>OV050033.1:177412042-180340792 GCA_920105625.2 Clusia tigrina
ATTTAACACGTTTCATCTTAATATTGCTGTATTTGTTAACTTTTTGGAATATGAAGTGCGTACTTGGGTCTCCTGGTTTTTTTTACAATTGTTTTTTGTTTATTTAATACAAATTTTGGGAGAATAAAGACTAAAACTGTATATACGCGTTACCCTATTGTTTTGTATATAAATTGTCGTCAATGCTTCAAAAAGGTGGTAGACTTATTGTCATAAATAACACGTGTATTGTTCGTCTACTCCGAGATAATTAATTTCATATCATTCATAGTCATTCCAAAACACATTTGGTAAACAATAATTTACTAATTAGTGCCCATAGCAACTCAACAAAAAAAAGATCATAATTCGAACTTGACATTACAGTCGACACTTGAGTTTACCAAATTCAGTGGGTTGAGGGTCATCGCTTATTTACTCCAAGAAACATTTTCCTGAATACTAATGTCTCTCATGGTTCATTTTTGTAAACCAGTGAAGAAACCAGTTTCCAATTTCCACTAAAATTAATCAAGTAATTAAATAGGAAAAATAAAAAAAAAATCAAGAAAATACATCAGGAAATAACAACCTAATCGGTTCCTTATTCCTTGTTCCGTATTATCAGTACCATCAGTTCAATCGACGGTCTGAACAGTACCTGTACTACGATCCGGCTGTATCCGTATTGCAATGCTACCAATCAGAATATTTTATATCAACAATTCGGAGTATTTTTGGCCAGATGTGTAAATTAAGTTAACAAAAATTTGTTTTCTTCAATGATATCAATTAAATTTGAATTAAGATCGAGTTCGAATTTTCCCAGTCTGCAGTAACACAAATTTTAATTTTTATCTTCAGCAAATTTTGGAGCAAAATCTCCTTCTGTATGTGCACCGCTTATCTGCTTGATTAATTGCTTCTGAGAAATAAGTGTGGTTTTTGTATAAACAACCATTGTCGAATTAGAAATCACTCAAACCAACAAACAATATGAGTCGCCAGTTGGTGCAGTTAATGACAATATAAATTATTTAAAATTGTTTTAACTATATTGACTTTTTATTGTATTATTTGTACTATTGACTATTCGATTCAACAATAAATATAACATCTTCTATCCATTTTTGTATATACGTTTTATAAATAATTTGTCGAATATACGGTATTTATTCACAACGGGCCAAAGTGTGAGTGGAAAACATGCTGTGTTTGAAAGAGAAAGTATATAGTATAAGAGTAGGCACATTGAATGATTTCATACTGCTGAATAAATGACTTTTGTTAACGAAAACAAAAACACTTTTGACCAAATATTTATCAAGAGACTTCTTTTCAGTTCGCTTCCGTATGACGTGGGTCTGAATTGTTTGTTAAACATTCAACATTTTTATGTACTCAAAGTTATAAAACGTGTTGAGTTCCGATTGCTTTCAAAGAGTCTGTCTACTATAACGTGATTCTATTCATGCGTGTTTACGTGTTGAAGAACATAATCATTTCCTTCATTTCTCCATACTTCATTAATAGATAGTAACAACAACATAAATACTGCGATGTTTTTCAGTCCAGTACATTAAATGAAATGCAATTGGAAAAATGCTATAGCCTCAGAGATTATTTTTCCATTTTTTCCATTCCATTTAAAGAGAATCACATTCTGCTATGAAAATATATTTCAAATTCTGTTGTTTCTCTTTACATCGGGGTATTTCGGAAATTATCACCAAATATCTGGAAGGAAAATAATAATTTACATAAATTCTCTTCAGATTAAAATGAATTAATGAAGGTTCATTTTAAAAACTTTATATAGCAAAATAAATAAAATTGTGCAAGTTTAGCAGAAAGCAAGGCAAAAACAACACAAAGAAATCCAGTTGGAGACCATGCAACATGACTTATTTAGGCAACGCTGTCTGCAGCAGTTTTTGGATATTTTTATTGAATTATTAATATAAAATTTTAGATTAAACTTTTAGTGTCTGTGACCTACAGTTAAACTAATCTTTTAGAACTTGTGAAGGCCATAGGCGAGTTCTGGCACTGCTAGTATTTAAATTTTTTTAAAATTATTGTATATTACTTTTAGGGCACGATATTTTCTTTTTGCAAATTTGCAATTTTTGCGTGGATTTAGAAGCAAGCTTTGAAAGAAATGAAAGAAGAAAAATTCGAGTTTTTAAAAGTTTGAGGAATGACAAACCTTTGAACCCCTGCACTTGTAAACGGAGCCGTTATATATCCCAAACTTCCATCTGTGTAGTCAATTGCATTATCCTGAAAGGAAGGAATGATTGTGTTTTCAACTTTTGATTTTGAACAAGTTTTTCTTGTGCTTGCCTTCTAAATTGAGTTTAATTTCTATAGGTTACGTGTTTATTTTGGAACAACGTTTCCAGTTTCCGATATTTCACTTCTTATTTAAAGGAAACAAATTTCGTGTATCCAAAACACCGATTGTTGTAAATGGCTTGGTAATAATAGATCAAATAGGTCTAAGAACACATTTTGGGACAAACTAAAATAGGATTCTTGAAAGTTAAGGCATTGCAACTGTCATTTATTTAAATCAGTAGCACAACTTCCTCCATATTTTCACTTACCGACTTTTTTGATTTGAGAGGATTTTACCACCTCTCTGTCAGTTAATTTTTCTTGAGTTCGTTTACCACGGCGCTGTTTCAGATTATTTAGGAAAAAAAGCTGATATATACATTTGACGTAATTATAATGAAAAGGACCCCACACAACAAGTAAACTCTTCTGAAATTTTGTTAAGAAATATTGTGACTAAAAATATACAACTTTAAAAGGACAAAATGCAATGTTTAAAGTTCAATCCTCGCATACTTCACTTATTATTTGATTGATTACTACCAGAAATTTGTTGTGGTTTTTTTAGTTTTTCTAGTTTTCTTACTAGATTAGCTGAAATGGGGATTACCCAAGCTGCACTAGAAGCGGTTCTAGGATCATTTACTGCAACAGTAGAAGGAGTAGAACTAGAAGAACCAGTTTATATGGCAAATAAATTGTCGAAACCACAGGCAAGTGGCGAAAGTATTTTCATTGTGTATTCTGTTGTGACCAGATCCCCAGTTCTGTAAGACCTCGGCTGCCTGGCAGAGTAAATAAATATTGTTTTTAATACCATATAATTTTTTCAACTGAAGCAGATATAGACATGAAATGCCGGTTACAAACATTTCCAAAAATTTCGGAACAAAAAACCGATTCGAATTTTCCAAATATTTTTGAAACAAAATAGAATAGTTGGTTTGTGGTACTAGGATACTATTCGAGATCGCGGAATTAATCAATGAATGCTTTCACACCCTAAGTAAGTTTTGTTTGATAGAAACATTTAATAAACTTATAATAAAATTATTACGAAGAATTCCCTAAAATATGAAATGAAGTAGTCGTCTCCCAGTTCCACCGCCACAACGAACATACTCCATTTAGGATGATTATTAATCAAAGTCAGCTGGGTTTATCAAGATTTGATCAAGCGATGTAGGCGCAAAATGGTCCAGTAGTGCAGCCAAATCACTATATATGGATATAAGCTACAAACAATCACATTCCAGATCATTCTTTTAATACGGTTTGTTTTGGGATTTGTTCGAAAATGATTTTACATCGCCTGAGAGTTTTTTTCCCACAAAAGGGCAAAAGCGGATGATGAGTTGGTCCTTTATGTTGGTATGTAATACAAAAAAGAAGACGTGATTGGTATCAACTTTAATACTTATCACCGTCGCTTCTTGAAACCAATTAGTCCATCTCCGGCCACACTTTTTCCACGCCTCTATATCCCACATATCTCCCATATATACAATAAAACTGTCGATATAATATTGAAAATAACCACAAGTCGCTCATATTGGGGAAATAGAAAAAAATGTATAGTTATATTCATTGAACATATTCCGTAATGGTGCATATTTGAAGTCACTTAATGTGAGAGGAAGAATTCAGCCAGATACAAAGTGACTGAGACTGATGGCAAAATTTTGCAGATATACATCTAGACTCATCCCGAATGTAGAGAAGTGAAAAATCAGGCAGCAGCGAAATATGTTTGTAACACTATATTGGAGTCTAGAACAAAATGCAACCTATTAAGAGGACGTACTCAACTGTCATTAGGAGAGAAAAAGCGGAGTTAATAGGAAGCGGAAGGTTTCGAGATATTAATAAATAATAAAACCAATACTATCTGTGTAAAACACAAAGCAAACAGACATTTTTTTTCCTTGGTGAATACTATTTATAGTATTTTTATTTTGCATTCCCCTCTCTTGTAATCCATCAACATTTTTTTTTCTAATTTCAAACTCATAAGTTGCCGAAAGATTCAAAGATTGGAAAATACCCTTTGAAGAAACCACAGATTCAAATACAGTTTCTCAACTTGGATCCCTTACCCTACGTCTCCATGGGCAATTTTTGATGGCATGCCATTGGCAATTTCAAGCAAATTGCCAATGGAGACTGCAAATTGTTTCAAGTTGGCAATTTATGTTATGAAATATTTTATGCCATAAATTGCCAACGTGCTGTGTTGCAATCAGTTGTCATTTTGTTTGTTTGACAGCCATTTTTCATTTTTTCGTGACGCTCACAGTGGAAGCATCGTAGGACATTTACGTTTTACCGCATCTATTAAATTAATAAAAACGCTAAAATGAAAGGAGACTGTGCGTTTGCATTCTCTGTAAAAAAGGATTCATCTAGAATTTCGGTTTCATTCTTTTTTCCTCTTCATCGTATAAATCAAAAGATTTTTTCAACCGCGGGCACAGCGAACTAGATTGCTTGACGACATTTTCAAAACTACGATGGCATAACATCGCAATGCCCACCATGCCCAAATATTGCCAGCCATTGCAAATTTGACAGATGTTATGCCATCAAAAATTGCCCGTGGAGACGTGGGGTTATGGTCTCAATATCAAAAACACGAGCGGAGAATTGTTTCGGAAACTTTGAAAAGCAGCCCGATCTGTAATAACAATTATCGTTTTACTATTCGAGAGAAAAGGAACCAAACACCCAATTCAAGAGGAAATATGATTCACAGATGGAAACTTTAGGAGAATAAGAATCGGAGCTACAACGATAGACCGTCAATATCTTAGTCATCCAAAGGCACTTGAAATTCGTCTCCTCTATTTGAAGATAATTAAAATGAATACGATTGAGTTCTTCAGTTTTACAATTTTATTGAGAAAACTTTCTCACGTTAACAAACAAATAATTATAAATAATTAAAAGTTAAGAAATAATTAATAATAATTTTGATGAATGCACTTTCCATGTTCGTGATTATAAAACACAAATTTGTACGCTTCAGTTTTATCCCCTCTGCTGTCTTCGCCTCTTTTGCGCTGCCTGCCTGGCCGCTTTCTGGGCAGCTCTCCTGGCCTTCTTTCTGGCCGCTTTCTTGGCGGCTCTCCTGGCCTTCTTTCTGGCTGCTTTCTGCTGAGCTCTCCTCTTCTTTGCGGCCATCTTTCTGGCTTTTCGACGTCTCTGGTTCTGCATCTTCTGGTTGTTGTTCTTTTTGGTTGTTGTCGGCCGCCGTCTAGTTGTAGTACGTGTAGTTCGAGGAGTAGTTCTTGTTACAGGAGCAAGCGTCGGAGCAACTGTTGATGCAATTACAGGAGCAAGCGTCGGAGCAACTGTTGGTGCAATAACAGGAGCAAGCGTCGGAGCAACTGTTGGCGCAATAACAGGAGCAGGTGTTGGAGCAACTGTTGGTGCAATCACAGGAGCAAGCGTCGGAGCAACTGTTGGTGCAATCACAGGAGCTGGTGTCGGAGCAACTGTTGGTACAATTACAGGAGCAGGTGTCGGAGCAACTGTTGGTACAACTCCAGGAGCAGGTGTCGGGGCAACTGTTGGTACAACTCCAGGAGCAGGTGTCGGAGCAACTGTTGGTACAACTCCAGGAGCAGGTGTCGGGGCAACTGTTGGTACAACTCCAGGAGCAGGTGTCGGAGCAACTGTTGGTACAACTCCAGGAGCAGGTGTCGGAGCAACTGTTGGTCCGCTACCAGTCGCCGTGACAGAAGGAACGGCACAAATTGCCAAAAACGCAACTAGCACCAAAAAACAAAGCCTCATTGTATATCTGATGCACTACTATCTTCTCGAATTAGTTATCCAACTTCGACTGTAAACTCAGTGTATTCGGGAACATATTTATAAGAATCAGAACTTGTGATGCGTGCCAATAATTGCTGACGCATTTGTGAAATAACAGCAACTACCTACGTAAAGATATATGTACATAGACATGAGTTTCAATTCATTGGCAAATAAACTAAAGTGAAGTTTTTTCCTATTGTGCAAAAAGGAGAGCACTATGGAGAAAATGTATATAAAATGTGTTAAATACATGGATTGCTTACTAAGTGTGAAATCAAAAAACTATTATTGCGCAAACAAAAGTTTGTATTCGGGATCACATTGACAATCTCACTAAATCTACCCATACAATCAAAATTATGACAATATACAATTCGAGCCATGATTATATTCCAAGCCACGGTATATTTATAGTGAAACTCACTAGTTTATGTATTGTAGAGGAGTGCAGCTACAATTGGTCTCAGAAGCATTGTTTTGGATGAGAGTCACTCGAGAGATCTACATAATATCGCTCATGGTAGTGTTGTTCAAAATTCGTTATATAGCATACATGAGTAGATAGTAAAACCAACGCGGTTTCAGTTCCCTTTATTCTACATGGGTTTTTTGTATTCGTTAAGCTAATAAACATTCCTATGTTCTCATAATTATTTACGTCATAAGCTTCAGAAAACTGTGCGTCATTTTGGATTAATGTGTTTGGATGTGTGTGCTTATCAAATGAAACAATATTCTCCATTTCTTATGAAAACTGCCATAACATGTTATATACAAAGACGACTGCCAGAGACTACCACGATACGCCTCCGTCGTAAATGACTGAAATTAGTATACAAGTACATTTTAGGTAATTTCCTTACTATGTGTATGAGAGTGACTTGCAAAAATGAATAAAAATATATTTTGAAATTTGAATTTACAAGTGTGGGTTAAGTAATTACATAATTATAATGCACTATGACTACTTTGTTTCTGTAGCGAAGCCCCCGATTACCCTTAAGAAAGAACCATAAAAACTCTGCTACTACACTTGGCACCAATTTTACAGATAAAGAAAATAATGAAGAAGTATTCGACATGGATGATAAGTTTCGGACTTTGTGGACCATTTCACTAAATTCTTGCATCTTAAAATTGAAGGCAGAATTCTCTACATTCGTATATTTTACTATACAAGACTTATGTGTGAAATATTTAAGTAAAATATAAATAAAACTAATGGAGAGGACAAGAAAACGCCAAAGAGAAGAAAATCGCACAGGTTCTTTGTTTATATATGTATGCAGTCAGAACACTTCATATGTTCATGTAGGTTATAGATTATTAACGACAGAAGTCGGCAGACACTTTTATCCAAACATTGCATAAGAACGACGATGGCTGAAAGTGGATTTATGAATTGATTAGAATAGAATATTATCATGCATCGAATTTCATTGAAGCTGCAATAATTTCGTACTCTCAAATGTCTACTGTGTTCCTATTATCATGAACATACATAAACTAATTATTTCTTATATAAATATGTATGGAGATGTGTGCTTCACAACGGGCCAAAGTGTGAGTGGAAAACATGCTGTGTTTGAAAGAGAAAGTATATAGTATAAGAGTAGGCACATTGAATGATTTCATACTGCTGAATAAATGACTTTTGTTAACGAAAACAAAAACACTTTTGACCAAATATTTATCAAGAGACTTCTTTTCAGTTCGCTTCCGTATGACGTGGGTCTGGATTGTTTGTTAAACATTCAACATTTTTATGTACTCAAAATTATAAAACGTGTTGAGGTACGATTGCTTTCAAAGAGTCTGTCTACTGTAACGTGATTCTATTCATGCGTATTTACGTGTTGAAGAACATAATCATTTCCTTCATTTCTCCAAACTTCGTTAATATATAGTCACAAAAAAGTGCGGCCCAGTACACACACACACACACACACACACACATACAACCAACTGCATTTCAATTCAACACTGCTAGGATTGGGTTTATTCGAAAAAAAGAGGAAGGAGATTATAAATTTACATAAATTCTTTTCACATTAAAATGAATTAAAGGCGGGAGATATTCCAAATAATAGAGTAAAATAATGAAATTGGAAAAATATGTACGTAAGGCAAAAACAACAACAAGAAATCCAGTTGGAGACCATATCAAGATTGCCTCTTCAGGCAACGCTGACTCTAACAGTCCCAAAAAATTAATATTTTGGATATTTTTATTGAATTATTAATGATTAGTGTCTGTTCCGAACTGTTTAACTAATCTTTTAGAATTTGTGACAAGCAACAGGCGAGATCTGGCTCTGGTAGTATTTTAATTATTCAAAAATGTTTTGTGTACTGCTTTTAATTTCTGACTTTTCCTTTTTGCAAATTGTAGATTTTTAAAACTAAAAGAACAATTTTAAAATATAATTTTTGAGGAATGAGTAACATCTAAAAGCCTTTACTTGGAAATGGAGCTCTTCTAAATTCCAGACTTCCATAATTTTATTCAATTGTATTATCTTACAATTAAAGTCGCCCTTTGGATAATTGTCTGATCCATTTTCATTTTAAAGAATGATTGTTGTTGGATCTTTCTTTCTTGATATTCGCTTTAGTATTATTGTTTATTTAATTTATTCTTCCTTCTCCTGTATTTGTCTGAAAATGACCTGCAAATAAGATGAGCTGGCGTGATTGGTCGCATACTTGAGAATATCAATGTGGGCAAGGATTCTATCTGGTCTTGCCAATATTATCTGAGGTTTCCCTAGCCAAGATGTTTGGAGTTGTCCATCAGATCTTTGTTGAAGTACCAAAAATTTTGTCATCGATGTAAACCCCAACTCCTAGAATATGATAAAATTTTTCACGGATCTAAAGTGCTTGGAAGGAGGTGGGAACCCTGCTTCGCATGGCGGTAACACATCTCCGGTCTCTGTGAACACTGTGGCTTCATCAGTGTCTTTTCGTATCTTTCAACGAGTACTATTCATATAATGGCTGCGAAAATAAAGCCAAATGGTAAAAACCTTGTATTGGCCAATTTTATTTTACCAAATCTCTGTTGGGAGCATTCAAAGAATGGTCCCATGAGGGTCTTCCCACTTTTCAGCTATACTGAGTTTATAAACTTTCTTTTCTGTTTACACCTCCTACAGATTAATTAACTCGATTTATAAAAAAAAATTAATAGGCTTCTGGATCTACTCTTTGTGGAAGATATGGAATTCCAACCTCCTTCTTCAGTCTATCAGTTAATGTTAATTGGAGATACTAATCCTCCTATAATGGAAATTTCTGTCACTATATTTAAATTAAGTTCACTGCAACATATTCAAGTACTTATTTCCGGGCGTGAATAATATTGCCTTTGTTTCTTTTAATTGTGCATTATTAGTTGCATGATAATTTTATCCTTAAACATTCGGGTATTGTTTATTTCTGGTCAACCTGGTTAAACGATATGCTTCACAGATCATTGAACTTACATCCCTGAATCATTCTGGAATTTTATTAATTTTAAGCGAAAGAAAATGGTCTAGTAGAGAGTAAAATCACTAAATCTGGATAGAAGCTTCAAAGAATCGCATCCCAAATAATTTCCTTAAAACGGTTTGTTATGAGAATTGTACTAAAAATATTTTGAATCGCCCAAGAGATTTTTCCCTACAAAAGGGGAAAAGCCGATAATCAGATGGTCCTGTTGAGGCGTGTAACACACGAAACGAAGGGGTGATTGGTAATAACTGAAAAATTCATCATTGTCGATTCCTGAATCCAAGTAGTCCATCTCCGGTCACATTTTTCGACATAGCTATAACTCACATATCCCAGATTCGGCAAATTAGAAGTGCATTCTGTTCTGGCGCAGATTAGGGCCTTTATTTGAAGTGTTGATCAAATAGGAGTTACTTCGTTCCAAAATCTGTGGAAATTTGTGCTACATCAATGGGGAAATACTAAACACTAATGCCATCACCATACTAGTTTTATCTGATGAAATAAACCGAAGTAAAGAAAATGGCGGGTTTTCGACAATATAATGAATTATATACTCGTAGAGTCTACCAAAAAAAAACCTATAAAGAAGATAACCTCAACTCTCACGAGTAAAGAAGAACTGGCGATAATATAACTGGAGGGTATCGAGATATAAATAATAAAACCAATACTGTCTGCGTAAAATATAAAGAAAACAGAGAATTTAGCAATTTTGCTCCTTGGTGAATATTGTTTATAGTATTTCTATTTTGCATTCCACTCTCTTGTAATCCACCAAAATTTTTTTAAAATTTCAAACTCATACGTTGAGGAAAGATTCAAAGAATTTCGATTGGAAAATTATCTTTGAAGAAACTTGTCACCTTTGGTTCAAGCACATCAACCTGATCCCACAGATTCAAACACAATTTCTCAACGTGGATCTCAATATCACAAACACGAGCGAAGAAAATAGTTGCGGTAACTTTGAAAAGCAGCCCGATCTGTAATAACAATTATGGTTTTACTATTCGAGAGAAAAGGAACCAAACACCCAATTCAAGAGGAAATATAATTCACAGATGGAAACTTTAGGAGAATAAGAATCGGAGCTACAACGATAGACCGTCAATATCTTAGTCATCCAAAGGCACTTGAAATTCGTCTCCTCTATTTGAAGTTAATTAAAATGAATACGATTGAGTTCTTCAGTTTTACAATTTTATTGAGAAAACTTTCTCACGTTAACAAACAAATAATTATAAATAATTAAAAGTTAAGAAATAATTAATAATAATTTTGATGAATGCACTTTCCATGTTCGTGATTATAAAACACAAATTTGTACGCTTCAGTTTTATCCTCTCTGCTGTCTTCGCCTCTTTTGCGCTGCCTGCCTGGCCGCTTTCTGGGCAGCTCTCCTGGCCTTCTTTCTGGCCGCTTTCTTGGCGGCTCTCCTGGCCTTCTTTCTGGCTGCTTTCTGCTGAGCTCTCCTCTTCTTTGCGGCCATCTTTCTGGCTTTTCGACGTCTCTGGTTCTGCATCTTCTGGTTGTTGTTCTTTTTGGTTGTTGTCGGCCGCCGTCTAGTTGTAGTACGTGTAGTTCGAGGAGTAGTTCTTGTTACAGGAGCAAGCGTCGGAGCAACTGTTGATGCAATTACAGGAGCAAGCGTCGGAGCAACTGTTGGTGCAATAACAGGAGCAAGCGTCGGAGCAACTGTTGGCGCAATAACAGGAGCAGGTGTTGGAGCAACTGTTGGTGCAATCACAGGAGCAAGCGTCGGAGCAACTGTTGGTGCAATCACAGGAGCTGGTGTCGGAGCAACTGTTGGTACAATTACAGGAGCAGGTGTCGGAGCAACTGTTGGTACAACTCCAGGAGCAGGTGTCGGGGCAACTGTTGGTACAACTCCAGGAGCAGGTGTCGGAGCAACTGTTGGTACAACTCCAGGAGCAGGTGTCGGGGCAACTGTTGGTACAACTCCAGGAGCAGGTGTCGGAGCAACTGTTGGTACAACTCCAGGAGCAGGTGTCGGAGCAACTGTTGGTCCGCTACCAGTCGCCGTGACAGAAGGAACGGCACAAATTGCCAAAAACGCAACTAGCACCAAAAAACAAAGCCTCATTGTATATCTGATGCACTACTATCTTCTCGAATTAGTTATCCAACTTCGACTGTAAACTCAGTGTATTCGGGAACATATTTATAAGAATCAGAACTTGTGATGCGTGCCAATAATTGCTGACGCATTTGTGAAATAACAGCAACTACCTACGTAAAGATATATGTACATAGACATGAGTTTCAATTCATTGGCAAATAAACTAAAGTGAAGTTTTTTCCTATTGTGCAAAAAGGAGAGCACTATGGAGAAAATGTATATAAAATGTGTTAAATACATGGATTGCTTACTAAGTGTGAAATCAAAAAACTATTATTGCGCAAACAAAAGTTTGTATTCGGGATCACATTGACAATCTCACTAAATCTACCCATACAATCAAAATTATGACAATATACAATTCGAGCCATGATTATATTCCAAGCCACGGTATGTTTATAGTGAAACTCACTAGTTTATGTATTGTAGAGGAGTGCAGCTACAATTGGTCTCAGAAGCATTGATTTGGATGAGAGCCACTCGAGAGATCTACATAATATCGCTCATGGTAGTGTTGTTCAAAATTCGTTATATAGCATACATGAGTAGATAGTAAAACCAACGCGGTTTCAGTTCCCTTTATTCTACATGGGTTTTTTGTATTCGTTAAGCTAATAAACATTCCTATGTTTTCATAATTATTTACGTCATAAGCTTCAGAAAACTGTGCGTCATTTTGGATTAATGTGTTCGGATGTGTGTGCTTATCAAATAAAACAATATTCTCCATTTCTTAGAAAACTGCCATAACATGTTATATACAAAGACGATTGCCAGAGACTACTACGATACGCCTCATATAAGCTTCACAGATTATGGAACTTACAGCCCTACATCATTCTGGATTTTTTTATTGGAAGCGTGAGAGCATGTCGCTCCTAATATCCATTTTTGAAAATCTGGAACATTTTTGCTGATTATCTAAAGTCGAATTATTCTTCTAACACTGAGGGCAGTGCGTGCCACACCAACTTTTTGAGGATTTACCATACTTACGAAAGCACAATAAAAAGAACTGTAGTTAGATAACTATTTAATTTAAATTGAAGAGTTTATCAAGAGAAAACCAGATAGTTGATAAATATTTTTTGTGTTTCGAATATAAATATAAAAGATCAATTGCTTTTTTGTATCTCCAATCTTCCAAGAAGGTGAGCCTAGGGCTGCGGACTGCATTCAGGGTCCAATGGAACCAAATGCTGTTGGCGTGGGGTTGGAAGAAGTTGTAGAGGAACCTTGCGTACCAGACAAAGAGAGATGGCATGACTGTGGGGCAGCTAAGGCGAAAGACCGCGGCGAATTGTTTGCCAAGGTTAAAGAAAGCCAGGCGTCTAAACCAGCGAGTGCTTCGTCGAAACGGTGCAGAGCAAACAACAATTCACCAAGTGACGATACGCCGAAAAAGCACAAATTACCTCAGAAAGTTGTTGTCCACTCAAATCGAACACCAACGGCTCCTACAAAGCACCTTAAACTGGAAAAATTCCCGTGGCTGCAAAGGTAGAGCAGCATGTCACAGCGAAGACCTCCTGCAGGGATGTGGTCAACGCATGTGAGGTTGCCATAATTCATACTTAGCACCCAGAGGAAAAATTGAGTGCTGAGCAGATCGCATTGATTAAGTAAAGTATATTGTCTGAGGTGGATAAATCTGATAATCTCAACAACAATCACTGGGTCTCTAGGGATGGGTGGCTGTCTACCTCGTGGCACAATAATCAAACAAAAATTTGGCTTGAGGCGACACTTAAGGTACTTAAACCCTTTCCTAACGCCAGCATAAATATGGTGGGGGATTCAGGCAAGCCCCAGAAATTTATATGCGTTACATACCTGCCAGATAAATTGGCACCGGAGGGACTGATAAGCAGACTGGGGAAGCAGAATGGCGGAATTTTAACCGCCCTCTGGCGGGTTCTTCGGTTCACAAAGAAGAGACATGGGGGTATATTGGTCACATTCTCAATCGACGAAATATGGAGAAGAGGATCACGGCCCAGGGAGGAAAACTTCTTCTGAACTTCTTGCAGATCCAAATTAGAGTGAAGACAGGAGTCAATCAGACTACTTCGAAACCCAACTTTGCGCCGAAGGTGAAGCAGCCTGTCGCTGTAATTGGTGACGATATCCCGTCGACATCCCGAGCAGCAGTAGCAGCAACAGCCACAGCAGAAGCAGCAGATACGCTAGTGGCGACACCAAGGAAAACGGCAAATCCTCGCACAGCCTCTGAACGTACTGCGAAGACAGATGCCGAATCTTCCAAAGAGAGAACAACAGTACGTCGTGGCGCTTTCAGCCCACCCCTAGGTCAACGAGCATCCTGTTTTTGAAACACCCAGACTCATCCGAGCAAGGGCGGACAGGATCTAAGGAAAGAAGACAGGACCTAAGGAATGCGGACAGGAATGCGGACAGGACCTAAGGAAAGAAGACCAATACATAATTAAACATGAGACCCAGGTATATCCAGGTTAACCTCCAACATGCCAAAGCTCCATCTGCCGTTTTGGAGCGGTTATTTAACCAGGATTACTTAGATGTCGCCCTTATCCAAGAGCCGTATGTATATAAGAAGCAAGTTAAGGGCTTTCCAGGTGAGTTATTATATGATTCTTGCAATGCCGGAAAATCCAGAGTATGTGTTCTGGTTCGACAGTGTATTTAGTGCCCTTCTCATTCCAGAACACACTACCAAGGGCCAAGTCGATGTGAAGATAGCGAAGATAGAGTTGTTCCAGAATACACAAAGTACTCTCAAAATCACACACAAATAGTATTGGACTCTTTAGGAGATCAAATGGAACCTAAACGGAAAATAGCTGTGAAACCTTAGAGCTTCTCGCTAACGATCACTTCCTAGGTTCCGAAATAACAAACGGAGCTTAATCTAAAATGTCTAAGAGTCATAGACCCACGGGCATTGACTGAATCAGAGCCAGAGAAATATTCTATGAGGGAAGGATAAAATGGGCAATAGGCACTTTATATCTTTACAAATCCCCGGGAGCAGATGAAATTATTCCAGTATTTCTTCAAAAGGGACTCCCTCACATCAATAAAACCTTTATAAAAATATTTGGGACTATTTTTACCTGGGGAACAATTCCCAGCAAATGGAGGGAAGTAATCGTTCGGTATATACCGAAAACAGTTGGGAAAGATAGTTCCAAGTTGTCTTACATATTAGTTTAACCTCACTTCTCCTAAACACAATGGAGAAATTGATAGATAGATGCCTATCAAGAAGGAAAATCTACCACACAAGTTCTATTAAATCTCACACAGAAGTTCGAATACTCACTTGAGAATAAAGAGTATGCAGTAGGCTGCTTCCTTGATATTGAGGGAGCTTTCGATAACACTGATTTCTCCCACATAAACAGATCAATCCAAAGCAGAGGTGTCGACCAGACAACATGTAGATGGATAAACGATATCCTAAAGGGGAGAAAGATCAAGTCTTCTTTGGATTTAACTAACTTGCAAGTTCAGGCAGCAAAAGAGTGTCCTCAGTGTGGGGTCTTGTCTCCACTTTTATTGTCAATTGTTGTTGACGAACTACTGCAATTACTAACAAATAACTGCTTGGACGTACTGGGGTATGCGGACGACATAGACGTACTTATCAGAGGAAAATTTGAAGACACAATTTCAGATTTACTCCAGAGTGCACTGACCCTAATATCAAATTGGTGCAGGGGGTGGGACTTAATGTAAGCTCCAAAAAAACCTGCATTGCCATTTTTACTAGGAAAAGTCTTAGGGAGAGCTTTAGGGAACCTTCCAATCTGGTGAAAATATTGCTTTCTCGGGAGAAGTTAAATATTTAGGTATAACACTGGATGATAAGCTACTTTGCAATAGTCACCTAAATCGAACCATAAATAAGGCTAGGGCCACAAGCAAAAGTTTAGTTATATTCATTGAACATATTCCGTAATGGTGCATATTTGAAGTCCATTTTAAAGTTTAGTAGAGATCGATCGTTGGCAAGTCACTTAATGTGAGACGAAGAATTCAGCCAGATACAAAGTGACTGAGACTGATGGCAAAATATGCAGATATACATCTAGACCCATCCCGAATGTAGAGAAGTGAAAAAGCAGGCAGAAGCGAAATATGTTTGTAACACTATATTGGAGTCTAGAACAAAATGCAACCTATTAAGAGGACGTACTCAACTGTCATTAGGAGAGAAGAAGTGGAGTCAATAGGAAGCGGAAGGTTTCGAGCTAATAATAAATGATAAATCCAATACTGTCAGGGTAAAAGACAAAGAAAACAGACAACTTAGCAATTTTGCACCTTGGTGAATACTGTTTATAGTATTCCCGTCCTGCATCTTTATCCACCAATAATATTTTTTTCAAACTCATACGCCAATGATTAAAAGAATTTCGGTGGGAAAATCCATTTAAAGAAAGTTATCTGCAATTCGTTGAAGCACATCAACCTGATCCCACAGATTCAAACACATTTTGGCACTTGGGTCCCTTATGATTTCAATATCAAAAACACGAGCAGAGAATTGTTTCGGAAACTTTGAAAAGCAGCCCGATCTGTAATAACAATTATGGTTTAACTATTCGAGAGAAAAGGAACCAAACACCCAATTCAAGAGGAAATATAATTCACAGATGGAAGCTTTATGAGAACAGAAAGTGAATCTACAACGATAGACCGTGAATATCTTCGTCATCCAAAAGGCACTTGAAGTCTCCTCTATTTGAAGTTAATTAAAATTAATACGAAGGAGTTCTTCAGTTTTAGAATTTTATTGAGAAAACTTTTTCACGTTAACAAACAAAGCACTTGGAAATAATTAATAATAATTTTGATGAATGCATTTTCCATGTTCGTAATAATAAAACACTAATTTGTACGCTTCAGTTTTATCCTCTCTGCTGTCTTCGCCTCTTTTGAGCTGCCTTCCTGGCTGCTCTCCTGGCAGCTTTCTTGGCCTCCTTTCTGGCCGCTTTCTTGGCGGCTATCCAGGCCTTCCTTTTGGCCTCTTTCTTGGCGGCTATCTTGGCTTTCTTTTTGGCTGCTTTCTGCTCAGCTCTCCACCTCTTTATAGCGGCCATCTTTCTGTCGTTTCTACGTCTCTGGTTTTGCTGCTTCTGGTTGTTGTTCCTTTTGGTTGTTGTCGGCCTCCGACTAGTTGTAGTACGTGTAGTTCGAGGAGCAACCGTTGTTGTAGTTACAGGCGCTGGAGTTGCTGGGATTGCTGGTGGGGCTGGTGGGCCTGGTGGGGTTGGTGGGCTTGGAGGGGTTGGCGGGCTTGGTGGGGCCGGCGGGCCTGGTGGGCTTGGTGGGGTTGGCGGGCTTGGTGGGGTTGGCGGGCTTGGTGGGGCTGGCGGGCCTGGTGGGCCTGGTGGGCTTGGTGGGGTTGGCGGGCTTGGTGGGGCTGGCGGGCCTGGTGGGCCTGGTGGGCTTGGTGGGGTTGGCGGGCTTGGTGGGGCTGGCGGGCTTGGTGGGGCTGGCGGGCCTGGTGGGCCTGGTGGGCTTGGTGGGGTTGGCGGGCTTGGTGGGGCTGGCGGGCTTGGTGGGGCTGGCGGGCCTGGTGGGGCTGGCGGGCCTGGTGGGCCTGGTGGGCTTGGTGGGGTTGGCGGGCTTGGTGGGGCTGGCGGGCCTGGTGGGCCTGGTGGGCTTGGTGGGGTTGGCGGGCTTGGTGGGGCTGGCGGGCCTGGTGGGCCTGGTGGGCTTGGTGGGGTTGGCGGGCTTGGTGGGGCTGGCGGGCCTGGTGGACCTGGTGGGCTTGGTGGGGTTGGCGGGCTTGGTGGGGCTGGCGGGCCTGGTGGGCCTGGTGGGCTTGGTGGGGTTGGCGGGCTTGGTGGGGCTGGCGGGCCTGGTGGGCCTGGTGGGCTTGGTGGGGCTGGCGGGCTTGGTGGGGCTGGCGGGCCTGGTGGGCCTGGTGGGCTTGGTGGGGTTGGCGGGCTTGGTGGGGCTGGCGGGCCTGGTGGACCTGGTGGGCTTGGTGGGGTTGGCGGGCTTGGTGGGGCTGGCGGGCCTGGTGGGCCTGGTGGGCTTGGTGGGGTTGGCGGGCTTGGTGGGGCTGGCGGGCCTGGTGGGCCTGGTGGGCTTGGTGGGGCTGGCGGGCTTGGTGGGGCTGGCGGGGCTGGCGGGCCTGGTGGGCCTGGTGGGCTTGGTGGGGTTGGCGGGCTTGGTGGGGCTGGCGGGCCTGGTGGGCCTGGTGGGCCTGGTGTACCAGTACCAGTCGCAGCGACTGAAGGATCTGCACAATTTGCCAAAATGGCAAGTAATATTAAAACACAAAGCCTCATTGTATATCTGATGCACTACTATCTTCTCGAATTAACTATCTAATGTAGACTGCAATCTGTTTGTATGGGGGAACATATTTATTAGAATTATCTTCTGAAATTTTCTTGCTTGTCAATCATTGCTGACGCATTTGCTAAGATCATAGTAACGTTTTGAATACATAAAAAGTAGTTAATACAAAAAATTTAAATAGAATTTTGCGTCAATTCATTGGCAAATAAACTTAAGATACATTTTTTTTATATTCTGCAAAATGAAGAACACTATAAAGAAAATGGATATAAAACGTGTTGAATAAATGGATTGCTAAACTAAGTGTGAAATAAAATCACTTTTATAGCTGAAACAAAAGTTTTTATTCTGGATAACACGGCCAGGTTCTTTAAAACTACCACGTACAGTAAAAGTTTGGACATTTTACAATTCCAGCCATGATTATATTCCAAGCCACAATTTGTTTATAGTGAATTTCAGCAGTTTTTCTAGTTTACAGGAGTGTAGGTACAATTGTTCAACATATATCATATGTGAGTAGATAGTGAAAACAACTCGGTTTCGGTTCGGTTAATAAACATTGCCATGCACTCACAATTATTACTGCCATTGGCTTCAAAAAACTTAGTATTACTTCACATTAATGTGCTTGAATGGGTGTATTTAAGAAAAATAAAACAATATTCTCAACTTCTAATGAAAAATGCCATAACGTGTTTACATATAATGACTATCAGCCTGAGTAATACATTTCATTTAATTTCATTGCTATATGTATATGCGTAAAAATGAAGTAAATATATATTTTGGAATTAGATTTTGCACGCGTAGGTTCCGTAGTTACATAAATATAATGCACTATCAATGCACAATAACATTGTCTCTATAGCAAAGCTCAGGATCACGCTTAAGAAATGACCTTCGAAACTCTGCACTGCTACTCTACTTGGCACCAGTTTTACGGATAATGAAAAGAGTGGACTGGAAATATTCGAAATAATAAATTGTGGTTAATTTCTTTCTCTTTGATATGGTCAATTGGGACCTCTCAGAAAGTAGCATTAGAGACTCTGCATTGAAATTGGACAACTGTTGTATAAAACTCTGGAAATAAATTGTTTCAATGTCACTAATTGACTTCTTCCATTTCTCGTCAAATGAAATCGAAACATTCGAGGGGTATTGACATACAAATAGGAGATGTGTTTCCTGCATTACCCAGTAAATTGGAAGTCTCAAAGAGAGAAGGACACGTTTAACAATTTAAAGCGGATGTTTAGAAAGAAATTCATCACGGTCTATAGATTGAGTTAATCATGTCTTCAGTCTTTCTAAAAGTATGAAACATCTGCCGAAATGCAATATCGCCAGAAGTAGTGCTTAATTGATTATGGGAATACGAGTATGAGGAACATTTAGAATTCAGCAAGATTTTATTTACCACTGCGATGTTTCATGTTATTTAGAAAAAATTCTTTTATGTGCATTTGGTTTTTAATTTTAATTGAAAGGATTTAGATGACAAAAAACATCTTCTTAAATTTTTTAAAAATTATTTTATATATATAAAATTGAAAGTATAAAATTCAATGTTTATCTTTTTATCCTTACATGCTTTACATTTTTTTATAGTTTTCTTAGTTTTTCTAGTTTTCTTACTAGATTAGCTGAAATGGGGATTACCCAAGCTGCACTAGAAGCGGTTCTAGGATCATTTACTGCAACAGTAGAAGGAGTAGAACTAGAAGAACCAGTTTATATGGCAAATAAATTGTCGAAACCACAGGCAAGTGGCGAAAGTATTTTCATTGTGTATTCTGTTGTCACCAGATCCCCAGTTCTGTAAGACCTCGGCTGCCTGGCAGACTAGTTAATCTATTATTTTAATTATAAGTTATATTTATAAATAAATAATCTTTCTATTATCATATAAATTTTTTAATTAATGCAGATGGAGATATGATATGCCCGGTTCAAATATTCCGAAAAATATCGGAACAAAAAACTGATTTTCAAACATTTTTTCAACAAAATAGAATAGTTGGTTTGTGGTACTAAGATACTATTCGAGATCGCGGAATTAATCAATGAATGCTTTCACACCCTAAGTAAGTTTTGTTTGATAAAAACATTTAATAAACTTATAATAAAATTATTACGAATAATTCCCTAAAATATGAAATGAAGTAGTTGGCTCCCAGTTCCACCGCAACAACGAACATACTCCATTTAGGATGATTATTAATCAAAGTCAGCTGGGTTTATCAAGATTTGATCAAGCGATGTAGGCGAAAAATGGTCCAGTAGTGCAGCCAAATCACTATATATGGATATAAGCTACAAACAATCACATTCCAGATCATTATTTTAATACGGTTTGTTTTGGGATTTGTTCGAAAATGATTTTACATCGCCTGAGAGTTTTTTTCCCACAAAAGGGCAAAAGCGGATGATGAGTTGGTCCTTTATGTTGGTTTGTAACACAAAAAAGAAGACGTGATTGGTATCAACTTTAACACTTATCACCGTCGCTTCTTGAAACCAATTAGTCCATCTCCGGCCACATTTTTTCCACACCTCTATATCCCACATATCTCCCATATATACAATAAAACTGACGATATATCATTGAAAATAACCATAAGTCGCTCATATTGGGGAAATAGAAAAAAATGTATAGTTATATTCATTGAACATATTCCGTAATGGTGCATATTTGAAGTCCATTTTAAAGTTTAGTAGACATCGATCGTTGGCAAGTCACTTAATGTGAGAGGAAGAATTCAGCCAGATACAAAGTGACTGAGACTGATGGCAAAATTTGCAGATATACATCTAGACCCATCCCGAATGTAGAGAAGTGAAAAAGCAGGCAGCAGCGAAATATGTTTGTAACACTATATTGGAGTCTAGAACAAAATGCAACCTATTAAGAGGACGTACTCAACTGTCATTAGGAGAGAAGAAGTGGAGTCAATAGGAAGCGGAAGGTTTCGAGATAATAATAAATGATAAATCCAATACTGTCAGCGTAAAAGACAAAGAAAACAGACAACTTAGCAATTTTGCACCTTGGTGAATACTGTTTATAGTGTTCCCGTCCAGCATCTTTATCCTCCAATAATATTTTTTTCAAACTCATACGCCAATGATTCAAAGAATTTCGGTGGGAAAATCCATTTAAAGAAAGTTATCTGCAATTCGTTCAAACACATCAACTTGATCCCACAGATTCAAACACATTTTGGCACTTGGGTCCCTTATGATCTCAACATCAAAAACACGAGCAGAGAATTGTTTCGGTAACTTTGAAAAGCAGCCCGATCTGTAATAGCAATTATGGTTTAACTATTCGAGAGAAAAGGAGCCAAACACCCAATTCAAGAGGAAATATAATTCACAGATGGAAGCTTTATGAGAATAGAAAGTGAATCTACAACGATAGACCGTGAATATCTTCGTCATCGAAAAGGCACTTGAAGTCTCCTCTATTTGAAGTTAATTAAAATTAATACGAAGGAGTTCTTCAGTTTTAGAATTTTATTGAGAAAACTATTTCACGTTAACAAACAAAGCACTTGGAAATAATTAATAATAATTTTGATGAATGCATTTTCCATGTTCGTAATAATAAAGCATAAATTTGTACGCTTCAATTTTAACCTCTTTGCTGTGTTCTCCTGTTTTGCGCTGCCTTCCTGGCTGCTCTCCTGGCAGCTCTCCTGGCCTTCCTTCTGGCTGCCTTCTGCTGAGCTCTCCTCTTCTTAGCGGCCAACTTTCTGGCTCTTCTACGTCTCTGGTTTTGCTGCCTCTGATTATTGTTCCTTCTGGTTGTTCTGGGTCTTCTTGTAGTACGTGTAGTCCGCCGACGAGTTGTAGTACGTGTAGCTCGAGCACGAGTTGTAGTACGTGTACTCCGAGGACGTGTTGTAGTACGTGTAGTTCGAGGACGGGTTATTGTAGCTGGTGTTGCTGGTGTTGCTGGGGTTGCTGGTGTTGCTATGGTTGCTGGTGTTGCTGGTGTTGCTGGGGTTGCTGGGGTTGGAGGGCCTGGAGGGGCTGGTGGTGCTGGGGGGCCTGGCGGGGTTGGTGGCACTGGCGGGGTTGGTGGGATTGGCGGGCCTGGTGGGATTGGTGGGCCTGGCGGGATTGGTGGGCCTGATGGGGCAGTACCAGACGGAGCGACTGAAGGATGAATACAATTTGCCAAAATGGCAAGTAATACCACAACACAAATTCTCATTGTATATCTGAAGCTCTACTATCTTCTCTAATTAGTTATCTCACATCGACTGTGATCTGACTTTATTCGGGATCATATTTATAAGAGTTATTTTACAGAACTTATGTTGCTTGTCAACAATCGCTGACTCATTTGTTATGATCAAAGTAACGCTTTACATATATAGAATGTAGCTACTGAATACATGAAAATATAAATAGAAATTTGCTTCAATTCTTTGTAATTTTTTTTCCTTTTGTGAAAAAAGGAAAGCACTATAATAAATGTGTATAAAATGTGTTAAATAAATGGATTGCTTCACTAAATGTAAAATACATTTATAGCTCAATCCAAAGTTTTTATTCTGGATAACATGGCAAAGCTCTCTAAAATCACCACATACAGTCAAAGTTAAGAGAATATACACTTCATTGGTACAAAAAACTTCGTATTACTTCACATTAATGTGCTTGAATGGGTGTATTTAAGAAAAATAAAAACATATTCTCAACTTCTAATAAAAAATGCCATAACGTGTTTACATATAATGACTGCCGGAGTCTGTTATGATCAGACTGAGTAATGCAAATACAAATACATTTCGAAACTCTGCACTGTTACTCTACTTGGCACCAGTTTTACGGATAATGAAAAGAGTGGGCTGGACTGGAAATATTCGCAGTGGATATTAACCAATAGCCAAGGAATGTCGTATGTGTTCTGATTCAATCATAGTGTCAAAGAGAAAAGTTTGGAAAGAGAAAGTAAATATGGAATAATATAAGAAGCGATGCAGCGTGGACGGAGCCCACCAATAACTAGTCTGTAAATGGCATTAGATCGACGTACCAAATATTAAAATACGCATAATTTACAACGAATTTCGAAAATCATTAATCGCAACTTTTAGAGAGATCCTTGTAGATATGTTTGTCCAAATTCTATATACATACTTCCAATACGGCACAAGCATCTTAACATCAAAGGGATATAACTTGTCTCTCTATTTAATTATACACCAACAATGCTGTATGACCAATGCACAAAGTGTCCTACCATTCACAAGTCATGTGTAACGTGAAGGAGACTGGTTTGGTGCAAGAAGCTAGACAAAGTTACAGCTAGGGGCAAGATCAGTAGAGTACAAAAGGTAGCATGTGTATATGTAACAGGGGCTAGGAAGTCTACTCCGACTGCCGCCCTTGACGTTTTGTTAAATCATCCCCCAATTCATTTATTTATTAAGAAAGAAGCTTTACAATTTCCGGCAAAGCTCTTCTTAGATAATGGAGACGGGTCGTCTCATCTTTTAAGGTTTCTAGTTAGAGAAGGAATAGGAATGAGCAAACAAATCTTTAACCCTAAGCGACTTCTGCAAAACCAGATACAACTTCCAACATAACTTCAAACTCACATTCCCTGATAGCTTTAATTGGGAACAGAATAGATCTAAACCTTCAAATATGTCTCATGTGTGGTAGACAGACGGGCTCCAAAATGGATAAAGGTGTAGGGGTTGGAGTATTTGGTGAAAGACCCAGAAGATGCACTTTTAGCAGCATGGTACATGAGAACTCAGTGTTTCAAGCCGGAATTTATGTAATAAAACTAGAAAGTGATACCACAAATTGTCACATCTATATTCACTGAGACAGCAAGGCTGCGTTGCTAGCACTTAGCGCGTTTGAAATCTTATCCAAACTATTTTGGGAGTGCCTTTTTCTACTGAAAAGACTAAAATCAAGAAACAGAGTTCACCTGATATGTGTGCCAGGCCATAGAGAGTACGTGGGGAACGAAGAGGCAGATGAGTTTGTTAGAAAAGGGGCAGCCAGCAACTTTACAGGACCTAAACCGTTTTGTGGCTTACCTTGGAGCTCCACAAAATACGAGAATAAGGAATAGCTAGAAAAAATCGCACCAATATTGAATGGAAACAAAAGATATTAGGGTAGCTAAAACTTCCATGCCATTCCATTCTCTTAAGAGAAATAAAGAGATACTGAGCTTGACTCGGTCAGGTATTCGCATTGCACTTTTGACTGGTCACTGTCGAGTAATCAAACCCCTATACAACATGAGAATCACCCAAAATGACCTATGTAGGTTGTGTACCGAAGAGGAGGAAACAGCTGAACATCTGCTTTGTCACTGTAATGGTATCATATGGACCTGGCTTCGTTACTTAGGTAACCATTGCTTAGAACCGCCAGATATTGCGGACAAATCCCCTAAGGAAAGCTCTGAATTCGTAATGAATACTAGACTTGGGGAGTATTTGTAAAAATAGAGCATCTCATAATAGGTCTATTGGGCCTCAGTGACTTTGTGACTAGTTCCCGCTCTCAGTGCAATCTATCTATCTATCTTCAATGAGTTCAAATAAATTCTTCTTTTCTTACTGGTTTCGAGTATGGAGTTTATACGAAAATGGATTCCAATGTGTGCAGAAAGCATTGATATGATTACAATAAGTTATCGGCTTGTGGTTATTTTGCTCTTATTTGAAATGACCGAATGCGGTTTCTCATAATGGAACATTAGAAACTCTGCATTGAAATTGGACAAGAGTCGCTCATATTGGGAAAATGGAATTAAATTGTAAGAATTCAGCCAGACACAAAGTGACTGAGACTGATGGCAAAATTTGCAGATATACAAATAGACCCATCCCGAATGTAGAGAAGTGAAAAAGCAGGCAGCAGCGAAATATGTTTGTAACACTATATTGGAGTCTAGAACAAAATGCAACCTATTAAGAGGACGTACTCAACTGTCATTAGGAGAGAAAAAGTGGAGTTAATAGGAAGCGGAAGGTTTCGAGATAATAATAAATGATAAATCCAATACTGTCAGCGAAAAAGACAAAGAAAACAGACAATTTAGCAATTTTGCACCTTGGTGAATACTGTTTATAGTATTCCCGTCCTGCATCTTTATCCACCAATAATATTTTTTTCAAACTCATACGCCAATGATTCAAAGAATTTCGGTGGGAAAAATACCTTTAAAGAAAGCTATCTACACATCAACCTGACTCCACAGAGTCAAACACATTTTGGCACTTGGGTCCCTTATGATCTCAACTTCACAAACACAAGCAGGAAATTGTTTCGGAAACTTTGAAAAGCAGCCCGATCTGTAATAACAATTATGGTCTTACTATTCGAGAGAAAATGAACCAAACACCCAATTCAAGAGGAAATATAATTCACAGATGGAAGCTTTATGAGAATAGAAAGTGAATCTACAACGATAGACCGTGAATATCTTCGTCATCGAAAAGGCACTTGAAGTATCCTCTATTTGAAGTTAATTAAAATTAATACGAAGGAGTTCTTCAGTTTTACAATTTTATTGAGAAAACTATTTCACGTTAACAAACAAAGCACTTGGAAATAATTAATAATAATTTTGATGAATGCATTTTCCATGTTCGTAATAATAAAACACTAATTTGTACGCTTCAGTTTTATCCTCTCTGCTGTCTTCGCCTCTTTTGAGCTGCCTTCCTGGCTGCTCTCCTGGCAGCTTTCTTGGC
Organism: Clusia tigrina; assembly: GCA_920105625.2. Classification (NCBI taxonomy): domain Eukaryota; kingdom Metazoa; phylum Arthropoda; class Insecta; order Diptera; family Clusiidae; genus Clusia; species Clusia tigrina. The sequence continues at coordinate 177,437,867 of OV050033.1, forward strand.
CTCCTTTCTGGCCGCTTTCTTGGCGGCTATCCAGGCCTTCCTTTTGGCCTCTTTCTTGGCGGCTATCTTGGCCTTCTTTTTGGCTGCTTTCTGCTCAGCTCTCCACCTCTTTATAGCGGCCATCTTTCTGTCGTTTCTACGTCTCTGGTTTTGCTGCTTCTGGTTGTTGTTCCTTTTGGTTGTTGTCGGCCTCCGACTAGTTGTAGTACGTGTAGTTCGAGGAGCAACCGTTGTTGTAGTTACAGGCGCTGGAGTTGCTGGGATTGCTGGTGGGGCTGGTGGGCCTGGTGGGGCTGGTGGGCTTGGTGGGGTTGGCGGGCTTGGTGGGGCACGCGGGCCTGGTGGGCCTGGTGCGGTTGGCGGGCTTGGTGGGGCTGGCGGGCCTGGTGGGCCTGGTGGGCTTGGTGGGGTTGGCGGGCTTGGTGGGGCTGGCGGGCTTGGTGGGGCTGGCGGGCCTGGTGGGGCTGGCGGGCCTGGTGGGGCTGGCGGGCTTGGTGGGGCTGGCGGGCCTGGTGGGCCTGGTGGGCTTGGTGGGGTTGGCGGGCTTGGTGGGGCTGGCGGGCCTGGTGGGCCTGGTGGGCCTGGTGTACCAGTACCAGTCGCAGCGACTGAAGGATCTGCACAATTTGCCAAAATGGCAAGTAATATTAAAACACAAAGCCTCATTGTATATCTGATGCACTACTATCTTCTCGAATTAACTATCTAATGTAGACTGCAATCTGTTTGTATGGGGGAACATATTTATTAGAATTATCTTCTGAAATTTTCTTGCTTGTCAATCATTGCTGACGCATTTGCTAAGATCATAGTAACGTTTTGAATACATAAAAAGTAGTTAATACAAAAAATTTAAATAGAATTTTGCGTCAATTCATTGGCAAATAAACTTAAGATACATTTTTTTTATATTCTGCAAAATGAAGAACACTATAAAGAAAATGGATATAAAACGTGTTGAATAAATGGATTGCTAAACTAAGTGTGAAATAAAATCACTTTTATAGCTGAAACAAAAGTTTTTATTCTGGATAACACGGCCAGGTTCTTTAAAACTACCACGTACAGTAAAAGTTTGGACATTTTACAATTCCAGCCATGATTATATTCCAAGCCACAATTTGTTTATAGTGAATTTCAGCAGTTTTTCTAGTTTACAGGAGTGTAGGTACAATTGTTCAACATATATCATATGTGAGTAGATAGTGAAAACAACTCGGTTTCGGTTCGGTTAATAAACATTGCCATGCACTCACAAATATTACTGCCATTGGCTTCAAAAAACTTAGTATTACTTCACATTAATGTGCTTGAATGGGTGTATTTAAGAAAAATAAAACAATATTCTCAACTTCTAATGAAAAATGCCATAACGTGTTTACATATAATGACTATCAGCCTGAGTAATGCATTTCATTTAATTTCATTGCTATATGTATATGCGTAAAAATGAAGTAAATATATATTTTGGAATTAGATTTTGCACGCGTAGGTTCCGTAGTTACATAAATATAATGCACTATCAATGCACAATAACATTGTCTCTATAGCAAAGCTCAGGATCACGCTTAAGAAATGACCTTCGAAACTCTGCACTGCTACTCTACTTGGCACCAGTTTTACGGATAATGAAAAGAGTGGACTGGAAATATTCGAAATAATAAATTGTGGTTAATTTCTTTCTCTTTGATATGGTCAATTGGGACCTCTCAGAAAGTAGCATTAGAGACTCTGCATTGAAATTGGACAACTGTTGTATAAAACTCTGGAAATAAATTGTTTCAATGTCACTAATTGACTTCTTCCATTTCTCGTCAAATGAAATCGAAACATTCGAGGGGTATTGACATACAAATAGGAGATGTGTTTGCTGCATTACCCAGTAAATTGGAAGTCTCAAAGAGAGAAGGACACATTTAACAATTTAAAGCGGATGTTTAGAAAGAAATTCATCACGGTCTATAGATTGAGTTAATCATGTCTTCAGTCTTTCTAAAAGTTGGAAACATCTGCCGAAATGCAATATCGCCAGAAGTAGTGCTTAATTGATTATGGGAATACGAGTATGAGGAACATTTAGAATTCAGCAAGATTTTATTTACCACTGCGATGTTTCATGTTATTTAGAAAAAATTCTTTTATGTGCATTTGGTTTTTAATTTTAATTGAAAGGATTTAGATGACAAAAAACATCTTCTTAAATTTTTTAAAAATTATTTTATATATATAAAATTGAAAGTATAAAATTCAATGTTTATCTTTTTATCCTTACATGCTTTATATTTTTTTATAGTTTTCTTAGTTTTTCTAGTTTTCTTACTAGCTTAGCTGAAATGGGGATTACCCAAGCTGCACTAGAAGCGGTTCTAGGATCATTTACTGCAACAGTAGAAGGAGTAGAACTAGAAGAACCAGTTTATATGGCAAATAAATTGTCGAAACCACAGGCAAGTGGCGAAAGTATTTTCATTGTGTATTCTGTTGTCACCAGATCCCCAGTTCTGTAAGACCTCGGCTGCCTGGCAGACTAGTTAATCTATTATTTTAATTATAAGTTATATTTATAAATAAATAATCTTTCTATTATCATATAAATTTTTTAATTAATGCAGATGGAGATATGATATGCCCGGTTCAAATATTCCGAAAAATATCGGAACAAAAAACTGATTTTCAAACATTTTTTCAACAAAATAGAATAGTTGGTTTGTGGTACTAAGATACTATTCGAGATCGCGGAATTAATCAATGAATGCTTTCACACCCTAAGTAAGTTTTGTTTGATAAAAACATTTAATAAACTTATAATAAAATTATTACGAATAATTCCCTAAAATATGAAATGAAGTAGTTGGCTCCCAGTTCCACCGCAACAACGAACATACTCCATTTAGGATGATTATTAATCAAAGTCAGCTGGGTTTATCAAGATTTGATCAAGCGATGTAGGCGAAAAATGGTCCAGTAGTGCAGCCAAATCACTATATATGGATATAAGCTACAAACAATCACATTCCAGATCATTCTTTTAATACGGTTTGTTTTGGGATTTGTTCGAAAATGATTTTACATCGCCTGAGAGTTTTTTTCCCACAAAAGGGCAAAAGCGGATGATGAGTTGGTCCTTTATGTTGGTTTGTAACACAAAAAAGAAGACGTGATTGGTATCAACTTCAACACTTATCACCGTCGCTTCCTGAATCTAATTAGTCCATGTCCGGCCACATTTTTTCCACACCTCTATATCCCACATATCTCCCATATATACAATAAAACTGACGATATATCATTGAAAATAACCATAAGTCGCTCATATTGGGGAAATAGAAAAAAATGTATAGTTATATTCATTGAACATATTCCGTAATGGTGCATATTTGAAGTCCATTTTAAAGTTTAGTAGACATCGATCGTTGGGAAGTCACTTAATGTGAGAGGAAGAATTCAGCCAGATACAAAGTGACTGAGACTGATGGCAAATTTTGCAGATATACATCTAGACCCATCCCGAATGTAGAGAAGTGAAAAAGCAGGCAGCAGCGAAATATGTTTGTAACACTATATTGGAGTCTAGAACAAAATGCAACCTATTAAGAGGACGCACTCAACTGTCATTAGGAGTGAAAAAGTGGAGTTAATAGGAAGCGGAAGGTTTCGAGATAATAATAAATGATAAATCCAATACTGTCAGGGTAAAAGACAAAGAAAACAGACAACTTAGCAATTTTGCACCTTGGTGAATACTGTTTATAGTATTCCCGTCCTGCATCTTTATCCAGCAATAATATTTTTTTCAAACTCATACGCCAATGATTCAAAGAATTTCGGTGGGAAAATCCATTTAAAGAAAGTTATCTGCAATTCGTTCAAACACATCAACTTGATCCCACAGATTCAAACACATTTTGGCACTTGGGTCCCTTATGATTTCAATATCAAAAACACGAGTAGAGAATTATTTCGGTAACTTTGAAAAGCAGCCCGATCTGTAATAGCAATTATGGTTTAACTATTCGAGAGAAAAGGAGCCAAACACCCAATTCAAGAGGCAATATAATTCACAGATGGAAGCTTTATGAGAATAGAAAGTGAATCTACAACGATAGACCGTGAATATCTTCGTCATCGAAAAGGCACTTGAAGTCTCCTCTATTTGAAGTTAATTAAAATTAATACGAAGGAGTTCTTCAGTTTTAGAATTTTATTGAGAAAACTTTTTCACGTTAACAAACAAAGCACTTGGAAATAATTAATAATAATTTTGATGAATGCATTTTCCATGTTCGTAATAATAAAGCATAAATTTGTACGCTTCAATTTTAACCTCTTTGCTGTGTTCTCCTGTTTTGCGCTGCCTTCCTGGCTGCTCTCCTGGCAGCTCTCCTGGCCTTCCTTCTGGCTGCCTTCTGCTGAGCTCTCCTCTTCTTAGCGGCCAACTTTCTGGCTCTTCTACGTCTCTGGTTTTGCTGCCTCTGATTATTGTTCCTTCTGGTTGTTCTGGGTCTTCTTGTAGTACGTGTAGTCCGCCGACGAGTTGTAGTACGTGTAGCTCGAGCACGAGTTGTAGTACGTGTACTCCGAGGACGTGTTGTAGTACGTGTAGTTCGAGGACGGGTTATTGTAGCTGGTGTTGCTGGTGTTGCTGGGGTTGCTGGTGTTGCTATGGTTGCTGGTGTTGCTGGTGTTGCTGGTGTTGCTGGTGTTGCTGGGGTTGCTGGGGTTGGTGGGCCTGGCGGGATTGGTGGGCCTGTTGGGGCAGTACCAGCCGGAGCGACTGAAGGATGAATACAATTTGCCAAAATGGCAAGTAATACCACAACACAAATTCTCATTGTATATCTGAAGCTCTACTATCTTCTCTAATTAGTTATCTCACATCGACTGTGATCTGACTTTATTCGGGATCATATTTATAAGAGTTATTTTACAGAACTTATGTTGCTTGTCAACAATCGCTGACTCATTTGTTATGATCAAAGTAACGCTTTACATATATAGAATGTAGCTACTGAATACATGAAAATATAAATAGAAATTTGCTTCAATTCTTTGTAATTTTTTTTCCTTTTGTGAAAAAAGGAAAGCACTATAATAAATGTGTATAAAATGTGTTAAATAAATGGATTGCTTCACTAAATGTAAAATACATTTATAGCTCAATCCAAAGTTTTTATTCTGGATAACATGGCAAAGCTCTCTAAAATCACCACATACAGTCAAAGTTAAGAGAATATACACTTCATTGGTACAAAAAACTTCGTATTACTTCACATTAATGTGCTTGTATGTGTGTATTTAAGAAAAATAAAAACATATTCTCAACTTCTAATAAAAAATGCTATAACGTGTTTACATATAATGTCTGCCGGCGTCTGTTACTATCAGCCTGAGTAATACATTTCATTTGATTTCATTACTGTGTGTGTAAGTGTAAAAATAAAATAAATATTTTGAAATTTAATTTTGCACTTGTAGATTCCATAGTTACATAATTACAATGGTCTATCAAGGAACAATTAATTTCTTTCTGTTGCAAGCAATCACCCTTAAGAAAAAACCATCGAAATATTGCCTATAAAACAGGATATCGACACCATCCTATCCCAACACCATTTTCTATAAGCCCACGAATCAAATTTTATCTCAGCAGACATACACCAATAATGTTGTGTGACCATTGCACAAAGTGTCCTATCATTCACAAGTCATGAGTAACGTCAAGGAGACCACCATTTTCATCATTTTCAAGTCATATTAGAATAAAGAGGTGGGCAGTTAACCGAAGAAGAACCTCTTATATAGTTTTAAGAAAAATATCAATAGAAAGTGATTGAGTGATCGTGTCAGCATTGCAGCTTGTTTCAGTTGTTTTTTTAAGTATTCAGATTTTTTACGTAAACATTCTAAATACGAGGAAATTTTTCGAGGAGACAAATCTGATTTGGACTAAAATTGCTTTGACTTATTCCTGAATTAGTAGTAATGATGGAGAAATATGGAGAAGATGGTGTTACCTAACTTACCATATTTGAATCTAACTTACCAGATTAGAAGAGCAGAAAAACATTGCTTTTAAATGTAGTGTACAACAACTTCTATGAAAAGGCGTTCAATGTAAAACCCGTTCTATCTCGGACGATAGATGATATCGTCTCACTATGGAAATCCACATCGATGAGAAAGATTGAACTATCTGCTGTGGATGGTTAAAAAGTCGTCTGCAATGACTTTAGAATGATTTCATTTCAACTTAATTCGGAAATATGAGACAACCTACATAGGTTAAAGTCTCCCATTGGAAGATCCCTATCAAGGACTTCCTCCTCATTAGAGAAAAAGTATTTAATTTAATTATTGCTTCATATTCACCTCAAATTCACTATTTTGGTTTACATTTACAATTTTCCATATGGCTCTGATAAATAAATGTGCCTATACAAAAAACAGAGTTTTTATTTATTTAAATTGATTTTATTTTCTTAGACTAGAGTACATTTTTCAAATTCAAACAGCGCACAGTGGACAGAAAGTCGACACATCGTTTAAATAAAGTTATCAGGAAAAGTAAAAACTAAAAAACTAGAACACCAAAAATGATCCCACAGACTACAATACGCATGTAACTTGGGTCCCCCAATAGCTTGTATTTAATGAAAATGAGTCCAATGTCGCAAATTGAGTTTCCTATTCGAATGGCTCTTGTTCCTTCTGTCGTAGTTACCTCTTTGCTGAAGTATTGTATTATTTTTTCTAAATCATTTGTGCATAAACATGGCAACTTACAAAAAGTAAAGTGACTTTGAATAATTACATGCAAAATAGTTGTAATATTCGGGAACATGAAATGAAAAGTTGAATTTCTATAGAAAATACTCTCCTTGTGAACAATGGAGTTGTCAAATCAGAAGCTGCTCAGAATAATTATCCACTGCCAATAACCATCCGAACTTTATCTGCATTATTTTAAATCAATTGAAAATAATGCGAATGGGCACTTCACATTTACATTTTTATTCAAAAAGAATTTCAGGGCAAAAGCAAGTCACATTGAAATGATTAATAAATAAGGTTCGTAAAGATAAAAGTTGCAAACTATGGCGGTTACATTTTAACCTCCCTGCTGCCTTAGCCTCTTTTTCGCTACCTTATTTCTGGCAGCCTTCTGCTTCCTAGCAGCCTGCTTTGCAGCCTTCTTGGCAGCCTTCCTTGCCCTCTTTGCATTTTTTCTGGCTATATTATTCTGAGCTGCCTTCTTTTTGGCAGCCTTCTTTTTGGCTACTTTAGATTTCTGGTTTTTTTTATTGTTGTTTTTTTTTGGTACTCTCCTAGTTGTTCTGAGTCTTGTAGGACGCCTAGTCCGAAGACGATTTGTTGTTAAAGGAGTTGGTGTTGGTATGAGTGCAGTCACTGGTGTGAGTGGGGTTCCTGTCGGGGTTCCTGTTGGGGTTCCTGTTGGGGATCCTGTCGGTGTTCCTGTTGGGGATCCTGTCGGGGTTCCTGTCGGGGTTCCTGTCGAGGTTCCTGTCGGGGTTCCTGTCGGGGTTCCTGTCAAGGTTCCTGGCGGGCCTCCTGGGGCTCCTGCGGCACAAATTACCAAAAAGGCAAATAGCACCGAAATGCAAATTCTCATTGTATATCTACGGCGTTACTGTATTCTCGAATTAAATATTGAACAACGACTATCATCTGGTTCTCATTCGGGGACATATTTATACAATTATTCAGGTATTCGAAAGAATTATCAAAAGTTGTAAACAACTACTGCCGCATTATATCTGACGAAAACACGTATGCACAGCATCTTAATACTTGTATAAACACATGTGTTTACACATTACCAGACACCTGACGTTCGTACTTATTAGTAGTAAAACGGAAAAGAACAGTGAACCAAAAAGAAGGCTTGATAATTGGATTTATGGAATGCAAGAATTCAATGACAATGATTGTCTTGAGAGCAGCAATTTTATTCATTACCTTACATACATCTAAATATCACATTTTTGTAGTAATTTGGTTAATAATCAAACATCAGACACAATTGAATAAAGTATGAACAATTATCTTTCAATTGATTGGCTAATTACATGAGTCTAGTAAAAAATACTTTTATAAAAATTCCCATATACTCAGAATTACTTTACCTTCTGCATTAGTTATGAGATTAAAACCACGATTTATTTAGTCTCAGCATAATAAAATATTAAATTCACAAAAATGTGAAAATTATAAGGATCAAGATTGGCAACTGAAAACAGATTCTTAAAGCGAGTTTCATATTTAGCATACAGCGCGCCTTTAATCCAATTTATGAGATTTGGGAAGTTTGACCAATTGGACAATTTTATATTTGATTCTGGGACCATCGAGGGACAACGGCGCGGACGGCTCCATTGAAAAACTAAATCTAGTTCCAAAAGCTTTAATGTGAAGTGTTCTCATCTTCAAAAGTCAATCAAAATAGATTACTTTAAAATTAAAACTAATGGAGAAAACTAAAATCGGGTTAGGCCGCCTTCAAGATACCATACAAATAAAGTGGCGTTCAAGTTAAATCATTATATTTTATATTGGACCCCGATAAAGTAATATTGAATATTGCCTTTGTACTCGCGTGTTACATATTGCTGATATATTATGACGGTAGGCGTGGCGTAAGAAATGTTACGAACATTGTGATTAGCAAAATGCAAATGCAGTGCACCCATGCAAATAACAAGCAACATTAGTTGTGAAGAAGAACCAGAACAGCCGTCACAAAAAATATGCAAAGGTACTCATACAATTTATTGGACGTTGGAATATCTGCCGTATGTGCTTTAAAGGTTTGGCATGAGAAAAAGTATTTAATTTATATTTTTTTTGTATTCCGGTGTCATATTCACGGACTTCATATATATTTTCACCCATATAAAACTCAAGTCACACGAAACTACACGAAACTACGTCGTGTAACGTTCGACCAACACACGAAGTGTACAATCATTTATGTAGAAGCTATACCACGCACACACATACACGGCCCATTAGAAATCACAGCAACAATTATGGGAAGCTAAGCAAAGGTAAATGCTAACTACATACATAAATTACAAAAACAAACAAGAGGCACACGAGCACAGCGTAATATATTAAAACAACTACGCTTACACGATCGCACCAATCAGCGTTAGGAGCAGCGGGAACGCATAAATACAACAAAGAAAACTAAAAGCTTTGTTTATACCAAATACACCGATTGGCTACTGCCGTTACGAAAACGAATTACAACAAAAGAAACCAAGCTTAGAACCTATAAGCTTACGCGGAGAGACAAAGACAAAGATGATGGCGCCACAACCAATATTCTCAAGACAATAAATGTGATTCCACTTGGAATAATGGCAGAATTAAGACAGAGCCAGGAGTTTATGGTTTTCACCGAATCTCTGACTGGCACATGAATACGCTTAAGACAGAGCCACAAGTTTATGGGTTTCACTGACTCTCGTGAAGACCACCGCGAATGCCTGGTATCAACACCAGTGACCACTGCTCTACGCATAAAATAATGAATTTCTGCCACTGACCCTTGGCATCCGCTGAGTTTCTACCCCAGTTAACTAGAATCGTTACAATACAAAGTTAATAATTGTAATAATCGACAAGATGAAAAGAAAATTGTAAATTCTATATAAAATACTTTACTTGTGAACAATGAAATTGTCAAATCACAAACTGGTCAAAGTAATTCTAGATTTATCACTGCAAATAACCATCCGAACTTTATCTGCATTATTTGAAGTCAGTTGAAAGTAATACGAATGGGTATTTCACATTCACATTTTTATTCAAAAAGAATTTCAGTAATAATGCAACACGCTTTGGAATTATTCAGCCCAATTCTGAATACAAATTCCCCGGGAATTTTTTCACTTTTCCCGTTTCTCCTATCCCAAATAAAAACTCTCGAGAATTTTCTCCATTTTCTCTTTCCTCATATTCTAAATGAACTTCGAAATGGGAAAAAAGTTCCCGGGGAAAAAAAGAGGCATCACAAACGGCAATAAAAGAGAAAAATTGATGACATTTCTCGAGAGTTTTTTCTCCAACAAAATGTACGGGAATAATGAGCAAAAATGTAAGTATTTTGTAAATGTTTATATTTTTCAAGAAAAATAGCGTGAAATATCACATTTTAGGTCTAAAACTACTAGAAAACAACAGTTGCAACTATTGCTCACGCTAATGGAGGCCAACCCTGACATTGCTCGAGAATTACCCAAAGGCAGCAAGGAGGACGTTGCACGATTTTGGCGAAATTTGAAAATTAAAGTAAATTCCGGTAAAACTATTACCGAATGGAAAAAGGTATCTTATAAACCAATTTGTTCTTTGCAATGGACTAAAACCTGAAAATTCTAGATATGGACCGACCAGAAAAAATACGTGCGGCAGAAAGCGGCACAAAATTTAAAAGCGCAGAAAAACACATGTGGAGGCCCAAACACGCAGCATCTCTTTTCCACATACGAAGAAGGTATTTATAATCTAATTAGGATGAAGGAATCATTGGAAGGAGTGGCTGCGAATACATTTGGATTGGGATCTTCGACTACTAAGTAAGTAGACCAAGTTCGCAAGTTTTAGAAGATTGACGAACAACAGTTTCCCACGAAGAATACATTGCCACAGGCGAAGGTCTGCCATTTCCAGTCTATGAGGATACACAGCTGCAATGCAATAAGTCGCCGGTGCCGAAGAAATCTGCCAGCAAATCATCCTTGCGAAATAAAAAGTACTCTGCATCTGCTATTCTTGAGCAGAAGTAGCAAAACAACTGATTTCGAAAATTCGGCACTCTCTTCCCTAATTTTGCTTCTCCCAGGCAGTTTAGAATAGGAGGATTTTTTTCTCGAGAAAATAAAATTCCCGGGGAAAAAAGTCCGCGAGAATATTTAGAATTGGGCTGATTAATAATTATTTTTTAAATGTAGATTCGTAATAATAAAACAAAAACTTTAACTTTTAAATTTTAACCACTCTGCTGCTTTTGCTTCCTCTTGGCAGCGCGCCTGGCTTTCTGTGCCTTCTTGGCCTTCCTGGCCTTCCTGGCCTTCTTGGCCTTCCTGGCATTCTTGGCAGCCTTCCTGGCCTTCTGGACAGCCTTCCTGGCCTTCTTGGCTCTAGCTTGTTTGGCTGGCAAGGCTGCCTACCTCCTGGCTGCCCTCCTAGCCTTCTGGACTGTAAAATTCGGTTTCTTGTTTGGATTATTATTATTTTTATTGTTGTTGATTTTCTTTTTCGGAGGCCGCACTACTGGTGGAGCTCCTGGCGGGGCTCCTGGTGGAGCAACTGGCGGGGCTACTGGTGGGGATACTGGCGAGACTCCTGGTGGAACTACGGGCGGGGCTCCTGGTGGTGCTACCGGCGGGACACCTGGTGGAGCTACTGGCGGGGCTCCTGGTGGAGCAACTGGCGCGACTACTGATGGTGCTACCGGCGGGACTACTGGTGGTGCTACCGGCGGGGCTCCTGGTGGTGTTACCGGCGGGACTCCTGGTAGAGCAACTGATGGTGCTACCGGCGGGGCTACTGGTGGTGCTACCGGCGGCACTACTGGTGGTGCTATTGGCGGGGCTCCTGGTGGTGCTACCGGCGGGACTCCTGGTGGAGCTACTGGTGGGACTCCTGGTGGTGCTACTGGCGGGGTTCCTGGTGGAGCAACCGGCGGGACTACTGGTGGTGCTGCCGGCGGGGCTCCTGGTGGAACTACTGGCGTGGCTCCTGGTGGAACTACTGGCGGGGCTCCTGGTGGTGCTACCGGCGGGACTCCTGGTGGAGCTACTGGTGGGACTCCTGGTGGTGCTACTGGCGGGACTCCTGGTGGTGCTGCCGGCGGGGCTCCTGGTGGAACTACGGGCGGGCTCCTGGTGGTGTTACCGGCGGGACTCCTGGTGGAGCTACTGGCGGGACTCCTGGGGCTCCTGGTGGGGCCGCGAATGCAGGAATGGCACAAATCTCCAAAATGCCAAGTAGCACCAACACAGAAATTCTCATTGTATTGCTTACGCTTTGTCTTCTAGAGTTATTTATCCAGCAACGACTATGATCTCTTTGTCATTTGGGGACATATTTATTCAATTAATCTGATGTTTGATTAAAAAGTTTTTTTTAAATATCCAATTACGTATTATATATGATAAAAACCCATATACACAGCATCTTATTACTTGTATAAACACATATGTTTTCAACATTACCAGCGACTGACGCTTATTAGGTAATAAAACGCAAAACAATTATAAAATGAAGGAGAAAGTTTAATAAATAGGTTTATGGAATGTGAAATGAAAACTCAGCTCCATAAAAACAATTGTAACCTATCATAAATTGAATACAATGGTTTTTGTAGATTACAAGAATTCAATGGCAATGAGAGCTGTACTGTTGTTCATTGCCTTACATAAATCTAAATGCCACATTTTTGTACTATAATGGATAATAAGCAAACATCAGACACAAATGAATCAAGTATGAAGAAAAAGCTTCAATTACGATAGGTCATTCAAGTACTCTTAAGGAAGAATATAAAAATATTAAACTTGTTTTAGAGTAAATTTCATTTCATCAACATCAGTGCTGAGTGTGTGTAGATTTAAATATAGTAAATTTGTATATTCCTTCAGCAATACGGATACATTTTTTCTGTGGGACAGCCGTGCGAAAAATGAACACTGGAGTAGGAAAGACTGGCCGTCGAGAATGAACATGAACGTAGAAAGTGCTAACATCGTTCATGAACCGTTGATCAGTCCAGAAAAAACATTCTTCCGCCACTACATATTAAACTTCGACTTCTAAAACAGTTTGTTAAAGCTCTAGATAGGAATGGCGACTGCTTCAAATATATTTATCAATCATTTCCTTGTCTCAGTAGCAAACTAAGACAAGGAAATGATGAAAACATTTTCACGTTAACTACATACGCAAAATCCTGAGGACGCCTTGAAAATGGCAGTAATAGAATGCTGCCCCTTTGTTCTGTACACAATAGTTTCGACCCAATGTACATTACTTCTATTATGAATAGGAAGATAGCCGGTATAGGATGATAGTACGATCACAAAATTTTGTATGGAAAGTAGCTGTGCTCTTTATATGATGCATCACATATCGTGCATATTGCTACACAATATCAATATGACTATATAACTACATACTACTTACTACTTACTATTAAGTCTAAGGCTATGAGCATGTGTTAGTTTCTGCTCATTGAAGAAATTCAAGTTTTATAAGAAATATAACAATATCAGCACCTCTGCCTGTTGGCTTTGTCCCAGTTGGATTTTAGTCGTTCTTAAAAAATAACTACATGGAGTCTGCGGTAAATAAGCTTCGGAATAACCGCTTATAACTAATCATAGGTCTGTATTACCAATAGAGGTTCTCGAATTTTTCATTGAAAAATATAAGTAATAGATCAACTTTTTTGGAATGTTTATTTATAATTTTTTTTATTTTTTTTTATAACAAATATTAGTTTTGTAAGCTGCTTTTTATTCAATGCCCCTCCCTCTCAATTTTATTACCTAATTATTGTCAAGAAACAGAGTTATTCCGATAAATATCTATTGAAGTCTCGAAACCATGGAAGGGTACAGAGAGGATGTACGGAACTATCATGAGCAAAGGAGAATTAAGATAATGATAGTTTCGAGATATTAATATTTAACATTAAGAAGATAGACAATATAGCAATTCTGTACCTAGGTCAATACCGTTTGTAGTATTTCCCTCTTTCATTCACTTATCATTTTATCATCCACGAATAATTTTCTGTTTCAAACTCAATGGAAAAATCCATTTAAAGAAAGTTATCTGCAATTCGTTCAAACACATCAACCTGATCCCACAGATTCAAACACATTTTGGCACTTGGGTCCCTTATGATCTCAACATCAAAAACACGAGCAGAGAATTGTTTCGGAAACTTTGAAAAGCAGCCCGATCTGTAATAACAATTATGGTCTTACTATTCGAGAGAAAATGAGCCAAACACCCAATTCAAGAGGAAATATAATTCACAGATGGAAACTTTAGGAGAATAAGAATCGGAGCTACAACGATAGACCGTCAATATCTTAATTATCCAAAGGCAGTTGAAATTCGTCTCCTCTATTTGAACTTAATTAAAATTAGTACGAATGAGTTCTTCAGTTTTACAATTTTATTGAGGAAACTTTTTCACGTTAACAAACAAATAATTATAAATAATTAAAAGTTACAAATAATTAATAATAATTTTGATGAATGCACTTTCCATGTTCGTAATTATAAAATTCAAATTTGTACGCTTCAGTTTTATCCCCTCTGCTGTCGTCCCCTCTTTCTCGCTGCCTTAGTTCTGGCAGCCTTCCGCCTGGCTGCTTTCTTGGCAGCTTTCCTGGCCTTCTTGGCCCTCCTTCTTGCTGCCTGCTGCTTAGCTCTCTTCTTCTTAGCGGCCATCTTTCTAGCTCTTTTACGTTTCTGGTTTTGCTTTTTCTGGTTATTGTTCCTTTTGGGTGTTCTCTTAGTTGCGCTGGGGCGTTTTGTAGTAGGAGTAGTTATTGCAGGAGGTGGTGCCGAAACAATTGCTGTTGTAATTCCAAGCGCTGGGGTGACTGGGGCTGCTATCGTGGCTCCAGGTCCTCCACCACCAGGTCCTCCGCCACCAGGTCCTCCACCACCAGGTCCTCCACCACCAGCTCCTCCAGCACCAGTTCCTCCACCACCAGGTCCTCCACTACCAGGTCCTCCACCACCAGGTCCTCCGCCACCAGGTCCTCCACCACCAGGTCCTCCACCACCAGCTCCTCCAGCACCAGTTCCTCCACCACCAGGTCCTCCACTACCAGGTCCTCCACCACCAGCTCCTCCGCCACCAGCTCCTCCGCCACCAGGTCCTCCACCACTAGCTCCTCCGCCACCAGGTCCTCCACCACCAGGTCCTCCACCACCAGGTCCTCCACCACCAGTTCCTCCGCCAGTACCAGTCGCAGCTAGTGAAGTTTCGGCACATATTGCCAAAATGGCAAGTAGCACCAAAATACAAAGTCTCATTCTATGTCTGACAAGCTACTCTCTTCTCTAATTAGTTATCCAACATCGACTGTGATCTGGCTGTATTCGGGATCATATTTATAAGAGTTATTTATTAAAACTTGTGTTGCTTGTAGAAAATAGCTGACGTATTCTCTCATATGTACTTAGACCATATTAACTGTTTGAATACAAAGAAAACGTAATTATTTCCTACACAAATATATACATAGGCATATGCGTCAAGACATTTGCAAATAAACTTAAGCAAGTTTTTTTCCTTTTGTGCAAAAAGGAAAGCACTATAAAGAAAATGTATATAAAATGTGTTAAATACATGGTTTGCTTTACTAAGTGTGAAATGAACAAAACTTTTATAGCCGAAACAGAAGTTTTTATTTGAACTCACATAGCTAAGCTCTCTAAGCCTACCACATACAATCAAAGCTCTGAATATACAATTCAAGCCATGATTATATTGCAAGCCACAATTTGTTCATAGTGAATCTCAATAGTGTTTCTAGTTTACAGGAGAGGAGGTACACTTGTTCTCAGCAGCAGGGATTTTGATGAGAACCTCTCGCGAGTTCAATAATAAGTTGTGTATAAGTTCCTAAAGCAGTATTGTTAAAAATTCAGGGCAGTGTTGTATCAATGTGTCAACATGAGTAGTTAGTAAAAACAATTCGGTTTCGTTTCGGTTACCAAACATTTCCATGTACTCACAATTATTTCTGTCATTGGCTTCAAAAAACCGTGTATTACTTCACATTAAAGTATTATTTCACATAATTGAATGAATAAAAATAATTAAACAATATCCTCAATAATGAAAAATGCCACAACGCCAGTTCTAGATTTTTTCTTGCTCTTATTATTTATTGAATCTTTCTTTTAGGAAACTAAGAATAAGTTTTCAAATCTACTCCGAAATTATGAATATTTTCAGATTTTCACAATTTGTATTAATAAGTACAGTACTATTTTGATATATGAGTTTATATTTATATTATTTTCTTTATTTGCATACGCTAAAAATATAATTTTGTTCTGTTGCGAAGCAAATTTTGAACTAATTTATTGGGATGATTTTTAAGTTTGCGCAGATATATTTTGCTTAGCCTCATAACCTCTTCTGCTGCAGTAGGCATGCTCAAGTCCTTGTGAGTGTTGAAATTTTTGATATACCACGGAGCTCCGGTAATAGTTCTCAAGGCTTTCGATTGTATCCGTGGCAACTTTTCGACGTGTGTTATTGTAGAAGTTCCACACATCTTTATACCATATGTCCATATTTAGCATAGCCTTATATAGCCGCAATGTATACTGGAGGTAGTGTTGATTTTGAATTGAGCATCTAGTATACGAGGTGTGATCAAAAAATAACCGTTACTGTGTGATCAAAAAATAAAGTATTTATTTATTCATCAACTATCTTGTCCCCTTTAAAGTAATTCCCCTCAGATATAATACACTTATGCCAGCGTTTTTTCCAATCCTCGAAACACTTCTGAAACGCTTTTTTTGGTATCGCCAACAGCTCCTGTTTCGATTTTTCTTTTATCTCCTCAATCGTAGCAAAACGCTTTCCTTTCATCGGTGTCTTCAGTTTTGGAAAGAGGAAAAAGTCAGCGGGGGCCAAGTCCGGTGAATACGGTGATTGAGGCATGATAACGGTTTTGGTTTTGGCCAAAAACAGCTCCTGAGCGATGTCCATGCGACGTTGTTTTTGCTCAAAATTTAGCAATTTTGGAACAATCTTCGCTGCCGCACGTTTCATGCCTAAAA
This sequence comes from Clusia tigrina, assembly GCA_920105625.2. Lineage (NCBI taxonomy): Eukaryota > Metazoa > Arthropoda > Insecta > Diptera > Clusiidae > Clusia > Clusia tigrina. The sequence goes on from OV050033.1 coordinate 177,454,718, forward strand.
CATCCGTAAAAATTGCTTGGCATGAGCCGAACGATATGCCAACATCATCAGCAACCTCTCTGATAGTGATTCGACGATTATCTAAAATCATTTTCTTCACTGCGTCAATGTTTTCATCGGTTGTTGACGTGCTCGGGCGACCAAGACGAGCATCGTCATTGACATCTTCTCGGCCTTCCTTAAACCGGTTATACCACAATTGAACTTGTGTTCTGCTCATAGTAGACTCGCCAAAGGCCACAGTCAACATTTCAAATGTCCTTGCGCATTTAATTTCATTCTTTACACAAAACTGAATACAGTTTCTTTGATACATTTTTTCGAATAGTAGGTTTTCGATTTCGTAGGTTCACCATTTTCAATTTTAAGCTGATGACTTTCGAATCCATGTGCTTACGCCAGGTAAATCTTCTGTCTAAGTGAGTGCCAAGATATTTGTTGTAAGTGTATTTCCTTAGTATGAATGTGATATGCACGCATTTGGATTCATTGACTTTTATTCTCTCGGTTGTAAGCCTGCGTTAATTTGGTTCTGTAGGATAGTGCTGTTCTGGGATTTTCGTGTGCGCACATTATAGCAATGTCAGCAGCAAATGATGACGTCATTATCTGGCTTGTCCCAAGCATCTGGAAAGTGGCCGAAGTAATAATGCTTCCCAAACCAGGCAAAGTACCACAAGAAGTGCCATCATATAGACCAATCTCTCTGTTACCGATACTATCGAAAGTCTTTGAGAAGCTGCTGCACAATAAACTCCAGCCAATTATTAAAGAAAAGAAACTCATACCAAGCCACCAATTTGGTTTCAGAAGAAAACACTCAACTATAGATCAAGTTCACAGGATCGTCGAAGTTATTGAAAACTCATTTGAAAAGAAAAAAGTCTGCTCTGCGGTATTTCTAGATGTAGCGCAGGCATTCGACAAAGTTTGGCATAAAGGTCTGCTCCATAAACTGCAATTGATTCTACCTGCCGAATATTGTGAAATTATCGAATCATACCTTCAAAAAAGACACTTCAGAATTAAGCAAAATGATGCCTATTCTGGGCTCCGCGAAGTTAAGGCAGGTGCTCCTCAAGGCAGCATCCTAGGGCCCCTACTCTATCTCCTATTCACAAGCCATTTACCGATCGAACAAAACCATATTACCGCAACATTCGCTGACGATACGGCACTCATAGCTACTGGTGGCACAGAGGAAATCTCAGTAGAGAAACTCCAACGTGCCGTAAATTCAATATTTAATTGGACAAAGAAATGGCGCATTAAAATAAATAACACAAAATTGGTCCACATCGACTTTACGAATAAAAAGGTTAGACATCACACGCTATATATAGACGGAATAGAAGTACCATTCTCAAATAACGCTAAGTATTTGGGTATGACACTAGACGTAAAGCTCCGATGGTGTGCACATGTGAAAAAGAAAAGAGAAGAACTCGAAATAAAGTATAAAAAAATGTACTGGTTAATTGGCAGATCATCTACGCTTTCTACATATAACAAGCTTTTGTTATATAATCAAATCTTGAAACCTGTATGGAGTTACGGCATGCACATTGGGGATGCACCACACAAACCAATATTAAAAGAATACAAACATTTCAAAACAAAGTTCTAGGGATCATAGTCAATGCACCCTGGTACGTACGAATGTCAGACCTCCACAGAGATCTTGGCGCGAAGACGGTACACAACGAAATTACTAAAGTCGCAATATTACATTACGAACGACTTCAACACCACATAAATGAAGAGGCATCGAAACTCTCCGAACTAAACAAAACGGAACGACGTCTTAAGAGAACGAAGCCGAGAGTAGCACCAATGCGGAATTATCCATATAAACGCTGTATATGTACGTATAATTATAACGTGTAAATAAAAAAATAAAAAATTAAAAAAATTATAATTATCTGGCTTGTCGTTGGCATATCGGATGTGTACAGCAAATATAAAGCAGGATTTAGGACGCTGCCCTGTGGGCCAATACGGTTATATTGTACTGTCGAGAGAGGAAATCTTTTTGTTTACGACAAATTATCCATTTGTGAGGTAATTTTGCAATAGGAGGTGTGTGATAGTAGGCCCTAGTCTTGTGATCTTATGAATTAAAGATATTAATTCCATTAATGTGGTAATTATCATCTTTCGTTTGAACTGTATTGGGTTTTCTGGTGGCTTTGGAGCTTTTGGTGGTATACATGATACTACGGAAGCTAAGTTTGGAGTAAATACAGCTTGCAAGTGTTTAGCAAACCCGCAACCCTTGTCAGCATCATTTCGTGCCCAGCTACTATTGGCGACTTGTGGTATTGGTGACTTCTGTTGTACCGGGTGATTTGTGTTTTTTGTGCTTTCCATATAGAAATTGTAGAGGAATTGAGATTCCTCTCGGTTTCTCCTCGAAGGGCACACCCTTAATTTGGCGGATATTCAACAAACAAATTTTAGCAGATGAAGGAAATTAGTGAACAAGTACATATCAGCTGATTTCCTTACCATGGGTAAGCATGGGTATAACTTTTAAAAATGAAATATGTGTATATTTTGAAATTGGATTTTTCACGTGTAGATTCCGTAGTTACATAATTATAATGCACTATCATTGCACACTGAGTTTGTTTCTGTTGCAAAGGCGGGGATGGCCCTTAAGAAATAACCATCAAAACTCTACACAACTACTATCTTGTCACCAGTTTTACGGATAATGAAAAGAGTGGACTGGACTGGAAATATTCGCAGTGGATAATAACCAATAGCAAAAGAATTTTGTATGTTTATGATTGAAAGGGAAAGTAAAGATGGTAAGAGGACGTACTCAACTGTCATAAGGAAAAAAGAAGTGGAATTAATAGGAAGAGGAACGACATACAGAAACCCTTTAAAGAACTATTCAATGAAAGGGACGGACACATGAGTAGGCAGGTGAAAGCAAGGTGGCACGGTTTAAACACCTGCAAAATTGCAAAAGTTATGTGTAAGGTCAACGATAGGAAACAAACGAGATTTATACTCACGCTCTCACGAAAAGACTGCAGAACTATCATAGGTAAAATGACAGGCCATAATTGACTGGCGCACATGCACACAAGATAGGAATAACGGACAATGACGAATGTAGGGAATGTAGGGAGGTTGGAGTAAGGGAAACTCTAGAATATCTCCTTTGTATATGTCCCGCGTTATCAAAAACGCGCTTAAGATCCTTAGGACACAATTTGGGAGATTGGAAGACATCTCAGGAATGGAGCTGCCAGCACTGCTTAAATTCCCAAAAAGCGTTGACATCCTACGAGATGTCTACTGGAAATCTACATAAAGGACCCAGGAAATCTGGGAAAGACCCCATCTGGTATCGCTAGGGACCAATCGGTCTATGTGTGGCTTTAGGCCAGCCAGGTTAACCTAACCTGACCTAATAGGAAGAGGTAGGTTTCGAGATATTAATGTCTGGGTAAAACACAAAGAAAAGAGACAATTTAGCAATTTTGCTCCTTGGTGAATACTGTTTATAGTATTCCCGTCCAGCATCTTTATCCACCAATTATGTTTTTTTCAAACTCATACCCCAATGATTCAAAGAATTTCGGTGGGAGAAATATCTTTAAAGAAAGTTATCTGCAATTCGTTCAAACACATCAACCTGATCCAACAGATTCAAACACATTTTGGCACTTGGGTCCCTTATGATCTCAATATCAAAAACACGAGCAGAGAATTGTTTCGGTAACTTTGAAAAGCAGCCCGATCTGTAATAGCAATTATGGTTTAACTATTCGAGAGAAAAGGAACCAAACACCCAATTCAAGAGGAAATATAATTCACAGATGGAAGCTTAATGAGAATAGAAAGTGAATCTACAACGATAGACCGTGAATATCTTCGTCATCCAAAAGGCACTTGAAGTCTCCTCTATTTGAAGTTAATTAAAATTAATACGAAGGAGTTCTTCAGTTTTACAATTTTATTGAGAAAACTATTTCACGTTAACAAACAAAGCACTTGGAAATAATTAATAATAATTTTGATGAATGCATTTTCCATGTTCGTAATAATAAAACACTAATTTGTACGCTTCAGTTTTATCCTCTCTGCTGTCTTCGCCTCTTTTGAGCTGCCTTCCTGGCTGCTCTCCTGGCAGCTCTCCTGGCCTTCCTTCTGGCTGCCTTCTGCTGAGCTCTCCTCTTCTTAGCGGCCAACTTTCTGGCTCTTCTACGTCTCTGGTTTTGCTGCCTCTGGTTGTTGTTCCTTCTGGTTGTTCTAGGTCGTCTTGTAGTACGTGTAGTCCGCCGACGAGTTGTAGTACGTGTAGCTCGAGCACGAGTTGTAGTACGTGTAGTTCGAGGACTGGTAATTGTAGCTGGTGTTGCTAGGGTTGCTGGTGTTGCTGGTGTTGCTACAGTTGCTGGTGTTGCTGGTGTTGCTGGTGTTGCTGGTGTTGCTGGTGTTGCTGGGGTTGGTGGGGTTGGTGGGGCTGGTGGGGCTGGCGGGCCTGGTGGGGCTGGCGGGCCTGGTGGGGCTGGCGGGCCTGGTGGGGCTGGCGGGCCTGGTGGGGCTGGCGGGCCTGGTGGGGCTGGCGGGCCTGGTGGGGCTGGCGGGCCTGGTGGGGCTGGCGGACCTGGTGGGGCTGGCGGGCCTGGTGGGGCTGGCGGACCTGGTGGGACTGGCGGACCTGGAGGAACTGGCGGACCTGGTGGGGCTGGCGGACCTGGTGGGGTTGGCGGGATTGGTGGGCCTGGCGGGATCGGAGCGACTGAAGGATCAATACAATTTGCCAAAATGGCAAGTAATACCACAACACAAATTCTCATTGTATATCTGAAGCTCTACTATCTTCTCTAATTAGTTATCTCACATCGACTGTGATCTGACTTTATTCGGGATCATATTTATAAGAGTTTTTTTACAGAACTTATGTTGCTTGTCAACAATCGCTGACTCATTTGTTATGATCAAAGTAACGCTTTACATATATAGAATGTAGCTACTGAATACATGAAAATATAAATAGAAATTTGCTTCAATTCTTTGTTTGATTTCATTACTGTGTGTGTAAGTGTAAAAATGAAATAAATATATATTTTGGAATTAGATTTTGCACGCGTAGGTTCCGTAGTTACACAATTATAATGCACTGTCAATGTACGATTACTTTGTTTCTGATGCAAAGCCGGGGATCACTCTTAAGAAACAACCTTCGAAACTCTGCACTGCTACTCTACTTGGCACCAGTTTTACGGATAATGAAAAGAGTGGACTGGAAATATTCTCAGTGGATAATAAACAATAGCAAAAGAATTTTCGTATGTTTTTTGATTGAAAGGGAAAGTAAAGATGGAATAATATAAGAAGCGACGCAGCGTGGACGGAGCCCTCCAATAACTAGTCTCTAAAATGGCATAGATCATCAATGGTCCAAATATTAAAGTACGTATATTTTCCAAAGAATTTCGAAAATCATTAATTGCAACTTTTAGAGAGATCCTTGTAGATTTGTTTGTCCAAATTCTTTATACACACTTCCTGCACTATCGTCTTAGCATGAAAGGGATATAATTCGTCTCTCTAGTTAAAAATATTGCCTATAAAACAGGATATCGACACCATCCTATCCCAACACCATTTTCTTTAAACCGACGTATCAAATTTTATTTCAGCACACATACACCAATAATGTTGTGTGACCATTGCACAAAGTGTCCTATCATTCACAAGTCATGAGTAACGTCAAGGAGACCACCACTCTCATCATTTTCAGGTCATATTAGAATAAAGAGGTGGGCAGTTAACCGAAGAAGAACCTCTTATATAGTTTTAAGAAAAATATCAATAGAAAGTGATTGAGTGATCGTGTCAGCATTGCAGCTTGTTTCAGTTGTTTTTTTAAGTATTCAGATTTTTTACGTAAACATTCTAAATACGAGGAAATTTTTCGAGGAGACAAATCTGATTTGGACTAAAATTGCTTTGACTTATTCCTGAATTAGTAGTAATGATGGAGAAATATGGGGAAGATGGTGTTACTCAACTTACCATATTTGAATCTAACTTACCATATTTGAGAAGAGCAGAAAAACATTGCTTTTAAATGTAGTGTACAACAACTTCTATGATAAAGCGTTCAATGTAAAACCCGTTCTATCTCGGACGATAGATGATATCGTCTCACTATGGAAATCCACATCGATGAGAAAGATTGAACTATCTGCTGTGGATGGTTAAAAAGTCTGCAATGACTTTAGAATGATTTCATTTCAACTTAATTCGGAAATATGAGACAACCTACATAGGTTAAAGTCTCCCATTGGAAGATCCCTATCAAGGACTTCCTCCTCATTAGAGAAAAAGTATTTAATTTAATTATTGCTTCATATTCACCTCAAATTCACTATTTTGGTTTACATTTACAATTTTCCATATGGCTCTGATAAATAAATGTGCCTATACAAAAAACAGAGTTTTTATTTATTTAAATTGATTTTATTTTCTTAGACTAGAGTACATTTTTCAAATTCAAACAGCGCACAGTGGACAGAAAGTCGACACATCGTTTAAATAAAGTTATCAGGAAAAGTAAAAACTAAAAAACTAGAACACCAAAAATGATCCCACAGACTACAATACGCATGTAACTTGGGTCCCCCAATAGCTTGTATTTAATGAAAATGAGTCCAATGTCGCAAATTGAGTTTCCTATTCGAATGGCTCTTGTTCCTTCTGTCGTAGTTACCTCTTTGCTGAAGTATTGTATTATTTTTTCTAAATTATTTGTGCATAAACATGGCAACTTACAAAAAGTAAAGTGACTTTGAATAATTACATGCAAAATAGTTGTAATATTCGGGAACATGAAATAAAAAGTTGAATTTCTATAGAAAATACTCTCCTTGTGAACAATGGAGTTGTCAAATCAGAAGCTGCTCAGTATAGTTATATTATATTATATATTTCCACTGCAAATAACCATCTGAACTTTATCTGCATTATTTAAAATCAATTGAAAATAATGCGAATGGGCACTTCACATTTACATTTTTACTCAAAAGGACATTTGCAGCACACTTTGAAATGATTAATAATTATGTTTATAAATGTAGATTCGTAATAATAAAACATAAAACTTTGACGTGTAAATTTTAACCATTCTGCTGCCTTTGCTGCCTTTGCTGCCTCTTGGCAGCGCGCCTGGCTTTCCTGGCCTTCCTCTTGGCTTGCTTCCTGGCCTTCCTCCTGGCTTTCTTAATGGCCTTCCTCCTGGCTTTCTTAATGGCTTCCCTCCTGGCTTCCCTCCTGGCTTTCTTAATGGCTTCCCTCCTGGCCTTCTTGGCCGCCTGTTGGGCAAAATTCGGTTTCATGTTTTGATTATTATTTGGTTTATTAAGATTATTTTTATTGTTGTTGTTTTTCTTTTTCGTAGGTGGTTTTACTGAGGGTGTTGGTGCTACTGTTGGTGCTGGTGTTGGTGCTGGTGTTGGTAATGGTGGTCCTCCTGGTCCTCCTGGTGCTCCTGGTGCTGGTGTTGGTAATGGTGGTCCTCCTGGTCCTCCTGGTGCTCCTGGGGCTGGTAATGGTGGTCCTCCTGGTGCTCCTGGTGCTGGTAATGGTGGTCCTCCTGGTCCTCCTGGTGCTCCTGGTGCTGGTAATGGTGGTCCTCCTGGTGCTCCTGGTGCTGGTAATGGTGGTCCTCCTGGTCCTCCTGGTGCTCCTGGTGCTGGTAATGGTGGTCCTCCTGGTGCTCCTGGTGCTCCTGGTGCTGGTAATGGTGGTCCTCCTGGTCCTCCTGGTGCTCCTGGTGCTGGTAATGGTGGGCCTCCTGGTGCTCCTGGTGCTGGTAATGGTGGTCCTCCTGGTCCTCCTGGTGCTCCTGGTGCTGGTAATGGTGGTCCTCCTGGTGCCCCTGGTGCTGGTCCTGATCCTGGTCCAGTACCACTGAGAGCGAATGAAGGAGCGGCACAAATGGCCAAAATGGCAAGTAGCACCAAAATACAAATTCTCATTGTGTATCTACGGCGTTACTGTATTCTCGAATTAAATATCAAAAAACGACTATGATCTGGTTGTCTTTCGGGGACATATTTATATGAATATTCAAATTTTTTAATAAAAGGTTTATTGCAAATAATTACTGTCGCATTGTGCCTAATGAAAGTGCATACAAACTACTTGTTTAAACACATGTTTTTAAAGCATAACCGGAGACTAATGGGTAATAAAATGAAAAAGAACATTAAAACGAAATAGAAGGTTTTGCGTGAAAAGGTTTGACTCTTTACCTTACATAGACCTAAAGCCTGTATTTTTGTATTAGTACCGCTAATAATCAAACATCACACACAAGTGTAAAACACAAGCAAATAATTGTTTTTCAGTTCACTTGCTAATTAAGTGGGTTTATTTTATTCGTTATTATACTCTCAACTATTTTACTTTCTCGATTGGTTATGAGATTAACCCCATGATTTATTATATCGCATTATTATAAAATATTAAATTCACATGTGAAAATCATAAGGCCACGTCAAGATCGTTGGCACTGAAGACAGGTTCTTAAAGCGTGTTTAGTGTTTGGTAATTTTCAAATATTTCTGCAACAACGGCGGGTACTAAATTTTAAGTCTTTCATACGATTTGGGAAGTTTGGCTACTTCGACAAATTAATATTTGATTCTGTTTATTAATATAAATATAACGATATATAACACTAAATAATGTGTATGTTTTCTAATATAAATTATATGTTCATGGGTTCAGGATAAGCATTGCATTCAGTAAGTCGCGGGTGCCATTTCCTCATAGTGTATGATTGTTAATTTCAATTTTATCGATTTGCAGACCTTAATTGTTTATTCCCATAAGCTATTGCAGAGAATAATTTGTGTTGTGAGAGATCCATTATAAGACTCGAAAGCTGAAGGAATCTAAAGTAATTGTGTTTACATAAAAAATAAATACTTAATAATACTTATATAAGCTAAATACAAATAAAATGAAATTCTGTTTTTACGTTAGTTGCGCAACCTTATATCAAATTTGGTATTGGCCAGTGACCTGTCACAAATTGATCAATTAATTGTTCACGCACAAGTAGTCACAGAATTATTATACAAAATAAAAAATGTTTCCTTAATTGTACTCTGATCAATATTTATAATTATTTTTTTAATTTTCAACACTTTTCGAACTAAATTTTTTATGCAAAGCACTCGATTCAATATCAACGCCAGCGTCAGCACTTCGTACAAATCAGCTGTATTTTCGTATCTTCTGTGTGCCAATTATTTGCTGGTAGTAGCTGAATTTTCATTCGTAACGCATTCGTATAGTTCACTGAAACTAGACTGAAAACAATAATCAACACACTTGGTCTTATGTCATATGCCTTTGATCTAGCTAAGCCTCCATGATTCAGATAGCATTCACAATGTGATTATGGCACTATTATCAATGCTACTAGGCTTCTTCGCATATAAAATAGTTTTAAAATAAAACCGGTAAAGAAAACTGAAGTCGGGCTAGACCATTTACCATAAGATATTTTATGTCCATACACCTAAAGTAGGCTTAGAAGTTAAATCAAGATCCCTATCACATACTAATTAAACATTCTCTTTGTACGAACATTTTGTATATTGCTGAATGCTATCTGAAGACAAACGCGGTGTGCGACATATTAGATCAATTACGACTACCAAGATGGATAGTTTCAATCTGTATATTGTTATATCAAATTAGTATATAGATCTCCAGTTAGGCATATACATTAACAATGGGCTCCACATTTTAGTTGGCGCGTAAATTTTTCGTATTGAATTGGCACTGTGATCCCTCTTATGCAGCTGCTTCGCTGTATCTTATACAGCCACCCAGATATCAGTAAGTGTGTTTTACGTTCTAAGCAATAGAAGTATGCCCGCAGACTAAATTTGAGCCAATGTATATTACTAAGGAATTTTTTCATCTATTATCTGGGATAGTTTTAAGAGGGAGCACGAATGTTGCTTTTAAGGAAAGTAGGTGTGACGTTTATCTGATGCACCCCATTTCCTGCAAGTGGCTGTATAATATAAATATAATTGTTTACTGTTAGTTTCGTCCATTCTATATATCTTAGTTAGTAATATGTGCCACCCACATTTCTGTCACTAAAATTCAATTGCACTTCAGTCAATTTTATTTTTGCATAAATCTTGTCAGATGAAATGTTTATTAATGATCGATGGATGACCCAATTTGCCTATTGGTTTATAAAAAGTCCCCATTCCACCGGTTATGTTGGCTTTCAAAATGTGTTTCAGTTAGCAACTTAATTCGAATTTGTTTTTCAACGGTATTACTTAGAATGATGTTTAAACACATGCAGAGTTTTTTTTCTCGTTTTTATAATTAAAAATTAATTTATCAACATAAAGCCCTATTATTTTTTACTTGTATAAACAATAATATCAGAGGACGTAATCAGCTTGTTTTTAAAGTTTACACGAGTTATATGAGACAAAAGACTGCTAATGAAGTTGAAGGTTTTTATAAAATATATTTAATTATTTGTTTGCCCTAACCCAAACATGCATAGTTAGCACCGTTAACAGTAAATATAAATTGTAAATATAAATTAAGGGACGAGTGTAAAACTGTAGAAGGGTTATACACCAGAGAGTAATAATATGGCAATTATACTTCAATATATATTTTAATAAATATACGCTCACTCAAAATATCTCACATTTTCTTGTACAGTACTCTAATCCTTTCGCGCTACTTTTTATATTCCATCTTTGTCTTATCCGGCATCAGATTCTTATCAAAATATAAGGAAAAAACGTATATAATATTAGATTATTTTTATTTTGAATATTTATACCGACAATATTCGTATAAGGGCTTTCCTAATTTATGTGCTTTTGTGCGAAAAGTAATCATTCCACAATTTTAGCTCCTGTATTTGTTTAGCTGTTTCTCAGGGTAAAGTGTATTTTTATCTTATTTCTAATAACAGCGCTAATCAGCCAGCGAAAAAGTTGTTTGCTTAGCTATAACCATTTCGTTTTATCAGAAGTCGTTATATAAATGACAACTAACAATTTGCCTTTATACAATATAACTTCAAATTTTGCAATATATCGTTTGAAAATGTAGATAATGTTTTCCAAATTTATCCTTTACAATTATTTCGTTGCAATTGATGATTTTTATTTGTAATATTTACTCTTATTACAAGATCACATTAATTCTGACGGGGTGCTTACATTAGAAAGAATACCATGAATAGTCTCACAATATTAGCATATAAAGTTTTATCATCATATCGGCAATAGGATTGATGTTATGCTATTGTAATTGTGAGTTTGTAATACACCTGGAAGCTTTACCTTCTCCTTTTGTTCTTCGCCCTTTTGTTGGGTTGACTGTTAAACAAATAATTAGGCTTATTTTTCAAAATCAACTTCATTAGCAATATTTTAGCTTATCGCGTATACACATGTCAGGAAATAATATGTCTGCTTTTAATAAAATAGATACGATTTTAAACATTTATTAAATGTTTTGTTATTGTTTTGTCAGTTGAGAGAGAACAACTGAAAAATGTATTAATTATGGTAATTGTAAATAAATGTATTATATGTGCTGGATTTTAGGACATTTACGACCAGCAATTATGGACTTTGATATAAAAAGGAATAAATTATAGAAATAAGCTCTTGAGAAAACCATGTTTTAAGCTGAATGGGGATTAAAATATTTCTATCACAGGAGATCAAGATCATAACTAGAAAACCAGTCGTAGATTTGTATCTTCCTCGGAAATACAATTTTGAAGTATAATTATATAATATATATAAGAGATGTAGTAAATAAAACATACAAAAAAAAGAATTATTGCTAATATGATTGCAATTGCATATTCTGAACAAACGTTTGATTTCATATTATCTATAACCCATTCAAGACCCACTATGCAACTGTAGACATCTCATTCAAAATAACAACAAGTTCGCTCCAATGTGACCATATTTTGTAGTTATGTATATGTGGGTTCAAGTATACCCTATGGAAATAGTGAACGGAATATTTTTACTGCTACACACACTATTAGCATATCTCCTCCGATCTATAGAATGGAAGAGTTAATAGATATACTGACATTATGAAGCCATACCGTATGGAAGGAATGGAGTGCATCAAATAAAGTACATGCCTACTTTCCATATAAGAAACTTTTTCGTGAATCCATTTAAAATTACTGCATTACTTTTGATTATATCTCTGTAGTCATGTAGGAATTTACTCGAAATGAATGAGCTTGCAATATATGGGCAGCGTACTATTACTAGCATACCCACATTTCATCCATATTCATTACTGGCCTCCTACAAAATTCATTCAATTTTGGAATTCTGTAGTTTCTGTACATATCTCCCCTACAATTATTGTTGTTTTTTTAAAATTTAGTATTTCAGTATTTGATTTACAGCAGATCAATAGATTATAACCGGTGTCAGTTTTCACCTATGTATATATGTAGTGGATAAGCATAGTAATTGATATAAAACTGGTATAGCCATCCAAGTGTTAATTAAGTTTCTGATACTAGTTTCTACTGCAATAAAGAACGCTTCCCAGCAATTGAAATAACTGCATAGTTTTGAAAGTAAGTTTCTAAAGTATCTTTGGAATAGGACAAAAACACTTACTGTCTTAATTAATATAGTCTTTCAGGAACAAACTAAATGGGCGCATAATATTTCGCTTTAATTATTTGAAAAGTGCTCTCCTTGAAGCAATCCAATAGATAAATAGAGAACCAAAGAATGTAAAATTGTTCTCTTCCGACGTTTTGCTACCAGAAACATACAATATATTTAACAATAATATCAATGTAATATTCATATGTCTCAATTGATACTTCTTTATGAGTTTACATTATTTGATAGATCATTGTGCCAATACGAGTACTCATACAAACGGTCAATTAGGTGACTTTCCAAACATAGGTTTGAGCATAAGTTTACTTAAAGTTGATTAGCGGTGAGCTTTTATATGAGCTTTCATATCTAAAAAAAATTACTCTAACATTCGGATATATATGCATATGTATATGTTTGCACATTTCTTTGTGAATTGTAATATTAAGTCAATCTATATATGTATGTATATATATATATATATATATATATATATATAATATATATATATATATATATATATATATATATATATATATATATATATATATATATATATATATGTATATATATATATATATATATATATATATATATATATATATATATATATATATATATATATATAATATATATATATATGTATATATATATATATATATATATATATATATATATACATATATATATATATATATATATATATATATATATATATATATATATAATATATATATATATATATATATATATATATATATATATATATATATATATATATAACAGAATCCCGCCTTTGGGGCATGGTCTCATTCTCCATACTCTACAATGTATATATACAATGTATTTGTTTATGCTGTAAAGGTATAAATAAATATTAAATATATAGGTAAAAATATTTATTAACTATACATATTTATATAAAGCTTTTGCCCATATAAGAAAAAAAAATTGATTTTTGTAAAAACAAATTTAAATTATCTATTAAAACAACGCAACATTTCACGAGCCGCGTTTATAATAGAGCACATAGAAATTTTGTCCACGGCCTGTGGAAAATCTCTTAGTACCTCTTTGGGTGAATTTTTGTCTTCTGGTTCAATTATTATTTTGGGTGTCTGGTATTTGTATTTTAGTTTGTGCACTCGAAATATTTTAAATTTATTAGCTAAACATCAAATATCCAGGAAATGGAAGTAGTGCATTTTTTGAACCAGAAGAACTACTAGGCGTATACGCAACCAATTGAATCCATAACACAGTACAGCAGTGAAGAAGGGAATGGGATGAAACTAAAAGGAAATGAAAGTTCACAGCTTTCAAAACAAAACCCTATCAGCAATTATATTTTGTGTAAGGTAAAATTATATAAATTTTTGTTTATAATAAATTAAAATATTACAAAGATTAGGCCAGCCACTGTGGTCTATTGGTAAGTACATATGCTAGGCTCACAGTCATGAGGTCACTAGTTCGAATACTGCCCAGGGTAGCGTCTCAAATACTTTTCTCTTCAAGTCGAAAGTATTAGTTCTCATTCTCCCAAACCCTTGCACACATATTTCATGATGGTATAAGGTACAAAATTATATATACACTCGATATATACTTTATTTTTTATTTTCCATAGATTATTTTATTTTATTTTTCATAGATTTAATATCTGTTAAAATTGTATGTATATGTATATAATAAAATAATAAAATAAATATGTTATCTCAAGATATTTCTGATTATTATGATATGATAATATTTTTAAATATTATGTCATGATTATTCGAAATAATGAAAATAATAATTAAAAATTAAGCAGTACAATAAAACACAAGAAATTAACATAATTGTTTTAGTTATTGTACGATGGATGACCCAATTTGCCTATTGGTTTATAAAAAGTCCCCATTCCACCGGTTATGTTGGCTTTCAAAATGTGTTTCAGCTGCAACTTAATTGGAATTTGTTTTTCAACGGTATTACTTAGAATGATGTTTAAACACATGCAGAGTTTTTTTTCTCGTTTTTGTAATTAAAAATTAATTTATCAACATAAAGCCCTATTATTTTTTACTTGTATAAACAATAATATCAGAGGACGTAATCAGCTTGTTTTTAAAGTTTACACGAGTTATATGAGACAAAAGACTGCTAATGAAGTTGAAGGTTTTTATAAAATATATTTAATTATTTGTTTGCCCTAACCCAAACATGCATAGTTAGCACCGTTAACAGTAAATATAAATTGTAAATATAAATTAAGGGACGAGTGTAAAACTGTAGAAGGGTTATACACCAGAGAGTAATAATATGGCAATTATACTTCAATATATATTTTAATAAATATACGCTCACTCAAAATATCTCACATTTTCTTGTACAGTACTCTAATCCTTTCGCGCTACTTTTTATATTCCATCTTTGTCTTATCCGGCATCAGATTCTTATCAAAATATAAGGAAAAAACGTATATAATATTAGATTATTTTTATTTTGAATATTTATACCGACAATATTCGTATAAGGGCTTTCCTAATTTATGTGCTTTTGTGCGAAAAGTAATCATTCCACAATTTTAGCTCCTGTATTTGTTTAGCTGTTTCTCAGGGTAAAGTGTATTTTTATCTTATTTCTAATAACAGCGCTAATCAGCCAGCGAAAAAGTTGTTTGCTTAGCTATAACCATTTCGTTTTATCAGAAGTCGTTATATAAATGACAACTAACAATTTGCCTTTATACAATATAACTTCAAATTTTGCAATATATCGTTTGAAAATGTAGATAATGTTTTCCAAATTTATCCTTTACAATTATTTCGTTGCAATTGATGATTTTTATTTGTAATATTTACTCTTATTACAAGATCACATTAATTCTGACGGGGTGCTTACATTAGAAAGAATACCATGAATAGTCTCACAATATTAGCATATAAAGTTTTATCATCATATCGGCAATAGGATTGATGTTATGCTATTGTAATTGTGAGTTTGTAATACACCTGGAAGCTTTACCTTCTCCTTTTGTTCTTCGCCCTTTTGTTGGGTTGACTGTTAAACAAATAATTAGGCTTATTTTTCAAAATCAACTTCATTAGCAATATTTTAGCTTATCGCGTATACACATGTCAGGAAATAATATGTCTGCTTTTAATAAAATAGATACGATTTTAAACATTTATTAAATGTTTTGTTATTGTTTTGTCAGTTGAGAGAGAACAACTGAAAAATGTATTAATTATGGTAATTGTAAATAAATGTATTATATGTGCTGGATTTTAGGACATTTACGACCAGCAATTATGGACTTTGATATAAAAAGGAATAAATTATAGAAATAAGCTCTTGAGAAAACCATGTTTTAAGCTGAATGGGGATTAAAATATTTCTATCACAGGAGATCAAGATCATAACTAGAAAACCAGTCGTAGATTTGTATCTTCCTCGGAAATACAATTTTGAAGTATAATTATATAATATATATAAGAGATGTAGTAAATAAAACATACAAAAAAAAGAATTATTGCTAATATGATTGCAATTGCATATTCTGAACAAACGTTTGATTTCATATTATCTATAACCCATTCAAGACCCACTATGCAACTGTAGACATCTCATTCAAAATAACAACAAGTTCGCTCCAATGTGACCATATTTTGTAGTTATGTATATGTGGGTTCAAGTATACCCTATGGAAATAGTGAACGGAATATTTTTACTGCTACACACACTATTAGCATATCTCCTCCGATCTATAGAATGGAAGAGTTAATAGATATACTGACATTATGAAGCCATACCGTATGGAAGGAATGGAGTGCATCAAATAAAGTACATGCCTACTTTCCATATAAGAAACTTTTTCGTGAATCCATTTAAAATTACTGCATTACTTTTGATTATATCTCTGTAGTCATGTAGGAATTTACTCGAAATGAATGAGCTTGCAATATATGGGCAGCGTACTATTACTAGCATACCCACATTTCATCCATATTCATTACTGGCCTCCTACAAAATTCATTCAATTTTGGAATTCTGTAGTTTCTGTACATATCTCCCCTACAATTATTGTTGTTTTTTTAAAATTTAGTATTTCAGTATTTGATTTACAGCAGATCAATAGATTATAACCGGTGTCAGTTTTCACCTATGTATATATGTAGTGGATAAGCATAGTAATTGATATAAAACTGGTATAGCCATCCAAGTGTTAATTAAGTTTCTGATACTAGTTTCTACTGCAATAAAGAACGCTTCCCAGCAATTGAAATAACTGCATAGTTTTGAAAGTAAGTTTCTAAAGTATCTTTGGAATAGGACAAAAACACTTACTGTCTTAATTAATATAGTCTTTCAGGAACAAACTAAATGGGCGCATAATATTTCGCTTTAATTATTTGAAAAGTGCTCTCCTTGAAGCAATCCAATAGATAAATAGAGAACCAAAGAATGTAAAATTGTTCTCTTCCGACGTTTTGCTACCAGAAACATACAATATATTTAACAATAATATCAATGTAATATTCATATGTCTCAATTGATACTTCTTTATGAGTTTACATTATTTGATAGATCATTGTGCCAATACGAGTACTCATACAAACGGTCAATTAGGTGACTTTCCAAACATAGGTTTGAGCATAAGTTTACTTAAAGTTGATTAGCGGTGAGCTTTTATATGAGCTTTCATATCTAAAAAAAATTACTCTAACATTCGGATATATATGCATATGTATATGTTTGCACATTTCTTTGTGAATTGTAATATTAAGTCAATCTATATATGTATGTATATATATATATATATATATATATATATATAATATATATATATATATATATATATATATATATATATATATATATATATATATATATATATATATGTATATATATATATATATATATATATATATATATATATATATATATATATATATATATATATAATATATATATATATGTATATATATATATATATATATATATATATATATATATATACATATATATATATATATATATATATATATATATATATATATATATATATATATATATATATATATATATATATATATATATATATATATATATATATATATATATAACAGAATCCCGCCTTTGGGGCATGGTCTCATTCTCCATACTCTACAATGTATATATACAATGTATTTGTTTATGCTGTAAAGGTATAAATAAATATTAAATATATAGGTAAAAATATTTATTAACTATACATATTTATATAAAGCTTTTGCCCATATAAGAAAAAAAAATTGATTTTTGTAAAAACAAATTTAAATTATCTATTAAAACAACGCAACATTTCACGAGCCGCGTTTATAATAGAGCACATAGAAATTTTGTCCACGGCCTGTGGAAAATCTCTTAGTACCTCTTTGGGTGAATTTTTGTCTTCTGGTTCAATTATTATTTTGGGTGTCTGGTATTTGTATTTTAGTTTGTGCACTCGAAATATTTTAAATTTATTAGCTAAACATCAAATATCCAGGAAATGGAAGTAGTGCATTTTTTGAACCAGAAGAACTACTAGGCGTATACGCAACCAATTGAATCCATAACACAGTACAGCAGTGAAGAAGGGAATGGGATGAAACTAAAAGGAAATGAAAGTTCACAGCTTTCAAAACAAAACCCTATCAGCAATTATATTTTGTGTAAGGTAAAATTATATAAATTTTTGTTTATAATAAATTAAAATATTACAAAGATTAGGCCAGCCACTGTGGTCTATTGGTAAGTACATATGCTAGGCTCACAGTCATGAGGTCACTAGTTCGAATACTGCCCAGGGTAGCGTCTCAAATACTTTTCTCTTCAAGTCGAAAGTATTAGTTCTCATTCTCCCAAACCCTTGCACACATATTTCATGATGGTATAAGGTACAAAATTATATATACACTCGATATATACTTTATTTTTTATTTTCCATAGATTATTTTATTTTATTTTTCATAGATTTAATATCTGTTAAAATTGTATGTATATGTATATAATAAAATAATAAAATAAATATGTTATCTCAAGATATTTCTGATTATTATGATATGATAATATTTTTAAATATTATGTCATGATTATTCGAAATAATGAAAATAATAATTAAAAATTAAGCAGTACAATAAAACACAAGAAATTAACATAATTGTTTTAGTTATTGTATTTATATAATGGTAATGGTAATGGTTGTACGGGTTAGGCTAAGGCCTTTATGCACTGCGACCAACTTGATCTATTGTGCGCCCCTTCGTACTTAATTATTTAGTATACTTAGTATATCAAGGAATCGGACCAGCTCCTTTGGAGAGAGCATTTGAATGTCTTCATCTTCTAGTATATAGGAACCTAAGATCCTGTGTCTCCTGTGGCCTAATGCATCACAGTTGGTGATTAAGTGTCCCACAGACTCCTCTTCATCACAGCAGAATCTGCAAGTGCTCGTGCTAGATATACCTATTTTGTGTAGGTGTTTGTTGCAGGCGAAGTGGCCTGTTAATGCTCCAGAGAGTAATCTAAGGCATTTTTTGTTTAAGTTAAGAGCGATTTTTGCTCTATTAGCGTCAAAGCTCAGGAATTTTTTGGAGTGATCGAGGCCGTCAATGCCATTCCAATATTCGCTGATTTTATGTTGGATCCATTTTTTGGTCTCTTGTTTTATGTTGTTTTTATTAAAGCCAAAGAAGGGGGTGGGTCCAATAAATGATCCTTCAGCCCCTTTTTTGGCATAAAGGTCTGCCTTTTCGTTACCTTCGTGTCCTGGCACCCAAATCAGAGAGACCTAATTGTGGATGGCCAGTTCGTTGAGTGCGTTGTTACACTCTATAAGGACTTTTGATGTAAATGTGTAGCTTTTAAGAGCTTTGAGGACTGATTGACTGTCTGAGAGTATTGTATTTATATAACTAAATACATAATAATTAGTGACCACGAATGACATTTACTAGATTAAATATGGATACAAAATTTCAAATACTACTTTCACTTTTTTTGTATCACCAGCACAAAGTAGTTCCAATAATTCTATTGATAAGTGCGCTTATTATGTGATACGGATATGTGGGAATTCCAATACGATTATTTATGTATTTTGAAGGTATTCATATAATGCAGGGTTTACACTTAACTCCATATTTCACAATGCAGCATATCAATATAAAAAGAACAGTTGGGAATTCCTGCATAACCAAGTCCAGTAATGGTATCATCGACACTTCCTGTTAATTTTCACATCCACTTTCACAAATACATACTTAATTATCGTTTGATGCACTGATGGTTTATGTTTAATAGAATCCGGAATCTATGTTCATGACTGTTTGTTGAGTTGCCATTTGTCGCACTAAGCAAGCTTACATGATTTCAATCTTCCCAAGGGTTCACTTGTGATTCGAAACTATGTATGAAAACAGGTCCATATCAGTTGCTTTTCTCACTACTTGAGTAAACTTTACTCGACTGAAATTTAAAAACACTTACAAATGAGATTTTCAGAACTTTTGAGGTTGAAGGCTACTACGTTTTTGTCTCTAAACTCGATGAGACTTTGAAAATATCCTTCTTTCAAAACTATTAAGCACAAAATTAATATTAGATGATATTCAAATCAAAATGCTTTATTTTAATAATAAGAGAAGAAATCAAATCATCAATCATCAAAATTTTTCGCCAAACGAGTCTATATTAGGGAAAACAAAAGCATAAATTTCTGTATCTACGTATCTAATAGTATATAGTTATAGAGCCAACTTTCTCAAACCCCAAATTTTTCTGTAATTTTTGTTTAATTTGTTGGACGTTTGAAAAATGTTTTGTATTTATTACGAGTCGTGCAACATTACAATATCGAAAAACCGTACAAAAGTGGATGCATATGTAAATATGGAACAAAACTGGCAATCAGCACTAAATAGAAGAAACATAAAAATGTATAAAATTCAATGGAATTTCATTTAAATACTAGTTTAAATGTTGTTCCCATTTTATAAAACAAAAATAATTTTTCATCAAAGCAAGTTTGATATTAAACAGAATTAACTTAATTTAATTACAATTGCTTTTTGGATTGGATATATTAGCGTTCATATGCTTCGTACTGGTGGGCGACCTACATCTGCTCCTCCACCAGCGCCCTTTTCATACGTGTACGAAATTGTTCGCTTGTAGATGCGGTTGTGTGTCTTTTTGTATACACGGGCATTACCACGCTCTCCGTCCTTGCGGGGATTGGGTTGTTTTGCAAAGCATTTCTTCGATTTCCCACTGTGCGGATTCTCACAGTAGTAGCATATTTGTTTACTCTCCACTCTTTTGATGCAGGAACTTTGCTTCTCGGGTTTTTTTTTATTTTTATTTTTCTTATTGTTCGATTGATTTTCCTTCTTTGGTTTAATGGTCACGGCTTTGGGTTCTGCTGTGTCCACTTGCTCGTCGCTTTCTTTGCTGTCATCGTTCTCTACCGAATCATCCCGATATATTTTGTACTTTTGTTTTCTCTCGTACGCATACCGCTGGGGCTCGGATTCTGTTGCATATGAGCATGTTTCAGATTTTTCATCCGTTAGTGGACTCTTGCAAATCACACACTCCATGCCTTTTTTGTGCACTTTTTTGCACCTACGTTTTGTTTTGATTTTGGTAGCTTGCATTACGGTATCCTGTTGCTCATCATCATCATCATCAGCATCTTCTTCTTCTGTTGAGCTATATGGCTTCTCATCACTCTTGCCCAAAAGATCCTCAGCAGATTTATTTTTATCGAAATAGTGCCGGACGAACTCCTCGTAAGCGCGGTCATAGTCGTATTCGTTGCTGACATCCGTATTCAAGTGATCCTCGGTGGAGTAAGTGTTTTCTGGCTCCACATCCTGTCGTTTCTGCAGCAATGGCGCTGGTGATGATGATGGTGTTGGTGCTGGTACCGATGTTGGGGCTGGTACCGATGTTGGTACTGTTAATGGCTGTGACACTGGCAGTGGCACTGGTATCTGTTCATCAGCCGTCATCTGATCGAGTTTTTGGAGAAGTTTTCCAGGTGCGTATGTGGACGACCTTGGACCGCTGTCCAAACGATACCATTAATAACAAGAAATATCTTCACAATGTTCTGCAATAGTTGGAAAATAGGAGTATATTAAAGGTAAACTAGCGCTAAATAAACAGACAGTTACCATTTCAATGCTGCCTCTTCGTAGCTGCTGGTGCGACTGCGGAGACATGAACTACATTTCAGTTCATTTATAAACTGCCTATTCGGCCATAAAGCCAAGTTTTTCCATATTGTGTTGCTTTTCTGTATTTACTGAAGCGTTTAAAAGTGTAACCGGTGGGCACTATGCAATTTCTTTTTAATAACCGCAAAAAAATTGCTGCACTTCTTTCTCACTAAGGAAGTTAGTTGTTCAATACAAGCCATTGGCTTATTTTCATAATGGCAAAGTGTTTAGATATTCACAGCTGGCAGTCTTTTTGTTATATTTCTGCTTAACATTTATACGAGCACTAATCTCATTCCTTCCTTCCTGGTTGGCTGGTCAAGAATTTAACATCACTAAAATCAGGCGGTCAATTTAAGTTTCTATATTTGTTCATTTTGTGATCTATCTTTGAGCAGTCTTTGAAATAGTTCCAATTAAGCGCAGATAAAGGTTAAAGTTCGTCAGTCTTTTTTACGAGTAAGAACAAAGTTCAGATCAGTCAAGAGAATCGATTACAAAAAAAGGTCCACATTTGTTTTTGGTTTCGTATTTATTGCCATTTTACACTTTTGAGAATGTCCAACCAAAACTATAAAAATATATAAAATATTAAGGCTATAATATAAAGAAAGGGTAATAGTACACATATCGAAACTTATGTAGAAGAAAATTATAGTAAAAAATCCAAACATTTTTATACTGATGCCAAAATATTCCCGCCCTTTCTTCCCAGTAAAGACAAATTTAAGAAAAGCTGCGTGTGTTTCGTTATTGTCTACTCCTCCCACATGCTTGTTATAGTTTTGTTTAAAATAATTTATTTTTACTTGTTCCAAGAGACTTTAGTTGATAGTTTGAAAATATCAGATACTTAGCTTTAAATTACAAATTTTGTTTAAAATATCTACATAAATTGGAAAATAAACAGCTTACTTAATAAACAAATACATCGTTAGAAAGCCTTCTTAATCATTTATAAAATACAATATAAATGCGAAAAACTCGATACAGAATTGGAATCAAGGTGCAGGGATACCTTAGTTTCTGATAGTTTCTAGCGCAATTTTTCAATCAATAAGATTAAAGAACGTTGAACAAAATACACTGCTTGAGGCCATAATTTTCAATCGGAATATTGCGATTTTTTTGTTGTGGTTGTAATATGACTTTCCAGATCAATGGGCCGCCAATGAATATTCACATAATTTCTTCTAAGTCATTGAATACATTTTAACTAACTTTGTAGGTAGTACCCACATTTTCATTACACAAATCCAAGAATAATGTAACAAACATCGTTGCATAAAACACACACACAACAATTGGAACCAATAATAATAAAATTACAAGCTGGAATTGTGATATACATGATTTGCACGTTTTGCTCCAACTCCACTCAAGTCCTGAACCTGGTGTTCTTTAGTTTTCATTGCTTGTTGTCGTTGACTACGCAGTTCCCGTCGCTTGTCACGTATGAGTTGGTTTGTATGTTCTGAATCCAGCTCCTCCCAACCGCCTGGTTCTTCTTCCCAATCCTCCAAATCAGCCTACAAACAGAGAGTTTGTATAGTAAATAATACAACGAAACATTATGAATACTAATGCTAAAATATGGTCTTACATTGGTAGCGATTGGAACATCTAATTTAGTAGCCTCTAAACGCGAGAAGTTTGTGTTTTCTTTTGTCGAGTCATCTCCCAAATAATATTTCGTTTGTGGTTTTATATCTGGAGTCAGATCCTACACAAAAGTATACAAAAAGCTTAGCTTATTTTGGTATTTACAACAAGCATTATATCCACGTACGCTAAAGAAGTCAGGTTCAGGTTCTTCCGTTTGAGGAGTTGTCGGCTTGCCAATGCGTTGTCGGTACTGCTCAATGTATTCTTCCACCGTGCGTGGACTGTCATCCCAAGAATTCCAGTCGCGATCTCGGTGCTAATAAACATTCCCGTATTAATTATAATAAAGCAAATTTGAAAACCTGTATTCCTTTGCATACCTGTTGTTGTCGTTGTGGCGGCGAATAGTCATAATTCTCAGCAACGACGTTTATACTCTGTAATGTATCCGCAGTTATGGATTGTGAATTGGAGTTTCGGCGACGAGCGAAGCAGAGCGCTCGGCGTAATAATCCCAAAATGCTAAGGAAAAATTTTATAATTTGTTGATATACCATGATACGAGGAGGCGGTAGGAGCCAAAATCCACCAGAAAAACTCTTTTAACTTTACGCTTAAGCTCATCCAAGATGTATGATAATTATTTATTGCTGCACATATCTGAACGTATAAGATTATTTGCCTACTTGCTTTGTTGTTATTGCAGCTATTATGTTTTGACAGGTGGCAAATATGAAACCCAATGCTTGTAAAACTATGCCGCAGCAGGAGCATTGGTAGAAACAGATACAGAACAGTAACAGTGGAACAGTAACGTATGAGATAGTTCTATATTGAATCTCAATAGCTTTTAAACCAACTGATTTGCTTGTTTTTCATATTTTCCGATAAATGAATTGCAATTCGAAAGAGAGAACTTTAAGTGCATTCTTCGATAGATTTTTAATATGATATTTTCTTAGTAACACGTACACTATCTTTGGTTAGTATTTTTATGGGATTATAATATTATCTAACAGCAAAGAAATGCTTGCAATTAACGCTATATGCCTAAGAACAGAACTGATGCCTTGACGAACTAATACGAAAGTCTTGGACCAATAAAACAGACAGTGGTCTACGATCCATACACTTCCTAAGCACATATTATTTTCTCTTTAGGTTTGAACTAGAAAACTATAACTACAAATTTAAATCATAATAATGGTAAAATAAATACTTTAATTTTAAGAGAACTTTGGTAACATTCCTTTACCCTATATCAAAATTATATATACATACAAGCTATATCTCTATCAAACCTACAAAACATCACCCCAAAATTTCGCATTTATTCCGATAAAAAATTATTAACTATCTCTAATAACACTTAAATAATTAGTGCTAATTAATTACCAAAGTGTTATTCGATATAGTTAAGTTAATTTTTGGTTTACTTAATTTTAGTCATCATATCGATACTCGAGTTAAGACCATACACCTACTAAAATTGAAAATCTACAGGACACCCTAACCTGGTACCAGTTTCTAGGAGCATTTTGCTCTACTTCCACCAATAATATCAGAAACTATTTAATAGAGGGCCCGGTTTTTCTCACATATGCACACAAATAAGAACAACTTTATCTTAGTCATTACTTCATAATGGATTAAATGATTTATATTCATCTACTATATGATATTTTTATTAAAAATTATATGTACATATATAAAATGCGTATGCTCAGAGATATATTTAGGGCACTACTTCTAATATACCATTAAACTCTAGTATATTATATATAAATACTCGCTCTACACATTTCCACCAATTGTATTCTTTCTACGAAACTTTACGCACAGGATTTCAATTAGCCAGGGCAAGGCACACAGCGCCATAAAAAAATTCAAACAATGGAACGTCAGTACATAATCTCGTGTCTTATCGCGTATATATCCAACTATAGGTCCAACAATAAACATGATATTGCCCTGCAGGAACATGAAAAGTCCGTAGCCAGTAGCAAATCTGCAAATGTTTATTCAAGAAAAATTGTGATAATTACAATGAAAAAACTTACCGCTCCTTGGATAAATATTCTGCAAAAACTAATGGCAACGGCACATGAATCCAGGTGCGCAAAAAACCCATAACAGCCGTGATGTAAGCCATGCCCCAGAAGTCGAAAACATTTAGAAATGCTGCAAATTTTAATGAATCAAATGACGGATGTTTCTGTATAGAATACTTGTATGAAAAATATCAAATAATGAAAGAAGAACATGCACGCAGTCAAGTTTGGATGCTCATCAAAATAATTACACTATAGAGCTGAAAGAGAGTTGAAGAATACACGTTTACGGCGACAAAAAATGGCACAAACTATTTCCTTCCTCTGTCCGTTCTAAACACATCATCTCTTTAACCTGAGTTCTTAAGCCATTGATTCTGAATACTATTCCGGCCCCATCATCACTCACATGAGTACCTTTTAAATACTATTTTTATCTAACCGAACGAGACACGGACTGCAATTGAATAGCTTTGCAACCTGAAGCCGTAAAGTTTTATGCCTTGATAATAAACAATGACGATAAACAAGATATTAATCTAGCAACTATCCTCTAAATTATGTCGTATCTCGTGATGTGAATCTGTTTCAGCAATCCAGCAGTAGGATCATTTCCATACTTACCAAATCTTGCGATCACAGTGAAAAATGCACCAGCCAGGTAAATGTAGCGAGAAGGCATTTGTATGAAGATAGCGGAGAAAGCCAGAAAAATGCGGGAAGCCAAATCGGCTGCAGCGCCGATAGCAATGATGTTGGCGGTGTCCGGCTGAACAGATATACATATAAACAATCACCTGAGTTCCTCTGGGAAAATAATACTAAACCCCCCACATACCTTGGTAAATCCCAGCTCGAAGAGGTAAAGTGGCTGCAGCGTAAAAAATGCCACGTCTGAGTAGAGGGCAAATGAAATGCCAAGAACAATATTCACATAAATGGGCTTCTTCAAAATCGTCAAATCAAGAAAGTCAACGATTATTTGCCATGTACTCCTAATTTGCGGCTTTTCGACGGCATTCTTTGAGGAGCTAATGACAGAGGGTCGTTTCGAATCCAATACATGCGCCATTTCCGGCGAGGCGTCACTGACCACAATCGGACCTGTCCAATTGCCTAGACTCGTAATGCTGGATGAACGGCTTGTGAGCAGTTTTAATTCCTCTTTGGATAGTTTACGTGAGCCATGCCTGCTATATACCATTGGGGACAAGTGGTCAGATTCTTCAACCACATCATCAGTAGAGATGTGTTCCATTTTTGTGCAAATCGTGGGCGCCGGCAATTCTAGTAACTCTTGATCGGGGACAGGTACACTTCGCATGTGCCATTCCACGGGCTGCATTAACAGCATGCCTAGAAATGCATGCGCATTTATAGCTGCTAGAACCGCCAGACATCCCCGAAAGCCATACCAAACTAACAGTTTCTGCATCACTACCGGATACAGCATGGTTCCTAAGCCAATAAGCGACTGGGCAAAGCTCATCCACACCACGCGCTTCTTCACAAAATAATTGTTGAACGTTGTATATGAGGTAGGTACCATGAAACCAAATCCTACTCCCGAACGTTGTATATGAGGTAGGTACCATGAAACCAAATCCTACTCCCTGTATCAGACTGAAGGCAATCAGAAGGTCGATTGTGGAAGTCACAAATATTTGTGCCACAGAACCCACAAAGTAAAATGCACCACCAACGAGGCCAATTGTGCGTAGTCCAAAACGATTGAAGAGCGATCCAGAGAACAGGCCTGCAAAACTGAACGAACAAAAGAAGGCGCCAGTTATGAAAGCAATAGCACTGGTCTCAGCGCCAATACTCTTCAAAAAGTCCCCAAAGACCAAACCAAACGAAGGCAGGGCAGCCAAACCGCTTATCTGGAAAACAAAATAACAACCATATGTCAATCATATGAAGAAGCCGACTTAGCCGTCTCCAACTTACAAAGGGTAGAGCCATGCCAATGCATACTAAGATGCCCCAACCTCCGTCGGGCGCTTCCAATCTGGTTGAGGCTTTCATGTTGCCAGAAAGGAATTTGCTATACAACTGCCTCCCCGTATGTCCAAATTGCGACTAAAATGCACAACTGTATAGTTTACGGGCACATCCAGCATCTAAGTGCTTGAAGAAGTGTAGTCTACTAAGATAAGAGATAAGATTACACCAAGCAAATGGAGGCTCCCACTTAGTGTGCTTAGTGTTTGTCAGTTTTATGACACTAATTACAATAAAAGTTATGGTTTTACTAACTACTGGAATAATGTCAGTCACTCGTTCTCTTTCGATTGGAGATTGGATGAGAAACCCAGTTTTTGCTTCGAGGAGAGAGCTTAATTCGGCTGCTGAATACAAATAATTGTCAAAATACGAGAGAACTTAAGAACGGAGCTAGTCCAGAGAATTTTTGTTTATATCTTTTAGTTTATATTTTATATTTACATAGATCTAAGATGCCTTGCAAAATATCTCCTTTCTATTCGCCTCTACAGAGCGGTACGACTTAATCTTATTTTCAGTGTACCTCTCTTTGCAGATCTATATAAGTGATTACGCTTTTTATGTGTCAACTTTCGGTTACACATACTACATACAAATTTATATAGTATTATTTATTTATTATTAAATTTCTTTCAAATACAAATATGTATTAATTGAATTGTCGTTGAATAAAACTGACACAAATATTAGTTATTGTTTTAAATATTAATTTTATACTAAATACTCGCAAAGTTAGCAAAAAAAAATATATATAGTCAGTCTGACTGAGAGCCACATATATATGGGTAACCGTCTCTATTTACTTTCATTAATTTTACAATAATTTAACAAGATTTAAACTGAGCATGTAGAACAACAAATATTGGTAGAAATAAATGCCCTCTACATAGAAATAAGAATGTGGGTGAGTCCTCATCACTTTCGTGTATATATATATATATATATATATATATATATATATATATATATATATATATATATATATATATATATATATATATATATATATATATATATATATATATATATATATATATATATATATATATATCAAATCAAAACAAATATTGGTAGAAATAAATGCCCTCTACATAGAAATAAGAATGTGGGTGAGTCCTCATCACTTTCGTGTATATATATATATATATATATATATATATATATATATATATATATATATATATATATATATATATATATATATATATATATATATATATATATATATATATATATATATATATATATATATATATATATATATATATATATATATATATATATATATATATATATATATATATATATATATATATATATATATATATATATATATATATATATATATATATATATATATATATATATATATATATATATATATATATATATATATATATATATATATATATATATATATATATATATATATATATATATATATATATATATACACGAAAGTGATGAGGACTCACCCACATTCTTATTTCTATGTATATATATATATATATATATATATATATATATATATATATATATATATATATATATATATATATATATATATATATATATATATATATATATATATATATATATATATATATATATATATATATATATATATATATATATATATATATATATATATATATATATATATATATATATATATATATATATATATATCAAATCAAAACAAATATTGGTAGAAATAAATGCCCTCTACATAGAAATAAGAATGTGGGTGAGTCCTCATCACTTTCGTGTATATATATATATATATATATATATATATATATATATATATATATATATATATATATATATATATATATATATATATATATATATATATATATATATATATATATATATATATATATATATATATATATATATATATATATATATATATATATATATATATATATATATATATATATATATATATATATATATATATATATATATATATATATATATATATATATATATATATATATATATATATATATATATATATATATATATATATATATATATATATATATATATATATATATATATATATATATATATATATATATATATATATATATATATATATATATATATATATATATATATGTGTAGTATATTGAAATGGTTTCAGTTTTCCAAATAAAAATTCGTAGAAATCTGTCATCAGCTTTAATAGTACCATCAGTTTCCCTCCGAGGATTGATTCGGATAGAATGAAATCAGTCTAATAGTTTCTTTAGTGGCCTTATTGATATTTTAGGTTCATAAACTTTTTGAAAGAAAAATCTTCATTTTGAGCAGAAAGATATCTCTCAATAGAAGATAATAGATAGCAAGAAATCTTTATCTGGAAAATTAACCTCGGTATGTTGGCTTTGGTGTCCGCTTCCAGGTTCCAGACCTGGTAAATTAATTATGGTCAGCTTCTTGATATTCACTACATTCTAGTTCACTTTTCTCACTCCCCGAGGGTCGCAGGTTCAAACACTGCCACGGGCTTGGTCTCCAAAATGCTTCTTTCTATAAAATCTTTTTCTCTTCGAGTCGAAAGCCTCTGCAGCTAGTACTCATTCCCCCAATACCTTGCACTCATAATTAATTATGGTGTAAGGTATAATAATAATAATAATAATAATAATAATAATAGTTCACTTTTTCCAACTATTCACTTTTTGTAAATCATTTAATCTAGTATACTTTTAGGGGCACATTTTCAGAATTAGCCACCCTTAAAGATTGTAAGTGTGTGATTCGAACGTACAAATTTGAAAAGTTGTGCCTTGAAACATTAAACAATGTTAAAAAGTTAGATAGACCATTGAAAAACAATTAATATTTAAAGATTGTGTAAGTCTGGTATATAGTTTATTTGTTTTTATAATTTGTAATTTATTTAGTCATGTAAAATGAATCTAAAAGGATTTTTTTCGTAGTTATTCATAGAAGTACAATAAAAATATATAATTTGTTCAAATAATGTTATGCAAAATAACTAGTTATAATTAATTTATGTGTATGTATATGGTAAATATTGTCTTAATTTTACTTAAACTCTTTTTGCTACTTAATTTAGGTATGAAACAATTCAATAAGTGCACAGCTTGCTGGCATCTCTTTCAGTTTGTAATAAGTACTCGGACAATGTTAATATTTATTTAAACTAAGCGAATTCCATACCGCTT
Source organism: Clusia tigrina (assembly GCA_920105625.2). NCBI lineage: Eukaryota > Metazoa > Arthropoda > Insecta > Diptera > Clusiidae > Clusia > Clusia tigrina. Next base: position 177,485,512 of record OV050033.1, read on the forward strand.
TAGGCTATGTAGGTAGTTGTCAGTTATCGCATTAGCACGCCTTACTTCAGGACGACTGTGGGAGCATCTAAAATACATATGTATACTCGTATACGCATGTTTATATATAAACTTATCAATAATTAAGTAATACTTGCACAAGAACTCTTGCAAATTGTTTTCACTTTCTCTGTGGCTACTCTAATAGTGAGCATCCGTAACACAACGCACGAAAAAATTAATGTAATATCATTTGAGGACTAAACGATTCTACTCTATATGAACTATCACATATATAAGTTCGTGTATATAAAAGTAGTGAAATATAAATATGAGGCTACGCAAATATGGGCGAAATATTTGCCATAGCACAGCATAGGATACGATCGATGTGTTCCATCTATTCAAATAATAGTTTAACAAATTTGTTTACTAAAATATTCTAATATTCTGTTATGTATGTGAATAAGTCGAATCGGGTGTTACTGTTTAACGCTGATCTCTGGCGCTGTTGCAGTGGTTGTTGTCATCAATGCTGCTGCTTCAGCTTTCTTCGTTTTTCTGCTGTGCACAAAATCGACCAGATACTCAATGCCCCAAGCAATACCACAGATAAATATGCAAACGCTTTGAGCATGTATGCAGATGGGGTAGCTTTCGGTGACATCCCGAATGAGACCTGCAATTATGAAATCGCAAAATTAGTTTCCTTTAAATATAAATTTTTACTGTCTCAAAGTCATACTAGTTTATGAAGGAGCAGTTTGTTTAAGTTGTGCAATGTTTTGCGCGCATTGCTACTTATAATTTATATCTCCAAAACTTAAACTAACTCACCAATTAATGGACCGAAGCATATCACAAATACAGCTTTACCAACTAAGTGCCAACCAAAGGCTGAGGGCAATTTCTCTAGTGAACAGTATTCGGAGACAGTCAGTGTAAAATTGCTAAGTGCAGAACCACGGAAGAAGCCACATATCGAGAGCCATATCATCAGTTGGGTCCAATCGGTTTGCTCCGCCATAACTGAAAGTATCAATAAATTAATAATTGGCTGCAACCTTCTTCCAAAATAAAACTTACTTGATCGTGTTATAGCTACGAAAATAATCGACACCAAAAATATTGTACGCTTCTTGATGGTGGTGCGATCGAATAACGGTGGCAAGACAATACGTGCCGCTATGTCTGTAATCGCAGTGATGGACAAGCAGAATGCTACATCACTCTTATCGTACCCAAGATCCGCGAAGAAGAATGGTGTAACCATCTTGAAGTTCATCTCAGCTACATAAAATATCGACAGACCGAATAGTATATTCAGGAACATTTTGTCCTTGAGCAGATCTACGTCCATGAGGTCCGCAAAGCGACGCCAAAAGCCCGGCTTCTTTTCTGCTTCCTTGGCGATAGCAGCAGCCTCAGATTCCTTCTCTTTTTCGGTGGGCTTCATTTTGATGAAGGAATCGCGGTGGTAGCCCATCATGCCTGTTGCGGTACTCACACGCTTAAGCTCGCGATCGTTTTGCTCGAACTCGTCGTCGCCGACGTTCATGTGCACTTGCAATATGGACCCCGTAAAGTCCATGTACGAGAGATTCGAGGTAACTGAGTGTTTGCGGCAACGAAGCGCAGTGTTGATATCTGCGTTTGAGGAGTATCCAGTATTTGCAGCCGATTGCACTCCTGCTAGGGACATAATGCGTGGAAATGTGGGACGCTTCGGCAATCCCAAACGAGACCCATTCATAGTGTCCATCGCTACTTCCGAGAAATTTTTACGCATTTGTTGCTGACTGTTTTTATTGAAAAGCAAAGTGTTCATCTCAGGCAAAGCGTCCTCTTCGTTGCCATCTTCAGTGATTACTTTGAAGTCTGGAGGAGGCGTCACCACCATCATTTCCTCATCAATCACCTCGTCTTTCATGTGCCATTTGGCAGGCTGTAATAGTATTGAGCCAACGGTGGAATGTAAAGCCACGGCCGCTAGCATAAGTACTGCTCCACGAAATCCGAACGCCTCTAGTAAAACTCGTACTAGTTGTGGCATTATCAGCATACCCATTGCAGTACCTGCCATGGAAAGACCAACCGCTTGTCCGCGCTTATGTTTGAAGTAGTGATTGAGTGCCACAAAAGCAGCCGATGTAGCCAAACCCACACCAATACCATTTATAACACTATATGTGCCTAGAATGTGGGCCATGCTGGCCGCTGGTGAAGTACACGCCAATCCAATGGAGCACAGTAAAGATCCGGCAATTGCAACCTTACGGTAGGAGAACTCCTTAAGCAAAGGACCCACAAAGAGACCCGAGAAATTCATGCACACATCCAAGGCACTCATAATCACAGCCGCGCCAGTAGTGCCCACATCGAGATCTCTCAGCAAGTCACCAAAAAGTAGACCAAACGAAGGTTCAATGGAACGAGTGGCCAACTGAAATTCGTACAATGAAATAAAATACAAATTATAAACGTATATTAATTGAATTATGAAGATAAATCTGCGGAAACGTATGAATAATCACACTTCTCAGGGTCATGTGGTACAATAACACCCCAAAAGGCGGTCATATAGCGATAGGATTAGGGGTGCAAACAACAGTTTTTAAACTGAGCCTACTTTTTTCACAAGACTCATGCCTGCTTACTGCAGTCTGTATTATTCAAGGACACATTTGAGCATGTTTTGTCGTGCTGACCCTCATTTATACCAAATTTACAAGGAAAATTGCATTCTCCATACAGCTTGACTGGCACTTGCACGACGTTTATTTAAAAACAATTTCATTTTATATTTATAGTATATTATTTCTCAAATTAGCACCTTCATTCCAGAATAACTACAATGCTATAATAATGTACGAGAATTTATATTAATATTTCTTAAATAAATGTTATAAACCGGCCATTGAAAATGGGAACGCTTTATGGACCATTCAAACTCACTCCAGTGATTAAAACAACCAGAAAGTCACACTTACCGCACCCTGTATTTAGTTTGCTTGATTAAGGGCAATTAATATCCACTTCAGTTGGTAGATTTTGCTATCAATTATTTGAGTATGGCAAATTTTGAGATTATTTATGGCACAGCTTATCACTATGTCAGCTCTTATCTGGTGCACCTTTCTCCGTTGCTTTGTTTTTGTCAATATAGCATTATCGGGTCGTATTTATGGGTGCACGTAGATAAGTTGGCGAGCAGAATATGCCAAAGAATTATTGCAATGCAAAAAATGCGACGTAAACTTGAGCTGCACATGCATTTGTTGACCAGCATAAATGCTACCGTGGACTGTAGAATTACACACGTGTCAGAGAGCCGAGTCACGCTACAAGTGGCACAATTTGCGATAAGCAAGACGTTTGAAATTAGGTGACGCATGCCCACAGTTGATAAGTAATGTAGGGAAATGATCTTCTAGACCAAGACGAGAGGCACGCGCAATCTCTATTTAATGATAATAATAGTTTATTGTATGGCACAACAAATTATTTGGACTATTGAGAAAAATTTAATTTCATTTAATTGGATGATTAAATATTTTCTAATTTTCTATTCTGTATACGCCAAAACATGTGCGGAAAGTGTAAATTGATATTTAATAACAACAATAATGCATGCTCCATTTTAAAGGTGAAGTGCTGAACGATTTTGGAGTACTTTGGCAATTGTGTGAAAATATACGCGCATAAATATTTATTTTGGCCTTAATCGAATTACTGACTGTGGGTAGGTAGGTTTGCAAATAGCTGATGGATATGAATTTGAGTAGGCTAAACACATTTGTTGTACAATGAAGCACACGGGTCCCATAAGCGTCATCGTTTCGACTACGTTTATACAAGTATCCAGGTTTTGGTGGCGGCAGTGCCGTTGCACTTGTTTATTGAGCTTATTAATTTTCCACTTAATGTTAATAAGTAAAACAGGCTCATATTAAATAACGTTCTAGAGATGTGATTTTTTTCAGCTGTTGTTGTTGTTGTTGTTTTAAAAGTTTTCCAGCTTGGCAACAACGTAACCCATCCGGAGTATGCGGGGAAGCATAAGTGCCCGGTAACAGTTGCAAAGGCACTACTCGTACATCCCAGTGCAAATAATTGCTTAGAGTGGTGGCCTGATCATGTTTTTCAATTCAAATTTGTTTGAATAGCAAAAAAGAATTATTTTTTTTTATTAATGACTTCTCTAAATTATTGTGTACGTATATACTCGTATATACTCGTATATAGTAGGGAAAATTGGTTGTTAACAGTTTTTAACATTTCAAGCGTCTCTCTTGACTGAAATTTCGCACAAACAAATGGTGCGATATTATTCAAGTCAAAATTCATTTATATAATACACATCAAATAATAGCTATAAAATTCTTTATTTAGTCGTGTACTATCTTCTTCTCTAACTATGAGTCGCTCTGTTAAATAAATGTTTATTTAATATATTAACAAGAAATTATTAATTAAACGTGATGCAATTTGTTTTTTCATTTAGTTCAAATATTGTTAATAAGCAGTTTGTTTAATATACTATATGCACATAGATACAGTAGCGGTTCATCGGCGACGATTTTTCGGGCTTAGACGCTCCCATTAACGGCTCCAAATTGTTTATGCCTGACTACTGAGGGTTTATTTAGTCACAAAAACTACCCGACATACGCAGAGGGGACGGAAAGCTTTCAATTCTCGCATTATTATATACCAGCTGAGTCACTGTTAAAGCTTGAATCATAGCTACTGAGGGTTTATTTAATTACAAAAAGTACCCGATATTTGTATACTCAGAGGGGATGGGAAGCTTTCAATTCTCGTATACCAGCTGAATCACTGTTAAAGCTTGAATCAGCTCATCAAACACCTAAATTAAAACTATTTCGTTGATCCATACCTAAATATGGGAGTATGGTATGGAGTTAAAAGATTATTATTATTATAATTATAAAACCTTGCATTATAATTAATTATGTAGGCAAGGGTTTGGGGGATTAAGTACTAGCTACTGAGGCTTTCGACTCGAAGGAATGCCCTGGGCAGGATTCGATCCAGCGACCCCATGAGTATGAGTCTAGCATGCTTACCCCTAGACCCTAGAATATATTCGTATATAATTGCTCTAACTCCTACATATATAAGTGCTCTAACACATACCCAAGTAAACTTTCTTCTTTGTAAAGATATTTATAAAATATTAATTTCCGCATATTTCACAGCTGTGGAGAACATATTTTCTATTTTTATATTATATTTGACACGATCTCACGAGACTTTTCATCTTAGTTTGTTGATTTGTGGCAGTCTATATAAATAGTTCTACCATTCTACAATTGTCGCACGTGAGCAAAAGCATACCCGTGAATGCGCAACTAAAATGAAACCATTCCATTGAAAAATGTATAAAATTTGCAAGTAAATTGTTATCGCTACGAAATACTTGTGTATATGATTGTTGTATTATCGCGCTATTTGTGCCAGGTATTCAAGTTGTTGTGGCCTTAAAACTTAAGTTTATACAAAATTGATTAGCTGTGATAAAAGGAAATACAAAACACTTAAAATGTTAACGCAATTAAATCGAATTTTCAAATCAATCAATCGATTAATTCGCAGTTTAATTGTCGTTAATTGATCTTTTTGATTAACTACGTTTCTTTGCTGTACCACGTGCTCTAGTTAAAGAAATATTCAAGAAATAAATATGTAAAGTAAATAATATTTTACTGGAGAATATGTTCAAATGTATCACGAACCAATTTACAAATAATTGTGATGGAACAAAAAAACAAAATTGAACGTTGCACCAAAGGGGGTGAATACAAAGTAATATAAATTCATTTTGCATTTTTAAAAAATATTTCTTTAAACTTTAAGTACATTGCTGGTGAAAAACTGATTATTTAGATAATATAACAAATTCCACTTTCATTTTTCAATAGATCACGATCAAAGTAATAAGTAATACAAAAAGTATACAGAAATATCGTTTAGAATATAATTTTATTGATTGAGCCCCTGGTACGAAACTTTGTTGAGAACACTATTAGAGTCAAGTTGCTTCCTAATTATACCGGTATGTATTTAGGTGATTAGTTTCTATCTACAATTAATGTTACAATATACTCGTATTAAGGAAAATAATGAACTCGGTGACAGTTAATATATACCAATTAAAATAGACTAATAAGTCAAACAAAAATATTAGAGTCAATATATCACTGAACATGGACAATGTCACGTTCAAAATATATATAAATATTAATGCGACATAATTAACCTTTTTCAATGTTTGAGTATGTGTGGAGCAAATGGATACTGGAACGCTTTTTAGAGTATCAGGAATTTCTCTACTCCAAACTCATATGCTGTAATATTTGCTCGTGATTTCTAGGCACTACATTGTAGACTGTCGGCATATTCATTTAGTTGTGTCAATTATTTATATATTGCTTACAAGTCATATGAAACACACATCCATTTTCATGAAGATTAAAAGGTGTTGGAAACATATTTAAATGAAGTTGCTTGTACCATTCTAATATTATATCGGTTGATATTCTGACACACCTATATTATCGATATATATATATATATATATATATATATATATATATATATATATATATATATATATATATATATATATATATATATATATATATATATGTATAGGTAGGAGTGGCAGCCTTCTACGCAAAATCACACTTAAGCACATACAATGGCTCGTTGTAGGTGATATTATAACTATTATAATTATTCCTAAGATATTTATAATTTAATACGTAGCAATGGAAACAACTCGTTCAACGTGTGTTCCAAAAATGCATTCCGAGCACAATTTTTTACTTCACGATATAATTACCCAAACGAAATTGGGCGTGGCAATTTTTTAGAGGCTCATACTATTCAGAGTCAGTCTTTGATATTGATCTTGTTTCAGCCAGCCGGGCAGTTAAGCAGAGTGGGAGGTCAAGCTTAAACTAGGACCGTCGAGCCAACATTGATGATGAGTTAAGCAGATAAATATTCTGAAAACCATATATTTTTGTACGTGTATTGAAATATATTCATTGGTAATGTATATCCAATACTTAGTGTTTATTAATGCCTCCATACATAATAGAATTACACAAATTACTTTCGTTATGTCCACATAACTTAATGCCATATTTATATTTTTGCTTAAAAAGTCATTCGGTAATTAAGATGTAGCGATCGGTCGCAGTTGATAGGAACCATAATTTGTAGGGTATTGAAGCTTCGGCAAAGTCAAATAAAACTTTCTAAAATATTTTTTATTTTTATTCTATTTAATTGCTTCCATTTATTAGTTTGTTTGTGTTTGTGGGGGTTTAATTTAATACTCATTAACAACACGGTGTGAATTTGAATATAAGAAAAAATGGCCTTAAATATTTGTGATATCTAATGGAAGAGCAAATATAAATTATTATAATAATAAAAAATTAAAATGTTTACAAATACAGAGCAGAGTTTTCTTCATCAAACAGAAACTCAATTTGTAAGTTTGGTTAAAAGTGTAATTCAGGGACACCCCAGAAAAAAGTCGTTGGTGAGGGAATTAACACAAAGAGTGTTTGTGCCAAACATAAACAAGCTGATCAAATAATGGTAAATCTTCTGCTGTCGATTTCTTTAACTAAATGTGATGTGTTGGTATAAATTCACTGTCTTTGAGTATACTTTCGTATAGCTCGGCACACCGATTATAGCGGCCGACTGACTGAGTTTATGATATAGAAACAAGATTTGTCAATTAATTGCCACTAATGTTCTGGTTACACTTTGCCTTCAATGATGTTGCCTCATACAACGGTAAAAGGAATATAAACATAATATTTAGTAGCACAGAAGTCGGTAAATTCTGTTTCTTTTTTGTAGCTATCATAAACATACTCAATTCTTTTCCTCTCCTGTTCCTTATGTAGGTTAGGTTAGGTTAGGTTAACGTGGCAACCGGTCCACCACCGCGCAACAACGCACCTCCGATTCACTCGTTCCTTAAGTAAGCATCAACAGATCTTAAGGAAAAATGGAACATGTCGGGGTGTTATCTATGTCAGATACTCTTCATTCCAACTTGCTACCATTTGTGCAACTCCAACCACTAAGTACTAAATTGTTTCAGTTCGTATTAAGCTACTAAAACTGCACGAGAAGCTTCTAACAGCGAAGATTCTACAAACGGCTACGGACTCAACACTCGTATACTGATAAATGTCTTGATGATAAGTACACGCCACAGCTCCGAATAATTATATAATAAGCCGTCTCATTAAAAATATAATTAAATAATTGCGACATACAGATACAAAAGTGAGTGGCAGTTCAACTGTATCTGTAATTTTAGCTTTGCAATTTAGTTGCTGCTTAGACAATTTTTTTGTACATAATTTTAATTGCCTCAGTTTGTAGTCCAATGCATTGGAGCAATCTTCACTTCACACACTTTAAAAGAAATACCATATTTACAATTAGTTTATCTACCTTTGCGCCACACATATTTTCCCTGGGACTCCCTGATCCTCAACTTGGACCTATTGAATGAATGTTTGTTTCGCAGACTATTCAATTCATTGGGTAAATAAAGTGTGTGTACATCATTTCATCTCCCACTCGCTCAGAATATTTAATTCCTGAGCCTTGTTTGTTTTTTAATCAATTGGTCTTCATTAAAATTAATTCAAGAAATGAAAATTTAAATAATTGCAACAATGAGTCTAACACACATCCATATGTATGTAAGCAAACAGACTCACGCAGTCACAGAGATATATTAAAAAGCCTTCGATTGATGAATGTAAACAAGGGATTTTTTTCTAAACTCGGCATCATGTGATTTAGCCAAATAAAAAGTCATCAATGCATAATAAATGAAAGCAATCCATAACCACTTTAAATTTCGTATTTGATAATGTATGTGGTTTGTTTTGGCATGGAAACACACTCACGTGCTTTATAATGAAGCCATTCTCAGCAATCAGCAATAAAAGTTTAGGTCGATTTTTGAACCTCTTAGGCCTTGGTTACACTTTATACAATAGAACGCATTGCAACTGCAGTGTTGCCTTCCCTACACAATCATATATTTATATTCATTCGCCACTTTTTAATATATAGCTTTGCAATTTTTGAAATAGTTTGTAACAGTTATCTGAGGTAATTATTTTCAAACTCACAACAATTTAAATGAAATTAAAATAGAGATCGATTTGAACGTAATCGACGATAGACTGATCTGGAAAAGACAATGTGTAACATCGGCGTTAGGTTACGAATGAATAAAAGCAATCTTCGAATACAAAGCATAATAAAATAAGAGTCAAACCATTCCAGTTTAATTTTGCATAAAGCATTAAATCACAATCACATGCTTTACTGAGAATCTTTTCGTCCCCTACACTGAAAATGTTGATCATTTACTACAGTTTTCAACATAAAGAAAGCGGCAAGGCTATTAATGATTATGGGTAATATAATTATCCATTCAAATTATGAAAATAGCATTAACTTTGTAGATATAACAGTATGGATCGTACAAATTCCGCTTATATTTTTGCTCAGGAATGATGTTCTGAAAAATTGAAGTGTGTCCATGTATTCACATAAGTCAAGCTGGACCGAATTTAGTTTTTCCAATTGCCACCATGAGTTTATTATCAAAATTTAACAGAATTGCTTCAATGATTTTTTCCATAATTTTTCACTGGGTTTAATGGCCTCCATTGGAAGTGTGTGCATGATTTAGTCACATGTTCAACGCGAGCGTTCCGGCGAAGTCTGATGCCGGCGGCAGTGCAATTGCAATGTGCAGTAAATTCCAATCACTATAATTTCATATTTTTTTCTCTGCCTTTTTTCGGACATATTCTGAGCGATTGAACAGTGAATAAGTGCTCCCGCTTTTAATTAATATTCAATTGAGTCATGAGTTAGGAGCACATCTTAATGCTCGAGCCCGCAGATCGGTTGCGTCATGTTGCATTTAAAACTGTGGGCACGAGTTTTGGTTAACAAAAAAACGCGTTCAGTGCGTGCCTAGCATAATTGAATTAGTCTCCCTGAACATGTGCTCACTGTATTTCAATGTGTCTGGTCAACCCAAATTGTCTGAATTGGATTGCATAAAGTTGAAGCAGAAAGTTAGTGCAATTTTCAAGAATTACCTAACAAGGCTATGACGCAGTATGTAGATGTATATAATGTAGATTTATTTATCGTATGTCTTTAAAAAAGTTCAGCTCCGGTGTGTAAATTGAACAATTGATACAAATCGTTTCAGGCACAGTTAAGCATCTGTTGCTGGGAACGACAGAACCGCCCGACCTAGCATGCCAATTATCTACGAAAAGGCCGGGAAAGTAAAGCGAAGATTCATTATTCAATGTTAATTGTAAAAATAAACTACTTCGGTATTTTGGGTCGCTTATTGGTATCTTTAAAATGATTTTCAGGGATGCATGCACGGAAGTTGCATCCATTGCAATAACAATGAAAGGACAACAAATAACGACATTGAATACAATTAGATTTAGGGTGTGTGCGAGTAAAGTAAACTGACGTTATTCGGATTGAATTCCAAGATCAATTCTTTTCAATAAGCACACCACATAAATTGGCTGTGATAATTAAGGGAATATGCCAATTTGGCTACGCCATATGATGGTGGTTATTATGGGAAGATGTCGGCAAAATAGTTTTACTCTGCAATACTAATAATCTTCTCCTTCCCCAATAACTACAACATTCAAAATCAAACAAAATATAAATTGTATGTGTTGAAATTTCTATAAACTAAATTCAAATGTGGTCATTAGGGGAGGGTGTCAAAGGGTGTCAGCCTGACTAATTACAGGCTTTCATTTTTCTTATGACGTAATAGCAGGTGAATTTAACTGCTTACGAACTAAATTCCTACAATATAAAAACGTTTTTCCGAGAATACTCGTAGAAGTGAACAAAAGCTTAAAAACACATTTACTGGGGACTTTTTGAAGAGGTTTGTTTTAATAATTTGTGTAAACAAAAAAGCTATAAACATTTCAGAAATTAAACTAGTTTTGTGGTTTTAATTCGAAAACGAAATTAAGAAAGAATCTTTCAATAAGTTCAGTTTGAGAGAAAATAAAATGTAAGTTTTTGTCATTAAATTTAAATAAAAGTATATTAAATACATTAAAATACAGTGAACTGCAAACTAGACAGGGAAATAAACTGAAACAATAAAAGAAAAATAATAGATATAAATAAAAATAATGTTGCCTTCAGAAACCATTATGTAAACAAGTAATGAATGTGACTTCAGTGTAGGCGGAATTTAAATATAAATAAGTAAAAATAAAATAGAAATAAAAAAGAAATTCTTGAAACTTTTATGAGGCTGCTGCTGTAAGTCATTTTATTCATTTCATTCATTTGCACAGATTTTCGGTGAAGCATTCCGATTTTATAGAAGTTGGCTGCCAAGATTTTATTGCTACAATTGTCTGGGGGTAATGAGCGCATTCCGAATAAGTTTATTTGAAAAAATAATGTGCGTATACGAGTGACTTTGGCCACAAATTCTAAGCAGATTGCCACCTCAAAATGGTGCCGCTACAACAAGTCAAATGCAGCCAATGAAAAAGGGTGCTTGACTTACGGTGGCATGGCAGCAAATTTCAAAGTACAAGTACTTGTATCAGGATGCCGAAATTGGCAAGAGAAACGACCTGTTGCATTCGCAAATGCCGACCGATTCTGCGATGTGACGTCATTTCTTGTTTTTAAACAATTTATTGTCAGAAAAACAAAAATTTTAAAAAATCAACAGTGACAGCAGTGCCGCAGCTTGTGAAAGTGAGTGTGAATGAAGAGAGTGTGGGTTATTGTTTATATTTGTATGTATTTTATTTACTTTTCGTTTTGGTGAACAATTCGAAATAAGTAGAAATTTGTGTGCTTTTCGTTTAGCAAAGAAGGTTTATCTATGACATTGTTTGATGTTATTTTTTAATGGTTTTGACCTTAAAATTTATCAGCAGATTGAGTGAATTGCTTATTCGCGACACTTGAGAATTTCAATGAGAATCAAATCTCAACTAAACAGAGTTGCAAAATTTGCAAAGACTTTGCTTGGTTAATAATTACGATGGTCAAAATTACGGATGGGCGGCCACTCTTCTATGCCCATAAGTGATATTTTTACAAATTTTGTTTGTTGTATATGATGCCCGTACTGTTTGTTATATTCTTTAGAAAATTAGTTAATGATCTACTGGTTGCGAGGAACAACCTTTTTAAAATTGTACTGCCTTTTTGTTCTTTTTCTGCTTACACATACACAGCCTTGTGTTTTTTATACTAATAGTTTTATCTTCCTATTTATTTATTGCAGGTGTTGCATCTTGATTATGTTTGAGTTGCCTCACTCCATTAAAACTTTCGGTGATCGTTCCGAATACAAATCTCTCGCATCTCTGGTGAATGCCTCTCCCTGCTCTATTTATGATTCTGCTAATATCAGACCGCCTGAAGACACAATAGTAAATTTTATTTCGTAAGCCATGTACGCCTCCAGATATGAGTATCAGAAACTAAACGGAAATGAGAAAGCAAATAGAAATGACAGAGAAATTACATATCCGAAGATTACTACTTTAAAATTGATATCGAAAATAATACCCCATATGGATGTGGCTACTTATGTGGGGAGTAAATTGGCAACGACTAAAATTTCTTGACTATATTTCAATGTGTTTCTTACATATCCGAAGTTTACTACTTTAAAATTGATATCGAAAATCATACCCCATATGGATGTGGCTACTTATGTGGGGAGTAAACTGGCAACGACTAAAATTTCTTGACTATATTTCAATGTGTTTCTTACATATCCGAAGATTACTACTTTAAAATTGATATCGAAAATAATACCCCATATGGATGTGGCTACTTATGTGGGGAGTAAACTGGTAAAAACTAAAATTTCTTGACTATATTTCAATGTGTTTCTTACTGAGTAGGTATGGCTAGGGGTCAATGATGGGCTAAGTGCGCCCTTCGGGCGGCCGCCTCACCTACCTACCTACCTAGTTATGGCTCTAATGCAATTAATTGCTATGATAATGCAACTTCATTACCCGTCGTCATTAAATTTTCTTTTTCTATGAATAAAATGTAAATGCATATTAAAATTGTGTAATCATATGTGTTGAAGGCCCTTGAGCTTTTTTATTTTTTTGACAGCACGAACCTCGTCATTGTGTAGCATCATCTCAGAAAGTGAAAACACAAAGATGAGACCGCATTTCTGAAAATTCGTATCATATTGGGTCATGTTGAACACTCATTTCGCGAAAAGGGCAATGATAATCTAAGTGTTATCTGTACGTGAGCAACAAAGCCCCGTAAGAAACAAGTTCATTATAAATACGTAAATTATTTATCGTTAGAAAGTTCAAAAATATTCAAAATAATCACCAAATAATTGTCGAAGCAATTTTAGATAATAAATGCATAAATGCCTTCCGATGTTAGTTTGTTGAGCTGAGTACTTGTCGTATTTTGAGGTTCAAAGTGTTTGTCGGCTTGTATTTGCTTTCTTTATCACCTCTGTTGTCTTCCTGTGCAATATTTATTTCGTTTTGCAATATCTGGAGGTGACTTCGACAACTAATTATACAAAAATAGCTGCAACAAAATACAAACAACTTGATTGTAAATATTTGTAACCTTTCAGCTGTCAACAATCGAATGAAATATTTGCTGAGCCGAACAAAACTGAAACAAGAAGGAATTACTTGCAATGAATGCACATTTCTAATTTTTAATTTGTATGTTCCAAAGAATTTATTCAATATCACACCCTCACACTAAATGTACACACGAATAATAGGGATGACATATTATTGGATGTACATACTTCTACACTAATTATTTAAAAGGGAACGGAGATATAAACCCTTCATCTGGTTATACATACGGGTTCTTAAATGAGTTGTGGTCGAAAAATACACCAAAAAGAACATAAAACTTAAATGAAGAATAAAAAACCAAAACTATAAATAAGAAGGATGTGAAATGTGAGTTAAACAATAGATTCCAGTCTTCATAAACATTTTGGTGTAAATGGCCTCGTTGTCCTACACCATTCAATATTTTATAAACTTATTTGTAAAGTACGTTGCAATAAATAAATAAACATTTTGCAATTCGTTGACTTGGTTAATTTTAGACTAGAAATGTTTAATGAAAGATCAAACACTTTCTTATGGAGAAATACATACATATGTATAAATATCAGACAAAGGTAATGAAATATAAAACTACGCAATATTAGTTGAAAAAACGACCGGTTCTCTATCTTATGTTTGAATAAAAAGAATTTGGAGCAAACAAAATTACTTAAAATTATACAAACCTGGAACTGGAGAATAGCCTCATAGAGGTCTGGCAGTGTGTGTATGTAGGTAGGAAATTAAATGGAGTTTAAAAGATATTCTGAGCTGAAGGCATTATTGATTCGCGAGGTGAAACTTTTCAATGAGGTAACGCAATAAAAACCACAGCCAGCGGCGTTCACAAAAGCCTGTAGCTCTATATTTGGTACCAGGGACTACAGAGCACTTCTGTGCGTTTAAACATTTTCCTTGTAAGAATTTTTCAATAAATGGAATACCAAGATTGAGACTTCTCCAAATTGCTACATGATATATTATTAGGAATATATTGACATATATGCATTTACATATATATATACATAAACATACAGATATGTATATATAAATACATGGGTACGTAGTGCTCTTATGGTTTCTGAAAAAGAGTTTACTCTGCATTTCATGTAAAGGAAATGTTGCAATAATTCGCGGAAATTTTGAACTACTGAATTTAATACTATGTTTATATTTATATGTAAGAATTATATTGTATATGGTGCTTGTATGTAGCTAACAGTTTAAATAAATAAGCATTATAAGCATTTTGATCTTTATTGTGAAATTCGAACAACAAATGTGCAATCACAGCAAATAAGAATGCAAGCTATAAACATTGTGTAGTGAATACATTTTTTATAAAGATATTTTTAAAATAAAATAAAAAAATGTTTTAATGCTTGAATGGTTTCACTCAGAACCGAGGTGAACCATGTTGGTGTTTAAGGCAGGTTATACAAAGAGCGACTACGCGATGAAGTTAAATTTGGAGCTCCACCGTAATTATAATAAATATACTCATATTGAATTTACTTAAACGGATCTGCAGACAAACGTAGTATCTCTGTGATGGAAATATAAGAGATGGCGATAAAAAGATAGAGAGAGAGAGAGAGAGAGTATCTTAGTTGTTTGGATAATTTCAGAGAACTGACTCAGCCAGAAACGAATTAAAGGCACGAGAAAGAAAGTCTAAAAGGAGCAAAACATTCATGCCTGGTTATAAACGAAGGAATGACTGTCAGGAAATAACAACAACAATAGAAAAATACAAGTTAATCGAACAAACACTCAAAATCCGCCAGCACTAACACTGAACTCCCACGTGAACAATTTCAGTTTCATTAACCCTAAAAATGATATTTGCTTGAAGGAGTTTGCTTTCAGAGCAAACTTCAATGATCGATAATACGAAAACAAATATACTGGCATTGTTCTGCATGATCATTAAAAAACGCTCATTAATTATAACAAATAATAAAACTACACAAATGATTTACGCTTGCAAAATATCAATATAAAAAATGTTTGAAATTATACTTAATTAATTTTGTCTTTTGACAGATCTTTTTTAGGTACAACGCATCGCAGCATGCCTAAGCAGAGTTATGACCGGTTTTTTGCGCCCAATCTTGAGTGGAGATTAAACGTGAATATCACATGACAATGTCAACCAAATTAATGGAATAAACCGAAATCATTTGTTTTACATTATCAGCGCCACGAAATGGCCATGGTAACAACAGTGTTCTTTGGGGAGTGGTTCATGGAGCGTCAAATACGTTTGAATTAAAGTCTGATTCAAATTAAATGTAAATTTGCAGGCAACATTTTCCAGAATGAATCTATATCGATTCTAATAGCAAACTTTATCCGGTGATTAGGTCTGATTTGCATTCCCGGCAAGAGTGAGTTAAAATTTTCTACAATTTAAATGTATACAATAAATATATATATATATATATATATATATATATATATATATATATATATATATATATATATATATATATATATATATATATATATATATATATCGTATAAAGGAGTGCCGTATTGAAACATCTTTAGTGGAAAAAGTATAATTTTGATTTGAAAGCTGTTGTTTATAATTTATGGCGAATATTTTACGTTTTCAGATCACTCCAGTGCACTCAGATTTCTGACTATGTGAGGTGGACATAATGAATACGTGCAACAAGTCTCGCGCTGAGTCGCCAACGAATTAACCCCTCTGAGCCATTGTCCACCCACGAATGAATAGTGGCAGTGTTATCGATTTGGCACTAATTGTGTGCAAATGTATCTGGCATAGTTTTGCAGTTATTTTCTTGACATTCTTGACGCTTGCCTTTGGACGATGTCCGATTTGCCAATGTCAGCAATTACTTTTTATCGTTTTTTCCGCTAATGTTTTATGAATTTTTGTTTTGCTTGTGTTTCATTTTTATTGTGCAAATATCGATAGCTGTGTTTGCATTCATTTGATTTAGTGGGAAAAAAGCGGAGGCATCGAAACGAAGATTGAATTTTAAATTATTAAAATATGAATACACTGCAAGAAAGAATGAAAACTTACTGATTGTAACCGATTTGTACGGTCCTAAAGAAACCAGAAATTTTATGAAATAATTGCTGAGCTTACAAAATATATTTTGATATTTATTCCAAGGATGTCGATATTTGTAAAGGTCAGAATACTCATTTATAATAAGATTGAGTGATTAACCTCAACTTGCACCATGAATTGGTACAAAGAAACACTTTAAATGAGGGCGTATCAAAAGGTTACCCAGTGAATAACCTCAACTTGCACCATGAATTGGTACAAAGAAACACTTTAAATGAGGGCGTATCAAAAGGTTACCCTGCAAAATACTTGTTGTGCTTCCGACTGTTAACCGCTGTTCACCTTCTCACTCTGTCTATGGTGCGGCAATTGAAAGATGGAGGACTAATACTTCTGTTCAAGTATATTGTATGCTTTACAAGGAAAAGCTATTATATATCATAAATGCATACATATATGCACTCACTCTTCTTTCAACGAAGGAGTAAAAAATCCCGACGATCTTACTTATTTAAGTATGAATTTTCGACCGGGTTTCATCATATTATTAATGTCACATCTGTTGGTAATTGGCCATAAAACAAAAAACTTATAAAAACAAAACAGTTGTGCGAATTGGAGTATAAATATCACAAGCCGAGATAATGCCGCACAGTCACCGGCACGACTATGGTGACTAATCTAATTACCATAAACAGAATTGAAACTCTTGTGAGATTAAAAAATAAAAATTGGCAATATTAGATTTAGGAATTAGTTTTCGATTGCTAATGAGTGACTCTCTTTTCTAATTCACATTCAAAATGAACATTTTTAAACTGTATTTAGCACTTTCTAGAGTGGTAGGTACGACTATTTAGCAAATTCTGATTTGGTACATGGTAAGAAAAGGTTAAGCATAATTAAAGATAATGCATGATTGTACAGTAAAATGTTTGCAAGGTTTATTAAACTAATAAATAGTAAAATATTGAATAAAAAAAATTACATTTAGCAACAAGTAATTCACGATTTGGCATGACCGGAACAAACGCTCGTAACAATGATTAAAAGAGAGCAGTTTAAAGCAGAATTTTCCCACTCAGTACTAGTGCTGTAGTGAAACAACAGACCTCACCGACAAAAGGCTTTCATAGACATTAATCGCTGCTCATAGAAATTCAAATAAATGCTTTACATTAAGGAAAAAGTCATAAAAACCAATGATTATCGGCGGGTATTTTTGCACGTTCTTACTGTAGGTAAATACACACAAAGTCCTTATACAATTAAAAAAGTAATTTTAGCAACACAACACTGCTTACATTTTTTTGTCAGGCAATGTGGTCATAAATCATCATCAACTCCGGTTATTTTTACAGTACATTTTGCAAATGCAAAATACAAGTAATAATAATTGATTGCAGTAAGTGAAATGGGCACACTATTAATTGCCGGTACAATATCGAAAGGGACATCCATGGAGATATTTTGGTGCTATACACATTAATTGTACTGCCAACTCTGACATTGAAGTTATCAAATGTTGAAGGACCATTATGTGAGTCTCAAATGTAATCTCTAAAATATTTTTATTATTTATAAGCAGATGACAAGATTGACCTCTTCGATTTATATGTAGGATTAAGGTAATATTTACCCCTTTACACACCACTAGTGTAGCGTTCTTTTTCATATCGGAAGTGATTCCTATACAGATCTGCATGGAATATAAAACTTTATAAATTTTCTGTAATATAAAACTTCATAATTTTTCAGTATTGAAATTATTTGGACCATATCGTTTATAGAAGTGCTGCCTCCCTATCACTATCCTAAGATCCTATGACCTAATAATCGGCATTAAATGTTTGTTTCTTATATTAAGAATATACATTTCAATCTTGATATAAGAAATAGTACCTTTGTTAACTACTTTCTGGTCTTTGTGGTAAGATTTCGAATTTTATACCGGCTTTTCGAATGATGTCAGGAATAGGGAAAAAGGTTTTTATACATTAATTCGCATTCATTGAAGCAACATTTTTGTAACACTATATTTAATGAGAAGAGGCGAAATATGATAGAAATTTACGACACTCTAAGCGAGGTAGGAACTTCCAGGAGAATTTCGCAATAGTAACCGACAGGCCGTCCGAACATTTGCTGTTATTTTTTTAACTGGATACAAAGTAGCTATCACAAGTCGGTTACCTTCTCAATGTGATATGAAAAAATTACCATAATGTGTCCGATGCAAGACTCTCAGCACTGGCAGCTTGCTTCCACTTTTTCCTACTTTCAAGTTGAATCGAAATGTGCACGAATTAGGAAGATACAATATATTTCTTTACAGCTAAAACGCAAATAAAGTCTTTCAATAGAATACCAAAAGCCACCACAAATTTCATTTATGGTCATAAAATTTACCATGCTTATGCATAGTTAACTCAGGAAACTATGCACGAAGATTGTGTATTGTTTAATCATCTTTATCACATATCTTATCAGCGATAAAAACAATTAATAAACGTAATTGTAAATGCCGCCATATATCGCGAAAAATTGAAAGTGTACCAGGATGTAAATACAAAAATTGGTGCTCACTGTAAGGTCCGTCTACTTCACATACTCGTACCCCCCTATTAACGTTTGACTCGCTCATATAGTCAGACTTCCTTGTTTATGGGTTGCCAGATAAGCCCAATCTAATGAGCCATACCAGTAGAAGTGTAGGTATATACATTATGACATCGTAATCAGTCAAGAGCCCTTCACGGCATGTGGACTTTACTTTCACTAATGCAAGGTTCTGCGCAATACACACCGCAGGAAAGAAAAGGAACAAATACCAAGACAAAAGAATCTAGAGAACAATATGCCATTTCTTTTCAAAACATTTTAATACACTGTTCAGTCGGTGAATTGAGCTGCTGACCAAATGAAATATGGACGTCAACTGTTAGACAGAATTATGTTTTTATTGTCGTTAGCATTGGCGTATCTGTAGCTGGGTATTTTATCTGGGTGTCTGCTGTTGTTTTGTTCTTTTTTAAGTACTTTGAAGTATGTATTGTGTTGTTTCTTCTTTTTCTTTTTTTGTCCACACTCACTGGATAAAAACCCATTTCAACGCTTGTGTATATCACGCGCCATGTGCATGATCAGCAGCCGCAGCAGGCGGAGTTCAGGCAGGCAAGCAGGAGGCAGGCTGGCTCTATATACGAGAGTTTCTTTGTTTCTTGCGTTTGTTGATCGTGAATTCTATATTTCAACCAACCATAAGGGGAAAATGCCCACGATTGGGTTGTCTAACTCATTTGTAACAAACTGCTTAAAGAGTTGTTGTAGGTATAAATTTGATTTTTAGTCTCCAATTCAACGGATTGCATAAATTCTTAGAAATAATCAAACTAAATTCAGCTTAAATGCTAAGACACTCACATTGACCAAACTGACTCCGAAGCACGCTACCCAGCCCCAACCGCCGTCAGGTGCAACCTTTTTTGTCTGCGTCATTATTGGGATTTCGTTCGTATTTTATATTTCTATACAATTTGCAGGCAGGATCACTGTGAGTTTACTTTGGTATTGTAGGAAACTTTCGTTTTTTCTTAATTATTAGTTATTATTGGTGTATAGATACTAAGTAAGTCTGTTTTTTATAAGTGAATAATTTATGATATAATAATATTTCGCGCCTAATCATAAATCGCAATTTGGTGATCCAGCGTTAATTTTCACTTCCGTCGCAGCAATGAGATCAATCACAATGGCGACCTTGCACTCGCTTGATGCGGAAATTTCGCGGAAATTTGTGTTTATGATGTCAGCACTGTAAACGTTTTTGCTGCAATTTATATTTCGAAAATTTTCCATTTAACTTGTTTTCCCAATTTGAAACGAAATTTTGCGAAATGTGTGTGTCGCATAAAATAAGTCGAATTTAAAATACCGCGCCGCGCCGCGCCGGACAAAGAAAGAAATTACTTTTTGTACACACTCAGCTGCTGTTGGTCGTGCGCTTGCTTGCTTGCTAGCTGCCTTGCTTGGTTAATGATTCTTTGTGACACTTTTTCACTCGCGCAGTACTGCTACACTACTTCCAGCCAGCTGACACGATTCAGTTCTATGCGGGGCAATGCGAGTCGAGTCGATTCGATTCGATCCGATTCCTAACCGATCACCGCCGTTCGGAGTCGGAATGGAGAATGAATGAAAGTATGACTTTTTCTTCGTTTTTGTAACTGAGTACTGAGCGCACAGTTAAACGCTAAGCGGTAAATTTTTGGTGGAAAAAATTATTATGATTATACCGCAGTCAATTTCACATTAAAACTGTGAAAAGTAATGCTAAATAACAAAATTTATTCAGACACCGAAATACCCGCACACCACAGTCAAATGATTTATATATGCTTCGTCGCTGCACGATTGACACACGCGATGTTCGTGCTTATAAACTGAAAGATTCACGTGTTGCTCTTCGCCTTTTATCTACTTGCTCGCTCACTTGAAGTGATAAAATGATTATCTCTTTGTTAGTCTCATTTTCTGTTTTCTGTTTATTTTTTATTCTTTGCCAAAATCTTCAATTCTTTGCCAAGATATCAGCTAGTTTCTATTTTCTTTAATTTTCCGTGCGCACAAATAGCCAAAACCATATACTTCGGCAACGTGTTAAAAACGAACTGAAATTGAGAAAATTACTCTTGCATTAGCAGCCGAGAGAGTAGACCGTTTAGAAAAACTACAATATTACCAGTGAGTGAGAGAGAGAGAAAAAGCATTTGTGGGAAATTTGTGCAATAATGAATGCCTAAAAGTATGCAATCAAATATTTATTTAATCATGGAAATTTCTGACTTTTATAGACAAGGAAGCCAGCAGCATACAAAAAATATTCATATTACAATTATGTTTAGAATGGCGGGCGTATACGTTATGTAGTTGTTTAGAGTAGAGAAATCACTCATACGAATATTGTTCCAAACACGAACATTGTTTCATTAGAGTAGGATTGAAAAATAAAGTCCCTGCTAAAGAAATGATAGCACTTGAAAATATTGCGATTCAGCCACTTACACGAGAAACATCTGCTGATTCATGTTTATGTGCTGGCCCGATTTTTCAACTATTAGTATAGTATTGCTCAACACAACAAGCCTATCTTTCCGCAAAATTTGCAAAAAAGGCTATTGGATATTTACCATAGTCATTTTGGTTTCAATGTCAATTCTATATTCACCCTCGTTAATATAATACCCAAGTCATTTGCGCAAGTTGTAAGTCGTGGTTTTTGTGTCAGTTCCGTTTTGGCCCTTCCACTAAGCGGTTTTGGGTTGAACGCAACTATTGAGGAAACAATCTTATTGTTAACTTAATTTATATGTATGTATGTATGTCCTTAAAAGTAAAATCAGGTTTCCCTTCTCTTGTATTTTTATAAATCCATTAAAGTTTTATTGTTTCTTCTTATTTTTTAAATATAATAAATATATATACACAAAGAAAGGAAAACTTTTTTGTATATTTGCAATATCTCTCTCTGTGGACCTTCTGGTCGAAATGTAAATTGTGGGTATTTAGGTTGTTAGGAACAAACACCGTTCAAGCACTGAAAAGTCGTAGTCGATTTGTTGTGTCCCCTACCGTAGAATAAATGCACGTAATACGGAATATTTTAATATGGCGAAAGGAACGAAAAAGTTTTGAAAAGTATGCCAATGTTAATAAATTTATATGCCTATTCAAACAATCATTCTGGATTGAATCCTTGCAGAATGGATTCTCTCATCTGTATCACTCACTGTATCTAAGTGGATTAAAATTTAAAAAATAATGTGACTTGATCCTATTTTACAATTTAATGAGAGTTCAAATATTATACAAACGTTTCTAATCCAGATTTTTATGTGAAATTGGAGAGAAACGGTCGCGTCAGATTATAAATTATTCAATTATTAACTTATTTTATTTTGATTACCAATTGAACTCACATTTATCTACAAAATGTTAGGTACAATATATTCCTTTTCATTGATCGATTCTACAATGATTGAATTGAGATGGGGTATATTCATATAAACAGAGTATATTGTTCTGTGTCATTCAGTGTTTGGTTAATCAAAACAAATGAACAGCGTTCCTGGATAATTAATTCTTAATTGTTTCAATTCGCTTTTGGAAGTGAATAGAAGAATTCAATTAGAGGTCACAAATCGTACTATACATTATTCCACAGTTTATTACGACAAATGGGAGGAATGACAGAAAAGTTCCCTATTGTCTCGGCATGAAATATATAAGTTTCATTTTCAACTGAACTATCATTCTAGTAAAAACATTTTCATATAAAATCTCAATGGAATTACTGATTTAAATGTACAATAAAGTAATATATATACATATATATAAAGTTCTACTAGTGTCTTAAGCTCAATCAAAGCAAAAGTATTCCCAGGATACATATAAATTATTAACCACTTAAAATATTTCCTTAATAAGTACTTTTACATAGATTTGCTGTACCTAAATCATACTGGAACCACATGTGATCCTTTCCAATGATCCCATTATGCGTGGCTAACATGAAGAGAAAAGCTCTTGTAATTACAAGGTATAAATTATGGACAGTAACTCTCGGATATTTCATTAATGAAAGTAGCAACTACACTTCCACTTACCAGGCTTATATCTCAGGCGCCTTATTTGGTATTTAGCAAATACGCACAATTTGTCGCAATTATGTTATCAATAGTGACACACCCACCAACTCACCCACATCAATTTGCAATTTCGTCGTGCTGGAATATACTCGCACTTCAACTACAAATTAAAAAGAATTTCTCCAATGAAAGAGCTTAACTATTTTTATCGTGTTTTCTAATATCTGCACTAACACATAAGCATGTGTGGCTACACTTAAAAAAAAAATCGTGAAATAGTGCACCTAATCAGAAATGTTGAAAATTTAACAAATTTTGTTAAAATCTGTTGAACATGAGTTACAAATTAGTTAAGTTTAATGGGAAATTTAAAAAGGTATCTAAATAAAAAAATTAGTGTCATAGTAAAAGTATATTAAAAAAATAAGAAAATCCTGCTAACTTACGAAAACTAACTAAAAACTTGACAAGTGATTGGTGGCATTTTTAATCCTATTATCAAGGATTCAAAAACTTATTTAGCCCTATAAAAACTCTTCTCGTGGAGTGGGAATTTCCAACTACGAGTAATTTGTGAAGAGAGACCATTTCAATCAATTATATTTTATATATTTATATATATAATATATCAATCAGTGACTCCAGAGACAGCATTTCACTCCAGAAATTTCCACAAGCAAAATTATAATATCGCCGTCCTGAATATTTCCCTTCACAATAAAGTAAGTTAATAAAATGATTGGAAGCAATTATTAGGGTCTATATATAGTATGAACATATCATCTGTTGCATTCCATCAAGCACATCTTCATTTCATTCAACCTAAAATTATATTGGAACAGTTGTGTTAGACCTATAAAATGACTGCAAAAAGAAATCAAAATTTTTTGTTTAAAAAATATATTGATAATTGCAGAACGTTATCAAGAATAATTTCGTGCTCAGACTGCTTTCATACGATTTGTTGTTGTTGTTGTGTTTGTTGTGGTTTTCGTTGTGGTGTGAGGTCTTTTTTATTAATAACAAATTCGTACAGCGGCCAAAAGCAGCGAACAGCCTTTTCAGTTCGCGTTTAGGAATGGAACCGTAAAGTTGAACAGTTTTTGAACGAATCGAAAGGCCTTTAAAATCCGTCGAGATTAAACGAGAATTGCAACGCGAGGCTACGGAGAGTGCTTGTTGTTGTTGTTCCGAGAGTGTTGTAAACAACAAATGCAACGAATTATTTTGCTATTGTTTTTAATTGCATTACAAAAAATAATTATAGTACATTTTTCAAATTGTGATAAGACAACTGGAGCAATAAAAATTTTTCAAAAATAAAACAATCAAGGAATCGTCAATAAGGAAATCAAGTGCAATAAAATCAAAGTAAACAAATCGTTCCCGCAAAGAGGTGTGCACAAATTTGTGGACTTTTTCGTTGAGTAATTTCATATTCTTTCCATTGGTTAATTATTATTTATAGAAATTAAAATAATTTCCACTTCGGATAATGACTTCAGTGAAATGAAATTATAGTACAGAAAAAAATTTACAAAAGTTGACAAAAATAATTTCCAAATAAATTGGGCAAAATTTGTGTTTGACCACGCTTGACAACTGGGTGCTAATATTCTATTTTTTGGAATCTGAACCCCATTTGTGGCACAATCAATCAACACAATCCATTCAGTCGGCCTCTGCTCGGTCACGTTAATTTACAAGTAATCAATCTAATGCAAATTGAGGAGCAAACCTAAAACCACAAAAACAAAAAACAAAAAAATAAAATAAAAAATTCCCCCAAAAATATTTTGTTCAATTGTCGGAGAAAAAGTTAATGAGCCAATGACTTTTGATTTTCAAATTTGTATTTTTTCTTTCTTTTATCTATTTAATAGAAATAAATGGGTAGCGACAGTCTGAGTGAGTTGCTTTTAGCTTTGGTGTTAATTGTTGGCCAGGCTACTTCGGTGCGGTTCGCCAACAGGGTTTGGAGTTGTTTCTGTATTTATGCTCCACACGTGGAGGTTCTTCTGCCTATCCAAGCGAATACACCAGTGTCAATTGAAATATAAGTTTATTTGATTTATAATTGTTAAATGAAATATTTTTACATTACTTCACCTTTTCAGTTCTGCCCTGTTCACACCGGTTGAAAGGGTTTCTAACTTCACCAAATGAAATCTTTTGTTAAACATGTTTAATGTTTATTTAAATCTTTGATTACACTGAAGAACCTCAGATACCTAAACTCCACAATGTGGATTTAGTGAACAATCCATCGTTTTCTCCGGTGTTAGGAGAGGTTGTGGTATCAAAACGTCGCTAAGGCGATAATTGTAATCCATATGAGGACTGACTTGGATCAGCCACTAAAACCAACCAACCAACAAACACTGCACAACAAAATCAAACTATTTCCAAAATAACAAGGTTCCGACAACGGATTCTGGTAGAGGGGACCAAAATGTATCGGCGTTTTGAATGAACACCGAAAGATCTGACTGACTGCTACTAAACCAAAAATTCCTCTAAACTAAACCAAAAACTCATAACGGAGTATCAAAGTACTCAGCTATATTGCTATTGAGCTATATTTCATATCAAAGTTTGATTCCTATGACTTACTTTCCCAATATACTTTTTGACTAAACTAATTCAGAGACGATTTTCTGGTTTTGGTAATGCAAATAGAGAGAGTGCCTAAATTCTGCCTCGGTCCAACAAAAAACTCAGGAGTTCTATAAGAGACTTTTAATATGTTTTCCGAAGATCAACTTGTTGAAGAAGCCATTGAGAACCCGACATGAAATACTCGTTAAATTTAATTTAAATCGAATTTCTATATGCCTTGGAAGAGGGAGTTAGTTATATTTAAAAATTTGTTCTTATACCGCAAACCTTCCATGCAGTTAGTCTTATCAGCACCCATTTCCAGTCATAGAGATACAAAGAAAATAATGAATTACAATCATATACAAAATTCCCTAGAGATTTTCAAGAAGTACTTTTTATTCTAGTATAACAAACAACCAAAACTGAATTCTAATTTTTAAAGGATTGAATTGTCAACTGAAGGTTCTAAAGGATACTTAAAGAATGATTATAATGCGATAACAAGTAAATTGTGACTTTACTTTTGCCCTTAAGGCATTTGGCCAACTAATTGACCTATTTATATTTATCTCTAATATTGGCAAAAATCATGTCTAGATCCAGTATATTGTAATGCAGTACCAACATATTTATAGGAGTACCGCAAAAGGATTTTAATTCTCAATCTACAATAAAAAGTAGCTCTTTATAAACTTTCAGCAATTTTCTCGGAAACTTCTTTGTTAATATTGCATAAAAAGAAGTCTCGTAAGCCGACGAAACAACAAAATTCGTATTTCCGGAACAATTTTATACCATCATTAACAATGCTTTATGGAGATTAAGTTCCTATGTACATAAATATAGTCTTTAAGAAACTGAGAACTGTGCCATGACATTCCCATTTTTTTTTTTTTTATCAAGTAACGCACCATTGAATTTGATTGATATGCACAATTGTATTCCACGCCTCTTTTGTTGCTTCTAATTCAACTTCTCATTATTTTCGGTCCTTCTTGGTATTTTCTGTAATTTTTCGACGAATTGTTTTGAATTATTTTCAAATTTTTTTTATTCGGCTTTTCCAGTTTTCATACTCCTTTTCTATTGAAATATTTATTGTTCTATGCAAAATTGAATCAAAATATAATTTATGGTTTTAACAACGCATTTGTTGAGGCATCTTATCAATATTTGCCATATTTTTGCAGCGCAGTTCCTGTTAATTACCCATGTGGAAATGTTGCTTTCACTTCTGAGGTTTGTGGTAGACGCTTCAGTTGTTTATCAGCGCAGATTTCGTCATGGAACCTTTAATTACATGTAATGCTCATTATCAGTACTTGGCTGTTTTGATTACTTCATCGATAGTACAATATCGGCATTGGATCTCCACAAAACTTGTTGTAGCAGTCATCGTTGTTCCTAATCTAATCTCAATTAACATTGTCCAGTCGACGAAGGTCTCTTGTATCGGAAAATTTTGGCAGGGCATAAAAGTGGCAAAATGTGGTAAACAATAAAAAAGGGAAGAGTCGGTAGATAAGTAGATGGAACAGAGCTTCAATATTTTCATTGACTAAAAATGGGGATTCTCTAGAAATTTCACATGGATACCTCAAAGAAGTTGAAACTTATGTCTAATACAATAAAAATGCTGCCACAAACATTCGTAAATAAAAAACTTAAAAAACTTCTCAGGATTGTGAGAGATCATTGACAGTATACTGGCGATATGTTGAATATATTTTCTTTATCCTTCTTGAATACAATTTAATTTCTCAATTTCTTATTTTATTTTATTTTTTTTTCTTCCTCTATATATTACAATATATAACAATAATATTAAGTAATATTTTGTGCAGGTTTGGATTGAATATGCTCTTTTTGCCAATGCCAAAAGAACTTCTTTTATTTATGTGTTTATTAAATTTTCTCTATTTATCCATAATTTTATTTATGTATATAATTAATTATTTATTTTGTTATTATTATGTATTTATTTTTTTAAACCTTCCTGTAAGTTCTGCAGGGGTAATTCGCTTCAATCTTCTTGGAGTTGCACCCTCCGTGTCTGCTGCACTACGCAGTTCCAGGTTTTGATGGCCTCTCAGTCGGTGTATATGTTTGGTGCTGCATTTTGTGATTGTGTCCTTGATGGTTTCAATGTGTAGGTCACGGTGTATAACCTCGTTCGGGATATACCATTCAGCATTTGTAATTGTTCGTATTATTCTTGACTGCATTCGTTGTATTTAACTTAAGTTTGATATGCTTTTCTTATAAACTCGTCATTACTCATTAATATACATTCGTGTATAATAACTCATAATAATTGAAATTGGAATTTTATATTCCGACTTTATTATGCACATTATTTAAGGATATCTTAATCAGTGACACTCTGTGCTTCGGCAGTAGCTTTAGCAGCTACTAATTAAGTGTTCCTTATTTGACCCATACTTTATTTGGAGTGCATCGTTGAATCTAATTATAATTTAGTTGAAATAATTGTAGGTTCGTGTAGCGCATATCTCCACAATCTACAATACCAGCATATTGTGCAAACATCAAATTACTTCATTTGCGATTATCACACAGGGAAACAAAAGCACGAACAAATATGCAGTTCTAATTAGTGATATCGTTAATGGTGTGACAACAACTAATTAAAATAATTTCAGGAACTATGAATAGAAAATATATGGCGAATGGTTGATGCCAACAAAGGCCGCAAAAATGCATATGAATTATAAAAGTATAGAAGTATAAAAAAAACGTAAAAGTATCGAAGAATAGAAGACAATATCAGAAGTAGAACTGAATGCGGCACTCTCAATGATCTGAAGAAGTAGAAAGAAAAGAAAAACATAAGTGGATAATAGATGGAACTTAATATATATCCACATATAAATCCATACCCATTACTTCTTAAATTTATTGGGTACAACAGAGAAGTAGAAGGAGAAGAAAAACATAAGTGGATAATAGATAAAACCTAATGTATATCCACATATCGATACCCATTACTTCTTAAATTTATTGGGTACAACAGCACTCGTATCTTAAAAGAAGTTATCGCTAAAATAAAATCAAACAAGAAGTCATTAAATTTGTATCTATATAAATTACGAAATTTCAGTCAAGATAAGAGAAATGAAATGATAAAAGAATGGAATTATGTCAAGAATTGACCCAATTCTGAATTTAGTTGAAGATTTGCACAAAGCAGAGTTATATCGTTGCCTTAAATTTATCCTACCTTCAAATTCTTATCTTTAAAGGGAGTTACCTCGGGTCTCTATACTAAGTATTTTTTATAGTCCGGTTATTTAGTTTCTCTTTGGGGAAGTTGACAAGCCCCCTAAACAGCATTTAAATTATATTTTTCATTTATTTCCACACATAGAGATCGGGATGTAACAGAGTTGTTTTTGCTCTCAACGATGACAGAAAATAATATTTCCACTAATCCGGCCATAAACAACAGAATCACAACAAACGAAAATGTGGATGTGAGCAACAACAACAACTGCAGCGGCAACAACAAAGTTCCTACTTCATTGAAACTGAAAATTCCTTCACAAAATAATCATGGAGCCACTGGAACAGGGGATGCCACAAAGCCAGTGAAAAAGAAACGTCGAGATAAAAGCGATTTGGGTGAAAATTTCGTGGCTCCCGATGGTGGTTGGGGGTGGCTGGTGGCCGTCGCTGGTGGTGCTAATATTGTAGGCATTTTTCATATATTTTCATATATTATTTTATTTCTACTCAAACAATTGTTTTATGATTGCAGTTGGTATCGTTTGCTCTGGCTCAACAATTCGGCATCATATTCCGTGAGCACATGCCGAAGCTAGGCATTACCAGCTCACAGCTGACGACAATCATCAACTCACAATTTGCGGTCTCTTCGTTCACAGGTACATGGACTGCAGGGGGGTTTATTACAAATCGCAATCTCAATTTCAGTTGTTCTTCTTTGCAGGCCTCTTGAACGGACCACTTTTTAGAAGGTACTCTTATCGTCAAGTGGCCTTAACTGGGGCCTTACTCACATTCTTGGGCCTGTTTCTATCAGTATTTGCGGATTCGTTTATCTTTTATGTGTGTACTTTTTCGTGTTGTTATGGTGAGTACTGAGAAAAATAACTTAGGGAGTTGTTAAGCGAAACGAAATATCGCTCGAGAAAAAATGCTAAAAAATTATAATTATTTATAAATTGGTCTCCACCGGCAAGGAAATTTGAACCACAAATACAAAAATCTTGAAACTACATTCTGAGCGATATTTTGAAGTGCTTAGTTTCAATGCAATTAAATGATATTAATCCAATGTCTCTCCAAGGGTTAGGACGTGGTTTGACTGTATCAGCCTCTTCACTGGCTGTGAATACTTTCTTCAAGCAAAAGCGTCGTACTGCCACAGCTTATCAGTTCGGTGTGGCAGGTCTGGGGCCTATCTTTCTGCCCTACCTCGCCACATTTCTGCTGCAGTTCTTCGGTGTTCAAGGCACTGTGCTCATCTTCTCGGGAGTCTCGCTGCACACCTTTGCCTGTGCGCTAATTTACCAGCCTGTGTTGTGGCATGTACGACCAGTCGATAAAGATGCAGAAGCACTACACAATTTCTCACCTGAGGAAGAGGACACCATTCAGCATACTGTCGAACCGGACACACCGGTACTGCCCAGAGCGAATGATGGCTGGTATGGCTCCCGCTCTTCACTATACTCACCCAGCTACAGAGCTCGTTTCGGCAGTTTGGATAGACAGCGTGCTGGAAGCGTGCAAGTGCAGGAATTTCAACCTCTTAATAGCAGAGATTATCATAACAGTAGAGAATATTTTAAAGGCAAGCCACGCTCCATCTCGATCAGTTACAGCATCAAGGAAGAAGATGTGGACATATCACACGAACATAAATCGTATGAAGCAGATGACCATAACCCAGATCTGCAGCCTCTCAATAACAAAGACACCAGCAACAGAAAGCCGCGTACTTTCTCTAACAGTCACAGCATTAAGGAGGAGGACGTGCCTAAGTTAACTGAGAAAATCTCCGCACAAGTGGAGTTGAACGAATTGGATGATGCCGCGAGACAAAAGTTGCCCTTTCACAAGAAAGTCGCCATTTTCTTCGACTTGGATCTGCTGCGCGACATCACCTACGTCAACCTGGCCCTCGGACTGACGCTGATCAATTTTGCAGAAATCAATTTCGCCATTCTCACGCCGTTCATTTTATCCGACTTTGGTTTTCAGAACAGTCAAATTGCGCTGGCCATGTCCTCGTTGGGTTTCTGCGATTTGATTATACGCTTCCTAATACCGCAGATTACTTCCAAAATGAACTTTAGCAATAAGCAGTACTTTATGATCGGCATCAGTGGCATGTGCATAGGTCGTATGCTGCTCTCATTCACGCGAAACTTCTATCTGATGATTGCAATTTTTGTGTGGCTCGGTCTGAACAAAGCTTTTCGCACAGTATTCTGGACTCTGATTATACCAGGCTATGTGCCATTGAAACGTTTGCCAGCTGCAGCTGGTTTGCAGCTACTGGCCTCTGGTGTATTCTTCCTGACGTGTGGGCCTTTACTCGGTAGTTGATCTATTTATAAGAACATAATTGTGTAATATATTTTAATGCTTGCAGGACTCATACGCGACTCCACAAACTATGCATTCACATTGAACTTCCTTAATGCATTGTGCGTTTTGGCGCTCATCATGTGGGGTATCGAGGCAGCTTACAGGAAGCATCAACGGAAGAGAAATCCCAACTAGTCCCAGTATTAATTAACAAGTAGAGTTAAGATCACAATTCCAAAGGTTCTCTTTCGTGATATCCAAAGTTTTAGAACAAATTTGAGTAAGATTTACTTAGGTCAATTATCTATGGTACTGTATAATAAAATTCGAAAAAAAACACTATTTCAAATGTTTACAAATATTTAAATAAACAGTTTTATGTTACTAATTTATATTGAAACATTGTTTTAATTTTTTTTTAAATTTATTAAGTAAATATATATAAACTATATTTCCGAGTTGCTTCATTCATGAATCCAGCATTGCTACCGGATGGTCATGAGTTCAAAATATTAGCAACGTTTTCGGTTTATCTCTAAAAATTGTTTTCTTGAAGATGCTGTTTCCAAAGGCCAAAATTATAAAAAAAAACAATTTATTGTTATCAAAATTAATATTCTCAAAAGTGTCCTTCCGTTTGTTATAGACTTCCAAGAGATGTATATTGAAATATCGTATACAAACTCGGAAACATCCAAAATCACTGCTCCGGATACCAATCTTGATACTTGTGATATGATTCCAGCCTCCATTGATTGCAATCACGTTTAAACCGGTGTGAAAGCTGCAGCTTGCTAAAAACATAAGCAGAAAAATTCCAGATGGTGGGGAATAGAGATACAAATGAGGTAGATATGATATAATGGAAAAAAATGTGAAACCTCTGGAGCCAAAACTTGTCATCACGTTTATCCAGAGGATAGGACTCGAAGATGTACTTTGAAGCTCTGATGGGGGCGCAATAGATCGACAGGTTGCGGAGCTTTAAATCCCCTACACAATAATATATTGGGAAACGTTCACTAAAGGAGAACATAGATAGATATATTTAAGGGTGTTATACACTGCGACCTGAAAGATCTATTGTGATGCCCCTATTTATTTGAAAGATGAGGAGAGTCTCATCTATAAATCTTCTGTCAGGTTAATTTCCGACAGGAATTTTTATATTTTGGAGGAATCAAGATGAGGGATCTTGCTCATATCTAAGATATAATCTCCAAAACACCTGAGTCTCTTGTGTGCCGATGGTCCGCAGTCTAAAGGAGAACATAATACACACAAAAATTATTCTTATTTTATTATGAGGATTGTCATTTATAAATATAATGAACACTAAATAGTTTCTGTTCCTCCTACCTTAGTATAAATGTTAACTTTGGCAGGAATATTTGCAGAAAACTTGAATATCATTAGTAATGGTTGATTAAGTTATAGAATGAAGTTAAATAAATGTATGTACTTTTAATAATTAATGGGGCCGTCCTTCGTTGGCTTGTGGTAAGCATGCTAGACTGACACTCGTGGGGTCGCCGGTGCGAATCCTGTCCAAGGCTTGGTGTTAAAAATGATTCTTTATAAATCTTTTTCTCTTTTTATCGAAAGTCTTAGTTGCCAGTTCTCATTCTCCCACTACTTATTGACATAATTAATGATGGTGTTAAGGTGTAATAATACAAATAAAATTTAACGTTGTTATTACATTGAAGTGGATCACTTTCTTTGGATCAGTATTGGTCTTGTTAGTTTCCTTACTGTATCAGTGCTCGAAGAGAAACAAAGAAAACTACAAATTGTGCCAAGTTACTGCAAATATTTATATATTCACACATTTTTTGGAACGTGTTGAGTGATAGTCAGTATATTCCACCAAAGATTAATGTAATGCTAAAGTGTGTTCTGTATATCCTTCGATTAATACCTAAACGATTTTTAATGTGTGCATGAAAACGCTAACTCATGTACTTTTACTTTACAATTACTTATTGTGCCCAACTATCATGACGCCACACTATCAGCAATGACAATTTTCTTATCAGTGTAATCAATGCTTCTGTTATCAGTACGCATATTGGAGAGGTTTCACGTGCGCATATTTAAACGTAAACCGTACCCAACACAGTTCGTTATGACTATACAATAAAAAAGGCAATTCGAAAAATGTGGGCAGACAATTGGAAACCCCATTTCCATGAGCAAAGCCGCTCTTACTTCTATAATGGAAATTTTTTGAAGCTCAGACACAAATTCCAAAGAGGGTTCGTTGAAAATTGTCTGTTTCAAACATCAAAACTTGCCTAAACGCAGCAACGTGTTAACACCGAATTCTTGCCCCCTTTAGGCACACACGCCCATACCCGAGTGCAGCAGGTACACAGTAAAAGCGCTGCAAATAACGTCAAATTAGGATGCAAGTCAAATCGTTAATTAAGAAAACTTTACACGCACATTTGCCAACAAAACACAAGACAAAAATGTAACTCAACAACAACGGCAATACTGACAACAATAACAATAACAATAAATAATACCAAATAATTCATATAATTTATAAGCAAAATCAATTTAAATCAAATTGAATTTTATTATTTGTATGCGCAACATTTTCATTTAAAAAGAATTGTCCGAAATGAAAAAGGGAAAAACAAAGCGACCACAGCGACTTGGGGAATACTAAAGAGCGACACACACACACTCAACTAATGCATCTGGGTATGTATGCGTGCAGCCATGTGCTGCCAAGTAGATATTGTTTACAATGCGCCAAAGCATAGATGAATGAATGAAAAGAATATGCGCCGAGAACGGAGGAACACTTTAATTGAATTTAATTGAATTTAGCACGAAGTGGCGAAACCCATCGAAGCCTGTCATATGAGCACAGAGCACTTGTAACTACACATATTAGAAATTTCAAATACACACTTTCTATATACGAGTATATGAATACAAATATTTTCCAGAACCACAATTGGGGATGCCTTCAGTCATTTAAGCAATTGAACAATGCAACCGCATATTTCACAATTCCTCAATTGCAATTGAATTTTGGTATTATGAGTGTGAACTATTCGAAATGTTTTTGACCTAGGCGAATGTATTCTTTTTGTGCATTTGTGGCCTAAAGCGTGACTGGTTTTATACGATATTTCAAGCTTACTTTGAAATGTATATATCGGCACATTTGTTCATCTTGGGTGAATATTTTAATTTTAATATGCTTGCAAGGAAAAATCCGCACGCAAGGAAAAATCCGAAACCATAATCGTGTGAAAAAATCAACATAAAAAATGTATTTCAATGTTACCATGGAACACTTTAATTGAATTGATTGTTATATTTAAATACCAAAAAATGCTCATATCGGGAATACAACAATAAATGGAAAGATGCTCCTTGTTCAGTTGACGGAACGAACAATTTGAAATACACGAAATTGCTCACATTATCTAGAGACCTCTGTATACATACTCGTATGCAAATTGATTGCGTTGCAAATGCTCAATTGTCAAGTGAAAATTTATTGCCCTCGTAAACGGGCGGTTTGCAATTTAAAATCACTGCAGTGATCCAATAATTACAATTAGTGTAAATTATAGGCAAATAAAATCAACATAGTTTTTATGGCTTTATGATGTAAATCAGCGATTTTCAATCTTTTTGAGATCAGGGATGCTTTGAGTCTCACATACGAGTATGTCTTCATATTGTTTATGATTTTTATAAATGTCGTTACCAAGAGAACTTTTTGATATTCAAGTGTATATTATATATTAAGTAATATAAGTAAATGGTACAATGCAGTATATATTCTGGTATTTAATAGTAAAGGGTTATTATCCCATATATAATATATTATTCAATATGGCAGAAATGATACTGTTGTGGAGTTTATAGTGTTTAAGAACATGATCAACTCTATTTCTTAACAGAAGTCTTTTTCTTCTTTGTTGACTTTTATACCTCGTTACAAAAGCTTTAAGTAAAAATATTAATAAATAGTTATGTTTAGTAAAATAATAAATAGTTATATTAAGTAAAAATAGTAATAAAATAGGATAATAATAACAATAATATGAAACAAATATATAAAACACAACAAAAATTAACGAATTTTTTGTGTAACCAAAATTGTTTATAGGACTCTTTAAATATCGGTCGTTGCCGTTGAAATAAACGTTCATATATTATTGATGACATTATATTTATCATTGCTCTAAATGCAGTGATTATCCGCACCATTTATTTCAACTCGAAGGATATCCACAACATTTTCTGAATAAGTTCATGGAGTTTCTTCATGTGCATTGTTTGTCATCTTGTTTCGGAAAAATTGAATGTTTCATATAATAAGGATTCAATTTTATTATTATTATATCTAACACACCATAATTTATTATGACTGCAAGGGTTTTAGGGAAATGAGTACTAGCTACTAAAGCCTTCAACTCTAAGAGAAAAGATTTTTTAGAAAGAAACATTTTTGAGACCAATCCTGGGGCAGGAATTGAATCTGCGACTCTCTGAGTGTGAGTCTAGCATGCTTCCCACTAAGCCACAGAGAGCGGCTAGGATTCAATATAATTCCGTTACATTTTAACAAAATCTGTGACTCAAGAAACATGCCGTTTCATACTGATGACCATTTAATCCTCTCCACATCTGAATATTTCAATGTTTGGGGTTTGGATGCATTTAGAAATATACAGTATATCACAAAAGTATTCGTTGCTGGGCTATATTAATATACTTACTTGATTTTTCCAACTTTGGAATGTTTTATTTGATTAATTTCTTTACTATATTCATAGACTGATGCTTACGAAAGACAAAGCAAAAAAAACTTCCTGAAAATATCGAACCGTTGTCAAAAGAGAGCAGGAATAGGAACCCATATTTTTAACTCACAAAAGTATTCTTTTTATATATTTTTATTTATTTAAAGAAAAAGAAAAATTTAATATTTTGTGTGGTGCCCTTTATTATCGCAGATCGCCTCTAAACGTCTTGGCATCGATTCGACTAATTTGCGACAGTATTCTGGACTTATTTTGCCCCATTCTTCTTGGAGTACCTGCTTCAAGACAGTTTCTGAGGAAATATGGTGTTGTCTGACTTTATTTTTAAGATGAGACCAAAGATTCTCAATGGGATTAGTGTCCGGACTCTGAGGTGATGTTTGCAACTGCTTGGTGTTCTATAAAAGCCACATTCTAACTACCCAAGCAATGTGTTTCGGGTCATTATCCTGTTGAAACTGGAACTCATTAGGTGCAAATCCCATTTTGGTGGCGCTAGGGATTAGGTTTTCCTGGAGTATGTCCAGGTACATTTTGGCATTCATAATGCCATCGATAAAGACAAGGTTTCCAACACCACGGGCGGACATACACCCCAAACCATAACTGATCCGCCAAAATTATGGCTTCTCCCGGCTTGCGCCACACCATATGCACCCCATGTTAAATTTACTCTTATCGCTAAAGATGACTGACTCCCAAAATGAAACAGGTAGCATTTTCTAACTGCCAGTGAAAGAAATTCCCTTTGAAACGTTTACTGCTGAGATGAAAGGCTTTTTGCGCGAGACTCGTCCATGTATATTCTCACTTCTAAGCACCCTGCCACAGTTTCATTTGACACATTGGTATATAGGCTTTTCTGCATAGCATCATTTAATTTTGGCGCGGACAGGTGAGGATTGTTGCGATTTTCTTGGAGAATTTTTCTCTCTTCCCTGGGTGTTAAAATTTTCGGTCCCCCAGAACGGGGCTTCAAGGTTATCCCGATTTATCAATCGGTTTATTACACTTCTAATAGTGGTAGGACATCTACCAAATATTTCACTAATATAGTTTGTAGATCGCCCTTCATTGTGGAGATACAAAAGGATTTTCTTTTCGGAAACGGTCAATTCTTTTGCTCTGGGCATTTTGATGGCGCACAGCAAGATCGAAACTCAAACTAAATGCACTAAATGCAAATCCAAGTGAATGTTTGCCTGTTATATCAGAACTGTGCAAAAAAGTCAAATATTAAACGCAATTTCCCCAAAAAAAAAGAATAACGGAAGTGGCGACTGCAGCAATGAATACTTTTGAGAGCTAAAAATATGGGTTACTTATGGTTTTGCTGCTCTCTTTTGATAACGGTTTGATATTTTCAGGAAGTATTTTTTGCTTTGTCTTTAGTATGCATCAGTCCATGAATATAGTAAGGAAAAAAATTAAATATAACATTCCAAAGTGGGTAAATTCTAGTAAGTTTCCTAGTATAGCCCAGCAACGAATTCTTTTATGACACACTGTATCTCGTTCACATAGCGTAGAATAAAATAGTAGTCAACAAATTTTCGTAATTTTATTTTATTTAATTCATGGATGAATAAAGCCCCATAAAGGCAGTTTGGAACCTAGTGTATTCAAGATCAGGCTTCGAGAATAGTAAAATGCATAGAAATAGTATTGAGTAAGCATGCTGGACTCACACTCAGAGGGTCGCAGGTTCAAAACCCGTCCCAGGGTTGGTCTGAAAAATGCTTCTTTCCAAAAAATCTTTTCTTCGGATCGAAGGCCTCAGTAGCTTTACTCATTCTCCTAAACCCTTGCAATAATAATTAATTATGGTGTCAGATATAATAGCAATAATAATAGTATTGGGTATATAAGAATTAGTTAATATCTTATTGTTTTCTATTCAATATGCTTGCTGGTCTCTGTGAAAACGTTTCTACTCATTGTCATTGTTTATTGAAATTTAGCCAAAATATCTACTTTAAATAGTAGAAATTGGAACTAAGCAAAAAGCGTATAAGGTTCACTTTACCAGTATTTTGGACATCGTCAAACTTTTCCATCAAATGTCTTTACCAATGAAAGCGAATGCATCGAACTAGCTGGAGGAAAAGCATCTATTAACGTTCTACCCTCTGTGCTCAATTATGATTGCGATTATGATTGCAAATTTTCAATAAGCCTAGTAAAAACCAAGAAACATCGACATATATTAAAATAATTGTCTATTGGCAACAAATCTCCCGCAGCACAGCAGGTAAATCCACAGAATAAACCCAGCTATATTTTAATTTTATTATAATTATTATTATATGTACAAATCAGTAAACTAAGTAAGCAAATCGCGGTAGATACGAATGTGATAAAAGACACTTGGCTGCTTAGAGGCGGTAGAGCGCTTAATTGATAGTAGTAGAGGCGGAAATCTCAATGCAAACAAGCGCACAAATTGCCGGCTTTCCGTTTATTGTAATTTACAGTGCGGCAGCTGAGTTGACTTAAGTTACGTATGCGCACACAATTACAAGCGAAGTAATTGCCAGAGGGCAAGAGGTGCGAGTATCAGCACATTCGCCCCAATATGTGAGTCATTAGGTGGAGTGTGGCAGAAATCAGAGACAATATCATTTATGAATTACTCACCTGGGCACTCACAGTTGTTGTCTCTATGCTGACAAGCACTGGGCAAATTCTGCCGAGTCATAACTCAATTGAAATTAGTTTTGGTACGCGACATTTTGCGTCGTTTCGTCAAAGCATGGAAACTTGAATTTCATTATATGAGTTTGGCACAGTTTCATTTTTTTTGCTTACACTGTGCTAATAACCAGAGATGAGACTTTCTTATGATTAAATATTTAGACACTGGCGCCTGTCAGCTAAAATGGCTAAGTAAAAATTTACCATCGCAATTGCAAATTTCACGAATAAACGCTTAATTAATTGTTTTAATACAACATTCAAGTATTTATAACAACCGCACACGCAACCACCTGTTGCCTGCCAGCCCATTCATAAACCTGGTCAAGCACTTATGTATGAGTACGTACTCGTATGTGCAGCAATGCAACCATGTAAAGGCGCTCGCATGCCATGCAACAAATTTGCAATTAAGATTTCATCTCGTTGGAGTGAGTTTGAGTGTGAGTAAAAGCAAAACACTATTAGCCAGGGAAAATTTTTTCTCATATTCAGGCTCTTAGCCAATTCTCCCTCACACTGAGCCATAGTGGTGGAATAGGTAGTGAGAGTGAGAGTCTAATGTGCCAGCAACAGCTGCACAGTGAGTCGCATACATTTTGTTACAGCCAAATTTGAGGAGGCAACAAGTGACTGTACTGAAAAATCGATGCCAGTTTCGCTTGACTCTCGCCGGCTTTCAAGGCTCAATAAACTACCTGCTTGGGTTTCATTTCACTGCAGCAAAGTTAGTCCTTTCAAATATGATGCCACTTATTAGGTAATTACTGGAAAATTGGTGTATTTAGCCGATAACCAACATATGCCTTTTTTGGTTGCGTTAGAACTTAGGGAGGTGACGGATGTGTACACCCGAGATCTCAACTGCGGAACCCTGATGCATTTTGAGGTATGTAACCACCAGCTACATCTGTTTTGGCAGATTACAGGTACTTTGCACTCTATTCACCTATGACCGTATGTGCTTGTGCCTGTAAGTATTTTCTGTAAATAGCCCAGTTTCAATCGAAAGAGATATTGAACTAAATTTTTACAACTAGACCAGGTTAAACACCTCTGGAGTTTTTTCAATGAATTTTATCACAAAAAGCTAAGTTGGCTTGATCCAAATTTAATAGAAAAAACGTATCTAAACTTCAGATTCTAAAGAACCAAAAAACTATTATTCAGAGGGGCTTAAATATCCAAACAAGCTGAAAAAAATGGATGAAATTTAAACTAAAAAGTTCCCCAGTTTTTATACATCCATTCACATCAAAAAAGATATAGGTATGTTAAGAATCAAAGCATATAACCTTCTAAAGAGCATTTTTACAAATATTAGATTTATTATTATTATTATATCTTACACTATAATTAATTATGAGTGCAAGGTGTTGGGGGAATGAGTACTAGCTACAGTGGCTTTCGACTCGAAGAGAAAAGGATTTTATAGAAAGAAGCATTTTGGAGACCAATGCCGTGGCAGGATTTGAACCTGTTACCCTCGGGATGTGAGTCTAGCATGCTTACCAATAGACCACAGATCAGATTTATAACATGAAATCTTATTCAAATATGATGTCTATTATAAAAATATAGCTAGCATATCAGTGGATAGGCTCAAGTATAACATACTCAGGTAGCTTCAGACTGGAATGTCCTCAATGTGGGTACTTTCAGTCACAAAATGTGTGTTCTACGTTTTTATTGCATTATACTAATATGCTCCTTATGCTTTTCCTTTGGGATTCTGGCGCTACTAGTGATAAGTTGTACTCAAGATGTTAGGGGGGCTAAAAGGATGTTAAGAAATTCTAAATACCTGAAATAATGGATTATATTTTTCTATTTTCTACTTCAGTCTATAAATGATAGTCAACTTTTCCACGTGTATTTTATATTTTTACTAATTAAATATAATCAATATAAAGCACCAAATATGAAACGAATATTATTTTGCCATCGCCAGCATTTACTATCAGTTCTTTAATCGCAAAGTCATCCCCATCTTAAGAGTGACATCTGTTGCATACCTACTTAAATTTATTTAAGAGTTATTTTACTAATTTCTATGTACTTTATTGTGAAATCTCAAAATATTTATGAACACTTGAACAAAATTTGATAGTAAAACTGCTTGTCATACATCTGATCTCTGATAAACGAAGTGACTAAAGAGTTCTGTATCTTGAGTATACGAAATACACGACCATTTGTGTTTTATTTGATCGTTAGTCATATATTTCAACTATGTATACGCTGATAACATTTCACCGCAATTTCATGATGATGTAAGTTGATAAAATGAGTAGGTATGTGCAGGTAATGCTACATATGATGTGCAATTTAGTAAGGTCCTGAAATGCGAGCAGATGCCATTGGACCGGAGTGACCGTCATTCTAATTTCAAAAGATCATTCTAATATTTTGTAGGAATTGCTTGAATAGCCTTAATGTTTGAAAAAGCAGAGCGAGAAGGCAGTTTGTTCACGTACTTATAGCAATGACTAATTTTTGCATATTCCAGCTAAATATTTATTCTTATCTAATCTCATTCTTTGATCTCTTATCTATAGTTTTGAGATGTTGTACTATCATGTAATATGATGTATTTCAATATGATTTCAACTAATATAATGTTTTTAGCTCTTTCAAAAAGTGTCTTCATGGGAACTTAGTGATTATTAGAAAAGTTTACCATCCTCTTTATAACTAGTTTTAAGCCAAAAAGATATTATTAAGATCACACAAAAAAATTTTGTTTATTTTTGCTTTTTATTGTCTTTCTATCCAGAGAAATTATTATTATTATTATTATTATATCTTACACCATAATTAATTATGAGTGCAAGGTGTTGGGGGAATGAGTACTAGCTACAGAGGCTTTCGACTA
This sequence comes from Clusia tigrina, assembly GCA_920105625.2. NCBI lineage: Eukaryota > Metazoa > Arthropoda > Insecta > Diptera > Clusiidae > Clusia > Clusia tigrina. Next base: position 177,527,478 of record OV050033.1, read on the forward strand.
GAAAGGTATCCAGAGAAATATTTCTTTACTTGTACGGAAACTACTAAATTTGATAGAAAAATAGCTTATCCTGATAAAAAAATATATAATATATATATATATATATATATATATATATATATATATATATATATATATATATATATATATATATATATATATATATATATATATATATATATATATATATATATAATGGTATTTTTTTGCATTATAGACTATTTTCTACCAGTTATCCAGAAACTCTAAATACTGAAAATATTATATAAGTTAAAAAATATTCCATATATCATAAACCGATCATAAACTCCTGCCAACTAGAGTTTATATAATAAGTTATAATTTTAATTAAAATAAATTTTTTGAAATAAATTAATAATAAGCTTTTTATGATTGTGTTCTAATTAGAGAAATACTTTATAATACAAACAAATTTGTATTAAAAATAAATTGAGGAAAAATATATATATATATTTGAATATTTTTTTATACAAAAATATTTTTTCCCAATTTGAAAATTATTTATTTATATAAGGTTTTTATAACACTTTACATAAACCATTTTTAATTTACACAAACATTTTTTTTTCTTATCCTTCTTTTGTAAATAAAATAAATAAATAAATAAATAATAATTTGGGATCGGAGCCGTAACATTTATTCTGTGTTCCAACTTCGATTGCGACTCCTACCTACAAATCAAAGTCTCCTCTGCCCTATTTTGGTAGAGCTCTCCCACCGAGATTGTTTGAATTTCCGTTCTGCAAATTATACTCTCGAAATTTTGTTGTACTAGTAGCAAATAGTCGTAGAAATTAGCCACATACACAATTTTTAAGTGGCAGATTATTTCCAAAAGTGATAACTAATTACAAAAATTGCAGAGATACTATATGAAAGTGGTCAGAATAGAGATAACCACAAAACAAACGAACCCACTGTACGTAAGCGGCTGCCGGGCCTTAACAAAGGCAGCCGGGCAGCAGCAACATTAACACTACAGTGCCCGGTACGACGCGGGAGAATTTGAGCACGCCGAGCAGTGAACGGCCGCTCGCTCGTTCATTCGCTCAGGCACGCACAGCGGCGCTGCATGATATTCTTGATGGAGAAATTCAGAATGTTATAAAGCGTACCGGCAGCGATAGCTACCAACAAGTCGAGAAGTGAACGCGGCGAAGTCAACACACGAAACACACGCGAGACAAGCACCTCGAAGCGGAATTGCTGAAACGAAAAGTTTGTTAACAAAATAGTAGTAGGAAAACTCCAACAGAGAAGAAAAGTGATTTTCAACACAGGCGTGAGGTGAGCGTGGTGTCTGAGCAAAATTAAAAATAAAGTTACATAAAAAAATATTAATTATAAAAAAACAGTAAACACACTTCGTGCATTACAGAGATAGGAGTAAATTTTCAATTCGTGTGTGTGTGTGTGTTTATGAGTATTTGTATTGATAAATCGCCCAATTTGGGTAGTAGTATAAGTAATTTTAATTGTGCATGAAATCAGTTTAATCAGTGGCAACGTATTGTATAAAAAACCAAATAAAAATAAAAATATACAATCAAACATACACACGTGCGTAATTAAACTAATCTACCAACTATTTTATTAATGCAATGAATACAATTAAATATATATATATATAATCATTAAAAGAAAATAATTAATTTAATTAATGAATGAAGGTTCAGTCTAAAGTTGAATGATTGAAAATTACAAAAAAAAAAGACCAACAACAAAGAAATTACAAATGTACTCGTTTATTATTATCAGAGCTTTGGCAGCTGACCGCATTGTTTGCGTTTGTTTTCTCCATGGACAAACGCCTGGACGGCTGGACGGGCGGAAGCTGGTAACAACGCTTTACAACAAACGTACAATGTGATAATGTTCCGTGTAGCGTGATATTATAATTGTGGTAGTTAAAATGTTACATCATTAAATGATATACGTAAAGTAATAAAAGGAAAAGCAAAGAAAACGTGACAGCATCAGCGAATTTGCAGAGCAACATTCGCTTTAGCAAGCGCATCCGCGTATCCAACCATTCTACCAGTTCGCGCATGCGTATGCACATAAATTCATAAGCCGAGGACACCAGGACACCGGCGTCCATGCAGTTAACTGCCTACCAACGATAGAAGCGCGTGCCAGTGCCCAGACCCGTCCGTGCCCGTGTCCACTCAATTTTATGTTTGCAACTTTATGTTTGTGTGTTTTTGTTGCACTGGGCGCGACTTCACATTTATTGTTTATGCTTTTATTCATCCATACTTGTTGCTTAGTTTTGTTGCTGATATTTTTATTAATATTATGTTCATTAGTATCTGTTTGCGTGCTTTACAGTTTGCTGGTCTTGTTCGTAAAACTGACTGCAGCTCATTAACATTTGCGCGAATGATTTTTCTATGCGGTTTCACGCTTTGTGGTCGCGTGTGGGGGACGACGGAGTCTGTCTTAAAAACAAAATCCGCCAGAACATCCCATATATGCAAAGTCATTAAACGAGTGGGTAATAATCGAAAGCAGGTTCGTGGTTAGAACTTGAACTGTTCACTTGACACAGGTTTTGCATGCCCATATCTCTAGGTATGTGTAATTCTCTCTAAACGGGTGTGTTTGCAAAGTAAGCTTAAGCGATCTTCTCCAAGAATAATGGAATAAAATTTGGTGATGAATTCTGTTTAAAATTTTCACAAAATCATAATCATTTTGCTGTAAGTTTTTTGGGGATTTGAAGAGAAAATTCTGTCATTACGAATTTACATTGAAAAACTTGTCATCACGTTTATCCAGATGATAGGACTCAAAGATGTACTTTGAACCTCTGATGGGGGGCACAATAGATCGAAAGGTCGCGGTGCTTAAATCCCCTACACATATTAATAATAATAGTAATTTACATTGAATTCTGGAGAGATAAATTTTCAAGGACTGTCTACATTTCATCAATATTCATTTAACTCCATATTTTATTTCTTTTAAACTTCAATCAATTAGATTTATTATTATTAATTACGAATCATTTTTCCAATTTCGTATCGTACGAGCAATCTTCAATTAAAACACCCAAACCCGACACGAAAAGCATCGCACTAACAAACTCGTCCGTACGTACAATTTTGTTCCCAACTCCAAACAAAATTGTGCCGGAAACAAATCAGTTGTTTAAATGAAATATATTTCCTTTGATAATTGTCGTTCATATGCATGACTGATTTCAGCATTGAGGGCATCAGGGGAGTCATACAGAATCAGGCCAATCGAGAACTGTAACGAATTCAAAGCATATTAAACAGCTTTCAAGTTTGACAAGAATTTCACTTCAGGAGTGGATGACAATTTTGATATTCTTGCAGCCAATATCAGTGGTTAAATGGTAAACTAGCTTTGCGTAGGGTATCTTTTTCTTCTGGAGACGAATATTTTAGTGGCTGGTAGTGATTGTAGCAAACCTTAATAATTACAATACATTATTATAATTAGTTTTACTATTATCAACGCAAATAGTTTATACTAAAGAAATTATCTGTGCTTGATTTTGTTAGCGAAAATCATATGTCAGACAGCTGTAACAATTTCAGAAGCAGCGTAATTTTTTGGAAGATACGCAACTCTCATAATCCCTGGGTTGTAAGTAAAAAGTCAATTTGATCATAGAACTCATTGAGTCAACCGATGGATAGATAAATTGAACTTAACCTCTCAAGGGAAATTTCAACAGCATCAAATCTTAGAAGATGAGAAACTTGTGGCCTCACCACATTAGATCCAGGGGCTCCATTGATAAAACAGAAAATTTCTTTGCGAGTATATCACAACACAATCCAAATGCATGCAATGCAACGAACGTGTTGGACAGACCACAAAAGATATTAATGTTTCAACACATTTTCTTTTATTAAAATTCGTTTACTGAAATATTTATTCACATATTCCAGGAAAGTTTTCCACTGCTGGCGTCTTATTATTAAGGCAATGATCCCCTTTTCCTTGTACTTCTTGCTATATTTTGATGCATTTTACGTGTTTTATCAGCATTACGTAGTCAGAACCAACAAATTCATTGAGTTTAGGATCTCAATAGGATAAAATAATATGAAAATATATATTTTGATAATCTTAAATTGTTCTATTTTTGTCCACCTGCGGTTCACAACCGTTTTTAACATACTATTTCCAAGAATATTTTCTTTTACTTGCAATTTTTCATTCTTTCTTGACTTGACTTGAAAGGTTAGTGTTCTTTAGCTGAGAGCTTTGGAACGTATTTATTGAGTAGCTATATTTGGATAAATAAATAGAAAAATTATTGAAATATACTCGTACTTAGCTTCAGGAAGTAAATTCCAAACAATATTATTATTATTATTATTATTATTATTAATTACAATTAAAATTATAATTAAGAAAGCACTAGCTTCCAGGGCTATCGGCTTCTAAAGAATAATTTATTGGATTTTGTACATAAAACATAAGTTTACTATAATTTTTTGCTCTCAACAAAACATCATCAACCACTTCGTAAAAATTTAGTAACAATCTTTTGGCTTATACTCCCTTATTTACTGAAAGCTTGCACTAGAAAAGTTGGTAGCATATCCTCTTTTTTTCCAATTCAGATTCTCATTTGCAGTTCTCGTCTCTTAACTGACAAGCCTTGTATTTCCTAGTGACTCGCTCTTGTTTATGTATTTACGTTTAATGAAATTTAAATTTTATTGAATAGCTCAATTGGACTAGTTGAAACTTTTATTAGTAAACAAGTATGAGCAGCGCTGAAAGCGGATCTTCAAAGGACTCGTTCAGTGCGTTGTGCTGCGCTGCACCCAAAGAAATGTCGTTAATGTAAAATAATTTTTAATTTTTTTTATGTCTGCCTACACTTTAAAACTCGTTAAATTGTAAAACAGCGTCTTAAATTTCCAAATGGAAAACGTGTTAGATGCTGGGAATATTCGTACAATAAAAATAAATTTCGAATTAGCCTCTTCACTCGACGGGATTAACGAATGACATCTAAAGTGGTGGTGTTGGTGGTGGTGGTGGCGTTCGTACTCGTAAGGATTGGATTTCTTTGTGTGAATTCCCTGAAAACTGAGTGCAGTACGTGATATATTTCAAGTTGAAGTGCATTATGAAAATGTGTAAAAAACCAAAACAAAAATGTGACGGGAATGAGAATGGTAATGAGGTCTTTTTTATATGGTTTTTTAAAAAGTGCAGCATGCATACGAGCATGCTGCTAGGCATGATAGGCAGTTACAGTTGTGGCCAAAAAATAACACTGATGAACATTCATAAGAGGACATCAAGTGGAAGAAAATGGTATTTATACGAATAACATCCTTTAGTATTTGGGCAATGAAATATGATATAATATTTTGTGGAAATTTAAGTACATTATTTTACGATGAAAAACAGCAAATTGAAGTGAAAGACAACGAGCTGGGAGTAAGTGTGGTAGGAGAGCAGTTAACTATGTTAGCATGTGGTATATATGCCACCATAACTGTTTACTTTCCTTTGTCTGCTTGTCTGTTACTAAGGATGAGGCCTTTGAGATTTTTCTAGAAGGCATTATATGGAAATATAACATTACTTTCGTCGTTTTCGTTCTCGAATATTACATGACTATAGTTTTATTTGATCTACTCATAGTTTTGTGGATAGGGTTCACTTTGATATATAAAAAATACCGGTGAAATGCCAACTTTCAACACAAATTGTCTGATTTTTATTCCAGCGGCAAAAACAAAATTCAAGTCAATGAATATTGTTTTACAAAACCCAAACAAGAAGGATTTTAAGGAGTCCCTCACTTATGAAACCTATTTCAATATGTCTCCGTAAGTTGTGAAAAGAAATTTAATAAAACACAATTCCCTTTAGATAAAAGATTTTACGAGGATCATATAAATTCGCTTCTCGGATTTCATTTCAGATTTGTTTTGGGTCAACAGTCATAAACAATTTTGTTCTTCGAGGCATCTTAATGAAGTATACTGCTCACTTATCGTTAGCATTCCACGGAATTTGCAGTCTTACTCACTTGTTAATTATCATGTTTAATTTTAAGAATTACAAAGAAGAGTGGCAAATACAGAATTTTGCAAATAGGAGGATGTTCACATGTTATAAGATGTTCTGTGATGGGAAAATTCGTTTATTGTGAATATTTTTCGTAGACAAATATATAATATGCTCACCGATCGATCGAAAGAGTTTGGATAAAACGCGACATTCGAAAGATTTGAATACAAATATCCCTTTGTCAACAATCAGAAGACTCGAATTAGTAAAACACAACTGGAGTGTTATTTTGAAAAAAATTGCCATCAAATTTGAAAGTTTCCTAAGATTCCTGATTTTCGGCATTAATGACCATTGTTCAAGCCAGAATGTTTTCATGCCTTAAACTTATTTAAAAGTATGTACCAGAAAATTTCCCTCCACAAAATAAATATTGGAAAATTAATAGAAAAAAAATAATAGATCAAAAATTGAATTATGGTAGAATCAATCACAGCGGATCTTCTCTATAAGGGGTTATATAATATATGATAACAATTTTTTAGTTCTGTTAATTGTTGCTGATCACATAGTTCGAATGTATTCTGAGGCATATTAACTATGAGTAGATAGAATACCAGTTAACCCATTGGAACATTTACTCGCCGTATAAAAATATTATGACTCTACTACGGAAATGACAAATCTCTGACTGCCATACTAGAAGGTTGGTAAAGTAGGTAAAGCGGCCGCCCGATGGGCGCATTGACCCCTTGTGATGCCGCATGAGACAACAGGTCCCATCCTTTTCAAAGGTCCAGGCAATAAGAGCTTTTAATGAAGCAGTTGTTGGAGCTAATCTTATTATTTGAAATATCTCCCAAAGAGTTCAGAAAGGGGTCGCCCAGGAAAGTGCGCCTCCTTCTGGACATCCCTGGATAAGAGCAAAACAAGTGTTCAATGGACTATTGCTCCTCCAGGTCCGTGCAACTCCTTCAGAAGTCGTTGCAGGCAATCCCCAACCTACAACCGTGATTACCCAAGGTCTAGTGTCACGCTGGGACACTAATTACGGAAACTATACTTAGTCTATTTAGAGACACTAAGTCCTTTGAGCGCTTGACATTTATCTTTGACTGACTTACGAGTACTAGCAAAAAAGAAAGAAGTATAATCTTCAGTGCTGAGGCATATAACCAATTCAATGTGTCCGTAAATAAAAAAAGCTCGCATTTGCGGCAAGCAAATCGCTCAAGTGACCCAATGGGAGTGGTTACGTCATCCAGAAGTTAATGTATGGAGCAATGTTTTGATTAGAGACATCAACAAACCATATATCTTCAAATATGTTGATGAAGCGACCATTAGCAAGGGTAGGCAAGGAAAACACTCATAACATCAATTTTGTATTTATTGTAAGGAATGGATTGTTCCACTAGGTTTCCCTCCATAACCCACCCCCGTTGATCCGCCCCTGTTACTGTAAATTAATTTGAGCATATATTTAATCAATTATCTCTATATAAACAGCGATAAACATACGTCAGCAATATTGCAAACTATCTAAGCTTTCTCTGTTCTAAAGTAGACCACTTCACGTGGCCCACAATATTATCAATCAAGCAATTAGCTCATTTTTTATTTATCATTATCGTGCCACATTTTCAATATTTATACATTTTCACATACTGTGTTTATGTATAGTCAAGGATGTGACATTTTTAAATAGACTTATCTCAATTGCAACTCACTGTCGGCGGCCTGTTGGACGCAGTGTGAAGTGAGCCGGGTTAAGTCGCTGCCAACACATGCGTTTACCCAACACTCTGCTGGTGTATCTTTAGCACTTAATAAATTTTCATGCTGTTGCTAGTTTAATTGTCACAGGCATGATCAGACCAAGCGAACTTATTAATTTATTTCAATTGAAAACGAATACGTTACGACGCAGTACAAGTGAAATAATTTTAGCCGTCTCAGACATGTTGCTGCACCGCATTAATCTTTGTGCACAGAGGACAGCGGCATGGGTGGGTACCCGAAACCGCAGGAAATTATAACATTCCTTATCTGCATCATACACAAATATGCGAACATATTTTAGCGCAGCAAGACGTCAAAGTTGGGCAAAAATCATATCTGTGCTTACAGCCGTGAAATGTTCGATGGAAATTAGAATTTCGCTTCCGCCGTTATCTGGCGCGCTACCAACTGACGTCGCCACCCGGTTCTAGCGTGTGCCCACCAGTACTCATATTTGAGTATTTATTTGCTAATCAAACACGCTTACCGAGTGTCGATGAATAATTTTGTTTTGTGCTTTTTGTGAAATTCAGCTCGCCAGTATCTATGAGCACCACAGCTCACTCGCACAGTATGAATATCCATCATGACGCGCGTCGAGCATTACTTGCAAATTTCGAAAGCCGTATCTGACAGCTACGGCAAACAAGTTTTCTTGCGAGCCATCCGGCCAGCCTCTAATTTGACTTGATCAATGTTATTAATTTGGTGTGGCCCGAAGCCATACTTGCTCGCTCGATGGCCCGCTGGCCCGCTGGCACGCTGGCGTGCTTTCTTCGCTATGCGGTTGTCGGAATCGCCTCGCACTGAGTGACAAAGTGACAACTAATTTGGATATTCCCAATACGCAGGGCACAATACTCGTAAATGGTGCAGCGTAATTTTCGTGCCAACGCAACGAGAATGGCTCCTGCCTGTTTCTCCACATCTGTAGCACACACGACGAGTACTTTTTAGAGTTCAATGGAATCTTGTTTAATCTTTGATTGCCGTTCCTTGTATACCTCTTCGCATGACTGTGTCCGTCTGCACGATTGTCTGTGCGTTTGTCTGTCTGTTGGCCGTCTTGCGCCTTTCGACGCATAAATAAAAGTCAACCAAATGAGGGCGTTTTAGGAGCTGAAAAACGAGTTTATTTTTAAATCCAGTTGATTGCAATAATTATTCTGTTAAGACTCGGTTAAGGCGTGTACAAATACGTATTGCAGCTTAATTACTAGGATTCTCTTTTACAGCCAGCGAAAGCCAGCGCGCTGCGCACCTACTCCATGCCGGCAATTGCCTGTACTCATACTGCCTTTAAGCAAAAGTTCACCGGCGTATACGAGTATTAGGGCAGTGTGCAAACGAGTTGAAGGCAGGCTAAATGCTTAGTGTGAATGATATTTAATATTTATAATAATGGGAGCGAATTGATAAATTGCCGAAACGCGGAGATAAGCAACAACCAAAATAAAGTTAACCGATTAAAAGTATATAAGTTCACCAAACAAAAAATTCCCCAGTGCGTCACAAATGATGACGCAAAACTCGGTCAGCGAGCGGTAAAAATAAGTTGGCTTGTCGATGCTGACCGAAAGAATTAAACGATTCAATTTTTACGAAAGCTGCTAAGCCCCTTTCTACACGATCCATGTGTTGGCCGATAATTTTGAAGTTTTTCCCAGTGAGGGAAATAAGACGAAAAGGGAGGACCACACACTCGTTTGTACTGTATGCAAATACAAAATAGAATTGATAAAGAATAGAAGAAGAATTGACTTTCGATTCTTGCATAGTATAAATGGGGTTTTAACGACGGTTTCGTTCTCATATGCAAATCGTATGCAATGCCATGGAATGTGATAAAAACATTGACACTATTTTGATACTAACTTAAAGCCGCTTTTTCCATTTGCTATAACAATATTATCTTCGAATCTTGCTGTGTTTTCTACGCAGTGAGAGAGAGAGAGAGAGAGACAGAGAGAGAAAGAGAGGAATGCGATGGAGGTGGTTTTTATTGGATAAGAATCCCACACTACTGGTGCCCCAGCTCCGTGCCAATATTGGAAAAAAAGACAGACACAGAGAGAGAGGGAGAGGAAAACAGAGAGAGAGAGAGAGAGCAGGAGACAGAGACAGACAGACAGAGAAAGAGAGAGGGAGACAGTGAGAGAAAGAGAGAAAGAGAGATGGATGCGATGGAGGTGGTTTTTAGTGAGTTAAGAATCTCACACTACTGGTGACCCAAAGCGACCAGTGCGTTTTTGAAAATTTCCACCTCCGTTCCAAAATTGGGAAAAAGAACAGAGACAGAGTGAGGGAGACAGAGACAGCGAGAGACAGAGACAGCGAGAGACAGAGACAGCGAGAGACAGAGACAGCGAGAGACAGAGACAGCGAGAGACAGAGACAGTGAGAGACAGAGACAGCGAGAGACAGAGACAGCGAGAGACAGAGAGAGAGAAATAGAGAAAGAGAGAAAGAGAGAAAGAGAGAAAGATAGAAAGAGAGAAAGAGAGAGAGAGAGAGAGAGAGGAATGCGATGGAGGTGGTTTTTAGCGGGTAAGAAAACCAGCTGGTGCCCCAATGCGAACAGTGCGTTTTTGAAAATGTCCACCTCCGGTCCAAAATTGGAAAAAACAGAGACAGAGAGAGAGAGAGAGAGAGAGAGATAGAGAGGGATACAGAGAGAGAGAGAAGGAGACAGAGAGAGAGAGAGGGATACAGAGACTGATACAGAGAGAGAAAGAGACCAGGAGAGAAAGAGAGAGAAATAGTCAAAAATGACAGGAATATGACACAGTGAAAACGCAAAGAAGTGTCGATCAATTTAGTTTCAACATTGATTACTGGCTGAACCGATTTTGACATAAGAATGGTTCCAATATAACCGCATTCGAATCCGATTGTTGTGTTGAGATTTTTATTTTACATAAAAAAATTCATTTTGTGTCAAAATTTCATACCGACATATCTCAAACTGATTGAAACTTATACACTAAAATCTAAAAATGTGTTTGAAAATACATTCAATAAATACATCTCAGGAGAAAGTATAAAAAAGTTTGAGAATTTTGATGCAAGAACCCAACGATATATTTAGAATTTTATGTGCTAAATAGTTAATACCATAATTGTATCCAGGAAAATATTAATAATGAAGGATCAATTGACTTTTAATTTTGAGGTATGTACTCGTATATAAAACGAGGCGTACGCCACAAGAATGACATATCATTTGGGTTCCTCACAATGGAATTGTTAATATTGGCGTTTTTTCATATAATCTTAGCCACATATTCTACTTTTTTACTTTTAAACCCTTGCGTTCCCAGCTAATTTGAAAACAATAACTTCAAAGAAGATTCATAAACTAATTATATACTCGTATACGAGTATGGTCCTATGGCTCCGCGGGGGAGCAAGGGCCGCAAATAAACTAATTACTTTGGAGAATTATTGTACATATTTCCATTTCTGTTCCATCTCAGATCCATCTCTGACTTAGCGCTTTCCTGCATCCTTAATACTCCAACAAAGCCGGTCACTATTAAATAAACTACCGCTCTATACCAAACATTTCGAACGACTGCTCTTTGATATACTCTCAAATAGTCATCTTTATAAGTAGGTTTTATTCTTCCGGACCTTTTGCATTCCTAGTGAATTGTATGATATGATCCGGCATCAGTGGAATTCTCTGTTGAACTTATGGTTCCATTTAAGTGCTACTTTTGATAACGCGCACAATTCAGGGATCGGATTATAACAACCGTGACGAGTTCGAGTATTTCGATCATGAATGACGTGATTGGAATGCGGCTTTATTTTAGTTCTCTTATCTGCTTTGCAAAAATGTGTTTTCTTCTGCTATGTGAACAGTTTTTATTTCCTGCAATATGTATATAAAATTTATTTTAGTAGACACCCAGAGATTTTCTGCCATGTTCTGTAACAAAGTCAACGATAATTGCGATTTTGTGCTTTTTCTGTGGTCTGTGCTGTCTCATCTCATCTACTTATCGCTTTGCTCCCTTTCGACCGGTAAATCGAGTGATGCGGTTTTCACAGGTGCAGTCTAGCAACCTGTCGTGCGTTGAGGTCGGATGCGAGCAATAAAAATTAAATAAGATTAAAGTTCGGGTTTACATTTATTGAACGTAAGCCGATTACTTCCAGCTACTGCACTATTAAACGAATATTTTACTGTGACTTTCGATATGATGCGTAAATAAATGCGAGCAATTTCAAAATAATTCCTTAAAACCTCAACTAAAGCTTGGCTGGAGCATTTTCAGCGCGCCTTTGTGTCGCCAGCGGATCTCCGTTGCTTGATTTACTTGCATGCCGCATGAATGCTATTTGAAGCCGCCACTCCTTGCATGTAGTTATAACAAATCAATCTCTGTAACAAATAACACGCTGTTCTGTCGCTCTAAGCAGTCATCAATGACGGCGATTATTTGTTTTTTTAATAGGTATTCGAGTATGGTAAAAAAGTTGAACATACAAAAAAATAGACTTGCGAGAGGCCCTCAACTTCGCACGGCATCTTCCACCATATAATTTTCTAAATTTCGCTGATTCACTGTCAATTCCAGGCACGTAAACGCCGCGATAAATGTTGTTGAATGTTCGCCTGAGCGGATTTAAAAATAAATTTCGTACATCATTCTACAGTGATATTACCCGTGCCAGTATTGCTGGTGCTGGACGAGAACCGCAATATTTATCCGCGTGCCCCGCTTGTGATTTCCCCAAATGTAGCCAATTATATTGTTTTTGTTTGTTCTATCTTCTCTTGTCTTCTCTTAATTTATATACTTTAATTATGTATATTTTAGTGAAAATAAAAATGAATAGAAGTGTGTTACGTCCATAAATAAAGCGGCTACTTCGGCATTATGACCAGCCATTAGCGGTGCCAAAATCTACTTTAGTAGCTGACCAACTGTTGCAGCGAAACAAGGTAAACACACGGAATATTATTCCACTTCTCAAGTGTGTCTTCCTGTTGTGGTTTTCATTTTGTGCAAATTATTGTTTCAATGAATCTCTCAAAATTCTCTGAATCAAAAGCGGACATCATGAATGAAAGAATGTGAGAATCAATAGAAACAGTACTGATATAATGAATTGTAATCGGCTTGTAATAAATAAAAGCCTAGTCATCTATTTATTAAATAAATTGCTGGCCAATTAAAGTACTTTAATTCCTCAGTTAAAATTATAGTTCAATTATCAAACAAGGCTTCATGATATAATCCAGTAAATGGAACTAAACAAAATATCGTTACACGAGATACATTACATTCCCCATTATACATATTAGACTACAGCAAATCAAATAGTCACGGTGGCACTGACCCAGCATCAACTGCCTGATATAAATGTAACATGCTATATTTTAATCACTTTTTAATTATATTCGTTTATTTATTTATTTTTAATTACTCCCATCTTTATTTGTTTATTTTCTTTAGTCTTATGAAGCGGAGGAATGGCAATTGAAAAATCATCACTCACGGAGAAGAACAACGCTTCGGTGTACAATGAGACCACAAAACCAAAGAAAGCCAAGCGTAGGGACAAAAGTGACTTGGGTCCAGATTTCGTAGCGCCCGACGGCGGTTGGGGGTGGGTGGTGTGCCTGGCTGCTGGCTGCAGTAATGTAAGTTCTCCGTTTCGCTACTAAAGATTAACTGTTCAGTTTCGTACAAAATATCCTTTTGCAGCTTTCCATATTTCCGCCACTGCAGCAGTATGGACTTATATATCGCCAGCGTATGGAAGATTTGGGATTCGATGCCAAACAAACAACAACCATAGTGAATATCGTGATGGCGATATCATCACTTGTAGGTGCTGTTGTGTAATCATCGTTAGCTTATCAGAGATATTCAATGTTCTTCATATTTGCAGGTATTGCTAATGGAGCTATGTTTAGGCGGTTCACATTCCGGCAAGTGGCCCTCACTGGCAGCTTATTGGTGTTTATTGGTATTTTTTCATCATCGTTTTGCAAAACGTTTGTGCAGTATGCGATTTGCTTCTCGTGCATCTATGGTGAGTCTTCGAATTCTTCGTCGAAAGATTTGACATAAGTAACGTACGAGTATATCTCATTATATATCTCATCTCCATATTCTAGGCACCGGACTTGGCCTTTGTCTATCGTCGACTTCTTTAGCCGTTAACACATATTTCAAAAATAGACGACGGCGTGCGACAGGATTCTCTTGGACCATAACAGGTCTGGGTCCCATATTCTTCCCACATGTCTCGACATTTCTGCTCGTCTACTACGGAGTGCAAGGCACTATTCTTGTTTACGCCGGTATTACGCTGAATGCGATACTATGCGCTATTACATTGCAACCGGTGTTGTGGCATGTGAAGAAGCCGGAGCAAGTAAATGGAGGAAATACCACTGCTAATGGTGTCATTTCGGAGGAACCGGAGTACGAGTGCAAATATTGCCAGTATCAGAAACGCAGTAAGCGCAGCATTTTCTCATCACAATATCTCTTCAATGACGACGATCCGGACAGACCAGGATATGAGATCACGGAGCCCGCCACACCTATGTTAGCCAGAGCCAATGACGGTTGGTTCGGTTCCAAGCTATCGTTAGCATCCGAGAAGAGCACACGCTATCGACACAAGGTACTGAGGCAGTGCTCGGTTAAAAGTCGAGAATGTGTCGAAAGCGATGTCAATCCTGAGCCCCCTGCTCTGCATAAAAGCAATTACTTCAATAGAGAACATGAAGATGGTAATCGCTACAATAGCAAAACGAGCGTCTACTCCAAAGCTGGTGTGGAGGAATTACGTTGCACTTGCGCCGAGGAAAAGGCACTGCTACAAACAATTTCGGACGAGGAATTGAAATTGGAACAGGAGAAACTGAAGACAATCGAAGAAGCCGAAGAAGTGGCCAAAAGTAAAATGACATTTAAGCAAAAAGTTGTGAAATTTTTCGATTTAGATATGGTGAAAGATTTCACATTCGTGAATCTGGCTGTGGGCATGACAATCATGATGTACGGTGAAATGAATTTCTCTGTTTTAACACCATTCATACTTAACAGTTACGGCTATACAAACGCACAAATTTCGTTGGCCATGTCCTTGCTGGGAGGCATGGACATCTCGGTGCGATTTTTGGCACCGTTCGCATTGGAGAAAGTTAAACTCGACAATCGGGTGCTGTTTGCATTCGGCATAATAGCCATTTCAATAGGCCGTTTCATTGTAACCATAACTGATTCGTACACCGTAGTATTAGCCGTTTTCGTCCTGATTGGATTCGGCAAGGGATTCCGTACGATTTTCTCTCCACTCATTTTACCCAGTTACGTGCCTCTGAAACGATTACCAGCGGCAACTGGTCTACAACTGATTTTCGGCACCTTTTTCTCACTGGCATTCGGGCCTATTTTAGGTAAAACAAATAAAATTAGTAAATTAATAATGGATTTATTTATTAAGCATTCGTTTCTATTTAGGTATCATCACCGATGCCACCAGCTACTCAGTTACCATACATTTCATTAACTCAATGACATGTTTTGCGCTTCTGTTGTGGCTATCAGAGTCCATAATACGTCGCATTTTGGGCAAAAAGGCGATACCTATGGACAAGTAAGGCACCCATCCCGCCACCTAGCGAACCAGCCGCATACAATGGATACTTAAACATGCTGCTTTGTGATCAGTTAGGATAACCGAACTACTTCCTTACAAATTTGTCGTTTACAATTAAGTGAAATGTGCCAGGGTGGTTTCAACTGAGTAGGCAAGTGCCACCCACCGGTATAGTCTGTATAAGCAGTTCAGAAATTCCCACTGCGCCACTTGCCAACTCAGTTGAATTCAAGTACGTGCTTTTCACGTAAATTTAGCAGTCTACTGTGGGGGTTACTGAGGCCCTCGATATCACAAATAGACAAGAGCAGCTACAACAGGGCTGCAATTTGGAATCCTACCTGTACGCATGTGGCCTTGCTAAATTTACCTGTAATAAACTATACTTACCTGCTATAATTGACGAGATGTTCTACATTCTATGTTATACATTCTATGTTCTATGTACATACATTTACACATGTATATGTAAGCTATGCTTACACGAAACAATTGATATGAGATTTACGCCGACAATAAAATATTAAGGACTAATTTTGTATACATACATATATCTATCTATATTCAATAAAATAAATTATTTTTATATAAATATAAGACTTTAAATTATATTAAATACATTCATTCATACACAAATTCACAAACCATTAAAAGTGCACACATTTATTATAAAATTTAGTGTTATTTATTTATTTGTTGCAATTCAATAAGTGCAGTAAGCATTACAAGAAGCAAGAGAGAGACAGCAACAGGTGTTCAGGCACGTATGTTGGTAACAGCAGTGCAGATTACAGCGTGTCAACAGAGCGAGCCGACATGAGAGAGCCGAGTATTCAACAGTGGCGTTACTGCGCAAGGGCTAATAAAATTTTACTATACTCTTATTTGTGTATTAGCTCTCCGTAAATTCAAAATACGCACCACAACGTAGGGCAGTGTACTTGCCACAATCGAAATGGAAATACATATTTATTAAAACTGATAAAACACTAGAACTATTTCCTCAATAAATTAAGTATAAAACTATAGTATCAATATCTACGAGTATTATTTGCAATTGCAAAGAGATATAGGAGAATATATTTGGTAAAAATATAAATTCGCCAAATTCACACAATTCTGCGTTTTTCGAATTTCATAATCAAACCAGACAAACCCCACAAGTCTAACTACACTTCCTTCCCCCAACCCATACAAAATAAAAACAACACTCTATTTCGTAGAGAACGCTGAGCGCTGTGTTAAATTGCACTCAATTTGAGCAGTGGGTAAAGGAAAGTGCTGTTAACAAAACTGCCAACAGAAAAAGAAAAGCAAAATATAATATTAATTAGTAAGCGCGCGAATTTGTTGTGATAAGGTACATTCGTGAAGTCTGTGGCGTAAACAGATGTGGAATACAAAAGACGCGTCACAGGAGGCGGAAATAAGCGAGTGTAGCAATCAGTTGAACTACCAACGAATGTGATAACAGTTCCTTACAGCCAGGCACACATGCAAACAATTAAAATTACAGTAGGTGAAAAAATTCATTCTCGCGTTTCATAGAGAAAAAAACCAAAAAACCCAACCTTGAACTTGCATCTGAAGTTGTGCATGCAATTGCAAATTTGCACTAAAAATACATAAGTGAGAGAGAAATACAAATGTGTGTACACAAATGAGCGTCGGTGTGTGTGTGTGTGTGCGTGCATATACAGATTTGACTAATAGATTTCGGATACAAATTACAGTTGCACAACTAATTACCAAAAATAAACAAAACAAAACGACACAAAAATTACATCTGAAGTGTATATGAGAATAAGAAATAAACAAAATTATAAATTTTTAAATTATATTTCGTTCTCTATGATGCAGTAATATAGGAAATTACACAAGCGTGTGGGCGGACCGTTCATGACGCATGCCACAACTTACATGAAAACAAACACATACAGATAAAAGCATTTATTCGCTGCAGTTACACAGAGGCAGTGGCCAGGAAACAGTGTAATAAATGTAAGGAAAGCGCGATGAACAGCTGTCAAACCGATAAACGAAACGAATAAAGAAAATATAATTTTAAATATTAATTACATAAAATTAAGAATTAATTATGCAAGAACGTGAAACAGTAATAACAGGTTCAAAAACGATTAAAAAATCATGTGTTTTTTACTTTGTTCTCAAATATCGTCCCAGACAACGAGAGTAAATACGTTTAATTCTGATTGTACAGCAAATACGCTGCCAAAGTGGGAAAAAATTCATGCCAAGGCATTCATATTTGTATTAGGCTTCGTCTGGTTTATCAAAAATATCATTATTTCATTTAATTTATTTATATGTATGTATATATATATTTGTTTTTGCAATACTCTTCGTGTATACGGCACTTGACAGATAAGCAGATAAACTGAATATTATTGATAAGATTGATAAGTGCCTGATATGTGCCAAGAACGTCGCATGCCCCACACGCCGCTGTCGATTTCATCTGCGCAACCTGCAGCAGGGCAAAAAGTAAATAAACAAAAGCATTTTATGTGCTCCTGTAATTATGCTTTATGGCTTGCACCGGCCACATGGCCAGGTTTTGTTTATTTTGCTGGCATGAGTTCAACCCCAAACAATACGCAGGCCGTGTACTTAAAAATGCCCACACACTGACGGGACGTATCGAGGTGTGCGTTTGCTGGAGATAAGCATTAAAATAAACTATTTGGCTTTTATGGTGCTACCTCCCTCATAAAAAGACAGGCTAAGTTCTAAATAAGAACCTCAAATATAGTGTCTAATACAAACGGATATATACGCATACAAAAGATGTTAGAATATCGAACAAAGAAATCGCAAATACTCCCAATGTGAATGAATACGGGTTTTCCTAATCATAAATAATAAATAAAATAATAATAATAATCATAAATAAAAACTGAAATCATTTTTCTCTGGTTGCTTATGAAATGGTGTAAAGTTTCTAACTGGTCATAGAAAGAGGCGTTCATAAATCAAGTGATGATCTTTTGGACATATTTGGACCCATCATTCTCTGTTGTGATTTTATATCATCTCTCCAATATTCTTTATTTACATTGATTTTTATACGCAACTTTTTATGCAAAGCAGCGATTGTTCCGCGACTATTGCAGTCCTCTCGTTCTCATCTCGGCCGTTCATATCATGCACATAGGAAGATTAATAATCTCCAGCTGACACGGTTAAAAGTCAATTTTTATTGTTCTCGAAAAACTTATATCGGGTGTGCGAACTACAATGCTAATAAAACATAAACGTGTTCCTTGTGCAGGGTTTTCATCCTATAGTCGCCAAATTTATTTGTTTACAAAGCCGTCCTTCAAAAATTGTGCCGACCAGTACTTTTTGTTTATACAAAATGGGCATTGAACAAGACTAAGTGAGTCTAAGGACTCTTCAAGCTAATACTTTTCACAGGAAGCAATATGCTGAAATTACTAAACGAAAATTTATTTATTTATTATTATATGTACAATAATTATAAATAATTAGAATACATGATAAAGGAGCACTAGCTGCCAAGGCTTTTGGCTCTCTGGTATATATAGACATTATGATAAGTTATTTTACTAAATTTATTTAATTGTAATTACTCTAAATAATTCATGATAAAATGTGTCAAGTGTACTTTCATGAAATTCGATGTCGAATATAATTTCGTATTGTCAGCGAGAAGCAGTAAAAAATGTTGATATTCACATTGGGAATCCCTTTAGTAGTTTTGATGTTTTGTTCATAAATATTTTCGTGCTATGTATACAAATTTAGTTTTCTTTTAATATAGAAACAATAACAATTGTAACTGCTTGTTAGATTTGAACAAAAGGACAGTGTTTTAACAATTATGGTAAATTTTAAAAACTTACCCATACGCTGGCATTAATTTTTAAAATAATAATTTGTTAGATTTTTGTATTCATCGTCTACTATTTTTTAGAAATGATGCGAATATTCGAATAATCAAATAAACTATATGAGCATCTCAAGTATAGCCCCTTGTGGTCTATTGGTAAGCATGCTAAACACACAATCAGAGGGTCGCAGGTTCAAATCCTGCCTCGGTCTCAAAAATATTTCTTTCTAAGAATTTTCTTCTCTTCGAGTGGAAAGCCTCAGTAGCTTTACTCATTCCCCAACCCCTTGCAGTCATAATTAATTAAGGTGTAAGGTATAATAATAATAATATTCATATATAAGTACATGTAAGTATGTACCCGCCATTCCACAGTAGTGTAGGGCGTTTTGTGGGCGTTGTTGCCAGGCGTTACTATGTACAAATTAGCAAAATGTAGACAAAAAATATTATAGTTTATGTTTTATCACTTGATTCCACATTTTTTGTTTTTGCTACATTGAGTTTGTCTGTGCTCCAGTCGGTTTCACCTTTGGAAGAAACTAATACTGAACGCATGATAAGGAATTGACACATTATCGCAATATGCGCATGCTGACAATTTGTAGAACACTCGCCTTATAACAATATTATTTGCTTCATCACATACCCTGGCCGTGAACCTGACAGTTTATCAATTTCGTTTCAAAAATGAGTGAATGAATTCCAGCTGCAAACAGTTGTTCATTAGAACACGGGATGCCGCTTACATGCCGTTGGAGGGTGGTGGTGGCATTGTGCATTTGGGTAGCAATTAAAATATCAGCCGCAATTTCATGCAGTTGACTTTGCTAAATGCCCGGGCACTCAGGTAGTCGGGGGTCTAATTTCACGCGCAAATAAGTTTGTCACATGCCAGCGATAGAGTTGCAATACTTAATTAACACTGACTTGGGATCACGTACACATCACACGGTGCCCAGTTCTACACCTACCCAGCTCTGTTCTACACCTGCCTTCAAGTAACATCAGGCGTACACCAAATTCTACTCATAAATTAAGTAATTCCTACTTAAGCAGCTATGCACACGGCAGCAGTGTGGATTTTATGACCCTATTTCATTGATATTCAGCAGTTTCACGGGTTTTTGTGCATTAATTCTCTGTTTTTTGTTAACAAATATAAACACGTACATTTTTTTATGCATGAAAATGCAGCGCAGGGCTTTGCTGGTGTTTTTGTTTGGACTCTTTTTTGTTTGGTGCGATATAATAATCAAAACATCAACTGCCGCTACAATTGTTGAGTATGGAAAAATCCAATAAAACTGAAAGAAACGCACGTGTGTACCGTGAGACAACGTTCCCCATAAATGAGAACAGAATTCCAAAGCTTGGGCTGCGAGGCCCCGCAGACGAGCAGTTGAAGGCCCAGACGCAGAAACCGCGGCGCGACAAAAGCGATTTGGGTGATAATTTTATTGCGCCCGATGGTGGGTGGGCTTGGCTGGTTTGCATAGCAGCCGGCGTATCAAACGTAAGTTTTATAGTTTCTCTTTATATAATTAATTTTATGAATGGCTCGTAATTCACTTTACTTCACTTTTTATAGCTTTCCTTATATCCGTGTCTGCAACAGTTTGGCTTCATATTTCGTGAACGTTTGGATGAGTTGGGCATGTCTAGTTCCGAAATTACCACCATCATTAATGCCAATCCAGCGATATCATCTTGTACCGGTGAGTGTTGCATGTTGCAGCTGCCAAACTATTCTTTCATTACTCTTTCATTGATAGGTCTTCTAAATGGACCCATGTTTCGGCGTTTCACGTTTCGCCAGGTGGCACTGGCGGGATCCTTTTTTATATTTACTGGGCTCATGTTGACCGCTTTCTGCGAGACATTCCTTAGTTATATGGTGTCGTATGCTCTACTATTCGGTGAGTACAGATTCGTCTTCCAAAGTTCATATTTTTGCATTTCTAAACTGTATTTCAGGCTTCGGCATGGGTATCAGCGTATCATCCTCATCTTTAGCCATCAATACCTACTTCAAAAACAAACGCAGACGTGCCGCTGGGTTTTCGTGGACCATCACCGGTCTTGGACCCATTTTCCTACCATATTTTGTCACATTTCTTCTATCTATCTATGGCGTGCAGAGCACTGTGCTCATCTTTGCCGCTATTTCATTGCATAGCGCGGTTTGCGCTCTTATCTACCAACCAGTTCGTTATCACTCACCTATACCGATTTCGGCAACTGATACAATTGAGGGCGCTGAGGTGGCGTATATGTGTAAATTCTGTGAGCTGCAGCACAAAAAGGAGAGGGGTATTTTCTCCAGCCAGTATCTGTACTTGGACGACGATGAAGACAGGCCGGGCTATGAAATTATTGAGCCCGGCACACCTATGATGTCGCGTGCGAATGACGGTTGGTTCGGTTCGAAACTGTCGCTGACCTCCGGGAAAATGCGTTTCCGTACTGTGTCCAGTGCTAAGGATCTAGAAGCTGTCGGCAGACAGCGTGTAAATAGTGTGATTTCAGAAGAAGGGGGAGAGAAGACTGGTGAGTTTTTGAAACCGAACAACTTTAGAAGAGAACGCGACGATGCTATTAAACAATCGAATAGCAGAGGCAATTTGCGACTCTATTTTGGCAGAGCCGAATCCTCGAATCAGTTGCACTGCACTTGTACCGAAGAGAAGGCTCTATTGGAGTTGAATCACTCCAGCAATAGCAATGCACAATTTAGTAATAAAATCAACAATAACCCCGCCAACGCTACCATTGAAGAGGACGACGAATTGGCATCATCGGCCAGCAGCATTAGTTTTGTGCAGAAAGTGATAGCATTCTTCGATTTATACCTACTGAAGGACATTACATATGTGAACCTGGTTGCGGGATTGACAATTATCAACTTCGGAGAGTTGAACTTCTCCATTTTAACGCCGTTCATACTCAATGATTTCGGTTTCGATACATCTCAAATCACACTAGCTATGTCCGTGTTGGCTGGCATGGACATAACGATGCGGTTCCTGGTTCCTTTCTTAACGGAAAAAATTCCATGGGACAATCGTGTATTCTTCCTAATAGGCGTAGTGGGTATAGCGCTAGGACGTACTGTGGTGGCGTGCACCAGATCGTATCCTGTGATTCTATGTTCCTTCATCTGGTGCGGCTTGTGTAAAGGTGTGCGCACTATATTTTGGCCATTGATTATACCTGGATATGTGCCACTAAAACGCCTGCCAGCCGCGTCTGGGCTGCAATTGTTAATAACTGGATTATTTTCGTTGGCAGCCGGACCTTTTGTAGGTAAGTTGACAGCATTGAGGAACTATTTCCCATAGCGATGCAACTTCGGTTCTCACAAGATATCAAAAGTAAAAAAAATCCCCATTACTTCGTTATGATAAGTTCAATTTGAGCAATTTGTTGTACAAAAAACACACAAATCAAGGATTGAATTCGTCCTGCACTGAAGTTGTATTAGCTTTGCAATAGATTCTTTCTCGGACGTGATAAGTAACTGCTACTCTTATCGCTGCTAAGCAAGAAATACTCCACCGTAGTTTGTGGGAACTGAGATATTAACATTTCCTCATTTTTCAGGTTTAATACGTGATCGCTACGATTACTCCGTAACGCTGCATTGCTTGAATATGATGTCCTTTATAGCCACCTTTGCATGGGCTCTGGAGGCATTGATACGCCGTTATTATTGTAAACGCAAAACAGTCGAGCCTGACACACAGAACTGACAACAACTTTGACAACATAGCAGAAAAACACAATATTTTATAAGAAAAACTCGTAAACAAAATTAATTTTTAAAGTATTAATAATTAAAATTTTTAAAAATTTTCAATTTGTTTATTTGTGTGGTAAACTTTTTTTAATTACTTTTTTATTTTAGATACTTATTTATTTTTGTCACGATAATACAATAACATAGTATTGCATTGGTGAATAAATACAACAATTGTAATTGAACAACAAATTTCAAATTATAAATTCAAAAAGAAAGCAACGTTTCTTTTTTATCGATACAAGCAGTCGCAGAAAGTTTTAAAATAGTTTGAAAGCAGCTGTGGAGAAACTGTATTAAAGGTTTCCAGTGGCTTTCAAAATGCTTATGGTGCTGCCATCTAGTACTTAAAGGCCAAATACTATGAAAATATTTTAACATTAAAATCAATTAAAATTCAGGTATATAAATTGACAGCAACTTGGCAGCACTTACAAATAAAAGATGATTTAATTGGCGACATTGTACGAATCGGAACTGGAAATCAAATATTTAAATTGTTCAAATCAAACTAATTACGTTCAATTGGCAAAAACGTATCGTAGCGCAGAAAATGTAAGACGGAAATTGACTACATGAGCAGCGCAAACTACGTTCCGCCGCATTACGATACATCTTCGCTTATCAAACATTTTAAATTCGTTTGTTTTATTTTTAATTTATTTTGTTTATGACAAAAGCTTATATACAAAAAATATTAAAATGTAAAATTTGCTTACAGTAATGATAAATTTAAGTGACTTTGTGTGATATTTTAACATTTAATTTCACACTATTGATTAACACTGAATCAGACAAATCATTCGCTAAAATATTTCATATAGCATAAAACTAATTAATTAAAGCTACCAAATGCGAACTACTGTAAAATTAGGAATAATACATAAACGTATAAATCGCGTTTAAAATTACGTATGAGTTTAATTCAATTAATTTTAGAATGTCAAAGTAAATGAAATTATATTACAAAAGGCGAGTAATCTCTGTATCTCGTACACCACAATCAATGCATCTACCTTGTCTCTTACACAGGCAGCTGTTGGCTGGATCCGTCACTCTCTCTCTCTCTCACTCTCTTTCTCTCTTTGCGAATCTCCCTAACTCTGTCTTAAAGCCATTTCTTCTGAAAATTATTATGAAATTTATCTAGGCGATGGTGACATTGTTGGTTTTGTTCTGCTCCTCTCGTTATCTTCACTCGATTTGTGGTCTTGTCCCTCTAGGCTAGGCGAGGGTGTGACAATGGTTACTACCTAAATGTGTGTTTGTATTGTTGTAAACAATTGAGTGCAATTTTGTGTGGAAGAGTGCGTGCGTGTGAGTGTGTGTGTGTGTGAGAGAAATAAAATGATTTCGGTTAGTCCTCTCTTTTGCTCTTTCTAATGTTGTTTAAAAACGATTTACTTTGGAATTGCCATCGTTAATTTCCACCGGCTGTGCGGGCACGTAAGCCGAGAGGCCCATTAAGCCGAATACATCAGGTGTGTATAGTGCCGATACAGTATCCGAACCAGCCCCAGCTCCTTTTGCCGATGAAGACATGGGTGAACCTAGAAAAGAAAATTTAAATCAGTTCTTAATTTGTGCAAAGGGAATATCGCTCCACTCACCATTACCAGGTGTCGGTCTGACCAGAAATCTCGGTGACTTAAAGCTACTTCCATGAACTAAATCAGTTAGCGGTGCTTCCGTGGTGGTGCCCACTAATCGCTGGGGGAAGTACCGCGGTTGCGGTGTGACGACATAAATTTTTTCCTTCGTTTGGGGGGATATCGAAACTTTCGCCTTGCGCCAAAGTTCGGTTGGGGCTTGCGTCGACACCGAGCGCACATAGTATGGCGTTATTGGGGTTGTGTTTGGCGCTGTGGTTGTGGTTGTCGTTGTTGTTGTGGTTGCTGTTGCAGTGGGGCTTGTCCTCTTCTTCATTGTACTTGTTTCAAAGAAGTCCAGCAAGCGATTGTCCTCGATTGGTATATAATCGAATCGTTTTGAGCCCCGTTCGATTAACAATGGTTCCAAGTTATTGATTGATGTTGATAAGTCGGCGACTTCGAATCCTTGCGTAGTCTTCGCTTGCCGAGGCGATGGTGTGGTTGTAGTGAGGTACTCAGTTGGTATGTGTTTGGATCGGCCGCGTATTGTTGGCGTGCTGGGACGATGCGAGAGCGATGTATACTCCTGTTCGGTCCAATCGTCGATATTCTTTTGCAGTTTAGAGAAATCAAAACTGGAAGAATTTGTTCTGTTCTTGATGGCGTGCTCCCGTCTGAGCAATTCACGCAAATTCGATGCTAGTATTTTTGTTAAATATTTTGTGGTGCGACGCGTGTTTGGCGGAGCTTCGGTAGCGGTGCTAACCAGTTTGGATTCTTGCTGCTCGTGCAATTCTACAACATTCGATTGGGACCACTTGTCAAAGGACGACTTGGACGTGGTGGGTGGCTGGAATGGTCTGGGACGATTTTTGGTAGTGTAGGGTATGACAATTTGGTGCAAATGTACGGGAGGACTAGGCGGCGACATGCCAGCGTATTGACCACTGGCGTCCAAAGCGCTGTATGTTGATGTGGGCGTGGGAGAGGCAGATGAAACTATTTGTGGTGGAACCGTAGTACTCAACCATGGCGCTGTGGACTGTTGAACGGGGGTATAGGCGTGATTCAGATGCTGCAACTCTGGTGGCACGGAGTTTCCGCCATCCAATCGCAAATTCAAAATGCTAGGATCTCGTGTAAATGGTCGCGGCGAGCCACTGCCTACTGCCATGTGCTGGATGGGTGCGTCCAATAAACGTTTTGGTGTGTCCCGATCGCGATTGCGATGTCCACGTTGCAGTTGATAGTAGGCGGTGGTCTGTTTCGAAGGTACAAACTCAACTGTGGTCTCCTGCAAGCTCTCCGTAATGAAGTCCCGCTCGGATTGTGGCGATGTTTGTGTGGATATGTCGAATTTGTTCGGAACATCCGTTGTGGTGTAGTAGAACTCTACTGACTGAACATTGACCGAATCGAGGTTATTGTTATCTTGGATGGCCGTGTCGTTATGCGAGGATGCCGAGGGGTAGTTGTCTACTGCAATTTCGTATACGCCCTCATTCTGTGGATTAGTAAAGGCCTGCGTAGATGGTTCAAACTTTGTTGGGTAAAGTAGAGTGGTTTCCTTTTGGAAGTCAGCAGGAGAAGACGTTTCTGGGTGATGGTATTGGGTCCCACCAAAGTTGCCAAGTTCGGTAAGAATTTGTGAGGCTGGGACATGGTGACTAAGGTTGGGATCCAGATATTCGTGACGATATTTCACTGTGTTTATTGCTTCCTCCTCAGGTTTGTGGTTTGCGGGCAGTTGTTCGGGCACCAAATCAATTGCCTGCGTTTCCACAAAGGTGGCGGGATATTCCACCGATGACACAAAATCAGTTACCTGATGACTCTTAATAATTTCAAAACTAGCATCTCCATCATTGGTAGTGGGGGGTATTTGGGTAGGAATGACTTTGTCGAGCTGTAGTTCGGAATGGGCGCCTATGTTTTCGGCGAAGTGGGCAGGTTCTGTGGAAGGGAGTTGCTGTTCTGTGAAGGAGGTTTGGGTGGTGGCGTGAATAGGATGGAAAGGTTGTGCATTGTATAGAGGCGGTATAGCGGAGGCACTTAAATTTGGTATGGGTATGGGAAGGAAAGGATTTGCAGGGTACTGTGGAGGTGACAGTGGCAATTTTGTTTGCTGTGGGGCGAACACTGGCACGTGTCCATTATAAAAGTATTGTTGAGATTGAAAGAGGTTTGGGGACGGAAAGTTAAACTGCACCGCCCGTTGCTTAATAGGCGCGGCCTGCTTTCGTGGCACGCCTCCCGATTGCTGTAGTTGCGGTGGTGTTGATTGTTTCTGTGGATGAATTGGAAATGCATGTGGCACTAAATGTTGTTGAGACTCGGCCCAATGCTGCTGTTGATGTTGCTGCTGCTGATGTTGCTGATGTTGCTGGTGTTGCTGGTGTTGCTGGTGTTGCAGATACTGCTGGGCTAATGGGTATTGTATGCTATGTGGCAGCATGGGAACCCACGGGTATTTGTTGCACAAACTGCAGGGAGCCTTGACATTATCCTGCTGATTAGGTTTGGGGTACGCGTACGGCTGTTTATTAGGGGGACTTTTATATTGTGGTTTTGCATAAGTTGCTTCTGACAATTGCTGTTCAGGAGGTGCTGCATCAGGTCCGTATCCAAACCAACGCGCTATGCGAGTCATGAAGCCCGACTGCTCATCCTGTTCTCCTGGCGCATCTGGGTGTAGTGGTATGGCACCAGTTTCCGATATCGGCACATATGACTGAGCTATCGTTTGTGTTAAATGTTGTGATTGTGGCGGCGGTGGTGGTGGTATCAAATGAGCTGCCGGTGTCAGCGCAGAACTTACAGAGAAGTGCAAGGCGGTCACCACAGTGCAGACGAGAGCGCTGTATATGAATTTGTTTGGCTGCCGGCTGACGATCTGGAAGACAAAAGAGTAAGGTCAGTTCATCAGTAGCGAAAGGAAGTGGGTTAAGGTGAATCGATATTTTTAAATACACGCGGTAGGGCTCGGGCTTCTGTACAATGTAAGCCGAGCCAATTAAAACCTAATTTCACTTTCCTACCGAATGCGGCAAGCAGCTTTTCACAATTGGCTACGTTCATAAATTAAGTGATTTGGACATTTAAGAGCACATTTCAGCGGTAGTTGCAATGGGGGCCAATTGACGACTGAATGCCGTCAAGCCGGTTACTGTCGCCGCCAAAAGTCAATGAAGTCCGCACACTTCAGCTACTCGCATCCAACCGACCATGGCGAAGCGCATCTTACATGGTTAACTGATCGTGAGCGTCGTGCTCTTGAGCGGCTGGCTAACAACGTGTTGCATGCTTGAATTGAAAATCGAATCTGGTATCGGTCTCGTGCCGGTTCTGGTGCTTCTCCAGAGACCGGTTTGCTATCTGTTGGCCATACAAATGGAACAGTTAACTTATTTACATGTGGACAGGTCAGTTTTCAAGCGGCTCTTTGCTTTTTTGGTTTATTTGTTTTTGTTGTTGTTTACTTTTGCAGCGAATTATGCGCATGCGTAGCACATGCAAATGCATTTGGTTGTATATGAAATTGGTTTTACCGGTATAAACTGATAAGTGGCCATGAAAATCAGGATCAAACAAATTTGTACGAAAATATTAGAAAATATTTTTGGTATATTAAATGAAACTTATACGCAAATATGGTTTAAAGCTGTGAATAAATACTGAACACTTTAGTAAGGAACATTTGATGTTTCCATAGAAAACGGAGTAACGTATGATCTATTGAAATGTAATATATGACCTATAGAGGAGTAATATATGACCTGTAGAGTGGCAGCCTTATTCGGGAAAGCTCACTCAAGCATTTAAAGGTTCATTGTAATAAGATGCGGCCGAATCATCGATGATATTCGTTTTCTTCGGGTTAAACTAGGGCTGAAAAGTTAAGTTTCTTTGCCTGAAAACTGTGCCGTTTAGCAAATCTTAAGACGCAATATGTTTATGTGGAAATTGCAATTCATCTTATGTGTACCTTCATTTCAAATATCCTGGACATAGGGAAAGAAAGAGTAGTAGAAAGGTCAAACAATATTCTATTTTACTTCGCT
The DNA here is from genome assembly GCA_920105625.2 of Clusia tigrina. NCBI lineage: Eukaryota > Metazoa > Arthropoda > Insecta > Diptera > Clusiidae > Clusia > Clusia tigrina. Next base: position 177,556,257 of record OV050033.1, read on the forward strand.
GAAAGTGCCAATTGCAATTGCGATGCTTTAACTAAGATAGCAACCTCACTTAAATTATACCTTCGTTATACCTTCATCAATTTCAGTATGATAATGATATAACCAGTTACAAAGATATCGGTCTGGCGAATGAAGCTCGAAAGCTGAAAGCATTTTTTAGGAAAAAAAGATAAAATTAAGTCCTAAGAACTCTCATTATTCAGATCAGCTTCTTTCCGCCTCCGTACATCATATCATCCTGTTATGGGAACAGTTCTTTTGAACCACTGATCATAAACTTATTTGTTTTACTTTACAAATGTTTCAGAAACCGGGGAGGGTCTAATCACTGCGTAGCAAATCTTTCATTCTCCAACAGTAACAACATTTTCAGCTGATTTAATAATAACTTAACTAACAATTGAAAAAGAAAAATCAAAAGATCAAATCGGGAATAAACGTCAGAGAAATGTTTTTGGCACATCTTCAATTTGCACTTGACATTTCTTCAAGTGTGCGGTAGTGGTTTGGCCATTACAATTACCACACCACCACCAGCACACACACCCACAAACCGATTGCAATCAACAGGTACGCAACGGCGAAACGCAACAGCGCATGCGTATCTGCAGAGTTGGCAAATTGTACACCGTAAGGAGCTGATTTACGGCAATTGTAGCGAACGATAGTGAAAGTGACCATAACTATGGAGCGATGCGTTTGATTCGTGGTAACGCGTTTACGTACTACGCAACTGACAACAACAATGCCAACAATACTAATACCAACCACAACAAACAAGGCAAAAATCTGCCATCCGCCAGTCCGGCCATAAAGCAATATGACAATTCAAATTTGGTATTCGTTGTTGCTGTTGCTGTTATTGTCACTTGTGTTGTTGTAGCTGAAGTTGTTTGCAATTATTAACCACATAACAGAGCGTAATAATATGTTTATAGCACTAACTGCGAACAATTAATATGCACATTTGTGGAAATACAATGGACGCGCTTTTTAATGGTCGCCATTAAGTCAACAACTGGTGTGGAAAAACCAGTTAATATGCATTTAAAGATCTGTGCGAATTCTTTTATGGCGGTCATTATTTTTTTGATTATTATGCAAAGTCCTTGAAGCGTGCTTCCAATTAAAAAGTGCAATGAAAACGAAACAGGTCGGCATGGTGCTTATTTTAATATTTCTCAAAATTTACCAACAATTTCGTTGTGGGGTAGCAATAAATGAAATAATCAGTCGCAGAAATAATTGTATGTGGGTTGATTATATGGTTTAGTTGGAGCAGAGCGCTCTTTAACATAGAAACAAATTAGTAATGTGTATTATATAATTGCTCGAGTACTTTCCGCTCAGTCCACGCGCATGATCACACACTTCCCGCCCATGACTCAAAACTACACCTCCATGTGTCAAACCGTCGCATAACAGTAAATTTACGATAGTTCCAGTTAATTGCCGCATATGGTCATGGTGTGCTTTGACAGTCATCAGCTGTCAAATGACGCGTCTGTATGCGTATAGCGGGATAACTGTCAAAAGTGTCAAAAGCTGTCTAAAGCGAAGCTCGCTTGTAAATGCAACAAATGTGCACTTTTATTCCTCCATATTTATGCGAGTTGGGCGTGGCACTTTCATCACCTCTTCCATATTTCCATATCCATTAAAAAACAAACACAGCTGCCAAATTTTACACTGATGTCACTATTATTAAAATATTGGGAAGTTTAAGAGGGTGGATGGAGACCTCCTTCTACAACGGTTCTCCTGCTTTCCCCACTTCGCTTCAGCATTTAAGTAAGTGTGTACTTAAATTTTACGAGTATTCGTTTCACACTTACTTAAATAACTCTCTTAAACCTTCTAAAAGTGATATAACATATTATTTAACAGGCAAAAAGACCACCCCGACCTGAGTGATCTATTGTGAAGCCTCGTACCCAACTAAAACAATCCTAGACTATTTATAAATCTCGTAACTACTGTGGGCTTCATTTTAACCTAGGTAGTTATGTCTGCGTGTTGCCACCGCTGAGCAAGTGTTTAGAATGTGTTCTGCTGTTTCCTCCTCCTCTTGACAGAGTCGGCAGGTATCCTCTTCTACCACGCCTATTTTTTTTTCAAATAGTAATTGAGTCTACAGTGTCCTGTTAAAAGTTCCGTATAAAGTTTAATGTCATTTCTGCTGAGGTTTCCAATAGCATCTACCCTGATGTGTTCGGGGTCAATCTCTCAGGGTAATCTCGACTGCCGCATGCGTTTTTGGGCTGGCTCTCCAGTAATCAAGCATAGCTCGTTTTTCCTGTTCGCCCAACAAGTTATTTATGAAGCTGCTGTTTAGCCCACAGAAAGGTGCTGGATCTATGAAGGAAGTGCCTGCGCTTCTTTTGCCAGGGAGTCCGCCATTTCTTTGCCTTCATGTCCCTCATGTCCCGGTACCCACATTAGCGTAACAGAGTTTCTCGACGCTGCTAGGCTATTGAGGAGTTTAGAGCATTCCCAGACCAGCTTTGATTTGAATGAGCAGTTTATTAATCATTTTAGAGTTGCCTGGCTATCTGAATGAATGCATATTTTGGTCCTGCGTGTACCCCGGCGTATACATTCTCTACCACATAACTCTAAGGCGTGGACCTCCGCCTGAAAAATGGAAGCTGTTTTTCCCATTGCAATTCCTTTTTGGAAATTTGGCCCTACCCCTATTCCCGCTCCAGCACTGCCATCTTTCATTTTGTACCCATCTGTATAACATAACTGTGAGTCCTGTTTTATTATTATTTCATTGTTTCTCCACGCTGAACAGTCACTGATGACCACTTCGAAGTGCTTGGAGTAGACTTTTTTGTCCATCTTGTCAAAGACCATTAGGTACGGAGAATTCCAGACAGTGTCCCGAATCTTTGCGTAGGTTGCCTTCTTTAAGATGGGCTAGATTAAGTAGCCTTAGGGCAGCCATCCTCTTAACCAGAAAGTGTAGAGGAGTGAGTCCAGTGATTATTCCTAAAGCTAGTGTGGGGCACGTTCTCATTGCTCCCGTCACACTCAAACAGGCTGTTCGGTGAATCTTGTTAAGGGTCATCTGAGCTTTTTCTTTGATCTAGCATAGGTGATCATTGGTACTATTATTGTTTTATAAGACCACACCATTATAAAAGTTAAACAATTAAGATGTCGGTGCAAAATGAATAAGCTTCCTTTACACACCCTGTAATTTTCGGTGATAATTTTCTGTTGAATAGCGTAATTGAAACTTTGATCATCGAATTCAATATAAAAAAATTTAAATTGTCAAAAGATAAAAAGCATCTGATACCACGCAAAAATATAGAAAAGGTAATTATTTTTATTTTCTAACAAATGAGCCTCATCAGTTGGTTTGATAAGAATATTTAATTATTCTCTCGTTGCCAGAATGACGCTAATTCGCGTGTAGAGCAGTTTGAACTTGCTTATGATTAAATTGGTTTTGCATTACTCAGCGATGTTTAGACATGTCGATCCGATAAAGACCGAAAGATTATACCGTAGAGTAAAAACTAAATGGATTGACCGATTTCTGATAAGATTAAGCACCCATTGATATTTCAATGAAAACAAATTTGCTTCAGCAAGTGTAGCAATTTCTTCCGCTATTGTTTCTAATTGTAAATGAGCAAAGGTGGATCGAATATAATTTAGAATTTGTTGTTTTAGTAACTGTAATCATCAGAATAACAAATGTGTTTATTATGCCATTTCTATTTATATATACACAGAAAACATTAAACTTTTCACGATATGATTTCTGCGAGTTTGAGTTTACTAATACCAACATGTGTTAGATGAAGGAGATTGGAATAGGGGTAAAGATATGCTTCTATAATACAAAGTTTTATCTTCGATAATATAAATTTAATTCCATGGCGGTGGCACTAGACCGGCTCTATTTGAAACTACTTGGCAACACTGTTCAAAACATATTTTATGGAGATCTCCTTAAAGAATAAAGTAAGCCCATAGCAGAGACCATAGAGACGGAACACCAAAATGTAAAATTTTCTGACGTTTAAAAAAGCTGTCTTTGTTTAGCATTAGTTGCCTATATGAAGAGGTTTGTTTATCATTGGTTAACCAGAATTCTGAAGAAAATCAGTCACACTAGAGAGAGATTTCTCTGTATTCTCTGCCCATAGTCAGTAAATCTCTTCCTTAACCAGCGAGCTGATCAATATAAGACGAACATCAGTACCATGATAGTTAAAGGCGAAATTAGAGTTCAAAAAATTCATATATATAATCAGTGATATTTTATATCATTACAATACCAACGCTTTTATTGGCGCTCTTCGTTGTAATTTCCAATTTTCAATAAAGAATTTCAAATTAAACTAAAAAAAGAAAAGATAGAATTAAAATAAAACGAAAACGAATTTAAAATCAAAAGTAACCGTCCAACTTTTCTTGTGCTGTGAACTATTTAGTGAACTAAAGTACCTTCATGGGTGGTCATCACTGAACTAAAGTATAACCTTATAATTTTCTTACATAAGCAATACTAAAATATCCTGCTTTTCCTTCCCTTTGCTAGTATTGTTACTTATAATTGCATTATATATGCCAAAAAAAGGACGATTGATATAAAAAAGGCATAGTAGAGATATAAAGATCCACGTCCTTCACCACATTTCCCTGAGATAAAATCTCCCCTATTTCTAACAATCCTTGGCGTGATTGAGTTTCTTTGATTGACAACTTTTTTCACATAGTTTTTGCGCCAATAGCCAATATAATAAGAGACTCTCGTGTCTGACTTGTTTCCAGATTCCCATTGTCTCTAATCCCGAGAGAAAATCATGTTTTTCAATGTCACTGAAGCCATTCACAGAAGAGCAGTTTTCGAAATAGAAACTTTGATTGCCAAAGTCTGAAATAATAACCAAAAGATAGTAGTAGTAGAAAGTAGGTAGTATCCCATTGGTAGTGCCCAATGCAATCGAATATACACTTAATATCAATTAGCTGCGGCCCTAATTAGGCAATTTCAACTATTGTGTGGTTTTTGTTGCAATAAATTTATAAAAATTTGTATCCACAATAAAAATAAATGCATTATTAACCAATAATTAATAATATAAATACGTGAAATGAAAATTTTATGGCTTTTTATAGTAATGGCTGCTTATGCAGTTTAGTATCTCTGCGAGTGATTAAACTGACGCACAGTGCAGATAAATTGGCCGCAAACACTGCAACCACAAAATTTAATGCAAACGTGTGGCATTGAACCCAGGTGCCAATCCAGCCAAGAGACAAACAGACAAAAAGTCAAAGTAAACCCACAAAAACGCATTTATTCATACAGACACATCGCACGCACTCTTTGCAAGAGCGAAGCGTCAATTGATGGTGTTGTTGCATGTATAAAGCTAACAATTGTGGGCATGGTTCATATGCAACCACAAAACAGTACAAAATTATTGCCATCAAAAGTTATTCAAATGGCGTACCACCAGAAACTCGCAGCACGTCCGAACACACACACGTAAGCACACTCGTACGCACGCACACACACACACACCTATTCCAACGCACACACTTTTAACTGACTGGCTTTAGTTCGATCACTCTTACCCATAAAAGCAAAAAATGGCAGAGAAATTCCATGAAGGTTGTTTGTCGCGTGCAAAATTTAAATATGCAACAACAACAACAACAACAATAAAAGCAACTACTACAACAATAATCCATGCTGCATGCATTTGCGGCCAATTGAATCCTTATCAATTGATATCGATCAAATAAGCGTCACGCCAGACGATTAACCAAATTATATATGGTGGCTATTTGAACGTTGCTGCAACACAGACGCAAGGATGTTTCTTTTATTATTTATTATATTTCATTATTAAAAAATTATAGTGAAAAATATATTCACAAATACCACGTCATATTATAATGCAAGAAATACACTGGAATGAGCTTAAAAGAATAATATACACAACTCAACTCCATTGAGTTCAATTAAGTGATACCAACGAGAATCGGAAAAACAGTAAACTATTTCAGCGATGATCCATCGAGCTTTTCAAATCCCAAAACAAAAACATACTCCGCTGTTGCGGAGTTCTTGTCATCAAGCCACATGATCTTCGTGATGTGGTCATCGTTGAACTGAAGGATAATAATATTACTATTGTACAGAAACTATTCCAAAACTTTTCTCTTTTCATAGTGATGTTTCGACACTCGGAAAAGAAACGAATTAGATTTAATATTTCAGCAGCGCTTCCCGAAAGGACCTATTGTGCTAACAAAGAGACCAATTACTCGGTACTTTCCTTCGGACTGTAACTACTTTAGTCATCACTATTTTGGCTGGATGAAATGAGATAAAACTTGCATTGAACAATGATTTCAACAGCCATAATCATGTGCTCTTAATCCAAAATGCTATTTGCAATTTTAAGTAAGTCCCAAGATTCGACGTGGAAGGGAGTCCGAGTCCAATTCTACTGTTCCTTATGGTGGTTTTTAAGGGAGCTAGCAGTGTAACAAATTAAATGGATGCCATAGATATGCTGTTCGCACTCTATTCTGGGGTTCTTGAAGAACATTTGCTTACATTTTATTATAAGACATTATTTGTTATGAGGATTAAAAACACCGGGAAGGCGTTCAATTCTTAATTGGAAATCAAAGGCAATGATTTCCACCAAGCATTCAAGAAATTTTAAAAGACTATTTCGGACACCGGACTTATTAGACTATAAATATGGGTGCATAAAGATCAAAGTAATCGTATATGGGTGAAAATAAATAATATTACAAATTGCTATTAAAATTCCATTTTATAATCCATACATAGGTATATACTATATATACATTATGTGTATGTATTAAATGCATATGAAATGAAATGCATATATTCATAATTACCACTTAACTTTACCTAGAAATCTCTAAATTTTGCTGTAATAGGGCCTCTTTGCTCGGCGATAATAACCTCGTTACTAGCATGGAAACGCAGGGAGATCTTAACTGGAGTAGCTTGTCGGTTAAACGTAACGTCGGGTGCCGGCGCACAGGGAGATCGATGGAAAGGAGAGGGCAGATGATCCGCTCCCCTTAGAGCCAGCTCATCTGCCCTCTCCTTTCCATCGATCTCCCTGTGCGTCGGCACCCGACGTTACGTTGAACCAACGAGCTACTGCAGTTAAGATCTCCCTTGATAAACATGAGGCGACTCCAGTTCGTGACACAATTGGTTCAATCAGGAGCAAGATATGCAAAGATTTCTTGGTGAATTCAAGTAGCCGATGGAGGAGGTTGCAAACCTGCAAGATCAGTAGAGCACTCTGGAGGCAGTACAACAAAAACAAATCCACATAGTTACTAAACAGAGGTCGTCGTGATGGAGTTAGGTTTACCACAGTCATCACAGGCCACAGGCCCGTTAAGGAACACTCGAGAATAATGTTCAATACCAGTTGTCGGAGCTGTGGAAACCATGTTGAAATAGAAACCGTGAAACACTAGGCAAAACAAATTTTCCAAAGCATTGAAGAAATCCAATATAGGGGAAATTATCGCGTTAATAAACCTCTCCAACTGGCTTTAAGGGCCGGCACACAACAATATTCCAATTGCAATATAAACCAAATGAGTGGTATCAAGACGGTGCACCTGAGCTAATTGGATGAGGGATCATCGCGGCTGTAACCAACCAACCAACCAAGAACTCTTTGAAATCGTGTGAGATATTCTCGTACCCAACTCTGGAATGTTTCTTGCTTTCAATACGATAGCTTTCTTTGATTTTCACAATATACGTATATCTGAAACATACGAGGGAGACCCATGAAGAATTCAAAGGCTATCCAGGTACGGCATGCCATTAGGCATGCTGCTGTAATGAAGCATTTGTCCAATGCATTGAACTATTGAGTTCTAATATTAAAGGCCTTCGAATCGCTCAGGTAAAATATATACAAAAAGGCGATTAAATCCTGTAAAAATACTCGATATCTCTATTCCAGAGTAAGTATCGAAATGATTTATGGAAACGACTGCCAAATAAAAGTATTGATATTCTGCCGGTATCCAAAGATCTCTGGCTCCACCGCACCACGCCTTGTATGCCATACCAAGTATTTGTATGAGCACATCATAGCGTCAAATTGGGTTACCACGTTTTTCAAAGAAAGTGAAATTCTGCTATGCTTGCAAATTGGTATTGTTGGGTGCCAACGTCAACAACAACAACAACAACAACAACACCAGCAGCAGCAGCAATAAAATTGACAACAACAAATGGCAACAATATTAAAATCGTATTCATGCCACTTCCTCGCCACTGCACAAACTCGTATTAATGCATCTGCAGCAGGCCAACTCCGAACTCCCTCATGCCACAATGATCTGGTGACTTCTTTCACAGGCGCTGGGAAAATCGGAAAGTGGAAAACTCGTTTCTGTCAATACGTTTACATTTCGTTGCTGGTGGTTGTTGTAGGTTATTGTTGTTGGTGGTTGTTGTGTGAGTTGTTTCCTTGCGCTTGACTGCTACCGGCGCTTACGTTGCTGGAAGCAGGCTGCCGTTGTAGGCGCACAGTACTGATTTCTACGGGAGAGTTTGTTGTTGGCTTTGCTACTGCTTCCACGCCATCGTCGTCATAGTTGTACGAATTGATAATGCGCTCAACATATGCAGCGACGGCGGCATGATGCACACGCGATTGTATGCCAAGCATCTGCAATGTTGATTGTGGGAATAAAAGCGGGCAATTTTCTTTGCCTTATTACTACAATACTCGTACATTTTTTTCCTTAGCATTTTTGGCACGTAAAAGTTCATATACGCAAAGGCATCTGAGCCGCACCGCAAACATATTTCTGTGCAATCATATTCCAAAAAGTAAAAAGTGAAAAGGGCAACCATCAGAAAAAACACAAATAGCACACAATGACATGGTCTCTCAACGTGGAGCGCGAAATGGAAATGGAATAAGTTGAAATGGAAATTCCGCTTTGATAAAAAAAAACTTGCCATGAATGATTGCCGCAATAAAATTTGGACAATGGAAAGTTACGAGCTATGAGTAAATTATGGCAATATCAGCATAAACAGATAAGCGGCGTATACTCTGCGACATTGCAAGGTCGTTGCTAAGCTCTGAAATCCTTTTCGATGATCTTCGGTGTTACAAACCAGTGTGTTCTGGAGCTCAAGTTTTTGAACGTGTGACGAAGGAAATGGTTTTGCTAAGTTTGTTTTTTTTTTGCTTAGAAGTACAAATAATATGTCTAAGTATTGATGTTATGGGACTATTTAGATTACTCATGTAGGGTTCAAAGTACACCTGTAGTTCATGTTTATACGAGTATTTTCAAAGCCTTGGTCTTTAAAAGCATTTTATTATTTTTTTAGTATTTTTAAAATGAATAAAGTACAATCCATTCTTATAAGCAATTTGATACGCTCCTACGAACCTCTTTTTTTCCCCTCATATACAATGTATACAACAAACTACGACCTACGCCTCAGGATCAAAATGTCGGTAACTACATTTTCTTACTTGGTTGCATAGCTATGTGGAGAAAGAGATACATAAACAAGTAACAAGTAGATATAGTTAACTATATTATTATTATCCTTCTCAACATAGATTTATCAAGGGGTATCTTAATCTTGCTTCCACATTTTCTACAGTTCATAACACATTGTCTTAAATAGCCACCCTTCCCTGAAATAGTAGGTCATGCACATGTTTCATATACCATGACTGGTATCATGCTATAATCATAGAGTGAGTGTCAACAGGAATAAAACGGACACCATAAGTAAAAAGTCACGCATCGGATGTGATTTTTGAAACTAAATGTCCTGTACGTACCTTTAAAGGCAACCTAACTCATAACGAAGCTACCTCAGATCGTGTCACTCTCTAAGGGTGGTTTGTACCCCAAAAGTAAGGAGTAATGTTTGGCATACCTTGAACATGAAACCTAAACCTAATCATCTCACAGAAAAATACCACTGTTGAAGTGCATAATGAGGATAGTATGAGGATCGTGATAGTGTGATAGTATGAGGGTCGTTTTACAGAATAATGGGATATATCGACAGACTACATTGCATTGGGTCTCTGTTCGAAGTATCGTAGTGTGGCTTCATTTCTCAACATATACAGAAAAATCAACATTGCTGCTCTTATCACTGTTGCAAGTTGCAAATATAAAGATTTGGTGAAGTACGCTCTTGAAATGGGGACCGAATATGTAAATGATTGCTAATATATCATATACTCGTATAAGAGCGATCCAAGAAACTGGCTGAACAGTTAGCCTCAAAATTGAACTGCCCTCAGACTCCGACCACACTGCGCAGACTTCTTGTCAAAAACGCAGCCACAGATCCACACAAAGTTACATACAAGACGCACTCTTCGTACTCATATGAGTCACATTGTATTTTAAACTGTGTGCCTGAGTTTTGGCTGACAAGCAAACACATTCCGTCAGCTCGGAACACAACACGAATTCATTTTGTTTTTTGTTTTAATGATGGAAAAATTAATTTCTTTTTTTTCTTTGCATATACATAATAGAATTTCTGCACTAACCGTGAGGTATTGCACGCCTTTCCACAATTTTATGTGAATTATTCAACATACGCACACGGATGCATGCGAGCACTACTCTCTTTGATGGCTGCAGATGTAACTAAAATCTTTCAACTCACTGCATTCGTAATATTATTATAGTATAGTTATGTTAACCTTTCTTGGTATGAAAGAAATTGCACGTATTTTTTCAAAGTTAGATAACAAAGCTATGCGGAAAAGCCAAACGTTCAATCGATGCCGCAGCAATGCAATGCGACATTTGCTGCATCGTTTGGTGTTTGGTAATTACCGATTACGAACTCTGTGAGTGCGCACACAAATCGTATAATCAAGATAATTATACATAATGTGAAAGCAAACCACAGACAGCAGTATTGGATCAGGCTGGACCAACGGTGACTCAGGTAGCTGCACAATTGTTGACAAGCAGTCAGGCAGAAGCTGAAAAACTAAACCAACCCAACTCAAATCATTTTGTATGAACAGTTAACAATATAATTAATAAGCAGTTCAGCATTTCATGCAAATATCACAAGAGCTTCCGCCAGCTTCCATAACGTAACTATTCACATACAGTTCCAGCAAAGACGAGAGTATCAGAAACCACAGAAATGCAAGGTAGGCAGGCGGCAAAGGATCACACTCGTATTTCAACAAACTTAATCCCACTTCCTCGGTTTCCTCATTTGCATCAAATTTGTTTCCTGTAAATTGATTTATTTTGTGCGATATAAAAACAACAACAAAAAAGCGTTGTTAACAAGACCCACCAAATATGACATCATGCTCGATTTCTAATAAATGGAAAATGATTTCTTGAATTTCAAAAAAGTGCGATTTGGCTTGATGGAGTAAGAAATAATTAATCATTGATTGATGTCGATCTGAGATTTCCAACAGAAGATTCGATTTATAAAATTTTGTTCGATAATCTTCTTGTAATTATAGTATTAGGGTTGCTGAATCTAACTCGACCAGTGCTCTATTTCCGATCACACTATTCCAAAAGGTCTCGGCAACAGATTCAAGCTCAGAGCATTCGGAGCACCAATGCGATAAGATGACGTATGACGAAGAAAGTTCCTTCTGAATTCACTTTCCCACTAAGAAAGGATGTAAGAATGCCAGAATATATAATTTAGCTCTCTATACTGATGGATCCACGATGAAATGTCCGTTGCAACCAGGTATATATGTCCAAGGTCTGAGTTTTTCAGACATTTCGTATCCCGCTAGTTTCTTCCGGGGAGAAGTTATTGGATTTAGGGAAGTTTGCTGTGGGGGAGGAATGAACATTTTCTACGAAAGCTTCTCAGTGATAAAAGGTTGTACTGTGGTGGTGTAAGACCCGTTTTATCAAACTAGGAAACATAATAAACTTTTCACAAATGGCATAGTTAAGGGTTTCAGTGTATAGTTAGAGTTAATCGAAATAATAATCTTATTTTCTGGGAATGGACCTGACCTCTCAACCAATTCTTGAGCAGAATATGTTCTTAACAGAATATGTTCTTAACACAATATGTTCTTAACAGAATATGTTCTTAACAGAATATGTTCTTAACAAAATATGTTCTTAACAGAATATGTTCTTAACAGAATATGTTATTAACGGAGATATAAATGATATATCTTACCAGAAACATAAATGACATTGATTAGAAAAACTTCGTGTATCCAAACAAGTTGTGCCAACTTTGTATCTTTCATTCCAAAAAGTTTTCCTCCCTGCGATTTTTGTATACAAGCTTAACAGAGGGAAATTGGATGTCTCTATCATTTATATTTCTGATCTTACGATTAGATAAACATTAGTAGGATAACATCATCAGTTGGTGTAGAGCCAACAATTTCTGGTTTTCATACAAACGGCTAGAATCAAAGACATCCTCACCAGAACTTATACCAACCTAGTGAGATTCTGTCAGCCGGGTTCACTAGACATCAAATGCATAAAGAATAGGCATTCTCTTTAACGCAGCCACAAAATAGAATTATCCCTCAATCTCAAGAATCAGAATACTTTTATTACGTACTTCATTGGTACTTTTCGATAACCAAAAAACATTCTTCGAAATGAACTTCAATAGGCTTATCAAATTGTGAAAACAAAAAAAAAAATGCATTTCACCAGACTATAAAATATTATTATTCAATACAAAAATGAGTCATAATTATGTTTTATGGCATCAAAAACTTTGTTAGTTTTGTTGTATGTAGATTAACCCTCTCAAGCCATATTTATCAACCTGACTAACTTATGTTTACTGCCGCACTTTCCGATGATTACTTAACATTTTTTGCTTTACCATGGATTATTTTAGAAGAGGTGATTCATGTGAGTTCCTATACTCATTTTATTTTATTTTCAGTTCCTAGCAAATTTCTAATCCTATTCAATTTCGAAAGTAAAGAGTAGAAAACAGTCAATGCGGAACAGTTGCCCATTGTTTTCTAAACAAGTCGTCCTTTAGGGTCACACTGACTACTAAATGCTGAGGCTTTGTATCTTCTGGGGAACTCCCCCATTGTTCACAGTTTGACTCTACAAAACGGTTGCTGGTTCTAGGAATGTGTAAAATATGTGAATGAAACCTGCTTCGTCATTAGCGAGAGATCTTTTGCTCCCCCGCGGAGCCATAGGACCATATTTTGTAGGAATGGAAAGGCTGCCTTTCTATGCCACTGCGAAGTCAAGAACGAATCGATTTGAAATGTAATAAATATATGCGAGAGGAAAAATTGAAGCGAATTCGCCTATTTCACTATTCATTTCATTACAAAGAAATGTAGAAAAGGTTTTCCATGAATCAATCACTCTTGTCTTTAAGAGATAATTAACACTAGTCAAATTGCCAGTAATGACAATACTTAATATGATTGATTATATGGTATATATATGAAGAACCTTCTTATATGAGTTTGCTTCTTTGATTATTTTTTAACACCGACACGTTTCTATTACTATTCCTACTTGATTTTTCTTTCAGGGTTGGAATTTCATCAATCTAAAAATGTCCACATTTTTCTTACCTGATTAGAATACGTTAACGTAAGAGAGCAAAAGGTATTCATAGTATTCCACGGATATTTATGTACTGGGAGACCCAAAGATTTTGATGGATTGTGATATTATGAGCATTTTCAATTCTTTTGTAAAAGTCGGAGAATGAAATTATAGTGAATAAATGTTATATTATTCTGGAATTAACCAAATCAATGTTACCATCTGGCATAGATAGAATACTTTGAATGTTCTCTCTATTAATTATTTATATTCAGTTCGCAACCCTTTAGAACCACTTTTAATACTAACAATTCTCAAAAATAGTCATATAAAATAAATTATATATAATTATCAAAAGAACTCGTATATAAAAACTCCATTTAATACTCCCTTTAATACTCCTTTTAATACTGCTTTTAATACTCCTTTTAATACTGCTTTTCATACTCCTTTCAATACTCCTTTGAATACTCCTTTTAACACTGCTTTTAATACTGCTTTTAATACTCCTCCAGACCATAATAAATTATTTGTACCAGCTTTTCAAATAATCACTACTAGCAATTAAGGCCTTGGATTCTAAAAGAAAATAGGAAAAGGAAAGAACTAAAAGACAGAATCGGCATGCTTCACACCCATGAACCCACGAGTGAAATTCCAGTGAGCTTTCTACTCGTTCATGAACAGCAACAATCCACACGTTTTTGTTTGTTCCCTTCTTCATTCAAGAATTGTTTCATTGTGATGAAAGCACTCCCCGCTTTCATGACTTGTAGAAAATTGTTCAAAGAACTTGACAACAATACTCATTCATAAGTTTGGAAAATGTGTGTGGAAATCGAAAGTGGACATTGCCAAGTTCCATATAAGTTTGCTCACTTACAAATTGCAACGGAAATTGGTAAATTAGTAAATGTACTCCCTCGTAATGAGTGCCAAGTAATTCATAAATGTCCACAGTTGACAGTTTGTTTTGAAGTTCCGATAATTCGGGGGAAAGTGTCGGAGTATTGGAGGAACACATTGGAGAGGCACATCGAATATTTACACAGTCACATTTTCAGAAGACGGAAGAAGCACCTCAACACTGTATTGGGCGCGTATGTTATCTGCTGAGAAATTTCATTTCAACACTTGCATTGTATGTTCGAATAATTGAGTCAGCAGAAAGTTTGTAAATGTGACAAAGTTAGCATCAAATGCTTAAAAAATAGAGACATAAAAATTAAAAACAGTAAATTTATGTATTAATTTGGTTTAAAAATTTGGCCGATTTTTTAGGGGAAATTATTTATACATAAATTCCATTGTTGAAGCCATCAAAATGGAGAGATGTAATGTTGTTTTCTCGAAATTGTAACACAACGAAAGCGAATGGGAAAAGCAAATGCTGCATTTGAAATGAGTTGGAAATGCTGCATGAAGAAGACTAAAACTTAATTATAGACTGTCATAAAAATGCTTAAATAATTACAGTCGGCAGAAAGAATATTAAATCAAAAAAGTTGAAAATTCAACATCCACACTTTCAGTTGAATGATGAGCACTTTTTAATTACACTGTAAAATTGAGTATAGTCAATTGCGGGAGTGTGATATTGCTGTCTATTCACCGCAAGTATGCCATGTGGCGATAATCAGCTGTGATACACTCTGAGGTTTTATATTCCACGGTATGGTTTATTTACTATCTGAGACACTTGTCGAGAATTCTAGGCACCTTGACTGTTGCATATGCGAGCCTATATGTTTTGACACACGTGAAGAGTCTGAGTCCTTCTTAAACTAACTCGAGTTCTATGAATTCTAAAGTAATTCGTAGTTATAACTTCCATCTTCTCCCCGCGTATGCCAAAGAGTGGAGTCATTAATATTCTCTAATTGGGTAATCTCAAAAGAGATGAAAGTAGTACCCTCTTCCATTTATGGATTTACCCTATTGTGACGAAATACTCATTTTGATATGAAATGAATAACAAACACAATCAAATTATCTACAGATCATTTGATATACGCTGATTTTATTGCGATGAATGATCTCGATATATTTGATTAATGATATTGATGTATTGATGTCCCATCTAGTTTTTGGGAACTAATATTTTATAATAGATGTGACAGAATGGTTTCAATGTTCGAAGACCTTACATATTTTTCAATAGGGGATATAGTTATAATGGAAACTTTGATTTTTTGAACAGTTCACCCAGTAAGTATTTTTTTATATTAGTTTTTATGACAATGTGGTCCAAAGTATTGATTTTTGAGGCCACTTATTCTGGAAAGGTTCCGATATATGCACACTTTACCTATTTTCGATGGAAACAATTTTTCTCCAACACATACTTAAGAGTTTTTCGTCAATTTGAGCGTTATAACAATAACTTAAAATAGCAATACAAACTAAAACCTCACTAAAACAAAGTTAAGAAAAATATTGAAAATGTTTGAAGAAAATATGTTTATCTCTCTTCAGAAACCTTCCCCTCAAACATTAAATGGTTGTGGTAGGTTTAATTGGTTCAGTTTAGTACAGTCGAGCAATTAAGGGCTATCAGAAAATGTGAACAAAGGACCTGGATTTACCTTATATCTATTATACATTTAATAAAAATTTTATGCTTTCATCGATTTGAGAATGATTAATCTATCAATATAAGAAATTTATGCAAATGGTCTCTTTATCTGATGGATGAAGCTCGAGTAAAGAGTCGATTTCTAGTAACCTGCTATTTTTTCACTATAGGACTAGAAGTCCATCTTCCTCAACTCATTTCTCAAATGTGTCCATGAAGATAACACTCACCGACATTGAACGAGCTTATTAAAAAAGTCTTAAACTCCAGAATTTGTCTACCATTATAATTCACTTTCAACTAGTTTAATATAAAAGTCGTTTTGCAGCATTACAATGTTTGAACTCGAAAACTACCGCTGCAGATCTGATCACATATCTTTAAGTGTCCGCGCTCCCATATGCGTTTCTCTATATCGTCAGTAGGTTGTATCAACAAGTCTTATCTAACTTTATTCCATTCGATTATTTGAAACTTTCATATTGCTTTTTTGTGAATCCATCCTAATCTCTCCAGTGTTACTCATATGTGACTTCATTTGTGTTTGCCATCAAAACTCAGCAAATCCGTAGAAGCGGCACTAATAGACCAAAGATGGTCCTGCCCAAGAAAGTTGACCTGTGTAGCTTTAAATTATTTTGATTGCGTTGAAGAATACGTTGATGATGGGCAATGCCAGCGATTCCCCACTCTTTGACAACTAATTAGTACGACTGGCGATAGTTTTTATGTCTCAGTCATAAAATAATCAGCTGTGCTACTAATTTTTCCGTGTGTAACATTCGCGAGTTAGTTTCATTCACAAACTTGTGCTAAACTCGCTTGGCAAGAGTTGTTGTCGATGTTGTTGCCGTTGTAATTGTTATTGTTGTTGTTGTTGTTGTTGTTGTTATTGTCGCTGTTTTATGTTTTATGTTTTTTGCCCATAATTTGCTTTACCATGACAATGAGGCAACAACTACGGCTGAATTGACACTCTTCCCACACTCCCAGCACTAAAAACTAGAAACTAGAAACAAGCGATGAAGAGCAACGCGGTAACCTAATCACTTGCGGTTGGTACGTTGGGTAGATGGTTGTATGGATGGTTAGCTGCTTGCCACAACCTTTGCAGAGCAGTTGTTGGATGTGTTTCAATTGTAATTGCTGCACTGCTGGGTGCTGGGTGCTGTATGCCGCACATAAAAACATAACAAACAACTCAACAACAACAAGAAGAACAACAACAACACCAGCAATAACATGAAAATTAAAATAAAAATTAAAACGTCGCATTGAGTCTGCGCGGCGGCAATGAAGTAAAAAGTGAAAATTTGCTGCTTCCAAATTATGCGCATTTCACACGCGCCACACCACTTCCGCCCCAAGCCGCTGCATCTCCTTGCCGGAGCATCAGTTTCAGGCAGTGTCGCTGGCGTGGTCGGCGTTGTTAGCGCCCTTTTCATTAAGTTTGATGCGTTCGTCGCGCGGGAATTTGCGGCTCAGTTTAAGTTTGAATTCAAATCATTTTTTTCTATGCTTTATTTACACAGAGTTCGCGGTTCGAGGCGGTTTTCTTTTTCTTACCTTTTAGTTTAGTTGAAGTTTTTGTTTTTAATGTTTTTTCTTTAATTTTATTTGATTTTGCACATTTGTGCTTTCTCGTTGTTGCTGGATAATTTAATTTGAGTTGTGTTTTTCTTTGGGAAAAATGAAGCTCGCTCGCTTTGTGGCTGGCGTTGAACTTGGGTGTTGAAAATTGTACTACGCACATTAAAATGAAAATAAAAGTAAAAGTTTCAGGTTGGGTCGCATTTCCTCGTCCACCGGTCAACTGGTGTACTCAACGGGCATACGCGTACCGCAATTGTGAGGCAGTTGTGCGCCAGATGGGTACGGTTGTTGGACAATTTAGATCCCAGCGATAAGCGTAAGTGTGCTTATTAAATTTATGATTTTCGTCTTAATTGCCGACCGCGGCCTGCCACAAAGTATCGGTTGCATAAATTATACTTACAGCAATTTTTATGTATGAAGTTATCCAAAATTTACATAAAACATTTATTTTTTTCTTAGGCATAGAAGAGAGTTTCATTGACAGATTTTTACCTATTCAGATGTAACACTGAAACACTCAAGTAAAATTGAGTTGGTCATTTCGAAAAGATAATTTTTGTAGCATGTTTTGCCAAAAAAAAAAAAAAAAAAAAAATACAAGTATACAAAAATATACAAAGTTTAACTTTCTCGCAAAAAATTGTGGGCTGTATAATCCAAGACATTATTATTGGCAGTGCCAGATTTGTTCCCAGGAAAATTATTGACCAACTTTCGTTAGAGCATTAACGACAATTCAATTTGTGTGAAACAAAGAAACTCGATGGAGTATTTTTCAAGATATTAAAAATTTTGGACTTTCGTCTGAAAATGAACCAATCTTCTCTAAGAGTGTACACTGAAATTAAAAGAACTCCTCAAAGAAAGAAGTTTATTTGCAATCAATTCAATGGTGTAGTTATTAGACATTCGAAGTGTTGAGTGGACAGAGTAACAGAGAGATATCCATCTAATTTTTTAACGAATTTGGGACACATAAGACAACTCTGTATAATAGCCAAGGAGAGCATATGTATATGAAGAAAAATTTATAATTGCCACAGATCACCAGAACATTTTTGACCTATTTCTTCTTTCCATCAACAAGATTTGATGAAGTCATACAACCTTGAAATATATTTCTAAGTAGTAGTGATGGAATGGTATATATATGTAATCTTCGTGTTTAGGTTAGGTTATACTGGCCGGCCGTGAAGGCCACACATAGACCTGAAAGGTCCTTTGCGGTGCCAGATGGATATTGATTTAAGAGCTGTAGTATGAATCCTTAAACAGAGAGACGCTCTTAGCAAATCTTAAGAGTGAAACTATCTCTAGTCCTTCAAACCAGGGAGCTCCCAGATGTGATAAGCGCGTTTTCGATATTGTGGGGCATAGGTATAGTAGACGCTTCTCTTATGCCTTGCTTCCCATATTTCCTGATTTCATTGTTGTTTGTGTGTCCCATCCTTTTAGCGTGTACCGCCGTTAGAAAGTGACCTGAGAGTATCTTACTACAGTTCTGCAATCCTTTGGTTTGAGTGCCATACGGTTTGCACATGAGGTTCGGAATTTTACATGCAGCTGTACTCCACCATTATTTCACCTTTCTCATCATGTCATCTTCAATATGGCCATTGATCATTCTTAGAGGCATCAGTACGTTACTTACTCGCTCATTTGGTAGTGAGATTCCGCTTTCTGCAATGGCATCCGCACTCTCGTTTCCTTCTAAGTTGTTATGCCCTGGACCCAGTAGATATGTAGCTTCCGATTGATGGCCAATCTATCCATTGCTGCCTTGCATTGCAGAACATTTCTGGAAGATGTACAGCATGAAGTTTATAGCTTTGATCGCAGCCTGTCTGTCTGTCTATGTACAAGTTTATTGTGGAGTTCGTAGTTTCTGCTATACAGGCGAGCTCTGCTGCTTTCTATGCTACAAAAACTCAGCTCAGCTTGAAAAATGCTGCAGAAATTAGGTAGTCTGAACGGCTATTTCTAGTTCAGGGCAGTAAACACCTGCTCCAATACCGTCCTCCATCTACGAGCCGTCCGTGAATAGGTTGAAGGTGTTGCATTCATGCCTTTTTGCCATCGCCTCTTTACAATAATTGTTTTTATTTGCTTTCGCAGACTAAGAATAGGAGTCACATAGTCAGTGTTGACCGTGAGACTTCGACCTAGAAAGCCATGGCCGAAGGATCGAAGAGAGAATTGTTTAGTGGCCAGCAACCTTCCAGCAGATTTTGCCGCAAGGCTTGCCCCAAAGAGATCGATTGGGGGTAAATTGAGAATAGTGTTAAGGGCAGCCGTTGGTGTTGTCTTTAAGGCCCCCGTCACACACGCTGCCGCAAGTCCTTGGACTCTTTCCATAGGTCTGCAGTAACTTTTCTTCCTAGCAGTATTCTACCACACCAAAATACCGTAGAGTAAAATAGGTCTTGCTAAGTTTGTATAGAACCAATGCATCAGAGAAGGAGAGAGGCCCCAACCATCTTTTTTCAAGCATGTTGAGCGTTGGTAGCTTTCTTTACCCTTTCCTCCAAATTGAGCTTCCATGGAACTATTAACCCTAAGCATCTTCGTCTACTATTAACCAATATTAACCCTAAGTATCTTCGTGTTTGATACTGAGAAAAATCAGATTACAGCAGATGAAAACAGCACCAAAGGGAGACAAGTTTCCAAGAAGCAGAATAGAGCAATACAATCGTCCTTCGTTACTGATAGCAAACGAATGAGTGCAACAATAATGTGTGACCAGGAACAGAGACAAACACTCAGTTATCATATTTACTTCCATCATATTAGCCGACATGGAAAGTAGTCCTTCTATGGAATACATGATATATTGGTATACCTTTGTAAACAAAATATCTGTTGGATTACGAAAGCATATAATTCAATAATTGGAAGTTGCTTCCGTAGATAATACTATGAAATCCAAGTAAACCACATTGAAACCTTAGCTCGCTGGAATTAAACATCCATGAGAGACTGTTAGATAATAAAAAGGAACTAATTTTTAAGGGTGAAGTTTGATACAACTATGAACGCTGTAATTCAAATCCAAATAATAAGGTATACAATTGAATGATGAAGATGCATGGAAGTCAGGTAAAACTTACCTTAGCAAACCACTACACCGTTTATTAAATTTACTTCCTCTAAGTATGCATTTGGAAGCGGTTGATTGATCACTCAGTATGCATTAAGTGCATACTATACACAAACATTTTCAGCCGACACCACTTCCCAGCAATTAAGCAATTAAATAAATGGACGCATCTGCACGAATGTAACCATGCGTACGTACGTGCGTCTTTTCCCAGTCAACATTAAAATAAAAATAAACATGTCTATATTTATATATATACATTTATATCTATGTATATGTATAATAGTAAAAACCAATGGCAAGCTTGTGCGTATCTTTTTGCGCATGCGCACAGACAGTTAGCGTCAGCGCTGACAATTCCAACTAATGCCGGTTGAAATGCATTCATAATGATTGTGCAATTGGTGGCATTAAGGAGTCAATGACTTTAAACGATGCGCCAGAAGTGACAATATACCAGTCACACATCAGATACATTTACACGAATAGACCATTTGCTAATCACCTCAAACTGCACTGCACTGCAACACTAATAGTCTGTGAGACGAAAGCAAAAGTGTTGACAGCAATAAAAGCTGGCAGCTAAACTGATAGCCATGAATTATTTGTTTAACAAGGTGGGCGGCGGAACGGAAATGTACGACGAATTGAATCGTTTACAATTTCTAAACTGACTAGGCACAGTTTATACCACATGAGTATAGAAAAGAATACAGGGAATACTTTCATGCCAACTCATAAAAGTAGTGGCGGTAGTGCTTAGTGATAATAAATGGACTTCAACAGACAAATATTATCCACAAGAAAACTCAACCCAAGAATGATAAAAATATATAAATATTTATATCATTCTTGGCTCAACCTACATGGTCTTCCAAAGAGACTACATACACATGACACACAGACACATACATACACATGACAAGAGACTACATACACATGACACACAGAAACATACGTCACTGTACAAGCTGTGTGGGTAATTAAAGAGACCGAACGAAAACCAATTTATGGGCAAAAACAGAACTACGAGTTGCATGCAATTTCCAACTAGTTTCAACCTAAATCGAAACTGAAAACAATTGTACATTTAAATAGGACCGATTTTTGAATCACATGGAATTCTTTTACATTTAATTATGTGCAATTATATTATATATATGCAATAAAAAAGAAGATTATATATCGATATTTATATATTTTTCGACCTAATCGAAAAAATATATTTTAGTTTTCAAAAAGTTATAAATAATTTTTTACTCATTCAAGTTTTAAGTGAAGAGAATTTACATATAATTTTGAAAATAATTGGTGACCATCCAAATTTTGGCAATATTTTTATATGCTAAATTAATGAAACTGTGCCGAAATCCATACTGAAGTAATAGGCCGGAGACTCAGCGAATTAGGAGGTCTCCAGCGGCCGAAATCCATATACTTTACGGGAACTGAAACCAGATTCTTAGTCGAAAGCTAGTAAATAAGCTGGCATTGAAGAAGACAAACTCCATGATAAATGGAGTCATATGACATTTTCATTGTTATTTGATAAACTAATTGTAATCTGTAATGTCACATCTCCAGAAATAATGCAAGTTATTTGTAGTTATCAGCAATCTCCATGTGGTTCTCATGCTTCCACTACCATCTACTCCATTTCCATTCGTTTATCATACAAATCAGACAGTGATATGTTGCCGTCTTTAATGTTTATATCACCTCTTCTTATGCAGTATTAAATGCAACTAGAACGCGGCATCACAAACACATAGTTTCAAATTTTCGCATTGCTCTCTTGGCCTAATGCATGGCTAATCGCGGAATTAAATGTTCAGCCTCGCTAAGCGTAGAGCAAATCTTTATGGGCAGAGGGTACTTTGTACAAAAACTATGCAGGCTCACGCACGCTTCGTTGATTTTATCGTTCACATTATGAAATGCGACATGGTTATGAGGTACTCCCGGTTTCCTCAACAAAATCCTACGTACGCGTACGTGAATTGGTGTTACACATGCGCATTGTGCTTTTAGTTTCAACTCAACTGACGCGATTGTGCATTTTTTGTTTTTGCATGGCAATTTGGGGGAATTTATTATGCACACCGTGTTGCTGTCGCCGTGGCCATTGTGCCTACTCTGACATTTCGGCAGTGGAACGATTTGTCTTTGCTTGATATGCTGCATGCAGTTCGCCAGTTACGGTCATTTTAACTTTTGAATTATTGCAACATATCTGTAAAGTACTTACGGGTACCTCTGTACTTTTGCCCGCATGGTGCTGAGCTGTGATGTAACAACAATGTTTGTTAACAAGATTTATAACGATAATGATGGCGCTTTGAACAAAGTGTAATTGACATAGCAGTGAGTAGATTGATAAGTAAGTGAAATGGTGTACATTTTTAGAGGTATCTTGATTATATGTATATCACGAAATACTTTTCTCTTCTCGATTGTATACTTTTTGTGTAATTCAATGATGTTTCATACCAATGGTGTTGTTTTTTTCATATATATTTTCTGTAATGAAAATTTCTTGTATACTATGTTACTTATTTATATATAATGACTCAGCTTTGTTCCCTATAATGTTGTAAGAATCATTGCACAACGCAAATATGGGAAGAATTGGAGGAACACCCGAAGGATTAATTTGACAAATTTAAGGATGGCTATATTAAAAGGTATACTAACATCTTAAGCTGAATCATTTCTGTAAAGAATATGGTGATCAAAAATTCCCAGTTGACATCTACACAGATAATTAACTATGAATTTAATGCAATTAACCAAACCACAATAGAAATTTTTGGAACGAAAACAACTAACACAACAAATAATTTAAGGTCAGATAGTCAGCCTGGAAGTACAACAGAAGACAATCAAACTTGTCATCAAAAATTGGTTCGAGAATGTCATACCTTAACCTTAAACCAGGTGGCAGTATAATTAAGGTAACGCCTATTTGAGTGTCTGGCGGGGATACAATAACAATGAAATGGCACAGGAGCTAGTGAAAATGTGGCAATCTTCAGACAGATATTGGCCTAAGCTATCCAAACTCCAATCCTTGAATGTATTCATTCAAGACTAGAAAATTACCCCTTGAAAACAAAGTACATTTTTGTTATAAAACAAAAAAGCAACTACAAATTCTTTACATCGGAAGAGAGTAAATTTAAGACTCTTCAATAAATGGAATATGAAGAAAAAAAATAAAAAATACAGTCCTTATAGAATAATGTATCTAAAAGTTATCCTTAAACAGAATGAAAATTACGAGTCAAATGAATATGGTTCAGAAGCGAAAGAAAAGTATGGAATATTAGCAGGAAAAAAATACTACCCAAGTCCTTCTCCGAGGAAGGACTTTATAAATATGCATATTAAAATAATCAAGCCGCCCTCTGTGGTCTAGTGGTAAGCAGACTCACACCCCGAGGGTCGCAGGTTCAAATCCTGCCACGGGCTTGGTCTCCAAAATGCTTCTTTCTATAAAATCCTTTTCTCTTCGAGTCGAAAGCCTTTGTAGCTAGTACTCACTCCCCGAACACCTTGCACTCATAATTAATTATCGTGTAAGATATAATAATGATAATAAAATAATCAAATAAAGCAATAAATCTAAATGGTCGCGACACTGGGAATGCCCTCCTTGCCTCAAACTAACTTCGATTTGTGTAATAGACGCAAAAATAGTCCACTTTGTTAAACAAATTGATATAAAATCACAACTAGAAATATCCTACGTAGGTAATTTCTGCAACTTCCTTTAAGCTGAATTGTTTTGTTAACATGTTCAGTTTATGACTTATTGACTAAGAGACAGCAGTTTATTTGAAATTCCTAAAAGTAAAGCACCTGGTATGTAATTATACTATATATACTGGTATGCTGCAGTATAAAGTCCTACAAAAGCATTTCCCTACAAAGGCACTCTGTGTCCAGTGAGTGTCATAAATGAATACACTTCAATGGTTCACATATTTACAATAGTTGCATTCATTGTATCCAGTTTTCTAAAGTCCGACTTGTTGCCCCGTCCTATCAAATCAGTAGACATGATCCGCACTTATGCATCTCCAAACTGACTACACTCGCATAAGTGAAAATGAATCTTCGTTCCAATAGCAATCAACTCATCAATGTCATAAAATAGTGCATGTGAAATGTTTGAGCAATATAAAATTGTTAACAGCCGCTTCTCCAAAAACAGTGATCAATGAGTGCTGATGTAGGTGGACGGGGGACGGACTACTTACAAAGGAAATACAAAATATACTTGTATTTTGATTTTCTCACCAGCAGTCGTCTTCGCGTTTGAATCAATTCCATTGTTGCATCAGGCTCTTTAATTGGTATGTAAAAATCTGAAGATTATTCAGGAAAATTAAACCTTTTTCATTTCCAAATTATTGGTGGCTGGAATATTTGTAGTTGTAAATCATGCCCCAAGCATTAAGGCATTCATTCTCAACCAAAGCGACCCAAGAGCAATAAACTTTTAAGATTGTGTAAGGGTCAGTGATAAATGTACACACGAAAACACCACAAAAACTTCTAAATTAAAGGGTCCCAACATCAGCAATAATTCTTACCATTTTGAATTCATTCGCGGTGGCTGCATAAAAACCTTGTAAAATCCCTTTTTTTTCTTTGTTTTGATAGTGCCAACAACACGATCTTATCTCTTTTCACCTTATAGCTGGTTCGACACTTTTAACAGGTAGCAAGAATTGTTCTTTGCAGCCTCTTTTTGAATTACCATAAAACGAACGAAATTTTCTGTACCCAGAAATTTTCAATTTTAATTGCACAATTCTTTTAAATATTTATATATTTTCCTTAAAACTTTTTACAATTCGTTTTTATATTTATTGCTTATTTTTCACTTCACATTTTTGCCAAAGATGTTCTGCTTAAGATAAAACACAAACATTTCGTTGTCAACGCGGAGCAAGCCAAATCGCTACAGATTAAACCGAAATATTCAACTGCACATGCGCGAATGCGCATCCAAACTAAATGCTGCAAGCCACCTCTGCACAGGTAGGTAACGCGGTGCGTGACAAGCGCACTTCAAAATACACAGCGGCTGGTGTAAAGAAGAGAAATGGAAAGAGAGAGTGAGTGTTGGTGTTTGTGTTAGTGTGAGTGTAGTATGGAGAGATATGAAGAAAAAGTAAAAGAGCTTATATTTGGCTGTGGGTCGCTGCAACAAAGAGTATTTACGTTGTATATTGTCTTTGGCTGCAAACAAATACTCCATAATAATCTTATTGTAGTGTATTTGGCTGCAAAGCTGAGAGTCAGCGCCGGAAAAGTTGAAGCAAATACTCTATAATAATTATAGAGAGTAATTGGTTGAAGCAGCGATTATGCCGGTAAAATCAGAGAATAAGTAAAATCACAGGTAAATGTGCAGATCGCATACTCTCACACAAAAATGTTTGTAAACATGTGTCTTAAATTAAAAATGTATTTCATTGCAAAATCTCTGATGAGGACAGTGGCGTGACATAAATAGCTTTAAGATCTTATAAAATATTAATTATCCATCTGGTAATTATTACGGTGGCACGACCAGCAGTATGTATTTCTCAAGAATTCGAGGACACATAAAAATCGAAATACATAGTCTAAAAACCAAATGTTGTTGTTAACCCTACATTCTTCGCCAACACCCTACTTAAACGCATATCGATTATGAGGCCCTCTTAATAGGAAGCGTCTTTCGTAAGTTTTCTCCTTTTATTGATTCAGCGCTTCTTTTGTTGTTGAAGGTATGCAAATGTGTGCAGTGTGTGAATCCATTAATGGATAATAATGGTTAATATTATTATAGTTAATGGTTAAGATTATAGTTGTTCCAATACACTTCTGCATGTTGGTAGTTTTATATCATAATATATAAAACCGAACATTGTGGTTTTGATGTATTGATGATTCGTCAGCTCCTGTTATTGGTTGTTCATCCGCTTTCTCGTTACCAAGAGGCTACCTATAATATTCTGAATGGCCGATGTTAACATGACTTGACGGTCTGATATCTTTTACAATAAAAACCCCTCGGTTAGCTAGCTTTGAATCTAAAGTAATAGGTAGTATTTCAATAAACAACCATAAAACAGCTGCAACATCTAAACCATATTAACCCATACAAAGTTCGAAAAACAACATTATTTGTTCACTAAATTTTAAACAGCTGAAAGTTCCACAAAGATCGTAGAACGCTCAAAGTAGGCAATACCTCTCAGAGAAAATTTTGTGCAGCCCTGTTAATTCTGGTTCCAAACTAATTTGGAAAAAAACTACATATTTTCAATTTTCTGGAGCGTTGTACAATTCTTAAGGTAGCGAAACAAATTTTGTTTAACTAAAATTTATTCTCTAACCCAACTTCCACCGACCTTAACTTCTAAATCGAATATCGTAGACCTCTAACACCTTATAATCTGGTTCAAAAGTAACAAGTTCTGTTTCGCTAACCAATGTTCACACGGCTGGACTTCTATTCTAGTATCTTTAACTGCTTCGACGACAATTTATATAATAGAACTATCGCCATCCGCAGCTTTACTCATAATATATTGTCCCTCAACTTGCATCCCATTTAGTGGCGGCAAACTAATGCCTCCTAAAGTGAATTGTACCTATGCATTAAGATATTTGCATGGATAATCCCACTAAATGAGACCATTCCATGTGCACATTAAATGCCAAATTAGTGAAAGTCGCAATTATTTAAGCAATTGCATAAGCTTTAAAAATAATAATAAATTTCAAACAAACTGCGAACGTACGAAATTTTGAAAGACCTCAAAAATTAACATGTCAACGTTCAACGAATTCTATTGAAATGCGAAATGCACAACCCAGCCGACTGCCTTCAACCTGCCCACTTGCCATTTGCCCAATGGGAATGCAGTCTAGACACGTTTGGAATTGTGCGGCAACCTGCGAGCAACAATTGTAACCGAAACTCTCGAATTATACATTTTTTCAATTGTTACGCAGTGTTAAACGTTTTTATTTACTCTACGTGAGAGCAATGCCAACTACGCTCGGAGTAGCACAGTGCAATTGAACTGGGCAGAGCCGAAAAGAAAAATCATTCACCAGACACTGCCAAAAAGTAACAGCAGCAGCAACAAAACATCCAAAAGTGTGAAACAATCATGTCCATTGTAAAGTTGGTCGGTTGCGACTTGCTGTACGAGTGTATGCAACTGTGCTAACAGGTGATCTTCACAATGAGTCCAATTACTCTGGTGTGTTGGTGTCTCTTACATAATCCAAGTGCCGCCAACTCGGTAACTTAGAGATGACAAATATTATTCTATATGTAGATATAGGAAGAATCAAAGTAAGTAGGAACGAACCATTATATAATGATGATAGATAAATATATAAAATTATCATCATTATATAATGTCAATATTTAGAAAGAAATTTCAAAGATTAAAGGATTTATAAATTACCCCCTCAATGTAGATTGAATCATATTGTAATGAACCAACTGCTAAGAGAACATATTACATAAAATTCTCTCTGTCTTCGATTGACAGCTGATGTTGACACTTAAAGTCACATTAAGGGAACCTTTTCCTAATATTTATTTATTTATTAACTAGATAATATCTTACATAATTAATACCCAAGAGTATAAATAATGAAAACTCTTTCCTCTAAAGATAGTAGGGGACCATCCACAAAAACGTCCCTAACTCAACCATTTAGGGAAATCTATTCTCTATCATTTTGAGAGAAATTCTATAAGTTCCTTAATTTACTTTCAGAGATATGGAAAAGTCAGGTAGTGATGCAACAATTTACCGCAAAAATTGCAAATTTGCAAAGTGAAAAGTGATTAAATAATCCCCTGAAACTTGTTACATTACCAACAGCCATATTATATTATAGCTTTACAATATGGATCTACGCTTGGTAGACTCATCGTCGCTAGCTTTCATGACCATTTCTTCTTGTTATTTCTGGAGAGAAGGCAGATCGTGCCAAACCATTCAGGACTACTCTGAATTTACATCATTACATTTAAAGCAAACTCATTTAACCGCAATTATAACTACCGTAGTTGCTTTAAAGTCGGTATCCCCAAGGTTTCAAAAAACAAGTCCTCAGATATTTATAAAATGCTGCTGGATTATACCCAACTTTTATTTATTCGTGCCTAACAAGACCAAAGAGAAAATAACTCAAAAAATCCAACAGGTCTAGAATTGCATAATCAGGTCTCCTTGCCAACATGACTATAGTTTCCCCACCACTTATCAAACCTTTGTATGCTTTCTTCAAATTGTTTCTAACACTATAATACAATCTTAAAATTGATTTCCACTTATTCGTAGGTAGTTACTAAGCCCATATTCTACTACTCATATTTTAGCTATCGTCAGCAGATTGGCAAAGAAGCTTCCTAAGGTTGAAGTATTCCAAGAACATGCCAGCTTTTCTTAAAATTTGTATTCCCGATAAACACAAATTTGCGACATGCACTTCTCTCGAACAAGCATTAATTTAAAGATAACACGCGCACCCGCAAATATGAATTGGTTATGGAGCAGAGGGGGTAGCCCACAGTCACATGTAAAAGAAGGCATGTTTGTGTGAATGAAGTACGGGTCTGACAAACATTCTGATATTTCAGTCAACTGATAACGTTATTTTTAATCTGTTGATTTAACTGGATACCAGGAAAGCTGCGCTTTTCAGACTCAGGGCCTCACGATGTGCATTTAATAATAAAGTCCTTGTATTCATTTGTTATCCTGGTTTGTATATGTACGCGCATTTCGTACCATTTTTTCACAATTCATTCTAACGAACGTGATGAGAATTAACTATGGTTTTCTCGATTTTGTGAGGGTGGACTCTTAGCAGTGTCAGTGTAATTAGCTCACTATTCAAACAATTTCCTTACAAAGAACTTGCTCATATTTTCACTTCAATAGATATTTAGAGCAAATTGGACATAATTTGTGTTTCCCCACTTGCCTCGTAACTAGTAAGCACAATTATAGGGACCATTCCACAAATGACCACACTAAAACTACTGCCATAGCAACTAAATGTTGGAAATTGAATTATGTTTTAAATTTAATTGATAAAATCATTAATGATTAGTTTATTAAATTTCAGAAGTGTTTGTTTAATATTTACTTAAATGCATTAAACATTTATGTTGGATCTTTTTTTAGTACGCTTTTTTGTATTAAAAAACCAATCAGATAAACCGACCCAAACAATGTTTCCCATTTAACTTTCAATTATTGCTTGACAATCGTATTTGGCGTCACAGAAGCCGCTCAGAGGATTGAATTGTTGTCCAGCTGGGCACTTCAATAAGACGACCACTGTTTTGCCATTTAACACGGTACAATAATTGAACTTGCTACAATCGCCGTCATGTGGATAGAATCCATTAGTTGGGCAAATGAAGGGCGCCTCAGTTGTTGTTTCTTTTCCGGACTCAGTTGTGGTCGTTCCTGTTACGTCAGTGGTTTCCGGATTAGTGGTGGTCTCAGTTCCAGTGGTTTCACCTGGGCTAGTAGTGGTTTCTGGTGGATTGACTGTTGTCTCTCCTGGTACTGTGCTCTCTGGTGTATTTACTGTTGTCTCTCCGGGTACTGTGGTTTTAGTAGTTTCTCCACCATCCGTAGTGGTTTCTGGTGGAATTGCTGTTGTCTCCTCGGGCGATTCAGTTTCAGTGCCCTTTGTGGTTGTTTCCGGATCTTCTGTGGTCTCTCCGGGTGCTGTGGTGTCAGTAGTTTCTCCAGCCTCCGTAGTAGTTTCTTGTGGAACTGTTGTTGTCTCCTCCGGTGATTCTGTTTCAGTGCCCTTTGTGGTTGTTTCTGGTTGTTCTGTGGTCTCTCCGGGTACCTCTGTTTCAGTTGTTTCACCAGCCCTGGTTGTTGTTTCAACAGCCCTGGTAGTTGTTTCTGATGGAATTTCTGTTGTCTTCTCGGGTGTTGTTTCACCTTTCTTAGTAGTAGTCTCTGAAGGAACTTCAGTTGTCTCTGTTCCCGATCCTTCCTGAGTGGTAGTCTCATCGTCCCTATGTTTGGGTGGAACCGTAGGATTTTCAATATCGTTCTGTTTATTTTCGGTCAATAAATAAGCCATCGCCTCGCTGAAGTGAATGAACTGCTTTTGCTGGACACAATAACCAGCGCTGGCACTGAATACCTGATCTGCGCCGCAGGTGAAATACATAATAGTCAAACCGCCGGCCTTATTGCGATAGCAGCCATAGAAGTCCGCCGCGTTATCCGCTAGTGGATAGAATCCAACCTCCTTACAAGCGTGATTATTCAAGGCTTTGCCATAAACACTGCCGCCAATTGCCAATAGGGCGAAAAGCGTTAATCTGAACATTGTGCTTGAAATCCTCGGACAATTTAGACCCGTATGTGGATAGATTTACTGGCAACGTACGTAACTTGCCACCGAGTTAATCGAACTAATTCACAAAATTCATCTAGTGATTGTTTTATATGAAAGTCATCAATGTAGGTAAAGCATGTTATTGCCCAATTGTGTGACTAATTAACTGATAATATACCGAATCGTGAAATTCTTTTATCAACAAAATTGTTAACACCAGCATATAGAGACAGGTCTTATCGGGAATACTATATATCCGCAAATGCGGTGGTCGACTCCAAGTATGTGTTAATCGCCGTATCTCGAACGTAATATTTGCTATACTCGTCGATATCATCGATATTTGGCATTTGTGAAAAGAGTTGGGAATTTATAAATAATTTCAATTGATTTACACATCCTGTCAACTTCTGAGAAATTACTTTTGAAAGAATTCTGATTTCAGTCGGTGTGATTTTCTTTGTGATTTTGGTTTTGGTCAATAATTTCGATTTGAGAAAAAGTATAATCAATCAGAGTGTGGCAGCCAATTGCTTTAATATTGAAGGCAGATAGTATGAAGTCAGGATCAGATTATGTGACAACGGAAACAAAGAAAACATTGAACGAATATGGCACGAATGTGGAACACATCGTAACATGTCATTACTTCTCATAACTTAATAAGCGGTAATTTACTTGACTTACTATATAGTAAGTTAAAGAAATACAGTTTAGAATGTGCCTGTGGAAGCACCCTATAAGAGGCAAAGCCAAGTTTTGATCTTCGTAGCTCATTAGAAAGCAAAATCAAAGCATGGAGCACTGATCTGATTAAATTCCTTATAACACACGATCTTCTGGGGCACTACAGACACAAAACTATAAAACGTCCTGAGTTGTTTTAAGGTGCCCATCATAGGCAGGAATTAAATAAGTATTTATAATAGTTCTATTATTATTATACCATAACACGTATATTGATTTCAATGGGGTGTAGACGTCAAAAAGAGCCCGCTCCGCTTCTGGCTAAAGCCGGGCAGCCACAGAAGAGTCAGTCCAGTCAGTACAGTCTCCTCCTCTTACTCATCCACACAGCAGTATTCATGAGAGAATACTTCCAGAGAATACTTGTTTGACCTTCACGCCTGACACTTCCGTAAGACACTTGAAAGCGTGTTTGCCTAAAGAGCCCTCCTCTGCTTCTAGCTAAAGCCGGGTACCTACAGAACACACTCTCCTCCTCCTCCTCCTCCTCCTCCTCCTCCTCATCCTCACACCTGCTACAGTATTTATGAGAGAATACTCCCAGCTTGAGAGCGTGCCTGCCGAACAGCCAGTGACCGGTTATACAAGCCACAATCTTAGAGATATATTCTCTCGACAGGCCAAACAAGTTTCTAGATTTTCTCCTATCCAGCTCCGACCACATTAGCCTAGTCGTTAAGCAAGTGCCCTGTGTCTGTCCAAGACCTATTGGCCTCACGCACAAGGCTATCCTTCAACATCAGTTTATAGGTGGCGACTGGTACTCGCATCTGTTCGTATACAAAGGAAGGCTGGTACCCCGTCTGCACTGACGGGGTTGTGACTTTAGTTGTTTTCCTCCTCGTTAAATATAAAAAAAACCCCCGTCTGGCTAGCTTATCAGCCCTAAAGTTCGCCTCAGTATCCCAATGTCCCGAAACCCATATTAGGCACACCCTGAAAACGGTGCTGATACCATTTAGGGCTGCCAGGCATTCCTGGGCAACCTTTGATTTCAGTGGCACCGAGTTCATTGACTTGATGGTCGCCTGGCGATCCGAGTAGATATTTATAATGTTTCTTGTTACGGCGTGTCTACTTAAGTAGACGGCTACCTCCTTTATGGCAAGGACATCTGCTTGATAAACACTGCAGTGGTCTGGGAGACGGAATGAAAGTTCCAGTCCCAGTTCTTTTGAGAGAACTCCAACGCTGACTCTGTCGTCAAGCTTGGATCTGGCAGTGTAGAAATTTAGTTCCCCCCTTCTCCATGGCAGGGGTCTTTGGCGCTCCCTTCTAGACGGAATGTGTGTCTTGAAGTGCCTATCAAGTTGAGATTAGATATAGAGTGGTCACTGTATTGGATACAACTACTCCAGCTATGCATGATAGTCGGGTGGCCAGTCTGGCGATCATTCCATAACGCCGTGCATTTCAGCCTTAGTCCTGATGCGGCGGCCACTTGTTTCTCTAGCAGATCTAATGCAGGTAGGTATACTCGTATAATAGTCTTCTAAGTAATATAATTTTGAATGTAGGACGTAACACTATCCTTAATCAATACCACTCTTCCATCAATTCAGTTTGTTCAATATTATATCATAATATAGTTTGAAATGCTCTTTCGTGTTCTTAGAGTGATATATTATTTCATTTTATTATAAATACGTTTATAATTAAATACTTTACATAAAAATACAAGCACACATACCAACATCAGTTAACAACTCAGATAATGTCGCTAATAACCTTAAAGATAAAACCAACAGACGATAGCATCAAGCAGAGTCCACGTAAACCTTATGGGGGAAATTTCTCCCACAGGAATTACATAGGATCAACTCATCGTTGCCATTATAGATCCACATGGAATCAGAACATTAAAAGCCATTTCCTTAATTTACCAACGCACAAACACCGCTGCTTCCGTTAAAAGTCTGCCCGACTGGGCACTTCATGCTCACTGTCTTCAATTTGCCCTTCTTGCTAATACACGTATAATAGCGACTGGGACTGGTGGTGGATGGGAAAGTACCCTCCTCTGTGCAGACGAAGCTTTCCTCTTCTAGTGAAGACTCCTTAAGTTTGGCTTCTTTTTTTGCCTTTTTCGCCAACTCCTTCTGCAACTTTTGCTCAAATTTCTCCTTCAATTTTTGTTGTTTCCCACGAGCTTTCTCTATCATTTTGAATTCCTTCAATTCCGCCTTTATAATCTTCTCATCATGTGCAGGTCGTCCATCGTCTTGGTCACTAGTGGCCAAATTCAGCCAATTGTTGAAGTCAATGAAACATTTTCCCAGTTGTGGCATAAAAATTTCCCCCTTAGCACACTTCACATGGTATTTGTGAAAACCGCCAGTGACTCGAGCTGGACACCAATAGTAGGAAGAATTACTGAGCGGGTCGGGAAAACTGCCAACTTCCTCACAAGTGAAACCCTCATTGCAACTAATCAAATCACGGGCGCAGCGTTTAAGTTCTGCATTAAAAGCTTTATCAGGACCACACAAACTGTTAACTTGCACGAAGCCCTCAGCATTGGGAACACAAGAATAATACTGGTGACAGTCCTGCTCGTGAGGAAACTCTCCTGCGGACTTGCAAAGTGTTGGCAATAGTTGTGTGGGATTAGGCAACTGTGGAACTGCGATACTTTCAGTCACATCCACATTATCCCTCACAGTGACCTCTTCCTCTATGTGTATTGTTTGATCCACTTCACTTTCAGTTTCCATATCCACACCACTTCCTTGATTGTCCTCATTTGGCTGATGTTCTTTCTCTGTACTATCTTCCGGTGTATTTGCACACTGTTCTATTATGTTTGGTTGCATGCCGGCCACACCAGTGCAATCACACTCACATTTTAGTCTCTGCCCCGAATCCTTGCCATTATTCGGCAGAAGTTGATCGACCGCGAACGGCACCGCTTCATCTTCAATTACATTTTCAGTAGTACCTTCCTCCAGTCGTGTAGCTATTGTTGTGCTGGCTGGCGCATCAATGAACTGTTCGGTAATAGTGACAGGCTCTGTTCCCAGTTCATGGTCAGAGTTTGTGGTAGATTCTTCGCTGTGGGCGTTCGGTGCGGAAACTGTGGTAGCGAAATTCACCTCATTTGATTCCTGAGCATGAGTGCATTTTGCCACTTGCTGCAAATAGATGCCGTTTAACTTTTATATAATACTTATTAAAAAGATTGCAAACTCACCAAAATGCAGAGTACAATTAACTGCATTCGACGAGAACGTTGCATGTCGATCGATTTGTGGGCACTGTTGCGTTGAGATGCTGGCAGTTGCACTTTATAAACACCTTTTCTTCTACATAAAGTCAAACTGTGGATTTATTGTTATGAGTAGATTTCCATTTATCTTAGATAAATATGGAAAGTATGTCATTTGCTACCCGCCCATTCATGGTGCTTTATCTCTAGTGTACGCAAATAAATCTGCATATAAATTACTTTGTTTTGCACTGAACACTTGACAATTTTACGATTTACGCATTCATTTCACTTTTCACGAATCTGTGGAGAACCGGCCCCTTACAAATGCGTTACTAGTGCTACACTAACTCCACACTTTAAATCCATGTTCGATTACTTGTCCAATCAATATATTGATGTCTTCATGCCTGGAGGATGTATTCGTTATTTAGTAAATTTTCCATTTGATCTGGTTCTGAGATCCAAAAACATGTAACGAATTGAAGATATCTTAAATTTTGAACATAATTCGAACGAAGTGAGCAATGCTCCTTTCATAAGGAAGTTTAAGTATATCAAATCGATAATATTTATTATTTTATTCTTATACGACGGGTACTTTTTATATTTAAGGAACTGGCAACACTAATGCCAATAGCTAAAATCTGGCATCACCATAATAAAGTTTGACATTTTTTAGCATAAACGTACTCACAACGTGTTGATGTACAAGTGCTATTTGTTTTGTTTACAGTGAGTTCGGAAAATTAATTTGGCCAAAAAATGGAAATTTCAAGAGAAGGATTTCGTTGGATTATTTTTCACAACTTTCGACGTGGATTATCTCAACAAGAATGTGTCGATGAACTCAGTTCTTCATATGGCGATAAAGCACCATCAAAAACCACAGTATATCGCTGGTATAGTGAATTCAATCGTGGTCGTAGTTTGGTCGCCGACGAACTCCGTGAAGGTCGTCCAAAATCGGTTGTTGTGCCACAAAACATCGATGCAGTTCGTGAACTGATAATGCAAGATCGTCATGTGAAATATCGTGAGATAGAGGACACCTTGGGCATTACTTCCACTTCCAGACATTCAATATTGCATGAGCATTTGGCTGTAAAAAAGATTTGTTCGCGTTGGATCCCACATAATTTGACAATCGCTCAAAAAAAGGCTCGTGTCAATTGGTGTAAGGAAATGATTAAAAATTTCGACCGTGGTGCTTCAAAAGACGTGTAGAAAATCGTGACAGATGACGAATCATGGATATATGCGTATGAGCCGGAAACAAAACAACAATCGACCGTGTGGGTATTCCAAGACGAGCGAAATCCAAGAAAAGTTGTTCATGGAAGGAGCACAGCGAAGCAAATGGTCGCCTGTCTCTTCGGCCGAATGGGTCATGTGGCCACTGTTCCGCTTGAGTAACGTAGGACGGTCAATTCTGAGTGGTACGCGACCATTTGTTTGCCGGAAGTCTTCGGAGAAATTCGCAAAACCAACCGCCAAAGACGAATCATTCTCCATCATGACATTGCGAGCTCTCACTCATCTCGTCAAACAGGAGATTTTTTGAGCAGTGACAACATCGAATTGATGACTCATCCTCCGTACAGTCCTGATTTGGCACCCAATGACTTCTTCTTGTTCCCGAATATCAAAGGTAAACTGCGTGGTCAACGATTTACGAGCGCCGAAGAAGCAGTTGAAGCGTCCAAAAACCATGTTTTGGAGGTGTATCAAGAGGAATGGAAAAACTGCTATGACAAATGGTTTGAACGAATGCAAAAGTGTATTGATCATCAAGGGGAATATTTTGAAAAACAATAAAGCCATTTTCATTTAAAAATGCTTGTTATTATTTGCTATTCCCGAAATATAAATAGTACCCCTCGTATTATTATTATAATTTGTTTTTTTTTTTTTTTTTGAGAAAAAATCCATCAATTTGTAGTTTCCATAATTTAGATGTAATTATTGATTCAGGTTTAAGATTAATACTATGATAGACAGAATCATGAGTATACCAAACAGATATTCTCAATTTAAAGAGCAAAACATTGAGAGACCATGGTCTGTACATGATTCTAACCCACGACCTCACTAATGTGATACTACCATTCTTACCACTGAACCACGGAGGTCGACTGCGAAGCTGAATTATTGTTCATCCTCCTACTCGGTAAAGTTGCTTCGAAACAAATTGTCCCATAATTATATAATTTAAGTCTTTTGGAACTATGCAATTTGGAGTCATTAAGAATCATATTGGATCAGATGACAATTTGTTTAAAATTGTAAATTTTCATATTTACCAATATAATTTAGGCATCTCAAATTTTCTATCAATATCTTCCCATCCAATCCATTGTAATCTCATAGATTCCTCTCTTATTCCTACCAAACACGGTAGGGAGGAAAAATACTTATCTCATGGAGAAGTTGAATTGTGTGTGTGTATAATACAAATACTGTCAAAATTTTGGGCATTGGTGATTATAACTGAGCTTCCCAAAATTTACATCTTCAAAACGACCTCATCTCCCCTGGCTTTTGTGTACCTTAGTATTATATACTACTATATACTATTCTTTTAAACTGTTTGTTGAAAACATTTGTCTTAGCTGGCTGCTTGTCCGTAACTGATTCTAGATATTGGCATGAGCTTTGGGCCCTGAAAACTATGCCTAAGAATTACCCACTTCATATTTAGCGAAAGTTCCGCACTTAACAAAAGTGTTGCTTAACCGACGCAAAAATGTTGCTACAATTCCCGAATAAAACGAGATAACAGGGCGATAATAACTGCAATTTTTAGCTCTCTCTTGAATGGCTTTTTAATTTCTCAATCTACGAGAGTGAATGTACTTGTTGGAACTTGATGGATGCATAACAAACCTAAGGCATATCAGTTTATCAAGAGATACAGAGGCAATCGGGACTTCTGATTAGGCAGCCGTCGGAGCGATGTGTGTTTACAAACCTGCAATTAGAACGTGACAGTGTAAACAATTCTCGGACGATTATTGCGAAGGAAGTGCGGTACGTGGTGGCTTAGAGTGAGGAGAAGAATGCATTCGTGTGCCGAAGAATTGCCAAGTAATTTCAGATGAAACATGCCAATTATTTTGTGCATGGAATACCGTTGAAATTTGAGTACACTTTTGAAGATTTTTCTTGTCAGCCTGCATGACTGCTAATCTTGGAGATATTATCTCATGATAAGAGCTTTTTTATCAGCTTGTGTGATTTATAATACCGTGCTTATATTAGTATTAAAAAAAAATATTGTGATGATTATGACTTACATATACGAGTATTATAGCAAAGTTCTTAAACCAATTTAAATAAAATTATACATAAAAGATTTTGTGTGCCTGATCAGAGATCAAAAGTTTAAAGTTGTCTGCACATGAGTCCTCGTTTATATAGATAATATATATTCCCAATTAGTCCTGATTTGCTTTCAAAATGGATATCAACTCGTCAAACAATGTTCATCGCGAGACTGTCATCAATAAAAATCCGCTCGAAACGCCTTTCCTGGCCACTCCCACTGTGCGGCGGGCAGTTGCCACAGCCGGAGTACAGCGTCGGCGTGTCATCAAGAAGCACATCCAACAGAAGTACCTGCTATGTGGGTTCGCTATTCATGTACATAGTAATTTTCTGCTTACTTTTCCCCACATTTCTTGCTTTCATTCCATTTTTATTTCTCTTCTTCCTTTTGTTTGTTTTTCTTTAAGGCCTTCTTGGCAACTCCCGCCTATCTTTACGGTAACGTCGTGGAGTCCGATAAAGAATTGGTGCTTCGCATCTGGCCGGCCATTGTGTACCAGGCTACTGGGCAGATGTGCCGATCCATTTTGGAGCATTTGGATACTGAATATCGTGGCAGACCACGAGAAACGACAGAATACCGCCATGTGTTCTTGCTAGCCACACTAATGAGCTGTCTTTCTCTCATGATTAGCGGAGTGTTTTTCTCTTCGGCCTGGGTAATCATCTCAACCACCACACAGGCCATTGCCATAGTCTTTTACGGGTTCTTTGCTGGTAAGTGAATTACTCTAGGTTCTATAGAAGCCTCTGTTGATATTGGCACTAAATCCAATCTCTCTTCACACAGGCATAGGTTCGAGCATATTCATTTGGAAGACTCATGTTATACTGGAGGCAGTACGGCCGCGTGAGGATAAATTCGTGCGTAAGACGATACATCTTTGCGGCGAGGCGTTCTGTCAGCTTTTCCTCTCATTCGTATTTACCAGCCTGCGCACGCTGTATGGCACGGCGCAGTCCATTGTCCTTATGTCGGCCATGTTGGTGAATCTTATCCCTATTAGTTTGATTATTACACGCCATCGCGAGGGTGCCATCACGAAACGTATCTCTGTGATTAAGACAGAAAGTAGTTTCACGCCACTCCATCACCAACTTGGCCGATTTTCGAGCTCATTCGCCGACCAGTTAGATGGAATTGAACTACAACTTCAACGCACATGGAAAAATCCTATGCTGGATCATAATCCATCAGCTGCTGCCGTGGTAGCTGCAGTCGCTGCTGATTCGCACAGCAATTACATGTTAAGTACGGATGAGGCATACGTAACGTTCGTTAATCCCAATGGAGTGGAAATCATGGAGATTATACCCGAGGAAGATGAGAATGTATCGATAATGCGTTCTAGCACGGTCACAATTGAGAATTATGGACGTGTTAGTGTTGGCACCTCGCAAATCATGAACAAGTCTATCTCAAATGGTCTTCACCAGACAGACTTCGGATCAAGCAATTTGGTGAGTAAGTGGGAGTAAGCATAGACAGAGGTCTTTTTATGTTTCCCCATACAAACGCAGGTGAAAATTCAACGTTTTTCCCGCGACATTACCTCACATTTATGGTGGAATTTACTGGATAAAATCGTCGTACCACTACAACGGGCTCTGCTGGTGCCAAAGCTGTATTCGACCACCTTCTTTCTTTCCACAGATATTTT
The DNA here is from genome assembly GCA_920105625.2 of Clusia tigrina. NCBI lineage: Eukaryota > Metazoa > Arthropoda > Insecta > Diptera > Clusiidae > Clusia > Clusia tigrina. The sequence goes on from OV050033.1 coordinate 177,596,477, forward strand.
TTCCTATGTGATGTGCCTTACAGTTTTGCCCGGTTTGGCTGTGAGCCACCACGCTATAAAAAATGCTGAAATACCTTTCCTGTTCTCATTGCTTGCTTTCCCTTGGATGTGCTTCTCTCTGATGACGCCTCGCTTCGGTAGCAGTCTTTACAAGAGAAAATTTCAGTGGCACACATTAGGCTGCATATGCAAAGCACTGGCACTGATATGTAAGTTAACACATCCATCATTTACCGAATACCACACGTTCCTAGCATTTCTTCTCTGCAGTCATTAGCGTTTCCACCTCAAAACTTCTACTTAGCGTTTCCTCAGTACTGCTGGGTTTCGGTCAGGCGGTCACTCTATTTTTGCAAGATCTGGTTTTTCAGATGAGTATGACTCGAGCTCAGTGGAATGCGATTCGTTATCCAGTACACTTTACGAATAGTCTTCTGATACTCGCTTGGGGTGCCCTAGCGCATTGGGTGGTCGTCCACTTCTCATTTCAGGCAAGTGTGCAAATATTCCAAAGGCTCTTATTCCTTTATATAGCCTCAATTAATGCTTCCCATTCTAGGCAACCGTTGGCTTGGCTGCTACCTTGTACAGTTCCAGTATTATTTTATGGCATTTGATATTTTTATGTTGAAATGGTAAAATTAATATACTATAATTTAAATGCGATTGTTTTGGTCTCCGTGTTTCATTGAAGGTGTAAATATAATTATTTCATGATAACAGTAATTCTGTTTTTCATGTACTATTTACAAAGGTCATTGAAAATAAATTTATTCGTTTGTAGATTTTAACCTGGATGAGATACGAAAATTTTGTCAAACGATGCTCTTAACAATGTGACTGACCTGATATCAGACATATATGACGAGAAAGAGTCAATGTACATTCAGTTGGCGCAATGTGTGTGACCCTGTGCAGCCAGTGCTGCCGCTATTAATTTTAAAATTTCCCAGTGCTATGGGTTAAAAAATATTTTAAAGATAATGTTGACAATTTGCTTGAAATTCCCAATTGCATTCCATCAAAAATTCCCCGTGGAAACGTAGGGTAAGAAATAAATGACTTTAAATATGTTTCTTGCCAAAATCAGTGTTGTCGTTCACTTTTCAATAAAAAAAGGTAGCAAAAAATCTAATCCAATTTATTGTGAGATGCATACCAGAGAACACAGAGAAGGGACATTTAAACGTCAAATTTCCTGATGTTTAAAAAGAAGTCTTTGTTTATCATTAGTTGGCTATATGGATATATTTGTTTATCATTGGTTAACCAGAATTCACGTAAACGTCAAATTTCCTGATGTTGAAAAAGAAGTCTGTGTTTATCGTTAGTTGGCTATATGGATAGATTTGTTTATCATTAGTTGGCTATATGGATAGATGTGTTTATCATTGGTTAACCAGAATTCTGAAGAAAATCAGCCACACGACTACAATTTTGCACATGTGTATGTGTGCGCAAAATAAGACTCATATCTCTGTATTCACTGGTGCATACAGCTTAAGGAAAAATGACTCAAGGAAACTTCTTGAACATTTTTTTTATATGAAGTTTTAGCTTTTCTTGAGAGGTGTATACAGACCTTAACGTAACGAGTACAGTTATCGGCTCGTAGGCGAAAGATCTGCTAGCTAAAAGTAATGTAAACATGGAAAGGGAAAAACCTTGTTTTATGCTTTTTGAGGATGTATTCGTCCACCATGGATTACGATTTCAAAATAGAATACATATTTGGTTATTAATAATAAAACGACTAAAACGTACAACAACCACAAAGGTAAAATATAATAAAATTATCTGAAGGAGACTCTCAGACACTACAAATAGTTTTACCATGGTGAATCCAGTAAAGAGCCAATTTATATTACAATATGAAGAGATCACGGATTTAAATACAATATCTGCCACGATTGTTTTAATTGCCTCAAAATCCATTTTTGGTGCTGCCTTTTTTAGATTCAATTGTTTATATTTTAACTAATAAAATATATGAAAACTGTCTTTTAGTTAAGAGCTTTTAGCCAGGCCTATGTATTATATGAACTTTAAATATAATATATGTAATTTAGTCAACCAATTACAATCGATAATATTCTTGTAAAGAAATGTCTAATAATTGTCTAGGGGAAAAATACTTTTAAAAACGGGTTCTTGTAATTTAATACTTTTTTGTAAAACCGACAACACTGGTTAATATGTACATGATTGCAATGAATTATATATTATAACTTTCTGATTCAAAATTCGAGTTTATTATTTGTATTTTTTTTCAATAATTATTAATATTTATATACGCAGAATGGTATTGAAATAATTAACTGGATATAATTAAAGAATATAATTAAAAATTAATGGCTTACATTTCCCAATACAACCCTGCGCGGGTACAGTGAAATTAAGGAGGCTTTGCCAACTTAACGGAGAAAATCCCATGTGTCATTTGCAGTGAAATTTAATGAGACGGTGGCGGCGACTACGGCATTTTTTACACAAGACTTGTGCAAAAAAACGAAAGAGTCCAGACTACGGAAAAAGAAGAAGAAGTCGAATAAAGATTTAGTATATAACAATTTTAAGCTAAGCAAACATTAAGTTAAGGTAAAAAATTTGCTGTCCATTCTTAAGTTGGCTGAGTAGAAAGATTCGAGAAACGAGAGCCGTGTGTTGGGATTGCAGAGTCGGTAGAATTTAAATAAATGGCGGAAAAGGCCGACACGCACCTTAAGCCTATATGTATTGATAATGTACATTGAACAAGCGCCTCTGGAAGAAAACCAGAAATACATACCCGTATACCGGGTCGGAAATAGTGTTAGCAAGACGATTGCAGCACTGAAATCGTTCATCAAAGAGGAGGCAGAGGCTTCTCCGCCTTTGTCAGCACAAACTGAAACAGAAATTTTTGCCAACGGTACGGATAAGTACGGAAGATTTAGAGTGGAAAATAATTTGAATAGCCAAGGCGATACTAGGATACTATTAAACGGGTCGAAGAATCACAACTATTTTAAAGAGCAATCGGCTCCGACCCGTATTACTATAGCTGTGGACGAAGAAGAAAGTGGCGAAGAGGCAGAACACTTTGAACTAATCGATGTGATAGACGACGCAGACGAACAGCGGGACGACGAGGTGTACACATATAGCCTGAATGAAAAAGGCGAATATAAAGCGTGTGCTGCTACTCAACAGGAAAAAGAAGCAGCTGATGACGATTTCGAATACACCATTACCTATGAGCCAAAGCATAATAGCACTCGAAGAGAAAGCAGTAAATCTGTTCCATTTCTTGGGGTATGCCTTTTTGCAGAATTTGGAAAAATTTGCTAGAATATACATATGTTTATAATTTTTCTTTAATCACAGAACCAACAGCCAGTGGAAAATTGCCGATCCAAACGTCGCAGTGTTCCAGCGGCCATACCTATTAGTTTCCTCACTGAATTTCCTGGATTACAATTGAATCAAACTGAAAGTGTGCCAGCTTTATACAAGACTAATAATAGACCTTCATATATACCAGAATACGAACAGGAAGAGGCTGAATTTTATGCCAACAACAGCAGAGGCAGAAGATTCCAGCAGCACAACGGCTTTTCTCAACTTGAATGCAACGATTATATTGAGAACGGGATTGAAGGAGAAGAGGAAGTTGAAGACTCTCCGGAAGTCGCTAATTTTTACAAAGAAAACACTCAAATGGGTATCGACATTTTACAAAAGCTTCGGAAATTTTTCCATTTAACTTCAGGCAGCAACTACGACTCCCAGGAGCGTAAACGTAAAAGAAGGTGTGTGGTGTGGAACAATTGAAAAGAAATTGAACATAATGAAGCGAATTGCTCACATTAAAATAGTTAATACATTACATAACTGACAGAACATCGTACCATATATAATTAAAACTTGAATTAATACTTGCAAACAGATGCATGTGAGAATTCAATATGAAGAGTTATATGTGGATATTGGTACGGTGTTTTGTCTTCCAGGTACGAATGTATTTATACAGCAAATCTGTTTTGTGGGCGTAATATATGCAAGCGTCTTCTTTGTCGATGGGAAGGTGAAAAATATAGTGTTGGTTTTGTCCATTTATATATGCGATCTAATGAAGACTAAAGAGTAGCTTGAAAATTGCGAATCCTAAAAGCAGTTTTATATGCAGTTCAAAATCTCCCAATTAAATTTACAAAACATTGTTTTGGGCTCGGAAAATTTACATTTTTTAGTATGCCAAAAAAGCAAAAACATAATCTTCAAATAAATTTAATTCAGTTTCCGAGCATCAACAAAGCCCAAGGATGGACACAATCGAAACAGATTGGTAATCCTTTCCCCCAAGTTTATTATGACAGTTCACTCTAGTTTTGTCAATTTTCTAAATTTGCCCCAGAAAAAAATTCAAAACCATGAAACTTTGCATCATTTATTTTTCTTTTTTTTTAATTCGTTTTTTTTTAAAATGAAGGTCTGGGAGCTGGACGGATACCACTGACCCCTCTCAGCACATTAAGTATCGAAAAGTTGATAACAGATTTCCCAAATTCATTCCGAAGCCTTTGGAAGATGGTATGCAAAGCACGTTGACTTCTAAATTATATTTTAACTTTTAATTTACTTCTGTAGATAACTTAGGACCAGGATCTCCTTATGAATATCTCTACAATCAACGACGCTTTCCTGTTAACCAACAACAAACTCGTTTGTCCAAACCAGCTTATCCTTTGCAGTTTGATTCGGAAATGACGCATCGAGGGCCTATGAATTCGAATGGTATAACCAACTCACTTCCATAGTTTAGTCTTTATCTGTAACAGTAAATATTCCAGAAGAAAATTCTAAGCGCAAGTCAATGTTCAACGCTCCTCAAACAACCCACACATTGGTTACGAATACTACTTATGCCGATGTAGAATTTTCTGACGATGAAGAACCCGAATTCGTGAAAAGCTATGGAATTGGGGCAACTGGTGCTCATGGTGGCGCTGGCATGAGAGCGTCCAAAATCTCGCCAAAAGTCTATAACATTCCCATTAACTATCAACAAGAAGACAGGGCCATGTATCCGGAAGTAGGGCCAACGCAACGTGGCGACAAGCGTGTAGGAAGTATTTTAGCTTCCTCTTTAAACCAGGATTCTACACGCAAGCCCACCTATGCAGAAGCCTTGCGTCAAAATAACCAAATGTTGGCTGGAGAAGTCTTGCGTCCAAACAGACAGGTGTTGGGTGGAAAACCAATATACATCCCGTCTTCAGCGGCTTCTTCCTGTAAGTAAATGCAATTGAGGCTTTTTCAAATTGACTGATTTGCCTATTCTTGTGTTTCAGCTGCTTCGTTGCGTGAGTATAACGGATTGGACAATATTCGATCAAACCCATGGTCCACAAATGCGCGTTCTATACTTGCTCAAGAAAAGGAAACCGAAGAACGGGAAAGATACCAACAATTGCTCCAGCAAGTGGCGCCACGCATATATGGCATTGAGAATAACTTGTCTGCGCAATCGGCTAAAACTGGCCAGCATTTGGGACTGTCACGCCAGCGAAGTTCGTTGATGGTTCCTGCTGCCAACTCTACAGCACGCAGTTCATTGGCTGGGAATCAATCTATTGGACGGCAACATTTATTTAAACAGCCGCTGCCTCTTTCGTCCACCATTAATTTGGAGGATGACAATGATGACGACGACATTAGATTTACTGGTATTTCACAGGCGAGGCCTCGTCGTCCTCTAACTAATGGCATATCAACGGTGTTGATCCAAGATGACGATGCTATCAGTGATATTATTGATTTGGAAGAAGAGAGAGACAATAGAAAGGAGGAAAAGAAAGAAAAAAGATTGTATGTATTGTAAAGCATACTGTAGATCAGTTGATGATTGTAGATATAATTTTTATACAGACCCTATGTGGATCCGGTCAACACGTTGGAAGAGTGTTTTAAAACATCTCCAATGTTAAAGGAAAACTGGGTTCAACAGTGGGCCTCAAAATGGGATCAAAAGCGTAAGGATCGCATGAAGGAAGTAATGGAAGCGGAGAAATTGTAAGTCGACCTAATATTGTATTTTCTGAACAATTATATAAAATGTTGCACCATGTTGGCCCTTAGAATGGAGAGAGTTAAAGCTGAACGTGTTGCAGCAGAGTATGACATACGCGAACGTCTGAGAAATTATCGGATTGTAGATCCCGAGATTGTCGTTATCGATGAGTTCCCTGAACCGGATGAACCGGAATTTATTGAGTTAACTGCAGACCAGAAAGCACGTATAAAATCGGCAATTTGTGGTTCACCAGATGAGGTTAGTAGCTGAAGAGAAATCCAGTTACATTTTATAGCCCTTAACGATCTATCCATCCACTTTGAATTTATAGGTCCTTATTTCTAAGTTCAATCTTAACATTTCACGACGTGATGTCCACACGCTGCTTGGCACCAACTGGCTCAACGATGAGGTTATCAATTTCTATATGAATTTACTCACCGATCGCGGCGACAGGAAGTCTGAATCGCATGGATATCCCAGGGTCTATGCAATGAACACATTTTTTGTGCCTCGTTTGATGCAAGCAGGACACAGTGGAGTGAAGCGCTGGACACGTAAGGTGGATATATTCGAAAAAGATGTGCTTCCAGTACCCGTGCATGTGGGTGGCGTGCATTGGTGTATGGCCATCATTCACTTAAAGAATTGTACCATTAAGTACTATGACTCCATGGGCTCACCCAGTCCCAGTGTGCTAAAAGCACTCGAGCAATATCTCAAAGACGAATCGATGGACAAGCGAAAACAACCCTTCGACACAAGTCAATTCAAAATTGAGTCGGTACAAGACGTTCCTCATCAGATGAACGGCAGCGATTGCGGCGTCTTTAGTTGCATGTTCGCAGAATATATCACACGCAACAAGGAAATAACGTTCACCCAACAGAATATGGAGTACTTTCGACAAAAGATGGTTCTGGAAATTGTTCAAGGCGAATTGTTACGTTGAACCGGCAACTTATTATAACTTTTATAGTCACTACTTTTTTCTATTGCGTTTTCCGATTTTCCCTGCCCCAGAAAATGATTTTTTCAGCCCCTTGCTGTTCTTCTTTTAAGGATTTTCATTTACTTTTGGAACTCGTACAAATTTCCAGTAAGTCATTTGCAGTAGAGATGGTAACGCATTTTCAATTGTCCCACTTTCGGTGAGCACCCATTCTATTTATTACCGTAGAGCAAGGAGGAGAGTAAATTAATGCAAAACGAAAAATGAAACTAACTCAGACGTAATTTTGCGTTTAGCTGCTTTGGAATCTTCATGTCGTCATGGATCTTATAATGTAGTTTCAAAAACTATTGAATTTCATCATAATTCATTTAAACTAATCTAAAAATTATATATATTTTAAGGCATAAATTGAGAATAATTACTTTTTATCTTTAATGTTTAGTTTTATTTAAATTTAATTTAATTACATTTTGAACCATCTTCAGTTAAAATAAATTCTTTGTGGAACCATAAACATAAAAAATCATCCGGAGTTTGTGTGACTTCATCTCTAAGCGATACGAGGAGTTTTCACATTGTGACGAAGATAAATTCCTAGGAACTTATTTCCTCACGCACTTAGTGGAGAACACTCAATACAAACTCAGGAAGCTCGGACAATTCTGAAAGAATGTTTTCAGTCAAAAATAATTTCATTTATTTTAGAAAGACACGTGAAAACCTCGCTGAATTTTTCAAAATTTTAAGACTCATTCTTTCTTTACCTAATGACTAACTTGGTATCCATTCAGTAAAGGCTTAATTACAAAAATTGTAATATAGCAAACACCTTCTACTAGTATCTACAGGTTTTTTCCGCTTGCCGCTTGTTGCCGTAGCAATCGTCATTTGTGTTGTTACCCTCCCCTAGAGCAGCCTGACAAGGTATTTTCTGTGTTTCGGCTTGATTCGTTTGCCACTCTACTGAACATGCTTTTGTTAAAATGCTTGGTTCTTTCAAATTGGGAACTATTTCCGAAAGAGTTGGGTAGTCCTGTTTTGTATAGGGTACAGTTATAGTTTGCCTTCAAAGCTCGGTGGCAAATTTGCCAGATTCGATGTCCTAGATGGTAGATTCGAATCCTATGTGAAGATTTGCATACAACTTTCCTTTTTAGTATTTCGCTCTATTGAAAGGAAAGACAGCAGCAGTTTAATATATAAATTTACCAAATCAAATGGTGGAAAATAGGGATTCACGATTTTCATACTTCATTCATACATATACATATGTCGACCAAGCACATATACACTAAGTCCGATTCTCAACAAAAACCTCCATAGATCTTTTTGTTTCGCATCCCTTAGGGAATGGAAAAAGTCCACGTCATGATAGGCTTGGCTGTCTGATAAAATACCGGTTACCTTGTTTATCCTCAACCAAATCAAGGCTTCTGAATAGCGGTTATTTCCGATTGAAAAAAAACTGCAGTGATCCATTAGTTTGATGGATTCGCAATAAAACCCTGCTCCTACACCGGTATTCATTTTTGATCCGTCTGCGTATATCTTGATGGAAGTATCTGGTGATAGCTCCTTCTCGAGCCATTCCTGTCTGGAAGGAATCCTTGCCCACAAATTTTTCTCGAAACAAAGAGAAGAAGGAAGTTAATCAATATCATGATAGGATTCTAATATCAGTTATAGGATTCTAATATACTCGCATGCCCGATACGGAACAGCTTTCAATTGTGAGCTCTGCTTGACGCGAATGGCGGCACATGCCGCTAAATACTTGCAGAAGAGATCTAAGGGTGGCAGATGTAGTATGATATCCAATGCCAAGGTTGGTGTGGTTTTAATTGGGCCGCTTATTGCCACTTCTGCTGATCTCTGTGCCTTACTAAGCATTTCGCGGTGCGCCCTTTCTGCATTGCAGTCCATCAGACAACATTTCCATATAGGAGAATGGGCCTGAGTATGAAGCCAGTGAGCTACCCTAGGCTTAATTCGCCAGGTTGTACCTATAGCTCTTTTGCTGGCATAAAAAGCCACCCCAACTTTCCTAGCTATTTCTAGGGTGTTTGACTTCCAAGTAAGTTTCCTATCAATTATAAGACCCAAATACAACGTCATGATAACTGATGAAATTGTGAGTTTCCCAACATTTGCTTTCTTTATACCGGAAGAGTTCAGTGCACAATGTCAACTGAAATCTGAGCATATGAAATACGTACTGCATTTAGTACATGGTGGGCGTAGTTTGTGCCCATAACTGCATTCAATAACTGATGCCATTCGGATTACCAACGGATAAAGTTTGTAATTGGTTTAGAGATTGGCTAGAAAGCAAATTGTATTATTTTATAGCGACATCTGTTGCAGACGGCAGTCCCTAATCAGTTGGAAGCAGAAGACCACAGCAGAAACATAAATGATATCATTTATGTTTCTGCTGCGGGCTTGCAAAAAGAAAATTGTTTGAAAACAGAAGAGAAAATATTTGAAGATCCAAAAGGAGCAGAATGCTATTAGAAATTGCAGCTAACAACTGCCAAATTCCTTTTAAAATTCAATTTGGTTATACCAATTTAGATACCAAAAAATTGTTTTTAAAATTTAGAACATGCATTGGAAAGGATTATTCAGAGAGGAGTCAAGAACCAATGCAATGGCAAAGCAATGGTTTAAAAAAACTAAATTAAATGAATAATAATTCAATTTCAAAATTTGTTACATTATCCTATGTATTTTATAATGAATACCTTTAATTAATTTAATAAATAAGACAAATTAAAAATTTAAAATAAAAATAATAATTCTAGCTCACTTTCAATCATAGATCCTAGCCATAAAGGAGGTAGCCATCTACTTAAGTAGACACGCCGTAACAAAAAACATAAATATATAATATCTACTCGGAGAGCCAGGCGACCATCAAGTCAATGAACTCGGTGTCACTGAAATGAAAGGTTGCCCAGGAATGCCTGGCACGGTGATATCAGCACCGTTTTCAGGGTACGCCTCTTATGGGTTCCGGGGCGTAAGGATATTGAGGCGAACTTTAGGGCTGATGGGCTAGCCAGACGGGGTACCAACCTTCCATTGTGTACGGACAGATGCGAGGTTGGAATACCAGTTGCCACCTATAAACTGATGTTGAAGTATAGCGTTATGCGTGAGGCCAATAGATCTTGGGCAGACGAAGGCACTTGCTAAATGACTAGGCTAATGTGGCTGGAGCTGGATATGAGAAAATCTAGAGACTAACTTGGCCTGTCGAGAGAATATATCTCTAAGATCGTGGCTTGTCTAATTGGTCATTGGCTATTGGGCAGGTCGTATTCTCTGATGAATATTGCAGAAGCTATGGGGATGAGGAGTAGAGTATGGAAAATCGCTTCTGTAGGTGCCCGGCTCTAGCCAGAAGCAGAGCGGCCTCTTTAGGCAAACCCGCTTTCAATTCTCTTACGGAAGTGTCCAGCGCGAAGATCAAACAAATCCAGCGCTTTATTCGGACTTTAAAATGGTTTGACTGGTAAAGTAGAGGTGCGGTGTTACGCGGTGGTATCACAATGGGCCCATAGTGGTCTGAGTGAGTTGGTCTGTAGATCGGCTGCCATGATATCCTAACCTAACTTAACTTTAGATATTGTAGTCAGAGTCGGGGTGTTTACTTTGTATGAATTTGTATAATTTGTGCATGGCTGCATGAAATTATTGACTTTGACCCTCGCTCTGGCTCTTTAGAGATAAGTTCAACCCTAAAATGAATGATTTACAAAATAGCACTGATGTTGAAAGTGGAATAGAATTGAATTTAATAGCAAAATTTGATGTGGAACACGAACAACCCGAAAATTAGCATGAAGTGGAAATTCGAGGGTCACTTAATGAAGTTGGAAAAAAAATTACCGACAAGATTAATTAATTAATTTTTTAAGTGTGTTTTTATAAAAATTTGGAAGGAGAATACACGCGAAAAATACTTCGTGACAGCTCCATCAGAAAAAATATTATTCCAAGTAATTACCTTGCGTATTATATAATTATTTTTTATTATTATTATTAAATAAAGCAAAAGTAATAAATCAAAATCTTTGCCAAAGATAATTAATAAATACGAAAACCTTCCGGCAGTAAATTCAAATAAACTATTAATGTGTTTACAGTGAAATTATAATTTTAAGATAATTTTAAGAGGTAAACAAAGTCACAACAGTGGATATCGAGTTTGCGAATTTGTACATGAGTACTGTTTGTTTTTTGTTTTACATTTTTTTCATTAATTTTTTAAAATAAAATGTCAAATAATTCTGGTGTTATTTTCATTTTCATAAGAAACTGAAGAATAATTTTAAATTATTTGTTGAATAATAATTTGCATTCGAATTCACATTTTGAAGCAAACCAAATTTTTTATAAAACTTATTTATATTTATTTTTAATATTAATAATATTATAAGATTATTTCGCAACGAATGCACACGGTAGTTGCAAATGTGTTTGTGTCGTTATGCCACCGTTATAATTGGCAGAAGGAGAATTATTGAAGCATTTTGGCAGATCTTGTAGCTATTTCGGAGACGCCACTTGCCCTCATCAGAGATCCTTCAATGAAAGACAATTTTCCCCAAGCATTTATTATGTCCCAAAAATCAACAGCACTCCAACTATGAACCCTCCCAGGAGCCGAACCTGGGCCTTCAGCTATTGTACTCTGTCCATCCAGACAACTACACTAACTGCAGGTGATGAACTCACTGATCAAATTATGTCCATGTACTGTCTCATTCCACCTCACTCCAAGCTACTGAAAAATAAAGAAATAATCTTAATTTTCAATAGGAATGGACGACTACTGGACCTACTCTCATTATTAATATTATTTACTAATTTGAATTTTGTTCATAAAAAAAATGTTCTCTGATAACTTTAAATAATTATAAAGACTAATAAATAATTTACATTCAGACTCTCATTTAAAATTAAAAAAAAATTTTTATTATGACCTATTAAAATTTTTTTAAAATTCAAGCATAATATTTATTAGTTCTAATTTTGTTTTTCATCAAAAGAATGTTGTCTCTGATAATTAATAATAATTATGAAAAACCATTGCGAAATAATTTTGAATAATTTTTTCTTGCATATTAATTTGCATTCTGCCTCACATTTCATAGAACCCAAATTTTTTGTAAAACTTATTTATATATTTTTTTAAATTTAGAAATATAATTAAATATTTTTAATTTTGTTCTTAAAATAAAAATTTTATCTTTTCAAATATACTTATATTATTTAATGTTTTTGATATTGTTCTTCATCAAAAAAAATTTTTTTTCTGATAATTATTAATAATCATAAAAAAAATGCAAAATAATTTTTAATTTTTTTTGAATAATTTGCATTTTGACTCACTTTTGAAATAAAACAATTTTTTTTTATTACTTATTAAAGTTTTTTTTTTTAAAGTTCAAGAATATTATTAAATATTTTTAATTTTGTTCTTCATAAAAAAAAATATATTTTTTCTGAAAATTATTAATAATCATAAAAACAATGTAAAAAAATCATTTTTTTTTTTGATTAATAATTTGCATTTTGACTCACTTTTGAAATAAAACAATTTTTTTTTATTACTTATTAAAGTTTTTTTTTTAAAGTTCAAGAATATTATTAAATATTTTTAATTTTGTTCTTCATAAAAAAAAAAATTTTTTTTTTTCTGATAATTATTAATAATCATAAAGACAATTCAAAATAATTTTTAATTTTTCTTGAATAATAATTTGCATTTTGACTCACGTTTGAAATAAAACAATTTTTTTTTTTTACTTATTAAACTTTTTTTTTATAGTTCAAGAATATTTTTTAAAATTCTTAATTTTGTTCTTCATAAAAAATTCTCCCTTAGATAATTATTAATAATCAGGGAATACAATGCGAAATGATTTTGAATTTTTTCTTGAATAATAAATTGGCTTTTTTCAAATAAAAAATTTTTTTTTTTCTTATTCAACTTTTTTTTATAGTTCAAGAATATTATTTAATACTTTAATTTTTTTCCTCAAAAAAAAATATATATTTTCTCTGATAATTATTAATAATCATAAACAACAATGTGGAATGATTTTGAATTTTTTTTAAATAATAATTTGCATTCTCACTCACATTTCATAAAAACAATTTTTTTTTAAACTTTTTAACATTTTTTTAAAATGTTATAATATTCTTTAATATTTAAAAAATTTTTTTTTAAATTTTTCCTATTAAAATTTTCTTTAAATTCAAGAATATTATTTAATATTTTTAATATTGTTCTTCATCAAAAAATATTTTTTTTGATAATTATTAAAAATCATATAATAATTGCATTCTCACTGACTTTTTACAGAAACCAATTTTTTTTTTTTAAAATCTTATTAAAATTTTTTTATAACTTTATAAAATTTTTCTTAAATTAAATAATGAATATTTTTAATTTTGTTTTTCATCAAAAAATGTTTCTTTGTTAATTATTAAGAACTTTTTGAATGTAATTTAAAAGTCTACTTGAATTCCTATTAATAAAAAAAATAATTTTTTTAAGTTACACAAACAGCCATATTTGTATTCAACTAATTACTTTTTACAAATTCGTATTTTATTTCACAAAAAATACTTCAAATAGTTAATAATTTTACTTTATAATTGCATTTTCGTTTCACTTCAAAATAACTAATCATCTCAGTATTAATTTTTAAGTTAAATTTAATTTTAATAAAATCAATATAACGAAAATATATTTTTTATTTTTTTTATATGATTATATTTTTTTTATTATATTATTTTATATTTTTTTAATATATATTTTTTTTAGATTTATATTTTTTTAATATATTTTTTTTAAATATATTTTTTTTAGATTTATATTTTTTTAATATATTTTTTTTTAATATACTTTTTATTTTTTTATATTATTATATATTTTTTATATTATTTTATATTTTTTTAATATATATATTTTTTAGATTTATATTTTGTTTTTAGTTCAAGTTTCAAGAGTCGATATTTTTTTTCTAAATAGTTATTAAATTGTTTCAAATTTAATTTCCATTGTAAAAAAAATTAATTGTCAAATAATTATTAAAGCTTTTTTTTAATTCTTTCATTGAATTTCTTTGTTTTGTTTATTATTTTTTTGTTTGTTTGTGCGCAATTCAAGCGCAACTGGGCTGGACTGGAGCTAGGTCGCCGGCTGCTTGCAATTTCGAGATGTATCTTTTCGCTCTGATTATGAACCAAATCGAACACATTAATTTGCATTTTGTACAGATATTTTTTGTTTCGCTTTTTATTTTATAGTGCAGTGGCTTAGATTCGACGTGGTGATTATGCAGACCGTTTAAAGCGTTTCAATTGGTCAACGAAAGCGTTAACAGTGAAAAATCAGTTAGGACGACAGTGAGGCTGAGGCCAATTTGCAATAGCAGGTAGTGCAGTAGCCAATTCACACCAGAAGTCAGGCAAACGGTCTGCCCAAATGCAAATACGCGCACGCGCTGATGGCGAAGATAGCAGGCAGACCGCTATGAACGCAGCAACTTCAAAACTTTTCATTTTGCAGCCAGAACGCAGCAGTCAGTCAGCCGCAGTCGCGGTCACAATCACACATGTTTTCAGTTTACAATATTTAGACATGGATTTCATGTTGGTTTGTGCCGTTTGTACTTCTTACAAGCAGCCGCAGCGGCAACGACAACGACAACAACAGCGGCAACGGCAACGCCAGGCAGTAGCAATCAGCCAGCCAGCCCGCCAGCACACAGACAACCCGACGTGCGCTCGTATAAGTATCTGGCAGATACGTACGTCCGTACGGCACAAGCAACATGTATCTCGGCGGTTCCAAGTTTTTAAAATAGCAAAGACTGTTTCAGTTGGTGTTGAAATCTCGTGGCGGTTAGATCAAAATTTTCTGAATGTGGTGAATAGCAAAAAGCGTTTCGCTTCAACAGTGTACTAAAGATATACAAAGATAGAATATAGATTTAACCTTCATAAACAGCAACTTCACATACGCACACACACACGCACACATACGCTTATAATCGTATATAAAATAAGGTGGACCAGTAAAAAAATATACTAGTGCAAAAATGAGAGCTTAATGCAAAATAATAATAATACTTTAAATATAAACAAAATGGAAAATAAAAATTATTGATTTGAAATTTGTTAAGAATCAAAAATATAAAGTGTGAAATAGTGAAAAATTATATATGTGCATATATTTGAAAAGATAAAAAAAAAAATTATACAAATAAAAACCGAAATAAATTCAACTGGTAGATCGCTCGCTGACTAATTCACATTTGCCTACGTACGAAAGCGTCTATTTTTAGATGTTTTTGATCATTTGGCGTGAAAGATTCAAGATTCACTTTTTGAAATTAGTCGTTAACTTTTTAATTTTTTTTTTTTGTATATTGTATTTTTTTGTTTCTTAAGATTTATTAAATTTGTTTTATGTTTTTCCTCCGATCTGGAGTATATGACTTGGCGTTGAATTTTGAGCGATTATGTAACGCAAGTGTTTGTGCATCCAATTGAAAGCAGCTTCAAGACGCTATCTGCTCGTCTGTCTGTCCATCCGTCCGTCTGTCTGAGTCGCAGGCGGCACAAGCGCTTAAATTGCTGCCAATTTAAGAAATGTGCACATATGTGCACAAAATATTTAAAGGAATCAGTTCATTCATGTGCTCGGCTGTATGCGTGTGTAGCTGCATATTTCGAGCGTACGCCCAACGCATTCCAGCGCCAATTTATGTACTCGTACCCACAGCTTTGTTGGATAAAATGTTGCAAAATATTTTTCAAATTTGCTGGCAATGAACTGCTTCGAAAATGAAAACTGGTGGGCACGCATTTTCCGCCTGCTCTGCACATATTTCCCATACGGCCAGTTACACATGGCTCGGCATATTTATGTGTAGAACGCTCTCAAATTCAATTCGATTCGATTCGTTTCGATTCAGCTTAATTTAACGGTTTCGCACCGATCACATTTACGCTTAGATATATACGTGCGTTCACGTATGATGCAGACTTGGCTCTTGGCTGTGTGAGCACATTTGGTCGAAGGTGCTCATGCTCGGCATATTAATTTGTTTCATAAATTGTTTGTAGTATTCTTGCTCTTCCATTGCGTACGAACTATTTCGTAGTTAGTTGCCTAATATCGTGTTTTATTGTATTCCGTATATATATGTGCTTGCAGATGCCATATGGTGTTTTCAATTGTTCTTCGGGTCTATTGTAGTTCCACGAGTAAAACAATAAATAACAAATAACACAAATATCGCATTGATCAGTGACTGCATGAACAAAAGTTGCTGTGGGCGCCCACGTAATTGAGGCAGAAATTTTTAATAAGAAAATTGTGCTAGATACGAGTACGAAGCTAGAAGAGAGATACTATTGGCACCTACTACTAACTGCTTACGTGCATTATCCCAGCAACGAAAATTTGACTTATTGAAAATTATTAAAAATGGAAAATCTCTCATTTTTATCATTTACTTAGAGAGCCTTTAAAAGTGGCTTATTACAGAAAGGAAAATGAATCACTACAAAGCTTAAATTGCAAGTGAAAGAAAAGGTGGTCCAAATCAGTTTTTCTTAAATTCACATCGTTCATAGAATTAATAAATTGAAATTAGGCAAGGAAGAGATGAATGCAATAATACAGACAAATACAAGAAACATTGGAGACAAGAAACAATACAAAGAAACATTGTATACAAGAAACAATACAAAGCAACATTGGATACATGAAACAATACAAAGAAACTTTTGAGCCAGGAAACTAGTTAAACCCTTGTGAACCCCATTCGCTTGAACTTAGTCTACCGTACTACGCAAATGTGTTTGGAAATATGCCTATGATGACAGAATCAGAATGAACCTAACAAAACAAACGAGTTTAATGGACTACACCTGCATTTCTCTTTAGTAAAAATCCCCTGGTTGAAATGTTTATATTTTTCACATTATTTAAGAAATGATCTCCTATTGCTGTAAATTTTCGTTATTCTTCGAAGCTTTTAATAATAATAATATTTTATGTATAATTTCGATTCGTTGGAGAGAGAGAGTTGAAATTATTATCTTCAATGGGACACAACCAGCAACAAAAAACTCCATTTTCATTATCACAAGGAGTATAGAATAAAAAAATCTCAATTTTCATTATCCACCTCTACGATTATAGAACATAGAAATGAATGCTAAATTCTCCATTCTCAGTAAAAAATTCAGAAATTCTATAATGAGTTTAACTAATTAAATATATAAATAAATAAATTCATTCAAGTTAATATATATTAGTACACACCCATCCTTATTTCGATGTGGACAAATCCTGTGAATTGAATAAAAAAAATGTCTATATAAATTATTCGCCAATCGCTCTACCAAAGTTGCTGCCACTAATTAGAAATAAAAACCGCCATAGATCCAAGAGACCTGATCTTTTTTATGATCAATAATAATAAATATATTATTATTAATATTTACATAAATATATAAATGAATTTTGCCACATCTATCATTAAAATTGCTAAGTTGCCAACACTGATCACGTACCTTCCTTCGTTACATTTCGTTTACTTCTGAGGTAATCAAGTTTTCTGCTGGGGTAGTTTGCACGCGTAAATTGAAGTAAACCCTGCAAAGTATGCGTGTGTGTGTGTATTTAGCAGTGCTAATGTGTTTGTGTGTTGACTTTGTGTCGTTTAGTTAAAAACAACTTTCCTCAAAATCTTATTGGCATCATTCATAAAAATGTATGTAGGCAAGTGTAAAATATAAACAGAATGACTGAGGGTCACACACACACACACACACCAACACAGCTTGATCAAACAAACTCCTACACTCACCACACACAGGCACACACTCGCACTCATATAAACAGATCTTAATTTAACTATAACAGCAAAACTTTTGCATATCCGACTGCAGATTGTATGGAATAATATCAAAATAAATGGGCAAGTTTAACTTGCAGCTGCGTTTTGTGTCTTTGTGAGGTTGCAACTGCCGAAAGTGTTACTTGGACAAGCAGGAAGCTGTTGAAAGTGTGCAAAATGTGTGCCAATAAGTGTTACCGCTCGACAGCCACTACAATTGAGCCATTTTTTGCACTTCAGATTGCATACAACCAAAACAACGTGAGATCACATTTCCCTCCACTATGCTTGTGCCTAATTTATGTGAACATGTTGGCCATCTTGGTATCTGAGCCACTACGCACACACGTACCTCCAAAGCGCTTAAATTGTATCTCTCTGCTGTGTGTGTTTGAAGACATTGGCATCATGCTTTCCTTAGTTAAGACTCATTGGTTCGGGTTGTATCTAGAATCGTAGAATTTGAGAATTGTGAACTTGTTTTTATTGTTTTGTTTACTTGTGCGTTGCGTCAACGCCGCTTTTTGCCATTTTTCAGTCGTGCTCAGTTGATCGAGGCGTTTAGCAACAGATGTTGATGTGTAGAGACAAGCGCAGTGTAGGCTAAAATAGTAATAATAATATATAAAAAAAAATAAAATAAAATCGAAAAAAAACGAAAACTTGATTTTGACTTACTTTGCATTTGCTGAAGTCAGTCAGTCATTTGCTGACTGTGAAGTCATAGCAGCCAAGGTTGGTCGAGCAAAGTGCTACACACAAATTATACGAGAACACCTTAAAGAGCGTGCTGAGCTGATAATCGTGAGTGTGGAGCGGTGTGTGTGGGTTTCATTTGCTTAATTTCCTATCAGAAAGTGTTTAGATGGGAGAGAGAAATATTCTCAGTTAACTTTTATGTTTCTTATAAGATATTAATACAGGAAATTTTGTACATAAAATTAAAAAATAAATAAATAAATTTTAAGAAACATAAAAAATAGTTGCATATATGACACAAATTAAAAAATAAAATTTATTTGGGAAATTTTAGCATACGAAAAGTTTGTTTATGACAATTAAAGAAATAAAAAAAATTTGTAATAAATAAAGAGAAAAAATTAAAAAAAAATAATAATAAATATATAAATATTTTTTTTATTATATATATATATATATATATATA
Organism: Clusia tigrina; assembly: GCA_920105625.2. NCBI lineage: Eukaryota > Metazoa > Arthropoda > Insecta > Diptera > Clusiidae > Clusia > Clusia tigrina. Next base: position 177,615,586 of record OV050033.1, read on the forward strand.
TATATATAAAATATATTTTTTAAATATTATATATATATATATATATATATATATATATATATATATATATATATATATATATATATATAATATATATATATACATATATATATATATATATATATATATATATTATATATATATATATATATATAATATATATATATATATATATATATATATATATATATATATATATGTATATATAATATTTAAAAAATATATTATATATATATATATATATATATATATATATATATATATAATATTTAAAAAATATATTTTATATTTATATAAATATATAAAAAAAAAAATATTTTTATCAACTAATAAATAAAGAGAACGAATTAAAAAAAAAAAAACATTAAAAAAAAAAAATATATATATATATATATATATATATATATATATATATATATACATATATATATATATATATATATATATATATATATATATATATATATATATATATATAAAATATATATATATAATAATAATAAAAAATAGTTTTACTTAATGTATTGTATCTTTTTAATTGTTTTATAATTATATTGACATATGTATATAACAAGCTATAAATTTGAAATATAAATACAAATTTAAATTCATTAACAAAACAATAAAAATACTTTTTTTTAATTTCTCATAAAAACATAATTATATAAATATACATTTTTTGAAATAACTTTTCTCAGTTGTATTAAAAATGTGAAAATCGATCTGAAATAATATAACACTAATACATTTTTTCATCCATGAAGATAATACAATTAAAAATATATTATTAAGTGCTTTTATTCACCATTTTTAAATACCAGAAAATAGTATATTTAAAATCTAGTCATAATTAGATATTGAATTTGTTTTATTGTGTTCCTTAAACAAAAGAATATAAAAACACAAAAAAGTAAAAATAACATTAATTGGCTTTTTTACATAAAACTCAACATAATTACTTATAAATAATTTGTTTATTGTTGGTGCTTAGCGCCGCTTTCATAGATAAAACAACACAACACGACAAATCTCAATTCAAACGAAACTATGCCGAAATTTAATCAAACAATAAAAAGTGCTTAAGTTCAGAATATCCGAAAGAAATATCATACTTCAGATAATAGCATAAATTAAGAAACAAAAATTATAAAAAATAAACACGAATTTAACCAAATAAAATATGTGGCCAAAAACAAGGCAGCGCAAAGTCGCTGCTCCCCACAGCAGTCGGCGACATAACAACACGCTGACGTCATGCACACGTAGTTCATCGTCAGGATCATCATCATCGGCAGCGATATCGACATCGCCTTCACTAGCCGCAGCGCTGCTCTTCAGCTGTTGTCTGGCCTTATTAACCGAGCCCAGCTGTGGCTACAACATTGATCTGCCCAGCTACATCAGGCATATGCGCGAGCCGAACACAATGTTCGGCTTCAGCATAGCCTTGCATAAGGGCCGCACTGGATATCCACAATCAAATTCGTAAGTACGAATACACGAGTACAAAGGCATAAATAATAATATTTTCCGTCTTAAACTGCTTGGTTAGATGGGCAAAGATAGATAATTGGGGCATTTGTGATGCTGCAAATGTGATAAGGACCAGTGCAATGAGCTGCCAAATCAAAGTAACTCCCCTTCCTGTGCAGAGACGGCTTAGAGTAGAGCTGTGATTGTAGCGGTAGATTGCAGTGCATTCAGTGGGGGGTTGATAGCAAGTCTTTGGTTGATAGCGGGTTTGCGGAAACCGCGATGCACTCTTTTCTTGTGGTCTTATGTAGAGATCACTACAAAATTGGTTATTTAACAGAGGGCTGGGAAAAGTTGACTAGGAATTGCTTTTTCTGTGTCCTGAGTGTGCTGAAATATATAAGAGAGGTTGGGCAGAGGAAGGTCTTTTGTAGAGTATCCGCTTTAAAATCGATATTTTCTTACTATAACGACGCTTTTGGGAGTGATCACCATTTAAAGCAGATTTCATATTGAAAAAAAAATTGTGGTTTTAACTATTTTCAAGTAAATAATACAAAAAAAGAGCTGAGGAAACTATCTCAGCATGCAATTTTATATTTATTGGTAAAGTTTTAATAGGAAAAACTCATTTTCTAAAGGGAAAACGAAGGACATGAGCTGCATGAATATAGTGGTAAATATATTCCTAATGATGGCTTGAAAATTTTCTCTTTATCCTTACAAATCCTTCACACCTGTTGTTCAGATTGTTTCAAACAGACTTTAGTCAGCAGGGTGAGTATGTTTCACTCCTATTAAGTATCCAGTAGAAATATTGTGGATGGGGCACTATCACCAGCTGACATGATTAAGTGATAATGAAAATAAAAATTGATTATCAATGAAAATGCTAATTAAATGAGGTACCACTAAAAAAACGATTTTAGAGCAAATAAAATTGACTGCCTCATTCAGATTCATGACAATAAAAATAAATTTGCCTACCACTTTTACAGTGGCCATTGTTAGGATAAAAATTTAATGATCATGGAAGTAAACTTTAAATGAAAATTTATTGAAACAATTATAATAGTTATAATTATATCGCTTAGTATTTTTATAGCTTCCATTTAAATGCCTCTTTTCATGCTTCTCCGCTTCAAAGTCCGAATTTTAAAATCGCATAAAAATAAACGAGTGATACGAGTATTTCAGCAACATTTTATCGGCTTAATCAATGCCACCAACACAAGTAAAATATATCGTTCAAATGTCTTCGATGATTCAAAATTAAATGATGATGTAGAATAATTTTAGTCAATGATGCGATAAGTGATTCCAAGGAAAAAATGTTTAAACGTTAATAATTATTTAAATTTGTTTATTAATCAAAAACTGTTCAATTTCAATTGTTTCATTGTTTCATACCCGGTTCTTGTTGTAGGTCTCAATCCGTATTAGATCACTGATCTCCTCTCATTGCCATACTAAGCATTTCATAACCGGGCATGTCCACTCACCATTATATACTTAAGTGGAATATATATGGAGATGTCTCAGCTTCCTGCCATACAGGAGGTTCTCCGTTCTATCATGCACTAGTAGCACTTAGGATAGTAGCACTATTTCTAGCTTTTATATGTCAGAGTTAGAGTTAGAGTTACTTGCCTGGTGTGGTCAGCACTATTCACTTCATCACTATCCAAACCAACCTGTTTACCAGAGTATAAAATTGAGTATTTGCGTCAACTTCATAGAAATCTTAATAAAACCAATTTGTTTATGTATCAAAAACTCCTCTTTCACTGATTCCACTTCATGTATACACCAGCTGCCTAATTTACTTGGCTCTTAAACAATTATCATTGACTCATGATGGTGTAGAACCGACAGTTTGCTTGTTTTTCGAGTTATTTATTTGGTTCCTATTGTTCTGTTATTTTTCTGAGTAAGTTGACTTTCTGCATTTGTTACTCCTTTCCGCCTGAGCTCCCCGTTTTTTGTTTGTTTACAGTTTCAACCGATTCAAGTTTAGTTAGTGGCATTTTCTACCAAAATGTCCAAATCAAAGAACAATAAATCGCTCCCCATATCCGCCAGCAAAGCTTCTGTGAGTAGTCTACCCATTTGTAAAAGAGTTTAGCTCTTATTCAAATGTTGTTAGTAGGGTTCAGGAGCTGCTTCTCTACCTTTTTCGTTGCCAGTGCATGAAGTCATTAATGTTTGGATTAATGTGTGAATACAGTGCAGCAGGAAATGTGTTTGTGTATAAATCAAATTGGAAAATGAAGTAAGATTTCGGTGCAGTTCCGTTCCGTTCCGCTACTACCACAACAAACTTCCCCTCCCCCTCACACAATTGATAAAGCGTGAAATTTAAGTGACACAATATTAATGCGTGTGCAGTTTAAATGCCAGCACCGTGTCATAAAGTGAACTAAAGTAAACCGGCAACTTGTGTCAATTGGGCCCACCACCAAACAGAGAGAAATTGATATTTTCAATAAATTCTTAAAAAAGAACACATTAATTTGGTGTGTCAAACAACTGCAGACTGAAAAACAAACCGTAAAGAATTAAAAAGTATTTCGCCCTGCCTCCTTGAAGACACCCACTCTGCTTACAGAGTATTGTGTATACAAGTGGAGTGAATACGAGTTGTATCCATGGTTCTAGGTGCAACACTTTATTTGACATGCTAAAAAATGTGTAGGAACACCCCCGCTGCTTCACTCTCTGTTAATTGTGGTGTTGAAAAAGTCAAACTTCACTCAATCAACAACACCACCATCCTCACTGTCACCCTCACTCTCAACCACCGCCTACTAATTAATGAAATTGAAAATCAGCATTTTTTTCACGGCGAGCGCGAACCCAACCGTCTGAACGTCCCCGCCTTATCTGCTCTAATTCATTTGAAAAGTATGTCTACAAGAACACGCGTCATGTCCTCCGGCGAAAGTGCACAGCACTCGCACTTAAATACTTGATAAGTGTAGTCACAAAAATTATACAGAAACCACGAAAACAAGCGTTTTGAGGAACTTATGAGATGCAACGGCAGAGTTTACATTTCATAAATGTTTCGTACGCAGGCAGAACAAAGCAAGGCATGACTGTGGGGCGTATGAGTGTGCGCTGATAAGATCCCTTTTTGGGTTTTCCTGCTTGCTTGTTTCTTACGCCGGCTGCTGATAGCTGCCGTATTTAAAATAACACAAATTTGGATATGACGACTACAGTCGTTGAAACTGCTACCAAAGAAGAAAGAAAACCTGCACTCAAAAGAAATGTCCGCCTCATATAAATTCAAGGCACATGCTCGTCGCTGCATTTAAATTTGTTATTAAAAATCATTTAAAATGTTGTAAACAAATAATGAAATTGTCATAAAACGCCAAGCGCTGCACGCTGCTTGCTGCGCATTGCCACAAAGCTAGCGTACAGCGCCACCACGGACATAATAGGCCATGCATAGATAGGCCAGCCTGCATAGCAAGTATGCATGTACGAGTATGAAGGCAGAAAAATGAGCTGATAGCCTTTTGCACTGCACTAGTATCTGCGGCAAGCGCGTCTGTGGCGACTCGCGTCGCTCTCTAGTCCTATGCAGTTTACATACACACATGCTTAGATGCAAGTGGCGGCCAAGGCACACAATTTACTACTATACGCTTAAGCGATCTGACCGCCTGATCTCTGTCAAATAATTTTTCTTTTGCTCGTACGTTCGGCTAAATGGAAATTTATGGTGTCTGCATTTGCCGCCGCCGACACGGCTGCCCCTTTGTACGCTGCTCTGTCAAAAGTCACAGCATTTTCATTCATGTGTGCGAATCATTTTAATCTGACCGCAATGGAAATGCCAGCCAGCCAAGCTCAGCACTACACTGGCTAGCCTATGGGAACCGTACGGAAAGCCAAAGTCGATCTGTGAGCGTGCATAACATTCCATAAAGTTACTTAGTTTTATGTTCGAACAAAAAGTTTAGAACCTTTCATAAAATTTCTTTTAATGCAGTTTAATTAAGCGATTGTTTTCACTTGCATCTGCAGGGGCACTCAAATGCACTTCTCTAAAATCTCTACTAATACCCGTGCACATGCAAAGAGGAAGGTTAAAGCATTTTATTGCTTTCTTTTTATTGTTTTTCCACAAAAAGCACAAAAGTGCTTTTTTCTTTCTAAGGTAATGGAGGTAAAGAAATAAAGAAAAACATTTAAATAAATAAAGAATCCATTTGGTCCACGCATGCAGAGCATGAGATACATTCCTGCCTAGGTACACATGCGCATGCGTCAAATGCTTTTAATGAATTGCTAAAATGTTTACACAGTTTCAACAACAACAAAAAATCTATTTACAATTCAAACATTCACACATGCATCAGCGCAATTAGACACAGGGCTGGATTAGCCTACCACACAAGTGCACGGCAGGCCCAAAGCTCCGACGTAGTCAGTTTCATAGAATAGTACTTAAAAAATTATAATGACATATGATAATAGTACTTAAATTATGATGATGATGATAATGGAAAAATCACAAGACCTTTTTAGCAGTGCGAAAGTCTTTCCAATACTTATTCGAATTGAACTAACAGTCCTTCTAGATAATGCATTCCGCTATATGTCGATTCATTTTGAAACTTTCAAGGACAAGTGGAGAATTAAGGGAAAAATAGAAACAGAGATAAGCTAATCATAGCTTTATGTCATGATAAACATTTCTATACACATGATAAACATTTCTATACACATCCTAACAAACGATTTCTTAAACTATATAAGAAATAAAATGTTATTAGCCACGACCGATTTTCGAAACCATGATTTCTACCACACTAAAAGAAAGCTTAACTACAACGATGTGGAGTAGAAGAGGATTGAGACTTGATTTGAACACACAAGTCAACACTTACTGAAACATCTTACTTCAGTACTTACCAATGGGGACTAAATGAAAGAATCAGGCCATATTATGTCTTAACTACAACGATATGGAGTAGAAGAGGATTGAGACTTGATTTGAACACACTTGCTGAAACATCTTACTTCAGTACTTACCAATGGGGACTAAATGACAGAATCAGGCCATATTTGTGTCTTTCTTCATCAAATTAAAAAAGCCCAGGAATGAAGAAAGAAAAGAAGTGTCATGCAGAAAGCATTATTGGCTCCTATGATGGCTTTAAATCTGTCCACCTGATGAGTTACTCATGCCCCACTCCCCCCCTATCGGTTTAAAGAACATTTGCTATAAAATATATCAATAGGAAAATATTTATAACATGGGCCGCCAAACTTTTTTGATCATCGACCCCTATATAATTTTTCGAAATCTCCATCGACCCTCAGAAAAGGAATTTTCTGTTAATTAAAGCAAACTTTGTATTTTTTTACGAAAATCGCAAAATCCCCTGTCTCAGATCGACCCCCGCTTTTGTTAAATAGACCTCTGGGGGTGTATATAGACCACTTTGGCGACCTCTGATTTATAATATTGATACTCCACTAAGTTTCCGCAAATAGCCCGTATAACTAAATTATATAAAATAACCCCTTCGCTTAGTTTCCGCGATACTCCTTTTTTTGGCAGTCCGCCACCGCTTACACACATTCATAGCTCAGTTGGGGAAACAAATACAACGTAGCAGAATTTTTAAGATACGAATACTAAAATTGTTAAGAAACAAACGAATATCTCTGAAGCAAGAACCTGATGCATTGCAGGCACTTTACAAACAACAACAGAAACTGAACAGAAAAAAGCAGAAATAAAAAATAGAAGAAAAAATGTATATAAAAACTAAAAAAAAGCATAATTGTCAAGATTCTTATCGCTTATCGCTTTATGATGGCAAACTGTTCTGGGTATTCTAATTCACACTTGATGTTAATTGCGACAGTAACAATGGGCTCCTTGAGAGGTACTCACAATCCATATCATATCCACTTGGAGCGGGAGTGCTCTGCCGTCTCAGTGATTAAATATTCTTATCTCACGCTGAACGCAAGAACACACTTCTGTAGTGGAAGTACTCGTATGCAGATCGTTTTTAAATTGCTAGTAACAGTAGCAACGGCAAGAATCACAACAACAATGATGGGAGTATCAGCAACAGAAAACACAATATTCAAGTAAATAAAAAAAAGAAAGCCGCAAATGCCTCCTATGGAAAGGCCTGTAAGCTGGTTAAACTGTGTGCTTGAACAAAATTCTTAAGTGCAGCGATTTTTAAAATGTTGTGAACGTATCAGTTTCGTAGATTAAGAGATAGAGGCGTACATACGCAGGAGCCAGTCTGGAATACTACTTCCATATTCAAACATCAGCTGGCGAATTGGGTATTTAGAGTATGCTTTTGATGTGACTTTGCTGTAACGATGTTAAAATCGCAGAAACAGAGCGCTGTCTGGTTCGTGACCCCATTCTTCATCAAGGAATATACACTTGTTCTATATCTCCAATTAGTCTGAAAGCTGCTGAAAGTGTAAAATTGTGTGAAATTGTCTCTACACTAAGGTCAACTGTAGTAGTAATGGGATTAATGCAATTAGAATATATTTTATAGTCAGTTGGATATATTTTCATGGATTCTACAACTATTTTGTTCTCTTGTTCAAGCTGCTTAAATTCAATGAATTCTCTTAGTATTGGCTTCAGTGGTTTAGGTCGCTGATCTTGCATTTGAACCAAGTCCTTCACAATGCTAGTTTCTACAATTCTAATTAATAAAATTTATATGTTTGTACTACATTTGTATCTCCAGTTTCATACGAGTATATCAATATAGTCAGAAAGAAAATGAAAGCTGGAAAATATGTGGGCGTCTGTAATTCTTTTTGGGCCACGGCTATGGTAACGAGTTAGTCCTATCAGGAGTATAGTCAATTGAGTATCTTTTGATATACTATGCTCGCACATGAAATCCTTTACCTGGGTTACATTACACTTTAATTTACAATAACTTTGAACAAACAGAAATTATGCTTGCAAAGTATGAGGGGTCCCTTCTATCTACTATTCAAATTTATACTTTTAAAGATCCTCGGCACGATGTAAAGGAAAGGAATAGAAAACGAGTGGGAGGCCCTGCCACTGTGGATGTGAATCTACTAACATTGGTTTGGTAGACAACTAAAGACGACATTAAATTGAGATTCAGTACAGAAATTTCGTATGGACATCAATTTCTTGGGTTCAGTAGAAGGTTTCATCATTACCTCCTTTAATTAATCACAATTTAAATACAAAACAACATGATTTTTAAGGATTTCTCGTGAATAAAAACTCAACAAATTTTTGGAAATAAAAATGCATAAAATACAAAAATTTTCTATTTTTAATTTTTTCCTCCAAATTTTTTAGCCTAACTCCCCAAACCTTAGACCGATATTTAAAGACAATTTATAATAAATTAATTTATAATCCAAAAATTATTGAACTAAAATGTTTTCTACAAAATTCACGAGGTTATTAATACAAAAAAAAAAAAAAAAAATCACTGCAACTCTCCAAGCACTTAATTTGTAACTGCGTCTCTACTGCAATTTTATTATAAATTTCTAGATGATTTTTTCCAAACATCCCAACCACTCACTATTCCAAGCAATTTCGCCCGGACCACTTGATTTTGATATGCTATAATTTCAATCCCTTGAAAGCGGGTCAGTTTTCATCCCAAAAACCTCCATCTTGACTACAGTAGATGCCGCAGATTTCACTGTACATCGCATTCTCCACGCCACGAATCTTATCTAATCTAATCTGTACTGCATTAACCTACATTCCGAGAGAACGCTGAAGGATGTTGGCACAATTTCTACTGGCAATGCAGCGACTACATAAAGCCAGCACATCAATGTTACCAGTAGTTTGGAATACTCTCGCGTTCTGCACAAAACCAACTCACCCAATTCGCCGTCTATGGCCATAAACCACCAGTGCCAATAAGTCTTTGTTATGTGAAAACTAGTGTAGCCACTAATCAAACATTTGCCAAACGTACGGAGCCATTCCACTTCATCATAGCTTGTGCGACAATATGCCGTTCGACGCACTCCAACTGAGCGCTGGCGAAGAGCAACTGTAAATTAAGCACAAGAGCTGCCTGCCAGCAAGTGCGGCCGGGTGCGCATCGCTCAAGTTTCCTTATCAAGTCGCGCTGTTAGTGATGTGCCGATTACTTAAGTTACGCGTTAAGTTATGCGTATATACAAATGCGGCTCTGAAAAGGGGGCTCGCTGCAAGCTGCCTGAAAAATTGCCTGCGATTGATTTGTTTTTCCACGCCACTCACAAACGTCGAACATATCAGCACGCAGCGGAATAGCGCGTAAAGTTCACTTGCAAGAAAGTGCAGCAAGCGATTTCTCTGCTTGAACTATACGCGCTGCAATAATGCTGCTTGTTGAAATGGCAGCCTAGCAGCCTGGCAGATTGGCAACTTGGCAACTTGGCAGAGCCTATTTTCAAGCACTGCCCGTTTCGTTTTTGGTAGCAAATCATTTTTTTGTTACGAGTATGTTGAAAATAGCACCAATTGCTTTTACTATTTGTTGTGTTTTTGTTTGTCAGGGGCGCATTTAGAAATGAAGGAGCCCTGTTCAAATAAAATTGTGACTGACAAAAAAGAAGGACAAATGAAATGGGTACGATTGGGTCAGGGACCAAAATCTGAATGAATATCAGTGACCAAGCACGGCACTAGTCAGGAAGGACTCCTTTTTTCCTATTTCCCAAACTCAAGCCAAAGAAGCCATAAAATTAGAAGCAGAAACAAATGAAGGAAATTAACTAAAAGAAGTGTTTCGATATGTGTTCTAATCAATTTCGAGCCTATGTTGAAAAAGACAAAGTAAATGTTTAGTGTTTTATTGGAAAAATTCTGTTATTTCTTTCATAAATTCAATCTATGATTATTTGCTTATAAATTACCTGTATATATCGGTCTAGGATTTGGGGAGTTAGGCTAAAAATGTGGATGAGAATAAGAAAATATAAATAGCAAAATTATAAAAACAGTAAAAACCTGAGAAAGCAACAAACTTATTGAGCATCACATTCTTATAAATCAATGACAATGATGAAGGATACTGGAGGAAAGAATTTCGTCGACCAGTGTACTTACAGCGAGTTTAGACTGGTCTACCTAAGTAGAAAAGAAATCACCAAACTTATTGTCCATCACATTCTTATAAATCAATTGGGATACTGGAGTCTCTGGAGGAAACAATTTCGTCAACCAGTGAGTTTAGACTGGTCTAAAATAATCGTTTATAATTCTTCCAAGTACTCATCACAGGACTTCTTTCATCAATCGCCCATAAAAATAAGAAATGAAAAATACATTAAAATATATTTCTTTTAAATTACTTGTGAATAATTTAGATGCATAGCATGACTCATTTAAATTTTCAAAGTCTACCATGAAATTTTAGCAGTGAGTAGTCAGCCACACAGAATTCATCCACTTCTTCCCTCCATTTCTGTTTGTCTTTGAATATTTGCCAAAAAATAAAAAAAAAATCCAAAAAAAAATTACAAAAAAATACAAAAAAAAACAAATTAAATACAATTTTTTTTTTATTTGAAGAACACAAATTTTTTTCCAAGTGTGAATGGTGTCCGAGTTTGCAATCGTGCAATCTGATCAATTCCACAGCGAGAGAGGAAGGTACCACACACTTTGTACGAGTAACTTTGAAGGATACTTGAAGCTGTAGATCAGCGATAAAAGTGGCACGCGTTTGTTTATTTGAGTAGCCAAATTCTTCGGCATGACTCAGCGGCAAAATTGTATTTAAACATTATTTAAATGAACAATTAATCGACAGCCGGTCTGTGCATTGCTCAAGTAATTAACTTTAAAATGGAAACGCGTCATCGCGCCACCGCAACAGTCAACAAAATATCGTTGGCCCACACACTGCACTACGCTGTAAACGATATTTCTTAGAAAATTTCATGTTTCATCAAAAGTCATTATTATACAAGTTATGTAAATTATCCAACTTAGTTTAAAATCACAATAAATTCACTAACAAAGAAACAACAAAGAGATTTTTAGACATTTACCAAGAAACAAAAACACAAAAGCAAAAATCAAAGAAAATGCATTTGAATAAAAACGCGCACTTCCAACATGAAAATGGAAATTAATTAGTTTAAATTTAAAGTTTATTTCTTTAAGCGATGTCTTTATTTTGTGTCGATGCCGTGCGGCACGTGCTGCCATAATTTATCGAATCGCGCAATGTGTGAAGCAGCTGCTCCAGCCTGCGCCCTCTCTCACACATTTGCTGTGCAGTGCATGCTGCGCTGGAAGCTGAGGCTCTTGCTCTGCGGCGCACGCTTGTATATGGTAGCAACGGAAATGCAATCAAATAGTAAGACTAATGTACATAGCGACTCGAATTGTAGAGACTGAAGTGGCCTGAAGGTACCAGTCCTCGTACCAGTAAAATCGTAAGCCAATTCGTTCACAGCGATGCAAATGGGTAACTCATTCATTCATGATGCCAGGGAAACGGATCAATCTAGCGAGCAAGATGTAGATAAGTCACACACTGCTGTGGTAAAGGCAGTTTTATTCGTACATAAAGACTGTAACACAGGAGTGTATAAAGATAAGAGATTTTCATTATTTATATCAGGAACTAGAGTGGATAAAATGGAAAGTTTCTGGAAGGATTTTAATAATTTGGGATTATTTTCGAATAGACTTTTAGAATAGAACCTTCATATTTCCACCAATGTGACTATTCAATAGAAATGTAATCCCTAATAAAAGGAAAATCCTGATTTTCTAAGCAGTGGCCTTATAAGCACCCACAATGCTTGATAGCTCACACTATTGTAACGCTATAAACATTAGTTCCACGCCACGTACTGGGCTTTAAGAGAGATTATGAACTCAACCAATAATGTGAAATTCTCAAAAATGCTCCTCTTTAAATGGAATGAGGAGTAAACCACTGGTATATCGAAACATATACTTGCCCTTCACTATTTTCCTACGTGAACTTACGAGTATCATAAGCTATGAGCAGGCCGTACAGGAAGCGACTCCCATACCAAATTACATCAAGGCTGAAATTTCTATTCTATAATAATGTGCATAACAAATTCCCCAGTGACAGAGAATATGTGCGAGCGTATTAAAATTGTACACGCATGTGTCTGGCTGCCGGCTTGCAAGAAATGGAATCCGTAGAACGTAGGTGAAGGTTAGGCAGGCGCTGCATTTCCGTACCCATTGAGTAGTAGTCTACTCGTAAGGGAATTCTTAAGAAGAGAAGCCAACTTGAGCCAGGCTGCCACTGCTGAACTGAAATGCCGAGCAGCAGCAGCAGCAGCAAACAAATTTCCATTAATGCAAAGCAACTAAAAACGTTTTACAAGCGACTTTACAAGTAAAGCAATAAAGTTGTAAACCGAAATGAAAACCATTAAGCCTGGAAAGAGTGCGGATCCCCGATGGGCATACAAACGAGTACAATTGGACTTGCGCGCCTGCACAATGCCCCTGCCACAGCGTATGGCTACGAGTGCATATAAAATGGTCGTAAAAAAAGGCATACAGGCAGGCGGCTGGGATGGGACTAAATGCGCTGCGCCTGCGCTGCGCACTCACTGTGATCCCTTACATGTGCTCGACATCCGTTCGCAGACACGAGTCCACTCAGGCAGTTCGAAGAAAGCATGCAAGGGCATGGAAATTAACATTTCAAGGCTTATTGTCAGTTGAGCGTGCGTACTGGTGCTTGTAGCCTTGCACACGTGGGTTAGGGTTTGGATAGGGCAGGGCAGGGCTGGGATAGGATGGGCTGGGTTGGTCTAGCTGACAGTTATATACGGGCATATTCTCGTAAAGTAACTGCAAATGACGTGTGGAGAAATCGAATAGTCATGTTGAAGCCCATATTGATTTCCATGTCAAGTCGTAGTCAATTGCTTATTTACTTGAGACAGGGAAGGGTTGTCCGTAAACTAATACAAAACGAAACGTGGTGCTGTGAAGTGATATGTGTAATTCTAGCTAAGGAAATTCCTGTGAGTAACGCAGTCAGTGTTGTGTTAGGACACAGACAGAGAAAGAGAGAGTTTTCCTTTGAAATTTAAAACAAATTTCAATTAATTTTAATTTAATTATAAATTAAATTATTTTATTATTGTAACTCTCTCGCCAGAGAGGCGTTTAATGGTCACCCTACTGTTGTGTGTTTGCGAGTGTGACTCTGTGTGAAAGGAAGTGTTATTTTATTTGGTACTGTAACTTCAATAGTTAAGCGCATGCGCCTCGGCTGCAAATAACACATAAGCACGCCTCATGTGCTCGAATCCACAATGAAAATACCCATTACAACACAAGCACGCACACACAAACGTTAACAGGAACACGACAGGCGAAGACGCATACAGCAACATGTTGACTTAGGCTGCCAACAATCCCATTGTTATTCGCTGCTAAAGGCAGTCAGTCATGCGCTTATCTGGGGTTTTCCATTCATTAAATTTCCCAACACCTTTTTAACGGCAGCTAAAATCGACACTTCCGTTTAGCTCATAATGCTCACAGTTAGTTGGGATACACTCTGGTCCGAGTGCCTGCAGTGGTCACTCTTCCGTAATGTCATGCAGGCTGGCAGGGCTGGCATTGTCTTCTACGGGTACCTATCCCAGGCGAGCAAGCAGCGTGCTGATGTTTATCTGGGCGGGTATGAAACAATACTCGATTTGTGGTTGGCCGGGTCTGGTGTATTTGTGTTTGTTGTGGGACCTTTATAATTGTCGATAAATATCAGGTAACAATTAAGCTGTGTGAGCTGAGTTGAGGGTTAAAGGAACGCACTAAATGTTGAGTTGCGGCAAGGTGGCCGAATAATTGCCACGACTTAAGAATAAATGAATTTTTCACTGGGGAGTGGAACGCAGCAGACGTTTCCAAGTGGCAATTATACTCGTAATACTTGAGAAAACATTGCAAAACAACTTTAAACGAAATTAACATCAAGTCATCCTTTCGCTAATGTAGCCCAGCACACGCCTTCACAGAAAAACACAAAGACACTTATAGTCACTACATTATTTAAGGAACAGCTGAAGTCCTTCACTGCTGTAAATGGAGGACCTCTACTAATGCTAAAATTGTTTGTGAGATATTCGCCACGAAACACTTTCAAATTGACTTGTTGACGTTCGCCGGGTGAGCAACTCTTCCATACCCGTTTGTGTAGACAAAAGTACTTAATTAGCATAGTGCTAATCATTTTTAATTCAAAGTTGCTAACATGAGGTAATGAATTAATATTAATTAAATCGTATCATTTTGTTAAATAATTGCATTCAACTTGACCGATGACGGCATAAGTGGAGATGGCGTAATACAAGTGCCGATCGAAAATTTCTTTGAATAGATTTGTTTGCTAATTCATTACGAGTCCAATGAAATACAAACAAATTTTCATTTCAGTTTCGTACAAATATTTACTCTACTCTGGCTCGTTAGAAAGATTGCCCGCCCTTCAAAGGAAGTGCAAACCTTTTCAGCGCATCTGTGTCAATTTTCAGTGAACCCACGGAATACAGCCAAGAAAAAGTTGTTCACGGTTAGTAGTGGAACGTATGCATAGGAATTAGATCCACCCACTGTCTGTTATCAGGAGAAGAAATATCGGAGAATTCAGGGTTGAGTTGGGTGTTATCTGTGCTTCTATATATAATTAATCATATACATATAAGAGCATGAAGTTTAGTTTCCATTCACTCTCAGAAATAGGTTTTTTTTTTGTTGATAAATATATAATAAATAATAATAATAATAAAATATAAATTATATTAAGAGTAGCGTCTGCTTTACTGGGGTTTTTACAGAATACTCTTAAAAACAAATTCAGAGGACACAGTTGCGAGTTTCAACTTAAACACTACATTAAAAATTATTCAAAATATAATTAAAAATTATACCTTACCATAGAAAGATAATCAGCGAATTAAATAACTTGTTTCAAGGATTGTGATGCCAGTCAAGGATGTTACCGTCTCGCACCGTGAATTTATATCCAGCTAATTAATCTGCCCTATATTGAAACCCCTCCAATAGTTGTTGGCAGTACTTGCACCATCTCTTGATTGATCATGAGTGCCGTTAGTACCCTGCTATTCATATCTTCGACTTATTATATTATAATGGCATAATAATTTGTTTGTTCTTATTCCTTTTTCTAAATAATGACAAGCCTTGTATATTGTAGATATAGATATTGTAAATGTACTTACGTTATCTGTCCACACCCGTGGCAGAGGCACACCGGGTTTTGTAATGCTATGGTTTTTAAGCGCCTTATATCGTCCTTATTGTGGCCCGACTTTATTGACAGTTATGTCAGGTGCAATGAGAACGCAGGTAACTGAAACGTTTGGTTAGGGGATATAGCACCTGCGGCATGGTTATCAGATAGTTTCATGAAACAACCTGTTAACTATTTATTTCATGACTTCTTTTCATTATCATTTGACCAAAAGCAATAAGTAAAAATTATCATAATCACTTTTAGAGGAAGGGATTACCTGACTTTTGACTATCAGCATTTCGTATATTTAGAGAAACTGTTCCATTTCACTGCAGCAGCAGTGAAGATACGAATAAAGTAGTCACCCAAGTTGTATGAACTCTTTAAGGATTAGCTACATACAAACCATGCTTTGAATTCTGAAACAATATTCCTGAATATATATTTGAAAAATATACAATTCAATTGGAATTAACACCAATAAAGTTGACGAATATTTCACTTTGGGTGTTTCGAAAATAAATTCTTTCACAAATCATGCATTGTAGCTAAACACCCTCTCGCTAAGCAAACAAACAATCGCAGAAATTTGTTATTCATCGAGAAGTTGACCTTGTGCAAGATTTGACGTTACCGCAATCAAACATATAAATACAGAAGCTGTGGTGGCAGGGGGAGGCAAGCAATGCTCAAATCAGCAAAAGAAATATTTTGATAGGTTTTTTTTATTGCCGAAAATAAAGAAATTGCGCAAAAAGGAATTCCAATTGAATGTGAATTGATTGCTTTAGTGAGGGTTCAAATGATACTCGTACAAGTGTGTGTCTGGGGCTCTGCTGCTGACAGCCTCTTCCGGAGGGTGTCTCAAACCTCAGATAGGCCGTTAACAATGTTCAACTGCAGCAGTGCAGTAAATGGTAATGACAGCTGCCTGAATTGCTGCTGATGTATTACATAAGTTCAATTAAAATTGTCAGCGCCCAGTTTCAAACATCAGCCGAAAGCGGAACCCACATGGAAATGGTGCACTTTCTGGTCGACATTTTTATTAACCGATTTTATTGCTATGATGCTAGAGCAGTGTTTTGGCATTTGGAAAAAATTTTGGTGATCAAATTTAAAAATATAAAATTCTAATTTCCATTATAATTAAAAATAAACTTCATTCATAAAATGGACAAAGAAATGAATTCAGTTCAGTTTCTGTAATTGGAAAGAATTAAGAACAAAAATTCAAGTCAGAAAACAATGCCCATAGGAATACTTTGCAGCAAATTATTAGAAGACCACGACGATTTAAAATGAAAAGGAGCTAAAAATCCTGGCAGCTAGTGTTCTTTTTCTTTTGTGTAATAAAAACTGTATTATGATTTTTCAATTATAAATAATAAATAAAATTCAATTTTGTGGTGGTTCCTTTTCTTACTGAACTCAGCGCAGGTTGACAGGAGGTGGTTCCTTTTCTTGCTAAACTCAGCGCAGGTTGACAGGAGGTGGTTCCTTTTCTTACTGAACTCAGCGCAGGTTGACAGAAGTACAATTCGAAGCAGCTTTTAATTTGTTTATTCGTCTATCGCTGCTACTTCTACAGAAGCCCATTCCATTAGTTTCGCAGACAGCTCTTAGTATAATCCCTAATCTCTGTGCTTAATTATCTTCTATTGATGATTATAGCAGCCAGTTTGTACGATTTAGAGCCAGGTTAGGCCACAATAGCGCCGAAATATGACTTGCACACCTTCTTCTCTTTTTTCATTATAATTCGTTATATCCTTTTGTTTATATTTTAGTTGTAAGCGATGCTTTCTCCGGTACGTATACCTAAAAATATCTCTGCGATGCGTTATTCATTTAAAAGGCATCTTTCGTTTCTGAAAATTTTGTAAGCAATACGTCTGAATCTTGAAATAATTCAGAAGCGTTCAACGAAGGTATCGATTTTAGATTTCTAGGCAGTCCACTTATATGTGGTTTAACTCATCTTCATCATTGTATGCTGCTGCAGTTCATCATTGTATGCTGCTGCAGTTCATCATTGTATGCTGCTGCAGTTCATCATTGTGTTCGGCTTCCGTCTGGGCTGGACTTGGTGGTCAATGAATTAACCTTTTCAGCTAATTTGCAATCATGAACGCTAAAATATTGTTCCACTTTATGACAATGTTCCTTTACTGCGACGCCCTTATGTTAGATTAATATACCTTTTGACTACTTGCGTTGGTAAGCATACGAATTAAGTTTCGAAACCATTCTAAATGCTGGATCCGTTTATTTCACACAATGTCAGTATCACCACATAGTTTGTTGTTCCATTTCCTCACCACGCACTGACAATGCATGCAGCCCGCGCTGTACTCAATACTGAATACATCATTAAAAGTACATTTGGTTCTATGATTGTCCGGGTATTTGCTTTCCAGGGACTTGACTGATTTAAAATCTAATGAATTTAGGAATATTTTTTGGCACTGCCCAGAGGGAAAGTGTAATCGATAGCAACAGAAACTTTCTACTATAACCTACGTTTTCAATCGCATCTATTTTTATATAGATCGTCAAAGCAGCAACTCAATCAACACCAATTCTAAGCCCATCCCAAATTACTACTGTCCCAGCTCACATTAAGCATAAAATAAGACAAAAAAGGAAACGATGGCAAAGCACTAGACACCCAGACGACAAAGCCCAATTCAACAAAGCGGCAAATGAACTGAAGATAATATTGAAACAATTTGAAGAGAAAAAATTTGAAAGTTACGTAAAGAACTTAGGAACGACAACATCAACGAACTACTCATTATGGATGGCAACCAAAAAACTAAACAGTGCAATACCACATAAACCCCCATAAAAACACTAGATAATACTTGGGCAAAAACGAGTAAACACAAAGCAAATACTCTTGCAAAACATTTTGAAACGGTATTCAGAAACGACATGGACAATCAAATTACCGAGCATACCAATACAGAAAGTACCCCAAACACTGCAATAAATGACAACGATATCAGAAATCAAGAATCAAATCAAGAATTTAAAAAACAAAAAGGCACCTGGATATGATCTTATTAACGGAAAAATACTGAAAGAACTACCTGACATAACAATAGTCTATATTAGAAATGTATTTAATGCTATAATAAGGCTTAACTATTTTCCAATCTCTTGGAAGGTAGCACAAATAACAGCTATCCCAAAGCCAAATAAGGACGCAACAAGAACCAGTTCATATCGACCTATCAGTCTCTTGCCAACTCTTTCAAAGATATTTGAAAAAATATTATTTGACAGAATTCAGCCTATCTTGATACAACAAAAAGCTTTGCCAAGCCATCAATTCGGGTTTAGACGAAACCACTCAACTGTGCAACAAGTTCATAGAGAAAAAAATATAGAGATACCCTTGGAAATTCGTATGGGAATTTAGTAAGAAAATAGCGAACTATGTAGCAGAAAACTTAACTTATTGGGAAAAAGGGAAAGGAATCCTGAAGAAGAAAGAGTACATCTTACTGGGTACAAGGCAATGGAACCCTGATGGAGAAACTTATCTTAATTGGTAAAAGGTAATGGACTCCTGATGAAATGGAACCCTGATGGAGAAACTTATCTTAATTGGTAAAAGGTAATGGACTCCTGATGAAATGGAACCCTGATGGAGAAACTTATCCTAATTGGTAAAAGGTAATGGACTCCTGATGAAATGGAACCCTGATGGAGAAACTTATCTTAATTGGTAAAAGGTAATGGACTCCTGATGAAATGGTACCCTGATGGAGAAACTTATCTTAATTTGTAAAAGGTAATGGACTCCTGATGAAAAAAAAGTCATCTTACTGGGTACAAGACAATAGAACCATGATGGAGAAAACTCATCGCACTGAGTAAAAGGCAATGGAACCCCGAAGAAGAAAACTCATCTTACTGGGTAAAACGCAATGGAACTTCGAAGAAGAAAACTTATTTACTAGGTGCTAGGACAGGCAATGGAACTCTAATAAAGAAAACTCATCATACTGGATAAAAGGAAAGGACGCCCTGATGCAGATAACTCATCTTACTGGGTAAAAGGATCTTACCTGATTTAATACTAAGAATTTGCGTTCATGTTATCACGATGCTATTATGTTGGTATGAGAGTTCTAACATCGTCGACTTCAGCTTGAAGCTACTTACTATAGATTTATTCATTAGATCTGAACCTAGAGTGGGAAATATCTGAAATTGCCCCTAGTTCGATATCGCTGTTCTATAATACAAGGGCATAGTCCATCTAACTATAAGACACCTTTCCTTATTGGTTTTTACAATAGCTCAGATGCTCTCGATTGGGCATAACAGATATCCTCAGTAAGCGCTTCTCACCGCTCACTTCGCATACATACTCGAATCACGCATCCATTTTTCATATATCGTGCTTATAATTGAATTTTAGTACATCGTCAGAGATTTTTATAGCGCTCATACCAAGTCCATAAATCAAACTTAGTTCATAGTTTAGTTCATAACGCTTAAAAAAGATTTTCTCCTGCATAATGCCTGCAATTGTGTGGTCACATAAAATTTAATTTTTCAGTTTTGATTTTACTGCGGTCATTTGCGCATGCGTGCCTGCTGGCAGAGAAGTGTGTATGGGCTCGCATGCCCGCTGAATGGCAGGAAATGGGGGAAAATAGTAAACATTTTATTATTGACTTACTACTCTAAATTGGCTTTTATAGTCTGTCAACTTTCAGTGCAATGCTCTTAAATGCCTTTCTCTGTGCTCTTTACAGATTGGTCGTTGGTGCGCCTAAATTTGATACCTCCTCGTATCAGCAAGGTGTTGTGGAGGCAGGTGCTGTCTTCAAGTGCGGCATGAATGACGGTGACTGTAATTTGGTGAGATTTGATTCATCAGGTAAGTGCGAGTTCTAAGATAACATACAAAAATTAGTTAGAAACAGAAAACAATAAAAACAACAACAAAACGTAAGAAATTTTAACAATACTTTTAAGAAAATTCTGAGGTAGGCGTGGCAGAGGTCGTCTTATATTTCATTTAGTTTAGAATGCATTTGATTTGCATATGTAACAGTGTTGTATAAAGAAAATCGAAGATCACAGCGCTTGCCGATCGAGGACATGCAGCGTGCAGCGTGCAGCATGCAGCATGAAGCAGGCAGCTTACAGCATGAAGCAGGCAGCTTACAGCATGACGCAGTCTGTAACGAATTGCATGCAGCGCGTGCTTGAGGCGATGGAAACTCTAATAATAACATCACATGATTTATACGCGTACTTTTACGACACCTTTCGAACGCTGGTGATAGCTTCGCTCCGTGGGTAGCCGCAACAAATCCCAACACGCTGCCATCAACTTGAAAGGGAAACTGTCTGCTACGCTGTGGTACACTCGCACAAGCTTTTATCTGGATGGAAGAGTGTTGCTGCACAGCGCATTTGCGTTAGCGTTACTATTGGTGTCTTAAAAATAATGCCATTTGGGGTCAAAAGCTTTGCCGCACATGCTCAGCGCTGGCCCGCTCCACTACACTACACTCCACTCAGCCAGCCAGCCAGTCAGTCAGTGAGGCTGCAGCCCACATGGATTTTGAGTGGTAAGCGGATAAATCAGCCTACACAAACCCATTACCAACTAGTTTGATGTGCTGTTTAGGGAAATAGACAAGCGTTGAAAATCTCCGCTGCCGCTGCCGCAGTCGCTATCGCTGCCGATACAGGTATTTGTGGCAATCGACTAAATGGGGTCCATTGATCTGGCTAGGAGGAAATCTGCCTAAAATAAAATAGAAATTTAAAGCAGTGTTATTTATTTATTTATTATTTTTTTGTGGTTTCTGCCACAATATTTAAAAATAATGTATTGAGTAAGCTTTCAAATATTTCGTCGTTTTGTCGCTAAACTGGCTAGTCTTGCCCACAGAGCGGTTAAGCGTGCTTAAGAGCTGGTCCAGTGGCTTCAGCGTTGACGCCAGTCGTCTTATCGCTGTGAAAATCGATTGACAATTATTTTTGCAAATTAAGTTTCGCTGTTGCTGTGCTTCGATTGCTGTGCCAGATTTGGTTGGACCTGTAATAGCCAAATTCCGCTTATGTGTTTGAGCAAGTGGCACCACTTAAGTCTTAAAAGTTAGCGGTGGCTCGAGGAGCTTCAATGAGCATCAGCGCAAGTACTCAGTCAATTTTATGACAGATGCAGCAGAATTTTTCTCTTCTGTCTTGTATTGGTGGACCAAATGCAATCTCGATGACAACCGGAGTGGCGTTGAACGAGACGTGTACGAAGAAATATTAAAATAACATTCAAATTGGACAGATATATACGAGAGCTCCATTCTAAGGAAGCTATTTTTCATGTAATACATTGCCATAGAGGCAAGAATTGTTTTCAAAGCATCAACAGGAAAAGTGTTGAATTTGTAGTAAATATACAAGTAGCTGAGACGGTAATGGCAAATATAATTGCTGACCAGGTCTGTCGATATATTGAAGACGTGCATTACGAGCAATTGAATGCAGCTTCCGTTGTGGCAAGCTACCAACTAAAATTGAGCCAAATTTGTGGCCACAATAAACAACAAATTATTAAATTTGATATCTGACAGAGATGCTCAGCGAACAGTGGCGTGGATGCAATTTATATAGGGGGATTTTTTTTGTTTGTAGATGTGTCGACAAAAATGAGAAGGAAGAATATTATTAATTTTGAAATATGACTCTGATTAAGATGCTCAGTTAACAGAGGCGTAGAGCAATTAATACGGGGGGTTTGCTCTTTTTTTGTCTCGAAAAAATGGAAAGGAAAAATATTATTAATTTTCAAATCTGACAGAGCTGCTCAGAGATTAGTTGTGTAGATGCAATTTATAAAAGGGGTTGTTGTTATTTTTTTTTTTATTTATCTCGAAATAAATGGGAAGCAAAAACAATTTTTCCTCTAGTAAACAAACAATTATGAAAGGTCAAATCTGACAGAGCTGCTCAGCAAATAGTTTCCTGGAAGCCAGTTAGAAGGGGGTCTTCATTCCTCTTTCTGTGGATCGAAAAAAGTGGAAAGCAAAAAGAAAACTTCTCATAGTTGATAGAGACATCGATTCAATTCTTATACCTAAAGAGGTGCTGTAGATGGCCAAATAGCAGTCAGCTGTTTGACTTCATCTTCTGTAGATGAATCGAGAATTGACCATGATATCAACGCCAAGGGACCAATTTAAAAGACTATGTACATTTGTAAGTCTAGTAGCATTCTGGTCACATTGAAGGAATAGCATTAGAGCTCCAATTAAGAAGTGCCTGGCATCTTCATACGAATTCCGGCTCTGACGGAGGGGAATGGGAATGTAACTACACCACTGATAGGAAAAAAAAAATAGTTTCTATATGCAGGCGCTGGCAACAATAGCAGCTTCCCCTAGTATACTGAGTGCTCTATGGTAACTGTGAAAAGACTTCAGTTTGTTCGCATGCATTTCCTCTGTGCTCGCCTCTTTTTTTCATGCCGGCATCATTCCGGCCGCCACAGCCCGCCGAAACTGCATGCGCCCATATACACGTATACGCGAGTACCGAGCGCATTCACTCCTTCCTGACTTCCAAGCAGTGTTGTGCACGATTTGCAACAACGGATGCGCAAATAAAATTATACGCTTTGTGGTAATGCAATTGATGAAAGCAAATGTGCGCACGCGCGTGCGTCTACGTCCGACCGCACTTTGAAATATGCGCGCATATTTGCATATGCTCATAAAGTGCGTAGAAAATTTATGCAGAACATCTTGTCCGTGGCGGTGGCTGTTGACTGTTGGCTGGTGGGATATAAACCGCAACTGAAGTGCATGCAAAATAGATTTTAATTTCAACACTTTCCAGACAGACAGGCCGACAGGCTTTGCCAGCCAAGAGCATCAAGACGATCGATGCAGAGTAGCTGGATGGCATCTTGCGGATGCTCATTGAACGTGCATCAACAGATCGTGAGTGTGGTATATTCTTGAACGCGCAGCATTTGTGCATTAGTGTTGCTGCTGATGCTCATAATACGGGTATCTAGGCAATAATGTTCATGACACGCTATCGCTGTAGAGAACACTATAAATATGCGAATTCATGGTTATTGGGCGCGCTGATTGTTGTAGCTGTCTGTTACAGTTGTTGTGGCTTACACGCCCTGGGGATAAACAAACACCTCGTTCTGATCGTTGCTGGCTGCCCCTCATACCCAACAGTGAAAACGACTTGTTTCGAACTTTAACGATCCACTCGCTTACAACAACAACCAACAAAACTTAGCGAATACCTCAAATGAACGATTTGGGACCCACTCATTTATCTATAGCGATTACGTGAAGTGATGGCAAGAAGAATGTTTTGAGCTTAAAATTTATGGATTCCTTTCTAATGACAAATATCAATCCCGGATAGAATATCAATGACAGGCCGATGGGGTTCACCTCGGATGGCTCCTGCAGATTCTGTATGCAGGAGGAGGAGACGACCTTGCATGTGCTGACACACTGCCCGGCTCTCATGCACACCCGCAGGAAATACTTCGGAACCTTCCAAGGTTCGGCTACTCATGTGAAACCTCTGGAGCCAAAAGTTGTCATAACGTTTATCTAGAAGGTAGGGCTCAAAGATGTACTTTGAACCTCTGATGGGTGCACAATAGACCGTAAGGTCGCGGTGCATTCACACCTTCTATTCAATAATAATAATAATAATAATAGAATATCAATTGAGTGATTCCATCTGTTTACCAAACATCGACTTAGCGAATTGTGCGTTCTTTCCATAAACAATATATCGGATACGAATGCTTATGGAGTCCAAGTCGCCAACGGACGAATTTACAATTTAACGAATATCTTACAAATAGTTATTCTGGTACATTATTTTCCAGTTAGCACAAAGTTTGTTTCCTGATGACAGCCAGAGCCATTCATTAGAAATCCAGATATAGCTAATTCTTAGGTACCCAGTGGAAATTTCTTTAATAATTTCTAATTTGGATTTGAGGGGTGGTGTATTGGAGTTAAAATATGAGTTATGAAGGCTCTTATCTCTCTTAATCGATTTAAACAGCTCTCCCCTAATACGAGTAATCTGACAAAAGAACATCAGAGAAATGAAGACACTAAAAAACACTGCAAATCTCAACTGTGTGACATCCTATTCAACTGTGCTCACTAATTCGGAATTGACACCCAGCAGCTTGTCTTCCCACCAGATTGCAGCTAGTTTCACATTTTCACTGCAGGGTCCTTTGATCGATACTTTTCTGGGTGCGATGAGTGTGCGAGTGTGTGCCATGTGCCGGCATGTGTAAATGAGTTGGGACGCCCTTGGCACTCGGCGTCAATGCAAATGGAAAATCTAGCAGCCTAGCCGCGAAAGCAAGGAAGCTTGCGGCTTAATGCGTACTCACTGGGTTTTGAGTTGTCGTTTGGCTTGACAAAGTGCCTGCAGCGGTGCTCGACGTCACATGCAAAATTGGTCAATTGTTAAGCGCATGCGTTAACGTCACTCACACATGTGTGAGTGCGCACAACAAACTGCTGACTGGCAACGTGAGCTGACTTGTTAACACATCGCGCCGCCAGCTGTATTGGCAGTGACTGAGCTGGGACTGAGCTGACTGGGGTAATAACAATTGGCGTTGTTGATGGCATTAATAATTTTTGCAAATTGAAGAACATAAAAAACGTACTCAAAATTGACTAGAATCGCAAACAGGAAATGGAAGTGCATACAGAAGT
Source organism: Clusia tigrina (assembly GCA_920105625.2). Taxonomy (NCBI): domain Eukaryota; kingdom Metazoa; phylum Arthropoda; class Insecta; order Diptera; family Clusiidae; genus Clusia; species Clusia tigrina. The sequence continues at coordinate 177,641,096 of OV050033.1, forward strand.
ATAATTAGGAAGTAGGGAAAGGTGAGACGCTCTTTTGAAAGGTGCGGAATTGACTGCATAAATTAACTGACGCCAACTTTATCGACTGTGGAGTTGTTCATGCGCGCATTACCGTAAAGGAAGAGACGTTGAAACCATTTACACAAAGTCGGTTTTAATGGAAAAGCAGGAACAGAATGGCATGTACTCATATAGCGGGGTGACGAGACCTCCCGTATTGTGTGGAAGCATCTCTTGTTGTAATGCGGCAAGTTTTCTTATGGCATGATAACCAGTTTGGTTGGAATAGAACCATATAAAAAAGGAAAGTATGTGCCAAGTACGTGGTTTAATGGGGCACATATAAACAGTGGCGGATCTAGGTATTAACTCATCAAAGGTACTAACATATAATAACAGGAGGATAACAGGAGGATTCGTAGAACAAATGTCTAAAATAATTCAATGCTACTGGTTTAACTGTGATTCCATGAATGACACTGTGTATAATAATTCGCTATAGTATTCAAAGCCAAATTATGCACAGATCATACCACTCAAATGATTGAAGGACCTATAAACAAAAGGGCCCAAAGGTGGGCACCAGCAATATATATAGAGCGAGACAAAAACAACAGCAACTACATAAGCAACACCGACACTAAATAACCAACATATTCAGAAAAACAAAAAGAAACACATTCCGGAAACATATACAAGAGAACTGTATGAAAGGATAATAAAACATTCGGGATACATATACAAGAGAACTGTATGGAAGGATAATATATAATAGTATTATATATAGGGTCATGCACGGAACCGAAAACACTCTTTAATAAATATTCAACTCCAGTCTCAATTGATAGTTAATGTGCGGCTTTCTTTTGTTCTCAAAGAAGTAAGGTCCGATGACCGGATATTCAAGTATGGTCAAAGGAACTTTATTAGTTCGACGGAACAAATCAAAGGAACTTTATTAGTTCGACGATGGTTGAGATTGCTAATTGGAATTTTTTAGGATACCATTTAGTGAAAAAATATGGATGCTGAAATGGGTAATTCTTAGTTGCTTGATATCAAATTGTTGTAAAATATAAAATATAAAAATACCTTTATAATTCCCTAAAGAGGTTCTTAAGACTCTCCTTTATAGATGGTGTCTTGAATATAGGGCTTTCATATGTGTACTTAGGTGAATACGAGTATAAAAAGGACAAATTGTTGAGTTATTTCAGTATAAGAGGCAATTGGATGTACCCAAGAATGATAGAGAAGAAGATTACGCATTGCGCAGGTCCGTTATAATTTTCTTTCTGAGTTTGACATTTCGTTGCTGGGCTGTGACGTCACCGTAGCCATAAATACATAATGCGGATAGGTATTATTTTGACATTTCTCTTTGCAACCATGCTACTGTGACATAGATGCGCAGACGGAAAAATGTTTGTACTCCGCTTTGCGCAATCTTAGTTTCTATTATTTTTGGGATGGACCCAATATACAAATAAATAATTTAAAAAAATTATATAAAAAACTTTATGATCTTTACATTTCTTTTGTACTTTTCTTATTTTACAATATTTAAAAAATATCGAGGAGGATTGAAGAAATGTTTTATAAAACTCAAAGGTATGGTGCTTTAATGAATTAATGTGATAATTTAAACTTGACGACGTGCACCGGAAATCTGTAAATACAAGCATAACAATAAATGCAGTTTTCATAGAAATATTTTTAAATAATTTGCAAATTTTTTATTAAAAAAAAAACACAGCAAAAAGCCCAAAATGCGGAAATGCCAATTAATTTAAAAAACATTATTTTTTAATTATTTTTTTTCATATATATTTTGTTTGAACAAAATGATTTTATTGTCATCGCTTCTCTATTTTGACAAACTTTTAATTTAAATAAATTAAAAGCTTCCGTTTGCGCTGGCTTTGTTCTCGACGCATCTTTCCCATATGAATCTTTTTTTCTCAGTTTTTTTTCTTTTGTTTGTTTGTTGTCTGCCTTTGCTAATTGGAATTTATTCAGTGGAGACCGTGGTTCTTAAGTGGTTCAAGTATTTTATTAAAATGTTTCAACTTTTTACATTGCAGGCAATCACAGGAACACATACGGCGATGTAATTGAGCGCAAATCTTACCAGTGGCTGGGCGCGACAGTGTCAACTGGTCGTGATAACGATTTGATTGTGGTAAGTACCCCTATACTGTATATGTTGGACAATTTTAAAGTGAATTTATAAAGTATGAAGGCGAATACTGCTCATAGGAATTTCTGTCACTATAGTGCAGCTAGGGACATTCATGTATAGACCTAAGTGTAAAAATTTGCTATTCAGTGACAAAGAAAACATGGTGCTGTACTGGGCTGGCCACTAAAAACAAACGAAATCTCAACCCAGTAACATGTTTACAGCTGAGATAATTTGAACATGCATTTTTCTGGAAGACCTGAATCCTAAAAGAGCTAAAGAGTTAATTAACATGCCTCGGAGTAAATTGAGAATCATCACAAGCGGGCACTATAGACTCAACTATCATATGAATAAGTTGGGGGGTGTATCTTCAGATGCCATTTGTAGATTCTGTGGAGAAAGTGACGAAACCTCACTGCACCTGATCATAGACTACGGACCTTTGTCACACAAAAGGCACAGATGTTTTGGAGAATATAATTTAGACATAAGCATTTGATTGATTCCTCCAAAATACATGAATTCCTGTCGGAAATTGTCCTGACAGAAGGTCTATAGATGAGACTATCCTAATCGATTAAATAAATAGGAATAGAAGATCTATAGATGAGACTATCCTCATCTATTAAAAAAAATAGGGGCATCACAATAGATGTTTCAGGTCGCGGTCCATAACACCCTTAAATAAATCTAATATATTGTTACGAAATTGCCCTCCAGACAATTTGTACCGCTCTCAATACTCGAATTCGTACCGCTGGATTGTGTAATAATCAAACAATCGCTTGGTTAAATTAGAACAATTAGTTTTATTTAATTATTGCTATTCACACACTTAGTCTTGGCTAAAAAAATTTACTTTATACAATTTTGCACTACACTTATTCATTTAATCAATAAATTTGTTATTGTTACTATCACGATGTACCTACTGCTACGATCACTGTTCAACTGTCTCGATGTCAATTGTGTGGCGGCCTATATACCTCTCGTGTGCCAGAATATCCATTATACTGCGAACGCAATTTCGCATGCCTCCGCGCTTGTGTATTTAGGGGTTGAAAAAGACGAATAGGGTATACCCTAAAAGTATGCAAGTATTTATGTTTCAATATATTTGTGACTTTTGTAAGTATCTCACTTATTACTAGTCAGGGAATTTGAGGTCCTCTACAAATATGCCTACATGAATTATTCGAAACCTACAATGATGCACTTAACTGTAGATCTGAAAACACATTCTAGGGATATTGTTTTCTATGTAGATAGATATATTTATTTAAGGGTGTTATACACCGCGACCTGAAAGTTCTACTGTGATGCCCCTATTTATTTAAAAGATGAGGATAGTCTCATCTGCAGATCTTCTGTCAGGTTAACTTCCGACAGGAATTCGTATATTTTGGAGGAATCAAGTTGAGTATATTCTGTGTAGATTTTGATATATTGAATCCTTATTAGGTCCATCATCTTAAAATCATGTTAGTGCCATTATTAGGATGGGCAACGGCACCAGTTGGGAAGGGTACACCTCTGTCACATATTGTCTTCATGCGTATTTGTAGTTTTTTGTTAGTTTTGTTCTTTTTGGCTGTTATTTTTCCATTTTTGTATATATAACAAAATAAACTGCTTTTTTATAGTCCCCTTTTGTCACCTCACACACTTTCTAGTCACTGATACAAATTTTATTGTCTTATTTAAATATATAATAAATAATAAAAAAGTTTCTTGTTTTTTATTGTCTCACCAAAATGTGTGATTATAATGCTTACACCTACGCAAGTAGTTTGAAGTTATCTACTAAGATTTCATCTGTGGTGAAACAAAGAAAACTTCTGTGGTGCTTTTCATAATTCATTACAGTTTAAAGGAATTAGGATAGAATTTGGTCCCATTATTCAGGAGTTGACTTCAATTTTCAACTTTTTGGAAGAGAGGCATAAGAAATAAGCAAAATGGAAGCTGGTTCATTTCTTCGGACAGTCGTGTAAATAGATCAGAGATATTTCTAAATTTTTGTCGGAACAACTAGTTGTATATAGCACTCGGACAATAAGACATCCATTGTATTATATTTGACGTTCCATTTTAATTTTCTTTGAATATGCCAGATTTGTGAACACACCTTAGTAGATCCTGTGTCTTTAAGCAGCCAAAGTTTGCACTACTTAGGATATCAGTGCCAAATACCTCGAACCTGATTCTAGCGAAGGCTCTCATCATCCTCTTCACAGGCCTGGCAAAGTACACGGTCTGCGATGCCTATCTTTGGCATATGCTTAGCCCATCTAAAACGACCTGTCATCAGTTCTACCAGAAGTCTGCAGACCCTGATACCAAGTGACAGTAGAAACCTTGACGTTCTATCAGAAATACCCTGCAGAAGAAATTCTTCAGTAACTTCACACTTATTATTCATATAAATATCTGAGATTTGGTCACTTCGATACCCATTCCATTTCCTTTTCTCTAATCAAGCCCCTTCCTAGGAGACTAGCTCAGGAGCATTTCATCAATATCCCAATTAGCTCTCATTAGTCGGATCATTAACTCGTTTTCGATTTGAAAGTGTTGCAATGCTCATGTTTACATGGAATCGATTTTTGCACATTGACATTTAATAACCACATTCAACTGACTGAGTATCCTGTGTGATGCTCGACGCCGGCAAAAGCTTTAATCGTGTAACGAACACTCTCGCCGCAAAACAGAAACCCCAAAAATGACTGACGACACCACAACTGGAAGCAGTCATGTTTGTTGTGGCGCTGTGTGGTGCGGCGATGTGCTGAGCTGCGCTGTGTAACCGATTCGCAGAAATGGGTTTACGAGCATGCCGCAATCATTGCGCTTATTGAGCAATCACTTTCATTTTCAATACCGCAATACGCAATCCCGCCAGCGGTAAGCGGCAAGTGGCAAGCGGCAAAAGGCGGTATTCGTAGAATTGCCGTGAACTAGTTTCTTGACTCAATTTAATTTTTCTTTTTGTGTGTGTGTGTGTCGGATTTTTTATTAAATGCACTGTGTGGTCATTATTAACAGCAACAATGACAACGACTACAAACAACTACAACACTAACAACAACGCAGCAACAAAGGCAGCATAAAATTTACGCCTTGTAAATTGAACTGACTGTCTGAAGCCAGCGAGCAGAACAGGTGGGTGCTAAAGCAGAGTCTGTGGGTGGCTGGTTGCGGGTTTCATTTTAAAGTGGGTGGACAGCGGCTCCACTGACACTGCTCTACAGTGCTTTAAGAGTCTTGGATTTGGTGCCCCAGACAGTTGCAACACAGTTCACCATTTTACTGTCCTTTCAATTTTCATTAGGAATTTTTTATGTCTACTGCTCGTGCTTGTGCCACCTCAATGGCGGTGGGGGAGTTGGGTGGGGGGAAAACCGCAAATTGTAGCACAATTGACGTTTAGACGAATGACTCGCTAGATTAAGGTGTGTTCTCAAATGGTCTGCTTTGATTTCTGGTTTCTTCCTAACACTATCTTCACCTCTCCCATCATCTCTAGCGTGTTGGGTTGTTGGTGGGTTGTCTTGCTTAAACGTTTCTTAATTGTGTGAGTCGGTCGCTGACGTTATTTACGAGCGTACACACTTGCACACAGGGCCGTGCACGCTTGCTCCATACGCCCAATTGACCCAGCTAAGGAAGGTTCTACGCTTTCAATGCTCAATTAATTTTGATTTTTATAAGTGATTTTGTTGTTGCTGTTATTGTGTTTATTGTTATTGTTGTTGGCTGTTTGCTTTTATTGGTAATAATCTTGATTTTGGTCTCTGGTTTCTCGTCCCATGATGACGGCCATTGTTTATTTTATGTGCAAATGCACGCGAGTGGGGCGTGTGGCCTTCAAATACATGCCCACATACGTATATATATTGACAGGTAGAGATCGATTTTATTTTGTAGGTTTATGTGTTTCGTTTATGCTGGTCATTAGTGCCGTTATTTACGGCGTTAAAATAGTTTATTGATGATATAATTTAGTCATTGAAAAGAGGTTCGAATTTAAATTGCATTGTGTGAGACAACAAACGCATCAAAATAAACACTCAAGAATGAAAATTTATATTCGGTTGGATTAGAACTTAGAACTTAGATACCCCCATGATTTTATTTCTTTAACTCTTTCTAAACCAATTCATGTGAAATAGTGCTTAACATATTTTTAACTATTCCAGTAAATAAAGCGGTTGCATTTGGATCTGAAGGTTGTTTTATTTCTGGTATGGAAGATGGTGCAGACAGGTTGTACACTCCTCTTATTAAGTTTGTAAAACGGTATACATCCTTCCATATTGATATTTGGTTATGTGAATGGACACTACACTATGATCAATCATTTGGTTAAAGTTTAGAATATCCGCATCCAATTTGCTGTTCATTATCAGGATACTATTAACACTTTCAACTGACTTCATATATCATTTATGACTGACAATGAACAGCAAATCGGATCTGATATTTTATCAGGATACTATAAACACTCTCAATGGACTTCAGCTTGTGCTGAAATGAGTGTGATTTAGTAATGTCCGAAGACAGATGATGTAATTGAAGCATATTTTAATGGAACGTCAACTTTGTTACAATAAAAACTGTGAATAAAATACAAAATTGAACTATAGAATCGGATAATTTATACAAAAATATACAATTTCTGGCTTTGAATTAGTTTTCACTGATAAAATGAAGAATCACTCATCTTTAGGATGATATATAGACTATATATTCAGACGACTGCATTAGGTGTTTTGGGCGGGCAGGGCAGATCACAGAGTGGAGGAAGAGGGACAGACCACCGTTGAACAAGATCATTGACACGATCAGAAATCGGTATAGCGCTGGATATGTTATTTGCAGAAATTAACATTTGATATTCTGTACCTAGAATTGATTTGTAATGAGGATAACTAAATGAACAACTAATCACTGAGTAGGGCTCAAATTTGGCGACAACTTTAATAAATGTAGTATCATATACCAGTACATTGAGGAAACCAAAGTAGGTTCAATTGACACACGAACTGCACAGAACTAGTATCATACCTAGAATGGTATCAATAAAAAAACTAAAGATCAGATATCACTCAAAGCGATTATGCTGACACCTAAGACAGGCAATGACACCTAATCACTTAAGTAGTCTATGATGACTCCATCAGAAAATCCACAGCATCACTTTAACACAAAGTAAACTACGATACACAGATTTACGCCAAGTTACAGAAAGAGAACATAAGAAGAATACCTGTCCACGAAATCGGAAAGCAACTATGTCCTTCACGGAAGCCAGACTGCGGTGGTTATAGCATAGGAAATTCTTGAAGCCCCTTGAATGACAATGATTTCATCCATGAATAATTCTCAAAACTTAACTTCATCAAGAATGCCATTGTTTTTATTAAGAATGCCTGAAATAATTGAATAATTTCATTAAAAATTGAACTGAACTCTTACCAGAATCTCGTGTTGCCTTTTTGGAGTTGTTCACAGTTTTCAATCCTGCCGAGCTGCAGACTGGAGTGGCACTTGTAATCTGCATTTCTGGCGCCAACATTTTTCAACGCTAATCTGCCTTTATCAGACATTGTTTGTGGATTAGTGTATGTGTGTGAGCATGTGTGTGTGTGTGTGTGTGTGAGCATGTGTGTCTGTTTGTTGGATCCGCAAAATGAGCCTCCTCTGCTTATTGTTATCGCCCACTGCTGCTGATGTGCGTTATTATTAAATGTCGTATCTCTCCATAAAATGTATTTTGCATGATTACGAGGCGGCGTAGTCGGCAACTGCCTCCAGTTGAAAGTTCCAATAAACTGCCTCGGTCTACGCGCTTGAACTAAAAATAAAATTTAAATGTGTATTAAAAATTCATTCATTGATTTCGTTTTAAGCGAGTCTTTTGTCCATTTAACTGTCATTCGTGCTGTCAATTCGCTATCAATCTCATAATTTACCGTTACAAGCAGCACAATGGCCGAGCGTGCCGTGCCGCACACTGAAGCAGGCACACTTTCCACGTAAATCGCTTGGCAAGGCGGGAAAATGCGCTTCAATGGATGATTGCGCCAGCGCTACCACAATCGGCACTGGGCAGCAGCATCAGCATCAGCATCGGCATCGGTAGCAGCAGCAAAATCTGTCACTCTTGGCCTGGAAATAAGGAGTTACACGCTTACTGCCTTGCGCTCTGCGGTTGCGTATAAATTGAAATTGACATATTCATGCGCTCAGGCAACGCTAGTCACACAGTCAGGCAGATAAAATAACATCATTTTGTGTGTGTGTGTGTGTGTGTGTGTGTGGAGGGAGTGTGGTGAACATGTTGCAACAAATTTCCATTGCAAAATTATTTTACGAATCGCCACCGCCGGTTGTGCGGCGAGAATGGGCGGACAGGGCAGATCAGAGAGTGGAGAGAGAGAGAGAGAGACAGACCACCGTTGAACAAGATCATTGACACGATCAGAAATCGGTATAGCGCTCGATATGGTATTTGCAGAAATTAAAATTCGGAATAGCTCATTTTTATTTCAAACGTGTTGACTTCTTGACTCGCTGCATACCGCTGCCAGCCACAGCGATGCAGGAATGGAGCAACCAGCCAAACGCTGCCAGCTGCAGTAAGAAATTGTTTACAATTGCTCGATTGCGTTTGCAACACAATCGCGCAATCGTTTAAACTCCGGCATTGCAACATGCAAAGCAAGCTGCCTGCATTTTAGTGGTGGGTTCTCGTATCTCGAGTAGAGTAGAGCCACTGACATTTACTGCACCGGAGTTGCGGGATGCTATTGCTTGATACTGGATGCTGTTGCCCAAACATGCACACAACTCTACTCAAAACATGACAAAACGATTTTAAGTCAAACATGACTAAAAGCTAGAAAAACAGAACACACAAGGATGCAATGTGGCAGAGTGGACGGTCCGACTGGCTGGCTGACTGACTGGCTGCCTGTGTGCCGTGGGCGACAACACGCTGAGGCATTTTCCGAAATGGGCTGCTTCGAGAAGGGCCAAATAAATGTAGCACGAAAGATACTTGCGTACTTGTGTGCGCATAGTTTGCAAACGAAATTCAATATTTTTCTTTTGATGCGGCCAAATACGAGTGTGTCCAGGCCGACTGAGTCCAGTCCACGGCAGAATTGTGTGCGCAGAAAACCCCAAATGGAGCGAGCCAGTGCAGAGTGCACAGTGCATGAAATTGAATTGTATTACGTTGATTTTTATTGTGATTGTCTTATTATTTTATTATTTTATTTGCTGAGGCCCACAAGCATGGTCGGCACAATGGGCACCAACCACAACAATGCAGCAGGACTCAAGTACGAGTGCGCGTTCAGCTTAGCTGCCAGTTGCACGTACACACGAGTATCTCACCGCTGGCAGCGGCCTCTTGTTGGCTTTTTATCTTGAGCGCTTTTGGGATTACGAGTATTGTTGTATTTTGCTTTTGTTTGGCGCTGACAATGACGACGACAGACACGAGTACGTTTTTGCAATAAAAAAATGGAACCTTTCTTATACAGACGGGGTCGCTGTGAACATATGCGCATAGTTGGATTAACTAAACAGGTTGGCTTTATATAAGCTATCAGCAGATCCAAATGCTGGGGCGAAACTTCTCTAAATCCATATCTCTCCTTTAATAAGACTCTGTAGAAGAACTACTTACATGAGTTCACAGATAGCTACTATAGGTGAGAGGCAGAAACTTTGATACTGGAGTCTTCGGAATGCGGCAGTGCGAATATGTTTTCATTTGGCCTAGCACCCAGCATACCATAAACCGGCCATGTCGAAGCAGTCAGCAGCGAGAGTCTACGATATTCCAGCCGCCAAAAATGGTCAAACTGAATTTGTTTCCTTTTATTTACCTTTTTGTAAAGGCGGAATTTTTACTCTGCGATCTTGAAATGTTTGCTTTAAAACAAATATTCATACAAAGAAAGGAAGCTGGTTTTGATCGATTGCGAGATACCCTACACAAGTGATGTTCAAGTCCGAACAATTTAACTGACTTGCTATTTCCCATATCATAATATCACAAGCTGTTTATATATACTCGTATGTGAATTATGGGGGTGATAATCGATATGCTCCGCCCACACTAAAAATAGTTTTGTTAACAGTTCCGAATACTGAATGGTTTTTAGTCACACAAGAATTTTTATTTAATTTAACTTTATTTTATTGTAATTTACTTAATTGTATTTTTTTATTCAGAAGAACTCAAAATGCCATTACTTGGGCTACGCTGTTCTACAGCTTTGTGCTAGTAAGTTCCTTAGCATGAAAGAGACGGCGAGATTGTCGAGTCCTAGAAACACACATTTCATATATACTTATGGGAAATATCATAAGTGTGAACGAGATAGCAATATCATTGCACTTTATATTTGAAGTTTTGTCATGTTCGATCATAAATGTCGAAATTCTTTTTCGTCACTTGTTTCTGAAAACTTTTGATACCCCTTCAATGGGAAACCACTCAGAGAAGAATATATCTCCAGAACTAAGAATACATAACTATATAGCTGGAACACATCCAAGCGATTAAAACATTTGCACGACGTCCGTAGACTTTATGTTGTCTTTTTATAGGGTGTAAAAATTGGAAAAATGCGACTTAAAATAAAAACCAACTTTCAATCGTTTTAAATCGTTCGCTTTGGCCGTTTTTATTGCAAGTCTCCGCGACATGATGACCGTTGATGCATCATGCAACATGTCAACTGCCAGCCAAAAAGGACATTACGAAATTTTACGTGTTTATTTTATGACGTAGTATTGTACAAGCATATGAAAGCGATTACATCATGCAGCAAGATGCCAGCCTCTTCCAGCGATTTGCTAACAATTCGGTTTATGTTTATCCTTTCTAAGGCAACCATTGTGTTCAGTTGCCGTATAAGGCGAAAGTGCGTAAACGTAAACGTTTTTCTCCTCATACGAGTTTGTATAAATTTGTAAAAGTAATTGCGCGAGCATCCGTTCAACGCGCAATCGTACTGGACTCATGCGGCCAGTGCTGTGTCCGATGTACCCGTCCGTCCAGAGCGGCTACCCATATTTGGCCGACCTGTCCCAGGGCTTTGTTGCACGAGTGCTCATATTTGTTTTCTTCCCAGTAGCTTGACAAACGTTTTATTGTGGATTTTATTTATTTATTTATTTATTTATTTATTTTAATGCTTGCAGGCCTGTGCTCCGCGTTATATTTTCCATACAATGACGCCAACGAAAATGCTGCGTTACGATCCAGTTGGAACGTGCTTTACATCCAGAAACTTTACGCAATTCAATGAAGTTTCACCTTGTCGGACAAGTAAGTAAATAACCATAAATAATTTTAAAGAAATTTATTTCGTTTTTGTTTATCCAATATATTATTACATTTTTTTAAAATTTTTATAAATATACATAACAATGAACGTCAATTGTATCCATGGAAAAACTCAACCTTCGAATAAGAAGTCGAGAAAGGCACGATAGGCTATCGTTGTGTTATTGTTATATAATATATATGCATCTAGATCCTTGGCTCCTGTCGAAGTTTAATAGTCAAATAGACGAAGACACATTTCAAAGACAACTTTTCAAATAATACATAAATCCATTGTCACTTAGTTCAATCAGTAACACACATTTAGACAACAAGAGCACACGGAAAAACAAGGGCAAAAGAAATAGAGCTGAATCATCCCGGTTCGACCGTTGCATTGAAATGAATCAAACTATTGAACTATCGTCCATACAGTTTTCTATCTTAACTGCCACCTGAGATGCGTCCCCCTTCTTCATTTCTATCTGATCTAATAATCATATTGTTCGTAATTGAATAACTTGTTTGGAGTTAATCGTTCATGGATGACATGATTCTGTGCCTGTATTTGTAAGTTCTACAAAATAGTTCCCTCGTTCTACAAAATAGTTCCCTTATGACTTTGGGGCACATTTCCATATGATAAACGGCGCTTAATTTTCCCTTTACCGAAACTTCTCTCGCAAACAGAATTCCTAAAAATGCATTTATCCTTTTGTGTAGTGGGCTGCATTAATATCACCATAAAAATGGGTATGGACACTTTGTTGTGGCTGTCAATTTCCCACATTTCACTAAATAAGACACTCATAAAACCATGAATTGAAGCAGTGGAATCCTCTCAACTGCAATCACAGCGGCAATAACTAAACTGCAATTTAATACTTTGAAGGTGTCAAATGTCACAGCTAAAAATACACACACATCGAATGAGATACGCACACATAAAATTTGCTACCGTATACAGGCATGGCTATACACGTGTGGATAGAGCGCCTGGTATCCTGCACGATTTTTAACCCCAGCCATAAAAACGCGCTGCACACATGCACCTAAAATAACTTCAAATTTCAACCGAAGAAGGAACATTTTATGTTATGCACTTCGGTTGTTTTTGTTTATATTTAGTTTTACTTTTAAGTTTTGACTAAAGCAGCGCCCTGGTCTATATGGTCATAGTCAGCGTCGGTAAGCAGGAGTTCTTAAACTTGCTCAGGAATTTCAATATACAATTTTTGAGTGGCTCTGTGATGTGGCTCAGCATTGGTGCCCTATGTCCAACAAACGTTTGTGATACTCTGCTGATATAATTTCCCCAATGGAATATTTTTCATACTTCATGAAATTTTTAGAATGGCATTGGAACTCCCTATAAATACTCTTTCTTCAGATTCCAGTCTATGTTTCTTAATAGAACGTATTTTTATTTTTGTTACTTGAATGTTTTGAAAGTGTTTAATTCGCTCTTTAACTCCATCCACCCTTGTCCTTCCATATTGTTATCATTGATAGATAAAGGATACAATAGATGAAGACGGCAAACATTTGTAGGTGAAAAATGGAGCTATTATAACTTCATATCGATTCTGACGTGTAGTTTACGTTAATCTACAAAACACACGCGTAACAATTCTTTCCATTATAGGTAAGTCCTCATTTGAAATGGAATTGCTTGTTCAGGGATGTGATAATTTTAATGTAATATCGTTTCTGGTTTACTGGGCGTTCGAATTAGCGATCTTCAAACAGTGTTCAATGAACGTTTGGGAAGCTCTGACGTCAGTCTACCTATTTACATTTCTTCATACATACTTGTGTGTATTTCCAAAAATAGCACAAATGTTGTGCACAGCATCTGTCAGGCACACATTCACTCCTCTCCACGTCTTCGTCCGTCTTGTGCAGTCTTTTAAAAAAGTAAATTTAGAAAGAAACTAAAAATTAAACAAAACTTTTGTAAATGCATCTCAAAAGATATTTAAGAAAAAATTGGAAACCATTTCGAACGATTAATAGTACATTGAATGTTATAAAGTATTTTACGATTTATTGGAAAAATCAGTGCAAACACACAGCCACGCTTACCTACAGTTATGCCCTATTCCCTATTCCCAAGAGGCAAGTCGGCCGTACATTCCGACATTTCTAAAAGCAATAAATACCAACTTAGCGCACAAAATACCAAACAAATAGTTCAGAGAATTCAAGAATTGAGACAAGAAAAAAATCCACAAGAAAAAAGCAACAACCAGAGAAGCTAATTGAAATTCTACACGGGGGCGATTTTATTATGAGAATTACTACCTTCTTAAATGCTGAAAAGCTGCACAAACCCACACGCAAACGCACACGCTCACGTATAGGAACACTCTCCCATACATATGCCAACTCACCTAAACTCGCACAAAGATACTCCTCTGCACGCATGTGCAGAAGCGCAACATTTATTTAAGAAGCATTGCACATGTCACCATGCAACAAGCCGGGCAACCGTCCGACCAACCAAGCTGGCAGGCAGGCAGGCAGTCAGCAGTGCGGCCAGCCATATGCGGTCATGTACTTGCATTGTACTTCATGCCCAGTTCGTCCTCCGAGCACACATTCTGCCGTCAACCGCTGACCGCTTCTTGTTCTTACGTGCGAGCCGCTCTTTTTTGCCCACAACTGCAGCAGTTGTGGCCTGCCCAGAAACAATCGCGAGAGTTTAAATTGAAACACTTTGGAGACAAATTGTTATCGTTTAATTTGATCTGGCGCGCACGATCGTGCTGCCAGCGGTCTAAGCAGTTTTTGTGCAAATGCGCCAGCCTCCTGAGTTAAGGCTCGATCACTGCAAAATCAGCGGTACGACAATGCTGCTTGATTTTAGCCTTTGTGCGTGTGTGCGGCTCTTCCTGGCTAAGTTGGATGTCAATGTTGCTTTTAAATGTTTTAATTCCTTAGAGCACAATTATCCTTATTTGGCACATACATTCCCGCTCACACATGCCCATACCCACATAAACGGAATTGTACTCGTACAGTGTAAAGGCCCTTTGAAGTGGCGTAGGAATTATTTACAAATTCCTTTTTGATTTATTTCTATATCTGAAATTACGACTGATAATCGGCCATCAGCATCAATTTGCTATTGGCAATTTAAAAATGTTGCTCTGCCCGCTCTCTCTCTCTCTCTCTCTCTCTCTCTCTGTCCATATGTACCCGTATAGGTATTCTCTTTGCCACTTAGTGAGCTATGCTTGCAGTCATAATGTGGCATGATAGAAGGTGGCAGCTTCCCGTACAAACTGCAGCTATCAAACAACAGATGACTTTGATAGTAGCGTTGACTACAAACAAGAGAACTATAGGGACGCTATTACCTTATATGATTGTATCATGGTTTCAAGTGTTTGCAGAAGCAGGCAGGATACGAACATGATTGTACCAACAGTTTTTGCTTAATATTCAAAGTAATGCAAGATATCTGGATATATCAAGATTCATTTCTAGTATGACTTTAAATATGCTCGTATTTGGTTCTTCAATTGAGTTCACAAACATTGGAAATATTTTCCTTACTTTCTGAAATTAGTTTGTTTAAATATCCCTAAGATTCTCAGATTCCTTTCAAACATTATTACCTACAATAAATAATAATAGAAATACTTTAATAATTTACTTCTATGTTCAATCACCATAGTCATGTCATCACCATATGTTCAATCACCACGATGGCTTAGTACGATCGACCATCTAAAAAATTTTGTGGAGAATATTTTTGGTGTGTTCTAGAAAAATTGTTTTGGCACAAAACTTTCCGGAGAACAATTGAAAATTGGTGAATTTTTTCAAACAGGGTGTACAATGTGTCAGTCCTCCCCAATTGGGAATATTGTAAATTTCCATACAAATTGCATACACACACACCTCAAAACCCTTTCCGAATCATCGACTAAATCCAAGTGTACTGCTATGAAAATTCTCTGTAGAAGGAAATTCAATGATTTTCTAAGGTCACAAACTACGGGTATATATTTATGTCACAGTCTCACAGGCTTGTGGAGCACTTGAAGCATGCCAGTAAAAGGTAGCTTTCGGGAAACCCAAAAGAAAGTGTGGAATAAAGCACGTCTTTGTAGTTTTGTTTCATTAAAGCATTGCATTACAAATTTCACTTACAATCGGTTAACAAGTTTCCGGCTTTAACAACGCTGTTCATTTTTAGGCCTGTCCAATCGAGCGCTAAAGAGTCCCCGTTTTCGTATCCAAGTTCACTCTGGACAAAATACAAAAACTTTAGCTTCTCTTTAGGATTAGATTCTGAATTATGTATACAAGTTATCCACCTGTCAGTCCTCTAAGTAATGATTGGCAAAATACAAGAACTTTAAGCTTATCTTTAGGGTTAGATTCTTGAATTCTGTATACAAGTTATCTACCTGTCAGTCCTCTAAGTAATGAGTGGACAAAATATAAAAACTTGAAGCTTATCTTTTGGGTCAGATTCTGAATTATGTATACAAGTTATCCACCTGTCAGTTCCCTAAGTAATGAGTGCAGAACTACCTTGTGACCATAGGTCGCAATTTCCCTGAACTGGCTTGGACAATGCTACAGATTGCAGGAGTATATCTCTTCCTTTTCAAATTATTATTCTATGGAGTTATAGAAGATCCGCTGTAGCCTTTTTTCTAATAAGGCAACGAATTTCTCTGACCATCTTGTTGCATCCGAAGTTACTGACTGAGTGTGTCCATCAAGGTCGATTGTTTCTGTTAGGTTTGTATTGAGTACCTTGATTCCATTGAGCTGCTGCTCCTCTTATTACCTTCGAGACAGTTTGTATTGAGTACCTTGATTCCATTGAGCTGCTGCTCCTTTTATTACCTTCGAGACAGTTTATGAATCACGTACATTTCTGTGTTCGTGAACTGGTCATTAAATGAATTAAGTAATCATTCAAGCGTAATAGAAAATACAGAAGAATACAAGGAACCGACTACAGAAAAATAAAAGGAGTGTTGCTCTTATACTTGTAATACATCGACCATTTAGTGTGCAAACTTGTAAATTCAATTAATGTTTTTAATTTGCTAGACACATAAATAATAGTCTCAATACTCATCTTCCTTTTCAGATAACTGGGGCTATCACAGACAAGGTTCCTGTCAGGCTGGTTTCAGTGCAGCTCCTAGCAAAGTAAGTACACATTTCATGAACCAACTTTTTTCTCTTAATGTCTCGGAACTGCCGAGTCATTAATTTACTGTCCATAACAGTTACTATTCTCCCAATTGTTCGCTCTGACGTGACTCCCAACGTGACTGCACGTTCTCAGGGCAATGCCTTCTTCGACTGATGTCAACAGAAACCAATACGATTTTGCAAAAAGAAATCCCTTTCATCGATGTTTCTTGCTTCTACTCGTAATTCAGACAACTTAGTACCGCGTCGTACACTTTCTGGGCACTCACAGACGCTCAAACTGCAGTCGTGCAGTCGGAGCGCACCAAAAGAACTGAAAGGAACGTTGCGAATTGATATTCAAAAAATTGACGCTTCGAAAAATTTACATTTTTTGCATTTTCGTGAAATCGTTTGAAAAGTTCTGTGCTACATTATGCAAATACAAACGTTTCCAACACCTACAATGTGCTATTTATACTCACACTGTAGACGATTGATAAGTTTCCGACAATTTGTTTCCATTCTCTACTCTTATGGATGCACAAATTTCTTACGATGTCTGCGAACTTTATTTATTTATTACTTTATAGAATAAAAGTCGGCCACAATGGGCCTTGAACAGGCCTAAGTGAGTCTCAGGAGAGCCATCTAACATACCTACCTAGAATAAAAGTCTGATCATAGTGTTTTTTAATTATAATTACCTACGCAGGGAAGTGCCTCTCAACAATGGAGTACTTGGGTTTGAATGCCTGTGATTCAAATGAATGTAACGCAACTTAAGGCAAATTTAATTTATTAACTAAAGTTATTTTAGTTAAATAGCATTGTGATCAGATCTTTATATATCGCAAATAAACTATTTAACCTTCGATATCAATTTTTTGCAGAATGGTGATCGTTTGTATATTGGTGCTCCCGGTAGCTGGTACTGGCAAGGTAGGTTTCGATAGACAGTTATCGGGTTCAATCATTCAAGTTCTATTATAACCGTATTTTATAAACCCTACTCGTAGTTTTTGTTTATTTTTGAGTAATTTGGAGACCAAATATTTTCCTGTAAATTATGAACAATTTCTAATTTGAACAACTTTAAATTCCCCCGTATTCATATCTAAATGTGGAATGTTAAATATTGTTCCCTAAATGTTTATATTTTTTATATTTTGATTTCTTTATTTATTTTAAATTACCACTTTTACAAGGAACTTTTTTTTCAATATCTCTTTAAGATTTTTTTGTACTTTTCTGAGAGTAAAATTTGTTTATGTATAATATTTAAACTAAGTTTTAGTATAAATTGTGTCTTTGATGTTTGATGTATGTGTGGCTGAGGTGCTTAGAATGGTTTTCTGGGACGGGGGGAAACTGCAACAAACGCAAGTGCATATACGAGAGTAGTGGGTCTCTTCAAATCTGAAATATTGTTGTTAGCAAGCATGCTCCGATCGCAGTTTTAAGTATTTGCCAGCAATGTGAGCAAGAGCTCTTTGAAAAATTCGTCAATTATTTTGTTGGATTATGCATGATTGGATTTGTGAAAATTGTACTAAACATTGAAATTGCTGTTATATACTTCCATATATGTATCTAAGTATATATGTATGCGTATTGGGTGGTGCGGAAACGTTAAATTCACAACTCTTGCACAATTGCATATTGTATTTACGAGTATTTACTTACCTTCAATTACAATTTAGAAACTAAGCAGCAAGACCGGAGAGGTCAACAACTTCAATAATGGCAACAATGCACAAACTTTGTTGGAAATCACTCAATAAGCTGTGACAAAGCACTGTCAGTGATTTGACAAGTACCCCTAAAAAAATGTTTAAGAATTTGCCAACTTTTGGTTGGGGGAAACACTCATGCGTTGAAAGCGGGGTCTTCTTTGCGATTTTTGAAATCAGTGCAGTGGTTAGTTTCGAGGTACAGTGGAACAAATCAAAGGGTAAGAGATAGAAACTAACGTTTTTGAAATCCGAAAGTATATAAAGTTTTTTTCTGATTCGAATTGTGGTAGTAAATGTAACGGAAACACTTCCAAGGACGGAAAATATCAAAGAGTGGGCTTCATTGGTACTGATAGGCTGCTAGGATCGCAGTTGTGGAGTTTCTTTCTACACGTTTTTATATACTTTCGAAGTTAGTGAGTTGCCAATACTGATAAGCACACTAGGCTTGCAGTTCTGGAGTCTATTTCGACAGGTTTTTATATATTTCTTCCCTTCGAGTCGAAGTTAGTTAGTTGCCAATATTGATAAGCACACTAGGCTTTCAATTATGGAGTTTCTTTCCACAGGTTTTTATATATTTTCCTCTTCGAGTCGAAGTTAGTTAGTTGCCAATATTGATAAGCATGCTAGGCTTTCAATTATGGAGTTTCTTTCCACAGGTTTTTATATATTTTCCTCTTCGAGTCGAAGTTAGTGACTGCCAATACTCATAAGCATGCTAGGCGTGCAGTTCTGGAGATTCTTTCCACAGGTTTTTATATATTTCTTCCCTTCGGTTCTAAATTAGTTAGTTGCCAATACTCATAAGCATGCTAGGCGTGCAGTTCTGGAGATTCTTTCCACAGGTTTTTATATATTTCTTCCCTTCGGTTCTAAGTTAGTTAGTTGCCAATACTCATAACCATGCTAGGCTTGCAATTATGGAGTTTCTTTCCACAGGTTTTTATATATTTTCCTCTTCGAGTCGAAGTTAGTGAGTCTCCTCCTTACCACAAAACGTTAATTATTACAATAAACTTTCCGTACTACCCAATAATCAGACAATCGTCTCTAAATTAGTTCTCTTTTAGTTTATTTTGTATGTATATAAATTGTAAGCTTATGTTTAATGTTTACAATAATTATTATTAAATTATTTATTATTATTATTTTCTTCTCGTTTTCTGCCCGTGTTTCTGCACTTTCCTACAAAACAAAACAAACAAACAAAAATTATATAAATATTTTTATACCGTTCATGTGTGCGAAATGTTCTTATGTTGTTGTGTTGCTCTTCTGCCAACTGCAAAAATAAACAAACAAACAAACAAACACACCCATATCCAATCCGATTTCCAATAAACCACCAATTATACCACCAAACCACCAACCAAAATAATTCTAATCAAATAAAATAAAACAACAAAATTAAATCAAATATAAAAATTGCTCAATTTCGATGCTAAATGTAAACAGGACAAGCCTACTCCATATCGCCAGATGCAACATTCCCATATAAGCCGCCTTATTATCAACCTTTTGGCACCGGAGGTAATATGCTAGAACAATATTGCTAGAGAAATATTAAAAAACAAAAGAATTAGACAAACATTTTGTACAAAATTTATTCACTATTTTAATGCAAAAATAACTTCGTTTTAATTGATTCACAAAAAAGACAAAAAATTTAAAAAAAAATGGTGTGTTGTTATTTTTTTTTCTTTAATAATTTATAAGTTCAAATTCATGGATCAAACGTATCACGAGTTGAATGATTGGATACTTTCCAGCTGAAATTTTTTACAGCCGCTTCCGATTGTAAAGTCATTAAACTCTGAAGAGTGCTGCAAAATAAATTGTTCGGGAGTGATGTGGAGATAATAGTAATGGAGCACAAATATCATTTAAGCGATTATAAACAGAAACTATAAAGCTGCTAATCTCGAACAAAAACAGCATTTGAGATTGGTATAGAATAGTATGAGACCGGTGCCTGAGATTGAAACTACCTGAATTCAAACTCATGTGAGTAATGCAGAATTCTTTGGGATTCACGATGATCTCCAACACAAACAGCCTTTAAGATCCCCAAATATATCTTGGATTTTTGACACTCTTTTAAGTTTAATGAATTTACAATCCACAAACCACACGCCCACTAAGCCGCCTCTCTTTACGATTGTTTGCAATTTATCGCTAATGGTTTTTGCCGCTGCTAATATGTTTATTTTTATTAAATCTATTGTTATTATTCTTTATTTTTCCTTAACTTCTCATGGATTTTTTTCAAAATTAATAAAACAATACTTCCAACTATAATCAAAACTGGTGTCTTGAGTAAAGCATAAAATCATTTTATAACTATGACAATGCTTTAAGATTTTGAACGATTTTAAGAATGTTACTACTGCACCCATCTGCCCGCACCCATTTGCTACCTACACACCAGCATTCTTAAAGATTTCGTACTTCATCTTTCAAATTCTTAATTCCATTGAATATGCTGCATACACATCTAATCCGATATACCAGCTCAACAAGAGTTGTGCCAAAGCCCTTTTATGACAACGGCTGTGCCTAGTATATTAAGTGGTCCAAGTTATAATTTAGGTCACAAATCTCATGGATTATTCATTCAAGTCTGGGTATAGGTTCATCAAAGTGGTTAGGGTGGATATTTCTAGAGTTTTTTTATTTCTTTAACTTTTAATTAATTTATCACCGTTTTCTTAAGCGAACGTTTTTTCAGTTATTTTATAGATTATATTCCGATATATTGATTTACTTATACTCGTATATTAACTTACGTCGTACTTGAATATGTCTGAGAGATAACCGCACTGATGACTGTGATAAAAATTCAGCATTTTCTGAAGTCATACAGTGAATCAATCCCTTTCATTTTTTCTAATAATGAATTTTGCTGAACAATTATGGAAAATCCGACTTTAGAGTTTATTATAATACTGTAAAATAGTGATGATTATAATACTGTAAAATAGTTTTGATTGTAATACTGTAAAATAGTGATGATTAGAATACTGTAAAATAGTGATGATTAGAATACTGTAAAATAGCGATGATTATAATACAGTAAAATAATGCTAATTATAATACTGTAAGATAATGATGATTAGAATACTGTAAAATAGTGATGATTATAGTACTGTAAAACAGAGTTGATTATAATACTGTAGAAGTGTTTCGTAGACTGCATGTATTGTAAAAAAACCTTCAGCAAACATGTCAATCATTTATAGTAGAGTATATATAAAATATGCCAGATCTAGCAAGTTTTTCACAAAAATGATATCATTGTTCGGAGTGGAATTCAAATATAATTTTATATAGTTCCAAACTTCATATTGTCCAATTTTTCTGCCAATTCAGCTTCCAATAATATGAAGCATTTTATTATTAAAGAGTCACTTAAGGCTGAGTCCATACTTGATCCTTTTCAAACTTTTTGAGAGTACTCTATTCTCATACCCTATTAACAATTAGGGAACGAAATCTCATAAAATCCCCTTAAAAATCGAATATACAATAGAATCACCACATTATGGAAGTGGAAGAAGGAAACATTGATCTGTATGGTATTGATAAGCTCAGCGGACACTGGGAATACACAATTTAAATGATGAATTGTGGAACCCTGGAAATGGACACTTCCCAACGAATTCTCTGTGAATAGATACAAGCAAGGGAAGATGAAGAGCTTGATTTGTATTTGTATTCCAGAGGATAGTGACACACAAAATATTATTTCCCAGTCTCAAGTTTTGTGATTTCATGAAGCTACGAATCTTTCCATGAAATTTTTTCAAAGGACAGTTCCATTGCATGCCTACGAAAGGCTTCCTAGTTGCATCTGCAACAGTCATCGGTGGAATTACTTTAGTTCGGTTATTTATCAGACATGCCGTGCGTAATTTAACGTTAATTATAATTGATTCAGTTAAATATATTATTTTGTTTTTATGTAAAAGTTTATTTCCTCAGTTAGCAGCACTTTCATTTTATTATTGACACACTCTGGTTCTCAGTTCATTCTATTCCATTCCTCCACATTGACTGGGTTCACTTACAATTATAAATAGTGTTCTCTATTCGCATGCATGTGTTCTAGAAAAGAGCTCCCTGTTTGCGCTTCTATTAACTGCTTCCGTAGTCTTATATGCAAGAATTGCTTCAACTTAATACAAACTCATTCCATTAAACTGCTAAAAAGCCCACTTGCACTGTTTTGCTGTAATATAACTCCTTCCACACAAAAACAGGTCAAACCTACTCGTATGATGTGACGCGGCCGGAGAATCAGGTGTTCTCGACTGCTGAGAGCAGTTCACAGGATGACGACTCGTACCTTGGTTACTCGATGACGACGGGCGATTTTACTGGCGATGGCACCGATGATGTCGCCATAGGTATGCCTCGTGGTGCTGGTTTGCTCGGAAAAATCGTGGTCAATCGTTGGAACATGGCGAATATCTTCAACATAACTGGTAGACAAATAGGCGAGTACTTTGGATATGCTTTGGCGGCAGCTGATTTGGATGGCGATGGTTTGGATGATCTCATTATTGGTGCCCCGATGTTCAGTGAGCCGGGCAATGTGGAGGGCAAATATGATGTCGGTCGTGTGTACGTGCTTCTGCAGACTAGCACAGTAGATGTAAGTGCCACAGTTACTATTTTAATTAGGGATCATATAAATTATGATATGGATTCTGCAGGCTAATCGTTGGACCACGGAACACATACGTGATGGTTACAATACCAAAGGTCGCTTCGGTTTGTCACTCGCTGCTCTTGGCGATATTAATCGTGATGGCTACGGTGATTTTGCTGTGGGCGCACCCTATGACGGACCAGAAGGCCGTGGGGTAGTTTACATTTTCCATGGTTCTGCGTCCGGTCCTCTACAGAAGCCTTCTCAAATCATCAAATCTGAAGATATTGTTGAGGGTGCTCCGTATCCGCGCACCTTTGGCTTCTCGCTGTCGGGTGGCGTTGACATGGATGGCAACACTTATCCCGATTTGGCTGTGGGAGCTTACGCCTCCGATCAGGTGTTCATCTTTAAGTCGCGACCAGTGGCCGCTGTCAATGCCATGACTACTTTCATATCTCCGTCCAAACTAATCAACATCGAGGAGAAGAATTGTCAGACGGTACGCGACGGAAAGCATGTTGCCTGCACAGACATTATGACCTGTTGGAGCTATACAGGCGAGTACTTGCCCAGTAATTTGGAATTTGATGTATCCTGGGTGTTGGATGCCAAGAAGCCGAAGAGCCCACGCATGTTCTTCCTTCTGGATGAGGGTAAAAATATTAGAAACCAATCAATCAGCTTGCCCTACGGCAAGACTTATTGTCGCAATGAGACAGTGTACCTGGTAGATAATGTACAGGACAAATTGACGGCCTTAGAAGTGGAAACGCGTTACAATTTGAGAAGTAGTCGCCGTTTAGCGCCAGTAATTAGGCGGAAGCGAGAAGCTCTGGAACCGGTAATTGATCAGAACAGAGAAATTGTGCAACGCGACGCCATCAACATTCAAAAGAATTGTGGATCCGACAATATTTGTGAGCCTGATTTGCGCCTGGAAATCAAGTAAGGATAAACTTATGTCAATAATAGAAATGTAGTCTGATAATCTCTTCTCTAGAACTGTAGACAAGTACTTACTTGGATCCCGCGAACCTCTGTCGATTGAGGTCCTCATTTCCAACGTCAATGAGGATGCCTTTGAGGCAGCGTTCTACATGGTAATGCCCAAGGATCTCGACTTTAAGAAGATACAACAAATTGGGGACAAAGCTGATACGCCAATCACATGTACCGCTCCTTCCGAAGTTAACAACTACACATTGAAGTGTGACATTGGCAATCCCCTGCAAGGCAGGAAAGTAGTAAGTACCAAGGTCGGCTGGACCTCCTCCAGGCATGCTTCCACCTGTTATTCTCCAGACTTACGGATAAACTTAAACTTAATTTTGTCTTAGGCTAACTTCAAAGTGGTAATGTTGCCGTCGCATAAAGTAGGCATGGCTCCTAGTTATGACTTCTTCATGGAGGCGAATTCTACGAATTTGGAAAAGGCAGGTTCACACTTCGACAATATCATACGAAAGAGCATCGGTATTTGGGTTGAAACGGATCTGTCAATTGAAGGGTATGCAATTTTAATATAACTAAATTTTTTTATCTTCCCAATTTTCCATCTCTTTTTCTGCCCACACAGCACATCTCTGCCCGACTTCCAGCTGTACAAAGCTGCTGATTTCCAGTCTGTTGAAAACTCTACCAAGGAAGACGATCTCGGCCCTCAAGTGGTGCACATATATAATATACGCAATAACGGGCCATCCACTATCGACGAAGCTATTGTTCTTATCCATTATCCATACGAGACCATTGGTGGCGATCTGCTCATGTACATGACCAATCAGCCGGAAACCGATGGCAACATCGTCTGTGATCCGCATATCACGGTCAATTCACGCAACCTGCAGCTAGATCAAGCCTTGGTGCGTAAGTCATACCTGGAGCAAATTGGAGCTGCAGTGCGCACTGGTGGGTCATCTTCTTCTAGCTCCAGTGGTGTTCACATAGAGCAGTCGCAAAGTGGTGGCAGCAGAGGCACAACCGCCGTTTCCATTGGACGTGGCACCAAAGTATTGAGCGAAGAGGAGAAGAAACGCTTGGAAAAGGAAGATGAACAGGACGTGTCCGGAGATGCTTCCTTCATTCATTCCCAAAGAGCTAATGCCGCGGCCGAGGCAAGTGCCAATTCTGGCGGATCGGGCTCTGGTTCCAATGGCAGTTGGTCGTGGTCTTCTTCGTGGAATTCAACGTCAAATGGACGCAATCCTTCTATAATTGTATCCACCAAGAATAGCTCGGTTTATTATGATGCCAATGGACAGCCCCACGTGGTGGAGAGCAGCACTGAGTACGTAAGAAGCCTTGACCGAGCCCCCAGTTATTACGCAGAACAACATTCGGCAAACTACCAGCAAGCGCCGTCAAGCAATGTGGCTGCTGCAAATGTGGGTGGGGCAGTTTTCCGCACTAACACACAACAGCAACACCAACAGGAACAACAATCCTCACCAGTAGGTGGTCATAATGCACGTGGCCATATACAAATGGCCGGTTCTGGCGCCACTCCAAACTATCAAAAGTCCTATGCCAACTACGGCCAGGCTGGAGGCTCTACAAGCGGAACACACCGTCCTCAGCACGGTGCCACAGCTTACAATGAGTTGGCGGCTGGCAGCAATAATTTCGAAAAGGCTGCTCAAGGCGGTCATGGATTCCAAGCTGGCACACTCGACCTGGGCACTCTCAACCGCGGCAATGTTGACAATGAGTTGCGCCCACGTGGCGGTCATGACAACGCCGGTAACTATGGATATCAGCAAACGTATGCCAGTTCAGGTCATGGACCTCAGCAAGGTGGCGGCAGCTACCATCAGTCCTCATCGAGCTACAACAGCGGCGGCAAACCCTATTACGGCATGGAAAATGAAGACTACTATGATGAAGAGAATGGCCCGCAAGCTGGACAACAGCAACAGTGGTCGCATTCATCCGCCTCCAATGCAAAACGCCGCTTCCGACGCGAAGGCACCACCACCACGGAGCCCACACAGATCGATCTGAACTCACCCTGCAAGGCGGCCAAATGCGAAACACTGCGTTGCGTTGCCAAGAATCTGGGCAAAGACGATGGCGTTTGGGTGGCCATCCGCACGCGCATGGTCGCCAAGACCATGGAAAAGTTGGCCTCGAATGTGCCGCTGAATATCTCGACGATGGCGGTGTCCTATGTGACGCGGCTGCCGTACATCGGCCAGCCCAAAGACGAGATCATCAAGTCGCACGAGATCTTCTACAAGGCAGTGCCAGAGCCCACGCCGGTGCCCGACGTAGTGCCGTTGTGGGTGGTGGTGTTGGCCGCCTGTGCGGGTGCGCTGATATTGCTGTTGTTGGTCTTTTTGCTGTACAAGGTAAGTGGAAGCAGAAATTGTATCAAACATTTACTCATGAGAATTTTGCTTGCAGTGCGGATTCTTCAATCGCAATCGCCCCACCGATCACTCCATGGAGCGGCAGCCACTTCGCAACGGCTACCACGGCGATGAGCACTTGTGAAGCTGTTGAACAGCGTAACAAATCAATTGCCACTGAACAACAAGGAAATCTTTAAGAATTTGTGGGCGCCCACAACAAAACGAAATTAAACGAATTGCCATTGAGATTAAGTACACCCGGCAACAGCAGCGAAGGCGACTTGCCAAGCCACACGCTCTGTTGCTGGCCGCCGGAATGTGCAGGGGCGGCACTTTTCAAAAAGGTGCTGCTGCCCACTTCCAGCTGCACAGAAATCTCAAAACTATTTTTACAACGAGACGAAGTTTCTACAAACATAACAAAAAGTAATTTTTCTTCTCTATTTTTTTTTTTTATAAATCTTTGCCTAGTCACGAAATTTACTGTATTTAAAACGAAATTAAGCTTGGAGGACTGCGACAATGAGAAGGTTGAGTGTCGCAGCCAATCCACGAGAGACGGGAATGTGTGTAATTGGAGGAATTGAAGTACTTGAACTGCTTGAATTCAGAAGAATGACAAAGTGCTATATTAATTTACTAATACCACTAAATATGTTTACTGTGGTGCAAATGCGACTGTATGTGTGCTATATTGGTGTGTGTGTGCGTGTGTCTGGTCAGGTGCGTGAGCGCGGTTGTTTGAATTCACAAAAAAAGAAGAAAAAAAAATATTTTTAAATAAAAATTTATTAAAAGAAGCAACTAAATGGATTTTTGTTTAAAACAGGAGTATAAAAAAAAATAATTTCAATTAAAATGTTTACATAATTTATAAAAAAATGTTTTTTTTATTTTCATGATATCTGATCCTTTAAATTTAGAAGAAAAAAGTGTATTAATTATTTTATTATTCAAAATTGTTTTTAACCCATTTTAATTAATTATGCTTAAAATATATATTTTTATTAATTTAATAGACACGCTCCTGATTTAAACATAAATTTTGTTTATTATTTTTTTATATTTGTTTTTGTTATTTATTGCAAATGTATTTAATTTTGTACATAACTGGAAGTTTCTTTTTTTATTTTTGTTTTAATAAATAAAATTAGTAAAGTTTAAAAAAAATGTTAAACAATTACAAAAAAAAATAAATTAAAAATAAATAAATTTGAAAATAAAAGCAATTTAGAAATTCAGAGCGACACTGCCCTCATTTATGCCTCCTTTTCTGTTTTTGTAAATGTATTTTGAAATGTATGATTACTGTTACTAATTATAATTAAATAATTAATTTTTTTAGTGCTTAAATGAATATTTTGTGCTTATTTAATTTATTAACTGTACTTACCATAAAAGCAGCGAGATTTTAATTAATTTTAATGTTAATGAAACAAAACCTGTAATAAAACTTTGTAACAACTTTGTATAAGAAAATCGAAAAAAATATTATAAAAACAAAAATAAAAAAATAAATAAAATACTGTAAAAAAGTTCTAAACTATGATCAATTACTTTCCAACTGAGACTTCATACAAACAACTTTGAGCCAGCTCTTTATGGGCCAAGCCCGTTGTAAAGTTAATAATTAGTCTCTGTTTGTTACATTTCATGGAATTTCAATTCATGAGTGAGTATACAACGACACTGATTAAATAATTTTTTATATTTACTATAAAAACTCGAATAATATATCTGAATAAAAAAGTCGTATAGATATGCCCCCGAATAACAACCAGATACAAGTTAATTTTTGTTAGCTTCTCGAGAATAGAATACGGAACAAGTACAATGAGTATATGTATGATAGTGGTACCTGATATATCAGCAATTTAGGCAGTTGTTGACGATGGTGGTAATTGTGCAACTGGATTCAATTATAGTATCGTCTTAGAACTACAAGCAACCCCGTAAATAACTCCGATCCATGAACAAACAATACCCCTATCACTTCGGGGAAAACCTTTTGAAATTGCACTGTATGATATAATTAAAATATACAGAAGCTACACCCAGCAGATCTAACACAATTGTCATTTAATACAATCTCCAATCTAGAAGTGTATGTCCAATATCTCAGGTCTTTCGAAACCTTTTGAAACGAGTTTGAAGAATAGAAGCCTTCCCATATGTTTTGTAAATTTTTGATTCAGCAGTGAAAATTTCACCGAATATGCTCGTCATGATTATAAGACACCCATGAGTGGTACAAATAATAAACTAACACCCCAATGAATATGTTAACAATATTTTGTTCCGAATATTTTATATCTCGACTTATGAAATGAAATAGTCACCCCCAGTTTTGGCAGACTAAGCGTATGAGTAACTATACGCTACTTGCATAACGTCCTCTGAAACAGGAATATTTTATGCATATAAAATACCTATCGTAGGGCCAAAGCCATATTTTCCCCTACTTCTTATATATATATATATTATTCTATTTAAATATATATACTTAAATTTATATATTTTCTTGTATTATCAAAGGACTTCGGATCCACTTAGACCGCCATCTGTTGGTAAGCTTTCGCTTAGAAGAACTTTTGAATATCCAGCTTTTTCGAATATGCATTAAACTTTCGAAGCGTGGTACGAAAAGTTCTCAGCTCATTCAACAAAGTAATATTTACATATGTATGTCCTATTAAAAAGTTATATATATATATATGTATATATATTTTTTTTTGAAGTTAGGCAGTGCTTGTCACTCAATTATGAGTATTTCAAATATATATATTTTAACATATATATATATATGTGAAGGTATGTATGTAATATGTTTCTAGTGTCGGTTTTTTAGTAGTTTGAATATTGGTATAAGCATTATCTCAAATTTCATTTATAAAAGGTTTGAGTGAATCATAGGGGTTAGCACAATAGGTAATTATAGGCCTCAGTGCTAGTACTCCCTGAAATATTAAATCTAAATCTTTCATTTAAGACAGACTTTTATTAAAATAAAACAACTTTGATCCTATTGTTGATATAATGATGAAATTTGTTAGTACATATTATACTGTATTTATTATATATATTCGACTGTATATACAAAATGTGTGAGAAATATTTTCCTAACTATAGATATATATAAATTTCATCAAAGCTCATTATATACTAGTACGGAAAAACGGACAGGCTAATTCCACATCGTCCACTGATGTTCAGAAACCACCATTCTTCTCAAGAACTATACACTTTCTATGTGATTTCAGTTTACTACATTGACGGTGTTGAAGAATTTATTTCATTGAATTTAGTTCGGAAAGGGTATTGTAAAGCAAGATTCAAGTCAAGTTCCGACTATACTACTATGTGGGCTTTTTATTTCATCTCTCCAACTTACTATAACTTACTGTAATTTGTTTTTATTATTATTATTATTATTATATCTTACACCATAATTAATTATGAGTGCAATGTGTTGGGGGAATGAGTACTAGCTGCAGGCAGAGGCTTTCGACTCGAAGAGAAAAGAATTTTTTTTATAGAAAGAAGCATTTTGGAGACCAAGCCCGTGGCATGATTTGAACCTGACACCCTCGGGGTGTGAATCTAGCATGCTTACCACTAGACCACAGAGGGCGACTAACGTGTATGTATTACGCTTTGTCTTGCAGTAAGCAATCAAATTTGCTCGATATTGAACATAATAGAAAAATTGTATAATTGAAATATATGCATCTACCAATAGCAAAGTAAAACTTTAACAATGTTTTATGATAAATCTTAAGAGGGAAATTACCTGCTTCATTCCGCTTTATTGTTTGTTACATCCCACTAATATATCAAGTGTAAAATTTATTTTTTTCGGTTCTGACAAATTGTTGATAATTTGAATACTGACTTAAATGTAATTTATTTAATTTTAGTAATTAACATTATAATTACACTAATATTAATATTATAAAATATATTAAGACTTTAATCAGTATTCTTCAGCTAATTTCAATTGCTTCAAAAAGCAATCACAATTAGTTTACATATCTTATGAATGGTCCTTTCCTAAGTTATATTTTTCTAAAATAGTACGAAATATTTGATGTTTCAATTTAATAATTGGAAGCGTAAAGCTTTTAAATACTTTTCTCTTAAGCTGATTATGGTTGGGCACTCCAAAGCCGAGAACTTTTCGATCTACCATTGTATATCTAAACCCATTGTGCAGCAATTTATGTATGTAATTTGACCTTTTGCTCTCGCTCTCTTGTCGTGCTCTCTTCGTTTCTTGTGTTCAAATTGAAATTTGTATAAATAAAAAAGCATTCGAAAAGAGCATTCAGTCAGTATTCAGTTGTCATTTTGTGTTTTACCTTTGTGAAGAGACGCGTTTTTATTGTTTACCAGCAAATTTTGCAAAAAATATTTTATTACATTAAATTAGGTGAAATTATTTATCACTGCAAGAAGCTGTGCTGCATTGAATGTGCTTGTGGGTGTATGTGTGCATTGTTCCGTTTATTTATGAAAAGCAAAAATGCTGTTTATAATTACCTTTTAATTAAGATTACGAAATCGGTTGCATTGTAGTGTTGTTGCTTTTGCTGTGGCTGGCTTTCTGTTT
Source organism: Clusia tigrina (assembly GCA_920105625.2). Taxonomy (NCBI): domain Eukaryota; kingdom Metazoa; phylum Arthropoda; class Insecta; order Diptera; family Clusiidae; genus Clusia; species Clusia tigrina. Next base: position 177,672,151 of record OV050033.1, read on the forward strand.
GTCTGCAAAAGCTCGGAAGTCGGTCCATCAATTTAATTGCTATATAGGATTATAATTTTCTCAGGTGGCCAGCTGTTGCATTTGTGTAAAATGCTAAATGTAAGTGTTTCTTTCCTATTAGTAAATATTTATATTTACAATTTTTCCACATACATGTAGAGATTTTTCTTCCCGCACAATTGGAAGAAATTTCCCCATTGCCCAGATATGAATTTGCAAAAAAAAAAATTTCTTTGCGCCATTTGTACTCTTCCTGCTCACCTTCTCTTTGACTCGCTCTGCGTCGCTCGCATACGTGAGAAACTGTCTCCCACCGAAGGTGACCGTACTAAATAAATATTGTCTTAAACAAAGCAAAAGCAAAAACAAACATAAAGCACAGTCCCGTTGAACTCTGCAGGTCTGTCTAATATCTAACGTTTTCAGTAATTAGCCAACGTCAATGCTAATACGTACACGTTCATATCAAGAGACAAGATGTGTGTGTGGTGGTGCAGTCTATCAAACAACTCCACATATTATGGCTTTGCATGTTTGTTTTTTTTTTTGGCATAAATGAACGCAAAATTAAAATAAACTTTTCCGAATGAGATTATGACACTAACATTATTTCAATTTAGAACCACGTGCATGTTTTTGCTTCATAACGCATGAAGGGTTGTTGCGAGCCTACTTTTGGAAGTACGTGGGCTTAGAAAACACACCAACTTTTTATTTTCACAATAATATACATATCAGCATGGCTCTGAAGCAATATTTAACTTTTGAGTTTACCGGCTAAGATCAACTTCGATGACTTTCAACTTTTTAGAATTCTTATTAGTGGATCTATAGCTTCAACTTAAATCTATAGTTCTTTTTCAAGCACAAAAATTCTATGTTGGAATTATATCCTTCACATACAAACAGGTAGGACCTTGGGGAAATTTGGTTCCTGGCGGAGTTTCTCAAAAACGGAGTCAACTTTCAATAGATTCATAGAATTTTCTAAATACATATATATATATATATATATATATATATATATATATATATATATATATATAAATATATATATATATATATATATATATATATATATATATATATATATATATATTTATGTATGTTAAATAATTGAAGCATCCTTAAATTTATGCGATCGGCAAAAAATTATTTAGAAATCACGATTTTTTTATCTTTGGCTTTTATGTGCCAACTTTGAACAATACATTTTTAGTATAATTTTTGGTCTTCAGCGTTGTTATTGGGATTCAAACAGATATAATATTCTGTATATTTTAATAAAGAGTTAACTAAAACTATTATTCCCTATTTTTAAATAAAAACTAATTTTATTGTCATACTTATTTTCGGAATTCTCTCCACATTTTTGTCGACCAGGTGAAGTGTCGACGAGGTGAAGTTTCTTAAGTTTTTATTGTAGCATTTAGGAAAATTTTGAAATTCATATAAAGTACTTCTAATAAAAAATTGTACTATTATAATTATAATTACTTCCATTTACATTTATGTACATATAGAAATATATGTGTGACTTCAGTTAAAAGTGATTAAAGGCTAAGTCAGTATAAAAATTCAATCGCCAGCGGGATCATTGCGTACATTAAGTCCAAAAGTAATTTGTATTTTTGTGGTTATTATAAATTTGTGTTTTAATAAGTTATTTCTACCCAATTGAAGTATTAGACAAAAAAAATAATAATTATAATAATATATATAAGAGTATATATATATATATATTTTTTTTTTTTTTAAATATTTTTATAAAAATTTTTCCAAAAAATTTCATTAAAAAAATATTTGTGGCATCCAAAAATATTGCCATTCATTACCGAAATTAGAGTAAAATTTGTCTAAAATAAATTAATTTTTTTTCTAATACGGCTCGTTCTTTTATTTTGTTCATTGAATTTTTGGGCACACATTTCTAGGGTGTTAGTCTCTTAAAATCTTCTTTACAATTATTACTTTTCGACTAATCTTCACACTTTGTGATAATTTACACACCTTATTTTTTAATTTTGTTTAAGTGTCACTTTACGATTACATAACCACAGTATATAATTATACATTTATCCATAATCTTCCAATTTCATACAGATAGCTGACAGAAAAAGATCATGACCATCATATTACATTTAATTATTGGTTGTTTTTACTGGAAACGTTTTTGTAGGCAAATGTGACAATTCAATATTGTGGTTTACAGACTGGTTACATTGTTTTATCGACATGTATATTGATACATTCACAAAATAAAACAGATTTTGACTATATTCAACTAACGGACTTTTTCAGAATTCCTTATTTACTTATTCACATTTTTATTCTGATTTTAGCTTAATTTTAATAGTGTAGTTAACACAGTAAACTTTATTTTAAATACTTCTTCGAAGTCAAAGCTGTTGCAATCTGGTCACTCTACTCGTGTTCTCTCCCTGGTGGTGTCTGAAAGTGTTGCAAATTGCGATTACCTCGCTCGGGCTTTTTGGCTCTCATCTCAATCCACGCTTCTCTCGCGCTCGTTTCGAATGTACGCGCTTCCGAGCAGGTTGCCAAAATTTTATTTGGCCAGTATCGTTTTAGCCAACAAACATTGTGCGTATTTGTGCTCAATAATTCTGATTGTTATTTGTTATTTCTGTGTTGTTGTGTGCTAGAGTGTGTGTGCGCGGGTTTTTGGATTTTGTGCTGTCTGGAGCAAGGTCATCTGCACGTAACCGTGATCTTCATGTAGTGAAATCGGAGTGAAACAAAAATTGGTAGCTCGCCACCAGTACTGCAACATTGCACCATTGCAGCATGGAATCACCACAATTTGTGTAGTCGTGCATTGCGAGTAAGTGCGATTCCGCTTAGTAATTTTCATATCTACGGACGCTTCAGTTAATCGCTTCAGTTCATTTACAATTTTCATTGTTTTTATTTGTGTTTAGTTTTATATTTTTTCGTTGTGGTTTCGTTTTTAGCTTATTCGCAGACAGTTCAGTTGAATTTGTACACGAATTGCTGAGGTCTGATAAAAATATCTTTATCTATGAAAATTTCTTTTTTGTTTGAATTTAGTGTTTCATTATGAATATTCAGCCACACAGAAACACTTGCAAATACACACAAACATCGAGTATAGGGCGACTCTTCTCCGGTGTATGTGCGTAGCAGTTCTTCTGTGCCCTGGGCAGCTGTGCATATATGTAGATAGAATCATATTTTGAGCTCGATTACTGAATATTTACACCACTTGCTGCAGAGGATAGTGGGAACTTCACTGCTCAAACTGCTCGTAAACGAAATAGCCAAGAGACCACCAGATTACACCAGTGCAACTTCCTGCAACTGCAACCATTCCTCGTACCACAAATTGCATTTACATAACGACGCAATTCCAATTTGCGACGTCCGCTCGCTTCACCTGGAGGTTTTGATACAAAGCAATTTAAATCTCCTGTTTTTTATTCCATTTGACTGTCACACAAAACTCCTACTTTTGCACACTACTTTTCTCTCCTGCTGGTTGCTGCTAATTAAGCACTCTGCCCCTTCTTAAATATTAAGAGCACCCTTTTCTAAGTTCCACACACACAAACACGCACTCTTGCTCATTCTCATGCATGAGCAAAAGGCTCCGGCTCAACATTTTTCGTTGTGTGCACGCAACATCGTACCGAATCGCTGCGACGCTATCTCTGCTTCGAGCAGTAGCAGGAGCAGCAGCAATAGTAGCATCCGCGCCCCAACACAGATGAAGTGTGGGACATGCGCAAATTAAATGTCAAAGTTCAAATCCTGTTTGCTGGTTGCTGTTGTTGTTGTTGTTGGTGCTGCTGCTAAAGTTTTTCTTATTTTTATTATTATTGTTTGGTTAGTTCGGTTCTTTTCGTTATCTACGCTACTAGTATTCCTTCGGCTTCCGTCTTCCTCTGGGTACCATTACGGTCCACATAATGATACAATTACGTATACGCCCCTATCCTACGACAGTTTATTTATGAGTCTGCTGGTCATACATTTGATTTGTTTTGATACAATTTACTATATATAATCAACTATACACAATTATCTGTCAATGAGAATGTCCGGTTGAGATAATGCTTTCTTATAGAAACTCTGTAATATTCGCAATTTTATTGTGGAAAGTTTCTTCAAAGGCCAACAGAGCCCAACGGAATTTTGCAAATTCGTGTTCTGCAGCTCGAAGTTGACCCAAATTTGAGCCAAATAATCATATTCCACGGAGAAGTCAATATTGTAAAAATTTCCAATTTAGTATTGAAGAAATTCGAAATTCAATTAAGTCATAAAAAAAATCCTGAATTCCCCCTCCTACTTTTACCACTTGTTCTTCTTTGTACACAGTTCCTGCAACGCAATTTGCTGCATGAAACAAGCACAATTTTTCCCACAATTGCTTTCGACGCTTATTTGCTTTGTTGACATTGTCAATACAACCACGACCACGACCCAGCCCACCGCCGTCGATTCTTCTACTACGAGTATTTGTCCAGCAGCCAACAATTTTCGTAGAGCATCTCTGACGTCATTGTTGAAAGTAAATGCAAAATGTTTGGCCTTCTGCCACAAACCCGGAGCGAACTCCGAGCGAGCAGGCAGCGCGAGTGATGACGTATTAAAGAAACGATGACGTACGTAGGACAAAATCTAGCCAGCAAATCTGTCAATTCCAAAACTACAATACAACGTCATAGTGGCACAAATTTTGCTAGACGCACAGGTAATGACGTCAGTGCGTGGCAAGAGCATCACTGCCAACTTGAAAGGATGAGTATTTAGAGTGAGCTTAGGTGAGCGCGCATATGCTCGTAACAAAAATAGGTGTTGAGAGGAAAAAAATCCTGTAAGGTGAAAAATTAGAGTTGCCAAGTATTCAAAATAAAAGTTTTCTAATTTTTTTATGCTATGAAATAATCACCTGAACATCTCTTAAGTAGGTGCCCGGCTCTAGCTATAAGCAGAGCAGGCTCTTTAGGTAAACACGCTTTCGACACTTACGGAAGTGTCCGGCTCGAAGGTCAAACAAATCCTACGCTTTATTATGGCTTCAAAATGGTAAAGTAAAGGTGCGGTGTTACCGAGAGGACCCCTAGTGTTCTAACTAAGTTGGACTAAGACCGGCTGCCAGGTTATCCTAACCTAACCTAATCACCTGAATTAAAACAGGCCACACAAAAAGTCTTGGAGGTTAAAATACCTAGGAAAGTGCTTCTTTGTAAATTTTTATATGAGTTGGTCCGTAGACCGGCTGTCACGACAACCTAAGCTAACCTAATCACCAGAATTAAAACAGAAAAAACACAAAAAATCTTGGAGTTAAATACCTAAGCAAGTGCTTCTTTGTAAATTTTTATAATAAATTTGAATCATAAAATTAACTATCTTAGAATATTCAGTTAATTTTTCAGTACGGACATTTATATAAAAGATTTTATTTATTTGATTTTCATAGAAAACGAGCATCCAATTAGAGTTTGTTTTTCTGGTTGGGTTGTGACGTCAGTATAACATATTTTCCACTTCAATTTTCGGAATTTGTAAACAAACAATAATCTTGTGTTGTTTCATAGCTGTGCAGAATATTAAATATATTTATTTAACATTTTTAGTTCCTTTTCGACTTTTGTTGAGATTTTATAGTACACTCTCATATACGTATGTGCCAATACACAACTAGGCGTGATCAAAACTACATTTTCTACAACTAAGTAAAGTTCCAAAACACAATTAGACAAGTCACAGAATTTGGGAATAGTTTTTAACTAAATTCCACAACAATTTTTATTCTGTTATATTTTTTTTAAAAAGAAACTCGTGTTGTTAAGTGTTTGTAAATATATTCATATCACTCATTAATTTCACAATTATGTATAGAACACAATGTCACAAAACGTCCTGCAGCCCAAGAACCCCATCAAAAAATAATAGAGTTCAGAGAACAGGCCCAATGTTCCCTCTATTTTTTTCATTGACTGCGCGGTACAAAAGTATGTGGGAGCAAAAAAGTGGAAACCATATGTAAAAGTGTGGGGGGAAGATAGTCGTCCTGTGCCTGTTTGGATTCTTGCCATTTTGAGATGCAATTCTTTTATAAGATGATATACAAAAATATTGTGAACAAGCCCATTGCTCGGCCGCGCACCCGTGCAGCTTAAAGGAACACTGTTCACGCTTTGGTGTGCGAAGTATACTGAACATATTTGGCTGCTGACAAATGTCAAGTCTGTTATGAGTTACTCGTAGACAAAACAGTATCTTTCCTGATAATTTGGCGGCATTTCTTCCAATAATTGCCGTGTTGTATTGCTCTTCCTTGAGTACTGTCTGCTTTTGAAATAGAAATATACGAGCCAAATAAACTCTCATTGGACTCCAGTCCTTACCACTCGTATGGACACTGCAACACAGTTGGCAACCCTAGTTCCTCTCTTTCTCTCTCTCTCTTTGTGTTCTACCTTGGAAATGATTATCCATGCAACAAGGAGCAAACGCGTAACGACTCCAGCAAAATGAAAGTCTGGGGTATTATTTGAATACTCATACGCCATCAGTACACAAACAGTGGCTGTGTCGTTAGCAAGTGGCAGTAGCTCTGCATAAACAAAAACATTCCAAGGCGGCAGCTATCAGGACTCTTTGAGCTGGGAAAATTAATCTAAATAAAGGACAATTTCAATACGCAGTTTATTTATAGACAAGTGAAAAATATTATTTAAGTGACAAAACGGAAATTCACACGGCTGTGAGTATTAATTCCAGTAATGAAGTCCTTTTTGTTAAGAGAAATCGATGAATACAGTTTTAAATATACAACTTTTTCACACTGGCTTTATAGTATTATAAACTAATTTTTTTTAAATTTAATTTTTTATAATTAATTTCCATAAATTTGTTTAATTTAATCTAAACACTCAGCAGGCGTTAATTGTGCGTTGCCTTCGCTGCGTGCTTCACTGAGCACGCACTTTTCCGTTTAATGTGTGCCGAAAATAAGCGTCCATTAGAGAGTGAGGTGTTTAAGGGTCCCCCGTGTATCCTCAAAAACAAGTCTAACAAGTGCTGTTTCCCGATTTTCCTGTCACAACAAAAAAAGTGCGCGTGTTCCTGAATTTGAGCAAAAACAGACCAGCAGCGGGCTTTAAAGCCACTTGTGTATTCCATGGGTATGCACGCGCGCGTGTGTGTGTGCTTTCAACAGAGTGTGCGTGGGTGGGCGTGTGCTCTCAGCTTGAAACACAACACACACAAAAAATGCTGCGAAGAAATTTATAAAAAAATAAAAAAATGGGCTCATTTAAATGACTGAAAATAGACCAATAAAAAAGTTATGCAGTTTAAACTTGGGTACCTACTCGGATATACAAATTCCTGTGTATTGGTGTGTTTGTGTGTTTAATTTGTTTACGCTGCGCAAAGAGTCTCGCTAGCGAATTTATTGATTTTCTTCTTGCCAATTGTAAAAAAGGTAAAAATTGCTATTTTTAAAACGGTTTTTCCTATACCCAGGCATGCTTGCGTGCTGCGCTCGTTAGCCAAGTTACGCCCATTCACATGCAAATTCGTATTCACTCACAATGATTACAATAACTGGGTTAAAATGTTGCCAGTGTGCCCTTTGTGGTGTGGTGTGGAAAGGATTGTGCCTTTTGTGAGCGGAAAGGCAGGCGAAATGGGTATGAGAGCAGTTACTCTGTCCATCATCGATTGAAAATGCATGTCAGGCAGGCATCGTGCATCAAATTGCTTAAGTGGTTTAACCTTTTCTTTGATCCCCTAGTCAGTAGTCGGGCTACATGCACTATTGCAAACAAGCATGTAGTAACGTATGAGTATCTGTGCATATGCTAAACCGTTCAGTTTGAAAATGCATGAGGGCTTTGCAAATGGTATAAGTAAAGTCAACGTACATCCTATCTTACATGCATTTAGCTCTGTATCAGAATCCAGGAGACAACAAGTTGCTTAATTTTGAAGGATTTAAGCAGAAATACGAAATCTGTTTATCAGAAAGGCGCTTTCAGCTTTGTTTCGTTTCGTTTGTGGTATTGAGGCAGTGGACTGCTACCAAACAGTGCATCAGTTGCTTTAATACACAAGTAAGCGCCTGTTTCAGAGCTTACACGTGGAGGCAAGTGTAATATCTCGATATCTGGTATGATATGATGGAATGTATTTACAAAGAAAGTGACTGTATAAGAAGCCTTTTTTCCCCAATTCATTCAATGAATAAAGGAAAGAAAGGGCTCTCAGTTTTTATATTCGTATTGTTCTATCATCGTATGAGGCAAGATTCTATTCTTTAGCTTTAAGACGTATTACCATCTGTATGATTTCCTTAAGGTAATGGCCAAGAAGTATATATAGTATATTCGATAATAATTTCAGACTGATATCCCAAATAGATAGATATGAGCAAGATCCCTCAACTTGATTCCTCCAAAATATATGAATTCCTGTCGGAAATTAACCTAACAGAAGATCTATAGATGAGACTATCCTCATCTTTTAAATAAATAGGGTCATCACAATGGATCTTCAAGGTCGCGATGTATAACACTCTTAAATAAATCTATCGCAAATAGATCAAACAGTCAAGGCCAAAATGTATTTGGTGTACATTTTGATTCATCCATCAATCTTTCATTGTTTTTGATTTATCCGGGATCTGTAGTTTCCCTTCTTGATGGCAGACGATCTTCCAGGCGAAGAAAAACTTTGTGTATTCCTATTATTAACAGAAATATGGTAAATAATGCTATCAAACTGGATTCAAAAACATGAAAGAACAGGAATTTTACAAAATACAAAAGAGTGGTTGATTTGTGTACAGAACAACACAGAGATAGTAGACAAGCCGAATCATAGAGAAAGAGGACGTGACAATGAATTTTTTTTTTATATAAAATTATGGTGACTTTCGAAAGGAAACTGTTTAAAAACTGTTCTGAAAAGTTAAAAATTATTCTATCTTATGCCACACCTTGTTTTGCGTATGACAAACAACTGCATTGTTATCTATATACTATGGGGTCATCATCTTCTTATTTACTTTTACTAGCCCCATCATACAATTTCTGCCTTTATTCCGAAGCAAACAAAGACTCAAGTTAAATTAATTAATTTCATCATTTGGAATGTTATATAAATTAGTTGACTATACCATCCACCATTTTCCGGTTGGGCAAGCGACCATCTTGCCTTTTGCCTTTTTACATCCTTTGGGGTATCATATAAAAACTGCTGTTCAACTTCAACGCATATACGACCATCATTTGTTTTATAGCAAATTTACTGTTCCATTTCATCCTTTATTATACCCAGCAATATTCTGGACGAAATTTGTTTTGCTCACTAGACATCAACAGAATTTTCCATCTACAAGGACATGTGGCTTACATATTTATATGTTTATACATATTTATGTGCATGAATATTACTAGTAAGCTGTGGGAAATCTGTCGTGTATCGTCATCTGAACAGAATATTTTTATTCAAGATATAAGACTAGTAACGTAGGTTAAAGTTAATGCATGGCTTTTCCATTGCTTTTGAATATCTTAGCATAACTTTGAGAAAGTATTAAAGTTTAAAGTATCCATTTTACTCATCAATCATGTAGAACGGAAGATAGTGTATTATAGCGATGGATAGCTCCAAAGGTGCACATGTTTATTCAATTATATGGAACGCAATATTTTGATATAATTTATTTAATTATTTATAATTCAATGTTTTGTTGAATTTATAACTAAAAACAACTGGAATAGAGCCTGTATTAGATGCACTGTCAGGAACAACCATTTGTTAAAAAGTGTCTCAATAGTAGTTTGATATGAAATCTGGAAGAAAATAATGTATTTTATAGTCCTTAGGAATTGATTTATTTAATTCTTCAACTCAAAACTATGGGAAGCTATACGAGAGCCCGAGTAAGATGCATTGTCAAGAATAAAAATTGTTTAAATTATTATCCGAAGGACAGTTTCGTTTGAAATCATTGATCATAAAATTGTCTGAAGAAACTGTAAATAGCCTTCCTCACACTAGCCTCGTAGTGGACTCCTGTTTTGTTCTAGAACTTATTGCAACAGTTGGAGTACTCAATTTGGGTTACAAGGTCCGAAAGCAGCGGACAAGTTTCACATTTTGGTGGGACACTATTAACACTGTTACAAGTAAAAAATTGAAACCTGGTAATTATTCATAAGCACACTGGGGTCTAATGTTTTTGAGGGCCTCCCTTCTGATCAAATGAATCATTTACTGAATGAATATTGTCAGCAATCACCACTTTATGCGGCTTCCATGGTGCGCATAGTTCTTTTACAGTTATTCTGTAAGTAATTAGTAATGGCAGGACCTCTTAGTCACTGTTTGATAGCATTCCATTCCCTATCTGACTTCTTCAAAGATTTGGACTCAGTGTACAAGTATCGTAAGTGATTCTTCTGTGTAAGTCGTTTCTAACCTTATATCAAAGAGTATACATAAATACAGCTCGCATGACGAGCGAAGTTATTGTTGCAAATGCGTTTACTAGACAACCCCTCGAACTTAAATACACCCATCAAATAAATACACGGTCAAACAAATCCTGCGCTTTATTAGGGCTTCGAAATGGTTCGACGAGTGAATCGGAGGTGCGTTGTTGTGCGGTGGTATCACAATGGACCCATGGTGGTCTGAATGAGCTGGTCCTTAGACCGGCTACCACATTAACCTAACCTAACCTAAATACCCGCATTGCGTCTCGCTTCCCCTTGCCCCTCACCGATTTTTGTGAAATCGCCCTCACTTCCATTACACAAAATTTTGAGTGCTTCAATCTCTATGTACGGATACTCTTTGCTTATATCCGCTTAACTGTCACATCGACAGACCTAAACATGAACCTATTCTTTGTGGTCTGTTTCAAGGTACGCGTTTGATCGCCAGGTCTTTCCTCTGGGTGTCAATAATTGTATTTGTCATCTGTAAGCAGGACTATTTGTATGCTCAGCTATCGCTCTTCCATCATATTTGACTCATTGGCGCACGCTCAATAATGATATTTCATAAATTCTTTATAGGCTTCATTATGCTATTATTCTTATCTCGAATTGCAATACCTACTCGTGTATTCCTTGTCTGGTCATAGAAAGTCCACATTTCAAAAGTGTCCTCTCGCGGTCGCTCATCTAGAAACCATATTCTGGGAGTGATTCGAAAACCACGCCTGCAAAACTAACTGGCTTTACCACTCTCATGCATATCTTATATGCGAACAACCTATTATTAACCCTAAATAAACTGAAACCTAAATACGAGACCCTCCCTAAGAAAAATGTCTCATACAAACACTTGAACACTCTTATTTTAATAACAACTTTTCTGAACAAAACAGAGACAAAAGAACTGCCAAGTTTGAAGGTAGAGAGGTGTAGGGGCAGTCAACTTCGTTAAAACCATGCCAGCATATTAAATTACTTAATTACAGATTGCATGTGGATAAGCACAACGCGAGTAACTGGAAATACTCGCAAGTATCGAAGTGGATAGACAGAATTATGGGATGTAGCAGTTCCTTCCGCCGACTCTTCATAATTACAGCATTTTGCTCTTTATTGTATTTAAAATAATTTTACTTATTTATTATTGATTTAGCGATAATTGGACTATAATGGGTACAAATTAGTAGGAGCTATTCAAGGCGGCGTATAAGTACTTTAGTGTTCGATTGATATGCGTCCTCACATGCCTCCTTTCCTCATGCACTACCTTTACTATTTTCTTTAACTTTTGAGTCTGTCAAATTTGGTGTTCTCTGGTGTAAATATGAGGGACATTCTACTCGTAATATGTACATATGTGCAGTCAACAGCATACAAGCACCCTGCCTTCAAATGCCTTCACCTTTTTTGACCGACTACGTATGACACCTTGAACTGCTAAACACGCCATGCATGCTACGAGAATTTATGTCACATCAGAGTCTTTTTTGCTGCTCTTAATGATGGACAACGTTTCGTTCTCAATGTTTATTTTACGTACTTGACTGTACTTATTTATAATTACAACTCGGCTGTTTTCGAAGTGCACAGAATAGAGCAGAGGCTTCATTATTCATTATTAGAGTTTGACCGACATTAAATGCTTTGTTTTTTACCTCAGTACTTTTAACTTGTTTTTTATTGTTGTGCTAAATTCTTTAATATTATAACACTTTAAGTAGTCCGCCATACTATAATAATAGACAGACTTTACAATTCGCTCTTGTTAATCCATCCCTAAAACACCCTCATCCGTTCCTCATTCACTCTAGTGGCGAAAATTCCTATAGCGTTAGTGTGAGGAGAATATACATAATGATCGATGGATGACCGTGACTTAACTGGAATGGTTTTGGAGAAAATATGCTTTGCAGCGAGCCTGGTAGCAGTTTGTTCCATTGTAATAAAGTTATTATAAAGTTGTTAGCATAAGTGTAGTTTTATTATGCCAAATGTCATGGAATTTATAATAATAATAATAATAAAGTTATGACCGAAGAACATAGAATAGCATACGACTTATTTACTAGCTTTAAAACTAAAACTAAGTATAAAAAAGTAGACAACTAAGTATATAATTTCTCACTTCATTATCTCCACGGATACGGAAATAATTCCGAAGTCGTTTTGGACCATCTCTTCGGTGGTAATCTAACAGCCTTATTATATATTTAATATGGAGAATCTGGATTCATTCTAAAGGAGTTCTCTGAAGTTGTCTGCAAACGAGCTGGATTTGATCTAGTGACCATGGAAATATCATTGACCCATTTTGTACACCAACGACCCAAGATCCTCGTACTTTAAGAACTTCTAAGAAATCATATAATATCCATTTGTGGGGTCTCTTGAACAAGAAGCTCAAACATTCTTATTCCACTTGTTCAACTCTCTAGAAAACTAGTTAATTGTGTTTCTTAAGGGTGAATTATGTATCAATTCCCTGCGAGGAAACCGAGTCGCCAGAGCACATATTAGGCAGCTGTGGAGCACTGATGCATAGCAGATACAAATGCCTGGGATCATATTTGATACCAGGTAATGAAATAGCAAAGCTAGATCCAGCTGATATCCTAGAATTTCTAAGGATAACAAAGCTGGATGAGTTTCTATAGGGTTATCCTATATTAGCAGAGGGTTGTACAATAGATCTTTTAGGTCGCAGTACTTTATATATACCTCCCTTTTACATTACATTACATTTACATTACATCACATTTACATTACATTACATTTACATTACATCAATTCTCTGATTTTTGAATACCTTTTTCACGCCTAGGGATAGCTTGTTGGGTGATTGTAGAACATATTTGCTCTTAATGTAATTGCTGTTGATTTTGTAATTGAATTCTCCGGCGTTTATTGCTATGGTCAACGCAACGGTGAGGGAAACCCTTCCAGTGATTTTAGACGAAACTTGGTCATATATGATTATGGTTAAATGGACTCATGAAATAATACAATTATATATTTACATAGGTTAGGTTAGATGGCTATCCTTAGACTCACTTAGGCCCATTGTGGCCACTAGAGTTTTTTCCCTACACCTCCGGATCCTCCTTAAACCATCCTGTTTATTTGATAAAGGTAGCCACTTTCCTTAGCTTCATCCGGGAAACCTTCTCAATACTATCAAGAAGTGCTACTCCATGAATGGAGAACCATTTTCGGTATAGAGCCATGCACACACACACCGGAGGTGTTCCGCTGTTTCCTCTTCCGAAACATCTTGACAGCTCCTACAAAGTCATAATGGGGTACCCAAAGTCTACTTGCATGTCTGCCAATCAAACAGTGACCTGTCAATACCCTTATCGCATTTTTAATAGCCTGCCTATTAAATTTCCAACAGCAGTTTTGTACGGCCGCGATTCCATTCCGGCCAGATTTGTCTACTTGTTAGGCAGGATGATAACTGTTCCCATTTAACATTTGTCACTTCGAAGGTGTATCTATCTATTACGAATTTGCATGTTGCTAAAGGTATTGGTAATGTAACTTTATCCGTAAGGATAGTTAATGTTATCCCCTTCCTAACCAGCTCATCAGCCCTGAGACTCTATCTCTATGGCCCAGCACCCAGACCAGGTTTATGTTAAAGTATTCAGACAATTCACTTAATACTTTATGGCATTTGTTCTACGGTTTTCAACGATTGTCTGACTGCATCCAGCGATTTTAAGGCACTTTGGCTATCCGAGTAGATATATATATATATATATATATATATATATATATATATATATATATATATATATATATATATATATATATATATATATATATATATATTATATATCTCTCGTGGATAGAGAGGTCTATTCTGTATGTGCAGGATACCCTCTCTTATTACTATTACTTCTGCTTGGAACACATTACAAAGATCCGGCAAGTGGAAGGATAAACTGACAACCAGCTTTTCATAATATTTATATATATTTATATCTATCAATTACTTGTAATAATGAATATTTTTTATTATTTGGGTATAATAGGTCTATGTACTCACTTCATTGCGGCAAAAAGAACAGGTAGAGACTTATATAAATATATATATATATATATATATATATATATATATATATATATATATATATATATATATATATATATATATATATATATATATACATACATACATTTACATAACTCTCTACCTGTTCTTTTTGCCGCAATGAAGTCAGCAGACCTATTATACCCAAATAATGAAAAATATTCATTATTACAAGTAATTGATAGAAAGTGCTCTCGTGGCCTCCTCTTTCATATCACTCGCGTACCGTGAACTCTTCTAACACCCACCCACGTGCTGTGTTTTCCCGGGTATGTATCTCATTTGATTGTATGTGGGGGTACACCTCTGAAACGTTTTGTTTGCATTACACACCCTGAAAGTGGCCTGGCGCGGCATGTGTCTAATTTAAGAATTTCTGTTTTATTAACTGGGTATAAATTAGTGCACAGGTCTTCTTCATAAATATATGCTCGGTTTAGTTTCTTTTTTTGTTGTTGTTGTTTTTCTTGTAATAAATTTGTCAGCCCCAAGTACCTGCATCATAATTTTCTATAAATACGTAAATGTACGTGTAACAGTTAAAATTCAGAAATATAATAATTATAAGTCAGATTTCGCAAATGAACTTCACTGAAGCATATTTCCAGTGGACGGACGATTCGAGTATCTTTTTTCAGTGGTTTAGCGATTGAAGCGTTCTCATGCTTCAGATAGCAAATAGCCGTACACAGCAGCAACGTTCAGTTGATTGATACTTACGAGTACCCCCGCGTATCCACACGTCTGCACTGTGCTTGCGTTAGTCAGTCAGGTGGAACACTGCCGTCGGATTGAAATAAATTGCTTGTTTTTATGAATGCAAATAAATTGCGCCTTGTGCTGTTGTGGGTCGGTCCAGAGATCACTCATACTCACACCGGGCCGCTTTTATTTCTGTGCGATATCTGCTACGCTTATCGTGGGCACTTTTACGGTAGGCAAGCACCCACCACGGAAAATGTTTGTTGTGCTCTTTCATTCAATTAGAAAATTGTATTTGTAAATTGCAATTGTCTTGTTCCCATTTTAAATTACCTCAATTATATGCTATTACCTGCTCAATTGCTTAAATGACAATCGTACTCAATGAAAGTGGATGAAATCCTTCAAATCTTCTGTCCAGCAATTGACATAGTTTCACTGTATTACACCTTGGGTTTCAGGGTTCAACGAGCACTTACATTGATTAATTGACTGAGTAGAGAAATATGCATTTATTTAAAAAAGTTAAACATATTTACACAAACTAAGGCACGTGTAGTTACAAGAAAGAGTGGAATGCAAATCATTTTGTAAAGAGAAAAATATAACCAAGTAAAGGGAGATGAACTGGCCAGAGCAGGCACCGAGATACATAACATAACCACAACAAGAGGCTGGTATACCACTAGCCACTTGTAAAATGCTACTAAAAACAGAACACCTAAAGTAGGTCAATGATAGATGAATGCGAGAACCTACTTGCAACACTGCTAGGAAAATCTGCCTAAAATAGCCAGCCAGGTCAATGGAACTGATACTACTACCCAGACCGTTTATCGGATTAATAATAGGCAACGTAACCGGAATCTGCCTTATTGGAACACATGCATAGAGACTTAAGTTCCCTCATAACGATTTCTCTAGAAACTGCAAAAATGAAGAGGGAAAAGAAAGTGTGGACCATCTCTCATGCAAATGCCCAGCGCTGGCAAAGAGATGCTTCCACTATATGGAAAAGAACTTCTTCAGCCACCTTGCGGAGGTGCAGGAGACTTCAATACGAAGTACACTTCTATTTACCAGAGCCAGTAAATGGTGGTTGAAAAGAGAGCGAACTCCCCGTGGTAACACAATGGGACTAAGTGATGACTTTAAGGACAGCCACATTAACTTACTAACTAACTAACTAAAGGGAGTACTGACTTTTTTTAAATATGGCCTTGTTAAGGTTTTTATATTAACCTTTATTAAGGAACAACACGTCCACAATCGATTTATCGAAATTCGGCTCTTCATTTGTGACTAAATTGTATATAACGTGCATAATATTTCCCGATACTATAAGTATGATTACTATATCACCCATATCGGTTAAAGAACAAGCCCACATAGCAGACACACAACTGAATTCACTTTAAATAGCTTCAGTTTAAAACATCCATATTTACATTTATTTTTTACTAGGTTCCATGAGCCGAACCTACAATTCATACATTCGATTCGTCACTCTCGAGGATAGATAGATAGATATATTTAAGGGTGTTATACACTTGGACCTGAAAGATCTATTGTGATGCCCCTATTTATTTGAAAGATGAGGATAGTCTCATCTATAAATCTTCTGTCAGGTTAATTTCCGACAGGAATTCATATATTTTGGAGGAATCAAGATGAGGGATCTTGCTCATATCTAATATATAATCTCCAAAACCCCTGAGTCTATCGTGTGCCAATGGTCCGCAGTCTGTAATCAGGTGCAGTGAGGTTTCGTCACTTTCTCCACAGAATCGACAGATGGCATCTGAAGATATACCCAACTTGTTCAAATGGTAGTTGAGTCTACAATGTCCGCTTAAAATGCCTGTGATCATTCTTAATTTACTCCGAGACATATTTATTAACTCTTTAACTCTTTTAGGATTAAAATCTCCCATAAGAGCTTTGGACTGTCTTAATCCCGAAAGAGTTTCCCATGTTTAACTTCTTTTTGCATCTGTACACTTCTTCAGCAGACCTCCAATGGTATTGGATGATAGTCCACAGAAGGGTTCTGGGCCGTTGAAGTGCGAGGTCGCAGCCTTCCTAGCTAAGATATCAGAACAGACTTTTGTATGGAAAGAGTTATCGAGTAAATTATACTCGGATGAAACGAACGAGTTTTTCTATCGTCGATAAAAAGTGCTTCCAAATTGAAAATTGCTTGAAAGCCAGCGAGATTACAAATTACCCATGAAAATGGGTTAATGGGATTCTTTTATTTTTCAGTGCTTTTTTTGAAGCAGTGCTGCCAAGTCTCTTACTCGTTTGCTGTTTTATTCGCACAACTCGATACAAGCTCGATACAAGATACGAATCGAATACGCCTATTAATAACTTCCAAACTACGGATATATTAAATTTATTTACGAAAATTCTCTACGATTGATCGAAGTATCTCTAAATCCTAGAGGCTTGTGGAGATTTTAAAGGTTTTAATTTGTATGCGACAGCATGAAAATTTCAGTTATCCCAAAACCATATGCCAAAATCTTTACACAAACACTCCTAGTATGCTCAATGGATGATGTATGATGGTACCAGCCGCGGCACGGATCATATTATTAATCAAGTGATCGAAGAGATGTTGTCTTTATTAAGCTCCTTTTCTTTTTTTAGGCAGAAATTCTTATAAGTTTCTATATCTTAACATCAGATTGCTTTATTCATTTTGATATATTTTATGTTTAATAGAAACTGGTTCCATCTGCTTTTATCTATGGTAGAATAGAACTATAGACGATTCTAGTTTACAATTTTTGCTTTTTTCTGACAATCCTCCCAATAACAATAAAACTGCTTAGTTCATTTCTGCACAAAGGGGTTGCTTTAGGTTTAGTCATTTGATCAATTTCTACCCACACCTGGAACTGATATCATATGTTTTGTGTCTACATTTTTAAAATATCATGATAATAATATATTATCTCTACTATCGGTCAATGTTGGTTTTGTAGATTACTCCAATTTCTGATAAGAAGTCGTAATTCTTTAATCATTAGCACTGCAGTTATTATTGATTTCTCGATTCGACTGGGATTCTAATCTCAAAAAGCTTAAGTTAGTAAAAAATTTCGATAATTATGGAAAAAAGAATAGAGAATTGATAAAGATATGGTAATTATTCCATATTGGTTTCGTTCTTTCCTGGGAACTGCTATTATAAAATAACCCTGCAATGATTCATCATCGACCTTCAAATTAATAAATAGTTCTGGTGAACATCCAATATGAAATTCGGCATTCTATATACAGAGATACGCTAGAATGGAGCACAAGATGTTTTATTTACAAACTATACAAAATAAAATAGCTTATAACTCATGCCAATAATATCCAATGGAACCTTTCATTGTACCAGCAAAGCTGCCAATAATATTCAACGGAACATTTCCTTGTACCAGCAAAGCTGCTTTCTATATTACATATCGTCAGGATTTCCTGAGTCCTCATATTGTACAAAATTGCAAATCGGTTGCTTTTCGTTTGTGTGGTTGGTTGATTACATCATTCAAATCATGTCAGAAAAGAAACGATGCATTTCAAAATGTTTGTGTTTTCTCCCAGGCATCCGCTGTCCATGCATGTCGTATCGATTGGACAAGTCTTACATCAGAAGTGAAGACTGAAATGGCAAGTACAGCAATGTGTGCTTGTGACTAGAAACTAAAAGAACGCATAACAAATTTTGGTCGTTAAATAAAAATTAAGGGAAACAATTCAAGTGCCAAAAAGATAGAGATGTGGAAAAGTTCTGTATTCTCTCTACATGTTATTTTGTTGGAACTCAGCCTAGAACTGCGGATATAAATATTACTAAGTTGCTCTTTAATTTAAGCAGAGTTCAAACATTCAAGGATATTTTGAATGTGATGGGTTAGAATTATATTGGAGTTATTTCTACGACAGAAGTTGCGAATTTTATTAAACTCAGTACAGACCAAATTAATAAAGGTTCATCCTATTAATTGCTGTATCTGCTGTTGCTGACGTAGTCATAGTTGAGGGGACAATATTATCAAAGCTCTGCAGTCTATCCTGATTATGTTCAGCAATACTTTTAATAATGGAAGGAATAATTTGGAGAGTAATGACAGAATGAAAATTTCAGCTTTCGAGTTAGACTAAATTATGTTCTTTTCGGATAAAGTGGCATTAAAACTGAACTGTTTTCAATGTGTTTTTTTTTTTATTTAAGTTACTTCAGCGTTGAAGAATTATTTGGCCAAACTTTGACAGTTATAACGCCACCACCATTCAATGTGATTTGTTGAATACATAAATGACTTCAGGTCTGTAGAACCAGGGGTGATGTACCAGCTAATTCCACAGATCATTCTACAAAACCAATGTAAGTGCTTGGCTTTACCAGCAAATTTGAATTTCTTCGAGGGTCTGCTATTCATAGATAGATATACTCGTATATTTAAGTTCATTGAAGAAGTCGCTGATTTCGCCATGAAGTTCAGGTCCAACCAATCAAACAGTAAAACTGAACTGTTTTCAATGTGATTCCATAAATGACTTCAGGTCTGTAGAACCAGGGGTGATGTACCAGCTAATTCCACAGATCATTCTACAAAACCAATGTAAGTGCTTGGCTTTACCAGCAAATTCGAATTTCTTCGAGGTAGATAGATATATTTAAGTTCATAGATAGATATATATTTAAGTTCATTGAAGAAGTCGCTGGTTTCGCCATGAAGTTCAGGTCCAACCCATAAAACAGTTTTTTTCTTATAGTCCTTTTGTTAGTCCTATACACACCATTATAATATTATATGAATTTGTACTACATTTGATCGGAGATTGCGAAGAAACAATTTCCTCCGATGATGGCATCTTCATCTACAAAGCCAACTGCTTTAGAGCAAAGAAGACAGACAGGAAAAGGGAGAATGTGTCATCTGGTTACTGAAACCTCTTCTAGAGAGTTACGATGATCCATCTATTTAGCATGGAATTTACTGATGTCATACAGTTACTGAAGTCTATTAAGGGTTCTATTATATAAATAATTGAAAGTAATCTATTATTCTATACCTATAAATTCGACTTGACTTCCATTTTATTGCATTAAACTGACTTTTCAATAAAGGTCACAAAGTCAATAGGATTTGATTTTCCTGGTTGCTCGTCAAGTTCGGTTCCACCCAAGCGAGTACTTGGTAAGATTTCAGAATCTCGAATACTTATAAAGTCCTTAACTAAAAAGTTTACTTTTTTCAATTTATCTCTCCGAAAAAACACCCGGAAAATTAAATTATAGTTCTTTGGAAATCGATTTGTGTTTTTTTATATTGTGAAATTGCAATAATTTCGGGGGATGTTACCAGGGTGCTCTGCGATTACGTCAAACAGTCGCATGCATTATTCTTTATTTATTTATGTTGTTTTTGCTCGCTTCTGATTTTATTTATTCATGATATTTTCGTCTAACATTATTCCATTTTCATGTGTGCTTTTTTATTCCTGTTACATTACAATCGTGTGACGCATTGCTCGTATTTGACGAGCATGGAAATGGCCTTCTTATGGCATGGAAGCCACATTAATGTACTCGTACGACCCTACCGAATTCTCCTCAGTGGGGTGGGACATTGTTCTACCGTGCGGAAAAACTTGTAACTGTCGTTGGCTTTGCATAAAAAAGCGCATGAAAATAAAAAAGAAGACGAATCGTCCGTCGGTAAAGTAGCTCGAGGTTGTAAACAATTTATAAGGCCTATTAACTTACTTTCCAAGTGGTCGTCAGGCGTCAAAGTGCGTTCCATTGTACTCGTTGTAATTGTAATTCAATTTGAGCTGATGTGACAAGCATTATCATTTTGAGTCATGAAATTTGTAATAGAACAAAAAAACTAATATTAAGGCCATTTTTATTGATTGACAAGCTGTGAAAAACAAAAGAAAATACTATGCATAAATGGGGGGGAAAATAGAATAGAATAGTAGAATCTCTAGAATTGTACAAAGCCCATAACCAAGGGATGATTCATATCAATCCTCTGATAAATATGATGACACGTAGCTAACTAGCTAAGTATATTATTGGACTGTTTATAACAAAAGCTATATTATGGCCGGCCCCATTATCAAGCACTGCGATGTGAAAGATGTTCTGTACAATGCTTGTTAGTCCCATAAAGAAATGTGTTTTATAACTTCTGAACAATGCAAGTATGTCAGGAACTATCTTCTGTTTAATGCCTATCAGTCATATATCGGAATGTGTTATATCGCTAAAATAACTTCTGTTTAAGTACTGAAAACTTTAAGAAAGTCTGGAACTATCTTCTGTTTAATGGTTATTGCTCACATATCGGAATGTGTTTATTATGTTTAAGCACTGAAAACCTTAAGAATGTCTGGAACTATCTTCTGTTTAATGGTTATTAGTCACATATCGGAAGGTGTTATATCGCTAAAATAACTTATTTAAGTACTGAAAACTTTAAGAAAGTCTGGAACTATCTTCTGTTTAATGCCTATTAGTCACATATCTGAATGTGTTATATCGCTAAAATAACTTCTGTTTAAGTACTGAAAACTTTAAGAAAGTCTGGAACTATCTTCTGTTTAATGGTTATTGCTCACATATCGGAATGTGTTTATTATGTTTAAGCACTGAAAACCTTAAGAATGTCTGGAACTATCTTCTGTTTAATGGTTATTAGTCACATATCGGAATGTGTTATATCGCTAAAATAACTTATTTAAGTACTGAAAACTTTAAGAAAGTCTGGAACTATCTTCTGTTTAATGCCTATTAGTCACATATCTGAATGTGTTATATCGATAAAATAACTTCTGTTTAAGTACTGAAAACTTCAAGAAAGTCTGGAACTATCTTCTGTTTAATGGTTATTGCTCACATATCGGAATGTGTTTATTATGTTTAAGCACTGAAAACCTTAAGAATGTCTGGAACTATCTTCTGTTTAATGGTTATTAGTCACATATCGGAATGTGTTATATCGCTAAAATAACTTATTTAAGTACTGAAAACTTTAAGAAAGTCTGGAACTATCTTCTGTTTAATGCCTATCAGTCATATATCGGAATGTGTTATATCGCTAAAATTACTTCTGTTTAAGTACTGAAAACTTTAAGAAAGTCTGGAACTATCTTCTGTTTAATGGTTATTGCTCACATATCGGAATGTGTTTATTATGTTTAAGCACTGAAAACCTTAAGAAAGTCTAGAACTATCTTCTGTTTAATGGTTATTGCTCACATATCGGAATGTGTTCATTATGTTTAAGTACTGAAAACTTTAAGAAAGTCTGGAACTATCTTCTGTTTAATGGTTATTGCTCACATATCGGAATGTGTTTATTATGTTTAAGCACTGAAAACCTTAAGAATGTCTGGAACTATCTTCTGTTTAATGGTTATTAGTCACATATCGGAATGTGTTATATCGCTAAAAATAACTTATTTAAGTACTGAAAACTTTAAGAAAGTCTGGAACTATCTTCTGTTTAATGCCTATTAGTCACATATCTGAATGTGTTATATCGATAAAATAACTTCTGTTTAAGTACTGAAAACTTCAAGAAAGTCTGGAACTATCTTCTGTTTAATGGTTATTGCTCACATATCGGAATGTGTTTATTATGTTTAAGCACTGAAAACCTTAAGAATGTCTGGAACTATCTTCTGTTTAATGGTTATTAGTCACATATCGGAATGTGTTATATCGCTAAAATAACTTATTTAAGTACTGAAAACTTTAAGAAAGTCTGGAACTATCTTCTGTTTAATGCCTATCAGTCATATATCGGAATGTGTTATATCGCTAAAATTACTTCTGTTTAAGTACTGAAAACTTTAAGAAAGTCTGGAACTATCTTCTGTTTAATGGTTATTGCTCACATATCGGAATGTGTTTATTATGTTTAAGCACTGAAAACCTTAAGAAAGTCTAGAACTATCTTCTGTTTAATGGTTATTGCTCACATATCGGAATGTGTTCATTATGTTTAAGTACTGAAAACTTTAAGAAAGTCTGGAACTATCTTCTGTTTAATGGTTATTGCTCACATATCGGAATGTGTTCATTATGTTTAAGTACTGAAAACATTAAGAAAGTCTGGAAATATATTCTGCCATACTTTCTAATCACATAAACAATGTTTATTCTTGCCTTCCTTTCAACTACTGAAAAGTTCAAGAATGCCTGGTTTTGATTATCCGAGAATTAATAAACAGTCGTTTAGTCACAGAAATTTCAACAGTCATCCTCGTCTTTTATACAATAACAACAAAACTTATCTAAATATTTTCTATGCAATCATTTCATATTAAATTCTTCTATGATATTTTTATTTATTTTATTCTTTTCAGCATTTTTAATACCACAATGAACTGAAGGCACTCTCAACTGTCGCTCCTTTCCTGAAGCCATCGTATTCACATTAGCTTCACCATACATACCAACAATAGTGAGGAGTAGAGCTCTTTTATGCCTTGGTAGTCTCGAAATTCTTGCGCCATTGCAAAATGTTGATAAAGGAGTATCGCATACCACTGCCACTGACAGTGGAGGAGTACCGCATTGCACAGTTGTTTATGATTGCGGTAGGTGGAGAGCAGAAGGGCTATGCCTTAAGAATGTCCTTTGAATATTTGAATTTTGTATTCAACAGAAAAAAAGTCGCGAAGAAAGTCATGGAGAGGGCAGTGGAGTTGAGATCATTGTCAATGAGCCATACAAAGACGGTCCGGGCGGCAATGGCCAGTATACCAAGAAGATCTATCATATAGGCAGTCATTTGCCTGGTTGGATCAAAAGTAAGTGGAACCTGAGAATGAATTGCTTGCCATGAACTACGCATACCTTTCGAAGGGTCCGAACAACACTATTCTAAGATGACTTAAAGTTGTGTTGAGTTTTATTCAAACGAAACACTGTTTTGTGTCAAAATTTCACATCGATATCTCAAATTAATTGAAAATTTAAACAGAAATGTTCTAAGAACGTGTGAAATGCAACTTGCAATAGTGGGGTCCATTGATATATATAATACGATACACTACTGTAAGATCTGAAAAAAAGGCCTGACAAGTATCTTCATTTATATATGAGCACACTATCGATTTTTCCGTTTTAACCATATCTGTCTATCATAATATCTCAAAAACTATAAGAATAGGAATATTTTCGTGGAATATCAGTATTCTATATTACGTGAAGCCCCAGTATAACCATATACGCCCACTTTTCTTTTCCACTTTTCTTGCAAAAATAATATCTCAAGAACTAAAATGATATGACTGTAAAATTTGGCATCTAGAGGCTTAGACGTGGTCTCTTAGATCACCACTGATCAGATCTCGATGATACTGTAAAGAAGGCGGTTCACTTCATAATTTCCCCACATGTACATCGGAAGTGCATTTCTTTTAGTCGGCAGCACCGACTGTAATAAGTTTTTATTACCAGTTGTTATTTCCAAATTTTTGTCCAGGTTTACTGCCGAAAAGCGCCTTGACCGTGGAGGAGGAAGCCTGGAATGCGTATCCTTACACCAGAACACGCTACACTTGTCCATTTGTGGAGAAGTTCTCATTGGACATAGAGACGTATTATTATCCGGATAATGGCTTTCAGGATAATGTTTTCAAATTGAGCGGTAGTGATTTGAGAAATCGTGTTGTTGGTAAATGAACGCTCGTCCTTTGGAAATCTAGAGTAAAATAACATGAACTCCGTACTTCTTGCAGATGTTATTGACATCGTGAAGGATCAGCTGTATGGCGGCGATTATGTCAAAGAGGAAGACCCCAAATTGTTTCTCTCGGAGAAAACTAGCCGTGGACCGCTCAACGATGACTGGCTGGAGGAGTATTGGCGAGAGGTAAAGGGCAAGAAGCAGCCGACGTCGCGCAACATGTCGCTGATGTGCGCCTACAAAATATGTCGTGTGGAGTTCCGTTACTGGGGCATGCAAACCAAGCTGGAGAAGTTCATACACGACGTTGCTCTACGCAAGACCATGTTGCGAGCCCACCGTCAAGCGTGGGCCTGGCAAGATGAATGGCATGGTTTGACCATCGAGGACATACGCGAAATTGAACGGAAAACACAATTGGCGCTGGCCAAGAAAATGGGCGGTGGTGATGATGATGATGAGGAAGAGGAAGACGATGAAGACGGTTCGTTTTCTCGTTGGATTTTAAAGAATATTTTATGGAAACTTTTTCTGATGTTAAATTTACAGCTGACAGCATCTCGGAGGCTCACGATAGAACCACAATTGAGACGACCGCAAGTGAACGCAAGAAATCATTGGGCACTGCACCGCCTATTGTCACACAAGAGCCGCCCAGCGCTGAGGCTAGCTCTGACGAGGGAGAGGATGAAGCCGGAGACCGATCACGTTCGCAGAGCATTCAAATGGCCAAATCCAAATTTGGCTCAAAGGGTGCCCTGCACTCGCCAGTGGGTTCAGCTCATAGCTTTGATTTGCAGGTAAATAGCGATAAGTTCATTTGATGTGGTGTGTGCTGTGCCAGGTTTGTCAGTAAATTGAGAACACAGACAGAGTAATGCTGATGTTACATTAGCTACAAGTGCTTCCAATGCGGGTTTGTGACGTCTCTTCGAATAAATTTATGATGCAATTGAATGACTTCTGCTGACAACCCAATTTAATAAAGCGGGAAAGATAAGATCATTTCTAATCTGGTTAGGACTTATTTACGGAATCAGCTTTTGAAGTGTCGAAGAAAACTATTCGAAGAATTTTACAGTACAGTTGCATTCCTTCTATCGTTAAAGTGGATTAGAAAACAAATATTTTCCGAGGGAACCAATGTCTCTACTGAGATGAGATCACTTTGTATAGTTCGGCTGATGCAGCAACTCGCATGATTACGGCAACAATATCTGAAACGATAATGTATTGATCGAATATGCTACCGTCTTGGAAACACAGTTACAGGACAACTATCGAAAAAGTACTCTCGGCTCTATTTGTTCATAATAAAGTGCATTTTTGGTCGTTTCACGTGCAACTGTGCTTGGATATGCTGGATACTGGAAGTAGCAAATGCAGCATCGGCATTAGCATCTCCAACTGGGTTCTTGTTGTTTGCTGACTTATCTTCTAGTTGCTTTATTAAGTAGAATCTGTGTAATTAATGTTTATTTTTGATACTTCTTAATGAAGGGTTGCTTGAAAAGTTTCCTGAATTGTTAGAAAACGGGCACGCCTTTGCACAGTTTTATTTTCGGACACTTTTCGGGCAACTGCCTCCGCTTTTATAAGTCTTTTTTTTTTGTTTTATTTTATCAAAATATTTAATAATTCTCTATTCTCTAAATTTTGTAATACAATCAATTCAAATGCTACACACACAGCCGCATGCCAAAAATCTCCCACACAAAAATGTAAGTTCTAAATGCATTCGGCTACTTTTCAGCTGTAGAAATATTTAGAATCTCTTTCGTCTTCTTTTTGGTTTTTACAAGTAGAATTTTCACGCACGATATATCTCAGTGTATATTGTGTTAATCGTATACCCATCTTTCTGCTGCAGGTGGCGAACTGGCGGATGGAGCGTTTGGAGGTCGACTCGAAGTCCAACTCTGAGGAGGAGTTCTTCGACTGTTTGGGTGCGTACCACGAACTTCCTGCGCTCAAACACTGTTAATTAACTATATTTTGCTTCACGCATATTTGCAGACACGAACGAAACCAACTCTCTGGCCAAGTGGAGTTCGTTGGAATTGCTGGGCGACGGTGACGACAGTCCGCCACCGCATCTGGACTCTGGCAGTAAGGACCAGCAGGAGGACAGCATTTTCAATCAGGACTTTCTGATGCGTGTTGCTTCTGAGCGCGGAAATAAGCGTCAGCTGCGTTCATCGGCCAGCGTAGACCGTAACCACGAATCTTCACCGCCGGGCTCCCCCGGCACGCCATCTTGTCCTACCACCATACTCATTTTGGTCGTGCATGCAGGCAGTGTTTTAGGTGGGTCTTTGCTATCCAAAAATGTAGTATGCAAAAGTAATGTGTGTATTCCTCTACAGATGCGTCCAGCGAATTAACGGCCAAAAAGTCGGATGTCACCACTTTCCGTGGCTCATTTGAGGCCGTCATGCGCCAACACTATCCCAGTCTATTGACACACGTCACTATCAAAATGGTGCCATGCCCTTCCATTTGCACCGACGCCCTCGGCATTCTATCCAGCCTCAGTCCATACTCGTTTGACGCATCGCCATCAGCCGCTGACATACCCAACATTGCTGATGTACCCATCGGCGCCATACCTTTGCTTTCAGTGGCCTCGCCAGAATTCCAGGACACGGTCAACAAGACTGTGGCCGCTGCCAACATTGTGTACCATGAGTTCTTAAAGGCCGAAGAGGGGCATGGATTTTCGGGACAAATTGTCATGCTGGGCGATTCAATGGGTTCTCTGCTGGCCTACGAGGCCCTGTGTCGCTCCAATGGCACCGGTGAGGGCGGCAGTCGTTCCTCGCGCATGGATGACGACGACCGTTTCAACGATTCTGATTTGGATGCTAAACGTTTGCTGGTCGCACCATCGCCACGTCGCCGACGTTCCTCCTCCTCGAGTGACTCGCGTGCCACTAAACTGGATTTTGAAGTGAGCGATTTCTTCATGTTCGGATCGCCACTATCTATAGTATTAGCAGCTAGGAAGCTGCATGACTCCAAAACCGGTACGCAGTCATACTCATTTTGCGTGTAGGACCATTTTAAGTTGTTTTCCTTCTTTAGCGCTGGCTCGCCCCAACTGCAATCAGGTTTACAACTTATTCCATCCTACCGATCCAACGGCTTCCCGTCTAGAGCCCTTGCTTAGCGCCAGATTTTCCATGTTAGCGCCGGTGAATGTCCCACGCTACGCCAAATATCCGCTGGGCAATGGGCAACCTCTGCATTTATGTAAGCTTTTACCAGTTCCTGAGCAACGCAACCACTCTAATGGTCTCTGCTTTTCTTATCGTCACAGTGGAAGTTATACAGTCTCATCCTCAGCACTTCAATGATGCCAATAACTTTTTAGGAGGGAGACGACTCTCGGATGCCTCCATGCAAAGTACTATTTCTGGTTTAATTGAAAATGTTTCACTAAGTACAATTCACTCACGTAAGTTGCTAGCTTCACCCTCATTAGTATAAATTAGTACGACTACTCGGCTCCTCCGGAAGCTTTTCGGTCTTCTCAACATTTCACTTTTTATGACAACGTTTCCTTTTGTATTTTTTCTCCTCAAAGTTCAAAGCAAATGGTGGGGCACCAAGCGACTGGATTTCGCTCTGTACTGTCCCGAAGGGTTGAGTAACTTTCCGGCCCATGCCTTGCCGCATTTATTCCACGCCAGCTACTGGGAGAGTGCCGATGTCATAGCCTTCATCTTGCGCCAGGTCAGTACTATTGCATAATCCATGTGCATCTAGGCATTAACTTTTTGTTTCCTTTCTAGATCGGTAAATTTGAGGGGCTCTCGTTTGTTGGCTCAGCCGACGACAAGGACACCGTTTCGTTCCATCCTAGTCAGCCGCGGGAGAAATGGATCAAGAAGCGTACTTCCGTCAAACTAAAGAATGTCGCCGCCAATCACCGAGCTAACGATGTTATTGTGCAGGAAGGACGTGAGCAGCGGCTGAATGCTCGCTTCATGTACGGACCACTCGACATGATTACATTGCATGGCGAGAAGGTAGACTTGCACCTCATGAAGGATCCACCCGCGGGCGAGTGGACATTCCTAACCACTGAAATGACTGATAAGAATGGTCGCATCTCATATAGCATTCCCGATCAAGTGGCTCTCGGTTATGGCATCTATCCCATAAAGATGGTAGTGCGCGGTGATCATACCTCGGTCGATTGCTACTTGGCTGTAGTCCCACCGCTGACGGAATGCGTCGTATTCAGCATTGACGGTTCTTTCACGGCCTCCATGTCTGTGACGGGGCGAGATCCGAAAGTACGCGCAGGCGCTGTAGACATCTGCCGACACTGGCAGGAACTGGGCTACCTGTTGATCTACATCACAGGCCGACCGGATATGCAGCAGCAGCGTGTGGTCTCCTGGCTAAGTCAGCACAACTTTCCGCATGGTTTGATCTCGTTTGCTGATGGACTTCTCACCGATCCGTTGGGGCATAAGACGGCATATTTGAATAATTTGGTACAGAACCATGGAATCTCAATCATGGCTGCTTACGGCAGCAGCAAGGACATTAGTGTCTATACGAATGTGGGCTTGCGGTCCGATCAGATTTTTATCGTTGGAAAGGTATACAATTGTTGTGTGGGTGGAGCTGAATTACATTATAAATTGTCCATTGAATGAATTTCAGGTTAGTAAAAAGCTACAATCCAATGCAACGGTGCTCAGCGATGGCTACGCTGCCCACTTGGCTGGCTTACAAGTAGTCGGCGGTTCGCGCCCTGCCAAGGGCAACGCTCGCATGGTGATACCGCGAGGCTGCTTTAACTTGCCGGGCCAAACTGCTAATCCCAGACGCAGAAGGTATGTGCGGAATAGTTAGCCTTGCTTTGTTGTTGTTGTACATGTTTGTCGTAACGTTTGTTTGGATGTGATTACTTCCAAAATTGTTTCGTTGTATGTGTACTTGCTTAGAATGCTTTCCTTACACAGCCAGAATAAATGTATAAACATTAGAAGTATTTAAAGCTATTCTAAAGGGAAAATCGCAAGGAATTTCTAATGTGCACAGAGTATAAATCATATAAAGTGGGTACCTAATTTTCTTTATTAACTTTAAAAACCTGGAGATAGGTTTCTACTGTCGTCAACATTTGCATACAAGACACTTTTTCCAATTTCTTTGTCTGGTTCTCAAAAAGGTTTAGAAAATAAACTTTTTGCCAATGAAATGACAAATGAATACAATACTATTGCGATATTCAGGTCTGGCCGAAAGAAGAGCTTTCAAGAGGTTCGATTATCCATGACAATTGGGAACAAATGAGACTCCCCGGTCGCTGGTTGTTCTTTAGATCCTGTGTAGTGCTTGGCTCATTAGCATAGATGAGTAACTTAACGTAATCCTACAAAAAGAATTCACAAATTTGAAATCAACCGATCTTGGCGACCTATTAAAGTGGCAGTTTCGTGCAATTATTCGTTCATTTGTGAAATCCAGGTATTCTAATTGGAAAAGCATTCAGTTGCTGACAAGAACTGGAAACAAAAATGTATCCAAATAATAATCTCTAAATACAGAAAGACCACAACATATTTTTCATCATAATCCTAATGTTGCAGTAGTGTCCTTATTGTAGTAGATCTATCCAAATATTGGAATATTTTTAATAAGCCTAAAACAAAGAGTTTTAAATCAGTTCCTTCATTTTCCTTTTGTGTTCGACATTCATTCCTTCAACATTTTATATAATAAAAACAAAGAAGCTCTGGTCACAATGTGTGGGTAATGTATTATAAACATTCAGCTTTCTATATTATTGCCTTTAAAATATTCTAAATATTCTGTAAAATATTAATCTAAATCCACCCCTCTTTCTTGGTGTCTACCCCCAGTTGTTAGTTTGTAGATATATGTACATCAATTTTGAAATATGAAGTACCCACAAGTAATTTGTTAGCATCCTGAGAGATTCTATACTCGACCTTTCCAGTTTTTGGTGAATTTCCGGTACTGGTCCTCAGTTAATTATATACATATATATATATATATATATATATATATATATATATATATATATATATATATATATATATATATACATATATATACATATATATATATATATACATATATATATATATATACATATATATATACATATATATACATATATATATTGTTCATCTTAGAACACTTTAAAGTATTTTGTCTCATATTGCTTTGGTGTGGTGTCGCTTAAATTTGCTTATTTTATGTTTCAAATGATTGACTTTTATTTTATTCGTTATTTTTCTTTATTTAAATTTATTTTACACTTAGCAACGCAATCGAGCAAAGCACAAACAACATGCAAACACTTTTGGAAGCGTAAATTTGGCCACATTTAGTTAAAGCTATAGAAATTATTTATATTTTGTAACTGAACAACTGTTAAATGGATGTACATATAAATTTATGAGTTATTGTAGATGAATTAAAAAATATATATGTATATAATATGCGATATCTGTATGAAACACCCGATATTGTTTGACCTTGAATTTATAATATGTTTTTTCTTTGTTTCTTTTCTTCGTTTTTCTTTACTTTTAATTTCGTTTACATTGATTGTTGTGAATACCGATTACCGCTTAAACGATCACCCACTATGTAACTTAATCACACTCCACCGCAACACACCACCACCACCACAACCACCACAACCACCCACACACACAACTTGCCTGCCTATGTGTTACTTATCCAAAATTTAGGCTGCATGAGCCGCAGGACGCTTAAACTGTTGAATGCAATGAACACGTATGTAGAAAAATGTCACAAACAAACACATCAAAGTATTTCGATGAACCAAGGCCACGGTGACATGGTTTGGCGATGTGAATTCCGTGTGATTACAATATTATAGCAATACTCGTTTCGATGTTGTCAATGTACGATGTACATAAATAGTTTTATACCAAACTGCAATCCTGATACATTTACATACATATATCTATATATATAAATATTCTTCCTGCATACAAATACAACTGTCTCCCCACTCCTACCGCCTACTGCGTACGCAACCAACAGCAATGAGACCGGTCTATCATCGCCTATACGCAGCGGCTACCTGAAGCGCAAAACGTACTTCAGCCATCATTAGAGGGACTTCGTCGTCGTCCTTGAGCATAAACTTAGTGAAGCATTTGAAAGCGTGAATCCACACAATTGACTCTACAATTGACTCAACAATGAATTCAACAGTTGACTCAACAATGAATTCAACAGTTGACTCAACAATTGACTCAACAATTGCTACAACAATTGACTCAACAATTTACTCAACAATTGACTCAAAAATTGCTACAACAATTGCTACAACAATTGCTACAACAATTGCTACAACAATTGACTCAAATCAGTCAATAACTGTACTCATACAACTTGGCATAGCAAATTGAAACGTTGCAGCGCTTAGCAGCTTGGATTATACACCTTTAGTAACGCTTATACTATACCACAAATCAAACTGCGTAGTGTGTTTAAACCTCTACACAGACATCCTTACTGAAATGCATATTACCAGAATAAGAGCAACTTATAGACAAAAAACAAAAAATATATATTTGTGTAATCTTAAACTAAAATTATTTAGAGCAGACAAGAGCATCATCACTTGCGTCTAATGTGTCACGCGGTAAGTACCCCTATTAATATCACTACTAACTAAGTTACTAAGTACCCATATATCTATATAAATATTTGCACCAGCATTATGGCCCATTAATCACGGTTGAAGCGTCAGTTAAAAGTTTCTAATCCAAAGATGTTGATATATATCCTATATAATAAGTAGAGTAATAGAAAACATGAACGCCTGTTCAGATGGCGCTACTAAATATGCGACTCAGCTGATATGACGGAAGGCATTTTTAAGAAGGAAGGCTATATGCAACTACAGCGTAAAATTGGCATCATATGGTATATTTATGTCTCGCCATATTCCAATATATGATATCATATTTGTTATATAATTAGGAGCGCTACCTGGACATGCGTCTCGTCTGGTCTACTTTTCAATATTCAGCAATGATTTTATTTATACTTTGTTCGGGTTTTACATCGTTATTTGTGGAAACGCTTCAACCGGTATTATTGAACCATGATCATAATGTACGAAACACAATTTCCTTATATTAGATGTAAAGTTAAGTTGTGCAGTTCTCAAGTTTGGATACGACCCAATTTTCATGTCCAGCAATTATGTAAAATTCGAATGGATTGGAAAGACAAGTAAAATCAAATACTTGTATAGTTTATTTAAAGTCTCATGACTCCAGTGTTGATCCTATATAATTCAGAGCCACCTAAAACTACTAATATTTGTTCTCTTCGAGACGTAGACTCCAGCCCTCCAATCTTTTAATTTGGCACAAATAATAAAACGATAATTTAATTAAAGCAGGCGTATAAATGCTGAGAAATTGCATACCCATATCTTACTTATATGCAACATGAGTTTGTGTGATGTTATGTTGTCTCACTGTACCTGCAATTTTGTGGAGCACTGTGTGTGTGAATACCCTACCGACTGTGGAATACATTTTTTTCTTCTAAATGTTAAAACTATTATCTATATACTTGTACATACACCTGCATCTGTGTAAGCACCCTTTCCTTTGCTTGAGCTAATAAATTTGTTTCGAAGTGTGACTCAAACTTCTTCACAATTTAACATCATAATATGAAAATGTACTGTAAAAATATTCTATTTCCAAGATCTTCCCGAAAATTATCCACTTAAGTATTTTACTAATTTTTGAAAAAGAAATATTCGTATTTTATATTGCGTTTTTTAACTACACAACTCACGACTTCGAAAACATTTGAAAATTATAAAAGAAATTGTTTTTCGTACATTTATAATACGAGTACCTAATTTTTAGCATAGCAAGCAAAAGATTACTTTTAGTAAAAGCAGTTTTAGGACTTATATGAGTATTTTATAGTATTAACATATATTTAAGGAATATAATGCATAGATAGATATGGTGAAAATATTCGTACAATTTACTGTAAAGAAATTTTCAACAGTGCACAAGTTCCTTCATTGCAATTTTCGGCTTCTTTTCTTTCTGAGAATTTGAACACATTGAAAGCACATCAATCACCTTCTGACATTATTAATAACAAAAAGATAGATTTAATCACGTTTACATATACACGGCATAGGGAGTACTCTTTTCTCCAATTGGCCAACTACTTTAAAAACTGTTAGATAATCGGTTAGTTACCAGTTACATTTAATTGAGGCACTCATCCAATTTAACAATTTAAGTACTCATGTCGTTATATAACCGGTTAGTTATCAACTACATTTGATTGAGACACTCATCTGTACGGATAATTTTTTCTTGATACCTTTACCAAATCAACAATTTAAGTACTTATACGGTTATCTAACCGGTTAGTTACCAGGATAATTTTTTCTTGATACCTTTACCAAATCAACAATTTAAGTACTCATGCCGTTATATAACCGGTTAGTTACCATTTCATTTTTGAGTACTCTTCTGTATTGCCACTGTTAACATATAGTGGAAAATATGGATGGTTACCAGTTACATTTTATTGAGGCACTCACTCACCTTTATAAAATTGACAATTTAAGAGGGTCGCAGCAAAGAGTATCTATACATAGAGATTGAATCAGTCAAAATTTTGTGGAATGGAAGTGAAGGCGATTTCACAAAATCGGTGAGCGGCAAGGGGAAGCGAGATGCAATGCGTGTATTTTTGCAACAATAACTTTGTTCACCATGCGAGCTCTAGCTTTATATACATATGTATACTCTTTGGTCGCAGGTTCACATCCTGCTTCGGGCTTGCTCTCAAAAATGCTTCTTTCAAAAAACCTTTCTCTCTTCGAGTCGAAAGCTTCATTCTTATTTCCTTGCATTCATAATTAATTATGGTGTTAGATTAATAGTAATAATAACAATTTAAGTACTTATACGGTCATACAACTGGTAGCATTTTTTGAGTGCTCGTCTGTACTCATCATTCATTTTTCATTTATTGTGAAAAATATATTGAAAATAAATTTTCCAGTCTTCTTCAATATACTAAAATCCACGAAATTAGAGATTATTAACTTCAAACATTTGTTATATTGGTGTCACTGAAAAATTACCCATAGCAGTCCTCCATGTGCTTGTTCTTTGTGATCACCGCCGTATTGAACAACAGTTGATAAGTTGTACGAATTTTTTACTAACCCCGCGTGTGCGATCTGTAAAGAACCACTTATTATAGCAGCTTTGTTAACCCAGTTAAAATAATAATAATTATTATTTTTAATTAGACGATCATATATCATTAGATTCAATAGCCTTAAATGAAAAAGGTGGGAAATATCAATTCAAAGACTTCTGGACTGAAAAAATATCTTGGAGAAATTTAAATACAACAAAATGTATTGAGTTGGTGCAAAAGATTCGTTCTCATTTTGAAATCCGTAATATTTTTGTAAGGTTCAGTTAGGATTGCTGTCAAAGAATTAACGATGGTTCAAGAATTTCTGGAATGAGTCCTAAATGTATTTTTAAGTAGACGAAACATTTATAAATTTAAACCCATTTCATCATGAATCCTTATTTGAAATAAAATTGTATTCTCCTATTCGAATGTTTGCACTCTATTCGTTGTTTGCAATCGATTCGAATCAACTGGGGAATGGGAGAGAATAATCAGATTCCTTTTAAATATTTGTTATGGATTATATATAGCTATAAACAGAGCTATAATGTATTCCAGAAAACTATGAACTATTTTTTAATACAATTTTCTGCATTTCCCAAATAATAATCTTTGAATAAAGTGATTGACTTTCCAGCATCCGGTTTAATATTTTTGGATCGTTCAGTAGGATCAAGGGAGATTTTTTTAACAATCAATTTTTGAAATGTCTGTTATTTTTGGTGGGTTTAGGTTATTGTTATTTTACGGATTTCCAAAAACCAAATTCGGTGCTACGAACACTTTCCCACTAACCCAATAAAAGCAAATTATAAATCTATGTAATTCTTATGGCTTCCTTGCTTTTGTTTTCTATTTCAGAAAATACTTTAAAAGACTATTTTGCATTTGCATCTTATAGGTACCTGGCTAGAAAGACTGTTTCCTCCTGTTGCTTGATGGTGTTTCAAACTACGTAAATTGTAAACAATTTAAACTAACTTTAAATTTAAATTTATTACGTTTACACAAAAAGTTGCATTAAAGTTATTTAAAAAGAAAAAATGAAAATAAATAATAAAGTGAAAATAATATTTTAAATGCAATTCTAAAAAACTATATTAAAACAATAAATAACTAATTCTAAAAAGAAAATAGAACAAAGTTCTCTATAAATCTAAGCCTAAAATTGATTTGCTGTATGTTTTGGAGAAGCAGTTCTTTAATGTTAATATAAAAAGTAGTAAAATTAAAATTTAAAATAAAAACAAAAATTTTAATAAAAACTAAATTTAAAGTAAAATTTACATTTAAAAGAAATTAATGCATGTAAATGATTTTGCTTACAATTGAAGCATTTATGCTGTTGTTGCGCAATTGGCCTTCTTTGGAAATTGGTGACAATTTGAAACTTTTCTTTTCTACTTTCTCAATTATGCTACATCCTAAATCCTTCTTGTGATAGTATTTTTTAAATGTCCTTTTGTATGTGTTAAACTGTTAAACTATTGTGTAATTAGTGTTTAGAGTTAGAAGCGATTACTAGACATTAAGCCGAATTCACTTGCTATACTTGTATGTAAAACTAAAAAACGAAGAAAAAACTCATTGTTCAAATTTATTTTTTTATACGAATTATTTTTTAATTTACGTGAAAATCACTATTTTCTAAATATATAAATTTGTATTATATTTAGAAAATTTACTAACAAACCCAATTTTTTTCTTTTTTTAATTTTTTGGAAACATTATTTAATAAAAGAAAAATTATATATTTTTTTCTATTGCCCAAATCTGACTTTCGAGTTATATCAGATTTTGAACCCTCTGACTTCTGCTATTACCATTAACACAACAACAAAAAACTCTATGAATATGTATGCAGCTAAATTCAACCTAGACCTCTTTTTTTTATATATATATATAAGAACAATTTTTTTAATATAAAAGTCTAAACTAATTTCAAGTTGGTGTCCAATACTGTACAAATATAATCCAAACATTTCGGTTTCTACTCCCAAACAAAAACATTTGTAATCATCATTAACTCAGCTGTGGCCAGCGAGTGGCACATTGCGCCTTTTGAGCTATTTCCGTGATATTCACAGCAACTCCGGCATTATTGTGAATGTTGTAATTGTTTTTCCTAAGGGCGGTGCATGCCGTCAACTTTGAGAGATCCAAAGCCTTCTGACTGTGGGAAGAGTTGATTAAATTAGTTGAACTAAAATATATTACAGTCTCAATATTTAACAGAAGAGATCGCGAAATCGTCAATATTTGAAATGTCAAATCAAGATCAGAAGGTTTTTAAGAAAAAATCGTTAAGAAATACATATACTATAAAATTAATATAAAACCTGAAACTAAATGAATTATATGAAGGTTAGACATAACAAATCTAACAAACAATTTGGTTAAAACAAAATATATATATACAAATATATATGTTGATGAAATAAAAATAATCAATGGCAGAAATTGCATCTATTTACAAAGATATGCCTATATCATTCACTTGGCAATGCGAAATAATTTAAAAAAATATATCTTAATAAAAAACTTCCAAATTAAAAACTCTCAAACAATTTAAATAATTCTAAAACTTTCATGTTAGCACTGGAAGTTGATAATGATATAATACATATGTATGTATAAATACTCAAATATAAGATCTTCAATTTGTTCATATTAAAATTTAGATTACCCGTAATTTAAATCAGAGATTATATATACATAATTTTATTTAGTTTTTTAGTATATATAAAATTTTTATTTAAGAGTTACATTAAAAATACAATTGGAATTTGCATTGAATTTGTCCGTCATAAGTAATAATCTAAGATAAAATACCCTCTGAAAATCTAGCCCAAATAAGTTCTTTAAGCAAAAGAATTTAAGTTTGATACATTTACCTATTTACCAAGTCTGTAGATATATTTTGCATATTATTTATAGCTGGACCATAACGGAGTTAGTCGATCGACAAATGATCACAAAATTTTACTAGCATAGTTGACATTGTTCAACGGTACTCTACAAAAGTCATTTGTGGATCAACTTACTTAATATTTTCAACTAATTCAATGTTTCAAAATACCACTGACCAATCTTTTTCACAATAAAATTTTGTATTAACATTTTCATTAACCTTCTCAGTTCACTTCTAATAATTTTAATATTTTCGTTATTCATGAATCCATTTACTTTCGTTCCTTTTCTTGAGTAGTATTTTCACCTTCTGTTACTTTTCCATGTTTGATTGCTTCATGCAGTTTAACAAGGTTATATTGGTTTTTTAAAATATTAATAAACCCATTTTAATTACTATTCTCATATTTAAATTTGTGCTACAAAATATATTAATAACAGATCAAAGCTAAACAATGATATTAAACCCACCACTACCTGAGCAAACGGTAAAAATAGTACAATGTATGTAGTTACAAAATTTGTGAAATGGCAAAATGGAAAATTTTCCTTAAGAAAAACTATTTTTGGATGAGAAGAACTTAAATGATTATATGGAAATAATAATGTATGTGTAATTGGAACTATAGATTAAAATGTACTTCATGCATTTGAAAACTCAAAGAAACAAACAGCAAAAAAATTGTCCAAAATATTTTGTACAAATTGTATGAGCAAGTGGGGAAGCTTCTATTCCTAGTTGCCTAAAAATTATATGAAGCCCACGAATGGGCTCTAATGTTATGTGAAAGATATTGCAAACGACATCACTATAGAGATGTGGTACTCGGTACCTATCTTGAAAAACAAAGAAAATAAATAAATAAACAAAATTAAAATTAAACGTATTTTACAGCAAAAAGAAATTAAAAATATTTTGAATAGTTCTATTTTCTGTGTTGTTAGTGTATGTAAACTAAGCATGTATTAGAGAATGTTATTTACTAAAAGAGGAAACTTCAAGAAACTATTAAAAATAACTACTCATATTTATGTAGGACATGTATTAAAGAAGAGAAGAAACTTTTTGTTATGTTATATTTATGCGTATATTTGTGAAAAAAAATTAAACAAAACTGAAACCAAAATTATTATTGTGAATGTTTAATAAAATATATTAAATAAAAAATGTCACTGTGTTTGATTTTTTTGTCATACTGTGATGGTATTTTTCCATATGCTGAAGCCAATGGCAAAATTTGCACAACTATAGTGCCATACACGTGCTCTGCCTCTCAAGAGCAAATAAACATATGCAAACAGCGGGAGAGACCCGAATTCTGCATACCGCAGTTCACAGTTGCCACATTGTTTGAAAATTTCATCATTGGAAGATTCGAACATTTTTTATATGAGAGCTGAAATGTACGATAATAAATTCAAAGAATCACTAAAAGATGTACTAAATCTGAAGCTTTTGACCAATATATCTCCAAAATAAGTTGCACTTTCATTAAATTGGGCGAGAAATTACATAACTAATTAATATTGATAAATTGTTTGAATGGTTTCTCATGTCGTACTGAAAGCTATTTTTTTAAGCATTTAGTATCACTATCTCCATATTTTGTCTTATTTTACATTATGGTATTATAATTATTGTCGTAGTTTTGGGAAAACAAAACATATTTTGTATACTAAAGGCGTTATACACTACATTCTTAAAGTTATATGGAAACTTCAATTTACTGCAAGTGTGGCAACTCTGCTGCAGGTGCTGAGCGATAACTGACTAATTTCGAATGAATGGGCGGCCTGCTGAAATTGTTAGTAAGGGGCTTTTAGTTTATATTAGAGAGCCGAGCAATATTATTCTTGAATTGGGTTGCGCGTGAGTAAAAATAAGCATTCGCATGAGATAATTAAGATTTTGCGTATTTTATATTATAAAAATAAATTTTGATGTGCTAAAATAAACTAAATTAAAAACACAAAATCAATTAAATAAATTTGGAAATTGAATCAATGTTACAAGGATTTTTAAAGAGTCAATGTGGATATTAAAATTTTTCTAATAAGTACCAAATTCTGTGTGTACTGTTAAATAAGTCGGCGGCATGTGCTTGGGGCGGTGTGAGGCGTAATGCAAATTTTTTTAGTGAAAGATATTTTTAGAAGTAAATATGTACGAGTACATACTAAAAAAAAGAAAAAGAAAATGCCGAAAATTATCTGTCATCTCATTTTAAGCCCACTTACATATATTGATTTTCCCTCACCGGTTGAACCCAGATGCGCTGTGATAACCCTCATCTCAGTCCTGCCTCATGTATACACAACTAATAGAGTCATGTTTAGACTAACGCAACGCATAAGGCTTTATTATCGCTACTCCCATGACCATAGCAATGGACACCACACATTGAGCTCTTATCAGTTTACTGACTAATTTC
Organism: Clusia tigrina; assembly: GCA_920105625.2. Taxonomy (NCBI): domain Eukaryota; kingdom Metazoa; phylum Arthropoda; class Insecta; order Diptera; family Clusiidae; genus Clusia; species Clusia tigrina. The sequence goes on from OV050033.1 coordinate 177,712,739, forward strand.
TCTTGAGTTTGCAATTAATTCAAATTTGTCAATTTTCACACCAAAGAAATCGAATGTTCTGACGTTAAGCTCTTAGTTTCTGACCTCTGACAACAATCAGATCTATTCCGTCTTGTATCAAATCATCTTTACAGTTTATATCAACTGAAAATCCTGCAGTGATGCTTTGCTGGACAGCAATATGATTCAGTGAAAATTAAACATATTTACTTATACGAGTATATGTAGTATATGTGCCTAACACAAGATCTGTATGAGCGCAGTTTAGTGCAATGAATTCTTTGGTTTAGTTTTTCGATTAGCAACTGTTTTGGAATGCTGACTGATTCCATTGCTAGTTCAGTTTCATCATATCGTTTCCACATTGCGAAGTGTTTTGCTCATACATCACGCGTCTGTTAGTTAAACCAATTATGCCTCAGCCACTCAGCGCCATTCTGTATTTGTATTACGAATTAAATTTTGAATTACCACATATAAATATGCATTGCAACATATCGGCCCAGATATTATTTTCAAGCGTTAGAACGTGACACACCTCCGTTGTCGATAATTGGTCTGACGTCAAAGTCGATTATCTTTTATAATTAGATAAAACAATTAATTTTATCAAAGCACTTTCTTAGCTTTTATCTTTCTCCGAGATAGAAGAGTTGCATATCGCATACGTCTGCAAGCGTGTGTGTGTGCGTGTGTCTAACGTACAATGTCTTAAGACAGTTTTGCCGCTGTTACTTTAGCCAATACACTCATGACCCAATCAGAAAGTAACAGCCTCCGAAAGGAAGGAGAGAACAACAGTGTTTTGTTACTATTTGTTCGACAAGAAGGAGAATATATATCGCGAAACTATTAATATCTCAGTGCCTACAGCGACAGCCCTTAACTGTCCACAGAATTGATTGCAAATACGTTTTGTTTTATTTTTTTATTCTACTAATGTAAATATTGTTCCTTTTCAAAAAACTGTAAGAATGATTGTTTGATTCATTTTATAGAAGAGTTTGCGGGTGTATTTGACTCGATACATTTCAAAAAATTTCGTCCAAAATTTTAAATTTGACAACTCTGGGAAGAAAATTGTTTAAAAACGAACCCACTTTCCTTCAGATCAACTGCTGATTTTTTTACAGTACGACTGATTTTATAGAAGTTTCAAACTAACATTCAGTACAACACGGACATGTTGCAGCTCTATACATGTTGCAACAGTCCTTCACCGACGGTCATACTGAAATTGTGTGTTGGATTGTACAACCGATTATTTTGTCTATTTCTGTTGTTTCAAAGAGAAGATTCGAGTAGCAATTTGTTGGCTGCCTTGATAACAGTGATTACCTCAGAAGAAAGTGAATAAGAGCCTCAGTTGCATCTGAGTACAGCTACTTTTAAGTCTCATCTTACATAGTAAATAACGCCGGAAATTACAGCTTCAAATTAAGTCCGGCTAAAATCACAATTTGTGGGCAATTTCTTAATATCGACCTATCATAATACGAATAATTGTTACATTCAATTTTTTAAATAAGAACAGCTGAGGTTATCATATTTATAAAAACAAAAAAAAAATCAAATGCGCGGAAAATTATAAATTTGATTGCAAGTAGTATACGATAGTGAAACTGAAGATTAATTATTGATACGCCTCCTTTAGGTGTTAAAAAGATAGTTCCAAAACAAAACTCACACAAACAGGTAATTCGCCTTCGTTATTGCAAGATATAGATTAAAATGTATGCAGTTCGGATCAATTAACGTTCCAAGCTGCATTATACATTATTTTTGGTGTGATTATTATCTTTAAAAGTGAAACCAGATTCGGCCGGATACGGAAAAATTAATGCACCAAGAGATGCTATTCAATAGCTTATGTGTTTACTATATAAAATGCACACAAAATTTCAGGAAAATTTTGAGTCTCTTTATCATTAAAATTTTTCATAATCTTCTTCACCTATCACCGCTGTAATCTTTCGTTATTTGCTTGTTTATACCCTACACCCTAAAAAGGGTACTAAGAGGCACTGAGTTTGTTCACATATTATAAGCATCAAATAAAGGTATGGTGTGGAATGTATAATGTATATGTATATATATATATATATATATATATATATATATATATATATATATATATATATATATATATATATATATATATATATATATATATATATATATATATATATATATATATATATATATATATATATATATATATATATATTTCTTTGCATTTTACGCCCATAATTCACAACCATATACCACAACTTCAGATATATAAAACATTTAAATGACACTATACAGGGTGCTTTGCCACGACAATTGTAAAACACTCTGTAAATAATAAAAATAAATTATGTTGATAACTTTACTGCCACTTATTCAAATTGTGAAATTTAATAGAACAAATTAGGGCTCACTTTAGTTGTAAAGACATTATATGGGTTCGTTTTGTCAGTTGCAGAGTGTCTCGCAGTCGGTTTTACTTCAATTCAATCTGTTTAGTTTTCTACGTATTTGGAGGTGTCATGTTTGATAGAAACCATCAAAGTCGAATTGAATTATATGATGATGGAACTTCAAAGGTTAACAATTTCGATCTCTGATCTGTAAATAACACAAACAATGACCGATGAAATTATATAAGCTAAAAGAGGACGAAAAAGCTTAAGTTAAAATATGTTTCTCTTTTCGCCATTTTGACACTCACTTTTTCCCGTGGAAAAGAAAAGCTCTGAGAGGCTGACCTCACCTTGTATGATTATAATGCATGCAACCAGAGAACACATTTAACAGTTCTCTGCATGCAACAGTTTTGATTGGTGGATTTTTGTTGAGCTTTCCAGAATGTTAAAATATTATATAAATCAACGGAAAGCAAAAATTTAGGATCAGGTACAGAATGTGATACTATTATTATTGTTATTATTATTACTAGAAAAACAATAACTTAATTATTATTTTACATTGTAAGGGGAGCGCTAGCTAATGTGATACTAGAATTAAATCAATTGTCATTGGATATTTTTTAATTTTTTTACGGAGTTCCAAACGTTTCACAAATATGAAAGATATATGCCTCATTTCTTTTGAATATGTTAACTCTTTCCGTTTATTATTTTAAAAAACCAATAGTTCCATCGAGACAGAAATAGTAGCTCCAATATTTGTAATGTACTGTGTCAATGAGCAACTATGATGTTGTTTTTTTTGTTAAAAAGGAGGAGGGAGATCGAAAAATAGAATCCCTTGTAAAATTTTAGATCAGAATTATGTCCGATAGTATGTGCTTTGGTATTTTATGGACATTAACATGGTTAACTGGAGATAGCCTTGAAACCTCATTAAGAAGTTTCACTTGTATATGAAATACCGACTCCTTGACTAAATCGATTGATTCAGTTTTTCGCCGATACGTTGACTCATTGTCATCAGCAAATTGTTGTGTAACCCATTCTATTAAGTTCGTTGCTTTTATCTGCAAACACGCATCCATAAACACATCAAATAAAACTCATATATTAGTGCAATGTAGTACCAATTCCGAATTCTGTGGTTTTCGCACACTTAACACCTGCCAACTTCCAATAAACATTGCGACCAAGAGCATATGACTAACGCCTGCGCGCGTGAGCATGCTTTAAATCGCATCTCGGTGTTAATGTGGGTAAATATTTTGTGGTAAAAAGAAATATATTTTTTGCAATATTCTTATCAATCACACCAACATAGTTGTTCTACTTCTTGCTATAAGAAAATACACATTTTTTATATTGATTCTATTTTGACTTGAAAAATTATAATTTCCAGTTGGGGCATTGGAATTAATGGAACATACGAACACGAACGGCGACCTCCCCAACGGTTGTGACTGCGATGGAGTTTCGATGCTTACTACCGCTGACATCGGGAGAATCATGTCGGAATCGCCCATCACGTCCAGCAGTTCCTTTATGAAACGCAACATCAGCTATGGGAATCTGATGCCATCGGAAGCCAAAGAAGCGCGCGTTCGTGTCATTTACACTGGTGGTACAATTGGCATGATGCGAAATGAGAAGAATGGTAAAAAAAAAACCTAAAGTTCTTTGAGTTCTATTCCTATTTATGTTATTTGTGGCACGTAGTGCTGGCCCCCATTCCAAATGCCTTGGTGAAGCGCATACGCAAGTACCCAAACATGCACGATGCTGATTATGCAGAAGAGCGCTTTGGATCTTCCGCACCGATGGCTCCTCTAGTGCTGCCTTATGTACAAGGCGAAGCGAGGCGGGTGATGTACCAAATCACGGAGTATGTGCCAATATTGGATTCCAGCAACATGACCATCCAAGATTGGGTGCGAATTGCCAAAGATATACACGTAAGTCTAGTATGGTCTGATGGAGAACTTCATTTAAGCTTTGATTTTTTTATAGCAAACCTACGAGTTCTTTGACGGCTTTGTCGTGCTACATGGCACAGATACACTCTCCTATACCGCCTCTGCCCTTTCGTTCATGTTGGAGAATCTCGGCAAGACAGTGATAATTACTGGTTCACAACTTCCCATTTTTGAGACGCGTACAGACGGCAAGGACAACTTCACATCGGCACTCATCATCGCCGGAAATTACGTTATTCCCGAAGTGTGCGTCTTGTTCTGCAATAAACTTTTGCGTGGTAACCGCACAGTAAAGGTGAGCTCCAATAAGCTAGACGCCTTCGATTCACCAAACGCACCGCCGTTGGCGCGTATCGGTATCAACGTGGACATCGATTACAGGCTTATTTTTCGACCATGCAGTGTATCTCGTATTGCCGTACACTCGGAGATGGACGAAAACGTCGGCATCCTGCGCATCTTTCCAAGTATATCTTGCAATTCTTTTCGGGCATTTCTGGCGCCACCCACAAAGGGCGTGGTGTTGCAGTCGTTCGGCTCCGGTAACGTGCCCTCCAACCGCAATGATATATTAGATGAATTGAAAGCGGCTTCAGAACGCGGCGTGATCATCATAAACTGTACGCAGTGTCCGAATGGCTCCGTTGCGGAACTATATCACACAGGAAAGGTGCTCTTCGACCTTGGTGTTATTCCCGGCTTTGATATGACACCGGAGGCAGCACTCACAAAGTTATCTTATGTGCTTGGTAAATCGGAGTGGTCGCTGGAAGTAAAAAAACAGGTGCATTCCTGCCGACACATACCCCCAATTGACTCCATTCTCACAATTTCCACTTTTCCAGATGATGAAATCAAATTTGCGCGGTGAGCTGACTTCTGTAAGTGGTCCCAAAATGGAGGAATATGATCTGGTTGATGCTGTTGCGCGCTCATTGCATTTGTCTAGCCCACAGGAGTTAGGACAATTGGGAGCCACTCTGTTCCCCGCCATGGTGAATGCAGCTGTTATGTCCGGCGATATACAAAAACTTAACAATCTCAAAGCATATGGGGCCGATCTCTCTGGCGTTAACCACGATCAGCGTACAGCACTGCATCTGGCAGTCCATGAGGGAAACATTTCCATAGTCAACCACTTGCTGCTCAATGGAGTGTCTGTGCACGTTCGTGATCGTTATGACCACACACCACTTCTCGAGGCCATATCGAAAGATAATCATGAAATAATACAGTTGCTGATAAGTTGTGGTGCTCATTTGACGGGGTCATCACGCGTCATTGGTGAACAGTTGTGCGCCGCAGCGGCGCGTGGCTCACTGAAACGTTTGACATCCTATCATCTGGCTGGAGCTGACCTATCCCAGCCTGATCCCTCCGGTCGCACTGCGTTGCATGTGGCCGCACTACACGGCCACTTTGATGTGGTGCAGTATCTGTTGTCTTTCGTAGACCATTCCTGTACAGATTTGACCGATTTTCTGGGACTTACTGCACTAGACTATGCCAAGAGAACACAGCATGAAGCTGTTGTGCAACTATTAAACGAAAGGAAATCGAATGGAACCCAAACGTAAAATTGTTACTAGAAATTAGTACAATTGCGTAGATAAATTAGTGAATCTTTTATTTGTGATCTATACAAACATTTTTGTGCATATATTTAATAAAAGCATTAAAAATGCAATTTTTAAAAGTTAAAAGTTCTAAATTAAAAAAATTCTTTCAGTGTAAGTATTCGTTTTCAAAGAATAGTTTTAATGTTAACTGAATGCAAGAATGATAAAATAGAAGATTGCCCCAATGCTGGTACGAAAATTTCGTATCTCTGCGCATAGCGTATTCTTCGATTCTATCATTCTTGCACTAAATGTAACAAATTAGAACTGTAAACTTGACAAATCAATTTCAAAAAATATTTACAGTGAAAAATTCCAGATAAGTAGTGTTTTCTGAAAACCGTCATTATATGATTAAATTAAATTCTATTTTTATTAATCTCAAATTATAATATATATTGTATATTCATACCTAATAGAAATTGAACATTTTTCTCCTTGTGTATTAATTTAAAGAATGAGCCAATTTCTCTATCTGGCCACACTACATAAATTACATTTGAGGTAGCGTTGGCAACACTGTCTCATTTGACATTTCAGATAACTGCTGACGTCCACCCAAAAAGTGATTGAAAATTCGTGTTTTGTCTTAAATTTTTATCATAAAATTTATGGTAATATCAAATAAAAGTTTAAATTACGCTGAAAAAGGGTGGAAATATATGGCAAAATGGTTAAATTAGTTTGTGTATAAATTTGATTGAAATTTCCTGTGTACAATTCGTTTTGAAAATTGCTAACAAATTTCAATTTTGAAGAGAAGGGGAGGAAGAAGTGAACACGTCAGACCATTTGTGTTCCATTTACAAAAAAAATACTTCCAGTTCACTGATTTAACAATATTTTTATGTTTATGTTCCTATTTTAGTGCAAATGAAATGACGAGGAAAGCAGAAGAGAAACAAGATAAAGAGTAAGAAAGGCGAGTAAGTGAATAGACAATTTAGCCAATCACAACAAAATTGATGTGCAGCAGTTGAACGAATAATTATTAAAGCGACCATGTCGAATAATGAGGCAAAGAATCAGGCTTCGGATATAAGCAACCTCCAGCAGAGTTTTTCCAAGCAACAGGTAACCATATAATTAGAATAAATGTATTTTTATCTTATAATTAAAAAAATCGTCTTTGCATATAGAAAAAGATTTCTGCTCTAAAGGAGCTTCTGCGCAAATCTGAGGTGGCACATGGAAGGTCAACTTCAACAGCACAGGAGAAAGTGAAAAATATAGCACAACGCTTGACGCTACTTAAATCGAAAGCTAAATCTCGGCAAGGTGCAAATATATCGGAAATGGAAACAGACTTGGCAACAGCGAATGTAGAGCAACTCTCTCCGGACACTACACAAATTTTGCATGCAATTTCCTTGGCATCCCCAGAAATTTCCACCACCCCAACAGTAACGCCATTGAATCTACCACATCCAAGAGAAGGTCATGTGCCGTCCGCATCGGCTATTCCAGCGACAACTCCCGGTAGTGAAAAAATTCTGCTGCTTCGTCAGCAAATGGAGGAGAACAAACTGAGAATGGCACAGCGTGCCTCTAGCAAGCTACACCTTGAGCAATTGGTTACACAAATAAGAGAAAAGTTCGATTCGACTCAACAGTGTTTGGCGGATACGACGGAATTGGGCAAATCCATGGGAGATTTGAGTGCTTTATCCTACGTACATATAACCCGTGAGCGTCACAAATCGGCGACTGACCTGTCACAGCAGCCATTCAGTTTGGAAAAGGAACGCATAAAATTCCTAGACAATCGTTGTCGTCTTTTGGAAATGCAGTTGGACAAGGAGCGTCAATCGAATGCCAACCGTGATACATCGCTCAATGAATCGACTGCCTTAGAGACCTCATCAAAGCAAATTAAGGAGTTGGAAAATAAAGTACTTGAACTACAAAACATGTTGCAGGAGCGGGAAAGCGAAATAGAAGTAAATACAAGAGAGAAAAATTCGTACGCTACGGACAATGCTCGTATACTCAATGAGATGATGGCGAAAGATCTTGAAATGCAAGAATTGCAGTTGAATCAAGAAAAACGTCCCGACGAAGGATACAAATCCAGCAAGTTGGAGAACGAAAACCTGCGACAAAAAATTAAGGAGAAATTGGCACGCATAACTGAATTGGAGCAACGGAATGAATTTTTGGAAGCCGAGCGTAGCGAATTTATTTATAAACAGAGAGAAACTAAGAATCAATTACAGGAAGTGCAAGAGGAGCTTTCTGCGGCCAAAAATCAATTGCAACAAGAACGCGATGAATTGGAGGAGACAAGAACAAGATTAGTAAAACTTGAATATCGCTTCGAAAGTCGGCAGGACAGTACAGAAGTTAAAGAAAATGTGGATCGAGCTACGGACCCCGATAGTGACACTGAGGTCCAAGTCAAAGCTGAGATGGCCAAGCAAATTCAGGAATTACACGACGATATCCAACAATTAAGACGGGAAAATTTGGAACTCAGGGAAACATTGAAAGAGAGTGAAAAATTGGTCGTGTCTGATGCCAGTATAGCTGAAAAAATAGCTGCCCTTGAAGCCACGATTGAATCTCAGCGCGATGACTTAAAACAACGAGTGGAAACGGTGAGCAAGCAAGAAGAAGAACTAATGGAAAAGACGATCGAATTGAATGTGTTGAACGCAAATTTTAAAGTTTTGGAAGAGAAACTCGAGGCTAGCAGCAAAAATAAGTCGCTCTTCTCGGCCAGCACTGCTGATAAAGCAGACAACCCCGAGTTGCAGGCCGAGGTACAGCAATTAAAACACAAGCTGGACGAGTCCAACAAGGCAATGATTAAGTTGAAACTGAAATCCAAGCAAACCGAAAAGCAGATGGAGAAATTGAAGAAGAGCTCAGATTTACATGCGGAGGTCGTGAAATTGGGAAAGATGAACGAGGAACTGCAGCAAAAAATCACAGAATTGGAAGATGAGAAAGGTCAGTGGGAACTGACAGATGTTGGTAGTGATAACTCTAGCAAGTCACTCATAGTCGCTCTCGAGGATAAGTGCGAATTGCAAAAGGATACCATTAGGCTCTTGGAGCAACAGAAATTCGAGCAATTGGAACAACTTCAAACCACGCAACAAGAACTGCAAGCGCTACAATTAGAATCCAAACACCGAGATAGTGAAGAAAGCGCCCGAGTGAAGTCCGAAATGTGTGAAATAAATTTGGAAGAACAGTTAGAGCAACAAACGCAACAAATTGCGTCCTTACAAGAACAATTAAAAGCTGAGGAGAGTGTTGTGCAGGAACTTAAGCAACAGTTGCAAGATCTACAACTGGAAAAGCAAGCTATGGAGAAAAAAATGGAACTCTACATGACCGAAAATATGGACCTTCTGGACAAGGTTGAAAAACTTAGCAAATCGTCCTCATCCGCGGAATCTATTGAAATAGTTGAACGCCTGACCCAGCAAGAACGTGCAGAAATTGACGAATTCAACAAGCAGCTGCATCAGTCGCACACCGCCGGTCAAGCTCCCAGCTTGGTAAGTGAGCTCACTCAAACGGAAATGGGTCATGAGCTTAGCGAAAACCTCGTCAAGCTACGTGAAGAGAGCTCGGAATTGATGAAAAAAATTGAACTTTTCACTACGGAGCGCCGAGAAGTGCTGGAAAAAATGGAAAACCTAACTGCAGAGAACCAGGAACTAACAAAGAAGATCGAAGAGATTACAAAGGAGAAGGAAACAATCGTGGCGAATACGGAATTAGTGGAAAGTGCAAAATCGAAACTGGAACTTCAATTGGTGGAGCTTACTAAAGAGAAGGATATACTGGCAGTACAAGTTGCCGAGTCCACGGCTCAGAAGTCGAAACTATCGCAAGAGTTGACCTCATTGCAGACGTCATCTGAGGTGATGGCAGCGCTCGACAGCAGCGAAGGCGCCACTCTCTTCGACAAATGTGAAAAGTCTCTGAGTAAATTGAACTCGGAGCTGGAAGCTTACCACAAAGCCGATAGAAACGCCAAGTTTAATGCTTCAAAGAAACTGGCTAAAGAGGCGAAGAACGTGCATAGACAACTGACAGAGTTATTGCACAAGGTGAAAGAGGCAAGCACAGCGGTGGAGACGGTCACAGTAGTAGAAACGGTGGTGGCTGTAACGGCGCCAAATGGCAAAGCCCTGGCAGAGTACGAGCAACTGACTTCCCAGAATCGCCAGTTGAAAGCAACCATAGAAGAATTGCGTCGTGAGATGCAGGACGTGCATGAAACTGTGCACGTGTCTACTGCAGACACAACTGATGTGCCAGCCATAGCGCTGCCCCAGACTGCGTCTACAGACAGTCAGGAAAAATTGGTTGAGGCTTTAGAGAAGCTCCACAATTACGAGGAGCAATGCGTAGATTTGCAGGCGACAGCTACGGCTAACCAAGAAAAGTTACAAGAGGCTTTGGGACAATTGCACAATTATGAGGAGCAATGCGTGGATTTGCAGTCCACAGTGGAAACTCTGCGCTTACAGTTGCAAGAGGCTCGCTTAGCTGGGGAAGAGCGATCAGCCGAGGTTTCCAATTTAAGTGAAGAGTTGCAGAAATTCCGAAAGATGTCTGAAGACTTCGATCGTCTCCTAAGTGACAAGGATTTGTCGTACGGCAAGCAAGTAGAACAGTTAACCAGGCTAAGGCGGGATCTGGAAGGTATAAATCTGCTCACAATTGCTTTTGGCAAGTATTTAATTTATTTTTAAATTGCAGGGCAATGTTCTACCTATGAGGGTGAAATGGAAATTCTTCAGACTCTGGTGACCGAACAGAAACAACAGCTAATTGAGTCATACAAGGAGCAAGAGCACGAAATGAATCTTAAACTGCTGGATTTGCAGCAACGCGATGAAGAAATAAATAAGTTACGTTCGGAACTAATAGAGCTGAGGCAATCTTCAGTGGCTGTGGGCAACCAGCTCTCCGAGGACTTGCAGAAGGAGTGTGAAAAACTACGCGATTCGTTGAAAATTAATAAAGCTTTGGTAACTGAGCAGGTGAATGAGTTGTCCAATAAACAGGAAAGTATCGACACGCTAAATCAGCAGATAACTGAGCTGTACAGAACCATGGAGGATAACACCACTAAGGTAATCGAGAAGGAGGACGAAATCGCATATCTGCAGGAAACAGTAGACACTCACAGCAAAGAGTTGGATCGCTTGCGCAAGGATAATGACGAGCAAAAGTCCGTGGTCGACAAACTGTTGAATGAGCTGCACTCTCACAAGGCAAATACTCAGCACTTGCCGCAATTAGAAAGCAATTTGCAGCGCTTGGAACAGACCAATAAGGAGCTCGATCAACGAAACAAGGATCTGCTGGAGAAATTGAAGAAGTATGCGGCTAATCTGAAGAAGCGCACAGTGCAATGCCAGGAATTGGATGCGAAGATAAAGGGTTTGGAGAAAGGCGCTTTAGAACAGATGCAATCAAAGGAAGCTCGGGACGATATAGAGCAAGAGCTGCAGGAGCTGACTGCTAATAATTTGTTGCTAAATGACAGATCTAATCAGTTGGAGAAGAAGCTGGCAGAAACAGAAGCTGAGGCGCAACAAGTACAGGAAGCACTGCAAGCAAAAACTTTAGAGCTACTGGAAAAAATGGAGAGCAATGCCAAACTGGAGTATGAATTGAAGCAGGTTCAGGAGAGTTTAGCAGCAAAAAAGAACGAAACTATGGATCTACAAAAGAAACTGTCAGATTCACAGGCGCATTCAGAGGATACGCTACAGGCAACTAATGCAAAGGAATTGGAGGACAAGGATACAATGATTGCCCAGCTGCAGGAACATTTAAAACATTCTCGGGACGAAGTATCATCCTTGCGCACAGATCTGCTCGCTGCACAGGCAGAAATGTCCGGCTTGCATGGTGATATTTTATTACAAAGTTCTAAGCGTGAGGACCTGGCCAGAGATTTGGAACAAGCAAAGGCTAATTTAGAGTACACCTCAGCAGAGTTACTACGAATGCGCGAAGAGGCTAAAGAAATGCAGCAGGCAAACGGCGAATTACAGTCTTCGTTCCAGCAGAAGCGTGATCTTGCTGCGGAGCTGCAGCTACAAATTGCAAATATGTTCAGCCAACCCAGCGACACACAGGCGTTGCAGGAAAAAGTGCAGACACAGGAGCAGCGTTTGGCCGAGCTCACCGAGGACCTCAAGGCGAAGGCCATAAGATTTGAAAAGTGCAAAGCAGTGATTAAGGAGCGCAACCATCAAATACAACGCTTGCAGGGTCAGGTCAAAGAATTGCAAGCCAATCTAAGCGCCGAGCCTGAAGAGCACATTGAGCCCGCTCCACAAGTGGTCACGCAATTAGATGCTGCTCCGTCCAAACAGCAGGTATCGAAGAAAGAGTACGATGCATTACAGCTGGCATACGACAAGTTAAGTGAGTCTTATGCTGCAGAGAAGAGTAACTTCAAGGACACCGTCACACGCCTGGAAACGCTACATGACGGAATACAGGCTAAGCTCCAGGAGGACATGTCCTACATCGAAAGCTTGGAGCAAGAAAATAGTAAATTCAAGGAAAAAAATTGCAGGCTAGAGGACTGTGTGGCCAATTTTGAAGAACGTCGTGCTTCCATGGAGCGAAATGCCAATATACTTGATGCGCAAATGCAGACACGCGCAAACGAGTATGAGAAGACGGAGGATGAATTGATATATCGTCTCAACATGCTGTCCGAGCATGACGACATCATTGCTCAACGTTTGCTGGATTCGCAAGAGGAAAAAGATGTGCTCCAGGATCGTGTAGATCGACTGCAAACGGAATTGAAGGAGCTCAATGCAAAGTACACGAAAGTGGAGAAAGATTATCAGACGTATCAGGAAACGACGGAGTCCAAATTTGAATCAGAAACGGCGACCCTGCGTGAGCAGCTAGGAGCCACAGAGCAGGAACTACAACATCAGCGTGCAGTGTACGATGCAAAGTTGGCGGCAAAGGCCACCGAACTCGAAGAGCTTGAGTGTGAATTGGGAGACCAGCTGCATAACATCAACGCCGATAAGCGTGCAATTGCCGAAGATCTGGAACGATCACGCGACGAGTGCTCGGAGCAAAAAGACGAAATTGTGCGCCTACGAGAATCGCTGAACGCCTTGGAGCAGGCCAAGCATGAATTGGATCGTGAGACCACCTGGTTGCGGATGCAGAATGAAAGCTCGCAGCAGGACCAGTACGAAATGCAGGAGCTGCGCATGCAGACCATGCAGGATAAAACCGAAATCGACAATTTGCGCCATCAAATCGAAACACTGGCGGCGAATCACGAACTAGAGCTGCAGGCGTTGCGCACACAGATATCCGAGTTGGACACGGTGCGCATGCAAGTTGGACAGAATCAGACGGACGATCAGGTGTTCATCGAGACAGAGAACAAGCGACTCACAGATTTGCTGGCAGAAAAGGAGGTACTCATTGAGAACTACCAACGGCAGAACTTACAGCTGCAAATGGCCGCCGCGGCATCAGCGCCGCCAGTACACTCGCAAACAGATGCTCTGTCATTAGCGTTCGGCTTGCCCCCTCAACCACAATCCCAAATCCAGAGCGGTACCCACAACGATGAACGTGAGCGTCTGGAAAAGGATCTAGTTGAGCAGACACAGATTGCTACACGCTTGCAAGTGGAACTGCAGGCTTTAGTAGAAGGTAACATCGACTTGCAGCGCCAACTTTTGGAGAAGGAGCGAGAAATTGATCAACTGCGCAGTTTGCAAGTGCCACAAAACGACATTATACCGGCGCCTCCCATGTACTTTGCCTCTGAACAGGTTGCTCCGTCGCCATTCGATGACATTGTGGCTATTCGCTCCATCGAGCATACGCTTGATGCAGTGCCCTCTAACCACGACAGACACAATCAGGAGCTAAACATCGCTGGCGAGCAGCCGACCATCGAAGATTTACAACGCAATGTGTCCGATTTGGAGAAGCATGCTCAGGACTTGGAGAGCAAGCTAGTGATTCGTAATCAGCGCCTGGCCGAATACGAAGAGCGTTTGCGCGATATGCAAAACCGGCTGCCTGAGCTGGAACTCTATGCGCGGGACCGTGAGCAAAAACTGCAAAGAGCTCAACAGGAATTGGGAAAACTGGAGGAGCAAATTGTGCTGTACAAGGAGACCCAAACCACATCACAGCAGCATTTGGAGCAACTGCAAAACAGAATGGAGGAACAGGAAATCGAATTGATGGGCCGCAATGAGAAGGTGACGGAACTAGAGCTGAAGTTGCAACTGGCTGCCTCTCAAACAACTGACAACCAGCAAGTCACCCAAGCCAACACAGACGCCCTGAATCGCTTAGAGGAGTTGGAAAGAAATTTGCAACAAGCTCAAACGTTGCTTCAGGCTCGCGATCAGTTGGTGGAACAACTTAAACACGAGCTAAATAACGAGAAAAATGGATCCCATCGAAAGCAGTCCACAGTGCGAGATCTGGAAAGCCAAATTATTCCAAGTGCAGCTATTGCTGACAGCCAAACCGCTGTAAAACCAACGCTGGAGATGTTCTTCGGTGGTTCCTCTGCTCCTGAATTTGAAAACTTGATTATACCTCAGCTGTCAGCCGAACCCGTGGTGGAAGAAATGATAATACCGGAAAAAGCCTACATTTGTCATCCAAAGGATGCGATTGATCAGGACCCAGCTATAGCTGGCTTCGAATTGAGTGATGATTGGGGCGACACTTGGGGTGGGAGCGAGGCTGCCGCTGAAGCAGCTCACTTCACCAACACGAAAGCCGCCCAGGCGACAACAAATCAATCACTAATCTCACGGGAGCATCAACTGGAGATACGTTTACAAGAAGAAACCGAACGCATACAGGAACTGGAGTTGGCCCTCGAGCGTTGTGAGGAGCATAAGCAGGAGCTGCAATTAAAATCCGGCAAATTAATGAAAAAATTAAAAGAATACAAGAACAAAATCGATGAACTGAATTCCAAGGAATTCCGAAAATCCTCATCTGTGGAGTCGAACTCCTTGTTTAACGACTTGGACGCGACTATACAAGATGAACTCAAATCGCAAATTAAAAAGCTTGAGAGCAAAGTGGAAGAACAACACAAAGTGCAGGAGAATTCGGCAGCTGAAAAAGAGAAGCTACTCAAACGCATCGACATGCTGGTGGCCGGGAACGAGCGCATGTCGGAAATGAAGGAGCGTCAGGATATGGACGTGCAAATGTATCAGTCACGAATACGGGATTTGCAAGGAAAACTGCACTCGCTTGAGGACTGGGGTGCGGAGGATGGTGATGCAGGGAAAAAGGAGGACGTTGTGAAGATGGTTGTGTCATCCTCGGAGACACTAAATTTATCTCCATCAACTCTTGGAAATCAGTTGGAACAAAAGATCGCTGAACTAACCGCTGAACTAAAGGACTTAAACGGGGATCGACAGGAATTGCAGGCATTGCTGGAAGACGAAAAAGCAAATGCAGCACGATCAGAAGAGAAGGTAGCAAGTTTGCGCTTAGAGATATCCACTCTTGAAAATGCAGCGGTAGCAAGCGAAAGCTCCGCGAAGTCGAAGCAGACTGCGCTTCAGTTGGAATTGCAGCAAGTGCAGGAAACCAACAAAACTCTCGAGACCGAGTTGCAGTCAGTGAAGGCAGAACATGAGCAGCAACTGCAGCAACTACAAACTCTGGAGCTGAAAGTAAATGCTGAGGCAGCAAGCGCTGAAAGTAATTCAAAACAGTTGCTGGAAGAATTGCAGAAATTGAGGGTCACTGAGCAGCAATTCAACGAGGTGCAAGCGGAGCTGCTGGAGTTGAAGACATGCCATCAAGAATTAACGCAAGCTAATGAAGAGCTGAAAAGCAGCCCTGGTGACACCAGCAGCGATTATTACAGTTTGGAGCTCACATTGCAGGCCCTTCTCAAAGAGCAGGAGCAGTGGCGTTTGCTTAAAGCGACGCTGGAAAAGCAGGTCTACGAACTACAATTCGAAGTGAGTAAACTGCAATTAATGCCCTCTGGAAGCGGTCTGTCGTCCAATAGTGACGAACTGGCCGCGCAGTTGCAGGTAAAAGATTCCGAAATCATGCATTTGAGGCAGCGCAATGAAGATCTGATACGCGAAGACCAAACAGAGAAACTCGTGCTGGAAATTCTAGGAAAGAATCAGGAAATACATATGCTCAAGATGCAGGTGAAGCACTTGGAAGACGATAAACAGGAGCTAGAGCACAATCTAACTGTGCAGATAACTACGGATATGCAGGCAGGAAAAGCTGATGCAGAGCAGGCGGCAAGCACTCAACTGCAACAGCAGGTGCAAAAAATGGAGCTGCAAGTGCGAGAGCTGCTTGCCGAAAAAGAGAACATGGAGGAGGAATTGAAAGTGCTCAATAATCATGTTATGAGCAGTTTGGAATTGGAAGATAAACTGAGGGGCGCTGTGCTGGATTTGGACATGAAGAATATCGAAATTTCGGAACTGCGAACATCACTTCAGACGATAAAGTGCGGCACCAGTGAGGCTGCTGCCCTTGATGTAGACACATTAAACGCCCAGTGGGAGGCAATTGTGGAGCAGAAGTGTGCAGAAATAGCGCAAATGTGGCGGGACCACTTGGATCACCGCGAGCGGGAATTCAAAATGCTTGAGGCACGTTTCCACGAAGAAATTGGAACGCTACGTTCATCGAGCACGGCCCCCGCAATACACAAGGGCATTTCTGCCGAGACTACCGCCACATCCACAACAGGCTCGGAGTCCACGTCAGCATCGGGCTCCTCCTCGGCAGCAGTTTCTAAGGCAGGCACCCCCCTGCATGGTCGCATAATAGACGAACAAAACGAAGCGGACACCGTTGAACTGCTTAGAAAAATGCAGATGTCTCTGGAACAACAGGAAATCGAAATAATCACTCTCAAAGAACAGCTGGCAATACGATCTGCGGAGTATGCGCGTTTGGCAGCGCAATACGATCCCTTCAAATTGCAAACGACTCTGTCGCACAGCGGCATGTCCACGGCGCCGCCAATAACTGCGTCCAGCTTAGAATCCAAACGCAGTGATGATGCTACCTTCGTACCTAAGTCGGAGTTCGACTTGGCGCTCTACATGCTGCACCAACGCGACATGCGTTGCGAAGAGATGACCGTGGAGCTGCTGTCATTGCTCGACGAGCGTGACACTCTGCAACTGAAGCTATCGAATACGTTGCGTCAAGTGGAGGCAATCAAAGCCCAAACCAACTATGTAGAACGTAAGCCAACTGAGTTGGGATGTAGAGTGTATGTACATGTTAATGCATTACTTTATACTTACAGCACCCTCCAGTCAAACTGATGCCGGTGCAATGGAGACCCAGGATCAAGCTACAGCAGCTGCCTCTACAGGCGACTCATCGGATGAACTAAATGAAAAGTAAGCCAGTTTGGAGCTCTCACTGATTGTGCGCATAAATAATAACTATTCACATTGTTTTTACAGACTGTCTCAGCTGCAAAGCGTAAAGCATTCCAAAGATAAGAGCATCAAGGAGGAGCGTGACCAGCGCATCCGTCAAATGGAAAAGATACAACAAGATGTGGCGAAGATGCCTACAGCCGCAGTTTCCGAACTAGTAGGAGCCGACTTATGTATGTTATCTCCATGCAAGGGCATAGAAAAATTGTTATTGAGAAATGTTGTTGAAGTTCATTATTATTCAAAATTTCAATCAGTTTTATTACCATTAACAAATTCAATTGAAATGAAAATGAAATTCCATCATCACTGAAGCATAGTATAATAAATTTATCTATCGTATTTTCCATGATAATGCAATTGGATCAGCATTGGAATTTTCCAGTATAATGCAGAATAATTTGCACTTGCATTTTTCAATGTTAATGAAATCTTGTTGGATTATCGTTGGCATATTCAACGATAATGACATTTCATTATCATTGACATTTCATTATCATTACATTTGTCAACGACACTACTTCAATTTTATTCATTAATAATAATAATATTCATTTTTTGACTCAATATTTCATTGTCCTTTGTGTTTTTAGCTAATAGCAGTCAATCGCCTTCAACGGTGCTAATGAACTGGTTGTGGGGAGGAACCAAGCCACACCCTTCTGCTGACGGTGCGCCGCCCAACTAAGAATGCGATCTGTTTTGAATGTAATTTCCACTTGCGTTAAAGTTCTATTCGTTTTAACATCCTGTTTGACTATGGATGCCGGAGTATTGCCAAGAGAAAACCCTACCAAATTGATACCCTGAGTGCGAAAAGTAAATCAACGTAACGTTATTCTTTGTAAATAATGCTTTAAAGTTTGTTGTTGAAACTAATTAACCCCCTAGCCTATTAAATCGGAATGTAGTCCCAGCAGTTGTTGTACAATTATTCAAATTATATATATTTATAACGTATATTTGTTAACGTAAAGTAATGTGACTAATATTGAGTAAAATTATTTTAAATTGTATCTGTACTATCTGTAAATATAAGTAATTGAAAGCAATAAACATACATGATCATATATTAGTGAACCGATTTTATGCTGTTACACAAGATTTGAATTCACTTGTATGCATGTAGATTTTTATTTATATACATATATGAAAAAATCGGCTAAATAAACAGAAATTGATATTTGAGCTACCATGAGAAAAATATTTATTTTAAATTTCGATAAAAAATTCATATAAGCAAATTTCTCGACAGGCACTCACACCGAAACAAGACAAAACAAGTGTACATGAAATGTACACAGTAATCATTTTCTTAAAAATTTAAGCAATTCTTTCTACATAAGGTAACAACAACAACAACACCACAAATATATAAAATGATTATTGAGTCATTTCTATACGGTCGCACACAGATACAATTCACACGCATCCATGCAAACAGTTTTAAAGAGTAGCTCACAAACCAATTTTCTCTCCATATTGCTTACTACAAATATATTTATGCTGAGTGCGGATCATTTTCTGAGTTGCATTGTAAGGCACTTTAGGTTTGCGTATTAGACCAATTTTAGTGTGTACAGCAACCAACTGCTATAAAACTGATCGAATGCAGATTATGTAATTAAAATTTAAATTTAACAATCACAAACTAAAGCTAAATTTAAGCAAAATGAAAAACAAAGTCAAATAAAAGCAACTACTTTGGCATCTAAACTATGTCTCTGCCCAAACTTAAATCTCCTGAGTCGGTTATTTAACAATTTTTAGTGGTAAATGTCGAACCACATGGTAAATGACAAATTGTATTCAGTGGTATTCAGCTGTGAAGAGCGTCCATGGGAACAGCTGATAAGAGCAGCTCTCTTCGCGAATACAGAAAAAGTGAAATAAGCAATACAAAAACAAGAAATTGAAAATTCTCTTTGGAACTTTGCTTGATGAGTTTATCGTCAGTATTTACTGTACTGTGCAGCTGTTAAGACCTTTATTTGTGCTTTTGCTCTGTGCTCTGTTGTGGGAAAAACGGACAAGATCACACTAAGAACGATAGCAACAACAACACCAATTAAACCGGCAAGCAGTGGCAGAAAAACAACAACACAAACATTTTAACGAATTCAAACGGATTTAACGTACAAGTAAAAAAAAACAAAAATATCGAAAAAACCGACAAAAGCAAAGAAAATGTAAAATTCCACCGGTACATTGGAAACATTTATATATCTGAGGTAATATTGAGAAACTGAAATTGGATTGATAAAGTGCACAATCATAATTATAGCAATAAAAAGGTTGCTAGAAGTTCCTAATAACTGTTGCTGTTGTTTTAAAGGAGTCATTTCACATATTTTGATCATAATTTTTTTGTATTTCAATCTTGTTTTCAAGAACTGACAAAGAAAATAAATATAAACACGAAGAAGTGCTAATTGTACAGTGAAATGTGTGCACAGCGGAGCTATCATTAAATTAAAAAAAGTAAAAAGTATTTCAATGTACGTTAAATCGAAATTTAGCAACGATCGTGAACTTAAAACAACACACCGATAGTCGTAGTACAGTGGTACTTAAAAATCCTCCTACGTCAGAAAATCACAACAAATTATTATAAAATGAATATTAAATAGACAAAATTAAAAATAATTAAAAACAAGTTAAAAACGTTAAGATAAAGGTTATTTTGCTTCAAGGAAAAGTGAGGATTTGGCATTCATGGTCATGTGTCAGGAGATGAAAGTGGTACAAGAAATATAATAGGAAGGGAATTTTCAAATAAATTCGGTACTTTTTCTACCTTTGCCATGTACTTACTGTGAATGCAAGTTTTGCAGCACTGGAAAGCTGAACTTTTAACCAAACTGCCAAAATTTGGCAACATTGCTCGCCAGCGGCGCAGTCCAGCGAAGCGTGTGTAGCGAATTTCTGATACAAGTTTTTTTTTTGCACTAATTTTATTTTCATCTTTTGTGTCTTTTTTTTTTTTGTTATAAATATTCATTTGAATACGCCACAATTATGATCTCGTCCTACTACAGACCAATTTAGAGCGTTGCTAGTGTTCGTGCATTCCATAAATAATTGTAAAAACACCACTGTAGTCACATTTTTGGGAAGTAGGTTCGTTTGGCCCCAACATGGACCTTTTGTGCACTGAGAATATTATGAACGATTATGAAAATGAAAACCACTGTGAACAGCAACCAGCGCAACAACAAAAACCACAACAAATATTACTACTGCAGTCAACAGCACAACAGCAACAACAACAACATCACCACCAACAGCAACAACAACTGCAGCAGCAGCAGCCACCACCTGCACTAACGCAAAGCGTGGCAGTCAGTGCTGCCTCTTCGCCATTTTCCAATTTGTCACTGCTGTCATCCGGTTCGTCATCGTCTTCATCGGGTTACAACTCCACGACCAGTAACAACAGCAGTTGCAGCACCTTGTGCGGCACCGCCACTGCAATTTGCACCACATGCTGTCACACAACTGTTACGGCAAGTAATGATCATATCACCGCCACAGCTACTTGCTTGCTAGCAGACATCTCCACTTCAGGCAGCGGTGATAGTGGTGGTGGTGGTGGTGTTGAAGGTCATGCGCATGCCGTCCACACTATATATGAGAGCTATCAACATGCTCAGCAGCAGCAACAACAACAACAACAACAACAACAGCAGCAGCAATCTCAGCAACAACAGCAACAACAACCCAACAACGTCTACACCAATAAACTAATTAGTCGCACTTTGGACTATGTAAACACTGCCACCGAGGATCCCACGTTCCTTACCGACCGCTGCCTGGAGAATGCGCTGAAGGCAGAGGAAAAGCGTCCACATCCAATCTGCACTTATTTCAAGACAGTGCAGAAGGACATAACGCCACCCATGCGCAAAATAGTAGCCGAGTGGATGATGGAGGTGAGTGCTCATTTTTCCACGCTAATAATTTCATATTTGTGATATTGTTTGAATGATTCCATGTCATTTTTAAGGTTGAAGGTGTCATAATAGTTGAATTATTATCCAAACATTTCTTGGGATTCCAGTTGATAGTGGAACTAGTTTGGCCCAAGAGTGTGCCCTACAGTCACTGTATCTAAACTTTCAGAGAGCACAATCATTATTGTTACCTTCCACTGAAATCGAAGAATGACTACTGTCATCGCTTTTTCTGGTTTAATCTAATTTACTAAAAGGAAGCAAAAAGAAAAAGTAAAACAGCGAGAAAGAAAACAAAATCGCAATCGCTTGAAATAATGCTGCCAAGTGCACTATTCGAAGACTGGCAATATTTGCTGGCGCCAGACCTTTGAGCACCTTTGTTCCAATCAAATAAACATTTCAACGAGAAACAATAAATACATTTATTTTTATATACATATATACTTGCATACATATATGCATATACATATTTATAATATTTATTGATGTCATTCATAAAAAACATGAAATATTTCATATACAAATACCGTTCATTATCGCCTCATTTGCTTGCCAGGCTACGGCCCTCTCCTCACGCTGAAATTTATTAGCAATGATCCGAATTCGCGTGGACATCGACCTAGACATAAGAAAGTCCCTTATCTGTCAGCTGGTTTGGCAGCTTGAAAGTTTAGTTCGAGTTGTAAGCAAGAACCTCGAATTAAATTAGAAACTATGCAATAGGAAACGTTTTGCATTGACCACATTTAGTGTACATATCTGTGTGGGATGTCAGAAAAGTTATGGAAACATTCATGTAGGTTCACTCCTGCCATTACATTCTCTTGGCATGGGTTGCTGTCTTTTGGTGGACATATTTTTAGGGAGTTCCAACAATTTATTGCCGGCATTCAAAAGGATGTTTGCCTCTCCCTGGAAGAAAGAGGAGTGAAAGCGAAATATATCTTGGCTAAATAGCAAATTGCCCCTTGACACTGAAGCATAAAACGACAAAAACGGGAAAAGAAAGTGACCCATTTTTTCCAGAATTATATATCGTCATATAGACGAGTATGCATGTACATATGTAAATAAAGATTACTTGATGGACATTGTCACATTCTGTCCGTGGGAAATATAGCTCCGATTTGTTATTCAATTTGAAATGGCTCGTCTTCACCCCATTACAAAAGGTAATTGGTAATGTGTTCAAATAAATTTGGATCCTGTTACCGAGGTATCGTTTTTGTCAGCCTTTGAATTACGAGCATGTGGCGTTTCTTTTCTGACGCCGACTGTAATTGTGTGAGCACATCAATTAAGCGGCATGGAAAGGGGAACGGGACGACAAATTAAAAACTGATAAGATTGTCGATTTTTATTAGGAACTACTTTAAACACATTCGCGCTTGTATAAGAATTTTTATAAGGCGAGCAAGCGAGCAAGCAAGAAAATACAAAATTCAATAATATTCAAAGAAATCAGAAAAAACTAAACAAATATGTTGCAGGTACGGCGGCGGAGGGCGAGTATGCGGTTGTTACCTACGTTTCTAAGAAGTGTTAACTGTTGTTTGTTGAATTATTGTCAGTGGTGTCCTTCTAACTTCCATTTCGAAAAGAAAAACGTTGGCCAAACGTTGAACAGCACAACAACACAACAGCACAATACGGCAACATTTGATGAAGCAGTGCTACGCAATGGAATTTTGATAACTTTGTATTTTTTCTGTTTTTTTTTTCTAGTCTCTACGCTGCTGCGCCTTACACGTTTTTCTAATCTTATCTGCGCATTGCTCTGCTTCTTCTATTGTCAATCAAATTTACTTTGTTTCGTTCTACGTTTGCGTATTGCAAAAAAAAAACAACGAACAAAATAAATAAAACAAAAACAAATTATCTTAATTTATGTAGGTTAATTAGAGTCGATTATGAATTATATATATATGAACATTATACATATATTGATATATATATATATATATATTGATATATATATATATATATATATATATATATATATATATATGTACATATATATGTATATATATATATATATATATATATATATATATATATATATATGTATATATATATATATATATATATATATATATATATATATATGTATATATATATGTATATATATATATATATATATATATATATATATATATATATATATATATATATGTATATATATATATATATATATATATATATATACATATATATATATATATATATATATATATATATATATATATATATGTATATATATCTATATGTATATATATATATATATATATATATATATATATGTATATGTATATATATGTATATATATATATATATACATATATATATATATATATATATATATATATTTATATATATATATGTATGTATATATATATGTATATATATATATATATATATATATATATATATATATATATATATATGTATATATATATATATATATATATATATATATATATATATATATATATATAAATATGTATATATATATATATATATATATATATATATATTTATATATATGTATATATATGTATATATATATATATATATATATATATATATATATATATATATATATATATATATATATATATATATATATATATATATATATATATATATATATATATATATATATATATATATATATATATATATATATATATATATATATATATATATATATATAAATAAATATATGTATAAAAAGTATAAATATATGGACATTTATAGAACTCATGAGGCACGTGAAGAAATTTCTAAAATTATCCCTCCAGGTCTGTCTATACTGAGGTGCTAAATGAACTTCCTGTTGCTAGGAAGACATTCCAACCGGGACAGAAAACACTCAAAAGCAATTTGGTCCGTATACGTAGTTAGGGACCTTGAAGAATCAGATATCGAAAATAACATTTTACATTTATTTTCATTCGGTTTTGCACAGAGAGATTTTCCCTTTCTAATTTGAATTGTGCTTTGGCAGGAAATAATAAGCAAAAGTCACTTGTATCGTTCCGCTGTGGTTTTGTTAATAATGTTCCTCGCTGACCAAACCCGAAAACGATAAAAATATGAAACATTGCCTCTGGTAGAGTAATTTCTGAGACTAACATTTGTTCTCTTATCTACGGAGAGGGATTTCATTCTTAGCATATTAAAAGAGTGAGACTCATTTTCGTTGAGTGTGAGTAATTAGTTCGTTGATGCCGCATACATTAATTCCTACTCATAAAGCTCAGTGGAGAAGGACACCGGCAGGTCGTGCCAAACTTCAGCTATCAACAACGCTCACTTAAGCTGAATTTTATCCATTTAGTGAGGTTAAGATCTTAGCCTCGAGAGAGACACACTTAGACCAACCACCTTTACTTAGTAAGGTCCAAAGCGATAGTTAAGTTCCAGTCTTACTGTTTGCATTTCCCTTTCCGTTTTACCAAATAGTTTCAGAAATACGTACGAAAATGTCCCTGCTCTGACTTAGCGAAAGCAAATCATCAGTTTCTCTTTCACACAGCCAACCCCTGAAGAAATTCTTAAGAGTCTTCTCTGAGGAGTACCAGGTGCTCCGTCGAGTCGACTCCTCGTGGTGTTGTGCAACAATCTGCAAACGTGCGCACGTTTTTGCCAGCTACGAGTAATTCAGCCGGCCGCATTGCATTTTTCTTGAAGTAGCGGTGGCATGCAGCGCTCTCCTAGCCAGGTGTAGACTAAATTTTTCTGCAGTTTGCCATTTGCGTTACTTAGCGCAACCCACCCTCCCTCCAGTCCCCACCACGTTGAAGCGTAAGCGTGTAAACAAAACAAAGTCGCATTTAAAGAAACAAAACCTTCCCCTTGAGTGCAACTGGGACACATCTGCCGCCACTGTTGTAAGGCGATTTGTCGATTCGTCGTTTCGTTGTAATACGTAGAGCAGAGAATGAAACGTAAACAATAATTAAACTCATTTTTTCTTTATTTATTACACATATTTAGCGACAACAAACGCCGCTGCTGCTGCGCCAGTACTTCTTTTACGGGAAGGAACATACGTGCTCCTTAAGAGTTGATTGTGGCGTCTGGAACGGTACGTTGCACAAGCCAAGCGATGCACGATTGCTGTTGCGGCGGTGCACTGGTGCACTTTTTGTTGTGGCTGCTGCTGTTGTCGTTGCTGTTGCCACTGCCAATGCCGTTGCTGCCGTTGCTGCGGCTCGTTTTTAGGCCAAGTAGGGCCGTCCCGGACCAGCCCGGTCCGCACGCACCAGTTACAATTTGTATGAAAACGACAGATGCAACTTAATTTGGTGTGTTTGCTGCTGTTTCTGTTGTTGCTGCTTTGCGGTTGTTGTTGTTGTTGGCTTCTTTCTTTCCATTCCATCTTTAATGCAAGTAAATCGCCTTCGCGCAGTCATTGATCGACAAATATATGCAAGCGCACATGTCGCTTCGCTTCAGACCAAACGATCCTTGATTGAATACGATTGCATGGCTGGCGAGTGTACATGAGGTCACCTCAGAGGGAAAGAAGGTAGCAAAACACAAAACTAACTGGAAGACTGTTTAGCTGACGGACTGACTGACTGACTCACTGAATGGCTGATTCGGTAAACTCGCACACGTTGCCGTATTGTGTGGTTGTCGCCCAACGAAACCAGTCGGCTCAGTGAGTGAACGCTGCACAAGCAGTTCTTGCCTTGTGGAAGCGTTTTTGAATGCGATTACGTGTTGCACACACGGCGACGGGAGAGACATTTAACCAAGCCAAACTGAACCAAACGAAACGCAAGCAGACCAAACCAAACCTGAACGTCTGAAGGAATGACGAGAAACCCTTAACTTCTAAACAAAACAAAGTTGCAGCTGCCGAAAAAGACGTGGAAGGTTAATAAGCACAACAACAACAACAACAACATCAGCAGCAGCAGGAACAACAACGACGGCAACAACATGCAGTGGAATGAACTCCAGAAGCTGGCAGCCAGCCACCAAGAACTAGCACACGGGGAAGCATTGTGTGAACATTGAGTTGGGCATACGGGCCGAGCTGGAATCGTCTGGGCACACATGCTAAATGACGGACTGGCCGACTTACTGACTGACTGACTGACTGACTGACTGACTGACTTGACTCAGGGAGTGAGTGGAGTGTCAGTTGAAATATTGTTTGTAAACAACAACTGTTTTTCTAACTGCCACAAATCGAGCTTAAAGTTTGCCTGCTAGACACATAAACCAAATTCCACACAAGAATTATCGATACATCTCACACGTATATCGATAAATATAACCTTCATGTACATATCCACGTTCATAAATGACTACATGCGTAAAATGAACACTGAACTCTTGTGAGCCGCATAGACAGGAAGGCCAACAACACCAACAACTCTACTATTATGCCAGACGGTGGTTGATTTTTACCTGTGTGCACGCACGCTTTCTTACCTCTGCCAGAGCAGGCAACGCATTTGCTTGATCCTTAACGAAGGACTCGTTGGCTGTGCTGCAAAGTAGGAAGAACTCAAAATTCAAAACAAAACACTACAAAAAGCGAAGAAAAAGGAACAATGAAAGGAAAACAACAACCACAGCTATCAATATTAAGGGAAATGAACTGTTGCGTCTGCGCAAAAATACACAAAAAATGTTGTACAGTTGTTGACAAAAGGCCGAAGGACTTGCATGTTCTTCTACGATACGAGTATCGTTTGAATATACACACAGTCACGCATACGCGCATGCCCACTTCTTGCGTTTCTTGTCGGTCTATTAACCAAGGAAATTATTTTGCGAAAATAGTTGAGAAATTGCGCTAGCAGGACGACCCCTGAACGGGCAATGGAACACCGCCGCAAGAAAGTACGCTTAAATTTTTCAATTGAAATTAACGGCTAGACAGGGCAGAATGAATGTGCTTCGTATATGTTAGGCAAGTTACTTGCCTGCCCTTCGCAATACGAGCAGCATAGCCATGGATCAATTGCACACAACATTGGGTGTTAATATGTATGTACGAATGTGTAAGGATATAACAAGAATAAGGATATAACAAGATAACGCAAAAAGAAAAAGAAAATGCTAAACCAAAATAAGGATAAGATGAGTAGGGCAAATATACTTGGTGGATAAGATGAGTAGGGCAAATATAGTTGGTAGCCTTGATAA
Source organism: Clusia tigrina (assembly GCA_920105625.2). Classification (NCBI taxonomy): domain Eukaryota; kingdom Metazoa; phylum Arthropoda; class Insecta; order Diptera; family Clusiidae; genus Clusia; species Clusia tigrina. Next base: position 177,740,322 of record OV050033.1, read on the forward strand.
TGGAGTCACGTGTACACAATTATCCAAGCAATAATTTAAGAACCCGAAATTAATGTTTCATGAATTCAATGTCTTTGAAGAGTCTTTATTAATCTGTTCAGTTTTTTTATGGCTTCCGACATAATAGATTCTCGTTCCTCGTGGTTTCTCTATTTATACATTATTTCAAATGCTGTGAACTTGGAAAGACTTCTGTGCCGCACAGTCGCTCATAGACCAATAAACCCAAATCCGTAGGGCGTGTGAAGCATTTCAAGTGACTATAAAGAAGGATTGACCTAGAGTCAAATAAATGTAAAAAATTTATGTAACCACACGTGGCGAATCCTAACATACAGCATGGGGAACTGTTTGCTATGTCTTACTAGGATATCCACTGAACAACCAATATTGATGTTCCGTTTCATGGAAATCATGGTATCAAAACTGTTCTAAGGATTTAAATAATCAGTCCTCCTAACATCCTAACCAACTAATCAGAATTAGGATTTGCTGAAGAGTACAAAATCGGATACATTAATGCATTCATACTAAAGAAGGGGCATTGTGGAGTAGAAAATATTGATTCCTCTAACTTTCTGAAGAATCCAGAAAGAAAAAAACAAAAAAGACCGGAAGCGAAGGAAACTGATTTGCAACTGACTGAAAAGACTTTAGTATATGTCATTACAGCTACAAAATAAGGAAATCGTATGCTGTGGTAAAGAAATAAGCAGATCGAAAGTTAAGAAACAAGCAGATCGAAAGTTAGGAAACAAGCAGATCGAAAGTTCAGAAAAAAGCAGATCGAAAGTTAGGAAACAAGCAGATCGAAAGTTCAGAAAAAAGCAGATCGATAGTTAAGGAAAACTATCAGGCAATTGATCAATTAAAAGAGTTGCCTGAGAGTCATAAACAGCAGTCACAATCTGTATATAATTGGTTCGACTCACCCCCAGAACTCTTGAACCGGATTCACAGTGCCAACCATCACTTCAGTGCTGGTGGTAGCAGTGAAAGAAGAAGTAGCGAAACAAAAGATTATTTTCTTAATAAATTCAATTGTGTAATCAGAACCTTTCGGCAAGAGAGACAGACAGACAGACAACACAACACCTTGAAAAGGTCATTCTACTAAAAATCGAAAGAAAACAGAGGGAAAAAAACCAACACAAAAGAAATAAAAAAAACCGGCAAATTTTTGCAAACTTAGCTGCGCAATTATTAAAATACTCGCGAATACCTTCTAAATTATTAAAACGTGTTCTGTAATATTAGAGCACGGCGGTGGTTGGGGCTGGGGTTCCTATACCAAAAAAACGCTGAACTCACTTCTTTCTAGACACATACACACTCATCATATATATTTGTGTGTATATATATATATATATATATATATATATATATATATATATATATATATATATATATGTATATATATATATATATATATATATATATATATATATATATATATATATGTTTATATAGTTTTTTTTCCTTTTAATATTATTAAAAATTTGCACTTGATTTCGATTACGAATTCTTCAGTAGCCATAAGAGAGACATTGAACTTGGTCTCGGCATAAAAATGTCCTCTGCGTTCGAGTGTCTTTTTATTTGGCTGCTCTAACGTGGCCACTGGCGACTTTCGTCAGCACGCATGCATTCATGCAGCAAAATCGAAAGCCAGTCAACAAAAGAACCAAGTAAAATGAGAGGAATTCGCAAAATGAGGTATGACGCGCAGGTATGCAGGCATGCACCTCCAAAGCCGCCTCAGAGGAGGTTGGGGCGTAAGACTTACTTTGACAAGCAACTGGCGTCCGAGCACACCAGGTTGCTGGTGATGGTTGGTGGTGATAGTTGTTGGAGGGCCCTTCTCGTACGCCCTCTGTGACAGAGCGTTAATGACGCTTTTGTGGAACTTTTCAGCCTATGAAACCAGCACAGCATGATATTCATTCTTTGAGCTTTTTGTACTGCGAAGTGATGCAGTCACTGATCGATGTGTTTATTGGGTGGTGACTTCTGATCAGTTGTTATCCGTTCACATAAGCGTTGGTGAACTCTCAAAAGCCCTGAATGTGAACAGTCTCCTGGACGGTGGAAAATACTGACATTAGTTTTTGAAAATGTTGAAGGTCGAAGAGGACGTGCCTCACATTTTGCGTCGTTCTTCGTTGTACACTAAAAAAAAAATGGTTTTTTTAAAGGCGGAAATATGCTGCAAAGAAATCATGCTAAGGTACAACGAAGTAGTGACCTAGTCTGAAAATCTTATTAGGAGAAGTGAGGATGCCTTTTGCATCTTAAAGTATTGTTCATTCATATTTGCACAATACTTTATCCAAGCATAATGTGCCCTATTACTGATCTATTAATGTGTCATTTTTTGACGGCCATAATTTGATCCACATTTCCCACATTTCTGCACATATGTACATGTGCCCTTGTAAGTAAAGATCCTGATACAGTAACTTTATTACTGTAACAGTATCTCATCATCAGATATATCTCTATATTCTTGACTGAAGGATGCGTAACTTGTTTTTTTACATGGTCAAAAGTTCCCATGGTATGCTTAATAGATATTTTTGATGAACCGGATACGCTTATCTAATCCACTGAATTTCTGCTAGGATAGCTCGTTTCAAGTTGGGAAACTCTGTCCACGAAGTTTCCTTCAAATGTTCCAATCCAACGCCCTTTACTCTAAACAACTCATTGTCCACGAAGTTTCCTTCAAATGTTCCAATCCAACGCCCCTTACTCTAAGCAACTCATTTTCGCATGAAGATTTTTCCAACTCCAGTGGCCTTAAATAAATGACTCAAAAAATGATGACGTTGTTGTTGATCATGATGATAATGTTGATGGAAACGATGAAGTGGCTATTACTACTCACAAAGAGGTACTGCGTTTCCCACTGCTCTTTTTGCAGCGCTGCGCTGTGCCCCTATCGTACGCCGCTGTGCATTACAGTGCGCACTTAATTAATGTGGTTAACCAAAATCATCATCATCAACATCACTACTGCCACCAACACCACTACAACAACTGCAGTCAATGGAGCCAGGTGCATGTGCAACGATCATTCAGAAGAGTAGTTATAGGAACTGCCTTTGTTGAGTGGCGCTGCTGGCTTCCATATGCTGCAGCCAGCAGCAGCAGCTAATAACGCGCGATCAGAGTACGCGATATAAGCGACGCCTGCACGTAGCGCTCACTCTGGCTTTGGTTGCATTTCGATGACGGTGGCCACTGTGCGTTGGTTGGTTGGTGGTGCTCTACTGATCTATACTCGCACTTTGTTGTCACCTTAGCTCACATTTTTTGTTTGTTGTTGTTTGTTTATTATCTATCTGGGGGAAATTGCCATTTTTCATTGCCATTTATTTATCAGTTAACAACCAAACAACATTTTGCATTTGGTCTTAATTATGGCATCAGTGGCTCAACTGTAACGTTTATGGAAAAAGCGTTTCTTATCTGGCGCTGGCGATCGTGCATTCCTCTGTCGTGTCAACTTAATTACTTTGTAATTGTTGTAATTGCATATGGCATTTGTACGTGTATTTTTGGTACGTGCATTGAACGTTTTTCATGTCTGGGCTCACCGCGTCCCGCTGCATCAGCGCTTCAATGCATTTGCATATTTTAATTTTATAATTATTTTATGTTGTTTGTTTAATGTTTGTTTGTTTTTTGTTGTAAATTTTTACCTTATCTCGCTTGTGCAGGCGTCAAATGCAGCAATTTTCCGCATTCAAATATTTCGGGGTTTCCTTGCTGATTTTCCCAGAAATGCCGCATAAAATTTGTGTTTGCTTTCGAAGCTATTAATAAAATCCGCATGCAGCATTCCTGTGGAATTTGCTTACCTGACCACAAACTCATTCATTCATATGCCGTGTGCATCTGTATCTGCTCCACATGCCAGTATGGAGACGAACACAATTATGACCGATTGTCTTACTATAATCACAAAAAAGTGTAGTAAACCCAGAAACAAAAATTCAAAAATGAAACAAACAAAATAAAACCTAAAGAAAATATCAGATTTTTCTTGTCAACAACTTGTCAGGGCGTTGAATTGCATGTTTGTCTTGTATTCCTCCTTTTGTGATTTCTGAATGGACGGTCATAAGCTGAAAAATGTGTTCGCCTCTTCACATTCCAAAATCACGCGCCTTGATAATTAAGCCGTAGACATGAGAAATCACATAAAATCCTCAATGAAGATAGAGCAGAGGCTGCGCTGCACCTACCGCAAACACGTAGGGATGGCTTGATAAGTGACAAGTCAACACCACAAAGACCAAGCACAATTTCCAGCATGGAATCATATGTGTGCATATTTTCTTCCCGAACCTACCGGATTCTGGTTGCAGTTCTTGGAAGTATTCTTTCTCATATAGCGGACAGTTCATTCATAAAGCCCAGAGTTCTTAGAGATATTCTTTCTCATATAACGGACAGTTCCTTCATAAAGCCCAGTGTTCTTAGAGATATTCTTTCTCATATAACGGAGAGTCCAAAGTAAGATTCATTCAGAAGTTTGAGTATAGAAATCTGTAAGAGTATGTGATGTTTTCTAATAGCTTTTTGAATCTTTCCAGACTAGTTCTGTAGTGATAATTCTGAGTAGTACCGCGTCAGTTGTCGATCCATGCAGCCGGTTAAGTTAAAAATCGCCATATAGTTCTCTATTTAAAACTATTCGAATGATGAAGTAAATGTTTCAAGACTAGTCTGAGGAATTTGTTCTTGGAATACGAGCAGTTTATTTTGGATGGGCTCAGCGCGTCTATTTTGAGGGTTCTTGATTTTTCGTGTATAAAAATCTCATATATGGAAAGAAATATGCAGATTTTGGAGCTAGGGGCGCCTTTTCGTAACAAGCACTCGAGGGGTCCAGAGTAAAAACATTTTTAGGGGTCTAAAGTAAAAACCAATTCCAAACTACGGAATTGGTTTGTTTATAATTAAATAAATATTAACCTGGTTTGTTTATAATTAAAAAAATATTAAACCGCTTTTATTAAATAAAAAGTACTTTTGTATGAATAAGGTTTTTGTTAATTGCATCATATACTCTTTTATCATTGGGTGATTTGAAGTCTGAACCTTGACACTCTTAGACAACCATATGTGGGTCCTAAGATTTGGTTAGCTTTCGTTCATAGGAGTCCTAACCACCTATTTATGGTATGCGACATCACGTTTTTTAGATTTAAATGTTAGATCTGTGAATATTTCCATACGCACTTGTGACAATTCAATATTCATACATACAAGCAGCAGTAGTTTACCTAAGTTGAGAGTGTGATACTTGGGTCTAGGTTCAAGGAAATCAGAGAATATTCGATTCTGGGTTGATGGTCTAAGGCCAGGCGAGTTCGTAATACCGTCAGCCGCTGAAACTCTCGACTCAGTGTTAAGATCGATAGGAGCGCTGAGTCGTTCTAAGGTGGTCAGGTGACAAGACACCTACACAACCCTGCAAATAAACATATTGCACGATCACTCAAAGACGGGAGCAGAGTTGCTCGTACCGGGTGGCAGCCATCGGGAATAGGGGTTCACGGCGTGAACAGAGTGTGATTTCTTTTTATACGTCACCGTCTATACTAATATTTTCCTATACCCAGTAACCAAGATCATAATATACCCATAAAATCAGCTCCTGCTGTTTCTTGTCTCTTCATAAAGAATTGCCATTCGCTATGCCTGTGGTATCAATTGCTTTGCTTGACCATTGATTTGAAATAGTTCTACACTGCTTTCCGCGTTGCCTGTAAACTCGTTCCGCGCATTGCTCCAGTAATCCAGATGGAATGGTATTGAGACCTGTATCATGCTGTTTGTAAAGTTTGTGCAGACTTCTCCGCGGCATGACTAGCCTACTGTAGAATTCCGGAACATCATTGATGACAGTTGCCCAGCTGGATAGGCACTTTTTAATGTGCACTACTATAAATTAGAACCCCCCGTACAAGTACATTAAAGTTCCTCCTCCTGCTGCCACCTGAACCCCCTATAAAACTATGCAAATCCGATTCTCTATTTAATGGGATGGCTTGAAGTGTTTCTATTACAGCAGCGCTGCTGTTTTAGAATGTTCGCCATTTAATTTAAAGTTAAATTCAACTGGAAAGCAATGACGTGAGTGGGTTCTGGGCCAGCTACCGTAGTGGCTGGCGAACTGGCGGACGTGTGAGAGTGAGTGTGGTCGATCGAAATTTTTTGGATTAGCTTCTTTTTCTTCGTCACTATGTGTGGTGTTCTGATATGATCGAATTTGCTTGTAGCCACGAACAGCGTTTATTCTAAACAGCACACAAAGATGACGACGATGATGTCTCAAAACGCAGTCACTCGCAGTCAGTCTGTGTCTGTTTTTTATTGTGTGCTGCTTTTTATACATTTTTTTAATTTTATTGTTTTTTCTTGTCGTGTTTTCATATGTGTACCCGTATATACGCTTCAAAACTGTTAAAAGCTTAGAGCAGAAATTAACAACAAATATATTTATATATATAAATATATATCAAAGTAATTAATTTGCATGTGTATGGGGAATTTCATCATAAACGCAAAAAAATTGTGAAAATTCTCAAAAGATATAAAAATAATTAAACCTAAAACAACAAATAAAAATTTAGCATTTGCTCCAATTTTAGCACAAATTTGGGTGATCTACGCGAGCTACATAACCTATGATTTTCCGTAATGTATTTTCATTTGCTGGCGTTCGCCTCCTGCTGGGTGTGCTGTATCTTTATGTGAGTGCAATAACCTTTTTCATACGCCCCGTCGCCCCACAGTTGACACATTAATCATTTCACTTATCAATCGTGGCAATAGTAATTGCGTGCCACCACCTCCGGCCCCACACTTACGCCCACAACTGTTTCACTTTTTTAGCCAACAGCTACCAACCGTCAACCAGCCTTTCCAGCGTGATGAAACTTATCTTTGGTATCAACTGGCAACAGAAAAAACAACAATAAAAACAAAAACTATAAAAAAAGACAAAGACGTCATAATTTGTGATAATTTTTGTTGCTGTCTCGAAGCTCTGCCACCAGTTACCACCACAATAAGACAAAGTGCTGGCAGCGGAATTTCGTTTTGACTTTTAACGTTGTATTCTATCTCTGAGCTGAATTGTGCTACTTCTCTATGCCTCCAAGTGTGGCTGAGGCTGTGGCGGCTGCTCGGGCTCCGGCTCCGGCTCCGGCTAATGTAGGCTCGCTACTCCACTCCATGTAGTGTAGCAGGTTGCTGCGGCAACCACATTACTTCCTTTCTTTTGGCTGCTTTTCGACTTTTTTCTCTTCTTCAACTTTTTAATTTAATAATTATAAATAGTTTTTTTTTTGTGTTAAGTGTGTGATCTTTGCGCATATATTAAGCAAACATTTAAATGATTAGCGGCCCGATGAGACGCAGCACACAACGTGGCGTGTATCGCGCCGCACTGGGCGGAGCAGAGCAGTGTTTGTGCGACACGCGCTTCAAATTAAAAAAGATTCATTTTGATGCGTATAACTAAATTTCCTGCGGTTTAGCCTAACTGCTTGGACGAGTATATCGCTTACTTGTGTGTTTGTTTGTTTGCATGTCACTGTCTGTTTGTGCGTACGTGCGGTGTCTTTTTGCTTTCATTACTATACATCATTCTCCGTATATACTCGTACCCTGTATGTGGCTTTTCAATTTTTTGCTGCTCTCATAAAAAAAGATCTTGAAAATTTTTGGATATGGCACTTTCAGCAACCGGCAAATCAGCTGATTAAATGTAGCAAAAGAAACGTGGTTGTGTGTAACATTTATACACGCACACACACACACACACGCGTAGATATAAGACGCGCTCTATCTGTGTGTGTGTGTGGCTGTGTTTGTCAGCTGGCTGGGCTGACTGGCAGAAAGCTTGCTTTTTGTTTGCAGAGCGTTTTTAGCATTGTTGTTGCTGCTGCTGTTCTTATTGTCGTTGATTTTCTTGAATTTTTTTTTTGCCCAGCAAGAAACGGAAGGGAGGTCCCTGTAGAAGACTGCTTCGCTTACACCACAGACAATCACAGTTTCCATGCTCGTTTCCTTTTTTGAATCTTTTTGTGTGAAATTGTATAAAAAGAGGTTTTATAAAGTTTTCTTTCGTGGCTTTTTCAAGTATTACCTGTCGCTTATATAGGAAACAGATCTTTAGGGGCGACTCGATTGTAGTGCCGTTGGTTAGTCTACCAGAATACGTAACTGCAAAACCTGCTGCTAGGAAAAAGTTTTTTCGTTGCTTTTAATAAAATAGACTTTTTAATAATAATGTTTGTCTTATTTTAATTTTATAAAACTATTAATAATATAAACATATCATTTTTTCCCAAAAACGGAACAATTACTGGACTTTTTTTTTTTGAAAAATATTGTTTTTAATTTTTCCTTTTATGAAATCAATTTTTATTTTTTTCTTTTTTTTTGAAATTAACTAAAATCCGAAATATTTATTTTTTTGTGGATAACATTGTAAAAAATTATTTTGGTTTTTCAGAACAATAAGATTTTTTCCATTTTTTATATGAAATTAACTATTTTTTCTAGAATCATATTTTTAATGTAAAAACACTACATATATTTATTGTAAATATACAATTTTATTTTATTAAAAACAGTACAATAAAAACAAATTATTTCTTAAAAATAATGTTTATCTATTAAAAAATAAAGTTTTAATTTTATTTTTATTTTTTCACTAAAATTAATCACAATTAAAATTATAAATAATTATATAAGTTCTAGCTGCCAGGAGGGCTATCGGCCTATGATGTTGAGATTTTATATAAATAAATTGTTCTTTCAAATACCAAAAATTTTTCTTCGTAAAAAAGTCTTGTCAAGTTGCTTACTACGAAAAAAAACTAACCTACGAATTGTGTTTTTTATATTTTATTTTTATTTTTTATATCTATTTAAAATTATAATTTTTTCCCGAAGAAACTGTACACATAAAAATATTTCTAGTTAACAATTTTAAATAATTAATTTTGCTGAAATCCTCGTTTTTTACAAAAGAAACTTTTTGAACTTTTTCTTTTTACACACCGAAATATTTCCCAATGAGATGTTTTTTTTTAAATGAACAAACTAAACAATAGTGGATATTTAATAATAAGAGCTCTCCAAAAAACCATATCCTGCTCTCTTCCTTTGTTGCTCAAAATATTCAAAATCACTTGATTTATTAACTCCATCATCAGGAATTGAATTAGTAGCTAAGTATTTATTGAGAGCCGGCTGGAATGACTGCATCTCTTAGCAGCTTATGATTATTTTCCCACTGGGTAGTTTGGGGCACGCACACGTTCTACGTGCGAGTAAGTAATCGGTGACAACGTGGTTACTTCTCTGTGACAAGGTTGCTAATTTTAGCTGCCTTACATGTTCGTAATTCATTATACTACCACTTACAGTAGCAACGCCTTCCAACAAAGATCAGCAAAACTACCTGGTAAAAATTCGTTTTACACCGAAGTAATGAGGTAATTTTCCAATCCCCTGCAATACTCTCTTTTTCTAAAACTGCTCATTCGGCTGTGCAATGTGTGTGCGTGTGTGTGTGTGCTTGGGTGGGTGGCTAAACATAATTATGAGTGCGGATATGAGACACTGGTTAGTTGTTGTTGTTGTTGTTTATACATACGAATTTTTAAATACAAATGTTAGCACTACTGTGTGCATTGGGACTAGTTGTTTGTCTTAGCTTTTATTTAATTAATTGCTTTATATTTTTCTCTGCTCAGCATCCCATCAAATTCCTCTGCCATCGATATGTGTGTCATTGAACTGAAAAAAAAATCATTTTTATTATAAAACGTGTGTGACATTTTTTTAAAACAAACACCGTCTTTGTACATTACTACGGGTATTTTTCAAACAGCATTCGCCGTAGCGGAGCTTCTTCTAGAATACCAAACTATAATCAATAAAAAAAACCAAACGACTAACAAATTCTGCGTGTGTGACTCTCAAATTAACACACTCATATGCTGGAAAGTAACTAGAGAGAGAGCCCCAGCCATTCCGACTGGCAACCAATCGCATTCATTTCGTTCGCCTATGCCGTCTTTCAAATGTGTGCTGATATGCTCTGATAATGAAAATGCGTGGAGAAATTACGAACGCCTTGACTGACACGCGCTCGCCTGCTCTCTCATTTACTCACTTATAAAATCAATTATCACACAAATTATCAAAATTAAACATATTTAATGATAGTTGTATCAATTTCCTCCCTCAGCTCACCCACCACTTTTGAATAGCCCCAGAAATAATAGAATTGATATTTCTGAAATGTGTTCACTCCTGAGCCAAGGTTAGACGAAACAGTGCTTTGATATTAACGCCATATGTTTTCTAGCTTTTTAGTGTTGCTGTTGTTGCAATTGTTGATTTTTTATTTTAGTTTTTTCTTTATCTCTTTAATATCATGTTATGTTCCTCACACCTCTCTTCAATTATTTTCTCCAACTTGCTTAAATGTTTAACACTTTAATGCGTTTCCCTTACTTGTTTGATTGTGGAATTAGACGAGATAAACGATAGAAATTGGGTTACAGCAAGTGAAGGAATTGGAAATGATACGAGTCTATTAACAACAACAATCACAACTACAACAGATGACATGTGTAATTTCATGTTAGCCTCTTGCGGCGGCTGAAAGCATTTCCTCATCAAATGCGCACTAAACACGTGGGCACGTAAGTGAGCCGGAATAAGATCATCAGCAGTCTCACCATTCAGCAATATTAGCAATCATTATGAAGACCACAAAGCACGATTGAAAGGTGGCCGCACTCAAGCACCCTGTAAAAAGCGAAGAAGAAGTGTGGACGATGAGCAAATAAATAATAGTAAATTGATATTTGGGCTTGACTTGTTCCAGTCTACATGTGTGCGTTTGTGTGTCTCTGTGTGTGTTGGACTCTTTATGGCTATGTAAATATATGGGTGGCTTGAATTCAAGCGCTGGTCGTTGGTCAGTATTTTTTGGATGACACCTGCTCTTATTGTTAGGGCTGGTTCTGGAATGGTACACATTTTGTAGTGTGGATTACATAATTAGGCAATAATTTGTTACATTTTGAACCCGAATTCTTTACCATGATGATTAAGGCTGACGTTACATCTTCAGCTTAGCTTGATGTAAGAAAATTATCGCATCCTCTATCAAACTTCTTTGACTTGACTGATATTCATTCAGTTTAATAAATTTCCCCCATGGAGATACAAATAATATTCCCCCATGTAAGTGGCAAATTCCATATGGGAAGTAGAGTTTTAACACCAAGACCGAGTTTTGTGTTAAATTAAACCAATTATGTACTGATTAGAAGAAGTTGGTAATGTCGTCATCAATCATTATGATGTTAATTTTTACCAACTAAAATATATTAAGTTTATAAATAATAATAAATGGGTCAATAACGATACAATCCAGTTTCTGAACACCTCAGATATACCACTCAACAACAAAACTTTATTAACTGTTCATCTGTGTGAACTCTCACTTCCAGTAAAAATCAAGAAAAAAAGACACACACACACACACAGAGAGAGAGAGAGAGTGAGTTTTTCCAATGCTAACTATATATGTTAACCCATCCTACGAATAGTCACGAATAGTCCCCTTTTTAATTGCTCATACGCCCAACTCTGAATTGTTACGCATTCCAATTGCATTCATCTCTTCATTGACTGGCATGTTTAGATCCAAACGCGTGCCATTTTAAACGCTATCAACCATTCCATTCCTGCCCTGCTCGCAAATGAACATCATTGCACGCTTATTACGTATGTGACTGACCAATTTGCACACTTGGTTAGTTAGTCGCTCTGTGCTTAGTATTTTTTCTCCCATTTTTATTATTTTTTATTTTTATTTTTTGCTTGAAGTGCACCGCAGCGTAACAGACTTAAAGCGTGTTCTTCCCTCCTCTTGCATTTCAACGAATATTGTTAGTTTATTATAATTATGAGATTTGGTATAGGAAATCATGTGGATTAGGTCAGTGCCTTAAGTCAGTCCCCTTCACTGGTGTTCTCCCAGCAAAAAAAAATGTATATCAAGACTTATTTCTGAAACTAGTTTTAAAATATTTCTCGAGCAGGAGGAATTTTTATGCTTTTTGCTCCGAGTAAGAATTATTTCCACAACGTTCAATTCTAATATTTCCAAACTATTGTCTATTGAACCTTATACAGAATTCTTGTCTTGGTTTTAACAGTTAACCTTTTGGTGGTCGTTTAAGAAAAGATCTCTTAGTAAAAACTAAAATTCTTCACATTTGCGAATATAACAAAAACGGATTAACTTCATAAAATGTCTAATCTACTTCGTTTGAGTTCATTGTACGCTAAGACTGAGGCTAAGATAGGGCACGTATGTATACGCAAGGTCAGAGTTCAAGTTCAGCCTACCTAGACCTAGCCACACATTTATGCTGATGACAAGTTTATGCTCATCATTCCGAACAAAGTTCATTTTTTCGCAATTTAATTTAATTTAATTTTATGCTGCTATTAGACTAATTAACACGAATGAAGAGGCTTTGTGTAATCGCTAAAGCCACAATACGAGTAACAGCAGCAGCAGCAACAACAACAACAACAACAACAACAACAGTAATAATAAAAACCACATGAAACATTACCCCTCTTGAATCAGAAATTAAATGCTTATGAATTGTGAAGAGCATAACGCCCGAGTAATTTCGACCACAAACGATGCACTCAGCCGGACCGAAGATCAGTCAGCCCCAGCTCCAGCCCCGCCAAGAACCACGCAAGGCCTCAGACAGACATTGGTACCCAGTGCACAATTGCTGAAAAAAGAATTTCTTATGCAATTTCTCTGCATAAACTTCCGCAATTGAAAATGAAATGCAGTAGCAGCAGCAGCAGCATAGAATGAAGTTGAAATATTATTGTATTGGGGATGATGCTCTACAAACGTGCAAGACGCCCGCTCGACTAACTGACTGGCTGGCTGGTTGGTTGGCTGCTGGCTTGTTGGCTCGCCGGCCGATCGACTGCTTGGCTTCCTTCACAGCTGTGGAGTCACGCAAGGTGTGCCTGCCTAATCTGGAAATTATTTAGCATTACTTCATCGTAATATTTGCACGCCCATTCTGACTGTTTTAATTAAGTTTTGCATTAAGTATGTCTGAATCAAAATCCAATAACATGGCGAAAAGCAACTGAAACCGTGGTCTTTGAAGGAGACAAACACACGATTTCCTTAGAGGCTTAAGACACATTACGCCGGACTTAACTGAATGCTAATGATAATGCTCGTAAGCCAATTAATCTCTTCCAACATAATTTTTTTTGATTTCTTACACGAATTGTCTGACAGGCATTCTGGGTATGGAGGGTGGCCCGATTATTAAGTATGCGAAATAAAATAATGGTTAAAACGGTTCTAAATAAATAAATATATATATACATACATATATATATATATATATATATATATATATATATATATATATATATATATATATATATATATATATATATATATATATATATATATATATATATATATATATATATATATATATATATATATATATATATATATATATATATATATATATATATATATATATATATATATATATACACACACATATATATATATATATATATATATATATATATATATGTATATATATTCAAAAATATATATAGTTGTATATTTATATCTATATATGTATATTTACACTTTTTATACATAATCCCGTTGCCTCTAGAATATGCTCACTGTAGGTTTTTGTAAACAGGCAGAATATTCTATCCAAAGACTGACAGTGGAATTTTTCAATATGGTCACCGAACAGAAAAACTCCCTCTCTATCAAAAATATAAAATTTAAAATTTACTACGAGTACCCTCAAAAAAAGCTGTTCAAATGTAAACTTTGCAAGCACCATAGAAGGTCGGTCCAGGGTTCGATTGGATGTCGAGACGGTCCCTGAACATTCCCTTGGGGTTGTTGCTCTCAGCTGTGTTATTCTCAGTACCAAAGAGCGAGTATGTTGTTCTTGTTTGCTCATGGTATCTTTGTCCTTGTTGGAATTAATTTATATGGTGATTTATATGTTGATAACTTCCAGAGAGTGACTAATGCGATAGTATTACTAGAGAATACAGAGAAACGTCTCTTGTTTTGCGCACACTTACACATGCGCAAAAGTGTTGTAGTGTGGCTGATTTTCTTCAGAAGCAATGACAAACACAGATTGCCAACTTATGATAAACAAAGAATTTTTTAAGCGTTTGAAAATTTGACGTATAGTGTCGCTTCTCTGTGTTCTCTAATATTACTGTCCAAAATTGAAAGGGAGTTCATCGCTTATTTACAGTGAATTGCTGTTAAATTTGATAGGAGCGATATTAGAACAATAAATCTACTGAGAACATGTAAAGAAGTGGCACCATCATTTGAAGTAATGCTATTATAGTTTTGTTCTTCATCCAGATTTTTAGGAATCACTTTATTTTGACTCTGTATGATAAGTCACATAAGCCATTAGAAGACTTCATATTATACGTCCAGCATGTATCGATCGAGTTCGCGTTTTTTTTTTGTGGCAGCAAATTCATAAATCTTCTGGAATCTACACAAATCTCAATTTGTACCCTATATTATTCTTTATTGCTTGGTGTAGACATCGAAAGTGTTGGGCCGATCTGGGTTGTGCTCCCGAAGAACGTCGCAATAGTTGCCAAGTTCACAAAGCATACAATTTATTAAATGCTTCTAAATCACTTATTTAGTGACTTCCTCTATACGCTTTTTTAGCGTGGCTCTGTTGCTTTTACACAAAAGCCATTTCGCTATTATATACGCCGGCCGCTGAAAAGGTGCGTGTGTGCGTGGCTGCGTGTGTGTGGGTTAGTGAGACAGAATCTAAAAAAAGAATTTTTTGTGTGTTAATATAAACAAAAAATATATATTAAAAATGCTGTATATAAAAACATATGAGCACAGCTGATAAATTTGTTTCATATCCAGAGCGTTCCCCCACTCATTCTAATACAGTGAAAAGCACTCAACGAAAAGAGAGGGTGGTGGTCTACGATAATTAATATGGAAAAAAACTAAACAAAAGCAAAAACAACAAACTGCAAAAAAATCAAAACAGCAACAAAAATAAAAAAGGAACACAAAAAAGTTAAAACAACAAAAACCAACTAAAAAAGTTAAAATGAAACGCAAAAAATATATTTTATTATTTATGTGATTTTTTAAAATAATTTTTTGTATTAATAAAAAACATTGTAGAAATGTTTTGTCGTTAAAAATACCAACAAGCAGAGCAGAATTGTTTCGTATTGGGAACACAATGAATCGAATCCGTGCAGAGCGCTGAGAGGAGGTACTCGTATGTGTGCTGTAACCCAAATACTGGAAATAGCCAATCCTGCTGGCAAATATTCCGCAGTTCAATGAACTCGAGTAATTCATACTTCAAAAATTGGCTGATATTTTGATTGGAGGCATCGGGGCGTATGACAATGGAAGTAAGTAAGTAAATAAATAAAAAGCAGCAGCAACAATTTACAAAGCTTAAACCCAAATGGATGAAAATGCTAAATGACAATAATTAATGACCAAATAAATGTATCGGGCTAGCGTCCAGCGTCTTGTTAGAACTGATTGTTCGGGCTAATGTGCTGTGTTATGTTATATTCTTTGCGGACTGAAGTAGAATGGTGTGGCCACAACAGAACTTATGGACTGGAAACAGGTTCGATCAAAACAAAGAAACAACTTGTTCTGTGGTCGCAGAACCAAACTATTGAATTAGTTCGTTAACAAATGAATATACATATGAATAAATTCTTCGAGGCATGGGCTAGACTGCTATCCACCACTATCAAGACTCATTGCCCCATTTGTGCAGAACTAAATAAACTAATCGAATGCCCTCGTATAACTGTAGAACCAACCCTCTCCACATGGCAAGTGGACCCGCTTTTGTATACATCAGCATTTGGTATTTGACTGCCTCTGGTCTCTGGCCAGACATACCTCCCTTCCCAACGACAATTGCAGAAGCTACGAGTACCTGCTTGATGACACTCATGCTCATGTCTCGTCTGCCCTCCTTCCGCTTTCCGCTTTCTTTCCATGCTTGCGATTTCTATGAATTAATTCAGAAACTTGTCTTCTTCGTGTGGAGGAATGGAGTGGTGTGCATTGTCGTAGGGTGGGGTGTGGTGAAGAGCGGTGCGGTGGTGCTCACGTTCAAATTCACAAATATTCAAGTCTTCAGTTCCTATTCCTAATAAGATATGCGTGTAAATTCTGGCTGCCTTTCGTGCCTGCCTGACTGCCTGTTCTTTGCCCCGCAGCGTGGCTGGCGCTGGGAGCGTTTTGTATGCGCGCAGCGCTCTTCCAAAGTTTTGCGAACATTCGCACTGTGGCCTTGAATTTTAGTTTGGTTTGGCTTGTTTTTTCTTTGTACGAGATTGTGCTGTGTTGTTGTTGTTTTGTTCTTTGCGTTTAGTATCGGGAATTGTTGGCTCTTTTTTAGAGCTTTTTTGTAA
Source organism: Clusia tigrina (assembly GCA_920105625.2). Classification (NCBI taxonomy): domain Eukaryota; kingdom Metazoa; phylum Arthropoda; class Insecta; order Diptera; family Clusiidae; genus Clusia; species Clusia tigrina. The sequence continues at coordinate 177,756,924 of OV050033.1, forward strand.
ATTTTTTGTGTGAATGTTTTCAGTTTCACGCTGTGCTTTTTGCGTATGATTAAATTGTACTCTACCCTATGTAAAGAGCGTTTTCAGCAATTCCAAAGCGTCTCTCGAGGGTAGCTACATAAAAAAGAAGAAAAAAAATTAAATGAAATAAAAACACAAACAAAGAGAAAAAAAGACCAGAAATTTACACGCGTATGTATTCATACATAACCAAGTCCGCTTCTTCTTCCTCAGCGTTTCCAAAAATGCAGATACGCCTCATGTTCAACTGTGTTGTCTGCCAGGGGTTTACGCACGTTGTAGTGCTGCCGCTCACTGTGGGCAGGACTCCACGAGTTTAACGACATTCAAAAGCATATCTTTTTTGTTTCTTTTAATTTAAATAAATAAAAGAAAGAAATAAAGAGTTATAAGTCGTCATTAGAGTTGAAAAGTGTGGGTAAAAAGTTAGCGAGCGGAAGCAGCAGGCAGGGAATTGAATGGGAGGAACGCATAGGACTCAAGCGGCTTAAAGCTGACTTGGGTTCATTGGCTAAATATCCGCAACTGTCACAAGCGATAATCACAAAAATTATTTAGAAAGTCGAGGTGCGGAAACGTTGATAACGTGTTCAGGGTTTTATGTTTAAAACTTAAAAATGAAGAAGTAATCATTACTTTAAGTACAAGGTGGAAGCCTTAGCAAAGAGGGTCTCTTGTCTAATATTTTGTGTTCTTTTGCTGCAGTTTTCCAGTGTCAGAATTGTTTTCTCATTCGAAAGCACCTTTTCACCAATAGTTTAGTTTTTGTTTGTGCCCTACATTTATCTTCAGTATGAGGCAATTTGGCGGGAAACGTTTCACCAATAGTTTAGTCAAGCTAATTTTTGTTTGTGCCCAACATTTATCTTCAGTATGGGACAATTTGAGGGGTAACGTATTTTCATATGGCGTCCGAACTCTGAGTTAACAAGATACCACGCTCTTTGTTCGCTTACAGTAAAATTGGAATTGTGATGTTACTCCCTGAACTTAGTTACAACAGAGTTATTAAATGATTGAACCATTTATACCAGACATGGGCGGTTTGGGGTTCTTTGTGATCTTTAACATGCTTCTGCATTCGACTCTCGGCACAAAGCCCAAACTGTTACTCGCAAAGTGAAGCTAGAATCAAAGGGTATACATATACTCGTAGAGCTCGCATGACGAACGAAGTTAGGTAGGTTAGGCAGCCGCATCACCAATAAACCAGTGATGCCACTTTGACCACCAGTTGGGTCCGTTGTGAGCCGCGGATGCGAGGCATGGCTACGCTTCCCCCTCCAGACTGAACCAACCTGAGCCTTTTACAAAACGAAGAAGGTTGTTAACACCTGACTGGCATAGACCATCTATACTTGTTAAGTAGTGGGACCCTAGTAAACGCTCCCTATTTCTAGCAAAAGCTGGACATGTACAGAAGAGATGGTGGATCGTTTCCAGTTCCTCGTCGTTTCTGCAGCTGCGGCAGAAATCATGTGTAGAAACTCCCGAAGCGAACGAAGTTACTGTTGCAAAAATTTTGTTCGAGGGGTTTTCTAGTAAACCTCTTTCACACTAATTGCATCTCACTTCCCCTTGCATCTCGCTTCCCCTTGCATCTCGCTTCCCCTTACCGCTCACCGATGTTTGTGAAATCGCCATCACTTCCATGACATACAATTTTGAGTGGTCCCATCTCTATCTTTCTATACTCTTTGCTAGAAGGCTGTGTTTGTTGCAGTTATTGAGGCTCACACAGTTAATTTTGTTGCCCACCCCTGTTGTGGATCATCTGTTTTTATAGAGAAATGGTTGTTTTAATGAGAAATTATATTGGACAAGTGACCAATTGGAGTTCGTTCTCAAGCCTTCAACTCAAGTGATAATTTTTGAGACTATAGCACACAGGTGCGAATTTGTTCTGCTTAGGAAAGAATAAGAGTCAGTTTCACGGTGGTTTTAGAAGTTATGCAGTCTTCTGTGACTGTTCCCAAATAATACTCTTGTCTATTGTCTTGCTTTTTTATGGATTGCCCCATGCCATTGACCTATTTAGTTCACATTTGGAAGGGTTGCCTAATTAAAGTGGAGTCGTGAGCTGCACGCTTTGCTTGGAAGTCCTCTGTAAGATGCGCACATGTGCCAAACTTCAACTCTATCTTTGTATTATGTGAACAAAGATTTTATAATAAAAAATTTGCTGAAACTAGTTTATAAAAATGAAACGAGAAATAATGGTTTCACACACATAAATTTCGTAAACGCAAATTATATTTTACTCTTTTTGCTGTTGCGATTTTGTTCTTTTTATGACTTCTTTGAACTTCGTGGTTGCGTTGTTCCTGCTCTGTTTGTTGTATTTTTTGTTGTTGTGGCATATTGAAGCTGCGTTGCTCTGCTCCGCGACATGGTGGAGAGTTGTGTGTGGTGCGCGTAGTCTTGCAGAATAAATTCATTTAATTTTATTTTTTAATATCTGCCCGACTCGACTTCGTCTTCTGCTGAAGATTCCCATGGCGGCGTCAAGGAACTTTGCATGCTCGAACGAAGGAACAAACAAATGAACGTACGTTCAGGCGCTATGGGGTTGTATGCGAAATAAGTTCACATATGTTGTCGCTCAAATTGTGTGTGAATTTTGTAATCACACCACAACTTGTGTAAATTAGGCAAGCACTAACACACCAAACCAAAGCAGTCCAATCCAAACCAATCCCAACCAAACCAAAGTAAGCCAAACCATACCATTGCGAACCTCTCCGCGCCATGGTAAAATGTTGGCGAGAATCTGGCATAGTGTGCTTGATCATATTTTATATCTATCAAGTGAAATATGAGAAAGGATGTTGCAAACACAAATACACACGACATTTAGTTTCCCTTTCTACTACGCAGTGAAACTGACTCACTTCGGAACTAAAGTGAACCTGTTTACTAAATTTGCTTTCGGTGATCCGCAGTAGTGAACTTAACCTTCATATGTAGGCATGTCAGTGGAGTTGTCAATTGTCGCTATTAAACTTAACTAGGGAACTAGTTTAAAACCGGTACCATATCCATAACTGACCGACAAAAGATCGTAGCGAATATATAAGAATGAATAGTGGAGTGTCGTAATTGCGAAGGTTTATGCGGGGATAAATGGCAGCTTCAATTACATGTTGGTTACTTAGTTATTGGACTCGAAATAGTTATTGGACTCAAATAGTTATTGGATTCAAATAGTACTAATTCCTTGACATATAGTTCAGTACTACTCCAGGTCAAGCTTATACCGCACTTGTTTCCTGAAAGCTTCTGGAGAATCACTATAAATCAATATATTTTAAAGCTTAACTGAACTAAACCCATCAATTTCTATACCAATCTAATTTAATATGATCATTATTCATTATTTGGAAGCGGTATTCATCCCAGAATCTCTTATATATCTCTACAGATTCCAGAGATTTAATTCTGCCTCTTCAGCAATACTATGCTTTTTCAACAACGACTGCGTTTGGAAGACGTGGACAGTTCAGCGTTAGTTTATCTTCGGTCCATTTATAGATTGCACTAAGTGTGGATATTTACAGGGTAGAGATAATTTGACTCATTTCACTGATTTTTTGACTCATTTGAGCTAATGTGACTCATTTCACTGATTTTTTGACTCATTTGAGCTAATTTGACTCATTTCACTGATCCAGTCAATAACACCTGCTCAGTCAAGAGTCGCACATTTCTAATTTGTAAGAACTAGTTTCAAATTTCACTGTAGGGTAGTGCCTGCCCTCTCTCTCTCTGTGTGTGTGTGTGTTTCCCTCCCTCCCTCACTCACTCACTCACTCTCATACACACGCAGCTTGCAAGTGTTCCATACTTGCGAATTATCGCCATAAATGTTTCCTTTTTTATTTAGCACATTATTTTATTTCTTTTGTGTTTCGCTCAATTCTTTTACTCCAATTATTTCCGGCACTACTGTCCATTGACAGATACTTAAATGCGAAGACTTTAATGGCGCTCCCGTAAGACCCTGCAAGCGAACCGCAACGCCCATTCATTCCCATTCATACCGATTCTTTCATTCATTCATAAAATTCGACGCTAACGTCTTCCGCCCAGCGTACAGCTCACAGCCCCCATCTCCTATGTCCCCAGCTCGCAACAAGTGAGTGGAGCCGAGAGGAGATTTCTCCGTTTGTGACTGACTAATGTGCGGCAATGAGTGAAATCCTTTGTTTGGCAGGCGGACCGCGTTGTGGAACTCAAATATATGTCAACATAGGCCGGAATTGACGTCCCCATCATCCCAGCCCGCTTTTCAACCCTGTTCCGTTCTATCCCGTCGTGTGTCAGACGCTGCCCTGCTGCTCTGTTCTTGTTGTTTGTTTGCCAATCAGTCACTTACTCGTATATTATTTAAATAACTTTGCATATGACGGCGAACACGACAACTTTGTTAGACAGTCAGGGCCGACTTGACGTCAGTGCATCTCTTCTGCGATAAACTTTGCGCGCCTCTGCTCGCGCCACCGCGCAGTCGCAGGGACAAGGCTTGCTGCTGCGCGAGGAGGAAGGAACTGCTGCCAATTTAGTCCATATTTTTTGTGGTTTTTTCTCTTTTTTGTGCATTGTTGCGCTGGTGGTGTGTGAGCAGCCATTCTGACAGTTCTCAAAGTCAGACTCAAGACGCTGGCTGCAACTCCGCTTTGTTTCTGGCTGCTGGTATAGGGTGGACTCGATGCAGTGGGAGAACTTTAAGTGACAATTATATTGGTTTGGTTTTTTTTCTGTCACTTGCTTCATATAAGTGGGAAATTCATAATGAAAAAATGGTAACCAATGTCCTTAGGTTTCATCTGCTGGTGTAGGGTGTTTTGTTTAAGTTTTTAAGGCTCTTTCGGTGTAGCAATGTAAAAAGAAACCAAATAGGAGTTTGTTAAGCGTCCATATTTTTTGAAGTCGGTTGGGTATTATGGTTGGGTATTAACGAACAGTCAAATTCTATATTATTTTAATAGGTTTTCTTCACCCAAGTTTTCAGAATTTGCACAATGAGCTCGTTGTAAAGATTCAGTGCTAAGAACTGAGTAACACCGCGAGCCGGTGTTAAATATCTGAACATACAGTATAAATTAAGTGTATGTTTGTGTGTGTGTAAGAGACATTATGTATTACATTTTCTTCTATTGATTCAATATTTTCAGTGGTATCGTTGTAGGGGTTGGCCACAAGTTCCGTATCCAGATGGAATCAAATGCTTAACTTTTCATTCATAGGATCACTTTCCACGTATGTAGAATATTTTGTGTGCGATAACTCTATTTCACATACCTGTCCGTCCATTTCGATTCTGGAGTCTAATATGTTTTGTGTTGTTCTCTTATTTTAGTGTCGTTTTTGACGACTTGGTTCATTTTCCTACATTTTCAAGCACTTTCTTCACATTCTTTCATGTTGTTCATTTACTTTCTGATATTGAATATAGCCCCGCGATTTCGTACATATTTTTACAATATCATGATTATTTTGTTCATATCAATCTCACGGTTCTTTCTTATTCCTACGATTTTCCTCATATTCCTGTAATTTTGTTTTCTATATTCCTTGAATTCTGTGCATATTCCTATGGGTTTGTTCATACTCCTTTGAAGTTTGAGTATTCCTACAACTACATTCTACCCTTCATTGATTTTTTTGTATCCTCCGACTTATATAACAAGCGATTTTATTAACGTTTGTAGTAAACTATTCTCATGTTCTCATATTCCTATGAATGTTTTTTTATTCCTTCGATGCTGGTAAAATTTCTGGGAATTTTTCGTTTTTACCTTTTACCGATGCTGGTAAAATTTCTTTTTTACCTTTTATATATTACAAAATCCTACAATCCTATGTTTTATGTTCCTGTAAATGATCGATTCGGAAGCCTTTGTGCCTTGAATATTAAATTGCATTGAAGCTCATTTCACCATTGAATACGAGTCTCCTACGGGTCCAGTTCATTTCCCTTTCTAAAGCTACATTTTGAGTTTCAGTTACAGTCATAAATGCCTCTCCGCAACACATTCTGTACTTTCACTTAACTCTCACCCTGTATACAGCATATCACTTTTTGCACATACAATTAGTTTAAATAAAGTTAATGCTGCTGGTCTGGCGAAAATTATGAATTTTATTAGGAAGCGAAACGGAAGGAACCAGATTGATGTGTGCGTGTGTGAGCGATTGTGTGCGAGAAAACTGGAGTTGGCGCGGAGGGAGTGGACTTTTATAAAGAGCCACACTGCTGCCTGCCACTTGCGCAATAAATCATTAAAAACGTCTCCGTGGTAATTGTGCCTTTACAAAATTTAAAGAACGGAAGTTGAATGTTTGCTTGTGTCTTAATTCTTAAGTGCTTCATTTGAAATGGTAGCTTATTTGGTGTTGTTGTTTTAGTTATTGTTGGTGTTGTTGTTGTTGTTGTTGTTGTTGTTGCTGTAGTGGAGTTGCTGTCGGCTTGGCGCTGCTCCTTATTTCATTTTTATTTGTTAACTTTCCTGCTCATTTATGACTTCTGCTGTTGTTGTTCAGCTGCTGAAGTAGATATAAAAATGAAGTCTTTGCATTGTTGCATTACACTAAATTGAGAACTTTACATCGTTTGCGGCCGTTTTAATTGCCGCGTATCATGCAACATTTCAACGTGTGTTCGTTCAAGGCACTCTCAATAAACTTACCTAATGTCTGGAGCAGAGTGCGAGGCTATGCAGTCTAATTCCAGTGGAGGGTTTCACGCCCTCTTCAACAGTTCATCATCAACACCATGAGCTGGAAGTTCGTTAGCTTTGTTCCGCAGCATATATCACAGCAGCAAGACGGTCATAACTGGCCCTGGTCGCCTGTCTGCCTGCTTGATGTTTCTGTTTCTGCTGTTGGTAAATTGGGTGCACCTTTGCATCTAGTAGACCCTTCTTTCTATGCTCATAGCAAACGAGTAGGTGCACTTTCATGCCAAGCGTTGCCCATGTAATGAGAAATTACGAGCAATTACAATTCGCTGCCATGGCCGTGGTTTTCCATAAGAGTCAACGACTCCCAAGAGTCTCTCCTAACGTGTCGGCTCAGTCCTATAAAATTCTCAATTACTTTTGTTGTGGTTGCGCCGCTGATGGTTGACCACATTTTACCAATCAAAGAAAACTATTGGCAAACTAATTTCCTGCTGGAAGCCTAGCAAACAAAAAATCGCCAACACCAATCGGCAAACAGCGCTCAGAAAGGCAACTTCCGAATTCTATAAATGCTCGGTTCTTGGTGCTGCTTGGTGTGGACTGGTTGGTTGTTTGGCCAATTCCACCAGTATGCATAATGCAACGTGTCAGCGATTGCAGCTTGTGTGTGGAGGATTAGGAGGAACTCGGACAAACTGGGGAGTGAGAGAACACAGAACGCGAACGCCAAGACTCTTTTACACAATGAGCAATAATTGAACAATGAAATGAAAACTTCTGCGCTTCAGTGAATGGAGGAGTCGAGTCGAGTCGAGTTGAGTTGTGGCGACCGCGTCTCCAGTCAGGGGGACTATCCAAGCATATATCTATGCGCGCTTTTTGCAACATGCAATTATTTTTTGTATCTACTGTGTATGAGCGTGTGTGTGTGTGTGTGTGCAAATACTTTGCGGGCTTTGCTTTTACTTTCTTGTGCAAATGCGAAGATTGCTCAATTATGCCGATGTAAAAGCGTTAACGTTAACGCTGAGTAAAGCAGACGCCGTAGAAGCTGAAGCAGCAGCACCAATCAGCAGATTCTTTCGGTTTACATGTAACGCGTTCTTGCGGCTTTCTGCGAACAAGTATTGCACGGGCCACATCCCTACAGGGAGACAGACGAGAGCGAAAACTTCAACATTCACTGTTACTTCTGCTGGCGCCAGCCGTAGTTCCCCCCCTCAATATATTCAATATGGCTCCAACAAGCGAGTATTGAACTAATGATTCACTTATTATAATCCAGTCTTGGAGCCGTCCTTTATTGTCATTGATCTACCCAGCTGTTTGCTTTATTATGACACCAGATCCAGACTTGGTCCTGTGGAGTATTACCCACATCATCGAGTGCAGATCTGGCATATCTAGTAGTAGTAGTAGATCTTATTTATCATGACATCACAATGAGCTTCCTGATTGGTTTTTTGATAGTACGATGCAGACCTGTTTTATTTTAGATCCTGCTTTGATGTCTTTAGCACTCTTCAGCACAATATTATAAAGTGCTAGTTCCATCCTATATTATGAAAATGTTTTCTTTCATGATCGTCTGCTATTTCCCTGCAGGGAAGCCGTAAATACTTACGTGTATATGCCGACTCCTAGTGGCATAAGTAGTTACCGCATTTAACAAAGCCAGCCAGAAAGTAAGCAAACTCGGTTCCGCGGACTTCTTCAGCGGTGCTGAAAACGAAAGATGCTAATGACTTAAAAAGTTTCAACTTGGAACATGCTTGAACGAATCCATCCATGCCCCTGGCCCAGGATAGTAGTGTAAACAAATGAATGAAGAGCGTGGAGCCATAGCCGCCGTCATAGCCTGGAATGGCGGTTGAGAATGACTGACTGGGCTGGCTGCGCGATTTTGCGTGTTTGGTCAAGCGTATTTGTTTCTATTGCCGTGCCAGATCGTTTGTTCGATGATGTGTTTGTTTGTTTGTTTGCTTGTTTGCTGATTTACTTATTTGTTGATGTGGCAGTGGTGCCCCAAACCGGGCAACATAGTTGCCTACTGCCAAATGCCCGAATGGCTTAAGTTAATAACCGTTCATTGCTTTTAAACAAATAACGAATTCGTTTCGCCTATTCTGAAATGACATGAAACCCGCCAAGAACTTTCAGCTAGAAAAGTGCAAGAAATCACACAATATCAAGCGACTGTGGCAGAGAGGAGAGGTAGAGAGAGAGAGAGAGAGAGAGCAGCGTGGATAGTGGGGCTTTCAACTTCTTACGCCGATGTCTGTGACTGTGACTGGCGTTGGTTGTGGTGGTTTGGGAAATTACTCGCACCACACTATTTATGTATTTATGTGCGTTTCTGTTTATTTTTATTTATTATATTTTGTTTTTGTTTTATGAATTCCCTTTGCGCACTTACTCGGCCACACTAAACCATGGGAATATGCCGCCGAGCTATTTGAGTTAATTTGCATTTCGCAGAAGTGTAAAAGTGCCACACCAATGCGCCGCTGATATACGGCGAGAAGAGAAGTTGCGTTGCCATGGAGTCAACTCATAAATTTATTTCTATTTAATATACATATATTTTTTTTATATTTTAATTTATTTTACTTTAGTTTTTTTGTTACTTTAGTCTCGTTTTTGATTTCAATTAATTTGGTTTTTATTTTTGTCTTTCTTTTCGCTCGACTATCAGGTGTGCGCGGAGGAGAAGTGCCAAGAGGAAGTTGTGCTGCTCGCTCTCAACTATATGGATCGTTTTCTGTCCACGAAGTCGGTGCGGAAGACCCATCTGCAAATTCTAGCCGCCGCCTGTCTTCTGCTGGCCTCGAAGCTGAGAGAGCCCAGTTGCCGGGCGTTGTCAGCCGAACTCTTGGTCTTCTATACGGACAACAGCATTTATAAGGGCGACTTAATCGTGAGTATCGCTGCATTTTGCACTTTGCATGACGCTTACTAATTGCCCAGTTACCTGGCTACCCGCCTATCTTACCCACCAATCCACCCACCCGCCTGCCCATGAGTACGTGCAATTCTCTCTGAATCGCAAGTGCTAAATCACATCTCCAGTATTCGCGTCGTGGCGCTGGAATTGCAAGTAATTTGCATTCCTGGAATTAGCTGAGACATTTATAAGCGTATTATCATACACTCGAACGCTGTCTGTCCGCGCTTTTGCATGTAGTTAATTTCTATTGTTAGTCATATTCGGAATGTAACATTTGCCAGCCCAGCCACGTTTACACCGACGGCCAGAAGCGTTGCCAGTAGACCGGCCGCAAACACGTGCTTCAGCCAACTTTCAGTTTTTCTCAGTACGTAATTAACTCTAACGTTACTCATGGCCCGCGGCAGGCTTGCACTTAACTTGAACTTATGCGCGAGCGTAACCTTTCATTAGCAGTCGCCACATACCGTCATCCATGCCATGAAAGACCATTTTTCGCTTTTTCTATCTTTGTCTATATTTGTGCTCTCTTTATCTTCCTGGGACATGCGAGTGAGCACTTGAATGAAGCGAGTATTGACTGAAGTCATGGGAATATGCTGACCATTGTTGGTGTGGGTCATGCACAACATTTACAATCGGCTGCAGCTGGTTCGTATGGTCGAATGTGTGGTCTCTTCCCTTCCCTCTGCTTCAGAAGTTTTAATAAGTGACAAAAATGGACGTTACGTTAATTCCAGTGTTTACTTACAAAACTTTCTGTGCGCTCACAGCAGTAGTTTTGTCAACGAAATGACACCTCGTTGTGGATTTTAGACCCACGCGTATTCGCCTCCATTTCGATTGAATCACGTAATGGGCAGCTAAAAATGAAGATAGCAATCAAACTCACAACAAAAGCAAGCACTGTGGTGTAAGTTCCCAACTCTCATCATTTGTGGTTGCCTCAAGGTATTTCTGTCTATACGTTTGCTTAGCGAGATCATACCAAAACGCGGCCTAGAAAGCTGGCAGGTATTCATGTAAGTATCTTCTTAATGACGTTCAGTCCTTGATTATTTTCTTTCATCTTTCAATTACTGAACTTCAACACTTCAAAATTCGCTTTCAACACTTAATTATTTACATTGAAAAATTTGATTACTGTATTTTGGGGCGGAGTGATTTATACCACTTAATTACGAACTTTACGACTTACTGAGTTTCAGAGCTTTATCACTAAAATTCAGAACTTTTTCACTGAATTTCAGAACTTAATTACTGAATTTCAGAAATTTTTCACTGAATTTCAGAACGTAATTACTGAGTTTCAGAACTTTATCAGTGATTTCGAAAACTCAATTACTGAATTTCAGAACGTAATTACTGAGTTTCAGAACTTTATCGCTGAATTTCAGAACTTAATTATTGAATTTCAGAACTTAATTACTGAATTTCAGAAATTTATCACTGAATTTCAGAACTTAATTACTGTATTTCAGAACTTCATTACTGAATTTCAGAACTTCATTACTGAATTTCAGAAATTTATTACTGAATTACAGAACGTAATTATTGAGTTTCAGCACTTTATCACTGAGTTTGAAAACTCAATTACTGAATTTCAGAAATTTATCACTGAATTTCAGAATTTAATTACTGAATTTCAGAACTTAATTACTGAATTTCAGAAATTTATCACTGAATTTCGGAACATAATTACTGAGTTTCAGAAGTTTATCACTGAGTTTGAAAACTCAATTACTGAATTTCACAACTTCATTACTGAATTTCACTACTTCAGTACTGAATTTCAGAAATTTATCACTGAATTTCAGAATTTAATTACTGAATTTCATATCTAGCTTACTGACTAGCAATAAATTAAGAACTTTCAAAACACAGTTATTGCTTTTCAGTACATTTTTAAGAATTTCAGCCCTTAGTTACTGATTTTATGCATTTAATTGCTGAATATCAGCACTTAATTATTGAACTCTATGTGACTTAGTATTATACAATATAATTACTTACTTTTCTAACTTATTTATAGTTTTTCAGTACTTTGTTACTAATTAGTAATTAGTTACTGACTTTCAGAAATGAGTTATTGACCTTCAGTACAGTTCTTACTGACTGTTGATTGCTGAATTTAAACATTTGAATACTGATTTTAAGGTCTTTTGTTTTTGAGACCTTAATATTAACACTTAATTACTGGATTTCAGCACTTAATCAGTACATATAAATAGGTGATTTTCAGCAATTGATAGTGATTTTCAGCAATTGACTAAATTTCTCCAGAATCAAATTTAGTTCGAATTTAAATGTCACCAAAAAAGTTGCCAATATTTAGGAATAGAAAATATGAATGCTAATTTGAAGTTTTGATTTTGCTTCCTCAATATAAGGATATCGATTCCTGAATTGCAGAAATTTCAAAGTCCGCAACAACTCAGTTTACATTTTTACGGCCCGTGACTGTAAAGTTTCCAAGGGAATTGTTTTTCCTTTGGAGTTGACATACTCGTATATTTAGTAATGGAATTTCTCTTTTTCAGTGCTAAAATGCTGACTTGGTGTCCCTTGATCCCTTGTTGGAATCTTCTGCTACTGACCTCGTATACAATGACTCTAAAAATGAGTAAAATAGTTCCATAATTGGCCCCTTTATTAGCAACTGATATCTTGTGCGTGACTGATTTACAACAGGAATGAGGTTATTTAATAAGAAAGATACGCTTGGCCGACTTATTCGGGTCATCTGTGCTCACCTTATGGTTATGCAGATAAGCCTTTCGGTCCATACTTATTGCTATGAATCGCCTCATTGAACTTAAAATTATTAGTGTAAATAGTGTCCTCTATATCAATTGTCACGCCCACTAGTTTAATTATGAACTCACTCTCTTCCTCGTTGCCATATGAGTCCACATACTTGGTCAAGGAGGTGGTGCTAAAATGAGGCGCGATACGATTCAAACTGATCATCCTGCATACGGGTAGGTATCTTCGCACTTCGTTAATGCCGACGCTAATCGTCTTACCTAGTTTACATGTTTGCTGCATTCCTGGTTCGTGCCTTTATGTCTCACAAATCTGGTGTGCTGGCCTGGCCATTCATTCTTATACAATATCATGTAATGTTGGCTTGGCGGCTGCTGCAAGACGCGGCATCAACGCGGCAGTGTGAGCGCGCAATGTTCCTTGGCTGGTTGGCTGGCTGACTTGCTGGTTGATGGTTTGTGTGGCTGGCTACATATAAAAATAGCTCAATCAATTATCCTTGGATAGCCTGCCTTTTGGCGGCTTATAAAACACCACAGTCTCTGTGCATGCGTGTGTGGATGAGGCTCCAGCGCACATATTGCTTACCTGGCTGGAGTCAACGTCAACGTCATCATCAACATCAACGCCGTCATCATTTTCATATTAAGAAGGTGCACGTTTTCGCATTTACTGCAGTTTTGTTTATTGAATGTTGATGCAACTATTCATTAAAATTAAAGAAAAAAAATTGAAAAAATAATACAGGAACTTCGTTGGAATAGCTCCATAAGGGGTGCAACAAAGCGCGGGCGCCATCACATATTTATGTGATATTGAGCAAATGGAACACTCGACTGGGTGCCATATTCGCATACATATTTGCTTGCCTTGCAGAATTCCTTCATTTATTATAGTTTCAAACTGTGGGCAGAAGCTCCTTGACCCCACCCTGTATGCTACTCAATACTCAATAAATATGCACGCATAAATGTTAATGCCCCTTTGCCATTTAGCCCAACTACTCCTGTTATATGGGCGACGGACGAGGTACTCGCAGTCTTGTCCTCTTTTTGCCTGGCTGCGGCTTGCCTGGTTGGCTGCTGTGGTTGTTGTTGGCCTGAGTAGTTCCCCGATCTGTCGGTCGGTCTCTTTAATGTGCTGCATCCTCACATCCGATGTCGCCTTCACAACAGCCTACACGTACTGTAGCACAGCGCAGCGCAGCGCAGATAAAGTTAGTTGGAGCTGGATCGTGTCTGACCATTAACTCTGGCACTCCGGCCCTCTGCCGCATTTACCTACTTTAAACTTTTCACTTCCACTTTTATTTGTTTCTGTTTCATTTCGAGTCGTTCGCGTTGCCATTTTTTGCAATTCCTGAAAAATTCCTCGTAGCAGACACGATGTCCGAGCAGCAGTTTCCCATGGCAGGCATGTGCTCGTATGCTCCTCTTGTCTGGCACTGAAACGAATGAACTAATGCCGGATCAGAGCACACACTCCTGCGGTGCCAGCAGCAGCAGCAGGAGGGATTTCCGGTGCAGCACAGCAAAGCACGGCGCAGCATTTGTATGTGCAACAGTCCAAGCTCCGCATGCGCAAAGCAATTTATTTTTGTTAAGTGTCCGTGCGGTTGTTGTTGGTCGCACTTTTGATCGTTCCTCGCATGGATCCAAACTCACACACACACACACACACACACACACACCTGTATATACACATCAGAATGCTTGCATACTTTGTGCTCCTGAGGCGCACTTTTATTTGTGGTGCTCCACCACCTCCTCCTCCGCATAATAAGTCATATAACTTTAGAACTAGACAGCAGTGCAGACGTCGCACGATTCCGCTTATGCGCTGCTATCTGCTAGACGCGCTCTATTCCGGTTTGCCGGCAATAATTCCACTCTTCATTATGGGCCAGCCAGGATTGTGTGCGACGGATTGTGTGCTGCATACCTTGGAATTCCTTTCAGTATGATCATAGTCCAGACGGGTGTAGTTGTTGTTCATGTGTGGTTTAGTGGTGTCGTTTCTTGTTATTTTGCTGTAATCGGTACTAATCGTTACAGCAATTGTGGGTTCACATTCGTTACTTAAGTGATGACATAAATATAATCGCTGAGGAAGTCACATTTTTTCATTGCTAAGAGTACCGAGTTTGGTTGCAGAGGAGACTTCTGCAGGTTTGCTGACTGCATTCCTGGTTAGAATGGTTTCTTGCCGTCCTTTCCAATAATAAGAACGATATGAATAACAACGTTGCAAGGTACTAAGGATATGCCTATCCTCAGGCAGTTCTCAACTACTATATGCTCTCTTTCTTTCTCTCTGTCTGTCTGTCTCTATATTTCTTTGTTGTCTCTCTATTGTCATAAATTCCTCGGAATAGTTTCTAGTGGAAATATAGGGTGAGACAAAAATTAATTACTCGAAAGAATCAAGGATGGAATGCTCTGTTGCTGGTTGAAGCTTCCTGGTTGGAGCCCTTTATCAACAATATTTGATTGAAGTTTTTTAGGTAGAAATGGTTCCTTCAGTAGTATCCACAATTTTAGCTTTTCAAACCTTTCTGTAAGTAGCTTTCCCTTATCAATGTTCTATTCATACACAATTTACGACTCTTCAATTCCATATCATTTTTCCCCTTAACGACTACGAAAGTAACGAAGCGTTATTCCTTGTTTTGAAATCTCTAAGATGCCACCACAGGCCGGGCTTGCTGCTCAATCTAGGTGGCAACGCCGCGCATAGCTGCAGACGCATTCGCTTTTTGCAAGGTCGTTTCGATGTTCATTTAATTGAATGCGATACCATTGCAGTCATTCCAGGTAATCTAAAGGCACGATAAACATCTCGTATGCAATGGCAGGGTCTAGAGTCTAGACCTCTTACAATATTCTCGTATGTGTGTGTGTGTACTCTACTCTCGATCAAAAAGAGATCAATAAAAAAGGCGAAATGAAGAAGAGTGCATGGAAGGCGCTCATTTAATTTGCTTCTTTTTATGGATCGATCGCACTTTCGGTATGTCTGTCTGTCGCTTCGCTTTTCCCACCGCACTAGTTCAGCGGGCAGTCAGGCAGGCAGCCTGGCAGGAACGTGCCCAGCAACGTTTCGTTGCCCTTTAGCTTTATTTGCGTTGCGTTCAATGTTTGCTTACGCCGATGCAGCTTTGGAATTTGCATTGTAACCCATGGCAACTGCACACACTGGCTCACGGACTCACTGCATCATCATATTGACAAGCCACGTTGATAAAGAGCATCGTTTAAAATTGCTGATCGTGCATTTTTGAGAAGCTTCCACGTTGCATGCGCCGCCGCAGTGTACTCCTTGTATTTAATGCAACTGAAGCTTCTCATATTTTCAGTGTGTTGTCTGTTTGTACACATCAAGGACTTTTTCGGAATTACAACAATGGCCACAACGTGCTTGGGTTGTTTGCAGAAACCTGTGAGTTTTTCGCTTCCAATTAATTTATGTAAGCGGCATGTCTGGGTGGGAACCAAGTGGACTTTGAATGCCTTACATCGAGTAGCCGTAACAAACATCAGAGCACAACTCCAGTAGAGCTCCGATATTAATGAACTTAAACACTCTAGAACATTAATACTCAAATATTCCTGTTACACACGGAGAATTGCGATAGTAATCGGACGCTTTTGATGTGGAGACTACTGCAGTTCTACGTCTTGCCGGGATTTGAGAGTCAGTTCCGCATCTATAAGAGTGGATTTCATATTCATCGTGACCTTTTTTAGCTCTCTAGTAATGTCCCACTTAAATTGTCCATAATTATCCGTGTTTATACCTTTATATATCTAATATATCCATCTACACCACTCTCTTTCTCCCTCTCTCTCCATCTATACCACTCTCTCTCCATCTATACCACTCTCTCTCTCTCTCTCTCTCTCTCTCTTCATCTATACCATACTCTCTCTCTCCCTGTTCATCTATACCACTCTCTCCCTCTCTCTTCATCTATACCACTATCTCTCTCTTTCTCCCTCTCTCTTTCTCTCTTTCTCCCTATTTCTCTCTCTCGTAACTATAATTGTGGCTAATTATGTCTATGTTAGTATTACTCTATCTGTTTCGAAATCTCTACCTTTTTCTATGCCTCGTACCTCTTATCAGTATCTGTATTAACATTCTATCTTTACAGTCCTTTATCTCTATATATTTCCGTAACTCTATAAATTTCTCTATATCCATCTATTCTTTTATATATCGAACTTGAAATATTGAAAAAAGTGTGATAGTTCTGGAACAATCGTGGTATATTGGATATTGAATACTCTATATTTTCCTTTTATCACAAGTTGTATACATCTATATCTATATATATATATATATATATATATATATATATATATAAGGGATATTCATCTATTTCTTTGGCTCTTTCAAGTTTCGATTAACTTTTTCCTGGATTGTATGACCTGACTGCGGGGTATTCGGTACACCAGTTAATTGAAAGAGTGAATACATTCATTTTAATGAACCAGAACTTTGTCTATGAGTAGGGAGTATAAATACAATTCTGAATCTTGAGTTACGATTCATACTCAAAAACCTTGCTTAGAAACAGAACAAATATGTTCGAATGATTCACAAAATACAAAAAATATCCTCGAACGACTCGAACCAAAGTCTGAGCACAAAACGTACGAGTTTTTTATAGGAAAGTTATAGTTATATTAACTGTGGACGCTATGAATCGTATGTGAAACGGCCGAACTCTACGAAGTCGAAGTAGAACACGAGTTCGCTTAATCCATAGAGTAAAGAAATAAGAGTCACAATCTCGAACAAAAAAGTTTTTGTATGGTGGTGCTGCTAATAGCGCCAATTACTCAATATCTCTCATTTTCATATCGCAGCGCCACTCTTGTTACTACCCCCTACCCAACTCTTCTATGTCGAAAAATGAGTGACATTTCAGAGTGTGACTCTTTACTCTATGCTTAATCACAGCGACTTTGACTCATACCGAGAGTAAAGAGCAACGACTGAAATCACGATTCATACTCACTCAACGAGTGATTCAAATTAGGTTTGGTGAGTATGAATCTCTCTTCAACGCGAGTGCACTCATGTTCGTGCCCAGCGGAATTCCGTTTCGTGTAACTGACCCGTTTGCCAGCTACGAGTAAAAGCGTTTGCGATGAAGCGATTTTGAAGTCACTCTTTTGGGCATGCCCAGCAAGCCTGTCTTTAATTGCCAATTGTATTGCGGGCTTTGTTAGTGTTTTTATTCTAACCACACTCGCTCGTAATGGTTACGCCATTTTTACTGCCATTTTTGAGTGCCATTCGTAGGAAGTGCAGAAATAATGAATGAATTTCAGATCCACTTAACGACAATCAAAGTTTTGTGCGCATTCAGCTTTGTCGTTTTAATTGTGACTTAAATGGCGCTAATACATTTGCCACATTCTGCGAAAGGTGTTGCGCATGTTTTGCGTTCGACGGCATTTGCCTGAATTAGCCACATAGCCCAGCACGGAGTACGGAGCACGGATCACACATCGCACATCACACTTCATTGCTTAATTTATAGGCCTAAGACGGCGGACGGCAATTGAGTTGACTTGACTAGCAGCGGGCTAGCAACACTGTCAATGGCAATTGCAAAAAACCGCCTATGCGCAGACCTTGACTTGAGCGTTGGCATATCTGCCCGCTGCGGATAGATAGCTCTGTAGGCCACATTTCCATGTACTCGTGCTGCTCAGCTACAGTACGCAGTTAGCAGTTGGCAGGCCGCGGCATTAGAGGCGGCGACGCAGGCGTCTTAGCTGAGCCGAGCGGCGCTGCTTTCCGCGTGCGGACGTGCGAATTTTTCGGCCGGCTCAACTAATGAAATCATGAATTGCTTATTAAGCTGCGAGTATTACCACGCAGACTTCTTACGCATAATTTTCGTCGCTCTGCCCGTTCGCTGGAGGCTTTGCGGCCTTTTGTTGTTGCTGCAAAGTCTCGAAATGTTTATCGCAAATTTTAAATGCTCATTTCTACATGAATAATTCATTCAGTTTTTTTTTATTTTTATTTTTTAATGTTTTTTTGTAATTTCTCTAAAGCGGCGCAAGAGTTTTTATTTAAATTTCCGTTTGCTACACACAAACATTTATTTCAATTATAGCAAATTTTAATTTTTGAATAATAAAAAAAAAATTACAATAACTTTCAATAGATCCAACATCTGGAGGAAAAATCCGTAATTGTCGCAATTGGAAATATAGCCCGCATTTTGCAAAAAGCATAAGATTTATCATTGCTGAAGCGCGGTGCGGCACAATTTTAAGTTGCGTTAATTTTCGTATCGGAGATATTATTCTAGGGCATCTCTGACACTAATCATTTCCTCATTTTATAAAGCATTCGTTTTCTTTGTTAGTTGTTTGAGCTGAAGGGTCCCTACTTCTCGAATATTCGCTAGATTTTTATTTCTAATATTTCGAATCCAAATTCCTTGCATTTTTCATACCGCAGGCCCATAGAAATGGTGGAAACCATACATAGACACGCCTGATATCATTCGAAACAAGTATTAACGGAGTGGAGAACAGTATAACTTAGCGTAATTAATATACAGGATTTATGAACCAGAACTCTGATGAAGTTGGCGAAGCATAGAATACTAATTCGTATACTCTATAATATAATATAATATAATATAATATGATAAAATATACTATGAAGAAGGTGTCCGCTTGCTGAAAGAAATTTTATTCCTCGCAAATTAAGTGCCAGTTCGTTCATCCTTAGACATAGCGTCACTAAGTCGAATTAGAAACTATGAAATTAGAAGGAAATTCATGACATGGAAAAGTGTTGAAAAACCAAAATTCCTTTATCTAATTGTGAGAAATCCCAATTTGATGACAGCCTTCTTAGCAACTTCGTAAACTTATTTATATTTATGCAGGGACATAAATAATGTAGGATATACGACTACTGTTCCATATTTTCTGCTGACATTCTAGGATTAGTTTGCTTTTATAGACTTAATAAATATTTTAATTTTATTAGAATTTTTATTGATTTTTTCACTAGTTTTTCATATTTAGTGGCGGCGTTGCACTCCGCTTAATGTCGTTTTGATTGTCCCAACCATTTTTCCGTACATTGGTTTTTCTAATTGCTTACAAAATCATTTCCGCGTAAACTTTTAAACTGGTGTAGGCACCTACTGGGAAAGGCTATTGAACCCGTTCGCTGGGACTGTAATATATGTCATTTGAAATGTAAACACGGTTCGTGGAATGACAAAACATAAAACACAAAAGTGCTGAAAAATGCGTAATAAATATTTAATTGCTCTAAAAAAGTGCGTTCTTTTTATGGTGGGCTTTTGTGTACACATTGGGTGGCAGGCACGGCGACGCAAAAGTTGGAAGGGGTATTGCCGCCAACGGATCACGGCTCTGATTGTCAATAAACGCAGTTTACTCTCTTCTAATTTGATTAAACTCATCACAATCATTTAGACTAGTTGCAATTAATTTCAATCCAGTTCCGCCACAGATTGATGTGATTATACAAGCTGCATATCAATATGATTTTAAAAAGAAAAATATTTCAAAAATTATTAAAAATAATTGTAAAAAATATGTATTTAATTTGAGAAAGAAATGGAAGAATAACTCATTTTTATTAATAAATAAATAATAAAGAAATTAACAAAACAGTTTTATATAAATTTTACAAAAATAAAAAAATTTATAACGAATCAAAATATTTAAATTTAAAAAAAAATAAAAAAAAAATAAAAAAATACCAAAAGAATAAAAATATTCAAATTAAAAAAAATAAAAAAAAAATAAAAATATTTAAATAAAAAAATAAAAATAAAAAAGACTAAAAATATTTACATTAAAAAAAATAAAAAAAGTAAAAAAATATTTAAATTTAAAAAAATAAAAAAAGAAAAATATAAAAGAATTTCACAATAAAAATTAAAATAAATATATAGAAGAAAATAAAAATAAAACAAAATATTCCAAAAAAAAATTGTTAATTTTTTAAAAGAAAGCAAAAAAATAAAAAAATTAATTATTAAAGAAAAGAAAATAAAATTAAATAATAAAGAAAATAAACTAAAATTAAATATTAAAGAAAAGACAATTAAATTAAATAATAAAGGAAAGAAAATTAAATTAAATAATTAAGAAACTGAAATAATAAAAATAAAAAAAGAATAAAAATATTTAAATAAAAAAATAAAACCAAAAAGGCTAAAAATATTTACATTAAAAAAATAAAAAAAGTAAAAAATTATTTAAATTTTAAAAAAAATAAAAAAAGAATAAAAATATTTAAATTTAAAAAAAAAATAAAAAAGAACAAGATATTTAAATAAAAAAATAATAATATGTATATATATATATATATATATATATATATATTTATATATGTATATATATATATATATATATATATATATTATATATATATATATATATATATATATATATATATATATATATGTATATATATATATATATATATATATATGTATATATATATATATATATATATATATATATATATATATATATATATATGTATATATATATATTTATATATATATATATATATATATATATATATATATATAAAATATATATATAAAAATATTATATAAAAAAATATAAAAGAATTTCACAATAAAAATAAATATATAGAAAAAAATAAAAATAAAATAAAATATTTCAAAAAAATTGTTTTTAAAGAAAGCAAACAAATAAAAAAATTAATTATTAAAGAAAAGAAAATAAAATTAATAAAGAAAAGAAACTAAAATTAAATAATAAAGAAAAGACAATTAAATTAAATAATAAAGGAAAGAAAATTAAATTAAATAATAAAGATTAAATAATAAAGAAACGGAAATAAAATTAATTAAAAAATAAAAGAATATAAGATAAAATAATAAAGAAACGGAAATAAAATGAAATAATATCTTTTATTAAATTAAAAAATTAATAAGAAAATAGAATTAAATAATAAAGAAAATAGAATTAAATAATAAAGAAAATTAAATAAAATTAAATAATAAAGAAAAGAAAATAAAATTAAATAATAAAGAAAAGAAATTAAAATTAAATAAGAAAGGAAAGAAAATAAAAGTAAATAATAAAGAAAAGAAAATTTAATTAATATATTTAAATAAATTAAAAATAAAACAAAAATCAAAATAAGGTTAACATTTTTTTTTATATATAGAAACTAAAAACAAAAAAATTTATGAAAATCAATTAAATAATTTAAAGAAATAATAAATATTTTAAAAAATATTATGAAAATATATTTGTAAATATATAAAAACAAATGCTTTTTAAAACAAAAAAAAAAAAAATAAATAAAAAAAATGGTGAAACAATTAAAAAAAAAAATAAAAACAAACTAAAAAATTAAAAAAAAATCTTAAAAAATATAGTTTAAAAAAAAATTAAAATAACGCAAAAAAGAAAACAAAAAAAAGCTTCGGAAACAATAAAAAAGGAATTGATTTGTAAAAAAATTTATAAAATTATTGTAAAATCAAAATAAATTTATAAATAAACCATGTTTTTTAATAAAAAAAATCATAAATAAACAATATTTTTTAATAAAAAAATCATAAATAAACCATGTTTTTTTAATAACTAAAAACTTTTTTTTATAACACATATTTAAAGACAAAACTAATTCAAATAAAATGTGAAAAAAAGATTGAGAAGAAAACATTGTTTACCAGAAAATGACAATACAATGAAAAAAAAATTATACGAAAGCAAATTCACGCGCTCCTTGACAAAAAATTTAAAAAAAACCACATAAAATCTTTCTCAAGTGTCAGAAAACCGCATTTCGACATGCAAATGATGATTGCCGATTGATATTGACTTCTTTTACCGTGTGTATTTTAAGAGTTCGTGTCCTGTGAGTGGGTGTATGTGTTTGTGCAAGGGATTGGCGCGTTTTCATACGATTTTCTGTATTTTGGTTGAATGCGTTTCATTAAAACACTTAAAAATTCCAGCTGAACTGATTTAGTGAATCGTTCGATTACTGTCTTGTGGAATTTCATTTTTGTTGTTGCGTTTGGCAGAAATCAGCAATAAAATAGTATAGTTAGTTACCAGAAGCTGTCAAGATGCCGAGGTAGAGGGAACAGTGGGTCACCTCCTGTGTGGGTGCATGGCTCTATACAGAAAAAGTTTATCCACTCTTGGATTCGCATTTCTTGACAGCATTGAGGAGATTTCCCGGATGACCCTAACGAAAGTGGCTACTTTTATCAAATCCACTGGATGGTTTAAGGAGGATCCGGAGGTGTGGGGGAAAAAAGCTCTAGTAGCCATAATAGGCCTAAATCTTAGGACGGCCATATAACCTAATCTAGTTACCAGAAGCTCGGTTATGAAATTCGAAGGTGGTGAAAATGAAATTTAGATGCCCAACAAAAATCCCTGATCCGGAAACACAGCAAAAAATTATCAATGCAGAAAGCAGGTAGGGTTTTGTTGTGGGTTAATATGAAAGTGTAGGAATAGTGCAGATGGCTCCAATAGATCAGTTAGTAAAGTAATGTAAATCCTTACCTAGCAGAAATATTATCTATTTAATACACTTTACTTTGATCGAAAAGCTAAGAAGTGGGGTAGGTCGAGAAATCGATGTAAAAAGGGTTCTCGAGGCCCATTGCGCTTACGCTCTAGACTACTTCAAACATACACATTTTTGCCACAGACAAACTTCTACCGAGAGCAGGGTCTACATCCAAAGACAAGTGGAAAATCTACTTCTCTTCTTCCGTTCAGTTATAGAAGTAAGCTGTGAATACCTTTCTATCGATTACCTTCTCACTTATAGCATGAAAACGTGTTCTGCTGTGTATTTCAGCAAGGATTGCTCTGCTCCTTTTGTATATTTTGTTTTGGATCTACCTTCGAACGTGGGGAGAGGGCTCGCTGTTATATGTTATTACAGGTAAACAGTCCGCTTTGGCGTTCAGCTTGTAAATTAATATCTTCGCAATTATGAATCCATAAAGTTCTTTCAATTAATTTTCATGTAGTGTGTCTGCAGGCGAGACGCCGCGTGCAACCCAAACACATTCAGGAAGAAGGCACTCGAGCCAGTCAGTCAGTCAGTGAGAGAGAGGAGACATTCCTCGGGCAGGCAGGCTTCTTTGTCTCCGATAATGATTATGCGTGTTTCCTCTTTGCGCACCTTAATTTTCGTTTATTGAAGAGCGCAGCCCTCTGAGACCCATGGCGGTGCGTTTGCATCTGCGGCTCAGTCTTCGTGTTCCTTCCTCTTGTTTAATTTCACTTCTTGGATGCTGTTGATGATGATCTTGCTGTTGTTGTTCTTGTTGTTGGAGCACATAAATCGAGAAAACCTTATTGTGTGTTGTTGACGCCGCCGACACTGGTACTGCATCATCGGCATCTAGAGAAGAGATATTATGCATTATCCGTATATCCGCAGCGGTATCGACAGCAGTTGCAGTCACTTCACTCCCATGCACTCCACACTGCATCTTTGCCTCATTCACTGTGTTGCAGCAACGATTTAAGTTTTCAATTTGTTGTTGTTTTTGTTATTTTTGATCATGTAAACGTTATTTACTCGCCGAAGTTTTGGCCCTATCTGCCTCTCAAGTTCATTTGGGTTTTCGGTCGCTCAGTCTGTCGGTTCGTCGGTTTGTCAGTCTTTCAGTCTGTCAGTTCGTCGGTCTGCATATTCGTCTGATTCGGTTCCTCGCGAGTTTCACTTCCAACCGTCTGCCCTGTCTGTCGTACATCGCTTGTGGTCCATTCACTGCTGCTGTCGCTGCTGATGCTGGTGTGTTCATTTAATATCCCATCTCCAGCTTCAGCCGCAACTCAAGCTCAGGCTCTTGCTCCAGCTCCATCTCCAGTTCCAGCCTCGGACGACTACGGCCGCATACATTTCTTTCAGGCATTGTTGTGTGCGCATGCGAAATAAAAAATCAGATTGCCTCGCCAAAGATGATCGAATTCCTGGAACTTACTTGTTTGCGCTTATGGACATAGTGACCGACTGAATAACATTTTAAGCGAAAAATTTCGCATATCTCGGGAAAATAACAAAAAAAAAAAAAAACACATGAACGTGTGTTTTGGTTGTCGCTTTGGGTTTGCGATTTTTGTTGTTTTAGTTTTTTTTGTCGGGTCAGCAGCGGTGTTGCTCCATGCCTCTGGTGTGTGCTACTCTTGTGGGTTGGCTTGGTATTGAATGGATAGCCGGGATGCTGCATATACTCGTACGTGTGTGCAAGTGTGCGTTCCCTGGCGTATGTGTGTGTAAATACATTTTTGTATAAATTGTCGGCGTTTGTTTTTGAAAAATAACAGCAAAAAGCTTAATGTACTTCGAGTGTAGGCAATCAGAGACGTCGCTGCCGGTACGCTCGTTCGTTCATTCGTTCATTCTTTCAAGTTCGTTGCTTCGTCCGTCTGTCTGTCGGTGAGTCTCTTCTTCTCTCCCGTTGCTTCGTCCGTCTGTCTGTCGGTGGGTCTCTTCTTCTCTCCCGTTGCTTCGTCCGTCTGTCTGTTGGTGGGTCTCTTCTTCTCTCTCCGTTGGACCCACTCTCTTCCCTACCGACAAGTCGTCCGTCGTTTTGATAGCTCTGCCGCGGTTACTGCCGCTGGCTTTTGGTTTTGGTTCATTTGGAGCTTTTCTGCAGGAGACGCTGCAACACAAAAATCTTCCTTTTTTGTTTTGCTTTGCATGTTTGAATTGTTCGTCTTAATTTTGATTCATTTATTTTGAAGCTGCGACTAGGCTCCTCCACAACGAGGTTATTGTGTGAAACGTTCGTATTGGCGTATTTAAATCACTCATACTCATCAGCTGTGCGAATGTGTGGGCGTCCACAAATATTACGTTATTAACTGTGGTTTTTAGTTTGTGGTCGTATCGTGGTATCGTATTTAAAACCTATAAAAAACAGTTTTTTTTTGTAGTTTGGGAATCCCTGATATCGTCATTAAAATAAAAAATCACACGGTTATACTCGTATAATAAGTATGGACGAGGCTTTGAAAAGTAGTGAGTTAGTGTGGAAAAGGTCAAATTTATTTGGAAATGTTTATATTACATATTTTCATTCGGTTTTGGACTTCCAGGATCTTAATCTGTGCTGTTATTGTTCCTCGCTATGTTTGATCTCAATTAAGTGGATTTCATCTCATGGGAGGTAGACTAAAGGCGGATTCGCCGCTGTTGTCCGAACAACTTTTATTATGTATACTCTCAAAATTTTGTTAGCACACTTTTTTTTACATATTGTCATGTAGTCATTAGGATTGTTGCCAACGTACGTATTAATGATATTCACTGAAAATAATACATACAATTTGCAACGCAAAAAATAAAAAAACTGGAGATGGCAATCCTAATCATTGAGCTGTTCTGACAGAAAATCAAAATCAATTTGATCGAAAGAAAGAGAGCCGAGCAAACTTTCGTTACGCTCTCAATTTTTAACAGCTGACAAACTGCATGTAAAAATACCAACAAAAGTAGTTCGGGCAACAGCGGAGAATCCGTCGTAGCTCTTTAAACGAAAGCTAATGATGCTTCCCTAAACTACGAACTCATAGAAGATTGAACATTATTTTCGTAATCTGCTTCCTTAATTAGCTAAGCTATACTGTAATAGTTGCAAATATTGTTAAATTGTGGACTTTATTTATTTGATTATCCCTGGGTTGGTTTTATAATATATAATATTATTATTAAATAATATATAATATAATAAAAATAATATGTTAAACATCGTTACAATAATAATAAAGGATAACGATCATATTATTATTATTACGAGTATATCTTACAGCATAATTAATTTTCACTGCAAGTTGGGGTTGAGTACTAGCTACTGATGCCTTCGACGCGAAGAGAAAACTATTTTTAAGAAAGACGCATTTTTGAGACCAAGCCCGTATTTGAATCTGCGAACCTGTGAGTGTGAGTCTAGCTTGATTAACACTTGACCACAGAGGGCGGCTATATATAACGATAATAATATTATTGTTAATAATGATAAGTAAATGATTATGAGGATAATGATGCAAATAAAGATAATTATGACCTATTTTTTGACCATATTTGCAGAGGTACAATGAGTTACTCACTTAATCGTGTACTCATACAAATGAGTTACTCACACAAATAATTTACTCACACAAATAATTTAATCACTCAAATGATTTAATCACTCAAATGATTTAATCACGCAAATAATTTAATCACTCAAATAATTTAATCACACTCAAATGATTTAATCACACTCAAATAATTTGATCACTCAAATGAGTTTCTCATACAAATGAGTTTCTCACACAAATGAGTTACTCACTCAAATGAGTTTCTCATACAAATGAGTGTTACTCATATAACTGATTTTTTAACTACTCAAGCATAAATTTGCTAGGAGTGTTGCTGGAATTTGAATTTTAATATAGCCCGATCCACATAAATAATTACAAATAGTTGGCATAATTATTCTTGTAATAAAACTGCTGCTTCTTATTCTGGAAAATATGATATACTTGTACACTTGTTGGATACTCGTGCTTATGTAGTTGGTGGGCGTATTGTATCAGACTACACATTATTCCAGGAGTTATTCTAACTTACCATGTATGTAGGTACTAATTTTTGTTTGTTTTGCTTTGGTGCTTTCACTTGAATTTTGAAACGTTGAAACTCGCCACAGCTAACGCGCAGTGTTTGTGAGGTCCTCTGCTGGCGTTGTTAAGTCTCCTGATTCCCGCGCATATGTGGCCAGTTGTTAGTGTGTGTGTGTGTGTGCATTTTTGCTGAGGTTTGGCGCCTTGTGGCAGTGCTTGAGACGAGCGCGCGTCATTCAATTCACTTGTATTGGAGATTCTTCCTATGTGGGCTCTAGGGTTGCCAGACTGTTACAAACACGAAATTAGTACAAAGTTTAAGCAACCAGAATTTATTTGGTGGGAGTCCTTCTAAGGCCGGTAATCAACATTTAAACATTCTGATCGTCAGTTTGCCTTTAGAAAAAGTGATACGAATGTGTTCGCGCAATTGATTGACTTCTCATTTAGATAGTAATGCTCTCCCTGATTTCTGTGAAAATCCACCTAATTCAAATCCATCTGGTAAGCTCAGTTGGGAGGGGGAGTTGAAGCACCACTTTATTTGAGTTTTGCTTTATTTTCATCTCTTTTTTTTTATCTATATAGGCAGGGATGTGGCTGTGGCTTCGGTTGTTCCACAAATCTGATAACTGCATCGGCAAATTTTGAACAGTTCCTCTTACTCGCTGTGGTCGTCATGGTCCGTCTTTGTTTGCTGCATGCAACGCATAAGTGGCGCAATGCTTGCATCCTATGACGAGCTGAAGGATGTGGGAACGAGGAGCGTGCATCATGTGCATGTATGCAAACAGCGCTTTGGGGTGCTTTGTGTCTGAGCGTGACTGCGTCATGTTCACTCCCCGGTCGGGATAGTTGCTGCTCGACGGTTCTCTCCTGAAGCTCGTTAACGACATGTTCCGTCCATGTCCATGTCGGTGTGTTGTGTTTGCAGTATGCTTTTTGTGTTCCTCTTTGCGAAATTTCATTCATTCATAAAGCGGCGGGCATTGTTAGCGTGGACGCTGGCCTTCGGTTGTAGTGGTGGATACTTGAGAGCTGCTTTTGTGTCTATTTCGGTATGCATTCATTGGCTATTTCTGGCCGCTGGAACCGTACCCATACAATCAGCGACTGGATTGTACCGAACCTAGCATGAAGTGTGCGTTCTGAAATTCTTGTTAGTCTTATTATTGTTTAATTGCTTCCACCGCCACTATATGCGGGATTATCGTAGCCATGGCCGTAGCCGTAACCGTCTCGCATACGAATTGAAATCCTGCTTCATTAAAATAAACCATGTTCAATTGCTGTGGTGTCTGCATTTGTTTCTAAAATTATAATTGATTTAATTGAACGATCCCAGACATGCGACTACTTTTATGTATCTCGAATTCTGCGTGTTTTTCTGCAGAAGAACGTGTCCTGGTTTCGCACTGGTCGGCCGCACTAGGGAAGTGAGTCAGCGTTGGGGTATCTCATTACTTTCAGATTGTGTATTTTCCCTTTCAGATGTACCATGTAAATTTGCTGATTGGAAACTTGTTTCCATAATTATCAATCGCCCTTTCCTTCAACAGCTTTAGTTCTAATTTATAACTGCTACATTCTTGCTGTATTGGGGGTATCCCCCGGCTGATTTCTTTGTTGGTGTTTTGATAAGTCAATTAAATATTTGTATTCAATACCATTTGTTTATTATTCTGCAATTAGTTCCCCTTCTACTGTGTTTGGTACACGACACTCGAAGGTTATAGATTCCACTGAGATAGCGCACATGAACAGTTCCTGGCTGTTATGTATTCGAATCTCTTATTAAGCGAAAATGGTTCCACAACTCTACTCTATATCAGAAATTTAATGGGCAATCCTATAGCATCGATTTTGCTTTGTTTATTTGTTTCTGGTACGAATACATTTCTGTATCAGGATATATCATAATTTGTGATCTGCTGTTTTGCTGTACGCGACTAAAATTTGTATATTCTTCAGCTCTTTATTTGGCTGGCACATCCTTTCGTTGACATATCCTGTTTAAAGAGGGTTTGTATTATGAATCTTGGTATAGTATCCATATTCAAACTGCAAAATTGTTGTGATTCCATATGGTCTGCGACAGCGAGTGATTCTGTGCTACTGCGTTAAGCTCAACTGGACAACAACATTCCATAGAATAGCGACATCCAGTTAATGGAACTCTTGAGGTCTTTCCGTTATGGTTCAAATTCAGTTCAGAACAGTTTAGATTCAGTTCAGAGCAGTTTAGATTCAGTTCAGAGTTGTTTAGATTCAGTTCAGAACAGTTTAGATTCAGTTCAGAAGAACATTTCAGAACAATTAGAAACAATTCAAAACAATTCAAAACAATTCGAAACAATTCAAACAATTCAGAACAAATCAGAACAGTTTAGATTCAGTTCAGAAGAACATTTCAGAACTATTAAAACAAATCAGAATAGTTGAGAGCAGTTCTGAATAATTCAACAAATACGAGTATATCACTATCCATCATATTACAACAGATCAGAATATACCAGATGTAAA
This sequence comes from Clusia tigrina, assembly GCA_920105625.2. Taxonomy (NCBI): domain Eukaryota; kingdom Metazoa; phylum Arthropoda; class Insecta; order Diptera; family Clusiidae; genus Clusia; species Clusia tigrina. The sequence goes on from OV050033.1 coordinate 177,786,512, forward strand.
AAAATGAGAGCCAAAACACTCAAAATATATTACAACAGATCAGCATAGACCAGACATCATCAGCATAAGCCGGAATAGATGAGAATAGATCTCGACAGACCGGGGCAGAATAACTCACTCCTGATATGCTTGGTCATCCGAGGGCAGCAATTTCGACGAACGACCGCTCAAGACCTACGTAATAATGCAAATGCCTCAGGTGAAGCGCATACCTTCTGCTGTGTCAACGTCTGCATGCGCACCAGCAAATACCATAAAATATCCTTTGCAGACTGCGAACGATTTTCGCATTGCTGTGTGGTTTATGGTCATAAAACATTTAACTGCTTCATTTACCACTTTCCATTTCCTATGAATTGTTAGTGTCAAGTTGCAGCATATGTAATGCCGCCACAATCTCTGTGCATAGGCGGAGTTCACGCGTATGAGTGAGCTAGTAAACGTCTGTGAGGGCTCCAGTCGCGGCCCGCCGCAATGAGTTGCTTTGGGACGACCGGTGCGGTGCGAAGCGGGGCTACGCTGAGCTGAGCTGTGTGTGAACGTGCATCGTTTTCACTTTCTTTGAAAACGCATAAGAATTGCATTCTTGCGGCATGCATAATCCATCATAAACCCATCCGTGGCCCTGGATGGCAATTGCTGCGGCGGCATTGTTGGCTGCGCTCATAGCGCAGACAGTGTCTGTCTCTCACCATGGCCATGGGCAAATGCAGCCGACTGACTGACTGACTTGACTGACTCCTCATGGGTGTGCGTGTGTGGCGTATATGGCGTTTCCTTTGTGTAATTTGTTGTTTAACGTTGTCGTTGTCGTTGTCGATGTCGCTGATGTCGCTGATGTCGTTGCTGTTGCTGGCTGCTGGTTGTTGTTGTCTGCCATTCTGTCTGTCTGTCCTTTAGTTGACTTTTGCAGATTCAATCATAATTCCCTGCGTTGTCCGATTATGCGCATAGCCAACCGCTGTAGGGCTTTTCCTTTTTTTGCTCAATTTTTTTTGCACTTCTGCCGCGTTGTCTTCTCTCCGGCTTGCTGGGTATTTTCTTAACGGGTGCGGATTTTCTCAGCTTAACATCCTGAAACGGCAACAATTTAAGCCGCACATGCGAACTTGATGCTTTTTTTTTATTAGTTGTTCTTTTTTCGTTTGTGTGCCTGAGAACTTGATTGGAAATGTGCACAATGCGCCGCCGACACAGCGTGCCTGCTGCAGTGGGCGGGAGTTTGGGGGGATCCGAGTGGAGCAAGAAACACATGTTGATTCGCTTTAGAGGACGACAACGGCGACTCGTCGTTTTATGTACTTGGTTGAATGCTTTATAAAATAAACGATGATTATGATGTGTCGGCGCTGGTGGATGCAAATCACATGCAACCAGAAAAAAGGAAGAGAAATGCACATGTGCGCTGCTGCTGCTGGTGCACTTGTGGTTAGTTGGAGACAGCCATCGAGCCTAGCAATAAACCCAGCAAGTGCACAATTTGCGAGCGTATCTCTGTGCGTTCTGCGAACACCACCAGCTCCACCATCATCGCCGTCGTTGTCGTGGCCGTTGCAGTCATCTTGGAAAAAGTTGTCATTTTGCGCAGACGTCGCACAATTCATTCATAAAAATTCATTATACACACAAACACACACACACACACGCAGCTGATTGTTGTTGTTGCTGCTGCTGTTGTTGTTGTTGTGGTTGCTGTGTCTTTTGATGATGATGATGATGGTGGTGGTGATGACGCGCTCGCCACCAGCACACCAAATTGAACTGAGTGCTACGCTGAGCCGTTTCAAAGTGCGGCGAGTGAGACGCTGAGCGGTTTCAAAGTTCGCTGAGCGAGTCTGCGGCTGCAGCTACAAGTACCAACCATCCAGGCTTAGTAGGTGCGAGTACACCCCGTCGTACCACTGGGCGTATGATGGAGTATTCGCCTGGAATGCAAATGCGCCACTATTGACGCTGGTACTGGCGGACTGACTGACTGACTGACTGCTATCTTTGCTTGCAGGCAGCTACTGGCAGCGCTCTGTGACTGACTGACTGAAGTTTATTGCTATTTAATTGCAGCGCAAAGAAAGAAATACATTTTTGAATATGCAGCCGCGAAGGGCCTTTAGAGGAGGAGTGCTGTGCCGCGCCGTGCCGTGCTGGTGGTGGTGGTGGTGTATGCGGCGGAGTACGCATTTGGCCTTACATTTGCCTTCACCACTGCCATAGCCACGCTGACAGACAAGGACAAGCTTTTGACATGTGAGAAAAACTGAAATAAAAATTTGTAAAAATGTTCAACAACAACAAAAAAGGAATTTTTTTGTACTTCATAAAAATCAAAAGGAATAAATTCGTAAACAGCAGCGCGCAAATTTCTCATTTTTAAGCGCGGCATTTCGACTGCTCATTTCCGCTTGATTTTTTTCTTCGTGTCATTTCTTTTTTAACATTAAGTATGTGTGTGTGTGGCTGTGTATGGATTAGTACGTATGTGTGTGTGTGTGGGTATCTTCTTTATGACATTTTTATCGTTTAGCCCCTTGATTAGGATAGATGGGACCGGGACCGCTTGTTTGTGTTTTATGAAGTATTAAAAGATGTCTCTCTGAGTGTTAGAGTGACTTAAGCCAACCCAGTCGGAAAATAATATCGTTGATGACAGCGTCCTCGACGAGGTGTTAAAAGACACGGTAACACAATCAGCCCGATTTTGAATGAATGCTTGCTGTAGTCAAAAGGACCCTGATTTAGAATGAATATTTTGTAGTACGTTTTTAGAGGAAAAGTTGATTGTTTTTGTTTGAGAATAAGGTTGGGTAACTCAAGAAAAAGTTGGAAGTAGCAGGAATATTGGGCACATAGGAGTTATGGCAAAATATGGAATTTTGAAATCGTTTTTCGTGCTCCTTCCTATTCAAGAGGTAGAAATATTTCCAAAAACTCGTTATGTGTAGGTATGGCATGGTTGTAAGGTAGGACCAAGCTGATTTATAAATATAAACCAATATCAATTTATATATATATAAACCAATATATATTTATATATATAAACCAATATCAATTTTTATATATAAACCAATATTAATTTATATATATAAAGCAATATCAATTTACTTATATAAACCCATACCAATTTAATTAATCCGTCGGACCACCTTTACAGTACCAGTCAAATGTTTGCTTTCTTTTCCATGTCTTTCAGTCCGTTTCGTAGATATATTGGCCCATTTCCTCCTGAGAAGCTTTGTGTTTCTAGGCCAAAGGTCGTTATCATAACCTTAGCTCAATTCGTAGGCGGACTGACTGCTTTCGAACTGGGAGACTCTGACTTGTACAAATTGAGCCTGTCTCCTCAACATCCCTCAGAGCTTCACGTGGACGTATTGATTTATTTCCGACTGGGAACCTCTTGTCTTGAATTTCATTGGAAATCTTCAGCACCTTTTCCAGCTGTGTCCGGACTGAACTCTGACTGCAATAAAAGTTAACACCGCTACTTCCGATCTAGTGTAGTAGCAATGGGGCTGACGTGTTGTTTTGTTCATGTTTTCTTCGACTTATTTGGGGTAAAGCTCGAAGCGTGTTTGCTTCAGCAGCGACTCCGCTTGGAACGACAACCTTTTCCATGTGTCATCAATGCTGCACGACTTTGTGCCGCCACTTGAAAGGTGCTTTAAAAACAGAAACAAAAACAACAATATTAAAAATTAAAAAAAAAAACCGGGTAATAAAAATGCAAGTAAATACAATGCAAAGATAAAAAGCAACAATGTTAGTAGCTTTGCAAATACTACATAGAGAGGGGCTGACGGACAGCCGAAGAGGCGGACAGACGGGTGGACGGACAGACTAATCAAATAAAATTTCTAACAGACAAAAAAAGAAACAAATTATAAGAATAAAAGAGAGTGGAAATTATTGTTGTGTTTGCAAGTGTTGGCCTCAAGTCACCGGACAGACAGACTTGTTAACTAACTGATTTGACGCAGGCACCCTGCCGCTCTAGACACCTCTCTCGAGTAAGCTCATTTTTTTCTAGCTAGCCCAGAAGAGGCATTTGTGGCATTTGCTTCACTGTCGTTATCATTTTATCATCGTAGCCTCAAGTACTCCATAGCGCCACAGTGAGCGCGACATTGTCCCACATCCAGCACCACCCTACACACCCTCCCGCTGTGGCTGACTCTAGCGCAGCGTTTTCATATTTTTTTCCAATTTTTTTTCAACTTTTTTCAATATGCTTTGAACATATTAGCATTAGATTTTCAATGTCAGTGGGTATTTATGCCAAGAAGCTCTCGTCCGCGTCGTCATTACAGCCGTAATGGCCCCCCTGGCGGCACTGAGGCGCCGAGTGTCGCCATTATTCCTTTGCACGTTCGACTTTTAAAATATTTTTACAATATTTTATTAATTATATTTGTTGAATTTTCCTCAACTCCGCGTCTGCTCGAGTGTACTCGTTGTGTACTCTTACTGAAATTGCGCCTCAACAACTTCCCATAACTGTTCCATCGAATGAAGCCAATGAACTCGCTGGCGAAACATGTGCAAAAATCACTTCATTAAACTTTTGCTCATTACTTTTTTTGTTTGTTTGTTGGTCGGGTCGGTCGGTAAATTCGCGCTTCATGCAAATAGCGAAAAGTAGGAAGATGTGACTGATAATCTCTGAGTACATATGTTCACATGCTCGTTCGGTCATTGATTGGGAAATGCCAGACGTCGGATTGTAATAACGTTGGGAACCTGCTTTTCTATAGTGTGGTGGTGAATAGAGTGTCGAGTTATTTCTAAACTCATTCCGTATTCCATTGTTAATATCCGCCCTCAGGGAGAAAGTGTGTGTCTGTACTGCATGTGGGTTGAGAGTAACAAAGAAGCAAGTTTTATATCTCAAAATTTCCTAATTACGAATGATGATGATAGCTGAAATTAGTGTGCGTCTTCATTGATTTTGTGCCAAGATTGAAGAGGAGGCCACACTAATCGACGTATGCTGATCAGATATTGATGAAGCAAAGAATCGATCAGAAATTTGCCAGAATTTGAGTGGCTTGAATCTTTTTAACCAGTTACCAGCTCTGTGTGGTTGGATAGTAATTCAGTTAAAATTGTTCCAATCAAGATTCTTTAAGCAAAGGAAAGATATGTACTTGTGTTCCCAAGCTACACTCAACACGTTCAATCAGAACTGGTTTAGAATACGAGATTTATTGATGCGATATTTATGCAAGATACCTGAAATTAGTTTTTTACGGGAGTTGATTCTGATCTGGCCGCTGTTGCAATCGAGAATATACATCCAAAGAAAACAAGTATGGGCGGAATTTATACGAATTTGTGTACTCGTGAAGCTTTTTAGCGTATGGCTTTGTGCTGAATAAAGCTTTAACGGTGATGCAGGACTTTATGCAAGGCCGATACTTGGGCCCTCACCATAGTATAAAGGTACTGAAAACAAGGAAGAATACCTTATAAAGACATAAAATGAGAAAAGAACGGGAATACGGTCACACAAAGCGACTACTAGAAGAATTGACTGTGTAAACATACGAGATCGTAGATATAATGGGGATGAAAACGGACTTGATCACCACTCACTACCAACTGTATTCATGTATTCATCCGCTTCGAGAACATAATGATAGAATAGAGAACATAATGATAGAATTTTTGTTGAAAAGGAATATTATATTTCATTGCAATCCTTTTAAGTTTCATTCAATGATAGTAGTGCCTTATAGAAGGGTTTGGGAGACTCCCCGAGACATACGCCTATAATTTCCATGATTCTGCCAGATTAATAGTGTTAGAGACAATTAGAAAAATGATTTCAAACGTTTTGTGAATTTACAGTAAACAAAATAGTAATACTGGGAATAAGGAAAGACATTCAGGAATAATATACTGCGAATAAGGAAAGACAAGAATAAGTATCATTAAGGACAGTTTAAATTACTGAAGCAGACCTATCTTCAAACAACCATAGAACTTCCATCGAATAGTGTTGAGTAATTACCCTATATATTGCACACAGAACACTTGTTCGTGTGCTTACGAGAGCTCGGTATATTTGTAGTAAGACGGAGTTTTATAGGGGTCTGTTTTACATTCTAGTCTAGTTCGGTGATAGTGAAACAATCGAGTTGCAATTTCTAAACGAAAATAGGTGAAATAAAATTAAAGTAAGCATTTTTTTCAAAATTATCTTTTATTAAGTGTGTCAAATATGAACTAATTTCAAATGCGGCGGCACTGTAACTCATAAGCATAACTGCGCATATTGTTGCATACTTGCACTGGCAGCCACAGGTTTTGTGGCAGTTGTGCAACAGTTTGTGGCGAATATGAATGCAAAGTTCGCCGCTGTTGCGCGCTCGCTTATCAAAAATCGCTACACTAACGTGGCTGGCAAGGAGGGCCTCGAATCGCTATGAGCATCAGTAGCAACACCAACAATGGCAGCAACAACAACAGCAACACAAACTGCTGCAATTGCAACTAGCGGCACACACGAGTGCTTCTAATTTGCTTTATTACGCATGTTACTGCAATTAGCAGGCGGGCAGTACATAACAGCCACGTTCATCATCCGCCATGGGCCAACACAGCCACATACAAATGTGCGCCTGTGTGCGTATGTTTGTAGGTGTGCGTATGTTCGTGTGTCTGCTGGGCTGTGCAATTTAGCTCAGGCGCTCATTGGTATTTTCATATTTGACATGCATTTTTGCGTTGATAACTGCGCGTATGCAAAATTACTGGCATTTCAATTGCAACGTTGCTCTTCTACATTTCGCCTCCCCCCCCTAACTACGTTAGTGTTAAGCAATTAAATTAACAATTTCTTCAATAGTTTATATATATTTATTTGTATCCTTGTTTTTCTTTGCAGAAATGGGAGCTCTTCGTGCTTAGTCGTTTGGGCTGGGATTTGTCGTCGGTGACGCCATTAGACTTCCTGGAATTGCTGTTAATACGCCTGCCAATTAGAAGTACCAAATGTCCCGATTTGAATTTAGATAAAGTGAGACAACACGCACAAGCCTTCATTTCCTTAGCAGCCAAAGGTGAGTTGGATTCTTACGAGTATATTGTCATAACAATTTAAGTATAACGTAGGGCCTGTAAAATCTGTTCGGATCTCAGTCAAGCTAATGAATCTGTTGTCTCCATCACGTTAAAGTACTAAAGATTAATTAATTGAAATTATGAGGATAACTAGGTTAGGTTAGGTTAAACTGGCCGGCAGTGACTGCCACACATAGGCCTGAAAAGTCCTTTGCGATGCCAGCTGGATATCTGTTTGAGTTGGTGTATAAATCGTTAAACAGAGAGGCGCTCTTAGCAATTCTTAAGAGAGAAACTGTCCCTAATTCTGTGACCTATTCTAGTCCTTCAAATCAAGGGGCTCCAGATGTGTGTTAGGCGCGTTTTCGATATTGCGGGCCATACGCATAGTTCCTGCATTCATTGTTGTTTGTGAGTCCCATCCTTTTAGCGTGTACCGCCGTTAGAAAATGACCTATCAGTATTCCTACTACCGTTCTGCTATCCTTTCTCGGAAGTGCCAGTAGTGCCGATTTCGTCCGAGTGCCGTAGTTTTGCACATGAGCTTTGCGATTTTACATGGGGTAGTAAACCACCTTTATTCCAGTAGTAGTAGTAGGTAGTACTCCACCTTTTATTCTCATCATGCCATCTTCAATACGGCTATTGATAATTTTTAGAGGCTTCATTCAGTACGTTACTTACTTGCTCTTCTGGTAGTAAGATTCCGCTCTTAGCAATGGCAACCGCACTCTCGTTTCCTTCTTATGCCCTGGTACCCAGTAGATATGTAGCTTCCGACTGGTGGCCAGTCTATCCATTGCTGCCTTGCATTGCAGAACATTTCTGGAAATTGTACAGATGAAGATAACTAAAGTGGGGTAGAAAAACAGGACATGGATTGCAAAAGAAATATGAAGATTTTCTCTCGTTTGTGTTCTATCAAATGCATATAAATTGGCGTATCCTAGCATACGAACTGACGTTTTCGCTTTTGTGTCGCAATTCTGTAAAATGAAACAAACCGCAAAGTTGGGGCCAGATTAAACCTCAATATACCAATCAATTTGTTCACTTAACAAAACAGTTATCGGGATTTTATATATTCCTTATGGAGTGAGCATTAGATCTAAATTCAGAGATTTCGTGGATCACACAAGGTCAGTTCCATCAGTACTTCTGCTAGTGCATCAGATCAACTTTGGATCGGAAAAAGCTCCTGTCAAGAAATCTTCGCACTAATGTGACGCAGCATTCAAAGCTGGTACCTGTATTTCATGATATTTGTATGGTTGCTCTAATGACTAAAGGACTCAGTATTCATTCTACTCCATAACTTAAGCACCTTGGAAGCTGCAGTCAGTGTGTGTGCGGTTACCAGGGCACTTAATTATTACAGACACACATCAGCATGCATTTCAAAACTTCAAAAAGAAACGCAATCACTCCTTAGCACTGAGTTTCAGTGTATGCCAATGCCAAAGATCTCTATTATTTATTATCCTTCAGAGGCAGTGGGAATTTTTTGTGTGACTGCGAATATTCAAGAAGAATCCACATCTCTACGTCTTCGGGCTGGAGCATCTCTGCACCTCCCTGCACAGAATTGCTCTTCATCTGCTTGTTCTTCATCTGCACTTCAACTGAAATTACTATGCGCAAATGCTGCAGACAAAGCGAAGCAACAAAGTCACGCTGCTCTGCAAGCTCCTTTTTGCTCGTGTTTAGCTCGTTTTTTGCTCGCTTACTTTGCTTTCCTTTAACTTGTTTGTGTGCTGCGGTCTTACTAAAGGCATTCCATGCGTATACGTGCCCGTAAATGACGCACTCATTAGCATAGTGAATGCCAATGAATGGTTTTTAAATTTTATTGCTCGTTTTATTTTTTATCTCTCTCTCTGTTCTGTCTCTCAATTAAAAGAAAAACACCGGCGAGGTGTTAAACTTGAAATCGACATTCAAACTCTTGTACGATTTATACAGCCTCCTCCTCCTCAGCTGGGTTGGGGAACAGTACAGATTTATGGTGGCTAAGTAAACTCTGCCACCTCCTGCCAATTGAAATGGTTTAGAAATTTGTAATAAGAATGTACACAACAAACTTCGGCTTAGCTGCAATACCTCTCAGTTGCTTGCTCGCATACACTCCTATGCTTATTAGTTGAGGTCCTCTAAGCCGACCATTGCAAATTGCCAGCTTAGCTTTGGTTGCCTTTGCTGGTGCTTTGTTTGCCTGTAGCTGCTGTGCATGTTGATTAGTTCGCGCTGAGCACCAGGACGAGAGCAACGACTCTTCCTTTCACAGTCATTTATTTAAAACAAGGCTTAGGGCTTCTTTTAGTAGGTGCCAGTCGCTGGAATTTTAGGAAAATAAAAGTGCCTGGGCAACTGCGCTCACAGAGGTCACATGATGGCACATACGTACATAAGTACGAATGAGAATCTTGGAGTTGCGTTCCAAACCCACGCATTTCAGCACAATCTCAGACGCGGTCGCAGACTCAGGCTCAAAGTCAGGCTCAGTTGCGCAGGCTTAGTTCATAGTGACCACCTTCAGTGTTGGCTGCTGCATAGGCAAGGGCGCAACATGCAGTGTGTCTGTCGCGCTGTCTGTCTGTCTGTCTGTCAGTGTTGCCTTGTCCAGCGTTCCTTGCCACCGTCGCCGCCGCCGCCGCCACTGCTGTTTATCTTTTTGTTTTTACTTACAACATCACGATCCTGACATGGGCGAGGTTCGTTTGCCACTGGTTAAAAAGTGACATGCCGATGGTCATCTGATTTATTTCTCCTCCTCTTTATTTCTTTATTTTACTTTTAACTACGGACGTGCGATTGTGCCCTGTTGCTGCGTTTATATAGAATTTGGTTTAAATGGTTTTGCCAGCAGAAGTGGCTGCGATGATACCTTGCTCCATGAATGGAGTAAAAAATTGCCACTGGCATTCACAGTCGTGGTCGCAGCCACAGACGCAGACGTAGACGCAGACGCAGTCGCAGTCGATGTTTGTACTGCGTTTTCAATCATTTCTGTTCTTGTACGCTACGCACAAAGGTGCGGGCATTTTGCAATTTGGTCTTCAGTTCGCAATACGCAGAGGAATGTCTCGCATACACCTTGGTGGAAATGACAAAGAAGAATCAGAAGGGCTTACTCAGTATCGCATTCGAAGTCATTTTACCTTAGAATGCACGGAACAATGCTTCTAACTACCCGCCTATTTATCTTGTTTTTATATTTATAAAATCCAAATTTTATCGAAAAATTAAGCTGTGTTATAAAAATTAAATTGAAACAAAGTTATTGAAAAAAAATGATGAATTAAATAAAACACAAAATTAATAAACAATAACAAAACGCTAAATAAGTAAATTAAAAAGTAAATTAGTACTATAAAGAGAGCAGTATACAAAAGATTCAAACCTGACTGATTATTGCACTTTCAGCTGGATTGGGGGAGTTGGGCTGGTTAATGGGGCTGTCCGTACAGACATCACTTAGATCTCAGGGGCATTATGCCACTATTCATCTTTGATATTATTTAAAATTTAACAAGAAAGCTGTCAAAAATTATTAAATAATGAAAAATTACACAAATAAAATAAAAAGTAGATTGGTAATTTGTAAAAAGAAGGAGCATACAAAAACTTTATAAGATCAAATAAAAATATTTAAATAATATAAATAAAAATTAACATTAAAGTAAAGAAATCTAATTAATGAAGAAACTTGCCTTTCTTCCTTTGTGAATAAGACAAACTGTTGATTGAACTCCTTCCTTTGAGATAATAGAAAAAATGTAATTGTCTCATGGGTTATTCTAGTGTTAAGTTAGGCGCTTCAAATTTCCTTACTTACATTATTGATCTCCGTATCGCTGGCGACGATGTAGGGTATCTGAGAAACCAGATAAGCCAGAGTGAGATGCGCATAATTTGTTGCGATACTTTCGGCGTTATTTTGGTGCAACTTTGTTATTTTTTGCGGCAGCACAGCAAGCAAAGCACCTGCTCATCAAATTTAATAGGCTTTAGCGAAATTGATTGAAACAAAGAAAAGATTTCTTGGAAACATGCACCGTGGACCATGAACCACCGGTATAATTCATACATCTACCTACCGAGCGTAAGGCGTCCCAATATTTTGCTTATATTTGTGATGCCTGAAAAGTTTCAAGTTTTAACCTGAGATTTTGCCAAACTAAAAATGCTGATGAGCTACTGCTAAAGCTGAGAATTTTTTGAACTGCACTCATACTTGTGGCATCACTGATTTTCGGGGGGCGCTAAGGTTAAATATTTATTTTTAATAATTTCCTTTTATACTCAAATCATAAATGATTATCAATCCGTAGCGCCGGTGTGTCCACGTGCCTCCTCCGAGAGTCGGAAGTTGGTCTGGTGTGACATCATAACCAGTACGTTCGCTGAGGCTAAATGACGCAGCAATTACACCAACAATGGGGATGGCTTTACTAAATTATCAAATAATTATAGTGCCAGATAATTTAATTTTAATATTCTTAATTTTTAAAAGGAGATTTCTGAAAATTTCCAAAAACGTGATTGAACAAATACCACACAGTACGCTCGACAGCGCATGCGCTTCGATGCGCTCCACAAGGGTTTATAATTTTGTTTAATCACCTACTGACCAGTGACACTTCGACTGTAATTGCTGCAACATCCCATTTAGAAAGCTTATTTATCAGTCGATTCTTGCAGAGACATTGCATGATTAAAGGGCCCTTTAATAGTTGGAGGGAATATCACTCAAAGTGATTAATTTTTGTGCGAGTAACTGAAATCGGATTTGATTTGTTATTTGAAATATATATATTATATATATAAGTATATATTAAATATATAAATATATATTATATATATAAATATATATTATAAATATAAATATATATTATATATATAAATATATATTATATATATATAATATATATATATATATATATATATATATATATATATATATATATATATATATATATATTCTTCATTAAGTTTATGAAAATATAAAGAAGAATTATAAAAAAAATATAAAGAGAGAATTATAGATAAAATAAAAACTTGCCAGAAATAATTGTATATAAAGAAAAAAAATTAAATTCAGAAACATAAATATAAAATCAAATAAATAAAAAAAATTAATAAACAAGTAAATAAAAAAAATAAATAATAAAAGAAATAAAAAAAATAAATAATAATAAACAACAAAAAATAAAATAAATAAAAATAAAGAAAAAAAGAAAATAAATGAAAATAAAGAAGAAAAAGTAAAATAAATAGAAAGAAAGAGAGAAAATGAAATAAATAAAAATGAAGAAGAAAAAATAAAATAAATAAAAATAAAGAAGAAAAAATAAAATAAATAAAATGTAAAAAGAAAAATTAAATAAAAAAAATAAAGAAAAAAATTAAATAAATAAATATAAAGAAGAAAATGTAAACTAAATAAAAATAAAGAAGAAAAAATGGAGTAAAAAAAAAATAAAATATAAAAACATATATAAAAAAATATAAATAAAAAAGTATTATAAAACATAAACAAAAGTAAAATAAATAGATAAAAATAAATATAAAAATATATCAATATAAATGTTAAAAAATTTGTATAAATATTTAAATAAACAAACATGAATAAAAAAAAAGAAATAATAAAATAATAAAAATAAACAAATAATAAAAAAGATTAAAAAAATTTAATAATAACTAAAAAAATTAAATAATAACTAAAAACAGAATAAAATAAAATGAAAACTAAAAACAGAATTAAATAAATAATAACTAAAAACAGAATAAAATAAATAATAAACAAAACAAAATAAAATAACTAAAAAAAATTAAATAAAAAATAAATTAACCAAAAAATTAAATAAACAAATAAAATCTGTTATTAAAAAATTAAAAAAAATGTTTTGAAGTTAAGAATAATTAAATAATATAAAATAAAATGCAATAATCTTAAGACACGCCATGAACTTTTGGAACACGACAAATAGTAAAAATAACTGCAATGCAGCCACTATAAACAATTAAAGTAATATCTGGATTTTAATCGGTTGTGAAATTTTCTGGTTAATTTAAATCCGCACCCGCATGACCTTCATTCGACTTCAATGCACGAGCAGAGGGAAGGTCCCTTCCATGGACATGTGCCAAATCCGAGGGCAGCAAAAGCAAGCAACTAAAACTGATTGTACTGTACTACCAATAGCCAAAGTGGACAGATAGCGTACTCCTGTGCCAGTATATACGAGTACTCGTATATATGTATGTGTGTGCGTGTTTTTCTGTGCATGTATGCCACCCACATCTTAACCGACATGAAATTGGAATACGTTTTCCGTTGTACTTGAAAGAGTGTTCAAGGGAAAAATTTTAAATTTTCATAATTTTTAGAAAGTGAATGCAACTAAACACACTGCTTTCCACTTCATAATGCGCACATAACGCAGCAGGAGGAATACAGATCAACACAGACCGGCATCATAGCTGCGAGTATGACAATAGATACTAGGTGCACGCAGATAGAGACGACTCACGCATAAACCACATGGCAGCGAGGGTTTACGCATGCGCAATACGTACCGTTTGCACACATTTCACACATCGATCTTATTGAATTCGCTTGGCATTATTTTTCGCCTGTTCTGCCCCGCTCGGGTCTGTTCTGGCCTGCCCGCCTGTCCCGCCTGTCAGCCTGCATGCCTTTGCGAGCAGAAGATGCCTTCGAGGTACCGGAAACGGGCGTGAAAATTATGCTGCATTGTGTGGAAGCGTGTAAGCAGCCGCTGCAGCAAAGAGTTGAGAAAGCGTATTGTAACCATATTGCAAATGTACTATGGATTTCGTGTGGCGTCATGAGGGCCGTCAAACACATTTACACATACACGCAGAGTCTCACAGACAGACTGACAGACAGACGGACGGGCCAGATTTCTGTTACAGTTTTAATTAGCATTGTACTGTTTCTACGCTGCATGCTCTGCTCTCCGTGCAGTATTGCATCTAACTGTAAACGTAACAAACACGCTAATTAACAGCTCGGCATGGAATTTGCTTTTCGTTTTGCTTTGTAAAAATGCGCTCAGCAAACAAATCCTTAAAATTTCATGTGGCCATGGTATGTGAAAATGCTCGCAAGAAAATTGTGCCAAGAAACACAAGGAATGGAAAAATTTAAGAAAATTGAGTTGCGCAAGCGCAGCCATTATTATTTTCGAAAATGATGAACTGTTGAATTTCCTAGAAAGGTGGATTCACAAGTAAAATTTGTTACTATTCAACTGACCTATTCTCGTTAAACTGAAAAAATTAAAGGATAACACGAAGTTTAACACCAAATAATACAAAATATTGGGGGAAAACAAACAAAAAAAAAATAATAATAATTCGGTACTAAAAGAAGTATTAAGAGAAAATAAATGAAATATGTAAAAATAAATAAATACAAAAATTAATTAAAAAATTTTAAAAAATAAATAATGTTTTGAACAATTTTTCTGTATTCCCACTGAACCATTTTTACCTTTCATCATAGTTCCTTTACGATAATCGTTTAATTTCATTGAATACAAATTCTTACTTGGACCATTTTTATACTCATAATAATTAGAAGGCATTGTCCTACCAATTACTAACAACTTCTTATTTATATGACTTTTATATATATAATTAGAAGGCATTGTCGTACCTATTACTAACTGAATACACATAACTACCAATAATATCAGCTGAGGAAGCACGTTTGATTTTCAAATATTTTTAAACTGAATTTTGGAATTTGCGGCTCTGTCATTTGGGTCTTTATTTTGGGCATTGTTGCTGCTGCTGTTGCAAAAACTCGTTTCCATTGTCAACAAGATTTTGAAATCTTTTGCGAGCCAAGTTAATGAAAAACACATTTTAAAGCCCTTTGCACTGGCGGCGGCTCGGCATGGTATGAGAAAGAAAACCTTAAATATAAACCAATTATCCAAAAATTCCTGGCCGTCTGGATGTGTGCGTGCGCATACCACTGCGCCTGCTAATAGTGTGTGTATGTGTGCGTGTGTGTGTGAGTTATTATTATATGTAGTTTTTTTATTTTCATTCTTCTGCTCAGATTTCCTTTAAAGGCTCCGCGCGCACAAGCATACGGCGCAGCGGAGTACAAAATCACAAACACTTCAGGGTTTTAAGATAGGTGGTCGCCAATGAATTATTTTACATTTTTAAGCAGAAACCTTGTTCAAAAATATAAAATCCACACTCACACACGCACACACACACACTCGGATGTGTGTACATACGCACAAAAATTTTTGCCATGCCATGACAGGGGAAGCGGGAAGGCAACAAGTGAGGCAGAGGTAGAGGCTCGCAGGCAGGCAGGCAGGCAGCCAGGCAGGCGAGGCTTGTTCCCAAACCGGACCCCGGCTGTAGCGCACCCTTAGAAGGCTTCAATTTTGTAGTGAAATATTAAAAGACGATTTTATGCAAATTGCCATGATATGCGACAAATGTGAAGCCAGCAAGGAAGAAGGATGGCGCTGCTGATGGTGGTGGTACTGTGTGCTGCTGTCGTCAACTCATTTGGAAGGCATTTAATTAAGAAATTAAATTGGCAAATTTATGCCACAAACATAAAAAATGCAAATATTTGTGAAGCCATTTCGCACACATACAAAAATATTTGTTGGTGAGGCTTGCGTGGCGGTAGTCCAAAGTTATTTCCAAAAATAAAAAATATAAAAGTTATTTTTACAAGAAAAAAATTTATATTTATTAATTAAAAAAAAAATTTCATTAATATTACAATAAATATTATACACAAAATACTTATACCAACAAATATTACAACACAAATACCACAAAGAGAATAATAAACAAACAACAAAGTAACACAAAAAAAAGAATAAAAAATTGTATTGAAAATAATAAAAAGTTGTATTAAAAATAATAAAAAATTGTATTGAAAATTATTAAAAATTGTATTAGAAAAAAAATAAAAAAATTGTATTGAAAATTATTAAAAATTGTATTGAAAATTATTAAAAATTGTATTGAAAATAATAAAAAAATTTATTGAAAATAATAAAAGAAACGTAATGAAGAATAGTAAAAAAAGAAGAAAAAAAAATATATAATATATATATATATATATATATATATATATATATATATATATATATAAATATATATATATATATATATATATATATATAGGGTTTTTCAAAAGAAACGCTACAAAAGTAAATCGATAGTGACAGCAAACGACGCCATATTTTTTCCTGCTCTTTTGACATTTCTCTACAGTAAGGTTTGCCATTTTATCATGCAAAGATATACGAGCCAACAACGAGTCGAAATTATTAAAATTTACTACCGAAATTCGGAGTCAGTCGCCTCAACTTTAAGAGCGCTACGCCCAATTTATGGTCGTTATAATTGTCCTAGCAGATCAACAATTAAGCGTCTAGTGGAAAAATTTGAATCCACAGGCAGAGTACAAAATGTTCCCGTGCCAGTGAGACAAAAAAAGTGCCCGTAGTGTCGAGAATATTGCTGCCGCTGAGGCTTCAGTTCAAGAAAGCCCAAATGTGTCTCTCACACGTCGTTCTCAAGCGTTGGGCATCTCTGTGACGTCGTTGTGGCGAATTTTGCGAAAAGATCTTGGCTACATCCTTACAAGATCAAATTGACGCAAGAACTGAAGCCGCTTGATCACCATAAGCGTCGTATGTTCGTGAATTGGGCTGAGCAACAAATTAAAAATGATTCGGATTTTCATCGGAAAATCATCTTCAGCGATGAGGCTCATTTCTGGCTGAATGGCTTCGTCAATTAGCAAAATATGCGTTATTGGTTAGACAGCAATCCACACGTACTCCATGAGTCATCATTGCATCCCGAAAAAATTACGGTTTGTTGCGGCGGCGTCATTGGGCCGTACTTCTTCCGTGATGATCAAGACCGGCACATTACTGTGAATGCGAATCGCTACCGTTCAATGATAACCGAATATTTTTGGCCCCAATTGGATAATATGGACTTGGAGGACATGTGATTCCAACAGGACGGCGCCACAAGCCACACAGCGAATGCCACAATCAATTTACTGCAAACCAAGTTTGGTGAACGTGTTATCTCACGAAATGGCCCAGTCGATTGGCCGCCTCGGTCGTGCGATTTGACGCCGTTAGATTATTTCCTGTGGGGCTACGTCAAGTCTATGGTCTATGCCAACAAGCCAGCGACGATTGATGAACTTCGTACGAATATCGAACGTGAAATTGTAGCAGTATCGGCCGATTTATGCTTGAAAACCGTTGAAAATTGGGTTCAGCGTCTGGACTTCTGCAAACGTGCCCGTGGTGGCTATGCAAAAGAAATCGAGTTCCATACATAATGGCATCGAACGTACTTTCACAGGAATAAAGAATTTCATTGCTATCTAAAACCGGTTTTTTTTTACTTAAAAAAACTTTTGTGGCGCTCTTATTGAAAAACTCGATATATATATATATATATATATATATATATATATATATATATATATATATATATATATATATTAATATATATATATATATATATATATATATATATATATATATATATATATATATATATTAATATATATATATATATATATATATATATATATATATATATATATATATATAATACTAATAAAAAATATTAAAAAAGCTTTGAAAAACAAAATAGAATTCTATAAAAACTAAACAAAAAATAGCTAAAAAAAAAAAAAATTATTTAAAAACGAAAAAAAAATCCTCACACACTTCTCAGGTGTCGCCGCCTTGATCAACAAAAAAATAAAAAAAAAGGAATTTATATTTAAGCGCCGAAGCATGCTACAAAAAAGACAAAAAAGACCAAAAAAAAAAAAAAAAACAAAAAACCAAAACTGAAAAAAGGTGCAAAAAGCCTTTGCTCCAAAACGGGTAACATGAGCCTTTTTATTGCTTTCTATACGCAGCACTCATATTAGCCTAATTCGGTTTGTGGTGCCGCTCTCTTTTGGCTGCTGCTTCCTCACAAACAAGAAAAGGATTTCGTTAATTAGTTTGACACTGTTGCTCTCTGCTCCTTTCTCCACTACGCAAAATTCTGTTTTAATAAATAACAAAATACGCACACGAAATTTGGAACAGTTTTTGTTAAATTTTACTGCCCCAGGATACAACGCGTCAATTTTCTAAAATGCATCGTTAAACATTCATCCCAATTGGGTTAGCGTAGAAAGAGGTACTCGTATACTGAATTTGTAATTTGGTAAGGCAGAATTTAGGATTAATTGAACTTATCCAAGAGGGAGATTGACAGTACCGCGACCACGTAGAACTGACATTTGCCTATTTTTCTATCATTTCTATACAGTACTAAAAGATTTTTCTCCAAGAGGTTCTATTCGTTTTTTTCTCCAGCAGGTACTGGGTCGAGATGGTCATCCTGGTTCATGAGAAAGCCGGGCATAAGTATAGATCCATTGTTTCTTTTTTTCTATTTTAAACAATATTAGATTATGTCGTGTGCGATTTTTACTTGGTTTAATGATGCTTGAAGATTTACTATCGAGACATTTAGTTTCTTTAACTTTTTCTAGAATCTCAGAACTAGGTTGGTTTGATCAGTACATTTTATTGATCCAGTTTAACACCCTAAGATGACCTGTATAGTTAACTTCGTAAAGTTTCTGAATGGTACTCTTATGTGTTGCTTTGCACAGTCAAGGTTTAACAGGACTTTCCCATACCTATTGTAGGGGTCGTCATCGTTGTTTTCAGTAGACAATCGTTAATTGTGCATAACCACTTCTTAGTGACATTTAACACTTAAGCCCCAAGGACTCCTCAAGGAGTTCTTTTAGAGGACTGTATGGTATTTATGTTGATATTGTTCCACAAATCTTTTCGAAAAATTATTCAGTTAGTTGGAAACTTTTTGCCATAATTCTTAAGGACACAATAGTATGAGTTTTCGATTTGAACATCTGTTCAGAATTCAGGTTGTGTGTGGTTATAAATTTATGTGATGCTTTCTGTGACTTTAGGCCATTGTTCACCAAAATAATCGGGTAGTCATACATTTCAGTGGGTTAATAGCACCCATCAGCGGATTAATCTTACCTTCAGTGGGCTCATCATACCCTTCAGTGGGCTCATCATACCCTTCAGTGGGCTCATCATACCCTTCAGTGGGCTCATCATACCCTTCAGTTGGCTCATCATACTCTTCAGTGAGCTCATCATTCCCTTCAGTGGGCTCATCATACCTATAAAATTGCTTCCATAAATTGACTCATTGACTTATATGTGTTTCTCCATGGATCGAACGGGTCTCTACTCTTAATTGATAAGGGGGGATTCACTTCAGAAATATAAGTCTTCTGATTATGTAAAATCATCCTCCCAACAGTGAACAAAAGTGTGAAAACTGTGAAGGTTTTTTTTATTACAAAATATTTAACAGCTTTTTGCATGAAAATTTCCATTGTCTGGCCAGCATTTTTATACAATTCCATAACTGAGGAAAAATTTTACTGTTTACATTTACCAGTTTAGCACACGATTAAGGTGAAACTCCCAGTTATATCAAGGCATACCATTATGATTATATTTTGTTGTTGTTTTCTTTAGTAATTTAAATTTTAATTAATTTTATAGTTGTTATTTTTTTTCAAAACAAATTTTCCAGTTTACATTTAATTGAATTAATTTCTATTTATAACAAAATTTTTAATGTTTTTTTTGCTTGTTTTTATTTATTTTTGCAGAGCATTATTTTTCAATATATTCAGCCAGCACCATAGCCGCCTCGAGTATTGCCGCCGCGCTGAGTGGCTTGAATTGGCATTTACGGACTGGTCAAAACTTGCGTTATTTACTTAACCTCTTAACTGACTTAACCAGCGTAGAACAGGTAAGTGCACAAGCGCCTCGTGTTGGGAGAGAAGAGTGGCAGCACGCTGTTGTTACGTCACTCTCGCAGCAGTGAAATGAAGCTGTATGAAGAGCAGTGATGCCAGCAGCTTTTTAATGCGCCTTTTGTCATTGAGAGGGGGCCCAGATGTAATTTTATGTGGATAGTTTTGTTCCTACACTCACAGTTTTATCAGATTTGCTGAGGGATTAAGAAAATGTTTGAAGTTGACCTGCTTACCGTTGACCGTGGTATCACAATGGGCCATTATGTGTGCTCAAGTGTGCTTTTGGCAAACTGGACGGCCACTCCTACCTACTTACCTACCTACCTGCTTAAAATACTGTCTCTTATCCACAAGAGTAAAAACTCAATACTCTCTTTTTGGCAGAACTGGGAGAAAAAATGACCGCAAAAGGTAAATTTCCCCAACTGACAGCACTGCACGCGATAAAGTCCGATCGTGCGCTCTCTTTCTCTTTAATTGCTTCCTGGGGATAAATTATGAATTTTTGCAATAATGTCAGCAGTTTCGCGCTGATCATAAATGAAAAGTGGGCGTGTGTGTTATTTGTTGCTTATTTTTATTGGTTTTTTGGAGATAAATGCGTATTTTTTTGTATATAAAAAATTCATCGCAACCGCATTTGAAACAATAAAAATCAGACTCTTTGACAACTTTTGATGCGATTTTTTTCGAAATTTTATTTTAATATTTTGTTTTCCAAAGCAAACTGGCTGACTCACTACTCGACTCAATTGACTTGCGACATGTGACTGCAGGGTGGCGATAAAATCGTTCCCAGGACATATGTGCATATTTTCAAAATGCATTCTTAATTAATTTTTATGACTTTGTTAATTTGCAAATTAATTGAAGCCGAAGTTGTCGTGGGTCACTTGGCGTCGTGGACATTGTCAAGTTCATTTTACATACTTACTTGCATGCGTGACGGTCAGGCACGGCTTGGGGCCTTTGGAGTGCCGCCGACGCTACACAGAGTTGTGTTGTGCCACGCCAACTTCTTGTCGCACCCGAAAATGCTAATTTAAAAAAAAACATATTTTGACAATTTGCAATAATTTACATTTTTTATGTATATTCATTAATTAAAACACTGCATAATATACGCAATCATAGAAAAGGAGTTTATTACTTCCCACCAACCGAGTTCAAAGTGCGAACGAAATGCCGTGCGAATTTTTTATCACACATGTGGGGGATTCATGAACGGTTTAGAGGGACTTACTTAATGGTGTGTAATAGCATAAGTTGTGGAAAGTCTCTGATATGGTTTATATTATTATTATTTATTGGAAGGAGGACTAGTACCGCGGCCCATAAGGACCCCTATGTTTCACTCTTATCATTAACCAGTTTATAAGTTCCCTAGGGGGTTGAGGCTACTGTTCTATCCATCCCGGTTAGGATTTTATCTTCAGTTTAATTTCAGTTTGCTCTGTAATCTATTAAATTATATAAATTGTCGGAAAATATAGTATTAGTGACTTTAGTATCATATCATAGAACTCAACTATCAGCCTGTAGTCTCATATCATAGAACTCAACTATCAGCCTGTAGTATCATATCATAGAACTCAACTATCAGCCTGTAGTATCATATCATAGAACTCAACTATCAGCCTGTAGTATCATATCATAGAACTCAACCATCAGCCTGTAGTATCATATCATAGAACTCAACTATCAGCCTGTAGTATCATATCATAGAACTCAACCATCAGCCTGTAGTATCATATCATAGAACTCAACTATCAGCCTGTAGTATCATATCATAGATCTCACTGACCCCCCTAAGGCAGCCGCTCCAACCTAAATTCTCCCATGAGCTGAAGTGATGTTGAAAACGATGCTGAAGGAGCTAAACTTTCACTTTGTTATCGGGTCACTCCACTTTACTTGCTCATCTATTAATCATTCAATAAGTGTCCGTGGTAAATAAACATTTTCGCCTCTTTGCAGGATTATCTTCATGACTGCATGATGAAAATGGAATCGATTTTCGAGGAGCACAGTCGCAATCTGCAGCCCTATTTGGTGAGTGTCGAGGCACAGCAGCAGCAACAGCAACAGCAGCAACAGTCACAGCAGCAAGCGCAGTTGCAGCACCGCCATCATGTCCACAACTCGCACGGCATCAAGGCGAGTGTGATGCTGCCCGATCTAACGCAGACATGCAAAATGCAGGCGAACGCACAAAAGGATGTGCAGGACATCAAATTCTAAGTCGTTATTTTACACGTTACAAAAATAAGCTTTTTTTACCGTAGTTTTCTTTCCATTTTCTTTTGCGTCTTAAATTACCTTAACTATTTTCCTTGATTTTTATTTTTGGTCCTCTGAATTATAAAAGCGAAACAAACAAATCGAAATGCGAAGCAATTTTTAGAAAAAGCATTACATTAACAACAAAAAGGAAAACATTTAAAAAATTTAGAAATACAAAAAAAAACAATTTTTAAGTATTTTGGTGCTTATTCAATTAAATCCTTAAACACATAATTTTATATAAACTAAACAAACAAAAAAAAAAAGAAAAAAAATTGCATATATACTTTAATATATAATATATATAAATATTATACCTAATATGAATGCAAAAGTTGTGGTTCATAAGTTGAATGTGAAGCAAGTTTAGTTGCAATTACTTTTACATTTATACAATTTACTAAATTAATTAGTAGCGTTTATAATTATTATTATTTTTAATTATTTCACTTCATTTCCATTGCCTTATGCGAGAGAGTGAGTGCATATCTCGGCATTTATTTGTGCATACATTTTCAAGCAACTTTTACAAAAGTGTTTAAATTTATTACTTTGGATTGTGTATTATAAACTTGTAAAAATAGCGTTAAAGCACACAAGATCGCTTTGATATGCATTAATTATATATATATAAAAAAAAAGAGAAACACAAAACAAAAAAAAATTATATTTGAAATGAAAATTTATGTGAAATTTATACTGAATTCTAAATCTAAACCAGAGTTATGTGGAAATATCATTTGTGAAATATGTATTTGTGAACAATTTTATATGCAAATAATTGTAAAATAAAACTCAAAAACAAAACAAAAGAAAACAACAACAACAAAAGCACAAAAGGGATATACAAAACACAATAAACCAGAAATCATAGACTGAACATTTCATAATAAAAGTTAAAATAAACTAAAAAACTTTATAAATAAACAATGTAAATATATTTGTCGGTAGGCGTGACTTGTAGTCGCTATAATACACTCATGCAAACACACTCAAAAACACATGCACACACAGACACAGATACTACGAAACGCGTCAAGTATGATAGAGCTCCAGTCAAAGGCAGCAACGGAAGCCTGGTGTCAGTTCACAACCACTCAAAAGTGAAGTTCTGCATGCCAGAACATAAATGAAAAAAAAAGTCAAGAACCTCATTGTTATTAAATAATCATATCACTCCCTCTATGCAAGACTAACCCGCCTTAGATAAGTTTGTGGATTCTTTGAGCCTCCCTCTAGTGGAAAAAGCTCAAACCCACATCTTAAGTAGATCCAAAGTTGCAACCGAAACCAATATGGACCGACATTCGTATGCCTTTGAGGACATGTGAAGCTTCTCCACTTGCATGTACATATATGCCAGCTGCATCACTGCAAAAGCTTCTCCACTTGCATGTACATATATGCCAGCTGCATCACTGCATAAGCTTCTCCACTTGCATGTATATATATGCCAGCTGCATCACTGCAAAAGCTTCAGTCAGCCCAAAACCATACCTGAAAAGCTCCACAAAAATATGTATGTGTGTAATAGCTGCAAATTTTTAAAAAATTGGTTCCACGGAATTACAACCAAGAACATTAATGTTCCAATGGTTGAAAGCTCTTTCGAAATTAGCCATCTTTTAATGTACGTTGTAAACATTTCCCATGAGAAAGTGTGAACAAAAACATGCAAAGTTGTTGCACAGATCTATCGATATATACTCGTATGTACTCTAGTTTGGCTTTGAACAGGAAGGAGTGCATGTGAAACTTGCATCCAACTGCTTTGCCTAGAGGACTTGTAAATAGATGTATTTACGGTATGTTGACGCTGAAAGCATAACTATAATACAGAAAACATGAAAGAAGAGTTTGAATGGTTCTACCTTCGTTATGAGGGTGGGATACAATTATTAGTATATATAAGAACATATATGTTTTGGAACTTTAGCTGAAAGCCGCAGTTGCTAGTGCTTCTCTTCCAAATTGTACACTAATTAATTTTGGTACAAATGATAATAATAATAATTTTTTGGAATTTACTCAAACTTTTGCTTTGGAAGATAATCAAGTCCTTTCATGTGAACATATACAACATTCTTCCAAACAAATTGACTGGCGGCACTCGGCACTCTTTCGCTGAGGACAATTTGGCGCTCTCAACGGTACACAGTGTCTTTTAACCTCACGGCCCTGTATATATGTATGTAATACCATATTTTTTTCCTTAACCTCAGTTACACACAACGATTTTGCAACTCTAAAAAAACAAATAACTAAACTAACATAAAATCTTGTCTTGTTAAGTTTCTGTGTTGTTCTACTTTAACACTATATTTAAGAATATTATTTCCCTTTTTTTTTGGAATTACCTGCTAAAATATGTGTGGTTTTATTTATTATATATACCTATTTTTATAGTGTATGTATACATATTTAGTAATATTGTTTTTAATTAGTAGGTAAGCACACACTTCTTTAGGCATGTATGCGCATCATTTTCTTACATTAACTAAGTTTTTTAAATTAATATATATATTTTTTATTAACTATATACATTTTTGATTGAAAACAATTTCTTTTAAACTAATTTTTTTTTTAAATTTAAAAAGTTTTTTTTTCAAACTTTAAAATAAAAATTTTTTTTTATTAAATTATTTTTAAATAAAATATTTTTTTTAAATCATATTTTGTTTAAAAATATTTGTAATACATGTTTTTTTGTGAGTTGGAAATTTTTTTTATTTGTGTTTTTTTTATTTAATTAAATTAGTTTTTTTTTGTTAAAAAAAATTTTATTATTTTTTTATTTGAAATAATTTTTTTTGCAACAAAAATTTTTTTTTTTGATTATTTAAGAAATAAATTCTTGTAATAACTTAAATGTGGAACTGGTTATCCTCGCTATATATAAAATATTAAAAATTAATTATATAAATTTATATTTTATATAGAAACCAAGTGTTAAACTTAATTTAAGAGTTTTAAAGGTTTTTAAAATTATATATATATATATATCTTTACGTAAAACAAACAAAACATGTAAAAACACCGACACATTCTCATAAATGCACTGAGAGCACACTCATACACACGCACACAACTGACACACATGCACAGATATAGACACACACACACATTCAAAAGTTTGTTTGAAGAAAATTTGTGATTCCGCTGAAAATTAGAATGGAGTTATCAGAAAACTTTCTTCTAATTTGATATGCAATGCAATCCTAAAGCCAAGGGGAAGGCATTTACTTACGCTTTATGTTTAATGGACTTTTGTAGCAAGAATGAGTAAAATAGTTACACGCCCACGTACACATCCATACATATACATATATACACTTAAACACACCTCTACGAATAAAATGAAAACGAAAATTTGTTATACTTGGTTTGTAAACTAAGAAGTTAGTGAAACACTTCTCTAAGCTCCTCACGCATCTTCTATCAATACTATACAATAAAGTCAATCCGTTGGAATGACCGACAAAGAACTGAACAATTATAACAATCACCACAAACCAAAGATACAACTTATATAAATGAGCTCAAAATAAAACAAAATAAAAGAAACAAAACAAACAAAAAAATTACCTCAATATACAAAACAAACTGCAAAAGTGCACACATACTTCTCCCGCACTCCTATGAATTCCCTGAGACAGTTACCGCACGACCAAGCAACCAACCAACCAACCAACCAACCAAACAACCAAACAAACAACCAACCAACCGACCACCCACCCACCAAGTACTGTCAACCCCACCACACTAAACCTCACACCAATTCCAAGTATAACACCACTGCGTCCAATGGAGTCGTAAACATCAAAACAAAATGCAAGACGCCTCGCGAACTCAAACCTCAACAAATGTGAACTTTTTTAATGCTGAAGAGTTTTAAGTTAATTGCAAAAAAATAACACAAAAAACAAATTAAGTAATTCATAAATATAAATTAAAAACAACAAATTCTAAGCGGACCTCAGAAAGTGAATGTACATGCAAATTTTCTTGTAATTACCCAATTGTTTTTAATGTTATATTAAAACCATTACAACAACAAAAACACGAGTCACTTCGATCTAAAATGACTTACTTATGTTTACAACAACAACAAAAACAACAACCACCACTATTACAACGTACGCTAAAGTCTTTAATAATAATATTTTGCTCAATTCAAGTCAAAAAATGTTTCAAGTGTAAAATAAATTAATTTTAATTTTTAATTTATAGGCTAATTAAGTGTAATTAATCGTAAGTCGAAAACAAACACAAGAAAAACAATTTGTAAAAACTAAAACTAAACTTCATGTCTAACATACGCTTATTTTTATTACTTTTATTTTTTTCCATAATTATTATTATACATATTCTTTAAATTAATTTCGTAATACACGCATTTATATACACATATAAAAACAGAGAAAGAGAAAAGGCGACACACGCCCATTCATCTCCAGCTGGGGCTGGAAATGATGCTTTCAAGTGTGGTTTTCTGCTTTCTTGTCAACTCATTTGTAAAAACTTTTGGCCACATTTCCAGCCAGGCTGGGTCATCCGGTCATCCGGTCGGAATGTCGCTATTGTATTTATGTAATTTTTAAAGCTAAGTCTTAATTAATAATCCTGTCGTTGAATAGTATTGCCTAAGCGTGTATGTTTTAGTCAGCCTGTGTTGTAATTGTCAATTAACTATTCCAATTATTTTAATTACGTGTTTGCATTGATTCTACGATGACTTATTGACAACTAATAACAACAACAACAAAACCAACAACAACAAACCAGCAATCAACCACCACACTCACAACGTGTGTTTTGATTTTAATTTTAATTATTATTAGTTTATTTTATAACAATAATTATTTTTCTGCAATGCGCTTTGTAATATTCAAAACAACAACAAAAACAACAATAAAAAAACAAAATAAAACAAAAATGATATAACATTAGTTGTGTATAAAATAAAAATAAAAAATGAAAACGTTAAATATAAACAAAATGAATTGATTTTTTATTGAAATGGCCTTAGCTCTGATTTTTCTTGGTTGGCTTCTGATTTGAAGGTAAGAGACGTTTAAGAACCAGCGAAGACGTCGTGAATTTTATTCGACTATTGTTCTTACCACGATCGAAATCAAAGGGGAATGATTTATAGGTAGTTCCAAAGAGAGATCGCTACAATTACAATTGATGAAGCACGAAAGGTTTCTATTCACTCCAAATGCGGTCATTGTGCTTACTTATTTATACACCGATCTATGGGTAATTCAACTGAGGAGAGATTGAGACAGAGATCGATGGAAATGGAAATTCATGAAGATCATAAGTTTTCTACATGAGGAACATAAGTTTTCTACATGAACATAAGTTGTCTACATGAAGATCTTAAGTTTTTTACATGAAGATCATAAGTTTTCTACATGAAGAACATAAGTTCTCTACATGAACATCAGTTTTCTACATGAAGATCATAAGTTTTCTACTTGAACATAAGTTTTCTACATGAACATGAGTTTTCTATATGAAGATCATGAGTTTTCTACATGAACACAAGTTTTGTACATGAAGTTCATAAGTTTTCTATTGAAGTTCATAAGTTTTATACATGAAGATCAAAAGCTTTCTACATGAATGTAGAACATAAGTTTTCTACATGAAGAACACAAGTTTCCTACATGAAGATCATAAGTTTTCTACATGAAGAACATAAGTTCTCTACATGAACATCAGTTTTCTACATGAAGATCATAAGTTTTCTACTTGAGGAACATAAGTTTTCTACATGAACATGAGTTTTCTATATGAAGATCATGAGTTTTCTACATGGACATAAGTTTTGTACATGAAGTTCATAAGTTTTCTATTGAAGTTCATAAGTTTTATACATGAAGATCAAAAGTTTTCTACATGAAGATCATAAGTTTTCTACAAGAAGACCATAAGTTTTCTACATGAAGAACATAAGTTTTCTACATGAAGAACATACGTTTTCTTCATGAGGAACAAAAGTTTTCTACATGAAAAACATAAGTTTTCTACATGAAGAACACAAGTTTTCTACATGAAGAATATAAGTTCTCCACAAGATAAACATAAGATTTCTACATAAAAAACATAAGTGTTCTACAAGAAGAACATGAGTTTTCTACATGAACATAAGTTTTGTACATGAACTTCATAAGTTTTCTATTGAAGTTCATAAGTTTTATACATGAACATAAGTTTTGTACATGAAGTTCATAAGTTTTCTATTGAAGTTCATAAGTTTTATACATGAAGATCAAAAGTTTTTTACATGAAGATCATAAGTTTTCTACAAGAAGAACATAAGTTTTCTACATGAAGAACATAAGTTTTCTACATGAAGAAATACGTTTTCTACATGAGGACCAAAAGTTTTCTATATGAAGAACATAAGTTTTCTACATGAAGAACACAAGTTTTCTACATGAAGAATATAAGTTCTCCACAAGATAAACATAAGATTTCTACATAAAAAACATAAGTGTTCTACAAGAAGAACATGAGTTTTCTACATGAACATACTTCTACTCACACCAAATGCATCTACTATGCTTATTTATTTATTCACCAGGCCAAAAGAGTCTCTTCACTGAAAAAAATTACAAATATTTTCGCAGAACTGGCATTTAAACGCTAGTCAAGCACCCTATTCTCATATATTATATTCTAGGAGACTAGACTGCAGTTCTTGAGGAACTTGGATCTTCGGTGGATAGATCCATTTTTAGTTTTAGGATTGTTTAATATATAAACCAGTAAAGTCAAAGAGTGCCTACAACAGTTTCGGTTCTAAGATCAGCACTTATTTATGCCTTAAGATCTGTAGAATATGTAGAATATGAAAATATCCTTTGAAGCGTCTGCTGTCATGTTCATTTTTCGCATTCCACAGGCACTAATTCCCAGGCACTGATTGATTACACTTGAGTTCTTAACGCTTTAGACACTGAAGACGACATATCCTCTTATAGCGGCAACTTTGGAGATAATCCTTTATTTCTTCTGCTCGGAAATATGGTGTTGTGTAGAAATTCAGAGACATTTCGGCTCTTCTCGACTTTGTTGCAGTAGTCCTTTGGTAAACATTACATTCATATACTAATTACTTGGTGAAAAGAAACTCTTTCTAGATGTCCAAGAACCAAGGAGGCACAGCGACCAAGTATAAAATTGTGCAAAGAAATTTAGTTTTGATTGAAGCACCTGCTTTGCTTTTTCAAACATTTACACAAGGTCCAACAACATTAGGTGTTCATGGTTGTTGTTGTTTCTGTGGCACGCATTTTAGTGCAAAACAGAATTGTGCCTATAAAAAAATATTAGGAAAAAAGCAATTTGCTTCGGGCAAAACAAGCATAAATTATTCAAAGAATCGCTTGGATTTAGGCCCAATTGATTTGACTTGCTAATTGGGACGACGGTGTTTATGCAAAAAGTCAGGCCAGGCGTGCAATGCGCTCTAGATGAGTATATAGAAAACTACGTACATAAGTACATATATGTATACATGAACATATTTATGTAGTCGGTACATAGGAGGGTTATTTGCAATTCCAATGTTTGCCTACTTTTATAGGTATACGGGTTAGTGTGAAAATATGCCACTGAATGCGAAAAGTTCTCGCGATAATGTTCGGGAATGTGTTGGAAAAATCGGCCCAAACAAATTTGGTTATAATGCAATTTAATTTTTATGATATTTATGTTAGCAGACATTTTTGTTTTATTATTTGAACTAATTCCAATTATTCTGACTGAAAACTTAAGGAGTACAAAGTCTTCTCTCTAGTCCTGGTTATATTCAGTAGGTAGTTTCCTCTGGGAGAATTCGGGTTGGGAACTTGAACCCTGTCGTCACTCCGCAATCATGTTACAGTTTTAAGAAAAGTGTCCTTAGCAAAGATTACGAACTTTTTACCAGGACACTAAGTGAATATGATACCACTCTAATCTTAAGGACTGTTTTATGATTCTGTATCATTTATTCCGTATGTGCAGGATGTTGAAATATGAATCCCTTGGCTTGGTTTACAACAGTAATCTGGAATCCCGCATTTTTGGCTTTCACTGATATCAGAATACAGTCTGCAAAATATGTTGTAGACTTCATTAGGATTCTGTTGTGAAACGGAGACATCATAAAAGACCAATCCATGTGAAATCAGTGGATTTTCCACATAACCTTGCCTCTATCTATGCTGGAAGTGTCAAAGCTGGTAATCTCTGAAGTAGAACCAATGCAGACTTATCATCGTGCTGAAAAGTTGGACAGAAACATTAAAGAATTCGAGCTTATAACTACAAAGATTACCCAATTACTTTGGAATGATTCCATATAAAATTGCAAGTTATTCAGTGATGATCATGGTAATATTCCGTATTGATACTAGAGAATTAGTTATTAGCCTATGGTAACTATTCGGTCTAGGAAAATTATCCAACAATGATTGATATCATGAGCATTGCTTTCCCATACTACTCAGTCTTTTGGTCATTTGAAAGGCATCCATTTGTAGATTAAGAGAACGGATGTCGTAGTAGAATATGAGAAAGGAAAAACACAACAAACCCATTGATCCATTAATGAGAATCGTTATGGCTGTCTCAACGGCATGATTCTAATTACATTCCTGGGCTGCCGCAAAGGATTTCAAATGATTGATTTGTATATAATTGGAGATGTGAGGATTGTGTAAAAATTTTGTTTTTTTGGGCAAAGCAATGATCGTGAATTTTGTTAATTTCATGGTAAATTTTCAAAGAAACGTAACAGGAAAAAACGAAGACACTCAAAATGAAGATGCAGACAATAACACAGAAAAAAACCAAATGAAAAAAAAGGAAAAGAAAAACAAATATTCAAAAAAATCAAAACAGAAAAAAGACAACAGAAGTTGTGTTGGAACGTGATCCACATGAATATCAAATTCCATGACATTTTACGAAAATTCACAACGTGCCAATACTAAACCAACTCTCCGCCACCGTGATTAGCAGCAATTGAGAATCATTCACTCACCGAATTCAAAAATAAAACGAAAGGAAACATAAAGTTGGGAAAAAATTTATAAACATGTTCATAAAAAACTTGCCACACAAGCTCCCGCATCAGCAGAGCGAATCAACGATAACAGAGAAAATGTGATCCAAAAGCACAACAGAAACAGAAAGACAACAACAACAACAACAACAACAACAACAACAGCACCAATAATGACAAGAAGAAGAACGAAAAGTTCGGTCTGTTCATTCATAACCGTTGAATAATTCCAGGAATTCTGTGAGCTCCTTCTTCAATTTCTCGCACAGGCCGACCGACCACTCCCCCTGCGGCTCAGCTAGTCCAATCCACATTTAAAAAATTCCAAAAAGGAGAAAGAGACGCAAACGTGTTGGTTGCACACATCTACAGCCACAGCCACAGCCACAGATACAGACTCAACGCTCCATGCAAATCAAATAATCTCTTTTTTCGTTTCTTTTCATGTCTGTGGTGCACTCTGCGTAGTGCCTTAAATTTCCTTTGAAGTCCTGCGCTCGTCTGGACGAAAACTACGCGACTGGCCATGCTGATAATGTGTAATAAAATCCCAGCGTATCGTTAACTGGTCGAGCGATTCGAGTGGCAAAAAAAGTGGGCAACTCGTTGTGTGTGGTGGGCGGGGTGGCTGTGAGGAAACAATTGTGATCAACAATCGAAGAGCTCGGCCCTAATTCACCAATCACTTTGCTCCCAGCTATTGTGTAATACTTTTTATGCGAGTAGCTGAAGTTTGGCTCGTCTCCACTTTTCATCGCTTGGAAGCTGAGGCGAAAAATTAATTTGTTGCAAAATGCTCCGAGAAATTATATTTGTAAAATAGGGCCCTACTCCGGTGCACCGCACAGTCGGGTTGTTGAGCTCATTCGCTCACTCGTTCGCTGTCCAGAGCTGCCAGGTTAAAATGCACATTCGCCACTGTTTACAGATTTTTCGGCACTCCGTGGTTCAGTGCCTGAGCCCTGATTGCCGCCGCATATCAACAACAATAGCACTACCAAGAACAACAACAACATCATCGGCAACAACAACGACAACATCAACGGCAACAGCAGCAACATCTACAAGTGGCGGCGGTGATTTAACGTAATCATGTAGGCATAAGTTCAACAGGCTATTCTGCACGCGTACTCAAATATCAGGGAAATGGTTCAACAATTACGGAGCCACCAAATTACAAAGGCACAATTTTCAATAATCACCCAGTGGAGGCTGCGCTGCCATTTTTGGTGTACCCACAGCGCGTGCAGTTTACAAATTTTACCATTAAAGTGCCCTGCAAATGAACTACAACCGCGCCACAGAAGTGGAAGCAACAGTCGCGTTCGAGGCCAGAGGTAAAGCGTTCGTTCAGGCCAAAAGAATGCATAATTGTGCTCCTCATCAAAGTGCGTATTGGATGCAGTCGAAGAAAATTATAGAAAATAAAAACATCATCAAAGTGGAATGGTTAAAATCAGCAATTGATTCTCATCCATAGGGAGGCAACGACGACCCTAGGAAATTATCCTTGAACATAAAGCATTCAGACGTAGGTAGAATTTACCTATGGAGTAAGTGCCATAGTAGAACAACACAATGTGATGTAAATGCATAGATGACTAGGCTAATTTTTGTGTTATTCTCATGCCACAATCTAGGCTGAAAATAGGACTGTATGCTCTGAGAATTATTGGGGTTAAAACAAATTGTGATCACTTTTTTTTACAGAAAGGACCTTCCCTCTGAAGATGGATACTCTTTCGGTAAAGCAGATACGAGTTCATAGACATTTTTTTTAGCACAGTCGTACATTTTGTTGAATCTTTAAAGAATCACAACGTTCGAGCACACTTCAGTATTAGCAAAAATCCTTTAACATATTCAATACGTAAACAAATGTATGTAATGAGGTAGAAAAAAAATGTGATGGTAGAGTTGGGAGAAATTATGTAAAATATATAATTGCCAGAAAAATGCATGTAATAAGGTAGAAAAATGTATGTCCTTTTAGCAATATTTTTACGCGGAAACATATTTTTTAAATTACATTAAGGAAAAAATTACCACTAAAGACGTAAGAAGGCAGGTCCTCGATCTCACTCTAGAAAGTGAATATTATTCTCATCTGTTGAAGGACTGGAGTGTCTCACAAGAGTGCTGCTTCTCAAACCACAGATTTCTAAGCTTTTCTGTCGGAAATCTAGACTCCTCATACCCTGCACGATCTCATACATAAATTAAACGGAACGCACTGACGCGAACAACTTGCGGTCGTCCCAGAATCTGGTCTACATTGCTTTCTTCTGCATTATCAGCAATTGCTCTGTCAATGTTTACATTGCAAAAGAGGTCAATTATATTTATAGATATTATGCAATAAAATATAACTTATTGTAAACACAATTAAAACTGCTACGAAGATTTCCGGATGTTTATTATATACATTAATGTTGCTGTATTTCTATATCTTCTGACGTCTTCAAGCGAACAGGTTGAGCTAAATTGAAAATTTACAAGCATTCTAAAAAGGTATGCTTTTTTTCCAAACTAAAGCTACCAATCGAACTAGTTTGACATACCATCCAAGGTTAGGTTAGGTTAGGTTATATGGCTGTCCTAAGACTCACTTAGGTCTGTTCAAGGTCCATTGAGCTTTTTCCCTACACCTCCGGTTTCTCCTTAAACCATTATGTTTATTTGATAAAGGTAGCCACTTTCCTTAGCTTCATCCGGGAAACCTTCTCAATGCTGTCAAGAAGTGCTAATCCAAGAATGGATTTTTCTGTATAGAGCCATGCACACACACACCGGAGGTGTTCCACTGTTTCCTCTTCCTCGACATCTGAACAGCTCCTACAAAAGTCATAATTGGGTATCCCCAGTCTACTTGCCTATCTGCCAATCAAACAATGACCTGTCGGTACCCCTATCGCATTTTTAATATCCTGCCTATTAAATTTCAAAAGCAGTTTTGAACGGCCACGATACCATTCCGGCCAGATGTGTCTACTTGTTAGCCAGGATGATACTGTCCCCATCTAACATTTGCCACTTCAACAGAGTATCTATCTATTAGCAATTTGCATGTTGCTAAAGGTGTTGGTAATGGAACTTTATCCGGAAGGATAGTTAATGTTGTCCCCTTCCCAGCCAGCTCATCAGCCCTGCAATTGCCCTCAATATCTCTATGGCCCGGCACCCAGACCAGGTTTATGTTAAAGTATTCAAACTATTCACTTAATACTTTATGGCATTGTAATACGGTTTTCGACGATTGTCTTAGTGCCTCCAGGGATTTTAAGGCACCTTGTGACTGTCCGAGTAGATATATATACTCGTATTGTGGAGCATACCCTATCTTATTGCTATTACTTTTGCTTGGAACACACTAAAATTGTCCGGCAAGCGGAAGGACAAACGCTCAGCTTTTCAGAATTTACACCTCCTCCCACTCGATGAAGTTTTGAAGCGTCAGTGTATATGCTAATTTCGTTCTCATTGATTATGATTCCATTATCTCAATCTTACTTCGAGGGGAATATGGTGTTAAAGAATTTGATTAAATTCCTTTCTAAAGAGTTACAGTAATCTGTAGTATCGGGAATAATAGGAAATTTTGTTACTTTGGTCGTATGGCCTCTGGTACTTGTAGTTAAAAGGGGGAGTTGCCTGAGTCTAAGAGCCGATTTGCTTTCCATGCAAACCAATTGGCAAAAGGTGTAGCATAATGTTCGAGTCGTTTTGAGCGCTCCGTTTATATTATTATTATTATTATATCTTACACCATAATTAATTATGAGTGCAAGATTTTGGGGGAATGAGTAATAGCTACAGAGGCTTTTGACTCGAAGAGAAAATTACTTTATAGAAAGAAGCATTTTTGGAGATCAAGCCCGTGGCAGGATTTGAACCGCTTTTATATAAACTAGCTGCTCTCTGAATACGCTCTAGGTTTTTCACAACATAGCTTTTATGAAGTGCCGTACATCCAAATCGATCTAACCATTGCTGTGTATAACGAATGTACTATTCGGGGGCCATAACCCATTTTAGTTCTACTGTTTTCCTACACGAATATAGTGCTATTAATCCCTTTCTGACTCTATCCTCTACATTTAATTTAATTCTCAATTAAGCTACCTGTCGAAAATCAGTCCCAGGTAGCGACAAAGTGATTCCTTTCACTTTAGGGTGTCTTACTTCTGGTACTCTATGTTTCCTACTAAATAGTAACAGTTCTGTTTTGTTGGCATTTACGGCTAAACCACAAGATTCTGACCATAGAGTACGACTGTAACCGCTCGATTCATAAGCTAAGCCCATCAAACATAATATATAAGTTTATTGTAGTAGGTTCACACAAATTCGCTGAATAGTTTAGCCCGGTGGTTTGTCTTCTGACAATCGCAGCTGCCATTGTTCTTGATAACGTCTCCTGATATCCTTTTGGTAATTGGTTTGGAAACTCTTCATTTCGCTAGCTCTTAGTATACTCACCCATCGCTCCCAGTGTTGTAAGAGTAAAAGAATTGTTTCTTTTTTTATTAACATTTAAAATACATTTATTTCTTCATCCTTTTCTCTCACACATCGTCCTCATGAGCCAATGGGTCGCTAGCTGCTCATATGCTTCTCGCTCTTAGCCTTGAATTAGTGTTTCATTTCCTTTTAGAGAACTTTTTCGTTTCGACATTTGAAAATTTTATTTTGTTTTTGCTCTTATGTATTTTGTTTTTGATTTTATTTTTGTATATGTTTCAATTTAAGCCGAACATGAGCGCATTATTAAACTTTTACTTAGAGTACAAATTTATATTAATTTAATTTTTA
This sequence comes from Clusia tigrina, assembly GCA_920105625.2. Classification (NCBI taxonomy): domain Eukaryota; kingdom Metazoa; phylum Arthropoda; class Insecta; order Diptera; family Clusiidae; genus Clusia; species Clusia tigrina. The sequence continues at coordinate 177,822,655 of OV050033.1, forward strand.
ACCTTTACATTGCGTTCGTATTTTTCATGGTAACTTCGTTTTTATAAATGTGTCTCATATGCTTTTTTTCTTACCTATATTTATAATAATCTTAGTAACCATCAAATTTACTTTCAATTTAAATTAATTTTTAATTATTTTAAGCTTAATATTATTATCGTTCAACTCATGACTCAGTTATATTTTCTTGTTTAGTATAAAAACAAAAACTCCCAAACCTTGGAGGCAATTATTTGGAAGTTCTTTGGTTTTTGATTTTCAATATAATAGAAACTTAAATTTTAAAACCACTCAAATTGTAAAATTATTATTTCTTATATTTTGTAATTATATCATTTGATTTATATAATAATATATATATTTTTTTAATATATTTTTGTATTTTTTGTAACAATTCACATTAACAAAAATATTTGCCACTGTCTCTTTTTAACTGCGTGTTCATTGGGAGAGTACGTATCTCTGAGAAGCTTGTTCTCGAACAATGTCTTCGGAAGTCCTCAGCACTATAACGTACTAAATTTGTTGTTGATATATTTTATTGTTTTAACAGAACAGAACTGCAGAAAAGTAATCAATGAAATTAAGAATTATCAATTGTACGAAATACGATCGTTGCTTAATCAGGAAGAGAGTCTCAACTTGTATATATTAAAGAAACATTTAACAGTCAAATGCACTTGAAACAAGCTGCAATGTGCATGTTCAGAGTGCGCTTCTTGAGATTTGAACCTTCAAGAAAACAAAAATGGCGCTGGATGAAGTTGAAAATTGTCGGCGCTTCGCAAGAGGAATCGAAAAAGTAGCCTACCTCTTTAGAATTGTTACACTAAAAGCTTTTATTTTAAATACTTTCTTTAAATTGTTCCTTGAATATAAATATTGTCGAATTTACAATAAAAATAGACAAACAGTGTAGGCGAAAGGTGTGCGATCAATTGAATTGTTTACAGGAATTTTATTAAAGGAGACATTTACAGAAACTTGGATAAAAGTAGAGAAAAAATTAAAATTAATTGTAGTCTAAGAAAGAAATCACAGTATATAATTTGTATTACAAAAAAATTGCCAACAACTCTTAAAGGACTTCATGCTCATGGGATGATTACTGTGGACTAATTAGATATGACCTAATAAATAATTATAATATAATAATATGACCTAATATATGGAATCAATAGGTGAAATGAAAGTTCCTTCACAGCAAGTATGAAACACTGATCCCAATAGAGTCCTCAAATTAATAAAAAGCTCACCTTCTTTCGGGTAACTGCAATTGTAGAGTTAAGAAATAAGAGTCACAATCTGAAATGTCACTCATTTTTCGACATAGAAGAGATCGGTCGGGGGTAGTAACCAGAGAACACAGAGAAAGGAAAGTCTTTTTCACTGCCAGCGTCCGGACACAACACAATTTTGAGTGGATTCACCACCATTCTGAGTGGATTCAACTCGATTTTCAGTGGATTCAGGTACAACGTCCGTCTGCTTTATTTCGGTGCTTTGCCGTTTGACGCTTAAGCTTCCTTTCTCTGTGTTCTCTGGTTACCAGAGTGGCGCTGCGATATGAAAATGAGAGCTATTGAGTAATTGGCGCTATTGGCAGCAGAGTGTTCTCTGATTAGCAGCCATACACAAAATTTGTTGTTCGAGTATGTAACCAAAGAGTATACATATGTATATAGAGCATTTCACACAATTTTGAGTGATTCAATCTCTATTCATGTATACTCTTTGATGTGACTCTTATTTCTATACTCTATGCTAAAAGTCATCACAAAATATCGATAATCATAGCGCGGAACAGAGAGCTCTCAATAATAATATAATTATTACTATTCGGCCACGCTAGAGGTATTGAATGATGCTACCCCCCACTTTGAAATACAATATATACCATTCATTACGTTTGGCTCAGATTATGTTTCGGTCTTTGTTGATTTCAAAGTTCTCGACAGGGAAGTCGTTTGGATTAGAATGCCTCAAAGGGTTGCTTCTTTAAGTGAAACTCATCTAAAATTATATTAAACAGAGCAAAAAAAAAATTGAAGAAATTATTGAATGGATTAATCCGTGCTTTAAATATAGTGTAGAGGAAATAAAATAAAAAATAATATATATCCTCAAAAAAAAAAAATACCTTCGGGTAGTAGGGCATTTGAAGTCTGTTACCCAATAATGTATTTAAAGATATAGATTATCAAGTTGTATTTAGGAAGCCACTCTGTGGATCAGACATTGAATATGACCTTCACAATCGTTCCACATTCCTACAGCAGAATTCCTATACAGAATAATTTTGCAAGGAGCTGAAAAATATGTTCACATCTTCCTTGGTCATTGTTATTCTAACCATCCTTTGTGAGTATTTTTTGTTTAAATTTTAACTCTGTTTTTCATAGCTTAGCACAAAGTCGAGATCAAAATGGAACTAGTTTGGAATAAAATACACAGACGGCAAAAAGTTAGTTATAAACATAAAGAATATGTTCACATCTTCTTTGGTCATTGTTATTCTAACCATCCTTTGTGAGTATTTTTTGTTTAAATTTTAACTCTGTTTTTCATAGCTTAGCACAAAGTTGAGAAGAGCCGGGTTCGTTGATCAAAATGGAACTAGTTTGGAATAAAATACACAGACGGCAAAAAGTTAGTTATAAACCGGGTTCGTTGATCAAAATGGAACTAGTTTGATATAAAATACACAGACGGCAAAAAGTTAGTTATAAATATAAAGAATATGTTGCAAACAATTCAATCTGTACACACACGTATATTCAGTCAGCACTGTAAGAAATCAGTTACATGAAATTTCAATAAAACAAATTATTACTGCTTAAATTCTACATTATAAATAACAATCTAATAAAATCTTTGCTTTCTCTTATGTACATTATTTTATTTGTAAAAATACTTTAAATCATAAACAGAATATCGTTTGTGAAAACTGTAAAAAAGTAAACATAAAACACAAAAAAAAAAAAAACAATTTTAAAAAGAAAATTATAAACAAAAAACTTTTTTTTTTTTAGTTTAATGTTCCTACACATTATAACATAAATTTGAATTGCTGATAATTTAATTAATTTAGTGTTTTGTAATTAATCAGTCTTTTTTTTTGCCAAACATTTTAAAGCGATAACTGAACATTTCTATATATTTAGAACATAAAATAGAAAAAAATCAAAATTGAATTTTGAGTTTTATTGTTAAAAAACAAATAATAATATTTATGAAATTCACTTATTTAATTGATTTGAATCTTTCTCAACATCTTTTAATAGAAAATCAAGTAAGAAGAGAAACTAAAATTAAAGAGTGTAAGTTGCCATCGGTAGTTTTTTAGTCAATAGTTGTAGTGTTAAAAGTTTCGTAACATTTTTGTGTTTTGTTCGTACATGGATGGATATGTTTAACCAATAAGTTTTCATATATTATAATTAAATAGTCTGTGTTTCATTACATCGTTTCTCATTAATTGTAATTGTAATTAGTATTATTTTTACTTATGTTTTTGATTCAATATGCGCCACATTTACCCTAAACCAACTTTGAAGCGCATTAACGCGACTGAGAACTCCAAATATTCTGCCAGAACGGAAGAACCTGTGCTGAAGTAATCGTAAGGATCTGGCTAAAGCCACTCACATAATATTGTGTGCGTTAGTTTGAGGCTTCCGGCGTTTGGCCACTTGTGGGGTGTGAGTTTAGTGCTAATAGCTATTTCATTAAAATCTCTCAACAACTGTGTAGAACAATATTTGTATGCATAAAAATAATACAACCATTTTAAAAAATAAATGTTACCTTACAATTGAATACTCGTACATTCAGGAATTGCATTTAATTTTCTTTTATACTTTAACTTTATAGTGGCACGTAAGAAAATGCTCTTATTTGTAGTAATTTGTCAATGATTGCATCTTTGTTTTGATTTGTGGATTCTTAGCATCCTCATCAATTCCCTTGTCTAATGGAGCCTTGACAATGGAATTGTTCGGCTTTGATTTGCTGTAAAAATGCAATCAATTTCAAATTTATTTTTATAAGTTTTTAATAAATTTTGCTAGTTTTCTTTGGTTTTCCTTGATTTTTCTTTCTCTTCTAGGCTTATTATTTAGTTAGCAAACTTTGTCTTAAATTATATATTCATATTGAACGGTTTGTTTTAAAATAGTGCTACTCGTATGGGTCGGTTTAGTTTCTAAACACATTTAAAGGTAATTCATTCTCGATTTATACAGTAAATTTTGATTAAATGAGCAACATCTTCTCTTCATAATTTTGCTCTCTATTCACAGTGAAGACAAAGAGTAAGAGTTCAATTGCATGCGACTGATAATTTTAGGTCCTTTGTCTGACATTTATATAACAATTAATTACCTTGTTAAATTGTTTAATAATTACAATAATAAATATTCAATGTTTGTATTATATACAAAATTTTAAAGGTAAATAAGAACATTTTTGTGTTTTCTACTGAAACAAAACAATTTCTTGTTCCTGTAGTTCTCCTCTTTCATACTCTAGTTTGCTTTTGTTGTCTTTCAATTTACATAATTACACTTTATAGTTATGCATTAAATAATTAGTTTATTACTTTTGTTTTTATTTGATGAATATTTGAAATTTAGTTGGCACTAGTCAGCATTCTTTTTGAGACAATTTTACAATTTCTTATAACTATACGTAGTTTATACGTATTTTTTAACCATAGATTAAAAATGGTTGATACCACTTTGACCTGTATTTATATACAATTAATCGATATTTATTTATATATATTATTTTTTCTTTTAACTTTGGACTGTGGACTAACTTTGAATACTTGTTTCATAGTGTTCTTTACATTGAATGTTATAAAGAGATCAACATCTATATTTGTGTAGTTAATACAGTGTGCTAAAGTGCAAGATGAAAGTTGTGGCGGGGCTTCTTAACTAATTAAACAATACAATAAAATGAAACTGAGTAATAATAATAAAATAATAAATAAAAAAATATAATATAATAAATAAGTAAATAATAATAAAATAATAAATAGAAAAAATAATGTAAAAAAAAATATATTAAAAATTGCGGAAAAAACTGTTTAAAAGATGGAATTGGACATAAACTTTGTTATTATCAAAAGCTTAAATATTGTTTTTTTAGTTTCATTATATGTTTTATTAGAAAAGCTTTTTAATTAAGAGTATTAAATAAACAAATAACATTCAAATACGATTGTATAAAGAAGAATAAAAAATACAGAAAAACAAATAATACTCAAATAAGATTGTCTGAAGAAAAATAAAAAAATATTAATAAAATAAAAAATAAATATTATATAAAAATATAAATATATTATAAATAATTTATTTATTTTTTATTTTTTTGTATTATAAATAAAAAATATATTATCAATAAAAATATACTATAAATATATTATAAATAAGAATATAAATATATACAAAATAATTTATTTTTTTAATGTTTATTTAATTTAATTGATTTATTTTATTTGATTTTATTTTTTAATTTTTTTATATTATATATAAAAAATATATTATAAAATATATTTGTATTTATTTTTTTATTTTTATTTAATTTAATTGATTCATTTTATTTTATTTGATTTTATTTTTTAATTTTTTTATATTAAAAATAAAAAATATATTATAAAATATATTTATATTTATTTTTTTATTTTTATTTAATTTAATTGATTTATTTTATTTTATTTTATTTTTTAATTTTTTTTATATTATAAATAAAAAATATATTAGAAAATATATTTATAATATATTTTTTATTTATAATATAAAAATAAAATATATTTATAATATATTTTTTATTTATAATATAAAAATAAAAAAATCAATTAAATTAAATAAAAATAAAAATAATAAATCATTTTGTATATATTTATATTCTTATTTATAATATATGTATTTATAATATATTTTTTATTTATAATATAAAAAATAAAAAAAATAAAATAAAATAAAATAAATTATTTAAAATTAAAAAGAAAATAAATAGATTATTTATAATATATTTATATTTTTATATAATATTTAATTTTTATTTTATTAATATTTTTATATACTATAAATATATTATAAATAAAAATATAAATATATTAAAAATAATTTATATATTTTATTTTAATTTTATTAATTTAGTTATTTTATTTTTAATTTTTTAATTTTTTTATATTATAAATAAAAAATATATTATAAATATATTATTAATGAAAATATAAATATATTATAAATAAAAGCTGGAAAAAAATATAAAAAAGCTGGAAATACATTTAAAAAAAAATTTTTTTTTTGTTTTTAAAAATTTTTAATAATATATTTAATTTATTTTATAAAATAACAAAAAACCAAAAAAATTAATAAATTTTTTGTTAACATTTGGAGCCCAACTTTAATGGAAAACTCCAAAATTAAACATCAATTTTTGCAGTGAATTAATTGAATTAATTTAATTTTGTAATGAAAAAATAAAAAACAAGAATAAAACTGTGAGAAACATTTTAAAAAAATAACAAAAAATAAAAAAAAGAATAAAGATATGAGAAAAATGTTAAAAAATATAACAAAAAATAAAAAAAACCAGATTAAAACTGTGAGAAAAATTTAAAAAAATATAACAAAATATAATAAAAAAAACTTGAACTCCAAAAAATGAAGAATTTGTATTTTAAGTACTTTAAAATATTTCATGATGATAATTATATAAATTAAGTATATACAAGAAAACGTCAGTGGGAGTAATTGGGCTACTTGAGGCCCACACGGTCCGCTTGTCCGCCACTACTAAAGTATACATTTTTTATGTTTTATGTTGTTTTTTTTTATACCACACTTGAAATTGACCTTGTGCTCTTTTTTCGAAGTGTCCTGCAGACAATATCTCATGCATAATCTTTAAAAATTCAACAATTTGGCTAATATTCTACAAACAGAAAAAACGTTCATCCCGTATTTCCATGATTCGCACTGTATTGCAGTGTCCACTCATTTTTTTGGCGCACTGTATTCACGCTCATGTCTTTGTTCAGTTAGTCCCAGTCATTATACGACTTTGGCAATTACAATCGTTCGATATAAATTACATACGTTTGTATAACAAAAAGTGTTCTTGATGATATTCTTACACACTAGACTAGCCACTAATTAGTGCCTCTTATTACTTAAATATGCTTACAAAGTCTAATTAAAATTTATTTATATTAAGAAAAAACTTGTTCAATTCGAAAAATTCCATTCTTTTTTTTTTAGTTTGTTGAAAACATCATTTACACATAAAGTTGGAAAAAATACGAATAAAAAATGTATTTAGGAATATTTTGTATCTTTTGGTAAATATTTTCTCCGCTATTAATTTTGTTTTGTTTGGTTTGTGTCTTCTCGGCTTATAACAACTATTTACGTAGTAATAAAATTGTTAAGCACATTAAGACTAATTTTTTAATGGATTTGTAGAAACAACCGTGCCACTTTTTCATGTTCATTATGATGCCTTTCGCCTATGTACATTCAAATAACTCTAAGTAACAGAATTGATACTTTGACTTTGTCGTTTGTGATCAACATGTTTCCATTTAGTCCTCCACGAACACTGATGAGCTTCTCTCTGCGCATAAGACGAGTATGTCTCGCCTGAGGAAGCTGTATTTAAACGTCATGAAATCGAAATTGAATCGATCAATAATGTAATCGGAATGTTGGTAAGATTTCTTAAAGACATGTTGCCTGTTTGGTTCGCATATACGAGTACGCATGTGGGCTTAATTGGAAGCATGTTGATAACAACTCTTCATTTGGACACTGCTCTGCGCTCGGGGCTTTGTCTCTTTAAATGTCATTAATTTAATATATGTGAATGTGGGTGTGTGTGTGTGTGTGTGTGTGCAATACGCATTTTACGCATTCTACTAATTATGTTGTTTTATTATTGTTGTCCTTGCCGGATATTACTTTTTCGTAGGTGGTTTTACTTTCTGTTCGAAAGTGGTGTGACACTTGGAGAATGCTCAATTTGGTTGTATATTTTACGTTATAGTTGAAAGTGCGGTGAGCTGCATAGTTTTGGCGGAGGGTGAAGCCATTGGAGATGGCGTAGGTACAAAGAGACTCGACGAAGCAGTCTCCGCAGTCAGAGTGCGTTCTTCGTACACTCTTTCCTACAACACAATGTGGGAATTATTAATTATACTGAACTCCTGTGCTAGGAATACTCACATGCGATTTGTCATATTTAAAGCGTTTCCATATGTTTGTCTTAGGTTCCATGGGCGTGCCATCCACATTATAATTGGGGTTCGAGAAGGTTAGCACTGAGTGACTGGAACCACGGGCATGACGCTTTGTTTTGTTCTTGGAGTGGAACAGGAGGACTGTAAATAGGGAGCGTTACATAAGCGCATTTTTTACTGGATACTTTACGGTTCTCCTATATTTCGACTTACATAGAATCGCCACAATAATCAATATCAGTATAAGTGTAACAATAGCGCAGGCTATTAAGTAGAAAGTCTCTTGGCTCTGGGATTTTTTATATTCTTCGTCTGCATCATCGAGTAAACTGGTGTCATTCTCCGTAACCTCATCTGGGTACTCAGGGGCGGGATCTTCGGTGCGACGTGGTACCACGAACTTCGGAGAGGTGGAACATTCGCGATCATCAGCACGATCGGGACAGGCGCACACGTAGTCAAAACCGCGGTAGAGACATAGATGCGAACAGCCGCCATTGTCCTGGACACACTGATTCCATTCTTCGGGTTGTCGCTTGAGAGAGACGGCACGTATGTCGAGGGCTCCACTGAGAGCATCACGCACTTCAATGGGATTGCTGAAGCCACGTGGCAAACGGTAGGATCGATACACAGACTTATTATACCAGTCGGTCCAATAAATGTTGTTGTCGAACTGAATACAAAGAAGTGGGGAGTTAGTAAAATTTCAACTAATTTCCAATGCCTCAGTACCATTGTCAGTCCGAAAGGATGCGGAGCATATTGAACAATCGTGGTTCGCCGCTTGCCATTAAGGTCGACATGAGCAATATTGTCTTCTAGAGCATCAGCCCACAATAGACGCCGATTGCTAAATAAGTAAGTGAAGAATTTATGAAACTCATGGATTTGTTGATTATATACACTAAGAAGACAAAGAGTTCTTAAGCTTGCAACTAACGGTAGGGAGAATTTAATTAATGTATGGAAGACTCTTTTAATTATTTAAAATTTCAAGTATGTGACAAAAGGAAAGGGGGAATAATTATCAAGCGCTCTTCATGGATGTTCACTTAGCCAATAATCTTACTCAAAGTCCAGTGTGAGTCCCGTAGGAAATCCTATATTGCTGGTGACAATCGTGGTACGATTGGAACCATCCAGAAAACTGCGCTCGATACGGGCTGGCGAATCCCAATCCGACCAGAAGAGGTAACTACGAAAGAAGAAAATACCATCCTAGTATATTCACTCAATTGCGTAAAGATCGTCATCGTACCCTTTCTTTGGATGTACAATCAGTGATCGCGGATCGCCCAGATCATCCATAATCACTTTCTTCCTGCTGCTGCCATCCAAGCGTGCCACTTCGATAACCTTTCGATCGGTGTCGGACCAATAAATATTGTCGGCCAACCAGTCAACTGCAATGCCGTTCGGTGTGAGTAAATCGGCGTTGACTACGATTTTGCTCTCGGTTAGATTCAGTAGATTAATGCGCCGTATGACATCTAAGTTGACGTCGGCAAAGAAGAGCCAATTTTTCCGGTAGTGGAAGTCGAGAACAACCGCTCCGTGCACGCCTGTAATGGGCAGCACCACATCCATGTAGTCGGGCGTGTTCAGGGATATCATTCCAATGCCAGAACGCAGAGCAATCAGCAGATAATCCTAGGGGAAAATAGTGGAATCAATTCAATAGTTTTGGTGGTAACATTTTCAAAGCTTACCTCTGGCAAGGTTTGGCAATCGGTGCGACTACCGTTTCGGAGTTTTAAACCAATGGGGCATTTGCAGGAGTAGCCGGTGGGATTACGCAGACACAAGTGAGAACAGCCTCCATTATTGGTGCCGCAAACATTTTGCGGTAGTGTTTTGTTAACCTAAAGTGAGTGGGACGGATTTAGTACACTCACAAACTTGAGCTTCTCTATGGGGTAAGAACCTACCGTAATCACTTTTATGTCCATCAATCCATCAATGTTGGCCATGACATCGCGTTTCGCTGTAATATTCCTACGTTCGGCCATGTGTAACGCCTTCGACTTCCAGTCGGTCCAGTATATGAAATCTTCTGTCAGAGCCAAGGCGTACGGATGATGCAAAGCAGACATGATCAACTTTCGCTGGTTGCCGGTGTAGTCACAGGAATCAATCGTTTTCAACTGAGCGTCCACCCAGTAAATGCGCTTTGTTTTCAAGTCCAAAGACAAACCGTTCGGCCAGCCTAAGTTTGAGGTGACAATCCGCTGCCTATTCTCGCCATCCATATGGGCACGTTCTATTTTGCGATAGTGACCCCAGTCCGTCCAAAACATCAAACCCGCCTCGTAGTCCAATGCCAAGCCACGCGGTGACTCCAAGTCCTTCCACGCAATGAGATGACGATTTTCGCCATTGAGGCCAGACACTTCAATGGTGTGACGTCCAGCATCAGCCCAATAAAGCTATGGATATACGTGTAATATGTTTGAAATTTGCAGTGATAGGTCAATCGAAAGAACTTACCGTTCTGCCAATAGAGTCCACAACTAAACCATCGGGATTCTCCAAACTCTCGCCGATGACTTTAGTAACATGCAGACCATCTTGACTGGAGCTCATAATCACTTCCTCAATTGAATCCGACCAGTATATGACGCCAGTTTGCCGATCGACATCCAGTGCCACCGCATTCGAGATGGGCGGAAGTGGTAAAACCACATCAATCATGTGATCAAAGTCCAGCGATATTTGGCGTATGTCAATTCTATGGGCGAAGATTATGTAACGGCTGGGACCTTCCGAACAGGTGCGACCGTCATCCTAAAGAGAAGGTTGTAGGTAGTGAAAGCAATGTATTTACGATTAGTGTGCAGTGAGAAAAAAGAGCCTACATTCAGCTGCACTCCTACGGGACAAGCGCACGTGAAGTTAACGGGATTGAGGAGACACAAATGCGAACAACCCCCATTAAACACACCACATGAATTATGCACACGCCTACGGGAGCGATGGAAGACCCGTATGTCCATCAGGTCAGTACAGTTCGCTATGACGGTGGTGATGTCCTTACCCGTAAGCTTATTGGCGCTGAGAGCAGATTTTGTGTCCCAGTCCGTCCAGTAAACGCGATTCTCACTGACGTCCAAGCCAAAGGGATGCCCAAGGCCATCTATAGCAACAAGAGTCCATATAATTATATTGAGTTTTTTCAGCTTTGTGAGTTGTACATACTTAGTATAATTTTCCGAGAGCTGCCATCGAAGTTGATGTTTTCCAGGGTCTTCGTACCGCCATCAACAAAATACAACTTCTGCTGATCGTAGTCAATTGCCAGACCGTTGGGCCATTTCAGATTCTTTGCCGAGATAATAATGCGGTTCTTGCCATCCATGTTGGCACGCTCGATCATGGCGTGCTCACCCCAATCCGACCAAAACATGAAACCATCTGCAAAACATTTCATTGAGTTGGTGAAAACGCGGTCATTTTTGAAGGAAACTTACCAATCGGATTCACCACAATGTCGCGCGGTTTGTCCAGCTTCTCCCATACCAGCAGTGTACGCATTTTGCCATTCGTTGTGGCCACCTCGATCCGATTGGTGGCTGGGTCGGTCCAGTATAGTTTGTCAGTAATCCAGTCCAGAGCCAAGCCAGCTGGCGACACCAGGTTTGAGTGCACCACCTTCTGCTGATAACTACCGTTTAGATGAGCTTTGCTAATGGAACTGCGCTCGACATCGGTCCAGTATATGAAGTCTGTGTCGCTGCACCAGTCGAGAGCAACGGCGTGCTTCAAGTTGTCCAACGGCACTATCATATCAATTTCACTACTAGTAGATGGTTTCGCATTCAGTTGCCTCAGGCGTATGTCTTTGCGTCGAGCTACGAGCACTAGCTTATCCGGGACACTCTTGCAGGTTTTACTAAAGAGGGTGAAATGTAACTCACAATAAAATCCCACTATTCAAATATTTCTCCACTTCTGCATACCTGTCTTCCTTCAGAGTTAGACCTATGGGACAACCGCAACGTTTGGAAATCTTGTTCGGCAAGCAGAGATGCGAACAGCCTCCGCGCAGACCGCGCCGATCTTTCTGACAGCGATCAGGATAGTCGGGTTGCCTGGCCGGGTGGTAGGCATGCACGTCCATAGGGAAGTGGAAGTTCTCGTGCACAGATCTGAAGCCCTTGCCAGTGATTTTATTGGCTGCGGACACCGTTTTAGTGTTCCAGTCGGTCCAGTACATGGTATCCTCGAATATGGTCAGAGCAAATGGATGTGGCAAGTGAGAACTCAAAATTTTGGCTCGTTCACTACCATCGAAGTTGGAGCACTCGATGGCGTGCTGCTTCGCATCAGCCCAGTACAGTTTATGACTTGGGTAATCAATGGCGAGGCCATTGGGCCACGTGACACCCTTCGATATAATCAATTGTCGTTGAGAGCCGTCCATAAAGGCGCGTTCTATTTTCGGATTGGGACCTGAAAAGTATTCATTGTAGCATGTTTCAAAGAGAACACATGAAAATCTTACCCCAATCGCTCCAGAACACCATAGCTTCTCCTGGGTGTATGACGATGGCACGCGGTTTGTCTAAGTCGTTCGATACTATTACCGCTCGGAGATTGCCCTGAAAGTTTGAAACTTCTACGCGTCGCGTGCCAGAATCGGTCCAGAAAAGCAAGTCATGTATCCAATCGACTGCAATGCCACCCGGTGACTCTAATCCCCATTTAATAATGTCACGCACGCGTGTGCCATTCATATGGACTGACTTTATGACGTCGGTGGACACGTCGGACCAAAACATTAGGCCTTTCCGATAGTGGTAGTCCAACGCAATGGCATTATGCAGGCCCTTCACGATGGCTGTGTACCGATTGTTGCTCAAAGTAACCCGTCGTATGTCCCAACGGTTAGCTACCAATAGCGTCATGGCTCCGCCAAGTGCCTTGCAAGTGCGTAGATCCGGACGCAGAATGTAGCCCGATTCACAGGAGCACATGAAGGAGCCGTGTGTGTTTTGGCATCTCTGGGAACACACCGGGCTGGTCAGGTACTGACATTCGTCTATGTCGGTGCAGCTGCAGGTATGGTGAGACCGAGGAGAGTGGGAATGGCATAAGTTAAAAATAAGGTACTCGTAAATTATTGAGTTTACTCACTTCTTCCTGTTTTCGTGCATCAGGAAACCGAGGCGACAAGCACACTCTTCCCGCCCCTTTGTGGTGAGGATACATAGTTGTTCACACGGTGAGTCTGGGTGACACTCCACTGGCTGTGGACAGTTCATCTCATCTTCGCCAAGTGGACAGTCGTGCTGGCCGTCGCAGACGTGCTTCTGGTGTACACAAATCCTGAAATTGTAAAGAAGCAAATGTGATGTGTAAGAAAAAGGACAGTTGTAGAAAACTATTGTCTGCATTACTTCAAATTGGTGATGTTCTTTTTGGCCGGGCATAAGAACTGTCCGGCATCACATTGCAAGCGGCAGTCGACTTCGTCTTCAGCTGAAGAGCAGTCTGGATAACCGTCACACAACCAGGTGCGCTAAAATGATTGATTGGAATATCCGTATAATCTTCTGTATGTAAAATAAGGTTTAACCAAGTTACCAGGATGCATCTGCCATTGTGACAAGTGAATTCGTCGCTTCCGCATGTTATCGGATGATTTGGACTCATGTTGCCGCAATCGTTTTCATCCTCGCCCCCATCGCAGTCCTGCTCCCGGTCGCACTTCCAGCGCTTCGGAATGCAGGTGCCGTCAGCGCATTTGTACTCGCTTGAGGTGCACTGTGAAGGCTTCTGTGGACAATGCTCTTCATCGCTCCAGTCACCGCAATCATTGTCACCGTCACACCGGAAGCGATTCAGTATGCACTGCCCACTGGGGCCACCAGCTCCTCCTAAACCACCACGACATTTGAATTCGCCTTCGGGGCAGCTGTTAATCACCGCCGGACATTTGTACTCGTCGGAGTTGTCGTTGCAGTCGCGTTCGCCATCGCAGCGAAAGGCAATCGAGATGCAGTAGCCATCGTTGCACGTGAAGTGCTCATCGGAACAACTGAATATACACAAACACATGATAGACATACAAAGTGGTATATTAGAGCGTCAACACTTACCCGGTGCGATTGCAGTGAGCCTCGTCGGAAAAATCTTTGCAGTCGTTTTCGCCGTCGCAAACCCATGGTTTTGGTATGCAGAAACCATTTTGGCATTCGAACTGATCTTCGGTGCAGTTGGTGCGATGATTGCCGCAGTGCGTCTCATCGGAGTAGTCACCGCAGTCGTCATCGCCGTCACACAGCCACTCCTTGTTGATGCACCGATATGTCTTCGGGCACATGACATGAAAGCCGGTTTGCTCGCATTCCTTTTGAAGTTTCGACATCATGTCGCCCACCGCATCGCAGTCCAGCTCATCGGAATGGTCGTCACATTGTTCCTCCTTGTCGCACCGCTCGGATTGCTCGATGCAGGTGCACGACGTGACACACTGCCACTGCATTTCACCGCAGATATTCGGGCATTCATGGCCGAAACCGTCGTTCGGATTGAGAAGGCGAGCTTCATCGTGCACCAGTGATACGTGCGGACGAAATACCTTCTCCTTGTGGTGCAGCATATTCATGTAACCTTCTCGACCACGTGTCATTTCCCGACGATCTCCCGATTCGCGTACCCCATACAGATCCGTGCGACTGCCACTGCGGGCGCCCACGTCACGGAACCGCGGCACCTCGCCTGTCGACCCAGCTGTGCCAGTATCCGGCGATTGTGGCTCCAGCGATTCGGTGGTGTAGATTTCGGGAGCATAATGAGGAATGTCCTGGCCGAAGAATTCTTCGTCTGGAAACTCGTGCGGCGGATAATCGGATGGGTGCAGGAATGACTCCTCGTCGTCTATGTGCAGATCATAATTTTCTCCATTAGTTTGTTCTGGATGCGGCTTTGGTTCTTTGAGCGGCGATTTTTGCTTTCTAGAGCCAGTGACTCCACCCGAGCGCATTTGCTGATACTGCTGATTTTCCTGTTGTTGTTGTTGTTGTTGTTGTTGTTGTTGGTGTTGTTGCTGGACGCCGATGTCATCCCGCACGAAGCTGGATCCCAGAAATTGACGCGCCGAACCATGTTTCACTTCAGTATGAACTTCTGATATGCTGGCAGACGTAGAATCCCCCGAAGCTGCAAGTGTGGCGAGCGGAAATTGGAGTAAGCAAAAGGTCAGTTTAATACTCGTATACATATCGAAAAGCAGAATTGATGCCACACAGCCAAAAACAACAAGTGATGGGGCATTCTGAAAGCTCTGCGTAAGACATCCAATTCATACATTCAGATTGCCACTATCACAGGGCCCCATTCGAAAGCTCCTGGCATGCGGTGTTGTTTTAATGAATGAACGTAAGCTTTCCCCTACTTCGTGCTGACACACGCCGACCGCCCGACCGACCGACAGACCAACAATACGAACTTCATTAATTCAAGGTATGTCCCCCCACAACTCTAACTCCGCACTCCGGAAAGGCGGTTCATTCAGCGATACTCATTCTGGATGCAGGGACATAAGCGGGGCGTTCTGCGCATGCTCAGCAAATAAGGAAACTTTCACTTTTTGTGGTTGCTGCTGGCTATACGGGGTCTGCAACTGCCGCAGCTATGCGAATCATTCATGCTGGCTGGATGGAAATGTAAGGCGAGCACTTTAAACTAAGGCAATAAATGCGGGTTGAGCTATAACATTAGACGAGGGAGTCTCTCCCTCTTTATTTCTCTCTCTCTCTCTCTCTCTCTCTCTATGTCTCATTCCGCTTTCTTAGTTGTAGGTTGGGCTCTCTCACAACCTTTACTTTCATGTATTTATATGAGAATATACCTTGAAGAGAGTGCGGGACTAATTAAAAAAGAAACTCTGGCATATGAAATGCAAAACGGAATACCTACAGTGGATGCAATTAGCCGCGGACCACACCAACAACTATGTAAGATTCTGTAATTTAGTTCGTGGGAATAGCTGTGACATGTGTATTAAGAGAACTCAATGGACCAAAGGCGTACTCTACGAAGTATGGCAACAAAAATTGTGTAAAACATGTTCTGAACTTTTCCATGTATTTGAGGTTGCTTATGTGTGTATGTGTCTGTGGGGCAGGTAATAAAATGCACGTTACGTGACTGGTTGGACATGTGTTTGCGCAAGTGTGGGCTAGGCAGGGCATTACAATCAACAATGGCGAAGCTAATAGAAAGGATGTGGTTTTAATTCAAAAAACGATGCAGAGCTTTTCTGAAAGCTTTCTGCGTACACACACACACACACATGCATTCATGGAAATTTACTACGCGAGAGAGCAGCTCTTTTAGGCGCCGCAACATATTCGAAGATGCCAAGGACAAGGCTAGCAACGAGCAGCACCAACTGAGGCATTCGTTCATAGCTGTGTTCCTTCGTCCGTTCCTATCGTAGTTTCGTTCTTTCGTTTCTTCGTTCGTTTGTCGGGTTCTCGTTCGTTCATTTCTCTCGTGGTGATTAGCAAATCGGGTTACACGCCTACGAGCTGTACGAATAGCAGCAGGAAGATGCTGAGCTCGCTGTGCGCTGGCTGCGTTAGTTGAAATGACCGCTTTTGTTGAGTTGTTGTTGTTGTTGTTGGTGGGGACGGCTGACTATGAGCTTCGTTGAGGATGCCACGCACACACTCGCATACATATATATATATATATATATATATATATATATATATATATATATATATATATATATATATATATATATATATATATATATATATATATATATCTATGTATATGTATATATGTACACGCATGTATGGCTATATCTTAAAGCAAAGAAACAACTAAAAGGAAAATGAAAAATGTCCTGCGAAATTAGGGCGTGCGAAGATAACTTCTCCCTATACTATCTGTTTTTCATTTCAATTTTCCTGCTTTATTCCCTCTTTTCCTCATCCTTTCGCTTCTATCGAACGTGGGCGTAATGAGCAAGAATCTTTTATTTAAATTTTTATTAACGAGACATTTGTTTAGAATAATTTTGGTTCATCGAAAAAATTCCAATGCTGTGGATTTTGCGTTTTTAAATTGTCTGAGGCCGTGGGGCTGTGAATGAATGTTCGTGTGCTGTCTAAGAGTGGTTGCGTGTGGGTGTATATGGGTGTGTGGGTGTGTATGTATATGCAATTATATCAATGACAAATCAAAAGTGTAAAAAATTTACATTTTGCAAGTATTTCTTGCAATCTTAGACACAAAATGGCGTAAGCTGTTTCCAATAGCTACAAAGATTCATCCCATTCCATAGGGGTGAGGAGGGGAGGTAGTTGAGCAGCCAATTCCGCCGCCCTTACGATTTATAATAGCAGTTGAGCGTTAGAGTATGGCACAGTTTCGCTAATTGCTACCATTGATCAAAGACCAGTCTAATAATCATTGATAAAATTCTTTGATGGTGTCATGTACGAGTATGTGCCTTTGTGAGTGTGTGAGAGAGAGAGAGAGAAAGTGGGAGTGTGCATGTCTCAATGTGGGCAGCAAGCATGCATACTCCACTTAATTTTGTACAAATATGACAATTGTTTGGTGTGCTCCAATTGCAGGCATTCATTCAGTATCCGTAGCCTCCAACTTGCAGACATTCTGATTCTCTCTGGAGACAACGAGATTGAAACGTACGGAGTTTGAGATAGGGGAGTTTATTAATTAAAATATTACAGTTTCTCGAATGGGAGGGATGTGTAAAAGAGGCGTCGAGTCGCATGAATCTGTTATTTCATATATAATGGTAGGTTAAATGAGACGATTCAGAGATATTACCAAGTGAACAGACAGTTCAAAAATATGAGGGCTTTTAAGAGACGAAATTCTGTTATTTGACATATTATAATCTATTATATGATGTTTAGAAAGACATAAAGAAAAGTTGAGATGTCCAACTATGGTGTTCAGATATCATTCGGGCTTCGTACACACCCACAAATACTGTTCACATGCGGTAAGTATCGATTTGAAGACTATGATAAACTGTGGGAGGAAAAAGTTTATGAGTTCTCCGAGATGATAGTACCAGAAATAATGTGTAGAGATACAGCGAGCGACCCGAGTCTGTTAGGACTATCATACACAAATGTACCCTATTTAATCACTTGATGCTCTATAGGGGTATCGTATTTTATATCAGCGTTTGTAGTTGCGGAAATTTTTTTAGGACAGACCTCGAGAGGTACTGAAACATACAAGTGAGACAATGCCACATTAATTGAAATAACTCCCAATTGGCAGCCAACGATTTAGTCCTTTAGATAATATGAGAGAATGTCGGTTACAAAAGCCTGCTATTTGAAAGATTGTAGTCGATTCCTGAACTGTTGTTTGTGGACTGGCAGACAGATGTGAGTTACCTTTCATAGGCATTGATATAATCGGATACACTGAATGAAATCATTCAGATACGGTAGGACACTATTCTTATAGGTCTTTTCAAATTATGTTTAAATAAACACCGAAACATTTGGTCCAGTGATAAAAAAAATATGGATAAATTGTAAACTGTAGAAGAGACTATTACTATAAATTGGAAAGTAGAAGAGACTATACGGCCTCAAGATTATACGGCCTCAAGACTATACCGAAAAGCGCATATCAGAAGTGCTTCGAAGATCCAGAAAACCGCTGGCACAAGTATATTCTCTCTATAACTGAGAGGGATTACTTTGAAGGCGGCAAAATAGTTATTGATGAATAAATAAATACTTTTCAAGAAACATAAAAAGACACATTTTTTTGAACAAACCTCGTATTTAGAGAAAATTCGAGCTCCCTGGTCTAGTGGTATGCAAGCTAGTCTCAAATCTTAATGGGTGTATGATCTTGAAATGCTTATTTCTGAACCTTTTTCTCTTCGAGTCGAAAGCTAGTACTCATGTATCTAAACCATGGGCCGCCAAACTTTTTTGTTCATCGACCCCTATATAATTTTTCGAAATCTCCATCGTCTCCCATAAAAATAATTTTCTGTTAATTAAAGCAAACTTTGTATTTTTTTACGGATATCGCAAAATCCCCTGGCTCAGATCGACCCCCGCTTTTGTTAAATAGAGCCCTGGGGGTCTATATAGACCACTTTGGCGACCTCTGATCTAAACTCTTGCAGACGTAAACAATTGAATGGAGCAAATATTTATAATAATAATAATCATATATATTAAAAGGTGATTTAGGTGCTTTACGGATTATCAGGGAGATATTTGATGTGATGTCAATAGAACTACCGAGAGATGTCTGGATATGTTAGCCTGCTTTCCAGAGGAAATTTAACACTCAACAGACTTCTTACTTATTTTGAAGGCTTTCATATCTAGGAGGAACTATCGGAGACGAAAGTGGCCTATTTGAGATACAACAAATCATGTTCAGGGTAGTTATGATACTCTGAAAACCTGAATTTCAACACGCTATAGGGGCATGCTTCCAGACTAGTTCCATGTCCTGCCTTAATTCGCGTATGGAAATTTCTGAGCCAGTTAGTAGACAAGTGGTGCGTAGCTACTGAGTAAGAGGATGCATTGTGGAATTGCGCAGACTGCCACAGTTGCAAGTATGAAGCAAGGGCGCTGTTATTGATTGTGAAACGGTTGCCAGCAAAGTAACTCCCAAAATGGCTGTGGCTGTATGGCTATGTGCGAGGCATGGCATTAAATCGCCCTGTTTCTGTATTAATACTCGCTTCATAAATTAAACTTACCGAAACGCATATACAGGAGCAACAACAACTGCAAATGTATATACATGATCCGAAGTGTGCGTACGGATGTGCGTGCCTGCGAGTGTGTGTGCGTGTGTGTGTGCGTCTGTGTCCTTTGACTGTGGCTGCGCCTGTAACTGCGGCTGGGGCTGTGCTCTTTGCGTTTATGCGTCTTCACTGGAGCTGTGTCTGTACGAGGGCACCACTCGCTTAGCTTCGTTTTGTGCGTTCGCCGCCCGCCCGCGACCGACAGCTCGGTCGTTCGTGCGTCGTCTACAATTGCGTGGGTGTTGATAGAAGTTGCTTGCTATTCACAAATTTTTGTCGCAAATGCGTAATTTTTCTCACAAACGATTTAAATTTTTTTAACTTATTTAATTTTTTTTTTTTTACTTTACTTTAATATTTCTTTAATTTTTGTCTTTGCAAATTGAACCTTCGCTGCTGACTTTCTTCGGTGTGTTGGTTTTCGATTCGATTGGTTTCTTGGCTTGGCCGATTTTAGCGTACAATCGGCAGCAGCCCCTTTCGTCTTCTTTTATATCCGCGTTTCATGATACTACTGGGGCGTTCGGTCCGATAATTTGCACAAATTTTAACATTTTCCCCTTTCACTTGTGCCTTTGTTTCACTCGCTCGGAGAAGTGTAACGGAAAATTTTCAGGACAGGGTGTGTGTGGTATTTGTTGCTGTTGTTGTTCTGCTGTTGTAACTGCCAAGAGTGTTGTTGTTGTATTCCCGTAAGTGTGGCAATTAGTTGTTGTAGTTGCTTTGCACTTAATAGCTGGGCGTGTACTTCGGTATGCACCAGTTTGGCAGTTCGGTTTTTTGGTATTGCTTTTTAGTCCTTGGGCAGTCGGATTCAGATAAGGTATTTTTTTCGTTTGGCGTTTTCACTTGATTCTCATTGCTTCGGTATGTATGCAACTTAATTGAAAATTTTCACAAATGGGTGTTCAAGATTTTTCTTGCCTTTGCCAAGTTGTGTGTGTACACGACGAAAAGGAAAAAAAGGAAAAAAAGTATACTCCCACAGCCCCGAGTTGAGCTATGGAAGTAGGAGCAGCTGTTTGTTCTTGCCATGAAAAATGTGTCCACCCAACATGATAATTTGTTTTTTCTGGAGATTTTCACCAAATTTTTTCACTTAATTTTTGCACAATTGCATCTTTGACTGTGAATTGACTTTGTTTGCAGTTTGCCACAGGATGTAGGCTTTGCTTAATTTTGTGCGTGTTTCCTGAACAAATTCACCATTTAATATGCATACACATAATTTCTTTTATAATTTGCACAGAACTTTTTCATCCGCAACGCAGTAAAATCGTTTGCTACTTGCTCCAGTAACG
This sequence comes from Clusia tigrina, assembly GCA_920105625.2. Classification (NCBI taxonomy): domain Eukaryota; kingdom Metazoa; phylum Arthropoda; class Insecta; order Diptera; family Clusiidae; genus Clusia; species Clusia tigrina. Next base: position 177,843,995 of record OV050033.1, read on the forward strand.
CGTAGACTTGAATTGTTCCTGCAGTGCAAAATGTAGATACAGATACGGATGCTGCTTCGGCTGCTTCGGATGCTGCTACTGCTGCTGCCTGCCATCGATGTTGAGCATTTCATTCGTATGGTGGCGAAAGCTCTGAGCGAGTCGGCTCGGCAAAGCTCTGCGGCACAAAGGGCGGTCGACTGGCGTTGTGCACGAATATGTGGGTAAATCAAAGAGCCTTGCAATGTGGCGGTCCTTGTGGCATTTACGCAGCTGCGCAAGCTTTTTTAACACAATTATCCTTTGCTCTGCCGTCGTCAGTGGCGCTGCTGAAGGCGCTGCCGCTGCCACTGTTACACTGTGTGGGACGCAAACAGTTCCGTTGGATGTGAGGCTGGGTGGCTGGTTGAGAGTGCTGCCGCTGCTTCGCCTTCGTCCTACGGTCTCTCGCACAGTGTCTGTCGCAGCGTGGTGTAGGATTCCATGTGGCACATACGTTTTGTTGATTTTGCATGTAATTCAGCGAAGATGCTTAAATAAATTCGATTTCACCTACGCATTTTTGTGTGCTCGTTCGTTAGTTCTATGCCAGTGGAAATTTCATTCACTCTTTGTCAGTTGGTTGTCAAAATGTTAGTGTGCGTGTGGCTGTGTGTGTGCATATAATATATATACATATATATATGTATATATACATATTTATTTACTGTATGTGTGCGTGGTTGTGTCTATTATTTTGGCAATTCATAATTTTTTGTTTGTTGGCCTTGGTTAGGGGAGGTAGACCGACGCTTTGTTTACGGCCATCACGGGTTACACTCGTACGCGCCTATACAATGGGGTAGTAAAAATAAAAACTCAGATTGTATTGTATAAGCCCACTTAAAGCAAATGAAGGCGAGTGATTGGAATTGAAATTTAAAAGAAAATTAAAGGCAGAGCAATTTGTTCAATTAAATTCTCCTATTGTGAACTTCAATTTTCCTGCTATTTTCATCAAGCGACTTCTATTCTTATTCCGCTGAATTACAGTTTGTTCAATGTCGCATAACAGGTCGACTCCCAACTGATTTTAAAGCCCTATACTTGGAAGTGCTTCTTGATTATTTGTGGTTTCTTCACTTGGAGAAACTTGCTTACATCATTGAAAATATTGCAGTGCATTCCTGTTACAACAACAACACTGTTTTACATTCTGAAATTTGTTAAAAATGTAAACAATAACAAAAACTAACAAATGAAAAAATCATTTTTTATTAAAATACAAAAATATCTGTGACGATGATATTTCCCCCCCTAAATAATGGCCCTTTCCACGTTGATATCCTTTATATTTGCAGCAAACACCCAAAGCCACGATGAAATATTGGAACTGTGAATTAGAAACGCATCAGTTTTTATACCACTCTCGGTTCTGTGTTGCCTTCACCTTCACTACATGATAAGTTGTTGTTTTTCTAGTATGAAATATGAAAAGTATTGATAAGGAGGAGCGCCAAGTTTCAATAAAATATGTAATGAATGTTCGTTGTGTGTCATGAGAAGGCGATGACCTAAGGTGTGAACCAAGGCGAGGCTCTCTGAGATAGCAAGAAACAAACTGGCAAGAGTAGCACTGTGCGCAAACTCTCATACACATACTATTCTTAAGGCAATTTGGAAAGTTACCACACGTTTTCTATCAGAGTTCGTACTGCAAATGGGAAGTACTTCTTTTAGAATAGCAATTCAGAGGATCTCAAATCTTATACGAGTACCAACCATATTTTATATTTTTATGACTAATTTATCTCCTTCAGCTTTTTCTTCCGTCCTTGTCTTTATTCAACGCAGCGGTTCTGATATAAAATCCAACAGTCTTTGAGCGCCTCTAGTAGCATCTGACAGTTGTTGACTAGTCTCTAACAATCGCTCAGTATGGAAAACAGATTAATTGAACTGTAATCACCAAAAAATTTAAATTAATGAATTCCTGCTCCGTATCCAATCAGAAATTCAAGTGACTGGTGGAATCATATCATGGTTTGGAATCAATAGTTTCATTCACGCTTACGTACATTCATTAATAAATTAGTATTAGAGCTTGGATGAAGAGCTGGGTAATTGGTGACACAGCATTCAGTTGTGTCACCAATTACCAAGCTCTTCATCTAAGGTGATTTTTGAATCCTTATTTTGACATAAGAAAGAGGATGGCATTTATTTATTTGTGACATTATATTTTACTAATAGTTTTTCCTCAACCGAAACATTCAGCCAAAGATTTTGCTGTACTTTTCTAATCGGTTATGATTTATGAGATACGGCTTTAAGTGTTCAAAGTTGAAATATGCGTGGTCGTACTTTGCATACTTTTAGGGGCCTTTAAACTAGCGACTTGGTGGTAGAGAAGTGTCACCTTATTTGGAATGAATGTTTATGCTAGATCCAAAATAATTTATACAGAAAATCCTGCCACGGTCTTGGACTCAAAAAAGCTTCTTTCTAAAAAATCCTTTTTTCTTCGAGTCGAAGGTCTCAGTAGCCAGTACTCATTCCCCAAAACCTTGCAGTCATAAATAATTATGTTCTAAGATATAATAATAATAATAATAATTTATACTGATTTACCGGCAAAATAAAGTAACCATTTATTCTGCCTTTGTTTGCATTCTGCCTTTGAAGAATTCTGAAGAACAGTCGATATGACGCGGCTATGAATATCGATATCATAACGAAATCAGTGAACGAAAAGAAACAGTACAGTAACAAATCGTACTCATCATGAGTGCAAACGAGGTACAGTACACTAAAATAAAAAAGTTCAGAGCAGTACGAAACGATATTGTTTCGTACTGCTCTCAACTTGTTTATTTTAGTGTACTGTGCTTCGTTTGCGTTCACGATGAGCACGATTCGTTAGTGTACTGTACTACGAAAGATGGAAACGGAACGATATGAAACGGAACGATATGAAACGGTACGATATGAAACGGTACGATAGTGTTTCTTTTCGTTCCCTGAACGAAACACAGAGGAAAGTCTGTGAATGAAGACTTGGTAGAAATCCATAATTGAATCGGAAAATTAATGCCTTAGGCAAACTGTTGCTTCGATCCGTTTTCGACTGGATGCGATTTCTTGACACTCTATCATTAGGGTAAGTATGTAAAGCGGTCGCCCGAAGGGCGCACTTAAGACATCATTGACCCATTGTGATGATAACATTAGGGTAGAGAGATAAACAAACAACATTTTTCTATTAAAAGTAATCCTGGCATATGCAAGAGTAATCCTGCAATCTGCTGTAAAGACATACCCCTAAAGGTAATCTACTGAAATTTCCATTCTCATATTTTCTGCAGTGGATGTTTAAAAAGTTCAAAATTAATACATTTCATAGGTTAGCACAGAAACATCTGAGTAATTCAGGTTGAATTTTTCACTGAAATTATACTAAAATTTCCCCAATTTATAGTAAACTATTTATTTTAAATCTCATTATTACTGCCAATGCCAATGCTTTGGGGGGCCGGTAAGGACATGATATTCTAGATTATAATTTATTAAGAGTCCTTATCCATCTCTCATTTATTCTCCCGCGCATACTTGATGTGAATGTTGCTTTCTGTGAACAAAATACGAATGCAATATCTCCCGATCGCAATAGTCACATATGCGTGCACTATTCCACTTTTTGTTGTGACCCAGTTTGTTAGATAAAGTATTTTTTTGTTTTGAATTTGAATTTTTATTATGTTGACGCTTATCGCTATTAACAAATTAAATGCGTGACAATATGAAAAATTCTAGTTTTGTTTAAATGTATTTCTACTCGTATCATGCAAAACGAAACCGACACTTCTTCCTGCTGCTTCCTTGTTCGCTGCTAGGGTGGGTGGGCGCATTCAATAATTTAGTTCTAAATTTCGAAATTTCATTAATAATAAACGCACGCATACGAATCAATTTTCTGGTAATTTGCTGCGGCTTCGTATGCGTGACTGCTACTTACACGGAATAAATGTAAAAAATGATCTAAAATAAGCTGAAAAAGTTGACTTCCATTGGCCGAATGAGTGTCACAAATGCGGACCTTGACTGACATACAAGTAGGTATATAACTATGGCTACACATATAAATACTAAAGTCTAAATTTCAACAATTTGTTTTATGTAAATGTTAATAATTCCAAAGGGCCCATAGCTGGGCGCTTGGCAATGGGCGCAAGCACAACGAAGTGAATCGATTTGACATAAATCGATTTCCTTTGATATGATTCTACGTGGGTACACATTAAAAATGTTAATTTCGATTTGCACTGTATCAGGTCCTAATCGGGAGTTGAGTATTCCAGTGATATTGCATTGACTGCGACAGTGGCTTGGCTGGGTTAGTTGGACACTTTTCGTTCTCAATAAACGTGGCGATACAAAATTCAACGCTGTCGCTGGGGTGGCGGTGGTGGTGGGGCCGGTGGATAAACTTGAACACTACACACTACTAGTAGGGATGTACCTAAACGGCGTGGAGTGTCATTAGCCGTTATCATTCCAGAATGTAGAAGAGCCAGTAGCCTAGATTGAAGGCTAGAAAGCTGATCGGGAACACCATTCGCGAATACTTGTCGATAATGTTGACGTCCTTAATTTTTGGTATGGTCGCCTTGATGGCGGAGGCTCCTTTCTTGAGCGCATGCAGCATGCGTGGTTTGCCGCCTGAAATGAGTGTGTCGTATTTTTGTGTGGTTTATATGAATGGCATAACAATATCCACCAGACTTGTTTACCTCTATGTCCTCTGTAGCGCAAATTGCTGCGATTTGTGCCATAGTTGCGAGTGATTCTAAAGCTCGGTGGAAACTTTGCCAAGTCCAACGTTTCCGAACCTGTCTGGCCGAGTGTGCTATTATAATTAGCCTTACGCAGTGATGGAATAGGACTCATGCGTACATCCTGCAGTTCAATAATGTCTTCGGCAGTGGAACAGGTCTCTGATTTATCTACTCTGCCTGTGAAAGCATTAACAAAGCAAAATATGTGGGTGGGCCAGTAAATAACAGTGATAAGGTTTCCACTCAGTTACTTTATCACTCACTCAATCATTTACTCACCTGTTTTTCTGCCATCGTCGTCCTTCGACTTTTTCACTTTCTTTTTGGCTCGTTTGCCCCAGTACGTGTAATTGACGGCCGCATACTCGAGCAGAGCAGCAAAAACGAACACAAAGCACATTACCAAATAAATATCGATGGCTTTCACATAGGATATCCTTGGCAAGGAACTACGTACTCCGGTGCTAATTGTAGTCATGGTGAGCACAGTGGTGATACCTTTCAGTGCAAAATCGCAAATGAAATAAGCAACATTGATTCATTCATTATTTTCATTCGTTTTGCATACTGACCCAAAGCAACGCGCGCGCTAGTCGCCTCATGATTTATCCAAAAGGACACCCAGGACAGCATCACAATTAGTATACTGGGCAGATATGTCTGGAACACAAAGTAGCCGATATTTCGTTGCAGTTTGAAGGAGAGCGATAACCGCTGGTAGATGCCGGTGGCTAGCCGCTCCTTGCGATCGTTCGTCTCGTAACCCAGTATGGTGAATTGTGGCAGTTCGGCATCCTCGACACCGCGCACTGGTGTCGGCTTCCAGTACATGACGACATCGCTGACCGTGTAGCCGTCTGTAATATGGAAATGTAGCAATTTAAAAGCTTCCGCTAACCAATCCTCGATTGGAACAAACTCACAGCTCTCAATTTCGACCGTGCAATTCTGGGAATCCAACGGATAATAGTGCAAATCCATCATGCAGGCGAGTGTTGTGGTGAAGCGCATACCATAGGTGACGGCGCCATCGCCCCCCAGACGCACCAGCTTATTGCGTTCGGTGACATCGTGCAGGAAGCTGAAAGCATTACAAGTGGTTGGTTTGACTGTTCGGCTGAGCATGTGTCTAACCTGTTCTTATCATTGGCGAAAAATGTGTCTGGCACCCAGATCTTCTCGGCAAAGTCCCCCGACAGTGTCAGCACATCGTTGACGCCATCGTCGTCTGCATCGTCATCGTAGTAGGGACCATAAGCGTTGAAAGCCAAACGCTCATCGCGCCAGTACTGATTCAGGTACATGGTAATTGTGTAATCCTGAAGATAGAAGCTTACTTTAGGACAGGTTATTATTAGATTAAATCGGCATTGTTAGAGATGTTTACTATGCCACTGAGTTCTTAGAATTGCATTAAATCCGAAATTCTTTAAGTTAACTCTCTAGCAATTAGAATTGAAATGCAAGTCAAGTCAATCTCCTATTAAATAACTCCATTCTTCCAGTCTAATAAAGCAACTACGATATTCCACTCTAGATATTGTTTCTAGTTCCACAGAATCTGCCCTAATGGATTGGTATGGGAAATTACCATTTCTTATTAAGAATGCCTTTTCCATAGCTCACGATATTTAATATTTGGGTTATACGTGGAAACTGGGCAGGGCGGTTCTTTGTTTATATAGTTTAGCACAAGTCTGGCCATAAACTTATATTCTAAAGGTTTGGATAGAATAGTTTAGTCTGCAGATTATGCGTGAAACATGAACAACACTTATAGACAGATAGATAAGTAGACAGTTCGAAAGGTCTTAGAAAACAAGAGACTGCTGATGAATGGGAACACAATGAACAATTATTTGGATAAGACAGAGAGAGAGGCAACATTTTTGAATACTCGTATCTATTAATTCACATACCATGTTGACCTCGGAGATAGCATCAAAGCTGGCAATGGTTAAGTCCATACCCACGTGCAAAGGATCGGCTGTGTTTAACCGAGAATAGATAAGAAGAATTTCAGTAAATTCGATTCGGTGTAAGGAAATTGCATGTGGTACTCGAATTCTTGCTCACCACCGAAATTTGGACGCAAGCGTATGTCGTAACCCTGCAGAATTTTTGATATCGTCTGAGTGACATTCTCCAAACGAACAGCCGCCATTTCTTTTCGCTTGCACCTGCAAAACAAAAAGAAATATTTCTGAAAATTATTCAGTCAAGTCTCGTCATTTGTAAATTTAGGTTCGCTGGAACTCCATTACCAAGGAAATAATATATTTTAATTAATAATTCATAATTGTAGTGCCAATATAATGTAATTGCAAACACACTCAATTCCAGTGCAATGAATCAGTATTCTTGCTATTAATAATTAATATATTTATTTTCATAATAATTTTCCACCACTTAAAAATCTTATCGCAAAAAATAATTTCAATTATGGAGTAATTTAATTCCAATTAATTTTAATTGCACTACAAGAGTGAGAAACTGTTAAGTAAAGATATCAATTATTCAGTAAATAAATAGAATATCATGCCATATGCATTATAATAAATTGATAATAAAAATTGTTATATCTTGAATAATAATTGGAATTACATTGAAAACAATTATAATTTTAGAATAATCAGTATTAAAATTCCAAATAATTACAATTTCATTACAAGAAAATTTTATTATTTATTAAAAACTATATTTAAACTGTAGTGGAATTTAAATTTTAGAACCATCACCATCGTTATTAGTAATTGAAATTAAAAATGAAATAGTAATTGAAACGAAAATAGTAATTGAAATACAAATAGTAATTGAAACACAAATAGTAATTGAAACGAAAATAGTAATTGAAACAAAAATAGTAATTGAGACGAAAATAGTAATTGAAACGTAAATATTAATTGAAACAAAAATAGTAATTGAAACGAAAATAGTAATTGAAACGAAAATAGTAATTGAAATGTAAATATTTGAGTCCCATTAAAACGAATTGTGATCAATAACTGAAAATATAGTTTTGAATTTAACTATTGAGAACTATTTTAATTACATTACAAAACAAAGTAATTCATAATGAATTTTAAGATAATTTCAGTATCTTTACAAGGAATCATTATTGGTACATAACTTTCTGGTTTTGGACAACAAAATTATTGTAATTGCATTACTAAATTTTAATTATTTTTATTATTATATCTTACACCATAATTAATTATGAGTGCAAGGTGTTGGGGGAATGAGTACTAGCTACAGAGGCCTTCGACTCGAAGAGAAAAGGATTTTATAGAAAGAAGCATTTTGGAGACCGAGCCCGTGGCAGGATTTGAATTTGCCATCCTCGGGGTGTGAGTCTTGCATACTTACCACTAGACCACAGAGGGTGGCTAAATTTTAATTAAATGTAGCAAATAATTTGAGAAGGAATAATATATACTGTCAATTCCATTACAAAGAGTAGTAATTGGGGTTTCAATTGAATAAGTAATGGAATTGGGTAAGCAATTTATTTGGTTTAGAAATGTTCTCTGAAACAAATCATTCAAATTCAAGTAATTGGAATCATAAAGGAAGAATGTAATTGGAATGTAATTAAAGTTTCATGGTCGTAAGTACTCATATCAATACTAATATTGTAGTAATTACATTCCGAGTTAGTATTGAAATAAAAATAAACAGTTTTCATTATATTTAACTAATTGCCATGGATCAATAAAATATCAGATTTGAGATTGAAAGTAAACTTTCAGAAGTCTCCGCAATTGTAATTGTACTGTAAACGAATTTTATGCGGATTTAGCTGCAGTCAATAAATTTGTATGCTAAATACAAATTATAAATTGTAAGGTTAACGCTCAGCACTGTTTGGTCATGCATAATTCAGTACTCCAAGAGGTGTTGCTGTGTGTTCTGCTGCGATAAAATGTAAATAGTTTAGCTGCAAAAGCAATTGTGCGGAGGTGTCCTAAACAGTGACTGCCATATTCAGTGCTCACCAATGCGGAAAGTATTTGTAACAGTCGCTGCCATATTGCCGCTTACCTTACAGTGGGGATGCGTACGAACATTGTTAACATTAAACTGCAGGCCAAGCTCAGGCCCACAACTTTGAACATTTTGTTCTTAGGTCCACAAATCCGTTTGTCATGAACGTAGGAGTTTACTGCTCACAGAAACTCGCATCTGCGTGTACAAATACGTGTTCGTCGGATCAGGTGAGGTGAATCTGTAAAGAGAGAAGCATGTATATATGTACGAGCATATAGAAGTTATATTTATTTATTTTATTTATTTATTTACAAGAGAAAGATAAGAATCAATTCTTATCCTACATACAATATTTAGGAGCACTAGCTGCCAGGGCTTTCAGCTCTATATGGAAGTGATTATATTTATTTACTTATTTGAATGGCACTCATACGCCCCGTAAAACCAAACTGGTGCAATATAACGACAATGCCTAGTATTGAGTGTGTAGAACAAAAGGTTTATTCAACTTGGTTAAAAAGGCACAAATAATTCATGCCACTACAGTCAATGTCCACGACTAAGCAACAAAAGTATGACAAATTCCAGTTGGCGGCCTAGGGAGCGCGAATGACTGCCTGGTGAGTGCATAATTGCGTTAAATGCCCGTGCGCGAAACAATTACGCATTCACGAGTTGTTCTGCAACAACAACTGAATACATATCCGACAGGCGCTATCATGCGCTATGTCCGTGGCTGATGATGCCTGACTAACTGCCGCAGGATGGTGAACGGTGAATGTTGTTGGTGCGGCTGGGTGGCTTATATATTATTCTACATTTCTGTGCCGCCATTTATAAATATAAAGGCAACAGAAAAACAAGAGAAACACTGCAATTAAATGCGTGCAAGGATGCTGTGCTTTATGCGCGCTGCCCAACCCAAGGACAACTGCCAGCATAAGAGCGTAGATAGGGATTGGGAGTAGCAGTTTTTCACCGTGCTCTCTACGCGCCCACCTCTTATCAACCCTACAGCTTCGAATGCTGGTGTGAATTGGGTGGCGATTGAGGTGGTGTGAGTGGGGAGGCCGAATGTTTACAATGGAGACACTCGAATAACAGTTGAATTAATGCTGTAAAATTCACTTTCCATTGCAGGATTTGTAAGATGAAACGTGCCGGAAAACTTTTATTCGGATTGACAAAGATTTTTGTGGGGCATTAGAGGATTTGAGTTCTTTTTTCAAAGAGGCGATTTTCTTTGGAAACACTGTCTTTGAGCTGTGTGGAGAATATTTGATGAAAGTTACCAAAAGATGTGACAAACTTTTATGCAGTTTGAATGTCGAGGAATTAAGAAGCTGGAGTTAACTTGCAACAATTTGCAGAGTATTCTTGAAAATGAAATGGTGTACTCCACAGCTTGTCGGACAAGCAAAGGGCCACTCAAAGCTGAACAATATTACTGTGGAGGTATTCCAGATAGAATTTTAGTCCTTCAAATATAAAAGTGTTCATAAATGAAAATTGTTATTTAGTTTGGAGAGATGAAATGGCAGAAGATATACGAATACTCGCCATAGCAGTGTATAGTGAAATTCCTAAGACAAAGATAATAAAAAGTTTTAAAAGTCTGTTGCAAATCAGTTTCACATTTCAGTTTTAATATGAAAATACTCCTTCGAGACTTCAAAGTTGTGTTTTCTCTTTCGTTCTGACACCACCGCTCCCTCAAATAACTGACGATACAAGTGAGTGGGTAATATACAACTTTCTTGTAATATCGTTCTCACAAAGCCGTTGCTGGGTTTACATATTTCGAATAGGAAAACGAATACAATGTGCACAGCGCTCAGGGAACTTAGAAATGGGTTAAAAGCATGCACTGGTGAAAACCCCTGTTCTTCCAACCGCAGGGTTAAATGTGCATAAATTTTATGCTATTGTAAACATAACTTCTAGCAATGTTGTTCATAGAGACGTGTCAATATTTGTAACATCTTTCATTTACTCAAAAAGAAATGGCAGTACGTTTATCAGATCAGTCATGATATTAAAAACAAATTAGGCGGTCTGACTACGCTTTGTGGCAAGTTTGTTAGTCTGCCATACCAGAGTTGGTTGGTTCAAATTCCTCCAACATTTGATATTCTCAGATGTTCACTCTTGAAATGAAGAGTCTTAGAAGCCAGAAGCATCGCTCAATAATTTCCACATATGATTAATTTCCATTCAATGTTTATAAATTACAAATAAAAACGAATTAAATTCAATGTCTTTACTGGCACATATTTCATTCCATAATGACACATTTTTCTGATTTTTTGTTCTTTTGTCATCTGCTTCGCATATCCGCCCGTGTGTGTTTACATAAAATTTTACAAAAGTTATCGTCAACAACACGCTTAATTGTTGTCGCTTGCCGTCACACCAAAAGTGACTAACTGCTCCTAAAAATATGCAACGAAAGAGCAATGATTCACACACACATGCCGATGCACACATGCAGAGATGCACACACACTGCATCGAGAGGTGCAGCCGCCGCCAACGCTTGCCGCACTTGTGCGAGTGCAAGCGAGTAATTTGACCCATTTTCGGCGGGCATAGAACAATTTTTTGTGTTAATGCGGTGCACATTATGCAGTCTTGCTCCTCGAATTGCACTTGAAGGACGAAACGATGTTCAATACTCAATTCAAGGCATTGTATGAACGATTAAACAGTTGTACAATGAGTGCAAATGCCAATCCAGCACATGCCAAGGCGGGGGGTGGGATAAATGCAAATTAATTTTTTCCTCATTTCATTTTGTTTGTTTTCTGATTTTTTACAGTTTTTGTTTTTGTAATTGAACGAAGGCTTTTTAGCAGCGCTTTGTTAAGGAGGGGGGGGGGGCATATTTTCAATTAATACACGCACTTCAAATTTAATTTTCGAACTCAGTGAAAAATGCTGTCGCACATATTAGTGCTGAATTTCCATAAATGGAATACGTACTTGAAAGGAGACTTTTTTATTTTTTATGTAATTCATTTGCTTGGATCTGCTGTGCTGCTGTTGGTGGCTGTATTATTCTTCCTTCCTTTCTGCGCTGCTCTTGTCACATTATCCGCATCGCCCTCGAACGCACGAACGAGTCACACTTTGAATTTTATTGCATTTGTGTTGTTGTTGATGTTGTTGTTCGTCTCACTTCTGACACTACAAATTTGCCTTTACGTTTCCTCTTCTCATTTCCTACGACACAACTTCAACTCAAGCTGAACGACTCTGCTTGCCTACACCAAACAACGTGAACCGTCCGCACAAACGTTTAATCCGCGCACGTCAACTGCTGCTGGCCAAATGAAAGTGAAATTCCCGTGTTGCTGCGTCTGCCAAGCAAGGATGCTCCAAGAGCAAACTCTGACTGAGCAGTTAGTAAAAGATATGACATTCGTGATGCTGCCCTCTGCGAGATACTCTCAGATTGTGTCAAAAGTCAGAGAGTAACGAAAACGCAGAAAGCGCCATCTGGTTGTCGGAGCAATTGCCAATATGATTGCAAAACTAATTTGATTTGAAACCGTAAATCGATTTCAGTAGAAGCAGGAAAAGGGTTTTTAAGTTCCGGTTTCAAATAAATTGATTTCTTGATAGTTTGGTTTGAAAATTGTGATTATATAAGTAAACCAACCTCCAACAGATTGAGCCTACATGCCAGATGTTGTCATTATAGCGGTGCCGCATCCCGTATACACCCTATTACAGAGCACACACATTCTGGCAGTGATAGTCACATTTGCATTGAAGGTGATAATAAATTTGCTTACTATTTTGTAAACGTGTTCGTATATGTCAATATGTGTACGCTTACGTGTGTGTGGGTATTTGTAAAACGTATATGAATTGTATTGGTGGGAAATATAACAAGTTGTTTATATTTACTCCTAATCAGGTAGCAAACAGAAGCTTGCACAACAGTTAACAACTGGTTCAGTCACCCTGAAAAATTATGTCTATATTTTTTATTGTATTTGCCAGCAATCAAAAATATCTTTTACTTAAACTTTTTCCTTTTGGAATAAAAGCAAGGGAAAAACTCATTTCAGTATACATGAGAAAACATGAATATGCCTTACTTACAAATTACACCGAGGACATTTGATATGCACTGCTGTTGCTATTTTGTGCTCTTCAATGCTCTAAGTTATTAATAATAAGCCATTAGCAATAGTGACTCTTCTCTGCCAGTGTGAGACAGACTTTGATTTAAGATATAGTATTGTAATATCCAAATTTGAAAAAACTGAAGTTCATGGAGCAATGAATATGTGTTGTGAGTCAATTACCGTCTGCACCAGAGAATACAGAGAAATTACTCTTGTTTTGTACACACTAACACATGTGCAAAACTGTAGTAGTGTGGCTGATTTTCTTCAGAATTCTGGTTAACCAATGATAAACAAACCTATCCGTATAGGCAACTAATGATAAACAAAGACAGTTTTTTTAAACGTCAGAAAATTTGACGTTTAATTGTCCCGTCTCTATGGTCTCTGGTCTGCCCATAAGCAATAGTAATGAGTAAATTTTAAAGTATACTTTCAGGGGTCGACGGTTCATTGGTTGTATTAGCATTTTACATCTAAAAAATACAAGAACCGAAGTTTCGAATGAAGTTTCAAGAAATTTTATAGATGCTTACAAATCTGAGTACTGGATGTGATGTAACTATTCCTACAAAAGCTAGGGATATACGAAATACAGATTGTCTACGTCAATGGTTTGGTGGAAATTTATACTATTCTGACTATAAGTAGTTCATGATCACCAGTTAAATGAACGTCAACGCTTTAGGAACTCATTTCTATAGTTTAGTACAATGAAAGCTCATTGGTGAGACATGCAACAAATGAGCCGAGCAGCCTATTTATCGATTATACTCTCTGCATATATGCTACTTACGGTATAATCCAAAGTGTCGTAACTCTACGTTATTAATAAACGAGTATTTGTTGCAGCTATTACTGTAGGTAAGTTTTGAATGAAAGGCCCCTAAGTTCCTATCTAATATTTGATCCTAATTGCTTTGATACTTACTTCTGTAGTAATATCGAGTAATTTATAAGAACAAGTTTCAAATATTATCTCGAAAGCATTCATTCTACTCACCTTTTCAGTGCAAACAATATTTCACTCTTGCTACTCATCAGATGAATGTCATTATTACATGAAATAGTATTTATCTCAATACGAAGTGGGTCTCTTCTATTCATATTCAGCTTTTATGTGATATATATTTGGACTTTTAAACCTAAATCCCAAAAATGTGCTCTAATTTGCGGCCGAACTATAAAGTAAAATTCGCGAACTAGACTGCTTGGGCACTTCTGAACTAAATCGTTCTCTTTTATTGTTTATTGCGGGTATAAAAGATATCATACACTAAACTATTGATGTTCCAGGCATTTATACGCCGAGTGCTGTTTCAATTCATTAAAAGCATAGATTGGTTTCACAGTTTCTCATGCAGCATAAAATAACATACTAAGTTTGCTCCTTCTTAAATTTTGTGTTTACCTTTCTATGACAGTAGTTTGTTCCTAGTTAACGATTTTTAGAAATTTTTCACTGGTATGCTTACATATAATGAATACCTTGGAATTAAAAAAACTTCTTTTTGAAATGGGTAACACGTCTTTATTAACCACCGCTACACAGGCAATTACAATTAACCATCAAAATAAGCTCGGACACAACGATATAAATATTTAATTAAATGCCATATAAAAACCAGACAAATTCTAATTTCTCCTTTGGAGTTGAGCGCTGCTTCGTTTAATTCCAGTCCTGGAGCATCGTTCATCAACCCGCCTTGACCGTGGACCAGGAGAACTCTTTCTTGTACATGCCGTATGCGAGCCAGTACAGCAAATTGAAGAGGGCGAAGGACATGGGGAAAGCGATGCGGGCGATGCGGTCGATCAACGAGACGCTGTTAATATAGCGCGTACCTGAATGTGAAGCGAAGCAAATTATATCTGAGGTATTCCATCAGTGATGCACTAAGCTTACCTTTTATCACCGCGGCCTCCCGTTCGCGTTGTTTGCGGTATTTGTCATCACCCTTTAGGCAGAGCCAGACTTGTCGTGTCTTGGTAATGACTGGTGGCTCCGTTTGTGTGGTGCGCTCCATGGTGGAGGCATGTGAGGAGGGTGCTTGGAAGATGTGCGTGGGATCCTGAGGAATATGGATTAAGAATATATTTCGTTCAATATTGTTTAACATTTAACTTGCATTGTAAATTGGGCAAATCATGGTGTTGCGCTTGCGGAAACTGCCCGTGACCGACTGCGACAGTTCGCTGATGGACTCGTTGCTGTGCTTCGCAGAAACAATCTGTGCATCTTCTTCATTATCCTCTGCAATTGCAGCATCGATGTCCTCCCACTCATCTTCGCTCAGAGGAATTTCACCGCTGCCAACCTGTCGAAGTGGGTACAAAAGCAGTACTTATATGAAAGGGATTTTTTATTTGTGAGTGTACCTTGGTAAAGTAATGCACACCCGCAAATTCCAACAATGTGGCTATGCAGTAGAGAAAACTCATTAGCAAGAACCAATCAAGGGCGGTGGCGTACTTCACTTTTGGCAAATCGGTGCGCGAGTCGAGGCTGATGGTGGAGAGCGT
Source organism: Clusia tigrina (assembly GCA_920105625.2). Taxonomy (NCBI): domain Eukaryota; kingdom Metazoa; phylum Arthropoda; class Insecta; order Diptera; family Clusiidae; genus Clusia; species Clusia tigrina. The sequence goes on from OV050033.1 coordinate 177,859,433, forward strand.
TAGCACGGCGGTAACGCACAGACCCACACGATCACTGGTGGCCTCGCGATGGATCCAGAATGACACCCAAGACAGCACAACAATCAGTATGCACGGTACATACACCTGCGGCAAAGAATGTTTTAAGCAATGATCGTGACTCTAGTACCATCTGCTCTTACCTGTATCAGAAAGTATCCCGTATGCCGCTTCAAGTTGAATGCCACATGCAGTACGGAGAAGTCGCCTTCGCGACGGGTAAATGTGTTGTTGCGGTGCCGCATGCTTATCAAGTCGAACTGATTCAATGTCATGCCGGGCACAAACGAAACCGCATCATCCTGTCCTTTCCACTCGTAGACCAATTGGCGACTGGTGTAGCCATCTGCAAGGATTCGATTATGACATAATTTGGAAATACTCAGAAATTTTTTAAGCTCACAACTGCCAATTATCAGCGGGCACGATTGACGGTCCATTGGAAAGTTTTTCAGTTCCATGGGGCAAGTGGCTTTGATCGTCAATCTGTAGTGGTGCGTGTTTAAAAGGATTTTATTTACAGAATTTATTTTGGCTGCCTTAAATACCTCATTGAGTACAAAATTCCTCCATCCTGGTCTAAACGCAGCAACTTGTTGGGCACGGTGATGGTGTGTATGTGGGAATGCTTGCCATTATAAAAGTAGGTGTCCGGGCGCCAAATCTTATCCAGCATCTGGAAATACATTAAGGCAGACAGATAGATGATGAAAATATGTCAGTCTCAGAGTCAATTCCAGTTTCAGTTTGGTAGATTAAGAGTGGAGTTCTCACCTTTATGCTTAGTGATAAGCTCTTGATAGGTCCTTGAAAACTCAGCCGCTTGTCGCGCCAGTATTGACGAAAATAACAATCCATAGAGTAATCCATATCGAGCTCAGACACCGGGCCCATGCTGCGTATGAGTATATTTGTGCGCACTACAGTTGGTATTCCTGACAGGATAATGACAGCACAACAACACAAAAACAAAATGAAGAAAACAAGAACTTTAAAGTAAATAGAGAATTAATTAAATATTAATATTCCAGAAACAAAGGAATCGATTTTTAAAGTAACTTTCTGTGACTCTAAATTAAAAGCATTAATAATAAAACATATCCTCATTCGGTTCCATAGATAGGTTATGCGAAAATGTCTTTATAGAATGAACGTTAACATATTCAAGACCCGATATGGGTACACTAGATCGTATGTCAATAAAAACCTCCTAGGATGAGTTAACTCTGTTCATCCCTCATTTCTAAAAGCTCTTTAATATTTTCCAAATATCCCGTAGAACAATGCAAAAACTCTGAAATGAACTTTAATTCTGGACCTAAATATGTTTTGCTTTCCATTGGGAACCGCCTCCTATTTCAGGCATTTCCAACCCACCTACCTTGCCCATGAGTTGGCAGCTGAGATTGTTCGTAGCTCTTCAGCAGATTCTCCAATAAGATCGATATGTTGCGGCTAAGCATGTCCGCCGATGCAGTGCGTTTGCGTATATTAACCAGTGTGGGCATGACCCCAGCTGTGTCATTGATCAGTGCTTTTGAAGTTGCAGTGGTGGTTTCATGGGGCTGCGTGGACTCTGCATACCGCTTGACACGGTGAGCTTTCATTGCGCTTCTGCCTACTCCGTCTTCGTAGTAGTCTGGAGTGGCGCGAAACGATTCGTATATACGCGCAATTTTGATGTCCGGTGGGATAATAGGTGCACGGAACTGATTTCTAACAACTGGCAGGGGTTGCACTCTCTCCGCTTCTGTGGCAACTGTGGCTGTGGTGCGCCTGTGGTCGGGTGAAACTATAGTGTAACCTGAAGTGCTGTTGAAACTCAAGCTTACCTCATTTGAGCAACAATCCATCTGCTGGTGTCATTTACGTTCAGTGGTTGCTCCCCATACGAGGTGGTGATTCTCTTCGTATGCTTAGGATCAGTTGCAGCTGCGGAAGTTGTTGTTGCTGTCGTAAATGTCGAGAGATTAATTGCTTGCGTTGCATTGTAATCAGCACCCACTGCAGTGGCCGCTAACTTCGTGGTGGTAGGTGTACCCTGGCAGTGCAGCTTCAGCAGTCCTATCCGTAGAGCAAAGCTGTAAGGGGAAACGGCAGGAAATATACTGAGGACTTAGTGAACAGTCAGTTAGGATTGAAACTATGTTAATTTTAATTGAATTATAATCCTGCGAGAAAACTTTTCCACCGCAGGAGCACGCTGCTCTTAACACATTCATTAAATTGCAAAAACAAATGCAGTAAATCGTGCTGAGCTTCCTCATGGGGTTACATAATAAGTATGTGTCGATTTGTCGCCTCAACTACCGGGGTCCTTACGCTGCTGTGTGTACTCGTGCTCAATAAGACTTGCTTTCTTGCAGCTAAAAGGGATATAAAAAGATAAGCGCACAGCGGACACAACGAAGCAAAGTCACATGGGAGTCGTAAAATAGGAAAAGTACTTCTGTGCCACTTTGACTGCACATCATTAGTAGAAAATAATATAACACTTCAGCGCGGCAACGTATTAAAGGATAACTGTATAACTGAATCCTTGGGGAAGGTTAGAATTTAGTTTCACACACGAAGTGTACAAGATTTACTTCATTTAAGATTTAATAGCAGCTCCAACGAGCGCAACAAAAGCAACAATGTTGTTGCTCTACAAGAATGCCTACAAAATTTCATTCACACATTGTGTGCTCATAATTGCGCTCTGTGATGCCGCGTGAGGGGGACCCGGGTGTGAGTTAGAGAAAACAGTTTAGGAAACAGCTTGAAGCTGTGATTCTTTTCTGTGCGGCAATTAAATACTTGAGGAAAACTATTTGCCCCAATGTGCAGGTGTACAGGTGTGTATGCAGCATAAGTAGTAAACAGGCACACACACACAAGTACTCATCTACACACACAGGCATACACAGTAACGTATTGTTCTGTGCGTACTGCGTAGTAGGACATGGTCAGTTGAGAACGTCCGTTCTGGTTTCTTGCTCTTCTTTGTCAAGCCATTGAGAAGCACTTCTCCGCTAGGCATCAGGAGCCGAGGAAGCTGTTTGGGCTCCAGTACATTTCTTACTTAAAATTACTCACCCCAGTTGGGAATTTGTGACACTGACATTGGCACCGCAATTACCAATCCTTGATTAAACAATATAAAACACTGATTTGTTTCGTGTGCTAAATGCCTGGGTATGTGTGTAGTGCATTAAGGGGTCGATGTTAGGAGACCTTTGACTCTAGGCTCTCTTGATATGTCCAACTGTCGTGAACATGTCATAGTAGTGGGTGGTATTCACAAAGACCACCCAGTTGTTTGGTACGTGCCATTCCTTTGAATATGATATGATATTCGCCGCTTCAGTTGTGATTGTTTCCTTCACAGAAAATAATGAAAACTTGAATATGGCCGAGAAGTTGGTCCCTTTCTGAGTTTGAGTTTTGTCCAGAGATATTGGTAATTGGTAAAAACTCCCAGCTCGTCGGAGTGGCTACGATGAATAAAGGAGCACAAATATATTCGGAGATATTGTAAAAACAACAAATTTGGTGATGTAAAATATAACCTCAGCAGCAATTGGGTAAATTTCGTGCCACCACTTCCATGTAGGGCACTTCAAGATGGGTTAAAAAACAAGCCATTTGTTGTCGTGAGGTTTTTGGTGGAGTTGGCAGCAAAGAATTTCAGCAAAAATGTAAGGATCAATTGTTGCATAGAACTAGTTGGGTGCACTTCCTAGCTATTTCCTCTCAACCTTAAGGTACAGGATGTATGAGAAGCTTATAGAGAGAAGACAAGCAATTTTTAACTTATTTTTTCTCTTTGCTTATGTTCAAAATTTATGCCTAATCCTATCCTAAGACAGATTCATAGACTGGTTTAACGTGCAGGAAACAAGTCTCTAAAAAGTTGGCTACAATTTTTTCTTATTAGGGTACTCGTAAAATACTCCATGAACTTAGATGTGAATATTGAGTATTCCAACAGAAGGACATATGGTCCAGCATCAGTTTAAGTAACACATGTGATTTATTTGTGAAGAAGTGACAAATTCGTTCGTTTGGCGGACGACAACTCAATCAAAGACTCCAAAGATGTGAAATTTCACAGCCATGCCAAGTTTTTTGCTTGGTTTTTCAGTCTACCATTTAATAAAAAGGATCTGTTAATGAGAGATGTATTCACACAAATCATATATTCGTACTACGAAAATATTTTGGACCCAGTGGTAAACACCTGAACTATTTTGAATATATATCGGAAGAACCAAGAATCCATACTCCGATTCCATATTCTCGACCTTTACATTTTCTCTAATTTCATTATCTCAAAAATCATATAATGATATCGTTCCTCCTTGTGCAGTCAATGATTGCCGCCAGATTAATTTGGAATGCGCTCATAAATGACAATTTTTCATCTCATTTTCATTGAGCACATTATGTGTGACGATTTGCATGTTTCTAACATACTACATATTCAGTTCATTTATTACTGAAAAGGAAACTTCAGCAGGAGCAACATCGTCATCTCATTGCCAACGGCCCACAACTGCCAGGCTTATTGCTACGTCATTTCTATGAAGCGTACGCTTTTGAAACCCGCTCGTTGCATCGAATCTCGTATTTGTCACTACAACACCTGAGGAATATTCGCTTATGAGCGATCGCACCCAGTGTAGGGGTCACAACACCTACAAAAAGGGAACAACTCGGGTTGCTGGTTTGTAGGCGTGACTTCTTGACTGATGGCACATATTTTTTAGTGTTGCTGTTTTCTGGTTTGCTGCTCATGCATGGGAAAAATGCCTGTACCTTTTTTGTGAATGAAAAGCATTCATTATTTTGCCGCACATATGCCAAACATGCTTATTTACCGTATTTTGTGCTGTAAGTAGACTTGGCCGCAAGACATTCACCTGTGATGCTCTGCCTGCTCCTCGTGGTGGCGGAAGGAAAATTAAATTCCATACGTTATTTGCAACATAAGAGAGAGAAACACACAGTCACACACACACGCAGGACACACATTCCGAAGCTGTATGCAAATGTCCTTGCTCGTGCAGGCATGCGAGCGAAGAAAAACGCAAGCATATAAAGGGCTAAGAAATTTTTAGTCTATCAACACCTGCGGGGCAATTTGTTGTTTCGAAATAGTCACATAAGCAACAACACTGTGGGCACTCCGGACCAAGTATTTGGGGTTAGCTGATTACGCTTAAGAGTAATTAACTTCAAATGGACTGAAAGTGAAACATTTCTGCTTATGTGGTGCAAATATTCCTTGCGCGTTTTTGACGCGGAATGTTCCGAAATGAGCGCTTTGGTTGGACTTTCGTATTACAGGAATTTTTTAATTGATAAAGTACTCTTTTGACAGCGTAGAAGGTGCGAAAACACCAGTCCCCATATAAATACTTTCATTGTAAACAAAAGTGGAAATGACGCTGGCTCCTAACGTATCAAATATTGTTGAATGGTTATGATCGATTTTCTTCTTTTTGAGGGGCTCATTGACTTCTTCAGTATCTACGTACAGTATCAAGTACATATAGACTACTACCGAAACTGACGTATCCTATAGAAATAGAGGTATCCTATGGAAATTGAAGTATCCTATTGAAATTGAAGTATCCTTAAGATGATGCCTGAGGTTGTCAAATATACTCGCAATTTTAACGCCATGGAGCCATTGACACGTTATATGCCGCGTGGCCTCGTCTTGATGAAACCACCTGCCTAACAATTCCAAATCATCAAACCCATGACCGAAAAAAGTAGGTTTCTATTTGCTTATAGTAATGGCATTGGGTATAACAATCGGTCCTTCGTTATTTTCGAGGAACTACGGCCTGGTGAAGAGCAGCCCTACCACTCTGGATCGCATGTGGGGTTTTATCTTCCGAAATTCGAGTACAACTCATTTGTCTAATTTTCTCATAGGGGACGAAATCTGCCTCATCGCTTATTCATTATTATTCAAATCATTAGTTTCAAGCGAACTCTGACTTTAATTTAATCAGTATGACTGTCGGAGGTTTGATATTTTTGCAGATTTTTGCATGGGATTCTAAGACTTTCGGTCTCTGATTCAACTTTTCATTATAGACATTTTCTTAGAATATCTGTCGATCAGTCGATGGCCAAAGTGGTTAGGAAATACAAGAACGAAAAGCTACAAAAACCAGTTAACGAGGTGGTGTATGGAAAGGGGTCTTCCACTTGAAACTTAATTATAAACAAGGTTCCTCTCCTCAGCCAAAGGAGTGCTTAAAGAGCTGATTTGATATGGTCATTGGCCTCAATGTACGATGTACTTGAGAGAGTTGGACATTTAGTTCTTTTAGTGATTTCATATTGAGCAAGCATCCAACTTCGTATAATACCAGCTCGGTTATGGTATTGTCTCTGTCCTGTAGCTATGTCACCTCCAAGCAGCCAGCACCATAAAAACACACAGTGTCAAAGTGATTTTGGGGATACACACTTCCACTACTTTACGTGGTCACTGGCTCTATAAAAAACAATATTTAGTGAGACCCCAACAATATACATTCACTTTAATCCATATACTAACTTATACACTTTATTCCTCTTGCATGTGTCTGTATATCAATTGCTCAAATGTCCTGCAATGTGGTTAGTGATTGTGAGTAGTTGTGCCCCCTTCATACCATCGCTACTAGTAAACCCCCACCCGTCTGGGACCGTCATAATCAGTTTACGATAAGTGCCTGCACTGAAGAACCCTTCGCCAAGCAACAATCACGAAGCGCCTGTGTCATACTCAATAAAAGCAACAACTTCCTTCGCTGGCATTGATTGGGGTCATCTTTTGGCCCGCATAAAGTTCAGCGAAGTATTGAAGTTTATCAAAGGACATGATAATCAGAAGTAAGCAGCCTCACATACGCGGAGGTACTACTGTGTTATCCATAAATCCTTTGGCTGGTGACGCGCTTTAAATATGACGGCTTTAAGCGTAAGTGGCGTGGCAATATTCAATATTCCTCTGCCCAAGTTCGCGTGTATGTGTGCTCTTGAGTGTGTCTCGATGTGGATGTGTGAGTGTGTGTGTCAGTGCTCGTTTGGATCTAAGTCGGTCGGTGTAGCACGCCGCTGCGGTAAATGCACTGCTGCTGCACTTAACCTAAACTGTTTAGTGTGACAGCAAATTTGCTTGATTTGCAAATTTGGTTGTTTGAAATTTTGTTGCTTTGTTCCAATCCTATGGCTTGCAGCAAACGCTGGTCATATGTGTGTAGGTGGGTGTGAGTTTCTGTGGTTGCGTGTGGGTGTAAATCAGTCAACATAATGCAAATGAGCAACTTGTGCTCAATAGTTTTCTTGTTTGGCAGCAGTTTTATAATTATTGAATATTAATTATCGATTGCCAGCACATAGTGCAGAGTCGCCCAAGTGCGGATGTGACATACGAGTATCACAAGGGTGATACTAGCAATTTTCATTTGCATGTAGAAGTGAAAAACGATTTAAATATTCCATTTCAATTTGTTTAAGTAAATTTAGTGACTTGTGTTGAATAGGTATAGGAGGAGATGCATTTGAGGCGAGTAATGTATTGTAAGGAACCGCAACCCGAAAATAATTGCTGCCATACCACTAGCACGAAATATATGTCACTATACTGATTAAAGCTTATGCTGTTTCATATAATATCATTTCATCAAAATCAGCGGAGGGTTTAACTAAACGGGTCACTTATGTCGTAGTTTTAGCAATCTGGCCAGTTGTCATGTCAACATATTGGAATTAAGGAAAATAAAATTAATTATAACCGATCAATCCGTTGAAGCCGCCAACCAGGCCACCTTATACCATTTAATTGCTTAATGTCCATCCTTCATATTCAGAGTAATGAGCATTCATATAACCATTAAGAAGAATTGCTGATTGTATCAGTTAAAAGTATAGTTATATGATCCTTTAGAAGAGTGGACAAACTTTTGGGTTGAAAAAAGAAAGGTTTGGTTAAGATCTACGCAGCCCGCAATATGAGCCGTGGTTTTATAAACCGCCTTTCGTAGGTCATCCTCTTGTATCCTTTTGTATCCTCTTGTATCGTAGGTCAATTGCATTTCCTTAACTTAGTCACATTATGTCATATCATATCATACAATTAAGAACGCTGTTGACATGAGAATGGTGGTGCTCCCTAAAAGTATGCAGTAATTTTCGCTGTGTTCAAATCTTTTCTTGTAATTATGAGATCGACCGCTCTAAGTTTTAAATAGAGAGGAGCCGGATACAATTTTGGCTACAAGGAGTAATACGATTCAAAATTGTGTAGAACGAAGTGGGTAAACAGAGGCCGGAGTTCGTTGTGAAATAAGCAAACTGTAGGTTTCTTTTCAAAGACGCGAATTCAGGATACCTCCTCTAGTTGGGCAAGGCTGGTGTATATCAGCACAAGGAGGCAATTTAATTTAAATAAGGCTGGTCAAATTGCGTCTAGAAGTCCATTCGTTTTGTGCTAAGTTTGTCATTTTAAGAATAGCGAGAGTCTCTTAGAAAGCTTACAGATTGCCACCAACAAAAGGTGCGATGTATATTAATGCATTTAGGCACCGTTGAATTTTTCGATTCATAGAACTTTAGCAGACAAAAACCACAACCACTGAAACATCATTCAATACGACATACTCCAACTTAGACTTTAGTTTAATTGAAGCTCTTCTTCTGTCACGATCAGCACAAGTGATTGTAATCAATCAATAGGGATAACACACTTTTGAAGCTGTATAGTATTGCTGGAGTACAATTGATGAGTATGCTATGCCATTTCTTGGTACAAAAGTAGAACAATCAAATTGTGACTTATGATATACAGGAGAGTGCTCATCATAGATGGTCCTAGTTGAACCTTGACTTCCACAACGAAGTTCTAAATAGTTTGAATTATTCTCTGAACAAATAAAGTTTCTTAAAAGAATCAACTAAACCGCAGATGGCAAATATCTATATCTCTATTTATAAAGGAAAATCTTTTCCGTCTGCACTTTTTGTTCTTACAACAGTTGATTTGGGATAACACCGAGCATATTATTTGTAAATTCCTATTGATTCAGACCGCTCAATTCCAGTGAATGTGGCACTGAATATGTCGATCCTAGGGTCCTGCTGTGTTTTCTTATAAATCAGGCTGCCACATGGTGCTGCTAAGTTGGCAAATTTAATGAACTCTCAAGTGGCAATGCAAATAACCTCAGTTATATATGGCGAAGAGGCTTATCGCACGGAAGCATTCTGCATCCGCAGACGCAGCACAACTAAGCGCGTTATCAGCGCAACCGAAGAATTCGTAACTGTTTGCAGAGAACGAATATTTCGAATGATTTTGTTTCGTAAACTTACCAAACCAACAAAAGCAAAGGACGCTTGAGCACAAACATTTCCGCTATTAATTCTTATTACTTTTTAAGTATGAATCAGTTCTTTACCACACTTAAGACGACACTCACGAGCCGATTTTTCGATACGGATCTAAAGAATGCTTACTCGGGCACTGCGCGCCCGCCAAACCGAATTTGTCTATTTGAATTTAACGCGCGCTCTAATGCGAAAGCTTTCGTCACACAAATGGTTGCACTGCAACTGATGCGGGCACCACAACGAAATTGCCTCAAATGCTGTCAGAACATGGAAGCTTGCAAGCCTGCCACTCGGCTGATTCTTCCTTGGCGGACGTTTGTGTGGTGTGTGTGTGCGAGTGTGAGTTTTGGCGCCCAAATGTGACAGTTGCAATGCGGCGAAATGTGTGCATGCTGCCGTGTGCGAGAAGCCGCATTTGACATGCGCAGTCTGGCATCAGATGGCGAGGTAACTCGACTGTGCAGGTGCAGCAAGTGGGTTGGAGAATGGAAGCGGAGGGACATTATTGTCTAGAAGCAGCGCAGTTTATTTACTTGGAAAATTAACGTCGTCGACTTATTGTTCTGCGATTTTGTGTAAATTTGTTTTGCTGATTCGCTTTTCTATTTTCCATTCCAATTTTCACGCTGTACTCGTATTTATTCTACCTTCAGGAAAGATTGATTCCATGTGTTTAGGAGTGTTTTTGCAATTGACTGGTACTATTCTGCTTAACAATTGAACTACTCTTCGAACTAACGTTCTGAAGCATGCCTATGGCAACAGTTGTACCAGACCAGACATTGACTTATGACTAATTGGTTCCATATCAACTAAATACGAAAGCCGAGACTTTTCAAGGTGGGTTGCGCTGCTATTGATGTACGATTTGACATGACTTACAGTCTAGTTCTCCCTGTACTCTTCTCTGTATGTGAACTTAGCCTTAAATCTTCAGGTATACGATTTGACATGACTTACAGTCAAGTTCTCCCTGTACTCTTCTCTGTATGTGAACTTAGCCTTAAATCTTGACATGACTTACAGTCAAGTTTTCCCTGTACTCTTCTCTGTATGTGAACTTAGCCTTAAATCTTCAGGTATACGATTTGACATGACTTACAGTCAAGTTTTCCCAGTACTCTTCTCTGTATGTAAACTTAGCCTTATATCTTCAATGCCACTCAGAATCTTAGGAATTAATATGTAATTTTAACAACTAGGAAATACTATTGAAGGGTTTTGGACTATTAACCCAATGTTTCTACTGCGTAACTAAGTTGGGAATTTCTTCGTTGCAGATCTGTACACACTAATATAGTTCTTCTTCATGTTGTAAGGTTCATTTCGTAGACTTCGGATTCCCGAGTATACAATTCCAGGCTTGATGGAGTAGCGGGAGCAGCTGCGTTAGTATTGGAATACGTTAACGATCTGCAACAGATGCACGATCTGTTCAAGTTAAAGTCTTGAAATTATAACAAAAAGATTGAAGATGAACTTAATAAAAATGCAGTTGATATTCTCCACTGTAGCTGATCATCAACGAGTCAATAATTTTTAGAGCATCATTCGTTTTAACGCACATTGGGCGAGAGACAAGCGTCACTGGGACTGGTTTGCAATTATATGACTATTAATGTCCGAATTATAGATTTAAATTTTGAAGTGATTAAAAAATTTAAAACAAAATAAGAACCAAAACTTTAACTTATCGTTAAATTGGCATTTGAACACTTCCGTATAAATGGGAGAAAGTTTACTACGAACATTAATAATCATTCAAGTCAATGCTGGCACAACTGTAGTACTGAAATGAAGTAAATCAACAGAAACTTCAATCACTTTAAATCCACGATTGATTATAATGCAATACACTGCCAATCGTCCTTTCAACATAGCCACTGTATCATTAAATGTGTGCATGAGTGTGAAATGTGATTGACACAGGACTTTCTCGTCAATGAATTCTTTCAGCAAATACCTTGATTTTAGCTTCTTGTGTGCATCACTCTGAGGTCTGATGTAAATAAACCACGTTAATTACGCAAATGGGTTCTTGAGTAGCAATTCGTGTAACTGGAGTGATAAATTGGGAGTTGGCTTATCGTACTGAAGTGCTGCGTATCCGCCGGCAAAGCTAAGATAAAATTGTGAAAACCGCAAACAGAGAATTCGGAGAGGATTTTCAAACAGTTTATTGTCGCAAAGTTAGCAACACAACAAAAGTAAAGACATTCGCTATTAACTCTTATCTCCTGGTTAAAAATTGTTGTTTTAATTGTTTCACATACTTGAAGGGACATTTCAGTGCCGCTGAAGGATGTAATTTTCGCCGAGCAAATGTTGAAGAAGTTTTTTCAAGTTTGTTTACAAACATACTTTAATCGATTTGCTGAATTCTTAAGTAGCAAAATTTAATGTTATTGTATAATTCGAAAAAGTATAAAAGAAACAATTTTTGCCACAAATGTAAACGCAAATCTTAGAGGCTGTTTCAGCCTGATGCTTTTCATTGCCACTGGATATGGTAAGTAGGAAAAGTCAATAAATAATAACAAAACATACCTTTGCACAATAAAAATAGCTTTAGCTGTAACCCTGTCCAGAGCTCTAGTTAAAAACAATAATAATTAAGCAACAATTTTATGGATTTTAAGTTTCCTTTTTATTTAAAATTAACATTTTGCCATGGTCGACTAATCCAGTACAAATCCCGTTTAATGCTGAACATGTTAGCCTGTGTGTTCTAGAGGGTGGTGTGGTGGTGGGCGTGGGATTGGTGGTGTACCGAACACTGGTGGTGGTAAATGTGATACATCAGCAGCCACAAATGCGATGATCGAAGCGATGAATGCGAAGAAGATTAATAACTGCAAATAGAGGATCAAGATTTATTCAAAAACAATTTTCGAAAATTTGCCCCAGTGGCTTGGTTGGACTTACTTTCATTTTGATGCTGATATTCGTCAACTGTTGCTGCTGTTCAGCGAAACTGTCCGTTTTATACTGCAAGCGATAAACAAACTGCAAGAACTAGGTTCTTGCGGAACTAGTTTCCTTATCATGTTTGCTGGTTTGGAATTAATGCTGACTATTAATATTCAAATATATCATCATATACAAAGATCTACATTCACGTGGGGTATACAGACGTCAGCAATTGACTATAAAACAAAGATATACAGAATTATCAGAAACAGTCGAAAACTAGTTTCATTTTGTTGGGAAGGAGTAAATGCCAACACAAAGTCGCACTTAAAAGCTCTTAATTTGATGATTAAGTATGCAGTGCTGCAGCTACCGATTATTTGGGAATTGGCCATTACGATTAGCTTTATGCGAGTAGAGACAGTAAATAGCTGGGGAACGTCTACTTCTGAGAATAATATTCTAAAATTAACTATTAAAGGCTCTGTTTATAAATTGACTGACTTGATAGTATGATAGTCAATCAACAACAGATCATGGTCATCGAATGGTATAAGGCAGCTCAATTGTTATATGAAGAAAATAAGATTGAGCAGAACAAATCGGTTCATTCAATGAAAAAATTCGAGTGGATCTCGATAATTTTTCTAATGAATTACCTGTTAAAATCGTATCACAATGGGTCATTATGTGTGCTCAAGTGTGCTTTTGGCAAACTGGGCGGCCACTTCTACCTATCTACCTACCTACCTACCTACCTACCTACCTACCTGTTAAAATCAAAGCACTTCCGTATATAAAGGTAATTGTTCAATTTTATATAATTTTAGAACATTGGTGATATTTGTTATGAGAGAGAGGAGTTGACTTTCTCCAATTTACTCATAACGCTTCTAGGTTAGGTTAGGTAGGTTGGGGAGCCGCATCACCAATACACCAGTGATTCCACTTAGACAACCAGTTCCGTCCGTTGTGAGCTTCTATTTTCTTTAATTTTTTGTCAATACTCTTTTTCCTTTTGGCGTGTGTTCTGTCCAGATGGTCTGTGCGTCCAGTATACCCGACCAGTCGACTTTTGCTACAATTAGCCCTAAACACTCATCACGTTTAACTTAGAACTTTGACTTTCATGAATGAGCTGTTACGACCATATGAATCGCAGTTTTTGCGAATATGCATGACTTCATGAAAACTTTCCTAACCTGCCAACATATTGAAATTAGATTCGCTACGGAAAATCAACGAAGGTCCAAAAAAAGCTGATTTATTTGTTATGAAGTCCTGAGTAGTCGCTCAACGAAAACGAAAGTCAAAGTTTAAGTAAAAGTCATGAGTGTTTAGGGCTTTACTGACAATGTTCTTCTTTGAAAAAATTGTGTGTAATTTATTGGCTTTATATTTCAGTCCTTATATACTGGATTTGTGGCCAACTTCAGTTATTCCGGCAGCTAAATGAAACTACGGACAACCAATTGCACCACACACAAAACATTCTAATAATCACCCAGGGGACATGCAATTGCAAATATTTGAAACGGCATTGTAAGTATTTCCAAGGGGAGTTGAATTTGGCAACTATTTTACCAGTTCTAGGATTTTATACCACCGTCTTGGGGAAGGGAACACTTAAAGAAGGGAACCCCTGATATTTTCCGATTCTAATGTTGTTCATTGCTTTCCGTGTTTTATGTAATTATAACGAATAAAGTTCAAAGAACTGAATGCGCTTCTGGTGGAGCGCTGCAGGGCGAGTTGCCTGCTGCTTGGATTCTTCCATGTATTCAGCTGAAATAGTGTTGTCCGCAAATGTAAAAAAGATACTGTTAGACAAGGACCACAAATCACTGATTAAACGCATTTCTGATATAGTCTCAGTAATTTTTATCGAAGTTATTATTCACTCAGTTTTGATAACAAAATGTGCTGTGAAATTGTTAAGGAAAACTTTTCCTTAGCAAGTTTACAGGATAGGATCAGCATGGAATAACAAAGAGCACCACTGTTCAGGTGACAAAGGCAATTGGCGAAGCTTGTGGGGGGAACTCAGAATTGATGGTAAGGAGGGTTAATTACTCATAAGTACTCCTTCATGGTGCTCTGCAGCATGGTCTTTTGGCCCATTTAGTGGTAAATGCGATACATCAGCCAACACAAATGCGATGATCGAAGCGATGAGTGCGAAGAAGATCAATAACTGTGAATAGAGAATCAAAATTTAATCAAAATAAACATGTCCCAGTGGCTGGACTGCACTTACTTTCATATTAATGCTAAATGCCGAATATGCATATCGACCACACAACGATTCAAGCGGGCTCTGTAGAGAATATTGTTAGTGCGACACACGCAACTGCGCTCAATGCAGAATGCTGAATATGCATTTTCGGCAGTGCAAAGACATGAATCGCGCTCATTCAATATGAAGTAAACAAAGCGTGCTTGACCGTGATTTGTCAACCCCAAATGTCGATAATTTGACATTTGAGTGATATTTGAAGATGTGATTTATAGTGACTAGAAACTAAGATAGGAACAATTTATATTAGATAGAGTAAGAGGAAATATGTATCAATATAATATGAAAGGGCCGTCGAGCTGAATAAAGAACAGAGATAATCTGAACTTCTAAAACTGTACCTAGCATTACATCTTCTTCTCTCAGTGCTCTTGCATCAGGGCGAACAAGACCAGCACAAAGAATAGCGTGATCAAAGGCATATTTTGCCGATCACCAGTTCTGCTACAGGGCGTCATTCCTTTCGTTAGGCGTAACTTATGTATATATGTATTCACAGCCCGAACTCCAAGATGACCTTTATACGAAGAAACACCGCACTATATCATTATAGTGACTCATTTCCGCTCAATTTCTCATATGGGAGATAGGCGTGATCTTTGGGTTCATTTAACCGAGTTTTGCACACTGGTAGAGAATTTGTAATGAAACTTACCCTTTGTCTTAAGACAGAACAATGTAGCAAAATGAATCCAATTTTATATAGAACAAGCCTGAATATGCTACTTGATGAATCATCTAAAATTAATAGAACTTCACTTCAATATCACTACGTACCCTTTTGGCCTCTTTAATTTGATCTTTTTACTGCCACTTAGTACGGCAAAAGTCAAACAATAACCTAAAATATTGACAAAATAGAGATACATTTCCTTTTAACCAAGTCCCAGATCCGACTACGGAACTTGGTTCTAAATTGTTCACATACACAGCTGCATTTCATGTTTCTATTTATTTGATTACATTTATTTTATTTTTTATTTGAAATCAAACTTTTTTTCATCTTCGATTAATCCGGTACAAGTTTCGTTTAAAGTTGATTAGAAACTGTCTGATCAACAATCATGTGGTGCTGCTACACAGTCGTGTGGTGCTTTCAGTGCCTTGATTGCCTCTGGAATTACCACCCCTGGTAGAGAGTGTTCAGCGGCCACAAATGCGATGATCGAAGCGATGAGTGCAAAGAAGATAAAGAACTGCAAATAAAACATCGAAATTTAATCAAAGTAAAGTTTGGAAGATCTGCCCCGGCAGCTTGGTGGCACTTACTTTCATTTTGAAGCTGATGTTTGTTAACTGTTGGTGGTGTTCAACGAATCTTTTCCTTATATACTCGAAGTAGCTTTCGCAATCTAGGTAATGGGAATGACTGGCAGTCGTAGCTGGCTGGATAACTAGTTTCCTGATCGCGTTTACTGTGTTGAAATTATGTGCTGAATATTAATATTGAAACCATCATATCGTGTATTTACTTTCGTGTAGGCTTATAAACGTCCATGAAGCATTTAATTAAAGAATAAAGATATGCAGAAAGATCCGAAAGAGTCGAAACTTGCCCACATGTCAACAAGATGACGCACTTTCATAGAAGCACTTAATTTGATAATTAAGTATGAAGTGCTTCAGGTACCGATGTTTTGGAAAGCGGTCGTTGGGATTAGGTTTATGTGAATAGAGACAGTAAACAACTGGGGTATGGCGATTTCTGAGAGTTCGATCGTAAAACTAACTATTAAATGCCATGTTTAGAAACACACTGACTTAGAATTGTACTTTCATAGTCAATTACAATGGTCACACATAATCGAAAGCAGTTCAAATTGGTATGGGAAGAAAATAATACTCAGCAGAACAAATTGGGTCATTCAATAAACCAATTCTTGTGGTACTCTACTATTTTTTCAATGAATTGTTTGTAAAAATCAAAGAATTTTGGTATTTAAAGGTAATTATTTTTAGAACATTACTGAAGTTTGTTAAGAGTTTGCGAGAATTGACATCTTCCAATGTAACCGTATATGTCTGCGTACATTTTCTTAAATTTTAATTCAAGCTCATCTCTTTTATTTTACAAGGAACTCTTTGGAATGATTATGGGAAACTTTGCATTTGCACCGGCAATGATTTATAGTCGAAGTCGAAGAATTAAAACAATTTGGTGGTGCACCAAGGCGAATTGTGTGCTTGCTTAAGTGTGCGTAACGCCGTAGTTGACACGCGCAAACTGGCATCACATGGCAAGTCAACATGTCTGTCGAGGTGCAGTGCGAAATCTGAGTGGGGTAAAGAATGCAGCAAGTGTGGAGAATGGAAGCGGAGTGAAATTATTGTGCAGAAGACACTGTTTCGGGGTTTGAGTTTATTTGCTGACGTACTTGTCAGCGATTTTGTGTAAATTTGTTTTGCTGATTCGCACCTTCATGTCAAACATCAACATTCAACCTTTCCTTATTTCACTCCAAAGAAATTATATACGAGTGTCTAAGTGTGTGTGTGAGTGAAAGTGTAATTGACCGTTCCTTTTTTATTAATTGAAATAGTTTTCTAGTCAGCTCACTGGGCCAGCAGATTTGCCGCATTCATTGAGATTCCTTCCTGACCTGCCAGTTAGTATTAGTTGAGTCCGGAGAGTGGTTGCTTGCAATCTTGAAAAATTGTCTCTTAGTCACTTTAATTTAAACATACTCGTAGCTCGCAACCGTGAAATGGCTGCATCAACCGCTCTTTCGCAGATGTCACTCGTTTTCTGGGAAGTGCTGTTAAACTCAACCATCAGAATCGATCATGTTTGGAAACTGCGTGCCATCAATGAGATCATTATCGCCGCTAATGCTGTACGCAGTGTTCACACCATCGCATACTTTGGCAAATCCACCGATGTGGAACCTTATATGCTTGCGGCAAGTGGTACGCCGAAGGTAGTCATTACGGATAGTTTCCGAAGGATAAGGTTCCACAAGGATTTCAATCACAGTATATTTTTCGTGGCAGTGGGCACTTTGGAGCAGCAAGAAGTGTGGCATCGCTTAAACAGGGCTTTTGCGGACAACCAAGGTTCGGCACGGGGAGTGTGTGTACTGAGAAACTATGCCTTCACAGTGCATTTCTTGCCGAAGCTTAGAGGGCACTTCGCTTGGTGTTGGCGCAGAGGATTTGCGAATGTGCTGGCGGTGGTGGAGAGTGGTGACCAAGCACGGGCTTTTGATATTTACCGATACAGTAGATTTCCCGATCTAAACATAGTCCTGCTGCAATTGCAGCCAGAGATGGTGTATTTCCCAGACAAATTCGCGAACCTGCTTGGGTATGGCGTGCGGACGCCGATGCAGTTTGATCCGCCGCGAGTTTTCGCTACTCAGCAATGCCCTTCGAATAGGACGGAAATAAAGGGGTACGCTGCTGAAATGTTTCAAGCCTTTTTGAGGAAGCATAATGGCGCTCTGCAGGTGGTGCAGTTCCAGAATTCCAGTAGTTACAATATACCTGGCATAATTCACCAGCTTAAGCTAGGCAGTGTTGACTTGTCCATGAATCCCTACATCCCTCATAAAGGAGCACGCATCAGTTACCCTATTAAAATGATGCAGTGGTGTGTTTTGGTGCCGTTCAGTGGCGAAATTGAAGCCTTTGAGTACTTCCTGCGCCCGTTCCAACCGCAAATGTGGCAGGCCTGTTTAGCAGGTCTTCTATTTCTAGGTGTTTTGAGAGGTCTGAGCGACTACTTATTGCAGCGAAAAAAGTGCAAAGTGGACTTTGGTAAAGCAACTCTGGAAATGCTGCGTTTGCTCTTATTTCTGCCCATACCAACTGTGAAGCTGGGCAACAGATTCCGCTGGAACACGGCTCTGTACTATCTGCAGGTGTCGACACTGGGCTTCATACTCTCCAATTTGTATCTGGCCATGTTGACAAGTTTTCTCACTAAGTTAATATTCAATCGCCAATTGGAAACGCTGTCGGAAATGGTGCAACAGAATCTCAGCATCAATACAGTTGACTATGAAATTCCTGCCATTTTAATTAGCCGCGATTTGCCTCAGGGCTTCGCAGACTTGCTGATACCCCGCAATGCCGCCGCAATGACACAAGAAATGATCAGCCTGAAAACTGGGCAAGCTTATGCGGTTCGTGAGGACCTAATCAATTTTGTATTGCTGCAGCAGAACCATTTGCTGCGACCCCTCTACCACGTCGCCAGTGAGTGCATTACCACTGTACCTGTCGGTTTCATGATGCCGAGTCACTCGCAGTACGAAGCGGTACTGAACCATTTCGTTCTACGAGTGGCCTCCTCAGGACTCACAGACAAGTGGATGCAGGCAACGGCGTCGGATGGTTTCCGCGCTGGTATACTGCGTATACGCAAAGATAATGCCGTGCCCACGCGGCGGCTGAGTGTGAATCACTTTCAGTTCGCCTGGTTTGTGTTGGCTAGCGGAAGTGCTCTCGCTCTAATATGCTTTCTTGTGGAAAATGCGCGGCGCATAACACGTCGACTCAAATTGTTCGTGATTTACTTCTGAGGGAGTTTTCAAATAATGAAGAAGGAGCCTGAGCCAGGTGCTTAGATGTGTTTATATAGGATTACATCTAGAAACAGTTGGAATAATTACTTGGACTTTTTTGAATCTCACCTCTACTCGCTTAATCACATTTATTTAAATAGTTGTTGTAGACAAATATAAGGGGGTTCATGTATACAAAGCACTCATGATTAGTTGGGCTTTCCGGCACAACTCCAGAGTAAAAGAAAATTGAACGATGGGATCATTCAATGATATAGGTCTGGCGGTAAATAATGTTATACCATGTTTGGTTCAAGTTGGTGGACTTCTTTAACCGAAATACATTTCTGGACTACTTCTTTATATGTAAATTCGGATTAAGTGCGTAAATTTAATACTTCAATTCAATTTTTGTGTATTATTAGTCAATTTGTACTATTTTATATTAGTATACCTTACACCCTAATAAGATGTGTGTAAGGGGTAGGGGAATGAGTAGTAGCAACTAAGGCTTCCGACTCGAAATAAAAAGATTTAGGAAGCAGCATTTTTGAGACCATAACCCTGGACAGGAATTGCCTTCGTTGTTCGGATATCCTGTCTTTGAAATTATTTGACTCTCAGTTTCAGTTAAAAAAATATCTTTATAAGGGAAACTTTTACCTAGTAAGTATACAGGAGAGAAATTCTGGCTAACTGCTAAACACACTTTTGAGAACGCTAATTAAATCTTTGTTTACTCGTACATCGTTGTTTATGGAAGACTCCATAAACGTCAACACTTTTTTGGAACTTAAGGGGTGATTTCCGTTCCGTTAAATCTGCCATAAGCCACTCATATTAACAGAAATCCTGAAGAAGACTCCAGGTAAAAACATTTTCAGGTACAGTTCTTCACGGATAACAGATATTTGGATGGATCGACATATTTTAAAATAGACTGCTACGAACCATTTAATTTGATATGCTACTAAAAGTAACACAAACTGCCTCATGATAATGTGGGGGTTGGCAAAGTTATAGAAGAATAGTAATGGGATGGGAAACATAGAAGTGTTTTTGGTTTGGATTGGAGTTGTGTTAATAATACAATTTCGATAATTGGCGGGCAGGCGTTCAGGGTAACAACTTTTAGCATGGCCCTTGTAATTATCCTGTTGTTTAATATACTTGTTAAATTCCAAAATTTTTGAGGAATGTTACCAACTCCTGGGTAAGGGTTTCTCTCTTTCATATAGATTAGATTAGATTAAAGAAGAACGGGATCTAGTCCCCTAGTCACTGCGACCTCAGATGAGCCTATTGTGACACACTCAATAAGTTACAAATCCTCTGAGAGTCTAGTATTCAAAAAGAATTCAGATATCTTCTTGGGAGATTTGTCTGCAATTTCTGGCGGTTCTAGGTAGTGAGAACCTAAGTATCGTGGTCGAGTCCATATTAGACCGTTACAGTGGCATAGCAAATGCTTTGCTGCTTCTTCGTCTTCGTTACACAATGTACAATATTCAGTATGACTGATTCCATTGTATGTAAGTGTTTCAATACTCTGCAATGACTAGTCAAAAATCCTGTGACAATACTCTGCAATGACCAGTCAAAAATCCTGTGACTATGCGAATGCCTACACGGCTGCGACTAAGTATCTCTGTGAGAATGTTCGGGTATGAAGATTTTAGCCATCCAAATATATTTACTTTCCGTCCAATATTGGTGCGATTCTCTCTCAAGCCATTGCTTGATTTTAAATTTGGTTGAACTCCAAGGCAACCCGGTCCAGTAAAACTAATGGAAGCTCGTTTCCTAGCGAGCTAATCTGCCTCTTCGTACCCTATGTATCCACTGTGTCATGGCACCCATATAAGATGTACTAGGCAGTCCCAAACTAATTTCGCTTTAATTTCGAAGGCGTTAAGTGCTAGTATCGCCGTCCTCCTTTCGGAGTGAATATAGATGTGACTATAGGTCAATCTGTCTAGTTCCTCTCCTAAACACAATTCTATTACATGAATCTCGGCCTAAAAAACCGAGTCTTCTTGGCCCATACTGCTAAATAGGTGCCTTGTAGGGTGTTCCCCAAAGACCCCAGCTCCAACTCCTTTTTCGTTTTTGAGCCATCTGTGTACCAGACATGTGACTTATATATGGGCTTTGGTCTGTTCTGTTCCCAATTCACCCTATTTGGGAATGTAACCTTGAAATTTTGTTGGAAGTTAAATTTGGTCTGACAGGGTGAAGTCTCTTAGAGTGAAGTTATTCTGAATATAATAAAACTTTCATATAATAAAACCTGATGTTTAAGCAAACCTGACTTCCTATGAAGCCGCTGAGGTGAAGAAAATCATAAGAGGGTAGGCTGCAGACAGTTGTATTCCAAGACTGCAATGCTGATAAGCTCATCAAGATAATTAAAATTAATCGATATCGCTGGAATTGGATGAGTAAGAATCAAAACAAAAATATATTCTACTTTAAGGCAGACAGTTGACAATGGAGAAGAGCACACCGAAATCTATACATACAACAGGAACTCGCGGAATACTGTAATATCGCCATTGCTCCAATGAAACAGGCGTGGCGATAAGCTTGTTGAACTACTAACGATGATTATGGACACTTTAGTTTTTTCTCTGCTAGCTGTTGGCTTCAATGTGAAATGCTGTGTAAGTTGTGTGGCAAATTACTTGGCTAGTCACTTCCCTAGACCGCATTTATAACTGTTCTTACTGGAGAGCGAAGAATATAGACCGAGCAGGATATTTGCATTTCACTTTTCAGTTTTATTTAAAATAAATGTTCTTGCCATAATCAATTAAATCCCAATGTAAATCCCGCTTAATGGTGACCATGTGAGTCGTGGTGTCCAGAGTCGTGGTGACCTGAGTCATGGTGTCCTGCATCATGGTGTCCTGCATCATGGTGTCCTGCGTCATGGTGTCCTGCATCATGATGTCCTGCGTCATGGTGTCCTGCATCATGTCCAACATGAGGTAAATGCGATACATCAGCGAACGCAAGTGCGATGATCGAAGCGATGAGTGCGAATAAGATTAAGAACTGTGAATAGAGAATGAAAATTTAATCAAATAAAGATCAGAAAACCTCCCTCAGTGGCTTGTTTGGACTTACTTTCATATTGAAGCTGTAGTTTGTTAACTGATACTGATATTCAGAAAATCCAACCTTTTTATAGAAAAGAATTATCCATCGAACCGATAGAAACTCAAGCAATGACAAGTAAATAATGTTTATAGGCGGCCTCACTGACTACCACAAGATCCCTACACCAGTACGAGTTTCTTGCCGTGTGACTAATATGCGGTGGAAGCCAAAAAATAATGCGAGCAGCGTGAAGAGGGTTAAAGAAGCATAGTGAGTATTTTTGGTGATGATGTCTTGTGTCTGGAAGTCTATTGGGTTCATTTTAATATCAACTATGGATGTTATCCCGGACCTGGAAGGTGAAATTCATTCTTAATGAATATTGAAATTTGACCTGCTTAGTAATTTTCATTGTGAACAGTTTCCATGGTACGATTTCAATGTGAACAGTTTCCATGGTACGATTTCATTGTGAACAGTTTCCATGGTACGATTAGATAAAGAGCTGAATGAATGGGCGTGACTATTACTTGAAACATATATTGTTCATTTCAATAGGAATATCCAAATTCCTGATGATTTTTTGTTTGTTGCTGGATATATTCTCTTTATGCGACGCCAGACGGTCCAATCACATATATCTGTATATATATATCTTCACAGCTGACTTGACTCATCCTAAGTGTTCCAGTCTTGTGAGCTCTACCAATTCTGTGTAGTGCCCGATAACTCAGCACATTAGCTACCGGTAGCGGGTTGAGCAACTGGTTTCTTAACGGGCACACCGTGCACCGCCTGTACTGGTTTCCAATTAATTCTGAATAAATTGAGGCTGTTAATGTCCGAAACTTTTTATTTCAATGAGATGTCCACATACATCAACATTTAATTGTTTCTATAAACAAATCAAAACAAAAAACAAACAACAAAAAAAAATAAACAAAAACTTGCTCAGCTGTGTATCGAGGCTTGTGAAAACAAATTCCAAAAATTTCCTCGAAAATAGATCCTAGTAAGTTTTTGTTTGTATTCGAATCAAATATGCCTCTTGCTTGTAGTATTCATCAATGGAGGCGTCTGTGAATAGCTTCAGAATTGAAAGTTATTCTATGCAAATATTTCAAAGCTGGAATAAGTATTTCTGCACACTCCGACGAGAGTCACACAACTATCATAGTTCCTCAGTATTATCTTTCGTAAGGCATATGTGGGAAAGTGGATTGAAATGAGATGCGAAGAGCATAAGCAATAAGGAGATATTGTGAAAAACTAACATATGAATCCTTCTTCTATCCACGTGCATGGCGTTAGTGATAAGGCTGATTGGGTACTGATTTTTGAATACAACCAAAATGAATATCGGGACCACAATGAGAAACATTACACTTGGTGAATATTGGGAAGAATACGTACGCTATATATCTCTAAGCTGATTCCTTTTAAACTGAAAATCGCAACAACCAAGAAGAACTATGACAATGAAGAATACAGGAGTTCACCACCGCTGGTTAAGACTTGTTGTCTGAATGGACACCCGAGTAACCTGAGATATGCTAATACGGTTCTTAGACATGGTTGTAGTTGGTGTATCTCCTACATGATACGATTATCTACTAGGACACTCAATTACCATTCAAAGCACAATGAAGAGGATTGTGACATTTCCCAAATCGTTATAAGATCTGCTGATAGTTTAATAATGTTTGTTCCAAAATCATATTAATTATGTACTTATTTTGTACAATTGCTCTCTTTAGTAACATCTAATAGGAGGTATGGAATGTATGGTCATTCATATATATATCAGCGTCACTTTCAAAGTCGATTTGAATTTGTCGGTCTGTCTGTGGCCGCCTTTTTTCCACTTGCACCTTAAGTGAGAACCAAATAGCTATATGAACCCAATCCGTTAGAAGACATGCCTACATAGATGCCATTGAAGACGACTCATTTAAAACGGCTACATTTTCGGTTCAGTTGATGATATTATGCCCTCTTGTTCACGTGCCCATCCAGCTTTTGATTTTTGTGGAAAGGTAACGGGTTTTCTGGGATACGCCTCACTGGGTCAAGGTGGGAACTCTTCTTGAAAGTTTATTTTAAGCTTCAAGACATGAATATGTTTGGGAATATGCATGGGAGAATATTGTTGATATGCGCTTATGAAAGTTGTTTTGTGGCATAATATTCGTTCGGAAGAATCCGGTACTGACACCAATTCGAACGTGACTCATTTAGGCGTATTTTTTTGCATAAATATAATTCACTGCTTCTGCATTTCTCTACTTTTGAGCATCTCATCTGAGCATGATTATTATATAAACGGTCTGACTGTGGCAGCTGTGTCAGCTTCGCTAGCTGCGATAACGGCGCTTATTTTTGTTTATCAAATTGAAATTGTTGTGGCTATTTGAATAATTAATTTTGAGCATTTGCTTTGTATTTATGTCTCATTATTTATTTTATTACTTTGACTGTGGAGGAACTGGTTTGATTTGAAAAACAAACAAAATACCCGTAATGTGACCTGGTTGAAGAGGCTCTGATTGTTCTTCCCGTCAGTAATTGCAATTAATTGTAGGATTGTTGTTACAACAGGTTTGCAACTTGTATTTGAGGGAATTCTTATAACTACGAAAGTATAAAAAGGATACGTGACTGGAGAAGAATATCAGTTACAAAACAGCAGATAACCAAACCAATCGAAATGAAGGTACATTTGTTATTCACATTATTTAAGTGTTGGCCTTGATTAACTGATCTCTCATTTTCCTCTCATGTAGATATTTTTCGTATTCGCCCTTTTCTTAATGGTCGCTATGGCATTGGCCGACCACCACGGAGATAGCCATGGTGCCAGCCATCACTCGCAGCCGGCGCCTCATCATGACAGCGGTCATGGTGGCAGCAGCCATGGTGGGAGCCCCCATCATGACAGCGGTCATGGTGGCAGCAGTCATGGTGGCAGCAGCCATGGTGGCAGCCCTCATGGTAGCAGCGGTCATGGTAGCAGCGGTCATCATCACTGAGTAAATCATCAGAAAGTAAACGATCCCAGCTTCTGTTTAATAAAATAAAATGGAGCCAAGTCCTTGGCTAAAAAAAAATTATTTGGTATTCTCTTTTTGCATGTCTTGGATAATGGGTGGGGTAGGGTTTCTACATACAACCATGGGGCAGGTAAACCGACAGTTGTTGAAGATATTCGTTTAGAAATTAGAACAAACTATTGGAAAGGACACCAAGCTATCGAGGTGTTTTACTTCGTAGGACAAAATTGGATTTTTTGTGGAGCCTCAAGCGGGACCCTGAATCTTTGTAGTAGATGAATCTTTGTAGTAGACAGACAGAGATCTGTTCTAGAAATGCATACTACATTTGCTGCGAGGTCTGCCAATATACACTACTGGCATTTATAGTGGAACTTTCGTATTTTTTCTGGATATCACAGCGTTATTCGGTCTCAAGCATGTTCTTCTATTAAAATACACGCAAAATATTTATAATTCTCACATTTGAAATTTATTTATTCGATTAATCCATTGGAGTGGTGCGTCTAAATGGGAACACGGTTGAATTTACATTATTTACTGGAATCTGGAACTTTACTTCTTTTTCAGCAGGGTGGAGTACAGAGCTGGCGCCGCGTAGGCCAGAGGAGCGGGTGCAGCGCTGTAAACGGCTGGACCGGCAGCTACATGGGATGCATAAGCGGTGTATGGAGCTGCGTATGTGGTCCTGTAGGGAGCTGCATAGGCTGTGGTGTAAGGTGCTGCGTAGGTGGCTGCATAGGGAGCTGCGTATGCTGTGGCGTAGGGGGCAGCAGCGTAGGGAGAGGCTGCGTACGGTGCAGCAGCGTAGGGGGCAGCAGCGTAGTGAGAGGCTGCGTACGGTGCAGCAGCGTAAGTGGTGTAGGCAGGTAAAGCTGCAGCGGAATAGGTCACTGGAGCGACTACGCTAGCCTGGGCGGCGGCAATGCAGAGTACCAAACAGATGAGGAACTGCAATTAGGAAATAAAGTTAGTGTTAGAATGCTGCCAATGGTGGAGCACTTCAATGCGGATACTTACTTTCATTTTGTTAGATTTTAATTGAAACTTGTTGTTTGCCTGTGGAGAATTGCCAATGAACTGATACCTTAACCAGCACTGAACTCATAATTTATACCAATTCACAAACTCTGCGCGCTTATGACACAAGTCCGTCAGGTCAGTGCGAGTAGTGGGCCAATCGGTTGCGATACAAATCAATCACAAAACATGACATTTCATTTTGTTCTGCACATTGTGCGGAAACGAGTTTCTTGGATTACTCGCTCATAATAATCTAAAAGTAGTGCTGGAAATATTTGTCCAAATTCTGCTGCTAACTGTGCTGTTGGTGTACGTTGAACGCGGATCTTTTCTATTGTTTCATAATTCTGGGTTCTCCCACACAAGGTTATACATTGTAATCCCATGACGTATCAAATGGGCCATTTACCACTTTGTGTGGGGCAGATTTGTTGGAATGTTCAACATAACAACCGCAGTTCGAATTACGTACGCGTAATTGTCAATTAACTCAATTACTTTTACCAATGATTCGGGTTTGTGTGTGTGTGGACATGGTTCGAACTGCGGTAAGGAGAATTTTCTTTGACTTTATGAATTAATTAGTGAGTATATTGAACTAGAAGAGTTATGAGTATATTCGTAAAAATTGTGTGAACATTGCACCCGTGTCTACATTTACTGATAAACAGTTCTTCTGAACAACAAAGTAATTGCCTAGAATTTCCTGAGCTCTTATCTGAAACAGCTAATCGAGCCAACAGTTCCGTTTTCTCTGAGAGAGTTCGCCAGTCATCTACCTACGCTAAGCCTTCTTAGGTGGCTACCTGTCAAATTATCATACGAATAGAAAAAATCATGCTGTCAGACATATTCACAAATCGTCTTAGTTAAGAACTGCAAAAGAGAATTAAGAGGAAATACCCAAATGGTATCAGAAACTAAGATTCTAATCTGCAGCACAGGTATATAACAGCGAGATCAGTAGAGGGAAAGTGGGGGTGCTTTTCGTGGATTTCGTTGTTGTTCGTATGGGAAAGAGCTCAAGGAATTCAAAGTGACATTTGTAGGACATCATTGGAAAGTAAACTATCAATTGAAATGATATCATTGGAAAGTAGATGATTAATCAAAAATTAAACTATAATGGATACAATTGTTTTTTCAGAGATTTTTCCGAGCAGACTCTTAATACTTTCAGTGAGGAATGAACAGTGAACACGTGAACGCTTTTTCCTGTACGAATTCGTTTACGGGGATTCTTTGTGACGATAATTATATTCGCTCTCCAATTCATCTCTACGGGTTTTCAGTTTTTGCCCCATATTCCCAGACCACCCTAGTTAATTTATTGATTTTAACACTGCCTTCAGTGTGTTTATTAATCGAAGCAAACAAAGCCTGACTCACTTCCTCATTTTTTTATTTCTTCAGTATTCTGGAATTAAGAGACTTTTTCGAATTTTGGTGGCCTTCTTTTGGCAGATTATATAAAGGAAGCTGGGACTGTCACCAGTAAGCACGTGTAGATTCTGCACGGGAGCTAAAGAAACACCAGAGCTCCTTTTAATGAACTGCGAAGCCTAGGCTTGCAGTAGGAAGAAATATCTGGGGCATTTCTGGCCCGTGGGCAGATTTATTAGAGCAGCGAACCGCAACTCAGTGCTAAGTTCCCTTCGACTAATAGAAGATCCTTAATAGGCATATGCAGGAGGAGTTGATTAGATCAAATTGGTCGAGCTACATCTTCCCTCTTTGTTTCGTTCATTCAGTCATTCATATAGGAGCAGTGTTTTCATAGTGGTGCTAGATGGGGTCTCCCATTCAAAATTAGAACATTTTTTTAAATTTTTTTATGATTCTTGAATTCATAGCTCTCTCGCGCCTAATATAGGCACTAGAAGACTTCTGGAGAATTCGTCACAGATAATATATACTAAATTCCTCAACTTGAATTGATGCAAATAAATGCCAAAAGAGATTTATGAGAAGACTTGGGTAGTTAACAATAATCACAATCAGTCTGGACCCATTTGTCTGAAATATGTGATTCGTCGACCACCGATGAGTGAACTATTATTAGTTTCTTCGTCCTCATAACCCTGAATGAAGTGAAAAATTGCGCGCCGTTGATGAAAGTGTGGAAGAGAGCCCAAATATTTCAAATCACAGGAGAATTTTATACAGGTAATTGGTGACATTTCAAGATCTATTGCGATTAATGGAAGTCTTGCATATAAGGCATCCTCTGAATTCTTTGGCAGCTCAACCTTTTGTAAGGGATATACAGGGTAATACAAGGAAACAGTATGGAAACCAACAAAAAAAGATTACTTAATACTTTTGGTAGTGGATTCTTTAGGGAATTGCTCGGCTCGTATATCAAGGTATATAAATCCCATAGACTACCTTTCGACACCTAGATAATTAGATGTGTATTTAGGAATTTGGGCTGTGTAGAATATTGTGGGCTGTTTTGGGTCAAAATAAACCCGGATTAACAAATTCACACATATTTATTTTTTATATTTTATTTATTTATTCAATTATTTTAATTTATATTATATAAATACACTTTTTTATTTGTTATTATATATTTTCTAAAAATTTTCGGAATACATTTAGAGTGCGTGTATTTAAAGTATGTAATACTATGAAGGTGATGAATATTTCATACGAGTATGTACTATATGCATTCTCGTATATATATGTACACATTGAATACTATGTAAGTGACTGACGATAAAATCTGCTAAGGTGAATTTAATAGCTAATATCGTTACCCTATCCTGCATGCTTCTACTGTCCGTCCAATCTCCTGCCCCTTTGATCTCTTGGCACAACTGGCACTGGGGTGGCAGCGATCACTGAGCGCACCACATCCACTCCCCCATTCTGCAGTACACCGATCTGTCGTATTTGCAGACCCGGATAAAAGACCTGCTGAGCATTTGCCACCAAACTGCAGGCTGCAATAAGCAAGAAAAAAGCAAAAGCGAAGAACTGCAAAGAAAACAAAATCAAAGGATGTACTCAAAGAAGAGGAAAATCTTTAGATTCGGTTGCATTACCTTCATTTGGATGGAGTGTGGAGTGACTTGAATGTGTGAACTGGTGCCGCTTCAATTGAACTGCATTGCAATTGTCCACAATGGAAGCTTTTATAAATGCTCAGGTCGATATTTGAGTGGTTATTTTTAAAATTTCGCAGGCTGCCCTGCCTCCTGACGCAACAACATTGCCTGACAACGCCCCAGGGAGAAGGTGCTAAATTTACCCGCTCACATTTCATCAAATTAAGAGCGCGTGGCATTTAACCGTAATTAAAATCAACGATCCCCCAATAAAGTGCTGAACCTGTTCGTGGCTAATTTAAAAGCCTTTGTGTAAGGTTCCAGCTGATTCATTGACATCAAAGCGGAAGAAGCGAAGATGCGCGCATATTGACGCAATTTTACCTGACTCAAGACGAGATGCCTCAGACATCTCGGCATGGTTGTAGGGGAGGTTGTATTTCTTGCTAATGTTACATTCACACCTCCCATGCATTGACCCACCGCACTCCCCAGCTTGATAGATTCATCGGTATTCTAACCCTTTACCATAAGAAAAATTAAATTAAAGTAGACTAGGAATATACTAACTTTTACCTCCAATCTACTCGTACATTTATAAAATCACCCAAAAATATATTAGGCCTCTGACTTACATAAAATTACAAAACAACCAGATTGTAACTAGAAATAATGCCACTGGGTGATATTTTGTTATTTGACATGCAATCTTATAAATAAAATTGTTCC
Organism: Clusia tigrina; assembly: GCA_920105625.2. Lineage (NCBI taxonomy): Eukaryota > Metazoa > Arthropoda > Insecta > Diptera > Clusiidae > Clusia > Clusia tigrina. The sequence goes on from OV050033.1 coordinate 177,889,497, forward strand.
TGGAGTTACTATCGAAGGCTGCCCCATATTTTTGTTTTCTGTTCTAAATTCAAATAAATGTCAAGTTAATTCATCGATTTCGTATTCCATAATTTCACATTGACACAAAAATTCGATGAAAGTGAGAAAAATTTCATCAATTTCAATTCTCACTTGTTGCTGTTCATAAAAGTAATTTAAAGTAACCTGCATCTACTATACCGACGACGACTGTATCACCGACAGGGGTACTGCACTTTGGACTCATGATGGTGTGTTTCGAATTCTAGCGAAGACTACAACCAACAAAAAATCGCATTGCCGGCATTATGTTCAAATACTCTATAATAAGAGGCAAATTTGGGAAGCACTGTAGTGAATGTGGAGCAGCCACTGCAAATCAGTGCTTCTCAAACATTCCCGTATCAATTACCTGTAGAGACTGTTTTTTTATTGTGAATGATTTTGATTTTGAAAACTGCACTATTCATATTGGAATACGAATTGTGAATGCCTAGAGTAAGTTCCCCATTGGTAGCTAGGAGTACTGCACTTCCGTATTGTGTAAGGAATTGATTTTAAAACAAATTCAGAAGAAGTTATCGTTGTATTATCGCACATACTCATATTATGTTTGAGGAGATTTACTTCTATTTTTATGTCTACATATTTCTCTTCAGCATGCTTGTGAGTATTTAATGCCGTAGAACAATTGAAGTTAGGGAATTAATATTGGAAATTCGTCGGTTTCACAGTGGGATTTAGGAGACTTTTCAGGCCCCCACAGATTTATGGGCAACACAAATTCTCATATGTTTGTGGACTGTGTCAACCACCTTTGTTTTTCAGTTACTTGGCGCTTAAATACTTACCTATTTATTGTATATTTTCAATTCGTGTTGAATATAAAAGAAGTGTTTTATTTAAAATTTTCATTAATTTAATTGCATTTTATTACGTTTCATTATTTCTAATTTTAGTGTTATAAACAATTTGTTAGTGTGTTTATTTTTGTTTTTGCATTTTGTTAATTTATTTTACTTTGTTTTTGTTTTTGCTTTTGTTTCTTTATATAATATAATTAATGGGCAGTCATTTTGTTTTTATGTTCTTTGTTATTTCATATCGTTTTATTTCAGCTGTTATCAAAGTAAATCAAAATGATTCAATTTTGCCTGCTTGAGTTTGTCGTAAATGAGTGGCTAAATTTTTAGTAAAATTTTCTTCGCTTTCAATTACTTATAATTAAAAATTTCGTATTTCCGTTTTGTTTCTTGGTTTTTTTTTTGGTTTTGTTTTTGTATTGCTTTTTATTTACTTGCTGCGTGCTTTTTAAATTGGTTTTAATACATTTTTGCTTTTATTTTACTTTAATTTATTTTATTGCTAAATTGTTCGTGATGCTTCAACGTGTTCGTACACACAGTTTTGTGTTTGCTTTTCTGTTGCTGTTTCTGTTTCTGTTTCTGTAGCTGTTTCTGTTGCTGTTTCTGTTTGTTTTTGTTTGTGTTAGTTTTGTTTCGGGTTTAGGGTTTTTGTTTATGTTTATGTTTTTAATGTTCATTTCATTGTAAGAATTAAATTCTCTTTAGAATATTGCGGCAAGAGTTCGTTCATATTTGTGTGCAACAAACTTTTGCATATGTATTTTAATAGTTTTAAATTCTTTTTTAACTACTTCGCTTATATAATAAATTCAATATTCTTTAATATTTTCTTGCTTCCGTCATATCAACTGTTTTACCTAAGAATTGCTAAGTGGCCTTATTGTGTGGGTGTGAATGTGTGTATTGCAATTATGCTGTCATTGTGCGCGTGAGAGTGTGGGGCTGAGTGTAATGCTGGGTCCATAGCAAGTCACAACGGTGCAATATTCGGTTCTGCCTGTTATTCCGCTGCAAGGACAATCCCTCTGTTGCGTTATCATGAGACCCTGCTGAGTGTTTGTGTGTTGTGAGCGGATATCTGGTGTATTTTTATGATTTACTATTTTAGACATTACTGAACTTAAAGTAAACTGCTTTCCTAAGTACAACCTTTTTCGCATTTGTGGTCTGGAGTTTTATGATGTGGGGATGCGTGAGCTACACAGCGCTGGGCTGATGTTGGGTGCTGTCTGAATATAAACGGAAGTGATAGGCGGGGCGCACACCAAGCGAAATGTTTGCGGAAAAACTATTCCACGAGACTTGTCTATGTTTTTGCAGTATTATGTGAAAGAAACTGAGCGTTCGTATTAATCTTACATATGCCAATGGTGCACGCAAAAAATATGCCTTGATTGTATGTGGTATTGGCATATTTAACGGTATTTTTTGTATTCCTTCTGTTGTGCACTCTGGTTGTTCATCACCTCAATTTAATATTATAGTGTTTTAATGATTCGATACAAGGAGTACGTTCAATAGTAATAAACAACTAATATTCCTGCTCTTGTGAACTCTGTTGGCTCATGTTCACCACTTGAATTTATCACTACAGTGTTTCCATTCTAAGATCTATTGAATCGATCTAAGGAATACGTTCAACAAAACTCGTGTGAACATTTCCAGTCAAGTTGCACGAAATATCCCAATATTCTGTAATACAAAACGAGCGAGTTAAAAGTGTGACAGAAATTTCAAAGACATCATCAGTGAGTCTAAAGTATTTGCGAACAACAGAGCTCTTTACAACTATAAACTGCTATAGGAACGTTCGTTTCGCTCCTCTCATACATGCAGTTTAAATCCGCGTTCCAGTGATGCGTTGGTGTGAACCCCGCCTAACTATGAGAGTTCCTGCTGTTGCTTGTGTTAAATTTCCGTTTTTTGGGTGGCGTTTCCTGTGCGAGGGTTTCCAAAATACATACAATTTAGTTGCACAGCAACTTGGGAAGGACTTGGAAGGAAGTGCGTGTGTATGTGTGTGTTGGTGTGTTTGCTAAGTTCTCTCATCAAGTGGGTCAAAGCCGACCAACAGCTTCGAGTCGGTTTGTGCCCACAGATTTTCGACTTAAGTGAATGCGCGTATTCTGTTCGCTGACGCTTTCAATTGGAATTGCCTAAAAAATTAATTTTCTCTATTGCCTTCATTTTGATTTTCATATTTTTCTTTCTAAAACTAACACGAGCATGCGAGTATTCTGTTAAATACGTACTTAAATTGCAAAAATTTGTACATTTTTTTAAAAATCAATTTACAAAAAAAACATTTATTTACAAATTCATATACGTTTGTTTGTCTGCGTTCACTGCATTTACACACCAAAAAAAGGTAAAATTTTTAATAAATTATTTAACATTCGACAAGTTTGCTCACACTCTTGTTTTCTTACAAATATTCATATATAACTGAATGGAATAAAATATATATTTTTAAAACTTAACAATGGCAGAAATACAAATTTCTGCAAAAAACAAAGTAATACATTTATGCATTTTTTCGTGATTTTTAATAAACAAATTAGTTGCAGCTCAAACATTTTTTAAGTCATAAATTTTAAAAAAAATTGTTAATAAAGTAAATGAAATTTTAACAAAACACAAAATAAGTAAAACACTAAAAAAATTATGAAAATTTTAAATATGATCAAAAAAAGTGTATAAACAATTAAATTGTATATTTTTTTAAAATTTACGCACAAAAGATCAAATTGGTCGAAGGGCTTTACAGCCAATATTAATAATTTTTAATAAACAAATTCAGGTCAGTTCAGTGGGGCATGGGAATAATTTTTTAAAACCAAAGATCAAAATAAATTCCTCATTAATAAGAGACAAAAAAAAAATAAAAAATAAATTGTAATAGAAAAAAATTTCAAGAAAGAAATGATTTAAAAATTATTATAACAAAATATATTATAATAATTTAATTTTGATAGCGAGTTTAAAGTCCAATCACAAATAATTTGTTATATTTTAAAATAACATGTTTTTTGCTTTATCCTGGGAAACGGGATTTTTAAATAAAAATATAACAAATTATTTGTTGTTGGAGCTTAAACTCGCTATACAAATAAAATTTAAATAATAATAAGAAAAATTTAAAATTTAAAAATTTAAATAATTATAATAAAAATATAAAATTTAAAAATTTAAATAATTATAAAAAAATTTAAAATTTTAAAATTTAAATAATAATAATAAAAATTTAAAATTTAAAAATTTAAATAATAATAATAAAAATTTTAAATTTAAAAATTTAAATAATAATAATAAAAGATTTAAATTTCGACCGGAGGTCGAGAATCGATTAACAATATTTAAAATATATTATATATTTATGTAATTTATAATTTTTCTAATTTATTTATTTATTTATTATTTTTTAATTTTAATAAAGCATTTAAAAACTGCAACTGAAATGAGTAAATTAACAAAATAAGAATTTTTAGCAATAAAAAATTTCTTGACACAAAAAAAATAAAACTATAAAAATATAATACTGTTTAAACAAATTATTAAACACAAAAATATTTATCTAATTTGGTTATTCTTGTTAATTACAATAAAGAACTATTTTATAATTAAACAAAAAGTTAAAGTTGCAGTTCAAATATTTTAAATTAATGAAATAAAAAAGAGATATTGATAGGAAAATTAAAATCAATAATAATTTTAAAAAAATTACTTAAGAAACAATAACATTTTTTTTTCATTTTTATTTTTCTTATTCTTGTTAATTTTGTTATTCTTGTTAATTAAAATAAAGAAGTCATTTTTCTATGATTAAAAAAAAGTGAAAGTTGCAGTTCAAACATTTTATATTAATAAAATAAAGAAAGATATTGTTAAAAAATTTAAATAAGTAAATCAATAATAATTTTAAAAAAATTACTTAAGAAACAATAACATTTTTTTTTTTCATTTTTATTTTTCTTATTCTTGTTAATTTTGTTATTCTTGTTAATTAAAATAAAGAAGTCATTTTTCTATGATTAAAAAAAAGTGAAAGTTGCAGTTCAAACATTTTATGTTAATAAAATAAAAAAAGATATTGATAAAAAACTTAAATATATAAATCAATAATAATTTAAAAAAAATTACTTAAGAAAAAATAAAATTTTTTTTAAATATTATTTTTCTTTTTAAAAACAATTTTATGTTTTAAAGTTGCATCTAATTTATTGTTTATAAATAAATAAATTACCTACTTAAAAATTTTTAAAAAACATTTATAAAATTTCTAATAACTTGAATATTTTTTATTGAAAACCAAACTGAAAATTCATTAAAAAACAAATTAAAAAATAAACCATAGAAATTTATTCAAGTAAATTTTTCAAGGATTTAATCAACGAATTAGTAAAAACTTGTTCCAGCTCAAACATTTTTTAAATAAATACACAAAATTATATGTAAAAAAAAGGAAAAATTAAAAATAAAGTAAGTAATGTAAAAATAAATAAAGGATATAAAATTTATTTAAAAAAAAAAAACTGATTGTTTAAATTTCATAATTGTGCCTAAATATCCTTGAATTTTCTTCGAAAACTTTTTGTGGTTTTGTTGTTGTTGTTTAATATTTAAATACTAACACTGGCATTTTAATAATTACTCGTAAATATAAAATTATTTACAAATCTTAAGGTTACAATATTTATCTAATATTTACATTTACATTTTACACATAAAAAGGTAACAAAAGTTGACGAAACGTCGTGGCCTCGTCGCTCAGGTCATAATTTATGATTTATATTCGTAATTTAGCGATAATATCTGTAAAAGTAAAAGAAATAAAAGAAAAAAGTTTAGACTCACACCAAAAGTTCACATACTTAAAAGAAATAAACGAAAAGCGGGGGGTTGTGGGGCGGGGTGTCTATGCATGTGGGGCAAAGGGCGGACACTTCCCCATACATATGTCAACCGATAAGGAAGGATAAACGAAAACTTTGTGTCTGAGGTTAGATACGAAAATCATTGCAATTATTAAATTATGTTTAAGCTGGCAACACTTTCAAATTATCAATAAAAGAAAAGAGAAATTCAAAAAATAAACATAAATATTTTTAACTTAAACAAAAAAATATGTAAAAATTTGATAAAAATGTATTTTATAGTTGTTTATTAATTTTATTTGTATATTAATAATTACGCTTAATTTCCAGGGACCCGCTAGTATGCAACATATTTGCCTAGGTGCATGAGAGTAGAGTTGTGAGTAAGAGAGTGATGCGTGAGTGAGTGAGAGAGCAAATGTGAGGAAAGAGAGCTGCACTGTCTCAAGTAAGTGTAATGCAGAGAATTATAATAAAATACTATACAATATAAATATAAATATAAATATAAAAATGAACATAAATATAAATACGGATATGTTTGAGAAAATACTATGCGCATTTCTGTTAAGAAGTCACCTGAGAGGCATACAATTGAGCGCTTTAATAATTGTTTGTGTGAGAGAGAGTATTGTTTTTACTTCTTATATCTGCAATAAAAAACAAAAACAAAACACTGGTTTAATGAAACAAAAAAATTATACATTAAAATATAAAAGAATAATTGCTTTAAATAGAAATTGTATTAATAAACAATTTTTTATTTGCTATTTCTAATTAAAAAGTGAAAATATTCTTACCGCTTACAAAACTTATGGGAACTGTGTGGGGAAAAACAACTATGGACTGGGAAACGTACTTATTTGCCCCGTCTAATTGCACAATTGATCTGCCAATTAATCCCGTTGCTCCCGCCAGCATTATCATCCTTTCAAACATCCATTCTAAAGCCGCCTGACAGGCCTGTTGCAAAAAACGCAACATACAAACTCAAAAGACTTTGCTATAATCCTGTTGGCCTGCGCTGCAGACAAGAGACATTTGGGGGTTAACCACGGAACAGAATGCCTAAGCACTGGGAGAGAATACAATGAAACGATTCTTCATGAAATGGTGTGAGGGGCAATTATTACAATCGCACCCAATCACACGTAGATATACTTGTACCAGGGTAATCTGTCGGCTCCGTCAACGCAATGGAAAGAAAGGCTTTGGAAGTATTTCAGCGACGGCAATTGAAATTGGAGTTGATTTTGAAATGGAAGTTTATTTTGATACTACGCCAAGCAGGAGAAATTGAAGCAGTTCTAGAATGCTACACTCAATTGATAGCTATATTTTGACTGAGAATTCTCCCTTGTGACTATTGTGGAACTACCCTACAAGGTGATATAACTGGAGTGTCCATCAATTAATATTAATTTAAGGACTTGGATCGGTCAAAAATTACAAAGTTATTGTTCAAACATCAAATTCATAAGCAAGGTCTATATATATATATATATCAGATTTGTCGCTGTCTCTCTCTTTCCGGGGTAGAGAGAGTTATTCTCACTCACTTTTATCCGAACTCATTTACTCTTATCTAATCCTTGACAGCTGATAAACAAATATCCCCATAAACTCGAAAGTGTTTGACGGAAAACAATATGTTAACTTTTTCTCTACCATTCCAGCCCCTCAACTAGTAAGTTGTCCTTTCTCTAGGTAGCGTCTCAGAGCATAAAATAGCGCCTTATCATTTAAAGTAGCGATCCCCTGGTATCGTTCAACTGAAACATATTTTATAGTCGTACAATTTCCCTTTTTTGCGTGGAGGGTGCCGACGGATTCACCGTCTTAGAATGTCATGTCTATCCCGGGCAGAAGTTGGAAAGTGCGTTTCTTTCTTGGCATGTTTCTCAATGCATCTTCCTTTTATTGTACTCTTATGTGTGATTACTTTTGTATTATTATTAAGTAATTTTAGTTTGTTTAGGTTGTGACACGCCTTTCGCTCCAACCCAATTTGCTCGTCATACATTATTTGCTTTGTATCAATTTAATTTCTTTTTATTTTCATATTTTAAATTCATTGCATTTTAACTAAAATTAATTTAGACCTTATTGTTATGTATTTAAATCCAATTTATTTATTATTTATTAATTTATTTATTATTTAGTTGTGTGTGTGTATGTTTTTTTGTTTTTTTTTGGTATTCTTTCTTTTGTGTTTGGTTTTTAATTTATTTATTTTTTTGTATGTTTTTGCGTTTTTAATAATTCAAGTCACAACAGTTAACAGTTCTTTAGAAATGGTTTCAAATGAGTTCTCATTAAAATGTTTCCATACATAAAGTGCTTCCTTACAAATACAATAATAACTCGTTTATAATTTACATATACATTCATACGGAATCTGTGCAAGTGTTCCAGAAGTACTCGTACAACTCGTGTAACTAATCTCAACGCACAATTATACAAACAAAGGGACATGTCATAAGTACTCGTAAATAAAAAACAATTGGTCTAAAATTTGCATGAGTGTATTTACAAATACAAAATAAAGTACAATTATTAGTTCTAGTAATATACTCGTATAAAGCTTTTGAAACAATGGTTTTATACAGAATTGTTATCAATCGTGTTCTGAACTGAATTGAATATTTACTGGTGCGTGTATGTGTGAATTTATGTACATGTGGGGGGTGTGGATGTGTATGTGGGCAGCACAGGTTGTTATCCTTAAACACAATCGCAACATCAGTAGACGGAGGAGTGGGTTTAGGTGTTTTCTTGTTAATCGGTTTTCTTGAATGTAGACAGAGATGCCAAGGTGGGAACTAGGTTCAATCAGGGATGACATATTATTGCTTTACGATTTTACTGACAACAGACCACAGCAGGTTGGCGTATAGCTGTTGCCAGAAGATCAAAGTAATATAACGAGAGAAATGCTGGAACTGCCACTATAATGTGCAGTAGGGTGGTACCGTTATAATGCTACGTACCGACCGAATTTTTTATACACTACTTCAAGCTTGTTTATACAAGAGACCATAGAGACCGGACACTTAAACATAACATTTTCTGACGTTTAAAAAAACTGTCTTTGTTTGTCATTAGTTGCCTATTGGATAGGTTTGTTTATCATTGGTTAACCAGAATTCGGAAGAAAATCACACCACACTACTGCAGTTTTGCACATGGGTTAGTGTGCGCAAAACGAGAGGCGTTCAAGTGTTACGTCTCTATAGTCTCTGGTTTATACACCCGTGAGTTTGAAGTATCTTCATAGCAGAGTGCCAGTAGCATATGAAAGAAATATCAATAGTGCTATCAATTTATAGTTAGGAGAGACTAGCTACCATTTTCAGCTACCTCTAAGCAGATTGCATTGGTGGAAGCACCAGTTACTATATTAAGTTATAGCCCTAAAGAAGTGGTATAAAATAATTCTACTCGTATCATATTCGGCATTATCCGTGAATTTCAGAACATCCCTATCCCTGTAAAAGGGATAGTTCTATTTCTAAGCATACTATCCAAGGTTATGTCAGGTGGAAATTGAGGCGTAAGGTATCCAGAGCCGGAACCTACTGTCCACATCTGCCATTTGCTATTTCTGATTATATGTAAGTATGTCACATGTGGACTGATTACATATGGATAGCCTTAAATTTGGCGATAGCCGAAACCGATTGTCTACATCTGGCATTGTTTATTTCTGATTATATGTAAGTATGTCACATGTGGACTGATTACATATGGAAAGCCTTAAATTTGGCGATAGCCGAAACCGACTGTCTACATCTGTCTTTGCTCATTCAGATTATATGTAAGTATGTCACATACGGACTGATTACATATGGATAGCCTTAAATTTGGCAATAGCCGAAACCGACTGTCTACATCTGTCTTTGCTCATTCAGATTATATGTAAGTATGTCACATACGGACTGATTACATATGGAAAGCCATACATTTGTCTTCCCATCGTTCAAATTATGTTTTCCTATTTATGACTATGACGATGATCCTAGATTTGAGCTATATAAATATTTTAGCCACCCTCTGTGGTCTGGTGGTAAACATGCTAGACTCACAACTCGAGGGTCGCAGGTTCAAATCCTGCCACGGGCTTGGTCTCCAAAATGCTTCTTTCCATAAAATCTTTTTCTCTTCGAGTCGAAAGCCTCTGTAGCTAGTACTCATTCCCTCAACACCTTGCACTCATAATTAATTATTGTGTAAGGAATAATATAATAATAATAATAAATATTTTCAAAATTTACTGATAGAAATATACTCTTAAAACGAAGTGCTGAATAAGTTGTTATTTTCAACGCCTTAAAAACCCATCGCAATTATCTGATTACAACGGAAAGTGCACTGCCATGTGTGTCAGTTTGAGTTTAGATCTAATACTCCTGAGAACTGTAACTCCCTGCTTTCCCTTCACCACCTTATTCGCTTTTGGCCTTATTTTCTCCCGTCGTCTACTGAATGATTGCATAGGTGAGTGCTCCAACATGTCTATACAAAATAAATCGATGCCGTTCTGAACTTCAACCCAATCAATAACAAAATTTAACACAATTTTTTATAATAATTCATAAATTTTTGAATGCTTTTTTAGCACATTTTTTCATATTTCCTATTATTTTATAATATTTTATTAAATTTTCTTTTGCATTTGTTTTCTTTGGTTTTTTTTACGATTTTCCAAATATCTTCAAAACCGATTTTATTTAAACATTTCTTAATTTTTAGTTTCTTTCTATTCGTATTTTTTGTTTTCACTTCATTTCTTTTTGTTTTTAGTTCTGTTTTTGTTTTCTTATAATTTTGTTCGATCTATTCTACTTTGGTTTTTTGCCACACAATTAAGTAAATTGAATTTATTTCAATTTGTTTACAAGTGTATTTTATTAATTATTTTTATTATATATTAACTAACTGTAAATTTAAGTGTTAACGCAAGCGCATGCTTTTTATTCCTATAATTATTTAATTTTTATTTATTTATTTTTTTTTGTATTTTCGATTTATAAATTTTTCATATTTTTAATTTTTTTTTTTATTTAAAGTTGGCAAATTGCTTCCTTCAATGTAGTTCGTAGTTTAGACTGGGTGAATAGGTGCCTGTGGGTTTTTTGCGTGTTTGTGTGTGTATTTGTGTCTGTGGGAATTTGTGTCTTTCTGCGTTGGCGACTGTGTGAGTTGGTGATTGTTTGAATTTGTGTTGGTGGCTGAGTGTGTTGGTGTCTCTGAGTGTTGGTGGCTGTGTGAATTTGTGGCTGTGTGGGTTGGTGGCTGAGTGTGTGTGTCTCTGTGCGTTGGTGTGTTTTGTTGTATGCTTGCTGGTTAGAGCTCGCGTTTCGGTCAAGGGGCGTGTACATTTAATTCGCTATAGACTAATTTAATTACTGCATTTATCTGTTCGAAATGTTTATGTTGTTTTTTTACATTTTTGTTGTTGTTGTTGTTGTTCAGTTTTATTTTTCACTACATTTGTAATAAATTCATTTGTTTTAATGCAAAATACAATTTGCATTTTTTTTCCTGTTTTCATTTTTTCCTTTGGCTTAAGTCGAACAATCTAAAGTATTGGTTTTTAAATATTTTTTTTTTTTATAATTTTATACTTATTATTTATTCCATTTATGTATATTCTTTAATTTACTTTATGATGTAGAATGTCATTTTTGTCACTTGATTTTAGTTTTATACAAATCGATCTTGTTTTTGGTTGTTTATTAATTTACTTTAAATTGACCTTCTATTTCATAATTTTTTACCTAGTTGCTAAAAGTGTTGCTATTTTTGGTTTTTCTTTTTACAAAACGTTTTTAAATTTATTTTAAGTTTATTAGCTCCTCTTTTTTCTGTAAAAAAGTCTACTAGTCCGTGTTAACGCGTGCGTGGTTGGCAATTGGTACGCGTTGAGTTCGTCCACGTTTTCTTAGTTGAGCTCAGTGGAATTGTTGGCATATGTTTGTTCAACTTTCGCTCGCATAGTTTCCTAAATTTAAATTATGTATTTCTTTATGTTTTGTTTTATGTATTTAATATTCCTAATCACGTTTTTCAATTGCATATAATTCACTAAATATTTACATAATTTCTGCATTTCGCATAATTCTCTAAAGTAATACTTTGTGCTGTGAACATTCAATCCATATTATTGTATTTACAGTTCTTTGTGGAATTGCATGGAATACGCTTAATATAAAATTCTCTAAAAACAAAAAATTATATGAACAAAGTAGATCTCCAGGCAACAACCAGAGCAATGTTTCATTGGCAAAGGGATGTGTGCTTTTTACAAATTTGGTCTTATTTTAAATGACGTGCTAGAAGACTTCTGTTGTGCATACAACGCATACAACGCATACATACATTCATATTAGTGAGTTCATATCCAAAAGTAGAGGGGCATAAAAATGTTCCATAGCCGAATGAGCAGGAAACTTCATGTGTGAGAGGAAACTTCGATGCGAATGGGGCAAAATAAAACAATTAATGAAACCTTAACTCCGGGGAGGCTCCGACTTAGTTTCCACAATTCTTTTGTATTCTTTTATATTACGATCAAAATGATCTCACAGGATTTTTCTGCCTGATTTGTTGCGGCAATGAAACCATTGCAGAGAATGATCGTAAGAGAAACCGACAAATTCATTTGAAAGAAAGTGCATATGTCGGCTAATGTTCGCAAGATGCTGAAGGTGCAATTCAGGCTTAACCTACCCTAATTGCAAGTGTAAGAATTATCTTGCACGAGTGATTGGTTTAAACCTTCTCTCACTTAAAGGCTCAGAGGTCTTTCGCGAAAGCGAAATTTCCGCTCAGTGGCCCGATTCACGTCGACGTCAACAACCCATGCACTGCATTTAACCGCATATAAATTAATCAATTAAATCCTATTAAATTGCAATAAATTTGGGCACAGAAGACCGGACAACAGAGCAAATTAAATAATTTATTCACATTATAATAATAAATGCAATAAATCCTAATGTGTGTGCTCACTCCTGCTGAAGGGAGGGGGTTGTGGTTCGCTAGAAAATTAAACTACTCGTAGCATATTAGTTGATGCTCCAATTGCCCTGAATTAGCATGTATGCGTGCGTGTGAGTGTAATGAGTGTGTGTGTGTGTGTGTGTGTGTGTGCTTATGTACACGTTTGTGTGTGCATGCGTGTGGCTGGTGAGAGTGAGGTGGTACTTAATTATTTATATCAAAATTTTATTCATGTTTCTACATCTGTTTACTTTGGTTTTATTTGTATATATTTACTTTTCGTTTGTTTTTTCTTGTGCTTTGCTGGATTGTTGTTTTTGTCTCTTTTCTGCTTTCTAGTTTAGCAATTTTTTTAAATAAATAATCTAAAATGCTACTTTTGTATAAAATCACATTACGGGGATCGGTCGTTTCCGTCGTTTTTGGTTGTTGTTCTTGTTGTTGTTGTTCAGCTTTATAATGTTGTTGCTATTTGTGTCGAACTCGTCGTATGCTCTGCCAGCTTGTGCAGTGTATGTAGAGGCACACACACATACACACCCAATGAAGCACATATCGAGTTTGCCTCAAATATAGTAATTCAGTCCTTGCCGCAGTCCCTGAGCAGACAGTTCTTACACTATTGTTGTAGATATCTGTCTTGCTGGCGGTGTTGTTGTTGCTGTTGTTGTTGTTGCTGGAGTCGGGGTCGGTACTATCAGTGTTTATACTCCAGATATCGCCCATTCTCCATTATTTGTCCTGATTGACTGTTGTTGCTGCTGCTGGTGGTGTCGCCTTGCTGCTGCTGATGCAACTGCAGCTGGTTGTGATGCAATTGCACCTGATGTGGGTTTGTATCGAGCTGCATAGGTAAACGACGACTGAGAGGGTGTATAACACTTCCACTGCTTTCCGTCTCCGTTGAGGGTGGCGAGGGATAATAGTCCCTCTGACTTACATTTATACCATTGGGTACGCCCCCCAAACTCACTATAGAGCTGCTGTTGGCTGCCGCTGCTGCTGCCGCCGCTGAGGCCGAGATTGAGGCCGTAGCCGAGGCCGAGGCCGCTGCTGAGGATGGATGATCGCCGTGGTGCTGGTGCGGATGTTGGTGGTGGATAACGGTACTCGTTGTAGCCGCCGATATTGCTCCGGCGCCGTTGGATTGTTGGGAATCCGACATTGTACCGGGCTGCGGCTGATCCAATACCACGACGGATACCACATCCTCACTCGCCCACCGGGCTAACTGTTGTTGAGCTTGAATAAAGTCATCACTAGAAAATAATAATCATAACAGGAACAACGGTACACGGAATAACACAAAGGAACAAAACAGAAATACAAACGCAAACGGAAACGGAAACGAAAACGAAAACGGAAACGAAAACGGATACGAATACAGACACAGAAACAGAAACCGATACAATTGATACGACACAGAACGAAAATGAAACGAAATAGGAAAATAGGAAAAATTGAAACAAAATGGAGAACTCAAAATATATCGGTACATACAACGATATGTCACACAAACAAAATGATCACATTTGCAGGGAAAATTATATATTTACAGATTATCACAAACAGTAAAATTGTGTGCGCGTGTGGGTGTATGGGTGTTTGTGCTTGCATGATTGTAGGCGTGGTCACGTGTTTATGTATACAATCAACAAGCGTAAATGACATGTGATGAGAGCGTTGATGAAAATTGTAGAAGAATGAATATGAAAAAGAGAAGAATAAAATCAAATGCATAAGAATAAGAAAACAAGTGTTCAAAAGTCATCAATATAAAAACTTAGCGAAAGAATGTGTCGGGAAATGTGGCGAAAATGATCACATTAACGACATGAAGGATGTTTTATAATAAGAAAATCGAACACAAAACATAATCGGAAGAAAAAAAGTTACGAGTAAATGATTAGACACAGAAGAGGTGACCTACTCTGACACTTTATATGAAATAAAGAAGTACTGCTTAATTGGAGTTTAGGGCCCAAGCTCTTTTTTAATAATCTCTTTTCTTTCTTAAGCAAAACTTTACGCTGATTAGGTATCTGCAAAAATAAGGTCGGTCGCTTTCAGTTTTCGAGATATGAACAATAAAAATATTTTTGTTTTCAGTATAAAATCTGCCGCGCGCCTTTGTAAAACATAAAGTAGAAATGAATCAGTGTTTCCAGATATGATATTTTCCCTTTTCCAAAATATTATGCGGAAATTAAGAACAGAAATTTTGTTCGGAATTACTGCAATGCGAAGTTTCTGTTGACATTGTGTCCGGAATTGAAGATACGCGGGGAGTCGGACTTTGTGAATTACCGAAGGCCCTTTACTTTTGTATGCTTTCACTACCGAAGCACGGTAGAAGCGCGAGAGATGCAATTTCGTTGCATCCTTTTGTGAGTATTTAACGAAATTTCTTAAAACAGATTTATTAGCGAGACATTTTGAAACATTTTGACACTGAAAGTTTACGTTTCGAATTTGGTGATATCTTAAAAACCAAAGTCCACCGGACTGGTACTTTGTTTTTGTGTATGCTCGATCAGTGTAAACATTTTAATAAGAAATGTACCTCAAGTGTAGTGGCATATGAGTATAACGAAGTATGAAGTCAAGAAGGGGTATTATGGTGGAAACATTTATAAGCAAATACGGTCACCAGCCACAAAGGAAATAAGTTTTGTTGCTAGCCAGAGAAAATATTCAACTGTCTGACTAAGCAACACGCTTACAGTTGGCTCTGGTGTCGGAATTGATAATTTGACGACGTGGTGGCAGACATTGTGTGAACTAAGAACAAAAATATCTCGCTGGTTGTTCATGACGCTGCGAGCTGTAGGTTAATATACTGGCGATTTACATTATATTCTTATATATCAATATATGATATCAGGGATTATTTTGTATATGTTTTTACTCTAGACTGATCACCTTGTCCGTAGAGAATATATATCAGGGATTTTTTTGTATACATTTCTACTCTATACTGGTCACCTTGTCCGTAGAGATGGAATTCATATCTCTGACCATAATAACATTAGTGTATGAGGTAGTCGTAAAGCTGGCCTTGATTTAATGGTAATTGCTTTTATGTAATGTTTTTCTCAAGACTATCAAGTCAATAATTATATCTTGAAGACTGCAAATACTAACGTTAGCTTTGATGAAGTTTCTGTATAGAGCCTCTCATTTATCCTATCCCTACAAGTGATCCCACTTTCGGTAACAATCATAAAATTAGTTGTGAACCTTACTCCTTAAAGTATCTTCTAGATGTACTTGTGTGGTCAATATTGATGTTTGATATTTGTGGGTGGAGTCTGTTTTTTAAGACTAATAGTTGAGAGATCCCAGATAACCGTTTATGTGTAGCGAACCCTACCTTTTCTTCTCCCTCAAATGATGAACATCTACAGTTTTTGGGTTTGCGGACCTTTGAAGTACACTGGAACTCTATCACTCTTTCAACTAATAGTCTTCTCCTTTGGTTATAATTTAAGTTCTACATTTATTTGATAAAATTGCGAAGGATGCTTTTCCTATTTCAAACATAGAATAATCCTGAATAACCTGGTTCATTGTGGTTCATCGTGGAACATTCCTATCTTCTCGCTAAATTCTGGTATTAGTTTGGTTGAAACTTCTAGAAATACCTGAGTAACAGTGTGAGTTGTGTCTCCACACCCACGAATATTTTGTCAGTTCTGGATTTATTTATCAACTTACAGTGAAATATCCTCTTCAGCATCCACTGTTGGGATGGAATCACCATATGAGTAGGAAACAAAAACCGTTACGAGGAAAAGGGAAAAGTGGTGTTCAAGTAGGTAATCAGTAAAAAAAATCAACAACAGAAACAACAAAAACAATAAAACCAATAAAATGCACTCGAAGCGACTGACTACTCCACAAAGAAAGCTGAAAATTACTGGCATGTTAATGAATTTCATGATGGAAACAAACGAAAAGTATTTACGTGTAAATGGGGAATGCAAATTAAATGAAATCGCTTGGATAATTTCTGAGGTAATGGTTATTCGGTTGGACATTCAGTTGAATTGCGTGGGCGGTACCTACCTTTCACTGTCGGGAACTTCACGCGGATCGAGCCGGGCCTCTACCACTGCGTGCTCGTGATGGTCGGCGCTCTCGTAGATGCCGTCCTCGTCCTGCTGTAGGTGTGTGTGCGACGAGTGATGCGATGAGTGAGGGCCGTGCGTGGCATGGCCGTGGGCATGCGAATGGTGTGCGTGATGACCGAAAGCATGAGGTGAGTGCGATTGATGCGGAGGATGTCTACTGGTTGCTGTGGGATGTCTGTACCTTCCGTAGGAGAAGCGCGACTCCTCGTCGGGACGCGGCCGACAACGACTGCTGTAAGACGGATGTATTGTTGCGGTTTTCTGTGATTGCGTTAATTGCTGATTTGAGCTGTATTCGGTGGAGGGAGTATAGTAGAGGCAGAGAGGTACGTTAGTAAATGCATTGTTGTAGCGAGGTATTTGGGAGCGATATTTAGGTGCCTATTTAGTGGTACCGGTCGTTCGTAATTTTCGGTTTTTGTACATAGCTGTGAATCTGTAAATAGGGATGTATCGGGGCCTGCTACCGGATGGGGTGGGGGTGGAAATTATTAATTATATATGAAATATTAGAATCCTTAACTAGGCAGCCGCGGCGGTGCACACGGGCCGGTGAACCAACCTTTATCACACAAGATACTCCAGTCTAAAGCCTGTAAAAAATGTTAAAAGTTGCATATATGTATTTTGAAGTGGATTGGCGGCAAATGCGTTAAACTTGTTTAGGATTACATTATTGCGTCTGCAAGCAGGTAGCAATATTTCACAACTATGAAGTCCTAATAAACAGTAAAGAAATTTAAGCGTAGTTCTATGCAAATAGGCACCTACAGCCCCACAAAGTTATATATGTATGTACGAGTATGTGAACAAGAACAACATTAACAGCATTAGTTACTAACCCTTGCGAGGATTCACTACAAGCGGCGGAACTATCTAATCTATAATGGCGGTCGGGGTCCACTTCGGATATTCGAATATCCTCGGAGCCGCTAGGACTCATGTGCCTAGACGAGTGGTGCTCGAGTTGCCGTATAAGGTCCTCGAGATTCCTTATGCGCAGCGGCCCTGTCGACGGGGCGTCATCGTCTTCCAGCGGTGGCTGCTGCAGTGGCGGCGGCGGAGGTGGTGGCTGATGCAGCTGATGTTGCGAGCGGTGATGGTGCAGCAGAGCGCCCGCATGACCGCCCATGCCAGTGCTCTCGACCAGCACTGTGTGCGGTTGACTAGTATCGCAGACATTCTCTCGCGAACTAGTCTTCGAGCCGGACGATCGCTTGTAGGGCTCAGCAGTGGCATAACCCAGTTGAGTAACGGAGCACTCCTGCAGCGTTTTACGCAACATCTCCTCGCTCAGGCTGCCGCTGCCGACGGGCGTGTTGCCGGCACCGGTGCCACGATGTGAGGCAGCATTCCGTAGCGCCTCCAGGATATCCTCGTGATAGCCGTTGAGCGATTTTAGCGTACGCTCCACCTCGGAAACGGCCGCACCGCTGGTGGAGGCCAGTGCTCCGTCTTGCGTGATGAGTTCCAGATTGTCGGACTGGCCGTCATCACCCCATTTGTCCTTCATGGGCTCACCGTGCACCAACCCGTAGCCGTGCTTCTTCAGAATGCCCTTTTCTGTGGAAGGTGGTGAATAGAAAAGAGACCATTAGCAGGGATTACGCAGCGTTTGCACTGTGCCCATGCTGACGTTCATACAGAAAAGTGCAGAAGGCGCGTCTAAGTGCTCACACAGAGGACACAGTGTGCCCAACAGAGTGATAGAGGACAGCGGCCAGCACTGGGTGCTAGGTGCTGTGTGCAGTTTATGTACATAGAGTGGAGCTGTGCTTGCATTTGTTTATTGTTACGAGTTCTTGATGTTAATTTGAAAAGTTCTTTCATTTGTTTATTTGCAATAATGAAAAGTCTAAATTTAAATGAAACGCTTACAACACTGAAATTACAAGTACAAAATGCGATCAAATTTTTAAGCAAGGATACGGAAGCAGACTTGTACAAAAGTGCTAACTAGGCTAATTGTAAATATTGCATTTGTGTGTGTGTGTTTGTGTGTGTGTGTGTGTGTGTGTGTGTGTGTGTGTGGGAGCGTGTGTGGAAGTAGGGATGTTCGAATAGATTAATTTGTAACTCGGTACTCGGTTATTCGGGTCCCATTTCATTACTTTGTATACGAAGAATTCTTCATTGGAAGAGTTGACAAAAGTTATACACGTTTAATTTAAATCATAAATATAAAATTTGTACAAAAAAGTCAAGAAAATAGTAATTAAGTTAATACAATTTTATAAAACAAAATTAAATTTGAAAAAGAGCCAAAATAAAAACTTTTAATAAAAGTAAATAAATAAAGAAATACTAAAAATATTTGCTTAATATAAATATTTAAAATATATTTAGACTGTGGCTGAAATTATGGCTGTAGAGAAACTAAAAAACTTAATAAATATACAATGTTTGTTTTACATTGAATGCTTATATTTCTCTGTTCTATATTACAAATTTGTTTGAATAAAAATATCCTTTTCTGTTCGAGTCGAAGGCACTCATTCTCCCAATACGTTGCACTCATAATTAATTATGGTGTAAGGTATAATAATAATAATAATAATAATAATAATAATAATAATAATAATAATAATAATAATAATAATATTAAAATTGAAACAGCACAATTTATAAAAAGAAGAAAGAAAAACTTTACAGCAGACAGTAGGAAGGTAGCTTCTGTTTGAACTGGTATACATTGCAACGAATGAACTGAACTCTTACATTTGTAGGTACTCGATCCTTCGATACGGTAAGTTCACTGAAATGAACCGAGTTCCTCATCAGTCTTGTGCGTAATTTAAGAAATTCTTCCTTTTTCAACTGTTGATTTAAAGTTACCCTACGAATAGAGCTGGGTTATATGAACAAACAATGGAAGAATGCTGATGATTATTTTAATATTGAAAGTTGAACTTTTGTCAACAGAATTTCTTGATTAAATTTACTATTCATAAATTTTTTTTTATTATTTTGTACATAGTCAGCAACCGTTTTCGCGGAAAACATAAATTAAAAAAATAGTGATTAGTACTCGGTACTCACATTCCCGAATAGTTACGAGTACTATGGTTGTAATTTGAACATCCCTAGGGCATGTGTGAGTGTGTGTGACTATGTTTAATAGGTAAGTAAACACTAGCAATGAGCTGGGTTAAATGTGCTGGGCGCTGGTTACATGGGTACATGTGGAGTTAGAGATACGTGTGCAGGGCTGGCATAAAACGATGAACGTCAACAAGTATGCAAACTAGTGTGGAGTGGAGGTTTTTTGATGCTGATTTGGTGTACTGCTTGAACATAGTTACGTGTACGAGTACATACGAGTATACTGATATATGTATATGTGTGCATGGGATTAAATAGAAATACCAATTACCTGCATGAGAGGCATCTTCTTCGCTGCCGCCTGCAGTGTAGCGGCGTCCGTGTGCCCCTTTATCCCTGCAACAAAATGCGTTTAGTATAGCGTTAATCAATGAGCCTAAGCGGCTCAAGGGCTCACCTGAAACCCGCCTGATTGGCGTACACCAATTTGTTGGAGCCGTCCAGCGATACCTCCTCTGCGGACTGATGATTGCCGGCAGCCCCCGTATACCCCTTGGCGTTAGGCTTCTTTGAGTACGGCGGATCGTACTTCATAGTGGTCGTCTTGCGCCTGATGTAGTTGGTCATTTTGGTTGATTAAAGTCGTCCGTATTCATTTGTTTATAATTGTTTTTATAGGTATTTTTTGTTTTGTTTTGTTTTTTTCATTTATGGCATATTTCGTTTTTGTTGTATTTTTAGTTAAGGTGGTTTTGTTGTTTCATTGACATTTGTTTTTGTTCAATTATAAGCGTGAGACGATGATGTTGATTCGATTTGATTCGATTCGATTCAAATTGATTGATTGATTGATTAGAATTGTTTTGATTTGTCGGGTAACAAAAGTAGAGGTATTTGGTTGTATGAAATTTGAATAATAAAAATGAGTTTGATTAAAATCGTATTCAATTGAACGAGAGTTGACTAAAAAAGTGCCATTGTTAAAAAAAAAAAATTTTATAAGAAACAAAATTTTGTTATAAAAACGAAAAATCAAGAGTAAAAATAAAAGATTTAAATTAAAAAAATGCGATACTAAGAAATTTTCATTTTTATGTATGAGTCTACTTGAATTTTGTACAGGTTTTTTATTGATGATGTTTTTATGATTGGTTTATTATTATACAGACAGAAATAAAGAAAACATTTTTTAACTAGTGTAGTAAAAAAAAAGAATACAAAATTTAAAAATGTCTTGCTTTGATTTTAGAATGCTTGCAAATTTACAATAAAACGACATTTAGAAGAAATTTAAAACAGCAACAAAACAAAAAGAGGAGTTGTAGAACGCGTTGCATTAGAAGCGCTTTCAGTTGCAACGAAGCAGCGGGTCGTGATGCATCCAAATTAAAAAAAACACAAAATTATTAAAAATTAAATGGTCGTTTTTAAATGTTACACAAGAAATATCTAGCGGTGACAGGCAAAATTTTGATGATCAGCATTAGGGATCGTAATTATAAAGCAGTAGCAGATTGGCAGTATGTGAATAAGTACTTTTGACACCTATTGGAAAAATATGGTACCCAGTTGATTCCAACTCTGCTCCCCCATGGGGGAATTGGTAACTGGTGTGTCGGTCGATGAATGTACATTTTTCGGGACGACACTTAAGGAAACCGCACCAAAAGAGGAGAAAACTGCAGTAATTGCCTTCCCGGCAGTACTGAAACTTATTCAGCAAATTCATGAATAGTCTCTTTAGAAATGGCAACTAACTACTAGATGTGCTTTGAGAAACATTGAGAAGGATTGTCAGCGAATGGTTCATGAAAGATTCTTTAGAAAATGAGGAAGCTTCACAGAATACATGAAGATATTCCCTGTGTGGGTACATGTTGTTATGGAATATGTTTAATTGATTGTACATATACTCGTATACAGAGAATACTGTATATAAATGGCTTGAGTATAGCCACCATGCTAGCCAAACTCAAGTTTTGTCTTGCAACAAATACGTATTTGGCCAACACACTTTGTTGAGCTGCATTAGATTACCTTATAAGTAAGAATAGCTACATCTGCACAGGCTCTCCTGTAAACGGATTGAATGTCAATGGGAATATCCATAAAATGCTTCAATATAAAAAGTACAAATTGCTGTCAGGATAACTGTGTCAATCTCTAACCAGCCTTAGAAAAAAAGAAATGTGATTGTACTCGTATTCTCATTCCCTGCATTTATTACAAAATTCAGTTGTTCCCCATTAATCACCCACGTGTTAGCTCTGTTGCGCTTTTGTCTGCAAGGCATACCCCTAATTAGACATATAACTTTCAAGGGATTCTTAATAAGGACATTCGAAAATTGCCTCTACCGAAATGCAGTTCAAATGAGCGCCATTTGGTGTTACATTAGCATAAAAAGCACATTTTCGGTTTCTTAATTGATTTTAAATCTTTCTGAAAGGACACTGGCGAGAGGCATATAAGTACGCAGCTGGCTGGCACACTGCTGTTTAGGGACAATAGGCATGTGTGCATTCAGAGAGATACTAAAGTATTTATTTCTGAATTTCAACGTTGGTCAGTCCATAACTTCTTGTGTGGCTGTGGAGTCGAAGTTGGAATTATTTGAATACTGCGACCAAATGATTTTACAATTACATTTGGGGTCACAGTCGGAGTGGATTTCTGAATATTTTGTTGCTAGCAACGGGAATCTGAGGTGGAGGGACTATTTGGAGACTCCACAGTTAGGGTTTGTTTCTGTTAATTCTATCTGAGGTGGAGAGACTATTTGGAGACTCCACAATTAGGGTTTGTTTCTGTTAATTCTATCTGAGGTGGAGAGACTATTTGGAGACTCCACAGTTAGGGTTTGTTTCTGTTAATTCTACCTGAGGTGGAGAGACTATTTGGAAACTCCACAGTTAGGGTTTGTTTCTGTTAATTCTACCTGAGGTGGAGAGACTATTTGGAAACTCCACAGTTAGGGTTGGTTTCTGTTAAATCTATCTGAGGTGGAGAGACTATTTGGAGACTCCACAGTTAGGGTTTGTTTCTGTTAATTCTATCTGAGGTGGAGAGACTATTTGGAGACTCCACAATTAGGGTTTGTTTCTGTTAATTCTATCTGAGGTGGAGAGACTATTTGGAGACTCCACAGTTAGGGTTTGTTTCTATTAAATCTATCAGGGGGTGGAGAGACTATTTGGAAACTCCATAGTTAGTTTTTGTTGTTGTTAATGCTATCTGTGAGGTAAGTTAAGATGCCACTGATTTACTACGATTAGCTTCAGCTGATATGGAGCTAGTTCCTTCCTTTCAAAAATTCCGAATTACGTTTGTGCAAAATATTTTAATAAAAATGTTTACAAATAGAACGGAAAAGAGTAAAATGAAAAAGTATCTCACACTACCTGGTCGGCTACTTGGTGGGTGAAGTAAGTGGCAGAAGTATGGCGAAATGGTACCTGATTTTTGTATTACCTGGATGTTTCAATGTGATTCTGTGGTGTTTGTGGTTCTCATTATTTATATATAGCAGAGTATTGTTAGTAAGTTGTTACAAAATCAATTATTAATTGTTAATGTTGAATGCATGATTTTATGATGTTTGTTATTATATTTTAAATTGTTAATTGTTTATTAAGCCCAAATGCACATACGATAATACACAAACAAAACACGAAATGCACTTTGGTGCTTTATGTGTGTATATTGTACTGTGTTAGTAATGATTGGTATCATAAATACAACCTCAGTAGAAAGCACCACCATAACTCAAAAGACAGTCTACAGGCTCGCGGTCCAGGCGCTTACATATCCAACCGGCGAACATGTAAGACGCTACTGGGCTCTAGCTACATTGGTACTTAGCAGATACATACGAGTGAGCTTTTACTGTTCTATATTAGAGAAAGAAGCTGCCCTAACCAACTAACAAACCCATTTACACAATAATTCATATAAATTCATACGAAAATCGGTTCAAAATTAATTGTAAAAATTTCATTTCTTAGTTTAACTTTTTCTTCTGTTTGGCAAATTAAAAGGCAAGTACAGATTTGCTTAAAATTGCATTAAAGTGTAAACGAACGTGCAGCAAATGGCTGTAAAAATATGTATAACATACTCCCCGGTCCAACTAAGAAAAGCAACATAACAATTTCGCACTACTCTACGACACAGTTCTACGCATACACATGTACGGGCCGCGCTTATAGCGCCGGTCCCCACGCACACTTTTAGAGCTACATTTACAAATACCATAGAAATATTGAAGTACTTACAGCGCTGGCAGGAGGAACGTGCTCACGAGCAACGCGGTGGGACTTTCACAAACGCTTTTCGCTGGCACAATTTAACTCCCTCGCGGAATGATTCATATTTAATCCATTATAAATTCTGGCAATTATCGCTTCTTTTGTTGCATTAAACATAATTGAACATTGCAACAACAACAACCAAGATGCCAAACAAATTTAATATTTAATATGCTCGGCATTAATTGAATTAAACTAAATGTTGCGCTTCGACATGGCCGCAGGTAATTTAATTACGCTCGGCACGACTGATTCAACAAAACAAAAAGTTAAAATTGGAAAAAGGCGTTTTTTGCCCGTTTGTTTAAATACGCATAATTAAAAAAACACAAAATATTCATTAACATTTATTCAAACATTAATAAACGGCGACACAATAAAAATACAAAAAAAACCATAATTAAAAAGTTATTGAGTTGTTTGGCAATTGAATTAATGCAGTGGCAAACTGGCGAATGGAAAACACTTTCAGCCGCAATTGGGCATCGCATTTCAAATGATTTATCATGAACACAAAAAATAAATTGAATTTTGTGACAATAAATAAATAAATCGCAGAGAAATGCCGCTCGCTCCCGTAGTCAAGGCAAAGCTCGGGTTTCGCTCATTATCAAAACAATTAACATAATTAGCGTTACACACACGCCGAGTGCCACTGAAGCGGAAATGGGCCTTTGAACTGCTCGTATTGCCAAACAGTCCTCAGAGGAGTTCGTCTGGTTTCTCATAGTTAACAATTAAACGCCTGTGAAGCCTCAGTTAGAAGTAAATATAATCAGGACTCTATTTCACAGGACTTCGCAGTTTACTTTTTTGTACGCTTGTATATCAGCATGGTAATATTCAGTTGTAGATCAACGCCTGTGAAGCCTCAGTTAGAAGTAAATATAATCAGGACTCTATTTCACAGGACTTCTCTGTTCACTTGTTTGTTCGCTTGTATATCGGCGTGGCCATATTCAATTGTAGATCACCAGACAATTAACAATTTGTGTGAGAGTCGTTAGAATCGCTCCTCGAACACTGCACTATAATTGGTTTATCTGAAGAGGTGTTAGTTCCTGGTGTTCGAAGTAAGAAATCCCACCACTCTTTGTCAGGATAATATTATAATAATCATAAGTTTTATTTTGGCATATTAAAAATTTAAATTATGTTTCAAAAAAAGGTCAAAAGCCATGAGAAGTGCAAAATCGGACAGTGAGCAATGGTTGGCGAAAAGAAACAGATCTAGAATGTGTGTTATGTCACCAGTACTTTTTAAAGGCTGCTTATGGTTCAGAAACTGATCGGACTTTTTTAACATACGAGCTCTGGTTAAGAGAAAGGATGGTACAGACTCATTCATGCAGTCAATTATTGCAGGGAAGGTCAGCAAATATAAAAATATTTGACTATCGAATGGGTGGGATCATGTTTAGTGCTATTGGAACAGTATTTTAGATATATCAGCTTCTGCAGGTTCCACTCCTTTCATTCCATTATTTGGAGTTGTACGCCTACCAGGTCTTCATTAACAAATGCCTCCGCCAAATTCTTAAAATTTTTGGCCGGCTATGGTCTTTATCAGAACAACTTCCCATCAAAAAGGAAATCCTGAAACGTAAATGGAGCTGGATTGGACATACTCGTACGTTACGTAAACCACCTGACGACATTGCCAGACGAGTCATAATGTGGAACCCTCAAGGCAGCAGACGCAGAGGCCGCCCTGCGCACACCTGGAGAAGACAGATTGAAACGGAGTTAGAGAAATCCCAGCTAAATTGGAATAAAGTTAAAAGACGTGCTAATGATAGAGTAAATTGGAATCATTTTATGACGGCCCTTTGCTCCTTAATGGACTAATAGGAATAAATATATAAATATATATGCCTACCATATACAAAATAAAGTTTGGTAATAAATTCTACCACGAAATTCCAAATAAGGGTCAGCTTTAACTTTAATTTTTCTTAAGGTATTGGAAATGAAGTTCTCCTTTGTTTCAGTATGAGTAGATTTGCTGATATATCTGAAAATATTAATGGTGTATCAATCTCAATGCGAACGCACCTTGTTGACTGGATTATATAGCCCAGATTTATGTTGGAAAGCTCTTCACTCCGTTTTTTACGGTGCAATATTTAGTTTCACTTCTAAAGTAAGATTATTGTTGTCATCCTCACGATGTGGTCAACTTATCCTGGATCTCTTCTCTAAGCTCAGACTAATTGTAATTCTAACGAACAGTTTATATTTTGTCAGAAGTTTTAGAAGAGAGTTGTTTAAACACTCAAAGTGTTGAGTGTTTAAACAACTCAAAGTGTTGAGTGTTTAAACAACTCTCTTCTTCAACAACTTCTTCTTTAGCACTCTTCCGCCAGAAGCTTGTTGGAATATGCCTGTGCTTCCTCCAAGATATTTTCACTGGCAACATATTTTATTTTGAATATATATTTATTAACTCCATTACTACTTTTACTATATGTACCAGAGAGCCAAAAGCCTTGGCAGCTAGTGCTCCTTTATCATGTACTCTAACTATTTATAATTATTGTACATATAATAATAAATAAAGAAATATTTCGAGCATTTTTTATATTATGTAGTTTAAGTTATGTAGTGCAAGCGTTGTGAAAGCCCTATGAGGGTGTCGGTGGTTGTATCACTTACCTGCATTTTGTTGGAGTTGATTGTTCTTATCTTTAAGTATATAACTACAACTTACGAGCACAGTCTTACAGAGACACCTCCTTAGACTGCTTTCGCATAATTTTGATTATACAGTAAACCCTTTCTGATTGTTGTTAAAACATTATTACTAACTTTTTGGTTTTGTGTTACTTGTAAAATAATTGCGAGCCAACTCTAGCTGAATTCGTATATATCTGGTTGCTATATAGTTCTCTATGCTAACACGCAGAGCGACGCACAAAAGTAGTAATGAAAAATCGTTGTCCTTCTTGTATTGAGAATAAATTGTTATTTTAGTTAGCACAATTATTTTTACACAAACAAAAATTCAAATAAAAAAAATTACTCATTTTCCATGGTACAGAATGCACGTCCTGAGGAATATGCGGTTGGGATATGAGAGAGAGAGTCTTTTGAAGTGTGAATTCGAATTGAACGGAAACTTAAAAACGGTTTGGGCGACTGATGAAGGTGATTGTGGTAATTTTTAATTTTTGTTCTTTGTTTACGGAGAGGTGGGGTGGAGGTTGCGCCTCTTGGTGGGCGGTATGTTGACGAGTTTTACCAAAGTGGCCAATTCAAATAAAAGAGAGGCAAGTATGTAAAGCTGCCTACACTACAACTGATAAGAGGAAAAATCAAAAAGGAAGTAGTAATTTTTAATTAATCGTAGTAAAATCGAATAAAAATAATGATTGCGCTGGACTTGCACAGTTTTGCTTAAAGAAATGTAAATTAGTAAAATGGAGTCATATCGGTGGGAACTGACGGCCATTGGCAGCAGTTCCCACGATAAGGCAACTCAGGCCCAATCTCTGTTGGTGGCGAGTTGTTGAAGTAGGGGGGAGGGAGAGAGTTAAAAAGTTTAGACGAATCTGAAGTGGAACACTACATAAATAGAGTTAGTTTTTACAATCGAATGAATTTGTTAATAAATTAAAAAAGAGGACACATAAAACACGTAAAAAAGTATTGACAAGGAGTAAAGACTTTTGTTAGTAGTTCAAACTGTACAACACCGATAACGATAACTGAAAAATGGCAAAATCAGAGCACATAAAATCTGAGAAATTTACAATGGGACAATGAGGAATGATGTAAAGAGAAAACATAAAGAAGAGGATGCGGATGCAGCATATGAAAATTAATACACCGTTATTAAACAATTGTCCTTCAAATTGTGTTCGGCAATCAAAATAGTGTGCGTTGAATGTTGGCTGTAGTTGGTGTGTCAGTGGTGTGTGTGTGTGTGTGCGTATATGTACAAGTGTGTAGGTTGGTATTGTTTTAATTTAATTGAATTTGAAAGTAAACGTTTTTACAAAATTTTGCAGTGAAATTGAAAATGAAAATATAATGGAAAATCAAATGAAAACTAGAAAAAAGAGTAAATAAATAGTTTGAATTGTTGCAACATGTTTAGTTGCACTTTACCAAACAAACAAATTTCGATTTGCATTGAAAATTTTTTTAGCTGTTTTTGCTTTTTCATTACTTCTTTTCAACTAACCTCAGACACAGGGAGAAGTTTCTATGTACTACAACTGACCTGTAGCACAGTGCCATCAATGTGAATGTTACAAAAACGAACCCAACAACTGACATTAGTACACCAACTAAGAACACTGTATTTGAGCCGTGGTAGTTCTCTATACGAGTTTTCAGCAATTGGTGAGATATTTTGTTGTTTTTTGTTTAGTTTTTAAGTATAAAAAATTAAATTAAATATTACAAGCGAACACACACTCAGTTTCAGTTTACATTTGGCAGTTAGAGTTAATTCGATGTGACGGTGTCCACAACGTACGCAAGAGCATTGGTTCATTTGGTTGGTTCGTTGGTTCGTTGGTTCGTTGGTTGGTTGGTTGGTTGGTGGAGATTGTTGGAAGATGTTAAAAGAAATTATAGAAAATTAGTGAAATTGTGTGTCAAAAGAGCAAAAAAGTATACAAAACAAAATCCTGCAACAATTTGCGATACGCTCGACGCGAAGCACGCGCTATGACAATGGTAATCGGAACGAGATTGAGGGAGTTCCTGCACGCTGGCAAAGCATAATTTTTTAATGACTATGTGCACAAACGTGGGAGGAAGTGGTGTGTTGTGGGTGGCATGCATGCAAATGCCACCAAGCACAGTGAGCGTAGCACCGATTGCAGGCGACGAGTGAGTCTTCGAAAGTCACAAAATGTAGTAAGTAAGAAATTAAATGAAATAACTAAATAAATTTGCGTTTATGAATGTTCAAGAACTGAGGTGATGAACCCTCTGAAGGAGGCGACAAGTGAGAGACACTATATTATGGTATATAACTGAAGTATTTTAAAAATAAATATAAATAAAAAATTTGACAGCAAACCAAGTGGAAAAATTAAAGACGCCCTTTTAACACAATTTAAAAGTTTTCTAATTTTTCGATTGACAGTTGTGGCCCGTTCCGGTAATAATGATTAGATAAAACGGCTGATTTTGATGGTATATTCGGACTCTTTTTCAGTAACAAATGAAAACAGTTTTTAAATTAATTGAAGTTTTTAGAATGGGAGTTGAACTAGAGACAAAAAAAAAAATTAAATGAACTAATGAAAATAATTTCTTTATAAAGAATTATAATAATAATTTAATTCTAATAATTAAAAAACAAATTAAAACAGTACTTAAAAAAGAGAGTAGAGCTAGAGTCACAAATAAAAATTAATGAACTAATGAAAATAATTTCCTGATAGAGAATTATAATAATATTTTAATTATAATAATTATAAAATAAATTAATAACTATAATAATTTAAAATAGATAAAAAAATTTTATAAAACAAAATTGTATACAAATAATAATAAAATTTTAAAAAAAAGTTTTCCATGTATTTAAAAAAAATGGAAAAAACAAACTTTTAAACATACTAAAAAGAAATTAATTAATTTATTTTTAACTAAAAAACAATATTCTAGAGAAAATGTAAACAATATAATTAAATAAATAAATAAAAATGATGGTTAGTTACACAGATGTATGAGGTGTACACAGATAATAGCAATAGTTCACATAGAAGAGAGAAAATTCACATAGGAACAAAACATTATAAATACATTCCGTTCATATGACAGCCCAGTCTGGAATGATTCCAGCAAGAATGGGTCAACCAAGCATGAGATTGAAGGTATTATGTGAAGAGTTACTAATTCAATGTGAGTTCAATTTCAATTCAAAATGAGAGTTCAACTGTTTATATGTCTTTTACATTCCAAAAGGACATCTGCGTGAAAGGTGTCTCTTGAAGGCTGATAACATTCGACACTGCTGCCCAACAAGATTGAGTCTATTGAGATTTAAAGTTTCAATCCTCTTTTGCACACTGTTTATGTGAGTGGCTTCAATCATTCTGGTATGAATTCATGCAGATTCAGCTGCCATATAAACGTGGTAATAGTTTGGTCACAACATCAAAGCAAAAATATCATCGGCAAACAATTGTGGAGTGAGTTTAGTGTGTGATTTGTTCTGTTTTGCTTAATTTGTGTGGATTTCGTTTGAGTTAGTAGCAAAAGAATTGATTTTATTTCAAAATAAAAATTATTTAAGTGTAAAATAAAAGCTATGCTTAGAAAATAGTTCTCAGAGTAGAGTAAGAGTTAGTAGAGCTAAGATTAGGTTCTATTAAAATTTGCTCAGAGTATTTCTTTTTGTAATACACAATCGTTTAGTGTAAATAATGCACTAGAAAACATTTGCAAGACGACAAGGTAGCTTTTCAATCAACATTTTATGACTTAACCGCTTGAAAACAGTTGCATTTTAGTCGGCTTTTAGATTATTAGAATATAAGACATCTACCAAAATAAGGATGTTTTTTCACAGTCTGCTTTTGAAAGAAATTCTGCTAGTAAGGAGCGACTTTAAATGGAACCATCTTCTCACATTTTCAATTATAGATGGCCATAGTGGAAATAAAGTTATCTGACATCATTGAAACATGACTATGCATAACAAATTAAAAATTGCGCATACTCTCTTATTATTATTATTATATCTTACACCACAATTAATTATGAGTGCAAGGTGTTGGGGGAATGAGTACTAGCTACAGAGGCCTTCGACTCGAAGAGAAAAGGATTTTTTAGAAAGAAGCATTTTTGAGACCAAGCCCCTGGCAGGATTTGAACCTGCGACCCCGGGGTGTGAATCTAGCATGCTTACCACTAGACCACAGAGGGATATTCATAGCGATTTTGGTCCTTTGCTCCTACCTTCTTGTATAACAAGCTATTTGAACAGCTTTTGTAGCAGTGTTATTAACTCGATGACCTGATTCTGATATTAAAATTTCCCTATTATAATTTTATGTATTTGCAGTTTAACAATTTCACTTCGTTTTCTATGCAATGCACTCACTCCTTTCTATGAAATGTATTCACTCCTTTTTCCAATCCAAGCTTCAGTTACAAAAACTGTGTGAAGAAAAAAAGGAGCTATTGAATTCTTCACAGCAGAATATTTTTGCATAATATAAGAAAGCCATTTATACACGAAATTTCACTCCCTGATCTTTTCAATAGAACTGACTTTGATTAGCAGCATTTTACATTTTTTTTGCTTCTTGTGCGCTATTGTGTGAAATAAAATGACTTAGAAAAATTTTAAAAGTCAGGAAACTTAGCATCTGAGTTCAATGAGATATTTATATACTCGTATATGCCTTCTGATCGGTTTATATATATCCCTTCTGATCGCTCCTCCTGAACCCATTGACATTCGTACCTCTATTAGAATGTACCTATGTATGTTTCAATAAAAGAGATTCCAGTTGCCAATGCCATTATTGGCAAACCCGGGAAATAATGGAATTAATTTAATTGTAATTGAATTTTAATTTCAAAATTAAATTGAATTTGATTTTGAACACAAAATATCCAAAGTCATATAACTGCACATTGCTGCGCTACACCTCAAATTACAAAGCAAATAACTTCAAATGGCTTCCAGTGATTAATTGAAATGGCAAACGCTTTGCCAGGCAGTGATCTGGATAACTGCACAAACAATTAGGAGATGCGTTTTTTGAATAGCGTCGCTGCTGCAGCTGATTTGTGCGCCAGCAGTGAGCGTCCTCCTTTACGAATTACGAATAACGGAAGTACAAATTTTAGATTAATTCACAACTGAAAGCAGAATTAATTGGAATTTTCAATTAAATATAATTGCAAAATGCAAAATGCAAAATGCAGATTGCAGAATGCATCGTAAATGGCGTCAATCGTTGTTTATACATGGATTCATTAAAATATGGCAAATGAAGCTGAAAACACCAGCGACGATTGTGATAAATGACCAACTGTATAAAAAACTGCATTGAAATGCAGAAAAAATGTGAATAGTTTGCTCAATAGACGCACACATTGAAACATAGAAAAACGACACATCCTCACCCACACTTGCACGTAGAACCATTTGGTGTGAGTGTGTGGACGACAACATATCCCAGCAGAAAATAGAACGTAGAACTACATTATGAGTAAGCAGTAAAAAGTCTGAGGGACCAGAGAGAGGGTTTTGTCTGAACTAAGCATCTGCTTTCCACTGCTTCGATGGTCCCAGTTAAAAATTATGAAGCTGTCTTTTTGGAATTAAATAGTGTATATAAATTATCAAACGAGTTGAAGGCCCTGACTCTTCCTCTTAAATTAGTTATAATAATTTATTATTGTGATTAATCCTTTTAAATAAAATAAATTATCAACGAATTACAAATATAGGAGAGTACATTGTATTTGAAGCATCTGAAGAGGGCGATTTTCTTATTATAGTTTGTGTTTTCAACAAATTGAATGAATGAAAGCATTAAACAAAGACAAGGAATTCAAAAGAGCAACATAGAATAGAACCCGACAAACATAAAAGTGGACAAAAAAGAAGATTTGACTTAACAAATCATACTTCCAATGTAGAGAGGTCCAAATGAAGTTTCTTATGGCATCGCAGTGAGTATTATGTAGGTAGGTAGGACAGGCGTATCACCAATAACCAGTGATGCCACTTAGAACACCAGTTGGGTCCGTTGTGAGGGGTTTATGTAGTATTAGAAGAAACCTCATTGAAAGTTCTTGTATATATTAAGGTATTTCGAGAGATCATTTAGTCGCAGGTATATACAACGAGGTTAATTTTCATTTCGATTCTTGTGTATCTATCGATAGATGTAAAATTTGCTTTCAGAGTATGGAACCCCAGATAATTCTTTTATACAAATAAATAATATTTCTATATAATTTTAATTAAAATTTTAGTTATATTCGAAGTTTCGTTCTCCTTTTGGTTTAGCTGGATAAGGTCTGCCACATTTAAGTACAAATGAAACGGGTGTGTACTAAGTTACTCTGATTTGAAGACAAAACTGAAGGCATATGATCAAATTTTACCAAGGAACGAAGGAGCTTTAGAGGTAAGACCGGAGTAACTTAAGTTGAAAATGATTGGGTTCCCGTTTTTAAGGTGAAGATATCACTGTACATTGGATTGTTTGAGGACCTTTTCCTTCCAGAACAAATTGAAAGACCCAATTTTCCTTATGTTCCTTCAACAACAACTTGAAAGACCGAATTTTCGTTATGAGACTTTCCATATGACCGAACAATATATGGTCATTGGCATATTATGAATATAGTAACTCAAAACTGATACAAGTTTAATTCGAGATTGTGCCATTTGTCATTCCCCATTTAAAATAACTTCGTTTCAGTTCCTGTGCGATACGTTTTTCAAATTTCAAACCACAGAATAACAAATTTTGTATGGAGTGCAGGCACCATCTTGTATTCCAATATTCTTGGCAGCGAAGTATTGAATATGTGAGATGCTCAATATGGATATATAGCAGAAACTTGCTCTACGTGGGCATATTGATAAATATTATTATTTAAATCACAAACTGACGAACGAACATGACAATTTGAAGCAGCGACTTGCACAGCCGTTTGTGCAATTATCCTTGAACGAACTCACTGGTGGAAAATTGAAGTTCATTGGGGAATTCGTCCGTTCGAGCTTAGTTTTGTAACCAGTTTCGATACGTTGCGACATGGATAATGACTTTTTCTCTTGGGCTGTTAATTAGCGCTGCAAACACACACTGACACTCCTCTACGCATACACATAAAACATACATAAATAAATAGGAGACCAAAAACGGCGCAAGTTAATACAAACACAAACACTAATAACAATTTGTCAGCGTGTGGGTTAGTTAGTTAGTGTCACAAATACATGGAAACATAATTAATAGGCACATTTTATATACAAACACGACACGGGCATTGAACATAAACACATTACAAATACATACACTAATAAAAATATATATTTATATATGCATGTGGGCATTTATGCATGTGTGTGGGTTGGTTGACTTATTCAAACACCATAAATTGCGGTCGAACCACACGCACCCACCCATGCATACACGCCCCCATACACAAGTTCTGTATACATAGCGCACACATTTGTAAGGACAGAAAACCAAGCAAAGTTTTTTTGATTTTGTTTTTTGATTTGAATTTTGTATTGAGATTGTTTTCGATTTCATTTGAGTTTGTGTATTTTTGAATTGAATTGATTTACGCAAGTGTCTGAAATTTTGAAAAGTGGTGCAACAAATTAAAATCAATGAAAATAAAAACATCAACGCAAATTGTAAAAGAGAAAAGAAAATTGTTTGCTTTTTCAATCAAATATAATGTTAATTTTGTTGTTGTTTTTTAAGCGTGGCTGTGGTTTCAATGTGTTTTCTTTTTTATTTTTTGTTTTTACTATTTTTCTGTAATTTCTGTTCGTATTTTTTTTTTTTTTTTTTTTTTTTTTTTGTTAAAATTTGCTTGGTACTCTACCTGTAGCAATACGCCATAACTGCGAAACCAATGAAGACACCCTTGACGACAATGGTTAAAACGATGACCATGGATAATGTGCTGAACCTCTTTGAATCGGCGTCGCCTGCAATGGTGGGGTTTCGGTAGGGCTTCAGTCAAATTCAATTGTGATAATTCAAAATTTTTTTTGTGTAAATTCGTATTTTTGTTTCTTTCAAAATGAACCGACAATTTGATGGAGGCAAGTGTGTTATGTGGATAAAATGATGCTACTTGCTACCAAGACGAGTAAACTTAACATTAAGCAGCACATCATTTTACGCAGCAAGCACACCGCAGCGGGCGCGATCTGTGTGCTTGCAGTGTAAAACGCAGCTGATGCTCACAAAACCTCACAAAACTGTGTGCGAGATGCACGTACAAAAGTTGCCCTGACCGTGCGGGGATCATGGGCGACTGCGCTGCTGATTACCATTGTCATATTAAATTGAACGAGTTGCATTTTCATTAATTGAGAAAATCTGTTACAATGTTTTTGGTTTTTTGTTTTTTGTTTTTTGTTTTTCTTTTTTCGTTAATAATTAAGTTAATAATGACGCATTACAAGTAGTGCGGAGTGCATCTTACCATATGGCGTCTCTTTTTTCTCCATTTTGATGGTGTTTTCTGGCGTTGGTGCCGCTTCCGTTGGCAGTGGTGTGGTTAGGAGCACGACTAGGCTGCAATCGACGCCGCCCCAGCCCATGTCACAGAAGCAGCGGTTCGTATTGGTGCATACCTGAAGGGAGTGAATTCAACCGGGTGAGGGACATGGAGAGAGTGTGTGTGTGTGTGTGTGTGTGTGAGAGAGAAAGGGAGAGAGAAAAGGTGTGAGTGAAAGCGGTCAACATTAAAGCAAAGTAATAATAATGTAAGTATTTGCTATGATGCACGCATTTTATGCAGCGTGGCCAGTGAAATGAAAAATAAATAAATAAATAATCGTAAAAATAAAGCGGCATTAATTTAAAAAGTTTTTGAATGCATTTAAATGACAATGCATTAATTAATAATTTTGCATTTTGCATCGTTACTGGCACTGACTGCATTGTAATTTGGGTTAATACGCAGAGCAGAGACTGAGCTCGACTACTAGTGACAGGGCCGGTGTAAAGTTTCATTGCGCCCTGATTATTGCTAGTCTAAGAGATTTTCGCTTTAGTACATAATTTCCAGATACATATCTCTGAGGTTGTGGGAAGTCGTGAATGTAGGCTCACTCTCACAAGTACGCTAAGAACCTCACCTTTCAAGAACTGACTGACTATACTATAAATTATCAGCAAGCTCCTCAACACCATGATTCGGTAATTGTATTCTTAGGAAACATGACTAAAGCTCACCCGACCTGACCGAGTCTGACCACGAAATATGCTCCAATGTGTGACTTCAGCAAAATTTAACGGAACTAACTGAGTGAATTATGTGTGTTTTGTTGAATAATCAAAAAATCGTGCCAAAAGTTGTATATCCCTTACTTATATCTTCGATGACGAGAGTAGTTTGCTATTCTAACAATTTCTCAGGCCAAAGCAACCCCAAATGAGTTCGCTGCATCACACTTGGCTGGCTGTAAGAGCGCCCCTGCTGCTTTGGTGCCCTTCGGCATTCCACCAACTCTACCGTATCCTGAATGCGACCTTTTAAAAGGTGGATTGACCCAGCGCCACCCCACTGCAACGTCGTAAAGTGGCCGCTTATGTAATTACTCGTAAATTGTTTTTCATAATTGGAAAATTTTTTCATATGCAATAAAATAAGTGAAATTAAATTCCCTGCACGTTTCTTTATACGGACTCTTTTTGTGTGGCTGTAAACAGCACAACGTTTTCGTTGTACCGCCCAAGCTACGTTATGGCAAATATTTATCCAATGTGGTAAATTAAACTGGATTTTTTGCATTGAAATTGGGTATGTGATGAAATCAGGCGTGGCACCATTTTGGTGCTGAATGATTTTAGCGGTCATTCGCTCTGGTTACCGAGTATGTGATCGGCTTAATAACGTGCGTTCATAATCATTTAAATGAGCTCTTTTGAAAGTGATTTCATTTTAGTATACTTCCATTCTCATTTCTCGGCATTTTTGATATATTAATATATATATATATATATATATATATATATATATATATATATATATATATATATATATATATATATATTTATATTTAAAAAATTCATTTATACAAAATCTCCTTGACTAATAATCTGGTAAACTTACCCCCTTTTCCGAGCACTCCAGGCCCTGCTTATTGGTTGGACATTTTGTTTGGTCGATATGCGGAAACAAACTGACGCATGTTTGATTAAGGCATATCAAATTATCACCGCATGGACTTCCATCCTTGACGAGACCGTGTTCAGGATATTCGTTGGAACCTACTTGGCCGCTTGTCGCTCTGCGATGAGAAATAATAATACACACAATACAACAATAAAGCAATATACGAGTATAAGTCATATTCAGAAAGTAGTAGACATGCATAAAGGAGCGCAATGCTTTGTCAGGCTTTCTTTCTGTGTGCACAGTAAACATATTTTAACTTGTAAGCAGCTCTCAGCCTCAGTTCTCACAGATATGCACACTTTCTTGGCCTCGTTGCAGTTCAATGTATTGCTCTCACTTGTCGATTTGCATATTCCAATGCAATTTTTCGCAAACTGCTTTGTTTGAATTCGGTTTTGTGCTATTGCAGTTTGGTATGCATGCAAATATGTGAGCTTGTAAGTCCCTGGTTTGGTATGGATATGTAAGAATGTGTGTGTTCGTGTATGGGCTTATATGAAATATGAAAACTGCAGATATGCATCAGCATTACTGCGACAATCGACATTCCTTCTCTGGTTGGTGGGTCTTAAGTGCGGGTTTTCCGTTCTGGCGATTTACTGGCGCCCACACAGGGCTCTGCACTTCAGAACGAGTTGTATCTACACTCGCGTAGCAAACAATACACGACCGCAGTTGAACTTACTTGCATTCGTATTCCAATCCCTTAATTGAAATAATTGTCCTCGAATAGAGTTGATCAATGCCATCGTTAATCGGCTGCCTTTCACCCTCCTTGCATTGCAGTGTGCCGCATTGAACGTTTCTGTAATTATGAAGCAAGCCGGCGTTTCGTTATTGTGAGAAATAGCAAGCATGACAGGGCTCTATTCAAAGCCGGATTATATGACATAAGAAGGGGAAGATTACTGAAAGTGGGATATTCCTTTTCTTCTTCGAAATACGCAATTAAAGCGGCCGGATTTGATTGAAAATTTCACAATGCTGGAAAATGACGATTGGAGCTACCACAATTTCAGCTGAATAATGCAGCTGATGAAGATGGAATTTTAGCACTGATGTGGCATGTACTCGTATGACTAGATATGAAAGACATGCACAGTCATTGGAGTCTTAGTGATAATTCGAAGAATTAAATACAGAATTTTCACACAAGGCTTCATTGCAGAATGAATTTTGAATTAAAATTTAAATTGTCTGCATATTCTAAGGATAGATTATATGAGCTTTGCTTAAAAAAGCACTAGAAAGACTTTAAGGGGAAAGCTGTGTGGAAATCTCTGCAATCGTCTTAGTTCCTAGATAGTTGCGGACGAAATGGGAGCTGTTCCATTACAGTGTTGAGTTAAATACTTAAATAGGATTTATTGACAGCTCATATTTTTCATCAGAAGATAATTCTGAAGAATTTGGATGAAGATTTTTGATTTGTATACAAAAATTGCTTTAATCAAGTGGTTATATAAATACATAATAATTAAACGGTGATCTGCAAGGTTCTGTAATGATTAACTCGACGAAACTGAAGATGTATGGGTTTCTTATAATCCGAATAAATTATGTTGGGAAATATAATTCAAAAACTCTTCGAAGACTTCACTCTGAGCAATTCTCTCCATTTAATGAATAAACTATTAAATTATTTCTTTATAGGAGCCTCTATTAACTATTTTATAGACTTTTCAGAAGAGATGAGATTTGATAATTATCCATATTTCGAATACAAACAACAAGCAACTTACTCTGGTTCACACTTAATATAGTGGTCGCTATGGTCTCGTCCACAATGGCCGTTTATAGAGCCTTTGGAATTAAACTGCTCATAACATTGTCGATCGGCCGCCGAGCCACCATAGCCCCAAATAGATTCGCATTGTAAGTTTAGTGTGGGGCAGTCACCTAGAAAACAATAGCCTGAAAATATATGTAATATTAGAGTTAGAATTGAATAGTACGACATGTGAAATCTAAAGCAATGAAAATTAATTATTATTAAAAAATTATTGTTAAATATAACTGGGAACTATTGTGGTACGAATTGATTTTCCAACATGGCTGAGATTGGAACTATTCAGTTGGCTATAGTTGTAGTATAACTCATGGTTGCATTCGGTGTAATTTGACTTCAATCACCTTTAATGATTCTGTGGTAAAATTTCACCAAGTTGTCGAGGAGTTTAGCATACTTTTAGGGGCACCAATATAAGATTAGTATAGGTAAAGTTAAGCAGAGATATCCTGCCAGGCAATCTGAAGCACTTTTGTGCAACATTTCGTTTATGACAAAAAATATTCGGTCTATTGATAAAGGCGCCATTTCAGACTAGAATGTGTTTCTAAAACGTGACTAATAAAACATGAATTGGTTTCAGAATTGGAAATATATTCGGGCCTGTTTAATTTCAAGGAGTGTGGGTATACAGCCACCATGCTTCTCCATCAGACTATCTTTAGGTGGTAGCAGATAAAAATACCAGATAAGATAAAAATACCAGCAGATAAAAATACCAGATAATTAGGTGTCCAGATAAAAATACCGTTAACAATTTGAGGTCTGATTTGCTAACAGTGGGGATGAAAATTCCTTGGCTTGTCTTAAAATTCGGAACAGTTCAAAGCATCTTCATAGTTTGGCAGACTTTATAGCTTGGTTTTGATATGCTGCCATACTTACATTAGTTTATCTGTCTGCATTAAAAGTTACAGTTCAGGGCATTATATTCATAATATTTTAAACTAGTTGAGAGGCAAGGATAATACATATCAATCTGCTCTTTTTCAATGATTTCGTTAAAGTGAATAGAACATACTTTTCAACAGTATACTCATTGGAATCAAAAAGACTGGATAGCAATGATCCAGCTTCTGCTAATAATTCGATGGAAGACGACTTGTCTGTTCTAGTTTCAATTAAGCAACCTCTGCAGTTAGTTTAGCAGCAATGAACGCACCGAAATTAAATTCAGGTTACGTGCGGTGGTGTGTCAGAATGCCATTAATATTAGAGTAGTACTGTAGCTCTGTGCAATTGGTGTGCTAGTCCCGTGCAAATAGAGCGAATCTGATAATTTGCATATTTAATTGGAATTCCTCTCACTGAACTCATAAAAAGTTGTAAGGAAATGCATTAAGAGGGCGAAATTTATGGGTGAGGTGCTTGTTTCATTCCGGCAATGCGGGAGGGAGCTAATAAATTTGAAAATTTTCATTGTGCACACACTTTTAAAGCAGTTTAATGAGAATCTCTACCGTTCCGAATTTATTGAGCGCACCAAGTAACAACATGATTAACAATTCAAGGGCTGCGCTGCACAGGGCGGGCATTGTTTTTGAGCAATTATGCCAAGCAATTAAGTTACGCCATTTAATTTATGACTCGATCCGTGCACATTCATTCGGCATTTTTTATAGCCCTTGGCCACGGTTGATTATACTTTTTTACATGCCGCCGAAACAGTTTTATTAAAAAGAAAAAAAAAGAACAACCAGAGCATGGAATTTGCGTCCCAGTCTCCCTTTGGTGAACTTACCAGACACGCCGGCTTTCGTATGTCCGCATGGGGATCCATTCTTCTTGAACACGTCTATGGGACAGTTACCGTTGTCGCCGTCACAGTACTCTGGTAAATCGCACTCGTTGTGCGAGTCGCGGCAAATGTAATCCTTGGCACGCAGCTGCTCATATGCCAAACGAAGTTGAGTGAATCGAAAATGTAAAATAGTAAAATGTACACTTTAAGTAATTAATTTTACAAGCAACAACAACAACAAACAACAACATGTAAAGAAAAAATACGAGTAAGGCCAAAAGGCCGCGGTGGTATCCTGCACTTGGGTAGGCAGTTAATATTTCATGATTATACCAGGCCAGGTGGAAGAGGCAACTTACACGACACTGGTCGCAGCACGCGCCACTGGCGCACTGTGCCTCCGATTTGAGTTTACACGTAATGCCGTCGCAGCACGGATCCAAGGCGCACTCCTCGAACGTGCCGCAATCGCACTCCTCGTCCTCTTCGACGATTTTGTTGCCACAGTTGCGACGCATCTCGATCTGTGGGTAGAAACCAAACGAAACGAAAGGAAGAAAGGAAGAAAGGCGTATGTGAAGCGGCAGCTTTAACAAAGTGGAAACAATTTGCTGTGCAACAAAGCGTGTTGCGCTAAAATTAAGAGCGTGCATGTACTCCTGTGTATGTGTGAAAGTGTGCG
This sequence comes from Clusia tigrina, assembly GCA_920105625.2. Taxonomy (NCBI): domain Eukaryota; kingdom Metazoa; phylum Arthropoda; class Insecta; order Diptera; family Clusiidae; genus Clusia; species Clusia tigrina. Next base: position 177,930,800 of record OV050033.1, read on the forward strand.
TGGATGTATGTGTGAGTGTGTGAGAGTACGGAACAGAAGTACAAAAGTACGCGCGAGTAAATTAGCAGCGAAAACCCTTCCCACTTTCAGTTCGACCGACCTATACGAAACGCTCGTCGTCAAGCTCTGCAGGGGAGTGTGTATTCGAAAAGAAAAAAAAAAAAAAACACCAAGAAATATGCTAGTGAATTTTTCATAAAAGTGTCCAGTGCCATCCTTGCGCCTGCAATTCCACTTTGTGAGCTTAATGCGTAAACTTAATGAAGAAGCATGGAAAAAGGTGACTTATGAAGGTATGCAGAGAGGGGGTTGCGGCGGCTTTGTGCCGCAACTCTTGCTCCTCCTTATCTTCTGACAAATTTCGATTACGTTACTTGCAGCTGCATTGGAAATACGAGTAATTTTGTGATTTTCATTCAATACCAATGCGTACAGTTACTCATACGCCCCGGATATCGAGTGCGAGTTTTGTTGCGTGTAATTGAATTTTCCTTTATTGGATATGGACTCTCCTCAGCTTCGATTATGCAATTGGCAAGCTTTTAAAAAATTAAATGCACCATTAAGCGGAGGCAGGGTTTTTCTTTCTGTATGAGCGCCGCAAATTTTCGGCTTCATTATTTTAATGGCCACTCTGGCAAGTCAAGAAAATAAGTTTTTAAGTGCCTGCCTGTAAATGGCAAAGAGCTTTGCACACATTTTTTAGCACAAATATATAATAAAAAAAAGACTAAAGCACCACAGTTGTCTACGTAAGTGAGCAGCCACCTTTAAAATTTCGCACACATGCCCTTTTGTGAAAAATTATGACAGCAGAAGGCGGGAAGGACGGCGCTACTTATAACAGCTCGATTGCCAGTTAAATGAAATGCTTCAAGAGGAGTATTCTGCAAATGCCTAGTAAATGGCAGTTTTCCTATGAAGCTCCTTAGCCCCGACCCACACAACGCATTATCACGGACCTGCTTCAGTCTCTCGTTGCGAGGAAACGGCATGACAAATGATTTGGCAAATATTGTCACACTTTTATATATATGCGTATAGTAAGTAAGTAGGTAGGTGGTGGCATCAATTGCACTCTTCGATTGGTAAAAGCAATCGAACGTCAGGGCAAATGTGAGGGGCTAGGCTAGCACAGTAAATAAAAGAAAACATACGCTTCGATATTAAAAGAATAAATGAAATTCTTCGTGTTTGTTTTCTTAACAGAGTACACAACCATTCTCACGGCCAGAACACTTCAAGCGAAGAGGCTTGCTTTTCCGTTACGTGGGTAAAAGTATCGAACGTACGTAGTTGGTAAAAGCAGACAAACAAAATTGGTTGGAGGAGTGGGTAGTTTGTAGGCAAACCCATTATATCAGTCTCGACTCAGCTAGGCTGTGAAGTGAGCCTAGGAAGTGAACATAATCGATGCTCAGCAGAAGCTGTCAGCAGAATACTCGTACTTTGAAAGAAATTTTATTGATCTTAATTCATTTACCTGAGCAATTGTAGCGAAATAAATTTAATTCGTTCTAGCAGAAATCTTTGGAGTTTGAGTCTTTCAAATCACACGCTTTGAATTTTATTAAAATGTTTTATTTTTTCGGTAGCTGAATTGACACGTTTTAACCCAACCAGATGCAAATCACAACTGCATTGGCGGTGATGCAATCATGAAAATTTGGCTCAAGAATGTTGCAGTGCTATGACGCTGCTGACGATGAGCTGGCGATGATGCTGACGGTGTTGCTGCCGCTGCTGCTTCTGCTTCTGGTGATGATGCTCGTTCTGGCTCTGGCAGCGACAGCGGCAGGGGCCAGAGCTAAAAGTGTGTGACATCATGCTTGAAAACTGTTTCTGAATAACAAATGTGCTCAAGTGTCAGGCACACAATTAACCTGCCTGCTTGCTGAGATGCCTGGCTGCCTGGCTGCCTGCTCACCAATGAAAACAAGTGCAAACACGCGTACGCAGCCGTGGTACCTCGCCCGCGTGTGTGAGTGCACTTGTCAGTGTGCTGTCTGCATGTGTGCGTGCGTGTAAATACAGCTGCGAATGAGGTCGTCTCTCCCACACCGAAAGCCATCAAGACACAATGTCACTTTTGTGTTGGCATATTTTTAGGCACGGAGCAGGCTCATTGACTTATGAATGAGCGAACGAGCGAGCGAGAGAGAGGGGGGAGCGTGTGCGAGTGAGTGAAAAACGTGGCGAAAACAAAACACGCACACACTCACACTCGCATTCACAAAAAAGTGTGCGAGTGTGAGTGTGAGTATGTGGTACATTGGGGGTAACCCCCTTAATTCTTATTGTGCTTGTTTCAAAGACACAAAAGCTGACAAAGACAACGGTGAAGTGACCTAGTGCCAGAAAAGCAGAGAAAACTAAAAGTTCTGTAGTAATATTTTCGTTTTGTTTGATTTTTTGCTCTGTTTCGTTTTGTTTTGTTTTTTAAATTGACATGTTTTGTCGAAAATTGTCCTGCAGCTAATATTACAGCAGAACAAAGGCCACAGTGTTACTTTGGGCAACATAATGGGAGCTATTTTTTGTGCTATTTATTTGGCGCATGAACTATATTAGGAGCATAACAATCAGTTGTGCTAAAACAGCAAACGGCAAAGAGAAAGGCGAAAGGCGAAAGGACACAAATGCAGCCACACAAACTAAACAAGGTTTGGTCTGTTCTGTTCTGGTCGCATTTGTGAAATGATAAATTATGACAGAGAAAATATTATTCAATACGAGTATAAACGTAAATATAAATTGTGTTGTCTGCAAAGTAAAGTGTAGAAAATTTCAAAACTCATTATTACAATCAGCTTTATATGGTTCTGAATATGTGGTTAGGTAAGGTCTCTGATAAAACAGGTTCCGTGTTGGTTTCGAGTCTCATGAATTGGCACTTTAGTTATTTATTGTACCTCATTTGGTTTGTTTAGCAAGCACAGACCGTGCCCCGTACGCAATGCATCAATGTAATCCTTTTTACTGCATTCCGAGAATTTATAGGGCTGCACGTTCTCCTGGCCGACAATCGATTGGGCCATTATGCAGCCGTGCCAATCTCGACAAAAGCATTCTTCACCTGTAATTAAAATGAGAATCAGTAAGAAAAATGCTGACTCATAAATCAGTGTATTTTGTGGCATAGCAATGTGCGCCGCATCGCTACGAATAGGGGGGAAAATAAATATAGAAGACGAACGTAAAGCGACGGAGTCATATTTGCACGTAGCGCAAGCTAAGCCAATTATAGATGGCACTCAGTTCGAACGCCGGCACGTATACGTAATTTTTGCACGCTTTCGTATGAACGGCTGTGCGATTGAGTGTACCAATAATCATATTTTTATGCTTAATAAAAATAATTTACTGCAATAGTTCGCGATTTTATTGTTACAAGAGAGCGAAAAGCAATCAAAGAAATTTTTATTACTCATACGTCCCGCGCCATAAATCAAGCGCGTATTGTGGAAAAATCAAAAAGTTGGCAACGCGCTGTCAGTGATTTTATTTCATTATTATTGTTATTAATATGATTTAAATAAAAAATACATACGCACAACACAAAAAATTATGTCATTACGGCCCGAGGGGAGCCCACACATTCATGCTTATCTACAGCAGACGACATTTAATCAGTTCGGTTGAGTTTTACAGTAATTGTGCAAAGTTTTTGCATTAATGCACAATCAGAAGAGAGAAAATAAAAAGGGAATTGTTAAAATGGAAAAAAAGGATTGTTTATGCTGCAGAACTGCCCATCAAAAGGCTGTAAATCAATTTAATGGTACAATTAATGCCGGCTGCTTACAAAAGCCCGCGCACGCACACATTTTATATACACATAGATGCGTCCGTGCGTACGCATTAACATTGAGGACCCGCTTTGTAGCTTGTCTATACTTACGGCCATCGTCGTGTCCCATGCCAATATTGTGTCCAATCATGTGAGCCATCGTCCCGGCCAGCAAGTGAGGTTCATAGACATTGATATCGACACTGATGCCAACCGCTCGCGGTGTGCAAACGGTTTCGGGCACGGCCATGCCCGCCTCGCCGCCAACAAAAGTCTCACCACTGCAAAAGAGAGAGGACGAAAGTGAGACTGAGCGTCAGTTAAAGGGAAAAGTGTTAAGAGTAACTAAATAAAAACAATATATCAAATTTGTGCAACTTCGCTAGTCCCCTCATCATTAGTAGGAAATTTGTGTGTGGGCGTACTGAGTGCTCTGTGGGCAGTACGCTAAGCTTTCACGTGTATTCACGAGGTAGGCACAAGCCAATTAGCAGCAATTGGATTTCATTAAACATTTAAAAACCATCAAGCATGACGGGACTCATAAATCCAAAACGGGTCTCCTTAATTGCAACACTGTGCTTTGAGAGTCACAGGGTTTATGGACAGTTCTCAGCACATGCTTTATGACTCCTGCAAGCAGAAAACTAGTGCTAACATAAAATACGAAAAAGGTTGGGAAAAAACGTAAAGCAATTACAACCGGACCAGTTTAGGACCTTTTCCGTCCGTAAGGAGCAATGTCATGATTTCCTCCTGGACAAATTTCAACATATGAAATATTCACGATTATTACTCTGGCAATAGAGAAAGGAGTGAGGAGCAAAATGAACAACAACAACAACTGCAAGAAGAAAAATAATACTCGTAACAAGCAAAACAAACCCGACTTTTTGCCAAGGCAAAAGGAGCGCAAATAAAAAATGAAACCAGGCAAAACAGGGGAGAACCGCACAAAAAAGGATCAAAGCCAAAACGGCTTATGAACGAGATTTCTGTTTTCTCCTACTTCGCAGCGTTTTAGACAAAAGCTTTAAGATGTGCCCGGGGAATGAAGCCAAGCGCGAGATTATCGGCATGCGAGTAGCTACAAGCAAAGCCAGAGGAAGGCAAATGGAAAACTGTAAGGCAAGGCAGGGTAAGACAATGCAAAGGCAGGTTCATTCGCCTGCTTGTAATACGTTTTATTGGGTTATGTAATTGGCACAAACGCATGCCTAAGCAGGAGGGAAAGTGCTTTATGCGCACACTTTAATACACAGCAGTAGTGGCGGAGCAACAGCAACAGCAGCAAATTAGGGCAGCGGTACTCGTTTGCCTGCCATTTTCCTTTCGTTTGCTGGCAGTTTTTTTGAGCGTAAACTTGGGCCACTTCTGCACAGTTAGTTATGGCCATGTGAAAGGAGCAGGGAACTGTTGCAACCCGCCGGCATCAAGCACATTAGAACGCGATATTGTGAAGCAGAAAACTGCCACTTAGTCAGCAGAACGCACGTGAGCAGGCAAAGGAGGCAGGTGGATTACGCCTATTACGCTTTGAAGTTCATATACGCAAGACTTTGCAGCATTAAAGCTAATGATATGTAAATGTAGAACAGGTTTGCATAAATTCCTATTTCGGAGTCCATATTTCCTTAAAAAAATAAGGATAAATTTCTTACAAAAAGCCGAACAAAGAGAAAAGCCGAAGAAGAAAAATGAATAAAACCAAATTATACAAAATATATACAAGTGAAATTTTTACTCAGTATTGTCTAGGGCCACACACATACGAAGTCTCCGCTTGATAAATGGCGTTAACCAGTCAACCATGCACATCCACACAACTAGCTCGACTATGGCTACAACTAATCAAATTGCCTGACAATTTACACTTGTAAAGCAATTTCGCAGCACATTTTTCAAATACCCTCGCCTCGTTCTCACCGCTGTTGAGCACTGCCTGCCTGTACGCATACTAAATGGGCACATGTCGAATGTTTCGTATTTTTGTTTTGGTTAACAGGATGCCCGCATAAATAAATAAGAAGGAACCCTTTTCACCTCGTTCATTTCCACAATAAAATTCGAAGTTAATGAATGAATGAATTCAACGCACCCACACAATCAACTCACACAGCCACACATGGACACAACTCGGGTAGGCCTACAAATGGACGAGAATTTTCTTATTCATGTTCCGTACATCCCGGCGCTGCTGTTATACCCTACAAGTATGCCGATAGTTGTGTCCTTTGACTTATGTCGCAGGCCGTCGTGATGCCATTAATTAACCAGGAACTTACTTGGCAGAGTCACTTAGCCAAAGACGCCATATATCATGGACGCTGGAATCCTGCCTACTGTTGCCTATTGCTCCTACAGCAGTGCGGTAGTCCCAAAACGATCACTCTTATGTACGTCAGCAGAACGGAAGTAGCGGCTACACACCAGCACTTATCGATAGTTTGCCTAAGGCAGGAAGCAGGGGGCTCCGTACGGAAAGAGTGAAGGAGAGCACGTTCGGAAATGTGTCACGTGAACTCTACGCAAACGTATTTCACAGAAGCAGTTGGTTGGTTAAGATGGGTGGAGGGAAAAGGGGCTGTTCTGGGATGCTGCTACTGCCGTCATTAAATGTCATCAATCACGCTTTGGCACTGAAAAGTTTCATTACGAATATACTAAATGCCAAACAGTTGCCTGGCATAGGAAAGGTTTTGGCGCATTTTGTACTTTTTGAATTGTTTGACACACATCATCGCAAACACACGAACAACCAGTGACATATGTATACATACACACACACAGATAGGCACATCCCACACACATACACATACCGAGTATGAAGGCGGCTCAGCAGCGAGGGTCCCAGAGCAACAGAAAGCAAAGCATGGCAAGGCAACTTAATCAAAAGTTAATTTTAACCAATTTGTAGGCAATTCTGCACTCATTTATTATACAACAAAAGCAACAAGAACAGCAGCAGCAGCAGCAACAACAAGGATGGCAATAACAACTGCTGGTGGCTTGCTGCGGCGCTTAATACTTCAGCGTATTGGTCGTTGTTAAATATTAAAATTTATTATCCTTCAAATGTCCTGTAAGTAAATTTAGAATTTTACATCAAAAGTTGCTCCCAACCGCCGCTGCTGCTGCTGCTGCTACTCCCGCTTAGAAAACGTTTTACAGTGAGTTTGGGATGGGTGGTGCGTATTATCGTCCCACCCCAGCCCCAGCTACGGATCCGGCCACACCCCATTATGCATCAACCATAAAATTAAGCGTGCTACATTGAAATTGTAAGCGTAAATAATTTTGCACAGCGGCAGTTGCGAACTCGAGAGCCTGCAAAATATTGAATCAGCATTTTTGAGTCGTATCAGGCAGCAATTGAAAATGACTGCGATTTGCTTTTTTGGGCTCTTTCGCTGTTTTTTGCGTTCTTAGCTGCTTTTTCGCTTTTATGCATTTAATTGGCAGTTGTAGTGGTCTTTAAAATTTCTGCTCTCAACAGCCTCAAAGTCAAATGCTGGGCATACACTCGTAAATCAAAATCAAGCGGTGCAGGCAGAGGAGTTGAGAGTACTTAGCGCTGCTCTTGGCATGGCTGCATTGTGCGGCCCCGAGTGGCGGCGATGCCTGCTGTTAATAAAGTGAGGAAGGTAAGAGTATTCTTTGCTGTTTAGTGGCTATTAGCAAATGCCTTTGGGCTAAAAGCGTCACACTCGCATATCTGCGCTTATGTATCCTTTATTGCATTATTTTGCGGGAAAGTTCTGTGCTCAGTTTTCAACGGGCCGCACCACACGAACTGCTGCCAAATACTCATATCAGTCACAAGTAAGCCCTGGGATTAGAGTTCTACTTTTGTATGGATTTGTGTAAAGTTTGGTCACGTAGAAATGTGTCCTGTGCTATGTGCGTAGGGGCGGTTTCACTGAAATGTTCCGCTTGGGGCTTGTTTTCGTATATGCGGCTGTGTGTGATACGAAGTTGATTGCTGGTGCTCGTAACCTGCGGGTTACATTCGGTGTGCGGATGTGGGGCATTTGACCGTCGATCGCTGCTCAATACTCATATAAGACCGGAGCTGGTGACGGCTTAAATGTTATTAAATAATTTTTGATTTAAACTTACGTGAGCAATTGCGTTGTGTCGCGCTCAATTTGGAACAGATTGCGCGACGTGTAGTCATTAAAGTTGGATATGGCTTTGCTGATGTCCTTGCTGCCATCGATGACAGCCTGGTTTTTGCCCCACGTCTCGATATACACCACGGAGACGCGAGTGTTGAGTGTGCGGAAATACTGTAAAAGCAAAGTAGAGAGAAATATTAAAGAATTTGCTTATAGTAGAATAGAAGAGTAGAATCATGTTAATAAATAAATGGAGAATTTGTAATTTGTAATTAAAAAAAATATAAATAAAATTGTTGCAGTTTTTAATGTCAACTCTAATGCTGTTGGTTTCGATGATCTGCGCCCAAATGTTCTAATGCTGGGATTTTATTGTATCGTACTTTAATAAGGGTATAAGTCACCCCTATATAATTGGAGCTTTCCTGAAGTCATAATCGTATCTTAACAAACATAACGAAATATATTTCCTTAACGTAGTAAAGAGGAGAGTTCTTTATTAAATTGGAATTTATTAAACTTCTTTTTCGGTTGTGTGACTTTATTTCCATCACACATTTATTGGTTTTGTTTCCACATCAATCGTCGAGATGAATAATGTCTTCATTTACTTCGGCCACTGGGCTATTACTGCCAAAGAGATTGCACTGTTTATGACTGGATATATATGACTCTTTCTTTAGAATGTTCCATTGATGAATTGAAAACTAATGACAGATCACTAAAGATGTAGTGTACCTTACCAGCGTATACTGACGACCACATTAAACACAAGCGTAACCACTAAACTTGATTGAGGGCCAAAAGTACCACAAAGACCCTTCGCTAAGGACTTTTCAGGTATGAAATGGTTATACCATTTAACGTTCACTCACGTCTTGTATGATGAAAATATTATTTCCTTACAGTAGTCTCTTAGCTAGACCCAAGTGACGAATGTTGGTTCTTATTATTATTATTATTATTATTATTATATCTTACATCATACTTAATTATGAGTGCAAGGTCTTGGGGCAATGAATACTAGCTACAGAAGCTTTCGACTCGAAGAGAAAAGGATTATTATAGAAAGAAGCATTTTGGAGACCAAGCCCGGGGCAAGATTTGAACCTGCAACCCCCGGGGTGTGAGTCTAGCATGCTTACCACTAGACCACAGAGGGCGGCTGAATGTTAGTTCTATTTATCATTTGTATTTAGGAACAATGCTGAGTGACACTGGAGTGATATCTTTTTAAGCGTGTTCATTTCTCCCGATGCAGTCATAAAACTGCTGGATGGGAATTCATGACCCCAATTGAGTTGTCTAAAAATAGTGCCAAGTACCTTCTAAACTTAATTGAGTGCAGAATGAGACTTAATTGTAGCACAAATAAGAACTTATGGTACTCCAAAATGGGCAACAAAACAATTCTTCTCTTATTCTCCACACAAACAACCAATCCTACTCTATCAGGATGCTTGTTTGAGTGCGAGTATCTTAAAATAGACGATAGAGTCCATTATTGTGTTGCATGCCTACCACTCTGCTGGTTTCTTCTTTCTTATTTTGTTTAAAGCCTTTGCAGGTATATTTGCAAGGATACTGGTGCCATTGTTTCTAACATTTAATCTTACTCCTATGGGATTATCCTATAAATAAATAAATGAAGAAATAAATAAATAAATCAAACTTTATTCATTTGTTTTATTACTACAAAGTGTTCAAGTTGCTTGTGACCTATTCACACTTCATTTAAAGCGAATTATTGTGACTAAGAAGAGTGGCAACGTAGACGAGAGAGAGAGAGATGCAGATAGAACTGAAGTTTGTTGTTTTATGCAAATCACGCAAGTGAAATTTTTGAAATATTTAACGCAACAAATCGCCCGAGAAATAACAAAAAATTTATTCATAGGCAGGAGTCCAAAAGGAAAACGAGAAAAAATAACCAAATAAAATGGAAATAAGACGAAATAAATTCAAAAATACCACGTATTAAATACGCACGGCTTCGCACAGTAAGAAGACATTACGCTGGCAACAGTTGTGGCAGTCGTAGAGTAAAAATGCCGGCTTAAGTTAAGGTAGCGGCAGCACGACTTCAGGATCGGCAACAGTGCTGGGGGAAGTAGCGAGCGAGCAGAGCCTGGCATTTTATTAATTCAGAAATGTAAATTCACATAAATAATATTGCAAATTCAACAGGGCCGAACAGGAATCACGTGATGAAAACGAATACGGACAGGCGGCGTGAATGAAACATGAGCTCACCCGGCCAGGAACAAGGATGTGTGCTGCTGCAACATGAGTTATTGGATTACATTTGCTTGTGTGTGTTGGTTACTTTATTGTTTGCTCTAAACGGCTTAATAGCCTAAAAGGTTGCAATCTTCGGCGAGCTACCGATTAAATGACTTGCACTTTCTTGGCTAATGGCGTAATGAATACCAACTCTCCGGAGTGACTCGAGTAATAAATAAAACGGACTTACCGGATGTGGCAGAGCAGAATACTTGCTGCCTGCAAGTAAGATGCAAGAAAACAATAAAAGCAAGCCATGAAGGAAGTATTTTTGTAACCAGATACAGGATATACTCAAACAAATACACACACACACGTACAGATCCTCGTAGAAGTGCAGTGTTTATAAAATGTGTGCAAAGTAGTGGGGCGGCGGAGAGGCGTGTTGCTGTGTTCTTGTGTTGTTGTGGTGTTGTGTGGCCCGGTGTAAGTTGTTGTAAGCAAATGCGCTGCCGTTAGCAATGTTTGCCACTAGGCAGCAGTCAAGTGAAGTAGATGGCCATTAAGATACTTTGTGGTTTCCGCTCAGCAGCATCGGCGGCAGCAGTGGCAGCAGCAGGAACAGCAGCAACATCAACTAAAAGAGTTTTGTTGCATTTGACACACTTCTACGTAATTTCAATTGTTTTCCATTGTCTGGAAAATACACGCTAAGTAAGCAGCCATCATCTTTATGGACTGCAATAGCATGTGTATTCGTTTGCGGACGGTGTGTGCGTCTATCCGCCTGTCTGTTGTTGTGTTAAGCTAGAATATGATGCATGCATGTACGCTATCCTTTCTATGCAATTTAATTAATCTTCATAATTGCAGACAGCACAGATAAAACGTTTAACATAACAAATTACAATTGCTCCAGAAAACAACAACAACATCATTGGAAATAAGTGGTATAAAACATACAAAGAACACGCCTCGATTTGCTCGCTGTCGACTACAGGGTTCATCAAGGATTACACAACACAGCATTCTGAGGGTGTCCTAATGAGAGCAGGAAGTTTCAGTCCTGGAAACTCAGTTTCTGTCAACCATATGCGAGCGATGTGTGACACCTGTTATTGTGAAATTGGCGGAGTATTAGTTCGGGAAATTACTGCAAACAAAGTGCGATTTTATCATTATCAGAAATTTTTTCTTGGGGGCGAAGAGTTTTTTGTTGTGGTGATCTCAATTGGCCAACAAAGCTGGTTATGACACCTCTTTGGGTGGCTTTTCAGGACATTTGATCAATATTATATCTTAAGGGGTGCGGGCCGATTTTGTGCTCTACAGAAGATGGGTCTGGGAAGGAAACTGCGAACACATAGCCTCTTCCTTCTAATAGTTAACCTCACCTATACGTGGTACCCCCTGTCGATAAGAAAGGAGGCCCTGGCGACCGAGTAAAGGCGGTATAACCTTACCATCGGCAACCGAGGAAATCCTGTTGCAAAGTAAGCCAAAGGTTGGCAGCAAGTCTGGTGGCTAAAGTCGATACATCGACACCAGAATCTGAAAGGTAGGCTGATAACCTGCTAATATTAAATATCATCTTATCAACGAAACCGCATCGCGGCCCTTTGCTCCCCCGCGGAGCCATATATATATATATATCTTAAGGACAATATGTTTTGATTCTTCGGGAGTTTTCGTGATCTACTAGTAAGCAGTCTCTAAGTAGTCTCTCAGTTGTGTGGCGCCCATTCGCATCATCTATTGTATAACGTGTTTAACTTGGGGATTTTGGGCTGATTGGGTTGTGTAACCTCTTGTATACTCGTTGGCTTTTATACGGTCCTCCAGAATTTAGTAAGGATCTTAATGAACGATTTGGGAAGTGTTTTTTCCACTACACATTTATCCCAGACGCTCTTCATACACATGCTCCAAAGGAGGTATGTATACATTCCACATTTGAGCTTAGAGAGACGTTAAGTAAAGACATCATCGACACCGATAGAATTCCCTGCTGTTGAACAAATTTGTTTGACCAATAATATAAGAATTCCTTCCACTTTATTATCAATGTGAGTTTTGGTCTGGCTCCTCAATTCTTTAGAAATTTTTAGCATTCGTATTTCAGCTTCTGGCTTGCGGTATTCTTGACTTTTCCTTATAAGCGAAGTTTAAGTATTGCTTCCTAAAGTTTTTTGTCTGAACGTTTGAATATCTATTTGCGGTTTGCGTTCTTGGCCTTGTTTCATTTATTAGACTTCGATATGGGAAGTCTTGTTTTTTTCAATATAAGAACATTTGTTTCCCTTTACGTGAGTTTCCAGCAAACCGACATTACTCCGTTTCAACAACAATTGTTTGTAGTACTCGGAAAACATGTTCAACAATTCGCTCTACCCACCTGAGGACATTCTGTCAAGTTAAGCAGGCTTTAAATGGCGGTTTGTACACGGCAGAAACAATGAAATTCCTGACTGTTTATTTTGACAGAAGCAACAGTTTTCATTTTTACTATGCCTTCAGTAAAAAACTCTGTTTCTTGCTTTACGTGGCCCTGACGACTCTCCTTACAAATACACTCATAAATCACAGCCCACATAGGTGAACAGCGCATGTGGGCGCTGTAATTGTTAGCAAAGTCCCTGAGTGACCCTGTATCAAGTGAAGTATATTCAATGAACCGCCAGTTGGCACCACACTCTTCCAGCAATTACTTTATCGTAGGAGCAAATTCAGCAGCAAAAGTAGCAGCGGGAGCAGGTGAATGTAATTCCAAGGTTGTGCTGTGGGCTTCGGTTGGAATGCTACATGATGCTGTATCTGAAAGCCGGTGTGTGTGGGCAGTGAGTGGGCACGGCAAATAGCTCCTGGTGATATAAGTACAATAATTTCAATACACAAGTAATTTTATTTTATTGTTGTGTCCGGAGCGCCAGCAGAAGATAGGCTCAGATAGTGAGAATGAGCGGCAGAGAGGCAGTGAGAAAGGGATCAAAGAGCTCACTACAGGATTAGTTGAAGCTTTGCAGCAAATTAATGGATCAAAGTGTACGTTCCGAAATTAATTTAATGGCCAATGTGGATAAGGGCGGCTGCGCTCTGTGAGTGAGTTGTTCGCTCGTAAATGCCGTTGCGACGTCTCTTTTGTTGCAGTGCAAGGATTAGGAAATTAATTATGTGTTGCAAGCCTGAACGGTAGAATGTGGGGGCGCACAGGACCACAAAGTACTCAGCACGCATCTTTGTATTTAATTGTTGAGCATTTAGCAAGGCAGACATTCAACGCAGTTTGCCATCCCGAAAATGGTCGACTTAATTAGCACTCAGAACGCATCAGCGCAGTACCATTTGGGATAAGAAAGTGCTTTCGATAACGCTCTGTTGCGTTTGAATTGGTCAACCTAATCACGGCAATTTTTTGCTTAAAAAGTCTCACTCAAAGCAGTGCGTCAGCTCGGAAGTTGAGCATCTTTTCCGTTTAGCTGAAGTGTGACTGACTTGTCGTAGGCAAACGAATTGCACTTTTAAGGAGCATTTCCATTCAGCATTACACAAAACCCTCAGAAAAACACCGAAATAAAAATAAAAATAAAATGAGAAGCCAAAATAAAAATAAAAATGAACATAAAAATACGAAGAATGCAAAATGAGGAGAGGAAGGGAAGGGAAGGGAGAGGAACATGTATAATAAACCAAAACAAATATTAAGGATGAAAAAGTGCGAGCGGAAGTGGCGGCAAAGGACGAAATGAAATAAAGTTGTTTGCGTTGATTGCGCACTGGCCGACAGAAATGGAGAAATGAGCAGCACTAAAGCGAAAAGTAAAAGCATCAGCGCCACGACTGCAAACGACTGGCTGCTGTAGGTGCGCCAGAGGCGTGGCGCTTGCTACTAGGAAACTTAAGATTAATGCTTTGCGTTTGAAAGATTTAAAGCCTCTACGAAGGCTGCACCACACAGCAAGGGATGTGTACATGCGAAATGTTTGTTCAAAATGCAACCGGCTTGCATGACACAGTGCTAGCTTCCCTGACAAGAAGTGTGAACAAATGAGAAATTTGCTGAACTGGTTATATTTTTATTCATATGTATATTTTCCGGCAGAATGCATCATATAATATTTTTGGTGTGCTATTTAACCTATTTAACGATCTAAGGACATCCGATCCTATTTGATTGAGTTCACTGAGACCTGCTTTAAAACAATGTGAAATAGTTCTATTGTAGCTCAAATTAAGAGGTATTATTTTCTTATAATTACACACTATTTTCATCTAGAAATCGGGGCTAAATTGAGCAAGTGTATTTCAACAAAATCTTGGTGGAATTTCTTCTGGGGACATCCGAAGTGCTGTTGTCGAAACTTCGAGTTTGGTATTTTTCTTAGTCGCAGCATACTCCCTAAAGACTCATGGCCAGGACAAATCACTGTACGTCGGCTCTTTGGTCCCTTCGTGCATCCGCCGCTGCACGTCTGTGCGTCCGGCTGCTTGTGCGCTCATTCCTTCGTACGGTCGTTCGTTTGCAAATTCGTTTGTTTGCTGGCGCTTTGTTTGCTTGTTTCTGGGATCGTGTGCAAAAGTCATTTGAAGAGTCTTGTGTGTGTGTTTTTGTATGTGTGTGCGTTTGGTTTTGTGCGTTTATGTTATTGCTTTAGTGTTAGTGGGCGTTTCACATGCAGCTCATATTGCACTACGAGAATGTGTGTGTGCGTGGGGTGTGCTGCTCTCGGCCTGCTTTGCTGCAAAACTGGTACAAATGATTGCACTTCTGCTACACAGCTACGGTAAAGGATATGAAAGGCACTTTTGTATGTGTGTTTTTCTTGCTTTGCTCTCTTTTGCACTTTGTAATTTTAGCCATTTTCGTGAGGCTCATGAATTTTGCTGGAAATTTACGAGCTTTAGCCAAAGCAGGCAATCGTTGCCTGGGCAGTGCGGATTTTTGGCAGTTAGGAAATTTCAACACCCACGTTGAGTGCACTGGAATAGCCTGGCGCCCTGAAAGGATATTTTGCTCATTAGCCTGATTGTTTGTTGTTTGCACCCATGTCCGTCCCACGGCCTTCAGTTTGCGCCACGGTCCGTCCGTGCGACCGTCAATCCGGTCGCTCGCTCGTTCATTTTGTTTGTTGGGTAATAATAATTTGCAAAATTTGTGTTCCTTTTTGTGTTTTTTTCCCTGTCTGAGGTTCTATTTGTGTAATTTAAAATGCTCTTAATTATAAAAAAAGGAAGCAAAAAGGAGAAAGTGCTAATGCAGTGCAGCACAGCAGCTAATTTAAGCAAACATTATATTGGGTTAATCGAATGAACACTCACCAAATCCGCTATGTTCGCCACTTGTATCGCGTCGTGTATCACCTCGGCGCGCGTGCTTCCGTTGCGCTTCTCGAACATGGCTTTGTCCACGATGATGGCCGTTTCGATGTATTTGGTCGCCTCACGCACGTCACGTCTGTAGCGTCCAGCGCCGTTCGGATGTATCTCGTCGATGACCCCGGCCGGCAGGTGTTTGGTGCGGCGCGACAAACGCCACGAATCCAGATTACCCGAATTGGCGCATCCTTTGTTGGCTTTAGTGCGCGCCTCGAATATCACATGCGGGTGCTTCTGCTGAAACGAATGCGAGAGAAAGTATGAGCAAGGCAAGTGGCAACAGGAGGTGTGCATAATTTCATTTGCTATACGAGTATGTGTGCAATTTAAGCAGTTGGCTTTTTGTGTACAGTTGACGCATAAATTAGGAATGCAAATAGACTAAAGTGATTGAGTAAATGGTGCAATCACCACTGATGGTGGGGTGTGAAGGCTCAAAGCCGATATTAGAGAGGGTTTCCGCAGCTGAACAAAATGAGAAATGAGGACAACAATTGCAGGCAATTCCTCTAACTACTCGAATTTGCCTCACTTACACTAATAGAGCTCATTGTTATATCAAAGAATGGAACATTCGTCAGGTACTCCTCAAAGTAATACAAAAACGATATCAAGACTTAGATAGATAGATATATAGATATATTTAAGGGTGTTATACACTGTAACTTGAAAGATCTATTGCGATGCCCCTATTTATTTGAAAGATGACGATAGTCTCATCTATAAATCTTCTGTCAGGTTAATTTTCGACAGGAATTCATGTATTTTGGAGGAATCAAGATGAGGGATCTTGCTCATATCTAAGATATAATCTCCAAAACACCTGAGTCAATTGTGAGCCAATGTTCCGCAGTCTGTGATCAGGTGCAGTGAGGTTTCGTCACTTTCTCCACAGAATAGACAGATGGCATCTGAATATACCCAACTTGTTCAAATGGTAGTTGAGAAATCAAGACTTAAGGGACTTAAAAGAGTAGTGTGGATACTCATATATCAGGGAATTTCGTAGTTGGCATACAAAGGTGAATGAAGAGTTAGCACCCAGGAGAACAATGTTCCAATGAGATAGTAGAAAACATTCTGAAAATATGAGATTCATTACTTTGGAGATAAATAAGAAATATTGGAGTAAGTGAATACTTCTATTACTACCATTCAATAAAATGTTACTACTATTCAATAAAATGTTTCGTGTGCTCACTAGTTAGAGTTTTGTAAGAATATCGTATTCAGTTCAAAATCATTACTTTTTATCTTTCTTCTCATCAGATTAGGAAGATACTATTGACAATTAATCCACATAAGGTCAATAGATATATTTAAGGGTGTTATACACTGCGACCTGAAATATCTATTGTGACCTTGACTTCACTATACTAAAAATCACACTTGAACAGTGTGATCATCACCACTTTAAAACATTCTAATCCCAAATGGATTTGAATTATTACCATGAGCTGATTATCAGGAGTGCACTACTCACGGAATAGACTACTGAATGAGAAATATATTACCCGTACCCTAGAACAGTTCGCCATGCTATTTGGACTGCTCTATTGAACTAGTTCGACTTAATGTGTAGGGGCATTCAAACAAAACGATCATAATAGTGTTAACATCTATACATAAATATAGATCACTGACATGGAGTAAGAAAAAAAAAACCATAGAAGACACCACTTTACCACAATACACAGTTTTAAATTCTGTTCAAAAGAATCCCTTCCATAAAAACCGCATTTTACAACAAATGCACAGCCTCAAATTCTGTTTACTCTCTGCCGAATGTGCTGAGTTCGGCTGTTGGAGCATGAGTGGCATTTGATTCCTGGATTTATTTGTGTACTATTCAAATGAGAACACAAATCCGTGGTAACTATGCGTTCTAAAATACTTCATTGACGATATCATTTCCATAGCATCGCACGCCCAGCGTTGGCAACAGCTCGTGCGTGGTGTTTACATGCCAGCCAGAGTATGCCTTCCCATGAAAGCGCGAAAGCAAATGCCATTTAAAATATTTTTGATGTGTTATTTTTATATAGAAAGGAAAAAAAACTCGAAGACGATATCTCGCAAAACATATGAATGGATGTGGCTGTCTGTCTGTGCCTGTGTGGTTGTGCCTCATCGCTCTGTGCTGTGTCAATTGTATGCTCTTGTCTCTGTTGGTGCTGATAGCGATGTTGGCAAATGCGGTTCGCCTCATACAAGGCCAACTAGGCTCGCACTGAAGCCACAAACGAAAATGTAAACGTAAAAATGTTGCCTTTGTTGATTTTATGAAATGTTTGTTATAACAAACAAAAAAGCGCGTGCAATGGATCAATGACAACAACAATAACAACACCAAGCAGCAGCCAAAACAGGAGCAGGAGCAGGAGCAGGAGCAGGAGCAGGAGTGGCCCGCAATAGCAATAACAAGCTCCAAAGCAAATGAACACACACTTATAAAATCTGTTACCAAAAAGTGAAATGTGAAAAGGGAGAAACACACACAAAACCGAAATGAAACCGACACAAAAGGAACGCAGCGTCATAGAATCTGAATCTGGTGGAGCAACAGAACAATTGGTTGGCGCTTCACTTGCACAACCAGCGGAGCGCGCCGAGTGCGGGGTGCACGGAATTGGGGTCGTACTCACTCGTAAAAGTAAAATAAAATAACAAAAAAAAAAACAAAGCAAAAACACATTCGTATTCGCACTCACTTTCGAGATGTGCACTTGTAAATGTGTGTTTCTGTGTGTGTGGAGATGTGTGTGGAGATGTGTGCATGTGATGTCTTTATGTGTGAATTTACGGAGCAGGTCCTTAACTATTACGGTGTAGGCGTTTTTATGCGCGTGTTTGCACGAATTTAAAGTTGAGCTGCTGCCAATTTCGGTTTAGTTCGTTTGCTCAGCAGTGGGGGCGATGCGAGGCAGCGCTTGAATACAAAAGCGCTTGGGCGGCTGTCTGCACTTTGCAGTAATAATGAGCAAAGTGCTATGAAACCAAACATCTCGGATCGTGTCGGCGCTAATGCCGGCCCAAGTACACGGGAATTGTCACGCTTCTTCGCACTGCAACAAAGCACGCTCAGCTCGTGCTCAAATTCATGAATTCGATTTTCGGCGTGTGCGAGTCGTCCGCCGGAACGTGCGTTACGGGTGTTTCGTGCGTGTACGCACAAAAGCTGCACTAAGCCCCTGCAATCAAATGCGCCATTTTAGTAATTTCACACGCAGCTGCAGCTTTTGTCTTGTGGCACTGTGCTGGCATCCGTGACGGTGGCTAAGGTAAGCGGCGCACAGTGCTTAGTAACCAAGCAAAGTATGAGCAAAAATAGAAGTTGTGGGATTCGGTTGATGTCTAGTAGATACAGGATTGTGGAATCGATCATTGCTAACAGAAATGTAGAATGTAATAAGGACTGAGGGGAATTCTCTTGTGGCGAGCCAGCGAAGGAAAGTCATGTAAATTGAGGGGTGTGAGTCGAAGCTTGCTTTCCATGACCATGATGTGAGGCGAAGCTTGCTTTCCATTCCATGAGGCATCAGATGATGTAAATGGGAAAGTGAATACTTTAAGTGACTAATTCTAAATACTAAAGTAGGGAGGTCATATTTTGGGATTCTATATGAAGATGGGCGTGGCAGTTTAGATATTACTTGTATACATATAAAGCATTTTAATGAATTTTCCCAGTATGAGTCAACGAATAAAATTTTATTGATGACTCGATATGTATCGATTAGGATAAAAGTGAATTGTGGGCGTGTCAGTAGCTGTAATTCCACAATGATTTGAAAATAGTATGCACCAAATGTCTGCACACTAAATACTACTAAATTAAGTGGCCTTTGCAGAAACATCAAATCGTTAGAGAAGATGCCAAAGAATTCTTTCAAGAAAAAATTGTGCCGATCCTCCAATGTCTCCCAATGATTATTGGTATAATTTGGTCAATATGTAGTTAGCTTTCAATCGAGGGATCTTTTGTGTGAATTGGTAGCTTGTGGCACTGAGGTGGTTCAAAATTTGCTATCAAATTCCTGCCGAAACGAATTTGTCCATTATATTTTCTTCGTACTTGGAAGACACGAAAATCGCCGCAAATTTTGGTCTCGGTTTGGAGACAATAAATTTTGCCTTGCCACTTTGTGTTGTGGGACGCAGCACTGTATGTCATTGGTGTTGGTCGAGCAGGAACAATTGGTGTTAGTAGTGTCTGCGTACGTGCGTGCTTTGCGCGAGTGTTTACTCTACGTGCGTACGGGGTTGTCAGAAGGGTGACCAGGGGCAGCAGAGTTCTCCCATTTGATGTGCTTA
The DNA here is from genome assembly GCA_920105625.2 of Clusia tigrina. Taxonomy (NCBI): domain Eukaryota; kingdom Metazoa; phylum Arthropoda; class Insecta; order Diptera; family Clusiidae; genus Clusia; species Clusia tigrina. Next base: position 177,950,618 of record OV050033.1, read on the forward strand.
TACTCGTATATCTGCAATTGTGGCAAGTACGGGAATAAACTGCATTTGGCAAAGCGTTGGTCACTAAGTTTCCGTGTGTGTGGTTCTCAGCGTATTTTATTATAATTTACTTATTTTTTATAATTGTTTTTCTAAAACATTTTTCAAATCACAGCAAACTGTTTTAAACTTGCTGCATTTGAGTTTAAACGCTCCGCCAACATGGACCGCATTTGCTTCGTTCTTACTTATCAAAAGCGCTCGCTTGGTTGGCAGGAAGAAGACAAATCCAATTTAAACACGTCTCTCATGTACGCGCGGCAACACGCCACCGCCCGCTTCGTGTCAGCCTCACGCCCAGTGTGCCAATGACTTACAACTTCAACAATTTAATTAAATTTTAATTAATTTCGACAGCGAACGGCACTTTGTGCTTTTGTTGTTGTGTTGCCAGTGCTGGTGTTGGTGCGGTTGTTGTTGTTGTTGTTGTTGTCGGTGGTCGGATTTGCCCGGGAATTCGTAAGCCGTTCTCTCGTTTCCGTTGGCAGTCAGGCCATGCTATGTTCCCCGCGTGCTTTGCATTACAACTTGGAACAGGGGGGCAAATTAGAAACTGCTGCAATACTAACGAAAGGATTTTCGAAATGTTAGCAAAACCATCACAACGATGATGTTGCGCTAGCACGGAGCTGAAATTAATTTTTGCAGTTGCCGTTGTCATGTTGGCAGCGATGCCTTAGCGCCGGCTGCAACAGTTGCCGCCTCTGCTGTGTGATGATAGACATTATTACGCGCAGCCAGACGTCACATTAAACTGCTGCAGCACGCTGTATCGGCCACCGATACGGCCACGAGCTGCGCTTTGTGCTAAGCCGCATCACACACACAACCACCCCCCCACAACATCCCGCCACGGCACGGCAACTTTCACTCGCTTTGTGTCGTCATCAACATGGCCTTAATTGTTGTTTGGAATGTTGCGTCGTCGTTCCTGTTGCGACACATGCCAGCGGCATCAGTTGCTGTGTCACAGTCGGAGCTGGCTCTGGCATGTGCACCGCCGCGGGTTTCACGCCGCTCTGCACCGCACTGCACCGCAACGGCCCGCACCCCCTTTCGTAATTTGCGGTTGATTTTACGCGGTTTTGTCGTTTATGATGTTTTCGGGTTTTGCAAAATTGTGTTTTTTTCCCAGCAGTTTCGTTGTTCAAGTGTGAGTGTGTGTGGCTGTGTGTGAGTGTGTGTGAAGTTTTCTATTTTAGCGATTTTTGCGTAATTTTGTCATTTATTAAATTTTCGCTCATCTGTTGCAGCCAGAGTCGCGTTTGGTTTATGATGTTGCACTGCATTACGCAGACCGGAATTAATTTTGCGCATTTTCGTGTAAATCTCGCTGGGTTGGTTCTCGTACGAGCAACACTAAAAGGCGAGAGTGCAACTTAGTTTGAGTTAAAAGGCAGCGAAATGATTGCTGGGTCTGGAGGGGAGCGAGTGGTGTAGAGAATGCGGAAACGTTCCATGAAGTGATTGCCCAAACGCTAGTAACTCGCCATAAGTGCACTTATGGGACTTACTAGCTTCGAGGACTGACGTTGGCGCCAGTATATAAATTATCACATTTTATTGCCGTCCATCAGTGCCGGAATGCGGTGCTGGCAGTATCAAAGGAAGCAAACTGTAGACACGCTGTTGTGTCAGAATTCGGAGAGTGACCGTAGAAAGCAACATAGAAACGAAGAATAGTGTTCAAGTATCAGACAAAAATCATTGGCAGGGCAGCATATGGAAGCTAAAGCAGAGTGCTTTAATTTTCCTTCCCTTAAGGACGCTGCTGCGGCGGCCCTGGTGTCAGTGTACATGCGTTTGTGTGCGTATCAGTGGGATTAAACAGGAATTAGCTGTGCCGCAGGGTTGCTGCAATTTGACGTTTAATTGCTTTCACTTCGAATACGTGCACGCAAGTTCGCAGAGAAGTTGCCAAGTCAGTATAAAGTCAGAGTAGAGCCTTCAGGATTTAGTGAACTTTAGCAGCTTCCATCCCAGTGGACACTTTAAAATAGATAAAATATATTTCCAGAGAACTTGTATGGCGGTCTTAAAGATTCAGGTATTGATTGATAAGTTTATGAAGAACAAAAGGCCAAAATTTTTTTGTAAGCGTTCTTTTTTTAAATCTTTCAAAACGCTGACATAAAAATATTTGTGGACTTTTTGCCCCTGTGGCAGTAATTCTGAGAGAATATTAACACCCGAATCGAAGTGAGGTTGATTTGCGAAGTAGGTCTTCCAGGTTGGTTCGTTATCGAAGCTTCTGCATCCGTTAAGAAATTGATCTCGCAAAATTAACAGTTCATCATACGTTATGCCGCGTGTTGTACATGAAGTTTCGAATTGACTCCGTCCAGCATGCATTCAGTAATCTGTTTACACCCTCCAGTTAAGTCAGTCACTTCATAATCAGCTTAGGTTTATAGTATATTATGCAAAAAATATCAACAAAAACAATGCAAACAGCTCTATGATACAGGTTTGTAATCCGTCTTAAGCGGGCATGATTCAGTTTTGTTATAATTTCCTTCACTTGGTCAGAGTCGTCATCAGCTGCCGAAGTTCAAAATAGGCTGGCATGTAAAAATAACTCAACCACCACGAGTCCTTCTTTGAATGCTCAGCAGCTCTCGCAAATATTCCTCAGAGTATTAACGTTGATATTCCTCAACATTTTCAATGAGCCAACAGAAGAAATTCCGTTACCAATATAAGACTTGAGTACAAGTCCATGAACGATAACTTCAGCCAATCCACAAATTACTGATATTCAGCATAACTTTGGCATGGCCTGAGATAACCACTGACTCTGTAAATCAGCAGTGTTCCTAAAGAAGCTCAAATTGTAAAGACTTTCATAGTATTTTGCTAACTTTTTGAATGACGTTACCATATTTGAGTGTCCATTACGTTGTGCGTTTGTTTTGTTCTACTAATCTCATCCTTGGAGAGATACCTGAAATGTATTATATTCTATTTTTGATTTCCAGCTGCACCACTTTTAAGCCCTTCTGGCAGCCATCTATGCAGTTGCTGTTGGGTGGCACACGGTATCTTTTCGCTGGAATTAGGCAAGTGCGGATTTTGTGTATAATCAAATTTGTAAGAGTACTACTTTGCTTTATTGGCCTTGGGTAATCTAATTAAAACTTTAACGCAGCCATTTCATATTTGCACTGGCTGCTGAAATTCCTTCTGCATTTCGCCCACTACCCAACCCACGGCTCACGACCAGTTGTGGCATTCGTAAGCAGTATGCAGGCAAGCAAGAAAACCATTTTCAAATATTTCGCTTGGGGATTCTAAGGCAGTAGCTCGGATTACATGCAGCAGCAAGCATCCTATTTCTGTTGTTGCTATTATTGTTTGCCATTATTATTGTAGCTGATCTGATTCTTGCCAACACTTGTACGAATCGACACTTGAGGCGTTCGGCTTAAATTGCAAGAGCAGTTCAGCAGCAAATGCTGTGTTGGCGGGCGCACTTCTTGCGAATTTAACTCACAACACGATGCATCTGTGCAAGTGGCTGCAGTGCAAATTGGCAGCAATGCTGCCCCAAATCTTGCCTAATTGCCAACAAGTTATGCAGGAAATTTTTGCCATTTTTCGATAATCCGGGAAATTAACTTTTTCAAATTGGCTGCCACACCCACGCTCATTCATGGCATGAGTTCATTCTTACGTATGCTGCTATGTAATTTGCAAACTGAGTGCTGCAATTTCCGTATGCAATTTTCACCTCCACCCCGGCCAGTATTGTTGTTGAGTGTTTTGTTGACTAACTTTGAGCAATTTTGCAAAATACAATTCAATTTTTCGATTAAGGATATAATTGAAATTCCTAATTGAGAGTAATGATTTGAAAGGAAAAGTTCTGCGAGGCTCATCGGCAGATGAATTTAGTGGGATGATGTGTGGGGTTCAGTTGTAAACGCAAGAGTCTCATCGAAGGGAGATATGGTGTGATATTACAAGGTTGTTTGATCTATCTTCGTCGGTAGGTCAGTCTCTGCGAGTAGTGTGCAAGTCTGCCAAAACATGCCATCTTTGCTGCCTTCTATACTTATTTGGCATGGAGGTACAGACTAGGATTATCAGTACTCAACGCTATAAACTTTTCACAAATATATCCATTTCAACATTATCATTTCAAACCAATGTAATACTGGAAGGAACTGTTAAAACTCTTAGAAAGGGTTCAAACAGAGTTATTTAGCGGAGTCTTTAGCAACCCCTCTAAGATAGAAACATTATTCTAATCGAATCTCAGACTGAATTTGATGTGTAGCGCAAACTCTTCAGGAGCTGGAAAGGCACACATAGAGCGAGCATTTAATTATTCAACTGGTTGGAACAGTTGGAACGACCCTAAGTTTCCTAAGAGTAGATGATTCTTAGTGTTTTTATTGATACTTTGAGAGTAGATGATTCTTAGAGTTTTGATTGATACTTTGACCTGAGGAATTCTAAAAATGTTTCGCTGGCAGTTTTTGCTCAGAATCGTTTTCGGATTTTTAGCTCTTGGCTTTTCGGTGTTTCCATATCATTTGCATGTCTGATCTGATGCGACTGAAACTCCAGCCACCCTTCTGAAGGTGTTATTTTTAGAATCAAATGCTAGCCTCATAAAGTTCAAGAACTTCATACACTCAACTATACTCATTATATACAGAAATAATTCCACACCTCCCCCGCTCTTTTCAATAGGATGCATCTTGTATATGCATAGAATTAATAACACTTGGGTGGGAATACACCCCGTAGGGCTTGCCTGCATTACTGCATTTTAGAAGGCTTACTGCAGATGTTGGGAGCGAAACATTTTGTTTTATTTGAATAAATTACAACTAATCCGTATGTTGAAAACATGCTCGCACACACACATACATGCTCTCATTCATCTGTTAGTTTAGTTTTACTCATTATCCTTGTAATCCCCTTAAAATGCGTAAATGGCATTTTACGAGCCAGGGCACATAAAACGCGTTAAAGCATATGGATACATTGGGATATCGGCGAAATCGTGTTAATGACCTACGGCCATGGCTTCCGTGGAGCACTGGAGCTGTCAGTGTGTGTCTGCCAGGGGACGGGGTTGCCTGAGGGTGCGTGTCGGTGCATTTAAAAAGATCAGAAAACAATGAAATTGAAATACAAACACACGCGACAAGCGTAACTGTGCTGCCTGGCCTGTCAAGCTGTTTTATTGCTTCACTTGTGTTTATTTATTTGTCTTAAGCTGGTAATGGATTTACATAGACGAACAGGACAACTCGCACACACAAATGGTCGCTCCTCTGTATGCTGGCAGCGATTTTGTCGCGCTCACGTAAATAAACAAACTTTAAACAATTGGTTTGCGTGATTTCTGAAGCTACTCCAGCGATAGCTGTACACGTGCTGCTACGACTGGCGCTGCTGCAAGGACATAACTGGCAATGCTATTCGTTTTGTATGTTGCTCTTGCATTGTATGAATTTAGCATTCGACACCAGCAACTGCGTCAATGGATTTTTTGTAAGTCTTAATTAAGATTTAAAAGTGAAACGTGCAAAGGAAACATAATTTTCACTTCGTGGAGGAAGAACGTCTCCCTCCGCACAGTTGTGCTTCTTCTTGCCACTCGATCCTTGCACTACTGTTAGTGATATTTCTGGTTATTACTCGTCCTGGCATTTGCCTTATACGAGTAACTATCGAAAATCGCCTTAAACGTGCCTGAAACTCACCTGCAACTTTCTCACACACCACCTTCCTTCCCACCAAACTTATGACTGTATTACGAGTATTTCGTGTAACCCTCCAGTCGCTTGCTCTCAATTCGAACCTGCACAATTCCATTTCTTTTATTTACAACCATCGAACTGGACGTTGCAGCGAGTCAATATGATGAAGTGTCCGTCCGGCTCTGCCTCGCTGTATGTTGTGAATTTAATAAAGAAAAACACACAAAAAACATTGAACTCAATAAAAGCGTTCAATATTTCAGCAACGAAGCAGCAGAAAATAATAAAAACCCATCGAAAACAAAGACGACGGCAAGAACGACCGGGGTCCTCTTGGCTAGAAAATGGCGGAAATATTTGCTTTTTGACTACACCAGCGAACACAATGCCAAAAACTTAAATGGAAATGGCAATAGAAAGTTGCACAGCACCAGCAGCCGAGTCAGCAGGGGCGGCAACAACAATAACAAGCACAATAATCATACAAGAGTGTGGCGCGCAGCAATCGTAAAGAAAGGATTTGTGAGGAGGCGCGCAGCATTTGCACCTTTGAATAGCAATGTACGCAGAGGGGGACGAAAAACAAAAGACTTCATAACCCGAATCCAACTCGACTCCAGCGGCGCTCGCAAAACTCTTACAAAAGGACCCCACAATTTTAGTTGCCGAAATGCGAGCACGTGTTCCTGGAGTGAGGCGGCGGTGGTAGTGTGGGCTGATCTGGCATTTGGGCAATGAAAATCAATATGAATGTGCCATAAATTTAAAATTCAACTCCAACCCGAATGCGTATAAATCGAGACGGAAAGTCATAGGTTTTCACATTTATTTTATGGTTTCGTTGATTTCGGCACATTTGCGTTTTGCTCCACTCCACTTCACTTCACTCTACTCTGCCTCCCCTTTTCACCACTCCACTCCACTCCACGCCACACCATACCACTCTACTCATCTCTTCATTTTCGTTTTCTTGCTGGTTTTTCATGTGTGTGCGATTTTGTGGCAATTTTTATTTATTGGTGTCGTGTGCAAAATTCCGTCTTTGCTTTGGAGCAGCAGCAGAGAAGAAACACCGGAAGCCTGAATGAAGAGCTGCGCCCTTGGATAAAGCGGTAAGCCAGGCCAGGCGGCAGGATTCAGTTGAGCGGGTGTGAATGTTAGTTACACTTTACAACAAAAAGGTGTGTTTGAGTGTGAGCGCTGGCTGGGATCTGTGTGGAAAATTTACATAAATCATATTTTAGCCAACTTGTCGTCGCAGGGAGCTGCATGCTGTACGGATATGCTGGGATTGCATTTAAATTTATAAGCGCACATTTGAGAGATTTGAAAGTTTTGTTAACAATACAATGCCTGCTGCTATTTATGCGCGTGTCCTTGTGTGTCTTATGGCTTAGCACTATTTGTGTTCGTAAAGTAGTAGCATAATGGAAGTATATCATACCGATAGATCGCCTCCGTAAAAGGGATGTATGACGAAAGTCTCATTGCCGATGTGTATGACGCCGCTGACACCATTGCACGTATGGAATGCGGCGCTAGCACCCGGATAATCCTTCACCGTACCATGGTAATAGCAATGTTCGATATCCTGTAAAGAGAGAGAGAGAGAGAGAAGAGAGATATCAGAAATGCTTCAATAATATTAAATAGTAAAAATTTATCGAAATCATAAAAATATCATCACACAGACGCGCTACGGAACTGGGAAATGCAATTTATCTTACACCAGATGAGAGTGCCTCGTCTTCTCCACGCTCAACTCAAACTAATCTCATTCTCTTCTTGTTACACCTTTTGGTAAACGGTAGTCTGCAGCTTCCCGATGTGTCTACCCTGACGGACCTAGGGGGCCTTGATAGCACATCAATCTCACATACATTACTTAATTTCATTTAAAGCATACTTTGTTAAGGCTTGGTCGAGAAAGAATGTCAGTTCTGCAGGACACTGCAACCTACCGCAACTAGTGAATCCAGAACAAAGTACTAAAAGTACTTTCGTAAGTGAAGCAAAATATAAAGGAAGATACTTCATCGATCAGGCAAGGCTATATTCTTATCAAAACCATTTTTCCACTCGATTCAGACAAATCTGTATGTCTTAAGTGGGAAAGCTCATGCTCAATATAAATTTATGAATTTTTAATTTACTTCCAGTTTATGAGAGCTTCCTGAACTATTTCCCCTATAAATCAACAAATTTACACATTATGCTGGGGTTGTTGTGGTTGCATGCGCTGGTATTATTTAACTCTAATCCTGTTGCAATGGCCTACTATCACTGATTTAGCATGTCATTACAAGATTAACATATTTATAATTTCGACACCCATTGGAATGGGCGCCCATATCGTCAAGGAATGCAGGAAGACTTGCAAGGGACGTACAAAGTTGCGTTCTTCCACAAATAGACACGACCGCAAATCTCCTAGAAGATGGAACCTAATGATGAAGTCACACTCCGAGAGACTTGCACCGTTACCCTCTATCATTGAAGCTTATTTTATCAAGCAAAGCAAAGCTCGGAGACACTCTAACCCAACCCATGTAAATGCCACAGAAACCCATAAAGTGGTCTCCGTTAAGCGCATCCATTTCAGTTTCTTAAACGTTTCCAATCGAATCGGTAGTCGAAATCGGTTTTATTACCCTCACAGCCTTAATGGGTGTGCATGCAATTGCAGCCACAATTGCATGGGAATGGGAGTATGCAAAGTAATCTTCTCACCACACAAGGATGTGTAATTGTGTGTGTTTGTGGGTGTGGGTGTTTATGGGCGGTGCATACGCGCAATAGTGATAAGAGACACTTTGCAATAATCAAACTCAACCCATAAGTTCCCTCCCACACACTCACACACACACACACACACACATACACCTCCCTACTCGCATGCAACACATTCGCCAATTTCAAATTAAATTATTTGTAAATCTAATTTCCGTATCTCAATTGAAATTTTGATTTACAAAAAAAAAAAAAAAAAAAAAAACGAAAACACAAACAAAAAGAAAGAAACCAAAATAACAAAAATAAAAGAAAAGAAATATACTAAAATCGTTTTAATTTAATTTTTGGTTCTGTGAAATATTCGGAAGGCAACGCCGCAAAGGCACATTTCAGAAATTCACTTGCTGGGATTTGTGTGTGTTTAGAAAATTTCTTGCATAATCCTCTGTGAATAGGGTTCTCAGTTCTCAGTATTTGGGCATTTTTTATATTTCTTTTTTAACTTTTTTATATATTCTTGTGCTCTTTTTGTTGATGCAGCTGTGTATGTGAGTGTGTGTGGGGATGTGTGGAGTTTATATTTTATTAAAGGAAATGACGGCACAAAAGCCATAAAAAGGACTACATTCATGAGGATACTCGCATGTGAACCACAGGCAGAAGGCCTGCTGCTGTGCAAGAAATTGCAAAAATCAGTATGGGGGTGAGTGTGTTTGTGCTGCCGTGTGTGAAAGGTGGATACATTTAACATAGTTTTCGGAAAAGGGACAAGCCAGAAAAGAGCAGCCGAGAGAAGCGCACAGGCAGTCGCAAAAGGTGTGCATGCTCAGCCGGCCACTGTCTGGCGGCTTACCGCTCAGATTCAATGCAAGTTCTAATGCAAACTGAATTATGGCCTCCACAATGGCTGCAAGTGAGTGCTTAAGCAGAGTAGCTGGCTGTGGCATTATCCAACGCTTTGACTGCTAAGAACGTGAGCGCTAATGAAAATTTATTTGGCTAGCTGAGCGGCAGAGCAGCCCCGAAGAAGCGTAAAAATTTAAAAGAAATTTAATTTAACCTAAAAAAGCATTAAATTTTTTCGCCTTTAAATTGACTTTGAAGCTGAGTCTAAAAATTATAAATCAATGCTGGGCATGAGGCTTGAAACGGCATGAATGGGGGGCCTACATTGCGCCCCGAAAATTTTCAGTTAATTAACGAGCAGCGCTTTGAAAAGCTTCTGCACGCATGCACCCACCCAATCACAGACACTGACACCGACACAAAAACACACAAACACACATTTGCATTGATACCTTTGATAAGTGTGCTCGCTCGCATTGTGCTCGCATTTGAAAAGCGCAAATAGGCCCGAAACTGTGCGACGTGCCTTTTGTCGTAGCCGTGCAGGCCGTCGAGAACTGGGCCAGGCCGGGCCGGGCCTATCAACGACCTATCACACACGGAAGACGTTCGTTCATAGGCAATAAATAAAAATCTGATACGTGCGGAATTTGATTTTTGTTATTAAATTCCTTGCGATTGTAGCTGCTCCGACGTGATTCCTTTTGCAATATGCTCACCATTCTCTCACACACACACACACACACACAAACATACACAGCCAGACACACATCCTCAGATATCACATTCATGCTCGCATAGACGCTGAAATCAATTACTAACAATGTTGAAGGAGCATTTCAAAATTCTACCATGTGCCAATGAATGAATATTTGTGTGGGTGTGTGTGTGTGTGTTTGTGTGTGTGTGGGAGCAAGGGTGCATGTGTATGTTCGTATGAGCCCTGTGCCGTATGAAAGACAAGTTAACTGTAATTGAAATTCAGGTTTCGCAATTTACTGCTTCCGCTCAGAAATTCAATCAAAAGTCGAAAATAATAAACGCTGGCAGAGGAAAAAAATCGTGCAAAAAAGAAACTCCCTGGCAGATCGCCGCCATTGAGTTCGTTAGCTAGAGAAGACAGCACGCTCGAGCGTACTCTCGCATTGTCTCCCAAGTGTCACGCACTGCTATTGCGTTTTCGCCTTTGTCAACATGTCAGGTGTGAATTTCAGCGCTAATTTATTTCTCCCCATTGTTGCAGTACATTTTTTCGTTCTCCTAGGTGGAGGAGACTACGTACGTGTGTCTCGATTGAAATTATAAAGCAAAGGAAAAGTGAACACCACACCCAATTGTGTCGTATGAGCTTCATTTGCTGAACGCGTATCGAACGTTTCGCTTTGTTATTGCTGTAGAAATTGCTCAAATACTCACATGTCTATTGCCATCCACGAGATAACCACCCACGTGGTAATGCTTCTGTTGTATATTGGGTGATAATAGTTGCCTGAAATGCAAAAGGATACGCATTAGTAAAATGAAATTAATATAAAATTAGGAATAGATGCAAGAAGAAAGGCAACGCAGAGACGCATTAATAATAATATTTTATAGTAAATCCTCATACAACTAAACTTCATAATAAACTCATAAACTAAACTTTATAATAAACTGATAAACTCAACTTTATAATAAACTATCGGATAACAATAAAATCTTGGAGTAATTCATAGTTAAGGGATTACAGTATGGATCATGTTGGTGTGCTCATAAATAAGTTGGGCTAACAAAAATATGCTTTCTCTTGGTTATGAACTTACATTCCTACAGACTTATAATATCATGGTTATAAACTTACATCTTAGTTATGAACCTACATTCCTACAGACTGTTTTTAATAATCTCCTGAAAGTGTTGTCAGTGTCATTATTGATATTTGAATTTTCCGGGAAACGCGAATGATGGATTTTTGTAAGGGTATTAAATAAACCGTGTGAACTCTTTTCCAGATAATATTAATGTTTGGCTTTAATGGCATCGACTCAATAAATCCGTCAGCTTTGTTGACGTAACGGAGCGCAAGCATATAAAATTATGAAAAGTTTTAGAATAGTGCCTAAAAAATCGTAATCAAACACTGCCCACAAAAACTTTTAATATTTCAGTCCCATTTCCGTGGATATTTTCTATTTTTTTTAATCGCCGCTTCTTCATCCCCTCTCCTCACAAAAGCACCACCTTGACAACCAGGCCAAACTTAGCACGAATCGCAAAGAATAAGTTTCGTTTTGCTACTGTACTGCACAAACTATGAAGCTGCATCCTAAAAGCATGCTACAACTTTTTGTGATTTGCATACTTTCCACGAACACTTTAAGCAAAACAAGTCTGTTTTGAGGGTGTTCCATTATTCTGTTTCAAACTACATGAACAAGGGCTCCGTTCTACAGACTGCTGTCATTAATAATGCCCTTTCCTGTAGGAACTAAATAAATATATTTTTGTATTCCATGCAGTTGCAGATCGTTGTTATTAAAGCATTTTAATTAGCACATAATTTGAATTGCGAGTTAATATGAAAACAATGATTGAAGGAATAATGAATAATAATTGAGTGCTTAAATGCAGTTTCCTCACTGTGTTCATATTAAAATTGTCTGTTTGTGCCGCATAAATTTAATTTAGTGTCCATCAACCCAGTGGGCAGAAGAGGTAAGCACTGTTTTATAATTGCAGGGTATACAAGTATTTTGTAAAGCTTCTATGCTTCTATCTAATATTTCCCATCACTCTAAAATTATGCCCTTTTTGCTTCACAATTTTTTTCTTTTACTATTCTATTTTTATAGAAATCTCGGCGCTCCGCATTATGCTCAACTCAAACTGATAACAATGGCAGACTTATGAACACAAAGATTAAATAGCGACAACCCCGCTACAAAATTGCGACCAAAATAAAGGAAAATAAAAAGCGCAGACAATGGAAAATATGCCCAGGCATGTTGCTGAATTATTTTGGACAGTTAAAATCCGGCAGCCCCCGAATGTGCTGACATGCGTAGCCGCAAAATGACCGTTTAACAGGACAAGCGCGTCCAGATCACCCTTCGTCATTTGCGCTTGTCAAATAAATGGTTCATAACGGAAAACCGCCAATGGGCACGTATTGGAAAACATAAAATTTCCATTAAAAATGTTACTTAAATCTAAGCTGCTCAGCGCAAATGAAGGCACATCCCTGAAAGGTTCCACGGAGTGCGCCGCGGTGGAAATGTTTGCTTCATTTCAAAAATTATTGCATTTTCAGTTAAATGAAAGAATGTATTAAAACGCGGTGGGTGAACAAGCAATATTGTAATAGATTTTACGTAAGACCAGGTTAAGGGGGCGGAGGATGTACGCTGTAATCAAGCAAGCTGGTCGAAGGCCTGTAACTCCATTGTACGGAAAACGGAAACAGAGTACAGGAACCTGAATAGATTTGATGACTTGTAAAGCAGCAGTGGCTGTCGCTTCGGAGTGTGTTTCGTCCCTCTTCTTCTACGTGTGATTCTTTCTCAGAAAAGGGTGGAGAATCCGAGCTCATTTGTCGACACACTCCAGTGGATTCACAACTCTCATTCTAATTGAGTGAGTTTTTTTTTAGCCCATAACGGTCAGTCGATTCAAATGTATAGAAACTACTTTCTTATGAATAGAGTAAATTTTGGTAAGGAAAGAGAGGATTCCATGAAAACTATTCTATTTATATTAAGATAATAATAGTAAGATTCCATGAAAACTATTCTATTTATATTGGCGTACGGTGACTCTTCTTCGATATCTGGAAAGGAGTCGTGTTTTGCGACTATGGGCATATCCAAAAAATTTGGCTTTCTACTCAAAATCTGGCGAACTTTGTGAAGTGCGTTCTCCATAACTTTCATAGAGAGCAAACTCTGTAACACTGCTGTTTATGTAGATAGAGCTGCCATTGATATTTGATTCTACTTAATGATATACTTCAGTTGTCATAAGTCGTTGGTGATAATGTCTCTTTTCTTCAACTACCACATCAACTAAGAGTCGTCTATAATTCTTTTTCGCACTTAATCCTGAAATATGTTGAATTGATCTCGGAATCAGTTGAAACAAATTATAAGGGAGAAGATGCTACAATTCAGTTCAGTTGTGAGTGAACAGTATCAGTGATAAGTGAATTTATTATAAAAGTAGAAATTAAGTTAGTCAACACTGTTCTCATGAAGTAATATTTTGTTAAAGATTTCTAAAACGAATCTACAGTTAGGTTAAGTTAGGTTAGGTAGGAGTGGCCGCCCAGTTTGCCAAAAGCACACTTGAGCACACATAATGGCCCATTGTGATGCCACGGTGTAGCGCCGTTCAAGCAATGATTAAAAAGTTCCCTTACTTGGGATGGTGATAGTCAGCGCAAGGACAGCGCCAATCTACAGTTAAATGAAACGACTTTTAATTAATGCGGATTTTAGGAACAACAGTTTTTGTAGTTTTTCATACATTCCAGTTATGGAACTTTTAGAAAAATCTAATTTTCGTAAGGATTTTAAATAGCCAGAAATGACCTTCTTCATCACCGTCTACACAATGCATCTCAGACGCTAAGCCCTTTCCAAGAATACAAGTTAATTGCTTAGTGCTAAAAAAGAAATCGTAGCAGAGGAATTAAAGTGGATTAAAAATCCATTGTAATTTATCTTCCAAGTTATCAATTATATACTTCCCGAGGAAACGCAGGGGTCCCTTACTACCTTTTACTTTTTTATTTGGGCTGCTGTGCAAATTTCATTTAACAACTTGAACGGGATACTCATGCTGAAGGACACGTTCATGTATGAGTGTACCAGCCCACACACACACACACTTACACAGTCACAGACAATGTAGGCACACACAGATGCTAAGCTTGGAACGGACTGGAGCAGAATGGAAGCTCTCGAACATGTACAACACATGTGCAAATATTTATCGTGCGAATAAACAAAATGCGCACATGCTGCCGAAAATGTTCACAAGCACGCAATTAATAGCAAATAATAATGTATTTGTTGGGTGTAAGACACACTCATTCACACGTACAAGCAGCCACCAACGCACACATACACACCCACTCGCCCACATGCATACAAATACGTGTATGTGAATTCCGCATGCAATAGTCGAGTGTGGACCAGAACAAGGATATCGTAGCAATTAACACCAACAAAAACAAAACTAACATTTGTGCAATGTCTTTGGCATAAGGTCGCTGTCGCTGGTAGGCGGGGTCGGTGGGGGTCGTCGGGTCGTACGTCCGTACGCAACGAAGCATCGACCGAACGAACGAACGGACGGACGACGGATTTTGTTTGTTAGGTTAATTAAGAAAATCTCTTGAAGTAGACTTGAGCGTATGTCCTGCGTATGTATCAATATGCCAGCGACTGCTGTGTCACCACATAATCAATTCCAAGTATTTGCGGCAAGGATTCGCTTTTGAGCCACACAAAATCAATTAGTTTCGTACCAGGCAGGGGCGTATTTTGCACTTCGTTTTTATGGGACACAAGCACAAATCTTAGGATTGTCATATTTATTGTTTCTTTTTCCTCCCTTGGTTATAATTCAATTGTGTCGCGATCTGTACGCCTTTCGTGCATCAATCTCGAAACTGCAACATAATCGTAAATATATTGTCCTTGCGTGCTTATTGTCCTTTTATGAGCAGCTCCGAAAACTGACTGGAGTCTGAGGTCATTAAAATTTTTATTGCCTTTCACTCCCGGACCCCTGCAGTGGCGCTACGCACGTTTTATGCTGGTGCGTAAAATACATAAATTCCACGCCCCCAGAGCCACAGCTACAGCCATCACAGCCACATGCAGGCTGCTGGTATTATCCGCTTTTCTTCATTAGCGCAAAGGTCAGAGATCCTCTGGCATTTTATGTAAGTGTTTTAGGGCTGCGTGCTCATTTGCAGTTTTAATTTTTATTTTTAGCAGCGCGATTCTCCAACATCAAAAATAATGGAGCAAAAATGAAACGCAATAAAGCCGCAAATAAAATCAAATTAATCTGTTTCGTCTATTTTTACATGCGGCGGGGCGCTGCCATGAGTGCTGCTGCTGCTGCTGCGTTGATTGGATGGCGGCGTGGCTTGTCGATGGCTTGGTATATTGGCTGGTTGGAACTTGGAAGCTGAAAGCTGGTAGCCGACTGGCCTTGGCGTTTGAGCCTTGTAAACGGCAGCGAGCATTTTTCACCTTTGCACTTCGCCCTCTCGGGCAGGCAGCCGCACGCATGCCGGCGTTCGTCGGTTCAATTTGGTTGCCTATAACAAGGCAATTATTTTGCGCTTTATCCAGGCTCATTGCCGAAAAAAGACAGCAGCGACGGTGACGGCGATGGCGTGGGGGACACTACTTAGCTCGTGATTTTGTGCGCCGGAATAAGAAAATGAAATAAGCCACGCAATAAAAAATTCGTTTATCTTCGAGCCCTTTTTTATTTCTCCGCTCTGCTTCTTGTTCTCTGTTCTCGGTTTTATTTCTTGCAGTTTCTCACTTTTCCACTTTAATTTGAGTGCCTCCTTCGCACTTTTATTGCGCCTTCTTACATTAGGAGCCGTTTGCTGGAGGCATCGCGGAAAATTCCACCCCACAACGAGTGGGAGGCTTACATGCAAGCGAATTAGATAATAAAACTCCGTTGTTAATAAAATTTTTATGCCCAAGTGTGAGACAATTGCCACCGAACAATAACAAAAGAAGGAAAAAACACAAAGTCATTCTGTTGTTCCAATTATGCAGATGCATGCTAATGACTTTGGTTGAGCGAAACTTGCACAGCGAAAGATAATAATGTTGAAAGAAAGCAAAAGCAAAAGGAGGTCCTGCCGCCACCTAAGCTGGCAGAAGAAACTTCTTTAAAGATTTTCGGCTAAGAAACTGAACTTTTCGAGAATCCGAAAACATTCTGGAAGATGTTCGAACTGTTTCACAGAACAATTTCATGGGTGTACAAATACTGATTAAATTGGAAACGATGCAGCAGCTGGAGAGCAATATTCAAGTGATATTTAAGGATGACAAAAATGTCTTCAACTGGAGTTAGCCAAAAATGTCTTCATCTGGAGTTAGCTACAAAAACCATAAATATATTTCCATCAGTGTTAGAAAGTATCAAATTTAGTTCGGGGCACAATGCCTACTAAGGAAACAATGCTACGACCACTTCATTGCATAACATACTGAATTATGGATCTAGATTCGGAAGGGCACTATGCCTACAAGGAAAGACCACTACTCTTACACCACAAACTTTGAATAACTCTTTGAGCCATTGTTTAAAAACAGTGAAGTAACATTATGGAAATAAAGGACCACTCAGACAAAGAAGATATTCAAATACGATACATCCAGAAACGATCCTGTGGAGTCATGAAATCCAACTTTAAAGATAACTGATGTTATGAAGGGCCATGCAAGGTTGGCAAACATTGGTCCAACGGAATTGGGCTGAATTTAGGTAAGGTTGGGAAGGCGTGTGCGTATGCGAAGTATTCGCACTTCCACTAGGTGACATCTATATCCATTGTGCTGCCTTCAAAAAAGCCAGGAGGAGGCAAAGTCGTCCTCACCCTTGATTTCCATAAACTTTGGAAGTACCATCCCTATTAAACCATTTGGTTTTCCAGATGAAAGTGAGAAGATCCGATAAATCGACCTTCGTTATCTCTGTCAAACTTGTGAAGAAGCGCGACCCCAAAGATTGAAATCGTTTCAACTGTAGTCTTGGACATTGACATAAAAAGTGATGAATCGACTCTATTTCCTCTTCATCATGGCAACTCCTGCGTAGCCCGCTCGACGGCTTACGCCAATGTTGAAGCATTGGTGCGATAGAACCCTGTAAGAACCCTTACTGCAGGTTTGTTGAGCCCAAAGAGAACATTCGTTCTCTTTATGTCTAACCTAGGCCATGAGGCCCTTGAAACTTCACAGTCGTCACGATTAGTTCATAAGTTATTTGTCACTGCAATAATGAATTTATCTATGTTCCTAAACAGTTCACATATCGGGATTTGTATTGAGGTATCTGCTTCGTTAATGTCCATTTCAGAGCCCCTTCTGGCCATTTCGTCCGCTAATTCATTCTCTTCTATATCGCTATGTCCGGGACCCCAGCAAAGTGAGAGCTTGTGGGGTCCAATGTTCAGTAGTGAGGTACGACATTTCATTACCATCTTCGATTTAACCATCTTGGATTCTATTGCCTTAAGCGCCCCCTGACTACAAAGATAGTGCTATTCGAAGGTCGAATTGTACTATTTTGTATCAGTCCAGCCGCTTTCTCTATTTCGTAGACTCCGACTGAAAGACCCTGCATGCTTCAGGCAGCCGATATGACTGTCTTGCCTGCAAGCCTTCCGAGAAGACAACTGCCCCCGTTCCTCCATATTTTGGGCTGACTTGCTTACAGTTCTTTTCCCTCAAGTAGATATTGATGAACCTATGTCGGAATATCTTACTGGCTTTGTCAATGTATTTTATTGGAAAATTGCAGCATACCTGTGATATAGAACTATGCTGAAAACTAACATGCCCTCGTACTATAAGCTTATTTTGTTGAAAATAACACTTTTTGAGAACTAAGTGAGAGCCATGAACTTTATCTGTCTGTATACTAAATTTGCATGTGAAGTGAATTTATGAAAGTCTGATATAAATTTTGATATGTTGCAGCTGACGTCCTCTGTCAGTCCACTATTCTGGGTGACATAATCATTAGGAATGACTTCTATAGGATTGAATAGTATTTTATTCTTCCTATGCCTCTATGATACTGGTGTGACTCCCCGAAGTCTCCATTTGATGTTGAGTATGATTTCTCTCCATCATTGTCTCCTGCATTTCTTGGCATCAGTTATTTTCCTTATTCTGATTTAGCGAACTACCGAAATTTAACAAGCGTTTATTAAGCGTAGTTTTAACTTTTAGAAGAGACTTTCTTCCACTTAAATTTGCTCTAATTTATCTTCTGCATGATCGTTCTATTTCCGCTATTTTTTGCTGTGTTTTCTAATCACTCCAATCTTTCAATGCGTTGAACCGTGGCTTACAAACAACTTCGTAGCCTATTTTCATATCTCTATAGTGGCGTACTTGGTAAAAGTTTTCGTCGCCGATTATCCGTCGGTGAGGGAGGGACCATCACTCATTTTGCGGTGCTTTTCAACTGTCAAAAGTTAATTAAAGTGCTGCCACATTACCAAAACTTCTCTCCACTTCAGTTAACAACATTGTGAATGGAAGCTATTCGCGCTGACTCGCATTTGATGAGTACTCATTTAATGAAAATTAGGCATATTTTATGCATTTTTTATTGTTTTTGTTTTTATGTACTCACTTTACTCGTACTCTCTCCTCATACACTTGTCATGAGGCATTCGTCTGTGCTTTATTCTGATTTCTAATTGCGTTTCTGGAGAGCAATTGTTATAGTGTGGGGTTTCAGCAAGTTTCAGTCAAGTTGTGCCCATTGCATAAGTAGGCAGTAAACTGCTTCATGTGGTTGAATGGGGCTGTGGGGGGATAATACTAGAACTGCTTGACAAGTAGCGGCAGTCAACAGATAATAAAATGGTATGAATGTAGGCATTAATCTGACATCGTGCGATCTAACTTGCTCATGGTGCAGACACAAATTAATTCATAAGCTCGGCTACTTGAAGTTTGTGTCCAGCATCTAAAATGGCATTCATTGCTTTGGCAATGGTTACATTAAATTTCCTTGAAGAGATTTTTTAAGCGTAACAAAGTGCGGAACGTGCTCGAAATTAATAAACTTAACTGCACATAATTGGAGCAGCGAGCTTGTAGTTTAGCTTTAGCTGACCCTGCTTCTGATTTGTATTGTTCTGTTCTGGATATCATGATTGTCTTTTGTAAGACTTGACATTAAAATCTGAGCCTAATGATGGTTTAGCTAGTATGTAACTATTTGCTGACTCAGCATATGGGAGCCTCTCAGTTGATAAAAGACTTTAATACCATTCACTTCGATCACGGTATTTTCGGTTACTTATCAATCAGCCACTTAGAAAAGATAATGGAAATGTTGGAGCTTTAATTTAATAACTGCAATAAAATGTTGTGTTAAGTGTTTACATTTGCACAAATTGAGTCGGCATAAAAACAAACACGGGTTGGGCAAATGGAAGGACGGACACACAATTTTAGCCAACGAGCAAATGCCGGAAATGGAAAAACAAAAACCGCAAAAATAAATAGGCTGCAAAATAAAAATAAACTACATCCGTGAGGCTAGTGCAAGTAAAAATGAGGGAGAGAGGAAGCTAGAGAGAGAGAGAGAGAGAGAGAGAGAGAGAGAGTATGGGGAGAGCATGACCCGAAAAATGGTATCCAAACAAATTCATTACTAATTATTTTAATGCAAACTGCGCGCGGTTGTTGTAGTTTTGTTTATTTTCCTCAGCTGCACACAAATGCCAATTTACGAAATGCTTCAAAAACACAAACACTCATTCACATACACACACATACACTGACGAACACACCCATAAAGAGTAGAAATGAAAATGGCAATAAAAATAAATGCAAAAACCCCAAACCCGAAGCGAAACGAAATGAAACAACGTAAAATAACGAGAATGCTCTCAACACTTGGTTTGCGGTCAACGGAGCTTAGCGCCCTGCTCTGCCGTTCCACACGCCAGCAGGGAAACAAACGTAAATACGCTACACAGGAGCAGGGCCAGTGTTGCGATGTACTTACATCGTCACAGCAGCGCACCAAACTGCAGAGACATACGCTTTACGCAATTTCGCCGAGCCTCAGTGCTTCCTCGCTTCCTCCACTCCCCAGCGGCCACAAGTCAAACAGCAACACAGTAACATCACCACCTACGACTCGCTCACCACTCTAATCCCATAAACTGTTTATCTTCATTTTCTGATTTGGGCCATTTTTACACCTTTTTCTGCTGTGCTGCACACGCGTACTTATGAGTATCTACTTGCGCTCCTCCATTAGACCACATGCACCCCCACAGCTGCTCTTACGAGTACTAAGCACATCAAGTACGAGTATTAGGCCGTGCGGTGTGCATCCTTAGTAATTTTGGCTTTGTAGTTACTTCACGCAGTCGTTTGATAAGTTTGCGAACTTTTTTGAAATAGATGAGCTAAATTTTAGTAATCTGAACTGCAGGGGGGTTCAGAGACTGCTGAATCGTTCAAGACATATCATTAGTATTTTTTGCAGTTCTTCCAGGAGTCGATCTACGAGTAGGCTGGGCTTTAAATTGTATGCCAAAGGTGAGACGCAGTTTATGAAATGACGATGGTATTAGTGGGATATCGTTTGGCACCCTTATTATTCTACTTTTCAACGTTGTGCTCTCCTATTTTTCTAATATTATCTTTCATCAATGAGTATTCATTAGCTTAGGTAGGTAGGTAGGAGTGGCCGCCTAGTTTGCCAAAAGCATACTTGAGCACACATAATGGCCCATTGTGATACCATGGTGCGGCGCCGTTCAAGCACTGACTAAAAAGTTCCCTTACTTGGGATAGTGATTAGTTTGGAATCAAGTAATTTAATTTCTAATACAACGTTCTTCAATTTACTTAATTTTTACTGTGTAGGAAAGATAACTGCTAACTAATAATCTCTGTGAGTTTCAAAATATTTCAGGGTTTTATATATATATATATAGGGTGGTACTTTCATTACTATACTTGTAGGGGTACATTACTCAATCGGTATTGGTTTTTCTGTTCAAATTTCCCTCATGTTAACTCATCACTGGACTCCTTCGTTAGCTTGTTTTATGTTGTTATTCTGCTACGAATCTAAAATATTTAAACCAGGGAATAAATTTTTAAACCTACGAACCAATATTTCCATTTTAAAAGTGTGACAAAAGGTGATATTATGTAACTGACAGCACCTATTTAACTGTAGCTTGATGGAGCTTTGAACAATAACCTTGTATTAATAACTTGATCAGTGAAGGTTTCACAACTCTATTAATAGAGACCCTATTAACCGAGTTATATCCAGTTAATCTAAGAAGTGATTTATAATATTAAATGATGGGCAGCCTGATCAGTAGAAATGGTCAAATCAGGAATGCAATCAACTTCACTTAGAAATTCAGCACATAGTCTGCATCGTGGGTTTCTGCCTGAAATACAGCGAATATTCAGAGAACTATAACTTAAACTGTATGTCTTTTGCGAACTCATCCAGAAGTCACTGAAAAAAACCAGGTATTTCCTATAATACATGGTATCTTTCAGTGTCTTCTGGATGAGTTCGTATCATTCTCAGATGAGTTTGAATGATTCTCGGATGAGTTTGAATCATTCTCGGATGAGTTTGAATCATTTTGTAGGTTGCGTAAAAATACTGAAAAATTTGAGAGGTGGCAATATAATTTGTCGCCTTTCCTCAAACATTCTTAGTTGCTCCTTACTGTCTCGTTATTTACACTATCCACACAAGCATCGAGAAGTAGTCCATTGCTTTAATTTCATATGCTGACAACCTAGACCGGCTTTTTTATTTTTCAATTCCCTATCTATAACTTTCTGCACTATAACCCGTTTCTGTATTCGACTACTTCGCTTTGAATCCTCAGTTCAGTTGTGCCGAACGCGTCTCGTCCTTTGCATCCACGGTTCATTATCTAATCGGCTACTTATCAATTGCACCCCGCATGCAGCACCAGCCCCACCCAACCCAAATGGAAACAAGTGGCAGTCAAGTGCTACATTATCAGTGCTCTTTGCAAATACTGTTTAGCGTTGTTATTGTTATACGAGTACCCACGTTATGGCTTCAGCGGCATCGAGTTCTCTGAGTGTGGCCCCGAAATGCTGGAAATGGAAGTTGGCCGGTTTATTTGTGCAGGAAAGCAACCTTTGGCACTGCCGGTTATTACCTAATTAAAATTTAGCGGGCGGCCTATTGTAAAAATTTATGAGGACTTCTTTAACTGTGTTAACCTTTGGGGAGGCGCTGATTTCATTTTATGTTATTCCATTTCATTTCGTTTTGTGCCCGCTTTTAAATATTAAATTGGAAAGTGGAGCACATTACTTGATTAAATTGAACGCGTAAATTCTGTTTGGGACATGTCCTTAGCATAGGCAGTGCCTGGAGGGTCGGGCAGGTTCTTAACACAAGCAAATACCCAATTTATGCAAAGGGATACGTTGGCGCCAATTTACGAATAGGCTATGTTTTAAATTGTATGCTGAAGGTGAGACGCAGTTTAGGAAATGACGGCGGTGTTAGTGGGCTTACCAAGGATATTAAATTTAAATGAAATGAATGTAGTCAACGGTATACTTACGAATTTAATTCCAAGTCTAAACGAAACTTATGATTAAAGGCCTTAATTAGAAGTGAGGTGCGATGAAAATGTTTCTGCAACGAGAGAAAGAAAATAATCATTTTATTAGTTTCATCGGAAGTGGTGCAATAAATAATCGAATGAAATTTTTTCAAAATGGGTGTAAAAAAGAATTTCCTTGAAACTCTCGCACAGCCACGCAAATTGTGTTTGATGTAGTGCGGCCCAGAGCGACGGCAATTGTCGAATTCAATTCGTCTCAGCGGCAACAACACCGCAGTCAACTGCAGGCGGCCAAGCAGCTAACAGAGTGCACACAGCAGCGCCATTGGCCGACGCAGAGCCCCACCCCAGTTGGCCGTCGGTTGCCGCAGCTAACACTGCGCTTTGCGGTGCGGAGGCGACGAATGCTGTGGCAACCGCAATAATCTGTCACTTGCCAAATATTCGAGTGCACACAAAACGGTTCGCTCGCCAAGTGCTGGCTGCATTCGGCAAACTTTGGAGTGTGCGGTACAGGCCACCCCACGGAGCCTGAGTTGTGGAGCAACCGCACATTATTGCTACACAGGGCCGCAGTGCAAGGAAAAAAGTAAACTGTAAATGTACTCGTATCATTGAATTGCAGAAAATGTCGCACACAAATTGCGAAATGAACAACATTTCTGCAAATCTCCAAGCCGCAAGTCCTTTTAGTTTTTGCGGTTTTCGACAGTCTGGTTCGAGCTTTTTGCAGCTGCCCCCAATTGCGGCGTTGGCGGTGGTGATGGCGGTGTAGGCGGTGTTGTGAGCGACTCGTGACTAGTGACTCCGCTAGCTTAGTCCTGGAATTTGTACATTAAATGCATGATGTTTTTTCGCTACCATCGCTGTTGTGAGGATATTTTTTTGCGACCTCTTAAGTTGACTCATCTTCATCCTACCACGTTGCTGGGTGTATTACTTCCGTTTTACTACTTGCGGCTCTAACGACTTAGCCTGCTGAACTGATCTGAGTTGCGCTGGGCTGGGGTGGGCTGGGATTGGTCTTACTGCTCTTTCTGCTGCTGCTGCGCTAGAGTACCGTGGCCGAAACGTCATGGCTTTCGAATTTGGCACAGTTGTGACATTGTTTTCCAATTGCAAGTGCAAAAAATAACCGAATTGACAACTCACTGATGCAATATATATACGAGTTTATACGGGTGTGTATGTAGGTGCGATTTGGCGCAGGAAACTTTGCCACCCACACCCACAAAGAGGCTCAATTTTCGTTCCAAATCAGGAACATGTCAAACGCTCTTAGATAAATTATGTCATGAAAATAAGAGCAGTACAAGGAAAAACAAATGAAATACAATAACAAGAGCAGCAAAAACAACACAAACAATCAACACCACCACAATGAAAGCAAGCCAAGAGCAAAAATAAATTTAGCCACACTCGTAGTAATTACAAGGCAATGCGCATATGTGTTCGCCTGTTAATCCCAGTGTGCACAAGTGTGTAAGTGTTAGTGATTATGTGTATGTGTGTGACACCCCAGCAGTGAAAGGGATTCTTTACAAAGTAGGAATATCACTACTTCTAAGTCAAACACAACTAGTTTCGCTTCCACACCCTATTCTGAAGTAAAATTGTGACTTCTTAGAAACTCTTAGGGTCCTTGACTATATTTTCCTTCAATGAATTCTTGTTAGTTTAAAGTTAGTTTTTTTAAATTCTAAGAACAGGGAAACTCCCGTGGTTCGATACATTAATAGATCATTGTCTCCGAAGAGACTAGACACAATTTGCAGGCGACAAGTACAGAAAGGCACGCAGATCTACGGACGAGTGTAATCGTGGGTTCATTCCTAAAGTAAATGTAGTGAAATAGTGAAAGGGACAGGCAAATTTGCAATCGAAAGCTGTACGAAATTTGGAAAAAGTTGTATCCTGACAGTTAAACTAAATAACATATAGAATATGCCATAGTCCGGAGTATATAAACTAATTTTCGCAACAATGTAAATCGACACTCGTACCTGGAAGAACTTTTTGGTGTCTGATAAATATTGTGGTTTTACATGAGAGATCAGCCTCCCTTATCATATGGTAAATTTAAGGATTCTCAATCCTCTGGTTTATTGAGAATTTTTCAACATGTACTTGATAGGCTATTTCAAATCCACCTAAAAAACTGTGACCAAGTTCCCACTTGGACTCCGCCTTCACTGTTGACTTCAACTCCAACTCTGTCACCAACCTCAATCTTGGATTTGATGCTAACTCCTACATTGATCTAAATGCGAATTTTACCCCAATCCAAACTTTACCCCGGGCGCCTACGACACTGAATTTAACCTCCACTCTGACTTTGATTTTAACTCCGATTGTGGGCTCAAACTCAACGGAGAATTTGACCCTAACTACGACTTCCCTGTGAACTGAACTACCATTTTAAGCCTAAGCTCAACTTCGACTTTTATTTTATCTACAAATATAATTCTAGCATCGAGCTCGATAAGACTCCATCGCCTTCGACGCCGAATTTAACCTCAACTCTGACTTTGATTATAACTCCGATTGTGGCCTCAAACTAAATACAGAATTTGGGACTCAACTGCCACTTCGACTGTGAACTAAACTACAATTTTAAGCTTAACCTCAACTCCGACTTTGATTTATCCACGAATTTTACGCTAACCGCGAGCTTGATCAGACTCCATCTTTGACTTAAATATATTTGGAATATGACTATGTATGAATTTGACACCATCGGCGACTTTGAGCTAGCTCCAACTTTGACTTCAATTTCCTCGTTGACTGCCAGTCTACTTTACTAGTGCCAGATATGATCTCAGTACCACTCATATGGATCCTTTTCCTTCTGGAAAACTGGTTTCAAATTTTACTGCAGGGACACTCAGCAACGCACACAAACGCCATAACACAAAAAGCAAGGCAAATAAGGCATGTGATAAATATTAATGAGACCCCAACTATGCGTTGACGGCAAACGTCATTTTGACATTTGTAATAAAAACAACAAACACAACAACAATAACAACAACAGCAACGACAGAATGCAGTACGAATAAAACAATGCAAATGAATGCGTAAATACGATGACATGTGCCATTAGAACAATAAGCGTCAACGACAACTGTACACAACATCCAACCATCATCCATCTAGCGCTCCAGCGCAGTCATCACGTAGTAGACGAGTTGGTGGAGGGTTGCTCAGCGGTGGGTGGGGTAGTTGATATATGTACATACTACATTTAAATGCAGAAGTTAAGAGGTATTCATATGCAGCACGGCGACGAATTGCTACCAAATTTGTAGTTCTTGTTGCTAATTACATAATAAATTTTGCGGACACTCTCACTCACACTTGCAATAGCACATTCCCATATACTCAAACTCAGCTGGCGCTCAGGGGCTCTAGTACTGCAGGCTGGAGTTTATTTATGCGGTGTTCATTAGCAACAAAGCAAGGCAAAGCGACACAAATATGAATACAACAAGTTTGCAAGGAACCGCAAATGTTGCTTTTGATCCTTTCCAATGTGGCTGCGCATGGCGGCAATTACGAGTACACATGAATGGAAATATTGTAAATGTTTATAAATATATTTCTTTTAATAATATTTCCTTCTTCACTTATTTTGGCAGGCATCCATCCTCATTATTCGAAATCATCAGAAAAATACTCGTCATCGTCTTCGTCGTCTTGGGCGCTGTTATCAAATTGTTCCACTTGAAAACATTTCAAAGCGCGCGCGTCAGGCAGACATCAATGAAATTCAAGTTTTTTTCTCTATGACAGCGCACTCACCATTTGCCACCACACCCAGCGAAAAGAAAGAAGGAACGAACGAGAATAAAAAACGAAACAAAAGCATAAAATCACGAAAAAAGGAAAACCGAGAAAAAAAAACGTCTTCAATTGTGTGCTCCAACATGCTCATTACACAAATTAAAATGTTTTTATTGTGAATTGAGCCTGCTTGCTGTGCTGGCTTCCATTCTGCCGGCGCTCACACTCGCTCGCAGACATACTCTCGCACAGCGCTAGCATCCTGGCTGGCAGCGACATAAACGCCGCACAGGACATTTCAATTTTCATTTATTGTGCATGCAACTGAAGAATAATCATTTTATTTAGCTGCCTGCCTTTGTATTGCTTGTTCCCGTTCTATGATACGCCAACAGCCCAGCGCAACCCAGCGCAACCCAACGCAGCCCAGCACAGCTCTGCTACGCAGCCACCCCTCCGCCCATCCACCCAGCCCTTCTCAATCAACTACAGGCTTCAGCAGGCTTGTTTAAGCGCCCGCTTTCCTTAGCAACGTTTTAAATACTACCGTATAAAGTTGCTTTTCCACTCAATTGACTATTTTCATTTCCGTGCTGCTTTTCTTTTTCCTTTTATTTTTACTTCTACGTTTACGTTTGCATTCAGGTTTATTTTTATTCATCTCACTTAAGCAAAACGCTCCCAATTCGATAGTGTCGGGCGACTCGGTGCTGGGTTTAGGCTTTCGCCCTGCCCTGCCCTGCCTGGGAGGGTAGCATACTTTTGAGCGCTGGCCTAAGTGGAGCTGACAAATGTTTCTGCTCGTAGCAAATGAGTGAGGGCCACTGCGTGCCATTACCGCTCTACTGGCACACACGCACACACACACACGCACACAGGCTCACGGGCAATTCGCTGGCCAGCTAGATGTGGAATTTATTCCACTGATACTGTATCTTTTGTTATTATAATTTGAGGCATTTTTTATTTGCATTTCAATACACTCTCGCAGAGTGTGGAACGGGAGTGGTCGCCGCCGCCGATAAGCATTACAATCATAATCATGTTACTGATAATGCCGATGATGATGATGGTGCTCATCATTATCGACAATTATTGTCATTTTATATTGATGAACAAAATTTATTGATAAATGCCCATCATCAAAGAAACACTAGAAACTGGCCGAGCAAAGTCCTTTGTGATTGAGCGGCAGCGGAGAGTTTGTGAGTATGCCAGCGGAAGGGGAAGTGGAAGAGGTAGGTAGAGTCGGAGGGCGTCGCCACTTGCCAAATAGATTGACACGAAATGTACTTGAATGACAGATTTTTCAAATGATTGCTGACGCCGACTACGTACGGCACCTCCTTCCTCATTTGCTGTGTTGACATTTCATAAAATTGCCATTGAAGTGGGCTTTTTCCGGTTCGTTTCCATTCGGTTCAACTTGACTTATTGCATGAATTCAATTTGAAAAATTAAATTAATTAAAGTGCTGTTATCGCAAACGCAATTCAAAGGAGCCTCTGTGGAGCCTAAGTGACATGCTGGCCAGGTATGCGTTCAAAATTTAATTTCCCTTTTGCTTTACAGTGAATGTGGATGAGGTACCTGAAGGGAAAGTCGTATTGAGCACTACAAAGCATGGAAGAGCAAGGCAGGTATCCAGCTTAGCATTAGCGCAATAGTGCGTGCAATTTGCGAACAAATCCTTTTCACACACTTTCCAAATTAATTTTAAACAATGTCAGGTCTGGGGTTCGGATAATAATTATGTACGCAGAGCCGTTCACACTTGTCTTGTAAAATTGGAAGCGAGTTTTGGAGTCCAGAGCTCTGGAGATAAATGAACTCATGGCAAACAGATAAACCGGAGTAGGAATAGTAAATTCCTGGCCACCTCTGGACGCTGTGTTACAACGCACTTAGACATAGAGAATAATTGCGAAACAATGAGTGATCATTTGTGGAACAGGGCTCTGTGTGGTAACTGTAGACTTCATGTGTATTTTGCTTTGAAGCTTTGCACTTTGAATTGCTGAGAGAGGGATTTCACAAGTTAAGTTGAGAGCTAGGTAAGTAAAAGCTAGGTAAGTAAGGGTCTGGGTAGCTAGGTAAGTTGAGAGCTAGGTAAGTACAAATTTGGGTTGTAGGGTCTGGGTAGCATGTCACCAAACTTATTTGATGGGAATCTAGGAGCCTTTCATATCAACGCTTCCCAGAAACAACAGAATATTTTACAGTGGCTCATCACCACGTTGTATATAAAGTAGTATGATCAAAGTTGCTGTGTGCGGATCTTCAAGTATGTCAAATATGCACCTATGATGTCGGTCAATAGCAGTTTATATAATGAGGCGCTTTTATCGTGTATTACTTTCTGCAGTCGCTGGCTAATATCCTTTCCCGAGGCCTACACATGCTGCGAAGACTGGTTTCCTCTATTATACCATCTTATTGAATGATATTTGGCTATGCACTCAAATCCAGCTGCACTTGTTCTCTATGCCCAGAGTGTGGAGTGTCCTTTACAAGCCTGCGAAATGCTCAATTCGGTATCTCTGTGTACTCGCAATTTCTTTTGCTTCAATCTGGATTGATATCCGCTTGTCTCTTCCATTTTTTCCTCCATAAATATTCATTTTAATCTGATCAAAATATTGATTTACAGCTGCATACTTGATCGTATTTGTATAAATTTAATTTTGTAAATACACCAGGCAGAAAAAGAAATTTCCAAAAAAGCACATTCCAATTTAATAGGATGAACTGCCTGCCAGAAACGAGCGGAACAATATTCACATCACGTAAACTCCACGCCCGCCTCCATGCTCACACGGCACACGCCACACGCCACACGCCAACCCGGGGCAGGCGTGGGCACTTCGCCGCACTCATTTATTGAGCGGATTTCATGTGAAATATGGCACTGTTGCTGGAGTAATTTCGGCCGTTGCTAAACGTTGCCGGTGTCATTGCTGAATTTTGTTATTGTTCGCCCTCAGTCGCATATTAATTGAGTCCTTGCCGCTGCGGCTCCTGCTGCTGTTGTCTGTGTTGTTGTTGTTGTTGCTGGTATTGAAACTTCAAAAGCGTAGCGGATGCGCCCTTAAAAGAGGATGTGTGTGCGGATTTTCAATTGACAGTTGAAAATTTGATTCACTGCACAAATATGAGCATGAAAATGTGAAATATTTTGCATACACTTTCAGTTGCATTTTGTAGTCAGTGTGTCCGATTATTTGTGTGCATGTGTGCGTGTCAATGTTGCAGTATTGTGCATAAAAATATTGGTAAAATGGTTCATCAAATTCCAATTAATTGCTGGCCTGTATGTGTGAACCAATTAAGTCGAAAATACTGGTTGGATTATGTGTGTGGGACATTTGTAACGAAGTGACGATCACATTCATTACTTGGACGACAAAACATCATTATCGATATATATTCACATGAATGAACTTTGCATTTGAAATTGTCTCACGAAGCCTTCACATAATAGACAATCGAGTGTTGAGACAAGGATGCTGGCTACTATTATTTGTCCATTAGCTCAGCCGTTCAATTCTAGTCCGGTTCAAAGAATTCACACGTTCAAATAACAACTCATATTCCATTATTATTATTATTACTTGCAACTGAAACAATGGTGAATGACTAATTGAATATGCAAGAATAACTATTTTGGTTACAAGTAATATTGGAAGAATAATTCAGAATTCAGTGACAAACTACTTTATGATAATAATTCGGATCACTGGATTGCGATTATGAATACAAACAATCATGTTTGGTTAGTGACATTTAATCAAATAGGACACAATTACCATAGTTATGTGCAAATGTTTGATACAGTTTCAATCTTGAAAATAACTGTTTCAAAAGTGTCCTCCCACTGGGAACTCACACTTAAGAACAGTTAACTGACGCCGTCACTTTGAAGGCGTCTTATCACTTTAGCTATAATTATAACGAATTCTAGAATTTTGTGCAAGCGACTGCATTAGGGCGGAAAAGATAGCAACATTTTTGATTGGAATAGGTAGCATCATTGATGATTCTTGGCATGAGTGGTGTCGGGAGATGGGAACAACATCATCATTGTCATAGACCAGAGGGAGCCAAAGTGGTCTTTATAGACCCCCAGGAGTCTATTTAAGAAAAGCGGGGGTCGATCTGAGCCAGGGGTTCGATCCGAATCTAATAGAGCTTTATTTTAATTAACTGAAAATTACTTTTATGGGGGTCGATGGAGATTTCGAAAAATTATATAGGGGTCGATGAACAAAAAAGTTTGGCGACCCATATCATAGACAAATACGTCTCGCGGTATCTGTATATATCGAGTATTCATGGTTAATAACTGTGCAGAAAGCGATCTCTACTGTGGTTACCAGGCCACATACGAGTAGAGGGAAATGAGAATCCTTCTGTGGACTATCATACAACACCCCAGAAGAACTTTGGACTGTCTTAATCCCGAACTTCTTTTTGGATCTGTGTACTTCTTCAGCAGACCTCCATTGGTTATTGGAGGTCTGCTGAAAAAGTACACAAATGCAAATGCCGGGATTAAGACAGTCCAAAGCTCTTCTGGGGGACTTAATACTAAAAGAGTTAATTAATATGCCTTGGAGCAAATTGAGTGTCATCACAGGTGCTTTAAGCGGACACCGTAGACGCCGCTATCATATGGAGAAGTTGGGTATATCTTGAGATGCCATCTGTAGATTTTGTGGAGAAAGTGACGCAACCTCACTGCACCTGTTCAATGACTGCGGAGCTTTGGCACATAAAAGGCTCAAGTGTTTTGGAGAATATAACTTAGAAATGAGCAAGATCCCTCAACTTGATTTCTCCAAAATACACGAATTTCTGTCGGAAATTAACCTGACAGAAGATCTATAGATGAGACTATCTCAATTAAATAAATAGGGGCATCACAATAGACCTTTCAGGTCATGGTACATACACCCTTAAATAAATCTAATATATTGCTACGAAATTGCCCTCCTAACAATTTATACCACTCTCAATAAATCTAAGAATCTAAAAATTTCAACTGTGCTGAAATTGTGGTCTTTGGAATACAGTTGACGATAACATGAATATTTGTTCAAAGTTCGCTCCATTCATTAATTACATAGATACTAAACAATATTTTCTAGAAACCTTCCTGTAGTTGTGCTGTCTATTATCTGACAATATATGAAATATTTTGTGGATAAAGTAACTATAGTAAAGAGCTGATTTAGCAACCAAAGAATGTACCTCAATTGACTTTAAAATAATAACTTAATAATGAGCTTATCCAAAGAGTCTTCGATGCATCCAACAGCCTTGTAAATAAATTAAACTTCCAAATGGGCAAATTGAATCTGAATGATTACATAAAATATTTATCGAACAATTGTCGCTGAGGCTTCCATTTAACAAGCGGCAATTATAACTTTGATTCCGCTCATTATTCCTGCAAACTATTTTCAGTCTCTGCACAGTTCTTTCCCGTGTCCTTCGTTTTAATTTCATTATTTTCTTTTCATATTTAATTACAACCATTACGAATTTGCTGTTAAATACCACGTGTGTGTGCAAGTATGCGCAGTTGTGTGGCTGTGTGTGGTTGGCCATAATAGTTGTAATTAGCACTACTTTGGCCGACATGAGAAAATGTTAATTTATGCACGTGACAGAAACACTAATTAGGACATGACATTCTCTCTTAATCGAATCCGTTATGCAGGAAGGAAATTGTTGTGAGTGCACATGTCCAACATGACAAGCCATTCGAACCGTTTGGAAAGAGAATTGATAGAAACTCAGGAGATGTCAAAGTTTCCTTTTGTTAGTCAAATCACTTGGAGAGTAGAATAAAATATATGAAATTTCTGCGAAAGAAATAAATAACTGATAAAGGAGCAGGTGAAGCCAGAAAGAAGTCTTAAAAGATTTAGGAAAAGAAGAAAACCGCTACATTACGTGACAGAATTCAAATAAGGAGTCGTGTGGAAGCATCCATAAATGCAGAACGTTCCATGGTAAACAGCAATTTTGCTGCAATTAGAATGCGAAAAGATGTTCTTATGGAGAAGGAATAATATATCAAGCTGATTACTTAAGGGGGGGGGGGGGGGGGGTTAATGAGCAAAATATTCGCAAAAGATAGTAAACAGAACTTAGTTAAACAGAGTTTCCCACTTAAAGATAACATAGTATAAAGGAGAGAAAAACATTTGAAATCGTATTAATAGGAAAAATCACCATTTCAGTATTGAACCTCAAGCTTTGGTTCTCGATCATCAAAGAGTAAGTGTAAATATCACAGACCTCTATGCGCATTTAACAATTTGGGGAGGTGTTGGGAAGTCTGCAGAAATGATGCTGCTAAATGGCGCCCATTAAATGCAGTTAAAATGTGTCGCAACAATTCAATGCACATTCTTATAATTCCACCAACTGCGGTTGCAGTCTTTGACAGTGCCACTAAATCAACTGCTGCAGTGATGGCACTTTTTGCCGCACAAGGAGAACAAATAAAAAAATTTGGGAAAACGACGCGAAATCCGCAATATGCAAAACGTGCTAAATTGCTTAAACGGTACGGTACGCAAGTCCCGCAAAAGCCGCTGCAACGTCGTGCACATCAGGCGCACTAACTACAAAGAGGACAAAACACACGCGCACAACAAAGTTTGGAAGATACGCGAAAAATTTGTAATTTTTGCTTGAGCACGCACACTTCGAACCCAGCGGCATTGCTGCACTTTGCGGCCAGCTCCAACTTGCCAAAATGGCGGCAAAGTGTGCCCGTAATTGACTGTTCCAAGCGTCGAACAGTGAAGCCTCCGCTTACAATGGGTGTGTCGGCAAAAAGAAAGGTGTTGACGAAATTTCCGAAATTTTTCAGGGGTCTGATTCCGGAAGAGAAAACCACCTTCGAGTACAAAATTTGAATCCCTGTACTTGTTGCCGTCAATCGTTCAACTTGTCCTGATCAAGAGACATTCCCTCAGTAGACTCGAGTTAAGGATGGTCTATGTAGTTGATCAGTGCTGATATTCCACTTAGATATGGTTTGTGTTGTGTCACGAACTTTTTCAGAGCCGAGGTAAAGCTCAGCTATTCCAGGGTTCGTCAACAGAATAAAAACTTCCTGGTTCACAGTAGTTCTCTGGTTTAGTCCAACTTCCTTAGATTCTTAAGACGTTTGTTACTCCTCCTTGGACGTTTGTTGTTCTACTATTGACGTTTGTTACTCTGCTTTGTTTGTTACTCTGCTTTGCTTGTTACTCAGCTTTGTTTATTGCTCTGCTTTGCTTGTTACTCTGCTTTGTTTATTGCTTTGCTTTGTTTCTTACCCTGCCTTGTTTCTTACTCAGCCTTGTTTCTTACCCTGCCTTGTTTCTTACTCTGCTGTACTCTGTCTTATGAAAGATTCTCAATCACTATTTAACCCACTGAAAGTTTAACGTGATTGAGAATTGGTTTCATACAAAAGAAAGAAATAAACGAATCAAAATCTGATTCGTCTACTTTGATTCATTATTTTTTGAATAAGCTAGATTTTGTGTGGGTGAAATTTGTCAGTGGACGAATTTCATCTTCGCAGTTGTAGTGATTTGATACCACACGAATAGTCTCAGTGCATTAATGCGGAGAAAACTCCAAGCTACAATGTGGTATGTAAACCTTTCCAAGAGATCTGCCTGCCTCTCGATATTCTATTTATAAGAGACTATGAAGGACATGATGACTTAATACTTCACAGCGCAAGGTACCACATACAATACAGAGAGAGGAAAGTTTTTTTCGCTGCCAGCGTCCGAAGCGGACACACCACGATTCTGAGTGGATTCACCACGATCTTCAGTGGATTCGTGTACAACGTCCGTCTGCTTTATTTCGCTGCTTTGCCGTTTGACGTTTAAGTTTCCTTTCTCTGTGTTCTCTGCTACATACACCGTAATTATGGCCGTTGGACATCAAAAAATATAAAGGGATTCGAGATATTTATAAGAGCCTTAACGATTGGTTTCGCAGGTAGTACTACTCCTAAGAAGGTGGCTACCACTCCAATGTTTGGAACAATCAAGTATATATTTGAAGGAGATGTCCCTGTACAATGTTGCAATGCACAAATTTGTGATATTTTTCTGTGGGACAAAGTACTGTGTGTCACACACAAGGACATTGCACGGGTATTAGCGGTTTCCTTGTTGTTGTTTTTGTCCTTGTAGTAGTCCTGGTTTCTGTGCTTGTTGTTTGGCGATTAAAAACGCTCAGATCCTGCTCTGAACTTTGACCATATAAGTCAAAAGCAAACACGGCCCGATGCCACGCCATGCCAAAGGATTTGACTTTGTGCAACAGGACATATTTAATCCGTTGTTTATGGGTGTGGTGTAGGTTTTGTGGAAAAAAATTCCAGCAATATCAACTCCAAAAATGGATGATATTATCTGCAATGCAAATTTGAAAGCATCGATTTTGGATGCATATTAAAAAGATAGCTAAAAAGAAAATTAAATTTATGCCAAACTGCATGCACACAAAATGAAAACTATTGTACACAAAATGGCGTGCAATGCATGCGAACATGCAGGCGAACCCCGAGGAACTATGCGAAACGTGCACGGAATGCGAGAAGAGGTGACAAAAAACACTGCCAAGGAGCAGCTGGACCGTGAAGCCTTCGGATGGAGTAGGAGCCACGAAGATGCGGCGTGCAATAACACAATTCACTCAAAGGCGGCATGCGAAGTTGGTTGGTTGCTTGTTGTCTGGCCTGGCCCGGTCTGGTGTGGCCTTTACGGGTTCTATCAAACGAGCTTTGACTCTCTAATTAGCAAAATTGAAATTGATTTTTATGGCCATTGTTATGGCGGGCATTGTTGGCGCTGGCGAATTATTTGTTATCCCGCAGCGAATTCCTTTTTATTTTGTTTTGTTTGCGCCTGAGGCCGTACGTTTGGCACTCGGTATGTGCACAATGCAGATACAGCAGGCGGGAGGAGGCTTTTATTGTACAATACACGCAACGGCTATGTCCATAATTTCACCGAAAGCATTTGCGCCATTTATGCGCGCCAGCTCAGAAGTGTAAATAATTAATCGAGCTGGAAATATTTTGTTGGTCTAACAAAGGCAGTCGACATAAATAAAAGTGCGGATAGAACGATTAAAGTAATGTTGGCAGCATTGGGGTTCGGTTTGGTTCGGTTCTATTATGTTTGATTTTTATTGCTTGTTTGTTTATTAATATGCATTGAATTGCTAAGACCACAAACAAATTAGGCGAACGTTGGTTGGGCTGAGGTGAAGCAACCATTATTTAATATGAGTATAAATAGAACTGCCGCTTTAATTGCTGGCTGCATGATTAAATGCTGAATATAAGCAAATAAAGTTAAGCAACCTGATAACGAGGTACGTCTCGATGTTAATGCGGCAGGGGTATGTGTCTACTTCACCAACTTAGCTACGAGTAGGGAAAAGCAATTTAGAAAATGGTCAAAAAGAGAAGACTGCAAGGCGATTTTGGGAGATGAAATGAGTTATAAAGCAATGCGTTGTTGGAGAGTGTTTGTTAGAGACGATGAAATTAAAGCATTTCAGATACCAAAAAGAAACAAAATAATCCTTATACATAGCCTCATATGAAAACATAATATCAAAGGACATAGAGGCTTCAATAGTTTCGCTATGATAGGCCAACTTGTATTAATATTGACCGTTCCTTAACATTTCAATAAGCACAGACAAATTTTCTGGACTACCATTGATCTCAGTTCGGTAGGACCAGAAAAAGCGATTATAGGAAAAAGGATACCACAAGTTTTTGTTATTTATTTTTATTGAATTTAATCCTTGCCTGTAGCGTAAGTATTGGGACCTCGAAATCTGTCGTTGTATACCTCATTATATTGTAGCATATATTGTGACTTTCATGTGAAGGCACTTTTATGCGCTGAGAAGGAAGTACGTAGCATCTGAGATAATAGACCACATATGCTAAGATCCGCGAGTCTACCTCTCGAGTGTTGTATATCCCAAATTGACACAAATTCGGACTTGCTCAAACATCATTTTAAAGGTCGAAACCAAACCCAAAAAGAGTTTGATTTATATGCATTTCCTACAAGAAATGACGAGTTGTTAAAAATGAGAATCCTGTTTTAAACATTCAACTGCATTAAAGTCCTTAACGCGGTAGATCTAGAAAATGTTTGCGGACTTTAAATTACAGCTTGCCCCCATTCCTTAGCGGCTGTACTCATTAATGCCGCAACGGTCCACTATCACCGTGCTAAAGGCGCCTTCAAAAGCAATGACATCTGTTGTTGCCCTTGGCGGAGTCTTACAAAATTGAACGAATAATACCACAAACACTTCCATTCACATACAATCGCACCAATCCACTCAAACACACTTGAATCCATTGAAAGCTCCATGCACAGGCAGCTGACAGGACTTATGGCTGCATACAGACATTGGCACCTGTGCACTCACTCGCTCAGCAACCTTTGCACTTTCCTTAAATGATGATATGTTAATTAAAACGAAGACCCTTGGGGTCTTAGCTAGGCACGTTTGTGTGTGTGTGTGCGCTTGTGCACTTAGCTGCAAGTGCAACTATTGAAAATGACATTAGAGGGCAGTAAAGCATTTTGCCAACAGCTGCTTACGGTGCGTCTTGAGTATGTGAGCTGCCAGCCAGTCACCCGCCCACCCGACCGACCTACTGAGGAAACGCGCAGCCTTCTGTGTGTGTGTCATTGCCCCAACTGCCACTTCAGCTCAGTGCCTTTATTTCGCTGATTGCTAGAATTAGTTGCCATTCAGGCCTCACCACACAATTGGTTAAGTTTAGCTTGATATTGATGCATTGCAAGCCAAGCGCATTTCACCAGTAGACGAGTAGACGAGTGTCTGTGTGAAAGTGTGAGTTTGAGCTTTTGTGTGGGCAAATTTGAAATTTCATTATCAATATTAGTACATGTCGGGCAAATAGTTTCGGTGTCCAGGTGTTAATGTTGTTTGGTTTCGGGTAATGTGCTATTTTAATTCATTGTGAAAGTTGGCAGCTCTGTAGCAAGGTAGCAAAGAGTTGACGCACACACACTCAAACACACGCAGCAATACACACGCACAAGAATATTATTATCCGAGAATGTTATTTATTATAGAGCCACATTGGGAGGGTGAATATCAAAGTGAGCACTCTGCAAGGACTCACGTGGGCACTTAGTATGATGTAACAAGCAACCACATTGAAGGCCACAAGGCAACAAATTGCTGACTGTTCGTCTCGCACACACACCCGCTCACATTACAACAGCATTCGTACCTGCCACACACACTTAGAGATGCATTCGGTTGACTGTTATTGGAACTAATTAATAAGACATTGTAACAGTTATTTGATATTTTACATTAGACTGTGCTACGCCACGGTACAACAGACGAGGCAGCAGTTAGTTGTCCTTGAAGGCAGCATCCTGCCTCTCATCACTAATTAGCCTATGAAACCTTCCGTATCCAATTGCAGTCGCACCATTTGTGGGCATTGTTCTCGTAATAATGAATTTCATCTCGAATTCAATTAATATCTTCGCATTGACATAATCTTCACTGTGTAAGGATACAGTATTCTATCAAGCTAACCCCGTAGACATCTTCAGTTACAAATTGGCATTAGCACAGTTGTTGGGTCAGGAAAAAGGGCAAATGGGAAAGTGTACTATGGAAATATTGTACAAAAGATATGCTATGAGTGTCTTTTGTGGCGCTCTGATTACTCGCTCTGATTTGAAGAGTAGTCTGTGGAAGTTCACCTTCCACTCGTATGACGGCAAGTCCAAATCGCTTATAGGTATTGGTGGGATAATAAATTACGGGAATATCATTTTTC
Source organism: Clusia tigrina (assembly GCA_920105625.2). Lineage (NCBI taxonomy): Eukaryota > Metazoa > Arthropoda > Insecta > Diptera > Clusiidae > Clusia > Clusia tigrina. The sequence continues at coordinate 177,988,992 of OV050033.1, forward strand.
TTTCCGTCGGTGACCTTGGTTGCTTAATTCTCAATACCTTAAGCATTGTGTACATGATTAATTGGACTAGTAGGAAATTATTGTAATCTTAGTATTTAAATATGTATTTTTATTGTTGGATTGTATTATTGAAGTGCTTGTCGTATTATCTTTATTATAAGATTCTTAGAAATTGCCTAAATGCTACAATACTAAAAGTACCTGATGCAATCGCTTCGTACTTGGAGTCATCAGTTACCTTGAAAGTTCCGTTATTACAATAACAAGCTTGGAGAACTTGTCTCATTCGCATTAAATTAGAAGCCGGTGAACTAGTACTGAAGTATATTTAGGACAAAGCTATTAAGAAGTCTACCATCTTGCATGCATAGGTCACTAATCTAAGAATGGTAATTTATATATGGATCGAATGAGCGGGAAGGATCTATTGGTATCTATATAAATATATTGTGGTTGGCTCTGTTTCCAACTCTATAACTAACTTTATCACCAGGCTTCTCTTCAACTCTCTTATCAACCACACCAACACCTTTCTTAACCATACCAACACCTTTCTCAACAACTTTTTATCCATGTCCACAAACATTTTCGTCTCTAAGTTTTTATCTCTATTTCTATCTATCTCATATTCCAAAATAATTCCCATATCTGTACCCATCAGTCTGCATACCATCTTCGTTGTCATTGTAATCTCCGTTGCCATTTTACTGGTTCAACTTTAAGTCATATCCATAACTGAGTTATTAACTCTTTTTCTACCTCCAACTCCGTTTGGTCGTAAACCAACTTTCTGAATTTTTATTTTCATTATTGTCACGTTTTCGAATTTCACATGACATAATCTGCAAACAGTTTCCTTTTACACCTCTACAAACACACATCCACAGTCTCTCACACACACCCACAATCTCTCATACACATGCACACCCCTTCGCATGCACTCGCATACCCTCATACATCCGTATTCGCTTACATTTAATAATTTTTCGAAAAATACTACCATCAATAATGCTTTCCTGCTTAACTACTGTCTACACTTACACTTCACACATCCACAGAACACACTCCCAAACACACATCCTCGTAACCCACTCGTTTCTCATTCGCTTGCAATTCAGCAATTTTTGTTTATTCGTCCGCTTCCGTTGCTTCCTTTTAATATCCGCTCATAACTTTTGTGCTCATAAAATTCGTATGTGTCACCTTATGTCAGCCGCGGCAAAGGTTACACTGCGCCGCCGACTCAACGACAGGACACAGCCACAAACCCAAACACAAACACGAAGCCCAACACAGGCAAAGACACAGACACAGCCACAGCCACATACGCAGATAGACGCGGCTCCTCCATGCAGTCATGTGTGCGTTGTGCTTGTAATGCAGCTAATCTCGATCAATCAGGAAGTACTCGGGGATTACGAAAGCTTTTAAGAGGCTTTAATGTTAGTTCTGTGCTGGCAGATTTTATTGTAAACCTGGTGTGAGCCTGGCTGTGTATGTTTGTGTTTATGGAAATGCACTGCTGTCTACATTGAGTTGTAGTCTGTGCGTGTGTGTGTGTGTGTGAGTGCGTTTGTGGTTATGTCTCTGCTTTTAGTAGTTGCGAAAATAATTTCCCGAACTCATATTTCTCAGATTTTTACTACGGTTATCCGAAAACTATGAAAATTCCAGCCGCTCCGTGAGGTTCATGGAATTTATGTGCCACACTTACATGCACACTCGAACACGTTCACACAACAACCGCGGCCGGAGGGGAAGCGGATTTATAAAATTAAATTTTAATCTCATATGCTCCCAGGAGCATTGCTGTGGCAAGCTAACATGCAAACTTCTGCGTCCTAGTGCGGTGGCGGCGTTCCAAGTTAGTTATGATAGTGCAAACTATTTTTGGGCACGAAAGGACTACCAAGGATTTTATTGCATAATTACTGCTGATGCTGTTATTGTAGTTGTTGCATTGAAAAGGGGGAACTGCATTCGCAGATAAAGACCGGTTGGAAAATTATTAAAAACAGATTTCATGTTGTTGCTGCCATAAGGATTATTGCCGTCCTCCCCCCCGGGGCCCATTAGAGAAATTAACAGCAACACGGCTTACAGAGCGAGCGTCGCATCTCATTTGTGGCTTGCGCAACCCACACACAGCGAATTGCCTTTGCGGCACTGACCACCGACCCAGTCAATCACTTAAAAATGCTCTCGACTGCAGCGCCACAAAAAAAAATAAAACACAAACCCCAGAAAAACTCAACTTAATTAAATTGGAAAAACTCAATTAGCCTAATTACTATTCCGTGTAAACAGCAGCGGCTATTCTAAAAGCAGCACAAGTACCACCAAAGGAGCCCGTTGCGGAAACAGCATCAAAAAGTCGCTACGAAAAAAAGTGAAATGGAAAAATGAACTGTATTGAAAGGAGCGCTCCACTCTCTTTCTCACGTCTGGCAAATTTCGACGACGTCCACAAATCATCGATTATTTATGAGCGGTTGCTGGAGCCGTGCCTGGATCTGCGTGCTACCTACATTTCTTCTTCGCCGGGTTTTTTCCAAGCCTGGACGATGTGTCCGCACAAGAAAAGTTTGCCAACATTGAAAAACAATCCATTTATTCAGCATTTACGGAAATGTTCCGCTAAATTGTCCATGAAAGCTATTGGAACTCGTGCAGTGTGGCTCCATGGTGGACTACGAGACAAAGAGTCTAAACAGTAGGCCAGAATTTCTAGGCAAATGAGAGTGTATATTGGTGAAAATTGTTCGCCTACAAATGCAGCTGCACCACTTTTAGAATATATTCAAGCATAGTAAGATTGTGGGAGATATACCCACCAGCGCTGTTAGTTTGTTAGGCTGCTTCTCATAATGTAATTACTGGTAAAAACTACTTCTACCATCTGAACTGCCTCCATGGACATGAATGGAAGAAAAAAGTTCATACTTACATTCTAGGTTCATGGATATTGCAGGATATTCAATGAACAGAAAATCCACGAAAGGGCTCCATTTGATAAAACAAGAGTAGTGGCATTAGTTGGAAGTTTCTGTTATTTTCGGACTGAAAATACAATGCGAATACTAGTTGAAATCTTCTCTTTCCATTCACTGGAAACTTATTCGCTGTACCCCATAGTAATAAGGAAATAAGGAAACTGTTCATGCATCCAAAAGCAACTGCCTTCGTCTAAGAAAAGTCCAGTGGTCATAATTACCGATATACTCCATACAATTCGATTCAATAACATATCAAATAGCCGCTGGTCTAGCGGAAAGCATGCTAGACTCACACCCCGAGAGTCGCAGGTTCAAATCCTGCCACAGGCTTGATCTCTAAAATGCTTCTTTCTATAAAACCCTTTTCTCTTCGAGTCGAAAGCCTTCACACATCACACATCAACACATCAAATGATGTTTTTGTGAGAGTATGGAACTCACCACGAAGACCCTGATTTTAACAGAAGCGGAAAGCATAATTTTCACATTAATAATAGAACAATATTCTATTTCATGACAACATGATTTCGCTTTGTTGTCTGAACTTTCAGACCTACTTCTTAGAGAATGAGAAAAATCGCTACTAAGGCAAAATGGATTGCCACTTTAGTTATTTGATGTTTATTATATGAGGTTGTATTATAAAGGAGCGTTATTTTTAACATAACCACTTGACCCTTTCCCCCCTCTTTCATTCAATAAACTTATCAAGTGAATTCAAAATTTGAAAGCTATAAAAACTAACTAAAGGTAAATTAGTTTCTTGCTTAAATAATTATTCGTTGATGTGCCTGAAGACATCGGGGTCCTCAACGAACAGTCTCTTCTCAGCTTCATTATGACGAACCCGAGTCACATTTCAATGTATTTATGGCAATTTCCAACATAGTTGTCACACACGTGCTTAGTTCTCAATGGAGGCGTGACACACCCAAAGGTGACAAGTGCGAGCATAATCATCTAATTTGGTTTTGCTTGAATTTGGTTTTGATTTCGATTTTGCTTTCATGCCAAGCGGCGGGAATATGTGTAAGTGTGTGTGCTCTCGTGTGCGTGTGTGTAAGAAGAAGTTTGAATGTGTTGGTATGTACGAGAATGTGTATTTGTCGGGTCTCGTCTCCACAAATGTTAATTGACAATTAAATTTTCAATTTCTGGTAATATGAATAGCAAGTTTACGGCTTTTCCGCCTGCCAGCATTTTGTGTGTGGTTATCTGAGAGAAGTGCCAAATGCTGGCCACAGGATTATAGCCAGGAAATAATTTAGTTTTCATTTTCGTACCTTGGCATGTTAAGTGGTTTAGTGGTGTAACGAAGTTGGGAAAGTGGTGCGAATTGCCTTAAAAGGATAATTAGAAAGTGTTGTAGTAAGAAAATTGGTGATGTCGCTAAATAAGAGTAGAAACGGTGGACTGTGTAACAATTGGGTGGGGGGGATTGGACGTAGCAGTTATGCTTATTTATATACTCATATATGCATATATTGTTGTTACTCTACTACGCTCAAACGCTGTCATTACAAGATGCAATGTAAAATAATGTTTCGCTACTATTGCAATAAAATTTCTCCCATCGCTAATTGGCAGTACCAGGAAGAGTACAATACAGACGGGGGATATATTGAAAAATCCGGTATTAGTAGGGGATATTTGGTCTCCATAGCTCGTCTATCTTGAAATCCATGTCGAATTTTATCGCACGAGTACAAGAACCCCAAAGCAAAGTAAAACAAAGCAGGAAAAAGAAAAACTTGAGCTTAATATGGACAGAACGCTTGCCAACGCTACAAACAGCTGAACACTCGCTATCGAAATCAGCTGCCATTAATTTTATTGTGCAATCAAAGTCACCTCCCGGGCACGCTGACGCAGCAATGACACAAAACCAAATAAATTCAAGTTAATTGTTATTTTAATGCCTTAACCACCGACATCGCTCACACACGCTCAGCTCCGCACACAGTGCTCTGGGTGTGTGCGTGATGGCGGTGTATCGAGTGTGCTGGGGTGAGTGTTGTGTGAGTGCACGTTGTCCAGCAATCACTTTTCTGCCGCAGAGCCCCTGATGCCACTGTTGCTGCGACTGCTGGCGTGTTGTTGGCTCTTTTTATAATATCGCAAATCGCTGCCAGTGTGACAATGTCGGTAATTAATGTCAAGCTTGATGACATGGCAAAACATTGCGACGTGCTGGACGGACAATGTCGTCGATGCAGGGATACAAAAAGGAGCCACGCACAGGAGTCACGGTTGCACGCAGCTGCCAAGCAAAGTGTATAAAATGTGTCCTTCTTCTCTGTTCGAATGCCCTGCGTACACATGCCACCGAAGACACTGAGTGACTCAGCTGCATTGTCAAATGTGAGCGCTGAGGCTTTGATTTGGCCTGAAGGGGCTTTCAGTTTTATGACGAAATTATGAAATTGGAAATACGCTCAAATAGCATATAACGTGAAAATTTAATTAACTTCAACTTAGCATAAAGACGGGTGGTTGCCTTGACGCTATCCCTCTGGGGACGGGCTGTATTTATGCTTTTTGTCCGTCATTAGGAAATGTGTGGCGGCCATTGTTGTGGGGTCCATTATGAGGAGATTTAAAGCACGGCTGTATTGACGTTTTTGTCTGGCAAATACTTGGCGCTGAGTATAAAGATGGAAAAATAGTAACCAAGCTTGTCGTGACTGGCAGGGAGAGGCCAAGAAAAACAACCTATAAACGTCACTCAAAAAGAGCAGCAGCAGCAGCAGAAGCAGCAACAGCAGCAGCGCCGAAGCAGAATGGCGTCTTGTCAACTACGCAAAATGTTTGTTTTGGCACATAGTAAATTCCTTGTGATCCCTGCTCAGCAGCTAACGCCAACACTCGCACCCGCACCCGCACCCGCACCCGCACCCGCACCCGCACCCGCACCCGCACCAGCACCAGCCACAGAGTCAGCCCTATCCAGCAGCAGCAGTTATGATAACAAAAGATAACTCGAGACATTCCGCCAAACACGGTGTAAGCCTGTCAGAGTGCTCCCTTTCGCTCCACGGGCAAATGAGGCTATTTATATGGCATATACATCGCATATTTACGCAGACTTCTGAGCAAAGACTACTCCCACACGACATGCCATCATATCAAATGGCAACGTGGGTGGAGGAAGTGTGCACATTTGTCCACAGTTATTGTAGTTGGTGTTGTATACTTATGTGTGTGTGTGTGTGTTAACTTGTGAGGAACTGGAAATAACTAATTTATCAGATTTTGTGAAAATTATTCTTAATAAACAAATCAACAAAGGAAAACTTAAGCAAAAGTTGTAAAAAGGCAGTTGGAGACACCTCATCATATAGGAAAATAATTTATCTTTTATATACGAACATTTTTTTAGTGCAAATTAGAAATTTTAAAGCGAGACTGTAAGAAGAATTTTTATATTCTTTATTCCATTCCTCATAAAATACTTTTCAGCTTTATTATTATTACTTTGCATAGTACTGAGAAGTTGGCTTCCTGTCGACTTTTGCCACGTTAAACTGTGACTTATCACACGCTCAAGTGTCGAGCATGAGACAGCAGAGCCGTGGATGCGGAGACGTGGAAGTGGAGCCGAACATCCCACTCTCCCCACTGTTTGCCGCCATGATGTATGTGGCCTTTCTTAGTCGTGTATGTGAGTGCATATAATTTATTAAACACAACATTCAACGCCATCATCACAGCATCAGCACAATCAACATAAGCATCAGCATCATCCACATCAGCATCGTCATCATTGTCGTCGTTATCATCATCATCATCATCATTATTATTGTTATATGTTTTATAATAAATGCGAATTTCAGCCCATGAAAATCCAAACACAATGCGAAATTGCTTGGCTCACAAAGCGTCAGAAAACGCAGCCACAGCTTTTATGGTAGGAATCCAGTGCACTGGTCTGGACATTAACATATACAGTCTCGCACGCTGACTGCGTCTGTCCCATGCAAATGCATGTGGTTGCTGGCTAAATGGTACACACGCCCCGTTGGTGCGACTGTTGTTGGTGTTGCTGTTGTTTCTGAGGCTTAGGCTCCGGCTGAGGCAAGTAGACAGGCAAACGGGCCTTCATTGTCTTTTGTTGACTGGGGTTTTGCATTATCGTGTTATGTGGTTCGTTTCGGTGCCAAGTCAGCCGCACTTGCACTCAACTGCACCGTGTTGTTGTCCAACACAAAGTTAAGTAATTGTGTACATGCGGAACTTCAGTGATGGTCTTAAACGTAGTACAAACTATTTTGTGGTGGTCAGGATATGGAAAAATTGTGCTCTTGGATTTCGAAATGTTAATGGCGTGTAAAAAGCGGATTTCACTTGCTCGTTATAACGATGAGAGAACAATTTCACTGACACAGTTCTTTAAACAGATTATGGTAACACAATTGGAGCCAATATGGACGAGACTTTGAGGCTTTTATTTTCCGTTTTATGTTGATGGAACATTACGGGGTGGAGAAATTGTGGACAAGTGGCCAGGAAAGTGTCAATAGTGTATTAATTTGAGATCTACAAATGTCCCTTCGGATTTTATATTGACTAATATACAGTGTGAAAGTTCCACTATAAGAAATCGCTCGTTTGATCACAGGAACAATGCTGAGTAATATTGAAGCAAGCATATTAAGGGTTTCTATTTGAATTTCCAACATAAATTACGCTGTTGTATATTGGTCGGCAAGTGTTCCGGAAGCATACAGCACCCATACATAGTTCATAAAGATGTATAGATCATATAATGTGATTCCAATTTATACCAGACAACCAACAGATTCAAATTTTTATCACATGTTTGATCGGGATTGACAATTGTTTGTTCCAATAAAACAACTCAGGAAGAGGTTTTGGGAATATTTGAACTTGACATCATCACACATTTCTAGCAGGGGTATTCTACTATTAGAATGCTTAATGGAATTACACGTACGAAGGATCATATTCGAATATAATTTCAGAATCTATCCTACTTTAGTCGTACTATTTTGTAGATGTATACAGCGAACTACTCTAACCTTATACAGGTATATACGAATTTAAAGGAACAATTCCATTACTTCAAATCAGAAGATTATTATGTGTAGGGGAGCACCGCGACCTTTATATCTATTGTGCCCCCCAAAAATCAGGAGATAATCTAATCTATCTGAGGAAAGTAGGAAAGTAAAATTAAGAATCATGAGCAAAATTTGAAATTCTAACAAATGTACGCAAATGAGATATTTCGGAAACCGTGATATTTCATTTTTACATATCATAATATTTTGTAAAGGATTTTTGATCGTACCCTCCTCATACCTTGAAGTGGACTCAAGCTCAATTTTAAGCTTAGCTTGTGATGGCTCAAAACATTTGTTAAATTTAAATAATTATTTCTAGCTTCGGTTCAGGTTGGCCTCCACGATCTGGTTTCTAAAAGCCTGGAAGGAAACTGATACGAAACTTAAAATCTTGCTGCCAACTTCGCTCTCTCAACTTTCATCACAGTTTGTTGTTAGAAAAGTGGACTACTGCCAATTGATATGATGTGGGTAACTGTGGGTAACTGAGAAGTGGGAGTGGTTGAGTTGGACCGGCGCTACACTTTTCACTCTACCACTAGACTCCCTTATATAACTCTGTTGTTTTTAATAATTGGTTTGAGAGCCACAAATTCATCGCACAAGCCGTCGCCCTGTGCTGGCATGTGTAGAATGGCTTCTTAATGAACTGTCAAAGCACTTTAAGTCAAACTCACACACACTCACATAACAATACAAACATAATTTCTAAGAGCTTTCGGGATATTTTGAAGGAAGAGCTACCTATGCACCAGGAACTACAACCAAAAAAAAGTAAAACCAAAACCTCTTGGGATACAAAACAACAGTTCCCGCATATTTAACTGCCTTCAGAATTTATACTCAAGTCTGCTTATCTCAAATTTTGGAGCTTGTTGTAGGCAGCCCTGACGGTAGCATACTCCTACCTTCCACGAGCATCTCGAATAGGTTGGCAGTGCTGGTGGTGGCTGGCTTGGTGCTACCTTACCTTATCTGTCTTGTCGTCTGTCTTATTATTATGGCTCCTCCTATGCTGCCCGGACTAATCTCACTGGCTTTCATTGTCTTCAGCCGGGCTGCACATGACCACATCTGCAGCCTCAGCCTCAACCCCAACTACGGCCAAAGCCGGAGCCGCAGCGGCATCCCTTGAGTAGACCACTTTATTATTAACTTTGTTGGGTTACAAGGATTCTCAGATATGAACTTGTGTGTGCGTGTTTTCAAGTAGGTGTATGTGTGTGTATGTGTGTATTCGTATTCGGTGTGCACAAAAGTTGCCATAAAAATGTTTCTTCTCCTTTTCATGATGATGTGCATTTTCACTTCTGTAATTAAGTGGGTTATGCGCTCGTAATTTCATAATTTTAGTAGAGTTTGCTATTATTTCATTTTAAAGTTTCGGATGGATTTGTTTGGGTGTTGGCAAGGGTCGACTATATAATTACACATAACGTAAGAGCACTTCCAGCATTGAGTGGTAACTTTGCTAATAAACATCAAAAAAATGTGCATGTGCTGCAAACCTGCAGGATGGAAAATTTGCACAAGTTTTGATAAATGTGCCATAAAAGTCCGTTACAACGGAGCTTGGAGCAAGGGTAAAACTTTTCGCTCCAAGCTAAATACAAAGTCAAGCAGCAGAGTACTCGAACACGCATTTAATCTCTTAGATTGTGTGCATGTTGTAATTAGATTCAGTTACAGAAGCAACGCCATTCATCAATGGGTGGTTGCATGCAGAATCAGCTCCTAGCAACGTCAACACTTAATTATTTCTTCCCATTTCCATTTTAATAAAGGTGAAACCGCATGACTCACTGTGAGCAGGCGACTGCCTAATCCCGCACAAGCGTTGCAGACAAATGGCAAATTTCCCTCATTTGGAGGAGCCGACACAGGCGCTTATTACTACTTGTCAGGCTTAATAAAAGATACTCACTCATTGAGTGAGCGTGTGTGCAGAATATTAATACACTTCCATGCACCCACACACATACAGAACTTATATGGAAAGGTGTGAGTCAGAGCACACGTAATCTCACGTAATTGTGAATGAGAGAAGTTTTGTGATCGGAGATAGTGTCACAAACTCCCTTTTATAGCAAGTTACCGCAGCAAATGCGACTGCTAAGATTTTTGCTTATTTTTGTGGAACCATTCCTCCGCACCATTTAAAGGAGCACATTCTCCAAGTGAAGACTTTTGAGGAACGAGCTTTAAAACAGCTTTCAAATAGTACAGAAAACATACCTGAAAGAAGGGTTCAGCTACAGATACGGAAACACGAAGCAACATAGTCAAATGTGGACTAATGAAGGTTAATAAAGGTTATTACCTTAATGTCCTAAGATCAATTTGTAGAGATAAATAAATAAATCAATAACATAAATAGAAAATATTTTATACATGTAGAAGAATCGAATGTTCAAAGCTATAAACCTATTATCTTCTACTCGTATGTATGAAGTCCTCCAGCAGTGATTATTTGCACAAACCCTACGAGTAATCTGGAATACATAAGAAATGGAAGGAGGAGACAATAGCGATAATATGAATAGAAGCGAAATAGAACTAAGGAACAATTTGGGACTAATTATCTTTAGAAGGATTCAGAAAATTTACCGAAATTGCAATTATGTTGCTGGAGCATCTCCCATTAAAATATCGAGTTCTAAAGTAATCATGAAGTGGGTACCTGTGAACGGCAAGTGCTGAATCGGGTCAAAGAGCAACCGAGTGACTTTGAGGTTTAAAGGATAAGGAGTTACAAGATGTCTATAGAGGTTTAAAGGATAAGGAGTTACAAGATGTCTATAGAGGTTTAAAGGATTAGGAGTTACAAGATGTCTATAGAGGTTTAAAGGATTAGGAGTTACAAGATGTCTATAGAGGTGTAAGGATAACACTCTCTGCTTTCAAAGTAAGTACTTGTAATTCAAAAGACAGAGATATAAATTTAGCTTTGTCTTGAATTTTAAAGAACTCGTTCACATCAGTCGCATTCTCTCCAGACTGCAGGATAGTTGCAGAAATAGGGGATTGCACAAAGTATTTAAAAACTCAGAGACAAATTTCTACTATACATCGTTAAGAGATAAATCCTTATGCCTGGCTATAAACGCGGATTCATACATAGATGCTCTTAGCCGCTGGGGCATTCATAGAAAACACTTGGCTTTTATAGATGTACTTCTAGATCGGATGCAGTGGTTGTGTCGAGTTAATATAAATTACCGCTTCCACACGTACGTACTCATATTTAAATTGCACAAGGCTACGACCGGTACCCAAATTAGCACTGCTTGAAATAGAACGCACGTGCGAGAGTAGGTGGAGGCAGGAAGCTCGAAATTACTTGAATTTCCTCGGCACAGTGAACTGCGTTTAAAGTGAGGTTAAATGGGGCCGCTGCCGGGTGATTGAATTTCAGCAAGGTGGGGAAAACTATGCGTACCCAGTAAGTTTTCATTTATTAATAAATTTTGTGTTACAAAATGGCGTGTTGCGTGCGAGTGTGTGCGTGCCGGCGCGTGTGTGTGTGTGTGTGCTTTAATGCTTATTTAATTATGGAGATTTTGCAGAATTTCATTAGATTACATGAAGCACAGAGCTCCTCCGTAGGTAACCACTCACGTTGCGAACCAGGTGAAGCGAAAAGTTTAAAAGGGAAGCTGCAACAACTCCATGCGAACCCACACATACGCACAAACACACATGCATGAGTTTGAAAAATGGTGGTGGTGTAATGAGCATGAAAATGAGTTAGTTTGCAGTTGGGTGTAAATGCTCGTGTATGCATGTGTGTAGCTGGAAACGGGGTACGGGGTAGTCTGCAGCAGTGTTTGTGGACATGTGGGGAACTGGTCTGTATGTGTGTGTGCGTGTGCCAGTGGCTGCGTGTGCGGTTTTGTTGGGTTTTATTTTAGAATTAATTGAAAGGGTTCAAGTGTGCTTAAGCGAAGCTGAATTGCTCTGTCACATTTGCCCTATGCAGGCAAATCGCATGTGTACAAATGACAGCTTAGAAATGTATTAATTTTTGGTTGCGCCCCGCATATTCACATACACACAGGCACGTCCGTTGGCTCACGTTCGTGCGTCTTCAATACAGAGTTCAACACTAGTTTAATTAGTTGCATATTTCAAATTAATTCAATTATGCAATAATCATGCGCGCTCATTATTTAAATACTATTTGGGTTAAGCGCGTTCGCATGTGGCACTTACCTTTGTGCGGCCCCTGCTGAAGCCACCGTCGTCGTGGGGTCGTGGACGCTGACCCGGCTGCAAAAATAGTTGAGTAGCATTAATATTTGCGATTGTTGTAAAGTGAAAATTAATTAGAATTATAGTGAAATCTACTAAATTATTCAAGTGACTAAGTAGCGAGAGAGTGCGAGAAGACATACAAAAAGACCAAAACGGGCATACACCAAAAAACGCTTCAACAAACTCAAGCAGTGTCAGAGCCATATTCAAATACTGTGAACGGATATTTGAACTACAGAAAGATTGGATTGGTGCCTTCTTTTAAAGTGTGAGCATCAGCACTCAACAAGGGTAGTAGGAGACTAACAATAGTTTCAATCGTGGCGCTTAAATCAAGATTTAGATCACAGAGTCTACTTTTAAGTAGCTTGCGTGCAGTTAGCTATGCCAATGCGTTCTCGAATCGGTCAATATTTAGAAGATTTATTAACTAAAGCTGCATTTTGACTGAGTATTGATATCAAGCTTAGATTCAATGTACACCTGGACTATATTTCGGCCAGGCAAATATCAGAGACTAGTAATCGTAGTAATCGTCATATTGTCGTTTCACTGCCCTCAAGATCAGTAGATTTCTAAAGCAAAGGCAACCATTAGAAGCTGCGGTCAGCCGCTTTTGAGCACTACAAGACTGATGTCAACCTCAGATAAAGCTATTTGAGTTGGCCATGTTTGTGAAATGCAGCGTGTGCATTAAACTAGGCTAACATATATTTTTGATTTGCGAAAAAAGTCGGAAAGGTGAAAAAGCTGAATCGGGAATAGTTGGTCATAATTAAAACTGGCTGAAGCGAGGTCATGGCGGCGTTGTTGCCTACATTCTCTTTAATTTATATATGAAAACTCTTCCAACAGTTATGCTTGTAAGGGAGCTTCTCAAGTTCTGGAGCGTTGTCCAGAAGCCCAAGTAGAAAATCAAAATCTATAGTCGCTAAGATCAAAGGTATCCCCCAAAGAAATTTGAGAGTCATATTGAAATACATGAAAACTGGACTTCGGTGAATTCCACTATCACATGGATGCAGGATGAAGTACCACATATAGAATATACGCGGAAAGCAGATTCAGGAAAGCAAATCTGTCAATTATAATCCGGCCCCAGAAGTATGGCATACGGGTGGTTCTAAGAAGAAGGGTCATTGTAAAGGACGGTTTAGTGGATAGTAATATATTTTAAATAAATTTCCATATTTAAAAATATTCATAACTACTACAAGATATAATTGGTATTGGCTTTCATCAGCGTGAACTTTTTCAAACTCTTTGGATATATTATCACACAAAATGACATTCTCTCTTTTCCATGAAATAGATTTGTTTGCTATTTATACGAAGTCGGACAAAAGATGAACCAATTAAGCACCACCAACAACAATTCAGGATCGATTTGAAACATAGTGCAGAAATAACACAACTATTTTGGTGGTGACACATATTTGCAGTTGATGCCTAACCTATGGGCGGAATATGTCAGCACTCGTACACCTTCCATTTATGGGCATAACTGGAACTATAAACACTTTTGTATGCAATTGATATTCTATGTAAGATTTTTCTATAAAATTTTACTAAATTTTAGTGTTAGACAACGTATACAACAAGAAATAGTGAACATCTTCGTGCTCCAATCAGCAATATATCCATACAGCCAAAGGTTTCCATACTGCATTTCTGAATACTTGGGAATGAGTTCTCACCCAGTATCTAGGCTTAACTCGTATTCCTACTTAACATCCACCCGCTTAGTTAAACACGAGACCCCTGTGTAATTATAACGATCATTTTTTTGCTTTGTACTATTTTGGAACTATTTTATATTTTCTTCTCTGTACTCCAAGCGAAGTAAAGGTAACTAAATATGCTGCACGAGTCATTACCACAAATATGCCACATTGTGCTCTACTTAAATAAGATTTCCAATTCCTTGAAGTTCATAGAAGGCAACTAAACAAAATCACAGGAAAGCTAAGCTATGTATGAGTTTATGAGGAAGCCACAACGCAGGGATTGAGTGGAAGGATATGCCTCCTATCTTAAAGTCAATAAATTCATGGCATTTAATTATTCCTTAAATTACAAAAATGTGAAGGTCCAAAGCAAAATTGGACAGATTTATCCATTGAAATGAAAAAGAATTAAATTAAAAAATATTGATTTATGTCCTGTACAAGAACCTTCCAAATTGAATGCGTTGGTTCTGCTTTTGATGTGTGTTCACCGGCAGAAACCGTCATAAAATTGAAATACTAAAATAAAACGCGAAGTGAGTGTCTTTCCCAAAGAACGCAAGCAAAGCCGGAGACGTAGAACGGCCTGCGGGAACTCAGACAATTCGCCAAATTTCAGCGAAAATGGCACAAGATTTCTTAAAGTAAGCCTCAGACTACAAACCACCGCAGACGCAGACTTAAACATACACACACATACACACAAATACTAATAGTCTCGGTGCTTAAGCAGATTACACACTCACGGCAAATTATCGCGCAACGTGTACATATGATGAGTGCCCGAAGTTTCCAGCTCGCCAGCTAAACATTAATTTTGCCGGAGTAGTCGTTAATTGGGTGATTAGATTGATTGCTGCCTAATAAGTCATACATTTTCCAGCAGACTTACTCTGCGACTGACTGGTGGCGGCTCTGTGGACAGAGAAGTTCCAAAGGTGTTCAGACGAAACAGTCTGCAACAGAGCCGCAACGTTTAAAGCGGCAACCAGAGAAGCACAACACACAACAACAAAAACGGGCGATAATTTTTTAATGGCTGGCGGCTATTGACGGACTCCGAAGCCAACTCTGAAGCCAATATTTTTCACATTTAAACGTTGCCACTGGAAGTGGAACTGGCACTGACACTGCCACTGGAGCCGTTGCCGGGGCTGTGGTGGTGGAGATGTCGGTGATGGCGGTGATGATGCTGTTGGTTTGGTATTTTATAGAAAACTGCAGGTGACTTATGGCTCCAAAGTAATTTATTTGATTGTGTGCAGTAAACTCCGTAAACACACACACACACACACACACACTCACTTAACATTTATAGTGGAGTATATGGCGCAATAAGCCAACACAGCAAAAAGGAAAGCCCAAAGCGCAAAAAATTTAGAAGACGCAAGAAATACAAAACAACCACAACAAGAAACAACACCAGCTTGAATGTAAGCGATTTAGTGGGTGTTGGTCTTAACACCGGTGTAAATCTATTTTTTCAATAAATCTGCACTTTTCCCGGTACCTTGGCGAGCAGTTTTTCGCTCACACTTGCTTAGTTTCGGTTTGATTTAGCAGCGCCCGATCTCAGGGAAAAGCGCAGAAGACGACATAAAAAAGTGTGAAGAAACAAGAAAAAAGCTGGCAATATCGCTGGAAGCGTTATGGCGCGCACTGAAAATGAAGAATGGTTGCGTTGCAGCTTGTTGCCGGACGACGCCAAAGGTGGACGCGCTGCAAAAACCAAAAAATTTCGCTTCGCTCTGATGAATGCGAGCACAAGTTTGCCAAGTGTTTAGGAGCGTTGAATTCATAATAAATCAAAGCATATTTTTTCCTCTGCATCGCCGCCGGCTGCCCGTAATCTTAAAGTGCGTAAATCCGAAGGCTGGGCAGGCAGACGCCTTGGCCGCATTTTATTAATGGCTCATAATAATGCGATACAATCAATCTGTGCACTGCGTAAACGTTTCCCAATAGGCCTGCCATAAACTAGATTTGGGCAATGACATCAGCTTGTGGCGCTAGTGGGCAATTTGTAACACTCTGAGCTAGTGCCGACCAGAAGGAGTTTGCTCCATTCACTCCTTCACACCCTCTACCTCACTCCTTTGAGCGATTTTGGCTTTAAATGAAAAATTAAAATTGTTATTACGTGCTCAATTATTTGACGACACGCACAGTATCGGCAATTACGTGTCGCCATGGTTTCAGAACGAGCTCAAGACGGGGCGTTTAGCGGCTCAAGCATTTCTGGAATTCTGGAAGAAACTAAGAGAGCGGGAGAGGAGAAGGCGTACAAGGATATTAATTAATTGCCTTCTTAAGTGTATTAGTGCGCTGCGTTGCTTTATAAATGACACGCCGTTAGGCATGTCATTCTGCGATAACTACAGCCATTGCTTCTCTTCGTACTTCCGCATACACCCACAACATGGCGCACGCATTGTGGGAGTAGCTTGCTTACTGCTGAGCGCTGATGAAGCAGTTGCAGCAATTAAAAGTGAAAAGTCTGCTTGCGTTTGTGGGCGAGCGAACCCGCGCTGGCAGGTAAAAATAGGCTGCTAAGCTGACTAATACTGGGACGGTTGATTGGATTGAGGGGACTCTGTGATCCGAGGCCGATACGATTGAGTAGGTAGTACCAGCCACACTCTGCTGGGATTTATTAATTGGTGGTATTTGCATTGGCATTTCTGCTTTCATATTTTAGGCTGAAGGTGTAATTGTTGCCGCTTCCCGTGCTGTTGTGTGTGACTGTTGCGGTAATTTACCTACGCTATGCATGCAGAATTTTAACTAGTCTGTTACTCGAAATTCATGCTTCAAAATGAAACTTAATTGACAGTGCAAATTTGAATATTTATGTGCTTTAATACAAGTAAACAAAAGACAACAATAAAAATTAACAGTATTTATATCAATCAGGCTCAATTTTACAATGGTACATTCGGTGCGTGGCCCTCCCCCACAGCTTCAGGCAGTGGAAGGGCACACACACACAGCAGCATCATCAGAAGCATCAGCTCAATGGCACTGGCTTTGATTTGTCTGCTGTGTGGGTGGATAAATACTGTGCAGATTGCTTAGTGTGGGCGTCTGGCAAAGTTGCCACGACGCGTATATTTCAATGTAATGAATGAGTGACTGAATGAATGAAGTATTTGTTCATAAAACATAAATTTCTAATGCTTGTTTTTTCATTTTACTTGTTTGGGGGTGTGAAAATAATTTATTTTGTGGCAAACGAAAGATAAATTTCTTGGGATATGCTCAAAATTAAGGAAAAATTTTTCAGTTCAAAATTAATTTGGAAATGAGTGCCAATTAAATGAAGTGAAGCGTTCATATTATAAGCGGATTATAAGGAAAATGATTTCGGCAGGATGATTTAAAATAAATTAGTTTTCTATTTTGGCACAGCGGGGCGTATGAGCGACATGGCTTAAGACTATGTTGACTATGTAAGATAAGGAAACGGCAGGCTTTGGCGTTGCTCTGCAGGACCTCAAGTAGGAGACGAATACGTGTTGTTGGTGTTTTTTGGAACTTTGAATTGTAGGGAGGACTCGGCAAAGCTGTCCCAGTGAGTAGTGGGGAGAGCTGCTTTTGAGAGTTATTCATTTCATAATAAATTTCTGTAATCTGTGCGTGTGCATTTGAAGTAAATGTACTGGCTTTTAAGTGACTTGTCAATGTCACCAATAATTGTTTCGAAGCAATGTTCCTGTTTATCAATAAAGAGAAGGTCTGTTCTGAAGAAATGTTGCACCAGACCAGACCCAGCTTGTCAATGCCACAATAATATTTCTGAGGAATTGTGGATGGTATTGCTCCCGCACCGTTGGCGTTGCTTGGAGTAAGAAATTATACAGGATGTCGAGAAATAAATGTATACAACCTTTTTCCATGATGATCTATTATATATAGCTAAGTTAGTTAGTTAGTTAATGTGGCTGTCCATATAGATACCACTTAGTCCTTGTGACCAATGAGGAACTCCAATGAGAGATGTAGACATACATAGAACTACAAAGGCAAGAGAGATATTTATACCTATTTATCTGGATTTTCCAGTTGCAATCATTCGTTCAGAAATACGATACTATCTCGTAAGGTGCGAGGTGCGTTTAAGAAAGTGGGAACGACCTTTGCCATATGAATAGAATACCATAAGAAGTCTTATTAATTGATTTCTTGTTTCTCGTGCAATGGCGGGAACAGTTCAGCCTCGAACAAATTCCAAACCGGGGAAGCGGGGTGTCTGCCAACTGCTTGCATTCTATTTCAAGTACCCAACGAATCGAATTCCGGAGAGATTCCACCCATATTCCTACCTGCTTCTTGGAAGCACCTCAAGGCACAAACTTTTCCATTACGCACGAAGCTTCCGTCGTGTACTCCTGCTACATGTATCCAATGGAATTGCTACAGCAGAATTCTCTTTCAACTTCTGCATGCACCTTAATCCGTTGTAGCTCTGAACGCTTCCATTCCAATTTCAAATCAAAATGAAATGAAAGCAAATAACTTAATTAAAATTGTGTAAGGGTGTGATTGGGGCCGAACTGAAATGACTATGTAGAAGTAGATTTGGGTTTGTGTGTGAGTTTGCCTTTGTTTTCGTGTTCACATCGGTGTCAGTGGAGAGATTGTGTTTTTGTGTTTGTAATAAAATTTAGAGGGTGAGAGAGTATGAGTGATTGTCTGTGAACATACCATTGTGAAATTGCTAATATTTCGTTTACGTATACGATTTCGTACCTTGGGTGGGCTCACTTCACGCGTTGATATGCCCATCTTCTCGTGGTGCCTTAATTGCACCGGATAAATGATTTGATAATAGTGGCCGCCGATACGTCGCACCAACTCCTGATTCTGGCGGTATTCCTTTAGTAGTCGTTCCACTTCACCTGCAATGAAACGAAGGTAAATTCGTTAATTTTCTTTCCATTATAAGTTTTTAATTGTTGTAAAAATTTATTAAAATTAATTAAAAGCAAAGTAAAATTTAAATATCAGAAGTTTCCTTACAAACACTCGAACTTGCATCGAGTGTGTGGTTTGTGTGCTGGATATGAGGCTCGTATGCAAGGAAGACATTGAAAAAGTTGCCAACTATTTGCAGCTTCCTGCCAAAAACTTTCAATTAAATTAGCAAAAAATGTTCTTGCCCAGCCCCTGCGCGCACGGAAATTGTTTGTGTATGTGGGGCCGAGCAAAAATGCAAAACGAAAGGAAGAAAAATTGAAATATACTCGTAAGGGAAAATAAAACTTTTAATTATTAAACACACACACACACACACATCGAGAAATGTCGCTTCGACGCGGCTGGCCGTGCCGCATTTTCCACTCGAATGCTGCGCTGGTGCCGCATGCACACACATAAATATAATTTATTTCATGTCTGCACAGGAGTTTGATTTAAATGAATTCAAATGCTGCAGCAAACGGAAATTAGATTTGCGCTTCCGACGCGGGGGGCCGTAGGAAGTGTAAGCCAGATCGAATCAATGTAAAGTGCAGCGCTCGACTGTGGCGCAACTGAGCCCGCTGCAAAAGTTCAAAGAAGGGAGAAAAAGTTAGCTGCGAAAAGGGTTTGGTGTGAATGTGTGAATGTGCGTCTGCATACGACGTGAAGGTAGCAAAGTAATTCCGAAGTTTGCTTCCGCCAACTGCGCTGCAGGTGAAGCTGTGGAGAGAAGGGTGCAAGCATACCCTTTGTGCGCAGCTCCAGTAGAAGTTTCTGACACATGTAAATGCGTTAAAATGTGGCAAGTAATTTGCAATTTCTGCTTCCTGCTTAGCTGCCGAGCGCTGCTTTGTGGAAAATTGACAGCAAGTAATTTGAAAAAAATAGGCTGGGAGTGTGTTTTAGGCATATTCTTGCCACAAAGTGTAATGCAAATTTCAGACCGGTATTTGAGCAAACTTTGCCACTTTTGCCACTCGTATGAACGCCCACAAAAGAACCAAAAGTTGGCTACATTCAAAGCACACAGCCATGTAATTAAAATACTCAGCACCCACTCGCGCCACCTGGGCGTGTATGGGCCGAAATCCTAAGTACATAAACCCGATTGAAATTGGCGCGCCTCTGATTGAAATGCAGAAAGGCCAACGCGGCGGTCAACTGAAGGCATGACGTGTGGCAAGCCCGCTGAACCGCATTTAATGAAGTGCCAGTGCGACAATACATTTCCAGGCGCCTGTGGAATTGCTTTGCAGCCAAACTCTGCATAGCACCGGGCAATGGAAACGAAGGCTAAACTGCTAATTTGAGCAGGAGCAGTGATAAATGAAGCCTTGATTGAAGCAAGTCAAGTAGAACTGTGCCAGGGTTGCTCGAAGAGCGGGCAGACGTAAATTGCGTTAAACTCCCAACTTTCACTTGTGATGAATATTAATTATAACTGAGGATGCCGCAGCGAGCCACCTGCGAAGGGATTGAACAGCTGCTGGCAGGCGAGAGTACTGCAACGAAGTAGCTCGGCCGCGTCGGTGCTGGGGTTATCCAGGTTGGTCTGAGGGAATTGGTCTCTCAACACTCATGAGCCGCAGTCAAGTTTCGGCGTTTTTGCTGCCTTTATTTTTCTTGAATTTTTTTTCTGTTTTTGTTTTGTTTTTGTGCTTTGCAACACATTTTTCAAAATTGACTTTTACCGCATTTCTGGTTTCATTAATCACCAAGAAAACACATTTAATGCTTGACTTAAGACAGTCACAGTGCCAGCCACAGCTGCGTCAGCGCCGCATAGACACACACCAGCAAATACGGCGCTGAAGTCAATTTGCACCCCAGCGCAAGGAAAGCAAAGTTAAGACAGTACAAAAAAATGAAGAGCTGGAATTTCCAGCGAAAAGAGTAGTAAGAAAGGAGCGTGTCTTTCTTTTTTCTTGCTGCGCAGCTCCCACAAAACTAAATTTCGCATTTCCATTTTCAGAATTCTTTGTTTTCTTGGGTTTTTTTTTATTGTATTTTTTGTTTGTTTGTTTTTTTCGCCGTCGTGCACACATCAGCATAAATCCTTATTACTTCCTACAACATGCTCATCAGCAGCGTCTGACAACTGACAACAAGCTGATGCGCGCACTTTCGCTGACTCAGCAGCAGCGGGGAGCACATGGCGCCTGAAGAGCGGAGGGTCGCTGCTGTTCTGCCGTACTAGCACGCCACTAAAAGTCAGCGCGAGAAAAGCGAAGGAAGTGCGAACACAACAAATATAATGGCAATATTTCGGATAATCCTTTTGCTGGTTACGAGGGGGTGTGGCCGAGGCAGGTGTAAATTGTTAAGCAGGCTGTATTTTTGCATGTGAGTGTGAGTGTTCGTACGAAATTTGAAGTTTTTACATTAAGATAAGTGCTACCAAAAACATTTCTTTCCGCCATGTGGCGTCCGTATCCTTAAGACACATGATTGTTCAGCGCTTTGTGCTTGGCGTTGATATGCATGAATAACAACAGGAGCTGGGGCAAAGTTTGTGCTGGCATTCAGGTCTAATCTGCTCGAATTTGACTGACAAAACTAACAGCAACAATGGGAAAAATGCTATTATTTAAATTCAAGGTTAAAGTTGCGTTAAGTTTGTGCAGGGAAGCAGAGCTCCACTTCGCATAGTCTGCAACGAAAGTTACGCAGCGAGGCATAATCCAATCAGAAAAGTTTTCTCATTTAAATATTTTGTACATGCGTGTCAGCGCGCTCACAATTGTCATAAGTTACGAGCGCATGTCCCTCAACGGGCGGTGCCAGCTGCAAACGAGGTGTAGTTGTCAGCCACTGGAGTGTTAAAGCAAAAAACTATAAACAACAACAACAACAAGAGAATAATAAAATAAATTTGCAAGTGCAGCAACATGAATTTTTGCCATTTCTGTGAGTTTTCAATAAAATTTCGCTCCATGCAGACATTCAACCGAAACCATCCACACACCAACTCACTTTTAGAAATTCAGATGCACTCATGCTTTGATGCAATTGATGGGTGCGTTGCTACTGGCAACATTTCAGCTCTGCCAGGTGGGCAAAATAAGCGCCCAACAATCACAATAAGCACTCCATGTCCGGTAGTCAGTGGCCAGCAAATGCTGCTTATTATATTGCATTTTATGCCTTCTCCCATTCGCTCTTCTTAACCGAGTCGCACCCAGTCATGCACACATTTGTCAAAACAATTTTATGACAACACCCCGCACGAACTTTTTGCTTTGTGTGTAGTGGTGTAAGTGCGCAACTTTTTGGCTTATGCAAATAATTGACATATTTGCTCTCTTTCGCTCTTGGCCACCCACACGGCCCTATGCCCCGACCCTATACAGCCACAACTCTGCTTCTCACATGTTGTTTGTTTGTGCGCTTTGCCGTTGCTGTTGTTGTTGTTGTTGTTGTTGTTGTTGTTGTTGGTGTGGGCACTAGCAATATAATTGTAGTTCTAGTTGACGTTGCTGTTGTTGTTTTTGCTACAACAATGCAATAACAACGCCATGATTATATTGTGCTCGGCTTCGTCGTTGCTGGAGGAAGGTTGGGGGGTGAGTGGGGTCTACAACTGCAGCCGCTTGACTGGTCGGGGGTTAAATATTTTGTGGCCGGCCACGCGGCACAGTTCTCAAATAGTTGGGCCGCTCGTTGAATGGCTCAGCAAGTTGTGACAAGGTGTTTGCTGCATAATATTTTAAGGATTTTTAGCACTTATCAGGATTATTTGCTGACACTTTTTTGGTGCTTTGTTTTATTTTTTATTGCAATTGATATCAAAAGTTTTGCAATAAAATTCACACTAAAATAGTTTTGTGTGTTAAAATTTTATGAGCTCAGGGGTGCCACACGAACACGGCTACAGAAGGAGTGAATGTGGTTGTGAGTGGATCTGTCGCTGCTGATTTGTGCCACTACAAAGCTCTTTGTGCCAAAAGCGGCCAGTTACAAACTAGCAAGATAACTAACACCATTGGGAAATGGCAGTGAAATGAGGTCTTGATGAAAATTTCCTTTTCATTTGGGTTTAGTGGAAAATAATCCTTACGTTCCGCGGTCGTAAAATACCATTCTCTATTTGCATATTCACTTCGAAATAGTTCCAGTTTCAGCCCAGCCAGTATTTCTCTTTCTTGATTTCAATCTTCGAAAATGACGATTTTGAAAAAACCGCTTGATGACTTTGAAAAAACCTGTTCAGAGTATTTTTGAATGCTTTTTGGGGGATGTGATAATTGATAAATATCTGCATCATCATCTGAGGAATACTCAAGCTACGCTCTTCAGATTAATTTAGGGTAGGGGCCCGTAAAGATCAAAAAGGGACTTCAGAATAAATTAGACTCATTACAGACACGTATAATAAGGCTTAAACATGTCCTACACATCGCAAGGATTCAAATTTACTCTTCTAGAAAGAAGTTGGTATAAGTACAATGAGCACTCCTGATACTAACAGGCTGTTTCTTCTCCGTGAATAGCAAGAAACCGCATGTTTGCATGATTAGGACAATTATGTGTTTTCAGTTAGGTTCTGGGAGACCTTAAATCAGCTTCTCGTTTAGCCAGGTGTCTTTTCTGTTGACAGACTTTTGTAACTTGTATTGGACATGGTGGGCCACCTCACAGTCACTTTGTGTGTGGTTCGTTATATACATTTGTCCAGTACATTATATTTTTAATGTGTAATGCAGTGATCATTCGTCTTAGCATTCATCAATAGTACATAGTATTGTTTCTTTTTCTACAATAATGAAGAAATAGAATTGTTCCATAAGTTTATTACTCGTATTTTGTTGTATTTTTAGCAAAATTCGGTGTAAACGCTGAACGAATTTCCATTTGTGAACATATTTTCATCTCCACAACACTTGCAGTTACTTCTCAATTAAAAGAAAATCACGCTAAACTAACAGAATTACGCATTCGCATGTCAATATTTAATTAATTGCTGTAACAACAACAACAACACCAACACCAAACACCAACAGCAGTAGCAGCAGACAACACTAACAACTGAAACCCTGTTGCCAACATTATGCCATTGATTACACTTGGTGTGCACAAAATATATTTAAGCATAACAGGACGCCGTCATGTAGTTGGAGTTATTTCTGCCGGCTGTGCCGAGACGCAGTCAGAGGTAGTGGCAGCGCAGCGACAGGGACAGAGGGCTGTAAATCAAAGATTGTGAGCACAAATTCAATTGAATAAATTAGGATAATTTCCTGTTTTGTTAATGCTGCACATTGTACATAATAATTATGGCGGTAGAGCAGAGGACAGTGCGGGCTCACACAATACAAACACATGCCCCAGCACAGACTCCGACAGAGTTAGAGACAGATACACAGACACAAACGCAGCCACTGACAGCAATAACAGCACAAACACGAGTACAAGCCAAGTGACGGTAGTCAGCAGGATATCGTGCGACATAAAATGCAGAGATAATAAGCGGAAGAGATTAATTGGCGTGGCTGGTTGTTAATTAAAAGGAGGGGATTGAATAAATTTCGCTTAGCTACTGTCGGACTAAATAACTTGCGCTGATTTTGTTGCTTTCCACAGAGGAGTTTTTCCCATTGCAAGGAATTGTTTTTAATGCCGAGCAGGCGTGATGCTGTTCTTTAACTTAGCCGGTGATGGATGCTTGGGAGGACGAAGGGATGCTCGCACGTTCCAATGCCAGAATTTCACATACGTGCACGAATGATGCAGGCCAGAAAATGTGCATACAAATGAGTAGGAGTACGAACACAGGGGAACGAGTGAGAATTGCAGCCCCTCCCTGGAAGCTGCTGCCTTGCTAACCTACTAGCTGGGAGGGTGTTTGCGTTGCTTGAGTTTGCAGCAAACGTTCTTGTCATGACATTTGGGGCGTGACACAATTTCACTGCATCCACACGTTAGAACACATACGGTGACACCTCCGCCGCAAAAGCAGCCGCATCTCTGACTCTCCCAGCATTCCTGGTGCAGCCTGAAGTTTGATTATTTTTCATGCATTGCGCTCGCATATTCCCAACTCTTTAAATGATGAACGGAACGCTGTTGCCGAGTTGTGTGGAACTGTTGACATGGTTAAAGCAACTGTTGACAACTGGCTGCGTGCGGTTGGACCAGAGCCAAGTCATTATCGCATCGGCAGTGGTCGAGAGTAGGAATGCTTTGTATGGAAATTGTGGAAATAAAAAGCAATGTCTTCGTATCTGTAATTTTTGCCCGCAAAAACAGGAAATAGGTATTCCCTCAAATTCTCTTCAATAGCAGATGGGTCTGTTATATATAGCGTACACAAATACATACAACTTTACAAACACACACACGCAGACAAAAATTGGGACTCACTCGCATATTTCTAGGAAGTTCATTGCGGCATTTGCCTGGGGTTGTTCTGGTCATGACTGTCGCAGAGTAATCTTATTTCTGGGTTTGCTGGCGGCCATTTCGTAGCATTAAAGAGCAAACACTTTGAATAAAGTTCCAAAACAACACAATATTCTATTTCAAGGACTTTGGATTTGTGCGAGGATTTTGAAAAGCAGAGATATTCCTTATTTGTTCGGCATTTTTATAAGCCAGCCAATAGAAAGGGAAAGCGAGCAAGAAATGAACTCATAACCGCAGCAGAGCTTTGAAAAGGATACCAATGAAAGCACTTCACGAGCGCACACTCCAACGCAATTTGAGAGCCTGGCCCGAGCATTTAATTAAGTGAAATTGCCTATTTATGCAAGGGCACGAGTGTATGTCCACTAGACGGCCGCCTAAGCGCACCATTTTGCTGGAGTGGAAAAAACCACTTGCAAAATTTTTCCTTTATTGTGTTTTTATTTTTCATTTTTGCTGGCATTGAATTTGCTGAAAGCTTCTCTTTAACAGGATTACACAGTCTTCCGTTTTTCTCTTGTCGCATTAATGCCTGCCAAGGAAATCTCCTTGTATCAGGATGGCTGCGGCGGAGGTGGGGGTGTGGGTGTGGGTGGCAAAAATGTCGCTCTTCTGCATTAAAATGCTGCGTAATTCACGTACCTACTCCGCATTTTAGTGCCATACTGTTTAGCGCCATTAAACTTGAAATTTCTTCATTATTCTCGTTTCTATGTGAGCGCATGCTCTGCGGTAAGATAGGCAACCGGGAGACGGGCTGGTTGGGGCTGGTCGGGTCGGACCAGCCCCACGTTTAATGATATGCATTCGCGTTTGTCAAACATCATTCATTTACAGTCAATTTATAATCCAGCCGTAATGTTGTCGCTAGAATATTTCCATAAGCCTTCCTGGAGAGCTGGAGAGCATCATCAACGGCCCTTTTATCAAGAAGGATGGCAAGCAAATTATATCTTAAGAAATTAATCTTAATCTCATTTTGCACATGCACATACTTCAAACGTATGTATAATGTAAGGCTGCATGCGGGGGTTTCTTATGCGTGGTTGTGTGATCTGAGTACGTCCGGGCGAGTAGGGTGGCTCCCCAGTTGCCAATGTGTTCGACGAGCACATATTAAAGCCATCAATAAGACATGTTGGAGTAGGACAAAACTTTTGATGTTTAGTCAAAGGGTAGCAATGACCTGCACAAATTACGTGCGTACCCCCAAAGTATTGTGGAATGCAAGGTGTTAGAGGTACGAATTGTTGACTATATCTATTAGTATACTCGTATGGAATATTCTACCCCTAAGAGGATGTTTTCAAAGCATTTCACATTCAATTTATATATATTCAGATAAACTAAATAACTTTGTAAAGAAAAGACTAAGAGAGTGATAAAAATATAGTTTGCAGAGTTGTAGCGACAATGTAACTGTGTTTTTTATGTTTTTCTGCTCCACCCACAACCAAGTTTTGTTTAGTGTAAATACGGAAACCTATTTAGAGTTTTTGACGAGGGACCTTAGTTTTACTGCTACCTACAAAGGGTGATTGAAGTGTTTTCCTTTCGAGGTGTTAAGCAGTCAAAAACCTATGTACTGTGGGGCCTTAACTCACTAAATTCACCACAATGTCCGTCTGGATTATCCTCTCTACCTTTAGGTAATACCTCGAGAGGACGTTACGAGCGTTACCACTCAATTGTTAGTCTTGGGGTTGACCATTTTCAATCCTAGTTCTTGCTCCACCTCTATTGACGTTTTCCTCAACAATACGCTGGCATAGGCGTGCAGCTGTTCCGGCGCGTTCAGTGTTACGCAGTGTTATCTTAATAGTGGCTACTGTAGAGCAAACTGCCTCCCATTTGATCACAGTTTCACACATTTGCGCTACCAGATTAGCCACTGCTGGTTGTTCTCCTAAGATAGCGCTCAAGTTGTTTCTGCTCTCGTTGAATCGCGGGCAATGAAACAGTACATGCTGCGCGTCTTCCTGCTCTCCCGGGCAACTTGGACAAAACGGGTCATCATCGTATTTGTATTTGTGCAAGTATTCGTTGAAGTACCCGTGCCCACTTAGCAACTGCGTTAAATGGAAGCTAACATCGCCGTGTTAGCGCTAGTACCATTCGTTGATATAATGTAACAGTCGGAATGCCCATCGGCCTTTGCTGGATTTCTCCCATCTTCGATGTCATTGTTGCATGGTTTTCTGTCTTATTTCAAGTTTATCTGCAGCCGTTGGTCTTGCCGCTCTCCTATACAAATCCAGCATTTCATATGCCAGCAGGTCGATTGGTGGCTCACTTGATAACACACAAATAGCATCATCCGAAATTACAGAAGCCTTAACGCGCTGAGCCTGTGTTTAGAACGGATTCCTTTTGACACACTCTCTGCGCGCGCAACTTCTGCCCAAATTTTAGCCGCGTTTAGGATGATCGAGCTTGTTACCCTCGATAGTAGCTGCCTTCGACTGGATCTGAGGCCACCCAATTTCGGCATCATCTTCGTGAGCCCACCGTTGACGCGAGCAGCTTTTTCGCACACTATCCTAAAGGGTTCTTTGAAGCTCAGTTTCGAGTCTATGATCACTCCCAAGTACCGCAGATACGGTTGCGATGTGATTTCTAATCTAGAAACTGACATTATGCAATTTCCGAATATCTGCTTTCGTGACATCCCCAGAAACTTACCTCGAAGAGCCTAACCAACAAATAAGTTGGTAGTCCTTTATATGCACTTGACTACAGTTGGGACTTATAGTATTTGCAGTCTGTCCTCCAAATGTTCCTTACAATACTGTATTCAGAATACTGAGCAAAAACTGTCTACCCATCCCCCTGGCTCAACAGCACATGCTGCAATTTCCCAGTGGGTACGTTAGTATTTGTAAACAAATTTTAAGTGAGCGCGTAAGTGTGTGCATGTGTGCGTGCGCCTGTTTTTTTGTGTGGGGGCGCGTGTGTTTTTTCTGCCACACACACAGCACCGACGCACTTTAAACATTAGACACTCCACGAAAGAGCCGCTCTTAAGCTGGGAAAGCATGAATCAATTAATGCCGAAAGAAGTGCCTGGAATTAAAACGTCACAATTTTGTTGGCTTAGGTACACATTTCAGAATATTTTAATTAGAAGCGCGCGCTTGAAAATACAAGTGTGCAAGTTTTTTCCTTTGTCAAGTTGCCAAATCAAACACAAAAATTGCGAACTTATTTTTAACGTTTTTTGCTGGCGTACATTTTTGTTTTCCTTTAATTAATTGCCAACTCGCTGGCAAAGCCAGTCAACTTCTAATTACCACAAAATTTAACAGAGTTGTTGCAATAAAAATTAATGTAGCAGCTCGTTTGAAGTGGCAAGAGAGCGGCAGCACTCACAGCTGCAGTAAGACAAGTACACAGCCACACAATCTTTGAGGCAGTAGGTACAAGTACGTCAGGGAAGTTAATTCGAGTTGTAGCAATGGTTCATTTCCTTGGCAACAGTACACGTGCATTAAGCAGTCGTAATGACGGCTCGTTAATTTGTGTTTCCTTTGCAATAAACAAAATGTGTAGCAGCCTTTCAGGCATTTTAACATATTCCTATTACAGCCCGCAGCAAGCAGTGAAGGTAATGCGACGCACGTCATGTAATTTGGAGCATTAACGCATTATTCGCAAGCACAATAAGGCAAATATTTAAAGGAAACGGAATATTAAACTTTGACTCAAAGGCAGGATCGACAACTCCCCCTCCCTCCCAGATGTAAGCTAACAAAAATGTTGTGACAGAGTCAGCTGCCGCAGTGAGCAGCACAGAAATTATTGCGTATTCTTTTTGCGACAACGGAAATTGTCACATAAAAATTGACATATAATTTGGCAAATTCTCTTTATCTGCTTTCCCAATGACTGCAACGGAACTCCTGTGTATGAGTTATGTATGAGTGAGTACGAATGTGATGGGCCTCGCCAGCTTAGATAAGGAGCACCTGAAATATTTGTTATTTGTTGGGCGTATACGCTCTTCCCATTGACTCTCAAGTATGAAAAATCTACGCAATTTTTCACGCTTTTGTATGGCAAGGAATGTAATGTGAACAGACAAAGGACATTCAACACTAAATTAGGGAAGTGGAATACGTCTACACCTCTTTGTAAGTTTTTGGTCTGTTCTACGAGTATTTAGAACTGACCATTGAGTCGCCAAGGTATCCCAGCTTATCCTGCGTAGGTACAGAGTTCTATTTTTAAATTACCTTTTCAGAGTTAAAACGATATATTGTTTATGGGGATTTTCATCTGACTCAACAATCCAATTAGAAAATTATGTTCAAAGACAAGACGAAATGCCATCCGAAATACCATGAGCTAAAAATTACCTATAAGAATAGTTCAGGGCGGTCCTTGCTTCCGAAGAAATTGAGGCTTTGGTGTGGAGAATGGTTTCGAAGTGTCATCGATCGTTAATGTGGAAAGGGCGATAAATATAAAGATTTTGATTCTCTGTTTATTTGATCTGGAATTCAAGATAGGTGTTTGCAACAGTAGGGGCAGCCACAGCACCAACAAACCAGTGATGCCACTTCGACCATCAGTTGGGTCCGTTGTGAGCTCGGGGGTATCACTCTCACAATTAGTGCGACAATCTGTGAGATGAATGAAAAGTTGCATTCAGTGGTTATTTTGTGAATTATTGACATTAACTGGCCACCAAGCTCCTGAGACTTCACATATTCATCGATAAGTCAACCTCGCAATTCGGCAACACAAACCGAAATCTCCCTGGACGACTTTGAATTCCATTTAGGTCAACGATTGAGGGTACCTTGCTACCTTTTTCTCGAATATTGACTTCGTTTATTATGTATTCAATTCTATATTCCAGATAAACCCTTCAACTCCGTGATGAAAGGCAGTCTTCTAGTGATCACTTTAGTAGAAGGATCAGCAGACTAGTTTGATTGGGATGTGGAGAGTATGTGGAATAGTATGTTCGGAAGAATACCTAATTATTTTAAACGCTAGATTGATTTGAGATTTGGTTTAGTTTGTAGTTACTATCCGGAAACTATCAAGCTGTTAAAATCAGATAAACAGTTATGAACTGTTCATTGAGGCACTCATATAGTAAAGATCATGATAGCACCTCTAAAACATTCTTACGCAGAAGAAATATGTATGGAAATGATTAAGGAGCCACAACAAAAATGTGGGTACATTGATCTTGTCTCTTTCGCTTCTATTTGTATTGTGTTTCAATTCTTCACACTAGCTTGGCTCCTAACCTGGCTGCAGGCCAGAATTGTATAAATTTGCCAAGAAATCGCTTATCTTAAACACTTTTATACGTCTTAAATTACCACTGTATATCGGCCTCTCGAGTGTTTCGCCGCTGCAGCAAAACTTTGCATTGAAACTGCTGGTAACTATAAACAATTATATTAAAAAAAGGGAGGGACCTAATAAACACAATTAAGCCAAGCCGGGCATACCTCTGCTAAAATAGGTTGTCGTGCCGGTTTGCCCCAGCTCCGCCATAAACATTGATTTCGCATTTACTGCTGGTATAAGCGGGCTCTATTTTTACTATTAGTCAATTACTTTTATGGCTATAGCTGTAAAATATAATACGGACCGCTGCAAGAATGGCTGCAATAAGTTGTGCCCACCGCCCGAGCGACTGTAATGGAAGTCGCACTGGATTACAGCAGGAATCCTGTTGACATTAAAATCGATTGCAGCTCCCAAGCGTAGGCATAGGCAAAGGCTAAAATAAACATAAACACGGCGAGAAATAAGCGGAAGCAAATTGCGAAGCGGCGGACGATATGGGCAAACAAAATGCACAAAAAGAAACGGAAACAGGAGGAAAAAAAATTAGAAAACAAGGGAGAAAATGCAGAAAACAAAATGACACAGAAAAGTAGGAAATCAGCAAACAAGTTGATGTCGCCATTTTATACAATGAAATCCTGCTGAGCGCACAAATTGCCACTGTGCTGGCTCGGAAAATAGGTAAAAATTGTAGCAGCAGTTGCGCCTGTTCGTCTTGTTGCCGCTGTTGCTGTTGTCGTTGTTCTTGTTGTTGTTGCTGCTGCTGCTGTAGTTGTTGTTGCAGTAGTACGACTAGCATTGTAGTAAAAATGCAACACGGCGTAAGCAATTTCCCCAGATTCAGCTCATTGAAGTCAATGAACGCTCGCAAAGCGGCTTTAAATGTTGTAAATAAAAACACAGCACATTGATCAATAAAATGTGTAGCTGGGGCATGTGGGCGGGCAGTGCGGATGTACCTGACGGCATGAGAGGCGACTGCAGTGCTCGGCGGAAGTCAATAGCAGCAGCTATTGTAGTGCTACAGCGGCACTATCCATCGAGCCACGCTTTTATATGCTGTTTTAAACACTTTTCAATTGTGTGTGCTTGTGCATGAGGACGACAGTTTATGAGAGTGGGTGTGTGGGTGTGTGTGTGAGTGCGGTTGCTGAGTATGTTGCAATTTTGCTGATCACTTTGCAACGCGCCTATGAAAATATTTTATGTTAATGTGCACTTTTGGAACAATTCCAAAAAAAATTGTATGCAACTACCTTTGAGAGAGAGCCGCGAGAGGTGTGCATTAAGCTGAAGGGGTGTGAGTGGGGAGTATATGTGCATAAGGGCTCGTATACTATAAACGCCAAACCCACAAGTTCACTCACTTGCTCAGCCGCAAAGCGATTCCGTCGCAAGCACACACTAGACCAGAAGTCTTTGAACTCGGAGGATGCTAGGCTTGAGGACTTCTTCGCTTCAAAATCAACACGTATATAAAACTTTATATTGTTTCGTGTGGCGCTGCAGTTAATATTTGAATACATCGTTGGAATATAAGAGAATACATCGTTGGAAAAGGAGAATATATTGAATATATAGAATATTGAATACATCGTTGGAAAAGGAGAATATTGTCTGTATAGAAATCGCTTCAAGGCTGGTTTGAGGTACAGTTAGGCAAGAATGGGAAAGCTAACAAGAAAAGTGCTGCAAAGAGCACAGATCATAACACCACACTCCAGGAATTAAGAAGCTACCAGCAAATATTTTGCAAAATCAGATGAAAACAGCAGCAGGTGGATTCATTTACAATCTGAAGGAGATCCATAAAAATCTACACAATTTCTTCTGTGTCCACTCTTTGCTGGAGTTGTTGCTTTTCTACCGGTGGGTGTATAACAGAAGAATGCTCTCGCTCAGTTAATTAAATAGGAAAAGTGCTGAATGCAAATCTGCCGTGAATGTTTTAATTATACATAAATAAATCTCAGGGAATAACTTAATTGGGTTGCCGAGAGGAATGTGTGAAGTACACAATGGAAGTAGCGATGGTGAAATACAACCTGAGAGGTGGAACAAATGGAATGATAATGTAAATTGCAAACTAACAACACGGTCATAACTGTATCTCTCCCCCACGCACTCACAGACACACTCCGCACACTCTCTCTGGCAGCCAGAATTAATTAAATTGGATCTGGTTGCAACCGACTGGGCAGACAAGGAAGTTGCGCCTTGAAACTCAGCGAATTTCCACTCTCAAGTTATCGATGAAGTCAGCGCGTGGCAAGTGGCGAGTGGCGGCGAGTGCACTTAATTGGAATTTCTGCAGCAGCCAAGCACCAAGTTAAATATAATTAATTGAAAGCTGAAGCAGCAATTCGCATGAGTAGTGAGCGTTGCAAACTTTAAGACAGTCAAGTGCAAAACTTGGCATTTTGTTTAAATTTAACCAGGCTGCACGAGCACAAAGCAAGCAGCAGCAGCAGCACCAGTAGCAGCAGCACCAGCAGCAGCACCACCAGCACCAGAAGCATCAACATCAGCAGTGGGTGTGGTGGCATAATCAGCCCCTATTTGAAAGTTTTGCATTTCTTTTGTTGCGTCGAGCAATTTCTTTCACTGCACTCTACTGCACTGACTAACTGACTGAACTGACTGGCTTGCTGAAGTTTATGCAACATGCAACATCGCCGGCTGTTTCATAATTGCTGGTGAAGGCGGGCCGGGGCTCTTGTGCGATGCTGTTTAATTTTTTTAATGGGGAGAAAAGAAAAACTAACAAAGTTGTTTATGAAAAGTTTTTGCGGCCGCATTTTGAAGTTCGCTCCGGCTGGCTCTGCCTCCTGCCACCGCCTCCTGCGACTCTGTTTGCTCTGATTCTAGCGGGCAGTTCAAGTTAATGATTTTGCATGCACACTTTTAATGGGCCATTTATGTATAATTCTATACGAGTAGCTCGAGTGTAGGGGAGTGGCAGAGCCAGCAACACAACGGATTTACTGTGATTACAGAATACATCCAACCCCTCCAGTGAAGGGGTGATCAACGGAAGTTTTTGTATACATTTCGCATCTGGGATAAAGAAACAACAACAAAAATGTAGAGACAACCGAGTGAAAAACTTTCAAGTTTGTCGCCTGTATTCCGAGGATGCCTGTGTGTAAGGAGTTAGTTATTGACTGTTAAGATTTTCGTGTGTTCGTGCTCCTTTGAGCAATCCAAGTGCCTATCCCGGATCCCAATTCCACATACCAAACCCATTTTCACGCTTGGCTACCCCGTAATTTTGGCCATTCCTGAGCACTACTTGTTTAACGTTTAATGTGGGTCGGCTCTGCTCTAATGTGGGCATCCATCTCAGTCGTCCGCCTAACCCCGACTTCGACTGCTTAGCAACTTTACTCCGTTTATTGCTGTCTGCCTCTTTTCTAGCATTTTGTCAAAATTTAATCATGCGAGTTATCGCACCGCCTGACAAGCGGTATTGCTATCCTGTTAGGCGATGCAGGAATACTCCACACATGCGGCTTTATTTGCTTGTCCAATCAGGCGTGCACAAAGCGATTAAAGCAATTTGCTATTTTTCACATCGCAGGATGATGGCTTCATTTCCGATTTAAAGCGTACGTACACACCTAAGACAAAGTGCCGATGCGTCATATTGAACTCACATCCATTCATGGCCGTGTCCGTTGTCGTGTGCTCATTTTAAATATCGATTGCAGGATCAAAATAAATAATATTACGCATAGAGTCGTTCGTAAATACGAATTCATTTTTATACGCACACAATGCGTAATGTCGGGGAGCTATGCAAATAACTTAAAAATGGCAAACATTAGCAGCAATCAAAAAAATATGTCAAATATGTCCGAGGCGAATGACACAAAGACCCGAATCGAAATGTAGGAAAAATTAAGTACCAACTCAATGGAGAAAGCGAACCCAACAAGAAACACTTTAAAATACAAAGTTACATTAGTTGTCGCCAGACTCGACCACAGAAAGGGAAATGGAAATGCAGGGGCAGAAGCAACGGTCACAAGAGTCGCATATAATGGCAAATAGGACGCTGAGTACGCTCGCAAATGTAAACACAGGCTGGAGGAATACAAAAGCAGATAAAATGAAAAACGTTAAACGATATGTTGTGTCCACACACATACACGCACACACACGCACACACGCATACTCAGAAACAAGCCATGGCACAATTTGTTTGCCTTGTCCATTCGCAGTTGAAGAAGAACGGCCCAAATCCGCATCCGCTTGAAAAAGGTCCTGCAGCTAAGGACACACGCAGCAGCTAGCAGCAAGCAGCAAGCAAAGCATTTTTACTTGTTTTCTGCAATATTGACTGAAAAAATTGAAGCCAACTATTTATAAAGGGCAAATTCATTGTCCTCTGCCACCCATGATGGCTCACTTTTGACCCATTGTAGCCCCATTGTAGGAAACTGTATACGTAGAAAAGTGCTTGGCACGAAACGCACAGAAAATTGAAAGACGATAGCAAACCCAAGCAAGGCAAGCAAAACCAACCAAAACCAGGCAATCCAAGGCAGGACCAGGCATGGCAACTCCCTTATTTATTGTGGCAGAAACTTCAGCTGCTGCTTTTAATGCCTGGGCGCAATGAGCGGGGTGAGTGTATGAGCGTGTGTAGGTAGGTATGCATGCTCACAGCCAGGCCCAGCACTCAATCGGGTCGGTCGATTGAAGTCGTCATAAACTGAAACATTGTGGCACTTGCTCCTCCGACTCCGACGTTGGCAAGGCAACCAACGTTCGCCATTTTGTAGGCAATTGTCTAAGCGGCGAGCACTTCGGTAACATTAGCTGACGAATTTACGCTGCAAATTAAAGATTTGCTCAGCTCTCAGCTTACAAAGAAATTATTTTAAAGCAATTAAACAGATGGCACGCACTTAAACGCTAAACATATCGGATAACGGGGCGTATGAGTGATATCAGAGAATGGAACACTGTGTGCTCAATTACGAAGTCATTGCAGCTCTTATGCCGTCGCCAGGCGGCAAACAACAAACAAACATGCACCAACAATAACGGCAACGGCAACGGCAACAACGAACAGCAAACAAGAGACAACAAATAACGAAAGCAGCCGGAAATAGAATTCCTGCCACTTATGTTGGCGAAATTGACTTCATTATTTATAGGATTTCGTTACGACGATGTCACATAAATTGCAACTGTGTACATGAAAAATGCATTTTCTGTCTTTACACTTTCGCTGTGTGACTCAGAATGGCTCTGTCGGCATGGCCATACACAGATCCCCACACACACACACACAAACACACATGTTGTGTGCGAGTGGCAGCGCAGTTAACGTAAAATTGCGAAGTGAATTCGGCATTTTGTAAACGAATCTATTTGAAATTCATAGAAATCGAAATTGTTATCATTTTTTCTACTTCGACAGCTTTATATGGCATATAAGCGTACCACACCGCACCACACCGCACCACATCGCACACTACACTTTGTCATGGCGAAGCTCCTGCACATGGCAGCTGATTCCGTTGGCAGCCATTTCTATATTGCTTACTACATTATTCACAAATTTGCTAAAATTGCTTTTCACGTTGTTACTATTGGCGTTGTTGCTTGGTTCGTTCATTCGTTCGTTCGGTGGTAAGCTGCAGCTACTCTTGCTGTTGCCACCCTTCCTGCTGTTACTACACTTGCCACTTCCATTCTAACTGCTGCTTCTGCTGCTGCTGCTGCTGCTGCTGCTCTTGTTGTCATTGTATCTGTATGGCAGCAGCAGCGACATAATTTTGGCCCAACCCTTTCCCACTCCACCAACGTAATTTGTTCGAATTTTGTTGCTTCTCATACGCTAGAGATACCAGAATTTAATTCTTTTATTTATTTCCCATCCTCCAAACATGCCTGCAGCCACACATAGTCATTTCTGCATGTGTTTGTATATCTGTCTGGGTACATGTGTTTATATGTTCATGAATTCCTGCTTACTCGTAAACATTCATGTAGAACAACTCTCTCTCCGTTTGGTTGTTATAAGCAGACAGCAGCGTTTCATATTGATGAGCTGAACGTAGCAGCGCACATTTTGCGGTGGCTCTTATTGTTGGAAGCGGTAAAAGTGTCTTTGGGTGTGGGTAAGAGTGTTATTTGCATCGGCAAAAAACATTGGCATATCAAATGGCACAAAGAATTACACTCACTCACACATAAATTGCAATTAAATTTGCAAATGTGAGTAAAATTTAAATTGATATATAAATTTCAATAAGCTGCAGCGTCATTTACCCTGTCATTAGGCAGATACAATGCGGTATCGTTGCCTGGGGATGCTTTGCAGGAATGGCCACTGATGGCTTTTTTAGGATCGTTTTTTCCTAGGAGTCCTTAGGACGTCTCTCTGGTGCTTGAACTGAAAGAAGCGCTCGCATTAAGCGCTTTGCTTTTTATCGTTGAGTAATGACAACTCACTTGATGTGGCAATTAAAAGTGTAGTCTGACAAAAGCTGCTGCTATCATGAAAGCCACACCCACACCCATACTCCCCTATCCAACCGTCGTCGTCGTCGTCGTTTTCATCGTCGCTCCGTTTCATTGTTTAGTGTAAATATGAAAAATCGTTGGTTACATTTTAATTGCGTTTAACTGTGACAATTGTTGTTGTTGCTGCTATTGTTGCTGTTACTCCTACTGATGGTGTTGTTGTTGTTGTTCGCACACTCGACCATACTCGTCGGATATCCCACTCTATGTGCGGAGCTTAGTGCCAACATTGTTGCTGGCCACTAACAATAAAAATATGTGAAAGCGTTTTTCAAATGCGAAGTAAGAATAAAATTATAAAAAAAAATATTCCGAAAAAAAGGAGAATTCCATAGTTAGGCAAAAAATCCCTTTTTATAACAACAACATCGTGTGGCCTGCGGCCAAATTGGCACAGGGTGGTGTGGGAGAACGCGAGGTGGCAGTATAAAAGCGCAGCAGCTTTACACGCCAAGTGAGCAGCGGTACAATGGGTGGCGTGAAGGCTTCCGCTGGCAGCGCACTTGTCGCTTGGCTCTAATAATGGGTGCTTTGCAGTGGCTGCCGAGCAAACGGCTTTAAAGGACCTGCATGAATTTCAGCGCGCTTATTTTTTAGTGAAGCCAATTGCCGCTGGTACCGCTGCTAAGCATTTCTTTTTATTTTCTTTTGCGCCAAAAAAAAGATCCATTTAAATATTTACTTTAAGCCGCTGTGTTAAAACAAACAGAAAAACCAACAACAACAACAGAAGCGTCAACAATGCCGTGCTCATTATTTTGAAACTGCGTTTTCGACGCCGTGGGGGTGGGCTGGGTGGCCAGCCAAAGCTGCAGCCACAGCCACAGCCGCTGCCGCGCCACAGAATTTGCAGTTTTCGTGAAACAATGCAGAAATCCTTTTGTTGCATTATGCGGCGCTCTCGCAATTGATATGAGTATGTGTAAATTGCTACAGGACTGTATGCAAACAATGCAGTCAACGTGGCGTTGCGCTGGAGGAGAACTCCTTTTGAAATTATGGCACACATATAGAATAACAGATCCGACTGGTGTGTATTTTTATATTTTCTTATTTTCTGTTAACTTTTTTGTGCTGCAATATTCGCGGGCTGTGAATGCAAGGAGCAATTCCTTAATTTCGTACAGGGTGCGAAAAATGATTACAGTTCCAAGCCAGAAGCAGAACTTTTGTTGGTGCTACTGACCGCGAGGGATATAAAATATATAGACAATTAAATAGTCAACCAGGACAAAAAGAAGGATTTACGCTCACACTTGTCTTCGAAGTCCTTATTAGGTATCTTAAGCAATGCAAAGGTGTGGTGTAAATATGGCTGAAGAAATATAAGTTAGACCGATAGTTATGTTGCTTGGTAGGGAAGTTGTGGCATGCTATTGTTAATTGCATAAAGTACAGTATCGAAACTCAGTTATTGTATACAACGCGGTATTCAATTGACGAAAGCTGAAACAATTCGAAGTAGGCAGCGAATATAAGATAAGAGCGATTCAAAGGTGTCTCAACAATAGCCATAAAGCAAAATGACTCAAATCGATTTTTTGGTTCAGTCCAACTATAACGACCTACTCCGACTCAACATCACTGTTGACATATACTCGTATATCGGGGAAGCTACGTCGCAGCACATATATATATGATTCGGCTGGCTCAAAGAGAAGAAAGTATTGTCAGAAATTCGGTTGCACACTGTATGTGAATTTCTTTCATTTCGAAAAATTTTATTTAGACGCGTTTTCTAAATTTGAAAACTTAACTTTTGCTAAATATGTAGGGTGGCAATCCTGGTTTACATGCAAACCATTGGTTTATTTTGTAATCAGAGAGGCGTAAACGAAGTTTATTAACTCTAGAATTTCAGTAGCGAAAATTGCTATATAGAACTGCAATCCTTACATTATTTGGAAGCAACCTCCGCAATCCAGGGCTCAATGCTGATAATCACCATTGTGACACTACGGTGTGGCGCCGTTCAAGCACTGACTAAAAAGTTCCCATACTTGGGAGAGTGATAGTCAGCGCAAGGACAGCGCCAGGAAAGGCACGACTCCCCCGTCATGTTTCAGGAAACCATCCTGATACTTTGATTAACCTGGCTATGTCCCTAATATTAATGACAGCTCTGTCAGGCTTGTAAGAAATGGGGCACCAAAGGTGCGAATTCTTCTTCTGCTCAAGGATGGGCAGTGGCATAAGAGGTGGAAAACCGTCTCGTCCTCCTCCTCGAAGCCACAGCCTCGGCAAAAGTCATTTGAGGGTAGGCCCAGTGTTTCTGCGTGCAGTCCCATTGTGCATTGGCCGGTCAAAACCGACACAGTTGTCGAAGAAGTTGATTGGTTCTGTTTTTGTCCATTCTTGCCCAAGTTAGTCTAGCCGTGTGGCAGGATTCCCCGTTAGCCCAGGCGTCAGCCAGATATTTCCGTTTGATATCGAGCTTGGCTGTTGCCAGTGGAATGCCGATGTTTACGGAGGGGTGAATGTCGTGCATTAGCGTGCCTGCCTTGGCAAGCTCGTCCGCTTCGCAGTTTCCCGGGATTTCGCTATGTCCGGGAACCCAGACTAGGTGCACCCGAGAGTAACTTGCGAGCTCATTTAAAGATGTTCGACATTCATGAACTAGTCGTGAACTGCTCCTAAGCTAATATAACTTGAGGCAGCTTTCATATAAGTTCATAAAAATGTTGCATTGAATAAGGACTTCATACTTTGAACTTAATGAAATATTCTCTATATTTCCTTAAGAAGTGACATCCCAAAATGTAGGGTCAGAGTCAATGCACTGGAGCTATTTTGACTTCTATGGTGCTCCAAATTAAATTTCCTCACATTAACTTTTGAAGTGCCTACAATTTCATCTTGTTATATTCGTTGTGTATTATCCTTGTGTGTATTCCGCAAAACATTCCTTAGTTAATTATATACAGGGTCTCATTATCAAGAGAAGGATAAATTATACAACAAACGATGTTTATGGTCAAGTTTGGAGTTGCTCGCACAAAATGTGGTTAATTTGCTTTTTGTTAACAGAAGAAAGCTGCCCCATCAGTCAAGTACGCAAAAAGGGAAAAGGATACAATAAAATATGTCTTCAAAGCACAGCAAAATAATTTATTACACCATATTTACATAATCAACTAAAAGGTCACTTCCAGCCGGAAAAAATTTCACACCGTCACCAAAGAAATTGTGAATTGCTTCTTCTGAGAGAAGTTCGCAAATGATAATTAATTATTAATAATAAATCTTCGGACAGCAGCCACTCATGCAGGATGTAGCAAACCACCACTTTCCCCAATAGAGCATTGAATAATTAATTTTCTTGTGCCAAAGTGTGCGACTCATTCAAGGGAACAAACCGGATGCATTGATTGCACCAGACTGATTGTGAATTGTTGAGTTTTTCGCATGCAAAGCTTGGATGAGTGGAGTGGAGAGAAGAGGAGAAGGTTAGACGACAAATAACAATTGTGTCAGCAGCAAACAGGATTGTCAGTAAAGGACATCTGAGAAAATAAAACAATGCCAATTAAAGGGACAGCTTTAAAAGTGTCACAGATATTTGGCTTAAGGTTTGGTTAACAAGGGATGCTGCACAAATCGTCTGATTTCCTGCTTAGCTTCCAATTTCTTCAGCATAGTTTCTCAGTTGTCGTGAAATTTAATGCCATTTTCAAATATTATTTATATATATTTTTTGGTTTTTTTATTTGGGTTGAAAACGCAAGATTGTCCTCGTAATTGGTAAACAATTTCTTGAGTGGTTTGCATTTATTTGGACCTCTTTGTTTTGCTGTCAATCACTAAATCCAATTAACTTGCTCTTGCTTGCACGGAATGCACAAATGTAGCAGCAAGTCGAATAATCCCAAGCCAGAAACAACAAGACCACCAACATCAACAACAATAATGAGAAAATGAATAAATGCTGCAATGGTGCAAGCGACTGCATCAAGGAAAAACCCCAGTATACAAATTTGTTGAGCTGTACTCGTACTCCGGCAGTATCAGTAGCAGTCGTCGCCAGCATCAACTGCGATGGCAGAAAGTATCCACACGGAAATTGAATAAATTTACTGTTTAGAGTGGTGAAGCAAAAACGCCTGGCACAGGCTTGTGGCAAATCAAAGCGCAAGGATAACGCGCAGAAACGCCAAACCGAGCACAAGTAAACAAATGCGATTGTGTATTGACCAAGGAGCAAAACTTTCAATACCAGTTGTCGTTGCCGGATTTATCAGTATTTATATTTCTACAGCTTTTTCGATTAAGTGCCCACAAATTGTTGCTTTTATCCGGGGCACCTTTTTGGTAGAACACAGCAGAGTGGCTCTTTGAAGAAAGGTTTGAGGAATTTTTAACAACAGTTTAAAAATAAGCTAATTAATTGGACAAAATTAAAGGAAAGGACGAGTTCAACACCCTGAAGCTTAAAGAAGAAACAGTATCACTGGTCTGGGTGTATATTTGGAGTGGCGTAGCTTTGCAAAATGTGGGACTCTACCACGATGACATCATTTTTATTACCACAGAGTTACGGCGCTAAGCATTAGGAGGGCCAAACTCCTCAAATCTACGAATATATTAGCAAAGTTCTGTGATTACTTGCCGCCAGTAGGCACGACTTAAATGGGCTATTACAGATATTGGCAGCAAATGAGTTATTAACCACAGCAGAGAACGTGCAATGGTCGCGTTGTGTTTGTCTTTAATTCCATAAATCAGAGCTGTAAAAGTCGCGTACAAAGCGAATTCTTATCGTTACGAAAACGTATTCTCTGAGAGATTACTGCTTTAAGTACACTCAGTGTCCTTGAACAAATTCCGGGCCGATAGAGACATGATGAGCTCAGCTTGAACTGGGAGGCAACAAAGTTACTTAATTAATTATGAGAAGTTGTAAAGGGATATAAAGAGAGAGACACAAGTATATATAGTTGGATATAGATAGTGAGATACAGTTAAATACAGAGACCGAGGGATGTGGAGAAGTAGTAAAACATGAGAGCAAATTTTTTGAAGAACCTTTAGAACGGAAACAAATTAGTGCATGCTGCTCAGCCACTGTGTCATTACTCTACAGTCAATCTATAGTCCTGTGTCTGGCATTTTTAAATGAAGCATAAACTATTCTTTCAAGTTCTTTAGAAGAAATATTCATCAACAACTATTCGAGGAGTACAGATGCAGAGAGGAAACATAATACTTAAACACTTCGATTTATATCTACAAACCAAGGAGCAATATAAGTTCTATAACTCAACACATCTGATCTAAGAATTATTTGCGGCTGACCTAAATGTCAACTTTATCTGGCACAAAACCTGAAAATAGTTCTCAAAGGAAAGGGAGGCCATTTATCACGGAGACTTATCTAAATAATGATCTAGAAAACATGTGCCATAAGTTTCATATATGAAGATAGAGCAGGAGGGGCATTGGTGCACTACTGTTAGACTCCGATAAGTGAGTGAGAGAAACAACCATGATATAAATATGATAGATTACCAGAGGAGAATGCTCGATTTTAAAGAAAGGAGGTTTAGTTCCAATATTTTTGAATATGTACGTTCACAACTGTCCACGGCTGCGGTCTGAAGAAGACAGGTTTCTTCTATTGAATTGATAAGAGAAAAGAAAATAGCACACACATTTTGAATCACTGAATTACA
This sequence comes from Clusia tigrina, assembly GCA_920105625.2. Classification (NCBI taxonomy): domain Eukaryota; kingdom Metazoa; phylum Arthropoda; class Insecta; order Diptera; family Clusiidae; genus Clusia; species Clusia tigrina. Next base: position 178,031,933 of record OV050033.1, read on the forward strand.
GGTGCAAAGCAAGCAAGGATTTTGAAAGACCACAGTATAGCTTAGGCTGAGGCTCCTCCCTTAGCGGAGGATAGCGCACCCAAAAGACTTTTCAATAGATATGCCCATTGAAGGGTACTTTTAAAATGCAAAGAGAACATTAATTTTCGGTTGCTACCCACACCTCGAATGTGGGTGCCACATAAATCTCAGTGAGTCCGTGAAGTCTTCGCTTATCTGCAAATCTTCCGAAATGGTCTTTCTTGTGCAGCATTCATCTACATAAACCCAATAAAGAATATAAAATGAAATAAAAACTAAAAATCTGCTCGCACAATCAAATAAACTGCGCAGTCATTCTTAATTTCTAGCACCATTTGCCGGGCGCGTTTGTGCTGTTGCTGTCGTCTGGGAGCCCTGGGCATAAAGGGACAGGAACCGACCACCAGCCGCAAATGCGGTAGTAAAATTCCAGAAATTGAAATGAAAATGTTGACAAAAATTATGGCGACATTTGGGAATTCATTTTAATGTGCGCTGCTGCTTTGTTGCCACTGCCACTGCCGCTGCCTCTGCTGCTTTAGCCGCTCCAACCGCCGATCCCGTTGTTGTTTATGGAGACGACTTTGATGTTGTTTTTTTCTTTGGTGTGGCATCCACCCATTGCGCAACAGGATTGCAATTTTTGCGAAAAACTTAAATCCTGCATAATATGCTGGAGCAGTGACAGAAGTCGACGATAGTGGCAGCAATCTACAGAGGCACTACACGCTTTAAGTGCAGACAATTGTTGGGCAGAAGTGTTGTTCGCACAGTTCGCAATTATTTGCTAGAACGCTCATAAAAACTGCCGAATATTTACCCATTTTATGAGGACTTTAACACCCAAATGGCTTCATTCTTCAGTGGCACAACTGGTCGTCTTAGCGTTCACGACTGTCACGAATGTCTGCTGGCATTCTTCAAAGTACCGCATTTGAAAAGCACACCACACTCAGTATAAAAAAGAAAGGAAAAGAACAGTAGCCGAGCTCCGAGAAAAACTTGGCAACACTTGCTTTGAGTTTATAAATGAGACGAGTGGAAGCCTCAGAAAGGACATTCATATACATCCTTTGGGAATGCGCGTTGCACTCAGTTCAGCACTACACAGCTCAGCTCAGCACAGCTCAGCCCAACTCAACTCATCAAAAGAAAGGAAGGAAGCAAGCGAGCAAGGAAGGCACCAAAATAAGTGTTAGCTCTGCTGGCATATGGGCGGTTTGGGGTGTGGAATTGTGTAAAAAGTTACATTTTTTATTTTTAAAGTGCATGAAATGCCCACACACACACACACTAGCATTGAAGCACACACATATTGAAGCGTAAAGAGATACCCATACAAGCACTGTCGCACATCCTGCCAAAGAGGAAACAAATTAAATGAAATGAAGTGTAAGCGAACTTTCACAGCGTACGTGTGCGAGCGTGTGTGAGTGCGTGGGAGCACGTGTGCGTGTGTGGCGGTTTCATCGTGGCAAAAGTACTTTTTCTTTAATTGAAAATTTGTGGTGACTGAACGCTCAAGTGGTCGCTGGCTGTGAATGCTGCTTTGAAATCGTTTTTGTTAATCCTGTCTTTGTGCTAAATATCATTATCACTTTCTTTGCTGTGGACAGGGGGAGGATATGTGTCGCATTTCATCTGAGTTGTGCCATTTAAAGAGAGCTCCCTCTAAACAGTGGAACAGCAAAATTTAAGATTTCAACTGCAGGAAACGCTCCCTCGCTCACCTTTCTTGTGCGCTGACAGTGCCCACGTTCGCTGCGTTTGCTACGAGAAACGCTGCTGCCCGAATGGCGGTTTTTCTGGGCGCTTCTTTCTTGCATATGGCCACAGTAACGCAATAAAAACATCTGAAGTGATTAATGGCACCGAATACTCCTGGCAGCGCAATGAATAGCGAGCGACCAGGATTTTGCGCCACCAAGCAAGAAAATGCTCACTGAAGTGGTGCACACAACGCACCAGCGCAAGAACCAGCCAGTGAACGAAGGAGTGACATAACGACAGCACGACCGAACCGGGAATGATGTGCACTGCAAGCAGCACCAGCAGCAGCAGCAAAAACTGTAGGAAGGAATCCATCTTAGTGGCAGAGAGTAACCCATAAAACACTTGCGCTTGAACAATCCACCGGAGCAGCAGCAGCAATGCCTGGACCAAGAAATAACGTGGGCGAAAATATTATGATAAATTATGGGCGATGAGCGGCGCGGTGCACTGGGGGTTAATTGCAGTGACGTAGTTAATGTGAAACTGTGAGCGCGCGTCGCAAAAAATGGGGCAGTAAAAAATGGAACGGAAAGCAAACAAGTGCTTAAGGCGGGCGGAACGCCACTGAGTAAGACACTGTTCAGCTCTTCCGTCCCGTCCCAACCGCAAACGCAACCGCAGCCACAATTGCTCCAGCAGCAGGCGCACACGTGGCAAGCATAAAGGAGCAGGACACAGCACCTTGCTTTCGGCAACCATCAAACCCTGTGCGAGCGTCAGGTCTTATCAAGAACTTGAGTTATGTACACTGACGACATTCGTGGCAACGTCGTTTTCAGGGCATAATTGACAGCTAATCGATGCGTACATGCAGGCGAACGCACCCTCCCACGGCGCCGTGCCAAGCGTCGCAAGTCTGAAGCGCGCGTTTACTGGAGCGCCACCACCCCGAACGCCCCTCTGACATTTTAATTAACACATTGCGGCAATGTTTCTGACAGATATTTAATTGAGTTCAAATTGATGTCTAGCGATAAGGGTAAAAATTCAAAAACCCGTGCTGCGAAATTTTTCCAAAAACTTTGCCGCAAAATGAAAAGCACTCTGCTAAATTTACGATTTGTTATACCACACGCACACACGCACACATTCACAGTCACTCACACTTTGATTTTGTTTCGCAAGAAGACGCCACAAGCAGACAACCACATATTTAGGACTCAAACTGTGCAATGAAGCATTAATTTAAACATTTTTCGTCTTGACACCTGTTGCCACCACGCAGCCTAAAAAGACAGCACCAATTCATCACAGCCACCGTAACACCATAATCATCGTGAGCAGCGCCAGCGCCATCAGCGTCAGCCGCGTCTCCAGTTGGGATCGCGCCCATGCTGCTGCATCATAATTTCATGCGAAGTGGTAATTAAAATACGTTAACAAATCCTTCAAGCACTCATGTCCCGTTCATGTTCTGCACTGTGACGGCACTTCACTTGCAATTACGCTCGCATTTTTATGTGTGTGCAATTGAATGTATCATGTACCACCTGCCACACGATGAACTGGAGCGTTTACGGCGAGTATGCCAGCATTTTCCGGCCTTTACCACAACTTTCACGGGATTAGCGCAGATTCGTTAGAATCGCTCGGGTCTCCCATTCATGAGTACATGCAGACAATTTGTCAGGAAATAAAGTAGGAAACAAAAGCAATTGCAGAAATTCATGATGGATGAAGCCATATCCAACTATGTAAAGGTTCTTAGAAAGCGGCAAATGTGGTCACTTGCGTAAGAAATTCCCAAGCACACATGTGTGATAGATTGGTTAAATCCAGGATATACTCGTATATGAAGGAGGGCATTAATATGACTGTTATATAATGTGAGCATTTGGTGATAATTCTCTTTGTTTAGAAGGCGGCCGTGACCTGCGAGAAATTGTGTGCTGGTCAGATCGTTACAGAATTAGAGGTGGGGCCTGTTGTCCAGTTTCTTCACAATATTCCATAATTCACAGGCATTTATTAATCTAACAATATGAAGTTTATCTTATTCCAAGGCTTAGGTGTGGATATGGGGAATTCATAATTTATACTTGTACCTAGGGACAATTACAGTTACAACGATTTCAACAAAATGTACTCGCATAACAAATCTACTGCAATGCGTCGTTCCAATGGGAATGAGAGTCATCGAAGCCAATCCAAAGCGGTGGTCGTTGAACATGATGCGATGTAATCAAATTCGCCAATCAAAAGGAACAATAATTTCAATTCAATTCTCTCTGCTTATCAACGCTGTGTTTGTTAATTGGAACGATGGCGGAATGTAAACGAGACTACGAAATGCTGCATGCCATATAAAGCATCACAGCTCAGGCAATTGAGGTAGTTTAATAGGCATTTTTGCGATTGAAGCACCATATGCCACATTTTATTCCAAGGATTAACCATTGTTTCCAAATTTCAGGACATTAACATAGACAGCAAAGCAATATTAATTGCTTGACAATACCTTAGGAGCTGTAGTTGAGTCTACCATGTCCGCTTAAAATGCCTGTGATGATTCTCAATTTACTCCGAGGCATATTTATTAACTCCTTAGCTCTTTTAGGATTAAAAGCTACCAGAAGAGCTTTGGACTGTCTTAATCCCGGAAGAGTTTTCCAGGTTTGACTTCTTTTTGCATCTGTACATTTCTTCAGCAGACCTCCAATGGTATTGGATGATAGTCCACAGAAGGGTTCTGGGCCGTTGAAGTGAGAGGCCGCAGCCTTCCTATCAGCCTTCTTATTTCCCTCTACTCTTAAGTGGCTTGGTACCCACATTAGAGATAGCTGGTTCATACTGCCTAGGGAGTTTAGCTTCCCAATACAGTCCCAAACAAGTTTAGACCTCACTAAGGGTGAGCTGAGACTCTTGAATGCTGCTACTTTCAACATAGTCAAGATATTAGTTTGCATTAAGTCGGAAACAGGATGAGTAGTATGAGTTAACTGTATATACGAGTGGTAGATAAATATGGTGTTATTGATCGTATAGTGTGTCCGCAAACTTATTACACCGGAGTTATTTACTCAGACTTCTGAGACTTAAGTGTGTAGTAAGAAAGGATGGTAAACCTGGATTCATTGGAAGAGGTGGGCTGGCGTTATACTAGAGCTTAGTAATGCTTTCTAGAATGATCAGAGATCATTTTTCGTGAGAAGTGGCGATTCAATACATTAGTGAGAAGGTCACAAATTATTTTAAAAAAGCTCGTATAAACATTTATCTCAGCGACTTTTTCTTCTCAGTCAACTTCCTAACACACCCACCACACATCCTTGGACTTCCCAAAGCGTGGTATTTTGCTTTGCATCACTCTGCTTCTGTCAAAATTCCTGAAATGTTAACACAATTTTCCAGAAGGCCTAAAATTCGTTTGCTCCCAAGCAGTCAGTACCGTTGCCCCTTCAAATTTATTTTATTTCCACATCGTCTCCCACTCTGCAGTCAATTAACAATGAGAGGCATTAATAAATTGAACCAAGTTATGGGAAGCGGTCTTTTGCTCTTGTTTTAAATTTCTTTCAAGCAAGGAGTGCCCTGATTAGGAAAATATTGTGTCAGGACAAGAGTGGAAATGCCAATTAGCACTTTGCTCCCGTTGTTTGTGCCAGGCAGAAGGGGAAGAAGTTCATAGTGGAGTGGAGCAGTGAAATTTCACAACGAACTTTGCTATCAATGGCTTCATTAAATATTCAAAATTCTTGGCTGCTTTCGGTGGCTGCCTCTTAAATGGCGCTTTCATTGCTCCGTGGAGCTGGTGTAGCGGCAAATTGCTTTGAAGCGTTTGTAGCAGATGCGCCACAATTCTCCAGAGAAGAGAGCGTAAATTAACTTCAATTGAAAAGTGTTACAGTTCGTCTTAGTGGTGGCACTCAAGGCAGCTGTAACCACAATATTCAGCTCACTATTCTACGAATCTTTCACTTAAATCCAAACTTGAAAATGAGTTGATAATTGCGTGAATGAATCTGCATACAAAATTGAGTTAATCATTCTATTTGCTCCTTCCTTTGGAGATGTTTCCCGTTGTTGTGAGAATTGTTATTTACCAAAACCTCATAAGTTCCCATGAGAATCATCCCACAAAACTATGAAAATGAACCTTTTAATAGAAATTTGTTGGGAAGAAGTAAACGAAAACATGATTTAAATATGAAGTAGGTTCCAGGAAAAATAATTTGCCGTTAGTGCCTTAGCTTTAAGCTGAACGTTAAGTTGTTTGTATAATTAATTATACCAATAAACATGATATAAAAAAAAAATTTCAGTGGCTCGATAGACACAACATTTATGGAGCGGAGAAGTTGTATGAAAAAGAGATGCTAGCAATACGAGTATACTAAATAATTTTTTGATTTTCCTCAAGTGTGAATACTGCACAGTTTAAATCATTATCGATGATCGAAACCATTTCTGATGGTCATCTTTATAATTAAAGAAGTAAATTTTATAAATCTCTTCTAGTCTTGCAGCCAAAAGTTCTGTTTGGCGGAACTTTTCAGTACTCTGCTTATTGACTCTGTTGGAATTAGGTACACAGGACACTCTTTCAAACAAGTTTGAACCCTTTTCCGTTGCCACTTGTCTTTGGGCTTACTGTCAGATGTCAGGGATGTCATCTGACATCAATTGAACAAATGAACAAGTCTGTAAATAGGCAATATGAAGCAAACTTTAAATTGATTGTAAGGGTCTTTTGTTCCAGCAATTTCACTGACTCCACAAATGCAGAAATTTGCAACAGTTGAGTACTTCAATTCACTTCCTAGTTAACAAGGAGTTGCTGATACATTCATACCAGCATGCAGAGTCATTCTTGTATTTTCTATGTATAATCTGGCTTCGATTCGTTCCACAGTTTCTCCCACATCAGAAACTGCTCAAAAGCGTTTTGCTATATTTCGTTATGAAGCTCACATACAAAATGTTCCAGATAACAACTCAAATGAGTTGCTCCAATTAGTGCCAAACGCCCACAACGAAGCACTTGTCAGGGCGGTCATGACTTTCCCGGCGTTTGGAATTGCTTTGCATTGACAGCATCCCGGTTCGTTTGTGCATTTAACATGCAAATGCATGTGGCGCTTTTGCCACTTAAGAATTGATTATGACATCGTTGCAATTCGCACACTATCAAAGGCACACCGCTGCACACAGACACACACTCCCATATAAGCCAAGTCCAGGCTGGACAGGGCCCTTTGGACATTAGACTATTTTCGTGTAAGCTCTCGCTCTGGCTCTGGTTCTGGCTTTGGCTTTGCTTTGCTGGACATTAATGCCAGCAAGTTAGCAGCTTATCGAACGAGGCACGTCTGCGCTGCAGTAAACGTTCGTATTTAACTTTGTGCAATACTGTTGATATTTTGGCATACTGTAAGCAAATGTGGCCGGTGAACTCCTTACCAGATTTCATATACTCGTACTATCACTCCTCTGAGCTCCTTGGATACGAATACTGTTTTTGTTGTAGTTTGTTTTGCTGTCTACGTACTCGTATTTAAAGTTTTTCTACCTTCTTAATTCACGTTTGAGTACGGATACTTGTGATGCTGCTCAGGTTTGTCCTCCTTTTCAAGGATTTCTGTCATTTCTTGTGTGTTATTTGTTATTGTTGCTTCTTGTTTTCAGTAGCTTTTGTTTCTATGCTGGTGTTGTTGTTGTTGTTGTTGCCTTTTGAAATAGCAACGCTTTAAGAGCGTTTTCTCTGTTCTAGCTCTTCTTTTACTTGGCTACATATTTATAGCATGCCAGCTACAATCCTACCTCAGAGCACTTAATATGTAAAACATGAGCCTGTGTCAGTTGGTCAGGCTGGAAGTCTACCTGCACGGCTGCCTGTGCTTCGGTCTACACGTATGTCTGTCCATATGTCGTCTGTCTATGCGCCTGTCCGTGTGTCTGTCCGTGCGTCTGTTGGTACGTCTGTTGGTATGGCCGTCGCCTTTCCATATCTGTCTCTCAGTCAGTCACTTAGTCAATCATTTCACCCAACACATCTCTTGTCCTGCATTATTTAGTGGCTATGTTGCACGTCAGTTTCGTTACGTATTTGTCACTCGAGCCCCACGTACGAAGCGGGTGAGTGTGCGAGTGGGCGAGGGAGCGAGTGCACGGCGAATCCCTCACACACAGTGTGTCCTGTGAGCAGCTCAAGTGCTTTGCTACTGTTTTTAGGTTTCTGTGTAAGTTTAAGTATTTTTAAGCAATTTCGTAAATTACATTTTCTTTTTTTCAGCTTTATTTCTTTCCGTTTGTGCCCTGCTTGAGGAGCATTGTGCGCACTGAAGTATGAGTTTTTTCTTTGCAGCATCGTTGAGGTGGTCTCGTCTTTGTGTACATTTTAATTTTGCAAGACATGTGTCCTTCAGTTGCCTGATTGAATAGCTGTGAAATGTGGACTGAAGCTTTAGTAAGCGTTCGCAACTGGAAACTTGGTCCCTGGCAGAATTGTGAAAATTTAAATTTTAGTTATGGTAATGAAGCCTGTGAAATTATAGTCAAGTCCCCTTGTGAGAATAATATGTAAGGTGGGCGTAGGATACGAGAATCACTTCGTAAACTTAAAACAAGCGAACAAAATTTGATGTAGCCTATACCAGTGCGTTATAAACAAATGGACTCACAGCGAGTTGTATCACTAGTGTTGCCAGATGAACCCACACCGAGACCACGATCTGTGGTTAGTGAGTGTACCCCTATTTGCTTGCAAGTAGACTCAATTGAAGCCCACCATAAGGAAACAGGTTGGAATTAGTTTTACTACACGTGACACTCTCTCATTTCGGAGTGCCTCTGAATTATTATAGAGCTCGTACGTCTACTCAACTATTAGCACATCATTCCCTCCAGTTCTCAACTGATCCTTCGGCAATTATTCAAATTGCTCGCTGGTGTTTTTACATTATTTGTACTTTCACACACAACTTTAGTGCATCAATTTAAGAAATTCCAGTTTTCCCGCTTGTGTCTTTCTTTGACGTCTCGGCGTAGTTTGTAACAAAAAATGATTATCGCAAAGCGAGCTGCATACCAAATTGCATTGTAACACTTAATAGCATAGCACACAAAATTTTGCGGAGCTCCAGCCCGCCAGCACAGTGCTCTCCCCCGCATGCAGAACACAATCGCTTCAAGTGCATGCAAAATAAAACAAGACACATGCTTTACAATAAATAAAGAGAAAGAAGAATATAAAAATGAGAAAAAGACAAAAACAAAGAAAAAAATAGAGAAATTGCATATTCATCCAAAGCAACATCTCCACAAAGGATGAAACAAAATGCCAGTTTATTATGCATGCATATCCTGTGCGCGTTCCACTTTTGAGTTGCCAGTTTTTCATTACTTTGGATGCGAGAATTCCTGGCTGCTGCTCTGCTCGCTCCGCTGCATTATCATGGCTGTGCTCGAATTGTTCGAGTTGTTCGCTTTAAAATTTCATTATGCCATAATGTCTTTCCTATGCATTAAATTGCTGCTCAAGTCGTCGTCTGTCGCTGCTGCTGCTGCTGCTGCTTGGAAACCTGGAGCTGTAAACTTGTCGACGTGCATCATGTATCGTTCGTCTTTGCTCTGCTCTGCTGTGCTCTGCAGTGCGCTCTGAATCTGGTTGGTGGTCTGTAATTGTTGATTGCGTACGTGTCGTTGGTTTACTTTTCCCTTGTTTTATTTAATTTTTTCTCTTTTTGTTTGCTTTTTGTCTAAACTTTTTCATTTACAGCTTGCCAGGACGTTTCCTAATTCAATGCACGAGCAACGAATTGAAAATATGTACGATATATAACGACACAAAATGGTTTACAACAATTTGCCAAGTATGACAAAGCGAGCCAAGCTGCTCAGTTGCACATGCATTGGCAGACTTTGTGGCACACGTGGAGGAGGTGAAGAAGTGACTGTACTCTGCAAAATTGATGCTTATGTGTACTTTAGGTATGTTAAAGGGAAATTAATAGCACAAAGTCAGCTTAGCATTAGAAAAGGTAGCAATGAGACATGTCCGTACAATGAGCTCATATCGTTCTCAGTGTAGCGAAGACTAAATGAACATAAGACTGCAAGCAGTACTTCGTAAGTCCACGTAATTAGATATTTAATCCGCATAATTGTGTGGTCAGAAACATTGCGACTTCTCTTTCAAAGCACAGTGGAAGCCTCTTATAGTAAAATATAGCAGAATACACCAGGGGACTTCTAACATCCTGCACAGAGATTTAAGAAGCGAAAAAACTGCAATTGCCGCATGTGAGTATGAGCGAATTAAGTCCAGAATATGCAAATAAGCCACAAATTGTGATGACGTTTCGGTTAAAGCCTTGTTTGCGAGGAACGAGAGAATATTGTCGTTACGTCATAATCAACCGTAACTGTCCTAACTCCATTTTAAGAAGACGGAATATCTATGTCCACTTCTTTCATAAGCAATAATAACTATGAATAGAATTCACATTCATTCAAAGGGCACAAAAGTGATGAGCAGAAGCATGAACTTTGTTGTCGTAGGGAATAAAGCAATTGAACTGATATTTTTGTTATATAGAGAACAATTGAATAATTTCCCAGTTTAAAATTGATCGAAATGATTGCTTTGTTAAAATTCCTGGGCTACACTAGGTTGCACGCCATGAAAAATATTAATAAATCATGACTAAGTCACTGTAGAAGAAAGCCGACACATTTCTGAACGTACATTGCTTATGTTCGAATAATGTTTGCTTCAGAGACACTCATTACTTTGGAAAGGATACCGAAATGTTCCAACTTTATCAAATCCATCTGCTATCTGTAATGGTAAAGAAACGATCTGACAAAATTTATTGTAGAAAACTACGAAACTTTTTGAATAGTTGAGATTCGAGCCAAGACCAGCATGCCAGAAGTTATGTATAGCAGGCCATAGTTCTAGGATACGTACAGAGCATACTTGTGTAAAGTTTCACCTTTACTTTTAATAGTTTATATAATTATTATTATTACTTGAAAAACAATAGCTTTTACATCGTAAGGGGAGCACTAGCTGCCAGGGCCTTCAGCTCATAGTTTATATATTTGGTAAATTGAAAGGATATACAAGAACTTCTTCGTTACTATATTTAGTCACGTACGTAAAGTTTCAACTTTACTTTTAATATATTTATGTCTACGCGTCCCAAACGCGAACGTTCCAAGTACGAACGATCCAACCGTCACTGAAGGACTCTTATGAAGTTGCTCAGCTCACAGAGTGTATTATGTCGTCATCGCTTTTAATATAGTCTACGCGTCCCAAACGCGAACGTTCCAAGTACGAACGATCCAACCGTCGCTGAAGGACTCTTCTGAAGTTGCTCAGCTCACTCATATCAGCTCAGGTCACACAGTATATTATGTCGTCATCGCTCGACTAATCGTTGGTTGCTCAGACTTGTTTGTACTTCATTGTTTATTTCCACAATTCGTAGACTTTTCTTAATGAGGTATTGGGCTGGAATTACTTTTCCCATCATCCGTTCTACAAATACTTTTTATATTTCCGATGGTATATCCGACAGAGATATTGGCAAGTTCCTCGCAAATATTGTAAGATTCCTCGCAGATGTTTAACAAGTTTTCGTGGTTCCATTTCCCGATCGCTAAGCTAAACAACAAATGACACAGATAATTCAGGTCATGGTAGTCTGCCCTTTAAATTTCATCACGCTTGAGGTACCAGTTTTGCCACTGTATCAGATAAACTCAATAGATCGTAACTCAATCACTATCTAATGCAGATGTTCAACAACTTCTTGTTTTTTGTAAATCAGGAGTTTTGGGTAAAACCAAACTTAAAACTTTCCTAAAATTTCGAATACAATTTAAAGTATTTCCCCCCCATTCGGCACAGTTCATCAATTTTCATTTAACATGTACGGGAAGAGACTTGCTGCTTCGCATAGTCTTACACACTAATGTCAGTGTGAATACTTTCAGCTGCCACTTACCACATGCCACATGGCAATAAGTCCCATGTTGGCTGACGTCGATGGAGCTGCTATCAGCAGTGCCAGTAGCAAAACAGGGAATCAACGAAAATCGAACGCAGCTAGCAAATATCAGGGGTTACAACTGAAGTGAAAATGGGGGAAAACGGTGAAACAATGGCAGAAGGGATACAATTACCTTTCCGCAGGCACTGCCTACACTCGATTTTTGCGATAGCATCAACAACAGCGTCAACAAAGCAACAGCCACAGCCGCCCCCATGCCATGCTCTTAAGCACGAAAGGGTGTTGCTTTAATGGCAGCTAATCTCAGCCGTGACACATGTAGCTGCAGATTCGTATATGGATATTGAGCTGTCTGGAGCGCGGCCTTTCAAAACTAAACCGAAAGCACGCAACGCATTCTCCTGCGTTACGAGAGATAAGCGTGTACGATCTCAAAAGTTGCAATCAATAAAACACACAAATGGAAGTCAAATAAAAAGTAAAAGGATAACATCAGCCCCGGCGGCTCTCTTTTCCCGGCAAACAGTCAACAATGGAAACAACACCAACAACAGCAAACATTAAGGCCCGCTGCTGCCAACTCACGAAAGTCCTTTAACTGTTTAATGTGGCCGGGTCCATACACAATTTCAGTTCAGGCATCGCTGGCGGGAAAGTGAGAACGTTTGCGTAGGGCTGTGTGAGGGCGTGAGTGAGAATGAGCGCATAAATCACATCAATCCGCATGCCGAATTTCAGCTCAAGTATTACAATCGTCGAGGTGCGGTTTGCAACTGGAATTGCAACTGCAGCCACACCAACCACACCAGCCAGCCCCTCAGCCTCTCAGCCGCCCAGGCGCACGGAACAGCACTGTAATTAGAGTGGTACGTGGCAATGGGTGTGGCATAAACGGCCGTGACTTATGTGGTGCTAGTGCGCTGCTGCACTGCTCATGTTGATGGCCATAATAACAGTAAAATGATTTTCTCGCTCTTCAGTTGGCAGCGCAAACGCCAGCCACACCACCAGAGGCAGTGCAAGTGCAGCCTTCCGCTCAAGTGGATTTTTTATTGCAGCACATTCCGACATTTAAATGTAATTTCATGTGCGATTTGGTGTTGCAAAATGGATTCCACTGACAAAACAATGCCTAAGTTGAGGCGAACTGCACTCGCTCGTACGTTTGCAGCACTTCCGTTTCCTAAATACTTTGCGAGCGAGTATTTATGTGCATATTTGTGTGTATGTGTGTGTGTTTGTGTGTTTGGATGTGTGTGTGTATGTGTGGTTGTGTGTCTGCTTGTGTTGGTATTGCTGTGCCGGTTTATAAAGTTTCCACTTTGGAACTTAACATTGAGGCGTAGAGATGGATGCGGACGTGCAGCATAGCTGACCGCCCGACCAAGTAACTGACCGACCTCCTTGGAGCACATCGTGCCGGCCTGTTAATAAATGTGTGTGTGCATTTTGCAAAACTTCAAAGCTCTCGAAACTTTCAAAGTTCTTATTTTAATTGAGTATACAAGCCCAGTTGCCAGATTAAGCAAACTATTGCAATGCACATGGAATTTTAATCCTTGCCTCCATATGCGAGTAGTCGGGCCAGTTGGTTTCTTTATTTTTGTTGAGCTGGCAAACGGCTGCCAACGTTTGAGCAAAGTTTTCTGTTGCGTAATGGGCTTAGCCTGGTCAGCTCAACAATGTTTCAAGACTTGCGAAATGTCTTCAGCAACAATGCCGGACGCAGCACAAACAGACCAAAACCCAATACTAATGGTCATAGAAGATTCATACATGAAGTGAGCGATTAAAGTTGGTCTACAAATATGCTAAAAGATAAAGGATTTTTAGTTACTGGCCAAACGGATGGACGGACGGACAGGCAGCTTGGGCATATAAATCCAAGCTAAGTGCTGATTAAGAGAGTAATACTAAAATAATGCGTAGGAACGAAATTCACTTAACTTAAAGAAAGGGATTTGGGGAGTTCGAAAGGCCACACTGAAGGTTTGGTAAGCTGTTGGGTGAGTAGGGCCCAAATGTGATCGCCACCCATGTAGCGTGCACATGAATCTGGTGGAAGTGCCAAAGGGTTTGCAGAGTCTGACTTTTCTCATTTTCAAAGGGAAATTTACTCTGCTTCACTACCAGTGCAGTGGACTACTACTGCACAGAAATATCCCACGACAGTCACTTGAGGATGGTATCGGAATCCTCTATATAAATATAGGCATTACCTGAGATCGATACAAGGTTCTTGGGACTGATACAGGTACTTGTATAACAGGGAATAGTGAGACTATCAAAGTTTATGTTAAATAAAGTTCTCTTCTATATGGATACAAGGATACAGTGTACAGAAAAATGGTATACGAGTATGTAACTACTAAGGTCGTGTTTTAATTGTATCCCCTTTATAAATAGATCATTTCAGCAATATCCGGGTGTATCTCGCAGTCGGCTTAAGCCCAACTTATATTTCTTTATTTCCGTTTAAAACTCCCTGTAGAAGGTTGCATCATTCGATTAGTGCCTTTTTGAAGATAAGAAGTCGATGGGGAATACCCCGGAAGATAATCAGGAAGTAGAATGGGAGTACTCCAGAATTGCTTGTACACATAAATTGAAAGAAATATTTTTACATTTGCTTTTGTGATCATCGCGGTGAATGTATTTCCATGAGTTGCCATAATTTAACTTCCTATTCAAGTATAAAAAGTATGTGATATATGGCAGAGCTAAACCTCAGTTCATTTCCTCCCTCGCAATCCTCACAATATCCTGGTTACTAGAAATTTCAATACTTCCAAAGTCACTTGCAGTTACTTTCTGAGTACAGGCTAAAATATGTATTCTTGCTTCCTTAATTAACATCATATCTAACTTGTATTAGAGATGGTTCGTAAATTCTACGGACCTTGAATTGCGTAGAGGACATCAATCTCTACAGCTGAACTCAAGCTTTGAACAGAAGAAGAATTGTTATTTTTTTAAACCAAACTTAAGCAAAGATTAAAGCATATGAGCCCGTCTTAACCACCAACATCTGAGGAGGAGTGTGTTCTCCACAAACAGTTCAGACAATTTTAACAATTCCAGCCCAGCACAGCGGAATACGCGCCAAGACACTCGTGAAATCATACACGAGACAAAGCGGCAAAATTAAAAGTACGCCGCAAAGAATCGTTGGTAAGGACAACAAAAGCCACGACATAAGACCAACAAACACAACTGTCACGCAGAGTCTGTCACGACAACAACAACAAATAATAATAACATGACAAACGCTTGCCTGACAAGCGAAGCGGCAGAGGATACAGCTCCGGCTCCAGCCACGGCTCCATGTACGGTTTTGGCTCAGGTGCAACTTTGTGGGTTTCATTGCAATTGGTAGCATTGCTGCACTGCCACGACGCTCGTAGCTGACACAAACAAAGTTTCTCATTTTGCCTTCCAATGCACATAAAAGCCAACACAAATAATCACGCACATACACTCCCACCAGCACACATATATACACACGAGAAAGACAATGCTCGGATCATATCCGCTCAACCCACCTCTGCCTCCGCCTCCGCCCGGCAACGCTGTTGGCAAACTTGGGCGACACTTCTTAATTGAAAATTAAAAGTGACGTGAATGGGAAACGGCAGCAAATGCGCTTGCAGCAAACTTGTCATGATGACTTCTGAGATTGGGAATTTCGGGATCAATTGGGATTCCAGCGGCGGCAACAACAACAAACAACAAAACTTTTCACACAAAATATCATCATAAAAGTTTGCTTAAGTTTGCAATTAAATTAATTTTGAAGTTTGTCTTGCTCGCTCGCAATGTGAGTGAATTGTTGCACAAAACGACCGTAGTTGCGGAGCAAGCAAGGACGGGGCTGAGCGGCAAGCCAACGCATAAAAGGTGCACTCGTACGCTTCTGAGTGGCTGGGGTGCGTTTGAGCAACACGAACATTACATGGAAATCTGTGTAACTGTGTGCGTCAATGGAAGCTGTTGGCTCTGCAAATTGAATACTTGCGTGAATGCAAATGTGTGTGTGGATATGTGCGAGTGTGTGTTTGCTTGTGAAAGTCTTTGGATGTGTGTGCTTACATTTCAGACCGAAACTTCCCAAACTGCAGTTGGCACAAAGTGTATCAGCAGGCAAATTGTGTTCTCCAGTTCAGCATTTGCACCCCAGTTGTTGTTGATTTGCTTGTTGCTGTTGGTGTTGCCGTTGTTGTAGCTGAGATTATTGTTGTTCTTGGTGCTGTGGGTTTCGGATATTCATGGTCTTGCTGCAGTATCTGCTGCTGACATTTTATTGTCTTTTTGTGTCCCGTTTATTACGGGTAAAATTATGCAGAAGGTGTTCGTGTTGCCCGTAAGCCACATCCACATACTCGTGCAGCAGCAGCTCAAGACTGTGGCATTTTTGAAAACGTGCACATTTTTACTATTATTGCTGTTGTTGCTATTGTGGCTGTTGTTGTGTTTGCTGGTGTTGCAAGGCAGCATGTGTCGAATGTGTTTGCAGTTGTAAAATTCATTCAGATTTTACAGCATTGATTTTATTGTGTGTCAAATTGAAACTTATTGAAAAATATCATAAAAGCAAATTTCGGTGTGCGTGTGTTTGGCTCTCGAAGTTTCCTAAGGATAATCTGTTTACAATGTATGCAAAACGTATTCTAAGTAATCCTTTTAAAATTAATTAAATTTCACTTTACTTAATATCGGAATTTCCCTCCTGCAACACTGAGTCCCTTTACTGCTCGATAGGAATGCCATTAGCCAAACAGAAAGCAGTGCCACACAGCAAGGAGCAGTCCCAAGGGTATTTGCGTTAACCAACTGTGCTGATAGATGGATTACAAATAACGCAGTGGCCGAGTGGCTGCTTCAATTGCGTTTACTAAACTTTAAACAAAAAATTGTGTTTACATTCAAAGGCGAATAAATACGACATCGAAATTAAATGAAATTTAAAGACTGCTGGAGTGATACGAAACGTTTACTTTGTTCTGCCTTTATTTGTATTTACTGCTACTTCACGGTTGCACAGTAGCTTCTCTCAGTGTTTCATATCAATTGGCGATTCGAAAAGTGCAACCGACGATATTCGTTTACTTTAAAGTGCATAATAGCAACCAAATTGGCCGCAGATTCGTGTGTGTGAGTCGCAGAGTCGGATTCCCAAGTTGAAATGTGTACCTTTCTTTGACCCACTCACAAACACACATGCATCCCCAGCTGAAGCCACTTTGCTATCACATTTGTTTGGGCACCACTCTCTAAGTTCATTCCCTTAAAGTATTTTCGTGTACTTCCACACTGGGAACAACTTCGAATGCTATTGACGGCAGCATAAAGGCATGTGCGCTTCGTCTTTATTGAGTGAGCAAAGTAATAGAAACACAACAGAATGCCGAACAGCCACAGCCACGGCCAAAGTGAAAGTCAAAGAAATGGCTTCAGTTGAATATGCAACTGCCACAAATGCTCTGAAGTGCTGCTCTGTTGGCGTTGGTGGCAGCATTCAATTGTAGCATGCATTTGGGATGCGCGTCGAGTGGCAGCGGGAGTTCACTTTTGCAAATTGTTTGCAACGAGAAGGCAAAGATTCACTCAACCAGTCAGTCGGTCGTTTCGTTGGTCTGAAGCACTCTGGCTTAGTCGCTGAGTCACTCGCAATACATTTGTTTGCTCAAGTGTCACGCTGCAAGTCAGTGCAGTTTATTTTGCTGAAGCTAATGTTGAAATTTCAATCTGTTTATTGTGCGGAGCGAGCGGAACTTCCTGCTTAGGCATAATTCAAACAAAAAATAACGAAAGTGAGTAAAAAATTGCATATTTGGTAATATTGCACACAGCCACTGAGGCGCAGGAACGATGCATATTCTGCATTTCCATTTGCGCAGCACATTTGGCCTAATTTGTCAAACATAGTGTGGCCCAGCGAAAGGAATTGTTGCGACAATGCAGCTGAGACAGGGAGCGCTGTAGACGCGAACAGACACACACTCACACATTGACATAAACACGATTTCTTACACATTCCACTGCTGCACGATTTGTCAGCCATTTTCGGGAAGGAAACATACGCAGCAGCTCACATTTCATCATCATATCCTGCAGCAACTTCCGTTGACGCAACTGCGCAATTTCTTTGATTGCTGTGTCTCTTTTCTCTCGAGCGTTGCAACTGCGCCAGCCAAAGGAAGTGCATTCCGCTAAGACGCATTCGTGGCACTTTGTATCTGGCAATATAATTTATTTAATTAATGATACAGCCAGGCAGCTCCAAGGCAGCCAGCTGCTCCACTGTCGTCACCACGTATTTGCCACACGTTCGCTGTACTATCAAAAGTGCGCGCGTCTCTATAAATATATATCCCCGCGTATGTGTCGATGCGTTCGTTTGTGTGTGTGTTTAGGTCCTTCAATACAGTCCTTGAAAGAGCTGGCATAGAAAGAGCTGGTGCAGACCAAGTGAAATGTTCGTATTTCCTATGGCGCTGTGTGTGTGTGTGTTGTTTCTTAAAGCGGCGCACAAGTCGAGAAGTTCTTGGTCGATGGAGAAACGCAGCGCTGGCGGTGGTTGTGGCACAATTTTGTAGCAACCTGTTGGGAAAAATTAAGTAAAATGTGCCACTAACGCATTAATAAATTTATGCAATGCCTTTTAGCGTAATTGTTTCAACATGTACCCGCCTCACAGCCACCGATCTTCCGAGCCTGGCGTTGTGGCACGCAATGTGGCGTATAAGTAAATGCCGCAGCAGAAGCTTTAAATGCGATATGATAAATGGTGAATGCAACACAGCAAATGCGGCTGCTGCAGCCCTCCAAGCAGTGCCAAGTGTGAAAGAGATGTTGCTGGTGCTGTTGTTGTTGCCGTGTTTAAGTCCATTTTAAGTACGCACGCACAAGGATATTTATCACACAAAGCATGCGGCACTAAAGTCACATGCAAATTATGGTCCGCAATTGTTTGTCAGTGTTATGCAACATTCTCGTGTGTGCGGCGCTCTGGTGTGGTGAGCTGCCAGTAACGGTGCTCACACTCACGTGCAGGCAAGTGCACATTCTCATGTGGACACCACACATGAGTACACTGGTTGCTGTTCCTGTTGCTATTGCTGCTGCTGTTGCTCTGAGTAATGGCGACTTAAAGTGTTGTTGGGCTCGTTGCAAAACAACGCAAATTAAGTGGGACATGCCATACACACACACACACACACACACACACACACACATGGACAAACCCGCACAGATAACACACACATACACACGTACGAGTGCATTAACATAGCAATCCTGCGCAACCAATACGCCGCATTGGTAGCATTTGCTTGGCTGGCTCTTTAAATTGATTTTAAATTGTTTTTAAATAGTTTTCAGTTTAATTAATGATCCAGTACGGAGGTGGTTCCCCAATCATTACGCAATATAGGTATTCAATTACAAATGACTCTGCAACACTTACCGACAGGACTTTCTTCATTCCAGAATGAATCGTCCAGGGTGTAATCAGCCTCTGCAAAAAAGAGAAGTGAAAAAAATGTCAGAAAAATTCATTGCTAACATTTTACAAAAGATCACAAAATATCCAAAATGAATGCAGCGACTTTGCAAGGATGCATTGTTCTCAAACGAACTTATTAAAACTGTTTTGGCAACAATTCGCCACCTGACTTGGCATCATTAAAATTTCGATTTGCTGTTGAAATTTGAATTCTCGAATGCTACAGCAAACTAATTAATCCGAAAGCAATCTCGAATTCAAAACAACTGCAACAACAACAACAAAAAGTGCATATTGCACAAGAAGCAAAGAAAAACAACAATATGTCCCGACAACAATAGTCATAGTAATAATGACAACAACAACAAAAACTATGCCAGAAACAAGAAAACTCATAATAATGAAATTAGTGCGAAATGCATTCGCAAATGACGAGTGAAGTGATTTTTGTTTTTCTCCCAACTTCAGCGCTAAAATTTCAATCAAAATCCTCAACAGCAGGGCCAGAAACAACAACAACAACAATAATAATAACAGCGCCAAGACCAGAACCCACACCAGCAACCCAAAGGGAGGAACAATAAAATTTGCTTAAACTGCTCCAACAAAAACTGCGAATTATCATAATTGTTTTTGTTTTGTTTTGCTTTGTTTTTGTAATTGCTTTTTTGTTGTTATTCTACTGTTGTTGTTGGTACGCAAAGCACTCTCCTGAGATTCCGTTTCAAATTTCAAAAAAGGGTATGCCAAGAGTAGCGCTCCGAGATTCAATTAAGAATATAATTCATCATTGGCGTGTGTGCGCTTGGCTCAGCTGCACTGGGCCGAGCCGAGCTGAGTTGAGCTGAGCTCGTGCTCGGTTTTTGCGGCTCAGGTGCACTCAAGGATTGCGCTATTTGAAGCACGGATAATTTAGAAGAAAGTGGTTTGCCAAGCATGCAGCTGTGTTGCTGCTGCTACTACAGCTGCCACAGCTCCAGCTCGAAACCTTTTGTTTTAAAAACGGTTTTTTGGTAAGTGCACTTCCGAACAACTCCTTCACACCCAATTCGCTAGTGAAGCGCTTGCGGTGGCCCCTCCTTACAGCAGAGAGTGAGAGTGCATTTAACGCTTACACGGGTGTTGGGGTGTGCAATCGCAGTTTGCTCCGGAGTAGCGACAGCATCAGCTGCAGAGCACTTTCCAGCTCGAAATAAATGAGATTGTGGTGGGGCGTTTGAAAGCATTTTGGTAATTTTAGCACAACGTCTCTGGCTGGTGGCATTGATACCAATCAGCAAGTGCGCATTGGCATGCAGCTACTGCAATTGCAGTTGAGAATAGTGCAGCTGGCGTGCCAGTGGTTAGTCTTATCAAGCTTTGTTTCTGTTGCAGAGGGGAGCGGAACGCACGTAGTCACAAATGAGAGATGGCTTTGCTTTGGCAGGAAATAGTTAAAATCTTGACTCATCGGAATAGCAACCATTTTGCATCCACATAAAATATCACATCAATTTAACGCTGCTACTACATTACTCACTTCCTTAGCACCCGAGGTATACCAGAGCAGATGGTATGCCAGTGCCTTCGGTGTTATTACTCAATATTTGAGATAAGCTTTTTATATAATTAAAAAGAGAGAAGTGTAGAATCCGTTCAGTTACTACCTTGCCACCACTTACTGTGTGAACTCGGGCACATGTGACAATCCAATATGCACATTGGCCATTTGGACAAGCAGCACTGAGCCTAGTCTGGTTTATGCTCTGCCTCAAAATTAATTTAAAACAATTCACACAGATCTGTCTGACAGGCGTTAAGAAACTGCATCCAGTTGAAGAAGAGCATAAACTCTCCTGCCACAAAAATTTCCAATTAATCTTTCCTGCAACTGCTTTTATTGCACAAATGCTTTAAGCATTTAATTCACACGCCCCCCGAATAATTCATATGCACTGTGGCAACAATGGCCTGCAGCTTGTCAGTGTAACTTCTGTGAGGAATATATTGCTCTGACAAATGCTGCAATGGCACTGCCAGCTCCTCCGTAGCGGAACGAAGCAGGACAGCGCCGTAGCTAAGCAGCCATTAATCACCTGCACAGCCGAAACAATGCTACCCTGCGGCGCCCACGCTGTTTGTGTTCGCTTGCAAATCGTTCCTGATGATAGCTTTGATAGCTTTGATTTATCTGCAAGAAATCGCAGAGCATTCAAAGTGCATTTGCTGTCATCCGACAGCGTGCTCAACAAGACGGCGTCCGTCTTGGTTCGTTTACGTGAATTGCCGTGCGAAACCGAACAATTGAGGTGCACAAATCTGTGGCATGAAAAGCGCGTAGCTCAGCAACCTCGGCTAACCAAGGCGCACCTCAGCTGAGGCGGGGAGGGTGTGATGTAACCGCAAAGCCATTTAAGCAGGAAGTTTACATGCACACTTGCAGCCGGCGACTGTCGGAACGTTGTGAGTGTGTGTGTGTGTGTGTGTGCGTGCAGCTAGTGCTGCACGTGTCTGCCAAACATTTTGCATTTGACGGCAGCCACGGAGCTTACAGCTGTGCCAGCGACTGTCGCAAATCCACTTTCAATTCCAATCAGATTTATGTGTGATTCAAAAATCTATTTCACGCTCAAATTGACTTTGAATTTAATCCTACCAACGCCAACGCCAACGCCACCGCAACGGCAGCGCCCGGCAGCAGCAACGGGAGGTTCAATTACAGCGGTCGCAGCAGGGGCAGGGGCAGGGGGCGTAAGTTTGTCGTCGGCACGTTTGCAGAGTTGCCCATTAAATTATTTATTAGCTTTGATTTTGATGGATTTGGAAGCGATTTCGGTTGCGTTTGCATCAATATCGTTCCGTGCACACTCGCCCGCTTATGAGTGCATGTGTATGTGTGGGTGTGCTGGTTCTGCTGTCAGCGTGCATTCCGCTACGCAGCACATATTTCATGTGTGGCATGTTGCAACATGCTCTCTGCTTATTCGGGCGTTGCAAATTTCCAATAAATATTCACTCAAATTTCAACAATTTCCCTGATTTGCGTAAATAGATACGCTTGCACATCCGTTACTTTAAATTTGAATTAAATTGAATTGAATTCAATTCAATAATCCTGCTAGGAATTTCGTGCTGATTAAATGATTAGATTCTGTTGCCGTTGCCTTTAGGGAGCTGTTTACAATTTCCAGTCGGAGCCTGAAGACGCACCATGCAAATAGTTCATTAAGCAGCCAAGTACATGCACAGCGGTGGCTTTAAACCTGCGTGTGTATACCTGAAACTTTCTTACTGAGCCAGGAGGATTTTGTGGCAGTTGGAATATTCGAAAAATGTTTCTAATCCTCCAAAATTTGCACCTCTAGGAATTGCGCCATTCTCCGTGGCACACGAATTCCATTACACTATCAGCCCATTTCATTTTCCGCTGTCTTATCTGCTTAGTTAGTGCCTTTCCGTCCGTTCGAGTGCCGTGGCCCGGTCGCTCCTTTGTCTCTCATTAAATACGTCAAATTATTCATGAAGTAAAATTAAATACCCGGAAATATTATGTGAATTTTCAGCACCTTTTTCAACGTAATGACTGCGGGGAGCAGCAATTGCGTGCATCGGCCTCCCTTTACCGCAATTTCAACTAAGCACCCAGCACCGAGCACCGAGCACCGAGCTCCGAGGACACAACTCAGAGTAAAAATGGCGCTCCGCTGTCGTGCGAAGTTTAAAAAATTAAAGCATCTTTTATGTATGCAACATTTTAAGGGTGACAAAGATTATTTCGAGCAGCTCCTTAGACAAAAGCCATTGCCAGCGCGCAAGGAGCTGCTGCAAAACTATTTATTTCTTGCCTGCCGCTATTGTGATGCCCCGAAACCACTCTACGCCCGGCCCTGTGCCTTGTGCCCTATTTTCGCACAGTCGTTGAGTCGCTGTGACGTTGTGGCCCATAACAAAGCAGATCGCTGGTAAACTGTGTGTGGCAGGCTTGTGCTGTGACTGTGTCCTGTATGTGGGGTATGTACGCGCCACAACGCCCCGTTTGCTACATTACTCACATAGTGCCACCTACTTTCCGGCTGCTGCTACCACTGCCAGTTGCTATTGGCATGTGACAGCGCCAGGGCGACGCAGCAAAGACAATGACAACGGCAAATTAAAGGATTAACAAAATCCTCACTCCGCTCAGACTCAGACTTTCCAGCCCTCCCTCCCTCCTATACGACGCCATTTTACTGGCTGGTCCCTGCGTTTGTTGTGAGCCTCGCAAAGAAACCAGAAAAATTATGCAAATTCTTGGCGCTTCAGATTTCTGCCGCTGATGCGAAGCCACTCTGGCCTGCCCTGAACCGCCCTGCCCCTAGCTGCCTTTTCGCGCGGCTCTTGCTTATCGCTGCACTTGAGGAGTGAGTTTGTTTGTTTTTCTTTCTGTGTGTGTGTGTTTGCAGGTTTTTCACATCTTCTCAACTTCTCGGAACTCTACACAACTCCTTCCTCAGCATTTGTCGTTATGAGTGTTGTTGGGGTTTCAGGGTTAATTTCGGTATTAATTCGTTCAGTCAGTAAAAAATTGTGTTAAATTTTGTGGCGTACATGGAAATTTTAGTTTAGTTCGCTTTCGCTTTTGCGGCTCGCGTTGTGACGGTGTGGAAAGTGGCACAAATCTTTGTGTAAATATGTACTAAGTTGCCGAGATTAATGGCCAGCGTCAAAACTGGAATTGCAGCTGCTCGCTCAGCGGTCACCGTGCAAGGCAGCAGGCAGCAGGCATTATTTTAATTAAATTGAAAATATGATTTCAGTTGTGGCTGGCCATTTCAGCGGAAGCTTCTAAGCGCGCATTTAATGCTCCCCCCTGCCACTTAGAGCGGGGCAAGTGGAAATGCAAAATAAGCGTTACAGTTCACTGCGCTTCAATTTTCAACTCCTGCGTTGATGGGATTTCACATTCATATTTTTTCCATTTTCTGGTTTTTTTCTTTTCTGTTTTTTTTGATATCCTTAACGAGTATGTTGAATTAAGTATAAATTTTTAAAGCATTTGCATCGCTAAGTTATGTGCTGGAACCTTGTGGAGTAATGCGGTTGCCATGTACGAGTGGGTACTTGTGCGCGAAGGGCGGCAAGAGTGGCGGAGCAATGCTGTTCCTGCTGCATGCGCTCTGTTAATGCTTGCTCAACTGCGCGCTGGCTGATGAAGTGATATAGCAGTGCCATTTACGCTCCTATTTGCATTTGGCTATGCCCGTGTCGGTGTGTGTCGCTGACGGTGTGTGGGGATGTGTTCTGTGTTCCGTGTCTGTGTCTGTGCCTGCGCCTGTGTGTGCGTCGTGTTCATTTGCGTTCGCCATTATCTTTTCTTCATTTTTGTGCGGATTCGTATTCGCAACAGTCGAATGAGTATTTAAATTGGAATTTATGCTGATTAGAGTTCACTTTGAGGTATAAAGTTTACTTGCTGTTGGTATGCCACCGACGGCAGGGCAACGCGAGCGGCGGCGGCTCTCTCTCGGTTGAGAGCATATCAAAGCTATTTGACAAAGGAGACTTACCGAAAATTACATTTTACGCTGATTAAGAAATTACTTCAAAAAGAACGAAATAAAAATTAAATGTAATGATTATGTTGCAGCAGGAAAGCGGAAATATCCGTCTAATTTGCAGCGATTTCTTTGTACGAATCTGCTCAACGGCTGCTCTGGCAATTTGCGCCTTAATTTTGCGGGCCAAATAGACCCTTAATTTCTAATTCGAAGGCACGCCAAGGCATGACATTCAGCACATAAAGAGTTATTAGCATGGTGCAAAAGGAATCACGGCATATAATGGCAGATGCAGCTACCGCCGGAAAGTGGCTAATTTGCAGCTGACCCATTTATACGCTTGGAAGCGCATTTCATCTTATTTGGGAATGGATTTTATTTCAATTTGCTTGCAACGATTTTTCATTTTGTGTCAATCTTGACATTTGAACATTCAGAAGGTTCCCATTTGCCTTTTGTGTTTCCCAGATTCGATCGAGACCCGCCTTTTCCAGGGGTCATCTCATCAATGATATTTGGCGAAAAATAAAGGAAAATTTTATTGCCGTCAGCTCCGGATAAATTCTGAAGTTATGGGTATAGAAGAAGATTTGCACACAAAGGTAACTGTGGAAATGTTATATTAACGATTTTCGTATTAAGATACATACAGGGATCTCACAATTGGATTATTCTTGGAACATAGATGTGCCACTGTCAACTCTGAAAGTTAGAAACACTTGTAATATTAGCTTCAATACTGTGAAGGCATCACTCCCCAATTGAACATATCGCCTACAGGAACACGGGCTTAAATCGCTCGTTCTTGATGGTCCAATCACTTTCATAAGACAAATTTATCGCCGAACACTTTATTTTCACTTCCTTGGGTATTTTAACTTATTTAGTGGCGTTTATTTTTAAAAATTGTTGTTGGACCATTTTGCAATTCGTTTCAGAATCCAAACGCTTTGCCGATTATCGATTTCTACGGTAAAGCGTAGGAATTCTAAAACGAAGCACAAGGTTTGCTAAAGTAAACGTACACTCACACTTTCACTATTCCGGGACACTTCAGGTTGTAATCACTCAGGTCAAACGTAAATGTAATTACACTGCGTAAAGTCCCTTTACCAACACATCTTAATGCAATTACCATGCCGTAAATGCGCGCGATGTACACATTCACACACATCCACAGCAACAGCAGCCCCAGCGGCGCTTGTATATAAGATGCTCTTGCTGCTTTTTCTTGTGCTCCTCCTTTCTTATCGCTGTTCTTTCAGCGCATTGCACGGCATGTTGTCAAAGATTTCGCATCTCACTCCTCACGAACCGGATCCCACGGCTCACGGCCCATGGCCCACCTCTGATGTCGCACGTCTGCTTGGCGCTTGTTGGCTGGCTTCGTTGTCTTGCCGACACATCATTGACGATGTTGTTGACTTGTGTATCTGTCATTCTTGTATTTGCTCTAATTGTGGTAGCAACAGTTGCCACTCATTTCGCTGTTATGGATGTTGTCTTCGTCCTGCTGATCGGCGTGTGGAGTACGGCACGAAATGGCACGGCATGGTGTAGCCCGGCTGGGTTGGCTAATGCTGTTTGATTTGTTGCTGTTTCTCACTGCTGGGTGGGTGGGAGCACAGCACACATTCCCATTATTAATTAATGCTTTGTGGTGCATGCACAACGGAATAGAGTCACATTCCCGTAGAAATGCGAGTGCCTATGCCACAGGACACAGGTAGTACTCGGTGCTAAATGTTTGCCCCCAGTTTCATTTAATTTTTGTTCTTCTTTGGAGATATTGTAAAGCTTTTTACTCCACAGACTAGGAAATATGCTTTCAATTGTAGCTGAAATGTTGTTTTTATACATGCGAGAAGAATACTAATAAAGGCGATGATTTTCAGTTGGTGTAACTTTAAAACTCGTGCTGAATTTTGAATTGTTCCCACTTAACTACATGCTGCCAACAGTGTGTGGAGCTGACAAATCAATCAATTTTGAATGATTTTCAAATCAAATCACACAAATCCTCGCATCATCACAGATCTCCAACTCTAAAAATTCAAGGACAAATATTTGTTAGCGTAATTGGTGCACATGTCCACGTCGCCGTTAAAGGAGTCTGGGAGTGCCGTTTCAAATTATGTCAATGTCAGAGTGCCAGAAGCTGTCGCATCAATTACGCACGGGCTTCCAAATAGTTCACCACTGTGGATTTAGTGTCATGATTGAAAGTGTTGCTCTCATCTAAATATGAGTAGGGTGTGCCACGAGGAATTTAAAAGAACAAACTTTCCTATTAATCTAATTGAGCTCTGTTATTACAGACGCCCAACATATCAAACATATCCCTTTCTATGATAAATCAATATCGATCGAATTGTAGACACATGCTGAACAACAGCGGCTTAAAGTTGCTTATGGAAGTCATATCATAAAGTAGTATATGGAAACAGGGCGTATCTATATAAACTGGAGAATAGACATAGACATCCAGCTGATCTTGATAATGATTCCTGTATGGTTTCAGACGCACAAGGCACTGTAACCGAACATGGTAAGAGCTTTCGTTTGCGTGTCAAGCAAGTCATGCAAAGATCTGGAAAATGTCAAATGGACTGCGAAGGAATAAAATTGTTAGTGGAACATTTCCTTAAATACAAGGCTGTGAAATTCACCAGCATAATGTAGGGATACAGGGATAATGTGATGCAAAAATAATTTCTAAGTAATTTGGACTGATTTATAAAAACATATTTTTGAAAATTATCGAAAGGTGTCAAAAGGTAAGGTTTTAAATTATTATAAGGATAATATATGGAAATTAATGAATTAGCTTTTGAAGTTACTTGTGATGAGAGGGGCCAACACACGACTCAACTGGTGAACTTAATCAAATACTTATGAAACCTTTTTGATACTCCTGGCTTTAAGTTATAAATTAAAGGGAGCACATTATCCAATATAAGAGTTAAAGCCATTTCAAGTACACAGTGGTTGGAAGAATGAGAAGTGGAAATGTGTTGGGCTGAAATTAACCAGAGACTCAGTCACAGGCACCATTTTACTATATCCTGCATAGATGCGACAGAAGAGTAGAAAGATAGGAAAGATAGGCGGTACAAAGCCCAAACTTATGACAATTTGGAACAACTTTAAGTGTATTTTAGCTTTGTTTTGGGAATCGGTCAATAACCGTGTATGAAATAGTGATCCATCAATAGACACTTAAAAGAAAATAACTGCGAAGGCATTGTCAAACACATGAAAAAGATGATTATGAGTATACCATGAAAAAAGAGAAAAAAATCTGCCTCAATGACATGAGGATAAAATTGATAAGATCATTATATAAGCGTCCGTATTGAATTGTCACATGTGCTCGTACAGAACAATTCAGTATTTAAGGAAATTTCTCAAAAGGACAATAGCAAATTTTGGTTACTTGTAAAATTGTCATCTTTCCTTTAAATGCGAACAGAATAAAACACTTTTATAGATTCTTTAAAGATTTCACTTAAATCAAGCACACTTCTTGTGCTCCAGCTACAGTCCACTCAGAGCCAGGACACTAACGTGTGGACGAGCGAAGCAAAATACTCAAGTGTGTCAAATGAGAATTGTAGCATTTACAAATGTCCAATAAACTGCTGAGCTGCTCGTAGTTGCTGTCATGTTGACGCAAAACGCAGCACGGGGTGCTGGCGAGCGTGCGAGCAACTGCTGCGTCGGTTCGTTCTAGCATTGACATCGATGCTTGACATCGATGCTTGACACCGTTGCAAATGGTGCAAATATGTAAATTTTATAATTCGACCACATCGAACAAATGTACAGCATTTTACGACAACAATTGCTGCCTGTGACAAGCGACAAATGTTAATATTTTCCCCGGGCAACGCAGAGCGTGGTGCAGTAGACGCACGTACAGCTGGTTCCTTGTGTCTGCTCCCGGTACACCTGTCATGTTATTATACATATTTTTATAATGTCGGAGTCGTTGTAGTTGTTGCGCCCGTTGTTCTATTCTTAATGTTTCACTTGTTTGTGTGCTTGGTACTCTGTGTACCTGGTATAATTTCTGAGCTGCTTGTCTGTTTATTTTTACTGCCTGCATGTTGCATTGTTTGTCTCGCAGTCAGGAAGTATGCAGCTTCCAACTGAGCACATGCTGAAGTTGCATTCCTGCTTGCTAGCAGCCATGCTGAGAACGCCTTTGCATGCCAATCTGAAGACAAAGACCTTTGCCTTGAGGGAGGCAAAGGCAAAAGCAAAGGCAAATGCATCATTATGAATTCATTGACTTTTTAGTAGTTTTCTGCACAATTACTTAAGTTGCATGCAAATGCAGACAGTGAGCTTTAATTAATAGAAACAGCAGAGGTAATGGAAGGGGGAGTAGGTGCAGAAGGGCGGTGCTGCCCAGCTATGCACTTGCAGAAACAAGCGACTTACTAACTAACACAATTGACTTTTGACAACGACGGCATTTCTGCAGAACAGCAAGAGCCGAGCTGCCAGCTGGAAACTCAGCAATTAAGATCTAATTCTCCCCATCCCCGACTTTCGCAAAGCACAGATCCGTACACAACCGATTAGACTGGAGTGGTATATAATAGAATAGCGCGATAGAGCGCCTCCGTCCACTGCGCACTGGTGTTTTAAATAATTGCTGGACATTTATAATGCCATTAATAATTTTTATATCCTGCACCATGCTCTAACGCTGGATATTTCTCACCCTCTCACTACCGAGCTTAATGCGACCGCCTCTCAGCATACGCAATGTGCCACGCCAAGTCGCCCTAAACATGGCACTGAGACAAGTTCATTACGACATCAATCTTTGCTGTGTGTTCACTGGCGCTGGATGCGCCTTTAAGAAGCAGACCTGACTGAGTCGCTGTCTGGTGCTTTGACTGGGGCGGCTTTTTCTTCGCGCATCTCCGGCGAACGCTACAGTTCCGCTGCTCCCTTTGAAGCTGCTGCAAGTGGACATTCTGCTTGTTACTCCGTGTACTATTTTGCTGTATTATGGTGCTGAGCGCAGGGGAGGAAGCGGCGCCAGCAAATTGAATTAAGCTCGCTGCACTAATGAGAAAGATTTTTATATTTTAAGTGCTTTTGAAATGAACACAGTGGGGCGCAGACTACGTCGGTGCTGCATCGGCATCAGCAACAACAGGAGCAGGAGTGGCAGCTGGAGAGAGACCATCACCAAAATACGAATTAAGCAAAGAATCATCGATGTAATTAGTTGTGAAAGCAGCTCCTAAACATAGTCATACAAAATTCAAATTGATTTTATTTTCCTTACGTCTTCTTCCTTTCCTTTCGGGGAGCGTGCGGGAGGGTGGAGGCAGACGTTAATTTAAATTAAATGCACTTAAGCAAATTTTAATTAAAAATTGAATTAACAGTAGCATAGCAACAAGGCAGCACTTGGGCTGTGTCGATTGTTGTCACAACATCACCTGGGCTCCGTTTTGTTTTTTAATGAAAGTGTCAGCAGCAGAGATTCCATTGAGCAGCACAGGCATCAAGTCAAATCCACAACAAAAAGACCACTCGATATTTTACTGGCATATGCTGGCTGCTCGCACTATGCACAACCACTCCTTTCTACCACACTGACAGCGTCCCTAACATCCCGACGTCCTTTCAAAGCTGCCATTTTGTGCTACGGTTTTGTTGCCGATTTTAAAAATGTCATAATTGCAATTTTACAAAAGCTGTTAATAAACTTTGCAGCTGAGCTGACAAGCGGCGTCATTAACAGCAGCAACTGCACAACGAAGCCGACAACAGCAGCAACAATGACAACGACATGGAGAGCAACAACAAATGCAAGCACAACAGGCCCACAAACAAAGGCGTGCATTTGCGTAGCTATGCACTTTGTTAGAAGGTGCTCGCAAAAAGGGCGAAGGTGTCGTTGACAACCTTTCAACACAAACTCCAATTAAGCAGCACTTTTTGTGGACATGGGCTGAGGTTACTGAAGGGAAGAGCCTGCTTTAAATGGGCACTTGTTAGCGTTTAAGGTACATTACCAGTATGTCGGTGTACTCAAAGCACAGAAGTGGAAGTAGTTGGTGGAAGTTTTCAGTTTGTTTGTGCGAAAATTTGATTTTTGGCAATTTTTATCGTTGAATTGTGTTTTGTAATTCAAAATTCCTTGCTAAAGTAATTTTTTTGCAGCCATCTGATAACTTCTCCATCTGATAACTATCCATTTGCAAGATTATTATCGCACTCCCACATACTATATTGTTTAGGCGACTACTTTCTGGACCCCTTTGGAGATATCTGAAAAAAAAGATTAGCTCCATCAGCTGCTTCATTAAAGGGATGGGACCTGTTGTCTCATGCGGTGTCACAAAGGGTCAATGTGGGTCTAAGTGTGCCCTTTCGGGTGGCCGCCTTACCTACCTACCTACCTATCGCACTCCCAATTCAGTTAATTGAAGATAAGAAGCAATACCATTGCAGACTTTTATATTGGAGATTATGATGGACTGATGAATAAATAATTTATTAATGAATTAGTTTATTTATTTGTATAAATATTTAACTCTCATTATCACGATCCTATGAGAGAAGGAAAGGGACAATATAGGAACATATTTTGTAGCTCCAGTAAAGAAAAATATATCAGATTATGGCATATAGAATACTGTTGAAGGATTTCTTGCTAAGTTTTCTCCCCCTTTTCTGTAATCAGTGTTTGGTCATTAGTGTTGAAAGGCTCTTTCGAGACAGTTTCTAAAGTATTTGCAAAGGAATTAAAATTGAAACAAAATAACTCGTCAATCTTTTTGCCCCCACCAAAACTTACTTGGTCAATAACTCTTTCAGAATCAGTTTGTATTCTGTTCCCACTTGATGTGTACAATGTTTTCCACAACCAGTCCTCAAATTGAATAAGGGACTGTAGGTGGAAGAACCGTGTTTAATCAATGGGATCCGTACATATAAATGATGCGTTTAGAAGAATCGATCAGATGATTCAGTCAATTCCCTTCCATTGAACCCTGCACTTCAACTTATTGGATTAATCTACTCATATCTGAGAATAAGGCAGCTTTAGGAAGACAAACGAACACATAGCTCAAGTTGGTCTAACGACTACATACAATTTTGGAGGCGCTGTTTCAACTTAACGGGGTTCTACGATATACGGTAGCAACATTATTAGATCAGCAGCCTTTTACTTCGTAACACTGTACTATTACGAGCAGAGAGCAGATATCCAAGTCCGCGTTAATGAATTGCCATATTAGCTTGTGGAGATCATAAAAGTTCATTAAAACTGTGTTTGTGATGCCACCGATGATTAAAAATTTAAACCTTAGGAACGTAGGGTGTCATCATGTAATGATCATATGTGAATAGCAGCACCAACATATCAAACATATCCCTTTCAAGGATAAATCAATATCGTTCGAATTGTAGACACAACAGCGACTGAAAGTTCCTTATGGAAGTCATATCATAAAGTAGTATATGGAAACAGGGCGTATCTATATAAACTGGGGAAGAGACATATCTCTTTTCTAGCTGCTCTTGATAATGATTCCTGTATGATTTCCCTCATGGTACCTTGAGGCTCTTTTCAATCAAACTTCTGCTTATAAATTTCCCCGCAATTATTACCCTAATCCCCCTTTCGGAGGATGCAGCGTTTCCCGTAGGAGAAGTTGAAATGCTCACAGCTTTGCACGCTTTCTGCTCCACTATGGCTGCTTCGCAAGTGGCTTGGGGCAGTTCTTGCACATCGACGCGGAGTTCCTCTTCCGCAGCTGGTACCTTTGCGTGAGCCATCAGTTGAAATTTAATTGAGAAATGTTGTCAGAGAGTGCATTGAAGCAGCAATTGAAATGTTGCTGATGCTTTGTACTCTTCGTCGTAACTAATGCAATTGTCATTGTTGCTGTTGCTGTTGCTGTTGCTCGCAACGTTGTTTGCAACTTCTCGACTTGTTTACTATTTAAATTCAGTTTTGCGCTTGTTGTGTAGTTATTTTTTTTTTGGTTTTTCCGAAGAAACAGAAACTCTTATATAAACTTATCAAAAACTTAAACGAAATACACGCACACCGACACTCGCACGCTCAGGACTGGAGAAACGCGTGCTGGCAGCAGAAGTTTTTGGGCGTGCATAACATTTTTGTATTCCACAGCAAAAGTTGTTCCAAGAGCCAAAAAGTTTTTCCACCGATTGTTTTGACTTTCCTTAGCGCAGCGCCACTTCAGAGGCTGCTCGCAGCTCTGGTTTCGTTCCGAACCGAAGGGAGCGGTTTGCCATCGCGACGAGATTTGGCAGTTTTCGGAGATGGCACCCAAGAAGTGGCGGAGTAGTTGGTCGCCTCGCACCGCTACAGGCTGTAGCTGGAAGTAGTTTATACTCGCTCGTACTATTTCGCTTGTTTATTGTTTTCTTTTATGGCTTTACGCGAAAATATTCGACAGGAAATCGATGTTATAAATCAAAGCACAGCTAAGCGCATTCCCCGAATTTTCCTTTGTATGCTCGCCACTTTGTGTAGTACTCTGGTGTAATGTGCCGTGGTGTGTTTAGTGGGTTGCTGTAGAAATGAGAGGAGCTGGGAATTTATGGTGTGTCAGCTTGTTTTGCTATTTTTGCAAGTTTCGATGCAGACCTTAAATCAAATGCATGGAAAATAACATAATTTCCATCTTCCAACCATAACAATGAGAGTGATTAACATTCTCTTGGCTTTGATTATTTGCAAATGAAAAACATATTCCCGTACTAAGAACGCTAACGAAGCGAGCACGTGTCAAGCGAACAGTGTCGAACGAAATTGCCTCAACTAGTTTAAAAAGTTCCCTTTAAAGAATAAAAGGACGCGTTACTTGGAGTTGCAGCCACTTTAGGAGCACACGATTTTCAAGCGGAAAACGAAAAAAAATAATGGCAAAAATAAAAGGACACTTGTAAAAATGGTGCTCTTTGTCATGTGTGCACCTTCCTCAAGCAACGAAGCATGCGAGCACTCTGGTGCGCTATTTTCCACTACCACACCCTACCCGTACCCGCACCCGCTCACGCTCGACAGATCCATTACAACTCGCTTTGTCGTAGCTTTCTTGTCATACACACTCGCAAGCACACAAACTCTCACACCACTGCCACTGGCCCGTACTCCTTCTCGCTGACGGTTTGTTGCACTTTTGTGCCAACTTCAGGCCTGATCCAATCAAACATTTCGCTGGGGATTCAGCTCTGCAGTCAAACGCTTCTAAAGCGGCCAACACCAGCGGGTAACTGAGTTAGTGAGTCACCGAGCGAGCGAGCGAGCGCTTCCACACTCGTCTGCAGGGTGAGCCTGAGCGATAAACTATGAAATGTGCATATATTTTTCTTTCTCGAAATATTCTTTTATGCTTGCGATTTTATCGCTCACAATAAAGCACCACCTAAACAAATTGTGGCAAGCAGATATCTCTTTTATTATTTATGGAACTGTGTGCGTGTGGGTGCTGAGTGCGTGTGTGTGGCATGTTTAAAGTAAACTTCCATATCAAATAAGCACTGGGTAAGTGTGAATCCAAAAAGAACACAAATATAGCGGAAAAGCTGTTAAAATCTTTACGAGTGGGCGGAAAACCCAAAAATGTGTTTGGAAATATCGCTTATAAAAATTTAAATTTATAAACGAAGCGCACATAAACGACCCTTGACAAAACTTTTACTGCGCCAGTTTCACTACAATCATCTAAAAAAATGTAAAACATATAAACAAAATGTACAAGCATTCAGCTGAATGGGCCTATCACGCCCATAACTTTAATCGATGGACGGCCACGCGCAAACTTTATGGATATTTTGTGGAATACTCGTATCTACTGCAGACCTTCCCAGTAACACTCTGAGTGATGGTCCTTCGTGATGGTTTCTTAGTGCTGGAAACTGATTACTTCGCAATGCAGCAACCTACCACTGGCTTAGTACTGATGGTACCAAGAGGAATCTTTTATAGTGACGGCCCGGAGTGATGGAAAGCTTTAAGTGGCTATGGCGATGGGCTATAACCATACACTGTTACATTTATAGTGATCACGACAGAAGTGAGGGTAACACAATTAATATTATACAACAATTCGCATTGTTTTTTTTATGGTAGAAAATGTATGATGCCTGGTGATAGAATAGTAAAAAATGTGGTCATATCCCTTGCCCAGAAAGGGGAGCTAAGAATGCTTACTGTATTTCTATATGCATATTATGTGCTCATATAAAGGGTCAGAGGTGTATCAGATGAGAAGTGTGAGAAGTGTATATGAAGCATGCCGGAAGGACAACCCAAAATATTAGTGACTATAGAGGCCTCAATTCCAAATATGAATATTCAATCAAGCATCTTTGAAGTTCAGTTGCATTCTACTCTATCAAATTAGTTGTGGTCCGACGACAGAATTTTGGTATTCTGATTAGCGTAGCTTTCTAAGTGAAGGGTCCGCAAGTTGCGCTTGGGGGGATCTGTACTATAATACTCTTAAGACCCTCTCGGTTCGATGTCGCTTGCAGTCGGGACGCAAATGCAACAAATAGCTCATTACATAGCAAGTTGATAGAGAGTGCGGCTGCTTTGGATTCCTTATTTATGAATCATTAAATGTGCTTATAAATAACCATACCATAAAAGTGGGGTGGGACGGATAACCACCGCAGAATGAGGTCTCCAAGCACTCAGCCTTGATGCCCATTTTATTATAAAAATCGTACAATGGTACCACTAAAATCATTCCTAAAGACTGTATTTAGTAAACTGTTCAGAACAAGATATACTTTGAAAGTTCGACTGCTTAGAGTATCTTAGCGAGATATGTGCTGGCCATAAAACATTTGTCAGGTTTGATCACTGTTGTGAGTCAACTACGCACAGGTAGCCCGATTCTGACTCACAACATCACAACGTCGACCTCAGAAATCTATTCAATTACTTCAAATTCTGTGAAGATGGTAAAAGTGCAGAAAGACTGTCAAGATACCGAAGTGGTATGACAGATTAACACAATAACCATAAGCACGTTTCTATAAATAAATGAGTAATATCAATTCTGTTATCTTTATGAAATTTCACAAAGTTGTCTGTGAGAAAGTGTCGGTCGGGGCAATACCACTCCATTTCTGGTGATCGTTAGCATTAGCCTGACAAAGAATACGTAGCAAGTGTGAACTGGTATGGGCGCATCCTGCAAAAGCATTTACTTTAACCTACGTTTACACTTTCCGTCTACTCACACTAATTCCTTCCGTTCTGTGTCATAGGAAAACACAAACGCTTATTCTTAAATGAAGGACTCAACCCACATAGGCGGATAGGGCTGTAAAATGCTTAGCAACAAAGCTGTAAGAAAAAAATTCGACTTCCGCTTCCGTTCGCGATATTTTCGCATGGCACACTGGGTAGGAATCCGAGTAGTACAGCAACAGTGCTGCCTCTATTAAGAATTTATGAACATGCCGCTGAAGTGGGATGTACACGTACTCGTACACACGAACATACGCCCAAAGACGGCTGCGCTTTGTGAGCCCTGCCAATGGGTTCGACAAGCATTCCCTTCCGTTCGTTGACAGGCAACATGCCGGCAACTTCCGCGTGTGCCGTACCGTAAACTGTGGAGGAATCTTTCTTTGTCTTGCAAGCTCAAAAAGACGACGGCGAAGGTACAATCAAATGTCAGCGGCAGCTTTAAAATTTCAGAATTTAATATACGCGAATATTCGCAGCATGTGTGTGAGTTGCACTTTTTGTGCACTGCCGCCACTATTTGCAGCACGCTTGATGATTATCTCAGCTTTTTGTGCTCTTCAAATGCAGCTGCTTGAATTTGTTTTGCACATCACTATTCAATTTCCTTCGCATCCAATTTACTGCTTTTTACCGCCGCTTATTATCATTTGACATGGCTGACAGCGCGCATCCATTGTAATTAATTTGCACAAGAGAACGGCAGTGGCAGCAGCGCAGTACTGGGAAGGCGGCAACGACACACGCAGCAAATGCTAATGCAACTCATAACTCGGCACAGCCATAGTGGGCTCTGTTAGGTGCCACGTACGCCAAAAAGTATGCCATCATAAAAAAGCTGGCAAAAGTTTTTCTCAACTTTTTCGCTTTTGTGCAATGCACAGACACAAAAATACCAACTCACACACATGCACATAAACATGCTCACTTACACTCTGCACACACACATATTCACATGTGCAGCGCGCATATAAACAAATGCCACCGTGCCGTGCGATACACGTTCAAAAATTCGCGACTGCATTCTATTACAAGGGAGGTACAAGCCCGTGCATTCATATCGGAATTATATTGAAATGTGTTCCGACTGAGAACATGCCATCAAGATTTAAAATGAAGCGTATGTTTGTGTCGTATAACATGCAATAATGGTACACCTCAAAAGTATGCAGGAATTTTATTTAATATGCTGTAGTTGGGAGCAAGTTTTTCCATGGACACAAAGATCTGAAGGAAGTATTCTCATGAATATTTTTCTGGCTCAAAAGAAACTTCCTAAAAGAATTGGTTATACTTGTGGTATATGTAAAAGGTATACAAAAACAGAATATTTTGAGGTGCCTGAGAACTGCCCAGAGAGTTTAATGAGAAGACCTATTGACAATTTTTAACATATAGTCATTAGAGAGGCTTACAAAAATGCGACTCTTGACATATCCATGCCACACATAGAACTACTCCAAATTCGGTTGAAAATGTGTAGCATATATTCAGGCGCCCCTATAAGTTCACTTTAATGCATTCATGCAAATATATCTCCGATTGAGAATGGTGTACTCCGCTTAAAGTGCGCTATATGTGGGCTGGACACGAAGCTTGAGTTTCTTATGTTCTGCAAAGTAAGGAAATATAACTCAAAATTAATTTTTTTTAAAAATAAATAATGATAAATTAATGATAATTCTGTGAAATAAGGAAATTATGTTGAAGCAGAAATTATGGAATATTTCTAATTCAGTTCCTTTAAACTAACCACACCTACATCCCAACGAGTCTTGAACTCAATAACATAAAATCCTCTCATAATAAGTTCCATCCAAATTAGTTTAAAGATTTTTAACCGTGTAGGAAACGGAGCTCAAAAATAAGAAAATTATTCATCTTTGCGTTTTTTTCCACTTTTTCGTTGCATACTTTGAGGCTGGCTGCACTTTTATTTTTACAGTTCGTTGAATAAAAATTTTTACAGCGGAAAAATGTTGAAATTTGTTATTATGCAAACGTATGTTAATTTTGCGCGCTAGCGAAAACTTTGGAGTGCTCTGTGTGTTCGTATGTGTGAGAGCATCTGTGAGGGTATGTGTGTGACCGCGTGTAAGTGTGAATTTACAGAGCAAAACTTGAATTGAAATGTATTGAGTAAGACTTTTTTGCAAGCAAATGGAAGAATTGTATTTTCATTTATGCAAAGTAGTATTTCATTTTTTTATTTGAACATTTTACGATTGCGCTGCGATTTGTTTTTGAATATCCGCGTGCAGAATCTTTGCTCTTCTTTGGCAGTGTTGGTTGGGTTTAAAACAAGTTACTAATTTAGGTCGCTAACGCAGTTCGCCATTGATTCGCAAGGAACCCGGTAACGAATTGTGTTCAATTTTGCATACTATCGCAATTTTGCTGATACTGTTAGGTTTTGCATAACACTGCTGAGCTCTTCCAATCTAATCTCTTGTCGAATGAATTTTTACCACAAAATCATATCTTATCATCTCGGCGAAGAAATTGGAGTGTCGAAGGTTGAGCTTTATGTGCATGATTTATTTTATATTAATTATTAATGATCAAACCTGGAGTAAAAACATATTTTCTTGACTGCTTAATATGTTATCCGTTTATAAGACTCTCTTCAAGTCCATGTTTATGATATCACTAGACTAAGCACAGAAAGATCCACAATAGAATAATCTCATATAATGTATGATAGCAGTGCAGTGAATCTCCAGCAATGTTGCTAGTGCCATGCATTATTTTTGGTCTGGACCTCATAAATTGATTGCTGGATGCCAAAATAACAGTAATATAATGTTAATGACAGTAAAAAAGGCGCAGAACTGGGGTTAAGTCCACATGTTTGGGGTTGTTTCTGGCACCGAATGACAAAATTTCACCTACACTTTCTTTTGGGAGAAAGAACAAAGTCAGCTTCCCGACAAGAAAGCAATGGAGAGATCTGGGGGACCCGCCGGAAACTGTGACTGGCTGGCATCTGAATGAAAATGGCAGATGCTTTTCGGCTGTGGAAAGTATGGCAACGGAATTCCAATCGGAAGTGTTTGCTATTCTGAAGGTAGCGGAATGGGTAATTGAGAGGAAATGGCGCGGTAAAGAGATTAGAGTCTGTAGTGACAGTCAGGATGCAGTGAAGACACTAGAAAACGTCTTACCCACTTCAAAAATTGTCCAAGAATGTAAGTCAAGACTTAACTCCATCGTAAGAAGAAATTTCCTTGAACTTATTTGGGTTCCGGGTCTCTGTGCTGTAGCTGATGACTTGGCAAACTGTGGATCTGCGGGCACTCCAATGGGACCAGAGCAGGTGGTATAGATTGGATCCGGAGCCACGTGAATAATATTTACAAGGACCGATCGTGCACTTTAGTTGCCTGCAAAACAACAAAGTGCTTCTTAGAAAGCCCACACAGGAGAGTTGCAAATTTCCTTCTGACATTCATTCGATCATTGGTTATGGTAATCACGAGGCATCCTCCATGCGGCCATCATATGGCGAACATGGGCATCATCGAGAATTTTAACTGCATCTCCTGCCTGGACGAACACATTATTTTCTCTGCGCTTGTCCTGCCTTTGCCAGAATTAAGCAGGCGCATATTAGGATCAGATGTATTGGGATTGGATAATGTACATGCCTTATCCCTGGACAGACTCCTGATGTTCATAAAAGAGTCAAAGAAGTTGTAACTTCCTTTCCAAAATCTTCTATATCCCCCATCCCCTAAATATTTTTCCAGGTTTACAGTATTAATGGGTATTAATGCCTGAGCGCTTGGAAGCCTCCTTTTTCTCCGGCCTACCCCACTTTCTATCTATCTATCTATCTAATATAATGCTCCACTATAGAAATAAACAAAGCCGCATTTCCTTGTCTTCGGAAAATTACTCTTAACGCAAGGTTGATAGTTCGCAAATCTAATTCGAGCTGGACAAGCCCTTCTGTTCTTGTAGCTGCTCCTCTGTTATATGTATCAGGTCGACGGTCTTGGGAGCCGCTGTCTTATCTGCACATCAACAGTTTCCGATATTGCAAAGTATTTCAAACTACACTAAACTCGTTTGTGAAGTTTGTAATTTTGAAATTGTCAGCAATTCCAACTGAATCCTGATGAAGTACACGAGCGACTTGAGTTACATGGCAGAGTTTGGCCTCTGTGGCTTTGCTTATAAATGAGCTTATAAATATTTAGTTTCCACATAGCATCACTACTCGACTTATATCCTGGGTACAGCAGCCTTCTTCCAACCTTACTCGTATATCTTATAGTTCGCTTGGGCCATTCAATTACTAAGCTATTTCGTTTATTACTTCATCCTTTTGAAGCATCATATCAGATTATTTCCCCTATGATTCCATAGTCTTAAGTTATGTTCATGGCCATCGCTCTTATTGAACAGAGAGCAGCATTGCAGCTCACTGCGGCTCCGGCGAACTTTGTCCACAACTTATTTTGTGTGTACCAAAGTGGCCTGCCACGAGTATGATGCCGGATGAGCTCTACCCTTTTCGAGATAAGTAATGACAAAGGATTAAATGCGGTTACCGCGCAGTTTAATTATGTAGTCACTTAGCCAACTAAAAATGTGCAGATAAACGCCTTGACAAGGGATATAAATTTTCAGACCGCAGCATAAATTTTTGGGCACAAGCGCTTCAAGTGCCAAAGAGCGCAACGTAAGAAATTACGATGACTTAATTTTGGGGAGACACTTGCCGGGCATGCCCGTCCGATAATTTCTTTAAAATTTATGGCCACTTAACTCAGCACATCTTTCATTTGAACATCCCCCCTAAGGAGCTTGTTGCGAAAATGTTGCTCGCCCGAAAGACACGTTTGAATAGAAGCACAGAGGCATGTCAGCTGCGTGCGGTTGCAAGTGTGTGTGTTTACATATTAAATAATTTCCCATGTAACACACGCTCGAGCAATCGCATAAATGTCAACTCCAATAATGTAGCGCTGGCAAATATATTCAATTGACATTTACAAGCAGCGTTTTCCCAAATGTAAACCACCTGCACTGGCAAATAAAATGTGCAGCAGCCCCACCAGCAAAGGCAGAGGTAGAGGCAGCGTGCGCCCTGCCCATCGACCCCCAGCACGTAAAGCCATATTTCAAGTCAACTCAATTATCCATGAAAAATGTGTGCGCTCCCTAGCATGCTCGGCGCTATGCTTCGCTGCGTCCTTGCGTTTCCCTTTTAACTCCAGAAATTACACGCGAGTGTAGGAGCATCATTTCAGTTATCAAACAAAAGCATACTATATATGTGCCATATAAATAAAATGTATAAAATAAAAACACTCCCGCACTAACTCACACACTCCATGCATATGCACACATGGGGAAACTCATTTTATGCTCCCCGTTTAATGCAGCTCGTAAACGTAAATGTACATAAGCGCATGAAGCGCGCAACATGCAATGATTTCCACTACGTAAACGCTTATGGCGCTCTGTGTGGCCATGTGAGTGAGTGAGTGTATGTTTGTGTGTTCTGCCCCGGCTGCCATTCCGCCATGCCCAAAGAAGTTTCGGAAATGTTTATGGCGGAGCATCCTAACAGGCGCTTGTCTTGCTAGCAATGCGCTTTGTCAGGTTTGTGTGCAGATTACGTTGCCTTCTTTAATAAATGTCAGGCAGGCGTGGCTGTGACGTGTCTGACAGACTGAGAGACTGAGAGACGCAGAGACTCAACTGCAGCACAATTTGTTTATAAACAAAATACGGCGAATGGAGCCAACAAAGCGCAGAAAATGGTAGTAATTGAATGAGGAACGAACGAGAGCGTCTGGCGAAGTTGCTGTCCGAGTTCGCGCGCCGCTTGATTACCGCATAACTTTATGATTTGCAAACTTTTCGCATATCAATTGCCAGCCAAGCACTCGAGGAGCCCACCAGCATCCAGCACCCAGTACACAGCAGCATTGCCCGGCGTCGGTTGGCAGCAATAGAAGCGGCTAATATGGCAGCTAACTGCCATCCTCCAAGCAGTTGTCCAGGACCAAGCAGTTGTGCAGTTTATTTGGTTTAATGCGTTTATTGTTTTACACCATTTGCTGTCCGCAC
Source organism: Clusia tigrina (assembly GCA_920105625.2). Taxonomy (NCBI): domain Eukaryota; kingdom Metazoa; phylum Arthropoda; class Insecta; order Diptera; family Clusiidae; genus Clusia; species Clusia tigrina. The sequence continues at coordinate 178,074,065 of OV050033.1, forward strand.
GTCATGTGCCACATGTCAACAAGACGCAGACACACATAATTGATGATATGATTGGACTGGAGCGAACAAAACTGAACCAACCGAACCGAACCGCACTGGACTGTGCGTGCCTTAATTGGATTGGATTTGAGCAGCAGCACTCTGCGAATAGTATAAGCGCCGGCAGCAGCCCAAACTAAACTTTTCTAATAAATATCCTTAGAACACACGACAAAAGAGGAAAGGGAAAAGCAAGCAAAAAGTTGCTAATCAGATCAGGCGCTGAAGTTTCGGGCTATGCCACTGATACGCCTATAGTGAGAAGGAGTCCCGTCAATTAATCTTTTTCTGCTTTTGGTTGTTCTTTCTCAGGGTGAAATGGAGCAAGCTCTCATTTCACCTCGCTGCATTCAAATGAATTTTATTAATTAGAGTTCGCAAGGACCGCCGATGAGTTGCTCTCCAGACCCACTGCTGCATTGTTTGGTTGTAATACAATATGACGATGTTGAAATGTCTGCCCAACAAGCAGCCGCACACGTACACACCCATTTACTTCGGTGTTTATAAGCGACATCATCACCAGACACCCACCACTCTCACTCCTCCTGCTATTCATCTAACAATGTATGAGCATGTATACGAAATAAAAAACTGACACATCGCCATTGTCACATGATGTGGCAAGCGCTCACCATAACGACGGCGCATACAGTTACCGCCGTAGCTGTTTAGCAATGATGGAAGCCCCATCTTTGGCGGGTGGCAGCAGCTGCAGAAGCTGCACGGCATATAGTCAGGCGATGTATACTCATAAGTAGGTAATTTAAGGTAATAGCGATAGCAGCAGTGGCGGTAGTGGTAGTGGCGAGCAGAGCAGCACGGAGCATGTATGAACCGCATTTTCGGCTGCTGGCAGAGATGAACACGCCCTACTTAGTCGTCGCCATCAAGCCCATATTATATGATATTGTGCTAATCCTGTAATAAAATGCGCATTTCTTTGAACAATGGGCGTATTATCTGCTAAGAAATTTAGTAGACCTATTATTGAAATTACACAAAAGACAAAACGTGGTGAGCTTATAATAGACTAAAGCGGATGGCAGTGGCTGGCAGAGCAGAAGCGGCAAATTGCATAGAGTCATAAAGAGAGGAGCAGCGGGGCATCCAGAGCAGGGAAGTGGGTCTATTAGGTACGAGTGCGAGACAGGCATGTGTGGAATTATATGGATCTGGCACCTGCCACCTTTTGGTATAATAGAACCACTATGGTGGCGGTAGACGAAGTCAATGTGACACCACCGACTAGGAACACTGGCAACTACCACAATATCCAACTATGTTGGAGTAACAATGTCATAAAATCAGGCGGGCAGTAATTGAATTTCCATTTTGCAATTCGGGCACATCCGCACACACACGCCTGGGCATGTTCGGATTCTAATTTTTTGCGCAAATCCAATTAATGCGACGTGGCATGTCAAAAATTTGCAGCGAACTGGGTGTAATTAAGTTATCGGCAGCGAGTAACTGCATTAATGCATGCGTATGCATTCTGTGTGTTATGTGCGTCATGTACGTCATGTGGTGAATTACAGGCAGGAAAAACAAGTGACATCAGCGCGGCGTAGTCATTCGTTTCAGTGCTAATAAATGTTAATAATAAATTGTCCCGGCCGCAGTTGCATTGATTAAAAATTTATTGCCGAACATTTTCCATTTGCGAGCCAGTTCGTTCTGATGCGCGTCCAGTGCTTAATTCATATTGCATGCCAATTAGTTTAATGCCACCACAGAAGACAAAGGAAGGAGGCACACAAAGCGAAAGCGGCAGCAAAATATTTGAACAAAATATTGCACAGAATTATGATTCAAGGACAAAAGATTATCTTAATCGCCGAAATAAAACACCGAATTTATTATTTTCCATTTTCCTTATGGCCCCAACACAAACACAAACGCACACCAAACGGTACGATTACTGTGAGAGTATGTAAGGCTGTGCGAGTGTTTGTCCGCTCGGCACGTCGAGCGCGAGAGAAAGGGCGTCGTCGTCATCCTCATCAAATGCCCGGGCTGTGTACTACAGTGGTGTGCAAATAAGGCCAGTTCGTGCCTGCTTTGAAAAGTAAACAAATACTCCCTACGCCAGAAAACAAAGGAGCACAGCCGCAATAAAGAGGACAACACAACGAGCAGATTTGTTCCACCCCTCACTGAACTCAAATGCGGGCGGAGGGACGGGCAGATATAAATAAAATTATATATAAAAAAAGATATATATATGAAAACAGAAATACTGATTTCTTCCCAAGTACGCAAAAATTTATGAGAACACGTTCATAAAACCACCAAAGCAAAGATTATAAAATTATAAAAGAAAAAAGTTTGACAAGTTATGCGCTCTGGGCAAAGATTGTTGGAGGGGTCGTATGAATGTATGTATGTGTGTGTGTGTGCTTGTGAGCTTAAAGATGTTGCAAAGTACGGTGGGGTGTGGCACACTGAAAGAGGAATGCTGTTCTTGTTTATGTACTAAATAAATGCTTTAAAAGTAGTTGGAAGTGGCTTAGTTTAGATCAGTTTGGAGTGCTTCAAACAGCAAAGTTGAGCATGCATTTAATCTAACATGGAACCGACATTTTGTGGCAGCTGGCATGATACCAGCGTTGTGGTGGGTACTGGTGGCAAGAAGTGGGCCAATCACTGTGTTTCTATGGATGGTTAATCGAAACATCCAAAAGTACACAAACTATTTCACAGAGAGGCGAGTCATCGAACCCGTGCTATTAAGAGGATCGTGATTCATACAGAAAGTCCATAAACTTATTATTATGCATTGAAGAACAGCACAAGGAGTGAAGGGTGGGAAGTTTCCGGCATTAAAGAAACCTGGCATTACTCTAGTTAATAAGTGGGCAAATGCAATATCCAAGTTTCAATGTGGATGACTTCTGCATTTCCTGAAAAAATTCAATTGCATTGCTAACGAAATTTTTGTTCAGTCATACAAAGTAAATACCGTCATAAAGAAAGAAAAAAATTCCAGAGATACAGCAGTTTGTACGCACTCAATCTACACAATTTTTAAAGTTGGTTGTATTCCAGTTAGCAAAGTTGGTTGTATTCCAGTTAGCAAAGTTGGTTGTATTCCAGTTAGCAAAGTTGGTTGTATTCCAGTTAGCAAAGGGTTGCAAAAGGTTGCAGGAATTTAGTTTACAGAGTAACCGAAGGATATGCTTCTTGTACAGAAAAGTTGTGCTATTCTCCCTAAGTTGATGAAAAGATATCGCACTTTGTTGCAAAGAATCCTTGGAACATGATCGCACTTTGTTCCAAAGAATCCTTGGAACATCAATGCTGCAGAAAGGGAAAATCGAGCACATTAGATCAAAAATATTTCCTCAGCTGCCAAATAAATCGCAATGCATTAAATATATGTTCATCCGGATCTGATGTTATTAAACTTTCGTCAGTTTACAGATTTTTGTACTTCTTTGAACTAACTGAGAAATTGGGACTGTATATTTAAAATAGTTCGCATTTAATGCCGTTTACTTCGAAATGGTCTTTGGTTGAACTCAAACGAGGCTAAATCTCCATTAGGACTTTCAATTTGGTACAGAATGTAAACCGTCGTAGTCTCAGGGCTTCTTTTTACAATGTTTCCTTAGATTCTCCTCATTCTGCTTCCATGACGGTAGGACAAACTTTCATCAACAGTTATTTATATATATATTCAGGAATTGCAGCTACTCGTATAAAAGGCCTATCATATTGGGCCCTTAAAAATTGTTCAGCTTCATTGCCCAATCTGACTTCAGCCTTTAAATTTGTGACTTGTGACTCCACATTATCATAAATTCGGGTAATATCCTTATTCAATTCGAACAGTATTTGCTGCGTTTATATTTACTCAAAACACTCTGCAGCAGAGGGGTAACTCTTCAACGTCCATTACACTCCAAGGCACTTCCATAGTGCAAACACACACCACGCAACGCGGTTTGGCCCATGGCGTATGAGTGATATTAGAAAATATCAGCCGTACGTCATTGCCAATAATTTATTTAAGCACTAAAAATGCCAATAAATAAGGTTGCAATATTTTCCGATAATCTCTAATTAGATATAAGTGCACCAGCGCAATGCATTCCATCCCAATTAGGCGAGCTTAGTGGGAGGCTGCAGCATTAAGCTGCATGTGTAGGGGCGTACTAGTGCGGCGTTCAGCGGAAATACGAGCATGTTCGGCACCGAATATTACATTGGTGTGCCTGCCACTACGGCCCTGCAAGCCCGACAATCCCCGCTTTATTTTAGGGGCTTGCACAAATTGGATGCTGCATCAAAGCTTCGGGCACTGGAACGTTCGCTTTGAAATGTTTTTTATGCGAAATTTTTGAATTATGTGAACGGAATTAAATTTCGCGGCTAATTAATGGTGAAGCCAACTAACAACAACAAATGCGGCTGCAGTGACTGTGAGTGCGGGCGCAGCTGACAGATACAGCGACCAACCCACAGACCGACCGACCAACCGACCAACTTGTACGCAAGTCACCACTTTCCATGCATGGCAACACCTACAACAAATGCCACCGTGCTGCCACCGCCAAAGCAAGGCGGCGCACAGTGAATGGCGGCCCCTGCCACGTACTGAATTTATGCAGTTTGTGGTGTGCTGGCACAGCCTCGTTCGCTTTGACATTTGCATGCGTCGCTCTCTCGCTCCTGGACACTTTTGCTGCAATGACACTTGCCAACGTTACAGCTGCATAATTCCGCCTCTCGTCCGTCCGTCCGTTCAACGCACTGCTTGCAGTCAGAGTCAGTGTTGATGACGAAGGATGCGAAATAAAATTTGCATTTAGCCTCGAGCCACGCAAAACTAGAGCGCGCACAAATTTGTGTGTTTCTGCTTTTTTCTCCACAATTCCCCCATATTTTTTCTTCTTTCGCTGGGGAAAATTTACGCTACGGCATTTTTGTATGAAAATGAGTGCGAGTGTGAGTAAAATGGTACATCTGCATGCGGCGCGCGTTTCATGTTGTGTTCTGGTTTTGTTGCAGCGCTGCCTAAACAGATCCTTTCACGTATCCGCTCGCTTTGAATTGGACGCTGCAAATTCTCGCATTTTTGCCCGTTTCGTCAGCACAGCTGGGCTGACACCCCGGCCCGGCTGCAGGTGGTTAAATATGAATATTGTAAAATAAATTGTTCGAGCGGAGTGGAAATTATTTTTGTGGCATTTGCATTTGCACGCCGTGTAGTTTCTGTTTTATTTCATTTGGCTCAGTGTGAGAAAATGTATTCATGAAATTTGCGGCAATTGTACGCGGATTGCAAATCTGCCAAAGCTTGATTGAAATTGCGACGGCTTCAACTGTGCAAAGCTGTGATGTGGCATGATTTATTTGTCGAATACAGCAAGGCAGTCAAAAGTCCGTCACTATACAACTGCGATCTGGTGTGTTGAAAAGATAATTGATGGAAAATATGTTGACATTCCTTCGAGAATTCTCACAAAAACGGCATAAGTTAAATTGAAGAGGTCGCACGACAGTGGATCTCCTTGTCTGAAATCTCGCACGGTATTAAATGGTTCGGTGAGGTCACTTCCAACCTTGCCAGAGCTGGACGTATTGCGGCTACAGAGCCGTATTAGCCTTGTATTAGCCGTATTAACGATCTCAGACATGGTGGTATATAGGCAATCCCTTATTGGGCTATCGAAGCAGCTTTATAGTCGATATTGAGATCAGCTTCTTTATTTTGAACAAAGGAATGACCAACCAATGGCGTCTTTAAAATTTAAAGGCTGTGCTATTTTCTAGTCTCTAAATTTGCAAGGAACGCACAAGTTCAATCCAGGTCAATGGTGGGTGGTACAGGTTGAATTTTGAAACGGCTTTTGATTTGGATGACCATAAATCCGAAGTTTTTTTTGTTGCCTCTTAAGTGAATTGAAGCCAGGACTATGGTAAATCTTGAACGATAATGAGCACTGCCTTTCTATGCGCTTTATAAGAAAATAAACTCATGTATCCGACATTATCTTTGGTTAACTAAATTCAGCTTCCTGCTATCTAAATATATCGACTTCAGTCTCTTAATTTGCAGTGCTAGACGATATCTTCTGTACATCAGAACTTTATAGTGCATTCAGTTAGAATGGTATTATGCGAAATAAAAATTGTCAGAAGTCGATGTTGAACATTCTAAAATGTCACAATGACGATTTGGTCCTAAATCCCGGCGTAGTAGGAGCAAGAGTAGGTAGGTAGGTAGGAGTGGCCGCCTAGTTTGCCAAAAGCACACTTGAGCACACATAATGGCCCATTTTGATACCACGGTGTGGCGCCGTTCAAGCAGTGACTAAAAAGTTCCCTTACTTGGGATGATGATAGTCAGCGAAAGGACAGCGCCGAAGGAGCAAGAGTTTAGAAGTTAAACACCTGTCCCAGTTTCTACAAGCGTCGCATATTCAACACAGGATACGCAGAATATATCTGAGCTATTTGCTGGCGAATCTTGGAAACTTGTTGGAAACTTCCAGCTGATGACAATAGCGGTAGCAAAATATTACTATTGCTTAAATACAACGCCCAAAATTAAGACCTTTCTCTAACTGGAGACCTATGTAAGATGTTTCGGTGTAAATTTTCTATAAACCACTAAGCAGAAATGTGAAGGATAATTTCACTGCCACGCCTACTATTAACATTTATGTATGTCGTGATAAAAGAGACATTAAAGAAAAAGCTCTAAAATTGGGTTACGGCCTGAATGCTCCCTGAAACTGCCACGGCCGACATTATATAGAATTCAACAATACGAGAAGCATTCCTGTAGTTTCGTTTATTATAAAATCCACCACAGTCATGTTACCTCTTTGCATTGTTTAATAAATGTATCGAGTTAGGGCTTAGGATTGTGGTCCTCATAGTGGCCGATGTTCCCCAAATTGGAGCTGGTCTACTGGTTTTACAGCAAGTCTGTATTATATAATAGTGTTGCGCTTCTTTATCTATCAAAAATTGAACTGAAAGAGGAACTTAAAAAGCACCTGTCATCGAAAACTACTGTGCCTGGAGCGGCACAAGAGAAGTTTCCACTTAACAACTAAGTTTATAAAACTATCTCCATTGACAGAACTTGTATACACTTTTGAAGACGATGATATTACATGCAGTTAGGCATCAATAGATCAAATTTCCAGTCTATTCTCACTAAGATGGAAAAGCTGCCAGTTTGCTCTTCGAATGCAGTTGTGCTCAGGAAGTAAAACCAATACCCACACTTTCAATATGGGTGAGAGGATTATGCCGTATTCCGAATAGGACTATGACACTTCAACAACACACAAGTTCGAGTATATGGGGCATAATGTACAGCATGAGACTCTCTTTGCATAACTGAAAAGCTTCTTGTATGTAAATGCAGAGGCGTGGTACTGTCTATTGCCCCTAGTTATACGCAGAGCCACTGCTGGTGAATTATAACAGAAACTGCCTCCCACACGACTCCTGCTGCTATGCACAGCAGCACCAAAATGCGGCTCCCTTCCCAAAGAAGCGGCAATTGAAATTGCGCCAACAACAAAGTAAACAGAAATCTGACCAATTTGCATTTGACCTCGCCAGCAGAATTTCATAAATTTCCCAAATATTACTGATAATACTTTTTAATAAAATATGCAATATTTCTGTTAGATACATGCATAAATAAATAATCTGTTTTTATTATTTATTTATTATTCATTTGATATCTGTGCAGTTGGAAAGAATGTGCTTGGTTCTTTTTCGCTTTTCGCATGCATTTCAAAAATAATTGAGACAGAAAGTTGGAAGCAGGAGCCTGGCAGAGTTTAATTTAAAATTGGAAAAAAATTCAGAAACATGTGGAATTGTGTGAGAGAGCGTAGCTCTGTGCTGTCATGTGAGTATGTGTGTGTTTGTGTACGAGAGTGTATGTGTGCTGAGTTCGTTATCGCATGCAATTGCAGTGCTAAGGCAGTCGTACGTGCCGCAGATAACGCACGAGTTTAAGAGCAGCAGAAACTCTGATTTTATTATGAAATATAAATTTTTTCCAACTTTTGCGGATAATAAAGCAACATGAAAAAGAAAAGCAGCGCATCGCTGCACTGAATTCCAAATTAATATATTTTTTGCGTTTAAAATTATCTCCTTATTTTTTGCAGCTTTTAACGAACTGCACAACAAACTCGAATCCAGCGCGTCATGGGAGTGTGGCACAAATGTTTCACACGTTTCAGATGCGCGTTGGCACTTTCAAAGAGCATTTCGGCAGCAACACAATTGTAAACCAACCACGTCGCCCCAACAGTTTCAATAAATTGCATTTGCGAGTACACCCACACCCGCACTGTTACCCGCACCCACCCAGCATTGTGCAGCCTTGAAGTTATCTGAATGCGAAAATCGCACAGCAAAGCTGCCGTGCAACCATTTAAAACCGCAAAACTCATTAAGAGCTGTCAGCTTAATTTCGACTTGGGTACGTATCCGTAGGCCGCATTTGAATGGCACTTAATAATAATAATTTCCATGGCTCACATAACCTTCGGCCCGGCCCCGTGACCAACTGCACCGCCCCTACAACCACACAGATGCCTGTCGACTGCAATCGTAATGACAAAATATGGCAGCAATTTGATGGGTTAACTGTGTGCATTTGTTTATGTGTGTTTGTTTGTGTGTTTGTTTGTGTGTGTCTGAGTGTGGTGGGAGGGGTTGTTTTATGGAGGATAGCAATTTTATTTCATGCTCGATAATAATTACGTTTAAGCCGAGCATTTGGCGTAATTGGCACTGTGGGAATAGCATCGAATGATTGCTTGATTATTAGACAATGAACGCGTGCCCTTGCCGCACCCGCAACGCTGTGCTGAATTTTTCCGTTGTCAGCTGTCGACAATGCGATTAAAATTGATTTGTTTCAGAATTGCAATCGACAAATTCAATTCCTCAATGCAACGCAATTGAATTAAATTTGTGGAAAGCGCCACAAACAACCAGCAAAGAATTCGTTTGGATTGGCACGCAAATTGGGCATACATGGCGGATGTGTAACATTTATGCTAATTTATGTATATTGGGAGCACATAAAAATAATGGGAAAGCGAGAGCGCCTAAGAGAGTGGCGCATGCAGTACTTACCTCCAGCTGGCGCTACGCAATAAAATAAATGGGCCAGCACCAGAGCCCTAAAGGGCGCTGTGATTTTCATGACGGCTGCCCCTAACGGCTTGCGCTGCTGCGATTGCTGCTGCTGCTGCTGCTGATGCTGCTGCCAAGGAGCTAGCTGTGCTGACACCAACGGCCGGCCGACCCCGCTACGCTGTATGAATGAACGAACACTGTCCTGGTTGGTGCCTGCCTGCCTGCCTGCCTGAGTGCCTGCGTGGACGCCTATGTAGCGCTCAGAGTTTCTTCACCGCACGAATTACAACGTTTTGACTGCGTTGCCATAAGTTTTGCGCATGTTCTCACACACTCAACAATTTCAAATATTTACTATGTAGGCCTTCTTTCAACGCACAGTTCATTGAATTTACATTTGCATTTGCCTTTGCCTTTGCCTTAGCGATTGAGTTTCAGTTTGAATTTGAGTTCGAGTTTAGTTGAATCACTTGAATTTCAAATAAGTCCATAAACGGTTTCACTTATATCCTGCGTAAAGTACTTAATGCTAAGTAGGTGCCCATAGGATGAAGTATCGATTGATGTAGTTGGTGAATTTTGGTTAACTATATAGTATTGCTTCTGCTGTGTGAAGTTACTGCGGCTACCTGAAAAAAGAGAAGAAATGTTCATTATTACTTTCCGTTTTTAGAATTCCTGTAAATTAGAATCTATGTACGAGTATATGAGAATATAATAGAAATGAACACTTTCATACGAATACGCAGAATCTTTCGTAGAAACAGTTATGGAATATAGTCAAAATACTGAGTAGTTAGAGTTCATAAATGCGTGTGACTCCTATCACATTTTAAGCTGAAATGTCGTGTTCCAACCCACAAGTTCGTTGAATCAAATCAATACTTATGCTGACATGATGAAATAATAAAGATAAACTAAATTGACGCAATTCGAGAAACCTTAATCAAAATGGTGATGCCTTAAAACATTGAAGAGCTCTGCTGCCTACCGAAAGCGACAGAATTTAGGAAATCATTTTAATTTGAGATAAGTGTCATTTTAATTAAGATGTTCCAGTGTCAGTTTTCATGAGTCCAGCATCAGTGGCGCCACAAAAATGCTGGAAATGCTAAGTTTGGAGAATTTACTTGGTCGGGTTTAATCGATGCTTCGCGGATGTTTCCCAACTTTGATTGATTATTCTGTTAACTTAAATTGGAACCGGCAGTCAGTCCAGTTGCAAACGAAACTGATTACGGACAGGTATTGCGATCCGTTCCTACTCGTATCCATGAGTTTATACGAGAGGCGTAAATTTCAAAATTCACAGAAGAGAATTTTATCCGCAACGTGATGCCAGCAACGTAATGTCAACATCAAGTCTCTAATGCGCCGATTATATAGTTTATAAATATAACCGTGAATTCAGCAAATTGCAACAAAGGCTTTTACGCATTCATTTGTCATACATACAGGGGAGGATCAACACATTTTGAGCTTACCGTAGAAACAGTTTTTAATATCACTGAGAGTGATTGCTATGAAAAAACACAAAAAAGCAGATATCTTCGGGGATGCATTATAATACCTGGTTGTAAAATATTGAAGCTTACAACTTGTTGATCCCCTCTCCAGGGGACATAAAGAATTTCGTCGAATTACCCGAAGAGAACGCTATGAAATCTTTAAAAGCATTCATAGTATAGAGTTCGGAGGTAAAAAGCAAAGGGCCCAATCTTTAAAAACATTTATAGTTATGAATTCCGAGGTAAAAAGCAAAGGGGTCAATCTTTAAAACCATTTATAGTATTGAATTTCGAAGGGCCCAATTAGTCCCATGGTCCCTTGGTATGCTAAAATTGGGTTTGTGGAATCCAAACTGCTTCTCAAGCTCGTTCATGGATGTGTAGGTAAACTGGTCTACCAATTCGAAACTTATTTGGAGGAACTTTCAGTGTTGGAATTGTTAATCTTCCTATAGGATGGACCCTATACTTGCGCCCAAATCATATTTAAATCTGGCTGGATTTAGCAGGAAATGGAAAGCATATCTCTGCTAAATTCTTCACTATTGACTGTTCCCTTGGCGCTCCCACTCAGACCCACTATCTCTTCCAAGAAAGTTCAAGTATGATTACTTAAACATTTGACATACTTCCTTTATGATTTGCTACTCCTTTCTACTTAAGGAATTCACATACAAGGGTAGAATAAACGGAAAGAACCCATTCTACAGATAATTTCTTACAGTTCCCCTAAATATATATTTTTCATTAGGATTAAACAGTTTTTAGGTCAGAATGGAGCCAAAATGTTGAAGTTGCTTTCTCATCCCAATTTCCCTCGTTTTCGCACTGTCATCATCATGCAGCACGTGTCTTAATAATCCTTAATCCTAATGCAAAATACAGATCACTGCACCCCACTCTTGAACGAAATTTCGGGGCAGGATTTTCTGACTACCGAAACGAACAATGCTCTGCTTTAGATGCATCTGTCGAGGGATTGAACGCCTCAGTGCTTCAGAAATTTCTGCAAATGATAACAAAATATGAGTAGACACGTAAATGCAGGAACTGTTTTAAAAGTTAGCAGCGCACCCTGCCTGCTTTCTGCAGTTCACTTAAAATATTCCCACTAAAGAGCTCATCTCCTCTTCGCGACTAGCTGCCTGCAGTGCGCACATTTTGAATTGCCCCATTCACATTCAACTCCCACACGAAGTGGCATATTCTGCATAGCCCCCTCCCCCCCGCCGCCAGCCGACAACTTCTGCCAAATAAATACTTGACAAGAGTTTCTTTCATAAGAAAATTTGAATTAAATTAATTTACTTCCAGTAGCCAAAACATTTTTATATGCCATTTTGTCATTTACCTGCAACTGAGCAATTTGGGAAGTTGAAATTTTTCTGTTTGCTACGCACTCAAAGACACATTAAAACATTTTCAACTTTACTCGAGCAATACGAAAATGTCAAATATTAAATGCCAATTTCAGAAAGTGAAAAACTTTTGCCAACTTAACTGCAGCACACTAGCGCAGGAGTACAGCAGCGCAGTGGCGAGAGGGGGCGCGACAACGCAACGCAACTCAACACAACACAATTCCACTCAAGGCAGTCAGTCAGTCAGTGAGTCAGTCAGGCAGTCAGCGGGATACATGGCAGGACAGCAACAAATGCGCATAGATGAATAGAACGGAATTGAATTGAAATGCTGAAAATGTGTCCTCTTCTCCTTGGCTGGGAACTTTGGCATCAAATGGAATGAAATTAAATACAAATTTTAATTTGAGAGGGAGCATTTGTGTGCCTGGGCTGCGGCGTGGCAGCCTGCCCTTTGAGCTCAGGCAGTGCTAGTTGCAAATATTGAAAATACATCAATGCCTGAAATGGTGGTTGGTCCTTTAAGGTGGAGGAGGAATTGTTGAATAGCTTCGCTCTTTCACCTTACGTTTTTGGTTGGCACGCTGGGGTCCAGGCTGGTGGCAGCCATCACACTTGGCCGTGCCTGCACACTCACACACACACACATACACACAAACGTATTGAGCGATTGCTTTTCTTGAACTGTTGCCGTAATTGTTCCCGTTTTTTTTTTATTTTAATCAATTATTTAGTTGCACATTAATTTAAATTAGTTGCTGTTATGACGGAAATTGCAAAAGTTTGCGCGGTTGACGTGGCTGGAATAATTTGTGCCATTATTTCTGCACGACACACAACTTCAGAGAGAGCACAACACAGCGGCAAAAATCACTGTCAAGACTAATGAATGTCAGAAGAATGGCACGGCATATTTCTCCATCTCTGCCTGCCTGCCTGTCTGTCTGTCTGTCCGTCCGTCCGTCCGTTTCTCTATTTGTCTATTTGTCTTTCTATCTGTCCGAGCAGCTGCGAATTGCTGTGCATGATAAATGGCAAAAATGCAATGCGATGACAGTGGTTGATGCTGCTGCAGTTCCAGTGGCAAGACTGCCTGCAAACAATGTAATCAATTATGCTAATTGCGCACAACTATTAAAATCTAAGGAGCAGCATTAACTGCTAATGCTGCCGCTGGTCGGCTTCTGTCACGTCCAACCATCTCTGTTTAGCCACAGTCCGCCAAACCCTCCAGCAAATTAACTAATAAGCCCCGAAGAACACAGCAACAGATCATTCGTCGCAGCTGTTGGTGCTGGTGCCGGTGCCGGTACCGATGTCGATGCCGTTGCCGTTGCCGTTGCTGCTCTTCATAATAATAACAATAACAGTGATTAGTGATGGCCACAGGCAGCGAGAGATACCCACGGAACATCAGACGCACTCCACTGCCAGATGTGTGGCTGATTACGAGCAAAATATTAATTGTCGGTAAACAGGCGGAGAACTGGTGCAAAGTGCAAAGTGCTGCGTGCTGTGTGTAGTGTGTGGGGCGGGGACACTCAAGCAAGCAGGCCGACTGGTGCAGAATGCTCCATGTAGTCGTGTCTATTTTGTGGTCAAAGACTCGATTATGTACCAGGCTCACTCACATCCTCATACACACGTACCTAGTGCACACCCAGCAATGAAAATCTGAGTTTTGCTCTTGGACTTTTGAGCCAGTAGAAAGCAACTTAATCACATATATTTAATATAAAAGGAAGAACCTCTGCTCGGTACACAATCAAAGGAAGACTGCAAAGACCTTCAGTTTTTCTTACGCGGAATTGGAAGGAGAACTTGATCAGTTGTAAAATTATTTCACAGTTCTTCTTAAGTTCTTACTAAAAAGGTATAACCATAGGATAACCATAGGAGCACAACATGCCTTTTAAAGGAGGTTCCTCAGCATTACCGATGGAAAATGTCGGCAAAGTGAGTTAAGTGATCATCATTTGCGTAGCAGCTGCTTGCTAGAAACTTTTGTATGAGGAATACATGAGCGGTGGGAAAAGGTATATTCAAGGATAAGTAGGTAGGTAGAAGCGGTAAATCATTCGGTCCATTTACGTAGGTAGGTAGGAGTGGCAGACTTCTACGCAAAAGTACACTTTAGCATATACGAGGTGTGATCAAAAGATAACCGTTACTTTCATCTTTTCGTGAGTTACGTATGCTCGATGTTCGCATTTTATTTTTTTATGCCAATACCAACCATTTTGGATTGTCAGTTTGTTTTTGACAGATAAAAAGGTTAGTCGTATAATGGCTCATTGTGATACCACACGAAGACGACGCGACTCCCCCGTCTAGAGTTTTGGGAACCACAGTGATTCCGAAATGAACCTGGCTATGTCCTTAATGTCGGTCCATTTAGTCTAGTTTTAGCTTGTGGTGATGACACCGGGTATATATAGGAGGAACCCATCGTTTTCTGATTAAATTTGTGTGTTTTTAAGCCATTTAAATACCTGATCATGAATGGGAACGAGGTAGACTAAATGTTCTTTTGAGACTGAGAGGAGACGAATAGACTTGGATTGTTTCTAGCAAGGCCATCCGACCTATGCGAATATGCATTAAAAAAGAGAAGGCGGTGCCTCCTTCCTAAGAATACAAAGCAAAGTGAATTGTATCATGTACTCACGTTACCTTGATTACGGTGACTTCAAATGTATCCGCTGCATTCATGTTGTTTCATGCGTTCAGGATTCCTCTAGATTCAAAAATCAAATGAATACTGGAGTGGTTGGAAAATTATGGTGCATTAAAGCATCGTAACTGATGGATTATAAAGCCTCGCTTATACCGGACCACGTTCGCAGCAATTACAGTCATAATTCGATAATCGCAACCATGAAAAGCGAATGTGTACGCTACGACCGGTTAACCTCAATTTGAAATGAAGTCAACCGTATTCAAGGAACAGCTCTTTTGTAATTACCCACTCGGTTTATGTGCAATCAAGTTTTCTGCTGGGAGGTTGACGCACAGCGCACCTTTATATGGATCTGTGTGGATGTGAGTTCGGTAAGTGTGTGCGTGTGCGGGTAATGGACATGACAGAGCCTCGTTAGCAGCTAATGCAATTTTATTTGCTCATAAACGGCAACGCACCAGTATCACTTGTATTATCGTCCTTGCGCGGCGGAGTCCACCCACGGAACAATCGAACTTTGTGGCACGGTGTGCCGTTAGTTTTGTTGTTGTTGTTGTGATTGTTATTATTGTTGAGTTGTAACTTTGCTGCCGCTGCTGCTGTTGCCACTTCCTTCAACGCATTTTGATTGTTATTGTTGTGAAGTGTGCGTGCGCGTGTTCGTCCGCGTGTGTGTGTGTGCACATAATGTCGAAATAATTAGACGAAGCGCACTTGTGGCAAATCGTTTGCTATGCAAACTGCCGCACCACACATTATCGACCTCCCACTACTGCAATAGGCATGGAATAGTGTAAGCGTATGCATGAGAGGATATGTGTGTGTATTAGCGAAAATGTCTTTATTAATAGGTGGCACTCAACTTGCGAGATACGCAGAATGCCTTGTGGGCTAGTCAAAAAATGTGAGTGCGAATTTGAAGAGGTTGCAGGCACTTTGAAGAGAAAAGCACTCCTTATTTTGATATTTGATATTCATTGTGTCAGTAAAAGGAGTGCGGATATTTGAATAAACCTCAAACTGTGTGAGTCATATATAGACGTTGAAGCATTATCCGTCCAAAATCGAATAATAATGACATAAATATTTCATCGCAATACAGACATAATTTGCTAATGAGGGATTGATTGCATTGCCATTTGAGATTCAATGGATTTGCATATCATTGAAAATTTCGGTGATAATGAATGATTAACGGCAATGATATTAAATATTTGTTACAGTACAATTATTGATGGTATTAAACGGATCCACTCGTTGCTGAACCGATACTTTGTGCCCACAGCGATATGAAATCAGTCCTCATTAAAGCAATGATAGCGAAATTTTTATTGAATGAATTTCATTCTAAAATCTAAATGTCTTATTAGTGCATTGAAGGCTATCATGGGACTACTGGCAATGCAAATTAAACTCAATAACAGCAGCAATACAGATGACATTAGATGATGGGCAATAGGTCTAGGTCCAATCTATATCGGAAATGCACAAGATTCAAGAATTTCAATATGTCCACCAGCATTACAGATGATGGGCATTAGGTCTAGGTCCAATCTATATCGGAAATGCACAAGATTCAAGAATTTCAATATGTCCACCAGCATTACAGATGATGGGCATTAGGTCTAAGGCCAGGCTATACCAGAAGTGCCAAATATTCAAGAATTGGAAGATTCATTTCAATTCAGGTCTATGCCAGGCTATACTGCAAGTGCCAAAGATTCAAGAACTGCAATTTGTTGCAGGTATCATGTCAAAGTGCTCATAAATAATGGAGATTCGGCTTCCTAAGCAAACGGTGTTAGGAATCTTCCTCCCTATGCACTTGTTGTGAGTCCAAAATGCAAAGGCAGTTTGGTTCCTCACAAAGAATTGGCCAAATATAGAATCCATTAATATCAGAATCTATAGTTCTATCAGAAGCGCTAACATCAGCATATATATATATATATATATATATATATATATATATATATATATATATATATATATATATATATATATATATATATATATATATATATATATATATATATTATATATACATATATATATATGTATATATATTTTGGTATATCTTGACTGCTGTGAACAAATCAACGTTCAACCCCAATGACAGACACATCAACTCCAGAACGTTTTACTACTTGAATCTTCATGCATTTGAATGCTGTATATTTGGAACTGTCTGGAACATTCATGATTGAAGCAGTGTAAGATGAGGGCAGTCAATTTCTTCAAATTTAAAATCCGTGAAATTGTAAGATACTGCTAATCCGGTATTCGCTGCTTGGTGTGCTTTCAATCAGAACATTGTTATTTGAAAAGTTTTGTGGGAAACTTAAGGAAACAAAAGAACCGCAAACAGCTGAGTGTGTCTTGAGTAACACAAGGGGGCAACTCACATTCTATGAAGAGTCGTCGTCTTGCTCATAAGAATTTCTACAACAAAGACTCTTCATAATTGACATGCTGCTGATATTGTTTCTTATATAAACACAGCGAATATGTGCCACAATAGTGGCACAACACAAAATGACTTCATATTACAGTGCTATCGGCATATGGTAGGTATCCATGAGCAACATAAACTGCGGTTCTCGTATTTCCTGAGTCCGACACATTGATCCCCTCTGTGAAAATACCAGCAACTAAATAAATAATGAGAACATATTCTAAAGTTTCAGGTTTCCGCGATAATCAATTGGCACGCGGGATTGGCAGATTCACATTCACACTGTTCGATTAATTTTTGATCAAAATTTTATTTACTTCAGAGGAGAATTGCTTTACATAAATTTACAATTTGCCTAAACGCTTTAGGGGGATATGAGTCTGTGTGGAGCTGGTCATTGCATTTACTGCTAGGCACAGACAATGTAAAAAGGACATTACATTTAATGCAGTCCACACACGAAATGCCTGCCTCCAACCCACTGCTGTACAGAGCACACATCCACGTCGCGGGAACATAAATGCACACACCAAGCAAACAGTTATTACGACCATGCGAACTCGTGCTGGGGTATGGAAATTAAAAGAAACACTGCTGCAAAAATTGCTTGCATTTGAATTCAGAACATGGCACGGCATGGCACGGCTCGGCGCGCAGGTTGCATTAAGATTGATAGAAAAGATACATGAAATGTCACAGCAGATAAAAATGAAATTATTGTAAAGGACAACGACATTGAATTTGACTCAATGCGAGCAACATGTATGGCAACAACGCCAACAACAACAGCACCAGTAGCAACAACAACGCCACAGGCTTGACACCGACCTGCCCACGTACGTAGCGAGGCCATTCAGACTCCAGCAAATGGGACACGGTTGAGAGTAGAATGCAACACCACGGGCCATGCACGCACACGCCGTTATCGATTTTGCTGAATCCTGCGAGTTGCACTAATGACAATGCAGCAACAACAGCAGCAGAGTCAGTGAGCCAGTGCCGGTGGTATAGTTGGTTGTAGGTTGTAGCTACCGTTGTTGTTGTTGTTGTTGTTGTTGTTGTTTGTGCCTCTAAAAGCACATATGCAGCGCAGTTGCTGTTCCAGTCCTACCGTTCTGTGTTGTTGGTGGGTGGCAGTCTTGGCGCCTGCCATTAAAATTGTCATCAATGCGCTTTATTTATTATTGACGCAGGTAAATGAGTCTATATGTGGACTCGTGTATTAGTGTGTTGTTCGCTCGCAATGTTTAGTTGAGGTGTGCGTGCCTTATTCGCATTTAATGGGACGCCAGGTGCGAGTTCGTAGAGTGCAACAATCACTTACAACGCAAATCAAGCACTGGGACATAAATGCTAGCTGAAGGAAAATATCGACCAGTCTTCCACAGCCTGAAGCCGTGCATGCACATAATGGCGCATTGTAATAGGCGCCAGGACTCACACACTCCTTCGTACCTGCAGCACTGGCACACTCAATGCGCTCAATTGCCATTGCACATCGCACATCGCACATCTCACGTCGCTCCGACAGCACATTGGCAGTTTAAAAGCACGAACGTTGCTTTCTCCGCGCTCCACATCCCCCACTGACAAATAAGCATGAGTAGTTATTATTGTAAAATCTATTATGGAACATTTTACGTGTTGCCCTGAATGAATGATGCAAAAAATCTATTTTCTAAATGGAGAACAATTTGCCGCTCGGATCTCTCAATTCAATGGTCATCATCTGCTGCTGCTGCAAGAAACAAAAAAGTGTTCATTTTGCTGATTGCTCTGTGGGCGGATGAATGCATGTGTAGTGTGGCTGTGTGTGTGGGTATGGGTGTGGAGCAGTGTGCACCGCTCTACTTCTAAAAAATATCAGCAAATGAAGTTCAAAAATTGCCACAAAAAGAAATGGTATGAAATGAAATAAAATGAAATTGCAACGTCAGAGTACGAGTAACCTCTGCAAAAGTTTCGGGTATGGCAGGAAGCAGCATCGACAGTAACAGCAGTAGCAGCAGCAGCAACAGCATAACTCACACAACGCGGCTCCCCGGCATGGACGAGAGTAAACACAGAATCAGCATGGTGGCCAACTGTAAAGCGACGGTAGTTGCGGCGCTGCCTGCCGCCTGAGCGCCACAGTGACATATTTCGCTTCGGATTTGAAAATTGCCATGAGTTGCATGCCTCAGTTGTGTGTCATTGCGGGAATATGCTGCATCATTTGGTCATTTGGAGTTGATAGAAATTTGCCAAGAGCAGGCAAAAAGTTTGCCAGCAGCAGGAGATCGCTCGCTGCCTGCTGCCTGCTGCCTGAGCATGTAACTTGCCAAAGCCAAGCAGAATGTGCTGAAATTAGAGCTCACTCGGCACCCGATTCCATAGTAAGACGCACCCAATTGCAATAAATTTTGAAAAGCAATTTTTGGGGTTGCTCGC
Source organism: Clusia tigrina (assembly GCA_920105625.2). Lineage (NCBI taxonomy): Eukaryota > Metazoa > Arthropoda > Insecta > Diptera > Clusiidae > Clusia > Clusia tigrina. Next base: position 178,093,670 of record OV050033.1, read on the forward strand.
ATATTTCTGCACACATCTACACAGTGGTGCGGTGTTATCTTCGACGCAGCTGGACACGGTTTTTGTGGACATTTCGTGCAGCCAGCTCTAAGCTGCTCGGGTAGAATTGATTTATGAAAGAGCCATGACTGAAAAGCAAGGAGCAAACATTTCGCACAGCAGCCAGAGGACAGGACAAGCATTGAAAGATCGCTCTAAGACTGAATTAAAATCACACACACACACACACACACACACACACGCATGCCATGCTGCATTTCGAGTGAGAGTGTGTGAGGCTGTTGGGCCACTGTAATCGCTTCAGAAAATAAATGAGATTTTTGTACTCAATTGAATTGGCGCGTGAAAATACTTCAAACTAGCACTAACACTGACACACATTCAATGCTGGGCTGAGAGTGTAGTGGAGCATGACATTTGGCGCAAATGTCAACAATCGCCTGGCAGTAGCTGCAAATTTCAACCACTGCCGCCGCTGCTATTGCCCTCGGCTTTGTATGTTGTTTAGCCCGCTCCTCCCCTCCGCAATACTTTGACTTCGAAGTGGCTTATTTGCTGATTGCAGTGCCGCTGCTGGGACTTGTGTGGTAATTACCAGCAACAATTGATATTTTCAATTAAATTGCAGCTGGAAACTGCACGAGCGCAAATATTGCGAGACATCGCAAATACTCGCACCCACGCCCGCTCGCAAACAGAACGCACGCATGGCGCTTTATGAAGTGCAAATTGTAAATAGTGCAGCGCATTGTTGCCGCTTGTGCGCTTTGATGTTGCAGCAATTTTATATTTATTTATTTGTTTTCGCTTGTTTGCTGATGAAATGACCGCTCAATGAAAAGCAATTTGTGTAAACACTCGCGTAAACACTCGCGTATGGAATACGAGTGCCAGCGCATTGACAACTGGCGAACTCGCGGAAGGTACGAGTATCAGCGCATTGCAACGGAAGCTGCGAAGGGGATGAGAAATAATATTGATGAATTGAGGAGCTTGAAGCTCACTGGTGGAAACATATGAATTGCAAAGGATGTCTATATATATCATTAAGAAATTCATGGCTTAATTGTTGTTCTATGTACTTCTCGGATGAGGAAGAATCACACAAGGGAAGTCCTTTAAGAAAAATTAAAAATATACGGGGAAAATACGCCCGGGTAATATCGTTCCTATTCCTTTAATAAGAAGCTACTGATTATTCCCAAGGAGATTTTTACATTCGTAACTGATCGATGCATAAGGATCTTCAACCAAGACTCAGTGAAATTGGATGCGCTACTCTGATACAATTCCTTATATTCCTTCTATATACGGAGAAAATATTCTCGAGTAATATCATTCCTATTCCATTAATAAGAAGCTACTTATAATTTCCAACAAAATTCTTACCTTCTTTAATCGATGCATAAGGACCTATATCTTCAAGATCCACCACAAGACTCAATGAAGGTTGGTGAGCTACTCTGATCCAGTTCCTTCTATACTAAATGAAAATACGAATAGCGTCGTTGATTATTAACATAAGACAGCTTTCACTTGTGACTTAGAGCAGGTGCTCAGCTGCAACACGGATGAAGCTGCCTTCTTCTGCATAAAACAGAACAACTACATATAAAGGTGGGAATATTTCAATGACCCCTGGTTTTTACTTCTGCTACAAAAGTCACTAAGGTTACACGACTGTCATTTACATATAGTTCAAGGCCACAATTTCTGCTCAACATTTTTGTTGTTCAATTTCAATGCAATGTGTCTGCAGATGCCACGGATAACATCTCCAAACTATCATAGGAAAGCCCTCTTGAAGACATTCAGTTGACCTGGTACTTTCCATATCCCTGCGGCATTCTCTATGATTGGAGCCCACCAACTCCCGCACAAACTTACCCCACATAGAACCGTGTCTATGTGACTTACTAAATAAAAATGATTATGCGTCAGCTGAAATTCCAATTAACTGTGCGCTTATTCATGTAAATAAATCCATTTGATTATCTAAGCGCAAGTAATCCCATTTTTATAACCACAGAAAGCACCACCGCAATCGTTTGCGTGCTTCGTCGTCCTCTCAGAATGCCAGAGTGCAATGCAGTGATCCGTAATACACAGAAAAAAGCAGAGAAAAGCAACGATATGATGGTCACCAGCCGCTGGCAAACGCCACCACCGTCAACCTTTCGACAGATATGCGTCATCAATATTCAATTTGCCGAACAACAGATTCCAATTAATCGAACGAACAATATAAACAACGCACGCCATCACAATCCCTGCGACGCTGCCTGCCCCTAGCTTGGAGTCTGCCGATGCATGCGGTGCCGGTGACACAAAACAGCACATTGAGCTGTCAATTAGCGCTAGTGTCACCTTGGATTACGCCAGTCATTCCGTTCGGGGATTACGCGCTGTGCCAATGCATAAATATACGCAACAACTCACACAAACCCACACACATAGAGAGCTGACAAATGCGTGCATGAGCAAATTGGTTTTTAATTATTTTTACTAACAATTTCCTTGTGTGCCCGGGAATGCGTAGATTTACATGAAGCAGTTGGAATTAAGTGCCTCCGCTCCGCTCCGCACTGCATTGCCGTGGCAGACCATTTGAAGCCTGAAATGTCACGGACACCAGATCTACGCGCCCGGCTGTACAAATAAATATAAATGTATTGACACTGGGAACTGGGCCTGACGGAGTCATTTTGCCTGCGAGGGTGCTGTGCACTCACATTATTTTGCTGCGGTCGCTTGGTGGGCGGGACGCCAGCCCGCCTTCGTGCCGTGCTAAATTTTCAGACAAAACACAACGATATTTTTATAGTTACTTTATTTTATTTCACTTTAGTTTAGTTTGCCATGCAATGTGATTTATGCCAAGACACACACGCAGGCTTACAACAGTTTTAGAGCATAAACTGCCGCACACAAACTAACAACCTCCCCCCACTCACACACGGGCAGGGCAGCGAATGAACAATAAAAATTTTATTTTATTTTAGGTTTATTTTATTTTTACATTTATTTTTATTTCTATTTCACTTCCTTTTATTTACGTTTTGTCAGCTGGAATTTTAAATCGCCTCGCTAAATTGTTTGATTAACGACAGAGGCAACGCTGGTGACAGCATAACCAACATTACTCTTACTGCTCGCGCCATGGCGCTGGTCGTGTTAGCAATTCGCGAATTCCACGTATGCATCGTGTGTGTGTGGGCCTGTGCCACAAACAACAGACCAACCCCCGCACCCGCCACCGCTCAGTTGCCATCTAACCAAACGAAACGAATCCTAAAACAATAGAATTGCTCAAATTGTCATGCTGCATAAATCAATTAGAGCGAAATGTTGAAAGCCGCAACAATTTTTTTGATTTATGAATGTTTCAGTGCAGAGCTCGACAAGTTGGAGGCGTTGGGATGGGGCTGACGTGGTAAAAAGCGGACGATGAGCAACCGAGTCTATTGGAGATATACCAAAATCAGTCAAAAGCTTCGCTCGAAGAAGACATTGACGTTAGACGTGAAAGTAATAAAAGTTTGGGTGATGAAAACTAATCTTGTGGTTTTTCTGGGACGAGCCTATTGCAACTAGATAGTCATCCATTCCGTGGTTCAGACGAATATTTGGTAGTAGTGAGTCGAGGACATCCTCATTGAGTATCAGTTGCACAGTTTGTGGTATTGTCTGGAATTATTAGAAAGGCACTTGAATCAGATAACCAATGTCCCACTTTTGGTCATTAAGTGCGGCTTTAACCAGCTTTGACTCCTCTGTTGTTATCCATTTTCCTCTTCTCCCTTCGTTAGTTTCACAAAGATCAACTCAGTTCACACATTTCTTTGTAAGACTCAGTAATCAAAGATCCATTTTAAAGTCACTTGTATCATTGTTTAGTGGAGTAGTTGACCCTACTCAGACGACATTCAATAGAGCCACTATCCTGCTGGTAAGCGATTCAACATTAGTGGAGTGTATATTTCGTCTTCTCATTATTCTCACAGAGTCGGCAGTGAAGTTAAACCGATCCTTAGCCATTATCCTGCTGGTAAGCGATTCAACATTAGTGGAGTGAATATTTCGTCTTCTCATTATTCTCACAGAGTCGGCAGTGAAGTTAAACCGATCCTTAGCCATTATCCTGCTGGTAAGCAATTCAACATTAGTGGAGTGTATATTTCATTTTCTCATCATTCTGACAGAGTCGGCAGTGTACTTAAACCGATCCTTAGCCATTATCCTGCTGGTAAGAGATTCAACATTAGTGGAGTGTATATTTCGTCTTCTCATTATTCTCACAGAGTCGGCAGTGAACTTAAACCGATCCTTAGCCATTATCCTGCTGGTAAGAGATTCAACATTAGTGGAGTGTATATTTCGTCTTCTCATTATTCTCACAGAGTCGGCAGTGAAGTTAAACCGATCCTTAGCCATTATCCTGCTGATAAGCGATTCAACATTAGCGGAGTGTAAATTTCGTCTTCTCATTATTCTCACAGAGTCGGCAGTGAACTTAAACCGATCCTTCTGCTAACTACTGCACGCACACATTTCTCTATTTTATGGCAAGCTACAAATAGATTCCAGGTCGTCGCCCATAGTGGAAGTGACGTCCATACCTCCTACATTTCTAACAAAGCTTTGAAGCCCACACTTTCCTGCTTCTTTGTGACATATTTGATATTCCCGGTGCTGTTGTCCGAGGGATATTTAATTTATCCAAATTAATAACAGAAACTCATTGTCCTCAAAGATTGTCCGCAGGAAAGTATGTCCAAGTATATTAAAAACTCAACTCTCCCTGTGTTGTGGTTGCATAAAATTCGCAGTTCATAAAAGCGGAAAGTTGCCCCATCCTGCCCAGCCCCGCCCCGCCCAGCCTGGTTTCCTTTCACCAACTTCACTCGCTGCACTTTTTGCTAATATCCTTTTTTGTGGTGACACGCATGCTTGCGAGTGGGGTTCTTGCGTACTCTTCAAAAGCTGAACCCAATCTTCGTTCGACTGGCGAAAAAAGTGGTTGCGGTGACTGTGGCAGCTGGTGTCACTGCAGCGCACCCATTCTGCTGATGGTCAGTTACTAATCGCGCCATGGAAGTAAGCGCACCGGAAAGCGCGCAATATTTTCACGCTTTCAGTTTGGCACATGCTAATATCCTGTCCAGAGACGCCAGGCAGCCAAGCGCTTTGCCCGTTTCGTTTCACTTTTTCACATTTTTTTTTAATATAATTTTTGCCTTTATTCTCATTTTGATTTTCATTGTGACCATCGAACTCACAGGGAGTGTCCTCTTCCAATCCGCCGTGCTGAGCGTGTATAAAATTTTATTTTATGTGAATTTTCCCTTCATACGGTCCTGACAGTGGTTGCTCGTACTGCCCGGCAGTTGGCGCTCTGCTGCCGATCTGGACTCTGCTTTGAATTGCAAAACAATCCTAGCATTTGGATTGCCAAGCGTTGGCTCCACCGCACAAATACTTCGGATTTGGATATGCTTGCTATTCCCCGCACCTCCTTGTCCGTCTATGGTTACTGCTTGCTGCTCGGACTGGGTTACTTTGAAGCTTTCGATTGTAATTGAAAATGGTTTAATATGTGGTGAGGGTTTCATTTGCTGCCGGCTGCCCGAGCAATCGCTGGTGACACTGGTTTAAGTTGCCTTCGAGCTGTGAGGCGATTTTCGTGTGGTTAGCAAGCACGACGCTCTGCTTGCCACATGCGGAGATTTTTTATTAAATTCATTTGGATATGAATGGAGCAGTAATGAGCGTTTTCTTGCATTGGTTATTCTTTCTCCATTTAGCCGCTGCGAACGTTAGCGATTAGAATCGAAATGTGTGTGTGTGGCCGAGCCGCATGTGGCCTGCTATCTGCCGCTGTTGTCTACGCAATTACCTTTAATTGTGCGTCTGTGTGTTCTGGGACAAAGATTGCTATCCCAACTAAAGAACGAAATGCGAACAAAGCACAGTCGCTGCCTGCTGGTCTTTTATTGAGAGCCAACAGACAACATCAGCAAGTGGCGCTGCAGTTGTTGTGACACTTGCTTTACTTGTGTTATGCTGCCACCACTACACACACACACTCGCAGCTGCATCATCGGTCAGCTGCCAGTGTGCCTTTATGATTTCCTGCACTTTAGCTGCAGAGCAGGAAGCCGGAGTGTCTCAAGTTGAGGCGGAAAACGGAAGAAATAAAAAAAGGGGATGCTCACACCGCTTCCGCTTTGGCTTTTGTGTGGAAACTTTTGCTTTTGTTCCTGCTCTTGTTGTTGTAAATATTTGCTGTTTGCTATTGCGGCTATTGTGCAAAAATACTTGTGTACCACACTATACAATTTGTTGTAATCGCTGTTGTTGTTGCGGTAAGTGAATGTGCTTGCAACTACTCTTCTACGTACTGTTAACTGGAAAGTATAATTGAGCAGAGCGCTGCAACGAGTTCGTCCTTTATGCAGATGTCAGCACACAGGAAGATAGCAGCGGAATATAGGAAGAAATATTTTGAATTTGTATCCACTTTACTTATTCCCCAGGATGCTCGATGGATTGGCAACAACACTTTTCACACATTTCACTCTCCTGGACAGTTTGTTAAATTTACCAATACAAAATCGGATTAAAACTGGGATCATTGTTTCATTCTTAAAATGAATGAAATCATATTTCCATGTCGTGGAACTATTACTGAGAACTGCATTCACCTTTCTGTCTGTATTTGAGGACAAAGCTCCAAAGAAGGTTTCAAAATTCTTAATGAGTTTTAAACTGTGGAATGTTTCAAAGAAAATTTCAAAATTCTTAATGAGTTTTAGACTGTGGGATGTTTTATAAGTGGAGAGCTTGTCACAAACAGATCCAAAGGTGGCCGCAGAGTCTACATGAATTGTTCCCGCTCTCAAGCAATCTAATCTAATCTCATCTGTTTGTAGTCAATTGGTCTGGTTGGCAATAATTGCATTCTCAAAGTAAGTTGAACATTAGTGTCAAGCAGTGGCAGTCATTTGAAGACAGTGCAAGCATTCGAAATCCGTGCAGTAACTTACAATCTTTTCAAACTCTCTGACATCAATGGAATAAATTGAAATCTTTTGACGTCAGTGAAATCAGATTAATAAATATAGCTTCCATTGATCAACTTAATGGTAAAAATATAAAACAGAAATATGAGAAAACATTTGAGACCATTTAAACAGAGGTATCAGGCCCTTGCGACCGTCTCACTCTGCTCCAGACAGCATTTATTAGAAGTCGAGAGTTTTCTGTACGCAAGTCTGAGCTCACCCTGGGTGAGGTCTAAACTTGTATGGGACTGTATTGGGAATCTAATCTCCCTAGGCAGTATGAACAAGTAATCTCTAATGTGGGGTACCAGGCCACATAGGAGTAGATGGAAATGAGAAGGCTGATAGTTTAGCTAGGCAGGCTGCGGCTATCTATCTTTCTGTACGCAAACATAATTCAACTGAATAAGATTTGAATCAGTCAGTGCAAGTCCACAGCTTTACTCCCCAAGCCCCAAAGAAACAAGTCCAGCCGTATTGAATCACACGATTTGAGGAAGAAAACTAAAAGTACAAATCATGATTTTAATTCTCCATGAAATGTAGTCGGCATTCTCTTTACTCTGCTGTATTCCTTCATCCCACAAAATCTGTACAACTATTATATACAAAGTATGTCCATCATGCTTATAGTGAATGAGGACTATTCATGAATCGAAAATCGACAATTCTTATGAATGGCTTTATTATTGATTGATCATCAAAGGTGCGTGGTTGCTAAATACCCAAAAAATATGCAAATATTAAACCCGCATCCCTTAATGACACATCCTTTTCCGCATACGTGTGTATAATATTTCGCTTTATATTTGAATCAACTCAATCACCGCACAAATTGAGCCATCAATTAGCAAAGGATCTGTAGAAAGCTGTGGAGTTATCTAAACTGTAGAATAAATTTAAAATTTAGTATATTGCAATAAAAATGTCCTTATCCACCGTCAAGTCCGGGATAACTGTCAGCTAAAAGCCAGTAAGTCCTTCCGCTGATGCGATTTTACAGCTCAACCAATTAAGAATTATTGCTCATAAAATCTCCCCTCAGAGGGACCGCAGTAACCCTCTTGAGAAGTGGGGATTACAATCTTTGCAAATATTTGAGATGATTGCCGAGATTTTTATTGTGCTCTTCATTAAGGGGCAATTGCAAATTGCCGAATTACTTAGTCACCAACAAACTAACACCCACCTATAAAGAGCGGCAACATGACAACAACAGCACCAACAGCAACAGCAACAACAGGAACCAGAGCTGCGATATATGACAGTGTAAACAACAACATTATTATCAACATGAGTGGCAGCAACACACACACTCGCACACCCAATGGCCGCAAAATAAAATATCAACAACATTCCCTTCCCGACAGACATGCTCGTTAAAATTCTTAAAATATTTATGCCTGCATATGCGAGTGCTGTGGGAGAGTGTGTGTGTGTGGCTGTGCAGTAGAAGTGCACACACATACACTCACTCTCGCACACATAAGCATATCAACGTAACCACACGTTTTGCGGCTGGGTCGGCTTTCATAAGAAATTACAAGAAATGTCACATTAACACGAAATGTCAGTTTGAATGCTTTGTTATGGGCCGAGGATAACCCGTGTCTGCCGGCTGACATAATTTTCGGTTGCCTCCGCTGGTAGTTATTTTGCAATGCATAAGTGCGACTGGCTGCGTCCGTGTGCATGTATGTGTTGGTGTGTGTCTTGAGAAAGTGCGCTCCCATTTCTGCTGCCGACGGAAATTGCGCGAAAAATTCAATACAGCAAACGGCAGCGAGTGAATGAGTGAGTCCTGCTCGGCTGTGTATGCATATGGATGTGTGTGCCGAGGGTGTGGGTGGGGATCATCGGTAAGGGTGCGGGTGGTTCTGTCACACACACACGCAAGGTGTATTTTGTGTGAGTCGCTGCCATTGTTGTTGCTACTACAGTCGCTTTAGTGGTGTCAGTTGTATTGCCGACATGCAATTCATAAATCACAATAACAATATCCTTTTTACATTTGCGCAGGATATGTGACATTTGTGCGTTTTTGGCGGTTATCCTTGATAAACACGAAGCATTCATGTCGACGATAAAGCCAGTGCCGCTGTGGAGAAGGGCGCACAACACGATTGCTAAGGGCGGTAAGCAATTTGCTGTAATTGATGTTGCTGCTGTTATTGTCGCTGCAGCAACGAAGGCCATAAAAAGCAAGTAAGCAAGTAAGCAAGTAAGAAAGCAAGCAAAGGCAAGGAAGCATTTGCGTGAAGCAAAGCACAACAATGGCCAAAGCGGAAAGTTTCGAAGTTATGCTAAAGTGTGCGAGGAGAGCACAGATATCCACAATTCACGCGCAGCCTCTTCAGCTGTGCGCGGTTTTAATTACTGCCACCAGTTGCGGTCTCCAGTGTATAAGCGGGCACTCGTAATTGGAATTGTTTTCTGGCGATTGGTGGCGAAGGAGCACCATTACAGAGACAAAGGCCCAGAGTGTGGGCCCACTTTCAAGCTGTTTTGTTGCTCGGCAACTTTTGTTGACGGTTGCTGGGAGGAGTTGGTGTGTTCTGCCCCACTGGAAGTTAATTCTTAGCAATTATCTTCTTGTTTTCAATTAATGTGCTTGCAGCGCTCGTTAATTTTATTAATTAAGACTACAGAGCTGGAACGTCTTCATCGCTTTCATCTGTGCCGCCGCCAAGGGTCGGAGAGTCGGAAGTTGGGAAGTTGTTTAACAACGAAGGGAGTAGTGCGACAAGCTGAATTGCTAACCAGTGAGTTTCTATTGCGGAGCTCAGTTCGTCCGAAGAACTGCAGTAGCGCCCAAGTGCACCGCAAAATGTAGTGCAATCATTTTAAATTGGCCGCAACACTGTAAATGCAGTGTAGCCATGTAATAATCCGTTTAATATTGCACGAGATCCTGCAAGTACGAGTGTGTGTGTGTTCAGCGGTAGCGGCAGGACATGCAGAAGCACCACACCGCAAACCACAATCGCGATAAGCACACATTTGCATAAAAACCCACAGGAAAACAAATGAACCGCCCCACACATACCCACATGACTTCAGCGAAGACAGTGGAGCGCTGTAGCCATGTGTGTGCAGCTTTTGCTGACGCTGCTGACGGCACGATACTCGTCAATAGTTAATGCGACTGGAATTGTCTTGCCACAATTGTTGAAAGGCGATGATGATGACGCTGCCGATGCCGTTGGAGCTGGCGTTGGCGACTACTGTCACAGGAACTGCATACATGAGTGCTTGCGTGTCGCCTGTGTGAACCCTCTGTGTCTGCATACGAGATCCGTGCAATGTATAAAACTCATATCCTTAAAAGAAACGCAAAAGTAACGAAGCAAGAACCGAAAATTCCGCATTTTAAGCAACATAGAGACAAAGCATCGACCGCCAGGACGCACCAATTCACACGTGCGGCTCCCTGTGAGTGTGTGTGCTTTTGACGGGCTGCTAAGTGCTTCGCATCCCCACAAAGCACACTTTATGCATCGCAAGGGACGCAGGAAAGCAGGGCAAAAGAAAACCAAATAAAATTCAATAAAACTTTAAATACCTCAAGCACACTCAGCTCAATTCCAGTCCCCCACTCTGTCCCTACATTCAACTAAACTATAATTTACATTTAAGTTGTACGTTTCTTTGATTCCAGAAGGGTTGCTTTCTCCCTCTTCTCGTGCTGAACTAGCAGTAAAACAACAAAAACAATTAAGTTTGAATCATGCTCGAGTTTCAAGTGTTGTTTGTTATCCCAGCGACCTGCCTGGCTGGGTGGCTGCTTGGCTGTCTTCCGGCCCGCCAGCGCTGCGTTGCCTCACTCGGCTCAGTTGCGGGACAGAGACAGCTAGCCAAGAATCCAGCAACCCAGCAGCTTGCCTCGCCATGGCTGCATTATAAGTTTAAATTGAGGATCTCTTGCAAATTTCTCGCTGTCTATTCCTTTATGCTGCGTAAATAAGTGCGCATGTTGTAGTTTACCTGAGAGGCAATTTCTTTCATCCTTTGTTGAATGAAATGAAGAAAGGAAATAAAAATGTAAAAGGAAAATTGCCAACAATAGCTCCTCAGTCGCTTACTCAGTCACAGTGCAGCTAAACAGCAGAAGCACCAGCCATACCGCCAGCACCAGCACCAGCACCAGCACCAGCACCAGCACCATCACTATCACCAGCAGTAGTAGCAACAGCACCAGCAACCGGCAGAGAAATGAAATGCTGAATTTATATTGTCACAATGAAAAATTCTTGCTGCGACGAACTCCAACAGCACAGCAGTGAAAACTTGCTGCAATTTTTCATCGAGTTGCGAAGAATCGTATTTTAAAAAACTGCAAGCGGTACGGGATTCTTGGGGTATAGTGGGGTGCGAGTGGTACAGAAAACATAAAACTCTGAGCTGGTATTTTGTTGCATTGATGTCGAATTAATTCACTTGCCAGCTGATGCATGCGCTCCTTGCTCCCTGCGACACAATAAATGCCAAGCATTGAGCACTCTAACAGCATTCACTTAAACCTCTTTGCTGACGCTTAATTGAGTTAGCAGGGAAATCTGGTTTTGTTTTTACCAACTTACAATCCGATTATATGCGGCCATTTACTGCATGGCATGGGCAGGGGGCGATTATAATCGTATCACTGCATTGAAGAGGCTGCAACGTAATTTGGCCCCAGTGTTGTGGATACGAAATGGAATCGTGTCCTTTTAACCGGAGTATTTGCTGATATCAGCCACAACCGTCGAATCATGTTTTGAAGAGCCAACAAATCAAGGTAAATTTCCATGATCTCACGATGACTGTCGTAATATACAAAATGAGAGCAGCAACTACAATCCTCGTTTTTTTATCCGATTTATTCATATTTGATTAATTAAAAGCAATTTAGCTACTTTCACCATGTGTTCACATTCCCAAGTAAGGAATGCTTATTGGCACGCAATTTTATGGTATTAAAGTTCTGGATGCAGAGCGATATCTGGAAAAATGGAGCAGTGTATCGGAAAATAGTGCCACTGGTTTATGTTAGATCCGTAAGAAAAAATAAGATATATTTAGTGAGTCCCCTTTCCAAGTGTTAATGGCCGTAAAGAATATGCAAATCAAGGCAGTCCTTTGCAAGGACAGTGCTGAAGCAAAGCTGAAGTTTCACCCTACACATGCCAATGAATGATATAAAGCAGACAATGCCATTTTATAGAAATATTTCTATATTTCAAAATCACCCAACGGTCCGGGATGACAATTTGAAAACTAACAACGACGCCATCAGAGCAGCCCTAGAAACTGCATCTATCATAGTGGGATATTGTTTAATTGGGAAATGGGGTTTCTTCCATTCCTGAGCTGGTATGAAGATGCCAGTACCATAATTTGGGACCCCACCGTACTCTCCACATCCAATCTGAGAGTATTATATAAATGCATGATATCACATACACTACTCCAAATATGTAGCGGTGAAACCGTGTTTCTAACATATTCTTAAGAAAAATAGTTGCAGGGTCGATGTTGAGGACTGAAAATATATCTCGAACTGAAAATATATCTCGAACATATAATATATATACTTGAACAAAAACGGTACGACCACCATCATACATAAGTGCCATATCACAGACAAAGTTCTAGGATGCATAAGTTTGTTAGAGTGACAAGTACAAAAAATGTATTATATGCAGAGGTAAACCGTCAATATATCCCAAGAATTGTCCTTGGAATCAAATCATTGTTTATGGATAAAACTTGAACCATTATGTATATGAACCTTATACTAGAAATCCTACCTCTTGAAACGATATCAGAATTTGTTCACTGATTCATCAGTGATATCCCTAAATCGTTTTAGTTGAGTAAGACATGTCTTAATGCCGACAAGTACACATTTAAATCCCAACTACACAAACAGAGTTCTTCATCAGATCACAGGGCTCACTATTACGACCACATCCGTACTTTTTACGAGTGCCTTTCCGCCACAGCCAATAAATCTGACATGACGATTAGGTCGGTGGAGTGGAGCGCGATATAGGTAAGTATAAAAATCACCATAAAAATCCAGTACTTTAATTTGATTACATTGTATTGGTTGATGGGCGGTTACGAGCGTTTTACGATTGCCAAGCTGAGAGTGTGTTAAATAACTACTTTATATGCCACAGAAAGCCCATTTGACATTATCGGCACAAGCAAAACGGCACACAGAGGTCAGGCCGAGATTTGCCATGTGTGCACACGCAAAAGGATTGCAGAGAACTGTGTCTACTCTGTGAGGTAAACAACTGTAAAGCAAACAAACAGAGCAGCGCACACAGAGATTTGCTATCATTGACAGAGGCAGCAGACAAATTAAGCTCGAAAGTTTTGCTGACCACACACACAGGAGGAGCAAGAGAAAGTCGAAGAGGGTTTTAAAACAACAATTTTTAAGAATGGAAGGTGTGCTGCTGGTATGGCCACCTCGTCTCCACCCCTCCCCCTTTTGTTTTTATCTGTATCGAGCTACGCACACCAAAATTATTGCAGCTGGAAAAGTTTGCAGCACCTCACCTCACATAAATTCAAAGTTCAGAATTGAACTGAAACGAAAGTGTGTGTGCTCTTACCTACTCGCAGTGGCAGCACTTCAGGCTACAAATAAATTAAATGTCTTGCACAAAATCGGCTGCACATACACGCGTACACGCACACAGGCATCGTAAACCTATCCCAAAGATAAATGCTTAAGTAAACACGCCTCAATGGGAAAAACCTTAATAAAATGAAATGGAAGCAGTGTTAAGAAGAGCATCTAGAGGCATGGGATCCAAGCAGAAGGCAGCAGGCAGCAGGCAGCAGGCAGAAGGCAGCAGGCAGCAGGCAGCAGGCAGAAGGCAGCAGGCAGCAGGCAGCAGGCAGCAGGCAGTAAGCAGCTTATTATAATGGCAACAAACTTTAAATCCCGCAAGTTATTGGTGTGCATACGCAACAGAAGCCAAAGTGATAAGAATCGATAAGAATCGATATTAGAAAAGTTTGAATCGGATTTGGCCGCGCACTGACTCTGGCTGCTTCTTTGTTTCTTTGTTTGTTTGTTTGTGCGGCTTTGTTTGTGATTGTTGGCTGCCAAAGCCCCCAACAGGAGTGCAAACAGAAAGTGTTGCAGTCGAGGTGAACGAAGAGAATTATGCGTCATGGGGTTAGGAGGGGAGTCGAGCGCACGCATTTACCAAATTATGTATTATGTTTTGAAGTTGGTAAGCCACAATTTTCAACAAAAAGTCGAAAGAAAAGTGAGGAAAAAAGCGGAAAAAAACTATTAAAAAGGAATCAAAAAGTTTGAGCGCAAAGTATTTTTATTTGAATTGTAAACAAGTGCGAGTGGAGCTCGGAAGACTTGAGCCAGCTTCCAGAGGAGTAGCTGTATTTTTACTTTCACATTGACTTCAATGCAGGTGTGTGTGTATAATTGACACTCCCTCCAGCAAATTGCTACTACTACAGAAGACGGTTTGAAGGCTGCGCAATGATTTAAGCAGAGATAAAGTAAACTTGGAGCAATTTACGGGTAACTCACTGCCACACTCAGCACAACACACAAAGTGGAGTAGTAGGACATCAGTCAATCAGTGCGTGTGAGCCTCCCTGTCTGTGTGTGTGAACCCTTGCAGCATATTCTCAGTGTGCCTGCCTGCTATCAATCATGCTACTACATGCGCGACGCGTGAAGAACGTAAAATCGATTTTTATGTATGTCAATATACCGTTATAATGTCATCAACTAAGTGCAGCACACATTCCCACACACACTCACACACATACACATGCACACAGCAAAACAAACAGTCTCCGATCTCATGCTCTTGTAGGCGTAGGATGGGCGCAGTTTTAAGCAAATCCTTTTATTATAACATGCTGAGGGTGAAACAACAAACCCAGCCCAAAGGAAAACAAAACAAAAGCAAAAGCAAAAGCAAAACATACAAAACAAAATAAAAACAAAAACAAAAGCACAAAAGCAAAAGCCAAACAAAAAGTTTCTGTGTATCAGGCTGCTGGGTGAATGTGAGTATTGGTTTCTAAGCGGCTGTGTGTGTGTGCGTAGCTAACTGGCATGACCAGCAGCAAGACGCAATCGAAAATTGCATGCATGAAAATGGGAAAATGATTTGCATAAATAAATCTTTCAACTTTTGTATGCGACGCAGATTGCCTGACCAAGCCTTGCGTCCTGTACCGTGTGTCGTGTGTCGTGTGCCGTGTCCCGTATGTCTTGCTTAGCTCTTTGGTAGCTCTGGGATTGCACAATCTGGCCCCAATTGTGGGTGTTTCTTATGCTGCAGACCCAAAAGATGCCAACAGCTGCCACGGTACTTTGCATTTACTGTGGCCAATAGTGGTGAGCATTGTCGATGTCCTGCTGTCCCCATCAATTTGCTAGACAGCAGTTCACCGGCCGTTGCAGCAACGACGGCAGCAGCAGCTTAGAATAAATCAAAATCAGAAACGTCTCCAAGTGCAGAACCGGCCACAAAATGTGCCAGAGCCAGTGCTATCGTGCAGTGCTGGATTTATGCATGTGCTTCGGTGCGTCAGTCACTACTCACTCCTTGGCCCAGTCAGTCCGTCAGTCAGCCCCGTGAGACAGTTAATATCCCGAGCATGGCTCAGCTGCCGCGCCTTTAATATTTGTTGCTGCTGTTGATATGAAATGACGATTTGACGGATGGGCAACCACTACGAGTACAGCGGTGCAGCGGCGCAGCGGCGTTCTTATATAAATTGGAAAAATGCCAACTCACTGAAACAGGTCAAGCCAGTGCAGTCCAAAAAGAGAACACAAACAGAAGTACAAAAATACAAGAAATACAAAAAGGCCAAAAGAAAAAGAAAAAGAAAAATACGCTAGGCTGGCTGCATGCAGCCAAGTGAAAGAGAAACGAGATTTTGTGGTTGATGAGTTTTCTCCTCCCGCTAACGCTCCGGCTCCGGCTGCGTCTGCTGCTCCAGCTCGAATTCGTGTTCGTGCTGCTTCATCATCATCAGAAGTAGCGGCAGCATCATAATCAGCAACAGCATCAGCGGCAGGCGGAGCAGCAACAGACCCATTTCATGCCTTGTGGACTTAAAGTTACTCTGCTAAATGCATAATTTCAACTTGATAACTGTATAATTAGCACAGCCTTGGCTTATCGCGCAGAAGCTCACTGATATTTTGTGTGTTGTTTTTTTTAATAACTGGCTCTCTGAATATGCAAATAAAACATAACGCAGTGACTGAGCTGTGCCTTCCGCAATGCACGGCATAAAATTTGAATACATTTTCAAATTTTTGTTTTTCCAAAATTACTTTTAGCATTCGCAACAGACAAGTGTACTAAATTCCCACGCAGGCACTCAACAACCACACTCGCTCTGCCGCAACTCAAAACTTGCACCTATCGGCATTGAAGATTGCAGCGGGAAGAATAAAATAAATAAACGTTAGATTCAATTTCAGGTATCGAGCTCCATGTAATTTATGAGCTTAAGAGCGGGGTGGATTTATGTGCAGCAACATAAGGCATTGCAGGGAAGCGCTGCCACTGCTGGGCTCGGGATTACCCTTAAGTACTTTGCATAACTTGGCGCTGGCTATATTTTTCTTCCTGTGATCCGGACCAGCTGAGACTTAGCGCTCCAGAGCTGATGGAACAAAAATGCTAAAAGACAGAATCTAAAAGCAGAACAGCCATAAACGAAATAGTGAAACGCACTCAGCAGCTTAACAAACTTTTGATTTATTGTGATAAAAATAGCTGAGGTTGTGCTGCTTTGCAGCCAAAGGCAATCAAGGAGCAACTTTGCTGAAACTATAGTAAGCAGCTGAGTCATGCTACTTACTATGATTGCATCAGGCATTCAGAAGAATTGGAATGCCCTAAAATTAGTGAGTGGGCACACAGATTTTGATACCCAAATCAGTCTCGGGCGTTAGCATGAAGGAAGAACAAATCAAGCAAAACAAATGGCACAAGTCATAGAAAGTTGTTGTGCTGTGTCATATGTTTGTACTTTCAGAGTAAGCAACCAACTTTAAAGCATATTCCAGCTCGTATAATGAGCACGAAAGTCAAGACTCGAGAAGTTCTATCAGAATGTGTGCTGAACAGTTTTTTACTGAACTTCCGGTAATCCTCGCTGATTTCTCGAACCGGAGCAGCAATTTGTGTGATCTTACTCAACGAAACATTGTTCCAGTTTGCTACGAGAAATGGCGAACTTTTCTGTGAATACAAACGCAAATCGAGTGTAGTTGAAGTTCCTCCTTAGCCCTCGAAAATTCGAATCAGTCTGTTATGCTCATTCAGTGAATGGTAACAATCTTTGCCAACAGTCTTCACTAGAACAGAATTGTTTGGGTAAATGAACTTCTCTTCTCTGACTACATTGGATGTCTTCTAATTCTTGAATACCTATTTGAAATAACTGCTTTTGGTGGGCATGTTGGTGGCGAGCTTAGGAAGATACTTAGTTAGATGGAAATGCAACTGATGTTGAGAACAACATCAGTTGCTGCGGTTTGTGGAAGAAGTACAAATCCATCTAACTAAGTATCTTCCGAAACTCGCCACCACCATGCCCACCAAAAGCAGTTGTTTCTTTAGAGTTCCTAACAAGACAAACAAGAGACAACAACACTTCGCATCCTGATCTCTGCTAGATCTCTTCTTATCAGCTCAATAAAGTCACTGAATGGTTGTGTGGACGAAATGAGGTTTCTCATCGCACCATTCTGATCTAGTTCGCCCTCTGTAGTTTAGTGGTAAGCATGCTATACTCACACTCAGAGGGTTGCAGGTTCAAATCCTGCTTCGGGCCTGGTATCAAAAATGTGTCTTTCTAGAAATTACTTTTCGCTTCGGGTCGAAAGCCACAGAAGTTAGTACTCGTTCTTCAATCCGTTGTGGTCATAATTTATTATGGTTTAAGATAATAGTAATTATCTTAAATAGACTGTTCAGTCCTTTGCTACTCAATCATATGACAAGGGAGTTTCAATTGGAAGCCCAAGGGAGTTCGGAAATATCTTAAAAAATGTATTTTATATTCACACTGAATTGAATATTTTTTGAGAAAGATGATAGCGAACATTACTAGATTTTATTGAAGTGGCTTTATGTCTACGGAAGGCCTTGAGGGTGACATTAGAGATGGTTTAAGATATGTACTGGGTCAACACTTCACTCCATCGAGAAGCCTCCCTCACTTCATTCACTTAATTTGGTTACCACAACGTACGACAGCAATTCGGTAAAGCTGATCGAAAAGGCCCGTTTCTGAGTTGATCGAGACAAGGTCTAAAAATAATAGATTTGAAGTAAGATTTACATACAATGAAGAACCTCCATTTCTGCCAGAGAAGGCATGACTAAGGACACAATTTTACTACCAACCACATATAACAAGAGAGTAATACTATAGCAAAAAATGAATCAGAAACAGGCTCATCAGCACAACTGGAAGTGTCCGTGAGAATAGTATCCAAAGTATATGAAGAATGTACTATTTGATTGACGAAACAGCAGTTGCCGTCTTTGTCAATGTCATAGTCGCTTGAGAACCCATATTTGTAACCTTAAATCTACATATGCAGAGTTTGAATTAGCAGCTTGCTTCCCAATGCTCTTCAACTGCTTCAAAGGTCGGATAAACTTTAAGAATGTGGTGATGCAACTCAAACAAATCTGCTTTACTAGAGTTTATATCAGGGCAGCATAACAGACTACCTTACTTTAGGTAGTTAAGCGGAGTGGGATAATAGAATAAAGGCGGTTTCATTTTAACTACAAGTGGGGACTTGTCGCCTCCTATATTAATTCTAGCAATTCTATACTAATTCTAGTGAGTAGTTTGCGTATATAAATGAATGGGGACTTAAAGTGTTCTTTGGTTACTCCAATGACAAATCTTGCTTCAAATCTGAATCTTTTTATAGACTTCAGGTGGAGTATCCACGTTTGTGAAACTTGCCAAAACAAATTAAAGAAAGAACTTTGCTTGGTAATAGAGATTGGCAGGACATGTCGAGAGAAGACTAATTGATAACGAGCTACAGAAACACTACGTATAATGTCCAATGGAAAGTGAACAAAAATATGGAAACCTACCACAAAATGTTTCCATGGCGAAATTTAGATGACATTTGCAGTCGCTGCTGGTGATGGTGCCAACATGAAAAAATGGTTTATGGCCGGAAAGGATGTTCAGATTTCAGTTACGAACAGAAGACGCCGAAGGTCCGAAAATTTACGCATTTAACCTGGCCAAGGATTTCAATTTCATGCCAACAAACCAACACTTTTCATTGTACTCGTGTTCACTTGTTACCGGCTACATTTCGACTTTCGTAAGTGTCATGGATGCTCCAGCGGCATTGAGAATATTGCACTAGTGCCAATTTTAAATGCGTTGCCCTTGAATTCGTCTATTTAAGTCTTCTGAGCGGTTGAAGACTACTTTACGAGGAATCATTCAATTTCGATATAATTAATAATTCCATATTCCTTTTACGACCCATCACCGAGGATTTTGAAGCTAATTATCAGCGCGTGTTATTTGCTCGCCCTTGCGCCGTACCCTAGCATAAATAACGCACAAGTTATTTATACTACTTTATTGCTCACGTTTCTGTGTCCTTTTGCTCATTTAACTTTTATGACCAATGTTGTTGCTGCCTTCAAAATATGCGACAAAAAGTTGCCGATTTTACAACTTCAAAATACGAGCCAAATAAAGCATCATAGCAAGTGGCGACGATAATGATGACACTCACTTCTTTATGCTGATGATGATTTATTAGCCGCAATAACCAGACGCTATTCCCGCGGCACTCCCTCGCTAATAATTGCTTTCATTTTTATTAATTATTCGCTTTATTAAATTTTACTTTTGTTTATCGTACATTTCGGCCGCGCTTTTGGGAATTTTTGATTGTTTATTAATTTTTAATATGATGAGTTCCTTGTTGTCGCTTTTAAGTGCCGCGGCCGCTGAATGTAACACAACGATGTGGGTGTGGTTGAGTGAGTGGTTATCACAAAATTTACGACGGGTGTATTAAAAATGATAATTCACAACTAGAAGTGATGGGAAATACGTATTTTGGGTCTCGCTTTGCCGCTCTATTTCTAAAATGGTTTTGATATGCGAAGCAAAGGGAAGCGAGGACCAATAAAAGATACACACCAAAGCTATGAAGGCTGCTTGCTAGACTCTCAACTGAAATCTGAGAGATATAGTTGCGGTGCTGACTCTTTCTACGATTAAAGGTTTCAGTTGCGTATATCATTGATTGAAGTTGATATATGAAGATTATCAGCTGACCATGATGCTTAGGCACTGCTGAGATATGGAGAGGATGGAATATCCAGATTTTTTCCATATCCGCGAACAGATTGAAAGGAAGAGAGGGGCTCGTGTTTCAAATTACTTTAAGAAGTTTTCATTTCAAATATTACTGGGTCCAAGGACTCCGACGTTTTTAATTATACCGTCAAATGCTTCGTGGACTTGCGAGAAGTGCAGGTTGTCAGAGCAATTCTGCGTAACCGACAGATGCCTATTGAGGAAACTTCTTTGCTTCAGTATTCGTAGCATTTATTGCTATCAGCAGCAAACCAAAATCGAAGAACGCAGCCGCATTTACTTCCATTTCGAAGCACTCTTTTTCGTGTGCTCTAAAAAATTCTTTGATTTTCAGGCTCTCGATGAGGAATTAAAAAGATGAGTTGTAGAAGTTATACACATACCTGCCATCTACATTTTAAAGCACAACATTTTGATTGCTCCTCATCTAGCCTTATAGCTGTGTACGGACAATTTGGTCTTAAATTAAAAGTACTAATGCCTGGAAAGTTTACTCCTTAAAGGTTTATATCTTAGGAGTCTAATATTAGGGGAACTTAAAGGTTCCTTGAGGAACTGTGTGATAGTCTATATTTGCAGTGGAGCAAAATTTGAGACTATTCGAATTGAGAGGGTTATTTGTCATCTTTTAAAGAGTAGTTTCATAAAGTTGTATGATGTTGTGTAGGCAGGCAGGTAAGGCGGGCCGCCCGAAGGGCGCTTTTAGGCCAACATTGAACCTTTCTGATACCGCATAAGACATCAGGTCCCATCCCTTTCAAAGGTCCAGCCATTTGGAGCTTTTAATGAAGCAGTTGATGGAGCGAATCTTTTTCTTTTGAGATATCTCCCAAAGAGTCCCGAAAGCAGTCGCCTAGGAAAGTGCGCCTCCTTCTGGACAGCGCTGGACACGTGCACAGCAGGTGAGCGATGAACTCTTCCTGTTGTGTTAAGTTGTAAACGATTTTCCCAGATGTTGTGACGGGTTTTTCAGAGTTTGTAGAATTCACAGACAGATTTCAATTTACACTGTGGACTGTAAATATTCATATAGGATATCTGGAGTCGTTTACACTGAGCGGTGCCTTGTCAAATTTAAAAAAAATTTAGGGTGTAATTTACAAAAGGACGTCAGCATAGCGCCAATTCAAGTAATTTCTTAGAACATTATTATATTTCCCTGACTATGATTCACGATTATTATGCTGAACACCTTTCACCATAATGATAAGGTCATTATTTTAGTTATTACTTTCGGAAATCGAAGCAATAAGAACGATATTTCGAGTAATACTTCTGTCCGTTTTTAAAGAGGAAAGGCAGGAATGAGTTGATAGCAATGTTGGCAGAAATATAAAACCATCTGCAGTCATTAATCTTCTTCTTTGCCCATTAAATTCAGATCAATCTACGTCACTGTAGAAGAATTATCAAAACTACAGTTTTTTGGATTAGCTCTCATGAGCTTGAGCCACATACCTATCAGTGAAAAGAATCTTCCAAGAAAACAACTGAAGAATCCAAGCAAAAACTTCAAGGGCAAAAGGACAATTTTCGCATCGAAGGTCCCTTTCTCCATAATGACAAGGAGAATTGAAGTAAGAAAAGCTGGTCAGATTGTTTCAAATCGAGCAGAGTAGCGGTCAAGCAAGAAACAGAGAATGGCTGTGCTACCTCTGTCGAAATACCACTAAAAATCATTGGGAGGTGTTCATTGAAATAATATGAATATTTTGTCGACTTTTAACATATTATTGACGACATCAGGATAATCACACATGATAATTACGCCGTCAGGAAACTGCTTGAAGAAGGAGGGCAACTGCAGACAACATTTAAGAGG
Organism: Clusia tigrina; assembly: GCA_920105625.2. Taxonomy (NCBI): domain Eukaryota; kingdom Metazoa; phylum Arthropoda; class Insecta; order Diptera; family Clusiidae; genus Clusia; species Clusia tigrina. The sequence goes on from OV050033.1 coordinate 178,115,945, forward strand.
GCAACGTGATGAATTTTGTGCTTCCTTCTAGGGCCAGAAAAGCTATTAGCACTCCGTAGAAGGCTCTTCTGAGAAAAGGAGTCGCCAATGAAATTGACTTCCCCATGTAATAGAAAGGAGCAATCTTCGGACTACTTAAATCATCGAAACGGACTGTTTAATTTTGTCGTACTGACTCAATTTAAACTTGGTGAAAAGTACCGAAATTTCGATTTGCTGTCAAGTGGCAATCAGTGGGAAGTTCCCAGAGGACTGCCAATTATAAGTACACGGAGGCATATTGTTCGACACAAATTTAATCAGTGTGCATTGTTAACTTGAAAATATTTCCATATACTTACACTTAACTACGAGTAGGTTCCCAGTAAACGGTGCTGTTTGCTTATTAGGTGCTATGCAGTCACGTCGTACGATTAATCCTAATTAGAGAGTATGCGTTTAGTAGTAGTTGTAGAGGAGTATGTATAATTATAGTAGCCGGAAACTCTGGTATAGTGTGTGTAGTAGAAAGACAAGTAATGTTGGCCAATTTGCTAGAAATTTAACCGGTTGAACTTATCACTAAACATGCGCCGAGCACAATATCCTTGTATTAACTGGTAGTGCCTAATAATATTCCTGGGAGTTATTTTACTTTAATTTACTTTATTGCAACAATTAATCACTAAATAAATTCATTTAGACTAATGAACACATAATACATTTGCAAACATTTCATTTTATTTCATTCTACGCTATTTGCAAGGATCTGATCTGATTTGATTTGATTTCATTTCACCGCACGCGCGCACACGAATCACTGGCGTCACTTGACGAACGATGGCGGCACTTTCAAATGCGGTTTGCTTGAATTTGTCATTGTATACGCTGCGCGCATCGACGAGCGCCGGGAATCAAAAACGCTGCTGCGGCTGCTGCTGCTACTGCTGCTGCTGTAAAGGCGAGAAAGCACACATTTGAATCCGAACGCACCGGGGTATTTGACTAAGAAACTTGGGCTGCTTGGTAGTCTTGTGTGGGGATGGTTGTGGGGAGATGAGAGCAGTTGTTAAGACAAGTAAAAATAAACACGAAAGTCGCACAGTTTGCTAAATGTCAATGAACACTTTCCTTGCCGCACTCACTTGGCCGCATTCTGCTGCACATGCAACGAAACACAGTCTGGACATTTCTCATGTTCCTGCGGCGGCAGCTGTTTGTGTAGCAAGAGGCAAACCAAATTAGATTTATTGAAAAAAGGCCCACAATTGAAATTGAAAACGCCGCAGCGCCGCAAAATTTCGTAGAGATTGCTAATTACGCGGATTTGCTGCACACTAAAAGGGGTCTCCGTATTCCACTTGGCACTTTTCCACACACTTTGGCCTGTCACTTTCCGCACTAAACATAAATGCTACGGCATTTCGTTTCCGCTGGACGCGAGTGTGACAATTTGCACAAATATCAACAGCAATTTGAATTATACTCGCACTTCAGCCCCATTTTGAGCTGCGATTCAATTAGATTTCCACAATTCAGACCGAGCGAAAACAAAAATTAAAATATCTACGTGTAATAAGAAAGGACGAAAGCGGAATACATCAGCGAACGTGTACTGACAGACGCACCACCTCGAATTCGTGCCGACTCAGCTCGTAGCTCACAATCAGTGGCACTTTTTTCTACATTGCTACATTCGTTCGCTCGTTAAGCGAGCGATTTTTCCACACAAAAACACACGCTGGAGCGATGGAGCGCTGGAGCGCCGAAGCTTTCAGCGAAAGAGATATTATCCCAGCAGTCGCCGCAGCAGCATCCAGCCAGCCGCCTCTCAGTTGGTTACAGCTACACACATGTACCGTAAAGAGGGCTCACTGTGACTGCTCCTTGTAGACTTTACACGACACTTGCAGCAGCAGATCCACCGTGCGTACGTACGGGGTCTAGTGAAGCAGGCAGAAATGCATGAATGCGAGCGTAAGCAGCAAGCAATAGCGACGGCAGGATAAGCGGAAGAGGACAATAGGAGGCTCAGTGGGCGCAGCGGAAACGGCGTCGTCGTGTGCGTAAGTATGTAGAAAATGAGAATCTAAGAGAATGACAGAGAGGAAGAGCGTTTAGACCCGGCATTGCCACACCGAATGTTTCGGCGACACCGAATGCTTAGAGCAGACGGCAGGCAGACCAACTGTCAAATTGCAACTATTCCCGCAGCAATGGAACCGACCCCAACGCAATCTCAATCTCGGTGGAGATTTCTTTTGAATGTTTTTTTGTATAGTTTTGTAGATTTGCTCGCCGTGCTTTAAGTCATTTTTGACAGCCAGGCTGGTAGGCAGGCAGGCAAATTACAAACAAACTATAAAAAGTCAATTTAAGTGTAGATTTATGGGCTTTGATTAATCGTGGAGACATTTTTGATTGCTGCTTGCGGTAAAATTCAATAAAATAAAAGCAAATTCGCCACCAAAACGAAGTACAAAAACAACAAATCACAAAAATAGAAAAAAGTATAAATTATTATGAAAATTCCCAAGCGAACAGAACAACTGCAAAGTGTTCGGCATGCGGAGCTGTTCGCAGCAGCCAATGCAGTGCCACTTCAGCGCTGCACTTGCCAAGCATTCGCCTGCAACTCTTATCACACCCACTGCACTTTTCCTTTCTTGACCGATAAGAACAACGACACATTATTGAGGCGTCGTCGCTTGTTCAACTCCAGCAGCCCAGTCACGCTCGCCGTTCCTGCCTTTAATACACGCGCTTCAAAAATATTGTTTCGAGTTATTCAACAGATTTTTTCACATATCTCTCTTGCACAAATTAACGCACACACCACACAAAATTTGTCCGCCAACTGTCCGCGTCGCAAACAACGTTAGGAAAGCGTTCGCGTACGTCTGCCACACGTCTATCAATTTTTAGGGAATTTTCGGTACTGCTGACTCCGCAATAACGAATGCTGCTGGAGCAAAACTGCTTCATCTCAACACATCAACGCACTGTGCAGCAGCATCCACACAACCCCCAAGCACAGCATTTACACAGCCCCACGGAGAGAGCGTATGTTAGAGAGTGTGAGCGATAGAGAGAGCGTTTACATGTTTTGCGGGTGGGTTTGCCTACGAGTAACGGCAAATCAAGTCGAACAGATAATTTTGGGGGATTACTATGAAGAGCAAGTGTAGAGTTTTCACTGTTCTCTCACGCTCTGCCTGAAGCACTGAAAGGACACTCTCTTTAGTCAAGTTATTTTGAACAAAGTGCGCTCCTTTTGTATTGCACGTGTCGCGCCCAAAACGTATACACATCGTTTGAAAAACTACTGAATGCATGGCGATGGAAAATAGGGAAAGTCAACGCTGCCAGAGACGATCCGTTGTCCGGCGTGGCCAGCACTGTGGCCGTCTCTAGAAACATGTGCCGTTGTGTTCCCACTTTTATGTAAGCAACAAGGTAACTCTTGCTTAGGTTAACTTTATGGAATTCAATGGAAAATGAAAGGTAGCAGTATGGTCCGAGAAGCAGAAGCATTTCTATGTTGAGATAATTAAATAAGATGTGATTTGCCAATTCAAATAAAGGTCATTATGCTGTAGCTTAGCCGTTTAAACATACTGAGAGGGCCTAATTTTTTCGAGTATGCCACTATAGAACTCACCTGAGCAAGTATCATTCAGGCAAGGCCTCCTTCAGGACCATTGAAGCCATCAAATCAAATGAGATTAGCGCCAGCTTAAGCAGCTCAAGCAACATACTCGTACTCGACTGAAGTGCTTCGAGCATAATATCTCTAAACCACAGATATTGTGACGCCTTTCTTCGCCCTTCCTTTTGTGTCGTTTCCTCCTCTTTCCTTTGTTTCAATGCTTCCACCACACACGCACACACACACGTATGCAACAAATGTTCAATTAATAAACAGCTAGCAATTAATCTTGAATGGTACTATCAGCGCACAAAAATCAGCTTAAAGTGCTTCGCATCAATTCGCCCCCTTTTGGGTGGGTGTGCATATGTATGTGTGAGTGAGGCAAGTGAGTGCATTGTCATCAAAGTAAACTTCAAAATAACATCGTCCTCAGGCATCAATCCAAACGCCGCTGGCGTTTTAAAGTTGAGGACACCAGCGAGCTCTGACAAAAATATCTGCCGTATGCAGCGTGATACTGTGCCGCCTGGTGGTGCGCCTCAAAGCACTGCTTGCCCACTTATTTAGTTTGCTTCTTGTGCGTTGTGCTAGCCGTGAAACATGCGCCTGCGCAGTGCGCTGCAACTGTTGAGCGAACGCACATCGACGTACCCATTAAAAGTGCTGGAATTTTTAGCACTTAAGCAGACAATTGACACAGTGACACAAACAAGGATGTGCCTGCTTGCCTAACTGCCTGCCTGCCAGCCAGCCTGCCAGCCTGCCACACAAGCAGCTGAGTTGAGCTCTGCTGAGTCTGAGTCGGAATCGGAGTCTTGCGAGAGAAAGGTTATGTTCGGCGCCTTGTGAGCGCAAAGTAAACACACACGCCTTTTTCATTGCTGAATATGTGTAATCATGTAACCTGTGACGACAGCAACCGAAGCCGAGCGGCTGGCATTCGGGTCGGGTGGCACTCGGTTGTGGTGAGTGCCGGAGCGGCACAGCAATGCGCGCGTATTTTGACGTTTGTTATCAGTTCGGTGCCTTTCGTTTCGCAGTGTTCGAGTTGGCCAAAGAGGGGAATTTATTGTTGTTGCCATTTTTGCCGAAGAGGGAATTTTTGAGTGCAAACGTTCACACTGAGAAAACAGTTGAGGCTTTGCCATGGATATAAATGAACTTGATTTGAGGCTTTATTAAATTTAATTACATTTGCATATTTGGTCACATAAGGAACTGACTTAGGCTAGGAAACACATTAAAAAAAAGGAAGCCTCAATTAAATATACCAAAAGTGTACATAAAATCACTCTGATTTGATTATGATCTTTAAACGTGATAATAAAATGTTGAACGACTTCCAAACAAATTGTTTTTCCAAACATATCACTTGGAAAATTAGGTCCTATTTGAAGAAGTTTTGATCACAATATTTCTAAAATAAAATAGAATTATATTTAATTTAGATTTTACTCTTGCTCTTAATCAATGTTCCCTCTAGTTTTTTCGGTGACTCCGCGGTACAAAACGGTATACGAGTATGGGAGCAAAAATGTCCAAAACCTATGTAAAATTGTGCAAGTGGGTGAGGAGATCCTGTGCCAGTTTGGATTTTTGCCATTTTGAGGTGCAATTCGTATCTGAGATGATATAAAAAAAACCTAAACAAGACCACAAAAACGGCTCCGTAACTTAAAGAGAAGTTTCTAACGACACGCTGCGTCTCTTTAATATTTCACAGCTGAGGTAGACTCAGCGGTGTCCAGGGTTCGTTATCAAGAAAAAGTCTCAGACTGTAGTTAACTTCGTGGGTACTTTATTGTCTCTTAGTCATTTACAATTTTCTTCTTATGTGTGTATATATATATATATATATATATATATATATATATATATATATATATATATATATATATATATATATGTTTTCGCCTTCAGTTGGCGAATCGCATGGTGGGGGGTTTTGTGTCGCGCGTTCCAGTGTCGTAGAAGTCCGGCGCGAGTGAATAACTCGCTCAAGTAGGAGTCAGTTGGTCCGGCGCGAGTGAATAACTCGCTCAGGTCGTCAAAACGTCAGGTCACTACTGTTGCGTCTCGTATTGATTAAGTTCACGCCTCCGCTGTTGTTTCGATGGAAAAGAGTGTTGCTTGCGTTGTTCTTCGATGATCAAGAGTTCTTGCCTGCGCCGCTGTTCGATGGAAAAGAGTTTTGCTTGCGATGTTCTTCGATGATCAAGAGGTCTTGCCTGCGCCGCTGTTCGATGGAAAAGAGAGACTTGCTGGCGTTGTTCTTCGATGATCAAGAGGTCTTCTTCTTCTTCTTGATAGCTGCCTCGTGGTCCTCCACCGCGTGGGTTTTCTCCACGTATTCTCCACCGCGTGGGTTTGTTGAGAGGCAGTGGCGTGATGAAGATGGTGAAGTGACTCAACAGTGACTCAACTGGTGACCTGAATTTGTGAGTAGTGCCGATGCGTCATGTAGGAGGATAAATCATTAAGATATATGCTCCTTACAACTTTGATCCTAATGCTTACAATCCAATTCTTTCAGTGGTTTTTAGACTTAAATTTCACCTTTTAGCATTGATTCTGATTTCCATACAATTTGCTATGATCTTCTACTATAAAAAGCAACAATAAAACAGTTTTTAAAGGCTGAAGGCAGGACTGACATCGAAATACTCGTTCATATATATAGAAATAGCACAGCCCGCAGTACTCGTTAGTTGACACTAAATAATCAATGTTTATCTTATAAGAATGCATGGTAAAATGATACACAAATTTGTATTTATCAGTTAAGATATGAAAGCGATAGTTTCCATAAAGTATTGCAGTCTAAACATGAGCCATTAAATCAAATTACATAAATGAAACATTCATGATTTCGGGATATGTACATACAATTCCATTAACAAAGGCATTTGCTATGCAACACCTCACAGATTGTGAGGATTAAATTCGAGGATAATTCACCCCACACATTCTATGTTCTAAAAGACTTTGCACAGTATACAAAGAAAAGCCAAATTTAAAAGGGCAGGCATAGATTTCATTGTGGATAATTCGATGAGAGTTTAATTCAGTGTGGATTGGATATCAAGCTAAGAAGAACAGCGGAAACTTGTTGGCCGGAAAACACTTTGTCAACCGTAGCAGAATTTTATTCGGTGATCCTTAACCGAAAACACAGGACTCTAGCAGGACAACCAAACTGTTCAAGACACTCAACATATTCAGTCTATCGGGATTCATTAGTGTATCAACTCAGTTGTGAAACAATTAAATACATCCTTGGAAAATAAACACGACTCAGTTGGGAAATAATTAAGTAAAAAGTATTTTTCGGTTGAAATAAAATCAAAAGATACCTAGTCGAATCTTTCATAAAGCAGAGTAAAGTAGAGTAAGAACAAAGCAGAGTAAAAAACAAGGCACAAGGCAGAGTAAGAAACAAGGAGAGTAAAGCATAGTAACAAGCAAAGCAGAGTAACAAACGTCTAACAGATCTAAGAAAGTTGGACTAAACCAGAGGAACCAGGAAGTTTTTATTCTGTTGACGAACTCTGGAATGGCTGAGCTTTAGCCCGGCCGCGAAAAAGTTCGTGACACCGCTTTGGAAGAATAGTGAACACAAATGCACAGAAAATAAAGTGTGAATCAGAAAATATTAAATGTATACTAGAGAACTCGTGGAACTGATTGTAACTGCCATGTCGTCTTTTGTGATTTAGAACCACTACTTTAGCTTGGCATACGTCTCTTAATGTATTTTTAATGCATCTCCTTTGTAGTGTATTTCCTCTTTACCAACATATTTTTAATGTCCAAAAAGAAGGGTGGAAGTGAGGATTTGTACAAGATATGGAAGTTTCCAATACTCTCCTTTCTCGAATACAAATATACTAGTTGACATATAGTATATGACCGCGAGCTATGTTTGTTCGCTGTCCATGACAACTTTGGAACTGTTTACCACAAACCTACTGCGAACAAACTGTTCTCTTTTCCTCTCCTAGACACTCAAAAGATGACCTTCAAGTTTTGAATTTTGTGAAAGACGACCAACAGCCCAATCCAAATAGGAATATGAACAGCTGCGAATGTGAAAAATGTGGTGCGAACTCGCAGAATATACAACACAAAGCATATATTAAGAAAATTTAAACACTCCACAAATTTCGTTTCATTTGTGACGCCGGTTTGCCGGTTTGCTGGTGCTATCAGCTGATTTACCAAGATTATATGGAAATATTCCTCTTGCTGAATACCTGAATACAATTGTAAGGATCGCTGGCGACTTCGGCAAACTTCTTGGCCACCGGTTTGTTTGTTCCCATAAGGATTTACTCTAAACTTGGCAAATAAATTTCCTATTTATTAGTCATTTAATAAAGAGTAATGAACATGGAAAATGACTTAAAAATGTTAAAATACAATCTGTTAAGGAATAGAAAACCAACTTAAGGAAAATGTAACTGATTCGTTTCCAGTCGACGTAGAAAATGTGTCAATTCTGTTTGTAGAATTTAGTAATGTGATTGCCATAACTCAACTATTGATATCAAAGGAATATTAAATCAACTCTTAAGTTCCTGAAAGTCGGAAGAAACAATAACACAATTATAAAAAGAGGTTCAGAAATGTGTCGCTTCTACCGATCTCCATTTATCAGGGTTCCAAATTTAATATCAGTAGAGAGCAAGGATATTACACTATTCCACTTTAGCATTCATCCTGTTGAACCGCCTTTAAATGGAGGAACTTTATTTACTCCGACGCGGACTAATACAAATATTTGGATAACAACCACATTGCCCATTTTCGGCAAGCATTTAATTTAATGCTATGGAGCCAAGTTTGAATGCCCATTTATTGCATCGACATTAGTAACTAACTCGAACTTTCAATTACTTAGAAAGCTAAAGGAAAAAAATTAGCTTTTTCATTTAAATAGAAAAATACTCGTGCATTTTTATTTCAATATTTTAGCCTCGTGTTTGCTCTTGTTGCCGTTATAATTGCAGTTGTAGTTGTTTTACGTCAATATAAGTGTTCTCAAGTGCATGTGTTTTGCATAAATACTACATGCATGGACACACTCACACAAACACACACACACACTCACCCCAACCATTCAAATATACGCTGCAACTACGCACAGTAGGTGGAAATTTGTCCACTTGCCGCACCTAAAGTACGCAAGCATGAAAGTACTTAAAGTACGAATGCGTAAATTGTGTACGTATGCAAATTGGTGCTGCTGTTGTTGCTGTTGTTGCTACTGTGAACGATGCTGCTGACGATGTTGCTACTGGTGCTGCTGTTGTAGATGTTGCAGCCCTGTTTGGCGGGTGCTGCAGGTATTGAGTTGATGCGTTGTTGATGCATTTATTGAGAAGGTTTTTAAAATTGCAATTTTGTTGTATTTTTTTTTGCGTGGAAGCTGGAGTAACTGTGTTCCAAGTTGACTGGTGGCACTCCGACCAACTGCCACTGCTGCGCGTGAGTGCGCATATCGTTTGCTTAATATTGCATGTGCCTGGCCATGAGTGCCCGTAATACCGCTTAACACAAACTTTTTTCTGCCTGCCATCGCTTGCATGCAAACGTCACAGGGCGGGGCGTTCATGGCAGGTAGCATCACAGTTGATTGTTTGGCAGTACCTGACACGTAATAAATGAAGTTACACACAGCAATTTAATAATAATTAAACAGTGCACCAAGCGCCACGCCATTATGTTGTTCACATATTAGAGCGGACATCTGCATATAAAATGAAGCATAAAAATAGACCAGCTCCGGTGTGCATTTAAACTTTAAACAAATTCCGGGCAATTCATTAAATCGGCATCTCAAATGTACACACAGACATGGAACGAGAAATGTAGGGCCATAAACGGTCGCCACCACAACATGAAGCATATCGGGCTAACTGCCTGATGCCTGCTGCCTACTGCTTCATGAGGACTCGTTCAGCTTGCTGGATTTACACAGTGTCTGAATGACCTTAATTCATGGCATAAATAAAACATATTTGTCCTTCATTAAATTTCATTAAAATTAATCCACCCCTATAAAAGCTTACATTGAGGCACACACACTGGCAAGCTGCCACACAGACTCAAGCACACCCTCACACACTCACAACCTGGAGCTGGACAGGCCCAAAGTTCGAGTCAGTTAAACTACATGGAAGCACACACGCACTCATTCATATACAGATGAGCGAAGAACCACTCGCACACGGTATGATTTATGGGGATGCTGGAAATAACCCCACGTGCTGTTGTCGCTACTTTATCAAACTAGGACAACTTCCTTTCTAGGCTTCTCCGACAAACGAGTACGTCTGCCGCCGCTTTGGTCTGCCGTGAATAAGGCGACAACTTTTGTCATCGATTTCTTATAAGCTGCAGGAAATCACACTTTACTTTGTACTGCGACAACTGTGGCCTGTGTTAGCTTCTTATCAGCGCTAAGAATGGCTGCAGCCACGACAAAAGCAACGCACTAATTCAAATAAACGTAAAGGCGGTGTGTTAGCCACCTTCCTCCAGCCACTTTGCCACATTTGTCTCCTACTCACATGCATAACAGTTCGAATTAAAATATTGTACCGCTTCTGGCAGCTTCCATCACACAACATCCACGACAATGGCAGCAGTGAAAGGAGCGTTGCGGCAATGGAAATTTGATAATTAATCTTGTTAGCAAAAGTTGCAATTTATGATTACACATTTTTGTGCAGCAAAAAATTTTACCAATTAATTTGAAGCAGGCAACTTTTGCGGCACTCGTTGCCCTGGCAGCACATGAACGCATGTCAGCCACAACGACTATGACGTTGTAGATGATGACAGCAACTGTAGAAGCAGCACCAACGGCGGCAGCGGCGGCAGTAACGATAGCAACGAGTGAATGTCAAAAACTCATACGTGCAGCAAATTGTTGCCAGCTCCTGTTATGCTGTCGCTTGCAAATAAGTGCAAAACTTCGCCAATTCACAGCCCGTATGCCGGAGTGCGTGCCTAATGTGCCAGCAGACAAGGGGGCGTATAAGTAATTTTTATTTATTAAGTTTTTTTCTCTTTCGTTTCATTGTTCACAATTTGCCAGCGTTACAAATGTGCGAGTTTTTGTGCTGATTGTTAAATTTTTTTTATTCTTAACCAGCGACGAATGTGTTCCAGAGCAATTGCAGTTTAGAGAAATGGAAACTCTCATGTGACTTTTACGAATTAAAAAAATTTAATGGAATTTAAATGCTGCGGTAGATTTTCATTTAGTATTAGAAACTTGGAATAAATTTGAATATATTACAAATTATGCGATTGTCCATTGTCCCTCAGAATGGGCTGCAGCTCACATAACTAGCACCGAAGCGACAAGTTATATTTCCCATTTGCTACTTAAGGTCTCGTATGACATTTGAGAATAAAAAAGTATTTCACTTTAATAGTTTTCATATCATGCTTATCCTGTAAATTCTCTCTACTTCTACATATCCTTAACGTAGAAATTTTACTTCCTATTCTCAGGGTTACTTTTTAAGAATATATGTTCTTCATTGGCATTTCTTTAGGCTCCTCGGATAGTGAACATACTTGGTAGCGTGATGAAGAAAAAACTGAAACTGCTCTCACACATTTGCTTTGTCGCTGCACGATCGTGGCGAAGTTAAAATGGTTAGGGCCGCTTTTCTTTCCATTTGTTTTATAAACGCACTTCACCACAACCTGAACTGCCACACCGCTTATCTCATGAATAGTCGTATCATAAAAGAGAGATGTATGAAAATATTTCAAACAACAGTATCTGATCGAAAACGACTGAAATAATATTGACAATTATTTTCCATTGATGGAGATTATGGATATGAATGGCGATTATGATCTAAGAAAGTTCAAATGATTTGGACCATTAGACTTCCCGGAGAGACTTTTTAGACCTTGCACTTTTAAAACTATGTGCCTTTCCAAGGTGTATTTGTGTGTATTTTTATGTTGTGTGCAGTTGAGGAGGATATTTTTAAATTGTAGTCCTTTTATTCGCAGGTGGATCCCTTTCATGACTGCGTTAATATACCAGTCAGAGAAGCTTCATCCTTATATGAAGTACGAAACCATCTGAAATCCTATCGAGATATATTCGGATTACTCTCTACAAGCAACAATTTTGTTGTCTCAATAAAAACAAATACAAAGACTATGAGTTTGGAGTGTGAGTGTTACGTTTTTCCACTCCTCTAATGGAGTTTTAGCTCTGACTTTCCAAATATTGTCATTTAAATATTTGGTTAACTTTTAAGATTTAACAATTTCAAGTAAATAGGTGTGGAAGTGGGCGTATTTTTTTTTTTTTTTTTTTTTTTTTTATCTCCATTTATTTAACTACAATCTGTCCAGCTGGACATTCAGTACTACTTATATTATATTTGGTTATAAACATGTGTATGAATTTTCAGTAACATTCAATACATTAGGTACATTAATTTAACAAAGTTAGATTCTATATATATTAATTTCATTCATTCCTTATTATTATTATTTTTTAATTTTTTTTTTTTTTTTTTTTAATTTTTTTTTTTTTTTTTTATTTTTTTATTTTTTTTTTTATTTTTTTTTTTTTATTTCTAATTTGATCTTAGGTGGTAAATCTGAATGGTAAGTCCGATGGTACATATTTTTTTAGTCTTCGCGCGCTGGTATCGCTGGTTATCAATTCTACCGCTAGGTTGTTAGGATGGACTCTAAGACGTTTGCGATATGAGTGGCTATATTTCATGATTTCATCATTTACTTTTGGGATGTTTAGATCCCGATGAATGATGTCGTTGCTGACATACCAAGGTGCATTAGCACACAGTCGTATGACTTTTGATTGGAATCGTTGTAGGATGTCCAGGTTTGACTTGGATGCTGATCCCCAAATTTGAATACCATAAGTCCATATGGGCTTCAGTATTACCTTATATATCAGGACTTTATTTCCAAGTGTTAGGGCTGACCTTCGTCCAAGTAGCCAGAACAAAGACCTAAGCGTTATTCCAAGTTGTTTCCGTTTGGAGAAGATGTGATAGCGCCACGTAAGCCGCCGATCCAGGTGCACCCCAAGGTATTTTGCATGGTCTGCTTGTGGCAATTGGGAGTTACTTAGTGTCACTGGAGGGCAAGAACCTGCACGTAGGGTAAAAGTCATTTGCACTGATTTTATTGCATTTGCTTTTATTCGCCACTTGTCTAGCCATAAGTCAATTTGGTTCAGGTTCTCCTGCAAATGCTTCGAGGCTAACACGGGGTTTTTGTTGCAGGCCATTACAACAGTATCATCTGCAAAAGTTGCGGTATATGTGGTAACAGTCAGCGGCAGGTCAGCCGTGAATAGTGTGTAGAGCACAGGTCCCAAAACGCTCCCTTGTGGAACACCAGCTTTGATTGGATGGAGGGAAGTTACGTCGCTGTTAACTTTGACCATGAAGAATCTGCTTTCTAAGTAGGACTTTAATATGGCAAAGTAGTGATAGGGTAAATGCATTTTCAATTTGTACAGTAACCCTTGGTGCCACACCTTGTCGAATGCTTGGGTGATATCCAGGAATGCAGCTGAACAGTATTCTCTATTTTCTAGTGCATTCTGTGCAAATGCATATACTCGATTTATTTGTTCTATCGTAGCATGATGCTTTCGGAATCCAAATTGATGGGAAGGTATAAGTTGTTTTGACTCGATGATTGGGAGGAGTCGCTTCAAAAGAAGTTTCTCAAACATTTTGGAAAGTATCGGAAGCAAGCTAATTGGTCTATATGAAGTGACCACTTCTGCCGGTTTCCCAGGTTTGGGAACAAGGATAATTTGAGCCACTTTCCATTGGCTTGGGAAGTGGTCACATCGGATAATCGCATTGAATAGTTGTGCAATGAATTTATAGCCGCAATCTGGTAGCTCCTTTAGGATTCTGCTCGTAATAAGGTCATATCCCGGCGATTTTTTGTCTTTTAGCGTATTCTTGATAATCCCTCTAATTTCTTTTAGTTTAAAATGCTGGATCGGAATATCCATTTGGTATGGGGCATCAAGTAATTCAGCTATTTTTATGTCTTCTTGTGGATATTTGCTTGGAAACGGCGCAAATACTTCTAATAAATGAAGAGCAAATGACTGTGCTTTTTCCTTGTCAGATCTGGCCCATCCGCCATCTTTCGTTTTAATAGGTGGCACATGTGATGTTGGTTGATTTAGTTTTTTTGTAGCTTTCCATAGAGAATAACCTGAAGCCTGGGAAGGTGACAAGCTGCTGAGATAGCTTTGTATTTCTGAATTTTTTGTTGACCGTAGGGCGTTTTTGAGTTGCTTTGTAGCGCAATTGAACCGGTTTTTGTCATAGGGGCTTCTGGTCATTTGCCAAATTCGACGCAGTCTCCGCTTCTCTTTTAGTTGCTCCTTTACAACCTGGCTTATATCACGATGATTACTTATACAGCTGGGCTCCAATGTGGAAGTCCATGCAGCATGCTGAATGGCTGAGTTCAAAAGTTCTACTGCATCGTCTATATTTGTTTTGTTTTTTAAAGGAATATTGGTGACTAGAGTCTCGATAATGCTTTGTCTAAACAGCTCCCAATTTGTGCTTTTGTTGTGCAGACAGATTGTTCTTGCTCTGATCTGAGCCTCACAGCTAATTGTTAGAACTATCGGTGAGTGATCTGATGACAGGTCCAGGCACGATTCCATGGAAGTGTTTGTTTTTGGTACACCTTTGGATACAAAAAAGTCGATAACGTCTGGAAGCTTGTTTCTGTCCGTTGGCCAGTAGGTTGGCTCACCCGTTGATAGGTGGGACAGGCTGTTTTGTTGCATAGCTTTATATAGGTTACGGCCTCTAGGAGTTGTTATTCTAGACCCCCATTGTGGATGCTTAGCATTATAATCACCCCCAGCGATGAATCTTGATCCTAGGGAGTTATAAAATTCTTGGAACTGTTCGCAGCTAACTGGATGGTTGGGAGGGCAATATACCGCTGCAATTGTTATGGGGCCTTTATAATCATCAATTGTTATAACCGTTGATTGCAGGTATTTCTTTTTATAACATTCGTGCTCCACGTGTGCAATACTGTTGCGAATAATTACAGCAGTTCCCCCACGCGCAGTGCCAGCTGGGTGGATTGTGGAGTATAGGTCATATTGCGGAATTTTTGCGTAACTTTTTTCAGTGAAATGGGTTTCAGATATCAACATAATGTCAATATTTTTGTCTGCTAAGAAAGCTGATATTTCATGTATATGACGACTGAGCCCATTGGCATTCCAGACTGCGATTTTTAATAATTTATTCATTTCGACATATTTGCTACGACTGTGGTTAGTAGATTAAGTAGAGTACTCACTTGACCCATCAATGCTTTAAGCATGGTTTTTAGCTCGGTCATATCCTCATTCAGTTGAGTATTTGGATTGTTGAGCGGAGTGGTTAGGTTCGTATTGGTTTCTACCGGAGTATTGTTACGTACAACATTTGCATACGACGTTGTTGTTCGTGGAGCGGATCTTTGAGGCGCTTCCTGGTTAATGTTCCTCGCTTCTCTGTTCCTGAGTGCTGGGAACGACTTTTGTTGCAGCTCCTTATAGACAGTGCAACCTTTATAATTAGCGGGATGATTGCCTTCGCAGAGCACACATCGAACGTCTTGTGCGACGAGTTTGCGGGAACATTCGGAAGTAAGGTGGTTACCTGTACATTTAACGCATCGTGGGCTACGGTTACAGTATCGCTTGGTGTGTCCGTAACGTTGGCATCGGACACATTGAGGAATCTCACGTTTCTTCCTAGGTGGCTCAATTTTTATTCGTGTGTTTAAAAGTGTATTACATTCGTATATGCCTTTGTTATTGCTGCATTGCTTCAGACTGATGTAAAACATAGGAAGCGGTTTTTTTGTAGTTCTTTGCCTAATATTACAAACATTAACAACTGTATAACCTAACTCCTCAATTGCTTCTCTTATTTCGTCGATTGGGGTTGAACAGTGCATACCCCTTAGTACTACGTTAAAGTCTCTTTCCTGCTTCAATTTAAAAGTATGAAACTCAGTGTTCTTTTCGGTTAGAGCCTTTGTAATGGCTGAGTATTTTTCAGACGACTTTGGTTGTATTTTGACAACGTCTCCATTTATAACTCTGAGTTCATATTCTTTCTTAGCAATTACTTCAAGTAATTCTTTTAGGGGAATTATATTACTCACGCCTGAAACAAAAATAGGTGGAGGTTTTGGTTCTCTCCGGACGTCAGTTGATGCATCTTGACGTGCCTCTTCTTGGTCTAGTGCAGCGAATCTATTCGAGCTCTTTAAAGAAGGTGTTCCGAGCCAGTGGTTATCCAATTTGGATTGTTTTGGAGTGGGACGCGATGTTGCGCCTGGGCTAGATCTATTCCTCTTCGAGTTTGCTTTCTGCCATATTCCAGATGCCTCCACTCCCAATTGTGGGAGTTTAAGGCTCGTTGAAGCCACCATACCAGTGATGTTTTCGCCTCGATAACCTTCGCTTCTATTTTTTCCTGGTTCTACGGTACTGCACTGATCACAATCAGTATTTTTGGCGCGGGTTTCCGCTTGTGGGTTAACATTTTTGGAGCCCCCTTTGGGGGAGCGGATAACACTCATACTACTAAGTGTAGGGGGGGCTTAAGCAAAAAAGACTTAGTGCATACACAAACCAACTATACTGAGATTTACAAAGTAATAGATTGAACTGTTTATATCAATGAGACAGCTGCTGTGAAGCATATGCTGTTATTTTTTTATTTTTATTTTATTTATTTGCAGGTCTCTCTTTTGAGTTAATTAAGGTAATATGTATATAAATAAAAACCTTTAACCGTTAATAAAATTTCACTTTTAGCGCCTGAGGAAGACCGTGATTGGTTACCACCAGGAATACCGACCCCTGGACCAGCAGTCAACGGGGCGGAGATCACTACAGGTACGCACAAGTTTTAAAGTTTTATTAAATAGTAATTTTTACACTTTTTAGAAAACTTCACGGAGCAACCCGACACGCGTCCGAATCACTCAACGAACGTATTTGTGGTCACAATTGTTCCCAATATAAAAAGTAAAGTGATGTGGAAAACCGCCACCACAATTGTAGCGATTTCTACTGAAAGGACGTGAGGAAATTGGATCAGTTAACTGAGGCATGAGCCCATTTTACTGACTTGAAATCCCAATGCCCACTGATTTTGAACTTTTCTTCTTTTATTTGATCAGAAAACTAATGAATTACTCATTCAGTTATTTTCACAACTACATTTCAATTCAAATCCACACTTTGACTGAACTTCGCGTATTTGAAAAATGTTCTTATTCTTTCCAGGAATTGCGAATTTAAACTACCAACTCTAACTTATTGTTGAATGATTGAATTGGTTTACAGAGTAGTTGCAGATCTCTTTTCAAATTGCAATTACCTGGAATTGGTATTGATGTAGAATTGCGTTTCTAAAGTAAAAACTTCCGTCAATGCTCAACGCTTTAACGCAAAGCGATACAATTGCTGAAAGGATGTTAGGAGGATTTGTTTGCCTAACTTAATTTCGCTACGCAGACAGAAGATGCGAGCAATACTTCAGCACTTCAAGTTGAGTTTTTTGCCACAAAAGCAGCTGCATAGGAATACAAAAAAGCGTCAAGTCACCCAGCAGCAGCAGCAGCAGCAGCAGCAGCGTCAAGTTCATCCTTTCATACGAGTAAGCGCTGCTTTTCGGGGTTCTTGTGGCAGTGCTTCAACATTTCCATTACTTAAATGAGAAAATGACACGGCAGTTTTTTTACTTTTTAGTGCATGTTTTCATTTTGCATGCTTTCCTTCCCTTTTCTGCTGTTTTGAGCTTGTTTGTTCTTTATAATGAGAAAACAGGTCAAGTGTTGGCGTCAGGTGGCAGACCATTGCGTCGGTGTCGAGATAACAAAAGCACGTGAAATGAAAACAAAACCGCAAGCAAAAGCGAGAAAATAAGTGAAACTAGCAAAAGCGAAAAAAGGGAAATCATCTTAAAACACATAATAGACAAAGGGCAAAGAAGCGTGAGAGGCGTGAGAGGCGCCGCCTAAGATGCTAAAATGACACTTCATAAAACCAAAATACACACACACATACACACATACATACATAGACCCTGGCACAGCGCCGTTAAAAACGTTCTCCAGTCGTTGGTGGGTGCGTTTGCGAGCGGGTTATTGTGGCGGTGTGTTGATGTGTTGGTGAGGCGCTCATTTTTAATTTCTGACGGCAAAGTCTGCCGCTGTGGTTGCCACATATGCAGTCACAGAGGCGCACATGTGCAGAACATGCTAGACTGCGCTGTAGTTGGGTGTGAGCCCCTTTAAAATCCGCCTGCTGCACCTCTTAATTAAATTGAAAGCGGTCTTTTAGCACAGCAGCATGGGCGGGAGTTGCGCTCTCAACCATTTGCTGCGTCACACACTCCCCCAACTTTACCATTCCGTTCCATTTTCCAGTACAGACATGCCTCAAGCTGCTACTGCTGCTGATGCTGTTTTGACACAAGCGTTGCGAAGTTCTGGCAAATTTTGTGGAGTGCGCCACACAGGGCTGCTGGCAATACAAGCGATACACACATTTGTGTTGATTTTGCACTTTAAGCGGATTACGCCACGCTCCGCTCAGCATATGCCACAGTGAGCAGCAAGCTTTGTGTGTAACAATAAAGAGCAGTGATGCATGCGCCAAAGGTAATAACTACAGCAGCAAAGGAAACGCAAGGATAACGATATGGCACAGATAACAGCGCAAAGTGAAAGCGACGACAACAACATCGGCAACAATAAATTGAATTACTTAATTTTTACTTAATTTCCAAGTTAATGGGTCACTAAAAATAAAGTGGATGCCATACCCAACCACTTAAAAATCTATTCAATTTCCTACCAACCCTTTTTCAAATGCCGAACGCGCAGAGAGATTGAAAACAAAAACTCGCAAAACACTTGACTGAAAAGTGAGGCGTGTGGCAACCTTTGTCTCAGACACGATTGCCAATAAAAATCCACCCACAACACCGCCACCCACATCTGCGCCAGTGGGTCCCCAGCAGAAATACATGAAACCTCCTTCATCATATCATCATCAGCATCTCGAAGCGCCACTTCAATTGCGCAAATAGGTTAAATCGACTATTACCCGAAATCTGTTTACACCCAACGCAGCAACAACAACAACAACAACAGCAATAGCAACAACAGCAACGCATTGAAAAACAAGAAAACGCTCGGCAAAAAACAAAACACACATTTTTAGATTGCCAAACAACAAAACTCACAGCAAGCCACCCCCGCTCCACACCACACCACTCCACTCCACTGCACACCATCCGGCACGACACCGCATACGCATTGATTGTGGGTCTTATCCACAACCCTTTATTAGCACCAAGTAAACCGTTTCACCACCAGCCCTCACACACCAAGAAAATCCGTCGCTGCTCGGGAAGCGGCAGTGAAGGAAAAACGGCGCAAACTTTGGCAATAATCATATTTAACTTCTTTTCCGACTTTTTTCACCCAAGCAGCTTAAACGTTTTTTGCCATCCGTTTCTTTTCTGCTTTTCTGCCCCTTGTGCGTTCCTTGAGGAGCTTAGTGTTCGTTTTTTAGGCTTTATTGTGCTGCTGACTAGAAAAAATACGATAAGTTAAGCAGCCACCAGCTTTGCATTAGACGCAAAATGAGGTGCTCCATATTTCATGTGAGTGTGGACTTTGACTGCGTGCCGGTTCCCCAAACAAGAAGGAAAAATCTCAAAATTTAAATACATTATGGGCACATTTGCAGTTTATGCCGGCGGCTACGAGCTGGATGCACAGCTGGACAAGCCTGCCACGTCCTGCTAAGCTAGGCATGCCTTGAACTTTGCAGGCGTATTGCAACGGAGCCGATCATAAATTCATAAATTGATGCGCCCGCTGGCATACTCGGATTCTGATCCGTTGCTGACCATATTAGAAACCGAAAGTATTCTTTCTGCAAATTCTGCCATTGGTAAAGAGTTGGTTTACACACAAGCGCAATTTTCTGTTGAATTCATGCAGACACATTTTTGATTTTGCATGTTACCAGAAAAATGCCTTCATTTAAATTGCATACAAATACAAAAACTTCAGTTTCTAAATATTGCTGAGAATTTAAGAGTGTGTGAAATGCAATGCCCAGAAATGGCAGAAATGATATCCAAATATGCAAAGAGGTAAGGTGAATATGGTCAGGCGACAAGAAAAGCGGAAGCCCAGCAAATACCTGCTTTCAAGCATTTCAAATTGATTTCAAGGGATAAGCAAGGAACGCAATTGGAGCTACCAAGACAGCAAAGTGACAGCCGAGAGCCGAAGAAATAAACCAACTTAGTTGAATTTTGCTACAACGTCCAAAATAACCACATTTTCTGTGCGGTTCATATTTTGCAATGAAATATTATGAAGGTATTTATATGTGGCAATAAAACCCCAGTTGGGTGTGGCTTTAGCTCATCACAATTAGTTTTATACCCTCAAAAATTTCACAACTTCAAGTCGGTTTTTTCACTAATTGGACCTTTGCTAAGAGTGGCACTCAGCAAAGCGATGAAAGCCATCATTTCCTTCTATTGCTGGTATGGAAATGAGAGACCATTATTTTTTTGTTGCAACTTCAAATATTTAGATTAGCAATGAAACACCTTTTTACGCATCTACACAGAAGGATATCGTAAGCAATGGTGCAGGAGGCGACGAATTGACCCTGATTATTTTCCACTTACACTGAAATGCGGAACAGTTGCAAGGCTTATTTATCCTATGGCTTAGGGAGAAAGTAGTTGAAACACACAAATGTATAAAACAAAACTATTCGATTCGAGGAAAAGGGCCACCAACATAGATTAGTTTTTCCATAGGATTAAGAAGTGTTCCATTGGGAGTAAGTCGAATTTTTTTACTAATATCGAACACACACGAAAGATGTGGTATGTGAGGATTTACATCATAGTTTCCCATATTTAAACTGTAAGCATAAAAGTGGACTGCAGGAGTCTTACTTCTACAACAACAGGAGACTTACTTCTGCAAATACAGGAGTCTTACTTCTACAACAACAGGAGTCTTACCTCTGCAACAACTGATTATATAAGGGACACAAATCGAAGTGCTCCTTCATTTCCTTTGCAATTGAAAACAGTAACTCACGAATAGAAACATGTTGCTAGACAGGGTCTGTCAGGATATTTATTAATAGGTTCCACAAAATAAAAAAAATACAAAAAAGATTATAATCCAATCAACAATATCAAAGTTAAGTCACTCGCCAGTCCCAAGCACAGCCTTCTCTATCGCGTTGCGAGCATCGACTGACTGCCTTTCATTCGCCAGAATATTCGGCTCTCCTTCATCGTCGTAATGGCTTCCCTGTCGTTGGCAGGTCAAATGTAAACTTAAGGAATTGATAAACATAAAACTACCCGAATAGTATAATAGAGAAGCCTCCAAGTGGCTAGGGAAATATTTTAACTTTTCTCTAAATACAGATATAAAGTTAACTTAGTACATATGACAAAAAAAGGTCCAACAAGTCCTTCGGTAAAGTTGTGACCCAAGTGCCTAAGGACAAGAATGTTTCATTGCTCTGTCATCTGTTAGGAAAATATCAAGCAAAATATCCACCTTATCCAGGAGCAATGAGAAATACCCCTGAACTTGTTGTGGAAGCACTTTTAAACCGTAAGAGCCATTTAACGCAGTAGCAGTAATTATGGACGAATTTAAGGACAACAAACATCGCAGCAATTGAAGTGCCGAAACTAGATCAGTTCTGTAATTTATATGATTGAATATAGTGACTAATAAGTAAGCCCAATTCTACGTCTACATAGAAGGTATAATATTCACGCCATATCAGATTCTAATATAAGTCAGAAACGATCTGTTTATATACACACCTAACTAAATAACTAATCTTTTCAACACAAATCGATCAATAAAAAATTCCTGCCACGGGCTTGGTCTCCGAAATGCTTCTTTCTATAAAATCTTTTTCTCTTCGAGTCGAAAGCCTCTGTAGCTAGTACTCATTCCCCCAACACCTTGCACTCATACTTGATTATGGTGTAAGGTACAATAATAATAATAATAATAATCAATTAAAAAAAAAGAAGACAATTACCTGGATTCCAGGTTAGGTCCCAGTTACCATGGACCCTATTGATCAGAGAAGCAGGAGAGATCAATTACTGACGCGCCAAACATAGATTTTTTAATCCCTCCCATATCTCAGAGCGGCTTAGTGCAGACTTTGATATACTATGATGCACTAAGTGAGACTCTACAAGGACAACTGAGAGGATTCGAGAGACTGTACTCTCTTAAATAAGATATTCTTAATTTCGGAGGGTTGTCTCTCGGAGTCTCCCACCCATTCAGACAAAGTGAGCAAGGATACGAAACTTTAAAATGCTGGAATATTGTTAAAGCATCACAAACGCTGATTTTCTGAAAACCTGTGGATCTTCACCATCTTTATTTGACGTGACTCCAATTTTATTATGATTTATCTGTCATCACAGTTAAACGACTACGTCCGCCTACCTCCCGTCACACCTTGCTCTGCTGAAAGCATGCATTGTTCTTGTCGCCATCAAAACTCAACGCACATAAAACGGCAACTCCCCACCATGGTTTCGAAGCGAGCACAGCTGCAGCAGCAACTGTGCTCAGCCTTTTTCAACGTATGTACTCGTCAAGGAAAAGGAGCAACGCGCCACATTAAATGGGGCGTGTCAAAATGCAAATAAATATCAGGAAGCCAACCTTAACCGTTCTGACAAGCGAATAAACATTGCCTCATTGAATTGTAATTGGTCAAAGGGAAGACCCGGTGATGGCGGATGGCTGACGCAGAACACGGCTCGGCGTTGCAGCTCCTGCACGTGTCAAATTGTGAGCAATTCGCGACTTCAAACATGATTATGGCGCGCTTTCAAGTGTCTTGCCTAGCGACACATCTTGACGTGGCTGGCGATTGTAGTGAGGCACGCTTTGATTTTGTACCGCTAGCGACTTCAAAGTGTACAACAACAACAACAATAACCACAGGAGCAAAACGAAAGGACAAACGAAATAAGCACGAGCGCCAAATAAATCGAACATCAATTTGCAGGAATTTATTTTATTTCTGTTTGTTTTTATATATTTATTTTCTTTTGAGAACATTTGACAAAATACGGGCTGTAATACAACAACAACAACAACAACAAAGGCAATGAGAAACGTAGCATAAAATGCCAGCAAATCAGCAAAAGCACACGCCGCACAGAGGGCTCAAAGTGGAATTTTTCCCAGAAAAAAATATAAAAACTCTGACACTCTGAAGAAAATTTGGAATTTTATTTATTAATGGAGCAGTTACTTTGGATGGAAATATGATGAAATCAAGAACTGAGGCGTCTTAGTTCTATGTTCCTCTTTCTCGTAACAGAATATCGAATACACGATGTAAACATCCAACTACTGGTCTGGTGTATCATACCAGGAACTCTACCTTATTTTTCCTTCTATGACTCTATAGGCCTTGATACGATATTGACTCCGTGAAGCTTCCTCTTTCTCTTACGTTGAAATCAGTGTTGTTTTTCAGCTGGTTTTCCTCAGCAGTTTATGCGAAAATTTTTCCAGTCCATCATTCAACTGGGTTTCGAGCTTTCCTAACTGGGTTCTAGTAATCCCAGTAACTATTTGTTGAGGGATGTTGTTCTCCTGTATATGACGCAATCCTAAACTATGCTCTAGCGACTCTTAAAGCAGAAAACTACAGATAACGTTGTAATCATCATTATGCTTAGTTAAATACCTCCCATGGTGGATGTATTAACAGAACAGTCGCCTACTTACACATGTTTGTACAAACACACTCCTCCTACCCCAGGTATATTCTCATAGTATATTATAGCAATGTTATCATGGCGATCCACAGAGTAGACCACGATTCATCTTGGTTGATACAGTGCCTGTTTTCAGAGAAGTGGCAGTGTTACTGAAAGTGCCTTGGAATTCTCACCACTGGCATATTAAAAGCTAACTAGAATTACGATCCGCTTAGTTTTATTCATCATCGGGAGACTTAAGGTGTCAAATGAAATAATTGCTTTCGTGATTCATTTATCATAAATTTTATATATTTTAACTATTTTTATAATTATTGCAAAAGTAACCTTTTCTTCGGGAAGAAATTCTAAACGGGCCACTGTGCGCATCTCTGCATTCAGTCATCGCAGCTCAGTTCAGCCCAGCCCGTTTGCGTATGTTGTACATCCAAATTAGAACGCGTATTGACACACGTCACGGCAATTCCGCTGAAGGATGCGGATGTGGATGCGAATGAGGAGCACAGGCAGCGAAACGTGATTGCCTTAAATTGAAAAATAGATTTTTTTATGTCTTTATTGATGGCTGACAGTGACGCCGGCGTCAACACCGACTACGCCATGTGCCGTACAGCAGGAAGTGGTGAATAGTGTAGGGCAGACAGCGGCAGTGGAAGCGGCAGCATAGTTGAGCGCCTTGATTGTGTGCAGAACTGCTGCCTGCCTGCTTCGGATGTGTTAGTGTCTTGGTAAATATAATAAAAAATAAATTATTGTTTGATTTGGATTTTGGTGTAGAGCTCGAGCTCTCGCTGGCAAATCTGGAGGCGAATACGAGTAACGGATTTAATAGTTGTGCAGCCACGCTCGATTGGCATTTTGTGCGGCGACATGAATGGGCCACGAACGCCTGAGTGCCTGTGGAGTTTGATTAAAGCGCTTGACTGCTGGCACTACGAACAGCATTCAATGAATTTGAAATAAGATTTGCTGTATGCAATTTTTCCTTAATGTATTTAAATAGAGTTCCACACATTCACATCCTCGTACATCTATTATGCAGGATTTTGCTTCTTTCCTGCTGCCCACTGAATTGCAGCAGTCATCATGTTGTGCGGCCATTTACGCACTTGCCGAGCAACCGCACGAAACAAGCTAAAACAGATCCAAAAAGCACACAGCCGTACTGACAGATAATTTCTTCAAGGCTTCCAACATACGAACAAAAAATAACAGCATTCAGAGTAAAAAAGCAAAATAAACGGCATAAGGACGGCAGAGAGGAAAAGGAAGCGAACGCAATGAAATACAGAGCAAAAATAAACGAAGTGGCAATTAGAGCAGAAGAAGTAGAAATATGCACCCAGCTTAACCACACACACCCAGTTACGTGCTTGTTTGTGTGCATGTGTGCAAACACAAGCACACACACACACACACAGGCAGGCAGGCACACACGCATCACATAAACATGGCAACTCTGCCGTAGCAGTTCGCAGGCCATGTTGCAGCTCAGCAATGGCAACATCCGGCAAAGAGTTCAAGTGACCCTTGACGGCTATACGCCGAAATCCAGTCTTTAGCTGTGGAGTGCAACGGCAACAACATATGCGGCTGGCTACGCTTGACATACAACCGTACAGGCAGCCAGTCAGCCAGCCAACCAGCGCTGCCGGAGCATGCGGTGCAAATTGCGCGCACTGAGAAAAGCAGCTGCAACGACCCAGAACCAGTGACGTTCAAGTTACAACCAGTGGACACCAGAGCCCGGCGCAACAACATTTTAGCGCGCAGTTTGCGGGTTTCCAATTGAATTCCACAAACGCATTAAATTAGGTGGAATTAAAGCCTTAAACTTAAATGCCGAGAGCGTTGATTAAAATTTGCCCCAACAGGATTTTAACCCCACGGATTAGTTTCAACTGCGCTCAGTTTCCAGCAAAAACAACTCTTCGTGTGTTCGTGGCGGGTTTCCAAAAAAAACTGTTTCGGTTCTATCGATGGTGAACCTGTTAGGGCACAGCGATTTAGCTTGAAGTCATATTCTCTTCGTGCCGATTACGGAATATCTAGATAGAGTTTTCGTTATCGCCGAACCTTAATCAGTCTATACGAATTACCTTTCAAATTTTATGATCCACAACCAACCCTACTTAGGGAAATGAAGATCCCAGCGGCCTTAAATATTTACATATAAAGGTGCAGACAGGAGATAGTTATATGTTTAAACACCTTCCATATATATAAAGTACTTTCTTTGGCAGAAAATTGCTTTATATTTGAGGCAGAAGCACAAATATCCACAGAGGTCTTATCTTGCAGACATGCAAGCCAACATAAACGACCATCAGAGAGAAAATACATTAAAAATGAAGGCAATTAAAATCAACAGCAACTCTAAGAAAGCCTTCGGCCGACCCAATAATAAAATGTCGACATCTAAACTTATCTTGGAAGTGTTATAAATGTAGCAGACAGTCTAGAAAGAGATATGCTCAACAGAATCCACAAAGAAGCAGCCCTACTTCGAACTGGAACCGCTGAAATCGTGTATTTTATGAATTAACACATGCGAGTGTGTTCAAGTCAAATGTAATGACTGCGCCTTCGATATGGATGTGAGACCTCACTAAACACCCAGTTTTTGTCTTGCATGACTCTCAGCTTCCTAAGGCGTTCTCTTAGACATATGCCCAGCAACATCTTCTATTACTTGTATATTATGTTCATGTAATATCGAGCTATCATCAAATAAAGCTAAGCTGAGGAAATGGATTCTCCACCATAACTCTTAAATCAACTGGCAAAATTTATCCCGCACCCTTACACTCACAGTAGCCTTAAAGCAGACTGATCAAAAGATCCTTATAATGAAAGCGTCAGAAAAAAAGTGGTACAATCTGAAAATATCAGACACAGGCCTGCAACGACTGAACAAGACCGATGTCCTTCCTGTTTACATAATAAAATCAATTGTGTTGAATTACTACGAAATGGCTCAATCAAAATTGAACATAATTTTGGTTTATAAATAGTTTGCTCATTAATATGAGTTCAATTCCCATCGAAAACAAAAGAAGAATTTTCACAAATCAAGGCATTGAAAGGTCCTGGAATGCAGATCTACAAAATGCTTCTTGTCTCTAATATAGATGCCTTCATGTGATGTGAAAGATTTGATATTCAAATGTGATGTGAAAGAGTTGATAATTTGTCAACACTCTTTGAAATTATTCACTTAATTATTGTTGTTTTGTTGCTGAGCTCCCAAACCTAATTAATGTGGCCATCCTTCATATATACGTAATTCTACTTTCACCTGACTCTATCCAAAAATGTTAAGTCATCACTTAAAAATACTACTACCATTGTCACATGTTCCACAATCTAAATATTCGATTTGTTTCCCAGAATGATCACAAAATAAAGTGTGAACCAAAAATTATTGAGTAAATGAATGAAGAAGGATCTATCGGGAAAATGGAGTAGGAGATGCTTTACTGAGATCAGATGCTTTAGTCGGATATACAGAAATGTATATGATCCTTAGAAGTAGTTAGTTTATGAATGAAATGTTTATGGTCCTTAGAATTACTTAGTTTATGAATGAAATGTTTATGGTCCTTAGAAGTAGTTAGTGTTTCATATTTGTTCTGCCTGAAATGAACCCTATGAGGCTTCTCGTACTACTTCTGTAGATGATGCTGGGATATCTAGAATACATAAAGCACAGACACTAAATTGTTTGATCTTGCAGCAGGAATTGAAAGACAACTGGATTGCTACTTCTCCAAAAGTGATATTAATTTATCTCACGGTCTGTTATCCTCGAACTCCCTGTAGCTCCTTGCTGACTTTTTCCTGGTTTGTGACAAAGTGCCTTCTACCAATTTAACGGCGTTTAGAATTACTTTGATAGAACAATATCGTCCAGAATATACCATGAACAGACAAACACTGTAAGAAGAATGCGAATTTCATTATATTAGGTCCTGAATTATTTCCAGTTATTGTCGAAGAGTTTTAGTGATATGTGAAACTCAAACTTGCCCACATTTATGCCGTTTCATATGTTGTATATATTCTCTATGGAATTTTATGTTCTCTGAGTAAATGTGCAATTTCACAGAGATGAATTATCGGAGCATCCAAGTAGAAAAAGACTATAAACAGCCTTTGAAGAACTTTCAGTTGGAATTGAAAAATTATATTTCAGTTACATAGAATAAAATTATTATTATTATTATAATTTGTACAAAAATAAATTTGTGTACAATTTGGAAGCGGAGCACTAGCGACTGTGGCTTTCAGCTGTAGAATAAAATTAAATTCAACCCATAAAATAATTAATCTGAAAATAAATTAAGAGAATAGAAATAAATATAAAGAATGTAAACAACTGCATTTGTTCTAGTGTGATGCAATTAAAACGGAACCTGCGTCATTGGCAACATGTGATCCTGTTCGCTTGCCTCATGCTAAGTGCATTTGACCAGAGGCGCTGCTATATTGAGAGGAGAGTTAAAAAACAGGGCAACCGTGAAGGTGTGTCTCAGTAATGACGCAAATTGATGGCATTGTGCGAGGCACGCTTGCAGCAGAGCTGAGCATGGTTTGGCAACATGCATCGGCAACATAATAGCACACAATTGCATGTTGTAAACACACGTAACACACTCGCCCATGCAAAAATGTGCATTCATAAACACACATTCACACAATCAAGGCCGGTGCAATTCTTGAAGGCCCAGCGAAATAAAAACTGATTTAATTATGGCAACAATTCCAGCAACAGAAAAAACGTAGCCGCATTTTAGGTTCGCTTTGGGACACAACACCAACACCGCCACACATGCATGCACACAGAGTGAGACTGATTTAATGTCGCCGGTATAATAAATTATTAAACGTTGCATGCAAGGGACACATGCGCGCTGCAGAGAGCCGCACCGCAATCGAAGAGAAAACTGCTCGACTGAACCAGCCGCTGCCTGAAGAGAGTGTGCATTTCGCTCATAAATTGTAAACATTTCTTGCATTACGGGAAATGTTCTCTTCGCAGGCGGCAAGAATGTTGCACAGCAGCATATCAGCATAGCCAGCCAGCTGCATCGTGGGTGAACGAGTGGCTTAGCAGAGTGTAGGCATGAAATCTTGGCAACATTGCCACACAGACGCACACACTCAGTCACGGACACAGAGGCAGGCTGCTCACACATTGCCATGCAATAAATTGTAGGGCAAAATGACAATGACGTCATACTTGGCATTGCATGCAGATGAAGATGGCAATGATGATGTTATCGTGCCGTGCGCCTGCTTCCCACTCTGTTGGCAGGCGGCGGGCTGCTGGGGGATGAGCCCGACCTATGCATATGGATGCAGCCAACTGATTGTGTGTGTTTACGTGTGTTTGTGTGAGTGCGTTTGTATGCACGGGTATGTGTGATTTTTGTAAATGTTTTGTTTAGCATTAAAAATAACAAAAACTCTGCTTTAATTTAACTTGATGCACATTTGAACTCACAATGCTCAGCACACCACGTACACACACAAACGCACGCACAAGCGTTCATGAAAGCATATGCATGTGCGCTGGCAAGTACATGCCCACATATACTGGGCGGTAACATTAACTAAAGTAATTTAAATTGTCGTTGCCATAGCGTCGTCGTACGTGCAAATCTGGGTGGTTATTGGAGTGGATGTGCGCTTGGATGTTTGTGGGTGTGTGTGTGTGTGCTGCGGGTGTATTCTTTTGGTAACAGTTTTTTAACAGTTTCACTGCTCTTTGTGTGTGTTTTCGTTATTGTTGCTTTTGTATTTGGCTGCTTCCCTTAGTTTACAAAACTATTCCTTTGGTGCGAGTGTGTTTGTTTGTGTTTATACTTCGCTATAAGGCGTATATCCGAATGTATGCGTGTGTTTGAGTGCGTTGGTGTTCGTGTGCTGCTCTGAGGATTGACATAATTGCATTTATGCAACAGAAGCTGGGAGTTTGCAGCTCAGGCAAATTTGATTTGAATTTATATACGGACATATTTGTTGGCTCGATTCTTTTTACCGATGGATGCAAATTGGAAGTGTGTCCATAAGACGTTATTATTTAAATTCTAATATAATTGGATCCATTTTGTTATTTATTGCAAGATGTGTTAGGAATATCCATCAAGAAATAATAAAATTTAAGCGGCTCCTTTGATAACTGGATTAGAATTCTGGAAGCCAGCGTTTACATCTGCTGACATTTGGTTAAGACACAAATAATACGAAATGAAGTTACTGTGAGTACAAGGATAAAATGTGCATATATTTTCAACCACAAATGATAATATAAAATGTTATTCGTGTGGCATTATGTTGACTTAATTATTGTTCAGTTGCTGGAAGATGTTGATGAATTGACTGAATCATGGTCAGTTTGAAAATCTATCCAATTAATGTCGATTGTGCTACCATGGAGAATTGACGTATTGCTGCGTCGTATAACAAGACATAAGGTACTACGAAGCCTTCTAGAATCATTAAAAGGAGTATGTAAAATATTATGTATGTAAATTAATTTTCTTTTCAACACTTTATCGACCTTCTTTCAAATCCAAATTTCCATGGATATATTTTAATGATACTTATTTATCTTATGGTTTAAATTGAAAACAGTCCATCAGATGATTCGATACTCTGTATTTTCTAACCCTTGATATATATTATACTATCAGCAGTGCACATCTCATCCATTATGTTTGCAGCAAATACCAAATCATTGAATTTCAGATTTAAAACACATCAGCTTAGCCCACTTGTTTTCGTGCCTTTGCGGATTTATTGCTTTACTGCTGATTACTGGATTTCGCTCTGACGAGGCTTGTTTTCTAATCCCAAACGCAACACACCCCCTTGTGTGATGATGTAGTACTAATTATTGCTGTTTTGTTGTTGAGCTCCCAAACCTAATTAATGTGGCCATCCCTCGTATACTCATATACAACATTCTACTTTCACCTGACTCTATCCAAAAATGTTAACTCATCACATAAAATTACTGCTGCCATTATCACATGTTCCACAATACCAACGCATGCTTTTGTTCACAGAATGATCCCAATAGAAACTACGAAAGAAAACAAAGTTATTGAAACACTTTAAAAACGTGTTCAT
Organism: Clusia tigrina; assembly: GCA_920105625.2. NCBI lineage: Eukaryota > Metazoa > Arthropoda > Insecta > Diptera > Clusiidae > Clusia > Clusia tigrina. Next base: position 178,146,623 of record OV050033.1, read on the forward strand.
TGAGTTTATAAGGAATATTGTTAGCTAGCATTTAGCAAATTAGTTGATCCTTTGCACATAAGCCAAATCGAATAGTTCTGCTTGTGAACGAAGATGTGAGAATCATGGTTTAGCCATGTCAAATTGGGGAACTCCTGCTTAAATGACTTCCTGATGCATTGTTGAAGAGAGCGATACTAGAAATAAATTAGGGAAATACTCGCACATCAAATCACAAAAAATGGGTATTTTAAGGAGCTTTTATTCTAAATTAAATGGAAAGAGCTAAAAGGAAATGAAATTGTGTCTGTCTGTTTTGCATATTATTATTATTTATAATATTTATTTAAATATAATTCTTATGCATTTATGAAATTTATCTGCCGAAGTTTGGGCATAACTGAGGCCCTCAATTCACAGAGAAATATGTGTAGACAGAAAACTGACAAATTATGAAACTATTTACAAGCATTCGAATTTTAATATTTAGAACGAAGTATCGAACATGTTTCGTACAATTGTACGGATGGGGGATGATTTAGGGACCCTTCTCAATACGGGCAACGTCAGTGATATTCGGAGGAATTTTCCAAAAAAAATTGTGAACCACACTAGGAAAAACTTTATTATGGAATCATAAATCAAATACTTCTCAGAACTAAGCCATCAATTAAGTTGCTCTTCCAAAGCGAGTTCGAGCGGAAAATATATTCTGAAATCAAAGGCATAAAAATAAAGATTGAAAGTATCCTGAAATCAATGTCATATAAATAAAAAGTGTTACTTTAAAAGTCCTTTACTCAATTCAATGTGTTTATTAACATACTCTTTAACTTTCAGACAGTTTTCTCCTACTTCCAATACGTATTTCAAGGAGTTCAGCAGTAGTTGGTTTGTTTAACTTTTTGTGGAGAACATTGCAATACAGGCTGCAAATTATGAGCTTCGATTACTTACAATTAACCTTCCATTCTGGAAATTATCGCTGGTATATCATTTAAGCCGCACTCTTGCCAACAGACTTTGGAGAAGGGTGTCTACAATGATCACTTAAGGAATTAGAAACGATCGATATCCCTCATATTTATTTGAAAAAGAAATCTCTTAAATTTCCATATATAATTGCAATGCAATGTATTATTCCACACTCTGAAGTTCTGCACTTCAATGCGATGCTTGTGAAAAGAAAAATAAATGAAAGAAAAATTCTTTACAACTCCGCTGCTGCTGCTTCTGCTGCTGCTGCCGTTGCTGTTAACATTCATTTATGTTTGACATAGCATATTCTCAAATGGAACGCACGCACATTTAACACAAGAGTCCTTTAAGTCCACATGCAAGTCCATGTGGGTGAGTTCGCCTGTGTGCGTACGTCCCGCTACCTGATGCCGTAGCAGCAACTACGTCTGCAACGAGTACATTTCCATTTCGATTGATTGATGAAACGATGAGGGGCACATTAATTTTCAATAAATTGCAAATCGACATGAAATTTCAATACCACACAATCAACTATCACAGAAGTGCACACGAAGGTGGAGGCGTACGTTTGTAGGGCGCCTGCATACATTTTGAGGCCTACGAATGTGTAAATTTAGAGGTGTAAAAATAACGCAACACTCTCATCAGTGTAAGCAATTCTCCAGCGATTCCAAACCCGTACCAAATATGCATCACAAGCTGCCAGACTTTCAGTAAGTTTGCAAGAACAACACTCCGATTGGCACACAGCATGATAGATTGCTTGTCACGAATTGGAGGCTTGTGTTTAAGACCTATTTTTACTAAAGCCACTTTGAAGCCACTCCAGACAGTTCTGCATCTGAAGGGCTGAGAAAATTTAGTAACAATAATAAACAAAAAATTTCAATACCAGGAAATTGTGAAAAGTCATACAAATTTCAAATTCCCGTGGTTTCGATATAAAATATTGATTTGTTAACAAAATTTATTTTTTATTGAAATGCATTGAAATTTTTGTCCCTACCCACCTCCTCTAATCGACACCTACTTTAGTACACTTGTATATCCTTTCATGAAGTATTTGTGCACAGAAATAAGTGCTCAAATGACACAACATCAGCAGCAACTAAGCAAATTAATTACAACACCACTGAGGAGCATCCATCAATTCCAAGTCATGTGACTTTGCGCTGTAGTGTGGCACATGAAAAATGGCATATGTGTCAACACTTCGAAGTGGCCTTCTTCCATTCGATTGTTTACTAATTGCGCGGCCCACATCATAAACAACATCAGACTCATGTGTCTTTTTCAGCAGCGATTTGCTTATCAGATCAAAGCAGTCCTTGGCTAAAGAGTGCTTACACAAATTATATTTTTTGTCCATTTTCGCTCGTTGTGTTGTTTGCACATTTGTTGAGTTTTCTTTATTATTGTGTGGAAATGAATAACTACGAGTACTGCAGCCGTGGAAGTCCATCAAATAAGAATAGGACATGCATCTGTACAAATAGCTGTAAATGCTGTAACTTGGAGGGTATTTATTAACGCAAGCAATTGTATCGATATACGAGCAATTATAGAGGACGAGGGAAGCAGGGGATCCAATTCTAACTCAAAGGAATCTCCCATTAATTTTAGAATACAATTTTTCCTTAATTTCAATAGGAGATTACGAGGAAAACCATCAAAACAAACAAATTAATTATGAAAAAGATGAGAATAGAAATTCCAAGCGACAATCACCCAAACTGACGACAGACAGAAACTATCACAATCTTTCATCATGTGTTAGCGATGCTGAACAGTCTCTCCTAGAGTGCTACATTCTTTTAAAGCATCTGAGGTTATAAACTTATAGACAATAAAATCTGAGTTTAGAGATTTTCGTCTCTCAAACTCATTCTTTTAACAACATTTCCGAGTATCACAGGCCACTTATTAACCGTCTCCGTTATACTCCAGTAAACATGAAAACACGTTTAAAGAATATAAGGATTTATTGGCTTTACTCCTCATTCCACCACTTTAATGTAGGAGGAGACTATACGGAGTAGTTTGATCTACTCTTCATTAGGGCAAAAAGTCCTCATCAGAAGCAGAGTACTTTTTGCCCTAATTTATTTGCCCTATTCGTCAAAGCTAATTCTCTTCCTCATCATAAACAAAATGTGTCTATAGAGATTACCGAAACTGGATCTGGGATTTATGGTGATCAGGTTCAGCTAATTACGCAATTAGTCATGGCAACCTGTCGCCCATCTTCGGAGGGCAATCAATCACTGCATCGGCTTAACCCTGCAGGTACTGAGGCTCATGAAATATTTCCAGCATTGTAGGTCAACAATTTTGTTCACCTCCAATGGCTATGGTGGTAATAAACGTGCTGACCCAATCAACCAAGGAAAATCGTTAATTGCCATTCATGAGCTAACAACATTTCTGAGATTCAGTCAGCGCAGGAAGAACTCCCTCAATTTAATAATTGAGTTACCCACAGGAAGTCTGCTATGGCCATTTGCCTAGTTAAGAACATTACTTATTAGCATTTCTGCCATTCATCAAATTTTTCCCCTATGTAAATGCTCATTTCAAAGCAAACTCACTCCAGTCCAGCCTGCTGTGGGTTTAACCACACAGTGTTCTGCCTAATACAATAAAATGTTTAAATCTTACTAAATATTATTATAACATTGCAGTGATGTCCAGCAAAGCATGCACACCCATAGACATTTGTACTATTTGTGTGCCTCTGTGTATATATCGTTGTTGTTTATGCTCTCGTATTGCTTACCACATTAATGCGAGCAGGATGATTTGCCAGCTCCATGGAAACAGTGGTTAGATGTGCGTATGTCAGGGCAACAAGGTGCTATGCAACGTGAGCTGCGCTGCTGGTCACGAACGTATATGGACAGGATGTGTACGAGTATAGTCCCTCGGTGGATTGTCTGAGTTATGTGTTTACGCATCAGAAGCTATGCTGATGCTCCTTTGGAACTGATACCTGAATTTGTGTCCGAAATTATTAAGTAGAGAGTATATTGTGGGGGCCTATTTGGTATGTGGTCGTTTGCACAAACCGGCAGATGGGGGTATGTTTATGTAGGTGTATCCCTGTGCGTCTACGTGTGGGCGGAATCGTTGTGTGTCATTTCAGTTATGCGAAAAGGTTAAAAGTTCAAGCTTATTATGTAGTCTGAGGGATGCCAGGAGAAATTGCTGTTGCCCGTTGAGATAATGATGGCAACTTTCAGTAAGAACAGCTGTCATACAATATCAGAAGACATGGGCGAGTGTGTGGCATTGTGGACACATAATTAAAGCACATAATTAAAGCAACATGTGCACATATGCAGGGAACGATACACTTGAGATGAAAAAAAAACGTATAAGCTAAACTTAAGGGGCTTTATGAATCTCTCAATAGAAAAAAGTCTATTACAATATGTTAATCTTCCCCGGAGCACTACGAGCGCAATGTCACTAAATCATCACTGTAGCCATAGTTCACCTTTCATAGTTTTTCTATCGAATCTACTTACTTTGAAAACCATAACAAATCTTAAATTTCTTCATTCTCTAGATTAAGTTATGTCCTTCAAGGTAGATATGAACATTTTAAGGTTTTCATATCTAAGACTCCGTCTATTCCTAGTCGAGCATTAATCATACTAGTGCCACACTCTTGGTGTCTCGGTTTCGAAATGCTTCTTAGTTATCGCTTCGTTCTGAAGCCCTTAGATACTAGTACTCCTTCTTCTCCCAAACCCTTGCAGACTGAATTCATTGACAGTGTTAGGGATAATGAATAAATAAAGAAGTGCACATGAACTTCAAAGTTTTCTTAATTCGAACATTTCAGTAACACTCTGACAAAGGTTAATTGGAAGTGTCTATCCCAACACATATTAGCGGTGATCTGAGCCTGCTTACTTTTTCTGTTGACAGCAATCAGGACTGCAATTGCGACTGGAGAACAAACATGGTAAACTTTGTGTGCTGCCGAAAGTAATTTAAACAAATTTGAATTGTTAGAAAACACAAAAACTCTACCGAAGTTCCTTTGCTCAATCACCCCAACATGTAGTCAGAGACAGACCAATTCAACTGCGACATTTAAGGAGGTCACACCGCAGCCTTGGTAGAAGAGACCCTCAATTTTCCTCTGACCACTGCTGAAGTTTTAAAACACCGCAGAAAAGTCACAAAAGTAATAAATAAGAAAGAAATAAAGTCAGTTAAACTGTTGAGGGCCGTGCCTGGCGACTTTTGCGCTGATTTTTAACGACGACGTGGCTGATGCCGCTGCAGCGTTTGTGTGGTAACTCGTGACACGTGACACACAAAGCGATGCAGCAGCTGCGAGAGCCGCTTAAATTTAAACAACGATTTATGGCACTTTAGAAAGTGCTGCTGTTGCCGCCGCCGCCGCCGCCGCCGCTGCGAGTGTCCTATAAGCCCCGGTCGTCCACGTCCTTGTCCAGCATCGCCTGCTTAAGTACTTCAAATTGTGCAAATACGAATACAAACAAAGATCGCGTTGTTGTGCCGTTTAGAAACTTGTGCGATACGTTAATGTGTTTTTATTATTTGCTTCGACTGGAATGTGGACTCCGCTCTTGTTTGCCGTTGGGCTTATTGTTGTTGTTGTTGTTGTTGTTGTTGTTGTGGTTGTTGTGATTGTTGCGAAAGTGGAAGCCTCTGCTTTCCTGGCGCACTTTCTTTCTCTGTTCATTGCTTGCTTTGGCAAAGTTTGTTTTCGATTTTGCTGCGTTCTGATTGTGACACTACGAGCGCCAAATGCAGCGCACACGTTCGGTTGGAATGGGGGGCGGTGGGTGGGCACTTGACTCTCACGCGTTGACAGTTTAAATTTATAAAGATTTAAAAAGTTTGGTAAACAAATTCAGGATTCAATACGAGGGGAGCTCTGAAATTAAAACGCTCTGCGGCTGATTTGTGCAGTCTATGAGGGTGTGTGTGAGTACGAGGAGGAAGGATAGGAGGGAGTTCTTCAAAGGCACCAAATGATACTGTATCAAGTCACTTTTAGTGTGATTGCAGCAATCAAGATTTTTGTGGCTATCAGAAATCGTTTTCTACTAAATGGAATTTCATCAGCCTCCTGGCATCTGGGCAACCTGGCAGCCATCTTGTCACGAGTACGTCCGCTGCGCCTACAGCGCTGGCTGCAATTTTGCGTTTTCCGCCACGTTTTTCATTGATTTGATATTCTTATCGTCGCATTGGAATTATTGTATAAGTTCCTTTAGCCTTCAACGCGGTCGCTGCCGCTCCTCTTCTGCTGCGGCGCACTTGAGCAATTTTCATTATTGTGCTCTTCTTTGTTGCCAATAGTTGTGGTAATCTGATATTGCTCTGCTGCCGCTGCTGCTGCTGCTTCTACTGCTCCGACTCTTGCTGCTGCTGCTGCTTCTCTGCAGCTGCTAATGTATTTCTGATTTTTGTTGTTGTTGTTATTACAGCTAAATTGGCTAACGTTGTGGTCGTTTCAATTTAATTCGCTTCATGACGATTCGATTATCTGCGAATCGACGCTCACTCACTGATTACATGTGACAGTTCGATTTATAATCAAGTGCGCTGCTTGTTATGGTCACGGTGGGCGTGTTGCCCGGCTACAAATGAGTTTTGCTTCGCATACAGGGTGCTTTACTCTGGCCGAAACTGTTAGTTTGGTGTCCTGCAGACATTTGCTGTCTATCCAAACGGCATCTTTGCACGGTTGGGCTATCGGCACGTGTCCGTTCGCTGGTTCCCTATCAATGTCATTCAGTTTCCTAGCAAATGATTATGGGCAAAATCAGCAGCTGTCGTTTATGCTGCCAACTGCCAACCTGCTGACTACGCATCTGACACTTTGAGCACTGAACGGGCGCTTCGGTATATTTCAGTTCAATTCCGCTCCGTTCGACTTCCATTCAATGCCATGCGTGCGTTTCGTTTCGTGCTGCCCATAACAGGATTGTCTGCTAATTTTTTCCAGTATTTCAGTTCGTTAGACTACGGCTGTCGACTGCCGCTGACACTGCAATCGAAGTGTTTGTTACTTTTCACTGAATTCCTCTCCTTTTTTTTGTTGGTCTGGTCTCTTTCTTTTCATTGCGCCTCACCAGCAGCAGCTGCTGTGCAAAATTCGTTCAATAACGAATCAGCAATATCGCACCCAACAGCCGCACTGAGAGCGCCACAGTTTCCGCTTCCGTTGTTGGGCTTCCGTTTCGCGCCTTTCTGTTAGCTACACCAATAATCACTAAATGCCAATGCGGCGAGTCTATCACGCGCTGGCCCAGCCAACAGCTTGTCTGTCGTTCCCTGCTGCTGCATGAATGGTGTGCGTCTGTCCACTTTTCAAGTGTTTGTGTTTTGTGGACGTGTCTTTCAGTTGGTGTGTCCAAACGTCCAACACTGCTCGTACGTTGGCCGTTGTTACGGTAAATCGCATTTTCAGATCGTTCGCTATTTTATGAAATTATCGCTGTTTAATGGAGCTCTGGTGCGCTCATGGTGATGGTGTTGCCCTCTGGTACTGACTAATTTAAAAAAACTTCTGCATGAGCGCAGGTGTTTGCAGTGGCCCGCGGTAAGCGCTTCAACTCCTATTTAGTTCGCACATGTGCGGTCTGAGCTGATCTCCTCTGCTCGGAAACCACTACGGAAGTTTTTGCTGGCAGTGTCCGCAAATTAATTACTTGAAAGGTTTGCATGTAAAAAGTTTGAATTTAATTTACTTTAACTAAAAGTAGCTCAAAAAATGTCACAGCAACACCTCCGGCGGCCAAAGAGTGGCGTTCGCCATCATTCAAATGGGCTTGGGCCGGTGCTTTATGGAAACTTTTAATACGAAAAACCATAGTTAAAAATTGCAACGGAACATAGTCAGGTAAATTAAGTTGATGCCGTTACACCGTCCCGTTCTGTCGTGTCCTGTCGTGTCGTGTCCTGTGCCCTGTCGAACTCCTCTCCACGCAATGACATCAACATCGGCCAATTGTGTCAGCGCCCGGGAGCGCATCAGCGGCCACACTCGCACCAGTGCCTCAACTCATGCAAAATGCAGCCACAGCAGGAGGAGATTTACTGTGTTGACCCCTGCGTGCGTGGGTTGAAGGTATGTGAAAAGGTGTTTTTGGTGTGTGTGAATTTGTGCTGCTGCAGGCAACGCCGAGGATAACATAGTTACGAGTATTGATGCAGTGTGGGTGTGTGAAATCACTTTGCTGGAAACTTTTTAACACAACTAAAACTGATATTGCCTAGAGCAGTGTTTAAATAAATGAAAGGCGGAACTTTTCAAGCCGCATACATGCACAGTTTTGAGTACTTTGCATCCAGTATTGTGAGCAATTTTCCATTCAGGAATATTTTAAGGCCCTTGATTAGCAAGTGCACTCAGGCGCTAAACCAGAAATATTTCACATAATTGGCGACGCATGCAGGAAGAAATGTGTACTTAGGGAGTTGCCTTATATTCAAATTGGATGTTAAGATCCTTTGAGTGAGCTTCCTATGGAAAATGTTTGCTGTTTCATTATCAGTAACATTATATCAAGTGTTGCAATGGAGCCCGTCAGTTCACAGCAATATTAAATGTATTGAAAGGATGTCCCGAATGTACTGAAGCTATCCCTATTTCTCAGTTTTAAGACACCATTTATCTTCATTTTTCATTTACGTCTGCTTAAGCGATTCACAATTTCCGGTACAGTGAAACCCGTAGCAACTTTGTAGACTTGTTTCTGAGTATAAGTTTTTTTTCCCAGTATAAGAGAAGATGCTTTCAGCGCTGTTCCTTTCTGCCTTTACATGTGGAGCGGTCAATCAAATGTCGGGCTACTTGGAGAGAAATTAGAGAATATTTCTTGATCACTTATTTTGTCTGTGTCTACTTTTGATTCGGTTACAGGCTTTATGTCAGTGATCCCTACCTTAATTATGCCTCAATCGCATAAGGACATAGAACTCCCTTTTCCTCTTCCCCAATCACGACGTTCTAAAGTATTCCTTGCCGAAGCTCTGCTTCTGAGCCTTCTAAAACCAAACTATATTTTCCTGTTAAGGTTCTCAAAATTCAGTCACAGAATAATGCGCAGGAGAGAGTTCTGATACTCGACTTTTTAACTTTATAAAGCTTGTAGTTGGAAAGCAAGTATAACTGTCGACCCTGAGGGTAGTTCAGACACTTGGTCACAATATCAACTTGAAATTGAAATTTTAAGAACGGTTTGCAAAGCCAAATATAGAAATAATTCAAGTGGACTGAAGCTGAACTCGCTTAGGGAACAATTTGGTGTTTAACATTAACATCGGAACATGCCGGGCGACTCGTCTTTGATGGGTACCATACCTTTTATATGGGAATTTGAGAAAATAATAATTACGTCAACTGAATCAGCGCTGCAAATGCAGTGAAATCTGTGCCAATCCCCACGGCACTAAGCGATACGGAATTGCATGTAACCAAACTTAATTACCAAAGTTAACAGCGCCCTAATGAAATCCTGCACATCTCGTTATTTTTGCCTTCAACATTTTTTGAAATTTAATTCTGTACATTTCTCTGGTGTCTCCGTTTCGTTCTCGCCCAGCGGCGTTTTTCACATTTCACTTTGCATATTTGCCGCTGGTTGCATTCAGTGCAGCTGAGTTGAGCTGCAATCAGATTTCAGTCGCACAGAGTGCGGAAGGGGCAACGGCCGCCTGCACTAACTCGCCACCGCAGGAGCAGCAGCAGCAGCGCAGTTTAATTCACTTTCCCGCATTAAAGGATGAAGTGGCACACAAATTTTGTCGGCGTCGACTTCCTCGAAGCCACCAGTCACGGTTTTTATCCGTTTTTCTTCTTTTGCCAGCTTTGTGTTGCTTTGTTGGTCCACAGTTCCATTGTGCACCATGCCTTGCCGGCGAGCGAATGTCAAATTAGCACAGCCAGCAGCGGAAGCATCAGTAGCATCAGCAGCATCGGCAGCAGCAGCAATGACAACAAATGCGCAGCTAAGAAAAATTGTACGTGCCACATGAAAATTATGCAGCAAGTTGCGAAAGAGTCGGCGTGCAGCAAATGTCATTTCGTGAGTTTCAATGAGGCCTACTTGGTAAAACTTGGACGGCGAGTGGACCGCATCTGCAATGCATTTCAGATCGCCATTCAGATAGCATTCAGTGGCACGAAAAGTCATCATTTAGATGCAGTCTAGGTTCAAGGACTTTTTATGATGCGCATGATAAATACGCAGACCAAAAAGTTAGATAGTGACAGAAAGAAACATGCACAGGGACAAGGCTGGAAAAGAAAGGGAGCGATCGAAGAGGGAGATAGAAAGGGAGACAGAGAGAGGGAAGGGGACTGGCCAACTTTTAAATGAAAAAGTTTTCCGCCGCTATATTGGAGGGTATGAATGTATAGTAGAAAATTGGGAGACGCCATGCTAGGTAACTGGAGCAATACTTTCGGACTTTCGCAGTTACCGCAAAGGCGTAATTACGCAGGAGTTGATGATGTGGCTTGCGGGGAAATCTAGTACTTAACCACTATTTAGCTGGCAAAATTCTCCAAAGAATTGACAAAGATGACATTTTAGTTGCACTGAACTTAGGAGTTACGGGTGGTGTACTGGCCATAAGACGCATATAAACCTCTTCGGATCTATTTTTTCAAATATTAGTAGATCATCTTTAATAAAACTCCCATGATAATGGACTGTATAGATGGGATTATAAGCCCCTGAAATAAATGATCTGCAGTTAGACAGGGTTTCAGTATTGGTTGGTTGGTTGGTTTTGGTGGGTGATCCAAGTCAGTCACAATTACCGCCTTAGCGCCGTTTTAATACCACAACCTCTCCTAACCCCGAAGAAAACGGTGGATTCTGCACTAAATCCACTTTGTGGAGTTTAGGTATTTTAAAAGATCTTTCGGTTTTACAGCCGAGAGATCGGATAAACTCGCTAGGAAATTGTTTCTTAGTGTTCTATTTCTTGCGACCGCCAGAGCCGGGCATTCGCAAAGAAAATGGATTAAGGTTTCCTTCTCTTCTGGGTATCAGTATATCTTTTTAATAATTTTTGAATTTCTGTACCAATTTCGAGTGTCGCTGAGGAATTATTAGGTATAATCAATTGTCTCAAAAGTTTCACTTCCATGCAATAAATATCAAATTCACTGAAGTGTGAACTTCTCCTAATTGAGTTTCGAAATATGTCGGTGGAAGGCATTCCATTGAAAGTTTGCGTACTAGTAAAGAAAGAAATACGCAACATTTGCTCTGAGATATTTCAGTAAGATTTGTAAAGGTTTGGCCAGGATTGCTTATATTACACATGAATCTGTCCTTGGGCAAAATGCAATTAGTTATAAAACAAAGTTAAGCCCCAAATATACAACTCCAATTCACAATTCCATTCAAGCATCATTCATTTAAAGTATACTGGACAAATACTTTCGAATTGTGAAGAATTTTGTAGTTCGAAAGTGGCTTCTTTTGCACCTTCTTCAAAAAAAACCTCTTTCAGGGTTTCATTTCATTCAAAACTAATTCCGAAATACTTTATGTCGATCGTAACTCTACAAAGCTAGCTCAAAATTATAGAAACTGAGCTACATTAAATGCTACGTGTCGCTCCAGGTAGCACGACCACTAATCGCATACAACGGCCTCACTCCGTTTACATGCCAAATGTCAACGTAAACTCTGTATCAGTGATTATTTCGCATGTCCTGTGCTTATTCATTTCATTCAATGATTTCAGTTTTAATTTTCACACACATTTTTGATTGAACCCGACAAATGCGAAGCTCGTTACTGCACCAATGAGAATGAGAACTGCACAACGGTAACAATAGCAGCAACAACATCAATATCGCTACAATCCCCAATCAGCAAACAAGATACAAATTATTTAAATTCGCCCAACAAACAGTGCAAACGTAGCAAACTTTGTGCTAGAGCTGCGGCACTCATCCCTCGGGTACTTTTACCAGCAATTCCGTCCCCATGGATGACTTTTTGCAGCTGGAAACTTTACCAAAACTTCCACAAGTAACAACAATTGCTCACATACGAATGTTGATGGCACAGCCTCACACACAAGCACACACATCCTCGTACGTACGTCATGTAACGAAACTGTGCAGCCATGAGTGCGGTAGTGTTTGTGTATGTGTGTGTGTGCGCCAATAAATCGCACATATTTCCATTAACAATTAAAACTTTCGTCAACATTCATGGCCGCAATCAATTTCAATTTTGCTCGTTTGCGCGCAGTGTAGGCGTGGCTGTTATACGAGCCGTTATGTAAGCTCATCGTGGTGGCGACGCCTGGTGCGGTGGGGTGCATTGCGGTGCGCTATTGTGGCAATCATTTGGCAACAACAACAACACCAACAACCACACTAATAGTAGCAATAGCAGCCGAATGAGCAAAAGGAGCAGCAGCAGGAGCATGAGCAAAAATATGGCAGATAATATTCAATAAATAATAATAGAGCAAAAAGTTTGCGAAAAGTTTGCTTTGCGTACGGAAAATCGTAAACGAATTTGATTTTGTATTCATTGCCGTTTGTAGTGCCGAGCAGAATGCCAAATACAGGGTGAGTAGCAGGCAATAAATGACAGTCTCGCTCATCTTTCGCAACGTCTGTTTGCATGTCGTCATGGCAAGTTATGCTACGGATTCCCTGACATAGTCAACGTGTTGCAGTCGCCACTGAATGGACTTGTTACTGTATCCTTGTATCCTCGCTCTGATGATATTGTTTGTTTCCTGGTGGTATTCTTCTCCCTGTACGATAACTGCTGTCTACCTCGACGCTCGTTTTCGGAGTGATTATCTATAAGCTCTTCACAATTGGTAATAAAGCAAACTTTTTGCAACTTAACGCTCGGCTTCCATCAACTGCCTGTCTGCCGATGTGGTCAGCTCCTACCAGTTATCTCGGCTTGTTGTGCAGAGCAGTTCTTCTTGTTGATATTTAGTTTCAATTATTCATTTTCAAGATGTTCGCCCATTGATTATGCCGGTAACTCTCGGGCAGAGCAGTTCAACCAATATTGTTGCAGTTGCTATTTTCTGTGCCGTTATTATTGAGTTCTGCTGCTACACTGGAGTGCCTACTTGCATCGAACCCAACATGAAAACTTCTCATGTCAGAGAGAGAGACAACCTATCTATGAGGCCAACTACAGACACTGCTTGCAAGGAGTCCATGCATACTTGTACGAGCACTTCTGCAAATAAAACCCTTGCTTTGTTATTATGTGCCATCGTTGTTATTGTTGTTATTGTTGTTATTGCCATTGTTGCTCTCATTGTTTTGCTTGTCGATGCGATAAGTTGTTCCCATGGAGATGCGTTCGAAATTTATCATTTGATTAAACTCGAAATTTGCATTTCATAATCATTTTTGTCATGTCATGAATTTCGAAATTAATTCCACTTGAGCGAGAATTGTGCGCTGTGACATGACTCAGCCCGCTCACGAGTGCTGGGACTACAGACAGGTATGCTAAGTAAGTTCCAATATTTCGTTTAATTATACTGAACATAAACATTATGCTTGCTGAAAACAATTGAGTAACGTTGACAGTGCACCATTAATTTAAATTCCTCACTGAGACTGCATGAAAACTAGCAAGTGTCTCTCAGCGGAGGCAAATTACGAGAGTCACTCACTTGGAGAATGTTGGCAAAGTAGTTGCTTTAATGCTGTCAGCTTGTGTTGCTCAGTGACACTCATTGCAACAAAGTTATTCACAATCATAGCTCACAGTCATTGAGCAGCAGCCTGTATCTCTCCTTTGGTTTTAATTGCCTCACTTTCGTATGTTCCAATTATTTCCTCTCTTAGATTTGATTGATGTTCACGTTGAGAAATTAGCTTTCAAGATAGTTTTTGGTGATTTTGGAGATTTTTTTCCATCATACTCCAGGTGATGTCAAATTACGAGTATGCTCGGACAGGATTGTTTTAAGTTTCAGTAGCCAACGAAGCATCGCGCTTCTGAACTACTGGATAAGTTTTCTCGGTTATGGTCAATTCGTGTATCCTAGATTTGACATTTCAATGTCTGACAAAGCAAGATTTGTTGTGAATTATTATGAGATGCTTCGTAAACTTCGGAGTTAATGAACTGCTAAAGTATTTAAATAAAACTACACTGATGTAGTCAGACTCTTCCCTTAAATGATGAAAAACCAAAAGAGAGTACTACTCAGAAAAGTGACCACAAAGCATACCCCGGGCACAGAATCCGAGCAACACATCCTCGGAAGCCAGGCTTTGGTTAGCAGCAAAGAATCATTCACATTAAATCCTTGTGCAAATTGAATTGAATACATTTTGCCTTCTATATGTTACCAATGCACAGTCTACGTCTGCTGTAATATACCAACAATCACCCCAATGCATTAGATCCACCCTCACATACGCCATAGCAATGCAGTTCAAAGCAGATGCACGACTTAATCAGTTGTACTGACCCAAGCTGTACTCCGCCCCACACCACGTTCCTGGCACTAAGCACTTCCCAAAAATTATGCTCACCACTGTTCAGAACATTTAACGCATGCGCTGCGAACGGTTCTGCCGCAGAATTTGAATTTGGGTCATACCAATTTCGCCTTTGTTAATTTTCTTAATTAGAAAGTTGCGTATACGCTCCGTCGACTTAATTCAATTCCAATCGAAACAAATTAAATGAAATAGTTCAGCATCACGCTAATCCCGCTGACATTGCGTAGCGAAGTAAAATAATTTTTTCTTTGGCGCTCCGCTTTCAAGGACCTTCGCGCTCCTTTTTTTTGCGATTTCGGTTCCTTTTTCCCGCCGCTTTGCACAGACATTTCTAAACCCTTTGCTTTAGATAAAAATACACCCAATCAATTACCATTTTAATTACATGCATAAGGTCAGAACAAAAAGGAAACAGCAACAACAACCACATCAACAATAACAACAACAAAGGAAGTTTTTGTGGCCCATTGTTGGGCGGGCGTGCGCTCATTGCAACAGCACAACAACACACAACGGGAAAAAACAAAGTTTCGCTGTTTTACAATTCGGAAAATTGTTTCTTGCAAAATATTTAAAAGTTTGCATTGCGCTTGTAAGACATGAAAAACGGAAAATGAAAGCAGCACCAGTGGCAGCAGTGGCAGCAGTGGCAGCAGTGGCAGAAGCTCAAGTGCTCCACTCGACGCTGTTGATAACGACCTTTTCCACAACTGGCCGCGCCCCCACTTCCATTTGGCGCTTTGTTTTTTGCCCAGCACTGCTTTGCTCGGTTTTGCATTAAATTAAAAACAGGCAAAGGCCATATTAAAATACGAGTACACGCCAGAGCGGCTGCAGGAGCTGGGGTCGCACTCAGCAGTCAGCGCAGTGTATGCCGAGTGCGACTGCAAAGTGAGCGTGTGTGCCAGTGTGATTGGGCTTGCGCGCGGGCAGGGGCGAGGCGGTTGTGTGTGATTGGGTTTGAAGTCTAATTTCTTACTTTTTTCTCTTTGATTGTTGTTGTTGTGTTGCGTTGAGTTGTGTTGGTGCGTTGTGCGCCGAAAGTGTCACTGACAAATTGACAAGGTCAACCGCAAATTCAAATTAAAAACTTCACCAGCGCCCACTCCAATCGCGCGAGTGTATAATTACGACTGGAGCAGGCTTCTCCCATATAATTCAACAGCTCACGCATGTCCCCTGCCCGCTGCCCGCAAGCCTTCACACATTCGTGCTTTAATAGAACGTGTTTTTATTTAGAAAAAAAGTGGAAATAAAAGTCTGAAAACAGAAAATTGCCAGCGCACGATTCATATGCAAATCAAAGAACTTGGAAGCCAGGCAGATTCATGTCAAAACGATTTCGTACGCACCGCTGAACAACGTAATAGAAAAACTTTGAAAAACTGTTCCATAAGCACTTGAATAAATACATATATATACGAGTCTGCATACATACATATATATATTCTATATAAATGCAGTTTTTTTCCTTTAATTACTGAGCAAATTATTTTATTTCAAAAACACAATCTGTACGGCATAAAGGCTGCGCTTGGCTACGCTCGACGCTGCCGGATAACGAATGAATCCTTGCAGCCGGCAGCCACATAAAAACTGAAGCGCTGCCATTGTTTGTGCGAATTTAATATCTAAACGTATTAATTAAGAGGCGGCAGTGCTGCCTAACCACGGTTACGGACTGGACGAATGATGTTCCGGCAGAGGATGGGCAACTGGCACACGTGCAGCGCTCGCACATACACGAGCGCAAGTTCCAACAATGCCTGAAATGCCGCATAAAAGGTGAACTATTTAATTTTATTTCGTTTCGTTTTGTAGGCGGCGCATGTGTCATTGCCATGGCAGTTCTGACAGCGCACTCAGCCAACTAAGCTAACATGTAGGCAGGAGGAACGATAGCTGGCACAATTCTCATTTGTAATTGATACATGAGCAGGCAACCTTATCTTGTTTTAGTTCTGCTAATTAAATGCTTTATTGCCAATTAAAAAATCTTCGTTCGTAGGCTGACAGCCCATTCCCAATCTGCTTGCAATGCAGAGGAAAGAAAGGGCAAAAACCGAACGAACTTTTATAGTTGTTGTTGTCGTTGTTGTACCAAAGTCACTTGCACGCCTCCCGGATGGTTCCATTCGCCCACTCGCTTTGTGCACTTTGACATTCGCAACGCTTTGAGCAAACGCTAAGAACGTCCTTTGATATTTATATGCATGATCCTTGTGCAAAATCTACGTCAACTGTTTTGGCAACTGCTTTGAATTTCCATCCCGTTGTTTCGGGTCATGATTGGTAGACGGGTACAATGAGAAAGTCATCCGACGCAGCAATTTCTAGCATAAAATATTGATGCAGAGAGTGAGAGAAATTTATTAACTCCTTGCACAGGTGGGCGTGAGTATTTTTAGATTGAGT
The DNA here is from genome assembly GCA_920105625.2 of Clusia tigrina. Taxonomy (NCBI): domain Eukaryota; kingdom Metazoa; phylum Arthropoda; class Insecta; order Diptera; family Clusiidae; genus Clusia; species Clusia tigrina. The sequence goes on from OV050033.1 coordinate 178,163,517, forward strand.
GCTCGTTGGTTTTTTCATATTTTTTATATTTTGTTGTTGCTGCACAATGAACAGTTGAATCAGTTTGACAGGGAAGAGCATCAAAATAAATATAAATAAAGCTTTAAGGAACTTGTTCTCAGTCTGCCAGCCGTGCCAGTGGATTGCAGTAGAGTTCGTACGAAAAACGAAGCAGTGAAATGCCTCAATCTATATGGAGAGCCACATTAATTCACTGCATGCAGGGTCAGGAGACCTAAACTCCGAGCTGGTCAGCTTACGAAAATAGCAGGAGACCCCTGCTAGCCCATGTAGAGTAAGGATCTGATTTACAAAAGGTTCAAACGTGTTAAAGTAGTAGGCTTCGCAGGCTTTTTTGACCCAAAATCAACTGGCATACGGCATCAAGTACTGAGCGCTCTAGCATACCATCCTCTTGATAGTATAGATGTAAAGATGACTAGTTTCTCGTATTGAATGCTGATTTACGAATGGTTTTAACGTGTTAAAGTAGTAAAGTTTCCAGGCATTTATCGTCAGCTTTAATCGAAAATCAACTGGCACATTGCATCAAGTACTGACCCCACTGGCATACCATGCTATTGACAGTAGAGATGTCAGAATGACTACTTTCAAGTATTGCATGCTGATGATCCTATTTTACTATACTATAATCATATGCTATCTTAGCTAGTAGTCATCTAATCAGTACATCTCTTTTGTAGTTGCCCCGCTCTGGCTAGAAACAGAGCGGGCTCTTTAGGCAAATACGCTTTTAGCACTCTTACAGAGGTGTCTAGCACAAAGGTCAACAAATACTGCGCCTTATTAGGGCTTCGAAATGGTTTGACGAGTGAATCGGAGGTGCGTTGTTGCGCGGTGATATCACAATGCACCCATGGTGGTCTGATTGAGCTGGACCTTAGACCAGCTGCCACTTTAACCTAACCTAACCTAGTAACTTTCCCATAATTTTTCTTTGAGGTGTGTATCTTGGCTTCCAAATTTTGTTGTACCAAAGCTTAGCTTATGACCCTGTATACTTGATATAATTGTCCCATAATCACCGTGTATTTCCGGTATAGCACAACATAGTTAGGAATTTAGAGTTTTTATATCAGTGTATTAAAGCAGGAGCTTATTGAAATCATCACTATATTATTCGATATCCTATATATATTATGAAGTATTGCATCCACTAAATACATACATATTTACTGCCAGCGCTTTGTGTACTCTAATCCTAGTTTTCGAAGTATTACAGCTCCTTTATAAAACAAAATTGCCTTCTTGTTTATGACGTCCTCCTGTGTATCTTTCAAATATTTTTCGGGGTTCTCAAATGTTCTTCAGAAGTCATTAATTATTGTTGCTATGACTTTGAGAGATAACGTTCCACTTATGCTCTGCCACTTCAGTTCATGTTATGCATATCTGGGCGTCACTGAAGGTAGAAAGGCTTTTTAATTGTAATGTCCTAATTGGCTCAATATTTCGAGCTTTCATAAAATATTTCTGTCTTCACACATTCCGAATTTTACCTGTACGCAGTATTCTTGTTACAATTAATTTTTAATTTATTCTGGGACACTCTGACTTCCCTTGCGGTTTGTCAGCATTGCTTTGGGAAATGCTCTTTCAAACTCTTCCTTAATTAAGGCTCTGATGTTGGGAGTGTGTAAAGTTTGCTTGAAATATGAAGACCTCAACATGTTCACCGCAAATGTTGCTTGCATGTTGGCTTCGTACAATCAATTCGGCTCAAAGGTGCGTAGATTGAGTATTGTAAACGCTTCGAAATTGTTCCAAAAGAATTGCAGAAATAAATGTAAACATAAAATTCTGTGATTTTCATTTATTTATACATTTTTCAATTTGAAACATTTCATTGCTCATCATTTGGGTGCATGGATGGACTCCATTGATGCTTGCTCATGTTTAAAAACCAAGAAGGAGTAAATTCAATTGCAACTTTTAAGTCCTTTGTTACTTGCTGTCAATGTCAAAGTCAATGTAATTCCGTCTTCCTTATTCCGATTTTCAGTATTTCTGGGTGGGTTGTAGGAATGCAGAGTCTCGAAGTGGGCGCAGGAATATTTGCTTTGGCTCTGGGCTTAGCGTGGATAGTCTCGTAGGCCAAGTTTGAGTGTTCTATGAACTTCTCCAATTTAATTCTTTATTCAACTTTCAACGAATTTGGTCGCAAGTTAATGCCAACATTTTCGTGTGACTTTTTATCGCCCGTTTATGAATTTCCACACATTTACAAATAACAAATTTTCGCCAAGAATACGCGCAACAAATCACAAAAAACGAAAATTAAGTAAAAATAGAAAAAAGCTGCTGTCAATTCAAGCACAAAAAGAAAACAAAACTGCAAATAAAAATCAAGAGAAAGCAAAAAAGAAAACAGCAAAGAAAAGCAGCGAAAATAGATCGGGAAAGAGACGTCATGTTGTCATTCGTACTTGTGCAGCAGGCAGCATCTGAAGCAGCGGCGAGCGAATTGTTGGCAACAGAACCAGCACGAGTCGAGCGGCGTTTATTTTTTTACTGCTAAACTTCCACTTTCCTCCGAGCAATTGAATTGAGTCACCATCAGCAGCAGGGACAGCAACAGCAACAGCAACAGCAACATAAACAACAACGACTCCAAAGGCAAGAATAATAGAAGAAGCAGCAACAGTGCCACATGCCGGGAGGAGGGTGAGGAAAACGGCACCACCAGCATCAGCAGCAGCAGCAAATTAAATTTTTATTGATAATTGTAATCGATAACAGCCACATGAGTGATTTGCTGTTGCCGTTCGCGCTGCTTCCACCGATGCTGCCCTCACTGGTGCTGCCCCCACTGGTGCTGCCCCCACTGGTGCTGCTCCAATTCGCCTGTCCATTTCAGGATCTCGTATTTGCTCCACTTATTTGATTACTTTATTATAGCGTAAATGCAATTAGTGCTATTTGAAAGCAGTGAATCAGCAACGCACAAGAAAGTACCGGGAAAGCAGCAGAGCAGCGCAGCGCAGAGCGGGACACATAAATACGAATGGGCACCTACGTCGCATCAGCGAATACATTTTGTATCCCTTGAAGTGGAAACTTAATTTCATTTTAATTTATTTGAGTATTTAGGTAAACATTCTCGTTCGCGCATTCAAATAACAATTTAATTCAAATTCAATAATGCGTAAAAATATGCCACGCCGCATCACGGCCACAGCGCCCCACGGTAAACACACTGTCAGCGCTTCGAGCATCTACGAGGAGCCGCACCTGCTGAATGTGCTGCCAAGTGCGCTCAGCATAAAAATTTATGCAAACTAACCGACAATTAATTTGAGTTTCTGCCGCCGTCGTCGCCGCTGATGCTGCTCTGCTGGTATCCTAATGGCTGCTTCTTTTTCTATTCAGCTTGCCTTTGCGTAGCTGCTCAAGGAACACGCTGCGAAATTCAGTTTGACTTATTTTGCATTTGACAACTGCTCTTGTGTGCGTGTCTCGGTGCCCGTGTTTGTGTCTGGTGGCGTGGGTGTGGGTGTGGGTATACGGAGCAAAGTTGGCATAACTTATTTGCCCCACATTGTAGCATAGTTTGCATAATTTCTGTTGTCATCAGAATATTATGCAACATTACGGGCCACGAAGCCAACAACGCTCCTTCTTACTGCTGCTGCAGAGGTGAGCGAGTGCTGCTGCCGGCTGTTGCTGCAGTGGTTCTTCTTGTTGTTGGCGCAAGCCGATTGTTGCTATTACCAGCCATCATCTGCCAGCATCAGGAGCATCAGTGCCTTTGATATGCTGATCTCCAGCAACCCGCTCTGGCTGAACCGGCTCCGCTCCCTTAGCAACGCATAATCACCGGCTTTGGTATTGTTTTAGTCAGGGCGCAGTTAAAAACAACACCAGCCGCTATTATTTGCATTTGTTGCTGTGATTGTGGCCACTACTGGTGCTACTACTACTGCTGCTGTTGCTGACGCTGCAGTAGTTGTTGGGAGAAGAAAAAAACTCTGCCACTACTCGCAACAAGCAGGCACTAAGGAGGCACTTACTGGCGCGGACGTTGTTGTGGACGTTATTCATGCTGTTTGTCATGCTGGTGAATCGCTTTCTCAGTTGTGCCATGGTCGCCGTCTGTTGCCGATGATATTGTTGATGACTTCGTTTAACTACACTTAAAACTTATCAACAGCGCTTTGTGCTTCGTTTCTTGTCCTTGTCTTTGAGTTTTTGTTTAAAGTGTGGTGAAAGTAGTGAGCAGGACTTTAACTACGTTTACTTTTATTTATTTACGCTTTTGCGGAGATGTCCTTGCTTTATTTCATCACACAGGATACTGTTTGGTGTGCTGTTTACTTTTTACATTTCGTTCTGTGATTTAAGCAATCAGTTTGTGTTTCAGTGGGGGTAGTTTTAAATAGCAAATCGGTTGTCACGATAACAAAGTAATAGCTCTCATCTTTGTGAATTGTCAATTAACAATTTCACTTAGTTCACTGTTGTGAATTTTGGGAACTTCTCTGTCATTATCTTCAATTTAGGGGAGATATTTTTAATGGAACACAAACTACATTGCCTTGTGGTGAGTCTTACAAGTAAGTTAATAGTTCAAATTTCAACCGTGTCTTTTACTGAAGGTCTCTCAATATTATTATTATTATACCTTGAAGCATAATTAATTATGTCTAGAAGGGGTTGGGGGAATAAGTATCAGCAATAAAGGCCTTTGACTCGAAGGGAAAATATTTAGAAATACAAATTCAGACCATGCCTGGGGCAGGATTCGAATCCACGGCTCCCAGATTATGAGTATGCTAGCATCCTTACTACTAGACCTCAGTGCAGAAAATTGGTGTCTCTCTAAAAGTTTATGTAAAACACTCAGATGACTTCAATTTAAGTCAGGAGAAGTGTGGAAAATGTTTGACCCTGAGTCGAATAGTCTAAAATTGGCTTTTCTTAAACTTATCCTATGTTTCGTATATCTTCTATACAGGACTAAGATTCATCTACCGCTTTTCAGCCGTTTTCAAATTTGCCTCCAAACTGAAGCTTCTGTGAAACAGTCCCATATAAAGTTTATATATTATTATTTATTATTGTTATTAAAGTATATTTAAGTAATAAATTAAGAGAACAAACAAACAAACAAATTAAACTTGGGGACTAAACTGAAAGATCATCCCCCTGATGTGAAGCGTATTTGTATAAGAAGTTTGCACGCTACCTTCGTTTTTCTCATTTGACTCTTGAACCCGCCACACAGTTACTTGTGAGGAAGGGACATGAAACACAGTCAAAAATAATAAAGCGCATTTCTGTGTAATAAGATGATTAGAATCCTTAATTATACTATTAAAATTGACTAAGCGTGTATCTATTTGCAAAAGAACAACAGAATTATAGGGAGTTGTTTATTCGGTTGACGAACTTTGGTCTGTGAATGATACTGAAAAGAAATATATATTGGCAAATGATTTGTTGATCAAAGTGTTGCCTTACAAAATTGCCTTAAAGGAATCACATTTTGCAGAGTCCTCATTATATTGAATATCCTTCGAACTTGTTGATCGCAGAATTCTTAGAGACAAATAAACAAAAGTACCCCAATGTGGTACTGACTCCAATTTAGTAGAATTTCATCTTGGACATATGTTTCCAAGCGGATCGATGTGGAACGTTTAAATTAGAGTTATTACTAACCAGAGATTGTATACTATCATTAATACACATCATCTTATATTGCATACTATCATAGACTTACCAGAACTGTGCTTGCACATAGATTGAAAGGAAAAGTAATTTAAAAAAAAACCGACGAATATCTGTGAAAATAATTTAACTATTAAAGAATACCTGTCGTATTCCTTACACACACAAACTTACGCAAGTACCTACCAAATAGGCAGCTTGCAGCATATATCCTATGTTTACACTCTGCGTACATTAATCGCATTTAATCGCCACAGCCCGCATCAAAACAATTCAACTCCCCCAACTACGAGTATGTTGAAATCAAACTTCCATTTGCGAATAATCGTAGCCCAAATGCATCGCATTTAACACTTCACAGCCATTAGCGCAGTGACGCAGTAAGCCTTGGGCTGCTTGCTATACACACACAATTTCCAGAAGTTTCAACACGCATCAAAGTGAAACGAATCGGAACGAAATGGCCCCCAATGTGCAGCAGATGCTGTCCGTGTCCGAGTCCGTCGTGCCGGAGTCTATGCCGCCGCCTGTGCCGACAGTGAGAGATCTGCTGCCGGCAAAGTAAGTGGCTGCAGGCACAGGCACAACCCAACGCTGCTAAATACACAGAATTCCAACAGATTGCGGCCAGGACTGCAGTGAAAATATTTTAGAATTTGATACTTTTGGAAAATTGGTTCAGCACTTTTCGGCTTTTCAAGGGTTTTGCTTCGTCTGGTGCCATTTCGAAACTGCTAATTGTAATTTGATTTGCAGAAGTCTACGTCGACGAATAGCACAGAAATGCAACTGGTGATGTAAGACGACATCCATTTTACAGATTTAGCAGTAAGTGGACTAATTTCAAATTTGATCCGAATGCTGGAGTTAACTCACAGGAAAACAGCTGAGATTCGAACCTTACTCATCTAAGCAAGTTACCCTCGAGCTCACATAAGCAAGAAAGGCACTAGCTTGACAACACACGCTATGATGGTATACTAAGCGGTCTCGATTGTTTCTCAGCTGAATATTAGCATACTTTTTTTTCCTCCGCTGGGAGACGTAAAAGCCTCATGGAGACCAGCAGACTCCTGCCGCGCTGGACTCCTCCGAAGAGGCCTACGCCACTAAAATCGTCTCCTTTCCAATTTAGCATACTTACTTTTTGGCATCTGACTGTATTTTAGCCTACTTACTCTTTGGTCATATGTTCCAAATGTTGAAAAGTTTGAACCTGAAGAACTGTGAACGAAGTATTCCCTTGTGCTCTTTACAAATTCACAAATACAAATGCCGTCAAAAATCTCCCCAATGTTACTCATGAGGTGGTTTAAAACGAAGTAGTTCTGAGTTTATTAAGAATTACTGAGTTATTAAGTGTACTCTTACTCTATAGAATGCGTTGAATCTAGTTGAGCTAAGGAGGATCTGGTGAGTTGTGTTGCTGCAATTAAATCATTATAGGCCACTTTGGTTCTGCTAAAATGCGGCTCTCTTGATAACTTTGTTCACCCCAAACTATTTCATTCATAGTTTATATCGTAGAATCCAGAGAAGTTGGAGTTAGCAATTGGCTGATTGCCTTAGAGTTGGTTTCTTCGTAGGCTCTAGCATATTTGGGCCTATCTTACGATCGCTACCAGGCCACATATATGAGAAATTGTTTGGTATCTCCGACTACGATTGAGCTTTCAGCTAGTATATCCATAGATGTAGCGAAGAAGTTATCGGACAACTGTGATTATTTCTTTCTGTAAGAAACACACACGAAATCTTTAATTTCAGAGTGACCATTGCTTGTTCTTTATAACCTGATATACCAATTATATCTAAATAATATTCGCCTTTCTTCAGACATTACTCGGTAGACGTCCTCATAGTTCCTTCATGTATAACAACAAAACCTACATTAGGAAATCAGTTGACTTAATATTAATAAAAATAAATGAAAATTTATATGTAAATATAATCAATTGCTTTAAATTTCAGAGATATCCACCATTCCATATCACCAATTGGAAACCAACAACTGGAATATCAACATATTTTCAACCTACCGCAGAAGAATCGAGTGTCCAACGACGGCTCTGCAATTTAGTGAAACAATTCTCTTTCCACTCAACTCCTCACTCCATGAAGCACTTCTATTTTTACTTAACTGAGTTATTCCACTAGATAACTTCCCAAAATTGTCCTCTGTGCGGATATTCAAAAGTAATTCACTCAGGAAATGAGCGCAAAAGTCGTCTTCCTGCCATCAACTTCGTGAATATTATTTAATAAAACAAAAGAAGAAAGATTGAACAGCAACAAAAAACGAAGTCGTTGTAAGAATTTTATGTAAATTAGAATTTTGTGGGATTAAGAAACGACACACATCCACCCACAGGCTCACACACACACCCACAGGATCACACATATACCCACAGGCTCACACATACACCCACATGCGCATAGGAGTGTATTTACACGCATGAGTTTAAATTCAAGGATTTCACTTGTGGCGCATTTTCATTATGCAAATAGTAGCAAAACATTACTTGGGTCAACATTTAATCATTCCCTCAGCATATGGAGAGGGCATCCATACACGACGGTTGGCGAAGGTGAGGGCTAGGATAAGGTTGGGTTTTTAAATTAAAGCAAACAATGAACAGAATAAGAATTTCATAAGAATATTGAAATACTTCAGAGCATAGTTGCCATCAAATTAATTATGTATAAATATACGAAAAGTTACAAGGATACGCAACAGAAATTAGCAAACAGGCTCTGTCCGGATTAGCAGCGGCAGAGCAATATCAACCACATAAACAGGACTGCAGAGACTACAGAAATTTCACATAAGGAAAGTACTGCAAACGAAATGTAATTTTATGCAGATATCCAGCCCAATTGCGTAAGTGTGTGTGTGTGTGTGTGTGTCTCTTCAAGAGTCCAAAAGCTTTAAATTTTAAAGGACGTGCGTGTGTGAACAGCCCAGCATTCGCCCTAAATGCCTGCGTACCTGAACAGCCTGCCTGCCAGCCTGTCTGCAAATGACCCTTGAATAATGACATTTTCACCTTCAAAATGAGCTGCTCTTATCTTTTTGTCGAGAACAGGTGAAACTTGTTCAACTCTAATTCGATTTTAAATTGGCAACAAAGCACGAACTGAAGGCAGCCTTGACTCGAACTGATGCCCGCTTGAGCCGCCATTACTCCTGCTGCCGCTGTTGATTCTGCTGCCGTTATTGCTGTTCGGATTTGCGCTTTGCTTGCAAACGACGAACCTTTGTCATCTTTTCCAATCACCGGACTTCTGGTAATTGGCAATTCTATAGCTGAGCAATCAGAAATCACCTACGACATACTTGTAAACACACACACACACACTCACACACAATTTCAGAGGAGCTCAGCTCCACACATGCCGTCAGCCGCCCAGGACATTTTGTGCCTCTCACACAAATACACATAGGCATACAGACATACCTACTTGGACATATTCACACCCGCTTCATTGTTGATTAGTCGAAGCCCAAAAGGCAACAACAACACACAAAAACAACAACAACACCAGCAGGCATACCAACAGCAAGTATAACAATCAGATTGCCAGCGCTCACATTGCTGCGCCGTCCGGCATTTGAAAAGTTTTTACATCTCAGCTTTATGATTGCACAACACGGCTTACACATACACCAAAGTATACGTATGTATGTGAGCTTGTGTGTATATATGTGTGTTTGCATCCGCTTTATGAAAATAAAGGTGTGACTGAATGAAGAGTCCCTAGTTTAGCTCAAGTGGTATTTCATTGGGCTTTACACCCTTGTTTGGCAAGGCATTGGGAAGCTCTTTAAAGTGTTTCAATCCAAGAATTAATGCACGACCCACACATTTACTCTAATCTTCAGTACAGTGAAACTTGCACACCCATGAGACACACACTCACGCACAAACGAACGCACGCATCCACAATCCAGGCAAACAAACGCTAAAGCACACATGCAGGCAGGCATTTATGCGGCACTAGATTGTGGCGTTATGACCCTGTAATATTGACTGATTTAGTGTTTCCATCACACACCAAACACACACGCCCTTACACAACTACGCCCTACACCCACTCACAGTGGAGAGCTTTGTCCTGGCGGAAAAGAATGCGCTGTGCGATAAATTCAAATATTTTACAATTTATGTTTGCATTCTGTGTCAACGTGTTAAACCATCAGAGCCGTAACCAAATCGAAGCGAGGCGGAACGTAGCGCAGCGCCGCTGTGTACCATTTGCAACGAACGAGCACTTAATTGGGTACCGGAATTCAATTTAGAAATCCGGTACGGCTGCATGACTGCAGCCCAGCCTGTCCGGCTCGGCTCAATTCAGTGCTGTGCGGCGGGCTCGTTCACTCGGGGAATAATGCTTAAATGCAGCAATTGGATTTTCAGATTTTCAGCATGTGACATTTAACGCATTTGCAATAAACTGACATACACCACACACTCGCACGCACACTCGCCACGCAGACACATTCGTGCCACTCGCACACACTAACACAGACTCGCACACACTTCCATCCTTCCACACACACTTGCACACAATTCTGATTCGCATGGTTTTTGGCGCGCGAGTTTATTAAATTTTGCATGGCTGGGATAATTTTGTGTGCTGGACAGAGAAATAAATTACAAAATCACAAAAAGGACTCATCAATGCGACAATAAATTAAACTGCAATTGGCATTTCGCTCGCTACGAACAATATTGGCAAATAAATTAAGTCAAATTTTGAAATCAGCGCAAACAAAAGAAGCCTGATAAATTTCGTGGCTGTGATTCAAAATTGTCCTTTGTTTCTCTTTGATTTAGCTGCAAACACTGCCACAGCCGGCAACGTTTTAAACATATTTATATGGGTATAAATGGATGCATGTTCGCAGAAAGGATAACTTCAGACGTATGGAGTACATCAGCAGCGACGGGTATTGCAGAGGTGAGTTTGATATATTGCAAATAAGATTACGCAGGATTTGGCAATATACACTCAAATAATATCGAGGAAAATACCCTGAATATGTTGAACTTGTATTTTCAAAATTGTCCGTATGTGTGTTAATTTGAAGCAAGATTAATGCCACGTTATATCAGCAAATTTGCAGATAAGCGACAGATTGGAAGTTTCTGAAGAAAGGACCATCACACTTTAACCGTAATGTTCGACCTGAAGTGTTCTAAATGGTATTCACTTCTGTACTTCAATGTAGATCAAATGTGCTAGCTTTGTGTGTGATATCACGGGAATTCTTCTAAGATTGCAACAAAACACAGCTCAAACATACAAAGACTATCAACCCGCTCCATTCAAAGGCTTTTAATAAATCTGGAAATTTATTTGGAAATATTTTTTAATGGATTTATGGGAGTTTCATCAACAAAACCTAATAAAATTCTGAAATATGTATTCTCCACACCGATAATATAAGACTCGGTAAGTAAATTAGGATACATATAAGTAATCCAAAGAGTATAAATCAATCCATCGTTTCTTCGCACTCAAAAATCACTCTCACAGCGTTGAAAATTGTCTGTCAGAGATGCCACCGAGATGGGAAATTTGAGCCACCGGCATAGGCTTCATATAACACTTCAGACTGTAGTCCGAATCAGTGCTATTTTCAGAATGTTGATATTACAGTTTCAAGTGGATTCGTTGCCTATAAATCGAACACGGGATGATACAATTCCACTCAGGAGCTTCCATGATAGATTTACTACAGCTTATTCTGCTAAAATATGCTGCTTAGCAGCTCAAAGAGACAACTCTCAAATCTTCAGAACAGTTACTTAAGTACTAAATTGCTACGCACAGAGCAAATTATCCTTTCACTCCAACTGATCATCCAAAGAGACACCACCACTTCTAATTTTCAGACGTATGTTATTGGTGTAAATATACTCCGAGCAATAGTTGCTAAAGCAATGTTCTCAATATGTCTCTTATGTACGAGCAGGATTGGCATGCAAAGAAAGTTGCACGTCCACTTCTTATCGTTCTATTTGTTCTATTTTTTGTTGAATAAATTAACCATTTTATTGCTGAAATATGACATCCTTTGCGCTACACTTTGACAGGGACCGCAAACAATAACCTCCAGAGAAATCTATTACCAATTTCAATTGCTGTTTTTTTATAGCCCAGCTACAAGTACGAGTTGAATAAGGAAACGCGCACAAACTGCCTCCAAACAGTGCTATGTTAATACAAGTAGTGGATAACTGCCTCATATCCTACCCAAACACACACAGCGCAGCACAATGAATAACTGAATACGCCGGCACATGCATGGCCTTGCGGGCCCACAGCCCGCCAGTGGTGCTTCCTTCCGTATGCTATTTTCATTGACGACAAATATAACTCAACACAGCAGAACAGCACAGAGCAGGGCACAGAATAGTCGCCAGATCGGTCGCCCGCCCGCATCGGCCCATATCCCAAGCGACAGCAGAAAAATGCTCAATTTAAATTGACAACAATTTGTAGAAAATCAATGTCATTTCTCCGAGAATTTGCAAGTACAATTTCTATATTTTGTTCTTGTACCAAGAAGAAGATGGCTTTCGGTTTGCTACCATTTCGCCCTGGCAGCGTTGTGAGATTCTCTACTGCTGCTGCTGTTAGAGTTTGTCAACAACGCTGCTAAGGAGCTTTCGCCAGCTCAATACAGATTTTGCATTTTGCTGCTGATTGCAGGAGAGAGAGAGCGATAAAGTTGGAATAGCACTGAGGAACAACAATGAAAAGAAAGGAAGGCCGAAAAAAAACACAAATCGACAAGTAAACATAACAAATAAAGCGATTCCACAGCAACAACAACAACAACAACAGCAACAGCAACAACAACAGCAACAACAAAGCGGCAAAAACTACACTAAATTTTCCAACATTTCACTTTGTGGGTCTGACGGGCTGACGAGCTGCCGGGTTGCCTAGCTGCCTAGTTGCCGCCTAGCTCTGGGTGCCGCTTGTTGTTTGCTAGCTGGCAAATTTAGCATATCCTTTTAGAGTATCCTTTTTCATGTTGATAATATTTTCTCAATTCCAGCTTCACGAGCGTATGCAAAGCAGTGGTAAACTTATTTATGTGCATATTTGATTAGTATATGTGTAAATATACGTAAGAAAGTGTGCGTGACTGTGAGTGTGTGTGTGTGTACATGTTTGTGTGTGTGTTTATTCTAATGTTTGTTTATATGGACATATGTGTATATTTCCGGTTTCCGTTTCGAAGTTTTTTTCTGTTGTTGGTTTCTTATTTTTTATTCCATCGCTGGTCGAATGGTCGCACGAATTTGTTTATCTCCGAATTTACATATCGAAAGAGCTTCCTGCAAGTCCCAACTAGCTGAAGAAATTATTGCGGTTCAAGTTATTTGGGTCTGGTCGGTCTGATGTGTTTAAATCACTACAAAGCCAGTTTATGGGATAACGTATGGGATAAGGAAGGCATTCACCCGAACCTATTTGCATTTGCACATCCATTAATTCCGCAGTAATTAAACTCGCCTCAGTTTGTTTGTCTTGATTAGAGCCAAGAGTGTGTAGGTTCCGCATTTAAATGTGTAGCGGGCCTACCACAAATCAGTAAGCCAGGGTAAAGCTGAGCTAATTCGAGAGGAATTCAATTAATGCCAGAAGAACAGAACCAGCAGCGAAACTGAACACTGAAATATCTCCAAAGCCCCAGTCGAAGGTGGGCTGACAACAAAATTAGCTGATATAAATTTTATGATGAAGTGCCGACTGTATACTACGAGAAAATTTGATGGCAATAAAAAGACAGATACTTAGTATTGTGATCCAATATAGTCCATAAGCCTACTCTCAATATCCTACACAATTCTACCAGGAAAGTTAATGTTAATCTCAGATAAGTTTGAGTAGGATTATACAAGGACAAACCGAGGGGATAATTTGGTTTTCCAGTTGGTCACTATGGCAGATGGAATAGCTTCAGTATCTTTCACCACAAAATATAAACATCTCGGCAAAGGCTTGACTAGACCGCCTTTCCAACATCAGGGCTCCCTTAGTATATGCAAATGCGGTCGTGCACAATTCACCAGCTTGGAACTGAGTCTGCATCTTGAAGTAGACGGACTGAAAAACTACTCCTCACGCCCACCCACCTGCACACCACTTGTTAGACAGACTAATAAAGTTAGAGGAAGAAACAAAAGAAAAATACAAATAAAAGAAGCAAGAAGCAGAGAAAAATCGTGCAAGCAGGCAATTTTCGCAAACTTTAATGCAGCACTCAGCCGGCAAACGCGTAATTGCGGCAGACTGCAATGCAAACAGCAATGAAAATAATTTTGCCACAGTTTTGTGCAGAGTTGCAGTTGTGGAAACTACCAACGCAAACGCACACGCAAATACAAATACACACACAAATACACCAACACAAACACACACACACACACACATTCAGCCATACATACATTCATATGCTCCCACATCGCCACAGATGCATTTGCGTGAAACTCGCAGCGGATGTGCGGGACCTTAAATGCAGCTGAAGTCGTCGCTGGACAGGCTTTCACATGCCTATGAAGAGCACAATTTGAACGCACATTGTGCACCGACGCAGTTTCCACTGTTACAGTGGCGACAATGCAAAAACCATGCAGCAAGTGGAAAAAGTCATTAACGAAATGCCAATTTGTTGGCGGAGATGCGAATGGACCCTAGGCACGGCAATTGTGCCGCTTTCACTTTGACAACTGCTGCCAGCCGGTCCTATCAAAGGACTTCATTTGAGCGGCGCAATTGAATCACGGCTATTTCTCGTCTGTCATGGATGGAACTTATTGTGAAGCGTCTACACGCTTCATATAGGAGATCACTACGAAATTGGTGCTGCTGCGGCGAAATGGGGTTTCGCTAAAAAGTTGTATAGAAGGCAAAAGCATTCCATATTTAACAATTTAAGTTAAAAGAAAAATTTTAATTCCGAACACGACTTTAAACAGAATCCTTATATTTAGTAAGAATCTTCTATTCGAATATTCTGATAAATTCGACTTTGAATTCAAATTGGGTTGCAATTTTTGTATCAATGACAAAGCTGGAAACTCTTTATTGAATGATTGAATTTTCCAAACTACTAGTTTTCGCAGGATTCGTCGTCCTGACTCTGAATTGCGAATGCAAAAACTGTCCTTAACAGTTTACACCACTGATTCAAAACTTAACTAATAAAGGCAAATCAATGATTACTCTACAAAATGATTACAATATGAGAGTACAAGTGATCTTTGAAGCATCTGTGTATCAAAACGATGAGTACTGGGCATCAGAACCTTTGCTGTTAGAGAAAGTATGATACAAGCAATGGAAGAGACTATTTAAGGGTATTATACACCGCGACCTGAAAGATCTATTGTGATGATGTAAGAGGCCATTCCTGCGTGGAATTATTTCCTGGCTTTACATATTTTCATGCTTACCTCAAGGTTTGTCAGGGTTCCTGGAATTGCATTGCGTGTTCAACTGTGTGTGAAGAGGAAATAAATAGAGGTGTATTTTCAAATCACTTCTCTTATAGTGGAATTGTGACTAGGACACTTCCGACTATTGCTTAAAAGCTCCTTAGCATAACCGATTTGAGAGTAGTTCATTTGCAAAACATAGAAACTCCAGAACTACTACTCTCTGACTTCAATTTATACCGCTTTTCCAGACCTGAATTGCTTCACATGTATCTAAATCAGTGTTCATCCAGATTTTTACGATTTATCGCCTTTTCGTGCTTTATCGCGTGCATTTTCAGCATTTACTCTAGAGCTCTACTTATATGTTTGTTTACTCTGTTCAGAAGACTCATTAGTTTGCTCTCAGCTGTTCCTATCCTATATATCCTCTTTTCCTCATACTCATTGTTGGATTATTATAGAAACTTGTGAAATCAGCGTTTACGCTGAAGTGCTCAGAAATAGTATATTCTTACAGTGGTGAAGATAGCCCGCTCGACTCTCCATAAGCGTCTGCTAATCTTCTTTCTATATCCATAATTCTTTGCAGGGTAAGGCTCTGATTTCCGCTGATCCTTTCACTGAAATATAACATATTAATAGGGATAATGATACGGACTTCTCTTATCTGAATTTCTTCCCAGATTGCTTGCATACTCTATTCTGTACAAACAACTCCAAGGACTTACTTTAATGTCCCCTCACAAATGCCCACCACCAAACCCGCTTTTTGAGCAACTCAATTCAAGGTCATCGTGGTGTGCCCACTATCATTTAATTCATTCAAACAACGCAGAAATCCTCCACAGTGCATCTGCTGTGGACGGCACAGGACGAGACTCACCCTCCAGCCAACCTGTCAGCCACCCAGCCATGCAGCCAACGGCAACAATGTACGCAATGTAGCACACTTAATAACCGTGCTCGCCTGTCACAGCCACAAAACAAATCCATTTACACTTGCTGCGTGGTTTGTGCAGCGGTTAAGCGAACGCAACAGCAACTATTTCGTTGGTGTGTGCGAGGGGGCTCGGTGTGGGTATGGGTTTGGCCGCTCATAATGGCTGCATTTGTCATAACAGCATTTTGCTGAATGCAAACTGTGCGACAAGTCAATAATGGCAACTTTCATGGCCGAACGAGCGGGCCAGAATGCATTTGTGGAGCCTTTTAGCTCCCCCAGAATGGCACGGCCAAAATGAATGCATGGCCAAATTGCGACTCAAGACCAGGGCCGGGGCAAAATGATTTGTATTTATTTACTAATATACGCACTCTCTCTTTCTCGTGGTCTGTGTGGCACCTTTCTTTGTGTGCCTTGACGCTTTGTGCGGTGGAAGCTTATTTAACCAGCAAGAAATGTACAAACGCCCACACATCAATGCACACCCACACACACACACACACAGACACACATACTTTCCCCTATTAACGTATAACTTAAAAAGTGACAACAATACCCCGGCCGGAAAGCGATCCGTTCATACTTCAAAAGTGGCTCCAAAGAACGATAGAGCTACACAGGGATTTCCTAAACAAGCCAAAGCTAAGATTTACATGTATTTAGAGTGTTGTGGTGTAGGTGTGTCAGATCGTCATACGGTGTACGTATATGCAGGATCGTCATATGGTGAATGCAAGATCGGACAACAATAAAGGAGTTTCCCAGGATGGGCCACAATTCAACTCCAATTAACCTCGCTCGATTGATAAGCATCCTCATTATTGTTTTCAGGTTCCACGTCTGTTCGTAGTATCAAACTGTTCGGAGGCAATAGACACTTGGGAGCCCAGCGTCTCCTAGACTGCACAATCTTAGGGAAGCCCAAGATCAAATCTAAGGCCACTTCTTCCATATATTTTCTACCTGGGCAACAACTCCACACACACACACTCACATGCATACACGCCCTCAGACACCAGTGAGCACACATTTACAAATTGTTAATCAAAATGGAAACTGAGTCTGCAAAAAGGCAAAATCTCATTTCATTTCGAAAAATAGCAAAATATCGGAAAGGTGAAATGGCAGCAGCACAGAAATGTATCAACAACAAAGCAACCAGAATGGAGGCGCATAGAAAAAATGTATGAGCGAACTACAATAACAAAGAATCATTTATGCAAAATCTCAGTTGATAGATTTCGTGCAGTTTACAACGGAAAATAAAGGTACGAAAAAAATTGACATTTTTATGTTGAACCCTTTTTGCTGCTCCGCATTTCCCTGCGCAATGGCTCAATGGGTCAATGGAGAAAGAGTGTTTCATTTTGTACGCAATCCATTGTCCAAACACACACACACACACACTCATTCATTCAGTTCGACGCACAGAGACGCAAACAAGGAAAACAGCCACACGCAGACACAAACTCGCATATGCGCTCGTTTGCCATGGCGACTGCAGATTTATTTGTGTGAATTTTAGGTAAAAATATTGTCCACAAAATGGGGTTTTGAGGCTTGGTATTGCCGCAAACCCAAGTGAATTGTGTGCATAGAGCACAGCGAAGGCAACAAATAAAAGAAAATGCCATTTGGTTTTGTTTTGTTATGCACTGCTTTGTTTTGCTTTGTTTTCGAAAATCTGTTCCTTTTATTAGGAGCGATAACATTTTTGGTTTATTATCTCTTAGCGCCCTACTCGCCGCACCGCCCCCCTGACTCACTCAGTTACTCATTCGCTGGGCCGTTGTCTTCTGCGGTGGTCCGGTCAAAGGTCTTTGTTTATGCATTTAAAAATTTTATGTAGTTACGTGCCTGGCATGCGAATGTATGCGTGCGTTCACCTCAGCTCGGAAAAATCAATCAAAATTGCCATTTGTGTGCCAGGACGCACATCCGGAATCCGCATGGACAGCACTTCAAGCACTTGGCGCACAGAGTACTTGGCGGAGTCAGAGACAGAGCAGCATACTTTTGGGCGCCTTTGCCAAGTGCAGTGCAACTCGCGCGAAAATATGTCGGCGCACACTAAACACGCCACCATCAACATCAACATCAACATGAGCCACAGCAACAACAAAGAAGGTGGCAGCCAAAATAAATTTATTGAGCGAGTAATTTTTTGCTCGGCGCGCAAACACACCCACATGTGGGCAGTGTGGCCATCAGCAAAGTAGGAACGCAGACGGTCGGGTGTAGCAGCTAACCGCCGGCATCCTTTTAATCGAATGATCCACAGAGCAATTGCCACAATATGCCGCAGCAATTCGCTTGCACGCTCGTTGGCTCGTTCACTCGCTCAGCGGCAGCCACCGGCGCACACACACCAACACACCGCCTACTCACGCTCCCACCGAAAGACTCACGGCACAAGTAATTTGTTGCCAAAATGTTCGTTCAAAGGACTTGGCTGGGAAAGTTTGTTAGCGTTTAGTTTAGTTCGGTTTAGTTTTTAGCTAGAAAAGTTTTGCAGCCATTTACTGCGCTTGCAGAGCGTGAGGAAAATATTTATTTTGCGCCTGTCTCTCCACAAAAAAATATATGGAAAAAAAAAACAACAACACGAAACGAGCAAAAAAATGTAACAAAAAAAAACCGGGAATATGTTTGCAACATGATTTGCGATATTGCCACAGAGTGTGCGGAAAAAATTATGTGAATGGCGTTAGGGACTTTATAGTAAACGCCATTTTGGTTTGTTGTTGCTGTTGTTGTTGTTGCTTCTGTTGTTGTTGTTGTTATTGTTGTTGTTGTTGGCTTCTCTCTCTTTTTTTAATTGAATTTGGGGGGCTATACCAAAAATTCCTTTTCGGCATTTAAGCGGACTTCAGCAAAATACGCCGAGCACCCAAACCGCACATAAACAAAAAAATTTCAACACTGACCGCTATAAAACCGAAAGGATTTACGATGTATGCAGCAGGCTACACTCACACTCACACTCACATACAGAGCAGAAGTCAAGTGATACAGCGAATTCCACGTGTCTACGGCTGTCAGCAGATCTGCATGTGTGTGGCTGGGACTGGGTTTGCGTCTGTATCGGCGCTCGCTAAACGGCTGCGCCTTTGCTGCCACACTAAGCTGAAAACTATTTGCGGTGGGTCTACAAAGTAAGAGCACTCTGGTGCAAGTCCAGGTGCTGCCTGTGCGGCTGACCGCTTTGCTCTCCCTGCTGGGCCTGCTAAACCAGTTGGTACAACTCTTGTATATCCGGATATTAACCGTGCATCTGTAAGCGAGTACGAGGGAAGGAATATGTAGAGACTTATGTATACAAATTAATTGATTGCTTGTGAAGAGCTCGAAAAGAAGAACAAATGCTGAAAATTATGCCAATAATTATTTTTCACTCTCTAACAAGATATCTAAGCACTTTCCAACCATCTTCAAAATTAAACTCCTTTCTTTGGTGCGAATACGTTCTTATACTGCGACCAGAAATGCAGTCGTTAACAAATCATTGAATACAGTTCTTCAAAACACCACGGAATCACTCGCTGAGTGCTGTGTGGATCAATCTTCCTGCAGCCACTAGTTCACTATGACAAAATTAGTATTCCACAATAATAACAATACAACAAACCGTGAGATTTTGGAGACTCAAAGGGAAATGGAACAATTTTGTATACCTTTGAAGGCATTTGTTCAAGAGAACGCTGCTTTGCCAAGTCAACTATTTTTCCAAACATATCCGCTTGATTTAAAGACTCAATCCCCCAGTATGGCCCAGTGACTACTTTGTGAGTTGACTAAATTTTGTATAAATTAAAACACTACGCAAGACTCGTCAAACGCACTTCCTGCGAACGAAGATTAATACCGAGACTTTGCCACTGAACCGGGTTTCTGGAATGTTCAGAATAATTCCTTAAACTGAGCTATTGCAAGGATATATCTGTTGACCACTCAACCGAAAAACATTTGGCAAACAGAGCACGAATTGCATGATCAACTTTCACAATTTTGTCGTGATATGTTTTCTGTGATTACATACCAAAAGATATCCTACACAAATATCATCATGGCTGCAAAAGTTGGTTTCACTTAAGCACATAAAGTAGTAACAGATAATATGGCGATCACTCCTAGGGTCACTCAAGTATGCAAAAATACACCACTTCACTACACGACAAATATAATTAGAGAGAAGGAGTCAGCTTTGCCACAAATAACCACTTCAAAGGTATCGCTTAATATTGAATTGGTCTCTAGGTCAAAATATCTTATGCCATCATTAACTACATAAGCACATGTACCAAGCTTCGAGGTAATGAGTAACAGCAACTCAGATCTGAGTCTAAAATATTATTATTATTATACCTTACGCCATAAATAATTATGAGTGCAAGGTGTTGGGGGAATAATGAGTACTAGCTACAGAGGCTTCCGACTCGAATAGAAAAAGATTTTCTAGAAAGAAACATTGTGGAGACCAAGCCCGTGGCTGGATTTGAAACTGCGACCCTCGGGGTGTTAGTCTAGCATGCTTACCACTGGACCACAGAGGGCGGTTGAGTCTCTAAAATAGGAATGTGCTGTTCTGTCCAACAGGACAACACGAGGTTTACTAAATTGTGTCTACTTAATGCAACAAATAATGGAGCTTCACGTTTGATGTCTGTCTTCCAGCTCCCCCTTTATGATATTTCCCAGAGAATACCATGTTAACTGGAGGAATAATTGGAATTGAATTGAACATGAAGCAATTATGATATGAAAGGAGAATGCATAATAAAGTGCGAATACAGTTTGGAATTTATAGGCATCCCCGCATCACAGCCATCAATAATCAACTGATTCGGGCTGATAGTATTCACGTCAATTTGGTGAACACTTCACTTAAGTCCGCTCAAATATGGTAACACTTGATTTCCTCTTTGCCGGGCGTAGCCTGACACTGACCCATAACCTAGGCTTATAAGCGAAGCAATATTGGCCGCATTTGTGGGGCAAAGAAAAATATGCAGATAATTTTTTTAATTAACAATGTTACTGTTCCTTTTACATGTCCAGGGCTTGCTTTTTTCCACTTCCATTCCAGCGATCCAACGTCACAGCTATGCGGGATTTAATTATTTTTCGAAATATTTCCGTTTCTCGGTTGCGTTGTAAGTAAAATTGTTGCACACAGCATTGATACGAGCATTCGAGAACAACAACTGTACCATCAGCAACAGCAGCAACGACAAAGGTGCCGGAGCGCTGCTGGATGGCTCTTTCCGCCAGTCTCCCAGTCGCTCGTGGCCATAATATGTCAATTTGAGAAATTGAATTTCAACTTGTTTTGCATGCATGCATACACATACACTCGCACACAGGCACTCACACACAGTCACTCACACACAGCCACACACAAACTCACATACACAAACACAGTCAACCACATTCACGCAGACTTAAGTGTACAAAATCCTTTGACTCGGAAACTTCTCCTTTTGCTGGCGCTTACAACTGCTCCTCTGACTGGCTTTTCGGCCTGCGGCATTTACTGCATTTTAATATGTGTCCCGCTTATTGAATCCGCATGCTCGATTTATTGCGCTCATATGCGAGGAACGACATTTTTTATTAATGCCAGCGGAATCCCGGAATGTGCCCTTACGAACATCACTTCCTGCACATTGAGTGCGGCTGGACGATTTGGTCGATCAGGCAGTACAAACAGAGGAAGTGAGACACAGAGAAATGGGGAATATATGCAGCATATATATACGATCTGACTCCATTTATCTGACTCTCGATTCCTTGATATACTAAGTATACTAAATAATTAAGTACGAAGGGGCGCACAATAGATCAAGTTGGTCGCAGTGCATAAAGGCCTTAGCCTAACCCTTACAATCATTACATTACATTACTCTCGTTACTTCTTTCTGTATGCCCTGAACCAAGAATATAGCTATATCTATAAAGGCCGATCGTTGCTCAAATTCGAACGAAAAGAAAATATAATGGTGGAAGAATTGGAAGAGAGAAAATAATTGGTATATTTCTGACCACCTCAGAGGACGTTCACATTCGCCATTTGAAGTGACACAACTTTTCGTTTAAGCCTCGTGGATATAGTACAGATTCAGTGTAGATTCCGTCCCGATTCAGTGCGGATTGAGTGTGTATACAGTGTGGATTCAGTCATCTAGAATGGACAATGCCGATACCAAATGCGGTCACAACTGTACAATCAGCAGCATCAGCAACCCCAAAGGTGCTGAATGTTTCTTTCCGCCAGTCTCCCAGTTGTTTAAATGCGAGTTTGAATTGAATCCAAAAAGAGGTTACAAAAAATTGAGGAGATTTGCTAAAGAAGATTTAGTCGCATTTCTCACATCGAAATTGGGACGATTTTCAGACCATGAGGATTGAATGAATTGGAATCCAACTTGATACTATAATTGTGATTGGCTGACTCAATCCAGTGTGATTTATCACATAAAAAAAATCTCTAACATTTGAATCAGCTGAGTGAGATCGGCCAATGAACGACGAAACTGCCGGGACATTACGAGCAAAATGATTGAAATAACTAAATGGCAATATTCATTCTTTTGAGTGTGCTGCGTTGGGTGAGGCAGGATTCACTTACATCATTTCGAAGACTGTTGCTCGTATGTTGATGCCACATAAAACCCACATGTAGTATTAACGACGGACTGGCTTTTGCCGAGCCCTCCCCAAGTACTCTTAGCATGTGCAGTGCAATGCGGTGCGCTCTCTTTTGTGCAAGGACAATGTCGTTTGGAGCGCTAAGCGGATTGTGCTGCGCCGTCTTCACCTTAAGGCATGCAGCTTATGCAGCATTTGGCATGAGGGCTCGCTTTCATTGAGAGCATCATCGATGAATAAAGCAGTTCGTCATCTTCTGACAGACATCAAGCCACAGCCGCCACACGTCAGCTCTGATCCGCTGCCTTTGAATGTTATCTGCAATCGCATTACCGAGCGCTTCGCGAATTGTACGAGTAAGCGGCAGATAGCTGCAGTGCCACACACACATCCCCACTCCATGTAATCGAATTGTTCGTCCGCGTTGCATATGGGAGCACGGCTCTGTGGATAGCTGTGTGGGTGTGTGTGTGCTGGGTGCATTCAAGTGAGCAATGCCGATTCTGAGTTCGTATTCCCCGTGTGCGCGTATTTACTCGTATAATCCGAAGCATGTTTTTCATTGATTGCACTTAGATTTCTGCTCCTTGTTAGCATAACAACGCTGCAATGGCTGCAGAAATGTGGTGGCATTTGCGCTCGCCGGGCTTAGCTGTGCATGATGCTCACTGCCCCAGTTCCCATCTGAGGTGCTGTCATGTGTGAACCGCCTCAGAGCAGGGCGCACTTTCACTCGCACTGAACGGAGAAGTTTCAATCTTTCTATTTTATTGCACACAAATTACTATTTTGCTTGACGAAATTTTTTCTTCTGCGGTTCTTAGCGCTGCCATTCCTCGTGCTGTTCGCAACTGCGCTGATTTCATGGGCGTACATAATGTTTCGTAGGGCTTTAGTTGGAAAATAGGAACGAAAGTAACCACAATTTGCATGTAACTCGCATGGGCTTGTGTGATCAGTTTGTTAGTCACTTGCGTCGTTCTCCTGGGGTGTGGCTAACCCTGCAGTTCCTCTAAATGGAATCGATGTTTTTAACATGTCTACTACGACGAAATGCTATATATAAACCAATAGGGTATAGTATATAGGTCAGTTGTGATCACATGGATCATGAATGACAAATATAGTAAGACACAAACGATCTTTTATCCCGCATCTGCCATGTGGCAAACTCCTAAATAACTATTTCAATCCTATTTCCGAGTCTGGTAGTATCGGAACCCAACGGTCTGCTACATTTCTAACACTGATATCTTATACAAGAGGGCTGAGACCCCCATTTCCTTTCTGCCGCGCTCTCATCTGAGTGCAGAGTTGCTGGCGCATATCCAACGACGTGTTGTTTATGCAATCCTGTTTAATGATGAAGTGCAATTAAAGCTGCATTTCCACAGCTGCACCACGTACTCTATTGTGGCGTCCCGCCGTCCCCGTGGCAACCATCACCAACGTCACCACCAGCGCCTCTCACTTGAGTTACCAGCATAACAAACAATGCACACCGCCACATTAAGTGTGTCTATGGCTGCGGTTGGAGACCTGTTTGTGTGAGAGAGTGGGCGTGTGCTTTACTACGAAACTTCAGCTACCAATTCCTTTCATTGAGTTGCCTCGTTCGCTGACTGAATTTTTGCAGTTTGATTGGCAAACATTACGAATTGATTACATCTTCATGGCATGCCATGGTAAAGTACCGCATCTGATCTGTTAGTGTGTGTGTGTATGTAGGTGGGTATGAGTGCAGCCTTGCAAATTGATTCACATACACACGAGTCAAATGAAATCGTGTGGAATTGCTTGCAGTGCTCATTATCCCGCTCCCCAGCAAAAATGTTGCAATTTTCCATAAAATTTCCATTTGTCTAATTTGAATTCGTATCTGCATTTCCGAGGAGTCTGAAATGTGTTTATCCGCCATGGAAATGCTGCTGCACGTTTCCTTTGGGGATTATGCCGCTGCTGAGCGCCTCTAATTAGGCAGCCTTTGGCACTCTTTTCTTGTCCGCAAATTGTCGCACCTTGACTTGTTGCTAACTGTGTTGTTATTGTTGCGAGACATGCTCTTAAAATGCTTTTTAAGCAGGCGCTTAAATCCCTCCAGCCAGATACACCCATTTAATTAATGTGTATGGTCCACGCTAATCTGTCGCACCTGTTGTTTTTTCGCCCACTTTTTGTGTTTGTTCATTATTTGTGTTTTGTTTTTGCTCAGGTATTTCGTGCCGCTTGAAGTGGTCCGCACAGAAAATTCCACAGAAATGTCCGACGGCACCAATTTCGTTTCATAGCAGCCCAGGCTCGACACCGTTGGAGCTCATTTAACACTTTGTGGTTACAGCATTCACACTCATACACACACACACACACACACTCGCAGACAGTGCACGCACACATTTACAGAGTGCCTTCAGCCTCCGCAAAGGTGGCTGTAATTTAAAAATAAGTTAAAAGCAATTGCTTCGTTTCTTTTTCTGCTCATTTCGTTAGTGGGAATTTGTCACCTTGGACACCAGTTACAGCTGGAGTGCGCCAGAAGGAAGAAGGCTACGACAGAGCCATAAATAGCTACACTACACAACCTTGTAGTGTGTCCTTGTCCTTTGATGTCCTGTGGCAAGCGGCTCAGAATGTTGGCCACCAAGAAAAGGCCACATTTCTTCCAGTTCGTTAGACACAGCGAAAAATCACGCATGTGTGTTCGTGCTCAGGAATTTGTGAGGTACTCGTATATAACCAAACTTCGAGACTGCGTTGGACATCCAAAAGTTTTCCCCTTTCTTTTACTTGACTTATATGGCGATAATTCAAGATATTTTTTGGCTTCATTTTATGGGACAAGTTTGAGGCAAGTTGGTGCACAAACGCAGTCTGCAGCATGTTTGCAGTGGCAAGCGAAGTAGAAAAATGCATTCACAGCTTCGTCTGAAGTTCACAAACCGTCCGAAGGCAATGAAAATATGGAATATAGTAAAGAGTGGCAAGTAATAACTGAGTATTGAAGAACATTGGAAGCAAAATATGAGTTGAAATTGTTTCACTAGACTTCTGTGGAAGATGTAAAGATCCTATTCAAAATTCAAGAGACTTTTTTGTGGGAAAGGAAGACCCACTAGAACAACACTTCTTGATTAGCGAACTTGCTGTGGAAATGTAAAGATTTATAGAAGATGCCGATCTTTTCTATATTCAAGAGGCTTTCTTTAGGAAAAGGAGGACTAACTAGGAGCAACAGTTCTTGATTAGTGAACTTGATGTTTGTAGCTGTGATCAGTATATAAATCGTCCACCAATTAATTAAACAGATGCAGTTTATGACGACAACAAGAACCCAAATCACTGGTCTGGTGATAAAACAGAGCACATTATTGACATATCTATTCTCCAATGTGGCTGTCCTTTCATCTAAACTACATGTAGATTTAATTCAAATATATTTCAGTTGGCAAACAGTCATGAACTGAACTAATAAGCGTTCTATAATGAGGGAAACGATCCGAAGGTTTATCAATCCTGCCTAATAAGCGTTTATATTTAATATAAATAGAAAAGGAAAAACTTCTCTGAGAGTTCGCAACAAACATAAAACTGATTCAGAACAAATTGAGTCGGAATCGCATGGAAATGGCATTATGACTAAGGTATCACCGCGACTCAACCACTCTCCTACATCCATCATACCCCGAATAACACTTGGAACCATAACCAAAAAAAGCAAGTGCTCTCCTTGTGGAAGCTTCGGTGATATACAACTCTGTGATTTTATGAGCTAAGAATCATATTTCCAGTCTGACATATTGACTTGGATCTAAAATTCTTAAGAATCATAATTCCAGTCTGAAATATTGATTTGAGTCTAAAAGTCTTCCCCCTCCCGCATTGCCTCTTCTCTGTTTTTGATAGAACGCTTATCCATAGATAGATTTGATAGAACGATTCTTCTTAAAGTGATTCCTTGCAGTGCCAAGTTGGGCTGTCAATAATGGTGTACTATTATCTACTGACCAGCCATCTCACTTAAATGTAGATATATTTTAGACACAGCTTGTTCACTCGACATCCATTAACTGCAGTCGTTGTCGAGTTCTCTCTATGATATATTTCTGACATGCTCGTATAATTCACTCGAATTAATCTGCACACAAATTGTCATAAAAAATTAAGTTGGAAAATAGAACAGAATACGCGCTGCCAGGTTACCGCGTTTAAAATACACATACACAAACAGCACATGGGCGGGCCACGGACAGCCAGCAAACGGCCACTGCCATGTCATTACTTGCACCTTCCCTTTTGACCGCTGCGCGACGTGCGATGAATTTCACATTTTCCTAATGTGAATTTTATTACTACGTAAAGTTGGATTGCTTGGCTTTAAAGTGCGGGCAGGCAGCGCTGCGGATCGCCTCCTTCGCATACAAGCGTTTTGGCCACAAATCTCGGCGCTGTATTATTTAAGCGTTAAACCTGAGCTTCTGCTGGCTCAACAGCTGCAATCAATTAATTTGTCGGGTGATTTAATTAAGGTCGACAGCACAGACTGCGAAGCAACCTGGAAAATTATAAAGCGATTAGCAATGCAAAGTTTTATTTACAGGCCCAGCTCGACCACAGCTGTGGAGCCCACGATTTTACTCGTATGTGCCCCAACACTGTGTGAAAGTGCTGCGAACAATAGAGTCTTTCTCAGCATTTGAGTCATCCATTGACATATTTCCAGGATTTTATCATAAATGGGGCAAATCAGGAAAGGAAGTGCTAAAGTAACAAATGCTGTCCATGTGTGACTTATACAGATCATTTCCATGAGTGATTTACACGGATCATTTTCAAAGTGTTTCTCGAATCTTGTAGATATGACAATGGTACGTCTCCAACCGTATGGCTGAGGTCTGCCAAACTAACCATATTATCAGTATACATAATTTTGCTCAAACTTTGGAAGAGGGTTATTCAAAAAAACTCCGATTTGAAATTATGTAATAAATATTTAAGCTATTTCAGTTTTACAGACTTCTGAACAATGGAGAAGGATATGCAAATAGGCCCTAATATACAGTTTCGTATTCTTCCACTTCCGTTCTACCTCTGCACGTTGTTTTCCTGAATTCTTCAGAACATTACCACCGCACCATCTTAGGGAAATCTTACCGAAGCCAAGACTCGTGACTCTTGGTAGACCTGAGACCATATTCCTCCTCAACTATCCCTCAATTAAAGTGCTTTTGTTATAAATTTCAAGGATGATACTATTCTAAATGAATTCGGCCTCATAGGTAAGCACACAACGTCACACTTGAGGGCTCAGGGCATAGACGGAAAGTGGCAGAGAGAGTGGCAGGAGGGGGACACATTGTTATTGTGGCTTGTTTACTTACTACCTAATCTGATTTATGCAACAGAAATATTTCAAAATTTATCGAATGTAATCCTCAGAGGACACTAAGTATCTCATATATTTTGCATATTTTGCTGCTTTGGATACCTGCTGCCATTATTGTAAAATGCTTTGCCATATTCTCATAAACAATTCGTCTATGTGTGCGTGAGTTTGTGGGCGTTTGTGTGCGTTTTCTTCTATGGTTTTTTCTATATGCCATAATTCAGATAAAGTATGCCTTGGCCATACAATTGAATCTTTCAATCAATACGTTTGCAACATTTCATTATTATGCAAATATCGGTGTGTGCACAAGTGGGAGCCACACACACACAACCACTCACACTCGCTCACACATGCTTATACACGAGCAGTACATGAACATAACAGTAAACTCATTTCTATGTGATTGAATTTTGTTTTCCTCGCTTTGCCGTGTCTTTGCCTTCGCCTTTGCCTCTACTTATTTTCTATTTGTTTGTTCAATATAAAATAAAATGTTGAAGTGTACTTCAGAGAAACATTTTTTTGGAAATGCTACGCACATCTCCTCTATGCATGTAGCAGAGTAATTGCGAGAGGGCGTATGTGTGTGTGTGTGTTGATATGTGTCCTTTGGGGCACATGCGAAATGTTGTGCTCTGCGGCATGAAATACAAAATTTATTTTAATAAAGTTGTTATTTTGTCGCATCCCTACAAGTGTGCTCTGCCTTTGCCGTTGTCCTTGCCTTTCGTTGGTGCGACAAGTATTTGCAGTGGGTCGTTGGAATTTCTAGTTTCCAATTAATGTTGCAATACGCGATTGCTGAAACTACATCCAACGTACGTCTAATTAATTGACATGTTGCTGATTTCTGTCACTCCACTTGTTGCGCCCTGTCAAGTCGCCTGACCTCCAGGGGCGTTTCTGCACTGCTAAGCCGCATAAATGTAATTGCATTTGCATTCGCATATGTATTGGCATTCCCAGCTATGAATGCACTAATGCGGAACCGCTCGATTCATGTCAGCACTGCACTCCTTCGCATACACTCACCCACTCCCACTCCCACACCCACTCCCACATAAACATAGACAGGCCCCAGGCCCCACTGCTCAGCTGTATCGAAATGTCTGTCTAACTGTAGAAAGCGTCATCGGCCACAGAAACACATTGTGGGGATTTGGATGCTGTAACATGCTGTCAGAGCCGTTCGAGTCCGTAACGGCATTGGGTAGCAATGAATAATCTCTCATCAGCCTTCGATTTGCTTGTGCTTATATAATAACGCCGCCATCGTCATGGCGTTGAATCAGGACAACCCCATTGAGCACATTTGAAATGAGCACTGAGAACACTGACAAACTGCATTCAGACGCCAGCGGCTCAAAGTGAGCTGGCTGTTTGGCATTTGTGCTATGCGGACAATGTTACGTACCACAAGATAAATTAATTTTCTTGCGTTTCCTTCGCATCCAATTACTTGCTGCTTTGAGCGTAACACTCAGTAGCTGCCACTATTTGCAGCATCCACACACACCCACACATACATGCACACAAATGTCCTCATGCTCTTAACCAGCCCAACTCAAAACACATACACACACACACACACACTCACGTGCTCGTGGCTTAAATTAAAACTGAAAATAAGTAAAGGTCTCGTTTTCCATGTGCTGCTTCAGTGCATGCCCGACTGCAGGAGCTTTATGAAAACATTGTGGCAGGCAGCGGCACTCTGCAAACATTTTATGCAGCATAAAACTAATGCACACTACGCCACTATGCCACTACGCCATAAGATGTGCACTTGAGCCATAATATTTTCAAGCAAATGATACTCACTCGTCCCCATACGAGTAGTTTGGGAAGGATGTTCCCACACACCACGCACACCCCTGCACCGGTCCTCTAAGTCAGATACGAGTGTGTACACATGAGCATAGCGCTACACACAAACAGACACATAACTCACTCGCACATTAATTCATATACATAGAATGTGTGTTTGGCAACCCAGGCGGAAAAGTGTGGATCTCAGCTTTAAGACTGACTAAAGTCAGGAATATTAGGATGGAGCTGGAGTTTGCTATGTCAGTCCTTTTATAAGGGATCGAATGTAGTATACATATACCTACGACCTCCAACCAAAGGAAGCCGTGAAATTAATCAAGGCTCGAGTGCGATCTCAGCTTTAAGACTGACTAAAGTCAGAAACATTAGGATGGAGTTGGAGTTTGCTATGTCAGTCCTTTTATAAGGCATCGAATGTAGTATAAACCTACGACTTCCAAGCAAAGGAAGCCGTGAAATTAATCACGGCTAGAGTTCGATTATTCTCCTATAATAAGTATCAAAAGTTAGTTTCACCAACAACGATAGTAAATCACCAGCAATGGTGTTGGAAATCAGATAAGGATTGAAAAATGATCATCTTTTGTGTTTCGTCAATCTAGTTTCTTTCCACCGGTTTCAGTTCTCATCCTAAGAACTCAAGTTTCAAGACTCATCGCTAGTTTACAGTTCATAGGGAAGATATCCTGATTATTTAGTGAATGTTCCTCAACTCCCAGACAGAATCTTCAAGATGACGCAGTGTCATGTCAGGAGAAGCTACCGCATTGAAGGTGATACCAGGGAATGAATAGAGGCAGCTCTGAAAAGTACTAAAATCGTAGATTAATCAACTCAGAAAGATAGTAAAACGCTCTTAATTCGCCTCGAACGTTTCTGTGTAGTCAAGAAGTTACATTTCAATCACTTGTAATAGTTTTAATTAAGACTTAAGTTTTGGAGTTAATGTTTTGTTTTCAAAGTCTTAACTAGGACTGCGATATTCCTGGGGAAACTTAACCAAAGAAACCTCACAGAAGTGATTTAAAATAAAAAATTCTTAGACAGGATTCGTATTAGGTAAAACCTTAACCAAAGAAACCTCACAGGCGTGATTCAAAATAAGATATTCTTACACAAGATTCGAATAAGTTAAAACTATGTCAGAATATAGCCTGCCGATTCTAAGGAGGATGAATCTTCCTGGCACGTGCAATCTCAAGTGCGCTAAATCGTAGAAGGTTGAAAATCGTTTGCGTAAAGAGTCTATTCTTATGGTACCCCAAACAGTTCTTAGTCACCATTAGGGTTGATTAACATGGCACATTAGGATATTCATATACTCAGAACCTGGTTCTGTTTTAACCCCGGCTAATCTACGAAACAGCTCTTTGAAGCCTTTTATTAAGTTATCACTGTGTACGTACATCCTTTCAAAGTTGATGCAATCACTTCCTCAATAATATATGATCATAATAATGAACTTTTAAACATCACTTCAAACTTCTTTGTCATCGAAGATTATAAACGAATCATTTTCCTATCGGGTAGCTCCGAGTAATAACGCTCATCACGCAACTGGCGAACTGTGAACCATGCCAATAATGCCGTTCAAATAGAGCTGCCACCTAACGAGATAAACACAGATTTTCTAATTCCCGCCATACACAGACATCGAAAGAGAAAAGTTTATAATGCTCATAAGAAGCTGAGGGATTGCATGCAATCACGAAATGGTTTCTTGTACGGTAGTGTCAGTGCTTATAAAGCTGAGATGTCGTGTTAGTAGATAAGGTCACATAAGGCTGAGGGAGCAATGCTATGCAAGTAGGTGAAACATTTTGGTTGCCTGGTACTATTAGCGATTCTAGGTATATATATTATCAATATCTAATGATTTTAGTATCGGGAGTGGATGTTTCGTTGTTCTGAATAAATCTGGAATGGCATTCGCATATGCAAAGAAGTGGAATATTCGTTGGAAAACTTCAGAAATAAAAATTAAGAAGTTAATTGACTACCAAGGTAGCTGTTGGAAAAGTTAACTCAAAGGACCCTGATCAAATTGTAAACTTCCTCAAATTTAACACGAAATGTAGTCTCCGTCTATTTACAATGAATGTCCAGGCTGCTGGAATCTTCCCAGAGGCAACTGGAGATCACGTACCAGACACAGTAGATGATAATTTGCTGAGAACCATTGTCTCCTACATACATAATTGTACTTCAGTTACTTGAATTTTAACAATCCACCGTCGTATCGTACTCATCTACCGCTTTGTTTTGCAGTGCACCATTCCCCCATTCCTTAAGCAATCTTATAAGTCGAAAAGTTAAGAGTTGAAAACTGTGACAAATCGAATAATTTCCTCATCTTTATTAATTTAAATCCTCACAGAACGCTCAGGAGCTCAACTCAAGACACAACAACGAACATTTCACCCTTCCTCTTCTATGTTGTGTACTCGTATGTTTTAGTTTTATTTGGCTTGCACAAGGATTCATACATTTTTATGTGCTCCCACATCCCCAGCGCATGTGAGATGTACAATGTTTACTTTAAGTCCATGGTGGTGGCCGTCACCCTCTCCGCAACTACGAGTAATGAAGCAAAATTGCTTGCAAGACAGCAATTTATGCCATTTTCCGCAAAGTAATAACATCCTTTGCTCTTAGTAAAGCACGACATCTTACAAAACTAACAAATATTACCCATAGAAGCACGCACATATGCATAGACACAAACATGGCCCCGGCCCCAGCCACAGAGATGGAGACAGAAGTGTTGCCGGCTTCCGAGCTCCGCAGGGATTACGATTACGCTCAAGCACCGCTTAAGGTCTTTAGTGGGACGTGCTCACTGTCTCAATTCGCAGCGGCGCTCGGCGCACGGCGCACGGCGCTAATGCTCATTTGTTCATGTTTTAGGATACTATTTTCACTCAATAGCTGCGTCATTGCTAAAGGACGTGGAAAATGCGCAAATTAAAGAGCATAAAAGCGCTGAGTCGCATCAAGTTTTATAACAACTTGCAACTCATTTATAACGCATTTTCACGCCTTTCGTCGTCGCAAAGTCAACTGCAGTAGCTGAAGAAACGGCTGCGACAACAACAACAACAACATAATTATATTCCAACATTTTTATTTCTCGTAAAATTGAGAAAATGCAAAGATAGCGCGCCCACAACAGAAATGAAGCAACCAACCGCTGCGATGGCGAAGACTGCAGTCGAAGCAGTAGAATCAGCAGCAGCAGCAGCAGCAGCAGCAGCAGCAACGCTCTGACCCAGTTTACGCCTCATGCGCGTTCCATTCACTTCATGCTCACCGGAAAAATGCAAAATTAATTTCTGGCGATTTCCTTCCTCCATAATGAACTCATCAAAGTGATGACATCCGCTTCCGTTGCGCTTTTTCTGTTTCTTTTCAACTTTGAGCTCGCACAATCGCGGATGGGGCAACCGTTGCGAGCGCTACAATGTATGCAACAATAGCCGAGGCAGCAACAGTCGATCCAGTGGCAGCTGGCAATGCAATGCAGCGGGCAACTTGCTTGCACATCCGTCAGCCATCTCGCATTCCTGAATGCGATGCGAGCATGAGTCGCGAGTCGCTCCAGTCGCTTCAGTTGCTGCAGTCGCGGCGCGGCGCGGCGTCTCGCTACGCCTTTTTTACGATGCAATTTTACAAAGTGACAAGCTGACATTTTGACTACCATGTATGGGCCATAAAATGTGTTCGACAACAAAGTTTATTAAAAGCAACGCAACCAAAGCGGATTCCAGCGCCGAACTGTGAAACCACATTGGTGCGATCCGCACTGATGACTGACTTCCTTTTGCCGGCAGCGATTGCGATTGCGAGCAGCTTCAAAAGCCGTTTGTTTAAAGGCTGCCAGTCAGTTCATGAACACGAGCATTTCAGGCGAGTCAGAAGAGTCGCCGCTGCCACACAACTTCATTCGCGGATTACTGTAGCAAATTCAACCGTAAGTATGCTCGTGATTTCTCCCTTCCCGGTGAGACTTTTGTATACTTCTGTATACTTGCTGTCGTCGAAAAGCAAATGACCAGTAAATCCTACTTGAATGGTGGAGATGGCGTAAATATTTTCAGTTGAAGAAATGATTTAAGAAGTGTAACGAAGACTTGGAAGGTGTCACTTGATGTGCTGACGCGCTACAAATGCGTCCAAGCGCCGAACTCCCTCTACTGGATCGCACTGTCTTTCTGTTCTACATCAAAAATATTTGTGTGAGCATTGATGTCTCTTCCCACGCAACCGCTCCCTTCTTATGTGGGAAACCATGTTAACCCAGCCCCAAATGGTTGGCCAATAAGTGTGCATGGCATTCTTCGCCCGATTGCGTACACAGCGAAATTGCTTCTCCTTGTCAAATCCCAGCACACCGCACTTCAAAAAAGTTTCCTCGCCGCAGCGTTTAAAAGTGGAACATTTTTAAATTTAATGAGTGAATGTGTCGTTGTTGTGCCACACGTGGCCCGAATAGTTTCATCCAAATAAATTGAAAACTATGTGCGAACTTTTAATGAAACATGGCGAAACATGACACCGCAAAACTTTAAATTTTCCAAATGTTAACAAAAAAAATTCCCCATCTCTGTGCATTTGGGCGCCATGAAAGTGGGTGGCATTAACGGGAACGATGATTTGGATAAGCAAGCAACAGAAACCTTAAACATGACATGTTTGCAGATCTCTTTTATACTATTTTCTGCCATTTATACTAATTATCCTGTAAAAATCTTTAGATTCTTACCCCTGTTTTCGAATGGAAGCTCAGTCGCCCATTCGTCCCATAGACAAGCACCAAGTCTCGCTGGTCCACACACGCACAAGTGCGGGTACACAACCCATGCAAATGACATGTGCATAATTGCAACTTTTGCGCCCCGGTACCCACGGTGAGCAAATTTACACAAAAAACACTCCACGCC
Source organism: Clusia tigrina (assembly GCA_920105625.2). Lineage (NCBI taxonomy): Eukaryota > Metazoa > Arthropoda > Insecta > Diptera > Clusiidae > Clusia > Clusia tigrina. The sequence continues at coordinate 178,198,413 of OV050033.1, forward strand.
TCTGCCACTACCCTCCTCTTTGGCCACAGCACATCGTGCCACAGAGCACCTCACCGCAACGCAACGGAACGCAACGCAACGAAAATTATGAAACTCCTAAATTTAGAAGTCATACACACATTTGCACTTTGCGTGCATTTGTGTGTGTGCAGCTGCTGCTAACGTGAGAGTATGTGTGGGGGTGCGAGTGTGTGGGTGTGAGTGCTTGCGGTGTTGAAATTCTTGATTTCCATTACTGCAACGGGATTTCGGTTTGGGGTTAAATAGTTATGCAAACTCGCAGTGGCGCAAAACGAAGCAGAAATTTTCTTTTCCAAATGGTTGGATCGAGGGTGGCGGGGCTGGTTGCACAATTGCAGTTAATTTCCACATTTTCCGAGTTGATTTACAAGGAATTTCCGCTCTGAGGTGACATTCCGGGCATTAGCATCGGTGTTACTCCAAAATTATGGCGCACAACTAGAACCTGAAGTGCTCAACAAATACATGAAGGACCTCTGTACGATGGAAAGGTGGCAGGATGGTGCTCAAGTTGCATAATTGGGGTGAACTTTTTTAAAGAGAACCAGCACCATGCGATAATTCTGATATTTTTTATGGTACTGAATCAAACAATGACATTTTTATGAAGGATATTTTTCAATCCAAAACTCAAGGACTTTCACATCTGTTAAACAGGGTAAGCGAAGAGAAATTACTGAAATATCTACCAAGAATATCCCCAAAAACGGGCACATCTCTAGGACTAGGGCAATGCATGTATGAAATATCTGATCCTCCACTGGTGCAAACAAGTTTTCAGGAACAGAAGGAGTGTACAATCTAACAACTATATCCATTGTGAAATATATTTGAAAGCTACTTAACATACAAATCTTGTACAATAAAGCACAAAAGAAAATATAACAAATAGCGATTTCAAGCATTCACCAGCCACAACTTCCCTAGAGACAGTCCACCATCCTCCTCAACTTTTCAGCATTTTTTGTGTGATCCAACACAAAATAAACAAACTAGTCATAGAGAAGTAGCAGGTGAATCCCTGATGACTGGACATGACAACACTTTCAGAGTTCGTGAATGTTTTTGAGTAAGTTCGAAGGCTTCCGTTTTCACAAGCCATGTATTGAGATGGCGATACATGATTGTATACTTCACTCAATGTTAGCCTTCTGTCCAGACTATTCCTCCATAAAGGCTTCAGTGCTGCTCAGAAGTACTTCAGAACTACAGGCGTTTCATTATTGTTTTGCCAACTAATGGGGTTAGCTTTCTGCCTCACAGGATGACCGTGAGACTTAAAATTTAAGAGAATAGTTTGCGCCACAATCAGCCACTCTCAATTACAGATCACCGAAAAGCTGCAGTAATCGAATTTTTGTTTACATTTAATGTAAAATTTGTACTGAAATTGATTTTGTTTGCAGGTGTCCATTTCCGTATTGTGACTGTTTCCATAAACTTATTCCATGGCTACAAGCGCCACGGTGACAATTGCTACAGCACTTGCAACTGCACTCATACAACTTTTAAAACAACTGAATTTGTAATGAAACACTTCGTAAAGTCGGTCAGACAGCAAAAAAGTCCTGGCAATTGCAGGTGTTCCTACAGCAGCATTCGTTACAGTTTTATGTTCTTGTCACAATTTGGACACATCACCTGACGGCGACATCACAATGGCTGAGCAAAAGAAGCGGTACTCCGGTGAAATCTGATGCTGTGCCGGCATCAACAGAAATTTGCATGAGGCGTTACGAAACGCAAAGGCGAACTGCCAGCAGCTCAACCAGTGCCAGAGACGCCTGCTGCCACTTAGCATATTACCGTGCTGAGTTGGCCGCGGCCAGACCTGAGTGGCTGCGCGTGGTGTGGCGCAAACATTTCGACGAGAATTGCTAAACCGAATTTAGTTGAAAGCTCACATTTCAAATTCACGCAGCGCACAAAAAGTTGAGCAACATTCACACAGAAAAAAGAATAAAATTATTAAACTATTTAAAAAGCACTTTGAAGGAGCGGCGGCTGCACCGGACAATCGTTAGCTGCTTGCACATGAATCTCCATAAAATCGGTGACAAATGTGCGCCATAAAAATTTGTAGCCATTAATTTCCTCCATTCACGGCTTTGCAGCTTGAAATCAAAACGCTGGAATTTGCCAACTACCATTGCGCGACTGCTTCGCTGGGCCCTTTGGCGTGCCATTTCGGCGATTCACCAGTCAGTGCCATTACATCTCCATCCTGCTGCTGCTGCTCCCTCGGCTGGCGCTGCTGCTGCTTTCTTCGAGTCGTTGCCGAGCGGTTAACAACAAAATGTCTTCAACCCAAAATACATGAAGTCTGGCTACATTAAGGGTTAATGTTGTGCTCTTTATTTTTATGTGCATGCCATTGCTCTGGTTGCTGGTTAACTAACTGGGCCATAAACAGTACCCCCGAAGTAGCAACGGCAGTTAGGGCAGCACAAAATGGCAACACAAAAAATGAAAAAATTACACCAAAAATGACAATAACCGACCGACAGACAGACACAGACACAATTACTTCCCCCTAATAAACACAACGCCAACAACAGCGGCAACGAACTCTCAGTTCCACTCCTGCAGTGCACCCCGGCAGCGAACAGTGCCGCCGCCCTAAAATGGTCGCGCGTCGGGCGACACCGCTTTCGTCGCTGGCTGACGGTGAGCGCATTAACTCATTTGCTTAATTTATAGCCCGTAAATTGCGCTGATGGCCATTTTTCGCCATCACCGTCGCCATTGCCGTCTTATAAAATCGCGCTGGGGACATGCTGCACGCCGAGAGTAATTAAGTTGCCAGAGAAACGCAATAAAATATCCACAGAAACGGCCCCTAAAAATTATTTGCAAAAATAACAACTTCACCGGTCGACAATGGAAAAATGCCTCCGTCCGTTTGTTGGCACTGCGGGATAACTATGCGACCAACAAGTGCCTGGAAGACGTACTGCAGGCAATTGTGGCATGAAATGTGCTGCGGTGGTAAACTTCATAAATTTTCTCAGCATAAACTGGGACAGACTCTTTCCCCAATAACTCTCAGTGAGCTATGTGAGGAGAATTTTTAGCATAAATATTCAAATATGGGGATGATTCTTGATTCTCCTCCATTGAATTCGTTTAAGAAAAGTTGCTGAATCACCACACAAACACTACTCCAATTTGCTCCCAAGTTACTCGAACTCTACATTCTTAAAATGTTTTGGTACGGGAATGATTCTTGATTCTCCTCCATTAAATTCGTTTAAGAAAAGTTGCTGAATCACCACACAAACACTCCTCTAAATGACTCCCAAGCTACTCGAACTCTACAATATTAAAATGTTCTGGTACGGGAATGATTCTTGATTCCACTCCATTGAATTCATTTAAGAAAAGTTGCACAAACACTACCACTTTGCTATCATGCTACTCGAACTCTACACTACTGGCATTTTGTGGACCGAGCTTGATTCTTGTTTCTCCTATATTAAATACGTTTAAGGAAAGTTGCTATATCACCACACAAATCAATAGATACTATTCCAATTTGCTCCCATGCTGCTCGTACACTACACTCTGCACTGTGAGATGTAGCAATATTGCTTTCCTCATTATTGGAATATTATAGATTCTAGAAATTCAATCATCTGCTGTAAGACATCCCTGAAGTTGCCCTATTCTTCACACCACAGCTTTCCTGTACCAACTATCGCCGATCCATGTTTCTATCGAGAATTTCTATTTCCAAAATACTCGTTCCACTTAAACTGGTAACTGCGATTAGTGCCATCTGAGCTTCACTATTACTACGTCTTGATGCTTGCCTTTACTTATTCCTCTGTCAACTAGAAGAATATATCATTCATGCAGCTTGGCTATTCAGGATCTGTCATATTCGCATACCTCAACTATATGAATACATTCTCTCTCTCTATATCTCTCTCTTTATCTCTTTCTATCTCTATCTCTCTATCTCTCCCTCTCTCTCTCTCTCTAACATATCCTTAATGTTTGTTTATTATAATTCCTGATAACAAATTGTCCTCTGCGTGTCACCTGACTTCCTGGTATGGACCCTTCCGATCCGCGATATACTTCACCTTTTTTTCTCGTCGTAGATAGATAGATAGATAAATATATTTAAGGGTGTTATACACTGCGACCTGAAAGATCTATTGTGATGCCCCTATTTATTTGAAAGATGAGGAAAGTCTCATCTATAAATCTTCTGTCAGGTTAATTTTCGACAGGAATTCATAGATTTTGGAGGAATCAAGGTGAAGGATCTTGCTCATATCTAAGATATAATCTCCAACACACCTGAGTCTATTGTGTGCCACTGGTTCGCAGTCTGTGATCAGGTGCAGTGAGATTTCGTCACTTTCTCCACAGAATCGACAGATGGCATCTGAAGATATACCCAACTTGTTCAAATGGTAGTTGAGTCTACAATGTTCGCTTAAGATGCCTGTGATGATTCTTAATTTACTTTCACTCGCCATTCTTCAGCTTCAGCTTTTCTCTCTATTAAACGACAGGTAGAAAAGAAATATTTCATCGCTATTTGAGCTTACTTGTTTCTATGCTCCCGAATTGTTCCCTCACTTAGGAACTTTAGGCTAAAGCATCAGATATTTCCAATTCCAGAGCTCATCACAATGATATTTCGTTAGTTTCTTCAATTTTAAATGCAATTTTTATTTTGTCATTCTAATTAATGGTACGATCTGACGATCAGTAAGGTTTTTCATTTGCAATGTTTTTCGTCTCACCTCAGATTTCTCATTCCCAATCGCTATGATTATCTCTCACTTTAATAGCTGATACTCAAGACAACTTGTGGACTATTTAATGATAACCAATTTCCCTTCCAAGCAAAGCCATTTTAATTTCTCTGTATTAGGTGAGCTAATTATAGTTCCAAACATTCCTTAGAACTTAAACTACTGGTGATGAAGTAGTTTTCCTCTTTCTCTATATCTTTTAGTCTATATCTTTCTCAGTGTCACTCTTTTTCTCCCATTCAACCCATAATTGTTTCTACCACTTTTTTCCATTATTTTTTCCCTTACTCATACTCTTTCTCTCATTCTCTTTTCTATCCCTTTTTTGTCTGTTTCTAACACCAGACTTTTTGTCTTAGCAAAGACCTTTTGGTCGTTCTGAGTCCTTATTTTGCATCTCACTGAACCCTATGTAACAAATCAAACTACCATTCTCGAAATTGTCTAGATCCCTTGAGAGCTCCCTTTAACTTAAGAATCGCAAGTAAGGAAGTGATCTACTACCCACCTTTCTTTGACTATATATAACTCAAAAGTTACCTTGCAACAAAAGATCACATCGACCAGATTGTCCCCTCATTTAAATCACTACTCTTACTTTTGTACATTGATTGAGCCCTTCAGTCGCCCCTCTTATATCTTCCATCCATCTAACAACGTACTATTTCCTCCAAAAGTGCCTAACACTGCATTAGCTGCAGTTGGGAATGCAAAGACCGTCTTGTAAAACATGTCCCCAATGTCAAAAGCACACGCACCCACCCTAGCACACGCACACTCACACACTGAAACAACAAATCAACACCAACACGACAACTACTTCAACAATCACTTACCAACACCAATAACAACGTAGGCGCTGGTGTTGCTGTCGTTGTCGTGGATGTTGATGTTGATGTTGAAGTTGTCGCTGTAGCTGTCTGCCGCCTAACTGTGCTGCATTAAGCCTGCTGCAAACATAGTTGCCGTTGTGGTTCTGGTCGTTGGTGCTGTTGCCGTTGTCAGATACCAGCAAAGTTTGCTATTTGCGTTGTCGCGCTGTGATGTAAAAGCCAAGGGACGCAGCTCTAACATCAGCGCCGGAGCCTCGAGCAACATGCGCGCATTCACCCAAAAAAATACCTGTGTACTAACAGCAATGCTACCAGTGGAGCCCTGCGGCTGCAAATTGGTGAGTCAAACATAATTACCATTTATATGACATAATTCGCAGACAGGATATTGACAAATGGCACTGAGTTTTTTTTTATTCCTCTAACATAATTAGCTCGCAACCGAGCTGTAACGCCTTCGGAAGAAGACACCTTTGTGACACTTTTAAAGCTCAACACAAATGGAGTAAGGAAAAAGATGAATAAGTTTCAGGAACATTTGTAAACATGTGTGGAATGTACTTCAATTATCCTGGTATAAAAACCATAAGATCCTTTTTAAAACCAGGGGAGGCTCTAAGGATTTAAGACCATTGGCTTTCTTCAGCAATAGAACCCTTTGAACCATGGAACGTAGATGACAAATTTGAAAGTAAGCAGTGAAAATTCTTGAAGGTTTGAAATAATGTTAGTCCTCTAAATCCTTCGTAGTTCCTTACTTAGTTCCTAACTTTAGCTGATTGCAATAGAGCGAGAGCTACCGGCTCCTATCCAAGTGCAATGGTCAATTTAGTAAGGATGAATGATTCGTACTAGGTTAATGATTTTTCAAATAATTCACTTTATAATTTATATAATAAAGAGCAGTGCCTCATCCAACTGAAAGACCTTAGTCGATATTACTTTAATAAACTATGTTTTAAATCGGTTTCCCGCATTCAATTCCGACTGAACAGTTTTCAGTATTTCAATAACTGATATTTTACCCCTTCTTAGTGTATGAATGAATATTTGCATATCATTCCTAAGCACGTACTTCCAGAATAAAGAGAAACCTCTCTCCCACAGACAAGACGAGCAAACACTGAACGAACACTTTCTTAGAATACAATAAACCTCCAATAAGCAATTCGCTGGATGCATCTCAGTTGATTAGCATCTGTTTCGCTCAATTTGAGTCGAGGATAATTTTCTTTCAGCGCTATACGATCTTTTCTTTGGGTGTTAGCTGCGTCGAAAAGGTCCTGTTTGTGGCACAATTCAGTCGGCAGGCAGCACAATCAAGTCTTGTATGGCCGATGAGGCCAAAAGGATAACACAGACTACGGCTGGATGCGGCATTGTGTGCAAATTGCATAAATCATGGTTCCCAAATTGTGCAAATGCATTTTTCTGTTTACTTGTCTGGTGCTGCGGCGCATAGTGCGCAGATTATGTGTCACTGCCGTTTGCATTTGCTGCATGCAACTGATTAGGCGAGCAGTGGCGGCAACCGCGTCACGGATCGACACGCTTTGTGGTTGGCCATTTGCCGGCGTAATGCGCTCGGTGGCAGCATAAAAATGTGAGCCAACCTTAAAAGCCAGGCTAAAAAAATATATCACTGCAAAGCAAACAAGGACGAAAGGAAGTTTCGTTGCGCTCGCATATCGCTTTCCATCTTAGGCACTTGCTAATGCAGGAACAACAATTTATGCAGTTCTAAAATAATATTTTCTTAGATCTGGTAGCAAAGTGCAAGTATCTTAAGATTGGAATCTCAACATAAACACACTCCAGCGCTTCCTCAGGCACGGCACGGCATAGAGATATGCACATGGGTGGAGTGCCTGGCAGAGTGCTTGCTGTATGCATCAAGAGGTGTGGAGTGCAGTCGCAAATCCAGCGAGAGTTGCATAGAGCCGGCTGTGTGCTTGTATGTTGGCGTGCATTGAGAAAGATGCGTTGTGCCGCAACTTGTCGTCTAAAGCCATAATTCAAGCAAATACAGTGGGGAGCAAAGCAGTACTCATAAATAATACACAAGAGCTACTGAGATAAATGATCATTTAATGATGTGATTGATGGGCTGCTTGGAAAACAATGAACCAATTTGACGTAGGGGAGGCATTCAGCAAACAGTTTATGTGGTGATGGACCGGGAGTCAGTTAAGGTATCAATGATTAGGTGGCCCAGATTGTTTATTGGAAATTAGGATATAATAAAAATTGGCTCTTTCAGGTGCAGATGGTTAAATTGTTTGTATAAGTAAGTATTTGAACATGGGAACTAGAAAAATACAACTCGACCTGTGTCCATGTACAAAAGGACAATATCCTTTCCGTTAGATTTCTCGAAGCATTTATACAACTCGACCTATGTCCATGTGCATAAGTACAATATCCTTCCTGTTAGATTTCTCGAAGCATTAAATTTCTTGTCCCAGTAGTTGGGAAACAGATGGCTACAAAAGCTGTAAATTTACAAGGAAACCGTAGAACATTGTTAATCATCATAGAACACTTAAGGACAGTCAAAATACATGGTCCATAAATGTGGAGAATCTCTGTAGAAATACCACAAATGTACCTAGTACAAATTTATAGAAACTTTTATAATATTTTATAAAATAATTCATCAAATTCTTATTTCAGTAAATACCTCTCGAACAATCAATTCTTAATAAACCACCGGGAAATTATTTCAATTCTCTGAACTAATCCAGGAATTGATATTCCAATATCTTAATCTGGAGTATGCTAGAAATTATGTGAGGTCTTCTAGAACAGATGCTACAGTTTTACTAATAATAATTATGTCTTATTTGGCCTTTAAGGATGTAACAACCTAAGCTCGGAATGTGCACATTTACTGAAGTAATCCACTCTAATCTATACCCTCTATTTTTATCATAATTTGTCACAATTTAACTCAAAGGACAGCGGAAGGAAGCAATAAACACATTTACTTCGTGATAGTGATTCGTTCGCCCTGCCTTACTCCACTGTATGTTAATTCCACCATTATAACGGGGTCCCAACTAACTGTTCACTTCTCTAATTCCCTGACTATTCTTGTATGTAAGCTGAACTGTTCACTTCTCTAATTACCTGAACATGCTCATGTAAGCTCAGTTTTGCTCGCTACTGTAATCCGCTTTTGTGTAACTGGTGAAACAAACAAATTCTTCGCCAGACAAAAGCATGAATTAAAATATGAGTGCAAACAAATAAACAAACAAATTCACTTGGCACACAAAAACAAGCGGACGGACATAGACTCACACACACTGGCACACACACACTCCCACTTAGGTAAACACTGCCACACTCCCACACACACACCTACAGACCCACTCTATTGCAGTTAATATGCGCGAGGGCGCACTGGTGTCATTAAATTTTAAGTAGCTGAGAGTCTCCTTAGCACAATTGTTTAAGAGGATTTGCAACTTGCAACTGACGACGTGAGCGCATACGTAAGCGGAAGCGGAAGTGCCAGCGTGTGAATATATGAGTTGCGGCAAGAAGAAAGCGGGCAAGCAGCCCGAGTGTGTAAACTTTTGCAGCACCATTGTGAACATTATAATTTGGCAAGTGCAAAAGGAAACTTCGTTGGCCCAAAACAATTGCCAACAAAAAGAATAAACGAGAGCAACTTCGAACCGCTCAGCCGAGACAACGGAACTGAAAACTTAAAACTCAATCCGCCGCCGTCACATTGATTCACAATTAAGATGCCATTTGAACAGAAACTTTCGCAATAAGTGCAGCAGGCATAGACACACCCACGTACGCTGTGCAATTGAACTCATTGTAAGAGGCCACAGCCGCCCACAGCCAATGGATCCCAAGGAGCAAAACGCACATAAACCATCTGCCATACACACGCACATATGCCAATGTGCAAAGCGAAGCAGATTCATAGGTAAACATACGAGCGCAAAGAAAACGAGCTGCACAAAAAGGACCAACACAAACATAAACGCAAATGCAAACGTAAGTGTTGGCATGGGAGAGTATGCAAAAAGGAAGAAAAAAATGCAGTTGAGCAAACTGATTGATATTCCCACAAGGATTTTGCCAACTTACAGCCGCAATTACATGCATGCAGCGCATCCTCAGCCACCGGCGTGTGTGGATGTGTGCGGGCGGACGAAGTTCTTCGGCAACATTTTCAGATTTAAGGACACGAGAAGGAGCGTGATGCCAAGCAACGGAAGTGCGCGCAGCAACAACGAAAAAGAAAAAAGAAGATACTCGTTTGCTCTGACGTACGAGTGCGCAGTGGCAGTGAAGCGAAATTGCTGGCAATTGCAAAATTTAGGAGCAATTACTGGCAGTGCACGGCAGCGTTAAAGACGAAGTGACACTTGTCCGGAATTATGATCGACAGCTTTAAGGGAAAAGCGCCCAAAAAATGCTCAGACCCAGGAGAAATTCTTCACTTATATGATTGGTGTTTCTTTTCTGGCTCAGTTTCAACTCCACTTAAGCAAATTACCATGAATTCCTTAGGAACTAGAACTGTTCAAGTTTTCTCAAGGAATCTCCATGTTCCATTGGCAGACCAATGTAAGAACAATTTCAACTCTGGAAAGCCTTGTTTCCGGGAATTTCCATTTATTATCATTATTATTGTGTGATTTAAGCACCGCGACCTTTCGATCTATTGTGCCCCCCATCAGAGGTTCAAAAGTACATCTTTGAGTCCTATCCTCTAGATAAACGTGATGACAAGTTTTGGCTCCAGAGGTTTCACATCACTGGCAGAGCCCTGGAAAAATCTAAAGTATTTCCTGCGGGTGTGCAATAAAAATATGGGAATTGCCATAAAACATTTAGAAATATATACCGACGTAGGGATCGAGAGCGAATATAACCCGCGACCCCTCTAAAATCTCAGCATAGTAAGTGTTCGTTAAATAATATCCCATGCCATGTCACATTAAGAACTCGCGTATAGATTATAGATGTGGCTCACTCCACAATATCCATATCCATAGGTCACACAATCCCTCCTTGAAGGACTTTGAAGCCCACTAATCTTACCAACCAATCATTATTTTCGAAGAGGATATATTCAGCTGTGAGTTTTTGGAAATGGTACCTAATCAGTCCTTAAAGAGGAGCAAGAAGGAAATCCACTGACTCAGTCAGTGAAGCAATCAGTTGTATCAAGTTGTTGAGTTACTAGTCTAGTGAGCCTTGCGTCAGTGGAAGTGGAATTGTAAAAAATTTTTCGTCTGTCAAGGAGTCCAGCGCTCTTTCAATTACAATGAAGCTCGCTAAGCAATCTCAATAATCTCAGAAACCAAACCGATGTTTAGCAGTCATTTGGTATGTGGTTCAGATGAATGGTTAGTATATTATTGCAGACATTGCAACTTATTGCAGACATTGCATCAACTTTACCACATTATTTATTTTTCACGATGTCCTCGACCGGCGATATGTCATCAGGAGCATGTAAATTTGGGTCGGTATCATCTATGGCTTTCAATTCATCAATCGCATTGTGAGGGACGCCTTCGCCCAACACCTGTGCCTTTTCTTCGACTTTTGACGTTTCGGCACTTGTCCTTTTGAAGATTCCACTCATGATTATGAACCGCCGCCGTTGCAAGCTTCCTGGCGTTTCATCCTGGGATTCTCCGACACCAAGTCAATCTGTTCCTTACCGATTTCTTTCAGTTTTTCGCCTTTTCGAAATTGACAGACGGTTCATTGTACTTGAATTTCAAGCACACAGGATTCACAGGACAATATGAAAAAAACTACACAAAAATAAACACAATTGGAAAATAAAATACATTCTAAAAATATAAAATTTGCTGCTTGTTTTTGTTTTTAATGCCATCTTCTATTTCTTTATTAAGTGGACTTGGAGTGACCCTGAATGATCTTTTCAACATTCCATAGAATCCTGATTCACGATGACAACCGATTCCAGTTCAATTCTCACACTAATCAACCTGGAATGATGAATTTCATAGGGACCGCAAACCCATACTTCAATAATCTGAGTAATCGTAATTCTCCACGTAAATATCGTTCATCAAATTTCTGCGGTGCTGATTATGTGGCAACTGGCTCCCATGTGTGTGCGTATTTAATAAGCAAAACAAAGTTGTGTATAACGGCACATGCATCCCTTGCAAATCGAGTATACTGCCGCTATGCGACTTAGCTTCATTGCCAACCCTATCCCCCCGCCACAGACACACAAACACACTAACGGAATGGGAATGACTGGCATTTCCGCTCTGCAATGGCAGCATCAGCACCAACCGCTCTAAGCAAATTTTGCATTTTGGCGATGCGGATAATCGCTGTAATAACCGTCAACAGCAAAGCAGCAACAACAACAACTGCAACAGGAGCAGGAGCATTGAAAGTAGTAACAGCAACAAACAACAACCAACAGACAACAGCTACGAGTAAAGAAGGCTAATAAGTTATTATCGCAACGAAAACACTCCTGCGGCATAAACCGCGCTCGACACTGCGTAATTATTATTGTGCTACTCACTAATTCCGTTGGGCGCGAAAGATGGCACCCAAATCGCATGCAATGCAAGTGGGGGCTGCAGTGGCACCATCAGACCTATGCATGGATTGTGAATGCAGCCAAGCAGATAACTGCGGGGCCAATGTTATTGAAGCGCGGGCTTAGCGATCTCAAATAACTTCAATGTACGAGTAGTCGGAGTTGACCCCAATCAGGTCTCAATAGACTACCAAGGCGAACTATATCACTAGGTGAATGTTGTTCATTTTCCACCATACTTTTCCTGGTACAAGTTCACGAAAGTATCCTTTAGTTCTAGCTCAACCGCAAGTACTGTGTTTACTTCGTACAGCTTTAGGACGGAGGCTTCACATAGGAGGTAAAATCATGTCCTGTAAATATTGTTGGGTTGTTTCTTTGTGAAGGAGCGTAAATCTCTTTGAGTATATAAGCTACTCGGTAAGCTTGCACTGGACTACTCTACCAAGTTAGTATGAATTTGTGTACTTTTTTCTCAGATCAACTCGAATTTTGTTGTCCTTTCGTAGACTTGACTACTTTGTTGTTGTATAGTAAATATTCTTTTTGCAGATTGTTTGATTAGGAAATTTTCTACTCTTACACTCGTAAGGTCCGATCCTGTCGAAGATATACTCTTGAAATGCTTCTTTGTGAATAGTTTTTCTCTTCGAGTACTTAATCCCCTTTCTGTGCTTGTTCCTGCATTTAGCCTTATATATACATATATGCCAAGTGCATGTCGTGATTTCTATACATCACTAGCAAGGATATCACAATTTCCATTAAATAAATCATTGAGTCTCAGTGATAAGGGTTGGTGGAAAATTGCTGTCAGGGTTATCCTTCAATGAAGTTGGCAAAACTGCAAATACCAAAACCACCCTCAGAGCTAACATCCTTTTTACACAGAGCACGCTGTGAGTTTATGGCTAAACCTCACGACTGAGCTTTGTGTGCTTTTAGAACCATGCGGGTAAATATATAAATACATGTTTTGTAGCTTTTAAGCAAGGAATTAGGAATTAATATGGAATAACTTTCCAAAATTCGGCAAGTTCAATAATGGAATATCTTTGGTTGTATGTTTAGAAAAGGAAATTTACACTGGGATGGAAACTTTATAACAACAAGTTTAAAAAGCTTCCAAAGATGCAAAATTCTGGCATATAAAAGTTGGTGTGGCTTTATTATAGCATCCTGTTTTGTAACCTTAACTAGCATCAAAAGCTTTTACAGTTGTTTGTGAACGGTGAGCTTATAGGAATAAGAACAGTTCTATGAGGAAGTGCCACAAATTTTAAGGAGATCCTTGCACCCACAACAGTCGAAACATTCTCAGTCGTCTTCATAACTAATTACTGGGTGATGAGTAATTGGTTCCTTGTTTTGTAGCAGCGAAAGCAGTGATGCGTAGTGATTGTAACAAGGGTTGCTTTAATATGTAGGTTTACAAGTGGGTCGCTGTTCAATTCAATAGAGTTGAGAGCAAAGAAGAATATTCTAATATAACCCTAAATTCTGCTAAGGAAAACACTCGTAATGCTCTATATTGGGCATTATAGCATTATAAATATACCTAACTATTCATTTGTAAGGAACGTTCCTGCTATGCTGAGGTGACGCTCGCCGTTGTCCAGGGTCCATACAAAATTTATTTATTTGCAGGGTTGATTATAATTATTATTTATTATTGGAAAAAAACTGAACTCATCTAACATCGATAAATACTTAATTATAATACAGTGTTTTCCTGAAGTACGGCCGTGGTTTACAATATATATTACCAGACCTTAGCTTTGACAATTATATAATATTTCAGTATACTTACGTGCGGGGGCGAGGAATCCCACGTTGCGGCGAAATAGTCCGTGGTGTTGACTTATTTCCTGTACATTAGATCACGAGCGTATGGGTTAGCACCGAGAAAGGCAGACGTATCCCGGAATTCTCGGTGTAACGAAAGCGTCAGTGTTCAGTGAATACTCGCTAGGTGCTGTTTTGAACAAGAGCTGAGAAAGGCAGACGAATCCCGAAATTCTCAGTCTTGCAAAAGTCAGGATCTCAGGCGAGTATCCTATGTCTAGGTTAGCACGGAGAAAGGCAGACGAATCCCGAATTTCTCAGTGTAACGAAAGCGTCAGTGTTCAGTGAATACTCGCTAGGTGCTGCTTTGGACAAGAGCTGAGAAAAGCAGACGAATCCCGAATTTCTCAGTGTAACTATGCGTCAGTGTCCTAGGATAGTTACCTGTGTGTTGTCACTCTGCTGGCTCGCCGGGAAGAACGGCTGAGTTACGCTCTGTACGCGTTTTTATAATCCCTTCTCAGCTGTTTGTGGTGTGAGGTGTTCGGGCGTGTTTCCATATGGCCACCAAATGTGCTACGTTCGACGCTGCAATTGTGTAGCTCTAATGGCCGCGGCGGAGATAGTTTTTTAGGTGTGGGCAACTCACATGCGCGCGTGCGTGCCCACGTTGTGAGACCAAAATACGAGGATGTTCAGCATTTTGGTTCATCACACATTAGTATGAGTTTTATATTTTCATTCTGTGGCGACAAAGCAGGACTATAACAGCTCTATAACTGTAGTGCAAAGTAAGTAAGATAGTTTTTGTGGGGTAAACCGAAAACTATTGAAGGCACTTCGGGGGAAACCTTGTTCATTATTCAGCGATGAATTGAGAGCTATAATCTATTCATAAAGCTTTGTGGATTCAACTACAAGTCACTGAAGTCACGAAATTTTATCATACTCATACCATCACAAACACCTTTACTACATAATCCCTTTACTGCATAACCTACACATATAATCCTGTACGAGCCCATTGTGAAGAGGTACCTATGCACCCCACATTACACAGTGAGAAACCCTGTAACAATTGCCATTTGGCTTCCCACTAAGTCGAAGATCTATGGCGTATGTTATAGTTTGGCGCACTTGTTTTTGTGTGGTGATCTTTCCTGCAGTTTCTTATGCATCAACTCTGTTATTGGAAAGCCTTTTAAACATCTCAACCTAAGTCAGGCTATTATGGTGACCTTCAGTTAAACCAAAAATTAATCTTTTAATGAATTTTCCAGTTCCATATTTCATCATGAACCCATTTCGAACACAGAGATTGAAATTGCCATTGTACGTATTTGCACCTTCCAGTAGAGCCGATCCTCTATGTAGGATTAGATAAATTTAAGCGTGTTATACACTGCGACCTGAAAGATATATTGTGATGCCCCTAAGTATATCTCGATACTTGAGAACTCAATGGTAGCACTGGGAAAAGAGGAATATAAAAGATTTGTATTCATTTTCTGGTTTAAGGTTACGAGCAATCTGCCATAATTCCTAGAAGTATCTAGCTTTAAGTCCGGAAACTACTCTTCTTCAAATTTCCCTCATGCAACTTGCTGCACTGAAATTGTACTAGGATGGATTTCTTCCCACTCTGGCCACAACGTATTGGTGAGAATGAATCCAAGCTCATAATAGATGAATAGAATTTCCCAGCCAACAATTTTTTAGTAACAATCTCAGATAATATTCGCAAGGATTCGCACTCTTGTAAATCAATAAGGAAGGAAATCAATCCGCTATTGAGTTGGATTCAATTGTGTAGAAGAATGATAAACGAGGACACTTTTTGCACGCATACTCGTATGTAAGAAAAAATACTTCAGAAGCTACCAGTCATACACTCAGCTGTAGCAAGAAGCACATCGAAGTGATTTACAAGACGAGTTTTTTTTTTCCTCCCACAAAAAAAGGTCGTCAAATCCACGTTCGCATATGCAGAAATAAAATAATTAATCATTAATATGGAAAATGGAAAATTGTTTTTCACATTGCTATGCTGGAGGGCCCACAAATGCACACAGCTCACGAAAACCGAAGGAAGAGTGGAGCGAAAAATTGTCGACGTGCTTGCAACTGACATGCCAAAGTAATTAACGTCCCATTACTGGTTAGATTATCCATGAATAATTGGCGTTTTGCATTCGCAGGGACCCCTCTGCCGCAGCCACACTCCCATGTACTTGGTCTGGTAGGCGGCCTGCATCAGTTCACTTCAGAAGCATGGAAGTGTGTTGGAGCTCTCTTGGTCAGTACTCGGTGTGGCCACATTATAGGTGTGGCATATTATTATGTTGTGCCTCCCTTACAAAAAACTTTGCTAATTGCTTTTCTGCCATTGCTGCTGTGGCTGTTGGCGTTTTCGTCCTGGTTGTAGTAGTTGCAGCCACATCATCAGCAGTAGATGGCAGCACCACCACCATCAACACCATCACCACCTTCACCACCACCGCCAACAACAACAATAGCAAAGTTATCCGTTAAAGTGTCGAGTCAGCAATTGAAAGAACATTAAATTGTGGGCGGGGTTGTTGCTTGTGCGATGAAATTAATTGCATATTTTATGGCTGAAAAACATCGAGTTTTAATAGTTTCATTCAAATGCTGTGCCAAGCACAATTACAACGTGTAATTTACGAGTATGTTGCGCACCACCACCGCAGGAACTAGTTTGCGTTGCCAGTTGCAGCAGGAGCACCAGCAACGGACGCCGTAGTCGGAGCTGCAGCAGGTAATTATTATAGCAAAATTCAATTAAGGGTTTGCATTACAAGCAATTTGCGCACTAACCGAGCGGCTGATTCTTACTCGCTAACTTCATAAACACTCTGAGTCTTTTGTTGAAGTTGCGAAACAGGCACGCCTTCGATTTGTGCAGCGTAACAGCAAGTGTCATTGATGGTCTGATGTGTCAATTGCGTGCTGGGGATATTGACGAAAACTCATTCCAAGGGCAGCAGGAATCAGTCAGATACGCAGAGACTGGCCAGTTCTCTAATGTTCTTACCAACCAGAACAGTTCACTATAAGCAGCGGTATTCTTCCGTTTGCTAACATAACTTTATCGAAGTTATCCTTGTCTGTCCGTCTAGGAAGTTGGTATTCAGAGGCTCTATTTTATATCTGACTTTCCTAGGTTGAACACTCTTCTTAACCGCTTGCACTGATTTATGGGAATATTTTGACCAATAAATTCAGATGAAAAGTTACATGTCAGTTTCCTTCATTGAAACTATTATTTTAAGCCTCCCAGCATCCCTTCCTACATTTTTCATACATTTTTCTGTGTCGAATTCACGACCTCCCAAACTTTTCCTGAACACATTGAAACATTTGGCTTGAAATTTCCTCAAAAATTCGCATACTGAGAAAATTTATATAAGGCAACATCCTTAAAGATTTCCAACATAGCAATTTCAATTACGTGGTGGCTTATCCTTGAAATCGTTCACTTATCACTCCATTTTGCGAGCACCGCTGACCGCCAACAAATTGATTATGCCTGCAGAAGTCACACTGTACGAATTTGACCGAAAAACTGTTCTCCATTATTTATTCACCTCACTCACCCACTCACTCACTGTCCACTCGCAAGGAGCCAACAAGCCCTGCAACCCTTTTCATAGCCGGACAGTGTGGTCGGTCGGTCTTTGGGATTCATTTCGTCTGGAAAAATATTCCGAATTGTCAAAACAAATTTTACAAATTCGAAACGAAAACATTCATCATAAGATTACCACATGCCTCGCCCAGAGGAAAATGCTCGCACCAACTGCCAGGGTGCGGTGGGCAGCACCAATGGCAAATGTCATTTTGTGGTCAGTCGAATGAATAAACGAAATTAAATGCAAAGAATGGCAACACTTCCGGCAGAGCTGAGTCTCCCATTCAGCACTAATAAAAGATGAAATGAAGGAAAACGCACACCACATGGGACCGCACGTCATTGCTCGTATACATCAATAAGTCGCATGGAGACACATACACGCATGCATTGATTAGGGTCATTTGACAGCATGAGGGGTGCAATCAGGCGGCCAAGCAGTCAAACAGTCCTCCAGTGAGTGAGAGCACGTTCCACATGCCGTGATGGGCTCTTGTACTCGCTCGCATTGTCTTCGAGAAGCTGCTACGAAGGGTTTAGTTTGGCATCGCAAATGGACGCACTAATTGAGGCAGCAGGGCACACAGCCGAGGCGACCCCGCTCCTAACAAATATTCGATGAGTTTTATTAGTGAATAATGGCGAATCATTTGGCAGTTGACACTCGTTTGGTTGGGTGCGTGAGTGTGGGTGTGGGCGTGGTTGTATGGCGGCCGTGGCTGCTAATGAGCAACATTAATGAGCGCTATTTTTCATAGTGCACTAGTGCAAAACCAACAACAATGGCAATAATGAGAAAAACAACACGGAGCAGCAAGGAGTGAGCAGAAGAAATACGTATTAATGCTTCCCTGGACACCTTATACGAATTCACAACATGCCGCCCCACTTACGCCCAATGAATTTTTGCTCGTCTAATTAAATAGATAAAGCGGGCGCACTACCGAAAGTTGTGCGATGCTATGATTAAAATTAATTGAGCGAGCAATTTCGAGAAGCACACAACTAAAAGTTTTTGGCTCCTGGATTTTTTGGCCGTTATGGACTTCAATTACGCCAAAATGTCGTTTGGAATAAAAAGTACAACAAGCTTTCGTCAACATTCGCCATTATAGTGAAGTCTGTGTGGCAATAATTTCCAAAGCTCCACTTTGATGAACTAAAGTTAGGAGACGCATGTCTTAGCAACTGAGACAAGTAGGTTTGAAGTAGATGTGACTTCTTTAAAAAGGACATACTAGTAGTTTCTTAAATAGTCCTTAAATGTAGGGTATCTAATTGTAGTTTTAGCGTGACTTCAGCCGTATTTCCAGGTTTATAATAGATTCTCCAGGACTTGCAAAGCTATATTATCATTACTAAGCTAGCAAGACCTCAATAAATTATTAAATATTTGTGAGCTCCTTTTTTTCAACTCTAGTCTCCAGTTTATCCCTACGAATAACTTATTCGGAAACAAACTTTGTTTGCTCTATAGGCAGCCATGGCGAATCATTTCTTAATATTAAAGTATTCATATGCAACAACAATAATATTCAATTGGGTCTCCACTGCAAAAAGATTTATGTTTGTTTTGTAGCCTGATATGGGCAATAACATGGCCAGGCATCAGCATTCTAGGATAATCAGTCGAACGCTTGTTCCGTAATGCACGCTTAAAAGAATATTTAACAGAACAGCTGTGATGATAGATCCAGGTAGTAGATTATATTGGACAAAAGCGGGATCTAGTCACCTAGTCACTGCGGCCTCAGCTGGGCCTATTGTGACACACTCAATAAGTCCTCTGAGAGTCTAATACTCAGTAAGAATTCCAAGATCTTCTTGGGAGATTTGTCCACAATTTCTGGCGGTTCTGGGGAGGTTGAACCTAAATATCGTACTTGGTTCCATATTAGACCATTACAGTGGCATAGCAAATCCTCTGCTGTTTCCTCGTCCTCGTTACACAATCTGCAATATTCTGTATGACACAATCTTCTGTATGCTTGTAGGAAATGGGGCGAGTTCTTCTTCTGCTCAAGGATGGGCAGTGGCATAAGAGGTGGAAAACCGTCTCGTCCTCCTCCTCGGAGCCACAGCCTCGGCAAAAATCGTTTGAGGGTAGGCCCAGTCTTTCTGCGTGCTGTCCAATTATGCAGTGGCCGGTCAAAACCGACACAGTTGTCGACAGTGATACGCCATCAAGTCGAAGAAGTTGATTGGATATGTGTTTGTCCATTCTTGTCCAAGTTAGTCTAGGCGGCAGTTGTAGGCGTTAGCCAGATATTTCAATTTGATATCGAGCTTGGCTGTTGCCAGTGGAATGCCGATGTTTCCGGAGGGTTGAATTTCGTGCAGTAGCGTGCCTGCCTTGGCAAGCTCGTCTGCCTCGCAGTTTCTCGGGATATCGCTATGTGCGGCAACCCAGACTAGGTGCACCCGAGAGTAACTTGCGAGCTCATTTAAGGATGGTCGACATTCATGAACGAGTCTTGATGTGGCCGTGGAGCCAAAAAGAGATTTAATGGCGGCTTGGCTGTCTGAGAAGTAGATACGTCGACCGCGCCGATATCGCTACTCAGCATCCATTTGGCTGCGTGATAAATGGCCATGACCTCAGCTTGAAAAACGCTAAAATGGTCTGGGAGACGTAGGGAGATGTTTAGGTCCAGTTTGTCGGAATCTGGTAGTATGCTTGATATCATGATGAGAATTTTAGGGACATTACTCCCAGTTTTATGTTCCAATCATTAAATTATTAAACTGAAGATTAATGTTCCTAGCTACCCTTTCCATAAAAGGTACTAAGGTACTGTGATGGAATATCGCTATACTCCCATATCAGCCAAGATTTGTTAAGCAATGCATATAATGCCTGAAGATTCATGCCGAATACCTATTTCTGAACATAGTCTGATAGATTACATGGCTAAAGTTTTGTTCCCCATTTGGTTCAATTCAACTAACAGAAAGAAAGATGGGTCAAAATGCAGGTTATTGCCTCTCGATCATGAGTAGAGTTGATATAGAGAAGTCATTTCACTGAACTGCTAAGAATATTACTAATTGCTTTTCTGTTGGATCCAATACTCTCAGCTTTCCCTTTCATCCTTCGATAGTGAGAACTTCGCCTCTCTTTTTTAATTCGATGTTAATGGAGTGTCTCTTCAAATGGAACACTTTTTCCTCACAGAAATCAATGATTTGGTCTTAATGTGATTACTCTCTTTCCGTTTTTGTTCTCGTAAATGTATCCCAATCAGAATTCTTCTTTGAATTATCATCAAAGATATCCAACTTGAAGTAGGCCCAGAAATAGGTTACACCAAGTGTCACACATGACCTTCGATATTTACCCAACTACACTTGACCACAGTCCTACACTCATTTAGAGACCCTTGATCCTTGCTATATCACAGGGAAGAATTTATATACATTTATTAAGCCTTTTTACAATTTTATACATTTTCTAGAATAACTTTATTACATTTTCTAGAGTTACCAACATAACTCCGCTTATACTGCGTCTTTAAGGGACTATTTTAAATTGACTCAAAGCATTTAAGCAATTACCCAGAAAGGAGGCATTAAAATTGAATTTGTGCTTTTTAAATATTCAAATGTGAATTTAATATTCCAGCTCTGTAATGTAAACCCGGAAGACAAACAAGAACCCAAAAAACCGAAACCGAAAAAATTCCACCTTTTCAAACAGGCTTAATCAGTTGCTTAAGTGACTGTAAAATAAAAAGGATAACAATTATATTAGCAACAGCAGCAAAAACGAGCAGCGGCAGTGGCAGTGGCAGAGACAAAATGCCACAAACTGAGCGCTTCCGCAGCACATCCTTTTGCCACGGCAGCCACGTAGGTTAATTTATGAGTTCATATGTAATTAAATTTTTCATCTTTTTTTTCTTTGAGCGCCAGAGAACTGCAAATGGTGAATGGCGATGTGAGAAGAAGCGGCAGTGGCGATAAAAGACAGCGTGCACGATGCACGAAGTACGCACGGGCATGTGTGTGCCTTTTGTTTGAGGAACCAACTAAGGACGACAAAAAGGAACAACGTCGCTGTCAGTTGGGCCTGATGGCAAGGAAGCGCAATTATTCAAAATGAAATTTATAATTTATTTATTAACAGAAGAGAAGGCCACCATCCCGGTTGGCGGGGGCGGCATGTCCTGTAACACAGATTTAAGGATTGGTTGGATAAAAATTAAAGTGCTGCTTACTGGTAATGTTGGCGTGTTCAATGCCAGGACATACTCGTACTGGTTTGGAAGCGGTGCCAGCAAGTGTTCCGCACACATTTTTCCAATTAACAAAAACGCTTTTAATTCCTTCAATGAGTGTGGGAGTGGGCGTGGGGAGGTGTGTTCTTTTCCTTTTTTTTTGTGTTTTTCGTACATCTGACAATCTCCCTTGCTATGGGCTGCTTCCTTTGGCGCCTAATAAATTTCATTTTACTTTTATCTGCTGCTGATTGGGCTGCCATTTAGAAAAAAGCCAACATATCTGGAGGCCAAATGCACACATCCACACATACATGGACTCACACATCCACACATACATGGACTCACACACCACAAGCTCTCACACACTGATGACTCGACTCATGAAAATTTAAATCAAAAAGAAATTTTTCATTTCGCAAGTAAGTGGCTTAAATGGAAACTGGCTTGGCCCCTGCCACTCTTCTACCGCAATCCCCCATCCGCCATCCTCCACCCCCCCACCCATGAAACTGAAATATACGAAAATACGACGACAGCACAAACGAACATTTTTCGACTCGCAATTAGCAAAGAAGTAAAAATATTTGCATGTGCTGCGGCAGCGCCAGGAGGTGGAACGTGAGGGCTGGTCTGCGCGCTAGCTCTGTCTCTGCCTCGGTAGTGGCAGTGCTGTACATGTGCCAAGAATGGTTAATAAGATTCTAGCAAAAGAGCGAGAGTATTTTTGTGGGAGCTCCCTGAAAGGGTTGCTGGCAAAAGGCTTTTATTATTCTACTCAAAGACAAGGCGCAGCAGAATTTTATTCATGCCACACATTAATGCAAATAGAATTGAATCAATGTGGCAATGTGAGTATGTGAATTTCATATCAAATGTATGTGTGTATGTGTGGATGACTGTGTCCTTTAAGTATTGCACATATTTTAATAAAATTCGAAACCACTCGCTGCAAACTACAAAACGCTTTGCTCGAATTTCTACCACATTAAAGGTAACTATGCAAATATTTGCGGGCCATGCAAGCACACAGCTTCGACCCTTGACCCCGCACACACGGCCGCCATCCAACTCCCCACATTCCCGCATGCACATGCTTATAACGCTCGCTTTGTAGTGGCCACACAGCGATCAAATGCGGTACATAACAACGTTCGAACAAACAAACTAACTTAACCACTTCAACTGGCAACGGTGGACATTGCGAACAAAATTTGAATACTTTCTATCCGAGTGCGACTGTGGATGTGGCGGTGGATGCGCAATCTGTAAACTTACCCCCACACCTCGCGGGGACGGCCACACGGCGTATGCTTAATTGTTTCAAATGCTTGCTTTGTTAGTGTGGCCGGCATTTTTCTGTGGGCAAGTGTTGCTATGCTTTCGTTTGTCTGATGTTTGTGTGTATGTCAGTTTGTGTGTGTGTGTGTGTATGTGTGTGTATGTGCAATTATCTAAACGCTTTTTCTAAGCCATTTCAGTGCAGCGGCATGTGCGGAATGTTTAATGAAGCCACATAAATCAAGTTAAGTACTCTAAATGCTGTGGTTGCAGACAACAACCAGCGCTGCAAAGTGGACTGGCATTTTATTTGTTTGCATTTCACCACTTCGAAATCTGCTCTAGTATAGATTTCCTGCCAGTTTTTATGTTGCCTGAGCGACAAAGCTGGCAACTTATTGTGGAAAAAGGATCGTTGACTACGGGGAAGGAAAGGTTATTACCAAAAGAGTTCAAGTAATCACTCCTTTAGTACAGTCAATGTAGAAAGTGCTGCTTTTGGCAGGAGATATAGTAATGGGTCAGATCGAGTAGGGTCATGGAGTGGGTCAAATCAAGTAGGGTCATGGAAAGGGTTAGATCGAGTAGGGTCATGGAAAGGGTTAGATCAAGTAGTGAAATCAAGTCATGGAAATACTAGGAATATGCTTACAAGAAAGTCATGGAAAACACAAGGAAATCTACTCGTATGCTGAATATAGTTTATAAAAATACCCCTCAATCTCGACTGTAATTAACCATGACTGCATGTGCAGCTGTATCTGAGTACCATCTCCAGTAGTTTGAATGCTTCAGGCAGCAACAAACAAAACGTTAAAAGCTCGTCAGAAATAGAATTGCTACTCTAACCAGTATCTTTGTTCCCCAGGCGTTGATCGAAACCATCGTGACCATACCCATTTAGGGGCAATTTGTCAATTTCAAGTATATTGAATGTAAGCTTGGGAGTGGTAATTTATGTATTTAAAAGCAGCCTACAATGGCTTCCAGGAGCATAACACAATTTGTACACTACAGGATAAAGCAGTATCTGCCATGCAGAGTAGAGTACTAGATCTTGTCACATTTTTTATACTAGTACCGTGATCCATTAGTTATCTATACACATATAGATCGACACAAAGTACTCGAAAATAGACGACAAAGCTTTGACATTTTAAAACTGTTATGCTATGCTGTAAATAAATCTTCGATATGATGAAAAGAATAATGAATCAACATACAAAACGACTTGCATTACTTTTTGAATACTGACAATGAAACTAATCGGATTCATTCCTATTAAATATATGCGTTCCTTGTCTAATGTCCACATAATCAATATAAAGTAACAAAAGCTCGTCTTTTATAGTATCTTATTTGTCTAGGTCCTTGGACCTCATAATCATCATCATCATCATTTAGCATTACAGCCCGCGGTGGGCTTTAGCTGCTTCAGCAATCTTCTTCCATTCAACACGATCCTGAGCCACTGACTTCCAGTTTTTCACTCCAATTTTTCACAGGTCTTCGTAGATGCCATCCAATCAGCTTGTTTGGCGATGCCTTACCTTTACTGGTGTGTAGTCTAATAAAAGTTTCTGTGGCCTGCCATCGAAAGCGTTGCGATGTGATGAATTTCACGATGTCCTCGCCGTGGCAGAGATTCAGCTATACCTTGTTGTGTCTGATACCAAATACTTTTCTCCGTATCTTACGTTCAAAAGTTCTTAAACGATTTACGTCTGAGAGAGTCATATTCCAAATTTCCACACCGTCTTATGAATGCTTTGTAGATAGCGAGTTTGCATTTGCAGGCGAGGGATCTTGATTTCGTAATATGCCTGATTGGCTGCCAGTATTCGGGCAAATATGCACTCCTGTATGATGTTGTTGTTACTTAGTAGGACGGCGCGGTATGTGAAATTGGACGTATTCAAATCTAAAGCTCTCTATGGCAATAGAGGCCAACGTTCTTTTCTTCTCTCCTCTTGATATTAGCATTTATTTCGGTTTGCCTATGTTTATAACCAGCCCTACTGACCTCGCATTTTTTTCTATAGCCAACAAGATTTCATCTAGATAGCTATGGCTATATCATCCCCATACGCAATAGTCAGAATAGACGAGCAAAATAGGTGTCCAGATCGTGTACAATCTTTAGTGGCATAGTGCAGCACCAGATAGAAGATGGTTATTGAGAAGGCATCGCACAGCTTTGCGCCGCTTTTGATATCAAAGGAGCTAGTCACGTTTTGTTATACAGACACTTTCCCTTTCCCAGTCTGACTGATAGGACAGCGATGCCATGCAAAGACTATAAATTATGAGGCATGATAGTCACCTCATGTCGATAGTGACTGCGATAATTTCAGATCATCCCACTGACAAATGTATATACAACTAAATATAGCTAAACAACTGAAAGGTATTGGATTCTGTATCCAACAGCTGGTGCCAAAAATCCAACAACAGGAGAAGACTACATTTTGCATTTGAAGCACTGATCTACACATGGGCGATCTGCCACTGCATTTACTACAGCTCCAAAGCCCGTACTTGAGTGCTTTGCCCACTGACATCAAATTACCAATGAGGCAGGTAACACCTGATAATACTACTAAAGTTTTTGTTTAAATATTTATCCACTCCTTTTACATAGTTGGACGTCGAACTACTGAAATTCCGCGATCACGCCCCAGCACTAGAATCCGGAGCACCCGCTTCTCGACCGCTGAGTTAAATTCGTTCCTTAGCAAAAAATTGTGACAATAAAACACAAATAAAATTTAAATTTTCCAATTGCAGTTTTTATTCACTAAATTTATATAACATTGATTTTATGTTTAAATTATTTTTATAATTTTTATTAATTATTTGACTTGATTCCTTCATCGATTGCACAGAGCCCTGCAAAGCACTGGCTGCATATGCAGACTGCTTCGCTGCTACTGGACTTGCTTGATGAACATTTCCATTTAATTGTATATTTTTAATACGATATTTTTCTATGTATGCGTACTGTTTGTAGATACTTTCATTATGTATTGCACTTTAAATGATATTTTTGTGTGTTTAATTTCAATTTTATTTTCTAGTATTCCTTACAAACTCTCATTGATGCTGGCATCCTAGTGTGGCGCATTCAATTTGGTTTCACTTTCCCACCAAGAGAAAAGCGCTGCGTTCTCTCGTATAAAACTACAAACGATGTGTTGACAAATTATACAGAAACACAGTGAGATAGAGAGAGACATAGAGTGAGAGAGTGAGAAAGAATACTTTCAACTGATTCATTATAATCACAATTTCAATAAAAATTACTTTTTACATAAACGAGCGCCGAGCGCATTCCGCCTCTGGCTAACCATGCATTTTCTTATATTTTTTTATGTTTAAATTTTTCATAATTTTTTATTTATTTGTATAATAATTAATATTTTTTTTAATACTTTAAAAGTTGCTTTTTTCTTCTCGAATTTTTCTAGTATTTATAGCACTATTTACTCGCAGTTTACGGCGACCCTGCTGGGAGTGCCTCACGTACCCTACTATTTTATAAAATTTTAAAATGCTACAATTCCGCTTCAGAGTCACTCCTCCTAAATGAAGCGGTTTCATATTAGTTCAGTTTACTGTAGTTTAGTTTGGTTATCAACTGATTAAACGGCTAATCCACTAATTTATATTTATATTTAGATTTATACAAATAAATTGACCAAGGATAAACAAATTACTTTATACAAATACGTGCATGACTCTGCGTAATCAATAGTTTTATATATTTTTACAATTAATACCTGTTTCGATTTTAGTTAATTTTAGCTTAATTCTTTCCAGCGAGAATCCATCGGGGCAGTCTAAGCTTTATTCAAGTGCAGCTATTACTAAATGTTTGTCATTCACTACGACTGTGGCAAGGACTTGCAGCTGAAATCAATGTACTTGTCAATAATAGGTAGAAAAAAGATCTCCCGAGACGAGTCAGTTCCCGGCCAAAGAAAAAGTGGGTTCAGCCTTAGTCAAGTTCAACAATTCCTCATTAAATATGCACACAATTTTATTGCGAAGGCATACAGAGGAAAAACCAGAGTGAACAGGGTAGTTGTCGTCCCTCTGGTAAACATTGTGTAACAGAAACGAACCTTGGTATGCTTAAGTATATCAGAAGAATGCCCCCTAAAAGTAGGCTTTAAATTTTGTGACATAATTACACGTTGCTCAGAAGCGGTGATACCACAATTCTAGATTGCTAGATCTGCACTGTGCAGTATGTTTACTTATGAGAAGCTCCTGATTATTTTCTAGGCACTAAAAATCATGATGCTAAGTTTATGTGCCAATTGCCAAGCACGGCATAAATTCGGAGGCCTACAAAGTTTTCATTACTATAATTAGCCCGTTTTAAATATATCATTTCACACAGAATCAGAGTATGAGTTTCTTGAGAGCAGTTATTAAATGCTGTTCTACACCAAATTAACAGTTTGATATTTTTAATACAGACCTCCGTTCTAAATAGGAGGTAAAATAGTGAGTTCAATCTAAATGCCACAATAGTGATGGGTACACCTTTATTGAAATTTAATTAATTCCAATTTATTGAATTTAAAAGCCTTCACATATAAGACGGTCTTTTAAATGGAGCAAGAAACAACAGAATAACAACGAATTTATGGTGAGTAGAGTTGAGGAATTCAAATATAAACATCGTGCTGCTACAATAAACCACTTCAAATAAGGTAACATATTCATTATTTTCTGTGAAACACTCGATGAAGTATACCAACGGGTACTTGCAGGCACAACTTACCCTGCCACTCAGACTAAAGGATAGCAAAGACTTCTTACAGAGCTTTGCAGTCACTCATTTTTATACTCTCCTCAAATGAATTGAGTAATGAAGCACAACTCTACTCCACAACCCCTCTCACAATTCAAAGACTCCATAGCATCTAATAGTGTACGGTTGCTTTTCAGTACATGACTACCTGCAAGTCCTATTTACAATCCTCAAATCTAACAAATATATGCCTAGATTCGTCTCTAGATGTAATGTATCCTTACTATATAATATCTATATAATATAGAAATATTTTAGATACTTAGCGCTCTGCTAGCTATACAAAAATGTTTACAAAATACACGTTGAGATTCCTCAGGTTCTCTCACAAGTTCCACCCCCTCTTAGATGGGCGTCGGCATTAGTGTGTAGTCTTGATGTAAGCTGGACTTAACCGTATCATACACCGGGCGTGGCCCGTCATCAGGCAGTCCATACACGTCCGGTGGCACGCACAGCGATTGCAGTTTCGATATATACGAATCGAAGTGTTCGTGATGGCCATAGCCAGCAGGATGATGTACCGTGTAGGGGTGAGGTGGTGCAGCACCATGGTGTGGTGGCGGCGGCGGTGGACCCAACGAGCCCGCATGTGTTGCAGTAAGATGATGTGTGGCGGCCGTACCGTGATACATGGAAACACTCGGATTGGTGGCGGCAATTGAGGCAGTTGGCAGTGGACCGGGTGGTATAAGGGTGGGATGATGTGTGCTGTAGGCGGCGTGCTGATTGCTCACCATAGACATGCTGGCGGAATTGACGGCCAAGTTGGTGTGACCTGCCGCTGTACTGCAAATGGCATTGGGGCCGGGTGGTGGCAGACGTACATGCTCCAGCAGCGTGATCACGTTATTGCGGAGGCTCTCGTAGTAGTTGTTTAGGTTCGATGTTGTGGCGACAGCGGCGGTATTGGCTGCCACTGTTACACCGGCACTAATGGTGGGTGTTGTGGTGACATAACCGCCGCCTAGCGCTCCGATGCTGCCGGGGAGGGTGTTCGAGATGATGTTGTTGCTGCTGTTGTTGTTGTTGTTGCCGTCATTGTTGTTGGTGGTGGACGCGGTGCTACTGGAGGAGACTGCAGCAAGCGCTGCTGTTCCTCCAGTATTGTCAGTCACCGCAGCGAGAGAACGCTGTGGATGAGCACTCAGCGGAGATGCCTCCTGCAAAGCAATGGATAGAAAAATAATTGTTTTTAAATTAATCCTCATAGAAATGGCGAAAAGTAGAAAAGTCAAAGAGTAAAGATATTGGAAAATCCAACTTGCACTGAGATGGTTAGTGCATGGGATATACTCGTAGGACAGTGATAACCCACTCCAGCAAACTATTGTTTCCTTAGCTGTTTCCAACAACCACATGAGATGTCCATAATATTGGTGGTCTCTCCGTGGATTATTGGTATCACTGTTCAGTGGTTCGTTCTCTTATTATAAAACATAAACTGGTATTTCCTCACACATCTAGTGCTATAAGGATATCTTACAAACTAGGAGTACTTAGAACCTCCAACAACAATATGGTTATTGTTGGTGTAGGTTCTATTGCCAGTGATGATGTTGTTCACTTGGCTTTGGAGGCTTCTATTGTTTTGTACTTTTGTTGTGAATAACACCAAGCACAAGTAGAGAAATAAGAATCGCACCACTCCTTTGTATCTGAGTACATTCGCTCTTTTTAATGTACTCCCTTAGGGCTTAGGGTATTCATAGTCAGTGTAATTTGTATGCCGACTTATTCGTTGCTTAATTTTTAACGCGTTTTCGCTTTATTCAGCTTTTCAACATTGATGTGAATAGTTAATTTGAGAAGCTAATTCGATAACTTCCAAAATTGGTCGGCAAATCAGCTCGTCAGCCACGTGTTTGTCCCCAACTCAACTGCTTCACCAACTAAGTTGGATACAATTTAATTGGGCCTAAATTGGAATAGTCGCATCATTTCGTATACGTGTGATTCATGCGAAATTGTGGGTGTGGCAATTTCAAGCCATACTTTGAAAGAAAGTCGGTCGATCTTTTGGCAGGCTCCTCGCCATTCGCATTCCAGCCGCGTATTTAATGTTAAACGCGTCGTATACGTGACCAAAACAAAGTTCAAATAAATTAAGGCGCTTCATATTTTGCGCTGTCGTTTAGTCTTCCGCATCATTTAATAAAACATGAAATTTGTATTTAATTTAATTCAATCCCGTGTCCTGATGTGAAATAAGACCCTTCAAACAGCACCTAAGATGATCCTAAGGCAGACATTTTTATTTCTGAGCAAGTATATACAACTCCCCTCCCCATATTTCATTCGTGTTGCCTTCTTTTCTTGCCGTAAGTACATAAAAGGAGCAGAGCAGGCAACCCAGCACAGCACAGTACAGCAGCGTAGAGAAGGCAAAAAGAAAATCGAAAAAGAAATACATGAAAATATGAAAAAAAGAGAAAAAGAGCAAAGAAAAAAAAGGAAAACTTTTGTGACGCCCTTTGCAAACGCCTTCTTTATGTGCACGAGCAGGGGGGCACATTAAACACAGCTCCACAAAGGTGGTGGCTCACTGGGGGGATGGTATGCGCGCATATATACACACCAACACCAAGCCACACACACACACACTCATCCACAGCACAAAGCACACTGAGCTGTAGTTGGCTGAGAGCGCTGTATGTGTTTCTGTGCTGGTGTGCGTGGTGCCTCCTTCGCTGTCTATCGGTTATTTGGCACCAACACAACCCCCGTGGGAGGCCAAAAGGTTACATTTAGCAAAATCGTCTCATGTGGCTGTGCTGTAAACGGTGAGAGGAGCGAGCAAAACAAAAAAACAAGAACACAAGAGGAAAAAAACGAGGCAAATTGGGCACGGCTGGCTAAATGCGAGTAGGAGCGAATCGAAATGGAACGCGATTTGTTGATTTGTTTACAAGTGGGAAAGGCAGCCCCACTGCGGGTGGGGTTATGCGAATGTGTGCGTGTGTGTGAGAGTGGGTGACGAGTATGTCAGCAGGGGATTGGTGTGGGTAGCTGCTTCCAGTGCAGCCTGCGCATGGACATACACCTTTAGGGAGTCTCTTCTTTAGGGGATGTTAACTGGAAACGCACACCGACTGCAGCTTGCAACCAGAAACGCATTCATTGGCAGAGCACTGCGAATTTCCTCTCTCTTTTTACGCTTTCACGTGGCAAGTAAATTGCAGCAAGTCGCCATTTTGTAGTGCCACAGGCGCAATAAGCAAATGAAAAATCGAAGTTGTTGGTGAAATGTTGACCAATAATTCAAAGAAGAAAAATATTCAAGACAAATTGAAAGGGAAGAATTTTAAAGGGTTATCTAATAATATGAGAAAAGATCAATTTAGGAGATATATTCACAAAAATTAAGTAAAGTGGGAGCATGAATTATCGGAGTAGTTATATACATATTATTGAACTTCCATGTAGCAGAATATTTACTCCATACGAAATTCTAGTATAGTCCCAGTCACTGTTAAGGACACGATGAGATCTCTGCCATCACCACTACTGGCATCGGTGATCCTCATGCCGCCATTTCTGTGCATTTCAGCTCTACTTCCGTTGAGTATAATGCACCTCAGATCCCTGGCTGAGATCTCCCGCTACTAAATTTGTTCTTGACCTGCATCCATATTCCAGACGCTGACTGGAAAGGAATCGCGGAAACAATGCCAAAGTACCGCCAACAATTCCACACCTGTCTGGCGCGTTACGGTTTCGCTGGTTATCAAACTTCTAGCATCCTCTCTGTTGGCTAAAACTTTTTGTTGGGTTAAAAACTTTTGTACCGAATGTGTGGGGGAAATTTGCACAGCGGCGGCCCGCTCGCTGGAGACGCCGGAGTCGGTAAACCGTGCGAAAGTGCCGGGAAGTGCTTGTATGTAACTTTCCATAAAAATTAATTGATAAACTTTAATGAAACAGAGGAAAGTTAAGAAAAATATGAGGAAGCTCCAAGACACTGGAACTGAGCGTGCGTCTACTGAGCGTGAGCGGCTACGGGCTCCGTGTATGGCTGTGTGTGTGTGTTTAAGTGTTTTTGTAATAATTTAAATAACAAAAGTGGGGAAAAATTAGAACTTTGTGTTTGGGTTAAGCGCTGGAAAAGTTAACGGCGCGCTGTGCAAAAGTTAGAAAACTCCAACTTTTAAGTTTGGTGCGAAAGTTGCTGCCACGCTTTTTTCTTAAACTTTTTTTTGCTTTTTTTTGTTTCTTGTTCTCCAGACTTTATAGACGTCCTTGAAAACTGTAATAAGAAGTTTAGAGACGTTGCATGGGAGGCGAAAGCGACAAAAACATCAAATTCAAAATTTTTAATAATTTATTTAGAAGTCGTTTTGGGGTTAATAGACCCCAGCATGTGACACATTTAAAGTGGCGCGCACAGAGGAAACAGGCGGAGAAACTTGAACGGGATGGTGGTAACTCCAGTGAAGGGTAACTCAAATGTCCCAAGCGGGACGACGGTGTGTGCCACAACTTTCACCAATTCACACTTGCACTTCAATGCTCATCACACTCGATCCGTTCATTTGAAGACAAGCTTCCTAATATATCGCAGTAAAAGAGAGGTCAAATCTAATTTGAGAGTATCGATCTTAAAGGAGTGTGTTGCAACAGATACAATAAAGTCAGCGCGAGAAATCGCCAGCACTCCTAGGACACGGCGGTGTTTCTCTAAAGGGATTTACCTTATCGCCCTTCTTGAAAGTGTCGATCTTGCTGAATCAATCAGTTAAAGTAGCCAATTGAGTTGAGCCTCCATGAACTTGAAATTATTCAACACTTAAAATCGTTGAAGTGGAATCATTTTTGAGGGACTTGTTGTAGGTCTCGGGTTGGTACATGGTTCAACTTTCCACCACATATTTAATCTTGCTGAACCAATCCGTTAAAGTAGCCAATGGAGTTGCCTCCATCAAACTTGAAATTATTCAACACTTGAAATTATTCATTTTTCTTCATTTTTCAGGCACTTGTTTTAGGTCTCTGCTTCGTACATGGTTCCACTTTCCACCACATATTTAACACATTGTAAGGACCTTAAGTTTTTAAGGTGTCACCTCATTTGTATTAGCACACTCATTCCACCCCAAATGATCCCAACAAGTGACTTGCCCATTAAACTTCCTGGTAAAATTTCCTCCCCCCCTCCCCCTTCTACTATGTGCGGAAATATTGCTTAAACTACTCGTAATACTTATTTGGCCTCAACGAACCTGAGCCTACGTACCCTATCGGAGGTGCTCAAGTGCGATTCGATTGCGTTGATATCCGATTTGAGGCGCATCATTTGCGACTCGACGCGTGCATTCTCGCGCTGCAGCTCGGATATTTCCGCCTCCAGTGTGTTCAAGTCCTCTCCAGTGCCGTTGTTGATGCCGTCCTGCAGATTGTCAGTGGTGGAAACGCTGCCTAGCGCGGAACTGGAGCTGGCCACAACAACATTGTTGGAGGGCGCTGCAGAGGATGTTGTGGACCCAACGCTGTTCATCATCATTTCAATGCCTGAAACAGAACAAAAACAGAAAGAGGGAGAAAGTGCTGGGATTAGTTCGGTTTGTTGGACGCTGTACGTCAACGCTTTCTTTGGCGGTTGTTTGTGCGCGTGTGCTAATTTTACAATTTCAATTCTATAATTGTTTTCTTCTACTATTTTCTTATGCAAGTATTGCAGTTACAGTGAACAATTGCCTAGCTAAGAACAAAAATCAAAAACTTTTTCGGGCTTACCTTGGCTCAGAGTTCGGTTATTGTGTCTATCGTTAATAATCGGGAGGATATTTTTGTGTGTTTGTTTATTGGAAACGGTTTATTTGGTTTGGTTTATTTATTTACAGAAGATATTCGGCACCGATACAAAACGTCGCGTAATCTAAACAAAAGCCCATGAAACGAAACGAAAAGAACAAAGAAAATTTGAATTAAAATCAATGTGGAAATTTTGTGGATATTGGCATTGGTTGTGTGGATTGTATTTAAATGTCTGTTGTGGAATGAGTGGAACTCAAAAGCAAAACGGACGAAGAGAACGATTTTGAAAAAATTGCAAAATAGTTTTTCAAACACAAAAACAACACAAAAGAACGTCTTTGTTAGCACACGCACACACAATCAAAGAAATTCTTGTACGTCTAAGTGGGTTAGTCACATAAAAACAAAAGGGAAAACCAAACGAAAATGCCAACTCACCCGTGTATCCCTTCGGATAGACCATTGTCACCTCGTCGAACTTGGGCTTCTTAATGCCCTGCGAGCCCGCTGAGCCACAACCTGAAACGAGCCAAAGGCATTGCATTAGAATCGTAGGATAAGACCACTGGTCGCTTGCGGACGCACCATCGAACTTCATGGCCGTGGCGGCGGCCACTGCAGCCTTGTGCTGCTCCACGGTGCCGCCGGCCTCGAGCACACGCATCTTGTTGCGATTCGCTATGGGGCAGCCGGAGGCGCTGAAATAAGGTTTATTTTTGAGTATTTATATTCTTAAAGCTTTATAGGGAAATACCTTCTGTGAGACAGGAATTTGCCCGTTGAATGACCCGAACCATCGCAACCGGGAATGGGACAACTTCAAAAGAGAATTATATATCAGATCAGATGTGGAGAGCCACACAAAAAAATCACACAATCTTTACCGTAGTGGCTCCGAGTCTTGTCCGTCGCGCGGTTTACTCTTCGGCTTGTTGGCTCGCGGGCAACCGGATAAACTGCGATGCGATGAGTAGTTGCCTGTGACATGACCCGATCCATCGCAGCCGGGCGTGGGACATTTCAGCTCTTGGGAGTGAGATTGCAAGTGGTTGCGATCACTACGCGGACACCCGGTCAAACTGTTTGAGGGAAAGAAGAAAAGGAGCAGAGTTCAATAAGCGAGGTCTCTACTGATACTGGTGCGGAACCACGATAGCTCACGGGAATGAACTAAGAACACTAAGAAATCGATGCTTGGGGGAGTTTGTTCAAAGGACATATATATGTATATTCTTCTATGATGAGGGGAAGTTCGTATGTTTCCAGGGAAATTTTGGGGTTCTATCATATAAAATACTTGGTGATTTTCCATCTAAGCTCCAAACCACCTCGGGTCCGATCAACGGTGAAACTTTATAATTCCTTCAAGGACCATTTTAATCCTCTGGTGCACTTTGCAAGGGACTGATAGCATATTTTGGAGAGAACTGGACAAGTTTATTTAAAAAACGAGATTCTTTGCTAAAGTTTCTCATTTCATTCATTGAACTATTAACGCAACATCCACCCAAAAGTTTTATTTAAGTTTAACTCAAGCAGGCAAATCATCTTCTTACGGGGTATTAAAAACTTATGTCGAATGTTTTCTATTGCTAGGAACCGGTTCCGCCCAAAATTGCCATAAGATGGGATCATTCGCAGTTGATTAGGTTAAAGGGGCTGCCGGTCTAAGCACCAGCTCACTCAGACCACCCTGGGTACATTGTAATACCACCGCGCAACCACGCACCTCCGATTCACTCGTCGAACCATTTCGAAGCCCTAATAAAGCGCAGGATTTGTTTGACCTTCGCTGTTGATTGGTACCACAGAGTTGAGGTGTTTATTGAGCTCTGAAGATCAGACGCCAGACTTGATATTTGAGCGAACATTTTCTGGCATCCCTTTACCCTCATTTTCCTCATCGTAGATCTAATTTTTTAACGGAGTACTCGACTCATTTCCAGCAAATGTGATGATAGTTTGTCATAGCTTACAGAGAGAAATCATCAATTCAAATTCTTAAGTTCTTCTTTCACTGATAATCCCTTAATCTAAATGGGAGACGTGTCTATCGTCAATGGAGAATGGAGAATTTGTTGAAGTCTTTAATAACTTCCCTAATACAATCAATTTCTCTTCATTTTCCACCTGTTTCCATTTACAAAGTCTGTTTTATCTTGTCTCTGATTTCATTGTTTTACACTATAATTATAATCCGAGTCCCTCCTCTCATATTCCCTTGATTCCCTACAAATGCTCATTGTCAAAGTCTCATAGAATGCAGGCTCCTTCCTCCG
The DNA here is from genome assembly GCA_920105625.2 of Clusia tigrina. Lineage (NCBI taxonomy): Eukaryota > Metazoa > Arthropoda > Insecta > Diptera > Clusiidae > Clusia > Clusia tigrina. The sequence continues at coordinate 178,234,397 of OV050033.1, forward strand.
TCTTTCAAATTTTCCGCAAACGTTGAACAAAAACCCAACTTTAATCCTAATCCTAATGCATAAATGCACTGCTTTCACTGCGGGGAAGTTTTACCCTGCCTCGCTAGTCCTTTCTTTGTAGCTCATCTCTAATCAATTTTATCGTGAGGAACACTCAAATAAGAGAACAACTCGAAAGAAATCCCCAGCTTGCCTGCTGGTTAACTGCCACTGTGCACTTCAGTGCACACTTCAAACTTGATTTCGGAGCGATGAAGCGATAAGCAAGCACCAGCAGCATCCCACCCGATTTTCCGAGTAGCTCCACTATCTCTGCCGCCGTTCAAAGGTCACATCCTTTGTGCGCCAATCGAACATTGTTTCATACAAATTGAAAGGATCAACAAATTTTAACTTTAAAGCTGCCAGCGGACTTCACTTGAGCTGACATGTAGTCGTGCTCGTAATTAGCTTGCACTGTGTGAGGGTTCAACCCTTGTACGGCCATAAAGCACTGCTCCCGTTTATTGTCTTGTCATGCTGGCAGGTCGGCCACACATCTTTATAAATATTAAAATTTACGTTAGGGCCGCACAGGCACACCCACACAAATACACACAAAGTATCCTGCACACAATGTCCTTTGTCGACAAAGTCCTGCCCGATAAGTGTCATTATTGCATATTTTAATATTTTCCACTTCACAAACACATTTTCATTATTACGAGTACCATAACGAGAGTGTACGGGTTAGTGAGGAGGGTAGGAGGAGAGGTGCCCAAGTGTACCGTGCTCGGACAGGTTATGTGAGTGCATAAGAAAAGTAGTAAAATGTTTGACTTGCCATTCGACTAACCTATCCTTTGCCTTGTCATGCTGCGGTATGTGCTGCGGCGGTGGCATGGAGTAGCACGACGCAGGACTCGGTGAGTAGCCGCCCGAAACGGGTGTCGGATATCCGCCGGGACCGACGGTAGTTGCATAGGGATTGCTGCATTGATATGCTGCCGGACCGTAGCCATGATAGCCGGCTGGGGGATAATCAGACTGCACGACCATACCGTAGCCGGGATGCGGTGAGTAACCTGCGGAAGACACAACAAACACAATGACGAGTCAGATATTAACACAAATCGCATACAAGTGTACAGGAATAGCATTTCAGTGATACCTAGAATAGTGTGAAAGTTGATGGTAATCAAGAACTTACCGCTGGGATCACGATAGCTGTCGATGTAGTGGGAACCTCCACTGTCGGGAGTCGATTCACGACTGTACGGTCGCGGCCCTCCGATGTGTCCCACCAAACCGAATCCCAAAGGACGCGGCGGGCCGCTGAAGTCAACGGGCTCCATTTGCGGGGAGCGCGGAGCACCATTTGGGCCGGTGGCTGGTGCGCCGGGGCCGAAGCCATGCGGATGGCCCACGAGTAGACCGTCGGGATGAGCACCATACTGGGGACTGGTTAGAATACTAGACGGGAAGGGAAAAACAAACATAAGCGCGTTAAAGTACGCTCCAGAGACGATTGGTACGGCTACCTACTACCTGTGTGGCAGGCGGGTGACGCTTAGGTCTAGCGTCTGTCCTTGGGGACTTGGCACTTGCGGACTGGCTACGTTTGGACTGGCACCGGGCTGTGGACTGCCAGCTCCCATGCGCTGGCTGAACTGGTTGTGGGAGGCCGGCGAGTTGAAACCATGTGGACTGGAGGAAGTGACCGATGCGGAGGCCGACAGATCCACTACTGGGGCACCCGCGGGCGAGGGCGAACTGCTTTGTTTCGGCTGATGCTGCTGTTGCTGTTGTTGCTGTTGTTGTTGCTGCTGTTGTTGTTGTTGCTGCTGCTGTTGTTGTTGTTGTTGCTGTTGTTGTTGATGCTGGTGCTGTTGATTTTGATAAGCAGCGGCGGCAGCAGCCGCCTGAGCCGCCGCCATTTTAACGGAGAGGTTAATAGCCGAGAATCCCGGCGGCAGTGGCCCCATGCTGGGATCGTAGTGATACATCGGCCTCGGGTAGAGCGGGCCACCGTTTGCCATTTCATCGTGCTCGGCCTTCGCCAGCATCATTTGCTGCTCCTGCAGATATTTCTGCTGCTGAGCCTGCAGATCGTCCGAAGTTTGAGGCAAGTAGTGGTACATATTCGAGGTGGGCCTCTGGCCATTGCAATTCGGATCGTAGCGTTCAAATGCCGTCGGCATGCCCGACACACTCGCCACGCCAGCAGCATCCACGTAACCAGCCGGCACGCTCGAAGATATCGAGGCAGGTGGATTGGGATCGTAGCTGCGTGCACCCGGGGAGATGGCGCTTGTATTGCCATTGTTGCTGGACAGCAACTCGTTCTCGTAGGCTGAGGGGGCCTTGCTCAGACCATCCCCGTTGGACATGTGCTGTGAGTAACGCATTTGCTCGTATTGCTGCTGCTGCTGTTGCTGCTGCTGTTGATGGTCATCCTGCTGCTGAGCGTGGTGCTCGGTGCGGTACGTGTCGCCGCCGTTGACGGAACTCGCATTGCCGCCGGCCATCATTAGCGACGAAGAGCCTTCAATGAAAGGTCCGCGCTGCTGGTGCAGCGTATGCTGATGGGGATTGTGCGGGCTCGCCTGCTGCTGCTGCTGCTGCTGCTGCTGGGGCTCGCCCATCGCATGTGCCTGCATGGCCAAGTACCGATTCATTTCGTTCGCCTGCTGGAGTGTTCCGGTCGCACTTCGCACGCCACTTAAGTGCGACGCGGTGTGCAGACTGTCATTGTTGTTGCTGTTGTTCGTCGAAGGCTGACCGGTGGCATTGCCGGCAGAAGTGCCGTTCGAGCGCCCTCCAGAAGTTGTGTCGCTCGTTAGATAGGAGTGCATGGGACTTTTGCTGTACTCGGTTTTTATGCTGGCGACCGGACTGAATTCGGACTTGATAATTGGCATTGCGTTGTTCGAGTTGCTCGAGCCCAAATTCAATTTGTTGCCGGAACTGCCGTTGTTGTTGCTGATGCCGTTACTGTTATTGTTGTTGTTGTTGCTGCTGCTGCTGTTGTTATTGTTATTGATGCAGTTGGAATTGTTGTTGTTCAAATACTGATTTGAAGTGATTTTCAATTTTTCTAAATGATGAAGTTCCTTCTGGTCCGCCTTAAGGGTGTCTAGGGCTGTAATTTTACAATATGCATGAATGCAAGCAAAAAAGGGAGAGAGAGAGAGATGGAAATGAAATGTGATTTCTTGCACTGTAGATCCGAGGGGTAGAGATCTGCAAAGCGTGCTACTTAGTAGGAAAGTTGGACAAACCTTCAGTGTGCTTTTCACAATTTTTGCTAGCGGGCTTTTTCTCATCCGGTAATGAGCAAGCGAATGTTTTTGAGTGTTTCTTGGCTGCTCTTTTGATTGCCCTGGGGCAACCGGACAGGCTGCGGTGTACACTGCGATGTGCCTGAACGTGCCCGCGACCATTGCAACCGGGCGTCGGACACTTGAGGATTTGCTCATGGAAAGCCAACACTGTACGAACATTGTGTTAAAATATAATTGAATTTCCATTAGTTCAGGGCGGTCTAATATTGAGCATTTCTAACGTCCACTACGCAAAGACATTCCACAAATATTACGAGTACAGAAGTAGGAAAGGTTACAAAAAGCGTTTCAAAGGCCCGATACTACGATTTGAAGTATTTAAGTTTTGTTTTTGTTTTGTTTATAGAATTATATTTTGTTTTTTTATTTGTTAGTTGTTAGTTGGATAGTTAAGAGACGAGATAGTTTAAGAGATTAAAGTAGTTAGCAGTGTAAAGTAGTTAAGAGCGGGGAGAGCACAGCTATGGAAATTGATATCCAAGTGGCGAAGAAATACTCAAGATTTGCCATTGACTTTATTTGGAATGGAAATTTCATACAGTAACGTTCTCGTACTCTTCCCGTTAATCTCTACCCCGCTGATAGAAGAAAGAAGAGGCACTCCTCATGCAACTATACGTATATCAGTTAACACACTCACACACACAAATACATACATACATACATACACTCCAGCTCATGCTTAGCTGGAGATTATAATATGAAGGGACTTACATTCGGATGTGACCTTATCACGCTTCGGACAGCCGGATAAACTGTTTGTAGAAGAGAGGGAGAGAAGGAAAGAGAAAGTTATATTAATATTCAAATTTACGGTCATGAAGTTTGGCGAAGATTACACAGTCCAGAATCCTGATAATGAGAGCTTTGTAACAGAACTTGTGTACAAAAATCCTCGAGAAATCAGTAGAGATCGTGGTCCAAAAGTTAAAATACAACTGTAGCGTTAATTGTACTATATCTGCCGGAAGAATTTACTGATGGTTCTAAAACTACCTCTTATGACATAAAATGACTGCAATCAAAGCTTTGCTGGCATATCTCCCCGATCTCTACTTAAGAGACTAAAGGATTATTTTTGTTTTTGTTAGATAGGAAGTTATGGTGTTATGTTACAGTCACAAACTGCTTATTATGATTGACTGAAGGTATTAAGGCATTATATATAGAATTACGGGATTAACTTATGCTGAAAAAATGGTCTAATAAAAGTGGTGAAAGTGGCTGAAGATATTTTTCCTCTAACTGCATGATTTAAGAAGCTCCTTCCATAGAGTTAAAAGAAAACACAAAAACTTAAGAAAAATTAATGGCTCACCAGAATGTTTAATCTAAATATACTGGACAACCCTCGAATGCTATTAGTGATGAAACTAAGTGGACATCTGGATAAAGATGCTGACTTAAAATAGAAAACTATGGTATAACTCTCCAACTCTCTCTTTATGAGAGTATATTAAACCATTTCAAGGACATGTTCTAATATTCAAAGTAACCAAAGTATTCTGAAGAAATTTTCCTTAAATAAAATTATAAAAAATTAAAACACTTCATAAAACATTTCAAAACGATAAACATAATCTAGAAGAATAATTGCCATGAACAATAAACTCTCTTTAAATATTTAATAGCATTAGCAAACCCTCTCCACAAAAACTGGAGTTGAAGGACTCAAATATTCCACACATTTTGAAATCATGTAAGCACCATATCTGCCTATGGATGCAATAATTATCCGAACTTCCATTATAATTCACTTCACTGAACACAAAAATTGTCCACAAAACTGATCCAGTAATTCCAAGTACATCAATTACACCAAAAAAGTGATTCTTCCACAAAAAACTCCCCCCAAAATTTTCACCTGCAATTTTCATACCAAAATTCTTCAACAAAACTCTTTTTATCAATTGCGGCTTTCGTCGGACTCTGTTATTAGATCCTGAAGTGTTGGACTATACCTTCTGTGATGTGAGTAGAGGCCAGTGGCGTGTCCCTGCCCACTACAGCTTGGCGTTGGACACTTGGTACCATCTGAAAAGCATACAAGAAAGCTCTGATTTCACATATGAAGTTCATCTTCTTTTTTTTTGTTGAGATTCAAAGAAAAACCAAAAACCCTGTTTAGAGAGAAAGCGCCGCACTCCGCCCACGGCTGAAGCAGACATAAATATTTGGTGTGCAGCACAGCATAGAACAGTCTTGGGAATGCAAGCAACACTTTCTTCCACTACGCTTTCTTCTAATTAATTAGTAGAAATGCGAGGCTGACGCAATGACTGACAAGCAACAAATTTCAGGAGCACTTTTCAAACATTTTTTGCTAAATAATTAATTAAAATTTGATGGAAAAGAGCTTTGCATTATTTACTCTCAAAAATAGCGCACACATATACGAACAAATATCCAAACTCACACAAACTCACGCACACATACGCACTCGTGTCATGTTAGAAGAAAGCAAGCGTAATAAAAACTCGTCTGCGGCATGTATCGCAAATGTGCATACAAGTAATGTTAGACGATAAGGGAGGGGGTGGGGGCGTTTCGCTTTCAAAAATGTTAGAAAATACTTGTGTCTATTACGTGAGGTTCAAACCAGTGCACCTGTGAGGGTGACGGGGTGACGGGGTGACGGGTTATGCCGCTGTGTCATATGTAAAAATTTATCTTCTAATTAGAATTTAATTAAAACAAACATGCTACGCAGGAGATATGAGGAGATATGAGGAGCCCACAGATAGAGGGATGTATGGCGGGGGAGAGGCATGGAGAATATTTTCTATTTAATCATTTTCCATTCAACAAAAGGCAACTTTAAAATATTCCATATTTCAATTTTTGTTTTTGCTAAACGTTAAATTGGCTCTCGGAAAGTTTCTTTCACATCCTTATTGTGCCTTGCCTTGCCTTGCCTTGATCTGCCTTACCTACCGTGCCTTGCCTGGGCTTTTATCTAAAAACTCAGGAAATGTTAATCATAACAAATTGTGCGCCTTTCTATTGGAGTATAATGTAAATGTCATAGATAAAAGTACAAGAGTGGCTGCTGTTAGCATAGTCAGCGCATACCACACCCCCACCGCCGCCGCCCAAACAGCATCCTTTTCCATAGTGGAGCTAAGCTTAATAAGCAACATTAGCTCGCAGCTAAAAAGCGCTTTCTAATGACTTATTACGGCATCGGAGGCAAAACTATTTAAAAAGTCATTCAAATTATGGCATAAAAGGCTGAACGCTCAATCTCACTCTCGCTCCCACACACACATAGGCACAAACACATACACACATGCAAGCACACGACACCACACGCACACATTAACATACGCACACAAAGAGATCCTTTAGCACAATAATGCCGACATAATGACAAAATAAATATGCGAAAGTGGTTTAGAAGACGTGCTCATATTGCTTTATATCTAATAATTTTTTGGGTAGTAAAGTTGAATTTTATAAATTGTAATGCGAAGGGAAATTAGTGCGCCAACAGCGGCATGGGAGGGGGCAAACTGAAGGAGCACCCACCAACACGCTGCCGTATATGGCACCAGAAACGTGTCTAATGGCTGCTTCGATGACGATGAGCGCCTGTACTCGCATGGCTCTGTCTGTGTTTATGCCAAGTTTACTAGGTGAAGAGGTGAATTGTAGTGTGGCAGGCAGCAGGCGGAAGGTGGCAGGCAGCAGGCGGAAGGCGACAGGCGTCTTTGTTAGGCAGCGTATTCAGGCAGGCATTTTAAACGCCCCTCCTGCTCTCCCTGACAAGCGTCGAATTAGCAGAACACAAAAGGCGGCTAAAGTGTTGGTAAAATGCGCAAATAATAACAGTACTTATTGTTATAATGTGCTGTTGTGCTGGCTGGCGGCTTGTAAGGATGTGCCCAACCATCTGCGTATGTGAGTACGTGCGTGTGTGCCTACGTGTGTGCTTGTGGAGTAATAATGCCAAAGTATTTAGTGTTTAATGTCAGCTAATGCTGTGTACCTAAATGTCTGCGAGTGTATTGTTAATATATTGCGTGAGACAGCAGAGAGTTTCGTGGCAAATCGTTCTTAAGCAAAAGTATCCTGAAGGATACTTGTAATTTATTATAATTATAACAACTCTGGTCTCAGTTTTAAGCAGCTCACACTCTACGGTGATCACTTAATAAAAGCAACTGGTGAACTCAGTGTTGTGGAGTCAGAGCACATTTGAAACTGTTCGGATGTATCAGCAAATAGCGATTTTAAAGTCTTGGACACTTAGGAAATAGATCTCATCTCATAGACAGTTAGATAGATAGAAGTGCTGGAATTAACCAGAGCACTCTGTCACAGGGACCATTTGATAGATGCGAAGACCATTGGATAGATGCAGGGACCATTGGATAGATGCAGGGACCATTGGAAGGATGCGGGGACCATTGGATAGATGCGGGGACTATTGGATAGATGCGGCAGAAAGAGTAGAAAGATAGAAAAGGTTTCAGGAGGGGGAATGTGAAATCCCATCTATTGATATTCAGGATATACTGTGAGATAGTGAGAGATTCAGAGCAGGAATATCGAAAAGCTCAATAAGAAAATTCCTTCAAATTTAGGATAAAGGATATTGTAAGATATAAATATAATGGTAAAGGCTCTTTCTATAACAGAAGTCATTTAGAATTTGGTGCTATTTTTTACCTATGACAGAAGCACCCAAAATAATCTGCCAAATATAAGCCATACGATTAATAGAAATTACTTCGGTATTCGCTTGAAGATGGCATAGGAATTCTCTATAAATATGGTGAAGAAATCGCAGACGGCAAGAACAACAGAGTTACTGCAATCGGTTTGAGCGGTTATTAATAAAGTTGAAATGGATTTATAGGATCACACAATTTCCTCAAAGGAGTGGAATCTTCCTGCAAGTTCTTTCACACTTAATCGCATAATACGCAATTTTGATTGTAATAAAAACAGATTCCTCACCATATTCCGGAAAATTACATCTTCTTCATAATTTGAAATGGCATGCATTAATGGAAGGATCTACTTACTCATGCATACTCGTATATGGTCAGGGTCTGTTGGCTGAGCTACGAAGATTACTCAGTCACTGAATCATGTTGTACGTCTATAAACACTTTCAATGTTCTGGAGCACATTGGTGATTTTTCTGTTTTGTATGAAATAACTCTTAATTCCCTTGCCACAGAATATCCTTAACTAACTAATTTAAAGTAAAGACTACGAGAGAGATAGGCACTAATATAAAGGGATAATCAACTGTAAAAACCAAACATATCAGTAATGAGAGCTTGGTTGAAGTGAATGTTGTGGGCAAAATAGGATGTTTATATTTCCAGTGCTAGAATCTTTGAAGATATCTGTCTACTTACATACAACCCACCGAAATCTAAAAAGGACTCTTCCAGTCATTGAAGATATCTGTCTACTTACATACAACCCACCGAAATCTAAAAAGGACTCTTCCAGTCATTGAAGATATGTGTCTACTTACATACAACCCACGGAAATCTAAAAAGGACTCTTCCAGTCATTGAAGATATCTCTCTACTTACATACAACCCACCGAAATTTAAAAAGGACATTTCCAGTCATTGAAGATATCTGTCTACTTACATACAACCCACCGAAATCTAAAAAGGACTCTTCCAGTCATTGAAGATATGTGTCTACTTACATACAACCCACCGAAATCTAAAAAGGACTTTTCCAGTCATTGAAGATATGTGTCTACTTACATACAATCTACCAACATTTAAAAAGGACATTATGTACCATTCTTCGGATGAATGAACAAATATTTCGTCATTTTGTGCTCTGAACTTAAGCTCTGAAAAGAGAGGCATTGTATTTATATTAATGGGCCTTCTTAAATAGATGTATCTCGCGGGCCGGATAATCATTCCATAGCAATCACTCCAATGCACTCTTGTACTCGCAATATTGTACTATTTTAGATACAAAGAGACTGATGGGTCACATTAGACGCACAGTGGAAAGAACAACTTCATTTATTCCCTTATTTTCCTCGATCTAAATGAGGACCTCTTCTTTGGACTTTGACCATTCCGTGCCGGAAATTTCTGGCACAATTTCACTCGGCTAAAGTTGCCTCATTTACACGCATTGATTACACCGCACAAATAAGTTCTGTTCACACGAGCTTAGACATGTGAATTATATGAGTGTTTCACCCCTTGCACAGGTGATTGGGGTTAATATTGGTATCTCGCACAAATAACCGCAATTCACAATTCACCTGCCTGCCTGCTCGCCTACACCCTCAGCCTAATTTGCTGTGCACATGGCAGCAGTTGTGTGGAGGGGAGGTGAGTAAACCCAATGCAACAAGAAGCACAAGTTTACGCCGATTCTTGCTCAAATACAGCAACCAAACAAACAAACAAACCAATTACCAATCAAACAAAAAGAGAGGAGAAAGAACGCTTAGGTATGAGGAAAGGCCACTTACCGCGATTCAGGCTTCCCGGGGAATAGGTTGGCGGCGGAACGACGCCACCACCTGGCGCTGCATTTGCCGCTGGTACGCCGTTGCTACCGACGGCCGACACGGTGACAACACCCTCGCGCGCTATATCCTGCATGACGGAGGCCGCCCGACTGCCAACCCCCGCCGGCTGCAATATGGTGTAGTGCTTGGTGTCGGTGACGGCTGCGCTGTCGTGCCGTTTGGTCGCCACCTCGCCCTCCTTGTGTGGGTCGCCAGCTGACTTGGGTTCGAGTTTCCCAGCAACAGCAGCACTGCTTTCAATCTGAGATGCAATGTCGAACCCGCCGGTGGGCATGCCTGGTGGCGCTCGAGCCGGCAGCAGTGTCAGGCCGCCGGCATCGCTCAGAGCGAGTGTGTGCTGATGCTGGTGTTGGTGTTGTTGCTGCTGTTGTTGCTGTTGGTGTTGGTAGCTGAGAAATGCCGAATTCGCGTCGGCGCCGCCATAGCCGGGATAGTGTGATGGTGGCAGCGTGGGCGCGGCGCCTGGATATGTGACGATGCCATTGCGCTTAATATCTGTGGGCGGCTTAAAGGCGGACGCCTGCGAAAAAGGCGTTTTCTTCGAGCGATCCTCGCCAGACACTTCCTGGTGCTGCGAGTTAATGCGCGCCTGATCGTTCTCCTTTTGTCTGTGGAAACGTAAGAAATCAGTGTGGTGAGTTTCTTGAAAGCGCTTGCCATGCGGTTGTGTGTGTGTGCTGTCATACTTCTGCTTCTCCTCGAAGAGATTTTGAAAGGGCGGCGGATTCTCATCTTGATCCTGCAAGCGATACAGATTATTTCGCGCCTCCGGCCAACTGCCCGACAGGCTCTTCAGAGCCGCCTGAGTTTCACGTATGAGCCTCTCATCGTCCTGATCTTCCGAGCTGACCTTCACTGCGTTCGAATTCGGTGACGTGGATGTGGAGCAACTCATCATGGCGCTGTTCTGGGAGCTGCCAGTTGAGTTTTTACTGCTACTATTGTTGTTGTTGTTGTTGATGGATGTATTGCTTAACGAACGCTTCTTCTGTGGCAATGTCAGTTTCTCATCCTGCTTGCCACTGCCGCTATTTATATTGTTATTGTTGTTGTTAGAGTTATTGTTGTTGTTGTTATTGTGTGTTTCGTCATCGCGACTCGTGCGTTTTTTACGCTTAATTGCAGTTTCATGCTCCTCCACTTTGTTGCTATTGTAGTTGTTGTTATTATTTTCAGCCAATGTCGTATCCTTGGTAAGTGGTCGTTTTGATAGGGCCATTGTCTTTTCTGTCAACAGGGAATGTTGTCGCTAAATGTGAATATATTAGTGGGGAATAAGAAAGTTGCATTTAAAATAGAAATTTGTAAAAATTTTATGAATACAATTAATTTAAGGGGCTTAATTAATAGTCGTGGCAGAGATCAATCTGATATATTCGGAATTGTATTGATTTGGAGCTAAATGGAGTATGGGAACCCGTCGAACTAGCTGAGTAGATTTATTTACACTATAATCAGTATATTGAATCGGTTTTATTTTATAACCGAACTCAGGTAAACCCCTTTCTTTACTGTGAGATTTTCTGATCATCATATTTAGTAACCATCATCTGTGTTTATATAGACAAATCCTCTAATTGATGGTGTGATCATCTCGGAGACCATCTGTATTTTCTGGTGATTATTTAGTTTGACCTCTGAAGTTATTGTTTCTACGTTTAAGCGGGGTTCAATTCTATAAAACCTGAATAGTCCTATTGAGTTTGTTCCTGCCTTATAAATTGGTAAACGGAACATAAGTCAGAGCATAGGAAATTCGACGTTGATTAGTTCAGTTTTGGTATCCAAAAAGTGTTCGCCCACTACTACTTTATTTTCCAAACTGATCTGGCTTATTAAGTATAACTTTAGGAAACTTTAGGAAACAACTTTAATTATAACTTCAGAAAAAAAATTTCTCTTACAACAATCACATTGATAAACAACCTGATTTGTAATGGTATATTCGAATATCAGGAGCAGGAAGTTTTCTATAATAGAAGTCGATCTCTATTTGTATTTGAATTATTTATTGTAGATTGTAATTGAAATAACTTTATTATGATGAAAATATCCTTTTGTTTGTGATGAAAATATAACTTTCTCCTTTCTTCTTGAAATGTTCTGGTTTTGTGATTATGTTTCTTCATAAAAACTCAAAGACATTTAGAGTACACTTATTTCAGTCAGAGAACTTATCGATTGAAATCTCCAACTTTTCATGAGAATAATGTTTGGAATCGCCCATAAAAGTTTTTTACAATAGAATTGAAATAAATCAATTATAATTTTTATTCCTCGAGTTCAATTATATAACGAATCAATTCTTTTCCTTTTGGATTGAAAACCTAAACTAGAACAATTAGAACTAAACTAGAACAATTAGAACTAAACTAGAACAATTAGAACTAAACTAGATTACAATTTCCCGGAATTGAATACTAACTAACGTATAATGGATTATACCCAGGCCTGATTCCTACGGAGTACTCATCACCAACTTCCATTACTAACTCCACAGGAAATAGGAAATTCCTAATAAGCCTTCAGATTGAAGTGCCATTCCTATTATAACATTAACTTCCATAGTGATCAAGTCTTCGTATGGAATAGAGAAATAACTGAGCAGTTCAATACTTCGCGGGGTACTCCTTGTGGTCAGTTTTATATACTATCTTGTATATCTAATATAGTTTTAGAAAATGTGTTTAGTATCGTTCAACTGGCCAAGTATATTTCGGCTGTTCATAGTAACACTTCTTCAGAGATCTTGAGTTTCCCATTTGGTCTTTATTTTATAGAACTATTTCCTTTCTTTATAAAACTATACTAAAAATGGATTTGGTCTATAGCTTGAGTCTGCCTTTTGGTGTGATTTTCTAGAACTATTTTCTATTTTTTTTATACAAATTGTACTAAAATTGGATTTGCTCTTTAGCTTGAGTTTCCCTTTTGGTCTGATTTTATAGAACCATTTCCTAGTTTTTTATAAAAATTACACTGAATTGGCTTTGGTCTCTAGTTTCACAGGAGTAGACCCTCCAAATCGATTGACCTCGCTTAAGACTAAGGAAATTCCCTCATTGGCAATACTAAAGCCATATCCTCATCTTCCCAAATGGCGTGAAACTACTTAATTAAGAGGAGCAAATTTATGAATTTATTTTTAAACCGTTCCTCAACAGATATTCCGAGGTAACTTTTTCTTCCCTCCCAGAGAATTTTCGAGTATGGAGCAATGAGTGAACCCCCCCGGAGAATTTTGATCAGAACTGTTCGGTCTGATTGTGTATGAAGAACCTAAATGCAAAAATAAATAATTATTTAAAAATTTAATTAATGCATTTTTTATATTATTTTTAATTTTTTTTTTTTTTGGTTGTGAGAAAAAATTTCAAAAAGAGGTTTAATAAAAATTTTGATGTGGATTTTTTCTTGTTGCATTGAATTTGAGAAGCCTGCTCGCTGAGAAAAATCGGAGGAGGCCCGTTGTTAACACTTAAAATACTTGCTTAGTCTTGAGTTAGAGCTTTACCTATTTTTCTTTCTTTCTTTCTTTGTTTGTTTCTACAGAAGTTGTTGAGATTTTTGGCGCGAGTACTTTCGAGGATTTTCGCGGTTTTCAGTTCTTACGCAGAGATTTGTTTGCCGGCTGCGGTGTCGATTAAGATCGCTTTTGTTTGTTTATTTTTGTGTTTTATGTTTGAGAAACTTTCGCGCCGAAAACTTTTGCGCGTATGGAAAAGTAAAGTTAGGTCACGGAAGAATGCAACACTCGGCTGTAAAGTCAGTAACCAGAACTCAGACCGCAACGCACCCAACGAAGTTAGTGTTGAAAGTTTGTGGCCGCTTAATGGGCGCTCGCGTATTCTTCCATCAATTATTTCAGCGCTTGCACTTTTCTTTATTATGATAATGCGGCAAAGTTTTCACGGCTGCAGCACTTTCTTTGGAAACTTTTGCCGTTTGCCACGCACACACTCGGCACAATCGGCACACTCTACACTGACACTGGCACTGATAAAACATGCACGATTGGCTGTAGACGGCCACTGTCTTCACTGCTGTTTGGATGCCGATGCCGATGCCTTTTGAACTTTTGTCAGCAAAAAAACTATATGTATATATATATTGTTTAACTGGCGAAACTTTCCGAAATTGCAATAATATCGTCGAGCGGCAAGTCTGTCCAGTGGCTGACTGAATGCGTTTGGGGTAATAAAGTTTCGTGCACCAGCCGCGTTCCTCTGCAAGTGAAATGTTTTGCTCGAGAAACTTTTTTATTGCATTGCTTTGCTCGTATGCTCTGCGCTACTGGCTGATGAGCACTTTCCACAAGCGTTGCCAAAAATAGGTGGGCAGAAAAATGCCAAACACCAGCAAGGAATAAAAGTGAAACACCACAGTCAGTCGGACGCACACAAACGAACACACGCCGACACCGAATGCACTGGGAAAACACAATTTCAGAGGAAACTCCAAAAACGCGCGTCTCTACCTGTTCTAAGTTCGCAGCTAACTGGCATCAAACTACCCGAGCAGAGTTTTCCAAAGTTGTCGAACTTTCGAACGCAATGAAAATTGCAGCCAAAATTGCTGTCGTTGTCGTTGTCGTCATCGTACACACACATCGTCCTTACCGTCGTCGTTCTGAGCGTCCTCGTTGTTGCTTGCCAGTCGTGTAGTTGTTCTTGTTGTCGTTGTTGTTGCTGCTGCTGCTGCTTTACTGGTGCCCTCGTGGAGCTTCGCCTTTTAGACTCACTGAGGCTCGTTATGCTGTGGCTGCGGCTGCTCCTGCTATTCCTGCCGTCGCAGTTGTTTTTGTTGTTGGCCGTGGTGGTGGTGGTGGCACTTGTCGCCGCTCAATAAGGCAAGGCAAAATCGTCATTCGGAGTATTTCATTTCGACAAACACTGGTATGTACCGGGGCTGCCCGCCCCCCTTCTGGCTGTAGAAGTGCAACGGACAACTTCGTCCATCTCGCTCACTCTGGCTCCTTTCGCCTCAGCTGTCGTGATGAACAATGTCGCAAAAGAAATGTAAACAAATGCAATCCAACGAGTTGGGGTACGGCGCAATTCGCACAGTTATAAAGTGGGGAATTGAGTCCTGGAAATTGCTGCAAGGAATCCAAATCAAATTTAATTCTTTGAAAAATTTATGATTTTCTTTTCAATTTCTCCTTTGATATCTTTGTTAATTTTCTTCTTAATTTTCATATATCAAAAATGTTTAAAATTCATCTCTCCTCAAAACTTCTCCTGATGATACTCGCACCATGATTTCGCCGCACGCCACCGCGCAGACTCGTACCTCGTAGTGAAAACTGTGCTACAGTCACAGGATGTGCCGATGCTCACAGCACGTGATTCCTGACAACAAGCAAAATAACTTTACACGCGCCACGCACTCACTCGCTCGCTTCCCCTGCAGGCTGGTTGAGTACTCGCTCACGGCTCTCCTTTGCTCGCTCTTGCTGGCGCACCACAAACGCAAAGGATGCAACACTATTTCCTTATTATGACTCTAATTGTGAATTCCTGCATTGGCGAACTGGCGAACTGTTTGCGCAAATGTTTGGCTCTTCATTTTCAAAATCGCTTCATCCGTTTGTGTAGCGCTGTGATTTTTTTGCTTTCCTTAGCAAGGCTCGGCTTGAGTGTGTGCATGTGTGTGTGTTGGTGTGTTTTTGTGTGACAGAAGTGCTTCCAGCTGAAATTTGCTTTTCGACAGCAAAAAATTACGCTGCAGTGCCCGCCTTGGGTGTTAGTTTTTCCACGTCGGCCGGTTATCGTGTATTTTGGAGCTTCCGTCTCGAGCTCAGCTGAATTTGTTGTTAGCTGCGACAAACGCTCCAGCGGGTTTGCTTTATTTACAACGTTTCTTTGGTTGTTTATTTATATTCCGTGTGTTTTTGTTGCTATTTTCGGCGTTAGCGCACATCAGTATTTCCATGAATTCAGGCCGCTGTCAGGAGTATGTGCCAGGACAAAGGTCCGCTGCACCTCTGCAACACGTACCTAGTGGTCGGACTTGTGCATGTGCACTCAAAGCCCACAAAACGGGTTTAATGCAGTAGCTGCGGCTGTGGTGGCAGCAACCCACAACTTCACCGAAACAATTACGCTTATCTTCCGCAAAGTGGGCAGGAACACCTGGAGTCCGCCAGAGCAATCACAGGACATTGAGTTCAGCAGTGAAAAATATGTGGTAGCATCACTTATGTAAACCTGGGAGTGACTGCAAACTTCCTGACAGTTGGAAGAAATGTTAAAATTCTCACGGCAGGATAATTAATATGGGCTTGGACAACGCAATTGGTGGGAACTAAATTACGAGCTTATTTGAGGAAATTCATTTTTTATTGGATACAGTATATCATCATAAGCCTCTTTGGTATTAAGTGTGTCTATTAAGGCTGACAGCCAGTTGCCACCAAACCCAATTCATGCCACGGCTGAGGTACAGCCAACTACATCATGACCCAAAGGTTATGCTTGGTATATACTCGTAGCTGAAGAATTTAGTTTGGTGAGATGTCAGAAATATTCACCAAATGTTAACTGAAAATAGAAATAGCACGTGAAAAGCAGAGGACATAGGAGAGCGGTCATTAGCGATTTTAAATGTGCCACGGACGATCTTCCCATCCTACCATTTTTTCTACATTTATAACAATATACCAGTGTAAAGCAACCATATGGAAGAGGAGCTGCAGATTGTGACATCATAAAACATGTTCCTAGAATCATGAAACATATTCCTAGAATCATGAAACATATTCCTAGAATCATGAAACATATTCCTAGAATCATGAAACATATTCCTAGAAATAACAAAAGAAATATGTGTCTAGTTATTCCGCAAAGACAGGCAGTGGCAAGAGCCTCCAGTCAGGAATGTGGTATCTTTCCCAATATTAATCCCAGGAAAACAAAAAATGTTTTCTCTGGAATTAAAGAAGACCGAATTAGTGGGTGCAATTTACACAGAACAACCATTCACTCAAAGGCTCAAGCTCCACAACCATCGATTTTTGGTATGTTGAAAAACTTTTCAGAGGCAGAGGCACGATCATTTTATAGGAGAAGTCTGGAAATGTGTTTGAACTGAACTAAAATATTTCCATCCAAAGATTTGGCAATAAACTAATAATTTAGAAGCTTCATCAATATCCAGAAGAAGATGGATTCTTAATGAAGAAACTGTACAAAAGCGATCCTGAAAACCAAAGCGATCCATATCAGATCAGTGGAACAGAATTTTTGTTGGATAAGTTGTACAGTAAATACCATATCTGTAGGACAGGATTACTCTGAGGTATGGCAGGATAAATCTGGGGTATGGCAGGATAGCTCTGAGGTATGGCAGAATAGCTCTGAGGTATGGCAGGATAGCTCTGAGGTATGGCAAGACAACTCTGAGGTATGGCAGGATAGCTCTGAGGTATGGCAGGATAGTTCTGAGGTATGGCAGGATAGCTCTGAGGTATGGCAGGATAGTTCTGAGGTATGGCAGGGTAACTCTGAGGTATGGCAGAATAGCTCTGAGGTATGGCAGGATAACTTTGAGGTATGGCAGGATAGCTCTGAGGTATGGCAGAATAGCTCTGAGGTATGGCAGGATAGCTCTGAGGTATGGCAAGACAACTCTGAGGTATGGCAGGATAGCTCTGAGGTATGGCAGAATAGCTCTGAGGTATGGCAGGATAGCTCTGAGGTATGGCAAGACAACTCTGAGGTATGGCAGGATAGCTCTGAGGTATGGCAGGATAGTTCTGAGGTATGGCAGGATAGCTCTGAGGTATGGCAAGACAACTCTGAGGTATGGCAGGATAGCTCTGAGGTATGGCAGGATAGTTCTGAGGTATGGCAGAATGGCTCTGAGGTATGGCAGAGTAACTCTGAGGTATGGCAGGATAACTATGGCAGGATAGTTCTGAGGTATGGCAGGGTAACTCTGAGGTATGGCAGAATAGCTCTGAGGTATGGCAGGATAGCTCTGAGTCAGGGCAGGATAGCTCTGAGGTATGGCAGGATAGCTCTGAGGTATGGCAGGGTAACTCTGAGGTATGACAGGTTAACTCTGAGAAGAGAATCGCTAATGGAAGTAAATATATCATGAACAAAATAAGCACTCCATAACCACGGATATAGTAGCATGAAAACCATTTCACAGAACAAACCAGGAGTTCTATTCCATTTAAGGCTTCTTTATGAAGCAAATTTATTTTATATTCAATCACATTGTAATTGGTCAAAGAGCAGCAAAGAGGGGAGGAATAAATTTGAATACAATATGCCTGGAAATTTGTGCGTTACCAATCGTTCCAGAAACATTTAATAAAATGTCTGTTCCAGTTCTCTTGAATTGTCTATCACGTAATTTTTCGGAGCTCTTTGCTTTGAGCTCCACCACATTGGCCTCTAGAGAAATATTCCTCACTGAAATTGTTCCAGTATAATCGACTGATCCTACTCCTTTACAGTAGAGCACCAACAAGTGTATAAAGCATATTGTAAATCATGCTAGTGGCTCATAAAAAACAAAGGAACAAATTACTCCTGGAGAACTAGTCAATTAAGATATTATAACTGGAGATATACATGATAATATACCTGATAATCGACTGATCCTACTCCTTTATAGAGCACCAACAAGCATATCGTAAACCATGTTGGTGGCTCATTAAAAAATAGGAAGAAATTATTCCTTGAAAGTTAGTGGCTCAAAAAAAATAAGATGACCTTATACCTTCAGATATACATTAATATTAGAAACTATAGAAGAGCTGTCCGGAAGTTATATATGATCTCTCTATAAAGCGTTGAAATTAGATCAATTATTCCTATCAAATTTTCAAGATATTGGAAGAAAAGTTTAGAAATTCCACATACTCGTATAGGGAATTAATACAAAAATCCAAGGAATGATCTACTCGTATATTGCTACTGCTCAGACCAAAAATGAAGCTCATAAAATCAAAAACCTCAATCTTCTAGAATAGGAAGCAATTAACTACATGTTCCTCCGTTTAGCCAAAGGACCTGCTGCCAATACTTGTCAACCACACCGATCCTGCTCAGACTGGGAATGAGAAGGGAACCCACGCTCACAAAGCAGTACAAAGATTAAAAATAAACTTCATGTAATAACAAAGTACGCACTCGTACATACAAATCAGGTCTGTCATTTGCAATGTGCAAAGGCGTCAAGCATGCCATGGAAGCGAGCTGAAATAAAATGAAATAACACGCGCTCGAATAATTAAAATAATTAAAATCCAGTAAAGTAAACTCAAGATTGAGAAGTCGTCAGTCAATTCAGTCATTTGCACATGTACGCAAACAGACCCATGTAGGCACACACACACGCCCTCATGCACCCATTCTCCGGCGCATACAAATGAAATTTTTAAACACAATACCCGCAGGATATACAACAAGAGCAGCAGCACCATGACAGTGTATGAAACCAATAAAACCGAAATGAAAATTTTGCAAATGAAGTTTCGTGGAAAAACGCCGAGAATTTCTTTTCTCGAATTTCTTGAAATTACCACACGCACGCATACGCCCCTTAAGCCTCCCCCGCCCCACATGCAAAGCCCACAAAACGGGTTTAATGGAGTAGCTGCGGCTGTGGTGGCTGCCTGAGACGGAGGCATCGCAGATAAATGGAAAATCCATGCAAAATGAAAAACTCCCGAGGAAAAAGTCATTTCGCATGTAAAAACGCCGTGGACGCTAGCGGCGGTGTAGCGGAGTAGCGGAGCGCCCATCACGCCCGCCCAACACAGCCGGGCCGAGGCAAGAAGCAGCAACGAAATGATTGACAGCACATAATTAAATTAATTGAGTAATCCTTTGGCATCGCAACACGAACAAACGACGTACACAAGACGAATGGGTTAAATTCCCAAAGGCGGTGGTGTTTGTGTGTGTGTGTGTGTGGCTGTGTGTGTGCTTGTGTGTGTGAGTATTGGGGACCAGGCCAAAGTGGGAATTTCATTTAAAACCGCGGAGCAGCAAGAAAGGAGCAGCGAGTGCACGACAAACAGAAAAATCTTACACAATACAATGTCGCTCAAGGAAAAATTTTTGGCAACTAACGCAGCGCTGAGGCTGCTGTGGTTTCCTGTTGATGTGCGCCTTTGTCTCTGCAAGCCACCGCAATACAAGGTCCTTAAGTTCCCAGCTGAGGAGATATCAAATTCCGTGCAACGCAAATTGAGGCAAGTGCCACACGAAATGCTGTAGCAGACAGCAGCGGCAACAGTCGAAGATGCTGTTGACGGTGGTGACGCTGGTGACGGTGGTGACGGAGGTGGAGTGCTTTTGTTTCCAAGCAGAATTAAAATTAGTAAAAATCTTAAATGAAGTGACGAACAGTAGAGTGCGCCGGGGGTGGGGCGGGCAGGACGTTGGCAGCGCTCACAGCATGACAACAATGACAACGCTTAAAGTGCGCTCTTCGCACTTGCACAACGGAAGAGTAAGGATTAAATTTACAACAGCGACATTTTTGGTGTTAAGTGCTTTTATTTCTGCAGCAACAATGACAGTGATTTTTGAAGGATTTGCGGAATGGAATTAAGGAAACACTTCATTGGCCCAACCAACCCCCGCACAGCGCAATCCAACCTGGGTTGACGGGAACCCAGTGCCAGCAGTTTTAATGAGAAGTGCAGTTTATGAATATGAATGAAACATTAGCCAGAGAAAAACAAGCGAATAGAGGGGAAGGGACTTACACAGTAGTGGAGAGAGACGCATTCATTAACTATTGGCATCTGCTTATGCCAGCACTAGCAGCAGACAGCATTGGCAAACACAAAAATTCCACTGATTAATGCCATTTAGCACACGCCGTAAACAAAAAATTCGTAGGACGAAGAAGAAAAACTGCGCTCCGCGATAGCTGGAGTACATCTTCCTTAAAAGCTTTTAGCTGTATCACGCCCACACCCAAGGCAGCGGCGACACTAGATATACCAAAAATCCTTTCACACTGCTGCACATAATCTCAGCCATCAACAACCGCAAAACAAAATCCGGCAGCTTATTTATTTCGAATGCCTTCAGTCTTTGGGTTTGTTGTTTGCTGTTGTGCATCTTTGCTCTCAAGTACACTAGCAAAAAGTGCCTTCGCACAGCACTGAGCACGGAGCTAGGAGCAGGGAGTATGGAGCGCAGCGAAAAAATGCAAAGGACAAAATCCAAAATCACAGCTGGAGCCTGACAATCTGTGAACCAAACGTAAAGATCCTGCAGAAAAATCCATTTGTATGCTGTTATCCTTTTTAGCTGCCTTCTGTACTCTGGTCGTGGTGTAGGTGTGGTTTCATGTAGTCGGATTGCCAGTTTTGGGTGTGAGTGTGTGCGTAAGTTAATTCGCATTTCGAGCTTTCTTTACTTTGCTTAGTCTCTCCGCTGGATTTCCGTCTGTTCTTGTAATGAGTTGATTATGTTTGGCTTTGACTGCACCGGCAAGGCTGAGCGCCCGGTTTTGTGGTGGCCACTTTTCCTCCTGCCTCCGCTTAAACTGTATTTAAGACGACGGCTTTTTGTACGACTTCGACTTCCCGCACAAAGACTTTTTTAATATTCCGCTGACACTTCCTCGCCTCGCTTTGTTGGGTATGGTTATGGCGCTACGACTGTGGCTCTATAATTACGGCGATGATGAATAACGCGCTGGAGACACTTTTTCCTGCTTTGACTCCGTGCACAAGTCTGCATGTGAATCCGGTGCAAATTTATAATTTTCTTTTACAATTAGTTGACGCTTATTTCTATGCTCAAAATACCCCATGGAAACACTTGCAGCACATGATGGGGGAGTGGTGCTCGCCTACTCAGGAGTTAAATATTTACTCGCTTTGATGAGTTGAATAACATTTTGGGGAAATTATTTTCAGCGACATTCCACGGAATGTTATAGAAAAATTTCATCGGAAAGGAGTGCAGGAAAGCGTCACCATGAAAATTATGCACTGATTCTAGACATTAATATAAGCAGATGACTAGATCTGCTTAATATTCCTGGCATGCATATTCATGAAGACTCGAGTGTTGTGGTGGAGTAAAGGGAGACATGCCTACTACGACTCTTGCCCTTCAGATAAATATATTTCTGAAACTTAACACGATTAAGTTTCTAATAAGAAGAATCATTCTGAAGCATCTCCGAATATGGGCAGACTAGAGTTTGGCATATGACCTCCAATGTCACCAGTACCAGATTTTGGAAAACATGTTGGTTAGCATAGGTAACAAAGGATACTGTTCTATGTGTTCGAATGGTTTCCAATATTTCCTTTTAAACTCTTGTTTTAGTTATGAAATCGGAGACCATATTGAATAATGTATAGTACTGAATTATGTAAAGTTATGAGACTGAATTCTGTAAAGTTATGAGACTGAGTTATGTAAAGTTATGAGACTGAGTTATGTTTGTTATGAGACTAAATTATGTAAAGTTATGAGACTGAGTTATGTAAAGTTATGAGACTGAGTTATGTAAAGTTATGAGACTGAGTTATGTAAAGTTATGAGACTGAGTTATGTTTGTTATGAGACTGAATTATGTAAAGTTATGAGACTGAATTCTGTAAAGTTATGAGACTGAGTTATGTTTGTTATGAGACTGAATTATGAAAAGTTATGAGACTGAGTTATGTAAAGTTATGAGACTGAATTATGTAAAGTTATGAGACTGAGTTATGTAAAGTTATGAGACTGAGTTATGTTTGTTATGAGACTGAATTATGTAAAGTTATGAGACTGACTTATGTAAAGTTATGAGACTGAGTTATGTAAAGTTATGAGACTGAGTTATGTAAAGTTATGAGACTGAATTATGTAAAGTTATGAGACTGAATTCTGTAAACTTATGAGACTGAATTATGTGAGAATGAGAACTGGCCATTCAGCTGTCATATCAAAGAGTAAAGAGAGAAACTTTTTGACACCATATCCTAGGCGGGCTTTAAACCCACAACAGGGTTTTACACCTCATACTATAAGGCCAAAGACCACTATACCTTGGAGGCCGGTAATGATTGTCATAGTTGAAACAAGATTTTGTTAAAGTTAGTCAATCATTTTGGGGACGAGTATGCCTCCTCCTGGCATTTTTGAAGGCAGTCACAATGGACATAGATGTCTTCGTCACGTACACGCCTTCCCAACCTAAGCTATCCTAGTCGATCATTTCGTCCTTTACATCGATAACACCAGGAACACAATATCACTCAAGTGACCTCGCCGAGATCTTGGTCCGATCTCGAACTCAAATCCAAGAATTTCTCTAAATTATATTATTAGGTATAGACCACAACCTTCAATTGGGAATTAAGAAATCGACATCCAATCCTTCAGTCCCCAAGTAAGTCACACTTTGAGGTACTTTGCTTCACTAATCTGGCACTGCCTGCCAATATAATGAGAATTTGGTAGACTTTAATGGGTGTGGCCAACTTATATGATTTCTATGTGATAGTCTGATAATAAACCAGAAGTCCTGTTCAATTCTAGGGATATGTCGTCTATTAATTCAGACATTATTATCTGTAGAACATTATTTCAGAGATTATATTCTTTAAAAATCTGTATATAGCCACACCTGCAGAGGTAATGTTGTTTTTCCACAGATCATAAGAAAGTTTGCTGAACTAATCGAAACCATTCAGAGAAATCAACAGAACGTAAATGACTCAACAAACTTAGCCCATGAAGTTGTATGTTTCCCTTCATATCCCTGAAGGTGTTTATTCACACTAAATCGCATGCCTTGCTTTCATTTCATTCCACGACTGCGACTTTGACTTCGCCCCAAACTACAACGCAACGATCCCTTCTGGTGTGTTCACCTGAACTACAAGGAGGAGTGTTATCTTCGTTGTATACTCCACTTTTAATTCCTTTGCTCTCAAGTCATTAAATCCCATTTCTTATTATGCAAGAAAATTATTTATTAGCATGCAAATCAATTGAATTACTGCACAAGTGCCCCTGAGCGCCCAAGCACCCCAACCGTCGATGGGAAAGTTTCCGCTACGCTTAGGCACGGCATTTACGCAGCGGCGTTATCTCGGCGAAATAAGTTTATCTCCAATTGCAAGGAAACTTGTGCGTACTTCAATTAACACCTTCCCGCGTTCGCTTCAACTCGTTTTAATTAGTTTCAATAAATTTGCGATACTGCAAAGCTGGCGAATAACCACGTAATATGATCGATTTGAAAAGCACGAAGTAGCAACATTAGCAAAAACAACAACAACAGAGATAGCAGCAGGAGCAGACACAGAAGTTGAAGTAGAAACAGGAGCGGAGGCTTCATGCATTTTTAATTGCTAGCAATTAAAACTTGAATGGCATATCAGCTCCGTTGAGAACTCGCGGCATTGCGTACTCATATGCGGTGGCATGGATGCACGGATGGTGTCTGCCTGCGTCAGTGCGTGCCACCAGATACTTAAGGTGCGAACGCTTAAGAAACGCATGATTATCATTGGCAAGAGTTTTGCGTGGCAAGCGCCAATCAATGCCGAGCGCCGCAGTTAATTCGCAGTGATTGAGCACACAATGATATTCACCGATGATAAAAGCCCATTACAACTAACTGGGAGTGTTTCTATGAAGCCCTTAAACACCACACCACCACCCGTAAAACGGAGGTCTCATACCAAATCGCAATTATATTTGCTATGTACCTCAGCGATACTGGAAACCTGATTGACAATTACCCGCAGCGCACGCCGTCAACAAGCGTGGGAACTGTACGCGGCGATTGGCGCTGCGGACACGAGTTTTCGGGGCCACTTGGAACGGGGGCATTCAAGGAACACTGAAATGACGCTAATTAAATTCAATTAAAGGGCAATCAAACAACGTCACGCGGCTGTCAAATGCCACCGACCAACTGCCACATGAACGGGAATGGGAGCGGTCACCAGAGCCGCCTGTAGGCTTGTTAAAGGAAAGCACAAACTCGACAACACACACACACACACACACACACACACACACACACACACACATATATATACACTCAGAGGAAAGCGTTTATAATGCAATTATGTAATGTGAGAATACACAATTAAAGTAAAAAAATAACATTTCAGCAATTATTTTTATTTCACTGCTTTTTTCCCTGCCCCTGCCCCTACCACTGCCTCACCCTCGCTATCGCTACATCTTTGAACCACTCTGTCACTCGCTGCCTCTCTGTCTGCCGCACTGTGTGCAGTTGTGAGTGAGTTCGTGTCCTTTTTAGAAGCAATTGACACGCGATAAAATGGAATGAAAAAAACCAAACAACCAGAAAAAAATCAAATAAAAGTTGGTAGTAAAAAAAGGACATGCGAATGACAGAAGTCGTTGTAAACTGTTGGCAACACCCCCGCAGTTAATGTTTTTTTCCACATTTTTTTCCCAACTCGGACAAATCGTGACGTTTGAAATGTTAATGTTGAAAGTTTAACCTGTTGACACTTTAGCAGCAACTGCTCTAAGCGGGTGGTATGCCTACCCAGTTGTTTGAGGGGCGCAATGCAAGAGGGCAGCATTAACTGGTAACAGGTCTCATTTGAAGCATGAGATGATCTGGCACTACCTCACGCTATCCTAGGGACAAATGACAGACGATCAAGCGACTGGGGTGAACAACATAAATCAATCATTGGGAGGTATGGAATACAACCGTTGTCTCTATTTATACTTCAGTGGCAGAAAAAACACTGGTGAAACATGTGAACAACAGAACAGTAACTTAACCGAATGTTAATTAAACCAGCAAAACAAACTGAAAGCGGATTGGACGGACTATTAATATTATTATTATATCTTACACCAGAATTAATTATAATTGCGCGGAGTGGGGGAGTGATGGGGGAATGAGTACTAGCTATTGAGGCCTTCGATGCGAAGAGAAAAGGTTTTTTGGAAAGCAGCATTTTTGAGACCAAGCCCGAGGCAGGATTTGCACCTGGGACCCTCTGAGTTTGAGTGTAGCACGCTTACCACAGAGGGCGACTACGAAACAACTTTCACTGTAAGATTAGTTTATAAACAGGACCCATCCGCATATACTCGTAGGTCAAACCTTGGCAATATCGATTCCATAAAATTCAATGCGGAAATTGACACTTTCTAAGGACGCTTTAGCATATTTTTCAATACTACATGAACGTGGGTGTGGCAGAAGACATGACTCTGAATTAATATTACTGAATTATCAACCTATGATAAAAATTCTCCACGCTTCAAGATACGAATGCAAAATCAAAAATATATTCAAAGGACATTTTGTTGAGAAAAGGTAAACAACATTCCCTTCAATTTTAATAGATTGAAAATAAAAAGGATCTAAGGATAGTCTATCCTATATATGACTATTTTGAAAGTTTCAGTTTACCCTTTTTTGGTAGAAATGAAAATGAATATTCTGTGTAAAAAAATGTGATGGAGTACAGAATGATAGTGATATTTCGTGACAGTTTTTGGATACTTAGGCATGTTTGTTTACTCTCATGATTTGACCCTCAAGTTTCTTATACTTCAGTTCACAATTGTTGCTCCTACCCTACAATTATGCGGAGTGGATACCTACTTGGTTAGTTAGTTAACTAACTATACCTACTTATTCATATTTAAATTTTATAGTTTCGATTGGTGGTAATAAACTCTGTTAAGGATTCAGGTAGCCTCAAAGCGTAGCTTGGCTGGACTAAGCAATTCAATATGCGACCCTTTCTTACACACTATGGTAATGCATACACAGGTAGCTTCTTTACAGGTACTTAGTTAACTAACTATACCTTAGTTAACTAACTATCACATGTAACTTTTATTGTTTCGATTGATGGTAATCAACTCTATTCAGGATTCAAGTAGTCTCAAATGTAGCTTCGCTGGACTAAGCAATTCAATATGGGACCCTTTCTTACACACTATGGTAATGCATATACAGGTAGCTTCTTTACAGGTACTTAGTAAACTAACTATACCTCCTTTTATCATATCTAACTCTTATAGCCTCAAAGCTTCGATTGGTGGTAATCAACTCTGTAAGGATTCAAGTGGTCTCAAAGCGTAGCTTGGCGCTACTAGACAATTCAGTATGAGACCCTTTCCTATACACTATGCTAATACATATTCAGGTAGCTTATCTGCTTTTAATGTCCCCTTGAACCAATGAGCCTTGCTCAAGCGGCTCAGCTAAGCTAACTAACTTCTTGTCCAGCACCACCGCGACTTTTTATTACCGTTTCCATTAGGAATTTGATTAGCAAACTTAAAAGTGTGGAAGGAACTCAATAAAATGTGAAACAATTGCGCTAAAAAAGGCTGCGAAAAAGGAGTTAATTTGCTGCAGAATTTTTTGCTTGCAGGTGGCCACTTGCGGCAGTGGTTGCTGTGGTTATGCAACCCTTTTAGCACATTTTTATATTTATTTATTTTGTTTTTTTCTAAATCCACTGACGAAGTGAATCAAATTGCGGACGCAGCAGCAAGCGCATAATTGCATTTTTATTACTTTAGTTAAAAACAACAACAACAACAACAACAAAAAGAGACGGTAGAGAAGCACCGGGAAAAAGAAAGAATACAGCGGTCTTCACGAGGCCCCAGCGCACAATTTGCATAGAAAATGTGCCAGTTCGGAGTAGGAATATTCATCATCAAAGGTGTAAAAACTTTCAATGAGTTTAATTTTGGTGCGCTTGAATTTTAGCTCACAAATGAGCCCCCAGCACTGGGAAGGGCAAAGGATACGCAACGACAGAAAAGGGTGCTTGGTGGGCTTCAACGTGTCCACGTTTATTAAACGGGTTGTAAATATTTGTAGAAGAAAAAGTTAACGCGAGAGAAAAATCATAAAAACAAACTAACAAGAAAAAACGTTAATCATAAAAAAATGCCATAAAGTCAGCGAAGTAAGCCCAGCTGTGACTGCTGCCTAAGCAACAAAATCCACACTGAAGACGCTACTCCAACGCCCACTGCCCTTAGCTCACTACGCACAGACGACTGCCTCCTGCCGACTGCCGTCAAACCGAGCGCTCAGTGGTCACAGCGGTTCTTACTTTTGAATAATTTTAACCCAAATAAAAAATGATGTGAATTCCTAATTAAGCAAAATAAAAACTGCAGCGAAGCAGGAGAAATTGTACGGGAAACCGAACACGACGGCGACATAAAATAAAAAAAAACGCCAAATACGGAAGACCGGAACTTGAAATCACCGCTTGGAAAACAACCGAGCGCTGAAGATGCCGACTACTTGGCTGCTAAATGCAAATGTCACGTGGGAATTATGCGCCGCATGTGGTCTCAGTGGAGTGACAGACGGTGGAGCGAAGGGGCGCGGTGGGAGAGGGGTGGCCGGGCAGACGAAGAGGCAGACCAAAACAAGGAAGCTCAGCAAGTCAGTCGGAGCGAGTATTTAAGAAAAAGCGTAAGATGGTCCTCACGCTGTAAACGAGTGTCTGTGTGGTGGCCGGCAGTACAATGAACACTCCCACCCAACCACCCACTGCCACATCAACTCAAAATATACAAAATTGACAAATTGATATTTGCATTTAAATTGAAAATTTACATTTGTATGACGCTTGTTGCCTTTTGTGTGCAGCGCATTGCCTCGCTCACACGGAGCGGTGCGGCCCGGCGTGGGCCTTTGTGGTCACAATGGTGTAATTTACTTTAAATACCGTATTTCCACATTTACATTTCCATCATTTTTTTCCTCTGGTCTGGCTTTCTGTGGCCACTCATTTTTATGTGTTCTTTGGAGTTGACGTCACATCGTTTTGTTGACATTCGACATCAATACTGCGCCGCCTGCCGCTTGCGGGGTCCTGTATTGGAGTGGGGTGGGCAATACGTCCGCATATGCTCTGCCTTTGGGAATATTTTCTTATGGAAATTTCGTTGAAAATTCCGAAATTCCTTCATGCTCCAGCAGCGCTCGGTTTTAATGTGGGGTTCTGCAATCGGCCGGGACAATTATGCCAGGCAATAATATTCTTTATTATTATTGTTATTGTCCTTACTTTTTGTTCTCTGCTTTTTCGCTCTGTGCCCAAATTTCATTCCCACTTTTAAAGCGTTGACTTTATTTGAGGAAAACCGTATTTAAAATTAGAAAAATTGTGTTTTGTGTGGAGAAAAAAGTTTTGCACAGTTTTGAGAATTTTGTAAGTTTTCACTTGTGACGTATACGCCGTGACGTTGACAGCGGCGGCAAAGTTTGACACCAAACTTTATGCCCGACACTTTAAAAAGCGGCTGCCAGACAAAACGGGTTACATGCCCCTTAAAGTCTATTTTTTGTTTTGGGCAATTTTGTGCTCTTTTGTAGCAGGAAATATGCCGCAAAAGCGCAAGTTAAAAAGTTTAAAGGCGTAATGCACGAGGGAGCGGGAGAAAGTTTTTTGTTAACAAAGTCGGCAAAGTTTTGAATAATTTTACTTGTGCTGCTGCTCGCGTACACGTCTTGAAGAAGCGGCTGCCGCGCTAGAAACATAACTTTTGCCACAAAACCCAAAGAACCTAGATCGCAAACATTTCTTTTCCTGAACTTTATTTTTAATGTTCTTTTTTGCTCTTTGTTTTTGCATTTGTTTTTGGGGGGCGAAACTTTAATAAGACAAAAGTCGTTGACACCACCGGCAAACACAAAAATAATCAATAATTAAGCGCTTAAATTACGGTATTAAAATTCGCACTACTTCAAGTTCAAATTCTGCAGCCAACCACGTGATTGGGGGCGCTCTCATCTTCGGGAGAGTCGTAAGTTTCTGGTCCGTCGGTAAGTGAAGTGATTGATGAACGCTGCATAATTTATGAGCCCAACGCGAATTTATCACAAGTGTGGTACTCCCTTTTTGGGCTAACGAGACGAATGGACGAGCTTGAAGGGTTTGAAACGCTGAGGTGATACAGCATCCCAGGTGAAGAGTGTCTGCTGCAATTCTGACAACCCTTAGTAAGGAACAGGCATAACAGAAAACGGCTCTGAGCATATCAGGATAAATAAAAGTATTCTCATGTAAGAAGGCTCTGAACATATCAGGATAAATAAACGTATTCCCTTGTAAGAAAGAATAAACTGTCCAGCATTGGTGGCAAATTTTTGCGGTTGCTTTCTTAAACTGTAAATTTGATATTAATCTGAACTCAGCCTGGAATGATGACTTTGTTCCTTTTGGATTGATACTCGCATGACCAGTGATGGCAAGTGTATGAAGGAACAGGCAGTTCGCCATTTACTGAAGGTGGTGATACCACTACTTTACATGGACTGACCTGGGCATTTAAAATTTGCTCTACTCTGACCCAAACCTGAAATAATAATGTCGCTTCAGGCCTGTTGAGCACTCTTGGCCTATTGCTGTCATATCTTGAGCAAACCAAAGTATGCAGAGACATTGGAACCAGTGTAACCAATGTGCCGGCGTTCCTCCTTTTGTTTTATTCATTTTGTCCATCAAGCAACATTGAGAGGAGATCTAAGTAGGTGAGAGTGAAAATACCCCACTAGAAGGCTCAAAGTTTGAGCCGTCATTATTTATTTCGTATTGAAGAAATCTTTTGAAGTCACACTTGGGTAAATCACCGAGTCCAGTTTGGTTTTCGGATAATTCCAGCACTTTGTTATACAGGCAACATATTCAAGCATCTATTCCTATAAAACTAGAGACTAAGAATGATAGAGTACAGTAAAAGGATCTGAATTCAGGACATGTAACATTTAAGCACTGTGACGAAATGGCTTGCGAAAACCTATTTTAATTTGGGAGCTTTTTGATGAAAGAACACAAGGGACAATTGGCGCTGGGATCAGTAAATGTAGGAATGCAACCAACAATTGATACTCCAGTGTCATAATGAAACCAATGCAGTTATTATTTCACACTGGGATTAGAAAATAGAAAGTGAAAAATGAGACAATTGCCTAAATGACGGAATACTTACAGAACCCGGACAACACAGGACACTCGCAAAGAGTTCAGAACATAAAAAGAATCATTGGGATAGTTGAATATTTCAAAGGAAGCCATTGAAGTCATGTTGGAAGCATTGTTCGGACACCTTTCAAGCAAATCCTGCCACGGGCTTGGTTTCCAAAAATGCTTCTTTCTATAAAATCCTTTTTTCTGGAGTAGCCAAAACTTAAAAACTACTCCTTTATAAATGTACTTTTAGTTTGGGAAACTTCAGACAACTTTTCCATTCACGTAAGAACAACTTTTCCAAAATGTAAGAAATGATGTTTCATAAAATGTATGTCCTTTTCTCTTCGAGTCGAAGGAGTCTGTAGCTAGTATTCATTCCCTCAATACCTTGCACCCATAATTAGTGATGGTGGAAGATATAATAATAATAATAAAATTTTTTTATTTATGTTATTAATAAAATAATTAAAAATGGAACACTAATTATAGAACAGCAAAATAATAAACAAACAAATCTGGATATAAATGAAATTGATATCAAGGCTACTTCAGTGCAGTGATGAAAATGATACATTGAAACAAACAATATCCAAATATTCAGCCTCAGAGCATTTCTGAGCGATGAACCTTTTTGTAGTTAGCCGCAGAAAGGAACAAATTACATTTCATATTTGATACGTCAGACTTCATGTGGGACGCCCTTGCTTTGAAGGACTAGAAGAGGTCGCACAATTAGACACAGTTTCGCTCTTAAGATTTGCTAAGAGCATCTCTCTGTTTAACGATTTATACCACAGCTCCTAAATGGACATCCATCTGGCACCGCAAAGGACCTTGCTTGTATATGTGTCGCCTTGATGGCCAGCCAGTTTGACCTAACCCAACCTAAGTCAGACTTCGGAGACATGTAGGTCAGGTTAGGTTAGGTTAACGTGGCAGCCGGTCTAAGGACCAGCTCACTCAGACCACCATGGCTCCATTGTGATACTACCGCGCAACAACGGACTTCCGATTCACTCGTCTAACCAAAGCCATGTAAAAACCAGGACTGCTCCAATTTCCCTCTTGAATTATCTCATATTTTAATGCAAAACCTGTGGATCGACCAAAGACAATCAAGACCACGGCTCACAGCTGACAGAATTCGTTCACAGACTCTCGCTGAAAGTCCGCGTACTTTCTTATTCTTAAAAGATCACTTCTTCCACCGAAATAACGAAAAGAAGCTCTACAATTGCCTCCGCACAGTACCCGAAAGTGAATGCTTCAGTTCCAAATACACTGCAAGTGCCACCTTGTGACCAGCCTATGCCTGCAGTCCCTTCAGATACCTCTAAATCGACGCTTACACGAGTGTTTGCAGGGCAAATCGCACAAGTCGTAAATATTAATAAGAAACGTCTGATTTGACATGCTCGCACAACCACTCACAAACCTTCAACATATTCATAAATTTTTCTGTTTATTTAAACACAAAAAAGGGTTACCAATGCAAAACAATGCGCCACTCCCACCGCCAGGACAAATACTCACACAACAACAACTACAGAAACAAACAGAGAAATTCCAATGGCAAGCAATTTCATGAATTTCTTGGGATATGCCCAAGTGAACGCGTAAAGGAGGAATATGTCCATATGCATATTAGTGTGCGTTTACTTGGGCGTGCGTGTGTGTGTGGATGTGCTGGTTTGCCGGCGGGGCTTTGCTGGTAATGGTGATAAAATATGCAGTAAATTTGCGCATATGAAAGGGCCAAAAAAATATCATAAAAAACGCAAATTCGGTCCTTGCAAATCTCCGCGCCGCTCCTTGGCCACATGAATATGAAAATAAATGGGCTCGCAGCATGAAACTGATTGATTCTATGGATTTCAATAGCCGCAGTTTATTTGTCCGTGCGGCTGGAACTGTGGCCAGCGCGGCTTGGGCAGTCATGTGTGAGCGCCCTTCCATGTGTGTGTGTGTCGCAATAGAATAACAAATTCAATTTTCATACATTAAACTTTACAGTCGAGTTCTGCCGCTTTCTTTACAATCTCATTTTTTATTTGTGCTCAGCTTTCCTTTTTTTGCTGGTGCCCCTTCGTGCCACTGCCCACATGCGTAAATTATATTTCCGGACACTGAGGCTATAAAATTTCCACACCCACCCGCAAACACCCGCACATGCGAATATGAATGCGCAAATTGTCACGCATGTTTTCGCAATGAAATACATAAATATAAAAATAACAATGAATTTTATTTCACGAGAACTGTGAGCAAAACATGCCGAACATACAATTTGCAATTTGCATAATATTCAATTTAAATTTGTTCCTTCTGCACAACAACACCGACACAAAGCGACAGAAGCGAAATAAATAAAATCACTGAAAAGGCACTTCCAAGTTTGGACACGGCCCATTGAATTCCTCGAAGAAAGCGAATGTTTCTGCTGTGAATGCGAATTCTTATTTCGCAGACAGTTGACGTAGTAATAAGTTATGGGGAAATATAACTTGAAGACTCACTATGTGAGTGAGTAGGAGGAGCGACAGGAGAGCATGACTAAGGAACACAAGAGTAAAGTATCAAATAAACAACAATTCCACACCATCATTAAGCAACATGGTCATTATCCAGGATATTTTTAGTAGTGTCCTCAGTCGTTTAGAACCTGGCGTCAGAAAGTTGCGTTTAACATATACGAGTGCTACAAGAATATTTTATCCTTCATTAGCAATAATATTGAGGAAAGCATGTTCAAGAGCATAGTCAGCATGTTCCTGTTTATTACATGACAAGTCGTCAAGTTTCTCTTTATTACATGGCCTTAGTCAATAGTTGCTTGCTTAGTCTCCTAATCATACGAGTAGTTTACAATTTTTAAATAGAACATTATCACTTCAAGGATGCACACAAAAGACACATGTGTTTTGGAGAATATATCTTAGATATGAGCAAGATCCCTCATCTTGATTCTTCCAAAATATATTAATTCCTGTCGGAAATTAGCCTGACAGAAGATTTATAGATGAGACTATCTTCATATTTCAAATAAATAGGGGCATCACAATAGATCTTTCAGGTCGGAGTGTATAACACCCTTAAATATATCTATCTATCTATCACTTCAAGGACCATATTCAGCTCTTGTTTAGCAGTTGACTCTGTTTGCTTACGTACACTTCTAGAATGATCCTTCATCATGAATTTTTATGAAATATCAAATCATTTTCATCACCATTATCATCATAGTCAGGTTTAGTGGATGACCTTTTCTGAACTCTCCAGTACTGATAGTCAATCACTATAAATATCTATAAGCAACTGCATTTACTCCCACACAATTTTGTCAATAATTGTGTGACAACATCCTGAATTACGAACATTTCATCAACATGTCATCACCTTCTCACCTTATCATCGCTAAAATTTCCAAACATATTCTATGAAACGAGTCTTTAATTATGAAGGTTTGTTCTTCCTCATCATAATCCACTTCATTTTCACTACAAGCATCGTCATGTTCCTCTTTGATTCTTACTTATATATCCTCAAAGAAAGAGTTATCGTCATGTTCCTCTTTGATTCCTACTTATATATCCTCCAAAGAAAGAGTTATCGTCATGTTCCTCTTTGATTCTTACTTATATATCCTGCAAAGAAAGAGTTATCGTCATGTTCCTCTTTGATTCTTACTTATATATCCTGCAAAGGAAGAGTTTTTCATATCACACCGAAGCTTATGCGATACCAACATTTCTCATATAATTATCATGGACATCATTAGCAAGTCTCTGATTAGTATCTGGTCTTATACAATAGATACCTTGGATCCTCATTGAAATGAATCAATTTTTATTCCCCTGTTTTACATCCATAACCATATCCATATTTTATAACCGTTTATTTTATATCCATACTTGAGTATTTTATTCTCATTACTACTATCAGCGTTCCCGTCTTTAAGGAGTGGCTTCAGTCAGTACTTACCTACACTCTCACTCACTAGTATCAAATGTGCATAACCATTTAATCAACAACATCGTTCTGTTCAGTGTTCCGGTGTAGTATGAGTACTCATACGTAGTTAATGTTATCCTAGCCATCATAGAATAATATTATTGCACAATCAACTTGTACGCAAGAGCATTGTCCTTACCTTTGGATAGGCCGAACATCAGGTTCTATCGTTCCTCCTTTACTGTGTTGCGTCTGTATTTAAGATCCATTTTATGTATATCACAGAATCACCGATGATCTATATGCATTCAACATACTCATAATCATTGCAGTAGAATCACTTTCAGCAATACCATCAGGCAACACGTTTTTGTATTACCTGATTTTAAGAATTGATTGATCTCGACTTGTGTACTAGAAACTTCCACACTAGCTCTAACAATGATTTCCTGCCTCCCTCACATTCTTAGTGACATCAACGCCTTATCAGTAATCCTCTATAAGTCATGATTACGAACACTCTACTTATCTGAAAGATAAGGAAGTCTGACTGGGGATATTCGGAAGCGTATTGAGAACTCATTGTTAGATGTTTCGAATGATCGTACGATGACCTTATAAGTAAGTTTAGTGGGTGAGATTTTATTTCACTCTTCAAACAGGCAGAAATTTATAAGCTTTCTTGGTGCATGGCCATGGCAAATGAAATGTCTGCAGAAGCGATATTTTTATTATATTTCGGAAGTCAGTGATCTCAATAAAACGAGTTGGATGTCATCGCTATCTTCTACCGAAAACCTCGGAGCCTTTTCTACAACGTTTTTGATAAAGAAAGCTTTCGTCTTCATTGTATTTACAATCATTCTCTAATTAGAGTATGTTTGAGTTACTTCTGAACTACAATATGGCAACTGCAGTACCTCCTGTGATGAAGAAAGGTATTGATCCACTTAATCCTGCTTCAAGAGATGGAAACCCAAAAATTCGTAACTACACTACCCATTATATGGCATTATTAGAAGCAAACCCTGTCACAATTTTCGACTCTGGTCCTATTGGGTGAACCCCACGTAGCTCCTAGGTACCTGACTTTATTTATACCACTGCGATTTCCATCAGAGCTGGGGAGGCCGCCCTTGCATGCCGCTGATATGCAGTACAAATAAATGCCGCAAATTGTGTCTATCATCGGCGAAATGAAACGCGGTTGCAGAAGTGGCAGCGATAGCGACAGCGGCGCTGTTTATAGCGTGACATTAAAAATTAGTGGCAGAAATTTGGAGCGACCGACTTTTAATGAAGCCACCGCCGTCGGTGCACACAGTCGGCGGCGTTGGCAGGACTAATGGGACCAGTTGGTGCCGGGAACGAAGCAAATCACTCGCTGATTTTGGTAGGCGATAGCAGTGCGGTGCAGTCAGCGGCGAAGACACAAACTCAAAAATTGTTTAAATAAAATGCATGTAATTTGATTAAAGCAGGATATGCACAGGTATAGCAACAAAACGCTTTAAGTAGACTGCAATGATTTTGCTCCGCACGTGTGTGTGTGTGTATGTGTGTTTGGCTACAAACGAAAAAAGGGTTAATCGACTTACTTCACTTGGCCAACGCTCAAGCCACCAGCGCACCAAGCAGCCCGCCAGCAAACGTCATGGATTGCATGTTGTCACGTTATAAAAGCCGCTGATCCCTGCAAAGTGTCCTGCGCTCAGTTGCGATTGTGGCAGGCGGCACGCGCTTTTGCCATGCAATCGCACACAAAAGGCACTTCCTTAAGGCCGTAGTGGCAGTTGCTTTGACTTGGGCGACCCAGAACCAGAGCCCAGAACCCTGCTCTAGTGCTTTGTGTCGTCAATAAATCTTCAACCCTTTCGAACTTGTTGTGGGATTGAGTGAGCCTGCTTGCATGTGGGGGAAGGACGCGTGCTTCTTTATTTTAAGTTGCTGCTTTCTTAGTTTTTGTGTGATATTTTTTTGTTTGTTATATTTTTTATGTGCTTCCTCCGGTTGCGGAAGCGGAAACGAAATGCCGACAGAGTTATAATCGATTAATTCGATTTAGATTGAAGTTATAGCCTTTGAAACACGTTTCGCTACAACATGCATCACGTTATTATTTATTGATATTTTGTTACGGGGCTTTGTTGTTGTGTCAATTCTCGTGTTTAATGTTCGTCTAGTTTGGGTGGCAGTCGCAGCAGCGGGAGTAGGGACGAAGGAATAGTGTGGATAGTACTCTGGTGAATGCATGGGAAATCCAACCCGAAAAGTTGCTACCAATTGGCATTGAACTTAAAGCAGTTCTCATAAAATTTGCTTTCCTTAAAGGTCATTTGTGAGTTTCTTTCTTGTTGAATACTGGAAACACCTCTCTATAATAGAAGTACAAAATTATTCTGCTTTGCCAGACACAAGACGAAATGGCGCCAGGATACGTAATATTGGGTTAGATTGTTCAAGACAATGTGACATAATGACATAAAGAAGTTTAGTATATACCATAATCGCTGACTAAACATGTTTTAAAACATAGGACGATCTATACGCAGGATTTTCAAACAATATGCGATCTGTATCGGGGAACTAAGAATCGAAGATCTTTAGTTGATTGCATTTCTCAGGTTGTTTTCTTCAAATTATTACTATAGTTTAGGTATTATGAATAATTAAGATACGAGTATTCGGAAACGAAAATCAAGGTTTAGTCTTATTGCTTGAGCTTATATTGATATTGAGTATCCTGGGTCCTCATGTGCAGTCAAAGTGGTCTGGAAAATGATTGTACACTTCGAACGATTTTCCACCAGACTGTTTATTTTACTTCTTTGTAGACTAAATAACAAATTCAATTACAAATTTCAATAACAAATTCAATGAGAAGAAAGCACCATGAATTATTATGACGTTTATATTTGTCTCCACTCGATGATGTTTGAGTTGTTTATATATAAAAAATAAAATATAACAACCAAATGCATTCTATAATATTATTATTATTTTTATTATTATATCTTACACCATAATTAATTATGAGTGCAAGGTTTTGGGGGAATGAGTACTAGCTACAGAAGCTTTCGATTCGAAGAGAAAAGGATTTGAACCTGCGACCCTCGGGGTGTTAGTCTAGCACGCTAACCACTAGACCACAGAGGGCGGCCCTTATTCTATAATATAAACCAGTAAGTAACTGAAAAGTTGTCACCTTAGTGGTTACACAAATTACAAATTATCTGGGAAACTGTGGAAATGCTCTTGAGAGATAGCATAATGATAATAAAGTCCACTTCACTGGGTATTAGTTCATAAAGGCTTTGAAGAGGAGTCGAACACAAACATGCTCCTCGAAAGGGGATATTTAAAAACAGCGATTAAAGCTACATCAGTAAAGTAAAGTTACACCTCTCATAAACACACATACCCAAAATTAGTTGAGATTATTACAGTAAAATATGATCTCTAAAGGACTATGAAAGAATTCAATTAAGTTTCAAAGGAGTTGAATAAGTTTTCTATACTAATTGAATCAAAATATTGACAGTGAATAGTCCTTCATGCAAATCCGAGGTAATAACGCAACCTCCCTCTTGTCCTTTTACAAAGCAGGCAGCACACAAATTAAAAGCACAATATAACCCTGTACAATTTACAGCATTCAATAGGAAAAGATTGCTTATTTTCGCACTATCTCTGAGAGACTCACTATATTACCAGTAGACTCACTGTAAGTTGGCATGTAAGAGATAACGAAAATCACGGTGCCAGAGCGGTACTCGTATATGGAATCCCAGAAGCCTGAACATAAACTTAAACTGAATTCTCTTTACATTAATCTCCCAAGTGTGCCAATGAAACATTTCTGCTGAGGCAGATAAAAAACGTTCTACGAACTAATGCCGGAAACAAATAGATTTAAACCCTCCCTAGGATCAGGAACTAACATAAAAGGAAAGCCTAAACATTTGGCTAAATTTAAGGTCCATATTCCGAACTCAACAAATGGATCTTGTACTCATATCCTTTGAATGTTTATGCTGCTTATTTCTCTAATGCCAATGCCAATTTCTCAAAGATCTCCAGTACTTAAACCGTTTCCCCACACGATGTTTGCACTAAAAAGTGCTTCACCGCTTACTTTAAAGTGTTTCAAAATTGCTTGCCAAACACTTTAATCCAAATTTAATTGAATCAGTGGCACAATGTGCACAACATTCAGTTGGGTAAATGGCATTTAATGTGGAGCCGCATGTCGAGGTGCTCACTGCAGCCCCAGCAACGGAATTTAATTTGCATCCAATTTTTATGCTTTCATTAAAATATTCGACACTGCTGCACGGCCCGTTGCACAGCGTGCAGCTCCTTGACTCAGGTGAAATGACATTAATCCTGTGCAGCGTGCACTTCGGCGTGTATATTTTTCACAAACGCTTATTTATTAATTAAAATTATTTCAGAAAAATTCCAAAAGAAAACAAGCACACTTTGATGGATTTCAAAAGGTACGAGCAGGAATACGCTGAGGCTGATTTATATGGTAAATAAGGAGCACTAAACGACTACATGCAAGTATACACGAGCGCTTATGTGCTCGCCCTCATATATACCACATACCCCCCACACACACACTCGCACACACATGGACACAGTAATATTCATGTGCCTGGAAAATGCACTTCTGTTGTGGGCCTTCCACTGGAAGCCGTTGGAGGCGTTGATTTTCAATTGCTTGCGAGAAGGACACCTACATTTTTTGTATGCCTTCTGCTAAGGCAACCAGCGATGGGAAGTCCTTCGTAGGACTCAATTGTGTAAGGACATGCGCACGGCAGCTCTGCTTCGGAGTATTGTTCAACAGCAGCGCCTTTTATGTGCTCCTTCAGCACAAAGCGAACTTTCTGTGTGTGTTTCCGATTTCGGAGAGTTTTCTGTCAGTGTCTGCTGGCATGCGATGCGAGGAGTACGTTGCGCTACCGTCCATGATCAGAGGTAAATAAGCTCGTGAATATTCTGATGTTTGTGTGCTTTACGTAAATAAATGGACGTCGTTTTATTCATGTTACAAATTTTTATTAATTTTTTTTGAATCAAAGGGAAAAATTAAATAATTAAATTTTTATTTGTTAGAAATTATAAACAAAAATGTTGATTTATTCGTTCACCCGAAATAAGAACTGCAATGATAATTGTTGTAATCAAATCTGAAGTCTCAACTCGACTAACATTTAAATTAACAAATTTGAAATGCGTGATATTTTAAATACCGAAGATACTGCACTAATCCTGGGTATCCTTAAAGAGTGCTCAATGCACAATTTTGTAGCACGCAAAGTTCAGTTCTCCGGACATTTTTATGTACTTAAAAGTAATGCCGAATAGTGACAATCACAGTCACTTAATAATTTACTTTCAACAGTTTGCCCCTTGCCCGACACTGCGCCCTAAAAGATATTTAGTGGCGCAGTCACTTAATATGCTCAAACTCCATGTCTCTAAAGTGTCAGTACAGAGGCTACTTCTGCAGCAAAGTAACAAATTGGTATATTAAACATTTATGCCGCTCAAAAGGTGATGCTATTAGATCATAAAACTGAATCGGCGACAATATTCATATTCGATATACAACTCCTTATAAAAAACCCCTGTAAACTTTACTAGGTAATCAGTCCTTCACTAAATTAAATACTACTAAATTTATAAACCTCCCATCTATTCTGGAGCAAAAGTCAAGTTCTGGTTTGTAATTGTTCAGAACAGCATCTTTGGGAAGTTGCAAATACAGTTCCCATCAGAATGGGAACAACCACGATTGAATTCACTGTACCAGCGATATACTATGGTTTTTGATGGTGCTTTATCGCCATACAAAGAACTGAGTTCATCGACACATTCTTGTTGAGATAATCCACGTGGAAAGTTGTGAAAAATAATGCAACGAAAACCTTCTCTTGAAATTTCCATTTTTTGGCCAAATTGATTTTCTTAACTCACTGTAAACAAGACAAATAGCACTTGTACATCAACACGTTGTGAGTACGTTTATGGACAAAAATGTCAAACTTTATTATGGTGTTGCCAGATTTTAGCTATTGACATTAGTGTTGCCAGTTCCCTAAATATAAATTGTATTAGATATTACAGCTAATCCATCTATCATCCAATCCAGACAAACACTAAAAAATCCATTAATGGTGGTTGTAATGCTCTTTACCAGACATTAAACTATGATGTGCACATTTTCGAGTTATATGTGGTGGTTTTTATCAAGACTTTATTGGACCCCAATTGTACAAAACTACAAAAATGCAAAATATATATTTGGAACATGAATAGAAGATATACCCCCGCAATAAATTATACGTTATCACAGACAATACATAAATATAGAGAATCCTTCTCTTGACTTTGTGGACTTATAAGTTTAATATAAGTCTAATATTGTAGCAAGTTTATTCTCTGAAAATATATTCACGTTCCAATATGGAATGGTACAATATGACAGAGCTACAAGTATTTGGACTCAGTGACATTTCATCAAGCATTATCATTGCTTCTTGAACCTTTCTTGAAGGTAGAGTGAATTTATATGGAAGTGGATTGGACTGAAAATTATGAGTTCATGCTTAATTTTGATAGGATATCGTAGAAATATTACAAAAACATGAATTTCATAGCAATGCAAAGCAACACTTTAACTAATTTGACCCGAAAAGGTCCCTACTATCAATGAAGAGCTTCTTTGATAATTTAGAAAAATACATTAAAATCGCTCGGCTTCGGTTAAAATACTACACAACAAGGATAAGACATAAGTTTGGGACCACATGAAATGGATCAAATTAGGTCCTGGATAAACGCTTTATATATGGACAACTGAAATTTAAAGGATCCTTAAAGGATCTAAATCCTGTAATAATAATAAATATGGAATCATTGGTCCATTTGAGGTACTTATAAGCAGATATACGTTGAATTTGAGGTACTCTACATTAAAAATTATTAATTTGATTTTTTTGAATCTTACGATTTGAAAGAAATATCAATCGCAAGTTCAAATCCTGCCCCGGGCTTGGTCTCAAACATGTTTTTTTTATAAATCTCTTCGTCTGCGAGTCGAAAGCCTCGAGTAGCTACTACGCATTCACTGACCCCTTGCAGTCCTCACTAATTATGATGTAAAATTTATAATAAACATAATAACATAAAAAATAGGCACAAAATTGATTTATTGACATGCCAATGAATATCACTTGTCAATTCATTCAATCAATTTGTTATGCCAATGAATTTCAAATGGAAATCAATTAATTTCAGTTTATATGAAGTTGGTTCTTACAATTTCTGAACCGTCATTTCTTGATTGTAAATGGAAAAGTTGTCTGAAGTTTCCCAAACTAAATGTACATTTATAAAGTGGTAGTTTTTAAGTTTTGGCTACTCCAGAGCAAAGCACTTTTCTACTGCAAACAGAATCTATTGAAGTGCACCGCACCATTTTCTCTACAATTAGTATATAAACAGGACTTCATCCTTGACTAGTATATACATTTAGTTCATTCGTCTCAACAATTCAACGCCTTAAGCAACTGAGAGAGTGTTGATTGTGGTAAAACCAATTAACCATAGGATAACATATTTTTATATAAAACATTGTCTGACTAAGGAAAAACTTAATACCGGAAAGGAAAAAGTTCAAAATATGCAATATTTTCATAAAAGTTGTTTGACTTAGAAAAAACTGAACACCTTTAAAGAAGAAGAAGTTAAAAGTATTTGAAATATTTGTATAGTGGATATAAATTGAGAGTTTTTTAGCATAATACCTATTTAGACCTCCAGACATATTAAAGATGCCTTCCATCTGGGTTCAGTATACTCGTACACATCGGTATTTATCAGATCTTACGTAAGTAATTTTTGGTAAATTGGTTCTGCTAATAATTCAATCACTGGATTGTATAAATTTTATTTAAGTACTTAGCTGTAAAATCAGTCTAGTCAGTTAATCTGCAGTCAGTCTACAGA
Source organism: Clusia tigrina (assembly GCA_920105625.2). Classification (NCBI taxonomy): domain Eukaryota; kingdom Metazoa; phylum Arthropoda; class Insecta; order Diptera; family Clusiidae; genus Clusia; species Clusia tigrina. The sequence goes on from OV050033.1 coordinate 178,277,169, forward strand.
CCAACTCACTCAGAGCCCAAGGGTCCATTGCGATACCACCGCATAACACTGCACCTCTACTTTTACTCGTGAAACCCTAATAAAGCACAGGATTTGTTTGACCTTCTCGCCGAACACTTGAGAACTAAAAGCGTATTTGCCTAAAGAGCCCTCTCTGCTCCTAGCTAGAGCCGGACACCTACAATAGAGATGTTCCACAGTATCCTCGTCTTCTTCATCTCCACAGCTACTGCAGTATTCATGAGAGAATACTCCTTGCCTGAGAGCATGTCTGCCGAATAGCCAATGACCAGTTATACAAGCCACGACCTTAGCGTTATATTCTCTCCACAGGCCAAGCAAGTCTCTCGATTTTTGCCTATCAAGTTCCGGCCACATTATCATAGTCGTTTAGCGAGTGCCTTCGTCTGCTCAGGACCTATTGGCCTCACGCACGACCTTATCTTTCAACATTACTTGTGGCAGGTGGCAATTGGTATTCCCACCTTGCATCTGTCCGTACACAGAGGAAGGTTGGTATTCCGTCTGGAGAGTTCATCATCTCTATATATCGCTTCAATATCCCTATGTCCCAGAACCCATATTAGGCGTGCTCTGAAAATGCTGCTTATATCATTTTGGGCTACCAAGCAGTCCTGGGCAACCTCTGATTTCAGTGGCTCGGAGTTCATTGACTTGATGGCCGCCTGTTCGAGTGGACATTTATAATGTTTTTGTTATGGCATGTCTACTTAAATAGACGGATGCCATTAGGGCTGTAAAGCAGATACAATTACTATAATACTAGAATAATAGACTACAATTCAATTCAGTAAAATAATAATAAAATTTAGTTTAACAACATGTAAAGAAATCCCGATGTTTATCTGAAACACTCTTGCTAATTCTGCTTCCAAGTTGTAACTGGAGATACTCTTCATGAAGCATCTTCTTTTTACTTATTTTAGCTACTTTGGAGGTCATTCTCATACACTGCAAAACTAAATCCATAGAGCAAAATTTATAGTATTATTTGGAACACGCTTCTGGAACACGTTTCTGGAACACGTTTCTGGAACACGTTTCTGGATTACGTTTCTAAAACACGTTTCTGGAACACGTTTCTAGAACACGTTTCTGGAACACGTTTCTGGAACACGTTTCTGGAACACGTTTCTGGATTACGTTTCTAAAACACGTTTCTGGAACACGTTTCTGGAACACGTTTCTGGATTACGTTTCTAGAACACGCTTCTGGAACACGTTTCTGGAACAAGTTTTTGGATTACGTTTCTAGAACACGTTTCTGGAACACGTTTCTGGAACACGTTTCTGGAACAAGTTTCTGGAACACGTTTCTAGAACACGTTTCTGGAACACGTTTCTAGAACACGTTTCTGGAACACGTTTCTGGAACACGTTTCTGGAACACGTTTCTGGATTACGTTTCTAAAACACGTTTCTGGAACACGTTTCTGGAACACGTTTCTGGATTACGTTTCTAGAACACGTTTCTGGAACACGTTTCTGGAACACGTTTCTGGATTACGTTTCTAAAACACGTTTCTGGAACACGTTTCTGGAACAAGTTTCTGGATTACATTTCTAGAACACGTTTCTGGAACACGCTTCTGGAACAAGTTTCTGGATTACGTTTCTAGAACACGTTTCTGGAACACGTTTCTAGAACACGTTTCTGGAACACGTTTCTGGAACACGTTTCTGGAACACGTTTCTGGAACACGTTTCTGGAACACGTTTCTGGAACTCGTTTCTGGAACAAGTTTCTGGAACACGTTTCTAGAACACGTTTCTGGAACACGTTTCTAGAACACGTTTCTGGAACACGTTTCTGGATTACGTTTCTAAAACACGTTTCTGGAACACGTTTCTGGAACAAGTTTCTGGAACACGTTTCTGGAACACGTTTCTGGAACACGTTGCTGGAACTCGTTTCTGGAACACGTTTCTGGATTACGTTTCTAAAACACGTTTCTGGAACACGTTTCTAGAACACGTTTCTGGAACACGTTTCTGGAACACGTTTCTGGAACACGTTTCTGGATTACGTTTCTAAAACACGTTTCTGGAACACGTTTCTGGATTACGTTTCTAAAACACGTTTCTGGAACACGTTTCTGGAACAAGTTTCTGGATTACGTTTCTAAAACACGTTTCTGGAACACGTTTCTGGAACAAGTTTGTGGATTACGTTTCTAGAACACGTTTCTGGAACAGGCTTCTGGAACAAGTTTCTGGATTACGTTTCTAGAACACGTTTCTGGAACACGTTTCTGGAACACGTTTCTGGAACTCGTTTCTGGAACAAGTTTCTGGATTACGTTTCTAAAACACGTTTCTGGAACACGTTTCTGGAACAAGTTTGTGGATTACGTTTCTAGAACACGTTTCTGGAACAGGCTTCTGGAACAAGTTTCTGGATTACGTTTCTAGAACACGTTTCTGGAACACGTTTCTGGAACACGTTTCTGGATTACGTTTCTAGAACACGCTTCTGGAACACGTTTCTGGAACACGTTTCTGGAACACGTTGCTGGAACTCGTTTCTGGAACACGTTTCTGGATTACGTTTCTAAAACACGTTTCTGGAACACGTTTCTAGAACACGTTTCTGGAACACGTTTCTGGAACACGTTTCTGGAACACGTTTCTGGATTACGTTTCTAAAACACGTTTCTGGAACACGTTTCTGGAACACGTTTCTGGAACACGTTTCTGGAACACATTGCCCTTTAATAATGCCTTTCCATTCATGACTTGTTACTAATAACTTATAATACGTAATATTTATTCATGTACGATATCGCGACAGTATATTCAAGATTTTTCAAGAGCATGTTCTGTATGTATTCCTGTTGCTAGTTCCTACACATCCTTTAAAATTAAGGTTGAAGGACTCATGCCCACCACAAGTAAGTGTTACTCCTGCCTCTTAAGCGCGAAATCCATCGAAATTTTGGTTCAACTGTTCAGAAAATCATTCAGGAGTCTTCGGTAATGTAAAGAGGTAATTAAAAATAATTCATCGATGGTGTCATGAAGTCCTTCACTTCTCATGTGTTGCTTGCTAACTTGCCCCCAACACTTCCCTCAATAGTATTACAAATTTGACATGTAAACATATTGTAAATTTATTGTACTTTATACATTACGTAGCTTTCAAGAACAATGACAAGGACAAAACAAAAGCCAGAAAATGAAGGGAAAGTCACATTTTTCGCTGGCATTGAAATTAATTTCATCTGACGTGAAGTGACATTTTGCGATTTTGTACATTTTTCCTCTTTAAAATCGTACGAAAATAATTAAAAATTCCCCAACGTAACAAAATCGGCGCAATTTAAAGCGAAAACTTGTCCAAATCAAAGCTAATTGCCAGAGCATGAAGTATTGTGCGTACACTTGTACAGCCCATCACCAGCCCCTCCACCCTTGAATGAATCAATATGAATAGAATTAGAGGACGAAAAAATGAGAATGAAAATGGAACTGAAAACAGAAATTCTCGTAAACGCAGGAACAGCGCTGGTGGCACGACAAAAATTACGCATGGGGATGAATAATTAGATTTGTGCAGGGAGCCCCGGAGTAGCTAATTTTATTTTTCTTTCAATTATTTTTAATTTTAATTTCTGTTGTTTCCTTTCCACTGTTCTGGAGGGTCTTATTAACTGCAGCAGCTGCTGCTGGGCGCGTACAACCGAAACAAAAGGAGCACATAAACATTTCCCCAATATTGATGACGAAGTTGTATTTGCGAGGTTTTTTTTGTCATTACGCAGGATAACACGACTGCGAGCTGGCGATTTGTCATGGGTGCGCCTGGCGCGGCGTGGACAAATTCATCGTCAAAACAATACATCAATTGCGTGCTCTTATCTCGCTCTCCTAATGTGATTATCTTGTATGCTGCATGTCAAATGTGTCGATTGTGTTCATCGGATAACAATTGACAGCAACGAATGCCGAAGCACTGGCACTAACATTGGCTTTGTTATTGTTATTGTTATTGTTGTTGTTGTAGTTGAATTGTACATCATTACGTTGTCAGAAACTTCGACTTGTGGCCCCTTGGACGGAACAAGTGCAAAAATAATCTCTTCACTGGCCATTTCTGTGTCCGGCACTATTAAATCGGCCGAGCGTAGTAGTGGCATTGTCTGGCTCGCTACGAAGCGAAATTACCCTCAGGGAGTTTGGAATTTTTGACAGCAGGACAGACATCATTGAAATCACAGCTAAAAATCACACAATTCAATTGAAAGTCCTCTCACTCACTCCCTCCGAACTCTGGGAAATACCGAAATACAACGCAACGAAGCCAATCGAAATACTCGAATCGTATTTTGCCAGACATTGCCCTGGCGAACCGGGCTCGAGGGTGCTCGACAATAAATTTATGACATTCATTAGAACGTCAGATTAAGAAATCTCGAACATAAGCAGCTGACGCCACTGCAGTCACCCCCACTGTCCGCACCGCAACACAACACCACCAACCACTCTGAGCAGAGAGTGGATTTCCTTGTAAAGTTGACTTGAGGTCGACAACGCGACGGCGGCACGGAGAGCACCAGGCAAATATGAAAAGAAAGAATTAAAAATAAGAACAAAAAAAATGAAAAGAATAAAAAATTTCAATTGGGAAATTGTGGAGTTAGAAAAAAGAATTTACTGCCGAGTATTGAAAGTCACTTTAAAATGGGCCCAGCTGAGACACTCAGCCAGCCAGTCAGGCCACCCATCCAGCCACCCAGCCAGCCAGCCAGCGTTCTCAACAATTGGCCCTCACCCCCACCCCCAAGCAAAGCCGCAAATATGCTGCGCAAGTGAGTGGGTCTACGGCGGTGGCTCGTGGATTCGTGGATTCGTTGGATGTGGCAGTCGCCCCGCTTGCTTCACAATTAAGTACGCGGTTTACACAGCATCCGCTGGCATTGCTCGCCTCGCGGTGTTTCGAGTACTTACTGCATGGAACTGTCATTGCCGCGCGGCACCATAGTTTACCTCTGGGACAAGTGCGAGGATTTATGCGTACGCTAAACAAACGACCACCGCAGGACAAGAAAACGCTTAAGTCGTCTATCGTGCTAAGGCAAAACATCGCGTCCAGGTCGGGGGTTCGCGTGGCTGTATTAGCGACTGCAAGTGAAATGTTTACACAGCCAGCAGCCAAACAAACGAGCAGCGTGGAGCGTGGAGCGAGTGAATCCTGGACCAGATGCGGAGACAATGTGCGCGTTTTTGTGGTCGCCGTCGACATTTGGGACATCTTTACGTATTCAGTGCAAAAGTTTGCCGCCTCCTGTTGTAGTTTGAATTACTATTGTTGTTGTTGTTGTTGCTGTTATTGTTGTTGTTCTTGTTGTTGTTGTTGTGACTGTTGCTATTGTTGTTGGTGTTGGCGTTCTAAACATCTCCTCAGTAAGATAATTCTACGAGCACATTGCAAAGCTAATCAACTCAAACGCATGTGGTGGATGTGAACAGTACACAGGACCACCACCAAGAACTGAATCAACATATTTCCGGGGACATGCTCCAAAAGGACTGAAGTAAAATCTTAAACCATTAACTGAGCCACACTAAAGGGATTTCGCATTTTCCTATCAGAAATTTTAATCCAACATATTTTGACTAAAAGTGCTTCTGCTAGTTCATAGTTTGTAGTTTTTCTAGTTCCATCACTGGATTGTGTACAATTACAAAATGCTTACTGCTTCATGAAGCTTTAATTGAAGTAGTTTAGTTTAACACTAACATGAGATGAAGTAATGTCTCTTCCTCCGCCTCAGAGCCGCAGATGCGACAGAAGTCGTTATGTCTATGTTAGTCTTTCAGCATGCTTACCAATAACGCAGTGTCCCGTAAGCACATTTTTTGTAGTGCCGATGGAGTTCCTGCTAACATTAAGCAGCTGACTAGTACGCCTTGTGTCCATAGTGCTCCAGGTTTATCTGGCAACACTGCAAGTATGTTCATTTACCCAGGGTCTTTTGGCTGCCTCAAGGTAGTAATGTTTTATGGCCCATTTGACCGTGGCTAGTGGGACACCTACAATGAAAGAGGGAGAGATGTCAGGGAGCATCGTACCTATTTTGGTCAATTCATCGGCCTCGCAGTTTCCCAAGATGTCGCTATGTCCAGGCACCCAGCATATATGAACTTGCGAGACGACGTTTAGGGAGGAGCGGCAGTCAAGTTCAAGCGTAGATGTAGTGAATACACCAGCTAGGGACTTGATTGCCGCCTGACCGTCCGTGAATATGCGAATGTTCACATCGAATACTTCGTTGTTAATAAGCCACTTAGACGCTTGAAATATAGCCATTACTTCCGCCTGAAAGACGCTGCAATGGTCAGGGAGGCGATAGGAGAGCTTAATTCCAAGTTTGCTGGAGAAAATGCCGCAGCCGACCTTATTCTCCAGTTTGGAGCCATCCGTGTATATGTCAGTAGAACTATCAGTGACCACTAATTTATTCCTCCCTACTAGGAATGTGGGTGTTAAACCCGTGGTGTAGAGCATGTATAGTCAACGTCCGCCGATACGGGCGTATCGTGCATTAGAATATTGGCATGGCCCAGGTTTAGCCTAGTCCAGCGAGATCTAGCATTAAGTCTGGTAACCGACATTTTGCTTGTTGCCTGACCAGAAGCTTAGTGGGCAACCAATGTAGGATTGCAAATAGAGCTTTTGTAGAGGTGGTACGCAGAGCCCCTGTTATCAGAATCGCTCCTGTTCTTCTGACCTTGTCAAGAGGTTTCAGGTTCACCGCCTTGTCAGTTGCGGGCCACCAGTAGACAGCGCCATAGAGAAAGTATGGCTCAACCACCGCCGCATAGAACCAGGACATGACTCGAGGCTGGACGCCCCATCTTACTCCTAGGGATCTCTTGCAACAGTATAGAGCACAAGCGGCTTTCCGTACTCTCTCCGCTAAATTTGCTTTCCAGTGGAGCTTAGGGTCCAGGACTAGACCTAGATACTTGACGCTATTGCTTAGGCTTAGCGAAGTCCCATTGAGTTTGGGTAGGACAAAATTTGGTATTTTATGCTTCCTGGTGAAAATCATAGTCTCAGTTTTGGAAGGGTTGACGTCAAGACCAACTTCATGACACCATTGGGAAAGAATGCTAAGAGAGTAGCTTAGCTTTTCTGAAAGTGTTGAAAGATATTTGCCGGAAACAGAGATAGAAATGTCATCCGCATAAGCTATACTGTTACAGCCGGTCTGATCTAATCTCATTAGTAGTGTGTTCACCGTCAGATTCCAGATGAGGGGTGAGAGCACAAGTCTACATTCACTCTTACACCATCACGCATTGTCCAGAGACTGCTCCCATCAGCACTCCTCTACAATTACCTTGATTATACCTCCTTCAAGTTTAAACAGATTCAATGGAGGCATAATGAGCGGATTTTTCACCCCCTCAAGGAATCTTCAGCACCAAATTGAACCATATTTGCATGATATATTTCGAATTGGCCTCCCCCCAATTCCTCCCCTGCTACTTCATGTGAGTGTTTTCGTAAGTGAATGTATGTGCATATGTGTAGGTGTTTAGCTGCTAGCGTGGAATAAAATATTTTTAAGCTTAACACACAAATCAGAGTACTTAACCTCGCATTATTATAAAGATTTACATAAAATTCGGTGGATAAAAAAACAAACTGGGAATCAAAAAAAAGAAATAAAGTAAACGGAAAAAAATTCAACCTTGCCACGCTTAAGTACTGGCAAAGTGCAGCAGCCCGCAGGCAAAAACAACAGACCCCAAAGGAAGAAAAAACTGGGAAGCGGTAAACACACACGCGCCCCCACGCACCCACACATATGCATGTGAACGGGCCCGCATACGCACCACGGCGTGGGCTCATTAGCATAATAACGCCAAGTAATGGAGGCAAAACACCATTAAACAACACTTTATGACTTTATTTCGCTTTTCATTTTTTATTCAGTTTTTTATTGTATTTAAATGTGGATGATGTGTTTATGCATGCTTATGAGCAAATCCCGAAATCTCTCAGAATATCCTGGGGAGAATGAAATCAGCTTTCACTCAGCATTGGAGCGTACGCGTATCTTTAAAATCATTTAATAAAGTAGCAATTATAAAAGCCAACAGTGGCAAAAGCTGCTCGCAAATGTGGCCCCCCAAAGAAAACTGCCTCCCGAGTCGTGGCCGTGGCTGAGGCTGGAGCTGCGACTGAGGCCGTAGATGGCCATGTCAACTGCTTTAAACAAATGTTTTCATTGCTTGTTTACTTAGGCCGGGCTAATAAAAAGGCTTAGCAGCTCAATAAAAAGTATTTAACACAAGCGCATCTACTCTGCGAGTGCTTGAAAATTCCTTTAAAATGCCAAAGCAAACCTTTTGCGTTTTTTCCCTAAAATTTGTGTGTCCCTTTTCGCTGCCTCGGAAGTAAGAAAAATAAATCCCTTAATCTTTGAAAATGGTATACAATTACCACGAACAGCGAACAACCACCTTCCTGTGTCATGCGATACGAGGCGGCGGCGGTAAGTGCGTGAGTGACCCTTTCCTCAAAGGACCTTCCCAAGCAAAAAAGAATAGAAAAAAATAGCCATAGAAAAAGGGACGCAAAAGCGTTTGTCTTTTGACTTTCTTGTGCAGTGTTTACAAAACCATTTACAAAGTGAGCCGCTCCACGCAGCCAGCCAGGCGGCCACCGAGTCATCGAGCCATCGAGCCATCGAACCAGTAAAGGATAAAATTGGGCAAGTGTAGAAAAAAGTGTGCACATACACTAAAGCGGCACGGGCGGAAGCGTCAATGATACATCGTATGCTTTCGGTGTATTTTTTCCCCGATGCCGGTTACAAATCAAATTTGCATACTATTATCAATGTTATCTTACTTGATATGCGCTAAGACAATTGTCTCTGCAAACAGTGACCCAACAAATTCGGCTCCGCACGGCCTGGCATAAATTTGCATACATCGAATTGCCAAACGGATACGGAAGAGGTTTTGGCAGCTGGCATTTTCAGTGCTTACGCAAATAAGGTTGCTGCAATCAAGGCCAATGGTGTGGGCGAGCGAGAATGGCATCTCTGACGCCAGTTCCCATTCACAGTCACGGACGTGAGACTGTACCAGAGTGAGTGGCACATATCCTTACAGTTTGCTTTATTTAATAATTGCATTCCTTGATTATGATTGATTATCATTAATTGTGAATGTAATTCCTGCACTAATGAGTTGCTCTGGCCAACACAACTTGAGCACGTTCTCTTGTCAATAACAGCAAAATCAAATTAACCCAAAAAGGTAGAAAAAACCCACAGCAACAACAACGTCAACGCTGGAGGAAAAACTATGCTGGCAAGTAATTAAATAATCTCCAACCCCGCGCACTCGTAGGTAGCGAATTTATTATTATTTCCTCTGATTGGTGGTTGGTAATGAAGATCGACATTCCTTACGGTATTACACCTTTCCTATTCACCACGGCGTTCTGTGTCCCCCGCCCATCCCCTGTCGCTGTTACTGGCACGGCTGTTGGTTATGCTTTTGACAAGCCAAATTGAAATGACATGGAAGAAATTGCCAACGCCAAGTACGGTTGGTCCTGTCATTTGTTATATATGAGCACGAGTATGAGTACTCGAGCACCACTGGCATTCATTAAGCGTGTAAGAACTGGCAGGAGGGAGGTGGATGTGCGGAGTTCTAATATTACCAAGAGTTGGGAAATGCACTCATTTGAATGTGGTTCTTTTAATATTGATGTTCTCAGAGAAACTGATGATTTAGTTGAGGAATTCTGCCCCGACCAGATGCTTCTTGCGTGACATTCTCTTTATAGGGCTAAGCTTACTATCCGCAGTCTCCACTTTCCAACTCAGTTTGGCTGCCTGAATAGATCCAGATATCTGAAAGTAGAGAGGAAAGAGTATGCATTTGTGGGGATTATGAAAACTCGCGCCTACATTTAATTCGTTAAAGCGAAGCAGTTTTCGAAGTTTGCTGAAAATATTCAACATCAGTAACACGGCAATTGTGTCTGCTGTCTTGGCTACCATAATAGAGTCCCTCCTTCTGTTCCTCGCAGCACAATTTTTTTTGGTTATTTTCACTTCCCAATATTCGAATTACTTTCACACCATCAACATATGTAGCAATAATCGTGTGTGGCCCTTAACTTCTCAGACTTTCCTACATATATTCCTCTCAGTAGGAACTCCGTGCTTATTTTGAGGTCCTATTATTTGCAGTCTTTCTCAACATCACCTTCATGTCGCATAATAAAGTGCGAGTTTTCAAAGCTATGTTTATTTCTAAGAATCCCTTCTTCATTAAAAAATACTACGTAAGCGTGTAAGGATTCCTCGTATTATACAATTAAGGGCCTTCTTCACAAAATAGAAAATACTATATAAGCTCGTCAGGATCCTCCTTATTATATAGTTAAGACCCTTCTTCATACAATACAAAATACTACGTAAGCTTGTCTAGTAAATTGGATACGTTCATTGCTGGCCCAGAGAATCATAACGGTACGGGCGGAGGAAGATTTGCTGGTGTCGTCTGGGGTTAATAGAGGCTGTCCCCAAGGTGGCGTACTGTCTCCATTGCTCTGGTGCACGGTAATCGATCCCCTGCTTAGGGCCTTAATGACTCGGGTGTCATATGCTCAGGCATATGCGGATGATGTTGGCTGTCTTGTGACAGGTCCATCCCTTATGATTGTCTGCAGAAGGGTGCAGAGAACTCTGGATATGATTGACACTTGGTGCAGTGCGAATGGGCTATCGGCTAATCCTGTCAAGACTGGTATTGTCCTCTTGATGGACTTATTCTGCCTACACTAAAAGGAGTCACTATCCAGCTATCCAAGGAAATCAAATATCTTGGAGTCATCCTTGATAACAAACTTCTTTGGAGAACACATGTCGAACTGAAGACATCCAAAGCACTGTCAGTTTTCTGGCAGTGTAAGGGTATTTTTCGTAAGACATGGGGTCTTTCCCCTAGTAAGGTCCTGTGGATCTATACAGCTATGGTAAGACCTATTATCACCTATGCATCGATGGTTTGGATGAGCAAACTCCCTCTTGTAGGGGTCAAAAAAGTTCTATCAAAACTACAACGTGCTGCGGCCATATGTTGTACCGGAGCATTTCCGACTACTCCAGGCCCGGCACTTGATGCTTTGGTGAATCTCCCGCCACTAGATGTCTTCATCCGCGGAGAGGCCTTTAAGGCCATCTGCTGAGTGAAACATAGTGGCCACTGGTATGGGGTGTACTCAATATTGGACGACGGCGCAGGCACTGACATCGATTCTGCAATCCTGTCTATGCCCTCGGACTCCATGTCGTCAACCGTCATACTAGAAAAGCGGTACAATGTGTTGCTGCCAGAGGCTCGTTCATGGTTAGATCCCAAGAACGAGCCCGGCAAACACTGCTGCCGATTTTTCACTGATGGCTCCAGGACTGAAGACGGTTCAGGTTCTGGTGGCTTCGTGGAATCTTGTGGGAGCCGTCGGTTCTTTGCCCTTGGTCTGCATGCATCTGTGTTTCAGGCTGTTGTGGAAAACAGGTGGAAAGGCAAATCTATTTGTGTCTGCAGTGACAGCCAAGCTGCGCTCATGGCCTTGGATAGTCCGACCACCACTTCCAAGATAGTCAGGTCCTGCAAATCCAGTCTAACTTGTGTTGGAAAACATAACAGTCTGACGCTGACTTGGGTACCGGGACACGCTGGCATTGCGGGTAACGAGACCTCTGACTCTTTGGCCAGGATGGGCTCTGAGGCTGTTTTTATTGGCCCTGAGCCTGTTCTGCCACTCCCTTCTGCTGTCATCAAAGCCACTGCAAACAAGTGGGTTGTTTCGACCCACAAGCGAGCGTGGCGGGCTGAGAGAGGCTGCGGATGGACGAAAATTATGCTACCTGCTATCTCTGACCGATGGTCACGGTTCCTTCTATCTTTAGGTAGGAGGGACTGCAGGCTGTTGGTTGGCGTGATGACGGGGCACTTTCTATGGGCTAGGCACATCGAAATGATTGGCATATCAGACAGTGCGTTGTGCCCAGCCTGTCGAGAAGAAGACGAGACGGCGGACCATTTTCTTTGCGTCTGCCCTGCCTTTGCTCGAATCAGGTTTGGGATTTTTGGCACTGATGTGCTGAGGAGTAACCAACTTGCCACCACAGGATCTACTTCTATTTCTTCGGAGGTCGGGTAGATTTAAAGCAGAGTAAAATGGAACCTTAAGTGCAGTACAATGAATATATACTCTGTCTGAGAAAGGACCTTCTTCATAAAATACAAAATACTATATAAGCTTGTCAGAATCCCTTTTATTATACAGTTAAGAAGAGGAACATAAGCTTTCCAACAGAAATCATCACATCGCATATGATAACAAGGCATTGATCTCTGTACCTACCATTAAGATGAGAGAAATATGGATGACTAGTTCCGGAAATATACCACCACACTACACAGGAGTGTCAAAATAATCCAATTATTATTATTATATCTTACACCATCATTAATTATGAGTGCAAAGTGTTGGGGGAATGCGTACTAGCTACAACCTTCAACTCGAAGAGAAAAGGATCTTATAGAAAGAAGCATTTTGGAGACCAAGCTCGTGGTAGGATTTGAACCTGCGACCCTCGTGGTGTGAGTCTAGCATGCTTACCAATAGACCACTGAGGGCGGCTGAATCCAATTAAGATATGCTTTGATTTGCTAAACAAGGATGAATACGAAAATAATACTAAGCAAATTAGTAATCCAGCATTTTAGAACGACTGAAATCGCATTTCAATTGGCATTGGACACTCCCCATATTTAGCGTTATATCTCGTATTCATTAGGGTACGAGTAGTTTGCAATCTGATTTGAGAAACTTTATTTCCTCATCCTGTTAATGAAATTTCTAGTTAATGCATGCATATATACGAGTAAAGGACTCTATATCTCTAGGTAGTTACGTAGAAACGGCTGCCTTCGAGTACACTTAGGCTAAGATGGCCCCTTGTGATCTTGTCTCTTCCTTTAATCTCGAAGAAAACGAAGTAAGTTAAAAAGTGTTTTAATACTTTGGTGTTAACTTCTGAGATGTCAGTCAGGCTGTGAGTATCACAATATCGTAAATGTCTCTATAAAGCCTATTTTATTGCATTCTTCTACAGTTCCACATGGTGTCTCTACTACATCATGAAGTCTACTTCACCATAATTGACGTTACAGATTACAGAACATGTCCACAAAAGTTTACCAGCTTAACTAGCTCCATGCTTGAATCCATTAAAGTTTCATTCATATGAATATCCAATTTTTGCAGCTATGATTTGACTGATGTACATAAAAACAGTCGCATATTTTGGGGAAAAAAGCATCGTCTGTAGTCGTCAACAGCGAACAATTGCCAGCGTTCCCATCACAAACAAATTGATAGCGAATTTCAGTGACACAAAGCAGCGGCGACATGCTCTGCCACATACCACATAAAACAATAGAAGTAGCAGCAAAAAAAGAATACTTCGCAGACAATTATGCTAGGGCCGCACACTACAACACCCACGCCCCCCCGAACATAAACATGCAGCAATACATGGCATTTTCCGGGCCATTTTGCGCATTCCGAACAATAACCAGCACCGTCTCACACCCCGGTCACACATTGATATGCAAGCCAACATATGCAAAAACCAAATTGTAAACATTGAGGTACAAAAAATGAACTTGCGGCAGGAGCAGCAGCGACTTTGAAGCCTTTTGAAAGTTGACAAAAGAAATTCTGACAATGTCTACGTTTGTCGGCTGAAATATGGCAGGGACAAAATTCCCAGATAAAAAAATGCCAAGCAAACAAGCAAAAAAAAGAGGAGATTTAAGCCACCGTTTACATTTTATTAGATAACAAGCGACAAGCGACAAGCGACAAGCGACGATGTCGGTGTTGTCAGTTTTATTTTCAGCGCTTTTTATGCTGCTTTGTAATTGAAACATGCCAAAGGGACATGCCCGGAGAAAAGGGGGTGCTCATGGTTAGCCTCGAATGGTGTACACATGTGCTGACAGTTCCACGACTTTAAGCATTCAGCACTTTAATAAGAAAGCGTGTCTTTGAAAGGATCTGCGCTGGTGTTGCACATCCTGTCGCACAGCGAAGCAAGAAAGAATTACGGAAATTAGTTTCTTCCACATGAATTGAGTGCAGCCGCAAAAACAATGCTAAATACTCGTAAAATAAAATAAAACAAAATAAAATCGGAAACAACAACAAAAGGCTGAGCTTTGAGCGCATTCAGGCACAGCATTCGCACACGCACACACACACACAAAAGACCCTTAGAAATCCATTGTCGCGCTCAGCCACTCACACTCCAGCACACACAAACACTGAGGACGAAGCAGCGTGCCGCACAGCTATTAAATTAAACTGCAGCAGGATATGGCAGGACTTCCAATGAGCACATATCACAGCAGCGAAATAAATGACTTCACACATGAGGTTCTTAGCGCCGTCTGAGCAGCTGAGTTGCAACAGAGGCAGCGCGGCAGCCAAGGAAGTTGCCCCTGCATTAAATTTGCGCCCATTTTTCCACATTTGTACAAACTTAAAACACCTTTGCTTTGCTTAGTTGAGGGCATGACTGCAACTGCGAATGTGTGTGTGTTTGTTTGTGTTTCTGTATTATTTTCTGAACACCCGCACACCGAATGGTTCGAGCATTTGCGGGCAGCGTATGTGTATTTACCGACTGTGCCGGGCGGACCCCCTCAGGGGAATTGCGCACCGCACGCGTTCAGAGAAAAAACGTATTTGCTCCAAATTAAACATTATTATACGCTTGGCCACTGGGGTGACCGCAGCGACCACCGCTGCTGCTGCTGCTACCGTTGCTGGTGGGCAATGGTCGCTGACCGCAGTAAATCACGGCGCTGGCCAAGAGGCCACGAGGGCGTACGGCGGCGACATGTGCATTTGTCGAGGTGCTTCCGGTGGGCTGCGGGTGAACGACAGTCGCAGGCTCACTGCCACAGACCGGCGTTTGTTTAGTGTGCTTCGTTCTTCTGCGCTTCTGTGGTGTGGTGTGAGGGATAGTGGAGTGTTAAGGCTCACCCGTATGCAGAAGTACCGCCGCACATTCAATTGGAGTTTATTTCGCAATTAACGCCTGTTGCTGTTGCCGCTGCCACTGCCACTGCCGCCGCCGCCTTTGCTCGTTGTGTTAATGACGTTGACAGAAATTAGAGCCCGCCGCCTGCCATGCGAGTGCGAATGGGGTGTGAGTCGGCTGTGCTGAAATATGTGCGAAATTCGCTTTGATGCAGAGGCATTTTCTCACTTTACACTCGAACACCTCTCCCCTCCCCTGCGGTGGCAACTGCCAGGCAGGGGTTAATTTGCGGCGTATGAAGTACCCCAAAGCCGTCAACAGGTGTAAATGGGAATTAATTAACCGCAAATACTATAAACAACTGGGAATATGTGAGTGCCGAGAGGGATGTGTGCGGAATCCTTAATGAGAGCATGATAGGGAGGCGAGCAACAAAGTTGACGAAATTTAACTAATGATGGCTGAAAAGTCTGGCAATTTGCCGTGAATTTAAGTGGCACTTTAAGTACACTTTGCAGAGGAAGACTACTTCTGATGGTGTATACGTGCATTATGGCGCACTCCACGCCCTTGCCACTTTCCCGCCGCCAATCACTTGCAATTTGATATTTCCTGCCGTCATAACAAAGCCTTTGTGATTGACTTCATGCGAGTACAACACGGAATTACCTTTTTATTGTCAAAGTCAATTCAAATCAAATCATTTGGAAGCAAATCATTTGATATGTTGCGGCAATTGACAAACTTCCAACTTGCCAAGTTGCCTCTTACGCGTCTACGGAGATGTAGGGTTGCTCGTGGTGTGTGTGTGGTGGAGAGGGTTGGAGGACATTACAGCAGCACGCTTTTCAATTGAACGCAATTCAATTTCCGTTTGATTGCGCTGCTGTTACGCTTGCCCCGCCGCACTTGGCTATGATGAGCTCGGCAGCAAATGTGGCATTTTACGTCTGCACAGGTAAGTAACTTTAATAGTCGGGATTAGTTGAATGAACGAGTGTACCAGCGTGAAAGTAGCTCTACTGCTGCTGCTCAATACATCCCAGAAGGAAACGGAACGATCACAGAACAATGAAATTGAGGTGAACTGAGTGAACTCCGATTGAGCTTCGAAAGGAGTAAAGATAGAGCATCGTCTTCCGTGCGGCTTTGAATTCTAGTATTGACGAGGATTCTGAGCTCCCCCAAAATTCTCGGACTTCAAAAAGAGAAGTAGATCTAACAGGAATTGAGGGCCCACTGAGAAAAGAATAATATAACCTTTTCGTAGATCGTTTAATCGCTTACTTTCGAAAGGAGTAAAGATAGAGTTTCGTCTTCCTGGTGGCTTTGAATTCTATTATTAAAGCAGATTCCGAGCTCTCCCAATATTCTCGGATTTCAAAAAGAGAAGTAGATCTCAGAGGAATTGAGGGGCCATTAATAGCTCTCCGAAAAGAACAATAATGTGCAACCTTTTCGCGGATCGTTTAATCGTTCAGTTTCTCTATCAAAATATAATCACTCCAATAGGAAGATGGGAAGCTCTTGGAACTGTTTCTTGAGAACAAATTGATGAATGATCTAGGTTAGGTTGGGTTAGGTTGGAGTGGCAATAAGAAGCACACTTAGGCACAAATAATGGCCCATTGTCATACCACGGATGGAGAGCTGCACACGCCAAGACCACCCAAGCCGAGTATAGTTACCGCTTAGGCGGCTAGCGCCTGTGCAGCAGATGAATGGTCTAGAAACACAAACAGAAACAGAGCTCCAAACTCCGATTGAACTAAGAGACCTCTGCAAATGTTCCACAGCAACAAAGAAGAGCACAATTTTTTGACTTCTTTCGATTGCTAGTTATGAAGCGCTACGGAACCTCTCTCAGTATCTGCCAATAAGGAGGAAACAAGGCATTTGAAGCTCTCTTTGGAAGTGAAAATTATAACTGCTCAAAGACATATAGAAAAACCGAGCCCCAAAATCGTAGTGGACTGGGGGAGCTCCCATTTGCTCTCAAAGGACCAACTCGAATTTTGTTCATTGGTTGTTTTTAATGAAACTCTAAGTTAAAAGAACAAACAACATATGTGAGCCTTGGAGCTGTCATAGTTCATTCTCTTCTTTATGTTGAATCATCCATAACTATTCCGTGAATGAACCCGTTTCCAGCTGGGATGCATGGGCACATACTCGTACATTACTGAAGCAGTACTCATGTACGTAAAGCGCATCCCAACATTAAAAATCGCTTAAAGTTCTCCCTCAGCTAGGCTCAGTGTTCACTCTCGTTTAGCGATTTGCCTGCGATTTATTCGTGCACTTTGCCAGCGCAATTTGTTCCATTATAATTGCGTATTTATTGTTATTTTAACAATGAGTAAATAAATTCCATTTTACTACCAAATAAGTTCGCTGCTTCTTTTCCCTTTTTGATTCCCTTTTTGTTGTTGTTTCTGTTGTTATTTGTACCTTGCGTAGCAAATTATTTTGCTGGCAGTTGAATTTTGCGATTTCAGCGATAATATCGCTCACCAAATGCACACCGGTCTCAGTCGTCTGCAAGCTGAATTATGAATTCATAGTTTTGCACTTCCGTTGCAAGGTGAGACAGCAGAGGCAATTTAGGGAAGTGTTTTTGGGCCAGACTGATGGCTGTGAATTGGCAAATGCAAAACCAGAATCAAGAAAAAATTTCGCAAAATATCAAAAGAAAAATAATTCGCGGTGCCTGGCACAGAAATTCAGTGGCAATTGCTCCGATTTTTACAGCTCATTTTGATTTATAACACTACAAAGCACGCAGGAGAGCTGTGATTAAGGTGACCAGACTTTTCAGCTATGGCATTTTATAGTAAGGCTCATATCCTTTCCGTTCTTGGGGGCCGATGAAAGAGTAACAGCAGAGCTGGTGCATCTCTAGCACAATGAAGCTGCAGTTATAAAAATCGTCATTTCAAGACAAAAGTAACAGAGTCCGAATCGCACTTCTCAGCTCGCCAATTGTACCTAATTTTAAAGTTATATATGACTAAAGCCACAAAGCTTATCGATGTCGCTATATAACAAAATATTGAATTGGTTCGTTGATGCAACTTAACAACTGGAAACTGTGCTCCCAAGTCGAAGTTCATATGCTTTATGCATAGAATAAAACGTTTACATATAAAAATGCGGCCCTTTGCTCCCCCGCGGAGCCATAGGACCATATACGAGCATATCGTATATATAAAAATGCCACTATTGACAGCAAAGAGTGAGCGTCTTTCCCTTCGTGTGGCAATCGAGTAACTCAGGTGGGTAATCGAAGGTGGTATATTTCTATTAATCCTATATGCGGAAGTGTCCGCTGTTACGTTTGTCTGCTGTTAAAATTTCGTAGCATCACCTCAGATATGTCAAACTAATATCAGTGCCATCCTTATTATTCCAGGTAAATGATTCCTAATCAGTCAGTATCTAACACTCCTAAAGTATTCGGTTCTGGCCATACCTGGTCACCCGAAAAGTGCCAGCTGCAATAGACCAGAAGCACTATTTCTGCTAAGATAAGAACTCCAATAAACTGTGAAAAATAGTCTGCAATTACAACGGTTCGCGCTCCCGCTGCCATTGCGACCTTCGGTAATAGTGCAACAAAATTCAATTAACTTTCATTTCAAATTTGGAAACGCCTTCAACAGGAGCAGCAAATTTAAATTTTCGATTTTTACGAGCTACAAATGCAAATGAAACCAGCCGCAGCCGCAGCCGCAGCCCCCAAACTTCCAAGACAACGTAACTGACTGGCACAGCCACAGTGAACGCCATAGTCAACGCCGCCGCTACACACACTGGATCCTTGCTCCTTGCCGGCGCACTTTGACGGCGCTAATCCTCATTTAATTTTAAAGTTCGAAGGTGTTGAAGATAATTTCTGCCCCGCCCGCGCCACTATCGAGTCTAAGCCTGTCCCAGCCGAGCGCGCACACACACCACTTACGAGTATGCGTGCTCATAAAAATATTTTATGGCATTTTCGCTTGGCGCGAACGGGTGTTTAGCAGCAGCGGCTGGTTGGGGGGTGGGGGGCATGCGAGTAAGTAGCGTTACCGCATCGCCAGATAAAATAATGGTCCCAGACATTGTCTTATGAATAAATTGTTATGGAAATCGAATTAATGAATGCTGGCGCGCAGGGCTCAGCCACTGTGCGAGTAGGGAGCTCGCTACTCGAGCTCTTACTTCAGCCTCAGCCTCAGTGTTGCCTTTGGTAGTGCAGCTGCGAGTACTCCTGTGCAGAGGTTAATACCTGAGCTTATTTGTCTAACTCTTTCGTTCGTACGTAATTTAATTATGCGTTCACTCTTTTGTGTATCTTAAGTTCTTATCTTATATGTTTGGGGTTTCTTCTGCGTCTTCTGCTGCTTGCTGCATTTCTGTGGCAGAATGCGAGCAGTAAGGACGAAAAAGTAAAAAGTGAAACGTTGCCACTGCCACAGGAGGTGGGTGAGTGAGCTTTAAATTTCAACTGCGGAATTGGGCAGATTTCGGTGCACTTGAGAGCAGTTCCAAAGGATCTCAGCTTCCATATTTTACAGTTGATTACTTGCAGTATGGGAGGAGTCTATTTCTTCCTTCCTTTATACTTCATTTGAAAACAAACCACAAAGTTTTATATTTCATCTACCAAAAGCAATCTTTCACAGACTGTTGAATGTATTTACTATCGAATGTTTCATTATCTGTACATTCGAGTCATATGGCTCCGCGGGGGAGCAAAGGGCCGCCAACAAGGCTCCTCCATTTCCCTCTGTCATGCGCCAACCTCTTGATTTCGCTCCAGGTTTTGTTGGTTTTGAATACGTCAACTTCCAGATTCCTCCTCCAGGTCAGTGCTGGCCTGCCTCTGAGATGGCTGGCTTGAGGGTTCCAGTCGATTGCGCTGCGGGTGATGTCGGTTTGGTCTCTTCTTAACATGTGCCCTAGCCAACCCCATTTCCTTTTCAGGATTGCCAGGCACATTGGTGTCTGGTTACAGCGATTCCAAAGGTCAGTTTTTGAGATCGTATCGGG
Source organism: Clusia tigrina (assembly GCA_920105625.2). NCBI lineage: Eukaryota > Metazoa > Arthropoda > Insecta > Diptera > Clusiidae > Clusia > Clusia tigrina. Next base: position 178,297,322 of record OV050033.1, read on the forward strand.
CCAGAAAATTCTCAATATTTTACGGAGACAACGATTGATGAAAACCTGCAGCGTTTGGAGGTCAGAGGCAGGAGCAACTTAATAATCAGATCTGTGTTTGCTCTCTCTAATACTTCTCTAATTTTGGGATTATGGGTTACCCTCTTCCTGTCCTCATTAGCATTTGCTACAACACTTTTTTTAAATGTTAATCCTTTGGCCCGATCCGGGTCGCACTAGTCTCCACATTTGTATTTTTAGTACAGTAATTCAAAAACGTTGTCCACCTTTAAAGCCCTGCCCGGTCAAGTTGCTTGTGTCCGCATCCGCTTCCGATTTTTGTTTTTCATTACACTCTCAACATTACGGCTTAATCAATACGAAATTAATTCCTCCAACCAACGCACGAACCGGTCAGGAGGAGTGCTGTGGAAGTGGCTAACAGCTTCGCAAAAAATGTATCCAGAGCCTTCACTTAAAACTTCATTCAGCTGCTGAGGTTTTAATTTATCCCAAATTAATGAAAATAACCAAGAAATGCTGCATGAGCTGCAAGCGATGGGCGACCGGTCGGGTGGAAGGGCGGCTGGAAGGGCCAAAAAGGCCTTTTGCGAAATGAAATTAAGTAACCCAAATGGCATGGGTGTGTGGCTAGATGGTTGGCTGAGAGGATGCGAGGCAAGGGGGTGGAGTGTGAGGGCGGTAAGGCATTGTGTACACAATACGGTAAAGTTAAGTACGCTATAAAATAGCTGGTGATTGGAAATCTTCGGGGATATGCGGCGGTGGCGGCGAGTGCTGAGGGTGCGACAGACGGAATGGCTCAGGATTCATACACACACACACACACACACACACACACATCCACACTAAACATAATAGTTACACAATTAATACTGTGGCTGCCAAATGTGTACGTGAATCCGTATGCGAATCTGACTCGGCATCTGAATCTCAATGTGAATGTGTTTATTATTGGCTGTAAATGTATGTGTGTGTTCGCTACCCTGGCCACTGGCATTGTGGTGTGAGACGGACTTTCCGGCTGTTTTCCGAACGTGCTCAAGAACCCCTTTGGCTACACTTGGCGCAAACCGTAGCAGGACCTTTTCGTATACGAAATATTTACAAGCAAAAACAAATGAGCAAATTTTATCAGCACACGGAAATGTCGACTGCCACATCCCAAAACCAATTCAATGGTGAAAGTGGAAAAAAATTCTACACACAAAAAACCATCATTGAAACTTCATTAGGACGAAAATGATTATGGCATGTCTAGGTAGCGGAGATAAGGTCCCCTCCCCTGCCTCCCCACTTGAACTCATTCAGTCGACTTTAAATTAAGGAAGAACACTTCGAAGCAGTTCAGTGAAAATATTTGCTAAACATCGAGTGCCAGAGTATCGCTGTGCGAGCGAGTTCGAGTATCTAATTACATCAATGGACAAAACAGCAACTTAAATATCAAAGGACATGAAACCAGCTTCTTCATCGTCTTATTACACCAATTTTCTGTGCGATTCGACAGAGCGGGGGTAAACAGTCGTGGAAAAATTAAACAAAGCGTCCTTTGAAAGTCGCCGAAAGCCACGTTACACAAAATGAGCTGCTTTAACACTTAAAAAGGGTTTAGCGATACTTTGAAATAAAACTCCAAAGAAATAGCGAGAACCGGTTGGACATAAGCAAGGCGGAAAGACAGGATGGGAGGAGGTCAGGATGAATGGCTAAGAAATTGCTGGAGTGGCCCTTTGTCAACTGACTAGCAATGCTCGCAATGTGGCCGGCAAATTGAGCACTCATCTGTAGATGAGTGTGGGCGGGGGTTTTCAGTTACTATTAATGGACTAGTAGGGTCTAGTGGGGTTTTTAATACATTTTTGTGGGCGTGCCAGTTATGAATATATATACTCGTATGTGGACTTGATTAGAATCGCTTTAGAAGACGATTTAGCTAAGTAGTTGACCAGCCGTTGTGTTCCCACTTTTTACAGCAAGCAGATCCCAAGAAGTTCCACGGTTAGTCAGCCAATAAATCAAGAATAAAACGGATAAAACCTTCGATGATGCTCAACCCTGAAGAAGGTTGTAGATTTCATAATTAAATTGATAAAGATACGACATTCTCATTGTAGAAGAGCTGAACAGATATTGGGTAGAAGCTTTATTCGTTATCAACTCACAAACTTCGGGGAATGTGAACTTTAGCAACAAAAGGACTCTAAATATTCTCTTTTTTCACACCCTTGCCTATTCCATACCCTTCTATATTCTTCATAATCTAAAGTGATATTTTCCTGGCCATTTCTGACTGAGGGGTTTTTCGTTATAAATTTGAGAAAAATTTCGAAAACTTTCTATAGGAGGCTTATATTTTATAATGAGAACAACTTGAAAACCAAAACCTTCCTCTATAGTAAAGATGAAAAAATTTGGTGAAAGATGAATAGAGGTTTCTAACAAATCCACCCACTCTTCCTCTATAGTAAAGTTGAAAAAATTTGATGATTCAAACAAATCTACCCAGTCTTCCTATACGCTTTTACATTAGTACCAAGATTAACTCAAGTGTTAGAGGACATTTCTGCACAATACGAGTAGATCTCTTAGGTCGCGGTGTTCTTTTAGCCTCTTAATAATTGAGTACATTTCAGTGAATTACTTTCTTTCATTGTCAAAATATTAACTCAAGGCTCATTTATATTGATGTATATCTCCATTAGACTTAAACATATTAAGATACTCTTTAATTTATCGCATCCTTCAACTTCATCCAGTTGTGTTTAGGGTTCCCGATTTTAGATTCGGTAAAGAGTTTGTTAGGATCAAGCTTTTCACCGAATCATTGATACAGTGCTCTGTGGTGATCCATCTATCACAAGGCAGGAACCTATGGCAATTTGGTCACGCAAATGTGTAGAAAGTGATTCCTTGTTTAAATCTATTGGTCAATAACTTAGTCTAGCTTTAGTTAGAAGTATTCCTAATAAAACATGATGCTAACCGAACAATTTTGAAGACACTTCGTTCTATCAAGTTTGGAGTCTAAAATAAATGGGCAGATGATCTTGACTACTAATGAGATCCATGGTTATAGAAAGCTTATAGTCACACAAAAGTGTGGAGCATTCTTAAGAGTCGGAGCGGCCGGTCATAAGAATTTGTATCCATTTCTTGATGATGATGATTTTTCCTTTATTCTTTCTTTGTTACAGCATCAGGAATGACGATGATACGGTTCAATCTCCCTTTTATCCCACTGCCTGGAATCGGCACTGCAGCCTCAATAAAGGCATTCCTACAGTTTCCATCTCGAGTCGTTAGTGGGGGTGCGGGTGTGCTGGGCAATGATTTTTATTTGCTAATATCTCTGATTTGAAATTAGACAAACATCAAACGCACCAAATGGCCAAAAATGAGACGGTAAACGGTGAATTTGTTCGCAAGCATTTGCGACGCACATTTAACCCTTTAATACAATTACAATGCCATCAAAAGGAAAAGGAGCAGAAGAAAAAACAAAACGGCGCGCAGGAAGCGAAACTACACGAATTCGAACTAAATGGGGCATACACTTTACGACGTCTTCCCGGCAATTTATGTACACGCTCAGATCGAATAAAAGCATGCAAACAACTTGTTTGCCAATTTTACAATTTAACAAGTTGCAGCGCCACGGCTGAGCCTACGCGACACACGCCCATGGGCGCACTCACGCACGCAGACAAACACTCAGAGCCAAGGTACAAAGCGACAAAATCCGGGCGCTGCTCGCAGAACTAATACCGAAAGGATTGGAAAAACGCAGAAAAAAGGACTCTAGGTACTTCACTGAGTTACCAGCCACCCACCCACACACACACACAAACACACCCACAGACGCCGAGAAGAATCCAATCCGTAAGAAGCAAATTTCTGGAATTGTTCGCTGGAGACTAATAAAATCAACGACGTGGAACTTCAAAATGATGCGCCTCAGCTACTCGTACTTGGATTTCTGCTGCTCCGCTCTGCTCCTGTTGTTTTGTGTGATGCAGCAGCAATGCGAGCGCACCAGTTAAAAGGAAGTTAGCTGTCTAGCAACTAAAAAAAAACTCAGCAAAAGAAACAGAAAAAGGCTAAAGCTCACATCCAGGCAAAGGATTCGCAGCAGAGCGCTGAGGATATTTAAAAGTAGCAAGCATGTTTATGAGTCTGTGACCCGCATGGGTGAAAGGGTTCCGCCTTGCTATCGCTTGCTCAGTGAGCACTGGAGAGGGGCGTGTGGGGTCGGTGTGACTAACAAGTGATTGCGATTTTTATGAGGGTCTGAGATTATGTATTAATCGCTTTAGTATTGCCGGAATGTGACGAGCTGAGCTTACGCTTAAATGCCATGGGATTTGCAGGCAAGTTGTTCAGATTTTCAGCTTTTTCCCAGCCCGCTTTCGCCTCCTCTTTCTCTTCTAATACGCTTTAAGGATGTTAATAAAAGTACTCGTAAATTATCGAACGCACTCGCACAGCGTTCAATTTTGCGCTTAATTTAAAGATTCGAACGCAAAATTCTCCAACAATATAAATAAAAACAGCTTAAGTAGCGTTGGTCTCTAAGGACGCAGCAAGTGTGGGGAGAAGAAAAAACTAAATGAGAGAAATCCGCTGCTTCATGCCCAATTTTAATTGATTGCTGCCGCCGCGACACCCTTTTCAGCTGGGCGCACTTCTGTTTTACGGGCTTTCTACTTTTTTTCATCTTTTTTTTTTTGTTGGTCCTTTTTTTTCATTATTATATTTTCCCTTCTTAATCATCTTGTCGCCATTAATAAATCAGAATCATTAAAAATGCAAAGATCCCGCTGCGCTCGAAGACGCCACCGCTTCCACTCTTAGCGCCTGGACATAAAAATGTAGTCATTCATTAGAGAGGAAGGAATACAACCGAAAAAAAATTAAATAAAAATCACGCCAAGAATATGGCGGCAAGTGAGCAAGAAACACACAAAAGGACACTTTACAGCCGAATGAATCTAATTAAAATGTAATTATAAATGTAGCCGCTCAGAGCGGAAGCGTATCCATGGGATACTCTCGGATATAAGCAGCGCAGATATAATTTTAATTTCAATTTAAGGTATTAAAAGGAGCTCCGAAGCAGCAAAAATTGTTTATGCGAGTATTTTCCCCAGTCCGTTTCATCGAAGACGCAAACAACTTGCATACTATGAAATGCCCCTCTCACAGAAGATGGAAGCCAGAAACAATAATAGCTCAATACGAAGTAAACTGTGAAATTGTCTCAATATGCCATTGTGATGAGTCTGGGTGTGAATATTCGAATCCTTAAAACACTTCTTGGTGGTAGTGGGGCCTCCAGTTCGTACGGTGAATTTCTGTTCTAACTTCAATGGTGTTACAACTTCACTCACAGTGTGAAAATTTGACTTTAAGGAACAGGATAGAGTGGTCAAAAGGTTTCTAGTTAAGTGAGTGTAGTATGAGTATGGACAACTTGACTTGGTTTGAAGATTGATGTTCCACATATGCAGAGCTTTCTCTAAGAACCTTCGTCTTGCCAGGAGTGGGGCAGCCACACCTTTTATTGGGCCTGAACCATTCTTTGGCATAGGGACAAATAGCATGACAAATAGTTTCACAACTTCTCTCAAAGTATGAAAATTAGACTTTAAGGAACAGGATTAAGTGGTAAAAAAGGTTGCTAGTTAAGTGAGTGTAGTATGAGTATGGACCACTTGACTTGGTTTGAAGATTGATGTTCCACATATGCAGAGCTTTCTCTAAGAACCTTCGTCTTGCCAGGAGTGGGGCAGCCACACCTTTTATTGGGCCTGAACCATTCTTTGGCATAGGGACAAATAGCATAACAGATAAATTAAGACAGGAGGAAGGTCACGCTACTGGACCTCACTACCAAAATTTAGGCAATCCAAGCTTATGATTGGGGACTACAACTCAAAACGTTAAGCAAAAACAATTTAAGAACTCTGACAGGTTACCTCACAGGCCACTGTCGTTTAAGAAGCCACCTCGTGAAACTGGGACTCCCACCAGTAAACACGTGTAGGTCCTGCACGAAGGCAGAAGAGCCACCAGAGCACCTTCTAATGAACTGCGAAGCCTAAGCCCGCAGTAGGAACAAATATCTGGGGCATTACTGGACCGAGGGCAGAGACATTAGGGCAATGAACCCCACCTCAGTACTAAGCTTCCTTAGATCTTTTGGACTAATAGAAGACCTTTAATAGGTACATGCAGGAGGAGTACAATACATCAAATTGGAATAGAATACCTTTAATAGGTACATGCAGGAGGAGTACAATACATCAAATTGGTTGAGGTACATTTTCCCTCTTTATTTCATTAATTCATTTATTCAAGAACCTTCTCTATAGAAGTCTCAAAGTCAAAACTCTCAGGTAATATTCTATGTTAAATTTTTGCTAATCCACCAACCAAAAGGAATTCCGAGAGGGCCGCAGCACTATTGTCAAGGGAAACAGCTCACATGACTCTGATATTAGACCGACTTGTACGTGGCTTTTCATTATCGGTGAAAGGATAATTCGAATCGATTCCACACATTGTTCTGTATTGTTCCTTGTTCATTTCTCAAGTCTTGCTGATGAACAACAACAACAATCTAAGAAAAACGAATAGTTTTTTAATTGAAAGCGACCCTCTACATCCTAAGTGGGCAGGCATGCTAGACTCCATCATTGATTCACGATGATCAATGAATGCTTCTTTCTAAATTATATTCTAACTGAGCCGTAAGCTTCAGTTGCTGGTACTCAACCCCCAAACACTTGCAGAGATGACTAACTATGATGCCAAAACTATAATCTAAAAGAAGTTCAGAACACTTTATTCCGGAGAAGATGAAATCGCCGAAATATTTTGTCATGACTATCACTCGTAGAATAAGTACCACTGAGCTAAGGAAGCTATACTTACATAACTAACCAAAGGTTAACTACCACGTATTCTTCAGAACTCTTTGAAATTAACTTTAAGAGGAGGTTAATTGTACTAGAGAATAGTCTTCACAGTATTTCTTTGCATTCTAAGTTCAGGAGGAGGTTAATCGTTCTACAGGAAAGTCTTCACAGTGTTTCGTTGCATTCTTGCGAGGGTTGCTTGAGATTTCCTTAAAAATCTCATCAACGATTTCAAGATTCATATTCATGTTTCAAATTTGCATCCTTCACGATGACTTCAAGTCTCTCCTTGTCACCTCTGCCTCCTGCTCCACTTCGCCGTTGCCCGTGAGACTGACACATATTGTAGAATAATGTTTTTTTAATTACGAGTAATACCCAAGAAGGACACAGCGCTCAGCTCTCCACTCCAGTTGTCAAGCGGCTGTCGTCAGTCAAGCCCCGCATGTGGGCCGTCATCAACAAATAATAAATAAGGAATTGCTGGGCCAAGCGAAGACCCAAATGAGCGTTCATTTGATTGGAACACCACAACTTATCCAGCAGCAGCAGCAGTAGCCGTGGCATTAAAATGGATTTTGAGATATGTCCTTTTTTCGAGTGGAACACAAAAAGCACAGATGTGACCATGTGACCGTGCAGCATGTCAGCCCGATGCGCTCAGCTTGTGAAAAAGGCAAATGCTGTTGCGACTGGACGAAAGAGTTGGAACGGAAAAACAAGAACAAACAAAAAATTGTATATAAAATGAAGAAAGCAGAAAGGCAGCACTACCCTGTCCGACGTGAGCGAGTGTGACTTATTTTAGCTTTGGGACATTTCCGCACTTACCGTCGCAGCGACCGGGAGCTCCAGCAACCGCTGATGAGGACACACATTGTGAAAAAGCGTCCGAATCCTTATTTGAAAATTGTGCAAAATGCAGACAAACAAAAAAAGGAAGGATATGTGTGCGAGTGGGAGTGGGCGCGGCGTTTGTTCTTGTCTTTGGTGTGTGTGGGGGGCGGGGGAGTGTGTTTTTGCGTAAATCTGATTAAAATTTTTGAGTTTGCCTTTTAATGTGATTTTTGAACTTAAGCAGCAGCGCAAGGGTTGATCCAGTGGTGTGGGACTGACAGGCGGAGGCCGTGGTACGGGCACGCATTGTTGCCATTCACTATGATGAAATGTCCTTTTTAACTAGTGCGAGTAATTTGAAAGTAATGTTTTGCCTGCGGTGGGCACGAAAAGGGCCACGACAGTTTGCGAGTGCCCGATATGCCAACTCCTTTTCTATGAATATGCAGCTGCGTGTGTGTGTGTGTGAGTGTTATCCTTAGGTTTTATTTTGCTTTCGGAGGTTTTAATGGGTTGACATGAGTGGCATTTCTTTGTGATTAAATATTTCCAAAAATATGTTGTTAAAATTTAATGTACGAAATGACAAAATTAAAAGTTAATTCGTACGTGGGCTTATTAAAATTCTTTATAGCATATTTTCAGGGGCAATCATTGCTGGATCGGTCTCCGTGTATCGAAGTGTGAGTGAGCGCTACGGAAGTGGTAATGCGGCTACGGTGGTGCTTTTAATGCTTTTAAAAATAAAATTTCTCCATAATGAGTGTCCTTTTTGTTGTTGTTTGCGTGTTTTCGTATTTCGGAATTTCTGCATATTTAATTTTGTGGCTCAGCCTCATTTTAATGTGTACACTTTGAATTTTGTTTGCTTTACAATGGACACAGTACATTTTTTACAGAATCGCTCCAACTCCCGGACGGAGCACGGCACTCGGACAGCCACAGCCACTTCATTATCGAAAAGACGTTCGTCGTGGATCCTTGGCAGCTAACAAAATCAGTGAAGCATACATTAATGTTAATTAAGGCAATTTTTCTCCTTGCAGGCCACAATTTGGCTCCTTGAAAAAATTATCCAAGTGCGTTCGCTGCGTCCTCTCGGCTTATCCATAGTCCTCGCATAGTATTCTCATATTTTTTGTGGCCTTTTTGCTTTTGTTTTGCCGACGTTGATTTGTTTGTGATGTTTGGCGATGTGTGCGAGTGTATGAATGCCACTGGGAATGCAGTCGCTGCGCTGCTTAAATGTTAATGATGGTCCCTTCTGTTTGGCTGCCGTTGATTGAGTGGTCACTTTGATGTGGTACCAATGCGGGTAACGCATAATTTACTTTTAAAGTGGCCCACCACTGCGATTAAACAAAGAATTGTATTAGCAGAATTCTTTTTACAAATGAATTCTGAAACATTTCTTGGGCGTAGCTAACACTGAGGGTGGGGCATGGTTGCTATAAAATTTAAATTCAATTAAATGTGATTTAATTAAATTAAAATTAAAGCCAACCAACATCTTCCAGCGCTGACGAATGGTTGGTTGTAGTCTGGTGGTCCTTTTGAAATGCAAATCTAATGTTTGGCCACATCGAAACGTTTCGTCCCGTTTGTGCCACAACTTAAGAATATTAATTCTAAGGACTCTGGCATGCCATCAACACCACTCAAAGGAAGTCATGCATGAGTAACGCATACAAATCCAGACCAATGCAGGCCACTCCACTACATACACAGCACACACACACACACACACACACACACACACACACACATGCGTATTTGTTATGCGGACTTACTTTCGCAGAGAAATTCGTTAATGGTCAGTCAGTGTGCAGCAACGCATGAGCATCTTCAGTTGGGTCCTTAGGCCAAGAAACAAGTGTAAATGACTTATTTCGAGCACACCAACCGAGCACAGCTAAGCTACAAATTACTCAAGCTACAATTTCTGCTCTGCATGTGCAATGTCAATTTGTAAAAATGATAAAATGAAGTTCACTCATCCACAAAATGGCTCGGTCCGTGGGTCATTCGGAAGCTGGCTGGCTGGGTGGGTGCGTGGCTATGTGTGTGCTTTCTTAAGTTTAAGTACGTAAACATATTTGGAGTTAAAGTTCTTAAAATCCTTCAGTGCACACGAAAACAAACAAACAAGCAAGCAACTGGCATGTCCTGTGGTGTTATTTGTAGTAATTTGTATGCTCGAAAGGATTTTACGACTTTGGCTATAGACCCAAACTATACTATACACATGCACGATGAAGACCCACTCGGAAAGTGGGAACGCTATTCTGAACTGATAATTCTGATATTAATCTGCTGTTTCTAACTATTAATCTGCTAAATTTCCAGTACTTCATGTCTCAGGACCTCGAACAGTTGGATTATTGTATGACGATTATTCATAAATAAACAAGAATTTATGTTAAAAGACTATTAAAATGTAGTAAGTAATTGATGAGAGGTTTTTTAAAAGGTCATATACAACAAGTCATAAACAACGAGTCATAAATTATGCTTCAAGGTTTGAAGTAATAAAATTAGGTATGGAATGTGGTGGAACGACCTCGAAAGAAGTTGTGCAAATGCATCTTGCCGCATGGAGTTGTGACAAGGAAGCTGCTACGAATAGGCTTGGAAGGAAGCATCAATATGGCCTTCAGGATCTTAGCCATATAAATGCAGACAACTGCATATATAGCTCCGCGGAGGTAGTTAGAGGAAACTGTTTCAAGAGTTCTCATGGTGTACGTTTGCTGCCTCTGATCAGTCTCTATTCTACGCAGTCTTCTCCTCTGCGACGTAAGGAGAACTAACTAATATATATCTGTATTTTGTAGTTCTTAAGATCACCTTTCTCTCCGACCCGGCCCTCCCAAATTTCCCTCAGGGTTATGCTCTATGCTAGTGTCAAACTACAACTACCAAACGCACAGCCTTTGTACGAAGGACGAGCACTCCATCTTATCTTTCGTATTCTTAGGAATTTTCAATTTTCTTAGGCACGCTGCATACAGCACAGATAGAGACAGACTGGTATGCCCTGCCAGGCGCTGCGCTTTGCGGGTCCGCATACGTTTGAAGCACAGCCATTCAATTGAAATGCGATTACATGACCAGGACACGCACTTAGTGCTGGCTTAAGAGGTCAACTTTAGGGTGCTGCAGGGTAATGGGTTAGACAAAGCAGAGAGGCGTTGCTAAATTTAGTTTATGGCATTACTGCCAGAGATGCCTTTATGTGGTGCATGTGCAAAGCACTCGCAGGACCTGACTTGGACGAGCTCAGGCCAACATGCAGCTGGTGGGATGGCCAATAAATTTAACGCGTGCTTTACGAGTATTTGTGAAGCAAATGCTATTAAATAGTTTTGAGACTTACGCTTTGGTTATAATAATTACTTGGAACATTCTACAAAGGTCCACTTTGGAAGAAGTTGGTGGATTGCATTTTATTCTGAATTTGCAGTCTTCCATTTATGTGAGTACTTTTCGTTCTACTTTCATCAACCAATGCAGCAGAAAAGACGCCTAAATCCATATCCATTTGTGTCACAATAGTTCCTTACAGTGTTGGTGGTAAAATTCCCTCTATCGCGGAATGGTGGTGGTTTGTAATGCGAATCAATGACGGGTTATATAGCGAATCGTTAAAATTAGTTAATCCAAATTGGATTTTTGGATTCGATTTTTCATATTCGCTTCCTTATACCTTTTTGGTTAGAGCTTTCCTTTCGGATAATTATCTACTCCAGTAATTATCTTACTTGCCGTATCGGGATCTGAGGTTGTAAGCATATATTTCTGAAGTTGTAAGCATATATTTCCATATATGCATAAGAATAAGCATTACTTTCTAACGAATGTATCCCTCCTGTTGAATTGTCAATGTGTATGTATCCCTCCTGTTATGTGTATGTATACCTCCTGTTGATGTATCCCTCCTGTAGAATTGTCAATACACAAGCCTCTATAGACAGACTACAATGTCGATAATACTATACAACTTTTCTATCGATTAATACAACACCACATTAGCATCACCAACCCACTTTCTCTACCACAAAAAGTACTCAAAGGACTCTCTACAGAATTTATTGAAAGGCCGAACACAATTCGTTAACTTCAGAGACTTCGCTAAGTTCGTCAGATTACGACATCTTCTCATGTTGGGATCAGATGAAGGAGAGACGAAAGCAATTCCAGTTAAGGGAGTCTATACAGCAATTCGTTAGGTATTTTCAGGAAGCTTCGGGCCATCAAATGCCCAACAAATCTGTTATTAACGGTGCAGTTGATACACTCCTCTAATCACTGTCTTCTAAACTCCGAAGCACTGATATTTATGATCAAGACCAACCCTCCTTGGAACTAGAATCCTAATTATTTCTGTAGTTCTCAGCAGTTCCTATGATTCTAAGTGTTCCTAGGTACACCTCACGAAGGACTCAACAGATCTCTATACTTCACGAAGGACTCAACAGATCTCTATACTTCACGAAGGACTCAACAGATTCACTATAATTCTTCTGCGGATACACAGCTACCTTCCCTCATTAGGTTATCGTTTTTCCTTCAACTGTACTTCCCAAAGTCTTCTTATCTCACATCCAACATAAACCGCTCAGCTGTCCCAGAAGCTAAGGACAGCCTTCAGCGCTTCACCAAAAGAATGGCACATGTACACGCATGTGAAGGCTTCAACAATTTAAATAACATCCTAGCTAGGCAGCTAAAAAATTATATAGACTCACGAAAAGCCTCCTCCTGGAGCTGCGACCAATTCAAGCGGGAACACTTTAGTGCATACTCGTATTGTGCAAATTGCATTAATGTATTAACAAGGCGCCTGGCCAAGCACACTCAAATTTCCCTGAAGCAACATTAACATATTGACACAATTGCCAAGGCAGTTAACAGGCAAATTGCCATGAGCTGGGGCGGGGTTGGTGCCCTGTACTAGAGTACAGGAGACAATCGCGACACCAACAACAACGGCAAATCCAGAGGCCATGACATATTTTCACACGCCCCAAAAAGCACTAAAGTGTCAGCTTAGGCGGCGCTCGAGTGCAGTGCTTCAGTCCTAAGCGGCTGATAATATATCTGCGCGCGGGGAGATGTAAATCTCGCTCACCAACGCAGTGCCGAGGACTCTGCAAACCCACTCAGAGCCGCTGCTGGGGGAGGCAATTGAAGCGATCAAAGAGCGTAAAATTATGTAAATTAATTTCACGCCTTTTTAGATATGCGAATTTTTTGTTTGTGTGTATTTTTTTGTTCGACTCTACCAATTTTTTCACGAAGCTGCTCTCAACTTTGGCAGGACCAAGTGGCGCGCAGTACGAGTTTGTTGTTGGTTGGTTTGCTTTTAAAGTCATTTGGTTAAGTGCTCTACGTGGGGAATGGCGTGTTTACATGTCCAAATTGACTAAAGAATTTTGAAGTTATCGCAGTGCCCAGGAGGAAGCCAGAAAGGACTCTCCGAGACTTACATACCTGTCTGTATATTATATTAAATTAGTGTCCATGAAGCCTGCACTTGGCTGTTTGTGTGTGTTTCTGTGAGTGTTTGTGGCAAGTGCATTTGCGGCTTTGAAACAATGATTCCATATTGGCCAGTAAATCAAATTACAATCGCTTCACTCCGAGGGCAGCGGTGGAAGTTTGCTCTCAAAGCTCTCCTGGCAGCTGGCCACTTTCCAGCATTTTTGTTGTTGTTTTCTTCTTCCATTACGCTAAGTAACAAATGACTTATTTGTGCACGGAGACAACTCCTTCAACGCACTCTCTCTCTCCTCTGCTCCAGTGACAGCCTCCGTCCCAGGCACAGTCTCAATCTCAGGGACATAGTTCGCTCTACTTTGACTTTGCTATTAATTTGTATTGTTTGTCGTATAAGCAAAATTTATAATTGAATTTTGCATAGCGCAAACGCACATCCTTACGATTCTGCTGTGCAGGCAGCGCCTTGCAAGGAGGGATTCACCGGCTCAATTGAGGACTTGCAAGTTTCTTGATTGCCTGCGACCACATATGGTGCACTGTGCTTGGGAGGTAGAACGTAAATTAGATAATGTCACTATTGCTTTCCTAGTAATAAGTTTAAGGACAAACCAACAACAACAACAATAATAATAATAATAGCATCAACCTAACATATTGAAGACAAATTGCTCTTGTGTGGTGGGTTCGCATGTGGCATGAGGAACTATTCTTAAATTTTCAACCAATTTGGAATTTCTGCCAGTCTGCTCAGCAAAACTAATTTCGATTTTGTTGTTGCCTTTAAAAACGGGACTGTTGACCTTTTCACCGTCAGATCCTTTTCAAAAACTACGTTTGCCGCCACACAAAGTCCCAGCCAGGGATAACAGGGAAAATGCAAACGCAGTGCTAATTTCACACTTGCTCGTGGAGCTCGTAAAATTTCGCACACCACTCAACTCGCTCAGTTGCGACTCATGAGCGAGACAGTACACAAATTTTCAATTTAAGACTGGAAATTAATGTGCGTCAAGAGCGTTGCCAGTGGAACGACGAAGGCGAGTGGATGCGGAGCTCCGTCACACAACGTACCTACGCTTGGCAGGTGTATGCGAGCCGGCTGCAGTTGCATTGCTGCAAGGACACACAAGCAAAAGCATACATAAAAGTTATCCCCTCAGCGCGTTGTTTGTGCTTAAATCCTTTTTGCTAAAACTTTAATTAATTAATTTAATTAAAGTAGCTGGAGCGTTATTAAGGACGACTCAACCTACTTATTTCGCTTAAACCCTACACGAGGAGCAAAATGAACGCCGCAAGAAGAACGAAATATGGTGTTCCATTTCAAAATTCGAAAATATATGTAAAGAACTTTATAAGCCCTTTCAAATAGCTCGTAGAGTCTGTATAAAGCCGTTTGTGCGCTTCTGTAAAGTTTTAGTGGTTTGTAAAGTGATGATGTTGAAGCACTGTACGCCCAGTTAATATCTTATAGAGGGAATATACGTGGCATATACGAGGATATGGAACGATAATTAAATTTGTATAGTTAATATAAAGCGAATACAAAGTCCTTATAAAGCTTGTACAAAAACAGAAAAAGAAAGAGAAAAAGAAGCTTGTAGAACTTGTATGCAATTAATAAAGCATGAACAACATCCTTATAAAGCTTGTACAAAATCAGGTCTATAAGGTAGGTAGGTAGGTAAGGCGGGCCACCCGAGGGGCGCACTTAGGCCAACATTGACCAATTGTGATACCGCCTGAGCAATCAGGTCCCATCCCTTTCAAAGGTCCAGCCATTTAGAGCTTTTAATGAAGCAGTTGAAGGAGCTAATCTTTTTTTTTGAAATATCTCCCAAGGAGTCCAGAACGTAGTCGCCTAGGAAAGTGCGCCTCCTTCTGGACAGCGCTGGACACGTACACAACAGGTGAGCAATGGACTCAGGTCTATAAAGCAGATATAAAATTCTTGCCATAGCTTCTGCATACATTTTATATATCTTGTAAAAAGGTCTTGTGCAAAGTGTGCATTTTTATTATAGACTTCTTACAACGTTCTTATAGATATTGTACAACTTTTCCAAAGAACTTAAATAAAATATTTGTAAAGTTATACAGAGTTGTTGTGACTTTTGTAGGAACTGTCAAGATGTCGAGGAAGAGGAAACAGTGGAACACCTCCTGTGTGGGTGCATGGCTGTCTCTATACAAAACAGGGTTCTCCACTTTTGGATTCGCATTTCTTGACAGCATTGAGGTTTCCCGAATGAAGATAACGAAAGTGGCTACTTTTATCAAATCCACAGGAGGGTTTATGGAGGAGCCGGAGGTGTAGGGAAAGAGCTCTAGTAGCCACAATGGGCCTTGAAGAGGCCAAATGAGTCTTAGGACAGGCAACTAAGCTACCTCTGCAGAGGTCTTATGCATCTTGTATAAAGTCTTTACAGAGCTCAGTAGAAAGAAAGCTTGTAGAAAGGTCTTATACAGTTTATACAAAGTTCTAGTAGCTCATCTTAGAGAGATTTTACAAAAATCTTATACAGATTGTACAAAGTTCTTATGCATCTTGTTTAAAGTCTTAATATAGCTCATCTTATAGGGCTTGTCGAAAGGTCTTATACAGTTTATACAAAGTTTTTGCAGTTCATCTTAGAGAGATTTTACAAATATCTTATACAGATTGTACAAAGTTCTTATAAAACTGTATATGTAGCATATATCACAACAAAAATTATTTTTTATTATACTTCTTACTTTTCTTCCTGTTTGTGTGTCCTTCGACGGTTGTTAGATGTTTATCATCTTTACGTCCCCATCATATATCTTATCGCCTTGTTTTTTTATTAACTTCAAGTTCACATTTCGTCCAGTTTCTTAAACTTTGATTTCTTTGTAGCCATGTCTTAACCACGACTCATCCAAATACGCTTCTACAGTCATAGAAATGATTCAAGCCATTGACTCCTTTGTGTAGAAGGAGATCGTTCCGAATTTCTATTATGGCGTAACTATATTTATAAGTATTTTAATATCGAATCAACATTGAACTGCATTGAAGAGCCAAATGATACTTCTCTAGCTCTAGGTCAGAGTTAGTCGATCCAATAGAGTTAGTCGATCTAATATCGTTCTATCAGCATATCCTTGGTTTCAGGACCTTAATGACCATTTTAAAGAATTAGCTACTTCTTTATGTATAATGAGATTCAGTGGTGTTGGAGATGTTAACACTCTTGAATAAGAATGATCCAATGGTACTTTCTTAGAGCATTTCTTAAATTCAGATATCATGATACTTGCCATCAGTTGTTTGTGAGACTTTTACAGGATTATTCCACCTATACCAGCAGGCCATAAATTATAAGATCTGGCAAAAGTTCCGTTACTAAATCAAAATTTAATTGTTCTCACAATTGAAGTGATTCTGCGGCGGATCGCCTCATGTGTGCCAAGCGGCCAGTGACGTCACATCAAACTTGCTATGCCCGGCTCGCATTTAATATGTCACATATTGCGGGCAGGAAACGGAAGGACGGCAGCGTCAGTGTCCATTTGAAATTAAAATTCCAAAATCACAAAAAACACAAAAAGTAAATATATAAATAAAACATCCAAAGTGTCCAACTCAATAGAGTACAACAACAACACCAACAGAAATAGCAACAACCACCACCACAACAACAACAACAACAACAACACCAGGCAAGAAAACAATGTAACGAGCAAACGTTGACAGCGACGCGTGCCAACATGTCACCAGGCTGGCGAGCGATGCGCCAGGATACGAGTATCTCCGCTGAGCTCGGTGCAGCGCCGTGTTATGCTGGTCACGTCTCACTTGGAATCTAGCGCATATGTCAGCAGCCAGCACCGGAGCAGTTGAGGAGCTGCTGTCAACGTGTGTGTGGGTGACGCTCACAGTAGGCAGCGAGCGACTGTGGGCTGCGAGTGACAAGAGTGCTTAAAAGATTTTCACATCATTATTGCCAGGAATGATGTAAAAAAAATTAAAATTAATGATTTTTTCGCTGCTTTTCTGGGAATTTTTTTGTTTATAGTTTAGTGCCAATATGAATGCCACAGCAGACGGCAGGCAGCGTGGGCGGTTAGCTTAATCAGCATAATGCCATATATGTGTGTGAGAGGGTGACATTCCCCAATGCAGCCAAGGGACGCCGGGGCTGCCGGGTTGCGCATCAAAGCGCAAAGTGGAAAATTTCATTTCATATGCAGACAGAGGAATAACTACACACGAAGACAAGACTGCGACTCGGTATCATTATTGTCAGCCAGTGGCAGTAAAGTGTGCAGCGAGCGACGTTGTCATTGTCGTTACCATAATCATCGCCATCATCATCAACAACACCAACACCAACACCGACGCCATTACCACCTGACAAACGCTACCTATGGCAGTGACAATATGTTGCCATACGAGCGGGTTGCATGTGGCGCATGAGTCGCTCAGCCACCGAGGAACTGAGCATTTTTTATGTGGTGTACTGCTGCGTTGTTTCACTTTGTTTGGGTTTTGTTCCATTTTGCAGTGTTCGACAAAAGGTAAACACGCCGCTGGAGCCGTGTCCTCGTAGACGTCCTGATACAAAAATCAGTCATTGTCAGTTTTGGCATTTGTTATGCCGCCAGTATTGGCCGTGAGGGTGTTGTTAGACGTCTGCCGCACCGTTGCCGATGGTTTTCTGCACTTTGTTGGTGAGACTTGGGTTGAATTGAGTCAGTGCGGTGGTGGTAACATATTTGATGGCTGGGCCCAATCAATAATTGAGCACAGAAAAGTCAAATACTAAGAAAAGTAAGCTCAGATTTTACACTTTGAAATTTGGAGTAAGTTCCACCGCGTTATCTACGCACTGAGCATAAACACACATAAAAATTCAAGGAACACTTTCGCCGCTTTTCAATAATCGTCTTCATTGTCCCAACGAAATTAATTCGAAACATCTGTCATGGTCGTTGTTCTACTCTGGGCTAAAAAATTTCCAATTCCACACATGCTTTAACGAAAATGAAGGCAATCAACTCGCTGCCGGGTCCTAAGCACACACTCGACTGTCCTTTGGCCAGGCGTCCGAGCAAGCCGTGAGGGTGGTGACGGCCACGACGATGTCCACGGCGGTATCTGCGGCAGCCTGGAAGCATATTGTTTTTGAGTACTTTGTTATGTGGCGCTTCTTTATTGCCAATAAATCAGAATTTATTTGCAACAAAAAAGAATTAAAATGTTCAATAAATTTTTTTAAGTATCCTGCCGTAGCTGACATTGGGAGCAGCGTTTGGGGCAAAGGGCCACAGACCGTTTGGCGACATGCCTGTTGAATTTTGAGCATCTTAAATGTCTGAAGCGTGCTGCATGGCACTGCTCCTGCTCCTGCCGGCACGCTGCATGCGTGTTCTTCGGGCATATTAGCTTCGAACATCAACGCTACGTGATGTGCATTTTTGTAGCTGTTTTTATCGAATTGCACTGAGGGGGCACGTCACGGCGGGCGCAATGTGAACGAAAATGAAAAAGCGGAAATCTATTAAAAAATTATAAGTTAATCCCTGGCGAAATGTTGGCCGTGTTTGTTGTTCTTTACAAGACAAATCGTTGCCACGTGAGGCAATTTCGGCCAGTTGCCAAGAGTATTTTTATTGTTGGCAAATCAAAGGGGCACAACATTAGCAACGATGAAGTGGCAAGCGTTTAGTGGATTTATTTAAAGCGTAATTTGTGGCACGCAGGCAGACAAATTTCATATGCAAACGTTTACGATTTGAGAAGCGTGCTCGCCAAATTTCCCAAAGCAATTTCCTCATTTCCATCAGCACGGCTGCGGCAGCTTGTGTGGCTCCTCGATTTTTTTTCTATTTATTTTTGGCAAGCAAAACAAGCCTGTCACAGATAACGAATGCGTCCCCAGGGTGTCATCGATTTTCGGAAATTCCATTATCCTGTTTCCGGCACTGTCGCCAGGCATCAATGCAGCTACGAGCGAGCCACTCAACCTGTTTCTTACTCGCTAACGTGCAATAAACAAGCTGCAATGCAAAACTAATGCTCACAACAACCTGAGCGAAAAAAAGCTGAAGCAAATAATTTAAATCAAGCTGCAACAGTTGCAAAACAAGTTGCCAACATTTCTTGATTTTTCCTTTTTGATTTAAATAAAATGCAAATCGCAGGAACTGAAAACAACTTTCTATGTGAACACTCACACACACACACCCTCACACACCTGCTCACTAAAGCCGACAGCCCCGCTTGGCAGGAAGTGCTGTTGTTGTCGCCGCTGCCGTTGATGCTGCTAATGTTGTTTGTTGGTGGGTGGTTGTGTGACTGCGAAAAACGCTTACATCCGCTCGGGTATGCGTGGCCGCTGCTTACATCACAACTCACAGTGATGCGTCCTCTATACAAATGTCCGAACCTAACACAATTTAGTATCCTTTCGTAACGATTGATAACGAGTGCGAACAAATGAAAATAAATGTATCAGAAAAGCATTTTCTTGAGCACGTCATAACAAAGTGTCTGAGCCCAATACAATTTTGTATCCTTCCTTAACGATTGATCACGAGTACGAGCAAATGAAAAGAAAAGTATGAGAAAAGCATTTTCTTGAGCTCCTCACAACAAAGTGTCCGAATCAAACACAATCCTGTATCCTTTCTTAACGATTGATCACGAGTACGAACAAATGAAAATCAAAGTATGAGAAAAGCATTTTCTTCAGCCCCTCACAACAAAGTGTCTGAGTCTAACACAATTCTGTATCCTTTCATATCGATTAACCACAAATATAAAGTAATGCAAATAAAGTGATCAGATAAGTCACAACAAAAGCAAACAGATCACAAAATTTTCAAAAGATCCTTGCCACAAACGACCATAATTATTGTTGTTGTTTGTATCCTTTATCACCTTCTTCATGTTACGATCTTTGTTTCCTCACTATCAGTTCATCTCAGCTGTACCCGATTTATTTCCATTTCAACCTTCCTACACCTCATGGTCTTGGATCGCAAGCATCTGCGTTTCTTATTAGAGTTTGAAGACTGTTTGATATCCATTCTAGCCTCTTCGAACTTGTCTGTACAATCCCCTGCCAGTGTGTATGAAGGATCTTTTTCTGGTCAGTTGATTACGCAACAGTGTTCTTATATATTCTAATAGGAAGTGATGTCGAATATGATCAACGCTGTAGATTCCAGAGCTAAATGATCAACGCTGTAGATTCCAAAAGCTGCTACTTAGTCGTCTGGAAGATTATCTAGATTGGTGTTATATAACATAACTTTAACGATAATCTAAGCAAATTTTGGAAAGACGAAGTTGTTACTCACAATTTCGAACTGCCTCAAGTTGCCTTTTATCGATAATTGTTTGTTAAATTCCCCATTTATAAGCGGCTGAAAAGCTTGGATCGACTTCCCAAGCAATCTCAATTTATTTCAAATTGATGTGTAGGGACAGAGTACTATGCTCTGCTGCGATGTAGTGCCGCACGCACCTGATGTTTACAAAAATGTCTGTAAATGCAAATTAGACCGCAGAAGCATTGCTCAGACTGCATAGAACCACTGACTAACTACCGCGTGTTGTTGTTGATGCCGTTGTTGTTTGCGTCAGTTTGTGCGCTGGCGTTGTTTTGATGGTTTCCGCCACATTTTACGCAATTATTTCTTAAAGTGCCTATAAAGCGGTTTTAATGTGTCTTAAATGAAAGGAATTATATCAGTTTATTATAATGGTATGAATGGGAAGCTTACCTGCAATATACATTCC
This sequence comes from Clusia tigrina, assembly GCA_920105625.2. Classification (NCBI taxonomy): domain Eukaryota; kingdom Metazoa; phylum Arthropoda; class Insecta; order Diptera; family Clusiidae; genus Clusia; species Clusia tigrina. The sequence goes on from OV050033.1 coordinate 178,318,352, forward strand.
TTCCTCAGGAAGGATCACGGACTACCAGGAGATAATTGAAACCGAATTTCAAATCAATGAACTTACTTGTAAATTACTATTGTTAGATATATTCATTTATGCTAATAGGTGGAATCACTGAAGTTGGCACGTAATACAATAACACTTCTATGCTAATTTGGCTTTAATGAATATGGTCCAATTACGCCACATTCACGTTAAGAAAATGTAATTCAACACAACATTGGAACTCGTTCTACACGTATTTCACAAGATTTGTAACAGTGATGCTCTTACATCACAGCCGAACTCTTTCTTCGTTCCGCATGCCTTTCTTATTTAGTATGTTTGATTTCGAGAACATTCCAAATCCCACTTTGGAACATTCTGCATTAAAGTATCAGACGTAACATCATTGATAGCTCACAAAGAGACAACATCAATTATGACTTTTATTAGTAGGAGAGATGGAGAAAATATCACTCATGACTTCTGTTAGTAATATAGAAAGGGACAGCATCACTTACGACTATCAGAGACAAAATTGATCGTGACTTTTGTCAGTATAAGAGAAAGAGAAAACATTACTCATGAGTTTCATTAGTATGAGAGAAGGAGAAAATATCACTCATGACTTCTGTTAGTAATATAGAAAGAGACAGCATCACTTACGACTATCAGAGAGAAAATGGTTCCTGACTTTTGTCAGTATAAGAGAAGGAGACAACATTACTCATGAGTTTCATTAGTATGAGAGAAGGAGAAAATATCACTCATGACAGAGACAGCATCACTTACGACTATCAGAGAGAAAATGGTTCGTGACTTTTGTCAGTATAAGAGAAAGAGACAACATCATTTACGTTTTTTATTAATATGAGGGAAGGAGAATACATCACTTATGGCTTTAGTTAGTATTATAGAAAGAGACAACATCACTTACGACTTTCATTAGTTTGTGAATATAAACGAAGGAGACAACATCACTTATGATTTATATTAATATGAAAGAAAGAGACAACATCACTTGTGATTTCTATTCAAAGCGATCATTTATGACTTCATGTAGAACAGGTTCAGTATTCCGGAACGGTGCGACACTTACAACTCTGCATACAAAATACGCATTATGGCCATTTGCAATCCATGTACGCCATTTGCAACCCCTATGACCCAACTTGACGCAGTGTTTCATAAAGTAAACAACTGTAACTGTAGATGTGGGGAAAAAGACCCCTTCGCTGCTATGGTGACCAACCAATGAGAGATGTTCAAGAGAGGTTTTATGTAGTAGAGCTACCATAAGTTTAGGACAGTGATATCCTTATTACTCTATAGTGACTATGCTTGTTTCTGTACTTGATGTGTTGTCAACAGTAACGATTTTATGTGTTCATAACCCTCTTAAGGATCCTGTTACCACTATTTTTGTTTCCATCTTTGAATGATTATACCCAAGTGGAGATAGGGATTTGCTAAGACTGGTGCTAAATATACTTTCCCCATAGGACCAACTTTGATTTATACTATATTTGAATATAATTGGTTTCTATATAAAGATGCCAAAAGGCTCGTCACCAAGGTCTCTCTAAAATTTCTGCGTCGTTCCTCTTTTCTTTGAAAAATCGACTAAAGCCACAAGTAGCCTAGCTTAGGTCTCCTACCTTGGGTTTGGAAGAACAGTCCAATACATTTTTTTTAGTCTGTTTTGGAATCCCTTCACTTCCATTCCATATTCTCGTAATTCTGACTTTGTTTTCACCTACTTTAGCGCAGGCCACTAATTTCACTTGGTTTGCGTGCTTGTCTGACATATGTGGGCATAAAAATTATGAAGCTCATTTGGCTGATTAGGGCAATTATCTTTCGCCAACTCCGCCTCTTCCGCTGGCTCCTGCTGCTCCGAGTACACCAAACAATTCGCTTTATCACGCATAAGCAACAAAATGATTTGTTGCCATTGCAACGTCGCTGCCAACTTGTTTAATCAATTCATCAAAGCGCTGGTTAAATTTTGACATATCAATGCTAACAAAGCAATTAATTTGCCATTTACCAAAACGCACTCACCCACACACAGCCATGCCAAAGCACACACACACGTACACTTCATTAAAACTTTATTTGAATAATTGGACAGTGCAAGTTCATGTAAACAACACGTCAATTGTCCACAAACACAAACAAACAACAACTACAACAACAACAACAGAAACAAGCAACGAACAACAAACCATTTGTCAAATGGTAATCGAAACACTTGTGCAGCCTCCAGTTCGGCCTCCGTGTCAGCCTCAACAGCAATTGAAAAACGATTTAAAATCAATCAAATGCGAGCAGCACTCCTGCGCCGAGTCCTGTTGCTCCTGCTGCGACGCCTGCTACGGCGTAAACCCTTCTACTGCGCACAGTGCCATGTTGTCCAAGTACAAGCGGAGTACATTAATAATTCCTAGCATGCTGTGCTCCACCCCTTGCGGCCTGTAAATCGCATGTGGAATATGCACGGAGCGTGCTTTTGTGGTTTGACGCTTCGTGTCCCTCACAATTTCACCGCTCCGTTCCATCGATTTGCGGTCAAACATGACTTTCGACTTTTTGGCATATTGCAAATATTTGCTTCATTATCTGGCGCTGCTTGGTATGTGTGTTTACTCCTTGAATACTCATGTTTGTGTGTGTGTGTGTTTCTGTGTCCTCGCCTGTCACACGCCAATTGGGGTTATCGCTTCCCGGCCACGGTCATTTGTCACTTCGTTTTGAGTCGTTCAGTTTATCGCAATTGGCAATCGGTACGCAAATTGATGGTCAGTGATCCATTTCTGCTTCGTTGGCAGAGTGGAAGTGCGATTGATGGAAGGAGAGATTGGCGCCTGCTCTCCTGGCATGACATCAATTAACTGACTCACTCCTTCAGTCACTCCGACCCATGAGTATGGAATTTTAATGTGATAATAAAATGTTTGATTTATTTATTTTTGTTTAACAATATTTTGCAATATTTACGCGACTCCCTTCCGTTCAGTCATAGAGTAACTCCACTCCGGCTGCTGTTACTTCTCCTGCTCCTCGTCAAGCCGCAAAATGCGAACATATTTGCGGCATTTCAGTTGCGTGTACCCGCGAAAGTGTAATTTTCTGTAATGCTATGCGCGATTTGCTCACGATTATAAAAGCTTTTTGCAATCTTCCCGTTATGCAACTCCCATCCCCACCCCCATCTCTCCGCGAGCATAATTTATGTCATGTTCGGCGAAGGAAGCGCAACAGCCAGCCGTCTTCTGCGTGAAGTACGAGCATTCTAATGCATCTCCGGATCGAACAGTTTCGAAAAGCCACAAAAAAGGAATCTCAAATGAAATGCAAAAAGGCCACAAAAAAAAAGAAGATACGAGTATTCAAATGAAAATTTATGTTTGCAATATGAATTTTTATAAAGTGTTGCTTCTGCTAGGCATTTATGGGCGTCACCGTGTATGTGCGTGTGTGTGAGTGTGGGTGTCTTTGGTTTGTGGGGGCTTAGAGCCAACTGAAATTATGTTGTTTCATGTGGAAATTTACTAAGCTGCCGCGGCTGTCTCAGTCTGTTGACGGGGTTGGCGGTTATTCCAACAAAATTTATTGGCATATTATGCTGCCACACAGGAAATTGGAGGGTTTGCAGAGTGTGTGTGAGTACTGCTTCAAGGATACAAGAACTGACGGAATATTCTTCTATGAAAATATTTGCCAGATTTTAAATTATGGAAGGAGATTCTCGTAGTTGTTCGAAGGAAAGTGACTTTGTCAGATGTAGACACCTACACAATAGTTAGACCTTATATCAGTTCCCGCTATATACCACCAAGAACCGATGACAAAAAAGCAACTACAGTTGAATCGTTTGGGATAATAGTAACCAGAATGACCGCATCTTTTCCACTGCTTCTGGTGAAACATGCGTGCATAATCTCAGACGAAGTGGAAAGTTTTCTTCATATGGACAACAGTTCTTGTGGAATTAGAGCTACCAAACACAGATATCCAACGAATTCTATGCTAAGGAGTAGAAAACGGACTCTACAATTGTTCAGCTTTCTTAAATTTTCAATCGTTTTTGCTGCTGTATGGAGGCCAGTGTCAACGGATCTATTATTATTTGGACACTCAGTTTGCAAAAAATTAGAAGTGATCTTCATGTCACTCTTCTATAGGCACGTCAGAGTTGATCAACTCTGAAACGTAACGGGCTCTCGACGTATTGCCTAAGGGTGAAATCCCAAGAGGATAATCCGGCCGAACAACGGACAGTAGTTAGAGGCAAAAGAAGTGGGGTTTCATCGTTTTAATTGTTTCCACATCCCTAAAGTTTTCATAGTTTTACGACGCTGAAGGGAATATAAAATTATCAAGGCTATGATAAGTCTGACCCTCTTTTCATTACCCTAAAGAGCCGAGAGTAATTCAGGCACTTCTGTGATATCATGCTCTGATTTTTCTTTTGCTCTGATATCCGTGATGGTTTTGACCGATCCTATGGGTCCATGTGTTCAGCATTCCCAATTGTCTCTTCTAGTTAGTCTAATGTGGGTACCAGGCCACTTAAGAATAGAGGGAAATGAGAAGGCTGATAGCTTAGCTAGGAAGGCTGCGGCCTCTCAGTTCAACGGCCCTGAACCCTTCTGTGCACTATCATCCAATACCATTGGAGGTCTCCTGAAGAAGTGTACAGATGCAAAAAGAAGTCAAACCTGGAAAACTCTTCCGCAATTAAGACAGTCCAAAAGCTCTTCTGGGAGATTTTAATCCTAAAAGAGCTAAGGAGTTAATAAATATGCCTCGGAGTAAATTAAGCATCATCACAGGCATTTTAAGCGGACATGGTAGACTCAACTACCATTTGAACAAGTTGGGTATATCTTCAGATGGCATCTGTCGATTCTGTGGAGAGAGTGACGAAACCTCACTGCACCTGATCACAGACTGCGGACCATTGGCACACAATAGACTCAGGTGTATTGGAGAATATATCTTAGATATGAGCAAGATCCCTCAACAATGTATGAATTCTTGTCGGAACTTAACCTGACAGAACACTTATAGATGAGACTGTCCTCATCTTTCTAATAAATAGGGGCATCACAATAGATCTTTCAGGTTGCAATGTATAACACCCTTAAATATATCTAATCTAATCTACACCTAGTAGAAAATAACTCTGAAATGCTCATATCAGCAAATTTTCGATGGTAACTCAAAAGTTATGACATGAAACCTCAGTCAAATGATTTCTCTACCACAGTCACTTGAAGGAAAGCTTCCCAACAAGTGAGTAAATTTACCACACTGTGTCACACCAGTTAAACAACTATCAATATTCTCCATTTCAAGCTATATTTTCCTCACTTTTACAGACTCACTGACAAGCCACCCACCGACTAATAACTCCACAACTACAACAACAACAGTCGGGCCGTGAAAACTTCATCAAAAACAAGAGCATAAAATATGTAAAAATAAAATACATTATCTTAACGACTCCGCTGTGCTCGATGAGGCCGCCGTTTGGACACTGTTAGTTGCCAGTGAGCGCTAATGTGGCCTGCTAAGACAGGGACATGCCCACACACCCACTCAACCTCACACAGCCCATAACCATTAGCACAATAAGAGCAACATGAGGCGGCGGTGAGTGGCAGCATGTTTTATTACTAAAAATCATAAAAGTTCTTCTTGGTCGGAGATGGTGGCGTTGGTGGTGTGCAGCGCTTTAGTGCCCGTTCGCTCAACTTGTCTCTAATGCGTTGAAAACCATAAATTTTTAAAAGTTAATCTGCTCAGCACTGCGCCAAGCAGCCCGGAGACCGGTGCCGCAGCCTCAAAAACTCAGACTAACAGACAGACAGTGGGTTGGTGGGTTTGGTGGGGGGCTGTGGCAGGGACGACCACGGCACCACCCCACAGAGCGGTGCATTAATATGCGAGTAATGAAGATACAATGCGCTCAAATTGTCAGCGGTTAGACTTACAAAAATATGCACGCCGCCACGCAGACCAATAGACGGATAGAGGAGTAAGTACGAGTAAATAAGTATTTTTGGGGCCACAGCTCAGTATTGAGCGGTTCTAATGGGTTTACAAAGCAGTCGAGGAAGCAGTCGAGGAAGCAGTCGGGGCAACAATTTGCATTTTAATGTTCGTTCATAAATAATGGGCGAGCAAAAATCGTTTGCAAATATGCTACATTTTCGAAAACTACGCATCAATTAGGCGTGGCATAGGAAAAAGTTCGCTTCCAGCTGCTCAAGAGAAGGGGGCTGGAGAAGAGCATTGCCGGCAGTGCGTGAAAAAGAAGCAGTTATAAATCTAAGTTCAGGGAAAAAGCAATTTATTTCCAAATTGAATCGATTAAAAAGCAATCTGAAACACAATTCGCAATGCGACACCTACGCACTTAAATCCACACCCATTCAAAAAGCACAGCAACCCCACCACCTATGCAGCCATCAGCAGCAGTCGCAGGCACAGCAAGAGCAGTTGAGTGCCAAGGGGTGTCCCCCGATTACAGCCACGATTGTGTTACGAATTTCTCATCGAATCTTTTGTCGATTACCCCCCTGGGTAAAATTTATTTGCTGTCATTGATGTTGTTACGAGTACACCTACTCCCAGCAACAGTTAAGCGAGCAGCAAAGGCTTTAACAAGTATTATTCCAGCAGTTTCGCATACAATGCTGAAGTTCGATAATCTTCGATTCGCATGTGAGCCTCATTCCGCCATGCAAAGCAATGAGCAGGGCTGCTTATTTAGAACTACTCGCGCCAACTTGCCTCTTTGCTTTGGTGCTGCTGGCAATTTTTTAATGATCTCATTTCAGCTTTTTAAATGCCACTCTTAAAGGTAATGCAAACAAGCCGAAACAAGTCACCGGAAGTGAAGTACTTCATCCTATTTCACCGTGGCACGGCCACTTCCTTTGAAACTTGCTCTTGCAGTTGCTTTCAGGAAGTTTCTTAAAAAATGTTGTACACTTTGTAAACACGAGAGCACTCTCGCGCGTCACTAATTAAATGCTATTTGAAAGTAAGGCTGGCGCTGCAACGTCCTCCCACTCACTCATTCAGTCTCTCGCAGCAGCATTCGGCGGCGTCGACGCAAAATTTTCTTTTCCTTGAAGATTTCACTGCAGCTCTGCTACGCGTTTTTTGCCCGAATCTCTCCGTTTTTTGGGTTTTTTTGTTGTTGTTTGTGTAATTAAGTGCCTGGCAAAAGTTGTGGGCGAAAAGTTAAGGTTGGCTTGTTAAACAGCGTGTAAGCAAGTGGCGCTAAATTAACGGTGTAAGTAATTAAAACCCTTTGCCAGCTAATGAACCCGTTGGAATCAGCCACCGAACGCACGGGGAAAAGTCAAAAGTTATGAGCAGTACTCGTGAAATAAGCAGCGTCGTCTTTTAAAAGCACTCACATGCCCCCACACCCACGCACGCACGCACTCACTCATCCTTTGTGTCCCATGCCAGTGCATTTGTCCCATTTGAGGACGAAACCCCCCGTCCCCCATGGCTCTCGAAATGTAGGAAATATGTGTCTGCTTGCATGCATATGAATATGAATTTGTTAAGATTCCGAGCAGCTGATAATTTTCCCTTGATAACCGTAAATTCGTCTGTAGCTGGAAGCGAGGACACAGAAACTTTTTTGCTACCAAATCATTTCCACAAACTCCGCTGCCTCATAAAACATAAATAGCAGAGCACTAAAATTGTATCTAACATACACATCCGCACTTGCATATGTGCTGTTAATGTTGATAAGTGAAGTTATGGCATTGGCTGCGAAAATGGCAACCAAATCTCGTCCTGTGACCCCTCAGCCAGCAGGACGGATTCTACAATATTAAAACTTTTGCACCGGGCTGGGCTGCTGAGCATTTTATTAGCATAACGAGCTGAATTTTGATAAATTAAGTGTTTATCCATTTGAAACTAGTTGCCAAATTCAGAGGCAGAGACAGAGAGAGAGAGACAGAGACACCCAGAAACGGCCCCAGCGACCAGAGGCAGTATCAGGGAGACGTTCACCCTCCCACCGACCCCGGTTGTCTTATCTAGGCGCAAATTTAAATTGAAAGGGTGTTTAGAATTTAAATGCATGCTCCAAATGTGAGAGTGACCGAGCGTCCTCTGCAAGAGTACGTGTGGAAATAACCTTTTCAAAATTTATGCAAATAACTGCCTTAATTTTTTTCCTTTGAAGGATAACTAAATTTCTGAAATTTTCGCACTTGCCTTTTTCGCCTTCACCCACATTTCGGAAGTTCTTCAGTGGTATTAAAGACACTTATTTACAGGGTGGGAGGGGGAAAACGGCCCTAAGGATAGGAGTATACAGAATGTCTGAGGTACTATAGTGGAACAGCAGGAGTGTCCCTATATTAATAGAGTCATGATTGATTATCTGCAAGTAATGATTATCTGCAGGTAATGATTATCTTAAGAACTCTGTAAGGTTAGCCGTATATTTTCTAATATATGCCCATCTCGGATCACTCTCGGCGTTCAGCAGCTCAAACTTAACCCCCGATTATTGGCAAAGAAACGTCATATGCAGCTAAGGTATTCATTTTTGGCTGAATTAATATGTTAACAAATAAAATTATCGTCCCGGTATATCCTAGAAGAAGTGTTGGACCGTCTATACTTACATTTTGCAGCGGATTGTGGATTAATTTGCACTCAATTTCTCGAGAAGGATAGATGCCGATCATTGAGAAGGGGGTGGAGTATAAACAAAGACTTCTTGTGGCCCGTGAGCTTGACAGTAAGAGCAGACGTAGTAGTTAAGTTCCCCGTGTGTCCTTGTTACCCATGGTGTGATGTGAGGGATCAGCATGAAAGTCCATCGACCTTTTTCGGATTGCTCCCACCTCTGTTGCCTTTCCGCAATGGTGTTTGTTCTTTACGCTGATTTGACGATTGTTTGTGGGTCTCGCCCTCTGCTTGTAGAGCCGGTGTACCTCCTTCGCCAATAGGTGGTTTGCTGCTTATTATCCCTATTACTTCGTCCGATACACTATGGCATGCTCTAGCCATGCGTAGTGCGCTCAGTCCATTTACTGGCTGGATGCATTTAATGAAGGCTTTCACCGTAGTGGCTTCCACCCAGACTAGGGCGGGATATAAAATGATGGAGCTAGTAACCGTTCGCACCTTTGGTGCCCCATTTCTTACAAGCCTGACAGAGCTGTCATCCATTAATATTAGGGACATAGCCAGGTTCATGAAAGTATCAGGATGGTTTCCTGAAACATGACGGAGGAGTCTTTCCTGGCGCTGTCCTTGCGCTGACTATCACCATCCCAAGTATGGGAACCTTTTTAGTCAGTGCTTGAACGGCGCCACACCGTGGTATCACAATGGGCCATTAAGTGTGCTCAAGTGTGCTTTTGGCAAACTCGGCGGCCACTCCTACCTACCTACCTACCTAACCGTTGAGAGCAGTCTCCGTTGACTTGAGCGTGGGCCTCCAATATTCGGCATCATGCGTGTAAGTGCGCCGTTTAGTCTCGTGGCCTTTTCGCAGACTGCTTTCAGATGCTCTTTGAAGGTGAGCTTGGAGTCGCAGGTACCGAAGTTGTGATTGGTATGCGATCTAATGACTTCCCACTGTGATGGTGAACCTCTAGGGTCAGTCATTCATCGTAGTGTCCTTTTCTTTCAAACAGTACCGATTTTATATGAACTGCAATACTATTTATTTGTCTCTTGTATGAAGCATCAGTTTAGCTGTGAGATTCAAGGAAAGTAGTGATGGTTGGAAAGATCTTTGAAGCGGATGACAGTTACGATAGAGGCATCCACAGAGTACTACAGGCTAAGCAGATAGGAAGATCACAGAAGGCGACTCTCTGTAGTAAGAGAAACAAGCAACTTTTTAGAACTGGTGTTTTGAGAACTTCCGTGATATGTTGGTGATCCGCACAACCCGGTGATTTTGGGGGTTGTGACCCTCTTCCCATTGAAGAGGGTGCCTTTATACTTTGCATGAAGTGAAAATGCATTTGAGTATAAACGCACCTAAGACAACAAAAACCCTCTCGGTGCGCCCCTACACTGTTTCTGGGTGCGCCCCTACACTCCACTCATGGGTAAGAAACCTCCCGAATGATCTATGTTTATTTAGTTCCATGGAATCTTACCCATTTATATATCCGCAAATCGTTTACTCATATATACATACGTCGCGATACTCAAAGCTCAGTTTTAAGGACTATATACGAATACGAGTACATTTTTTTATTGAAGCAAAGTGTGAAGATCTTCTAGATACGATTACGAGTACATTTTTGTATAGAAGAAATGTGTGAAGATCTTCTAGATACGAATACTAGTACATTTTTTTATTGAAGCAATGTGTGAAGATCTTCTAGATACGAATACGAGTACATTTTTTTATTGAAGCAATGTGTGAAGATCTTCTTTAGTATCACAAGAGGCAATTCGAAGGAGGACATTAATCTATTTATGTGAAAACTATTTGGGCACCAACCCTCAAACCCCTTAGGAGACCTTATAAATGCTCTTCACGTCCAGATATTCTGCTGTTTCATAGAGACTCCTAACACTCCTTTCCACATCCACAAATTATGACATTGGCTGCCGCTCTTTATTGTCAAATATCTCTTGAAATCGTTCAGATATGCTTCGGCTTCATAAAGTGGCTGGCACTCCATTATACATCAAACAATGACAACGTTCATTTTACATGACAGCAACATTAAAAGAACAAAAAACTCACTTCAAGCCAACACCACAATGGACGAGTTCTCCACCGCAGTACATTAACCAATATGCCTTTCATGAATGCAACACTGTTGCCTACGCTCTTCCCTGTGCGGCGCACTGACCCGGCACTTGTGGAGGTCAATGAATGCACAAGGCAAGCAAATCAATTCCGCCTTATTACTCCGCAATTCAAACGAAAGCGATACACAAAAGTAAACTAATTCTCATGGTCAGTTTGGCAATTTAACAATTTGATGCGAGCCAGCTAAAAAGATGACTTCATAACGCCACACCCACCACCACCAGCACCAGCATCACCGCTCAGAGCACTTTCACATGCCATCATGGCAAAGGTATAAAGGACCTGTAACGAAGACCCGGCATGTTTGGCGCCAGCAGAGTGTCTGTCCCCCTCTAAGCCCACAAAGAGAGAGAGGAAGAATAATGCCAACAATCGGAATGGCCATAAAAAGCATGTTCGACGACTTGCTGATGAAACCTGCGCCGGGGACGCGTGCTTAGCGATTTGTCAAGCAAACAAACAAATAGCAAAAAACAACAACAAAAATATGAGCCAGGAACGACCGACCGACGACCAGGAAAAATATTATTTTCGTTCCTTTCCTTTGGTATTTTTTTCGATTTTTTTTCCAAAATAATTTTTTTATTATTGTTATTATTTATTGTGATTCACAGTTGAATGCTTGATTTGAGTTTGAAGTGGTTCAGCGTGAGCAACGAAGGGTCTGGCAGTGCGACATTTTCACTCAGGACAAAGTCATTTGCCAAACGGATGTGCGGCCCATCCAAATTGATTAGTGGCAATAAGTCAAAAAGGCGAACGTGGCTGAGATAAATTTGACCGGGGGGGAGTTGGAACAGAGACGCACAACAATTGAAATGTCATGTTCACAACAGTGAACTGCCGCTGTTTAATTGATAGAGCATTTACTGTAGCGACGTTTAAAATTTAATTGCCACTTTTAGTGACACCAGCAGAAGCATAAAACGGCAACTGCCGGCAGACAAGTGCAGCTGCAACAAGTGAGCTTGGCATTTTTAGTGCGGCATTCTTGCAAGCTCCTCGACTTGCCTCATAAAAACTACGCGATGTTATGGAGTTGCCTCGCTGTAGTCTATGTCAGTGGCAGCCGCAACACTACCAACTCTGCCAACTCTTCCAACACTTCCAAGACACGACCGCAATTCGATTTATATGCGGCTGTTTGATTGTTGGCTTTGTTTCCATATGTGTGCGGTTTGAGCCTATTAAGCCTCAATGCCGCTTTTAAATTACCCATTGCCACAGTTCGAATTTACAGCCACCATCTCTGGTTACCTTCTTTGGTGGCAGTCTGGTAATTCATTGTAATTTAATAAATAGTGGGATCAGACAACGAAAATTTAAGTCGCCAGCCAGAGCTCTGCTTCCTCTCATACTGTACTTGCATGTGTGGCGTTCTTGCTTTACGACACACACGCGTCCTTTTTGCCAGCCACACTCGTATACCCTTTCAAGCTAATTCCACGCCGAGCCACTCGCACGTACCGAGCATCTCTCCCAGGCCCTGCACTCGCTGCCGTACTCGTAGTGTAGCTAATCCCGGCGATAGTTACAAAATGTTCAATTTCATTGTTTTTGTCTGCGTGCGGGCGGGTGGGCAGGCATGGTTATGGCTTTTCCCCAAAAATTAATGCATCATGGGCATTGTAAAATTTTCGTTAAGCTTCTCATTTCGAGCATGTACTCCGTCGTAGTAGTACTCGTAGATTCCATATTCCATTTTCCATGAAATTGTGGGCTTCTGCTCGTATGTCGTCGCGGTGGAAATGAAGCTGAAACTCTGAAACAGAGGCTGCAGGTGGCGGTGGAGTTGGCTGAAGCGCTGTGTTGTGCATCCTGACAAAATCCGACGTCTTGCGAAGAAAATGAAAGTGCTCTGGCTTCCTGGTATATGAGCATTTGCATGGCTGTGAGGGTATGTGAGAGTGTGTGGGTGAGTGGATTGGTTACCAGGATTTAAGGCCTTGGCTGGTTTTCGACTTTTTGTATGTATAAATTGCGATTATTACGCTGCTTTATTGGTTTGCGCTGGCCTGAAGCCTGTCGACTGTTTGCTGGTTGCCATGTGATGCAGCCATGTAATTGCGTGTGTGTGTGTGAGTGTGTGGGTGAATGTTTGGTTGGCTGTTTCGGCAGGTTTGGAAGGTTATGCATATGCATGCATATTTTCGTTATCCTTGTAGACCATGTAATTGTTAAGATTTTGTTACTTAAATTTATTATGTTTCGTTGGTCGGTTGCTTGAGCCTGCGGAAGTGTGTGTGGAAGTGTGGGTGGAAGCGTGAATAGGAGGGTAAATGTGAGTGTAAGTGTATGTCTGGGTAATTTGCATTTCACATGGTGATTTAGAGTGAATAATACGTGATTATGAGCAAAGTTATGGCGGCATTAATTTATGGTGGGGGGGTGGCGTCGCCAATAAATATGCAAATATATAAAGCTAGATTTCGGTGCTTGGCTGAGAACAAATAAATTGAAATTTTGCCAACGTTTTAAGTAGCCTTCTGCATTAAAACTCAACGCACTCAAACGTCACCCTTAACCCCTTTCAGATTTAAGCCTTAATTTACTCATAGAATTAACAACTTCATCGATAAACGACCTCTGTTCCCTCTGGCCACCCCCTCCACAGTGTTCACATACGACGCTCCAGAGCTGTCAGTTAGCGCCATCATCAGATAATGGTGCGTGACCACGCATAGGGTCAGCTTTGACAAAACGTTTTAATATGTACAAAGCAAAGGCGCTGAATGACGCGCCGTTCACCTACTCACGTGCACGCACACGAACACAAACACCCCCTCACACCCACACACTCCCACAATATTTGATTAACCCTTGCCGCACGGTATGCATTTCATTTCGCTCACTCACTCGCCGCCCCACAGACCGCATTTTAACGAGTTAATAACCCTTTTAACGCGTGTGAAGCTCTTGCCAGGCAGGTGGATCTCGTATCACTCCATCGCTAGGGCATATGCGAGCTTAAGTGGCTTGGACACCCTTTGGACAGTCGGCCAAATTGGACTTTGGCGCGCGCATATGTGAAGGGTCTAATTAAATTGTACGGCAGAGCAGCACAACCGAACCAACGAAACGGTCGCAAGCACCCAATGAAATATAAATGTAAATGGAAGCGGTTAATTGAATGAAGTCACGTGATATGCATTCAAAAAAGCACCCAGAAAGCCAGCTCGTCCAGCCCCGGTAAAAGGGATTAAAGTGCAACAACATTTGTGTGCCGCGTGGGGGAGGATGCGTAGACTTGGCTTTACTTTGTACTGCAAATCATTCGCTTTGATTTGGTTTCCTCGATGTGGCTGCGCTGACAATTTCGCCACTGGAGGGGGGAGGGCTCAAAATATTAAATCAAAAGAAACCCCACTCCACTGGCGAGAATCCATTAAGTTGTTTGGCCCTGCTGTAAACATCTTGTAACATGGTGCCCGGTGACCGACCCACACCACTTTAATTAACTTAAGAATCTGCATTTGAATTTGAATTTCACATTTTACATTCTGGCTTTGGTCGGTCATCAATGGGTAGTCAAAGTGACCGCACGGCAGCCAAACTTCTTAAAGAATTTCGGAAACCACACAAAAAGATGATGGCTGCCGCTGTTGTTGAGTGCCGCAAAGGATCGGCTCAGTCGGCACATGTGACTGCAAAGTTTTCGGCAAAGAAATCCAAAACCACACTAAAGGCAGCTGTTATCCAAGGCGAGCGGAGAAGAATCGCCGGCTGCAGCGTAGCTGAAGCTGCTGCCCGGCAGGAAAATTGGAACAATTAACTAGACAAAGAAACTAGTTCGCTGTAGTTCTATGTGAGTGGATAGATAAGAAGGACACTTTGACAAAATATGTTGAAATGTCTTCTGAGCTGTAACAGGAAGCAAAGCAGACTAGATTAGTTATATTTAAGGGTGTTATACACTGCGACCTGAAAGATCTGTTGTGATGCCTCTATTTATTTGAAAGATGAGCATAGTCTCATCTATAAATTTTCTGTCAGGTTAAGCTCCGACAAAAATTCATACATTGTTGAGGGATCTTGGTCATATCTAAGATATATTCTCCAAAACACCTGAGTCTATTGTGTGCCAATGGTCCGCAGTCTGTGATCAGGTGCAGTGAGGTTTCGTCACTCTCTCCACAGAATCGACAGATGCCATCTGAAGATATACCCAACTTGTTCAAATGGTAGTTGAGTCTACCATGTCCGCTTAAAAGGCCTGTGATGATGCTTAATTTACTCCGAGGCATATTTATTAACTCCTTAGCTCTTTTAGGATTAAAATCTCCCAGAAGAGCTTTTGGACTGTCTTAATCGCGGAAGAGTTTTCCAGGTTTGACTTCTTTTTGCATCTGTACACTTCTTCAGCAGACCTCCAATGGTTTTGGATGATAGTCCACAGAAGGGTTCAGGGCCGTTGAACTGAAAGGCCGCAGCCTTCCTAGCTAAGCTATCAGCCTTCTCATTTCCCTCTATTCTTAAGTGGCCTTGTACCCACATTACTTACCACTCCTTAGCTCTTTTAGGATTAAAATCTCCCAGAAGAGCTTTTGGACTGTCTTAATCCCGGAAGAGTTTTCAAGGTTTGACTTCTTTTTGCATTTGCACACTTCTTCAGCAGAACTCCAATGGTATTGGATGATAGTCCACAGAAGGGTTCAGGGCCGTTGAAGTAAGAGGCCGCAGCCTTCCTAGCTAAGCTATCAGCCTTCTCATTTCCCTCTAATCTTAAGTGGCCTGGTACCCACATTAGACTAACTAGAAGAGACAATTGGGAATGCAGAACTCATGGACCCATTGGATGGGTCAAAACCATCACGGATATCAGAGCAAAAGAAAAATCAGAGCATGATATCACAGAAGTGCCTAAATTACTCTCGGCTCTTTTGGATAATAAAAAGAGGGTCAAACTAATCACATCCTTGAATAAAAGCATTCCTACAGAATACTATTTCAAAGATAATTTTGTATTGCTTTCAGTGCCGCAGACCTCTATAAACACTTTAGACGGATGTGAAAACAATTGAAACACCGACTTTTGAACTCTTCAAATTAACATTTACTCTTCTGATTTTTGGGGTAATGTATTCCTTTATGAACCCTTGGATTCCACCACGATATCTTTGTTATAGAAGACTCAAGTTTATTTAATAATCACTCAGTTTGCAACTTATTTTAAATATTTTTGATGAGCACCTGAGGCGCACTTATTTTACAGTACCTAGATTAGCCCTAATCGTCTGGTGAAGGACCTTTCCTTTAGCACTATATATAAACCATGGAAGGGACATCGGATGCATGTAACCTAGTTTCTTCACATCTCTAACATTAGAAAGTATACACAAAGGTCGGGTCCATCAAAAAACGAAACCACATTTAGTAGATAGACACAATCACCAAGACATAACATCACTGGAAGGATGTTGCTTGTATAGTGCACCAGGCAATCTGAACATACTAGTTTATTCTTCTGATATTTGCTTTCCTTGTATATCTGGAACTCTTCACACTGTTCTAAATTTGTGTACAAATGGCTTTAACGTGGAACAGTTTCCTTCTCCCAAGTCATACGAAAGTCTCAAAATACAGTTTACTGCGCTAAAGATTGCCCTGCCAATAGTTGTGTTGGCTTTTGGCATAATTTCAAAAAAGGATTTGATAGCTCCGTTTCTCTGCAGGGCAACTGCTTCTTATGAAAGCATCTGAATATGTTGAGCGATTAGTATTCACACTTGAGTGGTTTTGAACATAAAATCAAACTTAAGGTTAAATTTGATAGCCATGCAGCAGCCACATCGGCCAAGGTGACCAGACGTAATTTGCATATTCAATCAAATGCCTGAACACAAACGAACAACTCAGCAAATTAGATTCTGAATCAATAAAAATGTTGATGAGCGAATTTGCAAATTAAAACTTATCATGCCTGACACCAAAGAAAACACCCCCGCCCTCGTTACGCCCCTGCAATTTGACGCATATGTGGGAAAATTGAATTTTCATTTTAATAAGTTTTCTTTGCAACGAAAGAGA
Organism: Clusia tigrina; assembly: GCA_920105625.2. Lineage (NCBI taxonomy): Eukaryota > Metazoa > Arthropoda > Insecta > Diptera > Clusiidae > Clusia > Clusia tigrina. The sequence continues at coordinate 178,335,204 of OV050033.1, forward strand.
GTGAGGCACTCGTTAACATGGTTTGCCATTATTAAATTTTATAATTCCACGCGCTTCGCTGGTGTGTGCCGCAGAGGACCGCCTACAGTGGCACAGCCGCGAATTGAAGCCCACCCAACATGGCTTCGCACAGTGAGAAGAAGCGTTCATTTCATTTCCTTTTTTTTTGTTTTTTTATTTACAACAATTGTTTATTTTGTTCGGTTCGGTTCGGTTCTGTTGGCCACAGGTACCCCAAGGAAGACATAAAAAGGCGGCTGTTCCCTTGCTCACCGCAGCATCGTATGTCAAAATAAACAAGTCTCGTGTCACTGCAGAAATTTCATTTAATTTGCTCGCTTGCTGATACGAGTACTCCAAAACAAGGCCACGAGCCGGAAAAAAAGTGGGAAAAAATTATTGAAAATCCAGCGAAGCGGCACGCAGTCCCCCGTCAGTCGTCAACCTGCCACGCAGTCAGCACCGGAAGCGGAACAACAGCAACAAGCGCCGCCACAAATAAGCCGCGCGCCACATAAGCAGCCTCAGCATTTCGCGGACTACTGAACCTGAAAGGTGGTTAAATTGCAAATTACCGCGAGAGGCTGCCAGCGGCGGATGTGGCGGCGCGGATGCTGCTGCAGTGCTCAAATTGGATAAGTCAACGACGGAAAAAAATTATGAAAAATGTAAAGGGGCGCTCCACATGCGAGAAGGGTCGCCGACAACTGCGGCTGCGACAGTTTGGTTGTTGCCGCTGTTGCTGTTGTTGTTGTTATTTTTCCGCTTTTGCGAGTAATTGGATAACGAAGTGCTTTGGAGTGATTTGAACCGCGTTAAGTGAATTATATCGGATCATGTGAGTGCCGCATAAGGACATATGCAAATATATACTTCCTCCATGCAAATTTTCTCTTTCCGCAACACTTTTTTTGCTGCTATTTTCATTTCGCTGATAATGCGATAATGTTATAATATCTAAAAGCAGTGATTCCCGGGGCAGAGGCTACAATTGCGACTGTTCGCAAGACCCTCGTAAAATTGCGTTAATACAAATTCGTTGGCAAACGGGCATAAATCATTCACTGCCTATAAGACAGCAGGAATTTTGTGCTGCCCTGCTCCTCTCCCACTCCACACATACCCCCTCCGTAAGCAGAAAAACCATAATTCATAGGCAGATCGAGTCAGTGGCGTTAGGGCCGCCGTGTCGCAGGTGCGACATTCAATTTACACATGTGAAATACGGTTTTAAAATTGTGTCACACTGCTTACACTCTCACATACACTCTCGCACGCCGTTAAACATGCTGCAAGAGCCCCCAAAATGCGCCAAAAAATATGTGCGAAAACACGTGACAGCACATAATTCATTGTCATATCCATGTGCCCTCCACTAAACCAGCACAGAGAGTGACCTTCTTCAGGTTGCAGTTTAAAAAAGACCACTCACACTGCTGCTACTTTTCTTTGGCTCCCACAGCAGTTCCAGCAGTCGCCCACCTCCGCACCAAGCATGTGCCCACACTTATGAGCCTTGTAAGCCCACGCGCTGCCGGTTGACTTCGTGTGCCGGGGCTGTGTAATCGATTTTTGATTGAATATTGCGCTCGTATTGCACACCCTCATACCTGTGCGACCCACACACATACACACCCAGCTAAACACACACACCCAGTAACACACAGACACCCAGCTAAACACACATATACACGCTCATACTCTCTCATAAGCGCACATGTTGTTCGTTATAAATTTTCCGCCCTTTCAAATATCAATAACCGTAAATATTATGAACACGTCCTGTAGCGCAGCAGTCTCGGGTTAAGTTTAATGTTAAATAAAGAAAAAAACCGAAAACAAAAAAAATCCTAAGCACCCAGAGTACAAAAATGACTCTTTAATATTTCGCTCAAGGACTTAGGTACTGTGTACATATGCCTTGGTCGCTGCTATGTACACGAAAGGATTGCTGCCAGTTGAGCAGCGCTCTGAGGTAGCAGCAATATTCCCATGACGTGGGCTCTCGTGGCAACCAGTGTTAGAAAAAGTCATTATGCAGGACTATTGCGAAGTAGTTGTAGTATGAAGTTAGTGTCGAGGACTCTGATATACCATATACCAGACTGGGAAGAACACTGCTCCAAAATAAACGTGCTTTGTTCTGTGTTAGAAAGTGACATTATGCAGGACTATTGCGAAGTAGTTGTAGTATGAAGTTAGTGTCGAGGACTTTGATATACCATATACCAGACTGGGAAGAACACTGCTCCAAAGTAAACGTGCTTTATTCTGTGTTAGAAAGTGACATTATGCAGGACTATTGCGAAGTAGTTGTAGTATGAAGTTAGTGTCGAGGACTTTGATATACCATATACCAGACTGGGAAGAACAATGCTCCAAAAGAATGATGTTTTCTTCTCTGTAGAACTGATACTGAACCAAGTGTACACCGTGGGTTGTAGTAGCATATATTTCATAGTCCAATAGTCATATACGAGTATTTCATAGTCCAATAGTCTTATAAACTAAATCAAAAGGTTCCAACCAAAAGTATAAAGAAAGGTCCACAAAATTCCATACAATCTCCAAGGATTCACCACGAAATTAAGTCACTGAATACCTCAAATTATGCAAGTACCTTGCTACCGTCTCTCCAGATATGAATTTAACTGTAACGACTCAAATCTGGCTGGGGTAATACTCACCGACTTACCTATCGCATAAAATGTTTCCATACTTTTATGCTGCTTTACAACACTGCCCGCTTTACAACCCTTTCGCCTCCCTGCAGCGTTGTGCCGCGCTTTGTGTCGCCTGCGACTATGTTGGTTTTAATGTTGTTTGGCATGTTTGGTTGCGGCATAAATCCAAATATGATCACTTCATAATTTGACATTGATAGATGATGTATCGAACGTCGTCATCCGCATAACGGCACTTTGATGGTTTGATTTTATTCCTTTTTATTTGGCTCGATTGATATTTTGTTGCCTGTTTTGTTGTTGATTGTTTTTTGGGTGGATATGTGTGCGGTTAATAGATTTTTTTTTTATTATTCCTATTACGGCGGTGTGGCCGACGAAAGGGTTGGCTAACTGACTGCATGGATGGCTGTTTGGATATCTGAACGGATGGGCTGGGATGGATTGGTTACAATAGATGGGTGGATGGTTGGGTGCTTGTGTGGTGGTTGGCTGGATTGATGGATGCGCGCATTGACGCTTGCGGAATTTGTGGTACATTTATGAGCTTATGATATGTAAACAACTCGGTTTAATGTCGTTTCTCATCATGGCACAACAACTTTCTTTTATTGGCGGTGTGCAAAGACGATCAAAGTGGGCAACAATTGTGATTGCATGTGAATGAGATATAAAAATATTATTACTTGCACAGCGTATAAGAAGAGGAGAGAGGGAGATTGTCAACAACAAAAGAGGAGAGAGGGAGATTGTCAACACCAAAAGAGGAGAGAGGGAGATTGTCAACACCAAATGGGAACACAATAAAATAAAATGTTCAAAGATAGCAAGTCGAAAAATTTCATAGAAATTAAATGAGAAAGAAATGAGTGAGGTGGGTGCAATGTTAGATTAACTGGAACGATACTAGAGTAACTGGAAATGAGATAAAATTATAAACTGATAAACTGATGAACTGATAAACTGATGAACTGATGAACTGATGAACTGATAAACTGATGAACTGATAAACTTATGAACTGATAAACTGATGAACTGATGAACTGATGAACTGATAAACTTATGAACTGATAAACTGATGAACTGATGAACTGATGAACTGATAAACTTATGAACTGATAAAATTATAAACTGATAAACTGATGAACTGATAAACTTATGTTTAAAACTTTGTCACAGTATCGTAGTTATCCACAATTAACTTCTTAGAAAATATATCATCGTTTCATGCTCCAAAGCATTATTCTGGGTCAATTTATATTTATAAAAATATAAAGTTATTTATATAAATATTTATAAATAAAATAGTTTACTTAAAAGCAATTCAAGTAACACCGCCAACCCTTTCTCTCCCATTACTCCGCTATGAAGACTGCAATTTTGATATCTGTAACAAGACAAGCGTGGCCCGCAACCCGCCGTTTAATTTATGGCATTGTTTCCTGCTCATAATACTCAGATAACATTGCAAAATATGCCTGTATGCGTGTGAGTGTGTGTGTGTAACGATGTGTACATGTAAGCGTTTCCGTGGCTGTGCGATTATATAAAAGTCAACTTAAATTCGTTCTGATAAAGTGTCGCTATGAAAGATTTCCGCCACTGACAACTAAAACTGCTCACTTTGAACCCACCATCTCAGACACAGAAAGACGTCTTCGTGCATCCTGCACGGCATGCTGAGATTTATGAGAAAACAATTGTCTGTACGCGGCTCTCCGCAGCGTATGTATAAAGGAAGTATTATCATATTTATTATTTATAGGGTAAGTTGCAGCAGCTATAAAAGCGTCATACTCGTATACAAGCATCTCAAGTGCTCTAAGAGTGCATCATAAATTTGCGTACGGCTGCGATGGGAGCGTATTGGAGGTAGCAGATGGCTGTGGTATGTGGGCCGACATAAATAGTTGTAAAATGCCAACGCTAGCTTCAAAGTTATGGTGTCAATTTTGTTGCTCATAGATTTATAGCAACAATAAACTCCTGTGGAAGTAAGTTGAGTGTTTTATTTTAAACAATTGGGTACTTAATTATAAGAAAAATGAAAAGGACACTTAATGCACAGTTACAAGAATATGACAGATTGACATCGTCTGGTCCAAAGCTGCAATAGGGTTCTCTCGCTGGCCTACTCTGATACGCTGGTAATGATCTAAATGACACCTGATGTCACTGTACTCCCCAAGTCATACTCACTAAACCTAATTTAAAAGACTCTGCATGGCTTCATCAGACCAATTATCGAATGGAGTCAATTAAAACCCTTAAAAATGAAAGGCATTTGCACCCCAACCTTTTTCACCTTTGTGGCATAATGCAAAAACCAACTGGTGGGTGCACATTACACTCGGCTCCCCCACAAATGGCAACCGACCCAGTTGCATGCAACCCACGCGTACACAATGCAGCAGACTCCCTGCCCGTCAGCCACCTGCTGCATGCATCGCCGCAGCCCACAAACAGTAGACAACGTATAAGCCTTAAAATCCCCATTATAGACCACTAACAACAACAACAACAACCATGCTTAGCATTTCAACCGCATATCGATGTTTAACTGCAGGTCAAACAAGTTGTTGAAGCGCGCTGTCCGCAGGCCACAGCGGCCAACACCCCGTCCAGCGCCAACGCCAACGCCAGCGCCAACATTGTCCATCGACATATCACTTACACACATTGTACTGGAGCGACACGAACACAGCGGTGCATGAACATCCGCAGTTACACACGCTGACCTCAGGGAACAAAGGTGTTCTCGTATGCCAGAGCGGGCATGTATGCACCCAACAAGTTCAGCCGGCGGCCGGCGGCCGTTCTGCAGGGCTATAAATTAACCCTTTTGTTAATTGATACAAATGGAAATTGTAGACTGCTTAATGTTAACCATGGCCACACACACACTTGTATGTTTGAATGTATGCTGTATATGCGGGTGTATGTTTCGATGGGTTGTGTTGTGCATGATTTGATACTAGAAGCCTGCCTTTGGCTATGGGTAACTAAATATAACAATTAACCCTTAACTGGGTGGATATATGTGCGTGTGTGTATGGGTTAAGTTAAGGGAGCACACAATTGGAGCGTGACAGTAAACAAATTCCATTTGAGTAACCGGTTCATATGAGCAGAGCCACCACGGCAGCAATTCGGATGATTAGAAAACGTGGCATATCCTTGTGCGAGGTAACCGGGTTTCTCGCCGAAAGGACACAGCACAATAGAACCAATTTTCCCTACTTATTAAGCCTTTCTGCATATTGTGTGAACTTTGAAGTTTTATTGTTTAGTTAATTAAGCCTTTTATTATTAACAATTCATGCCCGAAATGCACACACAAAGCCACACACACACACACACACACACTCACGCACCGCACAATGCAAACATATGCCTGTGTAAAGGAGCCAACATGCAAATGAGCGCCGCTTTTCGAGTCATTTCAGCGGATGTGTGAGCGTGTATATTATTCTGTGTGTGTGTGTGCGCTTCAAGGATATCCTAATAGGATATGCACTAATGCAGCTCCGACAGAGTGGGAGGTGGGTACCCGTATGTGTGCCCCGGTTTAATAGAATTAACCGCACACGGTGGCGCTCAATTCAAATTAGGGTACTCCACGTCGCTGGTAACGGAAGGCGAACCTCACTGCCCCAGCGGATATGCGAGCAGCCGTCCACACACACACACACACACAGCGACAAGTGGACAAGTGGGCGGCCTGCATTCGCTCTCGGACAACGGAAGTTGTAATTACAATGTCCGCTAGTGGAATATGTTTGCCTAATGCGTTGTAATTTAATTTAATGATTATGTTTTGCGACTAATTGTTTCGAAGGCGGTGCATATGCAAATATGGCATATGCACGCTTGCATGCCTGCACGATACCCCAAGTGCGCCGACCATGTTGTTCACGGTATCCTTGAAGGCAGGAAATCCCATTATCACATTGCAAATTGATTTGTACCATTTAAGGGGAACTCAGTTGTTGGCAGTCATTTGCATTTAATTTTGAATTTAAGTCCTTAAAGGATATTGAACAGGACTGCTGGATTTGTATGTGCGAATTAAAACAGGACACAGGTTCGGGATTTGTATATATGAAGGACATTACCAAAAAGTACTAAGGAAAACCGATTGAATAGCGACAGACAACTTTAGCCCACTTTTCGTTTGTTTAATGGCTCGCTGGACTATGTCACATCTTGTCTTCTTGACCTTTATATTTGGATATCTTTGGATGCTTCATCTGCAGTTTCAGATTCAAAGTATTTGCATATGAATCATACTCCGAATCACTACAGACTCTTCCTCAAATGGGTGGTTGCAACCCGAAATACTCCCACAAAAGTGTCTTGCAGGCATTTCAAATATTTTAAACCACTACTTACGAACTTAATTCCATTGTCCTGGTGACACCAACAGGCATTCCATTCACACAAATATCCAAAAATAAAAATTTGTTAAAAAAAAGTGAAAAAATCACTGCCACTTACACACTCAAGCAGCGCAATTCCCATGATAAAGTATGCGAAATGTCTGCCCTCGGGGCGCTGCCGGCTAAGTAAGGTCCCTCTTGACTCTCGTGTACACTCTATCAATACAGCAAATAATGTGCACCCAGCTACAGCCACGGCTCAAGCCAACCAAACCCAGAAGCAGCTGGAAGTATGGCAAGGACAAGAAAAATACTCTACATAAAAAGTTATGGCAAAGATGGCCCCACCAGCATCGCAGCAATACCAGCAGCGGCAGCACCCCGAGTCAAGTTTCATATCAATGACAATGGCCATTTCAGTGCTTCCGCTTAAGCGAATTATGAAGTGGATACGCATAAAAATTTATTGCTCTGCACTAAAATCTCCCCAAGACGACCAAAGAAAAAAAAGAATATGCGGCAAAAAAAGCAAAGTTGAAGATTAAATCAGCATGTGAAGAATAAAATGCGGTTAAGTCTGGTGGAAAGCGCCACGAGTGGCATGGAGTGGAGTGAACAAGAACGACCCCGTGCAGCAGGCCGCCGCCAACGCCAGCAGCAACTTCGTGCATTAAGTACAAGAAAGTCCTTTTAATCTCAACACATATCATCATGATAACAATTTGGTCACTTTAAGTGAAGCAAATTTATTTATAAGCACTTTTTTATGCTTTTGTTCGTCCTTTTCTTGTCCTGCTTTGATTTCGCTTTGTTTTTCTTTTTGTTTTTGTTTTGATCCATTTTTTGGTCTTCCTTTAGAGTGTTGCTGGTTGTTGTATTTGGGCTGTTTGTGTTGTTCAATTGAAGCAAATGTGCATTGATGTCCTTGTTATATAATTTTTTAACTATCTCCTTCTCCCTTTGACTCAGTGTGTTTCCTCTTGCGCCCGCCGGGGAGTGGGTGTCTTAATCGTGTTTTATGTAGCGTTACACATCTGCTGGCCTGCGGCTTGATTTTTTAGGGGCAACCTTTCCTTTTTGTTGATTTTTTCCACATTTTTTCCCTTGTAATTTTATTAAGTGAATGTGTGTGTGATGGTGCGTTGAAGTGTGAGTGTGTGGGTAGGGGAATGGGTGATTTTATTACGCACTTAAAGTATCATAAATAAACAATTACATGAGTAGAGAGCTGAGCCGGGAAATGTGTCAGCATTGATGTCCATATTAGTGGGCAGATATTAAGACACTCCTCTTGGGAAATTACAAGTACAGCCAGGAGTGTTTACTGTTTCCTGGTGATCAGATTGACCAGCAGAGATTTCTGTGCTTATGCACATGGGTACAAATGTGTGTGCATTAATATAGAATTATGAAATATTCCTCTAGTCAATTGTAGAGAAGAGGGAGGAATTGGACTTGCGGAATCAGGACATATTGCTACCTGCAAATATCAATCATGAAGTGTAAGAGTTATGATAACGTTGTGACTACTCACTTGTAATCGCACTTTCTACTCATTGTTCAGAGTGTCCTGTATCAGCACTTAGTTGCGGAAGTAACGTGACATAGACAGAAAAAGTGTTTTGAAGTTGTTTCATTACTTGATTAATTCCAGTCATTCATTCTTCTCTCTTTCTAACTAACTTTAAGTGATGACTTGAGCTCAGGTGATGACTTGAACTCAGGTAATGACTTGAACTCAGGTGATGACTTCAACTCAGGTGATGGCTTGAACTCAGGTGATGACTTGAGCTCAGGTGATGACTTGAACTCAGGTGATGACTTGAACTCATGTGATGACTTGAACTCAGGTGATGACTTGAACTCAGGTGATGACTTGGACTCAGGTGATGACTTGAACTCAGGTAATGACTTGAACTCAGGTGATGACTTTAACTCAGGTAATGACTTGAACTCAGGTGATGACTTGAACTCAGGTGATGACTTGAACAGTGCTACAGTGTGATTCGGATCATTTCTATGTATTAAGTGCTCATTTGAATTCAATTCGGTGAACCTCACCAAATTTCCTACACTATGATAAAGGTATGTTAAGGATCACCGGAGTTCTTTTTTCCTAGTCCCTTCTTATTTATTGCCATTTGACCCAGTTGACCCCGTTATATGAGTCCATATTGGTAAACGATGTATGAGTCGCTCTTGCAAAGGACCTGGACCTATCTATAGCTGGTGAGCTGTAATCTTAGCTCCTTTTTTCCTTCTCATTGTCACAGAATACCGCTTTCATCATTGCCAAATTTGTTGAGATGATGTCTGAGAGTGGCTCCTCATATCAAGTTTGCCCTGATCCTTTACGTTCTTAGATCAACGAGATTATCTCTCTATAGCGAGTTCGTCTGATGCTACAAGTTGTTTGAGTCCTTTGTGTCCGGCCCTCAACCTCTCAGTTTCGAGGAACCTTCAATGAAAAGTTTAGGACTGTTTGAGGTCGACTAGTACCTATGATGATATTCGACTCAATATGCGCGGTTCTTTAAAAGCTCAACTGCACGATAAACTTTCCTTAACATATTCAAAGAAGTACCATCAATGCATAGCATAGTTATTCAGTCTTCAGACTAAACCACGCAATTTTCAACAAATTTATGGTCCTCGATTTCCTTAGTCAGTCAAAATGGGAATCAAAGTTATCGGAATCGTATTTCAATAACTTCGTGGTAGAAATCTGAGCCGTAGTAGTGCCTGCAGAGATTTTTTGATGTCTTCTTAATCCTTACTTTAATAATTAATACCAGGACTTGAAGCAGCAGTCCCAAGTATAGTCCTTAGTATCAGAATCGTATTTTAGAAAGTTCGTGGTAGAAATCTGAGCCGTAGTGGTGACTGCAGAGATTTTTTTGATGACTTCTTGACCCTGACTGTAATAATTCATACCAGGGCTTGAAGGAGCCCTCCTAATTGTCGTCCTCTGACACCATGGAGCGTGTCATCTACACAGAAATAAATTGCATTTCAACACTTTTTGTAAGTTTTTAGATTCTCACTCTCTCTATCCCTGACCACCAGCGTTTTGAGGTGCATCTCCTGCGGCGCTGTCTAATCACAGCCGCCCCTTGCAAAGCGTTGACAATATTTTCTGCAACTCGTGTGTGACATTTTAATTTTGGTTTTCACTTTTTGTTCCACTCCCCAAGACCGAAACACCGAACCGAAGACAATCGTATTTGTCAGCAGCAGACCGTGTACATACACTGTTCCAACCAACTGAAGCAGGTAAGTAAGTGCAACATGCCTCAATGCAGTGCACCCCCGCTGCTCTGTGAGTGTATGTGTGACCAGGAATTGTTGTGTTGGCTTTCATTAAATCACCGACTTTCCATCCAAACTATTATTTAGCAAAGAGAGGAAACATCCTGACAAGGGTTCTTAATGATGCTCTACAACAAAAGCGCCCGAAATGACTTTGAAGTTTTAAGGATATGCCGAGTATGGTTCCTGCAGTTAGTAAAACATCTTGTTCACACTTGTCTGTCTGTGCCTGTCTGTCTGTCTCTCTGTTTATCTGTCTGCAGGTCTGAATAGATGCCTGCCCGGTTGTCTTTCGTATGCTTTTCTCTGCATTTGGTGAAAATTTACAATTTCGAATTCTCAGTTCAGCAGGAAGTGCGACACAAGCTCGGCATCAACAACCGAAACAAGCTGGTGCCAGAAAGTGTCAAACATTCAAAATAGTAAAATCAAGTGTCCTTTTGTTTTTCCCAGCGCTGCCGGTGTGGGTTTGTTTGTCAGGGCGAGAGGCCCTTGTTTGGACACACTTAGAAGGATGCTAGGTAAACTTTTTGAGCTAATTGCTTATTTTGTGGAAATTAAGTGCTTTAATTTTATTTACTTCGAGTGTGTCGTGTGTGTGTGTGCATAAGTGTGTGTGGGTGAGTATGCAACTGCAGGGCAATAAACTGGATGAGTGCAATTTCAACGGAATTCCTTTAAAGCCCTTAAAGGCTGCCCGCGTTCACAGCCATGAGTATGTTGGCCCACATCCCTTTGGCCTCAAAGGCTGCAAATTCTTTTTCTTGTTTGATTGAGTTTTTTCAAGGATCCTTTCATACAAGAGCAAAGTATCAGCAAAGTGCACCTGCAATGAAATAAAACAAAAACAAAATTGAAAAATAGGAAAAAATCCGGCTTCAATTTTGTGCTTCGTCCTTTGGTGGGACAACAAAAAGTTAATTTTTTTTGTATACATTTTGTGGCTACTTTTAAGTTATTATGTTGACTTTGTACTTCTGCTCCATTTATTAAAATGTAATAAAATGGCCTTCGTTTGGCCGTGGATGCTACTGCTGGCTGCTGATGACGCTGAGGACCTGCCCAAAATGCCCATAGTCTTCAACACTGCTGCCGAAGATGAGTGCTCAATATGAAGCGAAGTTCGGAGCAGTCGATATGCAAATTTGCATCGATTGCCTGTGTGTGCGTGTGGGTTTATTTGCGCGTGTATGCACTGCCCAGTGGGTGGAGTGCACAGCCAGGATGTTTGGTTTTGTTGTTGCTTGCTTCGTTTTTTCGACGGCATGTTGTATTTATAACTTTTTGATGTGTTGGCGTTGTGATGGCCTCTCCCAGCACTTCCTTCATTGGTGGCCGCACATTCTCCTTCCTTTAAGGATACGCTTCCACTTGATAGCCTTGAAGTACACACTTGATGCTTAATCGATACTGAGCTGTGCTGTGGGGGGCAAAAAGGTTCTTAAATATTGTGGTATTTAATTAACGACTGCTTCGGCGAGCGACCATCATCCGGAAACATGTGCGTTTAGCAGCAAAACAAATTGCCAGAAATGCCCATCCCACGGACCGCCCAGACAAGCGGCGCGTTTTAAATTTAAACGAGACCACAGACAATTTCTACCCAGCACATTCTCACTCGGCAACAGCAACAGCAACTAATGACTCTGGTCTACCAACAACTATCAGAGGAACAACAGCATTGGCAACAACAACAACAACAACGACGAGAATAATGCAGCCACGACGTTCGACATTCACAAAATGTGGTTAATTTGCTTTAATGTGTCGGCGGTGGTGCTCTGTGAGCGTAAAGGAGTAAAGTCCAAAGTCTTTTATGCCTTAATGTATGCTATAACTCCTCAAAGGGAGCGACAACAACATTAGCAGCAGCAGCAACAACAGCAGCAACAGCAACAACCAGCGCCAAAATTCAAGATGTTTACCAAAAAGGAAATCCCACGTAATGACCGTAATAATCGCAGTTAATTAGTCGACGACGACGAATACGACTACGATGACTATGCAACAGCAACAGCAACAACAACAGCAACAACAACAGCAACAACAACAACAACTACAACAACTACAATGAGCGGAACCAGCACTGCAAGCACTGAAATGAACGGAAACGGCAACAAAAGTTAAAACATTTTAGACTGTAACAGCTTTTATGACTATCGCGACTCGTGTGCTCAACACTCAACTCCCACTAACACCGCCACTCCCACTTCCCTGCTCGCAGTCCGCCGAACCCTTTCCATCTAGTCCACAGACATACACAGAGATAGCACTATTTTAAAATGTTAATTGCTGAGCCAGAGTACAGTGCTGCATCCTGTGGACACGTATTCAGAAATTCAGGTAAGACAGAAATCGAACTCCACACTCAAAAAGATGTTCATCTGCTCCAGAAGTCGAACTGTTTTAGGAGTAAAGTATGAAAGAAGGAACATATCATGCGATATGACCTCCATACCTCTGGCTTGGTAGACGGTTACCACCAAGTAACCCGGTTAAAACTCAAAGTTTTCAGTTGTGGTAGAAACAACATCGTAAGGAATCCTTTTTGGAACATTTTCGATGTGAACGGAGTTACTTCTACACCATAGCATCCAAATCCAAATGATCCTGAAGCAATCCTTTTTGGAACTTTTTCGATGTGAATGGAGTTACTTCTACACCATAGCATCCAAATCCAAATGATCCTGAAGCAATCCTTTTTAGAACATTTTCGATTTGAATGGATTTACTTCTACACCATAGCATCCAAATCCAAATGATCCTGAAGCAATCCTTTTTGGAACTTTTTCGATGTGAATGGAGTTACTTCTACACCATAGCATCCAAATGCAAATGATCTTGAAATCGTATCACCCAATTTTAATAACAACATATCCTTTTTTTCCTCCGCTGTGATACCTATACCAGCTTCCATCACATCTCTTCCAGACATACAAACTCTTATTGCAATGCATTTATTATGTGGCAACGAAGCACTGTGCATCAACGCCACTATTCCAGTCCTGCGTAGCCCGGAGTACGATGAAATTTTTGGTACCGCTCATTTAAAAACGTAGCTGATCGTTGATGGGTAGGCCGGGGGGCTTCCCAGTTCGGCTGCGCGTTTGTGGTGCTGTGGGGCAGATGAACATTTTTGTTATCTCAGCGAAATGAAAAGTCATTACCTCGATTCGTTACATTTGCGTTGTGTTCGGTATCGCTGCAAAGTCTTAACGCATTCTCCCACTTCCACCGGCACCATTGTCCCCACGATTGCCACTAACTCAGTCTTCGTGTGGTGCTGCTGAGCCGTTGGAGCGGAAGCGGAAATGCGCAGCGAAATCAACCTGCCAAGCCGAGTCGCGCTGCGTCTCGAGTTGCTGCTCCGCGAACTTGGTGCTTGGCAAGGGTTGGGCTCGCGAGCGACTGCCATAATTAAGAACGTGCATTTGGTACATTTTTGCTCGCATGTTGTGGTGCCCTCTTGTGCCGCTCGTACGCCTCTTTCCTCTCTGTTGCCGCTTCAGCCAGTTCCTTGCGGTTTTTTGATTTTCACTGTGTCTGTGCGCTCATTCGTTCATTAAGCGGCGGGGTGGGCGGGTGTCAGAGTCACACAAAGTATTTGTCTTATATTGTCAGTTCGTTGTTATTGTTGCTGCTGCTGCTTCCACTGTTGTTGCTGTTGTTGTTGTTGTTGCTGTGCAGTAATAACCCTTTTAGATAATGCTTTCGTACACGCCGTAAAACTTATCATGGTTTAGAAAACATTACCTTCATGGTGAAAGCGATTACAGATGTCTATTAAAAATTTGTCCTTAAACGTTGTTGAGCGAGCGTTTCTGTTAGTGTGGGCGGTGCAGGCGGTGAAGGACAGACCCGGCCAGGTACTTAAATAGGTTAATTTTGCTAAAAATGGCTAATAAGCGGTTGGCAGCAGTTTATGCCCATTGCTTTAAATACGAGTGAAGCAATTATTTTTAATTCACGGGTATTGCCATGAATTTTGTGTTGCCGCCACTGGCGCAGCAGACAAAGTTGTTTAACTGAATCCACTTAGTTCTGTTGCGAACTTTAATATATGCGTTAGTTCATATTTTAGAGGCACTTTAGAGTTCCTTCTAAAATTTACAGGGTGGATACACGACTTTTTCACGTTGAGGCAGTCCGTAGGGGTATTCTACAATATAATCATCATTCAGTTTCGAGAGATCTTGAGACCAAAACAAATCAACGGATATAATTGAAGCAGGAACTGATATAAAAACAAATCAAGAAACTTGTTCTACAACTTGTTGTACTACTTTATAACCTCCGCTGAATATAGTCGTGGAGGAATCATTTCTTTTCCATATGAACAGTCAGCCAAGAACATTCTACAAATTGGAGCTATCTTAAAAACTGACTTGTATACGAGATTTTACATATCAGGATATCGAAGGCAGAGTTTTCTGGGTGTAGGGGGATAGTGAAAACTCTTCTGAAGTATCGTCTGGAAATCGTATGTTTAAAACTCAAAGTTTCAGTTCAACATGGTAAGGAAAACTTTTTAGAACATTTTCGATGTGAATGGAGTTACTTCTACACCATAGCATCCAAATCCAAATGATCTTGAAATCATATCACCCAACTTCAATAACAATATCTACTTTATTTCCTCCGCTGTGATACCTATACCAGCTTCCATCACATATCTTCCAGACATACAATCTCTTGTATGGATATACAATCTCTTGTATCGATATACAATCTCTTGTATGTAGGGAGATAATGAAAAACCCATCTGAAGTATCTTCTGGAAATCCTATGTTTGATATATATTTCCAATTCATGAAACGATATAGAAAACTCCTCTTCTGCTTTGTAAAACTGTGTTTAAAGTATGTTTAAAGTATAATTCCAATTCGTTTGTTTAAAGTATAGTTCCAATTTCTAGAAGTGGTATAAAAAGTAAAGTTCCAGTTGAAAAAATAATATAAAAAACTTATCTGCAGGATATCAGGATAACAGCCCTGCAACGATAAAAGTATAGTTCCTATCCATGAACTACTTAGGCTCCAGACATCCGGGCTGAGGAGAATAATGAATGGACAGATATCCAAGTTATAGATCAGACCTTTTCTATAAACAGCGTGTTGAAATTTCTTAAGCAGATTGAAAGTAAACATTGGCATTTAAGTGAGTGATATCAGAGCAAATTGCACAAGATTGGTGCAAATTGATTTCCTGACAAGTTTTCTCAGACATCCTAACTAAAATTTTATGAAGATGATAAGGACTTTCCAGTGAAGTCAACAGCCTTTCGGCTAACAAAAGGAACTTTATGATAGACTGTGAACTACTCTCTTCAACGTTGTTCTGTTTACGTATCTCACATTCACATAATCATCATCTATAACAGAGACATGTTTTTAATAATGTTGACGTCCTGACATCATCTGCCCAGTCTTGGCTGTCTTGCTGGTAACTCGAAAACATTTCAAGTTGAATGTGAAGCATTTGAGTGTGTAGGGGATGCACTCTCTTCTGTAAGTCAGTATATGAAAATAGATTCCAACTTTACTTCAACTGTAGGGGATGCACTCTCTTCTGTAGATGGAAATAAATTCCACCTTTACTTCAACAGGATATGCGCACTTTAGACTAAAAGTCGTGGATTATCTTAGATTAAAATGTCAGGAAGGTTCACTCACTCCTTTCTGTTACCATTCTGATGCCGTTTGCCGCTGACTTTCACGTTACTTTTCATTAAATTGCACCGAAACTGCAGACTGCATGCGTTTTCTTGGCCCGAATTGCCAAGCAAACCAAAAATTGATTTCTTCTGGGTGAAATTTTGCGAAATATTTTCGCTTTCCTGGGTTTAATATGTCTGAGCACGCAACGTAATTTAAGTTTAATTGGGTAATTATGCGCATACACAGGTTTTTTGGATAAATAAACAAGTCGCAGTGCTACAAAGCCGCACAGTCAGCTGCCATAGTGCCAGGGAGCTGCTGCCAACAACCCACCAAAAATGCAGTCAGTCAGCAGTGAGCACAGAATTTATCGCGTATTAGTCTTCGCAGTGGAGGCGGCTCATTCGTCAACATACTCGCATATCTAAGAAGGCAGATAGTGAAGAGAACAACAGCAACAACAACAACTCCAACAACAACGCTTAAAAATCAAACCAAAAACTACTGCGGGAAAATATGATTTTGCATGATTTGCGAGGACAACGCGCAACGTGCTTAGCAGAGCAGTCACAGTCAACTGCTTGTAGTCAACAAGGATAGAGCTGTGCGGGGAGGGGGGAGGGGGTTGTTTTAATCAAAGCAAATATGCTGGTTGCAGTTAATTTATGAGCAAAGTTTACTTATGCAAAAATATGTAATTAATTATCAGCGACTGCAAGGAAAATGCATGGAGCCAGACCCACAGAAATGCAGTTGGAGAATGCGAGTGTAGTTTACAGGTGCATGCTAATTATGCGTGTATATAATGCTAGGATAGGAGTACACATACACACACACACAGACACACATACAGGCACACAATTCTCTTGCACTTCCACTATGTACCATAAATATCCCTTGAAGGAGCGCTCATAACAACATAAAGCAAATGTTTGTAGATAAGTAGACGAGGATTTACGAGCAACCATTACGAGGACTCTCTCCACACATGCCGTAGATTAAATATCGCTGGTCCTCTAAATAGCTCGAATAGAAAATTTAATTAAAAAGTACGGGCGTATCTTTGTAGTCGAAGATTTCACACATACCCTCCGACGGGAGCGAACCCCTTTGGCGCTGTTTGCTATTCCACATAATTAAAAAATATGAGCGCATAAAATTAAAAATCCTAAATCAAATTTCTGTTGATTTGTGATGCTTCTATTTGTGTGTGTGTGTGTGTGGATGTGTGTGACAGTGCGTGCGTGTAGTTGGGATGATGTGTGGGCATGTGGGAACCCACAAAGAAGCAACCCAGCAGAAAAACTGATTACAAAAAGAATATAATGCAAAACAATTATTGTGAGTACTCTGTCTGTCTGTCTCTCTCTCTCTATCTCTCTCTATCTCTCACTATCTCTCTCTCTCTATCTATCTCTCTATCTATCTCTCTATCTCTCTCACTCTCTGACTCCCTATCTCTCTCTCTATCTCTCCCTATCTCTCTCTCTATCTCTATCTCTCTCTATCTCTATCTCTCTCTATCTCTCTATCTCTCTCTATCTCTCACGCTCGCTATCGCTCTCTCTCTCGCTCTATCTCTCTCCCTCTCTCTCTATCCCTCTATCTCTCTCTCTCTCTCTCTCTCTCTCTGAAAACTGACTAGAAGTAGTATAACACAAATCAATTGTTGTGAGTACTCCTATCTTTCTCCCTCTCTCTCTCTGTCTCTCTATCTCTCTCTATTTGTCTCTCTATCTCTCTCTATTTGTCTCTCTATCTCTCTCTATCTCTCTATTTCTCTCTCTATCTCTCTCTCTATCGCTCTCCCTCTATCTGTCTCCCTCCCTCTCTCACTCTATCTCACTCTCTCTATCTCTCTCTCTCTCTATAATTCTCTCTCTATCTCTCTCCCTCTCCCTCTGTCTCT
The DNA here is from genome assembly GCA_920105625.2 of Clusia tigrina. Classification (NCBI taxonomy): domain Eukaryota; kingdom Metazoa; phylum Arthropoda; class Insecta; order Diptera; family Clusiidae; genus Clusia; species Clusia tigrina. The sequence goes on from OV050033.1 coordinate 178,353,142, forward strand.
CTATCGCTCTCCCTCTCTCTCTCTCTCTCTTTGTCTCTCTCACTCCCTCCCTCCCTCCCTCCCTCCCTCTCTCTCTCCTTCTCTTCCCTCTCTATCTCTCTCTCTCTCTCTTTCTGTGTCTACCGCCAATGCCAACCGGGGTGGTGTAGTTCAGACTTTCTATTCACACTGATTGGGGCTCTTTCTAGGCCTCTTTATGGACTGACGGTTTTAATTTAAACTGTACCCGAAAAAACCCTTTCCTTTTCTCTCTTTTTGTATCATCCATTTCACCTGGAATTTTAGTGTGACGAATCCGAAAACTGCAATTCTTTGTCCTACTCATGATTCTGTATGGTTGGCATTGTTCTGGAAGGGTACAAATACTGCGAATGATTCACTCTTATATATCAGGACCGAATGTGGCCTTACTTACATGACAGAAGTCCTTCGATCACAGTGTTTGCAATCTTCGAGTAATATATTCTGTGTTCTTTCTCTGCTTCTTCGTGAACACCTTCGCCCTATCCCGAGTGGTCATTGTAACCTTTTCAAACTCATCCTCTTCAATGTTTGCAGAGATTTGTTGCTTTGTTAGTAGGTGAGCTGCAAGGATATATGTTTCCATTGTACAATGAACTTCTCCATTATGCTTTCTTTACTTTGATCAATTTATGTTGTTCAGACGATTGTGCTTTAGAAATTTTAGGTTTTGAACCGTTCTGGTATCGTTACGATAACCGTGCTACGAGTTCCCCGTTATGCAGACGTACATGAGTAGCTGCCTTCGGATGCTGATCTGCTTATCTGCTGTTTGGATATCGTAGATTTATTTCGGGTTAAGGCACATACTTCTTTTCTTTCTTGGCTAGTCCTTCTTTGAGGAGGTGGAGCCTTGTCTTTCTAGCAGCATCACTTGGTTAAATTATGAATTGTTTCTTATTGGGTTTATAATGGCTATGATCGTCGTATGCGCCATCTAACCAGAGGGGATGAGCCACTGACTTTGCTGCTACCTACCCAATTAGTTGCCTCTGCAACAGGGTACCGAAGTAGTTACATCAAGGGATGGGTTTCAAAATATTCCTGGTGGCATATGGACACAGGCATATGTGTTTATTTGATTCTCAAGGGCATAATGTCGTCGAGGTTCACATGCGCTCGGGTGTAAGTGTGCACGATGCCCAAATATATTCAACCGCTCCGCAGCTCATTACAGACCCAAGCCCGTAGGTTCGTTGGTACGTAAATTTCGTTGCAAAAAAAGAACCAAAATACAAAAACAAAAAAAAAAAAAAATTTCAAATTTTCCAAACCCTTATCATAAATTAAGAAGCGCTCGTCAAAAGCTGTCTGTGCGTTTTCCAGCTGCAGATAACATACGAGCTGCTCGCCCGTGCCGGGATATGCGGAGCACCAACATGCGGGAAAACTCTACATGCCGAACCAGAGCCGCTTGTGGGAGTTTGCGGCGGTTTCCATTGGCATTGACAAGGGTGGAGGGTGAGGGGGCGCGGTTGGGTAGAGTGAAGCGGGGCATGGGTGGGTAGAGTGAAGCGGGGCGGTTGGTAGGGTGCAAGTGTGTGGCTGCATCCATGTGTGGTGCTGTTGTTGTTGTTTGGTGTGATATTCAAATTTTTGGCAGCCCCTTTTTCGAATCAGTCTTTAATTTCTTTCTTTAGCAATCAAACAAAGCCGAAAAAAGAGAAATCACCTTCAGCCATACACGCTTAAACAAAAGGGTTAGATTAGGCGTATGCCAAGGCAGCAGTTCAAGCAGCAGCACCCTTAGCTGCAGGCGACTTCCACCCGTACTGATCTGCCTGTGCTGCTGCTGCTGCTGCTGGTGCGTATTTGAGTGCTTGAGTCTCAAAGCGGGCGCCTTATGTTTTTGCTGCTTATCGTTTTGTTATTAATCGCGGCAAGCATCTTTAAAAGCAGCTCTGCCACCCACTCTGCCACCCACTCGGAAGCACTTAATGGAAACATGAAAATTTTGACATTGATTACAGCCGCCCCCGCCAGCCCCACGTGCGACTATTTGCATACGGCAATGAGCTCAGCGCGTTCGCTGCGATTTTCTTGCTCAACTCTTTCGTCTTCAGTGATTTTTCTTTACGTTGTTCAGCAACTGCGGCACAATACCAACCCTTATCATTGGTGCTGTGCTGATACTGCCACTGCCACTGCCGCTGCCACTGTCGCTGCCACTGTCGCAGTCTCTGCGCCGCCTCTGCCACCAACACTGTTGTATTATTTATGAAAATCGTCGACGTTATCGCGGACACAAATATTTACAACCGAAAGCTTACGGTTGCGATAATTAAAATTGTAGCCGAAATTTACGCATTTGCCCACCCACTCGCACCACCCCCACCCCTCCCCGTCTCACTCAGAGATAAGTCTGTGTCGTATGGTTCATTTTTAATAATTCAGCCGCATTGGGGGCACGCACTGGCGTACAATAATCGCAAGGATTTAAAACAGTTGAGCACGTTTTCCGAAATTATCCCGACAATAATTGAGATTGTAGGCCGGAATTTAAAATTGACTGCCCCCGTCCACCCTTCCAAGTGGCATTCTCCAAAAATTCGATTATTTGCTAATCTCAGTAAGTGGATTCTTAGGCAGTGGTAGGGGCGGTAACACAGCAATAGCCATTAAAGCTGTTCAACAGTTTTAGAATCAGCGGCAAGTTTAAGCAGCAAGTAAACAGTTTCTAGATGAGGAGCACTTTAAGCCGCCTTAGTGGCCGTGGGCGGATTCCATTTACGAGCAAAGGACATCAGTGACAAAGGAGGAGTGAATGGTTAGAGAAAATAGCAGGGAATAGGTTCGCACAGTGACGGAAACTTCAGCCAAACTGAAGAGTACAGCCAGGAATATGAGGTGGTTTATGTGTGGTAGTGAGTTGTGTCAAAGTATATCCATAATTTAAGTTTACTAGATATTCTTTGGTTGTGTAGCAATGCCTCAATCGTAAGAAATGGAAACTTGAAGCAGGTTTCCCAATACGTCTTTAAGGAAACTATGAAGAACTTTAAGTTAAAGAAACTAAAGTGGGTGATGCAATGGCATGATCGATAGAGATTCTATATACGAGTATATTGACTACGCTTATTTTGAGTAATAGAAGTCCTTGGAATATTGTTAAGGGCCTGAACCAAATCTATACCCATGAAAAAAGGATACAATTATCTTGATGCCACATTGTGACGAAAAGGTATTTTCAATGACTAAGAATGAATACAAGCCTTGGTACAGTACAGACCATTTTATGTTCTGGAAAACAATTATTTTATAGATCAAATTGTCATGAATGACCTAATAAAAGAATGTTTAGGTTGGGTTTAGGTTGGAGTGGCAGCAAGAAGCACATTTAGTCACAAATATTGGCCCATAGTGATACCACAGATGGGGCGCGGCACACGCACTGACCACCCAAGCCGAGTATAGTTACCGCTCAGACGGTGAGCGCCCGTGCAGCTCCTAATAAAGTCCCGTAATTTACTTCTCTGAAAACTCAAAAACGGATAAAGGAGCCCTGAACTGCAAATTATAACAAGCTCCACCGAATATGTATATTGATGTCTACATAAATCTGGGCACATGTGACAATTCAATATTCAAACAGATATGAACATGAGCTTAGAGAAAGCTGAACACATCTGACAACTCAATACTCAAAAGGATATGAACATAAGCTTAGAGAAAGCTGAACACATCTGACAACTCAATACTCAAAAGGAAACGAACATGAGCTTAGAGAAAGCTGAACACATCTGACAACTCAATACTCAAAAGGATATGAACATAAGCTTAGAGAAAGCTGAACACATCTGACAACTCAATACTCAAAAGGATATGAACATGAGCTCAGAGAAAGCTGAACACATCTGACAACTCAATACTCAAAAGGAAACGAACATGAGCTTAGAGAAAGCTGAACACATCTGACAACTCAATACTCAAAAGGATATGAACATGAGCTCAGAGAAAGCTGAACACATCTGACAACTCAATACTCAGAAGATTACAAACTCATGTCTTAAGAGAACTTTCTGTGGGCTCTGTTTAGCTATGAGTAAGGAATGCGTTTATATCCTGGATCCTAGATAGGATTGCTGAAGTGGCTCTCTTCAGTATTACCATCTAGGACCCAGTACGTTACCTTCGTACCAATTATATAGTTTGGTTTTTCACTTATTTCTCTCTTTTCACTCTTCCACTAATTTCTTAATTTACTATTGTATCTGACAATTGCTCCAAGTCAGTGTGAAATTTCTCCCACTTCACCATAGAAACCCTCGAAGATCACTGACTTTTCTTTGGCTGCCTTGAACGAGTGCCATTTTTACTACTCTCCTTGGGCATAGTTGCATTAAGGAGGTGGTTTAAGACAGGCCTCCAACGGTGGGTACACCGCTGAACCCCTTCGCATTAGTTAGCCAATTGTGTGGCACACACCGCAAAGTCTGCTTAAAGGAGTAACCACTTTTGGCATGTTTAAAATATTGATTTGCGTAAAATGTTGAAAGTTTGTTGCTCCGCTGCTTCTCCACCCGCTCAACTTGCGGGAAATTTTTGATAATTTTGCACAGGGAATTAGGCCAAAAAGTGTTTCAACTTTTTATTTGGCGCCAAAGTTTTAATTTTTATTATTAACTACCAAACTTGTGTGCCAGTGAAAGGAAAGTTCCAAAGTAAAGTTTCGGAACGTCTGCCGAGTAGCGGGAATACACTAACTTTGTTTCTCAGTTCAGTCTGTGCCGGGATTGGAGTAGTAGGGGTGGGGGGTGGGGGTGTAACCAAATTAAGTTTCAAGGCCACGGCGTTGGCAAAAGTCAACTCAGCCGCCACTCAACTCAAGCCAAGTGATGCGTGAGTGGGTCTACGAGTGCGTGTGTGTGACTGTGTGTGTGTGTGTGTGTGTGTGTGTGTGGCGGGGCGTGCGTGCAGCTTGTCAATTAATTGCACAATCTAAGAGTGGGTGAGGCAGATTAATTATTAATTTTAATACCAAAAAGCAGCAAAATCGCCAACATTACTTTAATTAAACAGATATAAAAAAGATTAAAGCGTAATTGCATTGAAAAGTGTGCCCAGTCATTGTGTCAGCCGGGATTAACTTGTTAAAGCGCTTAATACACTTGATGAAATTTCCCTCGCTTCCTTTTATTTCGTGTTGTTTTTTGCCATTGTTGCAACTGCTTCAATTGTGGCGAACTTTTTCGAGCGTGCGTGTTTATCTTCGCATTGTAATTTCACATTAAAATGTGTTTGTCTTTGGCGCTTTTTAACTTGTTTTCTGCCATTTGCTGCCGGAGCACTGAGGCAAGCGGCAATATGGTCAGCATTTCGCACATGCCGCTTTTAGAAATTAAAATACGCTACCCTCACACACACACACACACACACACACACAGAGGCTTTCGCATAGACAATTGTTAGCACGCCCATTCAGAGATACTCGCACATAAACTGAGCCCAAATGAGCCCCGATGATCAGTGAGTTTGAGCAGGTGGCGTTTCCGCTCGGACATCGTGTGGTATGCGTGTCTTTTTTTGGGACATTTTGGTCGTCCTTAAACGCGTGGTCAGTCCTTCTAACCAAATGGAAACCACTGCAGTTGTGTGTGAGCGTGGCTATGCGAGGGCAGAAGTTTGACTTTACCAAAGGCAGAGACGAAATCACGTAGAGTCAGGCATTAATAGGGGTAAAGTACACCCCAAGAAAATTATTGGTAAAGTGCACTAATGATATTGGCAGACAATTCGCCCAATCGGCCCAATCGTGGTAACTTGATGGTGCCTTGGGTCCTTTTGGGTGGTTTTATAATGTGTTATTTGAATGTATCTTCAATATATTGAAACAAAGACCAAATTAGTACACAGGATCAAGGAGAATAATTAGTTAATATTATTATTATTATTATTATAATTAATTATGTCTGGAAGAGGTTGGGGGAATGAGTGTTAGCAACAGAGGCTGTCGACTGGAACAGAAAAAGATACAGAAAGAAGCATTTTTAAGTCTGAACACGGGGCAAGAGTCGAACCCACGACCCCTCAGTGTGAGTCTAGCGGGGCACGAGTTGATGTCAGTCTAGCATGCTTACCGCTCGACTAAGGAGATCGGCTGTTTTAAAATTCATCACAGATGGTTTCCTTTAGTAATCATAGTATACAATAATAATAGTATAGAAAAATAGTACACAATAATAACCAAATAATATTTTCGTCACTTGTAGCTCAACATGAATAGGTGTAGAAATCCTGTTAAAATGTCTTTAGTGGAAAATCATAACTTACAAATCATTACTAATATGTTTTATACATGAAGTCATAGGTAGGTAGGGCAGCCGCATCACCAATAAACCAGTGACACCACCAGTTGGGTCCGTTGTGAGCCGCGGATACGAGGCATGGCTACGCTTCCCCCTCCAGATTGAAGCACCCTGAGCCTTTCACAAAGCGAAGAAGGTCATGAAGTCATAAATAGTTAGTCATAAATGATTCCATCTTTTTAGACTAAGGTCTGAAGAGTGTTGAACTGGCCTCTAGAAAGGCTTATATAAACAAAAAGGAGTTGGGTAGTGACTAGAGAGGACAATTGCGACTTGGAAGCAAATGCGAAAAGTGTCGTAGATGTAAAGAGAAATTTGTTCAAATGTTGTTAAACTATGCAGCCAACAAATTTTCGTAACTATTTGCCAAAGTGAGTTATTGGTTAATTAAACTACTCTAATTCAATATAAATTTTCAACCAAGTGAACTGAGACTTCAACTAAACATTTCTTCATATTGTACTCCAACCGATCAGGTGCATATTCCACAATATTGTAAACAGTTCTAAGTAAGGGCTATCGACTTGACAAAGCAAATAGAAAGAAAATGCATAAATTATCATTCTGTGACCACACTCTAGAAGAGATCATTTTATCAACTTGCTCTGGAAGAGATCATTGAAGGAACCTGCTTCAAAACTGACCACACAAATTGATAAACGGAAATTGTTGGTACCAATTTCAGCAAATATTTTTCTTCAAGTGTAGCAGAGTGTTTGCCTTTCCATTACATGATTGCCAAATTTCTAATTAAATTTATATTTTATTATTATTGAAAAAGTGCTCGAAGTGCATTTTGCGAGGAACCAGAACAGCCGCAGTTTGGAGAGAAGGCTATTCGACAATTCATTCAGTGCACAAAAAATACTCCAAATTTAAAACTGAGGAGTGAAAAAACAAATTAAAATTATGCAACACTCACATTCCTGCACACACTCACACTGGCGCAGACATGTGCTTTTGGCGAGTGTGTGGGTGTGGCTGGCATGTGAATGGAAATGTACCTGCGACACATACTGCCAAGCATGCCAACACAACGGCAACGGCAACGGCTTCTTATGCAAATTTTGTTGTCTTAATTTTTCACATTTGGCAAATGGAAATTTGTGAGGAGGCCCCACTGCTCTGCTTTAGAGCCAGCGAATAGACGCATAAATCTCATACATATGCAATTGGAGTGGCTGCCGCCCCCGCCCCACCACTCCGCATACGGTGGCTGCACAATTGTAAGTGCCAATTTGAAATTATTGCTTGGAAATTAAAAATGCCTGCCTGCAAACTCGGCGTGGCGGAGTAAAAAGCGCTCAATTTGGAGCACAACCAAAGGAGGCAACCGAAGCGGCAGCAGCAGGAGCATATTTTTAGGCGCAATCAAAACACTTATTCAAATTATTTCACTTATACGGGTGTGTAGTTTTAGCACATACCAAGGCAGTGGCGCTGAGTGCCAGCGAAATAAATTCAAATTAATTCACTTACGCGTCACAGCTGTGCCGCTTTTGGTTTTTTGTTTTAAGTGCGCCTCTCCACAACACTCGCGTCCTGGCTGGGTGGCACTTGGCATGAGTGCCTGGCGCGTATTTGTGCAGTTTTTAAAAGCTAAATCCTCTGCTCTGCCTGGCACAGCTGTGCGGCAGGAGTGGAAATTAAAATATTTTATTTTTCTTCATTTCAATTGCGATTTATTTTTATGAGCTACCACCACGCCTTGGAGTGGGTATGGATGGAGGGCTGTAGTGGTTGGAGACGGCTGCGGAAGTTGCTGCGAACACTTTGCTCCGCACATGGGGATAAGGACAAATGCAAATTGGCGTTGTAGCATCCGAGATTCCCTCCGCTTCTGGCACTGATTTGCATACGGCTCTGAAATGCAACTGGAGTGCACTCACAGATCAGAGTACACCCAACTTACTCGAGGGGTCTCGGTAAGTGGATTTTATTGGTAATACGACTGCAACTTTTATGGTCAAAATAAAATTGATTTGGAATTTTTTCAAATATTTGTTTGATTTAATTAAAATTTATTCATGAAATTTATATTTTAAAAAAGTTCCACATCCTTTTTCAAAACTACTCCTTGCATTTTTCAGGCACATTTCCGAGTCCATTGTTTCGTTTGCAACGCACACACAGTTGCCAATTGAAAGGAGCGAAGAGAGCGCCAAACTGTTATACAGTAGGCAAAAGCAGCACTTCTCCTGTGACGGAGGGGAATCTGTTATACAGAAATAGTTTGCTTGGGGGGCTCATGAGCAAGATTCAGAACCTCAGAGGCTTATAAGTAAGATTCAGAATCTCAGGGGCTTATGAGCAAGATTCAGAATCTCAGAGGCTCACAAGCAAGATTCAGAATCTCAGAGGCTCATAAGCAAGATTCAGAATCTCAGAGGCTCATAAGCAAGATTCAGAATCTCAGAGACTCATAAGCAAGATTCAGAATCTCAGAGGCTCACAAGCAAGATTCAGAATCTCAGAGGCTCATAAGCAAGATTCAGAATCTCAGAGGCTCACAAGCAAGATTCAGAATCTCAGAGGCTCATAAGCAAGATTCAGAATCTCAGAGGCTCATAAGCAAGATTCAGAATCTCAGAGACTCATAAGCAAGATTCAGAATCTCAGAGGCTCATAAGCAAGATTCAGAATCTCAGAGACTCATAAGCAAGATTCAGAATCTCAGAGGCTCACAAGCAAGATTCAGAATCTCAGAGGCTCATAAGCAAGATTCAGAATCTCAGAGGCTCATAAGCAAGATTCAGAATCTCAGAGGCTCATAAGCAAGATTCTGAAAACAAAAATAAAACTATGCTCAAGTGCTGATGTATTCAAAGAATTAAGTAATTGATATTGTAATAAATACGTTTATAATCAGAGTCCTCATTAAATTGGAGAAGGATTTAAGAATATAGTTCCAATAAATAACTATTAATAAATATTTCTAATAAATAAATATAGTGCAATAGACCGTCTTTTAGCTCCAGATATATTGGACTTGTTGTCAAGACAGTTTTTGGATCCCCGGTATAAACAAATAAGTCTTGTAGTATTATACTGTTAATATCGGGGCAATAAAGGAAAGGAATAAGTACATCAAAAGCAATCAAAACAATTCAATACTTTAATCCAGAAAGGACAGGTCTAAGTGAGTCTTAGGACAGCCATTCTACCTAACCTATAATCCAGAAAAACGATAATATAAAACTAAATCTAGCCTCTCTGAGAAATCTTGGAACACACCAAAAAATCTGCCGCATTTTCTGGCCGACAACGATCATGAACGAAGACCTGTGGCGCCTCACCAATAGCGAGCCTATTGACACACAAGTTAAAAGACGCAAGTGGAGCTGGATAGAGCACATTCTGCGTAGAGAAGACACCAAAATTGCAAAGATGGCCTTTCAATGGAACCCACTTGGTAGTCGGAAAGCAGGACGCCCACGACAAACATGGGTACGCACTATCCACGCCGAAAGTCACCACAGAGCTACCTGGAACGAAATAAGACACCTGGCTGCTGATAGAAACCGTTGGAGAGCTTTTGTGACCGCCCTATGCTCCGACTAGGAGCGATATTTGACTCTTTTATAATTATGTCTTTTAGTTAACTTTGTTAGCATAAGTATAGTTTTATTGTGTCAAATGTCATGGAATTAATAATAAAGATAAAACTCATAAAACTATGTCTCGAAATCCGTTCCATGAAATTAGGATAGATATATAGATATATTTAAGGGTGTTATACACTGCGACCTGAAAGATCTATTGCGATGCCTCTATTTATTTGAAAGATGAGGATAGTATCATCTATAAATCTTCTGTCAGGTTAATTTTCGACAGGAATTCATGTATTTTGGAGGAATCAAGATGAGGGATCTTGGTCATATCTAAGATATAATCTCCAAAACACCTGAGTCTATTGTGTGCCAATGGTCCGCAGTCTTATTATGAAATTAGGATACCAATTTGTTAGTTGAACCGTTCCCTCGGTAACCTTGTAGCGTTGTTCCCTCAGAAGACAAGTCGGCACCTGCGAACCGAGCTTTATGCCATCCCTCAGTCATAGCAAAATGGAAGAGAAATTCTTACGTAAATGAAACCCAAATAAGGACAGCTTAAAAATATTCAAAATATCCTACAACCAAATATATAGGATAATATTACAGTGGGATAAGTGTGGAAGTTAGCTGCATAGGGCAACACAATTGATATCAGTACATTTAACTGACTCATTGTGGAATAGTCGCACCTGCGGGACAATTATTACTCCTCGAATTACGATCTGTATATAACAGAAAATATAGATCTTCGTTAATATGAAATGATATAGTTCAGAAGTCTGATACATTCAAGATACCAGCATCGTGTGCACGGTAAAGATTTATTCAATGTTTTTTTAAGTACCTTCTAATGATTCCGATATGAATTACCTCAATGAGCAGAGATAGTAGAAGACAATTCTCCTTGGGTTTACGCTAAAGAGCTCTACAGCCAAAATGGATATGAAACATTTGCTCTGTTAAACAAAAAGTCTCCTGTACAAAAGTGGAAGAATAGAAGGAAAAGAAGGATTCCTTCATACCGCAATTTGTCATCACAACTTTGAATATAATATGACAATATATATATATATATATATATATATATATATATATATATATATATATATATATATATATATATATATCACAACTTTTCAGACTAAAATCGTTTCAAAGTTTGTTAATCATGTGCTGCTTATAGAATAAAACGTACCACAAAAATATGAATAAGATCAGTCTGGTTTTTATAGTTATCCTTACCATATCTTTTTAAAATTTCGTATAGAAAAATTGTGGAAAATATGCTCGGCTACAAAGTAATTGTATAGAAGAGGGAATTGTATAGAAGAGGGAATTACTGACTTTTTCGAAAAAATCTGAACTATTTAGACAAGTGATTTCCTAGGGAATGGTCTAAAACATATGCGTAGAGACCGTGGTTCCGGGATGTATAGAGGTTTGCTTAGTTTTCGCCAATTTTAGACATAATCCCTACCAAGAAAAGAGAAGTAATAATGAGGAACAGTAGTTTGGAGTCCAATGGATTGGGACAGCTCAAAAACAAACTTAGCCGAAGGAATTCACCACCGCTGATTAGAGTAGTTGTCTGAATGGACGGATGCTAAAACAGGAGGCCCAGGTTCGATTCCTGGTAAGAATCTTAGTTCATGTGGTGTTGCCTTCCCACACATAATATCAACTTAGAAACTTACCTTTGGATCTCTCAAGAGGACAATGGCCGACATAGCTATGAGACCTGTCAAATGTGTTTCAATAAATATAAATTTTTTTTTTTTGTGGAGTAAGGGGGTAACAAAATGCCTACCGCATCGTCAAAGGAGTCGTCACACCGATGGTATGTGGAGTTCGCATCCACTAAAATCTTCCCATCCTTGGACTTTCTCCCACCCGGGGACCGCTTATACATGCCTTCAGGGTGGTATAAATATTACATTTGATGATTATTACTGAGTTACAACCACATTAGCACATACAATGTGCTCTTATCACATGCAGAGGTCCATATTATTAGACTTCCATGAAGTTATAATAAGAGTTAACACTATATTTCATTGATACTCTTACTAAGGATTTATAATACAAACTCCCATCATCCTTTTTCTATAGCTACCAATCGCTCCTTCTCCTATAGGACTCATGTAACCGAACCAAAAAAATCCGACACTAGTACTTTGGGTGTCGCTATTATTATGATCGTTCTATCATCTCTAATCTATAATCTCGTACTGATTATATTAATTAGAACTGAACTAACAGGACTTTCTAAGGGAAAATTAGAAAGCAGATGGTGACCTCTCGACACTGATGTACAGAGCGCGACTAGAGGCTAGAAAAGAATGTTTCATAAACTAATTTCCATGGTAAGGTTGGTAACCATATTTAATGGCTTCCTAGGCCAGTCCTAGTTTGTTTTCAACTCGCTTTGCTCACATAGTTTATTGGACAATTACATAAAAAATCCTAATTGAATACCGCGAAACAATCAGCGACACAGTTTATTACCGCAATCTCTCAAAGAGGCTATTCTTTAAAATCCTTACAAACATTACAAGTAAATTTGGAACCCAAACAAAGCAAAGAAAAGCCGACGTAATTTTTATGAAGTCGTCATCAACCCCCCACAAATGTGATAATGCCGTTTTCGTAATTAAATGCACAAAACAAAATCACGGAAATGAAATAAAATGAATCTCTGCCGTCTTTCACACCCAATGATTTGTTTTCGTTATAATCAGAAATTTTCATTAACAATAAAACGCAGCAAGCGCGCTTTAATGCTGAACGCCAAGGCAAGGCGCGGCAAGGCAAGCCAAGACAGCCCACGCCAAGGACAAGGGCATCCATACAGCAGCAGCAGCAGCAGCAGCAGCAACACATTTTCATACGCGTCACAATTTAATTGCCAACAATTGTCGTCGACAACGCATCCGTCGTCGCCCACTGTCCGTCCGTCCGTCCGCCCGTCCATCCGTTCTTTCGCGTACTTTCTCTGCCCCTTCTTCAGTCCTTCTGTGTCGCGTCAAAATTTATAGTATACTTTGCGGCGCAAGTGTTGGCAAGTTACGCGCCTTTCGGCTGATCCTGCCAGAGCGGGCCGAATGGAAACCTCCCCAACGCCAACTGCTGTGTCCAACTGAATGCTTTTAATAATTATTATTATGATTTTCCCTTTTTTCGCTGTGAATTTATGCGAGCGGGCGGAAAGGGTGAGGCTGTGCCCCACAAAGTAATCATTTAAATCATTGTCGCGGCCGTAAAATGCCAACAATATACGAAATAAATTTTTGCGTTAATTATTGTGCGTGCTTGGAGCAGCGGCCACAGCTGATGTTGAAGTTCCAAGCACCCAAATGAGTGCCCCTATATAAAGCAGACTTTGCAGGATGTGTGGCAAGGATACTCGTGTATGTGTGAAGCAAGTGAAAATCTGGTAAGTGATGCTTCCGCCTTTCAAATGCACACATATGCGCTGCAAGCAGAAGAAAAACCCAACTTCCACTTCTGCCCCTACCCTAAGCTCGCCACAACTCAAAGCAAAAAAATGCGGAGCGAAAGGAAAACGGAGCAAAAAGAGGAGCAAGCGTAACAAAAAGGAAGAAATTGCTGTAAAAAAGTTCAAGTGGAAATTCATTTCGCTCTGCTTCGCTTATGTACGCCAGCGCCAGTGCCAGTGCCAGTGCCAGTAACAGTGCTAGTGCCCGGGCCCGTGCCAGTGCCAGCGCCAGTGCCAGCGCCTACCAGCAAACACACACAAGTGCAAAGCGTACACAAAAGTGAAAGCTTTCTGCTCGTTTTTTCATTGTATTTTTATGGTTGCCGTAGAAATGGACCCGCCTTTTTCCATAGCATTCACCTATCACGTCGACGCGTCGTTGTAGGTTTCATTCCGTGTTCGTTTTGTTGCCAGCTTGCAACTGAAGCTACATTTCGGAGCGGCCTCACACACACACACACACACCAGCACTGCAGGCAGGCAGGCAGGCACTCAGCACCGTCCAATGCACTAAACCGAGTTGCAGTCGGTGGTGCTGGTGGCGGGAGCACACTGTGCCAGGCAATTTAAAATGTAATAACAGCTTTACAAATGAGTATTGCACCACCTCCAAGACCACCACCACCACCACCAGCTCCAACCCGACCCACTGTGGGTAGTTGGCATTAGCTGCACCGACGTTGCCTGCCCGCCACTTGTGTGCTATGTGCAACAACAGCAGCAACAACAACAGCAATTGCCAGCGCTGTTGACGCTGCTGTGTGAGCAGCGCAAATGCAATAAACTTCGTAGGATGTCCTGTGCAATGGCTGGAATTAATTTATTGCTGCTTTTGGCGTTGGCAGTGGAACTATGCAGCTCAACTCAGCGCTCAGACACACACACACGCACACACAAACACACACACATACACTCACACACACAAAGAAGGATCTAACGTAGTGGTGTAATTTACAACCGGGCTCCTTTGGCTTGCGCTGTCATGCCACGCCATGCCACGCCGCTGGAGCGAGTGGCAGATTTCAAGTTTGAAAATCCATATTTTTCTTCACTGGTATTTTGAAAAATTATTGGCACGTAAAAATTGTGAAAAACACATAACCTGTTCTTCCCCCTCCCTCTCTGCCCTGTGCAGTATTGTGGACAATGTTATCAATTTAAAGCACTCTTTGGCCTTAACGGAAATTTCTCTGATTTATTTCATATTTGTAGTTAATTAAAGAGAGGGCAGTTGGATAAGGTCCTGAAGGGCAGTTTACCCTATAAAACTTCTTCAAGAAACACCTATTCGTCGATTTCAGTATCGAAGAGCTACTAAAGAAGTGTACTACTTACATTCTCACCTTAATCTGAATGATAATCAAATCCATCAAATCCAAACTAAAAGGATTATATGAAGATGCTCAAAGGTGTTTTACTGAAAGGTATAAATCTTGCGATGAAATTTGATTGGTTCAAGACACCAACTCCATTTAATTCTTCGTCAAGCGCGTAGTAGTTGCAGCGGCACGTTGTTGTTGCACGCCTTGTTGTTGTTGCAACCATGATTCCTTTCCGTTGGCGGTTAAAAATATTTAAATCACCGACCTGCGTTTGAACATTATTTTCGTGCTTCTCCTTCTGCTGTTATATCCGTGCCACTTGTATGCACAGCGATCGTTATGTCGTCGTCTCTCTTGCTCTTGGATTTCTTTCCTCGTGTTGTTGTTGTAGTATTTAGAGAGCTAACGCACTCAGTACATTATGCCGAGTCTTTTTGTTGTTGTTCTCTGCCTCGGCTTTAGTAAAGTTATTGTTGTAATTAGCGCACGCTTAGTCTTAGTCTGCCTGTAGTCTTGTTGTTGTTGTTGTTGTTGTTGTTGTTGTTGTTGTTGTTGTTGGTCAGTGCAAACGGCTGGCTTGGGTTCGGTAAGTCGGTGCATACTTGTTGGTGTAATCCACATGCAACTTAAATTCCTTGTTCGCCAGTGATGCTGACGGCCCATTATCGACGTGATTATTGCTTTGGGGAATTTTATTGTGTGAGCAAAATTTGTCAATAATATTGCTCGTCACACCAATCCGTTCATCGAGAGAGTTCTGTAGCACCTTTTGGTGTGAAGCAGGAGTAATAGAATCAATATGCCAACTCCACAGAGATTCGCTCTTAATGACGTCTTATCTAAACGAACAAACATCTATCCATCTCAAAGGGTTTTAACTAATTTCTTTCCTAGAACTTGAACATTTCTCTAGAGCATAAACCGTAGTAATCTCAGATGCTTGGTAAAAAGTCTCCTCACACACGATGCGTTAAGGATGCAACTGGGTTAAGACTCAAACTGGATATTCTTCAATCTGGATATTCTTCAATATGGATATTCTTCACAGAATGATAACCTAATTTAAACGCTGCATACCTGGAATCCAATCGGAGCCACAAAGTGTACCATAATTTTCGGCCTTCCTACATAGTATTGGTGTCTTCAGTAGTATTGGTTTCTTAAGGTAGGAGTTCCAAACCCAGAGGTCTACCTCATCAAATCACCTCACCATATGCTGCCTAACTAGATTTTCACAGAACCTTACTTAGATTCCGAAACACTCGAATAGTTTCAATAGCTCAATCAGGATAAGTCTTGAAACTTAGGTTAAAAACTAGTTTTATTCCTTGTGTCCCGCTTAGGAGCTTCCATAAAACATCCTATTTGATGAAGAATGACATGATTCGAACTCAGGTTCCTTTATTTTTCATGTTATTATAATGTAAGATATAAACTTACTCAGTTTTCTGAGGCAGTCTTTCAATCAGAACTTTCTCACCATATACAACCATTCAGCCTCTCTTCTCACAGTTCCTTTCTCGACTAAAATTAATGAAACTACTCTCGAATGAAACTACTTCCAAGCCACCTCCAATCCACTCATAATAAACAAACCGATATATCAAGGAAACCTCTCACCTCATCAATATTAAAATCTGTCCATAGCTAAGGTCAACCAGCGAATACTCCTCCCTTGATGGTCCTTAAATTTAGTGTTTGACACTGCTACTATAATTTAACCTTTTGTAATTACTGCCATATCCTTAACATCCTGAGAGCAATTCATTTTCCTAATGTTTATTTATTTTCAAATTTTTTTCCCGGAGTTTCCCTGCCAGCAGTGTCGGAAGAAATGTATCTCGCTTTTGGTTATCTATGAAAATTAATCAAAAAATTCCGGTTATCAGCATGACTGCTGCCAGCCGCAAGAGGAGATGAAGGAGGAGGAGAAGGAGTTTCCTGTGCGCTGTGCTGCTGTGAGGATAAAGCGATGGTGGCAAAGGCGAAAAGGCGACAAGTAGCACTCCCCCGTTGCGGTAATTTAAACCAAATGAATTGGCATATTTTTCATTTTTCCGACTCACCTAAAGCACAAATTGAAATGAGCAACATTAAACAATCACAATGGGAACAACAACGACAACAACAACAGCAGCAGCAGCAGTAGCAACTCTAACTACAACAACAAATAAGAAGAATCGCAACAGTGTAGCTGAAGAAATCGCTTAATCCAAGCGGCGATAAAAATCTCGAAAATCCAACTTAAGTGTTTGGTAATTTATCTCGCGCAATGGAGCCGCCAAAGCCAAACCCAAACACAACTCCAGCGCCGCCACCACTCGGCATTGTGCTGCAACTCCCCCACTCCAGTGCAATTTGCGACAATGCCACAATTTGGCAAGCGTGTTCGAGAGTTCAAGTGAGGTGGTTGAGGTAGAAGTGGGTCTGATGGTGGCGGTGGCGGTGACGGTGGTGTCGGTGATGGCAGTGGTGGTGATGGGCGGAAGCTGAACGCGTGGCTGCACAGACGCTCATTGTCAGTCATCGGTTTTGATGTTTCGATGAAATGATAAATGATGAAAAATGCCAAAAGATTTAAAATTACCCAAGCAAAGTCAGCGATTTTCAACAATTTTTTCCCGGCGTTTTGCTGGGTTTTGTTTCTGCTTCCCTTATGTTTGCTTAAATGATGCTGCAAGTGTTGCTGGCAACACAAATTACAGATGGGAACCCATCAAATTAGCTTAAGCAGAAGATGAACAACAACACCAACAACAAGAACAACAACATGATGTGTAATTTTTTAAGTTGAATGTTTGCCAACGAAATGGAAACTGATAAATACGGCCTGATATGAAATATGAAAATTTATGAGGAAAGGAAGAGAGCGGGCGATAAAGAAAATGTGTTTAGTTTCGTAAATCTCTTAAGATAGGAACATGTGATTCGTCCAACTCTAAAGATGAAGCCTAAAAAAGGAGTTAAATTCTTACGAACATGTTTCATTAACCCGAGAAAAAGTCTACTCCATCTCGCTGTATTCCTATCACAGTTTTCCAGCTCTTGGTTATGATTTTGCCTAAAAGTATGCTTTATTTTTTCCACAATTATGTTCAGTATGATACGAGTACTTGGCAGAATCGACTCACCGATGCAGTTTCCGGTGCAAATTTTATATCATAGCTTCGAGGGCTTCAAAATATCTTCCGGGAAGTGATAAATTCAGTTTAAGAATAGTCTCACAGCCCTTTATTTGGGGAGCTTGTTGGCTTGTTTGCATATTGAAATATAAACAATTTTTTTATTGGCTGCTCTGAGGACTTTTGTGAATCTAAAGTCGAATTAGCCGCCCTCTGTGGTCTAGTGGTAAGCATGCTAGACTCACACCCCGAGGGTCGCAGATTCAAATCCTGCCACGGGCTTGGGCTCCAAAATGCTTCTTTCTATAAAATCCTTTCTCTTCGAGTCGAAAGCCTTAGTAGCTAGTACTCATTCCCCAAACACCTTGCACTCATAATTAATTATGGTGTAAGATTTAATAACACTAATAATAATAAAGTCGAATTTCTTCGAGCAGGTCTTCCATAATCCTTTTGACAGAAAACTCAGCTCCTTCGGAGCAAATCCTTACAAATGGGTAGGCAATTTCCTTATAGTCATCAGAAGATTAAATATATAAATAATACTTCAACTGTGACTTTATTCCGGAATCGAATCTTAGCCTTTAGTCATTGAACTATATGCAGAGACACCTGATCTGACTCAAGAGTGTGGTTTTTCCACTGCATATCAAACAGCTTTATTGTCCAGTGCTTCACAAACCAAGGCTTCTGTTTTGTATGATAATTCTTTGGCATACTTTTGGGATCACTATTTTGTTCCCAAAGTATCTAATATAGTGGCAATATGTACCAAAGAATATCAAAGTACATCAACATTACCTTGATGGTCTTTGTATGGATATGTTATTACTTTTCTTTATATAGTATAATCAATATTTATCTGGGATCCATGATAATGTACTACCCGCAACCTCACTCTAGAACCATTTTGACAATGTAGACTCAATATATATCTGGGTTCCATGATAGTGTACTATCCGCAACCTCACTCTAGAACCATTTCGACAATGTAGACTCAATATTTATCTGGGTTCCATGATCGAGTACTACCTGCAACCTCACTCCAGAGCCATTTGGACAATGTACACTCAATATTTATCTGGGATCCATGATAGCGTACTACCCGCAACCTCACTCTAGAACCATTTTGACAATGTAGACTCAATATTTATCTGGGGTCCATGATAGTGTACTACCCGCAACCTCACTCCAGAGCCATTTCGACAATGTAGACTCAATATTTATCTGGGGTCTATGATAGTGTACTACCTGCAACCTCACTCTAGAACCATTTCGGCAATGTAGATTCAATATATATCGGGGGTCCATGATAATGTTCTATCCACAACCTTACTCTAGAACCATTTTGACAATGTAGACTCAATATTTATGTGGGTTCCATGATAGTGTACTACCCGCAACCTCACTCTAGAACCATTTTGACAATGTAGACTGCATATTTATGTGGGGTCCATGATAGTGTACTATCCACAACCTCATTTCGGAACCTATTTCGACAATGTAGTCTCATCGGATAAAGTTATCAACCAACTACTTTTAGAATGCAGCATTATAAAATGTTAGACCAACCGAACATTCTTCCCTTAGCACAATGGCATAAATCTAAGCTTCGACCTCACCTCTTCAGAGTCCATTATATCGCGATTTCCAACTCCCACTCTCGCTGAGTTTGCATGTTAATTAGAAATTTCCTTTTGCTGCGTCACCGTCACAATCATCGTCATTGGCGAACGGTCTTCTATCATTAACCAGCCGCACTCAAGCATAAATCGTCGCGGCTGCTGCCACCGCTATCAGCGCTGAGCCGCTGCTTGGGCATTACGTAGAGCGGTCTTATCCAAAACTCCTTCGAGTTGAGCAATTTTTCAATTTAAAATGAATTTTCGTTCAATGAATTTTTAAATGAGAAAATTACTGGCTGCGACTTCCCGAGAAGACGAGCGCTCTGCCAGCGAAAGGGTTGGCAAGTGTGGCACATTGGCGGCTCGGGTTTGCTACCGTAAATAGCCATTAGCAAAAATGCTTATTAAAAATTTACATTTCATGCTGCCGCATTCCGTCCGCAGCCGTCATGTGCGCCAGCTCGCCAGTCGTCGGGCGGGTCGACAATTTTGCATAACGTATTATTTTGTATACTTTTAGGTGTTCATGCCAAGTTAATTTAATAATAAAA
Organism: Clusia tigrina; assembly: GCA_920105625.2. Lineage (NCBI taxonomy): Eukaryota > Metazoa > Arthropoda > Insecta > Diptera > Clusiidae > Clusia > Clusia tigrina. The sequence continues at coordinate 178,373,138 of OV050033.1, forward strand.
ATGGAATTCAATTCATTTGCGCATACAGAGTGAGCCGGGCGCCGGGCGCCGGAAGTGCTTTTGCCGCTTTGTACGTTGGTATTTGTGTGTGAGCCAAATTAAAAGGAAAATCTCTTAAGGGACGTTTGATGGCGCCTAAAACAAAAGGACTTGCGCTCAGCTGCTTCCCAGGGCTGTCTGCTCGAGTCGCCTTTCTCTCTGACCTTTTCTTTTGATTTCGTTGCGAATTTTGCCAGGATGAACGTAGAGAAAAAAGTCAACCGAACAACCGAACAATAAATTAGAAATTTTCAGCCAAAGGGCATAATTTCGATTACGTTGGATTAAAGCTAAAGCAACGCAGTGAATGGTTGAGCGACCAGTTCAAACAACTTCGCCAACTTTCTTTAATTTGCTGGCAAAGTTTTAATTTAACTCGTTAATGCAGCGGTTTCTTTAAGAACAAATTGCAGCAATTTTCCCGTAGAAGGACAAAACACCACTGTCACTCAACCTGCCCGCCCCCTCCCTCATCGTTTAGCTAAATTTATAAATGCCAAGCAGTAGATTTGTCGTTCCTTCCTCCACATTTCAACATGCTTCGTACATATCAAGGAACGCCGTGCTGCATTTACTTAGCACCAATACTGTGCAGCATTTTCGCTGCAGGCTCGTTGAGTGAAATTCAAATGTCGTCTCCTCCCACGCATACCTGTGCGGAGTGCAGTGGAGTGAGGAGCGTTGTACCAGTGCGAAACATATTTCGAAATATGGAAAACTACTGCGACAGACACACAAAATTTGTTGCACCAACTTCGCTTTGGCCGCACAACAAAATTTGATTTGTTTCATTGCGGTTTACCTTCAGTCTCTCCGCTGGCGCCACTGCCACCTGCCCGAAACACTTGCTTCCTAGGCTCTCTCCAAGCAGAGTGACACAGACGGTCGAACAGTGATCGGACCCCACATAAAATATGAAAGTACTCGTAAAACATTGGAGTTGAAAGATTCTTTGGTAGCAAATAAAGGGTCCCTGAAGTTGATTGTACTAATAGTAGACGAAAAAAACACAGGGGGGAAACAATATCGGTCTTCTTTATACATATAAATATAAATATATATACGCAGAACAGAGCAAAACTGGCACCCAAAGGTTAGTCAACATGTTCATGGGAATATACATTCAAAAATTCTGCCAAGATGGTTCCAAAGGTAGGTGGGGAGATGGTTTGACAATTACCTAAGTATACACAATACTCCCCAGATTCACGTTCTAAAGAAATTATCCAAAAGGATGGGTTCCAAAGAAGTTCTTATTATGTTAGTTATGAGATGGAATCAATCCCTCTTTACTAAAACAAGACCTGAAGAGATTATTTACTCCAAAGAAGTTCTTATTATGTTAGTTATGAGGTGGAATCAATTCTTCTTTACTAAAACAAGACCTATAGAGAGTCTATTGCAGAGAACACAGAGAAAATAAACTTAAACGCCAAACGGCAAAGCAGAGAAATAAAACAGACGGACATTGTGCATGAATCAACTGAAAATGTTGTGTTGAATCCACTCAGAATCGTGGTGAATCCACTCAAATTCGTGGTGTGGCCGCTACGGATGCAGGCAGCGAAAAAGACTTTCCTTGCTCTGTGTTCTCTGGTCTATTGTATGCTGGATGTAGCGTTCATATTCTTCTGAGTAAGCTCAGTTAATAGCTTAGTTCCAGTCACGAATCTCTGTGTGGCTTATCTGATGAGTTTCCCAGCCTAATTAATCAATTTTATCCCTCTTCATGTAATCAATTTTATCCTTCTTCATATATTCATATCCACTCCTTACTACATCTGAGCAGTGGCATATACAAAAATAGTGTTTCCAACTTATCACGAATCTCTGTGTGGCGTATCTGATGAGTTTCCCAGCCTATTTAATTGTCTTATCCCTCACCAGGTGTTCATATCCCATCCTTACTACATCTGAGCAGTGGCATATCCAAAAGAGTATTTCCAAGTAATGCGATCCTCAGCTATACAGTGACTCAGTGGGGCTCCAGTGACGACATGATGTAGTCTCAATAATCCTCACTGCCCTCAAGGATATCAAATCAGTTCTATCCAGAAATCATTCCTCAATCAAAAAGTTGAATGGACACTCAAACAGTATTTAAAGGAGTATTCATAGCATTCAGAAGGCATATCCATAAATAGTGTCCAAGTCATGGGATCCTCAGCTATACAGTGACTCAGTGGGACTCCAGTGACGACATGATGTAGTCCCAATAATCCTCACTGCCCTCAAGTATATCACCCCAGTTATATCCAGCAATCTTTCCTCAATCAGAAAGTTGAATGGACATTCAAACAGTGTACAAAGTAGCATTCAAAAGTGAACATTTGTAGTTGTCTGTCAATGTGGGACGCATCACTGTGTGGGTCGCCTGAATTTTGAGGTTGAAATGCAAAATTCCCAGAATGGATTGTGCGGCTAACCGAAACAATTAAAGCATTTCATGTAGTGCGGAAAGCGCTCGCCAAGATAGCAAAATGGAGCGAACTATAAATGGAGCGTCGGCGTGAGGGGGCCTGGGAATGCAGTGCAGGGCAGGCACGCAGTGAAACTTTCAAATGACAGACAGACGTGCAGACAGGCAGCTGGATTTGTGCTTTATGCCTGGTCCGTCCGTCTGTCTTTTGCATGCAAATTTATCAAAAATGTTCTTCGCTAACAGGAAATAATTGAAAATACGTGTTCGACTCTGAGGACACCGAGACGAACAGGGACTGAAGTGCAGTGGAGTGGAGTTTGCAATCGTCATTATTATTTTCAATTATATATTATAAATTAGCATAAGTGCATTGCAATTAGATGCAGCACGTTGTCCGATTGCAATATTAATGTGGAAAAACAGAAAGGTTGAAAATTTATTGTTTACAAGTATTCGAGTGTTTGTTCAGAGGTTGGTGGTGGAGGAGACGCGGCCGTTGTTCTGTTGGAATTGTGTCATGTGTGCCGAGCGTAAATAATGCCGCAGTTAACTGGCAACCGCAAACAACAACAATCAAATATTGAGCAACCGCACACAACAAGAACACCACCAACAAGTACAACATCAACAAGAACAACACCAACAAGAACAACACCAACAAGAACACTTACAACAACTGCGTTTTTTCCGTGAGCTCACGCGCGAGTCAATTGCTGCATGTTACACCACAATTAGGTAATTACTCGATGTCTACGCATGCCGAGCAGACATTTTCGTTTGTTCCCAATTAAATGTCAATGATCACAATAACACTGGCACTGGTAGTGAGTGACTCTAGAACTGTGTTCGGGAGTAGCGCAGTGTTTGGCATTGCGCAAGAGTTCTGTTCAACATTCCCACCAAGTAGCAGTTCACTGTGGGCTCAGTCAATATTGGAGCAACTCAACACTCACTCGCTTAAGCTGCGTTTTCTAAGAGCAACCTGATCGCCACACGCCTGGCGTTGTTGACTTTTAAACGCCTCTTGTGGGTATATTTGTGTCTGAGTGTGAACCTGCTCAGAAATGACCCAGTCGGAAAGTGTGTTGTGGAAACGCACAGAAGGCTGAGTTTACATTGCAAGTGATCAAAGAAGATTGACACAAATTTGATGCTCTTTTCCTGTAAACAATTGTTGTTCGATATCGCGTGGAACCATGAGAGAGAATTAAAGCAAACCCTGTCAAATGGCTTTCACAGATTTTCAGTCCTTGGTACTAATATGAAATTATGCTTCCGTCATTGTTGTGGAACCACTTGAGCACACCCTCTGAGTTATGATCCTCATTTGTCGCTTCGATATTCTGGGTTGGATTAGATGGACGGTATTTTAAACTGGAGCTTTGGTAGCCACTCATATCAATGTTCTCTAAAAAGGGTTTCTAATGAGTTCGATAGGAAGTGGACAGAGTTTTTGAATATTGTTGGAAGGTCCGTAAAACTGATTTCCGATGGTGAAGTTGAAGAAACTGCAAAATAATACACGACGGTGTCTACAGTCATTGCTGATACCAAACATTCCGAAGGTATACTAGAACACCGATTGTTCTTCACTTGCATCTTGGGTTGAGTTGTTTTTTCATTTAAATAGTTTTGCGCTTCTCCCTTTAAAATGATTGATTTCCTGGCCTGTATTCAGGTTCCTGAACCGAAAATACCTTTAATGACGTCACAAGTGATTAGCGACACTAATACCAAAATTGCAGAATACTTGAATAAATGGGATATTCATCATGGAATTATTTGGCTCTTCGTCTTATCACTTTGGACGAGCTCGGGATTTTTTTATTTTTTTTTTTGACGGAACAACTAGTCGAATATAGTCAGACCACAAGACGTCCAATGCACTATATTTGACGTTCCAGTTTAATTTTCTTTGAATCTGCCACATCTGTGAACAATCCTTAGTAGATCCTGTGCCTCTAAGCAGCGAAAGTGTGCACTACTTAAGTTGTCAGTGTCAAATACCCCGACCCTGATTCTAGCGAAAGCGGGGCATCCCACAAAATGGAGTCAACCTTCTCATCTTCATCTTCTGTCTTTCAGGCGGAATTGTTTGCCATTCGAAGGGCGATGGACTATGTGGTGGAACACAGGCCTAGCAAAGTGCACTGTCTGCTATGCCTATCTTTTGCATATACTTAGCCCATGTATATTGGACACAGCACTACCAGAAGTCTGCAATCTCTCCTACCAAGCGACAGAAGAATCCTTTATGTTCTATCAGAACAACATAGCCTTTGCCCATCTCCTGGCCCTTATAACCCCCATTCGCGATTCTGTTTACAGGCAACCCAATCACCAGTGGCCTTAATGGCAGCAAAAGGCATGGGAAGAACGGGTTCCGGGCCAGCAATACTGGTCTCATATCCCTTATTCGCTGGCTTGTCTGCGACTTCATTTCCCATAACACCCACGTATCCTGGTAGGTAGGTAGGTAGGAGTGGCCGCCTAGTTTGCCAAAAGCACCCTTGAGCACACATAATAGCTGATTGTGATACCACGGTGAGGCGCCGTTCAAGCACTGACTAAAAAGTTCCCTTACTTGGGATGGTGATGGTCAACGCAAGCACAGCGCTGGAACCCATTCTAGCAACAGATTATTATGCTTTCCAACACAATTCAATCTGGATTTACACAACAGCGCCAACTTCGAAGTGGCTGAGTAAGGCCTTCAGTGCAGCCTGACTGTCACTGCAGACGCAGATAGTTCTGCTGCGCCATCTGTTTTCCACCGCATAGTCCATCGCCCTTCGAATGGCATACAATTCCGCCTGAAAGACAGAAGCATGACAGCCAAAGGCGCAGTGGAGCCGGACAAGGGCGTAATAGAGTTCCACGAAAACCCCAGAACCTCATCCAAGATCTGTTTTGGAGACATCAGTGAAAATACGACAGGACTGCCTACCGGGCTCAGTTCTAGGATCAAACCGTAAATGGGCCTCTGGAGTTTTTATACAGTACCGCCTTTCAGTTATAGGATACGCGGGCATGGAATCAATGGGCATAGAGGGGATATCAATATCCATGTCAGTGCCAGAAATATCTTCAAAATGAATCAATGGGTATAGAGGGGATATCAATATCCATGTCAGAGCCAACAATATCTTCAAGATTCCAAGGGGCGCCCACCAACTGCCTATTGTGCTTCAACCTACAGATGGTCTTTAGAGTCTCTCCTTGTATAAAAATAACCAGGGCGGGAAGGAATCTCAATAACGCATCAAGAGAAGGGCCAGAAGTTGTCTCGTGGTAGTTTTTGGATAGGTTTTGGGAACCTTAACAAGTAATTTCAGTGATATGCCGGCTTTGTTGGATCTGTGCTGATTCAAACGAATACATTTCCGACTTCCTTTAGAAAAATAATTCTATGGAATTTCAGTGGTCGACGCTGAACTGGTTAATTCGATTTCCCTTTATATTTGAGTGGGGTTGCTACTCCCGTAAGGAGACTCCTTTCTCAAAGAAGAGAACTGCAAGCTGCCGTTTTATCCGGAATGTTAATATAGCCCACGCCATTGTAACTGTAGTCTGCTTTATTATATATGCGTAAGAATTAACAAGGATATAGTTGGGATAATCAGAATTTTCAACCCGTGAAAGTAGAAACTAAAAGTTGTTGGAGGCCTTGCTTGGTGTAAATAAGTGAATTTCCACCAATTTTGGTTGTGTTTGATAATGTTGTAACATTCGATTTTGCTGGTGACTGCAGTTATCGTGGAACCCTCTCCTTATATTATTACTCCACTGGGTTTGTGTGAATGAGTACCAACAACGAGGACCACCAACTCGGCGAAGAAACAGCATTAGGACTGACTTCAAACCCGCGACCCAAAGCCTACTCAGTATGCTACTCTCCTCACACGAAGTCGAACGTCTTTTTTGAACACCCTGCATTGAAAATAATGCTACACTCACTACCGCAGGTTAGGCCAACAAATTAGAAAATTGTCCGGCAGTGCACCAAACCACTCCAAGCCACTTAAATCCGTTCATCCATGCTCCACTCCCCGCTGACGGGTTTAATTCAAAATAAAATCCATTATACTCATTTTGCCTTTGCTGTTTGGCTCAGCCGGCCAACCAACACATTTCGACATAAAAAATTCATTAAAAGTAATAAACTAATTCCATTCGATCCTATTAAAAATCATTTTCGAATTAAGGATATTTGCATATCCTTGATAAACTCGAATGGGCTGCCTGACACAAACAAACAAAAAAAACCCTAGCACAGGCAGCACCAGAATAAGAAGATGAAGAAGCTTTTAGAAAATGAAGAGCAGCTAAATGAGGAAAATAGAAAAGCGCCGTGGAGGGGGGCAGGGCGAGGAGGGAAACTTGTTTTTGTTTACTTACTACTGGCGCACCGAGCCCAGCATCTACGGTGCGGGCTTGGAACCTGCAAGTAGCTATTTAAATTTTGTCGTCGTTGTCGTTGAAAGGCGAAGGACACACGCACAGGAAAATGGGCTGCCAACGCTCATCAATCAGCTGCAGACTAATTACATAATCTTCTCGTGATTATGCTCCTTTGGACGGACTTGTTGATTTGAGGGTGTGCGGCTGGCTGGCTCAGAATTTACCCGACCAGTGATTGCAGGGCGGCTGCTGTTTGAGTGTATCGGCGTGTGTGTGTAGGTAATTTTTAAAAGTTTCCGCCACAAATTGGAATTTTCAATTGAAGTAAACAAAGCCTGGATACATTGGATAACTGGATTTGGGCTACTTGAAATTTAAGGCGACATTGTGGCAAGGACCAGCTTTAAACTTATCTTCTGCTGATAGAATTATTTGCTACGACCACTTTTCGCTAGATGGCCACTTGGCATTGAGTTAATGCTTGACTGCTAATTGCTAATGTGGACGCTGAACCCTCCTCCCCTCCTCCAAAGACAAACAACGGCAAGCAAACACAAATCTCTATTGGTAAAATCTCTCCTTAAGGATGTGCTCTCATTGTTTAAACAAAATAAACACATGCTTGGGCACTGCCTTTTGTCTTTATCTCTGATTGCTTGTTTGGTCACATGCCATGCGGGTACACTGCTTCACCCCTTGCCCACCACCCCTCTCCGCCAGGACTCGAAACAGTTCAGCGAGCGTGCCACCAACCCTTAAAGTGCACTTGCCGCTATTTGCAACTACTCCTATCAATATTTGATATGTGTGCGCAGGGGTGGCTCAGGACACTCTATTCCCCGCACTAGTCTGGCCTCTGACACTGCGTTACAGTTGTTAGTTTTGTTTTCCTTTTTGGTAGTGGAAGTAAAAATTTATTTACAACTACGCAGGATACTCAAAAAGATGAGCTGCCACAGCTTCAGCAGGGACTGCTTCAAAAGGGAATTATCGCCGCGATAACAAACTTGGCGACTACTGCTCATATGAACGACGTATCCTCGCTATAGATTAGTCTAATAGTAATCATGTAAATAGCTGAGCGTAGCTTCCCTAAACGCCCTCTGCAACAATGGCACTTTTATGGCCGTGGCGGCTGTGGAAACTGCCAGTCTGAGTCAGCGCGGCAGCCAGCAGCAGCACTTTAGGATAATTTATGCCGAAACCAATAATCATAATATTTTTAGGTCATATCGCTGATACGCGTCTGGGATATGGAGGAAGCATGGGTCCCCATTGTGCGCCCTCCCACAAATATTTGCAAATAAATATCGCCACTTTATATGGCAATAATAATCATAATTTTTATAGAAATTTATTAGCACAGATACCGAACCAAAGCCGCACAGATAATCGGGAGAATCGTGAGTGGTACAAAGGATGTGGGAATTTCACGAACGATGGAGACAGGGGTGGGGAAAACGATACCCGCGAGCTCCTTTGGCAATTTGTTTATCAGTTTTCAGAGCTGTCAGTGTGAGTGTAGTTGAAGACTGCATGAATACTTGTATCAGAGGAAGAGTATGATAAATGCGAAGAAGAGTACTGGAAATCCGGATATCAACTTGTGCAAATATGCATCAAAACTATATCAAAGTGGGTTCGAGGACATCTTAGTATCGAGAGGACACGGATTGACTAAGAAACAAACTCCCTTTACACTCAAAACGAAAACGAAGAGTAATTAGTGGCTTCATTGCCCACAGGACAACACATTTCCCAGCACATACTTAGGAATGTAGCTGGATTGACTGTATGGATTGAAGCTGATGTTCTTCGTGAACAAAACTATATCAAAGTGGGTTCGAGGACATCTTAATATCGAGAGGACATGAATAGGAACACGGATTGGCTGGAAAGCAATTGCAAATGGTTCAACTCCCTTTACACTCTAAGCTAATAGGATAATAACTAGCGTCATTACCCAGAGGACAACACATTTATGCCGTCTATGAATTAATTCTACCGATGGCATTATAACTTGAATGTAACAAGAACTCAATTAACTGTCAAATGGTCTTACACGAACACGTGATTTTTACATTAAGTATGGTGGGGGTTAGGCGCTGTCCTTGCGCTGACTATCACCATCCCATGTATGGGAGCTTTTTAGTCAGTGCTTGAACGGCGCCTCACCGTGGTATCACAATGGGCCATTACGTGTGCTCAAGTGTGCTTTTGGCAAACTGGGCGGCCACTCCTACCTAACCTAACCTATGGTGGGGGTCCTGACCCCTCTCGATATACACTCCAGAAATGCAATTGAAGGCATCAAAGCATTCCCACCTGACAAACACTTTCTTAGAGTAATCGCGTTTGACTTTCAAGCCACTCCGCATGGTGAGTCCAATTTTCAAGCTATTTTAGGCAATTTTCAGGCAGTTTTCAGGCAATTTTCCGGCAAAATTTAAATCGCAACACAACCCGCAAATATCGATTTTCAGCTCAGCTGGGAAGTTCTGTTCTTCCGGTTAAAAACCCATTAAACAAACTTTGAAAACAAACAAACTTGCAAGCCCATAAAAACGCAGGCAAAACTTTTGCGACGCACTGCTCAAATTTTGCAAGCGCTGAAACTGGGCCAAACTGCCATTTGCGCATACGCATACGCAACGTCACCACCGCTGCCGCCGCCGCCGCCGCCAACGCCGCCACCCCCACCGCCGCACAAAAGTTTACAATTAAATGCTATCAAACTTTTGCCGGCGAATTTCTGCTGCTGCCGCTCGCTCGCTCGCTCACTCGCTGGCTTGGCTGGCATAAAAAGTCGAAACTTTTGTTTACTACATTAATTTAAGCTTTTCGATGAGTGACTTTGTTGCCGCCCGACGGGTGGGGCGGCGGCCTCAGACAGAACCGGAGGGACTTGCGCTTATGAAACGCATGCGAGACATAACGCAGACAGAACTCAAAACTTTACTTGGTGCGACTTTGACGAATTTAGAAGCGCCTCCTCTCAAATGGCAGCTTCTCCGCTGTCAAATTAGCAGGTTCAGTCGGCGGAGGCGGGGCTGGGATAAAGCCAACAAAATGACAATACATTTAAAGTGCACGCAATGCTCTTCCCATCTCTCTCTCTCTCTCGAGCTCTCGGTGTGTGTGCAGTTTGTCTTTAAATCGCAGAGCAAAACTTTGCAAAAAAAATACTTTCGCCCGCAAAAGGGTTTCCTCTGCCGCCGCCGTCGCCGCCGCTGCTTTTGTCGCTGCCTCAAATTATAATATGGCGAAAAGTTTTTTCTTTCTTTTCTAATTGTTTCAAACTTTTCGATTTACAACCCAACTATGTAAAATAAAATTTCTTTTTAAGCGGCATTTCAGTGTCAAGGTCGCAAATGCAAAGTTAAGAATAGCATAATTAAGTGGGGTAAAAGTGGCGCAGGAGAAGCACGAAAATGCGAAACTTCCAGGCAGAGAAAGGTGCCACGGCTTTGGTCTATTTTCAACTGATACAAAATTAGACTGAATCACCACTCTGAATTGTGGCGCGAAGTAGAAAGGAGAAAAGTGACTCTGGAAAAACTGACAGGTGACATGAAGTGTGGAGAAAATGAAGACGAAGCAGCCCAAAGTTTGGTTATTTCAAAGCCAGGAAGATCCAGAACTCAACACTCTCAGGGACAAACTTTCACAGCCAATAGAAATGTAGTTTCCTTCCGATCAATGGAAGAATTTATTCATTATATTAAAAAATATGAATGAAGACGTCGGGATTACAGAGTGAAAATGTGTTTCGACTTTGCAAGTCGAACCACACTGCATAATGGGACAGCACGCAGAAAGACTGGGCCTACCCTCAAACGACTTTTGCCGAGACTGTGGCTTCGAGGAGGAGGACGAGACGGTTTTCCACCTCTTATGCCACTGCCCATCCTTGAGCAGAAGAAGAATTCGCACCTTTGGTGCCCCATTTCTTACAAGCCTGACAGAGCTGTCATCCATTAATATTAGGGACATAGCCAGGTTCATCAAAGTATCAGGATGGTTTCCTGAAACATGACGGGGGAGTCGTGCCTTTCCAGGCGCTCTCCTTGCGCTGACTATCACCATCCCAAGTATGGGAACTTTTTTAGTCAGTGCTTGAACGGCGCCACACCGTGGTATCACAATGGGCCATTATGTGTGCTCAAGTGTGCTTTTGGCAAACTGGGCGGCCACTCCTACCTACCTACCTACCTTGCAAGTTTGGAAGAAGATTTCACTCCCTAACAATGCACATGATTGAAGGACAAAACCAACGCTGGTAAGGGACTGAGGCTATTCGCAGCTGTTCGCTCCTAGCTAAAAGCTTATTCCAACAGGTATAAAGGAGCAAATGACATACTGTAGACTAGAGTACCTGGGAAGGTCCACTCACTCAAAGGAAGAACAACAATAAGTCGAAACAACTCCTAAGAGAAATAGTGAGAGTCTCCAGTTTCAGTCTCCAGTTTCAGTCTCCAGTTTCAGTCTCCAATTTCAGTGTCCAGTTTCAGTCTCCAGTTTCAGTCTCCAGGAGAAAGGGCATATAATCCAAAATCATGGAATCAGGAGGAAAAAAGGGAAAATTATCAAACGACATCGAGTTCCTTGGCTTATTAAATCTCTGATTCATCACAAAATCTAAAATGCACCATGTTGATCATTGCTGAACATTATTACAGGGATCAATCAAGTACAAAATTTGACGTTATTTCATTCCATGCCAAGGATCTGTTCAGACAAAGTCCATGCCAAAAAGTAATTGGCATGTTCTTTCAGTTTGGACTGTGATGGTCGATGAAGCTGCCTACGCGAGCAAGTCGGGAATTCATGAATATTTTTCATATTTTTTAATAAACTTGATGCAACAATAAGCAACAACAACAACAATAAGCAGCAACAACAACAACAATAACAACAATAACAAGCATTCACTACTTTAACAATGAAGGCAATTTTGGTAATTTATGCAAATAATGCCACAACGCGTACAACAAAATGGCAAAATAACAAGCAAAGCGTAATCTGCGGTTTAGCTGAAGTTCAAGTTGCACATAAAGCAAGCGAAGACTCCTTTCTGCCTGCTCGTAGCCATCCTCTGCCCAGTCAGCCTACAGCCTGGAACAGCCCGCAGAAGACGTCGATGGAGTAATCCACACTTTGGCGCGGCGCAATTTCCTCAGCGGATACGCTTTTATGTTAAAGAGCGAAATTGAATTAAGAAAAGTGTAGGCTAGCGGGGTGGGTTGGTTGGAGTGGACTGGACTGGAGTGTTGTGGAGTTGAGGGTGGAGTTGGGTTGGTGTAGATGTGGGTGGAGTTGGGGTTGAGTTGGTTGTGCTGCAGACAAGTCAATTTTTGAAGCCACATTGCAATGTTGCAAGTTTCATGATTGCGCGTATTCTTGGCGTAGCGGGCGGAATATGCAAATGAGAGCAACTGAGACAGTGGATGCGGTGTGGTGTGTCAGTTGGCTTCAACGCACAATCGAAGTGGATAATACTCCTATTTAGAAAATCATAAGAACTGCGGCAGCATGTACTTCAGGAGGTATAAATATGGACTGATTTTATTGGTGATAAAGGAGGCCTAAATATTTACCCATTTGGTTACTTACTTTCTTGGCCTAATCGCATGATGTGCGAAACAACCCGCTATCGGGTTATGGCCGAACTTAACAGAGCTCGCCAGGCGCCTCTGCTTTGCGAGCGTCTTCTCCAATCTGTTTTACCAAGCGTGGTTAAGGTTTCCTCGACTTGGTCCTTCCATCGGAGGCATGGTCGTCCCCTACGTCGTCGTCCACCTGCTTACGCTTCGAACACCACTCATTTAGTTTATGGTGGCAAATAGAGAAGCTTCAGAATTCAAGTAAAAAAGGACTAAAAGGATCATAAAAATAACCGATCTACCTGGAACCCTTATTGTTATGCAATATCAGAAATGAAGCTCTGATGTAAAGAACAAATTATGTGAATAGTCAGCAACAAATGATGTTGTAAATGACATATCATCTAATATGTCCACTACTCCGAACATGGCATGTTTTCATGACCCTCTTCCATATCTCACTTGTGTATAGACGACTTTTTCAAAGTTAAAATATAAAACAATTCCCCACCATTTGGAGAGAATATAGAAAATCAAATTACTCTTATATAAAGAAAGTTTCCTGTTGTCATGCCCCCTCACTGTCCTAACCACCCACTGCAGAACTCCACTTCGATAACACTCAAGTCACATTTTTTTCATATCTGCCTCTCGTCACCAATATCAATTTAAACACCTCGTCACATTACCGCACCCCTCTCCCTATTTTGTAATTACGGACGACGACTCCACCTCCCACACCCCCCAACCACACCCGTTTAATAATTCATGTGCTGAAATCACTCGAACGCATGACGTAAACCTTTCTTCCTTCAATTTACACTACCACAAAATGACAAATGATCGCGCCACCATTTGCCAAATCCGCGATTTCCATAAAGAAGCCCGCCTGGCAGACTGCTTGCCGCACACGGCGAGCATTATGGCAGAAAACACTTTGCGCCATCATGCGTCGGAGGCCGTTATTGTCAACGCCACCGCCTGTGCGTGCCCGCCCATCGCCAGGCGTTCGTTTGGCTGGCGAGAAATATGACTTCACTTTCCGCAAGGCATTCAAGTTTAACATTAAATGGCATGTCATTACCCAAATGAACACCTTAAATTCATATGGCGGAGTGTTGTGTGTGTGTGTGTTGTTGTGTGTGTGTGTGTGTTGTTATGTGTGTATGAGTGGCGCAACTCGCGTGAGCGCTCTGGCAATCTTTGAGCAGGTGTTTTTAATATTTTGGAATGTGCTTTTCTCAGCAGATACGGTTCGATATTCGGCGGAAAACTCAACTAAAGACGATAAAAACGGAAACGTTGCATGCAACCAGACATCGCTGCTTGGGTGGATGTCTCCATTCTCTTTAATATTTACTTGAAGTTGAGTATTTGCCAGCTTTAAACTTCAGCACGGATTGAGAGCCAGCGGATGAAGTGATAACCTGCCTGCATTGTTCGTCTTACGTACACATTTGAGGAAGTTTTACTAAAGAGTGCTCATTTCCAAGGGGGTGGAGGGGCACCAATGAGTTAAACTGCAGCCCCAAGGGAGGTATTACGAATACCGAACAACGTTCAATAGCAGCGAAAATTTCCAAGACTAGTTTTATCAGACAACAATAGATCGAAAGGTCGCGGTGCTTAACACAATCCCCGGTCCCAGGTCCCCTACACACAATAATCAGACAACAACGCTAATGCAACACGAACACTGGGTTGTAGTATAGATTTGAACCCCAACTATATTCCAAAGGACTTTTGGTCTGAATCTATGCTGTGGACAGACTTTCACAGCCAATAGAGATGTAGAAATGAACGGAAAGAAGATCAATGGAAGAAGTTATTCATTGCTTTAAAAAATATAAATGAAGACGTCGGAATTACAGAGTGAACATTTCTTTAGACTTTGAAAGTTTGGAGGAGATTTCAGTCCATAACCATAAACCAAAACAATTGAGTGGATGCAGTACGAGTATCTTTTTCGCCTTCTGTAAGATTATAGTTTCAAGAATTTGAAGAATGTATCGGTCGTAGAAGCATAAGCTATAGAATAGATGTGCTGCTTCCTTTGTAATAGGAGCCCTCACAGAACATTGTCTAATAGGAAATCATGCAAGAGGAATGGGAGTTTATACGCATGATTTCTGTCACAGCTGCAAGAAAGAGGAGGAGCTGGAAACGGTCCAGCATCTCTTCTGTACATGTCCAGCATCTCTTCTGTACATGTCCAGCAGCTCTTCTGTACATGTCCAGCATCTCTTCTGTACATGTCCAGCTTTTGCTAGAAACAGGGAACGTTTACTAGGATCACACTTCTTAACAAGTATAGATAATCTGTACCAGGTGTCAACAACTTTATTCGCTTTAGCTCAATTTGGTTCAATCTGGAGGGGGAAGCGTAGCCATGTGTCGCATTCGCGGCTCACAACGGACCCAACTGGTGGTCTAAGTGGCATCACTGGTTTATTGGTGATGTGGCTGCCCAACCTACCTATCTACTCTTGTTTCTATACTAGAAACTATCGAAGCCGTCCAAGACAGGCGCAGCTTCAACAAAATCGATACGGTTATAATAATGTTTGACATCGTTTCATTATAGTCTTGAATGATTATATGATTGATGTTTAGAGAATTAGATGCCCAGTGGCTTAAACACAAACAGAAGTCACCAAGAAGTGCGGAGTTTATAGAGGGTAAACGTCCTTGTGGATAAGCAAATAGATCTCATAGTATTGCTCTATCTGCCCTTATTACGCAACGGTAACTATCAACAGAGAAATTTTGTGGACCTTTCCTCTTGGCCTTCTACTCCACTACTTTTCCTTATTATGTTTCAATAAATCGTTTGTACAGCTACTTTTAGCATTTTTCTGGACTGCCAGGACGATCCCAGAGAGAGCAATCAGCAATAGTTTTAAGAGGTTCATTTAAGTCAGCGTACCGCAGACTCCAAACCCATCCACACTAGCCTTCATACTAAAACTTGTCACCTTCTCTATTAAATTACGAGCATTTCATCGGCTGCAGTTTTTCAAGGATTTCTGTAACTTCCGCGGATTCCTGCCACACTCCACTGTTTAACTTTTGGCCTTGTTTATGTGTTGACTGCAGAAAACCGCTTTCGTGTGTAATTCAGGTGCTCAGAAGCTGTTTACGCTTTCTTAGCACCGCCGCAAAATCCGCCAGTAACATCTTCCGCCAGAGTCGAGCCTCTGCCACCCCCACTTACCGCGCCGATGCAATGTCGTCGTTGGCACAATGCTCTGTGTTGAGCAATTTCATTTGATTAATCACTTTACTTGCCAGCGCCAACAATAAACTGCAAAAGTCGCAGGCAGGTGCGGCAAAGCAGGCTGCGCACAGCTTCCGCCGCGTGTACAATGGCCCACCACACCTCCGGCGGCGCGAGTGCCTGTCATAGTTTAGACACACTCAAAGGATACATTGAGGCTGCATATTTGTCGCAGGCACTGCAACGCCACAGACAGACGCGTGCTAATTTTAATTGTAATTGTAATGGTAATTGTAATTACCTGCGAAGCACAGAGATAAACGCTCCAGCGGCGCCAGCACTGAATGGTCGGTCGCTTAGTAACCGCATTAGCAGTGGCGCGATACGAGGACGCTACAGCCGGCAACGCGACACTGCAGAGCGCAAGTGTTGTGCCAATTTAGTTAATTACTTACAATTATCTTAATGAGCGCGCCTTGTCGCAGCGCAAAGCCAAGCCATGCCAAGCAGAATACAAGCATCTCCTGGTTGTCTTACAATATTTATGACCTTATGGCGCTACCATAAACAACAACTGCCTGCGTTCCGCTGCACACCCCTTCGGCCGGGCCAAACTTGGGTGTGACTGTGCGACACATTCATGCCTCTGCAGTAGTGGCGCTGTTTTCCATTTGGCAGAGTACGCAGTTATTTAATCAAGAAAAAGAATTTGTGCAGCAATTAAATTACTCACAAGTCCTGCCATGCTCGAGTACCCTAAGCAGGCAGAGCACCAGATGAATCAGTGTTAAAATACTTAAATGCGGATATTTAAATCATTGGTCAGAATTAAAGTGCCACTCAGTCTCTTACACTGGCTGCGTTAGAAACAATGAGTCCTTGTGTGGGCTACGATATCCTGGTGCACGGGCCTACCGCCTCAGCTCTGCTCATTATGTGGCGGGAAATTAGTAATCAACGCTGGTACATCGGCAGATGGCTTAATAAAAGCGCGTACGTGACTCATCGCTTTCCGATGGTGCGATGGTACGATGCTGCTCCTTTCAAGTCTGCGAACGTGTGCGGTGGCGAAATTATTCTGACTCGGAGTGGCACGTTGCCTGTGCTAATCCACGTGGTTCTGTGTCGGTTTAACGGCGACCGCAGTTTTGCGGACTTGTGTTTTAAAGAAAACTGAGCATGGCTTAAGAAATGCAAACGGAATTCCAAATGAGTGTGTGTGGGTGTGGGTGTGGTAACGTACGAACTGACTCAGGTATTAACGCAGACCAAAGACATAAACACTTCTCTACCCTGCCGCTCAGCACTGGAACAGCTTCATTGACGATTTCCAAAATATTTCATATTCCAGAACTCATTTTATTTCGTTCGATATGAGCACGAATGGACGAATCTCTGTGCTACTGAATATTCTAGATTTGCGTGTAGAAAAATCGGGGGAACGTTTAAAATGAACGACAAACAGAAATCCCTGTAAAGGGTTTCCACTTCCCATGTTTAGATTTTGAAATTCCATCAAATAATAAGTAAAAAGAAATGTCTGAAATATTTGTGCTGTTAATGAACCTGTCATCAATGCGATTACAACTGAGAAGACAATCATCCTCTCGATTGTAGTCGGTGAAGCCCAATTACGACGTCTTACAGGAAATTGCCTCCTCAAGAAAACCCTCGGAGAAAAGTACATCTTAGATTCTGAAAACTCTGAAAAGAATCCTTCTGTAGAGTTAGCAATGTAAAGGATGAGACCTCGATTCATTTGCTGAAAACTCTGGAAAGAATTCTTCTGTAGAGTTTGAAATGAAGAAGATGAGGCCTCGATTAATTTGCTAAAAACTCTGAAAATAATCCTTCTGTAATGTTTGCCATGAAGAGGATGAGGCCTCGATTCATTTGCTGAAAACTCTGGAAAGAATTCTTCTGTAGAGTTTGAAATGAGGAGGATGAGGCCTCGATTAATTTGCTGAAAACTCTGAAAAGAATCCTTCTGTAGAGTTTGCAATGAAGAGGATGAGGCCTCGATTAATTTGCTGAAAACTCTGAAAAGAATCTTTCTGTAGAGTTTGCAATGTTGAGGATGAGGCCTCGATTAAGTTGCTGAAAACTCTGAAAAGAATCCTTCTGTAGAGTTAGCCATGTAGAGGATGAGGCCTCGATTCATTTGATAACAAGCTGCCCAGTTGAAAGTATTTAGCATTGGACATTGGATTGAGACGTGCTCAAATTCCTGAACAACACTGGAATTAAAGAGCTCCTGGGGTAGTTTTGTATGACATCATGCGATACATCTCTGTAATACTAATTTCTTACCACATATAACTACATGCATGTACCACATTAAGAATTAGAACGCCTTCTAGTACAATGAAAGCTGTGAATTTCTCAAAGGACTCCATAGAACCTATATGGACGCAAAGGATGAGTACATATTTTCTACCTAATATACACTGGACACCTAATATACACTGGGCTTATTCCGTAGGACTCTCATTTCATAAGACTTATCTATTAAGAAAGTAAATGAAGGTCTATTTAAACTGTTTAAACTCAGCTGCCTTCACAGAATGATTGGGCGTGACTGACCTTTGTAGGAAATTTTCTACAAAATACCGAACATAATTATCAGAATTCCAAGGGACTTCCTTCAATTTAGAAATGACTCCTGAAACGCCTGAAAAAATCTCCACGAAATACAAAGTAAACAAATCTCCTTCTTTCAAGGAAAATATTGACATCCCATTTAGTGCAGTTTTCAGATGATTTCACATCTACAAATAAAGTGGCACTTTCTTTTAGATAAGACACAAATTTCTCTGACAACATGCATTTAAATTACTGAGAGAGTCTCCAAATGAGACAGAGGGAAAGTTCCAGCAGACGGCTTCAGACAACAGTAACCATACATTGTCGCATCCGAAGCTGATTGGAAAACTAGAACGGGTGCCAATATTTACCCTACTACACCAAAGCATGTACGAGCTCGCAGTTGGCCGTACCACTCTCACCTGGAGTGCTCTGCCTACTCTTCGTATGTTGGCTTATAAAAACTATTTCCTCATTAACCACCGAATAATTTTGGTTTAGTTGACAATACACTCTTCGTTCATACTTTCATGTTTAAATATTTGATAATGCCTCAATTTCGTGTCTCTCCACAGTGACATAAGCAACCAGAGACTCAGCCGCAGCCACATTTCCAATGACTCTCACCTCAGGGCTGGTTCTATTTAAACAATTGCATTCGAGTTGCTGCAATGTGAGCGGTTCCAATTGGTTGAGAATTACGAGCAGTGTTTGACCTTAACTACGTTGGGTATAAAAAGATCGGCACTCCACGGAATAGTTATCAAAGCTGTTCAGCTCTTTCAGTGAGCTCGACTTGGCCGCACGAAAATGGCAGCCAAACTCGCTGTGTTAGTGGCTCTTATAGCCCTTGTGGGCTCCACAAATGGCTTCGGTTTCAACATCACCGGGAAACTGTGCTCGTTGGGTAAAACACAATTTTGCCCGGCACCAGTCCCGGTTACACCAACTACTACAACTACATATCCAACACTTCCGCCGCCACTTCCGCCGCCTCCAATAACTACTACAACCGGACCACCAACTATTACCACATCTATCCCTTCAACCACCACCACCACCACAGCACCACCGCCCGCAACCACACCAAATCCCACCACGCCGACAACAGGAACCACGACCACAACTGGACCCACGGCTACAACTACGGCTCCAACGACAACCGGTACTACCACCTCTCCGACAACTGTGCCTCCTCCAGCCACAACTCCGCCAACCACAACACCACCAACTACAACTCCACCTCCACCACCACCACCTACAACAACACCACCACCACCACCACCACCACCACCAACAACAGCACCACCACCTCCGCCACCTCCACCTCCACCACCACCAACAACAGCAGCGCCACCACCAACAACAGCAGCGCCACCTCCACCACCACCACCTCCACCACCGACAACCACGGCCAGAAGATCTCTTGATGATAGCGACGACAACGGAGCTCGTGCTCGGAAACGAATCCTACATAGAAAAATCGTTAAGCATGTCCACCCTCGACGCCGTCGCATTTCCGTCGGTGGGCGGAAGCGCTCGCGTCGCGGAAATCGCCGACATCGCCGGAATCGCAAAGGACACAAAGGCAGAAGACACCGAACGGGTTGAGCATCAAAGGTGCATCTAATCCAAGATACACCAACACATGCACAAATAAAATAAATCTAACTACTTGAAATATAAATTATATTTACGCATTTGCTTTTATTGTAATATATAAAAAATATATACAAACTAAATTATCGCAAACTTGTCTGGATCTCTTTGAAATCTCCGCTTCTTCTTTGAGACAATAATTGATCTGAGCCGCTGATTATTATTCCAATTAGACTTAGGAACAGCTTAGAAACAGATTCAGACCCAATAGGGTCAGTATTGTGACTCCCAGAGGAAAGACTGATCCATGGTGTAAGATTAGATTAGGTTAATCTGGCCTCTTATTGCTGAAATCGAACTCCCAATACGTCCAAAATCATTAGAGTTGATCAATCCAAACCCATATAGTTCTCAATAGTAAGTTCTCTATCTGAGATCCGATCATTTTGATAGAAACTTCCTTAGCATTTCCACATAGTTCTGATATACAAATCGGAAAGAACAAGAGGGATGGCATATAAACATTTCAATCTCATTAAATCTGTTCTACAAAAGCCTAAGGTATGGGTTTCGTAAGCGTTCTCTTTGGCTGTAAGATCAACGCCAAATTATGTTATAAGACTTAAACCCTGCATTTCCAGCATGGGATTCAGTGTGCATACACCACTACACTTGTCATTGTAGCTAGGGAACCACTTCTACCACCACCTCTCACAGTCAAGTGGACCATTAGCCATTACTACAAGTCCACCAGCACGACAACAGAACCACCAACAGAACCTATTACACCCACAATAACTACAAGTAACAAGTCTGGACCCAATTCTTCAACAACAACTGTCGGTGCCAATGTTCCAGCCACAACTCCGCCTTCAACATTTTTACTTGAAATTACACGACCCAAAATTCAGTATCGCCAATTTATATCCAATTATGTCAATCAATGTTATTGCTATTCGTCTGTTTTATTTTTGTATCCCTCTCTTCACTCTTTCTCCCTTTCTATCTCTCTCTGTCTCTCTCTCTCTCTCTCTCTTTGTTTCTCTATCTTTCTCTCTGTCAATTTCTCTATGATATTTTCTTAGATATTTTGTATTATAACTTCTATATAGCTGATTCTCATCACATCATCATGATGCGAATCGATTGTTCCTATATAAGAGTGAGCTTGGTACCTTAAACGAAACATGGATTAACTTTTTCAATAGGGTAATCATATCTTTCTCATCTTTATAATGATTTCTATACAAACAGTTGTATATATCATATTCACTGAGGAATTCGTAGAACTCCCGAAACAATTGGTCAAATAAACACGGGAAATTAACACTAAAGAATGGTTCATAATTCAAGCGAACTCACTCATCTCTGCATTCCCACACATATTCTTGCAGAGTGATGTGATGTGACTCTCTGGTAAGTCCATAAAGTCTTCGCCTTTGCACATGCTGTGGTATAAAAAGTTCAACAGTAGATGATAACAATGTCAGTGTCGTTTTCAAGCTCATACAGTGAGTGTGACTTGTCCATGGGAAAATGACAGCGAATCTCAGTATCTTCATAGCTCTTATAAGCCTGGGATCAGTGAATGCCTTCGGATTCGGTAGCATGAACTTCACTTTTGATTTCAGTAGCAAATTGTGCGCCATGGGCCAAGCTAAATTTTGCGCCACACCAGTACCGGTCACATCGACAGCTACAACCACCACCATAACTACGGGACCACCACAAACGCCACCATCTACAACACAAACTACTGCCCCTCCACCAACCACAACACCAAGCACCACCACTCCACCAACCACTTCACCAACCACTTCACCAACCACTTCACCAACCACTTCACCAACCACTTCACCCCCTACACTAACTACCATTTCCCCCACAGTTTCGCCTACAGTCACCTATACTACGAGTACCATAATACCTCCGACAGCGGTTCCTCCGGTTACCACTACGATTGGACCCACTGCACCACCTACCACGGCAACAACGACAAATAATACAACTACTCCGCCACCCACCGCTCCCCCACCAATTGCTCCTCCGCCGACATTTCCAACAGTTACAACGTCGCCAATTACAGTTGGACCTACTCCAACCACAACACCACCACCTGTAGTCACTACTTCCCCCGCCACTGGAAACACAGGCACTGTTACATCTTCAACGGCAACTACAGCAGGAGCAAGAACATCTCTGGATCAAGAACATCTCTGGAGTGAAGACGACAACGGAGCACTGTCTCGCAAACATGGGAAACTGAAACGCCGACGCAAGCGAACCGCAACTTCAGAGTGAATTGGAGGAGGCAGGAGCGGTTGAAAACTGAATAAATAAAACTTTGTTTAAAAACAAACCAATCTGTTTTCTTGAAGAATGATTAATAAGAACACAAAACGAGTTCATTCCTGTAGTTCAAAAGAACAATTGAGCAGTTTTAGGTTAGGTTGTTCCTTAGTTCCCATTGGAGTATATCAAAGGCTTTGGTTAGAAGCGTTCTTACTGAGCTTATATACAAGTTTGCGATGAATTGTAAGTATAATCCAACAGCTACTCCCAATCTCATACAATGGAATCCCGTTCATTGATAGGACTCTACCAATCTGATACAATGGATTCCCGTTCATTGATAGGACTCTCCCAATCTGATACAATGGATTCCTGTTCATTGATAGGACTCTCCCAATCTTATACAATGGATTCCTGTTCATTGATAGGACTCTTACTTTGATTTGCTCGCCTTCATCAGCACAGATTGGTTTATATATTTACACACCCTTGAGTACATGATGAAAACAGATGAAACAAACTCAGAAACATAAGAGAAATAGGCTGAGACATAATAGAGTCTGATTTTGTGACCTCCCAGAATAGAGACTGGTCCATGTTCTAAACATTGAACACATTTGGAAGACATAGTACGTCGCTCAACTTTATGACATCGGTTTGACTTCTGGTGGGTCCGTAGATAATAGTTTATATCAAAATTACAAGGCGCAAGGGTTGTCCAAATTATGTTTCCTACAGTGTCTCTCACTATCCTGTGACTTTATAATGTGGTGACTTCTAATTTTCCACACTCTGACTAGTCTGATTTCTTCTGAGTTCGCAGGAACCTTTTATTACGATTTCTATCGCTAGTTTAACTCCAACATAAGTCAAAGGCGGAAATTATATTTAATTGGAACAATTTGCAATGTCTCACAAAATTATGAAAGTGTTTCCCAATAGAATTGCACTCATGAATTGCACCTCTGGTCTTCCAGAAGGAATTCTTCATTCACACTCACTGTCGAGGTCCAGAGGTATATCAAAATATACCAACTATTATTGGCTTTCTTCTTGAGATTTCTCATTAGAATATTCTCATTAACAACACTATAATGAGAATATTCTAATGAGACCTAAGAAGAAAGTCAATAATAGTTGCTATATTTTGATATACCTGGTATATTTTGATATATTCCCCAACCCTTAGAAGTATTAATGCTAAGTTCCGATCATCACTTAGAAACTTTCGGAGAATGTCCGCATAATTCTGATTTTGTTGTCTAGAAAGAGAGCATCTTTCCTTGATACATTCAATTGATGGTAATATTTATGTAGCATATTTCTATATCTACCGGACAGTTACTCAGGAAAGTGTATCCAGAACTATAACAATATATCTCAACAGACATACTACGTTGGAGTTAAGTCTTTGATGAGTGTCGAAGTGCGGGTTTTGCAGTAAAAGAGGACCTCTAGTCATTTGCTAGCTATCTATTCAGCACTGAATTCTACCAGGTTCAGTATATAATCGTATTATGCCTACACTAATTCAATTGTAACCTTCCCCAGCATGTTCATAGGAGATATTCAATAATCATCGATCTCCACTTGAAATAAATAATTGCTAGTTTCACCGGAAGATAATGTTGACAGCTCCTTGGAAATGTTTATATATTTTTATACTGGATGTATTTTTCTCTATGCCGAATTGGTGATACTCAGGTCGTCCAATTGACCCCAACTAGTTCCTCTGCTTCTGCGTTCCCTCAATTTGCGATGTCTGGGAACGGAGCAGAGGCATTGTTTCTGTCACTTGGAAATACTACTGCTGCAAACTTGAGATCACCCCAAAAATTGATTAGCTTGGATGAGAAGGTTGAGCACATCTAAATACAATCCACATGGAGTGACATTGCAGAGAAAAGGACAAACTGGATTTTGTTGCAGGTACTGTTGACTTTACATGTCAAAGATAATTCCGCCACAAGCGGACTGAAATCAACATTGAATAATAATAATTTTGACAATCATCCTGACCATAATTCTGACAATCATTCTGACAATCATTCTGACAATCATTCTGGCAATCATTCTGACAATAATTCTGACAATAATTCTGACAATCATTCTGACCATAATTCTGACAATAATTCTGACAATCCCCAAGCCAACCCTATTTGAGCATCAATTTCGAACAACAATCTTTTCTGGCCACAAGTTCATTGACATCCCAATCTGCAGACTGCTGAGCGCTGCCATTGTTCTTACATGAGCACAATTATCAATAAAATATTTCAAAATTGTGACCCCATTCGGCAATGCAACAACTTCCGACAACAACGATAGACCTACTGTAAGCCAAAGCCACTCTAACAGAATAAGAAATAGAGAGGTAAACACCGCAGTGGCAGCAAACGAAATGTCTCTACTGAATGTAGGCTGGTGTTGTGGGTAGAGAGTAAACATTTGTGCAACTGGGCGAGTGAAATGTCGGATAGTTCTACACTGCTGGGCGATATAAAAGAACTTGCCGCAATCTGCATAACCAACAAATTCATTTGAGTGTTCCAAGTAGTAACAACGCAAGTCATATCGAAAATGTCATTGAAATTTTCGATTTGCCTTGCTGTAGCAGCCTTCCTGTGCGCTCTGCATCAGTCCGAAGGAGCTTCCGCCGTTCTTCCAAATAAGCGACTTCAGCAGCGCCTATGCTCGTTGGATAGCCAATATTGTAAGGATAGTAATGGCAATTTGGAAACTGATCTAACTGAAGATGAGGAAGAAAGTGGGTTAACTGCTGACAAGGCTGAAACTGAACTGGAGAATATCGCCGAAGACAAAAGTTTGTCGGAAACTGATAACACCATTGAGGGTCGGGCTCGCCGCCACCGACGCACAAAAGTACACAGGAGGAGGCACAATCGTGGCAGGCGAACACGCCGATCAAAGCGTAAGCTGCGCCGGAAGGGCAAAAAGGGCAAGAAACATCGCAAAAACAGACGGGCCAAGAAACAGCTTCGCAAACGAGCCAGAAAGAACCGCAGACGCCATGGACGCAGGAAGGTTGTAAGAACACATAAGAAGAGGACAGGATAAAACCATAATTTGCTATTTAGAAAAGGACCAAATTGAGAATTGTTTACAATTAACAAAAAAATAAATAAATTAATGCATTTTAAAACGAATCTCGGTGCTGTTTGACTATTTCAATTGAGCCCTGAGCCATGTTCGTTGGATCGTATTCAGTGGTTGAGAAAAATTTGAGGTGTTCGAACTGAATGTTATTTTGTGCCATGCCCCTTTTATTACAAAACATGTACCGGTATCCTCACAAAATAGGTAGGACAACTTCTGCAGAGTTGGATCTCTTATTGTGAGCATTACTATTGTCCTATTGTCCGATCCAGGAACTTCACAAAATAAAGTGTGATATCGTCTCGTTCTCGAGACACAGCAGCCTCTTCCAACAGGCTTCAATTGATGAGGTTCTAGCATATAGAGCACATAGTTCCAGATCGAATCCCGAAGAGGGCTTTTGTCTGATTTGCTACCACCAGTTTGGTGAGTGTGGACAACATGTGCAACAAGTACGGATAGAGTTTTGCTAAAATCCTTCATAATTTCTCCTCAGTGGTCGATTTTCCCAGACTTCAAAATATATAAATCGAAACAAAGCAAAACTTCCGATGCCATTGTTTTTACAATTAGAGAACTGAAATATTTTAGGGACATTTTAAGATTCTTTCGGCGGAACTGAATGGAGATCTTTAACTAAGAATTGAACAAAATCTCTTGACATAACCATCCACCGCAACAATTCGACGTACCATGAGCAGAGGTGACTTCTCCATTGTCACACATAATATGCAATGGAATCCATTATTTCACAGGAAAACGGAACTAAGTGTATTCGAACTGTTGAAGAGGAAACGCTGTAAAACGGGAATACTTCAGGTGATCTGTAATACAGTGCAGTGATCTTAGGATCAATAAAGGGTTCCAGATACACAGCAAATAAGGATGAATGGGGGGATCCAGACACACAACAAATAAGGATGAATAAGGGCATTCAGACACACAACAAATAAGGATGAATAAGTGCATTCAGACACACAACAAATAAGGATGAATAAAGGCATTCAGATACACAACAAATAAGGATGAATAAGGGGATCCAAACACAACAAATATGGATGTATAAGGGGATCCAGACACATTACAAATAAGGATGAATAAGAGGATCCTGATGCCAGAAACATATTTCTCATCATTTCATTATTGAGGCGTACGCTTTAGACATAAAAAAAAAGACAAGAATAATTTAATTGGATAGAGAAAGATCGACAATTTTCCAGAACTATATTGCGTGAACAGCATTATTATGAATAATAAAGGCAGTCAATAGAAACTCGATCTACACACAGTCGCCTTCAATTCACATCTTGAACTCTGCCGACTTATAATGGACCGAACTCATACTAAATCATGCGTATATAGACTCAATACTTTTTCTCAATGTAAATTCTTATCGGAACTTCTTCGATGTTTCGAATATCTTCCTTAACTTCACAATAACTTTGTCTCTTCAGCTACACAATCTCCATATCCATATCCCTAAGAACACAACCTAGGACCATATCTCTAGGACTATATTGGGAACTGTTGGAATTTACAACTTTTTACTACAGCTTCAACGACTTCAGTGACTTTTGGACTTTTGAACCTCATTACTACAACTCAATCGATTCAACATCCTACGACTACCTTGGCTCGGCCATGCCGACCGAAAGGAAGAACACGTTCTACCCATGAAAGTGTTGTATTCGGAACCCGCTCGCTTCGACGACGAACAGGAAGAACCACCCTCCGTTAGAAGTATCAATTACTTGACCCTGACACCGCTTGGAGATTCTAATTGGCGCCAGCAAGCGAAAAACAGAGATGACTGCCATCACAATCGATCAGAATCGGTTGTGATGGCCAGTTAAGTAAGTAAGTAATCGACTCCAATGTATGCCAGAAGAGGATTGATTTTAATTTTGAAGATGCTTTTATTAAATTATACTACAACAGATTATCATTCAAGAAGTTAGCCGCTATTCGTTACATAGTTGTGGTTACTCATGCGATTCACCCATGTCGTCTGTGGTTGCGACGATGACGGCGATTTCGACGATTCTTTTTAGCGGCTCTTCTGCTGACCCTCTTCACTTTGCGACGTCGAACTACTGGACGCTTATGCTTAGAAATACGCTTATGAACTGTACGACGACGAGCGCGTGCTCCATCGTCTTCGATGTTGGTATCGTGATTGGCCTCACCATTGGCACCGGTCTGGTCGAAGGATCTTCTTGCTGTTGTTGTTGGTGGTGGTGGTGGCGGTGGAGGTGGAGGTGGCGCTGCTGTTGTTGGTGGTGGTGGTGGTGGTGCTGCTGTTGTTGGTGATGGTGGAGGTGGAGGTGGTGGTGGTGGAGGCGGAGGTGGTGTTGTTGTGGGAGGCGTCGTAGTGGGAGGTGGTGGTGGTGCTGTTGTAGGGCTTGTTGTTGGAGCCGTAGTGGGTGGAGTTGTTGGTGGCGTAACAACTGGTGGTGGCGGTGTTGTGCCTGTTGTAGTGGCAGTTGGAGCTGTGGTAGTTGTTGCCGTGGGCGCCGTTGTAGTTGTTGTGCCCGGAGCCGTTGTGGTTGACGTTGTAGTTGGAGGAGTGGTGACCGTCGTCGTGCCTGTTGGTGCCGTAGTGGTTGTGGTTGTCGGCCCCGTAATAGTGGGTGTGACAATTGGTGGTGGAGGCACGATAGTGTAAGTGGGTGTAGTGGTAGTTGTAGTTGTAGGCACTGGTGCAGGTGCTGGACAAAACATAGTTTTGCCCATAGCACACAACTTGGACGCAAAGCCGTTTCCATCCGATTGTGCAGCTAATCCAATGAGGATTGCTGCGAAAGCAAAAACCTTTAGCTGCATTTTTGCTAACGCCCTTTGTTTATGTTTAGCTTGCTGTTTGAACTTCCAGCACAATTTGATCTCAGCTCACCTGAGAGGCAGACCTTTTATAGTTTGTCGCGCAGACCACAAATCAACCGAGTACATATTTCGACTGAAATGTAAATATTAGTAACATTACATTTTTATCTTTCATTCCAATAGCTCGACCTGCTTTCGGGGTCGCTGCAAGTAAACACTTCGAGCGTGTTTATCCAAGTGCAACAAGAGTTACCTTCCATAACGACAATGGCAGTGATGGTGGGAGCGCACTTGATGCCGATATAAAACCCCAATTCTCCGTTTATCTCAACATCACAATCAGTCGCGCTTTAACGCTAACAGAGTGAGTACTGTTCACTGCTGCACAATGACTTCGAGGATTTGGGTATTCTTTGCCGTAGCAGTGCTTCTATGCTCCATTCTCCGAGTTGAAGGAGCCACCACTGTCCGCCAAGGAGAGCAACTGAGGAAGCGTGCATGTCCCTTGGGCAAACAAAACTGTGAAGGAGATGCACTTGAAGCTACTCTGCAGAGGGAGACGTATCCTGAAGCAGATGAAGGGGATGCAGTTGGTAACTTCATTGCTGAAAGT
Source organism: Clusia tigrina (assembly GCA_920105625.2). NCBI lineage: Eukaryota > Metazoa > Arthropoda > Insecta > Diptera > Clusiidae > Clusia > Clusia tigrina. The sequence continues at coordinate 178,401,847 of OV050033.1, forward strand.
GTTGACAATAATCTAAATACTGAGGACGAAGAGAATAAATTGAGCGATAGTGGCAAAACAAGGGGAAGTCGAGCACGTCGTCATCGCCGAGGAAAGGGAAAGAAGAATCGCAATAACAAGAGGTCCAGCAGACGCCGTCGCAATCGTACCAGAAAACAACATAAGAACAGGAGCGGCAAACGCAGGAACAGGAGGGGCAAACGCAGCTCAGAAAGCAGAATACAACGTATAAAAATTTAAGAAATTTCTACTTTGCAAAATATTCACAACAAAATAAACATAAATCGAAAGAACATTTCTTCACTTTTAAATTTAAAATCTTTTCCATTCAGTTTCCCATGCATAAACCTTAATTCAGGAACCCTATGTTTAACCCGACCTATGTAGTTGGAGATGTTGTTAGGCGATGGTTAAATCTTGCCTTACCTAGAATTTTGTTACCAATTACTTGTTTCCTGGATTGAATCCTTAAGTTGCTCACATTAAGTTTGTTCTGAGGGGTAATTGTGAACGCCTTCAAAACAGCAGAAAATTGTACGATCTTTTGTTCAAGCTTTGTAGGATTTTGCTGGAATTATTTGAATTTCATTCGAGTTTATCCAGATTACGTGCTACAGACCGTTTACTTCCAATATTGTTTCGTAAATGTTGAGCGTTGCCTCACAGTCCACGTCTTTATTGCGTAAGTCAAGTGCAAACAGAGCAACATCAGCACCAACATTTCTAATAAGAAGCGATATTTTTGAATATTGAGTCATTGTGCCCATGTCCAACATATGCAACCTTCACCCAATCATGAAGAAATTATAAGAACTGTACGAGAAACACTTTGAAGGACATGCTAGGATGCCTCCATTCGTAAGAGATTTCATGCCACACAAAAAAACGAAAAATTGCAGATGAATCTAGAGTGAGAGACAGAGGAAGATAGGGAGAGAGATAGAGAGATAGAAAGATAGAGAGATAGAGAGATAGAGAGATAGAGAGATAGAGAGATAGAGAGATAGAGAGATAGGGAGATAGAGAGATAGAGAGATAGAGAGATAGAGAGATAGAGAGATAGAGAGATAGAGAGACAGAGAGATAGAAAGATAGAGAGATAGAGAAATGGAGAGATAGAGAGATAGAGAGATATAGAGATAGAGAGATAGAGAGATATAGAGATAAGGAGATAGAGAGATAGAGAGATAGAGAGATAGAGAGGTAGAGAGGTAGAGAGATAGAGAGATAGAGAGATAGAGAAATGGAGAGATAGAGAGATAGAGAGATAGTAAGATAGAGAGATGGAGAAAGAGAGAGACCAATAGGGCAGGGTGACAGAGATATCAATTGATAAGGTTCATAGAGAGATTCAGTCCAAGATGATAAGAAGGACATATGAAACTAGAGAGCATGTAAAGGGAGAGACTTCACAGAGAAACTGAAACCATAGTTCAAAAATACTGCTTCCGAAACATGGAACAAAACAACCACTGAAGCAAACCCTTGATGTGTGATGGTAAACGCGTCAGAATATGCCTCAGAAAAACGACAATCCTCATGTACGAGTATGAACAATAATATAATGTGTCCTTTCTTAGTCAAATTCCGTAACCTGTTTCCAAAAGATTTTAGATGAACTATGACTTCATAAATTCCCTTAGGGAGCAATTTCAATTAGTGAGCAAGTGCACTGCGGAATCTTCTTCTGGCAATCGGGATAAGCATCAGCGTTTCATGACTATAGCGAACTCCGTCGACGCCATCTCTACTTATCTGTGAGCCAGTCTACTCACAAATTTTCTAAAATCTAATAATCTCACAATCTTGATCTGGTTTAGAATTGTATGACTATGGCGAACTCCTTTTCCGCCAAGTAGAGACGAAGCCAGTCTAACTCACAGTACTCACAAATTGTCCAAGATAAAAAAGGATTCCAAAAATTAAACAATTTCTCTTGAAGCGAACAATTTAAAAAAGTTTGATTTTCGATTACTTCTCATGCTAGAAACACTCGGTTGCTAGGAAGCAACCTTGATTCAGAGAGGGAGCAGAACCAACTTCGTTTGATGTTTAAAATCAGTTTATTGACATAAATTACGCTACATTTGATTAGAGTTGTAAAAAGTTATTAATTTTTCGTTGCCTGGTCTGTTGTTGCTGCACTGCATCATGTCTCAGTTAAGCACATTTCAGCCTCGGTGATGTCGCCTACTTCTACGGTGGTGTCTTCTGTTCCTATTGCCTCTCCTGCGACGGCCACGAGCGCCATCAGAACCGTCAGCTCCCTCAGTGCCCACAGCTGCTTCAAGTCCCTCAATTACCTTAGTTTGTTCAACTCCTTCAGTTCCATTCGCACCCTTAGCATCAGCACCTTTTAGTGTGTCAACCTCTTCAGAAACTTCGTCACTAGATTTTCTTGAATCTAATCCTGATACGGAGACAGTTGGGGCGGTTACGGTTGTAGTTCCTGACGGTATTGTCAGTGAAGAAGTTGTTTCACTTGGTAAACTATATGTATATGACCCACTTGGGCCTGCATATGTCGAACTACCTGGGGAGCTGATTCCCGTTGTAGAAGTTGATGAAGGCGTTCCTGCACTACTGGTTGGAGGGGTGCCTAGAGGAGTAGTTGGGGGGGATGTTCCTGAAGGAGATCCACTTGTGGGAGGAGTGCTTTGTATGGTGGTTGGTAGTGTGGTGGTTGGTGGTGTGGTGCCTGAAAATGTTGGTGTTAGTGGTGACGTTGCCGGTGATGACGTTGCCGGTGATGATGTTGCCGGTGATGATGTTGCCGGTGATGACGTTGGTGACGTTCCTACGACTATTGTGGGTGATGTTGCGGGACTAGTTGTCCCAGTTGAAGTAGGTGGAGTTCCTGTAATGTATGAAGTTGTTGTAGTTGGTGGAGTTGCGGGAACAGGTGCAGGCTGAGGACAAAAGCTGGTGTCACCCAGTGCACATAATATAGGACCGAGTCCATCGGACTTAGCAGTAAATGCAAGCAGAAGTACTACGAGCGCAAAAGTCTTTACGTTCATTTTGTTAGTTCCAGAAATGTTAACTCAATTTGATGCTCGTTCACCCGGGTAGTGGGCTTTTATACTTTTCGCCGAGACCTGAGTGTGGAAACAGGAAAATCCTTGTCAAAGGTCACCACTTAAATCGCAAGCGTAGATTTATTATATCAGTGACATATTTAAATATGTGACCTTATTTTGTGTGCGCCTTTCAAGTACACCATCTCGTGAATACTCGCACGTATGTTTGAATAGCCTTGCGTCGAAGTGTCGTGAATTACAAAACATTAACACAAAATACATTTTAATTGCAGCTGAATTTCGGTTTCGATAATATTTACCGAGCTCGACAATGCCAGCCCGCTTTGCTCTGAGATATCGTGTATCTTTTGGGGTCATCGAGAGCAAACATTTGATGCCTGTTTGCCCAAGTGCGCCAGAACATTACTTAACTTCGTAAGAAGTCGGTGCTCGAAATTCACTCGAAATAGGTATAAAAGCAGATTCCAAAATTAGAATGAGTATCACAACTAATCGAAGTATACATCAAACCGAACCATTGCACACGGAAGCACACAATGTCTATCAGAATTGGGCTCATAGTTGCCATTGCGGCATTCTTGTGCCTGTTCCAGCAGTCCTTCGGAGCGTCTACTGTGCTGAGCGGTGACGAACTGAAGGCTCAGCTCTGTGCCTTAGACGACAGGCACTGCGAAGAGACTGGACTTCCAAACAGAGACCTAAGCGAAACCGACGACGAGGATTACCCCGCAGTGCTGCCTGGAAACAAAGATGATGATGAGGACAACGTAACGGACCAGTCAGTTGGAGAAGCCCGCGGTCGTCGCCGACATAGGCGTCGTCAGCGCAAAGGACGCAAGGGACGCAGGGGCCACAGTCATCGTCGCAACAGGTCCCGCAGAAACCGCAAGCACCGCCGTGGTGGCAAGAGGAGGCATCGCGGTTGAACACTCTACGAACTGCACATAAGACACGACAAACATTTCAAGTAGTATAATAAAAATATTTAGCAAACAAAACACACTCTTTCAATTGAAGTCAAGGAACGGGGCATGCCAAGAGGCGAGCTTCGACATAAGAACAAAATTAGGTTTTCTTTTAGCAATTTTCCTACCAGAGTTGCCGACGGTGAAGTCTGTTCGCTCACATGACGAGGGCACCTCCACATCGTCTCCCAGCAGAACAAATTTTAAATAAACGACACGCATACAGCCATATGCACACACACACACACAGGCATAAACATCACCATCACACACATACACAATTCAATCGATACACTTTGCGCTAGTTGTGTTTGTGGGTGGAGTTTTCCAATGGCCATGAGCAATAGTCGGTCGTATGTATCCACAAGTGTACTCGTACATGAATGAGCATGCAGCAGGCGACGCGTCCAATCAGAAGCGTGGCTCTCCGTGCGGAGTGTGTCATGTGGGAGCAAGTGACAAAAAAGAATAGGTATGTGTGTGTATAAGAAAAGAAAAAGTTCCCAGTTCGTTCGTAGCACATATCCCAGAGGGACCACAATTCATGAAACAGCACCACACAGTTTAGGGAATGTCACACAGATGTGGAACGCAATACTCATGCATTGGCGGGATGTTTATATACCCACACGTACGCTGTACCTAAACGTATTTCATGCGGGAACCTCTCCCAACAAAGCGTTTCATTAGGCATCCCACATACCGTGTTTATTGTTGTTGTGGAAAATATACGCAAGCACATAGACAGAGGTGGAGGTGAAGGTGGCTGGAACACAAGCTGATTGAGTCCTTTCAAATTGTCAATACGCATTGTTATTGTGTGGCCATCAGTGATCGATTTTATTTAACTAATTTATTAACAATTTAAGGAGTGTGTTGATGGAACACTTTGTATAATAAATCCCAAGGACTAACCTCCGCCCCTTGCTTTACAACAAGTTTAGCCAAATTCGAGGAGCCAGATAATTCCATATGTTTCTCCAAAGATAATTCCATATGAAGAAGGACTCTAAATAAAAGAAGAAGGACTCCAAATAGTTCTAAAGATAATTCCATATGAAGAAGGACTCTAAATAAAAGAAGGACTCCAAATAGTTCTAAAGATAATTCCATATGAAGAAGGACTCTAAATAAAAGAAAAAGGTCTCTAAGTAAAACCTCAGGAACTACCTTTTATTTCACTTAGTTTAAAGGAAGTATGCCTAAAATCGCGGAGTGAGGCATTTCCATACTCTTCGAGTCATCAGCGGTACTTTCCATAACAAGTAAGTATCGGTTTTAATCCTCTGAAGCAATCTCCAAAACAGTTACACTAAATCCAGTATGCCAGACAACTCCATATAAAGAGGTACCCAGTCTTTAACTTTCTTCCTGAATGTCCTAGGATGGTTTTAACGCCGTAGCTTTTTCTTTAATGGACAAAGAAGGAGGAAAAATAACTCATCACTCAACTGAATTTGTTGCAGAGTGATAAAATACATGAATGAATGAAAGAAATAAAGAGGGAAAACGTACCTTGACCAAACGTACCTTGACCAATTTGATCTATTGCACTCCTCCTGCATGTACCTATTAAAGGTATTCTATTAGTCAAACAGTTCTAAGGAAGCTTAGTACTCAGTTGGGGTTCATTGCTGTAATGTATTTGCCCTTGGGCCAGTAATGCCCCAGATATTTCTTCCTTCGCAGATCATTAGAAGGTGCGTCTTCTGCCTTCGTGCAGAACCTACACGTGTTTACTGGTGAAAGACCCAGTTTCATGAGGTGGCTTCTTAAACAACAGTGGCCTGTGATGTAAAATACATACTTCTATTGTATTGAGTTGGTACAATGAACCACTTGAAGGAAGTAACATTTTAAAGCAAGGTGTGGGAGGAATACTAATAATATTTTCCCGAGTGTACCCAAACCATCGGTCACCAATAAATGTGTCCTCAATGCAATTGTAGAAATATATTGCATTATCCTGGCTATACTAAAGGAAATCTGTCAACAAGAGACGCTTCAAAGTGAAAGAGAAACCGCCATGCTGGCAAGCATAGACTTCAATCGAAAGAAGATCCATCAAAATTATGGAGGCACTACGAATCGAATGTAAACTAAAATGTAGGAGACCAAGCAAAATATCCTCGGACTGCAGTTGAACCCTTAAATGTGAGAAGAACACTGAACGGAATTGGCTACAAAAGCAACGAAAATATCCAAAAATAAAGGAATTATTCAGACTTAGCCACATTTCTTAAGTCAACTACGGTCAGTACTGCAGCGCTTCAATTCCAGGAATTGGGATTCTTTGTTCAGTTAATCAACACTTTCAGAAACATTGTCTTAGAACTTAATATAAAAATCAAACCATTTGCCTCCCGCTGTTCCTGCCCTCTTTTGCGTGGGTCTCCTGTTCTTATGTTTATTGATTCGATTCTAGGCGTACGCAATGCCAAACTTTTCACTTCTAAAGTAGGTTAACAAAGAGTTTCTATCCCCACTTTGTAGAAACTTTGCATTATTTTCTTTTCAAAGTCACTCCCTCAAAACTTTTGCAGTTGACTCGTATTACGGACCTCTCAAGTGCTCCTTTCCATCAAACTTTAAGACAATTAGCAACGTGGAAATGGCGCATTAAAGCAAGCAGACCCGCAAAGGAGATCAGCCGCAACTTTAAATACATTAACTATCCAAATCCGCTTCCAACACTCCGCGTTTCTTCGTAGACTCTTTTAACTACCGCACAAACAAACTTTCCAAACTCCGGGTAAGTTTGTTGAACTTTTGTTTGTTAAGAATTTAAAATTATTTTCGGCTTTAAGGTGATGGCTTGCAAGTACAAATTCCATAAACAGACGTACCTGCAGCTGCAGCGTAACTGTATGAAATAGGTCGATTGAGAAGTAACCGAAATGGGAGGCACACGACAGATGTCAGCAGCAATTGCAGAACTTTTTTTGAGTGATTGCAGTGTAGCAAGACATTCAGTTCAATTGAGTTTTTATAAGATAACACTGCTTCATGAAATTGGTGGTGTAGGTGATGGAGACTTGGGAGGTGTGCTAATAAAGTGATGTATGTTCTATGAGTGTATGTTCTAGTGATGTGTGTTCTATGAGGGAAAGATGACCATCGAAACCATTAAAAACCAATTTCCCTTATTTCAGTTAAAGCAGTTCCTTATATAAACTGGCTTATTAAAATGTTATTATTGGCAAGCCAAGATTTTCACACCTCTGAGCATCATGAAGAGTTTATGGACGCTTGAACCTCACTGATAATGCCGCACCCCTAAAAAGTTTGTCAATGCCCAGTTCACTAAAATGAAATGGAAAGTTCACTTTTAATTGGAGACTCTATTCAATTCCCTTTGGTTAGGTTAGATTAGGTTATGGTGGTAGCCGGTCTACAGACCAACTCACTCAGACCACCATGGGTCCACTGTGATACCACCGCGTACCTTTGGTTGCTATGCAACACCCTCAAAGAAACCAAACAAAGGTCAACGGAATTTGTCCCAGCCAGCGTGTGAATCTGGGACCTTTTTCATCAAAACTAAGCAGGAAATCGTTAACACAAAATCCACAGAACAAAATCTGTGTCCTTGTGGCAAACTCAAAGCAACAAAAGAGGATCTGTCATCAGAGGGAATTTATATTCTATATATTTCCATATCACTTTGGCAAATACCACGTTCTTCTGGAGAGAGAAAGAAAGAGAGAGGGAGAGAGAGCATCTCTTTTCTACATGCTTCAATATCTTTGTGATAAGAGGAAAACTACGTTCTTCTGGTCGTAAATATCAGAGAACACAGAGAAAACAAACTTAAACGTCAAACGGCAAAGCAGCGAAATAAAGCAGACGCACATTGGACACGAATCCACTAAAAATCGTGGTGAATCCATTCAGAATCGTGGTGAATCCACTCAGAATCGTAGTATGGTCGCTTCGGACGCTGGCAGCGCAAAAGACTTTCCCTTCTCTATGTTCTCTGGTAAATATCTCTCTTCTACAATTTTCACTTTGATTAATCAGAGTCTCTCTCTCAAATCAAAGAGCCGCCTTCTTCTTCAGCTATCAATGTAATTTTTCTAAACACAACAATCTTCTGATCAAAGACGCTTTCTTATTCTTCAATGGAATTTTGGAAAACAAGTCATTTGTGTGGTCACAGACCACCTCTCTTCAGCTATCAATGTAATTTTTCTAAACACAACAATCTTCTGATCCAAGGAGCTTTCTTATTCTTCAATGGAATTTTGAAAAGCAAGTCATTTGTGTGGTCACAGACCACCTCTCTTCTTCGTCCTTTAGCATTATTTTTGTACCTATGCCGAGAAATATATACATTTCTCTTAACTTTGGACACCATATTTCATGAGATGTCCATCTCCATATAGGACAGGTGTGATATTATGTATTCCTCTCTCAGGAATTTTCAGTGTAGCGTGCATTTCCATATATTTCTAGTGCCCAGTAACGAGATGAATAAGAGGGCCGTACCCAAAAGGACTCCGCAGTCCACTTGAATTCTGGTTCTAAGCTCCAACTGACCTACGCATCGGCAGCGAATGTAAAAAATTCATATGACATTCAATTGGCCCCAAATTGATTAGAGTTTATGCTCAATAGTTGAATATGTGCAGATGTCTGCATGCACATGTGACAATTCAATATTCAGGAAAGTATACTATGGAGGAAAGTTTCGACAAACCTTCAGGGACATGTTCATTCAACCTTTGTAATTTATATTAGCGCTGATATTAATTTTTTTTTTTTTTTGTCATTTAATCTCTTACAAATATTTTCCACCTAAAGGCGAGCTAATATTTAAATATTACCAGCACTTATTTTGACTCATTGTCATGTGCGATTTTGTTTCCGGCAAGTGAGGAGTGAGCAAAATCGCTCTGTCATTCAGCCGCCTGCCGCTCAAACTGTCACAATGCCATGCCATGATTCGTCGTGTGCTTGTTTGCTCGGCTCAATCGAAGGCAGCGCAGCAGTCCCCCAGAAGAGAAACGCTTCTGTTTTGCCGCTTTATTGATTCAATCAATTTGATATTGGAAGCGGCATGCAAACAAGCCGCAGGCGACACTTGTCGTGGCTGTTGTTTTTCCGTATGTACGCGTACTGGAGTAAATGCTGCGCGGCTTGTCACGGTTTGTCAACTGCTGTGACATTGTTTTGATATGTTTGACTTGTTACAAAACCATGGAAAAGTGCGCTAAGCGGTTTAATATTTTATCGAAAAGCATTTACGAGTGAAACGCTCCGCAGCAGTGAAGATGAATGCTCAATTTCCATTCATTTTCATTCCTTTTTGTGGGCGGTTGTGTTTGCAGGCAATTTTATATGAACGGTGGCAGCTACGAAGAACCTTCGTCTTGAGATTTCCAACTAAATATCAAGCAATTCTTTCGCCTTGGAGATGGGATTTCATAGAACTGATTACGATCATTGTTGTTAGGAAATAAGTTATTAATAGCCTGATGCTCCTTCCACTTTGGGATACACTGCAAGCCAGTTATTTAGATGGACATGAACACACAAAATACTGTGGCTGGGTGCACTCTAACTGGAGCATATGGCACAGGGAAACTTTACCAAAGCCTTTGGATTTCATGTTTTTATATTGTACTAGCCCTACAGTCCTTCGTTGGAACTTGGTGTCTCCCCATACCACCTAATTATTGATTATTTTGAACCATCTCTTAGTTTCTCGTACCTTTTTAACCAATTTTTGTATGGCAATTCCACTTCATCTCTATATTTGCTTCCTATAACTACTCCTCCTCCTGTACTAAATGCCATAAAAGTGTTGCTGTACTAATAGTCAACACCTTACAGTGTTGTATTAATGTTGTTGTAAAATTGTACACCACTGTTTTGTACAATATTATCCCTTGTATACAAACGTATTCCCATTGACTTTGTAGTAAGGATATCCTTGCTTCAGTTTGCTTACAGTGCCTACTTTCGAAATTTTTGTTTTGTCACTAGACACTGGACTCTAGGCACACACGGGTGTAGGCTGGAGATCGCCTCTAACGACTTCTGCAGGAGTTGCTTGGACGAGGAGGAGGAAGAGTCCACTGCTCACCTGTTGTGCACGTATCCAGCGCTGTCCAGAAGGAGGCGCACTTTCCTAGGCGACTACTTTCTGGACTCCTTGGGAGATATCTCAAAAAAAACGATTAGCTCCATCAACTGCTTCATTAAAAGCTCCAAATGGCCGGACCTTTGAAAGGGATGGCACCGTTGTCTCATGCGGTATCACAAAGGGTCAATGCTGGTCTAAGTGCGCCCTTCGGGTGACCGCCTTACCTACCTACCTAGACACGAACTATTCGGGGACAACTTTTGGAAGTGTTACAAACACCAAAGAGGATTGGTTACAAATTTAACAATAATCGAAAATAATAAACAATTTATTCAAACTTAGAAACTCTTCTTCAGTCAACCAGTAGGCAAACTTTCATAACTGAAGAGACCACAACCTCAATTCACATATTCAACACTTTATTTGCAAAGTTCTGTTGCCCACTTTCTCCCAATTTATAAATAATAGTTCGAATGAACACTTTTCTGCTACAATCAGCACACAGCATAAACGTATTCATATGTCCAACTTTCATATAACGATTTTTACTTGGACCCCAGTCCCTGGCTATCTAGATATGCTGTCCAACAAACCGTCCATTTCAGCTCAGTTTAAGATTTCTTTAACTAAACTCATCTGCACGAGAATTGCCCTTCAAAAAGTGGCCTGAAGGATACTCGGCAAGGCACCAACACCCACACCCAACGTTGATGCGAGTATCAGACAACGTCCAATGTTTTTAAGTTGAGCATCAAAAGCGATTTGCGATATATCCTGTAACATTTTTTCGCCTGAACTGTGGAAAATTGCGCTCAAATAAGCGGAGCGGAATGCAAATACCCGTGTGGAGGCAGACCAGTGGGTAGCTTGGAGTGGCGGCAGTTCACTCAGTCATCTTTTCGTAAGCTACTTGTTAAATAAATGGTGTGACTTTGCTAAGCAGTTGATTTATGGTGATAAGAACAGAGACAGCAGCAACTACACCTATCACATGTGGGCGAGGAAGTGGATCATTCCCATAGTCAAGGATATTATTGACATATGAAAGAATCAAAGCTACTCGTATAGCTTTGAATGCTGAACGAAGTTTTTAAACACCACTAAAAAGTCCAAGACTGCTGTTTAAGCAATTCATTCGTGGCAAACACGTAAACCTGATATGAGTGCCAGCAGCCATATCACATCCACGGAGATGCATACTCATGCCTTGGTAAGTATAAAATTACTTAATTTGGGCAAACGAAAAATACGCTAAATTCAACAACGACAGAGCGCAAGGACGAGGGGAGACGGTTAGCAAAAGATAATGCGCCCCAGACAGGAACAAAAACGCACGACAGCGCAAATTCTTGTGATAAGGACGAGCGTACGAACATAAGAACGAGGGAGCGTCTTGTGACTTTGACTTTAATTACTGGATTTATAGGTCCTTGGAGATAATCTGCTTTGTCGCATGAAGTTCTTTGTTTACATACACAAAGACACAAAATGTGGCAGCGCAAGTAAAGTAGTCGTAACGCCAACGCATATCGCCAGCTGCGGAGATACGACGAGTAGTTACAGGGTAATTAACAGCGGCAGCACGAGTGAGCAGCCGGAAGGAGGATAGCAGGATAGCAGGGAAGCCGGGAAGTACAAAGGGCAGACCCTGTGCGTTGATGAGGTTACCCAAACTACTAATTGGTGGTGCGGCTTTTTAGCAACTTAGCACACCCACACATACGTTCATATGTAGGTACGATTGTGTGTGTGCAGTCGTATATTGATGTGCATATGTGCGAGCTATTTGGCTGTCTGCGCTCATGAAATGAACATTGATGTTGACAGCTAAAAAGGATACTGGCAAACTTCGTCGCGCAACGTGTTGTTGGCTGCTAGCACCGCACAGCCAAGCATGCAGATCACATACTCGTACACTGCTGCTGCTGCTGCTGCTGCAATTAAAATCAGATAAGTTATAGAAATGCCCTGTCATCAACGATATTAAACACGAGCACACACACACACACAAATATAGCGACTGTCACATGGGCTGCCTGGCTGCCTGGCTGCCTGTCTTTGTGCCATTCAACGAACTGCCAACTGCCAAGTGTCAAGTTATTTAGCCGAGTACGTATTCATCCACACTTGGCTGCATGGGGAATGTGTGAATGCGCACTTGATATGCAGCACACGGTTAAAAACCGTGTACTAGGAAGGAGCGATTATGAGCGGCATCTGAAGTGGATTGCTTCAATGTATGCAAACGTTTGAATTAAACATACACAAAATTCCTTGCCGAATCGATGGTTTTTTCGATCATTTATCAAATTCATACTTATCGCCCTTAATTAAGCTTTCCCTGGATGAGGAGCGAATACAAAAGAAGGATCCCCGGAGGACTTTCGCATATATAATCGGTATTAAGTTGGATCCTATAGGATGAACCATAGCGAGTTTTGAAACGCTTGGAGAAGTCTAATTTATGTCCATGAGGCAAGGAGAATTCCAGACGGTGTCCAGATTCTTTGCGTGCCCCATTAGGTTGCCTACTTTAAGATGGGCTAGATTAGTTACCTTAGGTCCTCTTAACCACAAGGTGTAGAGGAGTGAGTCCATGATCATTCCTAAAGCGAGGGCACGTTCTCATTGCTCCCATTCTTACTCATTGGTCGCGTTCTCACTCATTGGTCCCGTTCTTACTCATTGGTCCCGTTCTCACTCATAGTTGATCATTAGTACTATTGTTGTTTTATATGACCACGCCATCATTTTTGGTCTACCGAACAGCCTCTGGCAGACGTAGGTTGCTCTTAAGGCTTTCCTAGTTATGTATGATAAATGGTTTTTCCAAGTTATAGTTTCGTCTAGGATTACTCCCAAATATTTCATTTCGTTGGATATTATTAAGTTTGTGGCCCCTAAACTTAAGTTCCCCAGGTTCAGTTTCCTTCTTTTGGTGAAGGGTACCACATTTGTTTTATTCGGATTTATTGATAGTCCTTTCTCCTGACACCAGTTTTGCATGCGATTTGTTGTGGTAGAGTCAAACTTGCCTCTGATCATGATCGAGAGTTTGTAAGAGCTCATCAATAACCAATAACCATAGAAGCGGCGATAGGACGCCTCCCTGGGGACATCCTCCATCAAAAGCTCCTGTAATGGCAAAAAGCTCTCTGTACATCGGCAGAGAGCTATTGCTTTACCTTCCAACGCCTTTTGAATTTTGCTCGTTAAGCTATGTATGACGGTCTCAGTCTATTTGCCTGATTGGTAAGCATATTGTTCAATATGAAGACTCCAAGGAGGGGCCCTGCAAGCCATGTCTTTCAGACGCCACTACTACCTTCTTACTGTAAGGTATTCACCTCCTTCATCTCACCACAAGCCGACGGGGCAGCTTGGGACACTATTGACAATTTGTCAATATTTTTGTTGCCCTCTGATGCAAACCGCTTTGTCGGCCTCCAGCTCGATGTCAGCGTGGAGTCATCCGATCGGGATCTTTTAGGGCCGTTCGCGCAGACACGTTTACAGGCTTTCCCGCCAAGAACCCAGCTGTTTCCAGCGATATGGCCCTGGCAAGCAATGCCTTAAGCTGGCCAGCACCGGAAAGCTTCACCCTATGTTTTGGAGTCTTTTTCTTTGGAACAGGTTTAAGAAGATTTCTCCCTTGTTCGGAGGAGATAGACATCCCAGCTGACTCCTGGCTAAGTGGTATGTCCTTCTCCTCCAGCCTGTCGGACAAGGGACCGGTTGCTCCCTCCAACAGGTCGTATTCCCTACCTTCATCAGCGATGGAACCAGTTGCCCCATCGACCAATGATGGCTATTGGCTCTTTGTAGTAGGCACATTTTGAACATTTGAAGGTGTGCTGGCCATTTTTTTATATAAAATATTCTTTTTCTCCGTATAATTTATTTTTAAACGTTTTGCGTTTTGGTTACCCATGGGCGCCCCCATGGAAAGGCAAATTGAAACCGTAGGTTCCACGGACCTCCAATGTAGTTCGACGGACCTCGAACGCAGTTCGCCGGACATCGTAGGCAGTTCGCCGGACCTCGTACGCAGTGCGCCGGACCTCGTACGCAGTTCGCCGGACATCGTAGGCAGTTCGCTATTAAGACTGACTCCACCCCGTCGAGCAAGCTCACTGGCATAGCTGTTCCAGCGTGAGTTTAGGAGGTTGTTTGGGCCAATAGGTGTGGTAACCCCTTCCAAAGGAAGTATTCCATCTCCCCGCCAGGCTATCAGCGACCCAATTCCAGCAGAGACATGACCGAACTGAAAGTGAGCCGTTGGTCTGCAAAGGACTGCCGTACTTCCCCGAAGGGCTGACCAATTGGTTGGTGTCTAGGAGATCCGGCGGTCTCAACGAGACATTCGATATACTCCAATAGGACTACTAACTACCCTTAACGACTGAGCTGGAATCGTAGAAAACTACTTTCGACCTGTGCGTTGGAGGCAGTTCTTAGTTTATGTACTGGACCATTTCACCGTCTTTCATGTGCCATGTTCAAGCCCACAGAAGAAGAACGTTTCGCAGGGTATCACATCCAATTAATAGCAGTAAAATCTGTTCTAATTTCTTGAACTTAAAAACAGGATCTGACATATTCGTATGTATCCCTGAAATTAACACCTTTCGCAGGGTACCACATGCAGTAGTCAACATTTGCCTCTGTAACGTAGTCTCCTACTAGGTATGGACTAGAAGGCGTGTACTATCAGAAAGGTGGCATGGCTTTAGGCACCTCAGCAACAAAGGATATACGAGTGTTTAAAAGAAAGACGAGTAAGTAGGTCAGTAATTTAAGTTTATTGAATATTATTAATATTATATATTACACCATAATTGAATTATGACTGCAAGGATTGTGGGGAATGAGTACCAGCCTTAGGCCTTCGACTCGATTAGAAAAGATTTTTTTAGAAAGAAGCATTTTCAACACCAAGCCCGGGGCAGGATGTGAACCTACGACCCTCTGTGTGTCAGTCTAGCATGCTTACCACCAGACCACAGAGGGCGGCTTTACTGAAAATCATTTCAGAGGTTGTCTATTGATTAAGTTTTAGTGTATATTTTCAACTTTGGAAGACGAAAATGCGTCTCTCCTTACTGACTCCAATCACCTAACGACTTCTTTGGCTTCTTTGGCTTCTTTGGTTTCCTCGGTTTCTTTGTGGTCTTCTTCTTTGTAGTCTTCTTCTTTGTGGTCTTCTTCTTGGTGGTCTTCTTCTTGGTGGTCTTCTTCTTGGTGGTTTTCTTGGTTGGGGCTTTTGTTGCCGGTGTTGGTTCTGCAGGACCGGTGGGCTCTGCAGGAGTAGTGGGAGCAGCTGTGTCAGTTCCGGTAGCAGGAGTGGTGGCCGGGGCAGTACCAGTACATGTGACTGAAGGCACCCCGACGTAAATTGCCAAAAGGGCAAGTAACACCAACAAATAAATTCTCATTCTAGTTTTCAAAGTGATTGATTATTTTCAACTGTGATCTTGTTATCGATCGGTGCCGTATTTATACAAATTGACTATTCGGATATGATGTTCAATATAATATCAATTCAATATCATTTCAATTCAATATCATATCGATTCAATGTCATAGCAATTCAGTATTACCAATGTCAACGATTGTTTACATATTCTGACCATGGTTTTACATTTCATTAACTGTTTGCGTACTTACAAGCAGACGGAAGCATACTAAAAACTAACTGAGCAAATAGACGGATGTCTGTTGGGTGTTTGGTTGTCTTTGGGGAGAGTTCATGCTGAAAATCAGGGTGGTATACGACATGTTTCTTCTAACAGGATCAGAATTCCTCTGAATTCAAGGCAATCCATGGCTACAAAATGGTCTCTTAAAATATGCCTTAATCAGATCAATCTCAGTTTCTTGTTTCTTTTGACATTTTTTTGAACACGTCTGTATCACAGTTTAAAATCCTTTAAATTCCTGTGCATGATGAATAAAGTTCCAAAAGATTCCAATGGATTCAAAGAGAATCTAAGGCTATACTGCACCCTTAAAATTTATCAGTCATTTCTTGAAACTTCATTGAGATACGTTTGCATGGATATTTGTCTTTTACTCTTTCTGAGATCTGTTTTTATCACTGAGATACAGTTCCATGAACAATGACAATAATTCAGTTCTTTAATCAAGTCACACTATGTTCATTCTCCTTCAGCGCTTATGCCGTTGAACAAGGAAATAACCTCAAGGTAAGATTTTCCATGAATAATTCAAATATAGACTAATCAAAAATACCGACATAATTTTCCGTTCCTACAAAGCCGATAATGTCATATTCACCATGGAGATTTGGCACACGGGAAGCTAAGAACTGCACATACCACCAATACAGTGGATACTTCTTATTGATCCTCACTAATAAATGTGACTCACTTCTGTTCCTAAAAGTCTTCCTCTACTACCAAACCTTAATAGATATCCGCGGAGTTCAGAAATATCTTCGCGGTCAGCTCTGGATCCCGAAATAAGCTCGCAAAAATCCTAACTATATAATAGATTGATAGATAGATAGATAGATAGATAAAAGTGGGGTAGGGCGGAGAGCCGCCGAAGGAGGAGGTCCCCAAGCACTTAGGCATTGATGCCCATTGTACTAGATAGATAGATAGATAGATATATTTACTGCGACCTGAATGATCTATTGTGATGCCACTATTTATTTGAAAGATGAGGATAGTCTCATCTATAAATATTCTGTCAGGTTAATTTCCGACAGGAATTCATATATTTTGGAGGAATCAGGATGAGAGATCTTGCTCATATCTAAGATATATTCTCCAAACCACCTGAGTCTTTTGTGTGCCACTGGTCCGCAGTCTGTGATCAGGTGCAGTGAGGTTTCGTCTCTTTCTGCACAGAATCCCCATTGTACTAAGCCTGGAAAAATATATAGTGGAATATAGAGGATTTTGGAAAGGAGGTTCCACATTTTCAAACTTCTTTGACTCTTTTATGAACCTCAGAAGTCTGTCGAGGGATTTGGAATGTACATTATCCATTCCCACAACATCTGACCCTAACATGCGCCTCCTCATTCTGGCAAAGGCAGAACAAGCACAGAGAAAATGCACTGCGCCGTCTTGTTCTTCCTCCAGGCAGGAGATGCAGTTCGGATTCTCGATGATTCCTATGGTCACCATATGATGACCCCATGGAGTATGCCCCGCGTCTATCGCAACCAATGATTAAAGATCTTTCCTTCTTAATGTCAGAAGGAAATTTGCAACTCTCCTGTTTGGGCTTTCTAGGAATCACTTGGTTGTTTTGCAGGCAACTAAACTGCACCATCGTTCCTTGTGAATATTATTCACATGGCTCCTGATCCAATCTATACCACCTAGCAAACTTATACCGATAAATGGCTCTGGTCCTATTGGAATACCCGCAGATCCACAGTTTGCCAAGGCATCGCTAATTCGTTCCTCTGAACACCACAGTGTCTCGGAACCCAAATAAGTTCCTTCAAATTCCACCTTGCTATGGAGTTAAGTCTGGACTTACATTCTTGGACAATTTTTGAAGTGATTAACTTGTTTTCTAGTGCCTTCACTGCATCCTGACTGTCACTACAGACTCTAATCTCCTTAACGCTCTATTTCTTCTCAATTACCCATTCCTCTGTCTTCAGAATAGCAAACACTTCCAATTGGAATTCCGTTGCCATACTTGCCATAGCCGAAAAGCATCTGAAATTTTCATTCAGATGCCAGCCAGCCACAGTTCCCTTTTCAGTTTTGGAGCCATCAGTGAAGAAAGTTTTCGCCGGGTCGCCCACCAGTAGTTCTGGATCTCTCCATTGCTCTCTTGTCGTCAAGTTGACTTTGTCTTTCTCCCAAAGAAAGTCTAGGTAAGAGTTTGCCATTCGGTGCCAGAAACAACGGGTATTGTTTCGACAGGCTCTTGAACATTACTCTGTGCCCAAAGTTCTTGTCGTCGTGCCAATTTCCGCATGAATGTACCCCATCGCCGCCTGTTGAATCATAAGATCCAATGGTGGCAAGTTCAACAAAGCATTCAGAGCATCACCAGATGTAGTACCCATGGCGCCCGTTGGTTTGTTGGTTTAAGTGGTGATGTACCCACATCCAATGAGCGCAATAGCGCCGTTTTGGTACCACTCTTTTGGTTTGATATAGAGGTGTCCTGTTAAAAATCTCAGTGGACTAAACCTTATAGCCAGTTTGAGAGGTTTATGAACGAAAGAAGACATGGCGCCCGTAATGCTCAAACATACACTTCCCTGTAGTCTGTTTAACCCCAAACAAGTGGACTTAACCCCAGTTCTGACCACCGCACCATACAAAATTATTGGCCTAGCCAAGATACCCCAACTGGTTGCAGACCCCAAGTCTCACCAAAGGCTCTTCGACACTGCCAAATATTAACTATTAACTATCAACTAACCAAATACTAACTATAACTATATAATACTAATGACACTTTCATCAGATCTAATGACCATTTCGAACTATCATCGTCACTCTCTTTATTCAATATCTTTCAATTGAAGATTACTTTTCCCAGCAAGTATCAGGTATATCATATGTCAACTAAAAAATGTCCACATCTCGAGTCATGCCAGTGTTCATTCGAGACTTCTGTTCTAACTCGAAGGTAGGTAATTCCTCGGAGTCATGTAATTGACAGTCGTCTTTCCACTGCATTCTAATCTAATTATTTTGGTACCTAGTGCTTCGCAAACTTTTCCTCCCATTTTTGGGATTTTTATTAGGAATACTTTCAGGAGTCACTTTTGGTCAATTCAGATATGAGAATCTTTCTAATCAAGGATTTCACTGCTTACTTACAAAGAATTCAATAAAGTGTTCATACTATTGAAATATCGGTTTTGATAAAAATCACTTCCGACTGGCAAACTATCTTTGCAATTCAGAAATGTCTGGATCCTCATTTCAATTATTAGCAGTAAAATCTGTTCTAAATTTTTTGAATTTAAAAACAGGATCTGAGATGTTCGTATGTATCCCTGGAATTAACACGCTATTAAGACTGACTCCACCCCGTCGAGCAAGCTCACTGGCATAGCTGTTCCATCGTGAGTTTAGGGGGTTGTTTGGGCCAATAGGTGTGGTAACCCCTTCCAAAGGAAGTATTCCATCTCCCCGCCAGGCTATCAGCGACCCAATTCCAGCAGAGGCATGACCGAACTGAAAGTGAGCCGTTGGTCTTCAAAGGACTGCCGTACTTCCCCGAAGGACTGACCAATTCGTTGGTGTCTAGGAGATCCGGCGGTCTCAACGAGACATTCGATATACTCCAATAGGACTACTAACTACCCTTAACGACTGAGCTGGAATCGTAGAAAACTACTTTCGACCTGTGCGTTGGAGGCAGTTCTTAGTTTATGTACTGGACCATTTCACCGTCTTTCATGTGCCATGTTCAAGCCCACAGAAGAAGAACGTTTCGCAGGGTATCACATCCAATTAGTAGCAGTAAAATCTGTTCTAATTTCTTGAACTTAAAAACAGGATCTGACATATTCGTATGTATCCCTGAAATTAACACCTTTCGCAGGGTACCACATGCAGTAGTCAACATTTGCCTCTGTAACGTAGTCTCCTACTAGGTATGGACTAGAAGGCGTGTATTATCAGAAAGGTGGCATGGCTTTAGGCACCTCAGCAACAAAGGATATACGAGTGTTTAAAAGAAAGACGAGTAAGTAGGTCAGTAATTTAAGTTTATTGAATATTATTATTATTATATATTACACCATAATTGAATTATGACTGGGATTGTGGGGAATGAGTACCAGCCTTAGGCCTTCGACTCGATTAGAAAAGATTTTTTTAGAAAGAAGCATTTTCAACACCAAGCCCGGGGCAGGATGTGAACCTACGACCCTCTGTGTGTCAGTCTAGCATGCTTACCACCAGACCACAGAGGGCGGCTTTACTGAAAATCATTTCAGAGGTTGTCTATTGATTAAGTTTTATTGTATATTTTCAACTTTGGAAGACGAAAATGCGTCTCTCCTTACTGACTCCAGTCACCTAACGACTTCTTTGGCTTCTTTGGCTTCTTTGGTTTCCTCGGTTTCTTTGTGGTCTTCTTCTTTGTAGTCTTCTTCTTTGTGGTCTTCTTCTTGGTGGTCTTCTTCTTGGTGGTCTTCTTCTTGGTGGTTTTCTTGGTTGGGGCTTTTGTTGCCGGTGTTGGTTCTGCAGGACCGGTGGGCTCTGCAGGAGTAGTGGGAGCAGCTGTGTCAGTTCCGGTAGCAGGAGTGGTGGCCGGGGCAGTACCAGTACATGTGACTGAAGGCACCCCGACGTAAATTGCCAAAAGGGCAAGTAACACCAACAAATAAATTCTCATTCTAGTTTTCAAAGTGATTGATTATTTTCAACTGTGATCTTGTTATCGATCGGTGCCGTATTTATACAAATTGACTATTCGGATATGATGTTCAATATAATATCAATTCAATATCATTTCAATTCAATATCATATCGATTCAATGTCATAGCAATTCAGTATTACCAATGTCAACGATTGTTTACATATTCTGACCATGGTTTTACATTTCATTAACTGTTTGCGTACTTACAAGCAGACGGAAGCATACTAAAAACTAACTGAGCAAAGAGGCGGATGTCTGTTCGGAAACATTGGCAGATTATCTTGAACAATATTATTCGGTGGTTGTCTAGTAAACAAAAGACTTACGATATAGAATTTAAGAAGTGTGGTGTGGGTTTTGGTACATTACACAATAGAACACGGACGCTGGCAACAGGTTCGTTCACATTTCCATTCCGTAGTTAATATTCGTCATAATGACTAATTAAAAATAAATATGTTTCGTTAAGTTGGTAAACATTCTAACAAAAGTAGTCTACGCCTTACAATACAAGTGAGACTAAGTAAAGAGAACCTTGTTTTGTATTTATCATTTAATTCTAAATACGCAGTATCGAGTTTGTCAACAGAGTTTTGGGCACAAAGCGAACCTCACAAAGAGAGACAATAGTGGCACGTGAAGAAGCTTTCGACTGCGAAACAATGTGAATTTATGTACGCCGCCAAGCCTAGTTTTGTTGGGTGGTATTGCATCCTTGCACATAGGGATGCGAGAAGAAGTTGTCAGCTCATTTAGGATTGCACTCATTTATCACATATCCTTTTATACTGTTCTTTTAGTTGTCCACACGCTCTTCTGTGAAGAAGGGCATAATAAACCCTATTTTTCTATATTGAGGTCTTCTTTTTACAAAAAAGTGGATAAGGATGATTTTTATATATAGAAAATAGAATCACTCATCTTGCAGATGGATCAATAAGTCGTTCAGAATTTCATCGCCATATATCCTTGAATTCATAAGATTGGGAACATACATAATGCTACAACTATTACTCTGTGAGTGAGAGATGGCGTAATGTTTCCATTTGTATGGGAAGTGCCTCTCCTTCATCAAATGTCCAAACCTAATAATGAATAATCCAAATAAAGTATGAATATGACCAGATAAAGTAGTTACGCATAGAAGAAAACCAAGTCGGTTCAGCGATTCTGGCTGGAAGGTGTTAAAGGATGTACTTCGTTTTATAGAGAACGGAAGATAGAGAAGAGGAGTAAATGAGTAGGATAACAACTAAAGACAGACACAAGTTTCAAGTTAGTGATTTCACCAGAGTACTGACGACTCACTGAAGTAGTCTGGGAGGACTGAGGATGAAGCACTCTGTGAGGACTGAGGATGAAGCAGTTTGGGAGAACTGACGATGAAGCAGTCTGGGAGGAGGGAGGATATTACTTATAATGTATAAGTAGATACCTCATTCAGTGATGTACTTTATAATCAGCCAAATCATATGCAGTCGATCAGGAATAAATTAACCTGGAAATCAGGAAATTAACATGACACAAGATGTATAGATGAGACTATCCTAATATTTTAAATAAATAGGAGCATCAGAATAGATATTTCAGATCGCGGTGTAGGTAGATAGGTAGGTTGGGCAGCCACATCACCAATAAACCAGTGATGCCACTTAGACCACCAGTTGGGTCCGTTGTGAGCCGCGGATGTGAGGCATGGCTATGCTTCCCCCTCCAGATTGAACCACCCTGAGCCTTTTACAAAGCGAAGAAGGTAACACCCTTAGATAAATCTAAATCTAGTCAGGCATATAAAACATATGACGGCATACAGGTCACTGAAACAAGCACTGAAAGCAAAGGTTAAGAATGTTAATCCTGCGGAAACAACGCGAAAGTTGCGAAATTGCTAAACAGAAGTAATATAAAGATGATCGTATCGTATCTAGGATTTTTCGAATTGGCGAGCAGAGTCTTTGGCGGTAATTTCTGCAGACCAAGGCTATTGATGAATTTGTTGATAATATGATAATATACATATACATACACATGATAATATACATATACATATAACAAACAGATAAGTATGCCTCCGGATCCGCCCGGATACCAGTCTAATCTTCCAGAGTTATTTTTGAATGAGACAATTCCATATTGTCTTTCACAATATTATTATATTATTTGATCTTCGTTGTAGGCAATCAACTTGTGTTCCAACCATGTTCAATATCAACTTTAATTTAAAGATAGGGGGTTGCTAAATATATATATTATGAAGGTAAACTCTCTAATGTTGTAAATAGCAACCAGAGAGTGCAATGAGCATCAGTGCCAGAGTGCTTGGATACCTCCTTCTTCGGCGGCTCTCCGGCCTACCCCACTTCTATCCAGCAACCGGACATGGAGAAATAATCAGGGCATTGGCTTGGGGTAGAGCGGGCACTTGCAAGTATTGAAACTAATCTTAACGAACTGAATCAGAGGTTTATCAACCTCCCGATCGAACCAGTGCCTGCGAATACTTATTTAGATTATTGTAGTCTTGTGTCTTCTGAGTGTGTGTTTGGTTTTGCTGGTGTAGAGGAGTCGGATGTGTTGAAGTGTTTTCTGTGTGTAAAATTGAATGCTTGTGGTGCTGATGAGATTCATTCAGTTTTTGTTAAGACACTTATTCCTGGGCTGCTTCCGGTTATTAGCCATATTTTCAATACAGAGATTATTATTATTATTATTATTGACAGGCTAAAAGAACACCGCGACCTAAAAGATCTATTGTGCAGCCTCGTACCCAACTAAAACAGTCCTAGACTGTTTATAAATCTCGTAACTGCTGTGGGCTTAATTTTAACTAGGTGATTTGGAGATATGAACCCACTGCCTAGGTACTTATGTCTGCGTCTTGCCACCGCTGGGCAAGTGCACAGAATGTGTTCTGCCGTTTCCTGCTTCTCTTGACAGAGTCGACAAGAATCGTCTTCTACCACGCCTATTTTCTTTAGGTGGTAATTTAGTTTACAGTGTCCTGTTAAAAGTTCAGTGTATAGTTTGATGTCATTTCTGCTGAGGTTTAAAGAAGCATCTACCCTTATGTGTTCAGGATCAATGAGTAGTCTCGACTGCCGCATGCCTTTTTGGGCTCTCCAGTAGTTTAGCAGACTTCGTTTTTCCTGTTCGCACAACAAGTTATTTGTGAAGCTACTGTTTACCCCACAGAAGGGTTCTGGGCCTATAAAGGCAGTGTCTGCACCCTTTTTTGCTAAAGAATCTGCCATTTCGTTGCCCTCATGTCCCTCGTGTCCCGGTACCCACATTAACGTAACAGAGTTTCTCGCTGCTAGGGTATTGAGAAGTTTACAGCATTCCCAGACCAGCTTTGATTGGAATGAGAAGTTTATTAATGATTTTAGAGCTGCCTGGCTATCTGAGAGTATGCATATTTTGGTGTTGCGTGTACCCCTGCGTAGACATTCTCTAGCACATAACTCTAAAGCGTGGACCTCCGCCTGAAAAATGGAAGCTGTTTTTCCCATTGCAATTGCTTTTTGGAAATTTGGCCCTACAATTCCAGCTCCTGCACTGCCATCTTCCATTTTGGACCCATCTGTATACCACAACTGAGAGTCCTGTTTTATTGTTATTTCCTTGTTTCTCCAAGCTGAACGGTCACTGATGACCACTTTGAATTGCTTTGAGAAGTCTAATTTTCTGTCCATTTTGTCGAAGACCATGAGGCACGGAGAATTCCAGACAGTGTGCAGAATCTTTGCGTGCCCCGAAAGGTTGCCTTCTTTAAGATGGGCTAGATTAGGTAGCCTTAGGGCCGCGCTGGCCGCCATCCTTTTAACTACAAGGTGTAGAGGAGTCAGTCCAGTGATCACTCCCAAAGCTAGTGTGGGGCACGTTCTCATTGCTCCCGTCACACTCAAACAGGCTATACGGTGAATCTTGTTAAGAGTCCTCTGAGCTCCTGTTTGGTTGGCTTTTGGCCACCATACCAACGACGCATAAGTAATCATTGGTACTATTATTGTTTTATATGACCACGCCATCATTTTTGGCCGTAGTCCCCATGTTTTACCGTACAACCTCTGGCAAGCATAGGTTGCTCTTAAGGCTTTACTAGTTATGTATGATAAGTGGTTTTTCCAAGTTAGAGTTTTGTCCAGGATTACTCCCAGATATTTCATTTCATTGGACATTGTTAAGTTTGTGGTCCCTAAACTTAAGGTCCCCAGATTCAGTTTCCTTCTTTTGGTGAAGGGTACCACGTTTGTTTTATTCGGATTTATCGATAGTCCTTTCTCCTGACACCAGTTTTGAGTGATATCAAGAGCTAGTTGCATGCGATCTGTTATGGTAGAGTCAAACTTGCCTCTGACCATAATTACCAAATCATCCGCAAAGCCCTGAACTTCGTATCCGAGGTCATTGAGAGTTTGTAAGAGCTCGTCGATAACCAATAACCATAGGAGTGGCGATAGGACGCCCCCCTGGGGACATCCTTTGGTTGACCTGACAATTTGCTTTGCTGTCCCTGTTTCAAAGATTGTCGTTCTGTTTTTCAGCATATTGAGAACCCATGTTATGATCAGTCTTTGTATACCTTTCCTGTTCATCCCCTCCTCAATTGATCTGAAAGTAGCATTGTCAAAAGCCCCCGTAATGTCAACCGATGTACAGAGAGCTATTTCTTTACCCTCAAACGCCTTTTCAATTTTGCTTGTTAAGCTATGTATGGCTGTCTCAGTCGATTTGCCTGATTGGTAAGCGTATTGTTCAATATGAAGAGGAGAATCTTTAAGATAAGTTTCCCTGATATATTGGTCCAGAATTTTTTCCATAACTTTTAGCAGGAATGACGTCAGGCTAATGGGCCGATAGGCTTTTGGCGTGTGGTCCGCCTTTTTGCCTGCTTTCGGTATGAAAGCCACCCTAGCCTTCGTCCAAGGTTTAGGCACTATGCCTAGCTCCAGGCTTATCCTGAAAATGTTTGTTAGCACAGGTGCTAATACATCAACACCTTGCCGAAGTAGGCACGGTTGTATATTATCGACACCTGGCGATTTGAATGGTCTAAAAGTGGAGATAGCCCATTTGGTTTTATTGACGGTGAAGATTCTGCGAGCCAGTGAGAGTTCCCTCCGTGTAGGCATCAAGAAACGAGTATTCTCGATGATTTCACTATCCTCTCCGCTAGTGGCACAGCCTGGAAAGTGAGTGTCCAACAAAAGCTGTCCCGTCTCTTCCAGGCTCTCCGTAAAATTTCCGTCAGGCTTCTTGAGTGTAGAAAGCCCGTTTGAGTGATCTTTATTGAGTGACTTCTGGAGTCGGGTAGCTGCTGGGAGGGTTTCAATCTCCTCACAGTACTTTTTCCATGAGTCTCTCTTAGATCTTCTCAACTCATTATTATAGGCCGTTAAGGCACTTCTATAAGATGCCCAGTCACCATTAGACTTGGCCCTATTAAAGAGTTGACGGGCTTTTTTGCGCAAAACATTTAGCTCCCCGCTCCACCAGGGTACGTTCCTAGAACGTTTCTTCACAACTAAATTGCAGCTACTTTCAAAAGCCTCGATTATTATATTATTTAATTTGTTAACTTCAAGATCTAGTTCCTGAGAGTTACTTATTTTTTCACTAAGGCACGCAATATTTTGCTCTAAGTAAAAGTTATATATCGACCAGTTGGTCTTCCTAACATTTCTCATTTCGAAGGTGCCTCCAATCTCCCCCCCCAGATCAAAGCAAATGTACCTATGGTCCGACAAGGAGACCTCATTAAGCACCCTCCAATTAGAAATGTTATTTGATATGAATGCGCTAGTTAGGGTGAGATCTAACACCTCCCCCCTTATCGCATTCATAAAGGTAGGCTCGTCACCCCTATTTACCACCACCAGATTATTTGTTGTAATAAAATCAAGAAGTGA
The DNA here is from genome assembly GCA_920105625.2 of Clusia tigrina. Lineage (NCBI taxonomy): Eukaryota > Metazoa > Arthropoda > Insecta > Diptera > Clusiidae > Clusia > Clusia tigrina. The sequence goes on from OV050033.1 coordinate 178,428,228, forward strand.
CTCACCTCGCCCGTTCGTGTCCGTGCTTCCCCATACCGTGTGGTGCGCGTTTGCGTCGCAGCACACCACCCACTGTAGACTGCGAGTGCGACAGTACTCCGTAAGCTGCTGGAGCTCGCGCGATACCGCGTCCTCTGTGTCGCCAGGTAAGTACATGGAGGCCAGGACTACCGTTCTCCTCCCTTTGGCACTAGGCACTTCTGCCTGTACTGCCACCAGATCGCGTTGTAGAAGCTCTGAAATTGGGAGGAATTTAATATTTTTGTTGATCATGATCGCTGCCCTCGGTCGGTCAACATTATTATCATAGATCAACTTACATGTTTTTGTCTGCAGACCATTTATGCGCCCATTTGTGGCCCATGGTTCTTGAATGGCTACGAAGTCCAGACTCTGGTGTTCCACCAAGGCACTGAGCCTGTAAGAGGCTGCTATAGCCCTGTGGAGATTTATTTGGAGACAGTGAAGCTGCTTCCAAGAGTTTTGCGTTCGTGATGGGGCCTGGGACATTATTTCCCAGACCGATCCTTGCGGATCTTACCACCCTTTGTGCTCCGCAAAGTTTCCGCAGCCTCCGGGTCTTTTCTCTCCCATTTCCTGAGCCTACCAGAGAGAGCAGATGGTCCTGGACGTTGGACACGTGTGTTGCCTCTCTCCGCTCTCGGTACTGGCTTTGTGAAAATGGGCCCCGTTTTCGGCTTCTGGCTACTCTGCTTTGCCCGCGCTGCAACAGATGTTGTTGGTTGCTCTTCAACACCAACAGCAGATTTTGCCCTGTTCCCCTTCAGTCTAGGTCGGAGCTGGGCACTGCCAAAGCCATAGTAGACTTTGTTACCCAGTGTGTCAACCCTTTCAGACGAGATGGGGTCCAGAGCAATTGCCAGCTCGACCTGGTCACCTTTTTGTAGGCGATGGAGCACCCGCCACTCGCTGACACTAATGCCCGAATTCTGCGACTCCACTTGCCCCAGAATTCGGTCATTTTGCCAAGATACCGAGCCGGGAAAGTAGCCAACGAAGATCTTGGCCTTTGGCACTTTTGCCTCGTCCACCACCTTCAACTCAGCCCCCTCCCATGGCTTCATGGCTGGTATCCATTCTTCAGCCCAGGCTACGGTTTCGTCGTCCAGACAGTTGATCGTCAACCATCCAGGCTTGAAACTACAGCCTGCAAAGTGTGGCTTCACTGGGCCCCCACGAGTCTCGAACATCTTGTCGAGAATGCACCGTTGTACCTTCCCAATTTCTTCAGTGGACCATATGCCCTCCGGGAAATTGCTAGGTATAACCCCTATCTTTTTGGAGCAGACTGTCTCCGCTAGAGTAGGCTTTGAGCAGGGGACCCCCAAGGAGGCGCCCTGCACGCCATGTCTTTCAGAGACACTCGCCACCCTCTTACTGGGACCAGGTTCGCCCCCAAGTAAGGTCTCCGCCTCCTTCATCTCACCACACACCGGCGGGTCCGCTGGGGCACTATTGACATTTTATCAATGTTTTTGTTGCCCTCTTGTGCAAACCGCTTTGTCGGCCTGGAGTTCGATGTCGGCGTGGAGCCATCTGAACGGGATCTTTTAGGGGTCCATCGCGCAGACACGTTCGCTGGATTTGCCGCCAAGGACCGAGCTGTTTCCAGCGATATGCCCCTGGCAAGCAAAGCCTTAAAACGTTTACGTCCAGCTCCGGACAGCTTCACCCTAAGTTTTGGAATCTTCTCTGGAGCAGGTTCAAGAAGATTTCTCTCCTGTTCCGAGGAGATAGACACCCCAGCCGATTCCTGGCTAAGTGGGATGTCCATCTCCTCCGGCCTGTCGGTTAAGGGACCGGGTGCCCCCCCCAACAGGTCGTGCTCCATGCTTTCATTGTCGATGGGACCAGATGCCCCCTCGGCCAATGATGGCTGTTGGCTCATTGTAGCCACAATATGCACATTTGAAGGTGTGCAGTCCATTTTTTTTTTTTCATATAGGCTTAAGTTTTCCATATATTTTTCTTTAGTTTTCTTTTGCGTTTTGGTCACCCACGGGCGCCCCCGTGGTAAGGCTAATTAAAACCGTAGGTTCGCCGGACCTCGTACGGAGTTCGCTATTAAGCTTGACTCTACCCCGTCAAGCAAGCTCACTGGCATAGCTGTTCCACCGTGAATTTAGGGTGTTTTTTTTTTATGGGCCAATATGTCTGGTGAACCCTGCCCCAGGGAGTTTTCTCTCTCCCCCGCCCGGCAATCGGCGACCCAAGTCCAGCAGAGACATAACCGTACTGAAAGTGGGCCATTGGTCTGTAAAGTAATTGCCGCACTTCCCCGAAGGGCTGACCAATTGTTAGTGTCTAGGCGATCCGGCGGTCTCAGTGAGACGTTCGATATTGGCCAGTACGACTACTAACTAGCCTTAACGACTGAGCAGGAATCGTAGAAAACTACTTTCAACCTGTGCGTTGAAGGTAGTTCTTAGTTTGCGTAACTGGACCATGTCACCGTCTTTCATGTGCCATGTTCCAGCACACAGTAAGCCCCTACACCGCAACAAGGTGACTACCCAGCGTAGGGGAATACAGAGATAATGACATCATCATTTCCAAAATGTTGGAAGGTAGCAAAAAACTCTACCCACACCAAAGTCAAACAATGACTACCGATCTATTGCTAGTTTACCATATTTATCTAAAGTGTTTATGTGGCTAAACAGATGAAGAAGTTTTTATCGGGAATTGGAGTTATCACTAAGAGACAATCCATTTTGGCACCAAGGCGAAGCTGCATAACGGTCCTAATTGATGTAGGGAAAGATATTCGCGTGGCACTTGACTCTAATAGGATGTGTTTCTTGAGTCTCTTGGACCATTCCAAAGCATTTGACTGTGTTGACCATGATATTTTGTGTGCAAAACTATTGAAAATGTGTAACTTCTCTCCCGCTGAGGTAAAGTTACTAAAATCTTACCAAACAGATACAACGCGGGCGGTTTACCAACCGTGCAGCAGTACTGTTCCGGCATCTAATTTTCTCTATGTGGCTCGAGGTGTGCCACAGGGCTCCATTTTGGATCCACTTCTCTTTTCTTGTATACGAGTATAAAAGACCTGCAGACTGTCTTACATCATTGTAAAAAATGTTCAAATGTTTGATGATGACGTTCAAATTTACATCATTTGTACGCCGAACGAAGTTGTCGACTGGGTCACTCAAATTAATAAAGTCCTGAATAATATGTATGGGCAGGGGGGAATGGCATGTGTGTTAATCCTGCTAAGCCCAAGTGTTTGGTGGTCTACAAGAAACACTTCGTAACCACGGGCTGCCTAGAATATTCATGCATTCATCAGCAATTAATTTTGAAAACGTGAATAAAAATTTGGGAGTTATGTTTGCTGACACTCTAGCGTAGCCGTTGGATTTTGATGCGCTCGACTATGTCAATATCGCTCGTACAACTCATCGTTCCATCTAATCCGATACTAGCCGCGCACGCATATACATAGGTCCAAAGATTTAACGCCTGCTCGTCAAGGTTTGTCGTGGTCCAGCTCTCTGCTCCATATAGCAACACGGGAATGATGAGGGACATATAACAGCGTTAGCTTTGTTAGTCGAGAAAGGTCTTTACTCTTTAGCGGTCTACTAAGCCCAAAATAGCACCTGCTAGCTAGAGTAATTCTCCGTTTGATTTCCAAACAGATGGTGTTGGTGGTATTGATATTGGTTCCTTCGGTAGACAAAATCTTTTATAACTTCACGATATTAAGGAAGCTATACCACATATTCTCCTTCGAACAGAGTTTCGGGAAAAATTGTTTTTAGTTTGAAAAGTGAGGTACATTTTAGAACTCATTGTGAGTATTCCTTTGTATAATTAGAATTTAATCATCTGATTAGGATACAGTACGAGATTGATGATGATACTTTGTCTATTTCAAGTGCCAGCAAAGTAGCTTTTTGGTTGCAGAACCAATCTAGTGTTGCCAACACCGATATCTTCCTTTTCTACAGGAGTTGGAGGTGCTCAGCTATCTAAGATACGGAAGGAAGTTCTTTGTTATTTCCGCATAATTATCTATCATATTATTTTGTAGCTTAGGAGCCAAAGTTTGCACTACTTGGGATGTTAGTGGCAAATACCTCGAGCTTGATTCTAGCGAAAGCGGGGCATATGTACAAAAAGTGGTCAACCGTCTCATCTTCATCTTCTGTCTTTCAGGCGGAATTGTATGCCATTCGAAGGACGGTGGACTACGTGGTGGAACACAGGCCTGGCAAAGTGCACTGTCGGCAATGCCTATCTTTTGCATATACTTAGGCCATGCCTATCTTTTGCATATAATTAGCCCATGCAAAAAGACTCAGTCCTACCAGTAGTCTGCAGTCTCTCATACCAAGTAACAGAAGAATTCTTGACGTTCTATGTGAAATAACAGGCAGCATAGCCTTTGCCCATCTACTGCCCCTTATAACAACATTCGCGATTCTGTGTACAGGCAACCCAATCACTAATAGTGGCCTTAATGGCAGCAAAAGGTATGGGAAGAACAGGTTTCGGGAGAGCGAATCTTGGTTCCCTGAAACCGGAAGCTCATTTCTTAACACATCTTGTTACTCTAAGTGTCGATAGGTGATTATATTAGGTGGATTATCACTGTAGAACACAATCATCACAGGAGATAATTTAGGAATACATAATAATAAACTTGAAGCATCTCGGTAAACTGCAGTTTATAATACTCCAAAACTGGTGAAAATAGTAATAGTATTTTAAAAGAGTTCATAGTTTCAATTTGGCAAACTGTTTCCGTTCTATGTATGGAAATGTGGACTATCCTAGTCGATATATTTTGTGGGTAAATAATCCCTCAACTACTCTTTGAACTTCTTTTTTTAGTTCTAGCAACTAGTTCTCATGACAAAGTATATTTTGCAACCCATTTGTACGGAACACCAATTCTTTGAATGAACGGATGATTGTTGGTAGTTATTCATCCCTTCATCAGAATATATTTGTTTGGATTCCTATTGGATCTCCACTCACTGACAACACAATTGTACCTTGATTATATTTACGTATATCCATTATCTGGATAATCATTTGATCACGTCTGCTGCATATGCAGTCTTGCAGAAGTCTTCAAATAAGTATCTGACGATAGGTTTAGCTCCAAGCCATAAACCTCAATTACACCGAGAATGAAATGGAGCGAAAGTTTTTAGAAATATTTCATGAGCATTCTTATAATGAGAGAAGGTCTGAATCCAGCAAATTTTTGACGGAACACAACTGATGGGTATTAAGTGAAATTCACAGAACAACCTGCAGCATTGTTGAATCTCCCTTGTTTTATATCTCTCTTCTTGAATTCTTGAATAATTTGAATAATTCTATTTTGAATTATACAAACCAGATGAGAGACTTCATCTTTATTTATATACCAAGGTAAATGATATTCCAAGAATGAATTCAGATATTAATAATATTAAAAAAATCGAAGTCCGATAGTTTCGGAAATATTTCATAATCCTTTTTTTTATACTATGTTTAGTGGTATAATTAATTATACAAACAACTTAACGTTAAGTTTAAAGCTAAGGCACTAATACAGAAAAACTACGATGAAAATAAATTTTGTATTTGTTTTGTGATAATCTCTGGTACACGTTCCGATCTATTTCACGTATTAATGTTCAGCAGTAGTCACCGCGAATACTTTCACCCCAATATCCTTGATACCGATCCTGATTTACCTTCAAATTCTGATGGAATTGTTCGCCGAGCTCATCGCTTACGTCTTCCAAATCTTCTGGAAAGTATTCGAGATCTAAACATAAAAAGTTAACTTTGTGTAACATATTAGAGCACATTTTTTTGGTGGGCCGTCAAAAGTTCAGCAATTATATATAAGAAATATATCAAAAATGGTAGGAACTACATTTTTTATGGTTGAGAAGTTATAGTCGAACTTTCTGAGAAAAGCCTTGTGAACTATCGTAATTACTACATGTGATATTTTTACCAGTTTTGAAGGTAATATCGGACATAATTTTCCTTAGTAGCTGTCAGGTATGTCATTAACGCCAACTATGAACATGTCCAGGGTTCCACCAAGATCTCAAGTCATGCAAGTGTCCATTCGATACTTCTGTTCTAACTCGAGGTAGATGACCCCTCGGTGTGAAGTAATTGATCGTCCTTCTTCCACTGCATTCTAAACTCATTGTTTTAGTACCCTCTGCATCGCCAAGTTTTTCTTATAATTTTAGCAGTTTAAAATCATTTTGAGTCAGTTCAGATCAATGACTATTTAAGAGGCATATTTCTCCAGAAATTGACACTCAGCTAGCATTCTCTCGGGATTATTTTTACCGGTCAAATATAGGACATCGGTTAATATAAACATAACAACTGCCCACACAGCGCTCTCCAGTGGCCAGTGCTATTTTTAATCCACCCACACTGGGCAAACCCAACTGTAATATCCTGTTTCCCTGAACAATTATTTGTGCTAACATAAAAAGAAAATAACTTTACACCACATCCAATCGTACCCATTGCCTCTGTAACATAGTCTCTAGAACACGTGTACTATTGCAGAGGAGCCTCGGCAAGAAAGGATATACGTGTATTTAAAAGAAAGACGAGTAGGTGGGTCAGTATTTTAAGTTTATTGAAAATTATTGTTATATATTAAATATTATTATATATATTAAAATTATTATTATATAGATTTAAATTTGTAGCACACAATAAAACACCACTTGCCTGGTTGAGTTATACTTTATTAATCATGCTTACAACGCCAACGCTGTTGCTAGCACGCCATGTAGCGGCTTAATGTGCAGACTCGCTTAATGTGCAGAATCGCTTAATGTGCACATTCAGCGACTGCTTATATCTTATTTGAATATATACAGGGTTTGAATAACTTACAGACTAATTATGAAAATATATACAAGATGTGAATAATAACTTACAGACTAATTATGAAAATATATACAAGATGTGAATAATAACTTACAGACTAATTATATAAATATTACTACAATTCGGCCATCCTGACCAGGAGATCACCTGATCTCCAGATGAATATAAAACAACTTTAACCGTTTGATCCTGATCTCCCTTTGAACCATGGACGAATATTTGCAACGGCCCACACTCCTTTATATGGCGTTCGTGATTGTTGGAATCCGTCAACATCTGCGATAAGATATCGATCATGTCTCAAAACTTTTGTAATTTTATACGGCCCTCGAAATTTAGGAATTAATTTTTTAGAAACTCCAGCGTGTGAATCGAAATTTTTGACCATTACATAGTCTCCCTCAAAATATTTTTTTGGTAGTTGCCGTTTTTTGTCTACATATTGTTTATTATAAGCTTGTGCTCGTTTTTGATGTAACGCAGCTTTCTCACGCAATTCCCCATGACTTAACTGTTCTTTACCTTGTTCGACTTCATTTAAACATTCACCTAACATATCTATCACTTTTCCTCTCTGTTTAATGCCAAAAAGCATTTTACTTGGATGTTCTTTTATTGTTCGATGCATTGAATTATTAAGTGTATACTCAACTGTTTCTAAGACAGTATCCCAATGAAGTCCCTTTTCAGGATCGGTCAATTTTGCTATCATTGGTCCCAAACTCCTATTCACTCTTTCGACTTGACCGTTTGCCTGTGGGGAAGCGGTTGCTACTTTTATGTGTTGTACATTATGTCTTCCTAAAAATTCCCTGAACTCATCGGACGTAAAACTACTTCCTCTATCTGAAATTATAATTTTTGGGCGACTATATGCTCTAAAATAATCACTAAGTGCTTCTATTACTTCCTTTGTATTCGTAGTTTTAGTAGGATACAGCCTAACGAACTTTGTACAAGCATCAATCACAACTAAAATGTGTTTTTTAGATCGAGAATTGTCAACTGGCCCATAGTGGTCTACATGCACCACCTCAAAAGCTAAATTTCCCTTAGGTATATTGTGGAGGAACCCTTCTTCTCGGCCGTGTTTAGTTGAATAAACAATGCATTTTAAACAATTTTGTATGTGTTTAGCTACTTTATCTCTTATTTTAGGGAACCAATAGATTTTTGAAATAAGCTCGCTGGTTTTATCTATGCCTATATGACCCATTTCATCGTGATACTTATAAACGACATGATTTTCCATATCTTCTGGGACACAAAACAAAACTGTACCGTCACTATTTTTTTTATAAATAACTCCATTTCGCATCTCATATTGACAATGTTCAGAATTTTGCAAATGTTCACGCAATTCAATCAATTTTTTATCTTTACCTTGACAGATGATAAGGTTTTCCTCAAAAGTGTTAGGTTCTAAAACCAACACATTATTACACCGACTTAACGCATCTACATGTTGCATGCGAGCACCGGCACGATGCTCTAACACATAATCGAAATTTTGTAATTCTAAAGCCCATCTGGCTATTCTAGGGTTAAGTTCCTTTTTATTAAGGGTCATTGTTAAAGAATTGCAGTCCGTTACAATTTTAAACTGTTTACCCTGAAGATACACACGAAAACGTTGTAAAGCGTTTATTATAGCCAATGTTTCAAGCTCAAAACTATGATACTTGGCTTCGGTTTCAGTTGTTCTTTTCGAAAAATAAAATACTGGATGCAACCTACCATCTTCCTTTTTTTGCATGAGAACGGCTCCGTAGCCCATGGAACTAGCATCACAGTGTAATTCTGTAACAGCTTTCGGATCATACAGTGCGAGGATCGGTGATTCTATCAATTTTTTCTTAAGAATCTCAAAAGTCTCTAGTTCTTTCTGTCCAAAATTGAATTTATTATCTTTTTTTGTTAAGTCATATAATGGTTTAGCTAATACAGAAAAATTCTTGATAAACCTCCTAAAATAAGAACACAATCCAAGAAAACTTTGTACCGTGTGAAGTTTTTGTGGTACTGGAAAGTTTTTTACTGCCTCAATACCCTTTTCATCAGCTTTTATTCCTTCTCCCGTTATCGTGTAACCTAAATACTTCACACTTGATTGCAGAAATTCACATTTATCTAGTCTCAGTTCTAGTTTATTATCAACTAATCGCTTAAAAACTTCAGTTAATATTTCTAAATGTTCGGATAAATTTTCGGTTGCTATCATTATATCATCTAGATATACAATCAATTTGTCCTCACGTATCATATCAGCAAAAATTTTACTAACGAATCTCTGAAATGTCGAAGGGGCATTTTTTAGCCCAAACGGCATTCTTAAAAACTCGAACTGTCCTAATGGGGTAATGAAAGAAGTAAATTTTACTGAATCAGTTTGCATGTACACGTGAAAAAATCCATTCTTTAAATCTAATTTTGTGAATAATTTCTTCTTTGCCAGCCTGTCTAACAAATCGTCGATAAGAGGGATCGGATAGTTATCTTTAAATGTCACCTTATTTAATGTGCGATAGTCAATACACATTCGTAAATCACCAGTTTTTTTTCGAACTAATACAATTGGTGAAACAAATTCTGACTCGCTAGTTTTTATATAACCTTTATTCAAATATTCATCTAATAATTTCTGCAGCTCTGCCTTTTCTGTATATGAGAGTCGCCTAGGAGGACAATTAAAGGGCTTTGCATTTTCTAGCACTAATTTCATTTCGCACTTCACCAATGGTTCATTAGGACGATCAGGTTTTAAATAATACAAATTAAAAATTTCTTCAAACTGCTTTTTCGCTGAATAGCTTACATTGTCACCAATACTTAAATTTATTTCATTTTCAACAAAATTATCAACTAACAAAAGTGACTCATCAAACATTTCTTTATTTTCTGTTAATTTCTGCCTATCTATTTTTGTATTCTTCTCAATTTTATCTTCTACTTTAAAGTCACTTTTTTCCAATTCATTTTGTTTTTCAATTTCTTCTTTTTCTATTTCATAACATTTTTCGATTTCTTTTTGACTATCAATTTTAAAATTACCATCACATTTTATTTTTTCTTTACATTTCGCAAATAAATTATCAATTTCTATTTTAGAAATAAAATTAGAATTACTAGCCCGTTCGATTTTATAACATTCTTCGATTTTTTTTTTATTTTGAATTTTAAAAACAGTATCGCATGTTAAGCTTTCATTACGTTTTCCACACAACCTTTCAATTTCCATTTCTGAAATCAACTTTAAGTTACAAGCTCTTAAATAATCTCTTCCTAAAACCACTTCATAACCCATAGACTCATCAGCAACAACGATTAATTTCAACACAGTACTTTTATTATGAAAAATTAAATGACATTCAATTGTCCCAAAAATGTTCAGTTTACAATTATTAATTCCAAAATAACTTAAATTATGAGGCAAAAATTCACTTATTTTAAATTTATTTTCGGCGCAGCATTTCTTTACGAAGCTAATCGGGCTTCCTGAGTCTATTAGGCATTCTAAGGGTAATACAAATTCGTTATTCTTATATTTGATATAAAATTTAAAACACCTTACATATTCGTTTTGCTGCAGAAAATTAACGGCCCTCTTCCGTTCCGGACAAGCCACTACCTGATGACTCATACTGCCGCAGCCGAAGCAGGCACCCACTTCTCTTTTTGGTTTGTTGCACTCTGCTGCCAGATGCCCCATTGAATTACAATTGTAGCAGCGCACCGCCAATTTTTGTTGCCCTCCAGAATTATTCCGCTTGACAGTCGTAAACATACGCTGTTTAAGTTGTACATTTGCGAACGCTTGCAGCAGCTGTTCCTTTGTAGAAAAACACTGGATACTGGCTTGCACCTTCAGTTGAGTATCTGGAATGCCCTCAATTATATGATCCAATAGTTCGTCTTCTTCTATTCGTACTTTGTTGGCCAACACAATCTTTTCGCCATAGTAGTCCGCAAAACATTCAGTTGGATTCCATTTCCTGGCTTCAAATTTTCGTCGCAGTATCAATTTATTTTCTTTTGTTCCGAAAAATGTTTGTATTTCGTACAACAAGTTGTCTACGCTTTCAGCAACAAAACTTGGTTTTGAATATAGCCAAGCCTGTGCCTTACCCTTTATTTTGCTAATAAGCAGCGCACGCAACATTGAATCGTTTACGTTGTAAACATCGCGTAGGCTTTTAAGTTGCGAAATCCATATGTCAACATTTTCGCCTCCCTCAAACTCAGGCAACATGTCTTTTATTATGTTAAACGACACTGTCATGTTGACAACCGATTCAGCGCCACACGTTGACGATTTTTCTATGTTTGCTGATATCGCGCTCTCCGAAGCTGCTGCTGCTACTGTAGGTGTCATTGTTGCGATCTTGCTCACTGCAACTGCTGAGGCTGCGTAACACACATTTTTTGAATTTGCATTTTTGGCAACTTCGTTTGACAATTTATGTTGCATTTCGTTCATCAGCATAATTTCCCTTTTGAATAAAATATTTTCTTTTTCAAGTATTGCTTTTTCGCGTTTCAGCAGCTCGACTTCTCTCTTTAAATTTTCGTTGTCATTAGCATGTATTGTTTCTGCATTTGAATGGACATCAGCTGCGCAGACTTCAATGCCGTCGTTGCCTCGTTGCTCTTCGTTGCTATTTCGTTCTTCTTCACCATATTGTTCCTCGTCGCTGCTGTCCGCCCCGTTGCCACCATCAACCGGGCACTCGCCACGCTGATCAGACGGCACAGTATTGATTCGTAAAATCAATGTCGCCTTAGTGCCACTTGACGGCAACCCAAGTTCTTGCAGCCAACGACGTAGCTGCGGTACAGTGTACTGACCCGGCGCAATTTGATTGTTCATGTTGCTGCTTAACGAAAATCGGGGCTGCTTCAAAATGTTCGAACGTGGTGCTGCTGACGCGTTTGACTCTTTTTCGTTGCACGGGCTATTTTATTTATTTTGCCGGCGTTGTTCACAATAACGCGAATGTGGCTTAAGCAATTATTGTTATATAATTTTAAATTAGAAATTTTGCACACTTTGCACAAACAATTTTTTTTCGCTTTTGATAAATTTTTATGCGATCGTTTTGTCCATAAAACTTTTTTAGTTTTTAATCAAATTTTGTGGCTTTTTGGATAATCATCCCACTTCTGAATATATGTAGCACACAATAAAACACCACTTGCCTGGTTGAGTTATACTTTATTAATCATGCTTACAACGCCAACGCTGTTGCTAGCACGCCATGTAGCGGCTTAATGTGCAGACTCGCTTAATGTGCAGAATCGCTTAATGTGCACATTCAGCGACTGCTTATATCTTATTTGAATATATACAGGGTTTGAATAACTTACAGACTAATTATGAAAATATATACAAGATGTGAATAATAACTTACAGACTAATTATGAAAATATATACAAGATGTGAATAATAACTTACAGACTAATTATATAAATATTACTACAAATTATAACTGCAAGGATTAGGCCTGCGACTCGATTAGAAAAGATTTTTTTAGAAAGAATCATTTTTCCCACCAAGCCCGAGGCAGGATTTGAACCTACGACCCTCTGGGTGTGAGTCTCGCATGCTTACCACCAGACCACAGAGGGCGGCTTTACTGAAAATCATTTCAGAGGTTGTCTATTGTTTAAGTGATTAGTAACATGTTTTTTGAATGTATATTTGCAGCTTTGGAAACCGAGCATGCTTCTCTCCTTACTTGCTCTGGTCCTGTGATGAATTCTTGTTTGGCTTATTAGGCTTAGGCTTATTAGGCTTAGGTTTATTAGGCTTAGGCTTATTAGGCTTAGGCTTATTCGGCTTGTTTGGTTTCCTCGCTCTCTGTGCGACGTCCTTCCTTGGCTGTTCCTTTCCTGCGCCTTTCGATCCTGGTATGGGTTTTGCATCACCGACAGGTCCTACAGGAGTAGAGGGAGATATGCCCCATGTGGGCGATGTGTGGAAACGAATATCGGTAACCCCGGCAGTACCAGGTACTCCGACGTAAATTGCCAAAATGGCAAGTAACACTAACAAGTAAATTTTCATTGTAGTTTTCAAATTGTTTGATTATTTTCAACTGTGATCTTGTTAACGGTCGGTCCCGTATTTATACAAATTCACTATTCGGATATGATATGAAATTTACCATTAGTTTACATTTCATTAGCCGAGTGGGTAATTCCAAGCAGAGGGAAACATATACATAGATATATATATATATATATATATATATATATATATATATATATATATATATATATATACTCCTTCTGCAAATAAACGATTGTCTGCTGCGAAACATTGCAAATTAACTGAATCATAATGATAGCGAGGTTGTCTAATTAGCAGCGGAATAGCAACAAACTCGTTGAATTTAGAAGTATGACGGGGCTTTTGAGAGATATATACAAGTCTTACTATATAATAGTGGCGCTGGCAACAAAAGGCTTACATTGTCATTCCGTAATTAAGAACACGCATTAATAAGTAACTAAAAGAAATATGTTCCAGATACTGTCTTTGTTATGTGAGTTGTTTTTCAGCCGTTAAGTTAGTAAACATTCTATTATTTAAACATTCCATATTTTGGTCGTTCGGTCAACAAACATTATTGCATACATTCAAATTAGTCTGCGTCTGAAAGTATATATGAAACTAAGCTAATCAAATATATTATATACATTTTGTTTTTCGAATTGCGCCTTTGTATCATTCATTGACACTATTAGGACAATTCTACGATAGTGTATTGGAAAACTCTTCATAGGATCACCTGACTTTTGATAGCCATTAAGTAGTTGATAGTCATTTCAGCTAGCTAAAAAATTCTTCGGTTAAGTTAAGTTGTCACCAAGGAAAAATCTGAAACTTTCGTCCCAGCTACAAATGCCGTAAACTAACGCCGTGAAACGAAAGTCTGAACTAGACTTGATCCTAAGTTTACCAAAACTTGTACCAATCTTGTATGTTAGTACATATAAAGGATTAAACTGTCCTCTTGCGCCAATTAAACATTTTGAAACCTCATCTGCTCCCATTTTTGCACCACCAAACAATTGTATGAGCCGGTGCAGTGTCAAGATGGCTTTACATATTTGTTCCTGGCTAAACTGGGACATTGTTCTACAATCACTTCCTTAATCTGTTTCACAATTGACAAAAATTGAATATTTTTCTAGTTAGTAAATAAACAAAATTCCTTTCGCTTTCAAAAATTAATTGGTGGAAAATTGGGTGATCTTTCTCCTCTTAGGAGCCGGTTCACCACGATTTGTCCATTGCTTTTAGTAAAAAATTGTTTCTCCTGTGAAAAGATTAGCCAGGGTATCATACATATAAGGGCACCAATAGCCACAAGATATCTAATAGATCTTTTTAGTGATCAGATCCCGACTTGGTACGAACTCGAATACGGTTTTGTTGAAAAACTAACAAACGGTTCCGAAGGACTGATCTATTTGCATGAACAGCTGATGAAAGTAAAGCACAATGAGATATGAAATTTTAATACGGAAAAATTGAGCTTTTCTTTAGTATATATATAGATATATATTTGTCTGTATGGAGAAAATTTCTGATACTTCTGACCAACTTTTGTCAAATTTCCATATTAACAACATTTATTCCTCATTCAAAACTCGGCCTTTGAGCTCTAGTGGTAAGCATACTAGTCATAGGGTGTTGGGGTCAGCATCCCTCTCACAACATAGCATCGAAATGTTTCTCTCTAAAGCTCTTTCTCTTCGAGTCGATGGCCTGAGTTGTTAGTTGGTGCAGAGTATAGTAAATGAATAAATAAATACTGATCAATATTGTAATTGAGTCCTTGTATTGTAATTGAGTCCTTCGAGTGTATTTGCCCCACAAAGGTCGACTTGCAAATCAGTCCAATATTTTTACCAGTGCAGTGAGCGAGTTCTGCATGAATATATTGTCAGAATTTCGCCAGTGCAGGCGTGGGTGTGGGTAGTGACAAAATATTCACCCTCCAGCCGGAAAAAATCTGTCGCGCTGCGCTGCTGTAAGAGGGGATGCGAGCAGTCGAGTGTGTATTTGGAAAGCCGTGTGACTGTTTGTGTTGCTCATGAATGTTTTTAGCAAAAAAGAGCGACCATTAAATCTGCACGCAAAAGCTGAAAACCCATTACGACAGTGACAGCGCAGAGGCAGAGGCAGAGGCAGCGCTAGAGACGGCGGCAGAGGGCGGGCAAATAAGTACGTGTGAATTTATGCCACTGACACTGGAAGTGTTTCTACGTACAATGCATTTGTGTGTTTGTGTGTATGTGTGTGTGTGTGTGTGTGTGTGTGTGTGTGTGGGTGGGAGTGTAGCGCACAAGTGGACTCATTTAATCTGCATAATTTCGTGCCATTCCTGCTGCGGTCGGTCCTTCAGCCGAGAGAGTGTCAAGTGACTGTTAAAAGCACTCATGCTGGCATTTTGCTTCTGTGTGGGGTTGTCAACACTCTCAAGTGTTGTTGATTTCACGCCACTTTTTTTCCATTGCACCTAGTGTTGTTGTTGTTGATGTTGTTGTTGTTGTTGCTGCTGTTGTTTGTTGTTGTTGTTGTTGTTCTTGTTGTTGTCATTGTATGTACTCATTTTATGACCTTGTTGCACACAAACCCTTAACCAAATATAAATTAAGTAAACCACACAAAAAAAATGTATGCAAGTCAATGAATCATTGAAAATAGTAAACAAATATAAAATATAATTGACAATTTGAAATGCGCAAAACTCATTACTAGCAAATAATTTATAAGAAAATAATAATAAGAAAATTAAAAATATACTCGTAGCTTGCCCATAAATCCCACCACGAAATGGCTCACATCACGACAGCATATTTGAGCATTAATCCTCGCACAATGGCACAAGCGAGCGAAAAGTGGCCTGAACGCGACACAATCGAGGCTGCCCAACTAGTCTCAATACAGCTCTTCCTCTCCCCCTTCGACCGCTTTTGCTGTAATTGCCGCTCGTCAACACCACACGCGCCTCATACACCCTGCTTTACTTTAGCCCGCCTTGTCTTTGCATGCGATGCTTTTCTGCACTCCCCTTTAATAGTTGGGACGTTTCCTATTTCCGCGTAAATTGCTACTAATTTTGTTTATCGCAGGACAATTATCCAAATGAACGAGCTGACAAATGAGCCGCGCTCGGCTGGCAGTGATTTGACGCATTCATACTCGCATGTGTGGCTGCTTCGTGTGCCTGTGAATGGGGTTAACTCCTCGCAAATGGCCAGATTCGCTCAGCCAGCAGACAAAAGTATGACATTTATGTACGAGTATATGTGCTGCGAAGGAGCTGGATCAGAGGGTTTGGCAACAATAGAGGGTAAGGGGAAGTGGGGTTTCAGCCATAAGCCGTTTGCCAGCCCATTGCGTTGCGACCTTATGTCTCATTTATGCATTTCAGCTGTCTTTCGTGTTCGTATATCCTTTGGCATAAGTTTTAATAGCTTCGAGTTAATCACGGAATTTGCTGCTAGGCACAGAGCGCATTTGTCACGCACAGCAGCCTAAATGAAAGCCAAAGGACACGTCAATGAAGACAATGAGAACAACGTTAATATAAAGAAAATAGATTGACGACTTCTCGAACTATCAGAGAACTATTCAGACAGCTGAGAAAAGATTCTTAAAATCAGCTGTTGATAGTTTTAAGATAAACAATTGGTATCGCTGCAGATTTTAATAGAATAGTGTTGCCTTCCTGACAATTTATTGTAGCTCTCAATACTCTGATTCGTACCACTGGATTGTGTAGTAATCAAACAATCGCTGGTTAGAATAAAAAATAATTAAGTTTATTTAATTATTGCAATTTACACACGTAGTATCGGGCTTAAAGTTTACTTCAATACAATTTTGCACTTTGTTTAATAGTTCATTTAATATTAGTTCCTAATTCTGTTACTGTTATGATTAGAATGCACGAGGTACACTCTGCAACGATTGCTGCTCAACTGTGTCTCGGCTTTAATTGTGTGGTGGCGACTTTAATGGTAGAAGTAGAACATTCTAGAATATTCCCCACACTTCGAAAGAAGTTTCTGGAACATTCTAGAATATTCCCCACACTCCGAAAGAAGTTTCTGGAACATTCTAGAATATTCCCACACTTCGAAAGAAGTTCGAGAACACTCTCGAATATTATCTACACTTCGAAACAAGTTCGAGAACATTCTCGAATATTATCTACACTTCGAAAGAAGTTTCTGGAACATTCTAGAATATTCCCTACACTTCGGAAGAAGTCCGAGAACATTCTCGAATATTATCTACACTTCGAAAGAAGTTCGAGAACATTTTCGAATATTATCTACACTTCGAAAGAAGTTTCTGGAACATTCTAGAATATTCCCTACACTTCGGAAGAAGTTCGAGAACATTCTCGAATATTATCTACACTTCGAAAGTTTCAAGGAGGGTTCTTGAGTAAGCATTTTTTCGAATAGATTGTGTCCTGACTTATATACACCTCTTTCGTAGCGAACTCCACTTAATAGAGGTATCCTAAAAGTATGCAATCATTTATGTTTCAATATATTAGAGAATTCATTTACATATTCCGGTAATGGAATTACTAAATATGAGCATCTATCGACTATCGGCCAAAGAAACCTGTACCGTAATAGGAGGATATTTCAAGCAGTATGTCGATCTACACAAGCATACGCAGTGCAGGTTTGTGGTTATACATTAAATGAGGAAGTCAACAAATTACAAAGATATTTTTTAAAGAGAGTGCTAAAACTTCCACACTTTACACCAAAAATGCCCAACACTTGAAACTGGTGCGGATGAGAGCACCCTGTACACCCTTGAGCTACACTTGCAATACATCTACAAAACGTTGTACTTATATGAAGAGGAGAGACTTCCATACAGGCTGTCCAAAGCACTACTGCCTGACGGTGGGCTCCGGGAGGAAACGTACTTTAGAGGAGATATTTAGTGGGTTAGAGTCTCACACTGACTCCGGCTTTAGACGCTTTTACTCCTCGTTAAAACTACTAAGAAGCAATTTGATATGGGCAAGAGAAGTAAACAGGCTGGGCTTGGATTGCAATTCAAGATATGAGGACGACATGTGAGCAGAAGAGTGGCATGGGCAACCAAAGCTACTATATCATAGTCTGAAAACACAATTTATTGAAGAAGGGCATCGGAAAGCTAGTGCAAGTAACTCAAGATGCTATAGGTTCCTGAAATCTTCTGGAGGGAACTATATAACAACAATATTCAAAGCTTGCTGTGATGTGCTATCGTTAAACTCTAACAACCTGGGGACCACTTGAACCTCAACCTGTATTATGTGCAATATGGGAGAAGATGAATGCTTGCTTCATTTGGAATATGCCCAAAGAACATTTCTGACATTTCTGAAGACCTAAATTTTGATTGCTTAAATTCAGCAATTGAGTTCCTGATCTGCATTAATCAGTGTCTCAGTGACATTTCAATAGACATGTTGAACGTAATTTTCTCTCTGACTTAAATACAAAATAATGAAGATTTTACTATAATGTTACTGCCATTCAGTACTTCCTTTCCTCATCACTATCTTAGTGCATATGATTGCTCTTACTGTTGTTGTTGTTGTTGCCTGTATGCCGTACCGGATGCTATTCCGACAGCAGCAATCGATACTGTCAGCTGCAAGCAACATTTTGAAACTTGTTACTGCTCCTTGCCGCCATCACTTATCACGCAGCAATGCAAATTCATAGTTATTGTACATTTGAGATTCACTAAACTTACATATGGCCACCTTCACACTGTTCACCGTTCAATTTCTTTGTTCCTGGCAATTATGCTTAAATAAGGCTCCGTTTTCACTTTAAACTGCAATCTCAGCAATCCCCAAGGAACATATTTTACTTAAATACCCTCTTGAATGTGATTGTAAACAAGCCGTATTCCCACCCCCAACCCCGAACACGGCCACATCTCCAGCAATGTTGCCACGTTGACTTTCGCAGGCACGCAACAATGCACGACATCGCGTCTTTATCCAATTATGAATGTTGTCATTACGCTGAAAAAATGGGAGAAACTCATTCCCCACGAACGTCGCGCACTCGCTGCAAAGGTAGTCCGAGAAATCTCATTACGATTTCATTTGTGCATTTGCGTGCCAGCTGTCCGAGGTGGCGGGCAGACAGACACGGCCACGGGGCTGCTTACCTTATTATCAGCAGCTCAGGCGTTCGGTTGTCACGCGCCCACCCACAGTGCCACAGCACGACTCTACTAAGGCGATAAATTTATTTTATTTATTTTTTTCCACGCGTTTTTTTAGCAAAAATTTACTTTTTCTGCTGTAATAATGTGGGGGTAGCAGCATCGGGGGCCCACTCTTCACAGAGTTGCTTGTACAATATTCTTTTGAATTCGTATTAAAATGTTATTTAAGTCAGTTGTTTGATGGTTTTTCATCTTTTGTGAGGGTATTGCCGAGCAATCCGCTTATAAATTTTAAAGTGGTGGCAAGTTGTGGACAAATAACGGCATTGGACGAATATTAAACTCAGAGCGTTTTTAAAGAGCTCTTTCGGTGGAGAGAAGTGCACCCAAGTATGGTTCTTCAAGAGGACATTTCCCGCAGAGACTTTAAAGTTCTCAATTTAGTTTTTCCAAGCAAAATAATAGCGAAGGATTCAAGGTTCGCTGTGACCCCAAGTATAGCCTCTAAACCGAATGGTTTATTAAGTCAACTCAAGATAAGTTTTGATGCCACTTCAAGTGATAGAAGCCAATTTGTAGACTTATGGTTACGAAAATCAGCTTCTTGCTAATAGTTCGATCACTGAATTGGGAGTAGCAATATGAAAAGATTCATTAACTTCACTCAAGTGAAGGAAATAGAGACATTAACTTCAATCAAGTGAATCTTAGAAATTGTATGAAGCAACTGTAGCTACTTGAAGACATATTGTGACGAAAATGAGCTTCTTGCTAATAGTTCGATCACTGAATTGGGAGTGGCAATATGAAAAGATTCATTAACTTCACTCAAGTGAAAGAATTATTCATTAACTTCAATCAAGTGCATTTTAAAAATCATATAAAGCAACTGTAGCTACTTCAAGACATATTGTGACGAAAATCAGCTTCTTGCTAAGAGTTCGATCACTCAATTGTGTACAATGATACGAAAAGCTATATTTGATGATTTAAGGTAATTTATGAGAAAATGCTCACCTTGCTTGATTTATTTGGAGATATGCTAGCGAACGGGATCTTTGAGGAAAGGGGTTTAGAGCACCAGTTGATCCATGATTTTATAGGAATGGCAGATTTGTAGTTCAAAGTATAGAAAAGTCCAATAAACATCGAGAAGCATCCTTTGAAAAATTTGACAGAAGTCTTTATTTATAAATAGTCTATTCAATATCAGTTATTCCACCACCAATGTGGCCTTTTGTAACCACACCGACCTCTTCTCACTTTGAGCATTATAAACACGTACTCAAAATATACACAGCCAGCTCCCTTTTGGTGTAGGGTATAAAAACTTTAAAATGTTTACTAATTCCCAGCAACTTCGAACCAGCTTCTGAAGAAACCACGTCCGCTGTTTGGCGTCTTGTTTGCCATTACTTCCTTTCCTGCACTGGGCAAAGTGTCAGGCTCTCGCCTCCCTGCCAACCAAGTCCGCGGCGGAATTGCAAGGGTCTCATTCATTATAGTCGGACTAAATGTCTTTGAGCTCTGCTGCTGAGCCAACATTTTTGACAAGATAATCGCTATTTTCGCACAGTGTCCCAGCCCCTTCTTCTTCCGCCGACATGCCTCCGAGCACACGCATTAGAGCTTAAGTCCAGACGCGCTGGTGAGCGTTTCGCACGCAATTGATATGCAGCAACTGTAGTAATTGCTTTGTATATCAGATTTTGGCCGAGCACGGGCAGTGACAGTGGCGCAGTGGTGACTCCGGCACTGCCATTGGTATTGGCAACGGAAGGAAGTCAGATTTCCGCAGAGATGAGCGACGAATGCCAAGGATTATCACGCTTGATTGGCTACGATATGATTAACTTGTTTACAAAAGCATCAAAGATGTGATGAAGCCAGCCAGTAATGGAAATGCTATTAGGATGTAGGGATATTAAGATTTTAGTCTTCGACTAAATGGGAGCGGGGGGAGACGTACAGCCGGGGAACCAGTACGTGTCTATAATATTAAGTAAGACATATTCATATATAAATAAAGCAATAAAATGCAGGCTGAACTATGCGGAGACCGATTTAAGTAGAGTGTAAACAGAATGAAACATTATGCCACAAAGGCAGGATTAAATTTATGCTAATGGCAGTAAATGAAACGCAAATGCAACCAGATGCAGTCAACAGTCTCAGCAGGATGTAAGCTTGTAAGACGTAACTTCGCTCAATGCAGCTGTCAGTATGAAGTGTGAATAAAGGTGTTGCTGTGTATTGAAAGTGTTGAGGATGTGCTCATCCACCTCTACGGAATTACTTGAGTTATGAGTAAATGCCGAAGCCAGGGAAGCCATCAATGTGTGAATTTCCCAGACCAGCAACGAAGTCTGCTACCGGCAGTTGTAAGAGTGAATTTGTAACAGCAAATTTAGTTACTCAAGAGGTTGATTTGATGATATTCACACACGGTAATCTTAAAGGACTGACCTTGCCTAGCACAATCAGGCCCAATGGCTGAGACAATCCTTGTCTACTAATTGAGTAATTGACTTATTGAAATCTACAATTTCTGTAAAACGTTGCTTTAAAAATTTGTTCAATTAATTCTCATAAAAATTTCACTTTCTCAAATTTTTTCATCGCTAATTCCGCAATTATTATCACTCATTCCTAAGTAGGCACTTCTTATACGAGAGCATCCTTCACAAAGTACGCATGCAAAGAGAAAAAAAATTCCGCACTGCATTCCGCACGATCGCACATGAATGCAAATCGCACACAAAAAGCACAGTAAATTCAAGTGGGCGTGATCAACAAACCGTTAACAATTGCAGCCACCACACAACGGCTGTGCAGGCACTCGTGTGCCTCACCGCAGGCTCTTAATCTGCGAGTACCTTCGCCCCTGCCCCCACCCACCAGGCAGAGAAATCGCGAATAATTGATGACTGATGCCGGGATTCGGTTCCCTATTAAAGCCAATTTAGTGGATGAGACTCTTTAATGTCATTCAAAGCAGGGGGGCCAAAGAAACGAATTCGTGTATTGTACATTTTAAGTAGCACTTTCAATTGTTAGTCACTACTAGCAATTTACCAAAGCACACTACAAGCGGTATTGTGGTTATTATATTGTGGCAGGGGTTGTTCGGATGCCAGCTTACTTACGATGTGGTCATCTTGTTTGAACTTAATCTCTTATATATCACTTCTATATCACTTCTATAAATAAGAAGCATTGTAGAAAGATATGAGTAGAGAAAGGCTACGGTAAGAAGGAAGCCGATCAGTTGTGAGTTGCTAGTAGTAGGGAGAAGAAATGATTTAAATTCTAGGTGTATAAAATTATACCTTGTTGACTATTTCCAAGTGCCTCAGAGGATTGCCCGGACTTGGTTTGAAAAATATTTCTTTAAAAAAAATCTCTTTCTCTTCGAGTCGAGGGCCTCAGCAGCTGGTACTCACTCCCCCACCCCTTGCAGTCCTCGTTAATTATGGTGTAAGATATAATAATAACAATATTTCTTTTAAGAGATTTACTATAATTTTTGTATTGACTTTATATATATATATATATATATATATATATATATATATATATATATATATATATATATATATATATATATATATATATTTGTTTTTTTTTTTTACTTTTATTCAAGCTTCATATTCAAAGAAATCCAGTGATTCGAACTAAAAACAAATTTTCGTTACCATATCTCTTCTATACAGAATTTCAAGCTGTTACCTTACACAATTTCCAATATATACATATTGTATCTGTCTCATTTTGTGAAAACTGGCACGCCCCTTTATCCAGTCAAGGACAATTCTGTTTTTCTCTTCCTTTTTTGCTCTGTCAACTCCGTTCTTTCTAAAAGTTTCCTCCCTTTTTCTGACAGAGATCCACATAAATAATCCAGATTTGCCTGTGACCAGCAGAGGACTGTTCTTTGGCTTTTCACCTATATGGCCAATATGGGTATTCTATATATGAATAGGTGACAACTTTCAAGTCTTCCAGTATTGAAATCCATATAAGCGAGCTTCTTAGATAATTGAATGCATATTTTATGTTCCATTGAATGATTCCCGTCCTTTTACTTTAATATATTTTCATATTAATTTTGAACTTTATACCATCAGATGAGTAAATAAAGGTCTCTGATGCCTAGCGTAGGGTTCTCCTTTCGGTTTGCATATCTTTTTTCAAATTTGATTACTTAAATGCCGCAATTGCCGTGCCCATCTTACAATCCAATTCAGCGAAAATTTAAACCGCGAAGGGAAAACGTCGTTTCACCTGATCCTAAGTAAATACAACCAACGCGAAATGCGGCGTAGCAGGCAGCGACCACGGCAGCGAGGCGAGCATAAAAAAAGGACAAAGGAATATTTTTTTAATTAAATGAAACCAAAGGAATTGACCCGAAAGAAGCATATAAATTCACGCAAAATAAATAAGCAGCGTAAGAATGCAACTCCACTCCAACTTTAGCGCAGCAGCTCACAGGCCCCCCCCCCCCTCGCAACGCCCACCTACACAGCCCAATAATACGTTTGGGTTGTGGCACAGAACGTGGAAAAGCAATTGCGAATTGTTTTGTAATTTTTCTATGCGGAAAAATTCAAAAGATTTTTTGTGTTGTTTCAGTTTCGGTCTCGTTTTTTCCCGTGCTTGTTTGTATTTATTTACATAAAAATTTTCGCTGAGAAATTTTATAAAACAATAAATATTTTGCCGTCAATAAATCATGTTTTTGTGTTTTCTCCTTTAGTCCATTTTCAATTTGGAATGGGCCATCCTTTTCCATGGCATAAGCAAAGCTAAGAACGAGCAAAATAAAGGGTGAAGCGGTTCAGTTTTAAAGAGAACTCATGGTGAAGGTAGAAAAAGGTGGAATGAAAGAAGAAAGCTTCCTGAAGCGTTACTTATACAGTTGTTCGGTTATTTTATGGTATTTATAGAAGTAACACCACACAACATCGTATCATAGGTAAGAAACCAGATTGGAGAAACTGTGCAACACTTTGAAGAACCAAGTATAATTCATTCCGATCACTGGAAAGCCCTATTTCAGTGATATTAAGGGAGCAGAATATTACACTAACATACCGAAATACCCTGGAAATTTAATCTGTCGATGATTTCCTCAAACATGGCTTGAAGTTTCCTCCAGAGAACACACAGAAAATAAACTTAAACGTCAAACGGCAAAGCAGCGAAATAAAGCAGACGGACGTTGTACACGAATCCACTGAAAATCGTGGTGAATCCACTCAGAATCGTGGTGAATCCACTGAAAATCGTGGTGAATCCACTCAGAATCGTGGTGAATCCACTGAAAATCGTGGTGAATCCACTCAGAATCGTGGTGAATACACTGAAAATCGTGGTGTGTCCGCTTCGGACGCTGGCAGCGCAAAAGACTTTCCTTTCTCTGTGTTCTCTGGTTTCCTCACTCATCTCTGGAGCTGTACGCAAGGCAGATCTTATAATAATATGTAATGTATTCTCCAAAACCCTGAACCAACATTCTACTTGATCTCCATGTTTATCCACAATATTATATATCATGAATACAATGCTCTATCTTCAACTGCTTCTGTATATGGTTTATATTCAGGTTATGGTAAAGGAGAGCCACACCGGTCCAATCTACTATGTGCCTTAATGATAAAAGACATCCCGCTATCCTAATAAAACTAGAATATACTTTTCAAAGAAGGCTCTGATAACTAACGATAACAAAAATTAGGTCTTTGGACATTTCACCCGCATCCCGAGGAAAGAGCAATGTTATACTTCCTATTGAAACATAAATCCCTGACCATGCAATTCAACAAGGAGCGGATTGAGGTCTGAGGAATTAAACATTTGAGGAAGTTTTGACGCATGATGGAGTCGAGTAGTGATTGCCTCAAAACATATCCATGCTTAAGTCTAGTTCACTAATATAGCCCAAGTCCAATCATTGCATCATGTCCGAGTAGCTTTTGAGACAGATGAAATCTTCGAATAGTAATTGCCTCAAATCGCCGTCATGCCTAAGACTAGTTCACTAATCTAGCCCAATTCCAATCATTGCATCATGTCCGAGTAGCTTCTGAGACAGATGAAATCTTCGAGTAGTGATTGCCTCAAATCGCCGCCATGCCTAAGACTAGTTCACTAATATAGCCCAAGTCCAATCATTGCATCATGTCCGAGTAGCTTCTGAGACAGATGAAATCTTCGAGTAGTGATTGCCTCAAATCGCCGCCATGCCTAAGACTAGTTCACTAATATAGCCCAAGTCCAATCATTGCATCATGTCCGAGTAGCTTTTGAGACAGATGAAATCTTCGAGTAGTAATTGCCTCAAAACATCTCCTTGCTTAAGTCTAGTTCACTAATATAGCCCAATTCCAATCATTGCATCATGTCCGGGTAGCTTATATAACAGAAATACTGAGGCTATAAGATCCTTGTTGAATTCTCTGAATATCGAGACCTCGTAAGATATAATTGACCACACTTTCATGGTCATTCATCTTGAGCGTGAGATCTGAAGCTTTTTCAAAAAAGAAGCCCAGGAGTTTCCTGCATTATTATTTTAGTAATGGTCATATAAATAATCCAGCCACATAATCATGAATCTTCAATTCTGGATAAAGTGGATTACTAAGTCTTTACATTTCCTACTCTCTTCCATATTAGTCAGTATTAATTTTCTCTGAACTATCTCCAAAAACTATCTCTGAGCAGCAGTGAAAACAAAAGCAAAGCTAAAATTCATTGGAGCCCTCCGTCTGCAGACGCCTTCGTCATCTCGCCCCAAGCCAGTGCCACCCCGGTTAAATTATGCCATGCACAGCAAAATTAAATAAAATAAAATGAAAATGAACGATAATAAATTACATTTTCAACAACTGCCGATAAAGTTCCACGGGGCAACATTTGCTGACCATATGAAGAACTCATAAAAATATTGTTTTTTCCTCCAGACAACTTTTGGGTGCTCCGCTAATAAGTAAAAGTTGACTGCCTTCGCAGAAAAATATCAACACACTCAAGCATAGTCAGCACACACACACACACACACACACATGTCGACTTGACAAATCGCCACTCAACCAGATTAAAAACGAACTAAACTGAACTGAATTTGAAGGTCCTAAATCAAAACTGTGAGCGTACTCGACGGAAAGGACCATTTTTCACCAAGGCAAGGAAGGCAACTTAATAACCCGCTGATTAATTGAAATATGAATATGAGATGTGTGCCGATTGTAGCGTAAGCAGTTGGGGAGTGAGGCGATTGTCACATAAATCAAGCAGGGATATCAGATGCCGGCGTTTGTGTTACACAAATTGTGCATTTACAAATATTATCGAATAAAATAACTTCCCCTGGTCATAAATCTAACCGGCCCGTCCTCTCCGGCCGGTCAGTTGTCAATGATAAGGCCCAACTAAGTGAATACGCAGTTTGTTGTTTAATAAGTTGTCGAATAGTTCCACGAACGCTGTGGAATTGTTCTGCAACACTCGCCAAAATATTAATGGCAGAAGGATTGATACATAACTGAAGGGATAGGCAACTATTAATAAGAATGGGAGGAGGTTCTTAGTCTGATGACTTTATGAGAACAAGAACCTTGCTCAAGTCATGACAAAAAGAACAAAATTGTAATTGGGAGTGAAAGGGAGTTTTTATAACACAGTTCAAATACCCTTCAGGAAAAAGTGTTGTTTGTTGTTCCAGTAAAAATCAAATTATAACCATATGATCTATATATAAATCTTCGAGTACCTTTAATGGAAAAGGGGGATGTATTCTACAACAGTTTAACAAATTTGAGTTGTACTTTTCAGGCATGCTTAATGCTTCAGCGTTGAAACCATAACTGAACTGAATCATCATTTTTTATAGGGGGAATACTCCAACTGATTGAGGACTGGTGATGACCATATGATGACGAATTCCTGTAAACGTATCATAAAAGGTGGCAACCACATTCCAGCAAGTTGTCAGTTGAGTTACGAGCGTGCGACGAGCAACAGCGCTACCCGGCCTACGAACGCGAGTGAAAATGAAATAGTTATTTAAAATTCTTATTGATCTACAATTCAATTATTTAAATTTGTATTAAACCATCCTGAAAACTTATTGTCTGATTCGAACTTATTTACATTCTTTATAGGTCATATTAACTTCCCTACATCCCTATTGACATCAACATCACTATTAACATTACTTTGTCATTAACATCACTATTGACTTGTCACTAACATCACTGTTGACTTCTCCCTAATGACTTCTGCCATTAAATACAATATGATATGATATCACCAGCAACATATGACGATTATTCTAGGTATGATTTGAATGTAGCAAATTCATTCATGTTTACTCATGAATATGGAAATTACTCTTTTATCAAAGCATACACAATCTTTATTCTATGTAGTGAGCTAGCATCTCCAGAAACGACGCTTGGAGAATCAAACATCATGCTTTTAGCTTACACAATTTTCAATATAACAATGTTGGAAACTATGTATGAATTGCCACTCCCACTTATCCTTCCAAGCTCATCTTGACTAAATACTTATATAATAAATGAGACATATGTTTCTCAACGTTTCTTTCTCTCTTTGTACCGTTCCTTTCTCCAAGCTAGACCAAAGAGTATTTACGTATAGAGTTTCCGTCGCTCTCTTTGGCAAAAGAGAGGAATCGAATTGTATGGAAATCGCCTTAGAACCGTTAGCAGATGTTAAACATAACATTATTCTGCTAAAAACGATTCATAACAGATTCATAGTAAATTTTATATGAGCTTAGGAAGTAATGGTTTTTATTGTCATAGTAGGAAAATGAAGAGATGCAGATTTAATAGTCTTATTATTTATTAATTATTAGTTGTATATTGTCTTTGCCTGGTCTTTCTCTAATAATTTATACCAGAGAACACAGAGAAGCGACACTTAAACTTCAAATGTAATTTCTATCAGAGAACACACAGAAGCGACACTTAACCGTCAAACATAATTTCTACCAGAGAACACAGAGAAGCGACACTTGAACGTCAAATATAATTTCTATCAAAGAACACAGAGAAGCGACACTTAAACGTCAAATATAATTTCTAGAGAAACGACACTTTCAATGTCAAATTTTCTGACGCTTAAAAGAAAATGTCTTTGTTTATCATTAGTTGGCTATATGGATAGGTTTGTTCATCAGTGGTTCTGAAGAAAATCAGCCACACTTCTACAGTTTTGTGCATTTGTAAGTGTGCGCAAAACAAGAGACGTTTAAGTGTCGCGTCTCTGTGGTCTCTGATTTCTACATGTACTATTCTCTGGTACTTATATTCGTCCATATTCTTTTGAAATCTGTACCAGAGAACACAGAGAAAATAAACTTTAACGTCAAACGGCAAAGCAGCGGAATAAAGCAGACGGACGTTGTACACGAATCAACTCAGAATCGTGGTGAATCCTCTCAGAATCGTTGTAAATCCACTCAAAATCGTGGTGTGTCCTCTATGGACGCTGGCAGCGAAAAAGATTTTCCTTTCTCTGTGTTCTCTGATCAGTACACCCCAGATGCGCGATCACTGCACACCCCTCTCTGTTACACACACTTACATCACGTACAATCGTACTGATTGCCTCTGTGAGAGCCCACATCTGGACAAGTACATACAATGTCTAAAAATCAGAGGCAGTTCTCACTCCACAGTGAAGAAGAATAACATTCATCGCTCTATTTGTAAACATGCTGTAATTATTTATACGAAAATTTGTTAGTCAAATTTAAATTGCTACCACAACAACAACAACAACAACAAAAAACTACGTGAAATATTTAATTGCGTAATGACAATGAGAATCAAAACGAGACTTTCCCAGGGCGCACACGTGGAAATGACGTGAGTCCACATTTTCGTATTGATTGCATGCAACTGAAGCGCTCAACACGAAATTTCGGAAAGACTCTTACCGCATTTTTATTTATTTTTCAGCTTTCCTTTAATCTAAATATTATTTCCTTCACAAACACACACACACACACACACTCCCATTCACATACAAACACATATACTCTCACATTCAGCTCCACAAAAATACTTCATAAATAAAAAGAGAATATTTCTTCATTTTTTTCATTATTTTTCTTGCCGAATTAAATAAACTTTTCCGTTCTTGTCAAAGAACATGCCTCGCCTCCTGTCGCTGGCGGTACTTTGCCTCTCTGCTCTGGCCCACAGTGGCATCCTTGAAATTCCTGCGCTGCTCTGGCGTTGTTTTTGAAGTTTGTCGTACACATTTTTCAATTACGATTATTACGTTTTTTGATTGGCATTTCTGCGTCAGTCAAATTCTGCGTTAATATACACAAATAGGAAAAAATAAGCAAATAAATAATTAGAAAACATATTATAAAAAAAAAATGTAGAAAGAAAAATGTTCGTCATAAGCCAGCAACGGGGGGAGTACATAAACGATTGCTTTAATTTAATTTTGATGGTGTAATACGCGCGTTCATAACTGGGGAAATAACCCAGCTATATTCTCCCCCTCATTCATATTCAATCTCGGTAAGGACGACGTTAAAAGGATGCATTTGTTTATATCATTTTTTTGTAAATGAAACTTTGTTCACTGTGGGTGGGGAGTAGGTCCGCGTTCGAGAGTAGGACGACAAATTGAGATGGCCTTAACACGAACTGAAAATAGCCTCATCATATACGTATATATATGTAGTATATATATGTAGTATATATATGTGGTATATATATGTATATAAAGATCATAATAAATGTCCAAATATTATCCTTACTTACTTACTTTCGTGGCGTAATCGCAATATCTGCGACACATTTGGGTTACGGCCGAACTTAACAGAGCTCGCCAGGCACCTCTGGCTTGCTCGCGTCTTCTCCAATCTGTTATACCAAGCGTGGTTAGGGTTTCCTCAACTTGGTGCTTCCATCGGAGGCACTTAACAGAGCTCGCCGGACGCCTCTGCTTTGCGCGCGTCTTCTCCAATCTGTTATACCAAGCGTGGTTAGGGTTTCCTCAACTTGGTGCTTCCATCGGAGGCACTTAACAGAGCTCGCCGGACGCCTCTGCTTTGCGCGCGTCTTCTCCAATCTGTTATACCAAGCGTGGTTAGGGTTTCCTCGACTTGGTCCTTCCATCGGAGGTATGGTCGTCCCCTACGTCGTAGTCCTGTGGCTTCCATTTCGAACATCTTTTTCGCTGGAGCTTCTTCGTCCATACCAAGCCGGCGGAGACGTTGTATAGTGATGCGTCTGACTATGTCAATATTAGAGTAGAGCTCGTACAGTTCATGGGTTCAACCGAATACGGTAGTCCGAAGATTTTGCGAGGAATTTTCCCCTCCTTCCAAATATTATCCACAAACACCAGAAATGGTGGTTTTTATACTTTGTATCCCAAGGGGGTTGAGACTCCAGATTGAGATTGATAGAACGTTACAAGATTTTTGAATAAATTGGAAAATGCAGCATATTCTATATATAGCGTATTGGAGCCTCAGACAACGCTGATCATACTCACTCTTCCTCTCATGATGCACTACAACATCAGTGCTCTACTAAGAATCCTTTAAGTAGCTGTCTCTTTTGAACTAATGGAGGTAGTTGTCTAAAACTACAGGCAATGATATGGAAAACGGAAACAAACTATGGAAAGAGCATGCGTATCGAAGGTAAACTGTGAGTTGACTGTTGCAGTGATAAAGAGTCGGTCACTTATAAAACTGAAATGAACAATTTATAAGGGAAAGCAAATATTTTGAACTATTTCAGGACCCAGCAAGAACCCGTTTTGTATGGAAAATAAAAGAATTTTGTAAGGGAACTGTAGTCATACTTGCCAGGACTCTAAACCAAATTAACTGATTAGTTGTTACCTGATAAACCACACATATATCCCACTGAGGTTTATGGCATCAAAACGGACATTAATATGCAAATTTGACCGACTTTCTCAAATGAGATGTTATCGTTCAGCGCTACTTCGATTCCAGAACACCGTGATCCATAAATTATTTAACTAAAAGTTTACCCTTATTTACTTAAAAGTTTACCCAAAATCATTCTGGAACTTTATAAATTCCAAACGTAAGACTAGTTCGCTCCCGTCTTCGGTTAAGTTTAATGACCAACTCTCCAGTGAGGATTTCTAATTCTAGTAGAGTAGAGTAGAGTTCTAGAGTATCTGTAAGTTTCGCAGATTATTTTAGGTCGAACTACTCTATTGGAGACTATAAAATGGCCGATTATCCTTTCTCCATACAACCCGCCATAGTGAATCAACCCATTATTGATGAGGACATTGTTCTCAAGTATTTGTCTCAGCTGAAACCATCTTTTACTTCAGGTCCCAACTTAATCCCTTCTTTTATTCTTAAGGCGTGTTCCCTTGGGCTTGTGTTGCATTACATTTATACGTTCTGCTACTTTGCAATCTTCACGTAACACTCCTGAAGAGACATAGGAGTTACAGGCACAAAACCTAAGAGATACAACACCGTTACAGACCAAAAATCGTCACACGTACAATAAGAAACCTCTGCTTTAAAGTAGTTCCTTCATGCCGCGACTAATGGTTTAATTTGTGCGGATGAATTGCTGCAAATGTCGATTAACTTTAAAATGAGGTGTGGCAATATTTAAGCCAAGCCATATCATAATTGTCAGCACGTCTGACTTTGACCATATTTGGCTAATTTATAGTTTGTAATGTTTTTGCCGCAATCTTTGGCAAAAATGTTGTTTTGCTGCAACCCACCAAAAATGTCATATTTCGAAAACTCGGCATTATCACTCGCACTTGGCTCAGGTGGCGACTGCGCTGGCTCTAATTATTGCCAATGGTCGTGTATATACTTAAGCCCATTTTATACGTGCTAAATCTGACTTCTATACAAACATAATGCAACTAATTTTTGTTGTACCTAAAGCGGTACACTGAAAAAATTATTTGCTAGATTGATGGAAATGCATGCTGCTGTTTTCAGAAGGACCTCTCTACAGAATAATTTTCAAATCGAACATTTTATATATTTTCATACATATTTTTACTGAAATAGCATGTTCGTTATTCATGACTATACATGAATAAGCGGGAATATGCTCTTAAAAGGTCATTGATAAGTTGAGGAGTGATCGGTCATTGATAAGTCATTACTAAAAGGTCATTTGTGATCAGACATTGATAAGTCATTACTAAAAGGTCATTTGTGATAAGACATTAATGGAAACTTGATAGTAATAAGAGAATAATTCATAAGAGGTCATTAGTGATAAGTCATTAATGAAAATATGTTGGTAAAAGATCATCAACAACAAGTGATAAGCAGCGAGTTGTGTTCAAGGTTGCCTAATTGATGCTTTCTGTATTCCACACATGGACTTCTCTTCTCTTCTGTTCTGTTCTTTTCTGTTCTGTTGGAATGGCCCGAAAGCACCTGAAATAAATAAGAACGACGTGCGTTGTGGGAAGAGAGGAACAATTATTGGAAGTGGAAGCAAAGCATGCTGTAGATGTGAACTGGAATTAGTGGAAGTGTTAAATAAATATTTGTTAATTATTGGTCAAGTTAATTATTACCCCGTTAATTATGGTTAAATTAAACTATTTCAATTAAAGGCACATTATTAAAGGGGAAAATAAACACGGAACGCTGCTTCTGTAGAGTTCGCGCCATTTCAACTCCTACAGCCACCCTATATAGTCTAGTGGTAAGCAAGCTAATAATCACTAAATCAATAGACAAGCTCTGAAATGATTTTCAGTAAAGCCGTCCTCTGTGGTCAGTCACTCAGAGGGTCGCAGCTTCAAATCCTGCCACGGGGTTGGTCCCCAAAATGCTTCTTTGTATAAAATCCTTTTCTCTTCGAGTCGAAAGCCTCTGTAGCTAGTACTAGTGTAAGATATAATAATAATAATAACTCCCACAGAAATCAATACAATTTTATTCCTGATAGGGAGAGGTCCTTTATTGTTGAACTTTGGCTAATCTATCTATTGATTTTCCACAGTCAGAACCCAGTGACCACCTTCCACGAAACCGTCTAACTTTTGGCTTTTCCTTCCCGTTCGTAGTAGAATCAAATAGGAAGACTGGGGTAGGACTCGTCTAACATAAGTGGGTTTCATATGATTTCGTTGGTTCCACAATTTAAGAGTTTATACGATTATTTTTAAAGGTTTGTAAAGGAATTAACAAAACTTTATACTTAAATTAGATTCACTCACTTTCAATTGTGTGTAACTTCATTTGAAATGTCTTAACAAGATTTGAACAGCTGACATGACGCATTCCCACTCACTCTTCACTCACCACAACTTCTGACGTACTGCCCCAGTCTGTGAGTGCCACAAAGCTAAAGATTTATTGTCTTATGACTTTAATTTCTCAACACAATCGTGGCAGCAGATAAATCAAATGCAGCTGCAATTATCAGCTTTTAAATGCCCACCCATTACTTTTTTAATTACCTTTCAATTATAAGTACGAGTAATTAAACACAAACGCAGGCCATCAAAAATGCACATACATAATTTTGAACCGTTTAACATAATGGCTTCGTAGATTCGCGATGCTCACATTTAGGCCAAACCGATATTGTTAGGAAAGCTCAGGTGTTCCACCGCACAATATAATTTCAATTAATCTCCCTGCAATATCTCTAATGTGGGTACCAGGCCACCTAAGAGTAGAGGGAAATGAGAAGGCTGATAGCTTAGCTAGGAAGGCTGCGGCCTTTCAGTTCAACGGCCCTGAACCCTTCTGTGCACTATCATCCAATACCATTGGAGGTCTGCTGAAGAAGTGTACAGATGCAAAAAGAAGTCAAACCTGGAAAACTCTTCCGGGATTAAGACAGTCCAAAAGCTCTTCTGGGAGATTTTAATCCTAAAAGAGCTAAGGAGTGGTAAGTAATGTGGGTACCAGGCCACTTAAGAATAGAGGGAAATGAGAAGGCTGATAGCTTAGCTAGGAAGGCTGCGGCCTCTCAGTTCAACGGCCCTGAACCCTTCTGTGGACTATCATCCAATACCATTGGAGGTCTGCTGAAGAAGTGTACAGATGCAAAAAGAAGTCAAACCTTGAAAACTCTTCCGGGATTAAGACAGTCCCAAAGCTCTTCTGGGAGATTTTAATCCTAAAAGAGCTAAGGAGTGGTAAGTAATGTGGGTACCAGGCCACTTAAGATTAGATGGAAATGAGAAGGCTGATAGCTTAGCTAGGAAGGCTGCGGGCTCTCAGTTCAACGGCCCTGAACCCTTCTGTGGACTAACATCCAATACCATTGGAGGTCTGCTGAAGAAGTGTACAGATGCAAAAAGAAGTCAAACCTGGAAAACTCTTCCACGATTAAGACAGTCCAAAGCTCTTCTGGGAGATTTTAATCCTAAAAGAGCTAAGGAGTTAATAAATATGCCTCGGAGTAAATTAAGCATCATCACAGGCATTTTAAGCGGACATGGTAGACTCAACTACCATTTGAATAAGTTGGGTATATCTTCAGATGGCATCTGTCGATTCTGTGGAGAGAGTGACGAAACCTCACTGCACCTGATCACAGACTGCGGACCACTGGCACACACTAGACTCAGGTGTTTTGGAGAACATATCTTAGATATGAGCACGATCCCTCATTTTGATTCCTCCAAAATATATGAATTCCTGTCGAAAATTAACCTGACAGAAGATTTATAGATGAGACTATCCTCATCTTTCAAATAAATAGGGGCATCACAATAGATCTTTCAGGTTGCAGTGTATAACACCCTTAAATATATCTATCATCTATCTATCTATCTCCCTGTAATCAGGTAATCTTGGACTGATGAGAATGGTGGTATAAGGTAATATAAGGCATATGTATTTTCATCAAGTACTATTGGGAGTACTCACACCTGTTTTAGAAAGTCACTGAAACCAGAGAACACAGAGAAAGGAAAGTCTTTTTCACTGTCAGCGTCCGTAGCGGACACACCACGATTCTGAGTGGATTCACCACGTTTTTGAGTGGATTCGTGTACAACGTCCGTTTGCTTTATTTCACTTCTTTGCCGTTTGACGTTTAAGTTTCTTTTCTCTGTGTTCTCTGACTGAAACACTCCGTCGTACAACTCTCTATGCATAAATATAACGTACTGAGTAATTTGAGCTAATGTTGACTGACCTAAAATAGAGAAATCCTTAGGAAGCTCTTTAGAACCAATATGGCTCAGTATTATTATAATGTATGTATACTGGATCTATTGATGAAACTAAGGTTAGGAAGTTAAGGTACAAGGCGTGGTAGCTCTGCAAACCTTACCAAACTTTTTTTAATTTTAAGATGAACTATTATTGATGAAACTATCTCCACTCAATGTTAACCTCAGAAGTTAAGGAACAGGTCGTGGTAACTCTGCAAACTTCAACAAACTTCTTTTATGTTTTAAAATGAACTATTATTACAATCCATGTATACTGGATCCATTGATGGAACTATCGGCACTCGAAGTGAAGGCATAAGACATGGTAATTCTTCAACTATCTCCACTCAATTTTAACTTCAGAAGTTAAGGGATAGGTCGTGGTAACTGTGCAAACTTCAACAAATTTATTTTATGTTTTAAAATGAAATATTTTTGCAATCCATGTATACTGGATCAATTGATGGAACTATCGGCACTCGAAGTGAAGGAATAAGACATGGTAATTCTTCAACTATCTCCACTCAATTTTAACCTTAGAAGTGAAGGAACAGGGCGTGGTAACTCTTCAAACTTCAATAAACTTCTTTTATGTTTTACAAGAAAACATTTTAGAGAAATTCATATGAAACCCATTATTGACTTGAATTAGTCTCTATATATTCCCCAATACATTATAGGAGGACATTATAGAAAATCAGAAAATAATAGTACAGAACATTATTGTCATGTTAGGATCTCATTATGTCAAACTAGTGTCATTTTCCTTTATTTTCTGCTAGTCAGTCAAATGATAGTGGAATTTTTCACACCCAGCGACTTTTCCTTAAAGGAGAAATACTCAACCACACGACTCAAGAGTATATTGGAAAACATGGCTATATTGGGTTCACTTCATGTGAAACATCAGTGTAATTTGTATTTATTTCTTCTCTTCAAACAAGAACTGAAAAACGTTGATGAAAATTGCACTCGTGGTCGCCCAACTCTCACGTCTCATGTAGTAATTCAACCGTAAATTCAATTATAGCAAACAATAAATCGCATGAACTCTCAAAGATAGCCTTGAGACTTGAGATTCTATGTTTTAATTGTAAACTCAAGTCATATTCCACGAAGGACATTCGCTTGCTACATTGTCTTGTCATGATCAGAAAGTCACGAACAGAAACGCCACACAATCACATTGCAATCAAGACAGTCTGCCTCAGCTGTAAAGCATCCGCCCATTTTTTGTAGTGTGCCAACGCATTATTTGTAGTGTACCAACGCATTATTTCCGTTCCCTATTTTGACAAATGGTCAGCTTATTATCGCACTCATTTTGGCAATTTATGGCATTTTAATTAAACAACAACTTCAATGCCAAAAAACACTTCTTAAGCTGCAGCAAAATTCCGCTCTGAAATGTTGCATTTTTCAGCTGCAGCAAAAGGCAAAAACAGATTAAGTTGCTAACATGAAAATTGTATAAGTTAAAGAGTTATTGACATTAACGATTCGAAAATAATCAGCTAATCGACTGAAGCCGGCGGTGCTCTGTTCCAGTCGCTGCGGTGCACGCGCGGCTAAGTATCGCGTAACTGGAAATGCACTTAAGTAACTTTGTATAAATAATGCTCATTACACACGCACACATCAACGCACTTGCTCACATACACGACGCAGTAGGCGTGTCTGATGAAATTCTCATGTTTATTATTAAAATCTTAAGCAGAGTTGCTCAGACAACTTATTCAAATCGGCGCTTACTGAGCATCTTCAGAAAGTTCCCTCTTCCGGCCAACCAAGCGCCGGAATAAGTCATAAAACTGCCGTCGTGTGTCAATGGGGCGATTTAGCGTGCGTTTGTTTGACTTACGTTGATAAACAAGTTGAGGAACTGGTGTTAATGATCGTAGAATGAATTAATTTCAACACTTGTTTGAAGTGCACAACGTGCCAATGGAATTCACGTACTGCTCTGGGCTGTTCACACCGACGGCGTCAGAGATGGAATCCGCTGAAACAAGTCTCTAGTATGACTGTTAAAATAGCTCTGGAACGGGATTTGTGACACACTTCATCTAAAGTAACTTCACTTAACTCAATAGTTTCCCAACTGAATAATCCGATGCCAAAAGCACCACGAAATTTAAGTCCATGAAGTCCATGTTTCTCAGGAGAGTTGGGAGCAGTGTAGGCTAATGTTCTCTCAATATTGATATTTTTGTATATGAAAAATATCTCATTCCATTAAAATTCGAGCTTGACAGTCTTCAGTCGTTATGTCGTGTGAGCGAACCAATCCCAAGTCGTTAAAAATAACGAGTTCTCAATATCTCATTCCATTAAAATTCGAACTTCACAGCTCAGTCTTCAGTCGTTATGTCGTGTGAGCGAACCAATCCCAAGTCGTTAAAAATAACGAGTTCTCAATATCTCATTCCATTAAAATTCGAACTTGACAGCTCAGTCTTCAGTCGTTATGTCGTGTGAGCGAACCAATCCCAAGTCGTTAAAAATAACGAGTTGTCAATATCTCATTCCATTAAAATTCGAACTTGACAGCTCAGTCGTTATGTCGTGTGAGCGAACCAATCCCAAGTCGTTAAAAATAACGAGTTCTCAATATCTCATTCCATTAAAATTCGAACTTGACAGCTCAGTCTTCAGTCGTTATGTCGCATAAGCGAACCACTCACAAGTCGTTAACAATAACGAGTTCTCGTTGTTGTATTGTTGTAATTCCATAAATGATATTTAGTTTATAAATGCAACTAAATCGACCGCTACTTTAATGATGCGATTTCACAGAGCAATAATTTCGATATGTGTCCCGCCTCCTTAGAGGTGTTGTATACATTAGTAGTACTTGAGTAAAATTTTTAGGTCTCTATTCGTCGGCCATTGATTCCCAAAGTATCTTGAAGTCTCTCTAAAAATAATGCTGTGAACCAAACTCCATGCGGGATCGCTAAGAATGGAAGTCTTTGGTCGTTCAAATGGAGTTCAAGGCATTTCATCCCAATACTTCTCTCTATATACGCCGAGGCGAGTATAGAAATATCTTAAATCGTTATGAGTGTTAAAAAATAATAATTCCAGAAAGTATGCTCTTATCCCTGGACACACTTCTGAGATTCATAAGAGAGACAAAGAAGTTTGGAAATGTGTAACTACCTTTCCAAAATCCTCTATCTCCCGTTCCCCAAATATTTTTCCAGGCTTACAGTACAATTGGTATCAATGCCTGACTGCTTGGAGACCTCCTTTTTCAGGGTTTCTTCGGCCTACCCCAATACTATCTGTCTATCTATACTAAGTACTACTACTATCTATCTATCTACATAAAGTACGTCGACTGACAAAAGAATTTCTATTCATGATCGTATGGATGAATCAATGGAACAATGAACATCAGCAATCGGAAAGCTACTCTCTTAAAAAGAGTTCCACATGGCATTGGAAATAAGGTAGGGTATACATTTATAAAGGCAAAGACGCATGCCTTATTAAAAAATAATATCGGTTATTGGAGCACCTGATTGCCCTGCGGAACATATCCTCTTTAAGAGTTATATCCAAAATTTAATTTACTTAATATGGATCCAAATATAATATAATATGACTTTTTCTGTGAACATAGTTTGGAGACTTTAAAGCTGACCTCAGAATCTGTCTTCTCCCACAGTTCTTCATAGTTCCGACCAGAGTATACAGAGTAAAGAAACTTAAACATCAAACGGCAAAGCAGCGAAATAAAGCAGACGGGCATTGTACATGAATCTACTGAAAATCGTGTTGAATCCACTCAGAATCGTGGTGAATCCACTCAGAATCGTGGTGTGTCCGCTCAGAATCGTGGTGGATCCACTGAAAATCGTGTTGAATCCACTCAGAATCATGGTGAATCCACTCAAAATCGTGGTGAATCCACTGAAAATCGTTTTGAATCCACTGAAAATCGTTTTGAATCCACTCAGAATCGTGGTAAATCCACTCAAAATCGTGGTGTGTCCGCTCAGAATCGTGGTGGATCCACTGAAAATCGTGTTGAATCCACTCAGAATCGTGGTGAATCCACTCAAAATCGTGGTATGTCCGCTAAGGACGCTGGCAGCGAAAAAGAGTATATTTTCTGTGTGTTCTCTGGTTCCGACAATCGTCACATTCACGAAGAGAATTCGAGCCCGACAAATTACATCTCTGGAGTGTAGAGCTTAAAAGTAATTATGTTAAATATGGATGATATTGAAGGCGTGGCGGAATCCCTTTTCAGGTTGAACACTATCAGACTCCATTGGAAATATAGCCATCGACATTTTTAGACCCTACCACACAATCTAACAAATTTGATTTAGTTTATAGAATAATGGGTTGAAAATTGGACTTATACCGAAAATTGGACTTTTGAAGGTGTGCTTGTAGCACTTACCTATAAAAATTTTTCGTATATGCTGTGCGTCTATTATCAACATCTCTGGTTCGTTATTTTCCTCCTTGAAAATTTTATTTTACTCCTTGAAAATTTCCACCCAGGATCTCAAATACAGACCTACTCTTAGTAGTGAATACCAATTGAGAGACTGTCCAAGTCCATGTGGCAGAGGTCTTAACCACTTCTTTCAGGTATTACACACATTTTCCGCCTTATCCACACAGAGCCTGTCGCTTCCATGCAATTATTGGAAATAAGTGTGTTCCATCGGAAGTTGTCCTTTTATTATAATTGGACAACTGCTTTTGTTCCCATGGCGTCCTCAAATGAGCGGTGCTTTTATTAACTTCTAAACAAATGCCGCAATTTCCCAAGTAATCACAAACTTAAAAGTTGCTGGAGAAATTGATGACGGTAATTGTCCATATCCTGCAAACAAATAAGCATTTAAGTATGGTAAACACTCTAAAGACGGGCACAGGTGTTTGATGTAAATAAGTAGGCTGAGAAAACTTAAAAATTTAACAATAAATCTAAAAAGTTAACAATTGCGTGGTAAATAATTATTGTGCCACTCAGCAACAAAGCCAAAATTCGAACAACTTGGCATGTTTTTAAGGACATTTGGGTTGTAAAATATGGTTGGTATTGAGCTTACGCATGGAATTAAGGAGCTTTCAGCTTACGCATCTGTATTTAGTAAGTGCATCACCGTGAAAGCTTCGCTTAACAGAAAGTGATACGTTTAAAGCTCAACCAAAAATTTTTGGTCGTACTTGATCCTGTGACACACTCCTATGATTCAGTTTGTGCTTCCCTGACACTGCTGCGTGTCAGGGAACTTTTAAAGTCTCATCCTAAATCCATTTGGACCTCAACGGTCCAGTCACCTCACATACACACTTACACCAACTTTGATATGAACATGATTGTGCCCACGCCTGCAACCGTCAATTTACCCCACAGACTCACTGTAGCCAACCTCACTTGAATGCAAATTCCCGTAATACCAAGAATACTACGTAGTATTCTCATATTTTATTTTCCATTTCATCTTCGTAACCATTCATTTCGAAGTTAATTAACATTACAAAATTTAAATTACTAATTTGACCGCACACAAACACCTTTGATTGACTCGCACTCACTCGCAGGCTATTGATAGCCCCGCTCAGAATCAATCCAGATTTGGTTTGCTTAAAACCTGAAACACCAACCGTTGGAGCCTCAGTCCGAGTTCTAAGTTAGCGAGTGCAAGATGCCTAAAGCGTTTGGTCGGCGGCGCGGTGCCGCAGAGACTACCGTCGTGGTCTGCTTCGCGGTAATAGTTGGTTTCTTCGCAGATTTCAGTGCGGCGCGTACGTCCGAGGTATTGAAAGTGTCACTGTCACATGGTGGCGTGCTCGTGGGACGACATCTCACCACACACAATGGTCGGCACATGCGAGCGTTCTTGGGTGTTCCATATGCGAAACCGCCAATCGGAGAACTACGCTTTAAGGTGGGACACTCAAATTACTCTCCTCTATGTTCGAAAGTTTCCCTAACGATGCTGTGGCATCTTATTCACATAAATCACGGAAATTGTGTTTGCTTCCTTTAGAGCAAGGGCAAAGAACAGTATGATTATCGATGGATGCTATGGTCCAGACGCACCAATGATTCATTTTGAGCCTTAAATGGGTTAATCCCTGCGATTTTGTTCACTAGGATATAAATAGGCTAGTGATATATAAATGTGTATATTCCCATTGGAATTTGATTGGAGTCCACATGGGAATTTTATTGGAGTCCTCATTGGAATTTTATAGGAGTCCTATTCCAATCAAGACAAAAATTTGCATGGTCATATTTTCAGACTCACCAACGGTTTCGGAATGAGAATCCTATCCTCATCAGTTCACTCGGATTATAAAATAAGACTATAAATACTATTCCCATCGAGAGGAAAATGTATATAATTATATTTGCAGTCTCACCAATGATTTTCGGA
Source organism: Clusia tigrina (assembly GCA_920105625.2). NCBI lineage: Eukaryota > Metazoa > Arthropoda > Insecta > Diptera > Clusiidae > Clusia > Clusia tigrina. Next base: position 178,469,988 of record OV050033.1, read on the forward strand.
ATGAGAATCGTGTCCTGATTACTCCCGTCGAATTTGATCACTCGGATTGTAAAATAGGGCTGTGAATACTACCATTGGAATTTTGTTGAACTACCAATACCATCGAGAGAAAAGTTTCTATGATTATATTTACAGTCTCACCAATGATTCCTTAGTGAAAATCCTATCGTGATTACTCTCACTTTTGATTTGACCACTCCAATTTGAATGGGATTGTTCTCTATATACGAGTATATGGTCCTATGGTTCCGCGGGGGTGCAAACGGCCGTGGATTGTTCTATAGGACTGTTAATAGTTTTTTTTGAATCCTGTATTAATTGGAGAGAAATAGTCATTGACGACATGTTGAGGTATACTTCCAATTCAGGAAGGTCTCTTCTCCCTAATTAAAGATGTTTTACTAAATTCAAATAGGAAAGTTTGTTCCAGGTCCTTGTCACCACTCTCGCAATTTCTCTGCATGGGATAATTCGTAACCATTTGATGAATTGCTCCATTATAGTTAGAATCAATTCTTCCAAATTATAGTTAGAATCAATTCTTCCAAATTATAGTTAGAATCAAATCTTCCAAATTGTGCTTCAAGACGTCCCTAGGAAGCCATAAAGACGGATTATATTATTTTCTTTGTTTTTATAGGAATATTCTAAGAAGATTATAGAAATACTTTATGGCACTTGACAATACCATTGGATCAATTGAATGGATTTTTGTGTCCTGCCGTTACTCAGTCGATCTCTTTAGTCAGTAAACCAATAAACTTCTTCACTGTCAGCCTTGATCATATATAAGTAACCTCAACTCTTCCCATTCCATAGCGGAGAGAATCCAATTATTTTATTCCCCATGTCTCTAGAAAACTCTCACCAATCAGGTTTCCCTCAGCCACAAACTTCATCGTTGTTTACTTCATATTCAAGAACTAGCACAGTCATCGTTACCAAAAATTTGGCAGGAAATTGTTTTTCTTACGAAATATGATTCAGTCAACACTACCCAGAAATCAATTCTGCCCATGCTCAAGTGCGGTACAGAAGCCAAGTCAGCAGACCTCTCTCTAAACTTGCCAAGTGTCTCCACATACTCGCATGTTCGATCAAAAATAATAGAGACATTTTCTCTATCATTCTTGATTTCGATTATGTTTATTTCCCTTCTTATGTTTGAGGGGGTACATTCGAAGATCGTGGTCTAAATCACAGAAGAATCTCTCTGCTTCCAAAAGAGAGGCGGAAATTCACAACATGTTCGAACTTATCATTCAGTAGAGAACAACAATGAACGCCAAACAGTTGTACGAATTTGAGCCTCTCTCCATTATGTAAAAAGCTTGACCTACAGTGACGATGATCATTTCGAAACCTGACCGGCACGTGAACCGGTAACCAACGTACTAAACAGAATACTGGATTGTTGTTATGTAAATGCCTCTGCGGCACATGTGAATAATACCCCCGGGCTACGCACCATCCAAACTTTGAAAGTAATGCCAACTGATTTCTGATCACCGATCTTATCCCTGAAAGTAACCCAACATAAAACAATATGGAAATGACTACTAATTTGCAATAAACGTTTACAATTGGCCATGTTTGTGCGAGGTCACAACGGAAGCGATTGCTGGCTGTGGTTAAGTAATTTTCAATCTTGCGGTTTGGGCGAACCTGCAAAAAATGATCGTAAAAAAGTTATAAAACTCCGTAATTAACTGCATTTACTTTTATGACCTAAGCAATTATCTTGCAAATGTTTTCACGATTCGCGTATACGAGAAATAATGGAACGCACTTGCAACTCTCCACAGCCTCCAGTGCCGTTTGATGCTTGGACGGGCGATAAACTGGCCGTAAAAGACTCAGCCATCTGCACACAGCGTGATCCGTTTCGGCGCGACTTCGAGCTCACCGGCAGCGAAGATTGCCTCTACCTAAATGTGTACACACCGGAGGTAAGTCTGAGTGAAATCGGCATATCACCCACGCCAGTTCTAAAAGTAACCTTCACTCTCTTCACATTTGTAGGAGCCGCTTATCCAGGGCCCTCTGCCCGTCATGGTTTGGTTCCACGGTGGTGGCTGGCAATGCGGTGCTGGCATCAGCAGTTTCTACGGACCCGATTTCTTAATGGATCACGACATAATTTACGTGTCAGCGAACTTCCGCATAGGACCACTGGGTTTCCTGAGCACTGAGACCACAGACTGCCCGGGCAATTTCGGACTGAAGGATCAGGTGGAGGTGCTCAAGTGGGTGCAGCAGCATATTGCAGCTTTCGGCGGTAATCCCGACAGTGTCACGGTGTTTGGAGAAAGCGCCGGCGGCGCCAGTGTCACGTATCACATGTTGTCAGAGCAATCCAAAGGACTCTTCCACAGAGGCATAGCTCAGTCCGGCACATACTTCAATCCCTGGGCGCAGCCAGCTCATAAGGGCGTGCCAGCAAAACGGGCGCGCAAGTTGGCGAAATTAGTGGGCTGTGCTGACAGTGCTCATTGGGGCAAGACACTGGAGTGCCTGCGCACCAAAAGCGCCGAGGACATTACGGCCACTATTTACGATCTTTTCGTAAGTGTTGGGATCGAAGCATCACTTCACTAATCAAATGTTGTGTTTATTCTTTTATCCATCACATAGGAATGGGATTTCGATCCTATGATACCATTTCCGCCCGTTGTGGAGCCCTTGCACAGTGGTGCGTTTCTAACAGTTTTTCCCAGAACAGCCCAGACTCCGCACGGCTTCTCAATGCCACTCATGATAGGAGCCACTGCAGAGGAGGGTCTACTGAAAACTGCAGCCTTGCTGAACCACCCCGACCTGTTGGAAGAGTTTAAAGAGAAATTCAACGGAGTGCTGCCGATTATATTGAACTACGATCACCATTCGCTGGACGTGCAAAAGGACATAACGCGCAAAATCGAAAATTTCTACTTCAAGGAGGGGCACAATTACAACCAGCAGCATCACCAGAATCTGACAGATGTGAGTAATCGTAGATTGGGGCAAATTGCCGAAGATACGCGTTAAAAATATCAATCCAAATAGAGTCTCCTCGAGCGGGGAGGGAAGCAATTATCCACTAGATTTTCTCTGGATTAGAACTGTTTAATCAATCCCTACCTTTCTGTAGCTTGTGTCCGACGGTTGGTTCCTCGGTGGCATCGATGAGTATCTGCGTTTACGCATCCACGCCCACAACTCATGGCAGAAAAACATCCCATCTACTTATGTGTACCTATTCGACCAAAAGGGAGCCGCAAGTTTCTCCGAAGTATTTAAAGGGGGCAGGGACAACTATTACGGTAAGTTCCGATCTTCCAACTTTTAAGCGTACTTGTGATAATTTACTCATATTCGGACCAGGTGTGGCTCACGCCGAAGAGCTGCAGTATCTGTTTCCTGTGGGCAAGGAACTGTTCGTCAGTGCGGCACCCACCAAGTTCGACATACGAATGCGAGAAGCTCTTCTAACCATGTGGGTCAACTTTGCCAATAGCAGGTGAGTTCTTTGAATTAGGAGGGTACATTTTAAGCTGCTTATACATCGGAACACTAACTTGGAGATGGCACGGAGCGCCTCGATAAGCGTTCGAGGTAACAGTTAACGAACTGCGAAAAGACGGAGAGAAACATATTATGCTCTTCGATTTCAATTTCGTGGACCGAGTCACAACGGAACTTTTCCACCATCTGGCAAACAGGACGATTTTGGTCACCCTGCATTTTTCAAAAGTTCATAAAGCCTCATTCCCGTTCCTAAGCAGATGTATACGCAGCTTTAAACTGCTTATAAAATTCCCATCTCTATTCTATAGGGAAAGTCTACTTGACAAACAAAGTGTTTCCCGATCATTTCTATTCACAATTCCCCAGTAGTCCATTACTTCCCTACCAATACTTTCGTATTTTCCTTCAATTCCTACATGCACCATATTACCGTCCTTTTCTGCCACACTCTCGGCTAGAATCATAGAAGTTCTCTTTAAAAATATCTCCCATAATTTTCTAACTACAGTAATCCCACACCAACTGGAACGCTTCTGGGCTCATGGCATCCCACGGATTCGTACCCAGTGAAATACGCCCATTTAGGCAGCAAAAGCATGGAAGATTGGTCCCCCCTGCGCAACGAACGTGCTCTGCTGCAGGAACGCGTCAACTTCTGGAATGAACTGAAGCCTCATGTGCCCCCGGATCAGCTGCACAAGGATGAATTATAGTCTTAGTGTGGCTCTCTCGCTCAATTTGCATATCGCTTCTCTCCCACTCTCATCGTATTTCTAATTGTTATTGTTGTTATTGCTGTGCGCGCATTGTTTCATGCAATTATTCCATTCCAATTGGCACTTGACCGAGAGTTGCTCATCTTTGTTTATTAATTTATGCTTTTTTATTGCGTTTTGCATGCATCTTTTTGAGGTCATCAATTTGTTGAAATTTTATAATAAATTACTGTATAATATTATTCACTGCGTTTCCTGAAGGTCACTAACAATCACGTGAGTATTTTACTCGGCGGGGAATTGTAGTTTCATTCAACCATATAATTAAAGTAAGTTCCATCGAGATTTTTCTCATACTCGTATCCCACGTCACGAATAACATCACGGACAGAACCCTTAACACCCATTGTTATAATTGCAACACTCACGTGCTGCCCTATTGTCAGCACGCCATGGAAACTTTTTCCACCTGATCTGATCAAATTGACATGCGAATACTCTTGTATTCCTATAAGAGTTGTGTTAGAGTTCTATTGAATATCGAGGTATACGTATTATAGAACAGAAGCCCAAAAGGTCTATTAAAAGTATACTGAATAAAGGAATATGAAGAAGATCGATGTTGAAAGTATCACGAGTGGGGAAATCTGTGAAAGAAAATCCAATAGAAAGCACCCATCCTCGGCTGGAAGTATTTACAATATCGAGTGTTCCAATTGCAATTGTTCTGTTTCTCTCTGGTTAGATTAGGTGAGACAGGCTGACCAAATAGGTCACGCATAGACCTGTTAGGTCCTTAGCGATACCAGATGAGTATCCGTATAGGATTAGCGGATGTGGAGATCATTGAATAGGGAGGCGTTTTTGCTAGTTTTATAAGTGAAGCCATTCCCAGGGTTGAAACCTCTTCTAGTCCTCCAAACCAGGGAGCCCCCAAATATTCTACGCGTGCTCTAGCGATTAATGGACAGAAACATAGGAGATGCTCCGAGTAGTAGAGTTTACAATTGTCCCACCTTATACAATAGTTCTGAGTCTATATAATATCAATCGGAGACACAAAAATGTTAACTATTTTTTGGTGCTTTTATGTAAGAATCTTCGAATCCTTGTCAAGTTTGTTGACCTTATTTTTTACACTTCCCCTAATACCTTGTACAGCAATTCTGAGTACATATAACATAAATCGGAGTCTGCTTCCCCGCAATCTACACCCATCATTGCTTGTGAGCCGCATTCTTGTCGCGTATTTTCCTGTTAGCCACTGGCTTCTCAATATACCTACCATCAGTCTGCAAGCGTTCCGTCGAAGTGTCAGTATAGACTTGGTATATTGCTTGTCATTCGGCTTGCTCATAATCTTGGCAGTTCTACAGGTGGTAACGTTGTTTCAACTCTCTACCATCATTCTTAACATGCTGCTGCTAAACCTCTGTAAATTGCTTGAAAAAGCATCAGCAGAAACATAGATGATATAATATATGTGTATATATATGTTTCTGGCATCAGTACCCAGCAGCTCTGCTATCCGCTTTTGGGAATATGTCTATCTGATTTCCCCCTTTGTTAGTGTGTAGCCGCTGGTTAACGGACTGTTAGATAACAGATAAGATAGATAATAACAGATAACCATTGCAGCCTGGCACTGAATAACATTTTTTGAAGATGAAAAACATGAGACTATTGCCTTAATTGCGGCCTGACTTTCTATGTAAAAGTTTGCTTCTCTCTGAGTTTCAATATTAAGCCAGAGACGATCGATCACGTACACCGATTACTGTTTTGATCAGAAATCGGAAATCAAACACCATAAATCGAAGTGATGAGGTTGATACCTCAGACACGTTAACAGAACTCAGACACGTTAACAAAACTCATTTCGTACAGTTTGGAGATAAGCGCTCAGCCTCACCTTCCTCCATTAACTCTCAATGCCAAATTTGGTTTCAATCGTTTTTAATTAAATAAAGACAATTTAAGTAGCATTTTTCACTTACTTCCTAATTAATTACAATTTCAATTGTATGCAGGTTTTTTTAGTTTTGTTCATTTGTTTTTCTTTAATTGGTTTTTGGGTAGTACAATTTGAAAATATTTGCTGTCAACAACTTTAAAAGACATTTGTAAACGTTAGTATCCGCGGTGTATAAAATAACTAACAATATAAATTGAAAATTTGTAACTAAAATTTAAACAAAAATCAAGCATCGTTTGTAGGTGTGAGTCTCTTACAATACAATAATAATCAATAATAATAATAATAATAATATAAATCGTAATAAATAAATAAATCAACAAAAAAAAGTCATCAGCAGAGTAAATTTATACTACAAAAGTACATAACGTTAAAAAATAAAACGGCGCCAGCAAAATTGCATGTTATGTATAGAATTGCATGCGTGCCACTTTGTTAGCTTCGATTACAATACCATTTACAATTTGAAACAATACGAAATGAGCGACTGCTCTGGAGCGACCACAGTTCAAGAACCAACCGCACGCCAAGGCATGCAAAAATTAAGCAAATTAAACTGTCACAGGGTGTGCCGCCGCCGGCAGCCACAAACAGCTCCTCATAAATACACTGTGACAAACATGCTCAGCAGCAGGGACAATGTAGTTATGAGCCGTGAGGCTGCCTGCATTGCCAGCAGGGCTGTTTTTACAGAAATTGCATTTTACGACTAGATGCATACATTAATCATTATAATAATTTTTTGTTTCTTCTTGGTTTTGTTTTTGTTTTTGTTACTTGTATTATTATCATTAGCTTTATCAGAATTGTCTATAATTAATTATACATTTAATTAATGTCTGCCTAAGATATTGAAAATATATTTATATATATATATATATGCATTTCCCTTCCTTGCTCATCATGCATCTCTATCTCATTTGTATAATTAGAAATCCTAGATGTTTTTTTCATTGTTACTTTGTTTATGTTTTTGTTTATGTTTTTGTTTTAGTTTTTGTTAAAGTGCATAAAAACTTTTTTTTGTTAATTATGTAAATCTCTTTCTTTTTTTTGTTAAGTTTCATTTCATTAAGTTATATATATAAATATATATGTATGTATATATAAATAAATATATATATTTATATATATATATATACATTCATTCGTACACTATTATTGAAGGAAATCATAAACTGGACACTGTATACATTTGACTTGGACTAAATTTACACTTTTTATCTTTGGATCCAAAATAAAATTGCACACTTTTCTGATTTACAAATTTAGTATTGAAAGAATTTACAATAATTGCGGCTTCTTTTTTGGGGCTTTCGTCGGAGAGTAAATGTACACAATTTGAAGAAGCACGATTGAAAAGTATTAGTAGCAGTTTTATATCCTTAAGTAGAGCTGAGTTAGGTTGTTGAGTTGACGTGTAGTGAATTTTCAAGGAGCTGCTTACGCTCGTTCATAAAACAGTATATAGGCACTGGATGAAACAAGGTGATTTTCGGATATAGAATCGCTCACACTGAAAAACAAAAACATATAAATTAGCAAATATAGTAAATAATGACTAGACACATGCTGCACTTACATGTTGTCGTTAAACTCATGCCACTTTTTCGACACTGGGTGCTTGCAAAGCGCTACATAATGCCCGCCCGCTGTCGAGCCTGCAAGGAAAAAGAAAAGCATTAAGACTTTATATTAAGCTATCTCCATATCGGTATGGTATCGAGTAAAACAACATTTAACTTCACTTTTATACTACTACAAGGATACCAAAAGGATACCAAATGAAATCATGGCTCTGGCGCTGGATGGTCACACTTACCCATGTGGTTCGAAATTCCATACAGGGAGTAGTACATGTTCATATTAGGATTCGAACCGTACGGGCCCATGTTCAATTCGCGCTCTCCAGTAGGGAACTCCACAATGTTGGACAACTTGCTCCAGCGGGTTTCGGAAAAACGCTTCAAGTCTGCAAACATTATTATTAATATTTTATTCAGTGCTATAATAAACAACTCTATATACGAATCCGTAGCGCAAGTCAGAGACTGATATTCTTTACTATGGTCCTAAGTAACATTGAACAAGGAGTCAATTAGCTGTGATTTTTTACTGTCACCTAGTTTGCAATATATCACATCTTCTCTCTGATATTACACACTCTTCTCACTGATATTACACACTCTTCCCTCTGATATGACACACTCTTCTCTCTGTTATAACACACTCTTCTCTCTGATATAACACACTCTTCTCTCTGATATAACACACTCTTCTCTCTGATATTACACACTCTTCTCTCTGATATTACACACGCTTCTCTCTGATATTACAAACTCTTCTCTCTGATATTACACACTCTTCTCTCTGATATTACACACTCTTCTCTCTGATATTACACACTCTTCTCACTGATATTACACACTCTTCCCTCTGATATGACACACTCTTCTCTCTGATATAACACACTCTTCTCTCTGATATAACACACTCTTCTCTCTGATATAACACACTCTTCTCTCTAGATAGCATAAAAATTGAGGATTGGACGTCCCCAGCATTTTCAATTGCTTTCGTCGAGCGATACCACAAATTTTATTGCAGTGACCTCGTAATCACTTGGACGGCCACTAAAGACTTCTGACACTAACTGGCAATATTGATTAATGGCGACTTTGGACAATTTGGTTACTGGTGAATTTGGTTACTGGTGAATTTGGGTACTGGTAAATTTGGTTACTGGTAAATTTGGGTACTGGTAAATTTGGTTACTGGTGAATTTGGTTACTGGTGAATTTGGTTGCTGGTGAATTTGATTACTGGTGAATTTGGTTACTTATGAGATTTCGAGCCACCAAAAGCATTGTGATAATAATAAGGAGAACATTCAAGTTTTACATACGGACCAGGCACAATTATTTTTTTCTATTATTCTTCATTTAAGCTTGCCATGTGTTTATGACATTCCAGTCAATCAATTTACTTTAGAAGGGTAGAGAAAAAGGCTGCCATTTTTGTTGCCACATACTTTTTGTCACAAGCCATCTTTTCTTTGACATTAGATCACTCTGTTTAGGCATTCCATATCAAAATACACTAAAGCCTCCATCATAAATATTTTACGGTGCCGAATGCAATAGAAGATACGAGTGGAAGAATGTTTTGTGTTATAATAGCTCGAAAATGTGATCTTGTACGGAAATTGTGGTGGTTATACGAGCACACCAGCAAGGACAACTAATCAAAAGTAACTAATCAGGGCGCGAAATGGTAGTAAAATATATATACATATATAAAAAGTTTGAACTAAAATATCTTGAATCCAGTTTTTCGTATCATATTTCTTTCCTCTTCCACTCGCATCTTCAGTTGTTTCTCCACTGGCGTGTTCATTAGCAACTCAACAGGGGAACCGCCTGACGCTACGATTTCGTTAACTGAATCTTCAAAGCACACTTACGTATAACCAGGTATTTGGGAAATCTTTGTATTGTAAAACTTTTGGTACATTTTCGTCTAGTCTGACACTTCGAGCACGTTGGCATCTCGTCTCCATCCAGAATCTCTTCGCGTATGAATAACTCCAGGCAAGCGTCCAGCTTGCAGCGCGATGACGATGGCAAAGACACACTCAAGTCCCAAAATGGATCAAAGGTGACACTAGTGTTGCCGCAACTCGTGCACTTCAGCGAACTCTTCAGTTGTCCGACAAAGAGATCACGTATCAGCGAATTTTCATGCCGTGAGTGCCACTCCCAGGTTAGATCGGCCTTTTTATTGTCGCTATAAAACGGAAAAGATTAGTTTTGGCACATCTCGTCTGATCACATCGCAGCGCATCGCTATCACTCACCTAAGGTTGTCATCTATTTTAAGCAATTCGCCCTTCACACCCGTGTTGAGTGCACTGTGTAGAGAATCGAGGAAGAAGCGTAGAAATTCTTGAGCATCCTGCTGGTTGTAATCGCTGTACATGCGGTGCTTCAGCGAAAAAGCACGCTTCAGCTCCATCGGTGTCACGCTATGCACGTTGCTGGTCCACATTTCCCGTATCAATTTAGCAAATTCTGAGCAAAGCAAAGCGAGAAATTGAGAAAAAATTGTTCAAGCATTTGAGGAAGCAAGCAGCGCCATCATACCACACAAAATTAGTTGATCCTTCGATGCGGACGATTTCAGACCATTGTGGGACTTCAGGAATTTCGTCAGTTCGCTCGTATGACTGAGACACTGAATGACGGAGTTCATAAAACACGTATTCCCAATATTCCGCAGCCCGCATAAACCTGCACAAGGAGACACAAGAAGACAAACTTTAGTAGAAAGGTGGGCGATATGCGAAAGACGACCACACCGCACCAGCTTCGGTCCTATACAACATTCAGAGCGAACGGAATAAAAAGTTGCGAGTACAAAAAATAAATATTCAGTTGAACTGACAACAAAATTCGAAAATACGAGAAACCAGACTGGGTCTGGGGCAAGGTGGCACCTGGAGCTGGTGTGGTCGGAACAGCCGACGAGTGTGGTTGACTTACCCTCGGACTTCTCATCGCTGGACAGCTTGCTGGCATCGTCTGCGCTGTGGTTGTGCGTCGAGTTTGACGACAAAAGGGCCGACCTGCTGCTGTCACGGTCCCAGTAGCGCGACGAGGTGGGCGATGGCGGCGGCAGTGCACTTCTAATGGACGTACTTCGAGCCTGCATGAAAATAGAGCGATCAGTTAAAAGTTGCCAAAGGGCTTCAACGCTACGCATACAAATACAATTACGGATACGGATACAAATACAAACATATGTGGAAATATGAAGGAACGACGGATTCGGATGTGTTAGTAGCATTGTTAGGAGAGTTGTGGTAAACGATAAAAAGTCAACTTAAAAATAGAGCGCACTCAAGCCAAGCGGCAGATGCAGTTAAAGAAATGACAAAGTAAAACGAAAAAGTCGAGAGACCATGCATTAAAGTCGCTTAATGGATACACGCCCACTTTTCGCACAAACGCTAAAGCTAATAAACTAGGCTAGTAAAAGTAAACTAAAAGACACACCCCGCCCTGCGCTCGAGCAAGTGATACGAGTATGAAGGTGAGTGTGTGTGTGGCAAATCGAAACGAGAAAGTACTAAGTTGGGTGGAGGTGAGGAGGAACAGAGTTTGAGGCGGACTTACACTGTCGTCGGCGTCACACGGACCGACCACCGCAGCCGTCTTCCGTACGTCGGACGCTGCCTCCTGCTGCTTGGCGACGGCGTTCATGTAGGACGCAGGCGCCGAGTGGGCCACCACCGCAGCCGAACTGGACGCAGGGTCTTTGCTGGGCAGCACGATGCGACTGAGTTCGTGATTCCTGACGCACGCGGTGCTCTTCGTCGGCAAGCTGTTGGTGCTGCTGAAGGGTGTACGCGTCGCTGCCGCTGTGACGACCGAAACGGCCGGGTGCAAGATGCTTGTGACAACTTTGCCGGACGGCGCCGCTACAGTCGTTGCGGTGCGGTAGGGAGTGCGCGTGAGGGAGCCGCCGCCATTGCTCGCCAGCCGCAGGTTGCAATTGTAGTGATCGAAGTCGCTGCTGTGGCGGTGATGCTGTAAATTGTTGGTGCTGCCGGTGCCGCTGTGCGAACGCAACGGCACCGAGCTCAGCGGCAGACGCTTCTGCTCGCTGAAGTGGTTAAACTTTTCGATGGATGCCTTAATGCTGCTGGAGTCGATGCTGCTGCTGTTGTTGTGGCGCATCTCGTGCCGACGAGCGGATGTTGACGTGTCCATGTTGGCGCTGCCGTTGGCATATTTGTAATTGTTCACCTTCTCAAACACGAGCTGGTTCGTGGAGCATATGATCGTGGACTTGGGACGTATGCGCGACTTAGCGGCCGAGTGCGTCTGATGCATGCAGCAACGCTGCTCGCAGTGCACCAGCTTTCGCTCCGGCAGCGGTGCGGGCGCCTCATCGCTGTCAATATACTTAATGTCGTCCTGCTCCAACGAGTTCCGGCTGAACTGATTCTGCATGTTGTTGTTGCCACTGGTACCGCCGGAGCCACTCCCGCTGCTGTTGTTGTTCACCTTGTTCGAGTAGGAAATGGCGCTGTTGTGTCTGGCCGCTGTGGCTGCGTTTACCGCCGCCACAGCAGTCGCTGGTATCGTGCGATGGATGAGCGGCCTCACTTGCCGGGCGCTGAGTTTCGAGCTAGTGAGGGCCGCAGTTGTTTTCGGTATCTTTGGTAGGGCTTTAAAATGATTGACCCCGATGTCGATATTGTGGACGGTAACTGCAGGCTTGCTATCCGAGTGGCTGGCATTGCTGCTGCGCCGCATGCCATTAGTTACCGCTGACGCTGCAACACGTGGCAGTTGGGCCGTAATATTATGCTGGTGGCTGTTGCTATTTCCGCTGTTATTGTTGCTGTTGCTGTTGTTGTTGTTTCGTTTGTCCTCACTACCCCGGCCGGCGAGTGTTGCATCTTCTTCATCAGCAATATCGCCCCTTTTGCTTCTCGTTGGCTGTGCTGACACCTCTACGGGTGCGGAAGCGACTTGTGCATGGGCCAACTGGTACTCTTCTTTAAGGAAGTTTTGGTCCTTAAATGCTGAGATCAGGAAGAACTTTTGATTGGCTGCACGCACGGAGTTCGTGGGTGCACGAGCGATCCGGTTGACCGCTGTCGCAGAGGTTTCTTTTTGGTGTATGGTTGTCGGGGGTGCTACTTCGGGTTTCTTGACTGCTGCAGCAGTTTCTGGTGCTGATGCTGGTACTGATACGGGCGCTGCTTTGGAGGAGTTGCTGGGCTGCGCTACGTTGGAGCCGGAATCACATTTTTGTTTCAGTAGTGGAAATTTTTGAAAATTGTTTCTGGCTTTGTTAATGTCTATCATTATTTGTCTCTCGAAATTATTTATTTGATTTTTAATTTTCTATGCGGCTTCCTTCTCTGCTTGCTCTGCTATACATGTATATATGCGTATATATTTCACTTGACTTTTGGCTTAGTACTATGTCTGCTGCTTTGGAACTATGCTTATACTCTACTCCTGTCTTTAATACGATTGTGGTGGAGTTCACACTTTGGAATTAGTTAGTTTGCTAGATACAAACAAAATCGTTGCCAGGACCTGCAAAAGGTTATCTAGAAAAAATACACAGAGAAGGAAATACAATTAAATGAGAATGTATTGTTAGTTATGAGTTAGAGGTACATGATTGACTCCCTACCAACTGTGGACAACTCTGGAGAAGTTTAGATTGAACTCAACTAAGCCAATCCCGCATAAGTTCAGCCGAAGGATGACATTTCTAACAGCTTTCTACTACGAGGACATTCATAGTGAGAGAGAGGACCGGGATTAGGAATGATTACAGTACATAAGAAATTTGTCTACCCCTGGAATACGAATTATTCTCGCAAATTCTAAGAAATTTACCCAGGCATGTGGAAGAGCTGATAATAAATTGATGTAATTGCTGCCAGGATAATTTAATTTGTTGCTTGTTTCTTAATGTTTAATGTGTGTTTATGTTTAGCAGGTCATTTCTGGTGGTTACTATAATAATTGGTCTATGGGAACTAATTACTCTGCATTGATCCTTAATCTGAAATGTTCAAATATGTTTGTTAGTTGTTTGTTTTGCACTTGGTAGAAGCACAGAGATAGTATAAATACATGTGGATACGATCCCCTACAGATGAATTCCACAATATTGCTAATCTTTTCGTTGCCCAAGTAAGCATACCATATGAACATGAGCCTCCCTCATACAAAATCGATCATATAAATCGGTGCTCGGCATTCGTATACCCTGCCATAGTCTCATCGTCATGTAGGAAGCTCTTTTTTCAATACAAACTTTTTTAGAAGCTTTCTTCACGTGGACAAAAGAGCTTTTTATTTAACAATGTATTCGACCCCAGATTTTGTACTCAATATGCCAGGACTTTTAACCTTCTTTTTATATATACAAAAGAGCTTTTCATGTAGCAAGTTGTTTGACCCCAGATTTTGTATTCGTATATGGCAGACTTTTTTATCATCTTCACACAAAGGAGCTCTTTCTATCAAGAGTTGATCGACCCCAGATTTTGTATTCGTATATGGCAGACTTTTTTTATCATCTTCTTTATACACGCAAAGGAGCTCTTTCTATAACGAGTTGATCGACCCCAGATTATGTATCATCTTCACACAAAGGATCTCTTTCTATAACGATATTGTATTCGTATATGAAAACTGTATCAGCCTCAGTCAGCACACAAAACCATAACTTGAAAGCTCCACGCCATGTCATTTACCGATGCTTTGTGCTGTTATAAGTCAATCTTCTTCAAGGGGGCACATTTGTAAAATAGAGCTTTAAGCTCTCTCATATGTGAACAGAAAGCTCCAGCAGTCGTCTGTTCGCAGTAAGCACTAATTTACATCCATTTTGTGGAGGTTGGAAGCAGAGAACACAGAGAAAGGAAAGTCTTTTTCGCTGCCAGCGTCCGTAGCGGATACACCACGATTTTGAGTGGATTCACCACGATTCTGAGCGGATTCACCACGATTTTGAGTTGATTCGTGTACAACGTCCGTCTGCTTTATTTCGCTGCTTTGCCGTTTGACGTTTAAGTTTCTTTTCTTTGTGTTCTCTGGTTGGAAGAAGGGGACAGAACTATTAAAAGTTCACTTTGCAGCTGATCACGGTGTACATCAGAGGTACTTTTCACATCGAGGGAAGCATTCTTAATCCTTTTAAATGTCCTTGCTGCTGGTTTTCACAAATTAGTCACAGAATAATATTATGACAGTTTTGAAGGAAAAATTGTTTTGGTGTTCCCTCTTTTTTGTATGTCATCAAATTCCCAAATGCCGCCAAAAGTTTTATTCCAACTTGGCAACGGAAGCCGCGGATCACCGTGAGCTGACGAGCCCAGAATTCTCTTAACACATTTTCTCAATGCAGTCGTTGCGTTTATTTACCTCAATAATTGCTGGTTTCCAGTTCTCACGGAACATTTCTCAACTCTTCATGCTCTGGTAGCGTCTTCTAATGTCCCTCTCAATCTACTTAGCTTTCGACTGCCTGCAAGGTAAGCTTTCTACATATAAGAATACACAAATCGGAGGCTCAATTTAAAAGTTTGCACGCTTTCAGGCTGACACGCCCCTTACTCTCAACCACGATTTCTTCAAAAATATTCACACAACAATATAAAAAAAATTGTTTCGATCGATTGACAAATCACTGCGGCGTATGACGATCACAATCAAATACGAAAACTAAAAAAAAAATCAAGTTAACTGAAACAAGTCAACCGAGTCCTGAATAGGAACTTGAAAAATATATGAGCTAAAATGTTAATGAGTCCATCGAGTCCTTCATAAAAACTTCCTACGAAAAAATATCGTGTTCAAATTAGATCAAAGCATAAAGAAATGGGACGAGAGGTTTAAAGAGCTTCAAAGCCCAGCAACGCCCACGACATCAGTTGAGATATCAAACTGAGAACTCATTTCCATTTCACACTCGATCACCAGACTGTAGGACTGTAGTCCGAGGAGGTAATGGCAGTATAGGCCGCAGTGCTTGTTCAGTTGCTTCTATTTCTTACATCAAGCTTCGTATTGTCCAGAGCCCCAGTAAAATCTACGCCCCAGTAAAATCTACGCCCCAGTAAAATCTCCTTCGCATGCTTTGGTGTACTAATTTGAATGATATGGAGGATCTTTAAGTGGATGTACTTATATAGCTTTATATATCTCACGCAATATACCAGATAAATGCTATTGAGTAATATTAAAAATAATTCATTTGCTAGCGAAGAATCGGACGTGAACATTTTGCGGAGCTCTAGCAACCTATTAACAAGTTAAGGTCCTCTCTAATCCTGTCCGATACTGTCTGTCTCGCATGGAAATGGACTGCATTTCTACTAAGGCAGGGTAACGAAGAATATTACTGGTAAATGGACCTCATTGTGTCTGTTGTATAGTTATCCTGCTATGTGTAGGAGAGAAGTAGATATAAAGAGGTCCTACCCCGAGGGTCGCAGATTCAAATCCTGCCACGGGCTTGGGGCTTGGTCTCCAAAAATGCTTTTTTTATAAAATCTTTCTTTTTCCCTTCGAGTCGAAAGCCTCTGTAGCTATTTTTCATTCCCCCAACACCTTGCCCTAATTAATTATGATGTAAGACATAATAATAGTAATAGTAAAGAGGTCCTATTCTTCGCGGATGAGTGTCTGTTATATAATGCTCCTGTTATGTGGAGGAGAGAAGTAGTTATAAATAGTTCCTATTCTTCGCGGATGAGTGTCTGTTATATAATAATCCTGTTATATGGAGGAGAGAAGTAGTTATAAAGAGTTCCTATTCTTCGCGGATGAGTTCTCACAAAACAAAACGCAGTTACGAGTATAATCCCAACCACCGATCTTCATTCCTTTCTTCATACTCGCATCTTCAGTGACTTCAGACTGTTCACACGACTTCGATATGGCTTGGCCAAATCTGCTTCGAAGGCTGATCTATATACCAGCCACCACCCATGTGAGTACACTGAAACTTAACTCTAAAAAATGGTAAAATGTTTGTTTAAAGCAGCGGGGGAGCGAGCGCGAGATGCTGTATGCAGGATGCAACATGCATTGGATTAAAGGCAGTGAGTGCAAAAGCTGTGGTTAGGTTCAGGGCCCAAGTGGGTTCTAGAGAGGGGCGGTGGACGTTAGTTCATGCAATCACGCTGTGGTTAACACATTTCAGGCAGGGTTAGAAAAGACCGCACAGTTAAACTGTACTCGGCCAGCCAGACGCAATCAGTTTTACCTTATTGCTTTTTGGTAATTGTGTGTCCAGCTTGAGTGTAACTGTGGTGCTAACATCGCCGCTATGGGCATCAGTACTATTGCCGTTGGCGCTGACTTCGCTACTGTTGTTGTTGTTGTTGTTGTTGTTGCTGTTGTAGTTGTTGTGGTGGTTATGGCTATAGCTGTTGCATTTGTTTTCAGCATTCAGAGAGGAGGCGGACGTTGAAAGTTTCAGTTCTCTTAATTGGTTACGTGCCGTTGCAGTCGCATCGATACCATTGCTCATGCCATTCTCAGTGGGACCATTCTTCAGAGCGACATCGTCATCGCGGGGTACCGACTTAACTAAACGATTGCCGCGTATCGTGTACGAGGCCGTGGTCGAGGTTGCGCTTGCGGGCCCATCACAGTTGCTGTTGCTGTTGCTCATTATGTTGCTTGTGCTGTTACTAAGACTGTTGGCTGATGAGGAGCTCATCAGCTTGCCAGAACCTCTGTGGTTTGATCTATAGCTGCAAGAATTATCTACATTGTCAATTTCATTGCCACTGCTGTACAGGCGACTGTAGCGACTTCTGGGTCTGTCTAGTGTTGTGTTAGCGGATTCGCTCTGTACACCATTGTCGCCCACCTCGGATTCGGTGGCCGACGAACGTCTGGAACGTGACGCTTCACAATTTGGTATATAGTTAGCGGGACTGTACTTTTCATACATATCGAGACCAGATGTCGCTACTAAAAATGCTAGGGATGAAGATGAGCATGAGCCTGACAAACGCTTATTCTGGCCACTACTGTCTGATCCCGAGGGCGGCTTTTTGCTAGTAGTATCATGGCCGTTGCCGTCTTTTTGCAAAGTGTCCGAAGTTTTCGGCCTTCTCTTTAACTGCTTGGTGTTGTTTTTGTTGTTGGTTTGATTGTTGTTCATGTTGGTGTCATTGTTGTTTCATGTTGAATGAAATGCCATGTACAAAAACAATGAACCCAAATGCAAATGGCGATGGCGATGGCGATGGCGATGACAATAACGATGACGATGTCGTTATCGATGTCGGTGAAATGTCGATTTTAGATTCAGGTACAGTTTGGTGTTTGCATTTATGTTGAGGATATTTATGAAAAACAAAAACGATTTAAATGAGTTATGTACAAATAAGCCCACCAATATTAACCTAAGCTCATATAGCATGAAAAAACCCAAAATCATTTTATGTTTACAGAAGCATCGAAACCGATCGCAGAGCCGTTCCAATATTTGAAAGGTCTACAAGATGATTTCTGGCTTCCTATTCATTACAGAGTTCCAAATGTGGTAGATTAAGGAGCTCCCAAATGCTCCTGTTATGTATATTAGTGGTTTCGTTCCTAGTAAGTTGCAAATTCTATAAAAATGACCAGTAATTTAAGTGACTCACTCTTTAAGTAGAGCACCACTACTTCTTTTAAGGATTAAATGAAATTTTTCTTATATCAAGCAAAAGAAGGTTCACCAATCATCGTTTTGTGTAGCAACCAAAAGCTGCAGTCCTATTGGGGTACAGAAAGGAAGTATCCAATAGACATCCACTTTTTATCCTAAGATGTTTAGAGTAAGTTTTAACTTCGAAAGAGGTTAAAGCAAAAAATATGTTTGGAGCTGGAACATATGGAATACCTTACTGTATACAAAGCATAGTTTGAAACACGACAAAAAGATCATGTTCAGACACAAGACAGTCAATATCCGCGTGTTTCATATTAAACGCTTGAACTGTAAGTAGACTCACATTGGAAACTCCATAAAATGAATGCAAGGTCGTTTACTTTCAGATATCACAGATTACGGAAGTATCTGCATGTGGAAAAATCCTCATTAATTGTGTGGAGATGACTAAACTTAAATGACGAGCAGTTTTATTGCCACATGGCGGTAAAGCAGATTGAATCTTGTATGCTCTTTTCGAATCTATCTAAATTTATGTTATGTGAGGAATAATTACTTCAGGAATCAAATTGCTCTAAATACACACTATCTCGAATTAAATATTAAATTATATAAATTACTTTCCCTCCTCTAACTCTCTAAATACATTAATCTGTATATTTAGTTAATATAACAACGAAGACGAACTGAAACTCCTTTACCGACTTTTTAATTTAAGTTCAGTTCAGTCAACTCGCACACATCCTGAAGAAGTATTAGTCCTTCTATCAAGTTTGATAACAAAGTTATTTGCCCCGCAGACCATTCCGTATAAAATAATGGATATTTTTGGTCTGATCCTGAATTATTTACAATTTGTGCGCTTGAATAAATACAAATAAATTGAGAAAATTATAATTGACACCTGTTTAGGATTATAACAGCCGTGGTTACAAACGAAAGCGATATTGATATGATATTGATTTGAGTTTGATTTGGAGAGTTTTCTGAATGACTGGCCCACGATTTGGCTGTGTGATTTGTGCTGGACACATGATAAATTTACAAAGTTCTCATATTCAATTCACAGTAAGGCCGATTGTACGTTCTGGTTTGAGGATTCGGGCGTTTACTATGCTAATGAATATCGATTACGGAATTAACCAGAATTAGAATACAACCCAAAATGCATAGGAAATTGTTGCATTAGCAATAACTACGCTTTCAAGATCATTTCCACTATTGGCATTAGTACCACGATAGTCACTAAAGAGCAAAATCTACTTACTCCATATCGACTGGATGTAGTTGAATCATTGCTGCTTGTGCTGAGATACGACGAAGTGGGGCGATAAGTGCCTAAGCCTGTAGAGCCTCCAGTCAGATACGAGGAGGAAAGGGAGCTGCGATGCGTCGACGTACGTGGCGAGTACGATGAATATGAGCTCAAATAACTGAAGCTCGGTGTGTACGCCGAGGAGGAGGTTGACTTCGTTAGGCTCCCAGCACGATCAAAATATGAGCTGTAGCCACTCGACCCTACGGAGGAACTGCCAGTTGTCGTTGATGTAGTTCCGTAAAGACTGCCACTGGCCGAGGTTGACGATCTGCGTGGCGAAATCACAGGCATATTAAAAAGCGGCTGTTTGTCGCTGTGTGCTCCTCGTTGATGTTGATCTCTGTCCTGCTAATATATTGTGGATTGGAGTCGTTTGCTGAGGAATTCGTTTCGCGTTGCTAATTAACACAATTTTAGTATATTATTGAACTGGTGCATTTGCATTACCGCTGCTTACCTGAGAGTGTGGTAGTGTTCCTTCGCTCAAATGATTACTATCTGAGCTTGCGGGTTTATTGAATTATTTTAAAACCATTTTACACAAATTATACTATCCGATCTGAAATTGACGATTGCTTAAAGTTCTGTAATTGTAGTTAAAAGTGTAGCTGGAGCCTCTGTCGCTGAGTTCTTCACATGAAAAAAGGAGATAAATTAGATAAGTTGAGATATTGGATATACTCAAAGAATAAGCACAGAAATCATTTAATGCATCATCAATTAAATTAGCCAGAATAAAACGAAATTAACCCTGCTGAAAATCCCTGTTATTTGAAGGATAAACTGTTTGATACGTCAATGGACAGAAGATCGCATAAGTCATTAGAAGCCTCTGACTGAAGACACGCATAAGCACTTCTCAACATAATTCACATACATTTTGCGTATTTAGAGTAATGGCCACTGGCACAATCACAGCGTGTTAAGTCAGCTGGATATGAAAACCATTGAATGAAAGTCACGGTCAGCTCTGCACAACAAAACAAACCGAACCTGCAATATCATAACAAGCAGAAGACAGCATAACAGACGCTGACTGCGACTGCGATGGCAGCAGCAGCACCAGCAGCACCAGCAGCAACAGCGACGACAGCGGCAGCGGTGGCAGCGCTTTAGCCGCGACAGCGAGGCCGCGCTGCGCTTGACGTGTTCGTATTGACTTCGCGTGGGCCGCCCCTCCTACCCTGCCGAAAACACACATACAGCTACGACCATGAGCAATGACGACGACGCGACGTCGCTGGGTTACTACAAACTTCAATTCACTTCGCCCATTGAAGAAAACATATCGATCAGATACTTTCGTGTTCTTGCACAGCGGGAATCGAGCAGCGTCAACCACTTTTCGCAAATCGCTGCGAAATATTTGATATGCTCCTTGACGTTCAAAAAAAATTGATATTTTTTTTATATTGTTTTTTGCAAAGCATTGAATTCACGAGCGTTGAAAAGTCATATCATCATAAAAATCTATTTTTAAAAGCGCTGAACACAATGGCAACTCACGAATTACGCAAAGTGAAATATTTTTCTCAAAATGGAAAGTGCAAAATTGTCGGTGAAGGGGGTGCGGCAGCGGAAACGAGGTCGCCTTTCTTCTGCTGTCTTGCAAGAGTTTTCCTCCCTGAATTTAAGCAATTAAATGCACTTCTGTGGATACCCGAGCACTGATTTACATTGCACTTACTTTGTTTTAACTATTTGAATGAAAATTAGATTTATTTTATTTTTAGCAGCGACAATTTCGCGCATAACTACGCTCCTCGAGGCTCCGTCGTAGTCGTTTAATTTTATCTAAATCTGAACGTAAAAGATATATTTCCCACGGATAATGAGATACTAAACTTTGTGGATACCGAGTGAGATGGCAATAGTCTAAATATGTATGAAGTTGCCACATTGATCAATTTTCGTTTTAGTTTAGTGGAAAGTCTAATAACCAGAGGTAACTTTTGAAGCGTTGAGGTGCGTTTACATAAATCGTGGACAGAATTATAAAATGTCTGTAATATCCTATATGGAGAAAATGCAGCTTCAGGAGGACATATCCAAAAAATTATGAATAATATATGGTTATTTTAATTGAAACTAACCTCAAATTTATGTAAAGGCTTTGCAGAAAATTTTCTATTTGAATCCTGGGCAAGGTTAAGTAAGATTCAAGTGAAAATATGCTAATTGAAACTAAGAGTTATGTGCATAGATTAATGGTTGTGTGTTATGTGATCTATGGTTATGTGGTACCTCTATATACGGTTGGGTTGTATATCACCTTCAAATAAAAACGGAAGGATCATACAAATTTATAGTCTGGGTTTATGCCATAGATTGGTAATCTATGTTTATGCAGCAAAGAATGCAGATGTATTCTATATTCCGCTAGTCCCATGGTACTGCATTGAAAGGGGAGTTGTAACAAAAGAATGGCAATTAAAAGAGCTTTGTATTTAATGCTTCTATGAATCAAAGAACTACAGAGAAATTGAAACATACGAATTTGTTAATAAGAATTCCTTGTAATTTCTAGTGTAAGAAAATATATAAATATGTACTATATTATATAAAAAACTGACCTTATCCCAGTGTCATGATTAGTAAAGCTTACTTGAAGGACTACGATTTTGAAAACGGAACTATATCTAATTAAATCACTTAAATGCAGTGCTGCAGTGTGTCAATCAGTCATTAACATGTAGTTGGACCCAATTTCAATATATGTACATATATATTTATACCCACTTTATAATTATATACACTGTTTAATTTAATTCAAATATATTTCTTTCTCCACTCCTACCCTTTTGCTCTGTTCTAAATCAAATGCACTTCTTCTTAGTACACAAACAAAATATTTTTATTTATGCTTAAATATACAATTTTAAATAATTAAAGTTTATATACTTATAAAAAAATATATGTAAATTTATATTATAAAGTTACGAATAGATAATTGTAAATGTAAATGCCTTTTATAGATTATAGTAATCGACAAATTCTACAGTGCGTCGGTAGCAAATGGGATTCAATCTAACCGGCTTCCACTTCTTCTATAATTTAAAGCAAAGGAAAATAACAGAAAGAGAAGAAAAAAAAATAAATTAAAAGTTGAATAGTAACACTGGAATGTTAAACAATGAATATAGAAGAGATGCACAAATACGCAACTATAACGCAACTATAACGCATAATAATATAAATCAATCAAGCGTGCTGGAAAACCATTTGGAATGTTTCGTAGCTAAAACTGAGCGATGCATGCAATATCAAAGCAACCCATTGATGTACAAACAAACTCTTACACTCTTACAACTAAATGAGATTATCAAATTGCAAAATGTTAAGGAAAAGTGAACAGAAAATACAAATCAACTAAACTGTTGAACTGGGCAAAGGCGGTGTTGGTGGTATTATGTTTGGAATTGCTACAATGCAAGCGCCCGCTCGATTATACGTCAGCGGCGCCACTTGAGTCCATTCATTCGTTTCTGAGTCATATTCCTCGACAGTCTTCAAATAATGATTACCATCATAGCCACCAACAGCCATGAGGCGATCACCCAACAAAGCGCATCCGATAGCATCTCGTCCCATGCTTAAAGAACATATCTGCAATAGTAATAGAATGAATTACTATAAGTAGGCGCAAAACAGGTCTATGACCCACCATTGTCCATGTGTCTGTGGTTGGATCATAACGCTCCACCGTATCTGTGCGACATACTGAAGGGTTACTAGCCGGGCAATCGTGACCGCCCAGCGCATACAAGAAGCCATTAGCAACGGTAACCTGAAATTAATTTCCACAAATTATGAAATGATATATGGAAAGTTTTCAAATTGTGATATATAAATAATATCTTACCCCTACACCGCCGCGCCTCTTGTTCATAGGTGCACGCAGGGTCCACTTATTCGTGTGTGGATCATAGCATTCAATAGACCGATGGCATACCGAACCGTCACGGCCACCAACCACATACAAACGACCCCCAAGTACAGCCACACCAGCAGTTGATCTCATAGCAGACATAGGAGCAACATAGCTCCAAGTGCGTGCTATGGGATCCCATCTAAATGTATGAAATATATTTCATAGAACCTCCCATTAAAATTCATTCACATTTAAAAATGCCTCATACCGTTCAACATTATTCAAATAGCTCCAACCATCGTGGCCGCCAACCGCATAGAGTGGACCCTCAAGAACCGCTACGCCTAAACCATGGCGATGTGTTCCCATTGGACTTAATTGAGTCCATGTCATTGTATTCAAATCCAAAGTTTCAACTGAATTAAGTGTTTTTAAGCCATCTCGGCCTCCAACTATTATTAATTTGTCATCAATCACAGCAACGCCGAACTGGAGTCGTCTAGCCGACATATTTTTCCAAACAGTCCATTTATCCAAACGTGGACAATAGCTCTCAATACTAATTGCGCCCTAATATAGAGCAAAAAAAATAATAATAAACGTTTAAAAACTTGTCTTTGGTGCACTTTGGCAGTTGCTACATACTTTGTGGGCATCCATGCCACCCACGGCGAGCAAACGACCGACTGTCGATTTACGGGGCTTTGTGCGCTCCGACGCTATCAGTGATCGTCTTTCAGGTAACAGATGCCACTTCAGTGCCTCCATTATAAGCTGTTGGCAGGCACTAGAATCACATACCGTCTCCACATGATCCGCTATAAAAGATGGCTGCAACAATGGCAGCCGCACCAGCGGCAACAACTCGGGAATGTTTTTCTCACGATTGCTCGGGTCATGCTGTATCCATGACATAAGACTATGGAAGACATCTTGCTCGGAAGGGACATTGAGATCATCACAGGCAATTAACTTACCCAATTGCTCTGGGTTTAATTGGAAAAACTCCTGATTCTTGCACACCTACGCAATTAGAAGCGATATTTTTAATGGAAACCAAAGCAGATAAAGTAGGGCTGAGGCGTCAACTTACTTGCATGAAGTTCTCACAGGTGTACGCCTTTGCTATACGTAGCAACGTGTTACAGCTCTGTTGCTCTGCGAAGAATGCAAAACCAAGACAATTGGAGGGATGTAATTGTCGTGCAAGGAAGTTCGAGCAGGCAGTGACTACAGCATTCAATTGCAGTAGGCAGGCGGTGGACAAAAGTGTCTCTACCGTGTCCTCCCGCAATTCTATGAATCCTGTGTAGCAATACTGTATTAAGATATGTAAAGCGTCGCCGTTTACTTCGCCAAGAGTTACTTCATTCTCCTTGGTCTCTCGCAGCGACCCCGTAAACATGGCCGAGAAGTAGGCGCTGGAAGCTGACAGTACGAGACGATGGGCAGGCACTCTACACAAAACAAAATATACAAAAAATAAAATTATTGAATTGGTGCAATAGTCGACCTCACTTAGAAGGAAATAGAAAACAAAGCTTCAGGAAATCATGCATGCTGGAGCAGCCAAGGCAATGAATAGTGTTCATTTAAAATGCGCAGTAAATTCTTGAGAGACAAAGCGCCATGTTCTGCAGAACAACTGCCACTCAAATCTCGAAGGTCAACTATCAGCGGCGGGCCTAAATGAGAGCGCATAAATTTGTAAAATTAATTTCCATGCGACGCTAGAACGCCCAATGCATCTAAGAGAAATTAAAGTAATTAAGCATGCGCTGCCATAGCAAGGGGGGGAGTGTAAACGGGGGGCACCTGCAGCACGCAACACACCACACACAAGTCAACAAGTCAACAGACAAAGAAACGAAGCTGTTGGCGCAATGAAAAATTGCACTAAGGCGCAGGCGGTGTGGAGTGCAAAGCGAGCTCGCTTTTTGCTCTTTGCCTTACAATTGGCAATGAGTAAACTTGCTGCAAACTGACAATAAGCAATGCGCTGCCATTCTTCGTTGCGTACAAGGCCATTATTTCTTTGTCCTTAACTGGAGCCTATGACAAGACACTTCTTTGATTTTACTTTTATGGCTGCCCCCTAATGCTAATGACCCCTTGCGCGCGTGACTCATACGCTTTATGGCAAAATTGAAGTTTTTTATTACTAGATTATTGAAAGTTCTTACCTTCTGCCGTCTATGCCAGCAATTAGCACAACATCGCAGAGCTGTTGACTTTCCAAGTGTAAATACATACGTTTCAGAACGCTGTCTGCGTGATCGCGGCAACGAAAGCATTCATCCTGGCTGACAGCCGACGTCAAGCTGCCTAAACTGTAGTCACGGCTCAGAGTGTCTGCATCAGCTAGCAGTGAAATGCGGGCGGAGGACGACGTTGTCGAATCCCTACTTGGACTCTCTTTGTTTGTGGACATTTTGGCAGCAGTCAGCCCAACACAGTGTGTGCTCTCTCAACAACAAAAAACCTTGATAAACTTTTAGTAAATATCAATTGTAATTTGCGGCAGCACCAGCAGTGGACCGGAAATGGAAATTACTATTTGCTAAATATTAAATACGCTACGCTCTCGATCGGCTGTTGTGTTGTGGCAATTTGCAGTCGCAGCTCCGTAGTCACTTTCTTCGTCAGCAGTGATTGGGATTATGAATATGGTTGGCCTGCGAATTCTGGTGCGTCTCCACACGTACTGATGGCTGTTTCGCGTTGCATTCAACCGACATGGAAATATTAACGCACACAAACACACTCACAGCACTCTACGCTGTACGGCCAATGCAATTTGTAGCAAAACAACAACAAAGACTCGAAACTAAACAAAGAGCCAAAGAACGGCAGACAAAATGTATTTTTTGTTCTATCTCTGTACACTCTCGCTGTTTATGATTTATTTATTTATTCTTCCGTCAAATGCTTGCAGTATTGGTACACGATTTTTTATGTTTTTTTAGTATTCAACGTTAAAAATGCTTAACAATTATTATTAATTGAATTTTCTGAATTTATTTCTTTTGCGCATGTTTGTTTTATTTACTTTGACATTTTACTTACATTGCGAATAAATGTGTATATATACATGTTTGGTTGTGTGTATTCTACAAGAGTACAGTGTACGTCACTACAAATTGTACAGCTGCAATATTTAAAGTTAGAGACCAATGTCATGTTTTCTGCCTTTGTTTTAATTTGGATACAACCAACAGCTAAACACAATAATCATTGATAGCACGGTGATACAAAATTTAACTTTCGGAAAGGGACGAAACTAAAAGAAAGCTGTGAAATTTCATTTCCTTTTAATACCATCCCATCCCCTTTTTACTGTTGCACTATGTAATTGGGCGCATATTTTTAATGGCTTCCATATAAGTACATATAAATTTTTTTTCTCATATTTTGGGAAATAACAATTGTCAGATCATTTTTGATATATATTTCGACAGTTAAAATATGAGCGGCCAACAGCACAAATATAATTGTTGGTATGATATCTGCTTGTTAACTGTTATTTATTACCTTACAGTTTTTAGCTTTTTAAAATATTAAAGAATAATAATAATAATAGCATTACACCTACAAAAAAAACCTCCATAGTAAAATAATCTTTAGATATCCAGACTGCTGTGAACTAGTTGTGTGATGATCTGGAATAAGTTCCAGAAATGGCTTTAAATGGAGAAGTAGGCTATAAGAAGAACAGTTAATTTGATCTTCAATGGATTAAAACTTTAAAATTATATACGAGTATATGATTTATAAATTAAGTGTCATTAGATCGACTCACATAATAATCTTGTGATAAAAATAAATAATAGGTGCTTTAAAAACTACTGGATGTCACTCACTGTTTTTCTAACTTCTTGAGCCCAGCTTCACTTTCAATTATCTTAAGCTTCACAATCAATCTAATTTAAGAATATTGTCGTTATTGTAGCCTTGCGGCCACCTTATTATTAGTGCTCCCTGCTTCGTTTGTAGAATTGGCTTTAAATGACAGTTCATTGGGTTTCATGAATACACCTACATAATCGCCATTATTGTATTTATTGTCATTTGTATAATTTTATGTAAGAGTCACTGTATTTACAGTGACTGTCCATGATTTTGAAAATTGTATCTATTTGTAAATATTTTTAGTTTACTTAATTAAGTCCAAACAGGATTATTACTCCATTCAACTTTAATATTTATTAATCAACGTGACCAATTGAAAGTGAATTTTTAGTCGACGTCAGATTGTATTGGCAATTTATTGCTGGGCATTTAAGTCCGAAGCAGCAGATTGCGCACGATTGAACCACATCGGTCCCCTCGGAAAACGCAGGACAAATATTCAATGCACTTTCACTATTCTTTTAAGGTGCTCTAACCAAAGACAATATACAACGTAAATACTCTTTGCTATAACTCCCTAAAAATCGTTTAGGGGTTTTGCACAGTTGTCTATCATTCCTTGATTTCTCCCTTGTGATAACTTTACTTCTTATGTGGTTTGTTGGACCTTTAAAATCATCCCAGTTCCAATTGCATTGCACTTAATAAAGCAGTCATCGCTTATTTGATTTATACGATATTTTACTAAGATTCATCGAACCTGTTTCCATTTCGTTACTAAGCGTTGGGCCCCAATTAAAACACAATTTGCTACTCGATACACATCTAATATTTAACATTTTAAAATTTAGTTTTTGTTTATTTATAGATTTTAAAATCACTATTTTAATTTAAATGGTTGAATATTTGTTTTCAACGAGCATTCAATAAAATTCTAGAATATATATTATGTTTATAATCTTATTATGTCTTATTAAGAATACAAATATAGGCTGAAATACTGCATATCATTAGATAGATCCAATAATTTTTTATGCTTGCGGTTAGGTGGCAATCTTTATGTCTGCATATTGCCTATCACGTTCAATTTTCAACCGCTGTTATATTCACTACATTCAATTTGGACCGCGCTTATAGCTAAAGTTGCGTTTGTGACTATGGTGTGAACTTCGCTTAAAATTATTGTTTGGAGGATGATATAATCTTTTATATTCCCGTCATCGTACATAAAACGGACCTAGAAGAACAGCATGGAAAGTTATGTATTATTATTTGCTAAATTTGGTACGTTGTTGCATTTTAAGAAACAAGAGGAGCGGCACTCAACTGTAATTTATAATTTTAAGGTTGCTTGCGGACGAAGCCAAACTGTTATACTTTTTATGTATTTCCATATTAAACTGTCCGTCTTGGTTTAGAAGAATTGTTTTCTCCAAATTAATACTGTGGTTCCACATTTATATGTGCATTTTTATGAGTTGGCTACAGATTTGGCTTCGGAGCCGTTCATACTATGAGGAATTTGTAGAGACTGAAACTTCAGCAACAATAAATCATCTGACAAAATCCAAACAGTTGTAGAAACAATTTCACTGATTACATCATTTTATAAATTTTTTCTTGTAAAGGTGTGAGAAGGTTGATGTGCAATTTTTCCTTTATCTGAAAATTTATGATCACAATTTTTTTTAGATTTTACCAAATTTGTTCCAATACACATACCATCATGCGAAGATACCAGAAATTTTTCGGTTGGGTTGTCGAGACATTTAAAGTTTCAGAAAGACCTTCACACCAATCTTGTATTTCTTTCAAATCCTCAATTGTATACGAAAAGTAATTGCCAAAGCCCAACTTAATGTACACCTCTCTGTCTATATTCTCAAAAACCATTGCGTTCATGAGAAAAATAATCACATCAACCAGTATATAGACCACTTGTGTGCTTTCAGCAACTTGGAGCATCTGCTCGTCGATTTCTTTCAGCATAGGAGTCATATCGGAAATCTAAAATATAATTCCACATTATATCGATAATACAGTGTGTTTAGTAAGACTATGGACTTACCTTTCGAAAAAAATAAATTGTATATTCAGTTTCGGTGATCTCACTAAGTATAGCCCACATCATTCCTATGGCAATGGCTTTACTTGTCTCATTTATGATTGCAAGGTATGGACAAAGGTTCAAAATATTAAAGACGTACTGTACATCATCGCGGTTCAGGGATAGCCAGAGATTTTTTGTAATCACATTCAACTGTTTGAAATAAAATAAGAGTTCAGTTAAAAAACAGTACGTTTTATCGCCCAATACAGTGGACAAAAATATAAACCTTCCATTGTTATTCAACAAACAATGACATTGTTTTTCTTCTGTAATACTTCAAGATTTTGTGTTGGCAATAGACTACTTCTGTGCTGTTGTTATGTGTGAAGCAAACTCATTTATTACTCACATGTACTGGATTCAATGTGTCTACATGGACGAAAGTCCTTTCCAGTAGGTTATAGCGGCGTTCCAAATTCTGCTCATTAGCATTCATGCCAAAATAAATGCACCCTGCTAGAATCAGCGTTGATACCTCTTCGAGACTAAGATCATCCTCCAACAAGGCCACAAATCCTTTAAAAATCTGTAAATTTAAATGGGCATTATAATTTAAATTACATTTTATATTAATAAAGAAGTTAAAATTCCTCAATTTGTATCAATGCATATAATTTTATGAAAAATATTGCCAAAGAACGTCGTAGGATCTTTGCCACTACCCCAGTTATTTACACTTTTGGTGATGTAAAAACTGAGAAGAATTTGCAAATTTACTTAACGGTTGGATTTCAATATTTTGAAAATCTACAAAAACGATAGTTATAAATATTTATTCTCGCCTCTTTTAAACTTTTTGTAGATTGAAGAAATGCACATTTCTTCTCCAAGCAGGAACCCTCAATGCAGCTCAGCAAATCATCTCGTTTATAGCCAGGCTCATATATGAGCAATAAGCCATCGTCTATATTATCCAAATTATTCATTTTAATTGTGGCAAAAATTTATTAAAATTGACTGCAATTACTCAAGAAAACAAAATATAATCGCGAAAAACTTGTATAGATTATTAAACAACGTTGCCAGATTAACGAAAATATGTGTGCAGAGCAAAGGGGTTTATACTGACACTCTTCAGACATATAATTCAAAAAGCAAGAACACAGAAAAATATGACAATTGAATCAAATTTACTTGTGTACAAAGTACAAAACAGTGTACAGTAAAAAATTGTTGGGCATTTTCTTTTAGCTTGACCATTGCTTAGTTATAGTTAAAAACTATAACGATTACACGCAGAGGCGCAACAACACAATTCATAACTCCCAAGACCCCATGGAGATGTAACGTTAATTTAAACGCATTCAAACGCGATATCTGTAAACCGACAGCAGGGGTGCTTTACCAACCCCACCACCTGCAACAAAACTATATGGATTAGTGCATATATTTACACTGGGTTTGTCTGCGACGCATGGACTGGGTGAATTTTCTGCATTATCTGCATTGAACTATGTTCGCGTCGCAGAAAGGTCACTTTCAGTTCATGAACTGGTTGCACTGACATTTTTCTAGTCCAGCTCAATTCATGTTCTGCTTTTAAAATTAACGAACAATTTTGAAAATTGTTCCTTTACTCCCATAATTCTAGATTGAATTATATACAAAATACGCAATCTCTGAATTTAAAATAATTAATACTTATAATTTCCATTGCGAAAACGTAATTCCCTTCTTCTTCTTCGACAGAAATATTTAATAATTTATCAATTTTTTATTATATATGAATCTTTTATTTACTATTATTATTATAATATTACCATTTTATTAATCAAAATGTATGATTATCGAATGCACTTGAATTTTACAGCTTATAATTGTAAACAAAACTTGTTATTATGATCTGTACTGCAGTTTCCTGTTCGCGTCACAAACCTCAAATTACTGAACTGAAGGGAACTCGCACTGCACGAGTTCATGCGAGCCCTATCGGTACCTTATTGATATCATTGGGGGCAGGTACATAGCTGCATAATAATAGTATAAGCAGTATAGACACAGAGGTCAGCGGCCTTGGAATATATATTTTGAGCAAAGCATTTGTATAAGAAGATTTCCCACGAGGTATTAAGTTTTTTATTTTTAAAAGATTGTATATAATAATAATAAAATTTATTTTAATTATTTTTGTTTGCAAAACTAGAATAAACAAAAAAAGCAACAAGCAACAAAATGAGAAGACATCAAAAGTAATCAAGAAAAGAGTGGCTTTCCTTTGCAGCTACCTAATAAGTACGCCGTGCTTTATTAGTCTCATTTCATGAACAAGCCACACTAAAAATTTTATAATACAAGTTAAAGTTGAGCGCACTAATAGGGTAGCTGTAAGGCTATAACAAGTGTACAACAACTATTTCATTAAATTAGATTGTTCGTTGAATTGTCAATTAGATGACGACCAAAAAGAAGAGAGATTTTCCCTTGTGACCACCTAATAAGTGTGTTGCAAATTTTAGGAAAGAGTGAATTTTATGGAATCTTTCAATTGTCGCTTGAAGTGACATTCATTTAAATTATATGCATTTAAATCAGCTGTTCATAATGGTTAATATTATTTTGACAATTCACAAAGAAAAAATTTGCTCGTGCATACACTCTTCGAAAAATTACAAAATAATATCACTGCAAGGGTACAACAAGTCTACAACAACAACAACAATTTCATTAAATTATATTGGCAGTTGAATTATAAATTAGTTAAAAAAGCTAATTGCTGAAAATCCTAAAAAAAAAATTATCGCTCGTAAAAATCTATCAAGAAAAAGAGTGATTTTCCCGTGCGACCACCTCATAACAGCAAATTGACATGGTAGATACATTATAGTACAGCTAAATTCCCATTAGTTTATATTTTGTTTGAATGAACGATCTAAGGAGAAAAAAAAACACTGGATCTGATTAGATTTGACGCTTTTATCTGATTCTTTTACCTGGTAATAATTTTTAATTTAATATCAATTAAAAATTTATACTTCCTATACTCCTGAATTCAATAGTTAAACCAAATCGATTCAATGGTTATCGAGCTGTAGCTGCAAGAAACCTATAATATATAATTTATGGTAGCAATAGACATTTATTCCAAGGATATTCCTGTTGTGAGTTGTAAGAACAAACAAAAAATGTACTCCAGTTAATAAGTGCAGATGGGTTTTCTAAGTTTATATATTTGAGCACTAAATATGCAAAATTTTCTTTGAATAAACGTTTATTAAATTATGTTTTGTTGGCATTAATACAATACTCAAAGGTATTTTCCCTTGTTACTTTGAGTTTGGCAGCAACACTTTTTATGCAAACAGCAATCAGCTGATTTTCACAAATAATTTGCAGCAATTTGTTTCATAAATGTAGTCATAAATCAAAACTTGAAATCATCAAATACATTTAAACCCTGCGAAGAGAAAAAATAGTTTCAGCACGTATGTAGCACCAATAAGCAGATTCAGTGTCAAAGTTTATCAGTGACAATAATTATAAGCATTCAGCGCTAGTTGCCGCTCTCCACACTCACACACACAAATGTATATTATAGAATGCAGAGTGGTCTACAAGCAATTTGGCGCTTATCAGTAGTGTTGATTTTACTTTTTATATATTTAAAAAAAAGATTCAAAAATTTCTTTTTTAGTTACAAGAAGTACATGATACGCTAAGCAACCACAAAGCCGAAGAAGTTCCTTTTCAAATATTCTAATTAGAATACAATGAAATAAGAATAGGGCTGAAAGAAAAAATTGTAAATAAGGTAAATATGCATGTCACACGCGCCGTTTACAGCCATCGGCTGCTGTCTGCTTCTGCGCCGTTCACTTGGGCTCAAATTTCGGCTCTGTCATGTGAGTGCGTAAAGCCGCGTTTTTTCAGTATCGGTCGTCGGTTGAGTGTGTCGGCAACAAGTTTGTTCTCCAATCCGGGTTTTAGAAACTTTGCATCAATTTCAGGGGTAAGTTCACTTAATATTCCTTAAATCCATAGAATTATCAAAATGAAAACACTTTCTAATACTTCATACTATCATGGAAGTTCGGTTGTGAATGATCAGCATGTGCTTTGAGAGGAGTTCCTTTCTGCTGAGTAACGATCATAGTTTAACTGTTTTCGCACATTTTATACGCTATAATCAGTATATCACACATATAATTGGTACTACTTGAAATTCCGGGATATTAGATGCTACATTTCAAATTTTGTATGTTTACAATCTGCTTTGTACGGCAGGAATATAAAAGCTGTCTATGCATCACTTTTTATGTTCAGTTTCTTGATACGCAACAGTTGATTTTTCTAAATTATCAAATATATACTTTCAAGCAGATATATCTTGACTAATTTGTGTACCTAAATGAATAAAAAATCATATATTGCAAATGGTTTTTGTTTCCTTTTATAACAAATCGTGAATGATAAAATACACATGCATTCAAACATTTAAATTGATTCCGTTTACTTGTATGTGTGTGTGTGTGTGTGGCATTACTCTAGTTGCGCAGCATCACTGGAAACATACATATGTATGTCGCTTTGTGCTTAATACCGTGTGTAGGCAGACAGTTGACTGTATACTAACATTTGTATTCATGCTATTCACGTGTTGTATTTCAATTAACTTGAAATAGAACGAGTATTGGACAGAAGTTCGATCACATTGGCGGCTTCATTCACCAAATTGATATTTCGCGATACAAGCATTTCTTTGATACTCGCGCACACAAATCAAGATTTATCTGCTGATTTATGTCGGGTAATTGATGTAGGTTTGGTTTCGTCTGGAAAAAGTTACTTGTGTGGCTGAAAAACTAGCCTTCGGAATTTGATCTACTTTAAGGAAAAAACATATCGTATGATTTAAACACCAACATAAATTGCATCAGTTGGTTTTAGCTTTTGGAAAATTGCTATCAAGAATAATACATTTGCGCTAAAGGTTTTGGAGAAGTTTTGATAGACCTAAGGCCGGGGTACAATGATGGGAGTATGTGTTGAAGGCCATTTCTCTCGTTGTTTATATTGACCGCAATCCTAATATTGTTCACTTTTCATTCAATTATGTACAATATAATGTAACACCAACTAACTGCGAATAAGTATATTATACTAAATATATACATATATTAGGTATATATAATACGAATATATATAATACAAATATATGTAATACTAATATATGCAATATAGTACCATGGGCAGAAATGCCTGAATGCTTGGAGACCGACTTCCTCCACGGTTCTGCGACTACCCCATATCACACAGTATCAAATCACTGAAAGAATACGGGAAGCACCAGGATTTCATTTTGCAAAATTGTCTCTATCAAACTCGTCCTTGAACTTTTAACATTCGTCACTAAAATAAAATTATAAATCAAATTGTGTTTGCAATAACACAGCATCCATTAAATAATATTTATTTCATAATTTGGGTGTGTCAAAATCCAGTACCATCCAATTATCACAATAACTTGAAAATAAGTTCACGAGTTCAAGTCCAGCTCTCGAAATTACCTGCAAACACTTCTGAAGGCCTTCTCATTAAATTATAACGAAGTATTTTCTATATAAACGCCAACGTATGGAAACGAGAGTGTGAGTGCGGATCTGAGATTGTGAGGCGGTGAAAAATCTCATTTTTATATCATATTTCTTATATACACCCAACATTATCGGTCGGGTGCCCCTTAAAACACTCTTGTTGCATTTATCTATTCGAAATTTCCGAATCTAGCTTAATCCAGAAAGCGGACCACTTGTCTTCAGTTGTCGTGTGGTGTTTCTATTGCCAGGTTCAAAATAATTCAGTCCCCGAAAGAGTGTACTATCTATTCCGGCTAGTGTAAGTCCTATTCGTATTGAATTACTTTCTGAGCTGTTGATAAGAATTAGTTGAAAAATATTTTTCTATTTGCGAAAACACATTTTTTTAATTCCAAAACTACTTTCGAAGCATGTTTTCCGTCACTATGGGGGCTCATCAATGACGCGTTATCGCATCGTAATCGTGTTTAATTTGAACTGTGATCTGCGATCTGCTTTCTAACCCATTACTATGCGATATGGGAGCACTTTTTCCACCAGTGCCCCACGTAGATGCACTTAAGCGCGTTTCCATTCAGAGTGCAGCAGTCGGTCTTTGAAGCTTGTTCAATTATATTAAGTTTCTTTCAACTACTCCTCGTGTATAAAGTAATTTAGCAATGACTGCCAAAGTAATGGGAAATATTGGTTCAAGCATTGATTGGAATAACTTAATGAAGATGCTTTATTGCTCTATTTGCAGAAAATGTCTGGAAACGCAAAGCTTATTAACGCTAAATTAAGCGAGATTGATGCAGAGCTCACAGAGCTGATCCACGAAGAGAAGAGGCGCCAGACAGTGG
This sequence comes from Clusia tigrina, assembly GCA_920105625.2. Classification (NCBI taxonomy): domain Eukaryota; kingdom Metazoa; phylum Arthropoda; class Insecta; order Diptera; family Clusiidae; genus Clusia; species Clusia tigrina. The sequence goes on from OV050033.1 coordinate 178,505,920, forward strand.
GTCTAGAAATGATCGCTAGTGAGAACTTTACGTCGGTGGCGGTGCTGGAATGTCTTAGCTCGTGCCTGCATAACAAGTACTCCGAGGGACTGCCCGGGAAACGGTGAGCATTGTGAATTCTGTGTTGCAATGAAATTTTTCATAATTTATTGGTATTTTTTTTAAACTCAGTTACTACGGCGGCAATGAATTTATCGATAAAATCGAAATTCTGGCTCAAAAACGTGCTCTGGAAGCGTTCAAACTCAGCCCCGAAGAATGGGGTGTGAATGTGCAGCCCTACTCTGGCTCGCCTGCCAATTTCGCGGTCTACACTGCCATCTGCCAACCGCATGATCGCATCATGGGCTTGGATCTTCCCGATGGTGGGCACTTGACCCACGGTTTTATGACCCCCAACAAGCGCGTTTCCGCTACTTCTATATACTTCGAAAGCATGCCGTACAAGGTGAATCCTCAGACTGGCTTGATCGACTACGATCAACTTGAAGCTAATGCCAAGTTGTTCAAACCCAAAGTGATCATCGCTGGCATGTCCTGTTATTCGCGTTGTTTAGATTATGCTCGCTTCCGCAAGATTTGCAACGACAATGACGCCTACTTGTTCTCTGATATGGCGCATATATCTGGTCTAGTGGCAGCTGGCATTATACCTTCGCCTTTTGAGTACTCGGATATAGTGAGCACCACAACACACAAGACACTGCGTGGCCCACGTGCTGGAGTCATCTTCTTCCGTAAGGGCGTACGCAAGGTGAAGCCCAATGGCGACAAAATCATGTACGATTTGGAGGAACGTATTAATTCGGCGGTGTTCCCCGCTCTGCAAGGTAAGGAAATGACAAACAAATAGTATTTATAAATTTTCTAATATGGAATGTATAAACAGGTGGTCCTCATAACAACACAATTGCTGGCATTGCAATTGCCATGAAGCAGGCCAAAACTCCTGAATTCGTTGAGTACCAGAAACAAGTGATCATCAATGCACGACGTCTCAGCGAAGGCTTGCAGCAACGGGGCTACAACGTTGTCACCGGCGGAACCGACGTTCATCTTATTCTTGTCGATTTGCGCAGTGTGGGCCTTACGGGTGCACGAGCCGAGTATGTGCTCGAGGAAGTAAGCATTGCTTGCAACAAGAATACGGTGCCTGGAGACAAGTCTGCCCTGAATCCATCGGGTATACGCCTGGGCACACCTGCGCTCACAACACGTGGCTTGGTGGAGACCGACATTGACACCGTGGTCGACTTTATCGACAGTGCGTTGAAGATTTGCCGTGAGACCACAAAAGTGTCCGGTCCCAAGTTGGTCGAGTTCAAGGAGACTGTACAAAATAATCCTGAAATTAATAAACAGATTACCGAATTGCGAAAGAATGTCGAAATCTTCAGCAAGAAGTTCCCATTGCCTGGTATGCCGGATTTGTAATCTTAAGGAGAAATTGTGAAGTTGAGAATTTGTAAATTTATAAAAGTCCCAAGTGAGAAATGCGAATAAATTCAATAAATATTTTGTAAAAAATGAAATTTTCGATATTTTTATTTACCGAAGTCAAAATATAAATACGTCAAGCATTATGATGATATAATATTGAGAATTATTATATTTAATATTATTGAGAAAAATGGTGAAAACACGGAGCGGAGCACTTGTGTGATTATTCATATAAATTCCATTTTAATGCACTCCTGTGTGATGCGCATATCGCGATGGAAACGCGAATTATGCGTGGACAAAGACCACTTCGTTTTAAAGGACTTATTGCAGACACGGCACGGGTGTTCTTTGGTGGAAATTTCCGAATGCCGCGACGCAATGTGCCGGCGTAGAGCATTCACCGACTGCAGCTTACGGTGGCACACATCGCAAACGAACGGAATCTCTGAAATTGCAAAAGAATAGTTGAACTTTACAAACTGACCACAAATTGTGCATCATTAATAATATACAATGAGAGAATGTTTTTGGAGAGTTAATCCCAAATAAACAAGGCTGCATTGAATACCGCACTCCCCCGTGGCCATAGAAGCTTTCAATTTGCGCGTGTGTGTGCGTGTGTAAGGGGGATTGCGTTGTTCAATGCAATGCCAGAGGCTTTACTTTACAGTAAGTGTGAGCAGGGCAACACTATTACCAGGTAAAGTACTGCGAAGGTGAGCATACAATAAACACTTTGACGAAAGCAACAATTGCACATATTCTTGATTGATGAAGTATTTTACCTGGTAATACATTTCCTATACCCCCGTTTTACATGCAGTGGTCCTGGAACCGCTTATAAAACTTTTACACGACAACATCAACATTACTCTGAATGTGTTTTCACACATAATTTTGTAACACGAAAGTCATCCGAACAAATTTGTTGTTGGGTGCCCGCTTTTGTTTCAGTGCGTGTTGTTGTTGGCGTCGTGTGTAGAACCGATTTACAAGTAAAAAGCAAACACATAAATTAGTTTAAAATTTTGCTTTCACAAATTAAATATATTTAAAATATTCCATTTAAAAAAGCTTATGCCTAACTTTACAGATCCGCGATATATAACTTGATTTAGGCGACTTTTATCTTATTACTTTGGATAGTGGCAATGACTGTTTTTTTATATTCTTATTTAGCTTATAAATATTTTCATTATTCTACTTATACTGGTATAGTGTTGTTTTAGATTACTATATCTTATGGATATAGATAGTTAAGATTAGAAACATACATATATAAAATTCATGTTTGTACATAATAGATGAAAAATTTCAACTTAATGTTCTATCAAATAACGCTATATTATAAATAATGTTTATATATATTTGTAAATTAATTTTTCAACTTTAAATAAAAAAAACACATTTCTCTATAGTAGAGCTATTAGATCTGCTTTCTATGTTCTCTACTTTCCTTAAATAGATTTTGTATGTTTCATTTTGGACGTTTGCTCTGGTTTGCTTGCGTTGGACACTGGATTATTATTTTGTTTATATTTAAAAAGTGGTTTATTCGTTATTACATTGATATTCAAAGCTGTTTGTGTAGCCAACGATCTCTCCGTCTTACAGCTTTACGCACCATTCTCAATCTTTGGCAGCATTGCGTCGCAATATATTCAGTGCTGCAGCGCGACGCAATTTGAAAAACGTTAATCAGTTTTCCGATTTACCAGCAATCTTCTGTTCATGGGAGATGCGAATGTGCTCACGGAGGCTGTACTTGTTTTTGAAGTTCTTATTGCAGACATCGCATTTGCGCGGCGGCTGTGGCGTGTGTTGCGTTCGAATATGTCTCCAAAGATTTACCGTGGTTATAACCATTTTGCAAAACTGACATTCTGTCCATTTATTACTTGGCAAATCTAAAAATATATACAAAATATATACAGATTTAATTAGAATTTGATTTTTAACCTTTTCTTTTCCTTATATTTGCAACTCAAATTGAAACAAAATAAAAATGGTTTAATAAAATTAGTTTTCTGCGATTTTCGTGAAATCATTTGGAGACATATTCATCGTATGACACATGTATAGACTAAATTATAGCTTATTTGGAGAACGATATAGGATCTGACCACTATAAAAGCAACGCAATATCGGTAAAGTGGGACAGTGTAAAAAATAAAACGAAATTATTGAAGAACGCCAAACTACTTCACTAAATTAAATTAAACGCTAGTGGGAGGCGGGAAGTTAGAAAAACCAACAACTTCTTAAATTTTAAACTAATACTTTAACGTTTAAAATAAACAAAAAAGATTTATATAAAATGTTTGTGAAATTTCGTTAATAATTGTGTAAATGAAACAATTGAATAAATATTGCTTACCAGTACCACCGCTACCTTTTGAATCGATCTTTCCACTGCCCCCCGTTTCATCCAAACTCGCATGTGTGGTTGTTGTAGTGGAGGTACTGGTGGTCGGATTGAGTAGACGTCCTGCATTTAAATAGTGAAAATAAAAAACATGACTTCAGAATACTTCTAAACAACTACTCGCATGCACCACATAAAATATTAACATAAAGCAATTATTTTCGCTAAATTTGCATTTTTAGTGCTTGAAATACAATGTTGGAATTATGATGCATCACTACTTTTGCCCCACAAATGCGTGAATAGCAATTACTCTTTTGAAAGAAACGACGCCGGTTCACTCTAAAAGTAGGCACTAATTTTAAGTTATATTTGAAGAGTTGTGAAATAAGAATTCTAAGAAAACCTAATCACACAAGTTAAGCCTACTTTTAGGGAGCACTGCTTTCGCTTCCAAGACCACACAATTTTGGTTTCATTTCAAAAAAGGGCTACGCATTTATTGATTAAATTGTAAAAGCCAAACAAATTTTATAAATACCCATTTCAATCGTGATTTCTGCATTTTCAGCATCTGCCTCTGTATTTTGGTATTTCTCCTCAATCTCGGATTCGGTAAGTATCTCATATTCTGACGTGTATTGTGTAACATTTTGACCACCTGCATTCGTGGCATCTTCCGACGTTTGTTGGTTAGTACCATCGGACAGTTGTTGGTCATCTACCTCACTTACAATGTACTCGGGTATGTCCATTTTGACAGTGCCGCGCAGGAAAGTCATTTCTGACGCTGCCAAAAAGTTGGAAAAATTATAGATTTCATATTAATAGTTCATACTGCTTAAAGTATGGATTAAACCTACACTTGACAATTGTGGGTTCCTCCTTGACAGCGTAGTCTACGGTTTCGGTGGTGTATATGTTATCGTCATCATCCGAAAATGTGATTTTACGTTTCTTCCCAGTACTTGCAGATGACAGGGTAACTGTGTTGGTGGCAAGATGCTGTTGCTGAAGATGTGATGTTTGCTGAGTTGTTTGCTGCTGAATCTGCTGTTGATGTTGCACTTGTATGTGCTGTATTTGCGTTTGTACATGATGATGCTGCTGTTGGGTCTGTTGAATCGGTTGGAGTATAGTTGAGTTTGTTGGTATTTCAATGGTTTGAGGTGATATTTGCGAAGCAGATGCAGTTTCATTGACCGCACGTATTGTGCTCGGTATAGTTTTAATCAGTTTCTGCTCATCAAGTATCGGTATGGGCGGTGCTTTCGGTTTTTCTTTTTCCTCGGCGGTAAGTCCTTGAACGGCTAGTAATTCCGCTGTTTGTAAAAATGATTGCAGTGCCTCTTGCTGCACATTCACTTCGCCCTACATTAATTACAAATCAATAAAAACTTTGCAAGTCCCTTTGTCTACATCAACGGGCACTTACCTGGTACATGAACTCAACAATCGAATTAAGATCATCGAACTTGATGAATTTGAATATCACAACCGGATGTGGATGAGGGTTCTCTTTAAAAATCTCCTTAAAGTAAGAGCTGCACGAGGAGAGCACCACTTTGTGCGCCTTTATTTTGCGTCCGTCACAACACAAGCTCACATCACAGAAATCGTCGTGAGTACGATGATTGTCCAGCGCATATGTTAAATGTCTAAAGTAATTGTTCCAGCGCAACGAATACTGCTGGGTAGTGGCCATTTCTATTAATTTATTCCCAGGAAAATGCGATTATAACATAAAAACTGTTTTTCCGCCTGCTGCTGCAGGATTCCTGTCCTATAGCCAAACAGCAGCGGTACAAAATATGTTGCTAAAAATGGGTTATCCTAATCCAAATGAAGTTTTGTTAAATTAACAAGCATATATTTATGTATTATTGATGCTTTATTGATCATATAATATTTATTAATTATTCCAATACACTTTGTTTTCGTTTTGTATCAATTATGCTGAAAAATTCTATGTACGCTTTTTTATGTAGCCAGCCGCTGTCAAACAAAAATCGATTGATGATAATCGATTGCTGGCCGCCATTTTGTTAGGAATTTGGATTTAGTACTTGTACTAAGAAAAATTAGTATGAAAAGTACTTAAAGACAGTTATACGAAAATCATTTACAAACTTGTTTTTAATATATTTGAAAAAGGTTATACCTTTAGGTTATGTGAAAAATTATCATTATTAATCTTCACTATGCAAAATTATTTTTATCATTATTGATTATGGCTTTGATTTGTAGGTTAAATTGTGAGGTGTGATATATAAGAGGTGTGCTGAAAAAATATTATAACGGTATTTACGGGAGATGAGTGACAACTCTCCACAAATAGTAATTGAATGCTGATATTAAAAATTATTGGTGGTATCCCAATGTAAAATCGTGGTGTACTTATATTGTATGGTATATCGCATTAAAAAACAGCGGCTGCGCTGTCTAGGCCATGTCGTGCGAATGCATGAAAGTGCTCCAGCCAAAAAAGTGTGTATATCGATGCTACCGGATGGGCGGCGTAGAAGGGGAAGATAACCGTTAGGACCAGCTCAGGAAGACCTGACTGCACTCGGTGTTTCCAACTGATGTCATTGTCCGCTTAGCAGAGACGACTGGCAAAGGCTAATAACACAGGAATGATCGAGAATGGTTGTCCGCCAATGATGATGATGATGATGATGACTTATATCGTTAATTGTATTCAGTTGTACAGTCCAAGTCGTTCAATCTATTGATGCTTATATTTGAATTTCTGCACTCTATTCGACAGTTTGAACTTCTGGGTGAATATTCACAATAGAGTTTGAGCGTGTATCAAATTAAAGTAATTTCATATACACGATTGATTACTACGTTCCAGTACAGAACCAAGGTGAATTTACTTACTGTAAGTAAATTCACCTTGTACAGAACTAAATAAACAAGTTTTTGCACTGTTTTTACGTTCTTCGTTCCCTCGCTTCACATTCATTTGAACTTATGCTGCCAAAACAATAATTTCTATTATAATTACCCATAATCCCACATTTATTATAAGTTAAATTGTATAAACAAGATAAATGGTATAAACCACTTAACGCTATAACATTTTTTACGCAGAAATCTTTAAACAGTTTATTCTGATTACGCTTAGTTTATTTCCCCACTAACACTGCAATTAATCGATTCATCATTAATAATCGCTCATCTCTAGAAGAAATACAAATTTGAAGAAATGCAGGGTTAGTTTTTATGTATGTATATTGAAGAAGATCCGGCGCGGATTATTTAAAGATTGAAATATAAACGAGAATTTAATAACTTCGTTCGAAGTGATTTCCATCATATAAAAAGTAGCATCAATCGCAATTTAATTTCAAAAAAGATTGTTCGTTTTATATAAAAAGCGAGAAATGCGCAATGCTGTAGCATTAATGAGAAATATAGGGGTTGGTTATGGAAATATTTCTCCGATGGGATAAGGAAGTTTTAGTGGAGAGAGAATTTTCATTTGGAAGCAAGCTTTACTGGAGGAGGATATATATTTAAGTTTGTTCTCTACATTTCGAGGAGGATTGATTTCTAAAAGTAATGCTATGGGAAGGCGTTAGGTACGTAACTAGCAAATAAAGTTCTAGTATTTGTTTGTACAAATGATGCCATCCATGTTTTCTACACCAAATATCACTGTTTACACCTAAAAAAATTAATATATATTTTTGTTTAAAAAATTAAATAGATTTCGGAGATGGCCCATTAATTCTGAAACAACGCAACCACCACAAGCTGAAACGAGATTGCTGAATTAATAGGGAACTTTGCAGTTTGTTTTTCAACTCTCCGAATAATTTACACTTAACAGTAACCATGACAATGCTGTCAACTCTGAGCATGGCATAATTAGGAGAGAATTCCACCCGCAAAGTCTTGCAAAGTGGAGACCCGCCCCCAATTTTTAAATAAGCTAAATTAGAGATGCACCGAATGATTCCAACCGTCGAGGGAGCGGCAATCTCCCCATTCAACACTTAGTTTGCAACCGCCGAGGTCACATCTCCACATTCATCTTTCTTTATGTTTGAACTATCGAGGGATCAACATCTCTAAATTTTCAACCGCCTTGGGAGACGTAGCAAAATACACGAAAACACATTAAACACAGCCTACAATTAAATGTAAAACGTAATCTAAATATTTTATAAACTGTTGTGAGTCAGAATCAAGCTACCTGCGCGTAGTTGACTCGCAGCACCAACTCTTAACACACTTAGTGTAGTTAGCATTTAGAAGCATTATAATTATCAACTAATTAAGCAAGCACATGTTTTTAGAGTGCAAATAATATAGGTAAATAGTTATTATTAATAATCATGTGAACTTTTAGGGTGTCTCAGTTCCGTAATCGGGTTGAAACGGGTCGACATTCTCATATTCAGTAGGTCAGTTGGTCGAGCAACTGACACCAATCAACAATTGCGTAACTGGAACACCAGAAAGGTGCTTATACTAAGAATTCATTGTAAGACATGATTTTAAGCAATAAAGGTCTCTTGTATTACATAAAAATGATGTAGCAAACGAAAACAGCTCTGATTTATTCCTTCCTGCAACTCAACGGGTCAACAGACAGTGGTCTCGTCCCTGGAAAGTTTACTCACTTGTCTGGGACGCTCTGAACAGCTTCAGCCCTAAGCAAACGATAAAACATGCACACAGCAAGTATCATTGGATTCGACGATCTATATAGATACATATATAATATATTTATAATAATAATTGTAAGCTTATTAAAATTAGTAAACATAACATAAACCTTTCTTTTTAGAAATAAATTATCTTGTGCGTGATTAATCCGCATCTAGCTGAGATGATAAGCATGGAAAAATCTGCGGAGAATGGCAAAGGAACTGCAATTTCACAAATATGAAAAATTGGCGATGGACAAACCAAACCGTCGGTAGAAATAAAGAGCTCATTGTTTAGGAGGGCTACAATACCAACGTACGACTAACATCGGGATGGCACTGTGGAGATCAGAGAAGCCTAGGCTACTAACTCCTTTCCTCCAATTGCACCTGGAATGATACATGGTACGCAGCACCCAACCAATGCTCCACTAGTGGAACAGGTTTGGAATCGAATGGAGGAGTTTATTTGAGCTCTTGAGTTAGAGGAGGACTATCTTTGCTTTATTGTCCGATGGACTAAAATATTCAAAGGTGTTTTACTTTCATCTTCAAAATAAGAGTATCACTGTTTTTGCTGTTGGTATTTGATCTAAATTTAGTTTTGTAATTTGTCCTCAGATTACCGGAGGTGAAATCGCCCTCAGTACCTCACTGAGTTGAGAGACTCGCATCCAACGGCAACTCATCGAGTCAATTTATTAGGTAAATAAACAAATATTTAAAATTATATTAAATACAGCATATCAATCAGAAAGTTGCCAAGTACTTCTTGAAAATGAAGCGCAGCACAAAGCGGAGGATTAACAGGGATCCGAGCAGTTGTATGAAGTAATGTGCGGCCATGAAAAATTTCATGCGCAGGCGTGCCTTGTCAGAGCTTTCGGGAGATTCTTTCAGCAAAAATTCCTTAGCGCCGCGTATTGCCTGGCGGAAGTAATCGTCGTACACCACGTTGGAATATTTCATAAAGCCGAATTTATCACTACAATGGAAAGAAAATTGGTTAATTTCAATAGAAAGAGATACCAGCAATTGAGTAGTAGACTTACAGTTCCTTTTCGGGCACTATTCGGTCTAAGGCATAAAAGTGGTCACATTGAAATGTCCAAGATGTGGTTGCGAAATAATGCAACGCCACGTTGGCAGCGTAAATGCGCCTTTGGAGTTTCATCAGGCTGCAGGGAGGGAGTTGAGTATTAATATTATGGGTGTATAAACTGGTGAGACTACTTACAAAGGTTTCTCATTGGCAAAGCGTAAAAGGAGGTCCACCAAAATTGCCATGAAAATATGCAATGTAATGAACTGCAATGGAGACAATTTTAACTTTATTTATACACTTGGCTAGCAATCGAACGCACCCTTATAAAATTCCAGACTCTACAGCGAGTTATGCTGCCGCCCGGGACCCACAGCGTTTTCTCAAACGGATTCTCTCTGATGTACTTTTTGCCTGTTTCAATGATTCCGCCCGTTGTTATCGAAGAAATGGCGGCTGCGGCACAATTGATTACTTCAATTTCCTCAACTGGCGTTCTTAAATATGAAAAATTTAATTTGTTAATTATGTATATTTGTGAAATAATGATTTATATGCTCCCACTTATGTTCCTCCGTGCCTTTCTTGTAGGTGGCAATTAGCAGGGATCGTACAACCATGTCCACAGGCACGAAATCAGAGACGATGTCTGGATCTGCGTGGTTGGTGCGTAGAATTCCCACACCACAAGCGACCAGCATACCCACTGGACCGTTAAAATTGTCAATCCAACCGGGAACCGGTTCTTCGATAGAAGACACAACTACGACAGATGAAAAGCCGGTTATTATGGCATGAAACTTTTTGAAGACGCAGCTAAAATAAACTATCTAATTTGTACCTATGGAGGGCCTGAAGATGATCAGTGGAAGTTTGTTTCTGTAATCATTGATGATATGCTCGGCGAGACTCTTCGTGAAGGTGTATGTGTTTGGCTGATTGTTGCCATACCTAGAGAAGTCGTAAGTGAACTCATTTTAAGTGAATAAGTTTATAAAGAAAATGTTCTCAAATTACTTGGGATTGAAAATGTTGAGCGTTTCGGTGTTGTACGTTTCGGCCAATTTTATTGTTGTGCGCCAGTCAGCATAAGGTGGATACACCTGCAACAGGGCAATAAAATTCTAGTTTCAAACGAAATTGGTATCTACAACAATATCTCTACCTTCTCTTCCATTATTAGCTTATCCGGATTGCAGTACGTCGTCGAGACGTGTATGAATACTTTTAACCGACGCATTGTCTCGGCGATTTTGATCAATTCGTAGGTGCCGCGTGTATTCAGGAGTATGGCATCCCGCAAATTGTCATCGAATCTAAGAAGAAACAAAATTTAATTAAATAAAGAACCTTCAATCCGGGTTGCCTTCCACAAACAACCGCAACACATACCAGTTCCTACAAACCTCACACTGGCCGCGGAATGATAAATAATCGTCACATTCTGCAGCTTGAGCAAATCCTCAGCACTAATACCCAAACCCAAGGCAGTACAGTCGCCCTCAATAGCGTGAACTTTGCGAAAGGACTGCGGCTGCTCCTTCCGCAAACGATTGAAAAGTGATGTGCTGAGTATATCCAGCAAACGCTCCTCCGAATTTTTGCCCTTTTTACCTCGCAGCAGAACGTAAATTTTCCCAACATTCGGACAAGAACGCAGCAGTTTCTCAATGAGCGCCTTCCCGATGAAACCTATTTTCAAATTATTTGAATCGTTGAGTGATTGGTGCTGGTGGTGGTGGTGCTTACCTGATCCTCCGGTTAAGAAAATCTCTTGATTTTCAAAGAACTGTGTGATCGACATTTTTGCGGTGTGTAGAACTGAAAGAAAATTCGTTCGTAGAGGATCAATACAAACTTAGCTTAGTTCAAACGAATGAATATGAATGAAGCGCTTAAAAATACTCAAATCAAGTTTATTTGAATTGCTTGCAAGTCAGCAAATTATTCGAATTATATTCATTTTTGAACCAAAGTAATTTTGCTGTAATATTCCTAATGTATAGTTGTCAGAGCCTGGCAGGCGCTTTCTTAGAAGCGTAAGTATCGGTAATATATGTCTTCAAAGCATGCTGAAACAAATCAATTCCAATCATTTCTAAATTTGGTATTCTTCTAGGCAAGATTGGCACTTTTACAGAGTGAAGATGCCACCAACTTTTCCACCCCCTGAAGGGATATGGGAAGAGACCTGATAAATTAGTCACAAGGACTCGAACAGTTGTTTCAATTGAAATGTGGATTATACTAATTGAAGTGTCTTCACAGCCTTATTCTGAGGAACTCTGTAACACTGAAATAGAAGGAGTCCTTCAATCTTCAAATTGTTCTTTTAGGTTATTTAAAAAAATAAATTTATATAATTTATTTGGCAGTTGATTTCATGCCTTAAACACTTAATTCCACATGGTCGGCATTAGCCTCCGAATCCACAACATTGCAGCAATTTCGAATGAACTTAATTTGGAATAAAAGCGAATTTGAATTTGCATTAAAAAAATCACTTCATTGAACTTTGAACTGATATCCTACTTTTATCCTGGCAGTGCGCAGTGCTGGCTAATTTGTGGTCTCGAGCAAACCGTTCCACATACACGACGTGGTCATACTGAATTACGTTGCAGTGACCAGTTTGAGAAAGGTTTCCAGCAATCAGTTGAAAGTGTTTCATTCATTGTAATTTCTTTGATTTAAAGTTTTAATTATTGTGTCTGTTTTCTGAATGCATTCGTCGCTCATTTTCGGTTCACACTTCGGCATTCGTCCCGCACACTCAAAGAAAAATGTAAGTACAGAAATGGAACACTTTGAGTAAACACTTTAAATGCGAAGTTCATATAAATATAGTTAACAATCAAGCTCCAGAAAATCAGAAGCCAGAAATGCTGAGAAGGAGCGATAAGGTTGACACCACACCAGCACGGATGGTTGTCAGTGGTCATAACCCAATTAATATAAAATTGGTTCAGTTGGTAAGGTGCCTAAACTCTCCGATAGTTTCTAGCTGAGTGAAATCAAACGGAAAGACACAAATACTTCGGATGATAAATGTATATATTTTATTAATATCTGAGTCGATTGTCCATGTCAGTTTGGCCACATTTTGTGTCAAGTTTGACCCAAAAAGGAACACTAATATCGAGCTCAAATTTAGCATGAAGATGAAAATAAGTATATATATCTATGAGCTCCATAGTTGGTGGGCCACTTCTGACCACTCTTGTCCATAGGCAAGGGCATATTAGTTCCTTTGTTGTAAATTTATACGAAGTCGAACTTGAACAGCCCTATGGCCCGCTTGGTGACAATCACTCGACCAACACATTCATTTTCCAGACTCCTATTTGCTTGACCAAAGCATATCTCAAACACAACGAGTTATTTGGATGAAATTTTATATGAAGTCGAATTTGACCACTCGTGAGAACTATTCAAAATTTGGTGAATATCGGAGCTCTTTATATAAGCTTATATTATTATTTATAAGACTTCTTAAGAACTAAGAACAATCTTATTCCCCTATGGAGAGCATTCCCAGCAACTTCCTATAGAGCTTTAGATACTAAATTCTCATGTAGGCAGGCAATTCTCTGTCGCAAGAAAGTTCCACTTCTACTTGCCCCTACTTTTGTGAGTATTAAGAACGTGCCGATATCGAAAAGTAATCTATACTATAGTTCTTCAACACAATTTATTCGGTTGAGTTCACGTCTCTGGGTGTTCCAAAAAAAAGAACAGTAATTAACATTTGTGACTATAAAGAAACAATCGGTGATCAATTGAAAGTGATTTGAGGGGGGATCTATGCTAATTTGTGTGAAGTTCAAATGAATGCGTTGATCTCTTCAAAAATATTCAAATTAAATACGTTTCAACTATGAAATTCAGCAAATGACTCCAGCAACAATATAAACAAATGTTCGAATCGGTTCAGTGGCTTTACTCACTTTCAATCTGATTTTAAGCACAAAGTCTTTAAAAGCAAAATTACTTTGTAGCCCGACATTATAATGCAGGAATTGTTGGCTAATTTACAGGTCTCTGTCAGTGTTAGGGTCAGGTGTGAACGGAATATGCAGGCAGCAAATTCGACGAAGTCGTTGAACGGTCTGAATATTTTGCCAATTTATTTATAGAAAAAACCCACTGAACTGAATGGACGGAATAGAATCCAGGGGTGGAGTCGGTACACTGATAATTGTTTACTTAAAACGTCTATATATTTGATATAAGAGGTCACTGGAAGACCGTTCTTAGAGCAGCAGATCTGAAGTAAGCATTGAATTGCCGAAGCTTCGTAAATGGACTTATGTGGAAGCTAGGGTCAAAAACCAACAAAAATATACACGAAAACAGATTGATAGTAGTGGTCTGATCAAAGTACATTCATAAAGAAACAACTGTACATAATCTGACGAAACCCCATTAACATAAAATTGGTTCAGTTGGTACTCCCATACTTTCTAGCTGAGTGAAATCAAACGGAAAGAAAGAAATACTCGTTTGCCTATGAAAACAGCACCTGGCGGTGTTTACATATTGTTCTATGCTTTACGGGTACACCTGAACCAGAGAACAAATATACAGACTGCCTTCCGCACCCCTTTCCACAGTTTTTCAATGATGGCTGTATAGATAGGTGCACCTGAACCAGAGGAAAAATATACGGACTTCACCTTCCGCACCCCTTTCCACAGTCTTTCAATGATCGCTGCATATATTTTATGCGTTACGCATTTCAGTTGCATGACTTAAACCAAGAAGTCACGAGTTGATTGTCCGTAATAGACTCAAGAAAGCAAATCTGGAGCGATATACTCGAACAAATGAATAATCAATATACTGCAGTTGAATGAACTGTGGAAATTATTATGCAAACTCTGGTGTGACGGAGGGATGAGTAGAATTGTGAAATTATAAATGAAATGCAAATGCCGGATTTGCCTTAAAAGCAGCGGAAAGTTGTCACCTTGATTTGGACCCAGACTTCCCAACCCGGAAATTGCAACTATGTTTGAATAATATATCATGGATGCTAAGATACCATTCTCTATACAGGTCATACTAAGACACCATTCTCTATACAAGTCATTACTGAATTTCACTTATTACCCCACTTTAATTAAGAAATTTCAATACTCGAGATTAGTTTCTTCCAGAAATTTATTGATAACAATCTTACAACAACAACAACAACATAAACAACTTCAGCATTAAAAGTATGTGGCGGATACGTAGCGCACAACGAACCGTACAATGAGCATTGTGCAGAGGAGCTTTATCAGTAAATCTGCTACTTGGAACATTTTCAAGCGCAATAGTGCTCTTTGAGAACTATCCGGTGACTCGTTGAGCAGGAATTCCTTGGCCCCACGAATATTGCAGCGGAAGAACTTCACATAGTCCAGGCCGGTGTACTGCATGAATCCAAAGGTGTCGCTGTAAATAGGCAGACAAGAAACCATATTATCACCGCATGACTCAGAAATTAATTGAAACAACGATAAATAAAAACAAAATCCAACAATGTTGCAATTTCATTGAGCTCTGCCATGATTATTCCACGGATTTGCATAGCATTCGAATGGGAATATTAACTTTCCAACTGATTTGTATTCAAATAACAGGGGAATGCGACGGAATATTCATGTTAGGATTCGTTTCCCTTGCCTTGTTAGTGCAAATCGGTCGATTTCGTTTCTAGGGAATATATTATACCCGTGTATTCATTTCACCAGAATAGCATGGAAACAAGGCTTTATCCTAAGCATAGGATTCACGGATAAAGAATCACTCACAATATGAGATATAGACAGGAGAAACATGCGACATCACGCATAAAGAATCAATCACAAAATCAACTACAGGGATTCTGCATACGAGGAAAAACTTACAACTCCGATTTTGGCACCACGCTATTCAACGCAATGAAGCGTTCGTTCTTAAACACCCACTTGGTGGTCAGGAAGAAATGCAGCGTCGCTAAAGCAGCATAAATGCGGCGTTGTAACTTCAAGAGGCTGGAAAATGATTAGTAAATAATTCCACATGATTGACACACATAAAAACACCATCTTACAAGGCTTTCTCTTTGGCTAAACGCAAGGCAACATCCACTAAAACCGCCAAAATTAGATGTAGTAGGATGAACTGTGAGGGAAATGCGGGCTAACTGAAGCGTTTCGATTATCTTGAGAAAAGAAACGCACCTTAATAAAGTTCAAACTGCGATGCCGTGTTACGGAGCCTCCTGGCACCCACAGCGTCTTCTCGAACGGATTCTCCATAATGTACTTCCTGCCTATGCTGATCATTTCGCCTATGCTTATGGGGTTCAGGTTGGCGGTAGAGCAGTTGATCACCTCCAATTGATTGTTCTCTTGAATCGAACTAAAAAAAAAACGAAAAAATTATTTCTACTTTGAACATTTAATACTTAGGATACGGACGCCTCTAACTGATTTCCTTCCAAGGCTCTCTTGTAGGCAGTGATGAGCATGGCTCGCACCACCACATCAATGGGGACTAAGGCAATATTGTTATCCGGATTGGCATGATAGCTGCGCAATATACCCAAACCGCAGGCGACCAACATGCCCATGGGACCATTGAAGTTATCAACCCAACCCGGCACTGGTTCATCTACGGCGGATATAACTGCAAGAGACAGAAAATGCAGAGCTGAGGCAGATTGCGAACTCTATGCTTACCGATGGCGGGTCTAAAGATGATCAGGGGCAGTTTGTCCTTGTACTCATTGATGATTTGCTCGGAGAGACTCTTTGTGAAAGTGTAAGTGTTGGGCTGATTTATCGCGTACCTTTTTATCAAAAGTCACAAGATTAATTTAACGGAAAAAGGACACTAGTAAGGATTAAAATTACTTCATATTGAGAATGTTGAGCGTTTCAGTATTGTAGGTTTCGGCTAATTTGATAGTTGTGCGCCAGTCAGCGTTCATTGGATACACCTGTGGGTGCTTAACAATTTAGTATTAAGAAGGAAAACGGTGTGGAATGTGGGTACCTCCTCTCCTAACACTTCTTTGTCCGGATAACAATAAGTCGTGGACACGTGAACGAAAACTTTCAACTTTTTCATTGTTTCGGCGATTTTGATGAACTCGAAAGTACCACGCGTGTTTAGGATTATAGCGTCACGTAAAGCATCATCGAATCTAAAAGAAGCGAAAGGAAATTTTGAAAGTAAAGGCATCTCTTGAAACGTGTACAGTGAGGAAAATACCTCACACTGGCTGCGGTGTGATAAATCGTGGTCACATTCTGCAATTTCAACAAATCCTCAGCATTAATACCCAAACCCAATTCGGCGCAATCGCCTTCAATGGCGTGCAGTTTGCAAAGTGTTTGTGGCTGTTCTTCTCGCAATCGGTTGAAGAGCGGCTTGGTTAGTAAGTCCTGCACACGCTCCTCCGGCGTTTTGCCCTTTTTACCACGGATTAGCACAAAAATTTTACCAACATTCGGACAAGAGCGCAGCAGTTTCTCAATGAGAGCCTTCCCAATGAAACCTTTTTTAAATGGTTATCATAATTAATCATACAATTCCGAACAAGAGTGAGTTGGTTACTTGCCCGAACCCCCGGTTATGAAAATTTCCTGATTTTCAAAGAACTCTTTAATCAACATGTTGACTGGGTGCACCGAGATGTCTAGAATTGGAAGTATATGATGATATATGATATATAATATTTATAAGAAGTGTCATATTGAGTGTGTCACGAGAGCATTTTTCGTTACAGAGATCTGCCTCCCTTACTCAGGTGGGTAAAATTCAAAAACATTGAAAATGTCATCATGGATGATAGGCCAAGAAATCTGAACTTGTGTGAATCAATAATTGCAGCTCACATTCTTTCAAGTCTGCTGATATCGTCTGCGATTTCGACAGTAGGAGATAAGCAGATGGAAGAACAAGCTGACATAAGTAGATGAAAGAACAAGCTGACAAAATAATGATCAAGTTCAGCCAAAAATTTGATATGGAACAAGACAATAATTTCGAGATGCATGAACAGATCTATGAGTTCAACACGACACCAATATTCAGAGCTTGATGAGCAGGAATGTGTAAGGAATGTTCCGTTCAGACAGATATGACTCAGAGTCCACAAGGTGAGGCAACAAAAAAAATAAAATAAAAAAATTCGAAATGGTGTCAACTTGAGGAGGTCAACTTGAGGAGACTATACGAGACTGTGACGATGCTATAGAACCCTGCAAGATACAGAAAGAGCAATTGTCGAAGTCCTGATTCGAAAAGAGATTTTGAAGATCTAAGTCAATTTTAAGCATCGTCATTCATGATATGTGCCAGTTATTAGTTGGTATTATTCAAATAGTCTCAAACCTATTGGACTTAGGAAACTTGGATTCTTCAAATAGGTTTGATAATTGATATCTCGACACAGTGGAACCCTCGAAAAACTTTGTCCTGATTACTACAATAACTTTGCAGGTCCAAAGTCATTGCAAACAAAACATCTCTGCACATGTGATGCACTTAGATTTCATTAGGTCCATGGTTCTAGCAGTTCCTTCACAATGACGAAGTTGGGGACATCTAACATCAACCCATCGCTCCAAAGAGAGCACTTATGTAGACAGATTTTATTACGAGAATTATGGTGAATGTTTCTAAATGCCCTCAGTTGACTTTAATTCGATTAAACTTGACTTGATTTTACGTGCTTCAACCTCAATTAATCAATAAATGTTGACATCCATAATGGAACTTCATAGTCAAGTTTAAATTTGATATTTCATAAACAGTTTTTATCAACTCCACAAACACTTCGAAGAATTATCTAAAGTAGTCCCTCTTAACCTTAGATGGAATCCTTGCTATTAATCTTATCCGACAGCACCGAACCGAAACACTATCGCGACTCGTGTCTGCTGAAAAGAAACTAGTTTTGCTCTTTACTTTGATAGGCTTTTAAGCCGATTCACAACCCCAGCAATTATTTGTCAAATGCATTCTGCTTTAAATTCTAAATCGACGTCGCATATTTTAATTGCCGTCCCCACCTCTCGGCACACTCGCAAGTTAGAGCAAGCTCTAATATTAGAAATGTTTTCAAAGTATCGTGCCTCGTGCATAACTTTATTTTCGCCCAGTCATTATAGCACTGGGAGTAATCCTGCCGCGAAATCTTTCGGTTCGGTACTAGTTTCTTCATTCTATACGAGTATATTTGAGTTTTGCCTTTTACACAGGGAAACAGTTTTCCAGCATCAAACTAAAATTTTGGATGAATTGGAGTTGATTCTTAATTCTGATTTAATCTTGTTTAGTTCTTTGATAGTAAGACTGGGACCATGTTTTTCATATTGTATTATCCTATGAAGTATTCGCGCGAATCGTGATTAGAGTGAAACAAGTGAGCTTAACAAACTATTGCCTTGAATCAGAAATTGTAGAAAAGAAATATGTGTTAAAGCGATCGCTACAGTGCCGTGTCCATGTATTGAATAATGGCTCCAGTCTTTATTAGTTGTAGACCTCTTTATGATGACTAGGAAAATAAGAGTGCAAGCTTTAGGGCAATGCGTACTCTCAACTGGTGGAACGAGTTGCTTCCCCGTGCCCACACAACATTGCTTTGTTTATTCTTTTATGTAAAAAGTCTGTGAATCTTACTTCGCACCACAAATGGTTGAGTTGCTGTATCTACACAGACAACTTCCAGACAATTTGAAAGGTTCATTAACCCAAAACGAACAATATTGACTGCTCTGCATAGGAAGTGTAGCTTAGCGAAAGGCATGCTCTTTGTTTATAGGCTCCATTTGCCTTCATATTTCCTAAGCTTCACTAAGTTATTATATACCTCTCTGTCTGTCCTTCAGTATGTAAGTGGTGCTCGGCAATCGTTTACCAGCGCCATCTAACAACCCCGTTTGCAAACACTAACATATACTTAGGAATTTAAAAGAGAACGGTGAGAGGAGAAACACTGTTTCCAAAGAATACAGAGAAAAGAAGTCTATTTCGCTGCCAGCGTCGGTAGCGGACACACCACGATTTTGAGTGGATTCGCCACGATTTTGAGTGGATTCACCACGATTTTGAGTGGATTCACCACGATTTTGAGTGGATTCATGTAAAACGTCCGTCTGCTTTATTTCGCTATTTCGCTCCAGTAAAGTTACAAGCATTTGATTGTTGCAAACTTTGATAGGTATAGGACGCACCGTATAGAAGTTAGGGCCATTTGAAGTTTTATCAGTGTTTGATTTGGGACTCGAGGGTAGCATAGCTATGAGCGATAGCTTAAATGGACAAGACGCACGAGTACTTTATTGTCACAAAATTTCAAGGTTTTATGACGCTCTAGTAAAAAGTTAAAAGCATTTGAATGTCGCGCTTTATTTGCTATGGTGGGAATATTGTTTGCTATGGTGGGAATATTGTTTGCTATGGTGAGAATATTGTTTGCTATGGTGGGAATATTGTTTACTATGGTGGGAGTATTGCTTGCTATGGTGGGAATATTGCTTGCTATGGAGGGAATATTGTTTGCTATGGTGGGAATATTGCTTGCTATGGTGAACTGCTTGCTATGGTGGGAATATTGTTTGCTATGGTGGAAATATTGTTTACTATGGTGGGAGTATTGCTTGCTATGGTGGGAATATTGCTTGCTATGGTGGCAATATTGCTGACCATGGTGGGAATATGGCTGGCTATGGTGGGAATATTGCTGGCTATGGTGGGAATATTGCTTGCTATGGTGAACTGCTTGCTATGGTGGGAATATTGTTTGCTATGGTGGAAATATTGTTTACTATGGTGGGAGTATTGCTTGCTATGGTGGGAATATTGCTTGCTATGGTGGCAATATTGCTGACCATGGTGGGAATATGGCTGGCTATGGTGGGAATATTGCTGGCTATGGTGGGAATATTGCTTGCTATGGTGGGAATATTGCTTGGTAATGATTTCTTTTACATTTCCTTACATTACGTTTGAATGCGAATTTATTCTCCTTTTATTGCCTCTTTGGTCTTGAAAAAGGAATGCGAAAGCCTGATTTCTATTTTGGAGGACATATAATCTTGGCTGCTGAAGCATCTGCAAGAGATCATACTTCCGTTCCCCGTGACTACGTATATCTATGTTATACACGGCCACATGACTACGGGCCTTTGCGATAAGCGTACCACAGCAATATTTTCAATTTTGAAGAACTGTTCTCGCATACCCCATTTTGAATTCTAACTAATTTATATAAGAATCTTTCTCTTCTCTTTAATTCAGCGCCCCATTTACCTAATTAGAGTTGATAAGTAAAACAAGTCCACAGGCTGGAAAATCCTGGACCTGCAAAACACGTTCGTATACAATTAGGACCAATCAAATGTTTATTAAACATAAATAAGTATTTAACAATGCAATATCTTAAATGTTAAAAGTAGCGGGCATAGACATATCTCCCCACGAACCACACAGCGCCCAGTGACAAAAACCATCCTATAACAAAGTTAGCCGCTTGATAGAACTTCAGACGTATTCGTGCTCCCTGCGAACTTGCTGGGGACTCTTTGAGGAGAAATTCCTTGGCACCGAGTAACAATCCCAGACAGTACTCGCTGAAGTCCATTTTGGAGAGTTGCACAAACCCAAAAGTTTCGCTGTAATGAGAAAAATATTTCAAAACCACAAAATTGACGACACTTTCCTGTCAGAGATGTTTTCTTTGATTTCAAAACCGAATCATCATAATTCATACCCGCGATATTCAGAAACTTACATTTCCGTTTCTGGCACGATTGTATCCAAGGCAAGGAAGTGTTCATTCTTAAAATCCCAGGCCGTACTCATGAAGTAGTGCAGACTCTCGAATCCAGAAAAGATGATACGCTGTATTTTCATTAGGCTACGGAAGAGAGGAATAGTTGAAGGTTGATTTGTCAGAGCTAAAGCGTAATTAATTTGAGTATTCAATATGGCCAGAGAACACAGAGAAGCGACACTTAAACGTCAAATTTTCTGTCTTTTAAAATAGAATGTCTTTGTTTATCATTAGTTGGCAATCTATATAGGTTTGTTTATCATTGGTTATGAACAAAATCAGTCACAATACTACAGTTTTGCGCATGTGTAAGTGTGCGCAAAACGAGAGACGTTTAAGTGTCGCGTCTCTGTATTATTTGATGCGGCTCTGCTCTGCTTGCTTATTCTCTTTTCAACAATAATCTGATCCAGTTACTTTAAGATGGACTCTCACGCCCTGGTTCTCACTATGCGACATATTAGTGCCATTGTCTTTCATTTTTTGTGAGAGTACAAATAAAGAGGAACTGGTGAAACACTAAATTACACATCTCTCAGGCAGGTTCTCTCTCTCTCTCTCTCTCTCTGTACAAAAATGTCGACTGTCTTCGCACCGTTTACACTTTTACCTGGAACAAGTTGTCAACTTACAATGGGGTCGTTTTAGCTAAAACCATGGCACTGTCGAGGAACAGCGTTGGGATAATTTGCAACCAAAATAACTGAAATTAGTGAAATTTTTTGTATTGAATTGGAGACACGGAGAAGCACTCCTTGGCACGGAGGCCAAGTGCAAACATACCGTTATGTAATGGCGCACACGACTCTGCGTAAAGACGCCTCCGGGCACCCACAGTGCTTTCTCAAACGGGCACTCCATAATACGGTGGCGGCAGGTTTCTATCAGATCGAAAATTGTTATTGGATTAATGGAACCGATGGTACAATTGATCGCATCCAACTTATTGTCATTTTGACCCGAACTGTACAAGTACCATAAACCGCATCATTAGTTTGATGAATCAATACAAAATATACGAACTTCTCTCACCCATTTCCTTCCAGTGCTTTTTTGTAGGTTGCGACCACCATGGCACGCACCACCACATCAATGGGCACAATATCAAGATAGTTACTCGGATTGCAATAGCAGATGCGTAAAACGCCAAATCCAGAAGCAACGATCATGCCAAGAGGACCATTGAAGTTGTCGTTCCAACCACGAACCGGTTCATCTACGGCGGATATAACTGCAAGAACCAGAAACTGCAGAACTGTAGCAGATTGCGAACTCTATGCTTACCGATGGCGGGTCTGAAGATGATCATGGGCAGTGTGTCCTTGTACTCATTGATGATCTGCTCGGAGAGCCTCTTTGTGAAAGTGTAGGTGTTGGGGTAATTATTAGTATATCTTGAAGTGAACAATAAACCGGAATCATTTGAGAAAATGGAGATACCCGCAAAGTTTCATCTTACTTCTTAGTGAGAATGTTCATTGTCTCGGTACTGTACGTTTCGGCCAATTTGATAGATGTGCGCCAGTCAGCTTCGGCAGGATACACCTGTGGGTGAACAACTTTCAATATTAAGCAAACATTTTGGTTGGACAAGGTTATGTAGGATGGGCACCTGCTCTTCCACCACATGCTTCTCTACATTGCAGTAGATCGTGGACACGTGAACGAAAACTTGCAATCTCTTCAGTGTTTGGGCGATTTTCACCAGCTCGAAAGTACCACGAGTATTTAGGATTATGGCTTCATTTAGAGGAGTATCAAATCTGACAATTAGACAAGTGTGGATTAGATGGTTTTCATATTGGAAGACAACCACAATAAATTGTGACACAAACATTTGGAAAGAAGAGTAGATTGTTATTATTATGGAAGCAATTAACCCACAAATCCAGATACTTCAATTATTTTACAACAAACAAGGTTATCCTCCAGATAAACTCACTACAAGTCAGTTCATACATACCTCACGCTAGCCGCCGAATGATAAATAATCGTCACATTCCGGAGCTTCAACAAATCCTCAGCTTTAATACCCAAACCCAACTCGGAGCAATCGCCTTCAATGGCGTGAATCTTGCTAAGTATGTGCGGATCTTCTTCTCGCAGTCGGTTGAAAATCGATGTTTTTAGTATATCTTGTAAACGATCCTCGGGCGTTTTGTTCTTTTTACCACGCATCAGAACGAAAATTTTACCAACTTTCGGGCATGATCTTAAGAGCTTCTCAATGAGCGCCTTCCCAATGAAACCTTTTTATAAATGGTTTGCTTTGTTAGACACACAATCCTCCAAAGAGTAAGTGGTGAGTGGTGCTGCTTACCTGAACCTCCGGTGATGAAAATTTCCTGATTTGCAAAGAACTCTTTAATCAACATGTTGATCGGCTGCAGGCAGATGTCTAGAGATTGGAGGTAGTCAATGCCATAAAAGAGATTTATAAGAATAATTTTAATGAGTGTGCTTTTAGAATGTTTCTTTCGCGAGGATATCTGATTCCTTCTCTGGTCCTTATATAAGCTGATTCGACTGTGTTTCAGCATTAGCTTCAACACTCGTAGAACTAAACCAAATGTATATTCTGTCTCACACTCCAGTGAGAAATCAATTACTAAGCAGATAGTCAAGTCAAATCGAATAATGAACTCGCGGCGAACCAGAAGAAGCACGCACCCAAAATACCTCTGACTACACCAACTAATTTCAATGTCTACAACTATGTTCTAATCAAACAAATGTCAGCGAGGATGGAAACTTTCATTACATCTGAACGATATAGATTTGGAGAGATCATTTCTACTTTTATTTTGCGCATTTCCCTCACAATCCTATGCCTCATCTGCTGGAATATAGATGAGCAACACATCTTAATTCCTGAAGATGATTAGTCCCTATTCTACCAAAATGCATGGTTCGGGAAATGTTTTCAATTTTAAGAATCTTCGAGCTCATCGATTCGCTCAAATATCCTGGAATGAAACTTTTGAAACAGCTCATAATGTAATTTCCACGCCCTTCTGCTTTCAAACGCGGAATGACGAGGGTCGAAGTACGAATCTCAGTGCCACATTTGAATTATTTATAGTGGAGATATTTTTATTGCCAGTCACTTTCACCTGCAGAACACAATTTTCCAAACCTTAGAGAGAATCCTTGACTGTGAGTTTTATCCAATGCAACCGAACCACACTCGCGCCTTATTCAATTGAAACTGATTTTGTGGTTCGTTCTAATGGGCTTTTTAAGTGATTCCACACAGAGGAACAGGTCTCTAATATGCTCTCTGCTTTCCATTTCACGCGTATTTACATATCTCCATATACATATATAAATAAAACAAAGTAAGTTTTTGACTTAAGGTTTAAAGAAAACTATGGTAATTAAAATTCGACCTGTCGATTTTGACGAATTTAAGTTGAGCATTCTCATTCATTTATAAATGGAGATCCGGCAGGGAAACGGTTCATTGATGTCTCCAACGGTCGTTCCCTGAGAGCCATTAAGCAAAAACTTGAAACGCTGTGAAATTCTGAACGCATAAAAATTGAACTTTGACTGTTTCGAATTGAACTTTTCGTTCGTGCCTACACAGCCAGTATTCCGGTATGTATCTTCTGTAGTACTAAAGTTAGTATATAATTTGTTTATGAGTGTCACGTTCTTGTTTCGTGAAGAAGGAAGGAAAGATAAATCTTCTGCAACACCATGAGGGGGTTGAAACCCCGCAACACTGTGAGGGGGTTCAAGCCCCCCAACACCATGAGGGGGTTCAAACCCTGCAAAGTGTGACATTTCCACTCATTTCAATCACATCTCCAATCTATCAAAATGATGTGGGCAACAAAGGCCCAACTCTACCTTTAGATAGGTATCAGGACTAATCAAGGTCGAATAGAAAAATACCTGCTTGCTTCTGCCTCGTTCTAATGAATATTGGACGATAGCGATGCTACAAAAACAGAGTGGATTAGGCTACTTTCTACAGTGCGGCTTTGATGGATCCAGGCTATTTTAGACATATTTCGTTCGAGTGCGATTGCCTCCACTTCCAGATGAATCATGAACGAAATTCTAAAACTTATCTCTCCGATTTCGGCACGATTATATCCAAGGCAACGGAAGCAGTCGTACTTAAATGTCGAACTGAACTATCCAAAAACTTGTAGACTCAAAAATCGTATACTTTGCTTTACACAGTCCTCGGAAGGGAGGAAAAAATTATAAGGATTGCTATTTACGGACAGACTGAAGCATAAAGCGTGTGAATGCTTATTGTTCTTGGTAACCATGCATTCTTGGAGTAACTTCACTAATGTAAGACTCTCAGCACTTTGCTTTAAGATTTGTTATCGTCGGAGATTTTCCGGTTTTCATCTTCTATATTCACTTTATGTTCTTCCTCTTCGCTTTATTTTAGGTGCGAATTCCAGTAAGAACATGAAAGGTAGAACTATAGACTCCCAGAATCGTGTTCAGTTTCTCTGCTCAACAGCATCTTAGCAAAGATTGTTCCTTGGCTTCCAATAAGTCGTGTGTTCACTTAGACTGATGTAACTCCTTCGTGCTAAGACCAACTCCTTCGTGCTAAGATTAACTTTTCCGTACTTAGACGAACTCTTTCGAGCTAAGACTAACTCCTTCGTGCTAAGGCCAACTCCTTCGTGCTAAGACTAACTCCTTCGTGCTAAGGTTAACTCCTTCGTGCTAAGACTCACTCTTCCGTGCTTAGACGAACTCCTTCGTACTAAGACTAACTCTTTCGTGCTAAGATTAACTCCTTCGTGCTAAGACTAACTCTTTCGTGTCAAAACTAACTCTTTATTTGTGCTACTAACTCTTTCGTGCTAAGACTTCCGTTTTCATGCTAAGACTCTTTCGTGCTAAGACTCACTATTCCGTGCTAAGATAAGCTCGTTTTTGCTAAGACTAACTCCTTCGTGCTAAGACCAACTCCTTCGTGCTTAGACTAACTCCTTCGTGCTAAGACTAACTCTTTCGTGCTAAGACTAACTCTTTCGTGCTAAGACTAACTCCTTCGTGCTAAGACTAATTCTTTCGTGCTAACACCAAGTCTTTCGTGCTAAGACCAACTCCTTCGTGCTAAGACTAACTCTTTCGTGCTAAGACTAACTCTTTCGTGCCAAAAATAACTCTTTATTTGTGCTACTAACTCCTTCGCGCTAAGACTTCCTTTTTCATGCTAAGACTCCTTCGTGCTAAGACTAACTCTTTCGTGCTAAGACTAACTCTTTCGTGCTAAGATAAACTCGTTCTTGCTAAGACTAACTCCTTCGTGTTAAGACTAACTCCATCGTGCTTAGACTAACTCCTTCGTGCTAAGACTAACTCCTTCGTGCTAAGACTAACTCTTTCGTGTCAAAACTAACTCTTTATTTGTGCTACTAACTCTTTCGTGCTAAGACTTCCGTTTTCATGCTAAGACTCTTTCGTGCTAAGACTCACTATTCCGTGCTAAGATAAGCTCGTTTTTGCTAAGACTAACTCCTTCGTGCTAAGACCAACTCCTTCGTGCTTAGACTAACTCCTTCGTGCTAAGACTAACTCTTTCGTGCTAAGACTAACTCTTTCGTGCTAAGACTAACTCCTTCGTGCTAAGACTAATTCTTTCGTGCTAACACCAAGTCTTTCGTGCTAAGACCAACTCCTTCGTGCTAAGACTAACTCTTTCGTGCTAAGACTAACTCTTTCGTGCCAAAAATAACTCTTTATTTGTGCTACTAACTCCTTCGCGCTAAGACTTCCTTTTTCATGCTAAGACTCCTTCGTGCTAAGACTAACTCTTTCGTGCTAAGACTAACTCTTTCGTGCTAAGATAAACTCGTTCTTGCTAAGACTAACTCCTTCGTGTTAAGACTAACTCCATCGTGCTTAGACTAACTCCTTCGTGCTAAGACTAACTCCTTCGTGCTAAGACTAACTCTTTCGTGTCAAAACTAACTCTTTATTTGTGCTACTAACTCTTTCGTGCTAAGACTTCCGTTTTCATGCTAAGACTCTTTCGTGCTAAGACTCACTATTCCGTGCTAAGATAAGCTCGTTTTTGCTAAGACTAACTCCTTCGTGCTAAGACCAACTCCTTCGTGCTAAGACTAACTCTTTCGTGCTAAGACTAACTCTTTCGTGCTAAGACTAACTCTTTCGTGCTAAGACTAACTCCTTCGTGCTAAGACTAATTCTTTCGTGCTAACACCAAGTCTTTCGTGCTAAGACCAACTCCTTCGTGCTAAGACTAACTCTTTCGTGCTAAGACTAACTCTTTCGTGCCAAAAATAACTCTTTATTTGTGCTACTAACTCCTTCGCGCTAAGACTTCCTTTTTCATGCTAAGACTCCTTCGTGCTAAGACTAACTCTTTCGTGCTAAGACTAACTCTTTCGTGCTAAGATAAACTCGTTCTTGCTAAGACTAACTCCTTCGTGTTAAGACTAACTCCATCGTGCTTAGACTAACTCCTTCGTGCTAAGACTAACTCCTTCGTGCTAAGACTAACTCTTTCGTGTCAAAACTAACTCTTTATTTGTGCTACTAACTCTTTCGTGCTAAGACTTCCGTTTTCATGCTAAGACTCTTTCGTGCTAAGACTCACTATTCCGTGCTAAGATAAGCTCGTTTTTGCTAAGACTAACTCCTTCGTGCTAAGACCAACTCCTTCGTGCTTAGACTAACTCCTTCGTGCTAAGACTAACTCTTTCGTGCTAAGACTAACTCCTTCGTGCTAAGACTAACTCCTTCGTGCTAAGACTTACTCTTTCGTGCTAACACCAAGTCTTTCGTGCTAAGACCAACTCCTTCGTGCTAAGACTAACTCTTTCGTGCTAAGACTAACTCTTTCGTGCCAAAAATAACTCTTTATTTGTGCTACTAACTCCTTCGCGCTAAGACTTCCTTTTTCATGCTAAGACTCCTTCGTGCTAAGACTAACTCTTTCGTGCTAAGACTAACTCTTTCGTGCTAAGATAAACTCGTTCTTGCTAAGACTAACTCCTTCGTGTTAAGACTAACTCCATCGTGCTTAGACTAACTCCTTCGTGCTAAGACTAACTCCTTCGTGCTAAGACTAACTCTTTCATGTCAAAACTAACTCTTTATTTGTGCTACTAACTCTTTCGTGCTAAGACTTCCGTTTTCATGCTAAGACTCTTTCGTGCTAAGACTCACTATTCCGTGCTAAGATAAGCTCGTTTTTGCTAAGACTAACTCCTTCGTGCTAAGACCAACTCCTTCGTGCTAAGACTAACTCTTTCGTGCTAAGACTAACTCTTTCGTGCTAAGACTAACTCTTTCGTGCTAAGACTAACTCCTTCGTGCTAAGACTAATTCTTTCGTGCTAACACCAAGTCTTTCGTGCTAAGACTAACTCTTTAGTGCTAAGACTAACTGCTTCGTGCTAAGACCAACTCTTTCGTGCCAAAACTAACTCTTTATTTGTGCTACTAGCTCCTTCGTGGTAAGACTTCCTTTTTCATGCTAAGACTCCTTCGTGCTAAGACTAACTCCTTCGTGCTAAGACTAACTCTTTCGTGCTAAGACTAACTCTTTCGTGCTAAGATAAACTCGTTCTTGCTAAGACTAACTCCTTCGTGTTAAGACTAACTCCATCGTGCTTAGACTAACTCCTTCGTGCTAAAACTACAGAGATAGTTAGAGCTAGAACTAAGACATCTCCTATGACCACCTTTAGGGTGGGTTCATTAAAATAAACTATAACGGTACGGGAATATTTTTGTTAAATTACACTTTGAGGATTATTCTGTTGAGGATGAACTTCAATACTAGTAAAACAAAACAACACGCAAGGGAGAAATCATAACTAAGTCTGTATAATGTTGATATTCTGTATAATAATGATATTGAATTTCTCTCTCTTAGATATGCAGAACTCGTTTTTCTTTGCTTTATACATCAAATATCACCAGAAACATAGCTAAACAATGCATTAGAACTCGTGAATTCACTTTTCAATGTAAGAAGTTAAAAAACCAGCGATTCTTGCAAATGTCCTTGAATCAATTGGTGTGAGAAACTCCTTTTGTCGTCATTTTATTTGCTCTATTTCCAAATGATCCATAAATGCCTTGGCACGAACTTGAACCCTCATTGCTCAGTTACACTTTTATTTCAACTCTTCTTAAAAAAGTCTTCCAAACCTTTCTTTGTTTATGATATTAATCCAATGTAACCGAACGAACCACACTCGGGTCTTCTTCAAATGGAACTGACTTTTCCAATTTACTTTGAATTGCGTTTTTACTATTATATATTTTATAGTTATCATTCCTATTGATTATTTATTCCTATCGACAATGCTTCTAATTGAAAATCGGCTTGTGTGTGAAAGCAGAGCTCGGGATTTGACCCTGAATAACAAAATTAGGTTACATTAAGTAATTATGGAAATGAAAGTACTTCGAAACAACTATTAAGAAAAACTATTTAAATAAAATACTATATATGAGGTAAGTATCTGTTCGGAGGTTGAATGAAAGTGGGGGGGGGGGCTTCTTTAGACTAGTACAGTAAATTTCCACACCATCAGATCTTCGGTCACTCACCGTACATTGAAGCGTTTAGGATAAAGTTGAAAGATAGCGAAAATGGTTAAAAATGGAAATGCGCAGTTCAGTTGTGAATTGAAAGCAGTAAGGATAAAACTGATTTAGAGGTGGAAAAGTGGAACTTAAGTAAACTTTGTTGTTAATTGAGACTATTCAGTTAAAATTAAATGATCCAATATTTTGGTATTACCTGAAACAGTCCAGTGATCAAATTATTATCAATGAACTAATTTTCATAAGAACATATATGCATTATATGCAATATACATTCTTGATTAACGTCACATCCCGAGTTGATGGGAAATATTGGACGCGTCCAGCTTCCCCACATGCAAGAATATCTTTAATATGAGCAAAGCTTCCTTCTCAATGATTGGTTTAATTACAAAATTTGCTAATCTTGCACATTTTATTCATACTTATCCAGGATCCTTACATTTCCAGGATCCATACATTTCCAGGATCCTTACATTTCCAGGTTCCATACATTTCCAGGATCCAGCATTCATACCAAATGGGGGCGGTATAGACAGTCCTCCATTATTCAAGTATATTCATAACTTGAGACTTGTATAAGATTTGAGGACAAAATTTAGTAAGAAGATTCATTCAATTTCACACAGAAGACAAAATCCAGGAGATCACGCTACTGGGCCTCATTCCCAAAACTTAGACAATCCAAGCTCATGATTGGGGACTTTAACCCAAAATCTGTAGCTTGAGTAAAAATAATCGAAGGACTTTGACCCACTGGCATTGAAGAAGTCACCTCATGAAGCAGGGACTCTCACCTATAAGTACGTGCACGGGGGCAGAAGAAACACCAGACCACCTCCTAATGAACTACGAAAGCCTTAGCTCGCAGTAGGAAGAAATATCTGGGGCATTACTGGCCCGATGGTAGACATATGAAGCCCAACCAAGTGCTAAGTTTCCTTACAACTGTTGGAGACTAAAGAAAACCTTTAATAGGTACATGCAGGAGGAGTACAATAGATCAAATTGGTCGAGGTGCAAGATTCATAGACGCACAAAATTATGGTATCAGAAAAGGACACAATGTCCTTCCATATAACAAATTCTTGAGAATTCTTGTTAAGTAATTGAGTTCCTCGAATTCCAGTGATAAATTGCCAATTTCAGAGAAAAGAAAAAATATCCTTCTATATACAAAATTGTCCAGAATTCCTTTCCTCAAATTTCAGTGATAAATTGCCGATTTAAGCGAAAAGAGAAAATATCCTTCTATTAGTTAGTAGGGTGTAGTATGAGCGGCTATGTTAGTAGGTTTGCACAGGCCATTTCCCAGCGCATGTTGACTGTCCGTCCAATACGCGCGTGCGAGCCAACCGTGTCCGTCCGCTCTGCGCATGCAAGCCAACCATGTCCGTCCGCGGCTCAATAAACGTGTCGCCTTGTGAGACTTCCGCTGGAAAGCTTCACACGGCAGCTCAGCAATAACCAATTGGTTGGTTAACCTTGATTAAGTGCAACCGGCCAATCATAAATAGTCAAATACTGAATTTTAACTAAATATTGTGAAGACGAATTATAAATAATTAAGAGCTGAAATCGAATTTAAAGTAACCCCGTAATATTATTAGATTGAAATGACCAGAGAAAAAATCCAAGTTTTTCCAGACCGAAGTAGAATTTCTTGTGTTCGTCGTGTCTAAGGAGGGAATTAAGATTTGTCTACGGAAGGTGAATGATATTGTGGAATTCGGGATACCCAGAAGCTTGCGAACTCTTAGGTCTTTTTGGGATTGGCTGGGTACTACCGAAAGTTCATCAGGGATTATGCTCAAATCACCAAGCCTCTCGCCCAATACCTCCATGCGGACAATGGCCACGTAAGCGTATCCCGCTCCAAGAATACACCAATCGCCCTGAATGAGGAAGCACTGGAAACCTTCGGCCGCGTTAAAGCCATTCTGGCTTCTGAGGATGTGCTACTCCTTTATCCGGATTTCACGAAGCCATTCGACCAGACGACCGACGCCTCCTCGCATGTTCTAAGAGCCGTGCTCTCCCAAGCAGGACAACCCATCACTATGATCTCCCGGACATAGAACTCAGCGGAGGAGAATTATGACACAAATGAAAGAGAGATATTGGCTTTACAGAAGTTGAGGAACTACTTGTATGGAGTGAAATGCCTTAATATTTATACGGACCATCAACCCCTGACCTTTTCGATGTCGGAGAAAATTGTAAATTCGAAACTGAAGAGATGGCGGGCGTTTCTTGAGGAATTCGCCCCCAAGTTCCACTACCAGCCTGGTAGGTTAAATGTCGTGGCGGACGCATTGTCGCGGCAATATATTCATGCTCTCCAGCACGACGACGATATGCTGGATCGGAATGAAACGGGAAGCATTCTTGAGATTCCGGGGTTCAGGAATCAACTGATAATTGAGAATGGTCAAGAAACCAAAGAGAGCTCAAAGATATTGTTCAAAAAGCAGCTGCGACACACGATTTCTCTAGCATACTTCGATGATCTGCACCGGATATTAAACGAGACGGTGAATGCTTCTATCACGAACGGTGTCATGTGCAACCGCACCACATTACGATGCTTGCAAGAATTTGTTCCGAACGTGTTCCCGTCCGTCAAATTCCGGTGCTCTGAGAGGAAGTTCGAGGACGTTTCCGACCCCAGCAGACAGTCAGAAATTCTTTCGAATGAACATGACCGCGCACATCGGGATTCATGCGATCCCGCCGCTCCACAGCACCTCAAACGGGCAAGTTGAGTGGTTCCACAGTGCGCTAACGGAAATCGCCAGGTGTCTTAAGCTGGCAGATTACTCTTCGGACGTGACCGAATTGGTGCTCATAGCCGTGACGGGTCATAGGCCCGTGGCCGTCTTGCACTCCATTTTAGAAGGCTTGAGAGAATAAATTATGTCGAAACTAAAGGCCGCGCAGTCGGCAGAGATGAAGTTTTTCAACAAAG
The DNA here is from genome assembly GCA_920105625.2 of Clusia tigrina. Taxonomy (NCBI): domain Eukaryota; kingdom Metazoa; phylum Arthropoda; class Insecta; order Diptera; family Clusiidae; genus Clusia; species Clusia tigrina. The sequence continues at coordinate 178,538,787 of OV050033.1, forward strand.
GCAAACGGAATCGAGTGTTCAAACCAGGTGAGAGGGTCTACCTTAAAGTTAACAAGCGACTGGAACACAAGTTCTCAAAAATCTTTACGCAGGCGGCGGTAGCAAAGGATCTCCACTGAAGTGTCCTGGTGACCGGCAGAAAGGGTACATCTTCCAAGCCTCGAACATCCATGAATACCCCATTGCAGTGAAAGAATCGGAAAGGATTCCAGAATACTTCCCGCGAGCGCATATGCGTAAGCTAATTGAAGCCGACATCGAACAGATAGATCGTCTTCTGGGAATCTTCGAGCTTCACCACAGGCATTCCCGGCCCATTAACCTCCTGGGCTCAGCCCTGCAGTTCATTGCAGGGACCCCTGATGCTGACGGCTGGCAAGCACTTACGCATTCACGGGATCAGTTGGCGGCAGGGTACGAGAAGCAAATGCATGTGAATACCACAATGCAGGAGCCAATTAGGAACCCAACGAAATCGGTTACCACTCTGCTGGAATCTTCAAGAGTGCAGAAGCTGGAGTCTGCTAGCCTGTTTTCCTTGGTAACCAGCAGAAACAGGGCAATTATGATGGAACTCAACAACCTTCTAAACTCCATCGCCCTCAGTTAAACCAACATAATAAATCCTACCTTGCTGGACGGCCGGGAGATTGAGGCGTTGATCAAGGCGGAACACTACACTGACGTAAGCATTATGTATATAATGACGATGTCCAACGTTTCCCTATACCAGAACCAGCATGATCTGCAGTTTCTCATCAAATTCCCCATTAAGGACAGAGTTTGTGAAAAAACTTTAGTCTACCCCGTTATCAAAGAGGGTAAGTTCGCGATCACCTTGGGGTCAGATGTATTGGCCAAGTGTAACCGGACATTTTCGCCTGTGGAGTCATGCAAGTCGTCGACCAGCACCATGTGGTTTTGCGCTAGAGCCCCTTCAAGCACCTGCGTCAGGAACCTGGTGAATAATTTTTCTGCGGAATGTAGTTCCACCGCAGCCATTGAGACACCTCCCATTCAAATTGTTGATGAATGATGGCGTCATTCTAGTGAACGACAAGGCAGCTGTGGTCGAGGTAGATGGTAATACTCCGGTGGCAGTGAAGGTCACAGTGTTGGTCACCTTCGATTCAAAAGTTCTTATTAATGATACCTCAGATGTGAATCCAAAGCGGGTCGACTTGCTTAAGGCGGGAATGCCGTCGTTTCACACTGTCAATCTGACCAATTTCATGACGGTGCTCTCGCTCCCGTATTTGAAAGAGCTTAATGAGGTAAATCTCGACCACATTCCAACGATTCATGGGATGATCACAGAGAGATCACTTCAAGGCCCACTCGTATCCTCTACTAGTTTGCTAATTGTCGTGGCCTTGGTAGCAACGCTGGTAGCCCTGAATCGCAGGAAGAAAAAGGGAAGAGCCAGAGAAGATGTAAGGGTTTTAGGACTCATCAGAAATTCGCGGGGAGTCAGAACTCAAGTAGCCTCCACAGCCGAGCACGGCTGAACTTAAGAGGGGGAGGAGTAAGTAGGGTGAGCGGCTATGCTAGTAGGTTTGCACAGGCCATTTCCCAGCGCATGTTGACTGTCCGTCCAATACGCGATCAGGTAGGTCAGCAAGGCGGGATCACTAGCATCCGCGCGTAGGTCAGCTTCGTGCGTTCGCAGAACCGGCGCGTCTGGTCCGGTGGAAGACCCGTGGCCAGCAGCAAGAGGTAAGAGCTTTAACTTATATACCAAATTTTCGAGAGCTCATTTTAAGTAACTCAATTCGTTGAGTTTCAGTGATAACTTGAACATTTTCGTCAATTCCGTTTCTGCGCGGTTAAATGGCTGTTCGTTTGTTCTTCTACTGAAGACATTTGACGCGACCTTTTAAAAGACTGTTCTAGCATGTTTCATAATCTACTGCGCAGTTTGTTGAGGTACTCGATTTTAGATCTAAAATTAGGGAACGTCTACAAAGGTCTTCAGCGCTTCCTCCATTGATGCTTGAAGCGAATATATTACCAAACGAAGAATACCTCTGAAATCGTTGGTGTCTATGAAGGAGTTCATATACCGTCCACGATAATCCTAGAAACAACTTTCACAAGTCGATAACCAGGTCCTCATACCCATACCCAAAAAATGTTCAAGATTTGTAGATACACCATCAAAGGCCATTACAAAGAAGTTCATCCAGAATTCTGTTACAGTCGTGGTCATTTTTATTTTCCCATTCAAAATTGTCTTACATAAAATTGTCGTAAATCGAATGATTATATCAGAAGTACTTGGAGCAAATGTAGCGCACCATGGATCGGATAATGAACGATGCGCAAATCCATTTAATGAGGAAGTTTAACAGCTGGAAGATCTTCATGCGCACGTGCGCTCCTTGGGAGCTCTCCTTTGTCTCTTTTAGCAGGAATTCCTTAGCGCCGCGGATATTGTAACGGAAGAATTGTACGTAGTCCAGGTTGGTGAACTGCATGAATCCAAATTTATGTCTGTAATTTAAAAGAGAAATCCAGCATTACTTTCAAGGTATTCAAATGACTCAGAATCAAAACAAACTGGGGTTTATAGATGGTACATTGGAATACCGATACTTGACATAGATGGGGGACCGGGGGAAATCGAACCACCGAAACAGGTAAGTCCATTAACGAACCCACAGATTGTCAACATAAACTGACATTAGTCAACATAAACTGACATTAGTCAACATAAACTGACAATTGTCAACATAAACTGACATTAGTCAACATAAACTGATATTAGTCAACATAAACTGACATTAGTCAACATAAACTGACATTAGTCAACACAAACTGACATTTGTATCAATGATATTGGGCAATCATGAACACGCCTAGTATTGAGTTGAACTAAACTCTTGTGACCGACTACAACACGGTGTATGTAAGATCCTTGACCACCAGGGACAGGAACACATATTGCTGGGAGCATTGTGTTCAGTACAGGGAACAAAATCAAAACATGGATGTCGCAAACCATTTCTGGAGTTGGGAGTTACGATGTTTTCCCCATAAGCCGTAACCCAATACACAGATCTGAGTTGAAGATTGTTTGGAACGATATTTCATTACTCAAAAATTTACTAGTTAAGTACACGCGAGCTTTATGGTTGGTGGATTGGATGACTCATGCTAAGACTCTAGTTCTTGGAGGTGTTCTTCGATATATTAAAATTTACTGGAATAATTTTTTGAACTATTTTTAGGACTTCAGGTCTCTAGCATAGTACCGAATCGATTGACTCGTTCTTACTCCGGTAATCTACATATAGAATGGGAATAAGAAACATTAAAATTAGATAGAGAAAGAGAGAGGAAGTGAGACAGAGACATACAAATATAAAGGGACAAAAGTATTGAAGGGATCGATTATGCTTGCAAATGGTAAATAAACTTACACTTCCGATTTGGGCACCAGACTATCCAAGGCAACGAAGCGTTCGTTCTTAAACACCCACGAAGTGGTCATGAAGAAATATAGAGTTAGCGAAGCACTATAAATGCGACGTTGTAACTTCAACAGGCTGCAAGAGAGAAGCAATTTGAAAGGTTGGTCCTTTATACTATAAAAACAAAACTGTCTTACAAAGGTTTCCGATTCGCTAACCGCACGCCAGAGTCCACTAAAACCGCCATGAAGACATGCAGAGTGAGTAACTAAAATGGAAGAAAATGGTCAGGCAAAATTCCATTCGTGATCACAAGCAAATCCTACCTTTATGTAGTTCCAAGTGCGGCAGGGCGTGACACAGCCATCCGGCACCCACAGCGTCTTCTCGAACGGATTCTCTCTGATGTACTTCCTGCCTATGTCTATCATTTCGCCTATGGTTATGGGGTTCAGGTTGGCAGTGGAACAATTGATCACCTCCATTTGATTGTTCCTGTGACTCGAGCTGTGCAAAAAACGAAAATCATATTCATAGTCTGAACAATTAACATCCAGAATAAGGACTTCTCTGACTCATTTCCTTCCAAAGCCTTCTTGTAGGTAGTGATGAGCATGGCTCGCACCACCACATCAATAGGTACTAAGGCAATGTTGTTATCCGGCTTAGCATAGTTACTGCGTAAAATGCCAATACCGCAGGCGACCAACATGCCCATGGGACCATTGAAGTTATCAATCCAACCCGGCACAGGTTCATCTACGGCGGACATAACTATAACGGATAGAAAATGCTGAACTTGAATAGCGCCTTGAGGCATGTCAACCCAGATGCTTACTGATGGCTGGCCTGAAGATGATCAGAGGCAGTTTGTCCTTGTAATCATTGATGACCTGCTCGGCCAGAGCTTTTGTGAAGGTGTAAGTGTTGGGTTGAGTCTGGATATACCTTGAATTCGACTCATTTAATTGAATGACATAAGTATGATTAAAAGGATCATGATTACTTCATACTGAAGACATTGATGGTTTCATTGCTGTACGTTTCCACTATTTTGATAGATGTCCTCCAGTCGGCTTGAGGTGGATACACCTGCAGACAAATAATATACATTAATGTTCAACAAGGCTGTGAATTAGTGAGTGTCTGAAATGTTGGTACCATCTCCTCCACCACAGGTTTATCTGGATTACAGTAGGTCGTGGAGACGTGAACGAAAACTTTCAACTTTTTCAGTGTTTGGGCGATTTTAACCAATTCGATGGTGCCACGAGTATTCAGGAGGACTGCATCCCGCAGATTGTCATCGAATCTAATAACAACAGTATGGAAAAAGAAGCTTTAATCCAAGATAAGACTTTGGCAATTCTCAACAGTTTTTAAGCTACGGGCCCAGAGATTATACCAACAAAATATTGCATTTCATTCAATCCCTGCATATCCAAGATAAATTCACAACATCATTAAATACAAAGAAATTCCGACCAATGTATAATCTCTGGCTGTAGGGCTTAGTTGGAACGTTCTCGCTGCAGTTCGTACTTACCGCACACTGGCAGCAGAGTGATAAATAATCGCCACATTTCGCAATTTGAACAAATCCGCCGCACTAATGCCCAAACCCAGTTCGAAGCAGTCACCTTCAATAGCGTGAACCTTATCCACTATTTCCGGGTGGTCCTCTCTCAAAAGCGTGAATAGCGATGTGTTCAGTAAGTCCTGCAAACGGTCCTGCGGCGTTTTGCCCTTCTTACCACGCAACAGCACGTAAACTTTTCCAACCTTCGGACAGGACCGCAACAGCTTCTCAATGAGCGCCTTGCCAATGAAACCTAAGTTCAGAGTTGGTCCGTATGGTTAATCACAACAACTTTCCAAAGACTCAGTAGTGCCGGCGCAGCTTACCTGAACCTCCGGTTATGAATATTTCTTGGTTCTCAAAGAATTCCGTAATTAACATGTTCACTGCGAGCAACTGGGCGTGCACTCCACCCCAAACAATTGGAAATGTTTTGAGAGCAAAAGTTAATTCGCCTGCAGCGAAGCGTTCTGAAACACCAAACGGAGGCTTAATTTATGCGCTTCCGACACAGAATGAATCAAATCAATATAAAATTTACAATAACCAAGCGAAATGCACGATGAAAGGTCCGTAACTTGAACTTTCCTTCCTGTAATTGTAATCAAATTTGTAAACATATTCAACAAATTCTTTGTGATAATCACTCCGAGCACGGCTTTAAGCCGCGTACACATCGGCACACGCACGATAATGGAGAAAGGCGAAAGCCACGGTTTGTTAACCGCACGGTTGAAAGACAATCGACGAGGAATTACATGACATTAATCTACCAGGTGATCCCAATGGGATGAGCAAATAGGATCCGCGTGTCAGCAAAAGGCTTTGAACACACGTGAAAAGGACCCCACTACAGCAGATTTACACATGTGTGTGTCCTTTGCTTGCAATCCCCCGAGTTGGATAGAAGCAAGAGCTGACTATGGAATTAAGTGGAATCAAGCTGTCACTACCCCGTAGAGTAAGTAATTCCAGAACGACGATTCGCTTCGCAAAAAATACCGAATTATGCCTGATTCGTGCGAAGAGCCCTGACGGCATCGAACGATGCTGAACGATTCTCGTTCGTGGGAAGCCTTAAACGATTGGCTCGCAAGGGTATGGTATACTTAAACATATCTTAACATATCTTCTTTCAGTGGAAACTAAATAGGTCTTAGAGAACTAGAGAGGTCGTGAGAGATGGCAGCAACATCTCTAAACGGATGTTCTACCAAAGATAAAAGTTGATGGTTTAGTACTCCTTTTATGGAGACCTTTTACACAACACACTTTAAATATTGTAATCAATTCCATAAACAATGAGTTCTTTGAACTTTTCCACACACACAAACCGAAAACTCCTTAACACTTCTCGATTTAATTCTATCGCACCTTGGATATGATCCTTAAAGCTGAGTACTACGCAATGGAAGCGAACCACACTCGCGCCTTCTCAAATGCAACTGAGTTTTTGTTGTTCTTTGCCGTCCTTTATAAACAATTCCACCACGAATGCAGTTAAATTAAAATTCGATTGCATTTTTAATTTAGTACTTTAACGGAAAGAAATGTTTCTGTAATTTGAAAGACATGTGCGGCGAGTACTGTTTAAATTTATTGAAGTATTCATTTGCGGGCTGAGCGACAGATCTCTTGGAATGAATTGTGGTTCTGCAGTTACACTTCCATAGTGAGTAATGATAGACTACACAACATAAGAAACTCCCACACCTAACGACGAAGAGAGCGAGAGAAAAAAGGGACGCCAAAGTGATGAGAGATCTACAAATGAAAGGTATGTTCCAGGGCGTCATTTTTGTTTCTGTAGCCTTGCGGCCACCTTATTAATGCTCACTGGTATGTTCGTAGCAAACCAAAGAGAATATAATCGTAAGAAATATTAAATCGCTGTGGAGTAAAAGTTTTGAGTTATATGCAAAATTCGGTTTTAGTGCCTGAAATTTGCCAAAAGAAAGACTCATGTCTTTCACTACAGAGCGACTTGATTTATCCTATTCGTTATTACCTTTGTTCAAACTGGAGCAGAAAAGAGCAACAGCGTCACTGCATTCCTGTTCTAGGTTGCGACAAACCACTCAACGAACAGATCTATATTTTTGAAAATGTGTGTCAACATAGTCAAACTACTTTGAAAAGTGATAACAACATCATACTTATAACTCAAACCATGCTCGTAACTCGTATCACACTCGTAACTTGTATCATAGTCGTAACTCGTATCATACTCGTAAATCGTATCACACTCGTAACTCGTATCATACTTGTAACTTATACCGTGCTCGTAACTCGTATCACACTCGTAACTTGTATCATAGTCGTAAGTCGTATCTTACTCGTAAATCGTATCATACTCGTAAATCGATCATACTCGTCACTTGTATCATACTCGTAACTCGTTCATACTAGAGTAACTTTAATGAATTATTATTTAAAATATGTTCTCGATTCTACTCTAATAATAGTCGTAATCTCAATAAAGGGACTCATTCCTTTAATTCGAGGTATACAATTCTCTCTAAAATCTATATGCATAGTTCTAATCAAAAGCCAAAAACTTGAATATTCTCACACAAATTCAGACCATTCCTGGATATTCCTTCGGAGTTGTATAGGATTCAGAGCTAATATATAAGTACCGATTTTGCCATCACAAAATATAATCAGTCATGATAGGTAGGGTAAATTTTCTTCTCTTGTGGTTATTATCGTATACGCTGCTATTATCGTATACCAGAAACATAAATGATATATCATTTATGTTTCTGCGTATACTCTGCTATTACCGTATCCTCTGTTATTATCCTATACTCTGCTATTATCGTATATTCTGCTATTATCGTATTCTCTGTTATTATCCTATACTCTGCTATTATCGTATACTCTGCTATTATCGTATTCTCTTTTATTATCGTAAACTCTGTTATTATCGTATTCTCTGTTATTATCGTATACTCTGCTATTATCGTATACTCTGCTATGATCGTATACTCTGCTATGATCGTATTCTCTGTTATTATCGTATTCTCTGTTATTATCGTATACTCTGATATTATCGTATACTCTGCTATTATCGTATACTCTGCTATGATCGTATACTCTGCTATTATCGTATACTCTGCTATGATCGTATACTCTGCTATTATCGTATACTCTGCTATTATCGTATACTCTGCTATTATCGTATTCTCTGTTATTATCGTATACTCTGTTATTATCGTATACTCTGCTATGATCGTATACTCTGCTATTATCGTATTCTCTGTTATTATCGTATACTCTGCTTTGTTGAAGTTAAATTACCCAACAACAGTGTCCGGCATCTATACCCACTGAGATCATGTGGAGGTTTTTAATATTGGTACCGGTGCATCACCGTGAAAGCTTCGGTTAGCACTAAATTATATGTAAAAGCTCCATAGGAATACATATGAACATAATTTTTGTATAGTCCGGAAACTGGAAGGGGTCTGAAAATTGACTTTTCCTGGTGTAATCTCTTTGTACTCTCATGTCAGTTGAGAAGGAGTACTCCCCTAATGCTCGTTAAAGATATTACATAGAGTTCTCCTCTGCTAATGACATGTCTTTGTAAACAGGAGGCCAAAGGGAGTACTCCAAGGAGCAATGAAATCTTCCCTTGCAGACAACGGGGAGAACTTCGAGGATTATCCCCTTTCCTGCTGGGATGGCACTACCCCAACACACGCTGATATTTTCAATTTTACACTGTGAAACTTTTTATAAAACAACATAATGAAGCAATTTTGATAGAAAAATGGCTCCTTAAAAAATGTCTGCAACTATAATAAATATATAGAACTTAATTTCAAGGACAACATCTCCAGAATTTGAAATAAATTGTATTATCCTTAAACTCACTGACCATTAACTTTCAAATTGGAATCAAAAGGCAAATCGCATGGGAATAACAAAATAAACAACACCCTTATGGACGAAAACTATATATCCAACTAAAGGACCAATCCGCACAAGTCTGTCTTCATTCATTGGATCATTTGTAGTTTTGTTAGTTCCTCGAACCAAAGACTTTTCCTAACTAAAAATTCGGTCCCATCCCATTTCGAAATGACTCATACAAGTCCCACTCAAAAGTTTATTAAACATACAAATGAACATTTGACAACTGACAAAAAATCTCAAACATTTCTCAAAGGTTAAAAGTAGTTGGTGGACACGTATCGCAACACGAAGTGTGCCGCGAGCAGAGTGAAAATTGCTTTTATAGCCAAGTCTGCCACTTGGAAGAACTTCAGACGCAGGCGTACTTCCTGAGAGCTTTCAGGTGACTCGTTGAGTAGAAATTCCTTAGCACCGCGCAACAATCGCTGAAAGTAGTCTCTGTAGTCCATGTTGGTGAACTGCATAAATCCAAAATTGTCGCTGCAATGAGAAAAATGTACGAGTATTAAATGGGTCAGGAAGAGATTGGCGGTTTCATGAAGTTCAATCCGACACACAGCTCTCATTTCAAGAGTTACACAAACGCGCTCATTCACGCGGAAACCACAGCAAGTGAGCGGATTGTGATATGTTTGGAAATGTGTGAGTGTCTGTGACAGTTCGGTCACTCCCAAAGGCAATGAGAGAAGCTGTGAGAGTGTGTGGCACTTACATTTCCGACTTTGGGACGACTGCATCCAAGCCAACGAAGTGTTCGTTCCGAAATTCCCAATGCTTATCCGTAAAGAATTGCAGACCCGAGAATCCGAAGCAAATCTGACGTTGTATTCTCATCAGGCTATGGAAAGACGGATAACTTAAAGGATTTTTATGCAAAGGTTAAAGTATAATTCATGCGAATTTCTGATTACTCTGATCTTCTTTTGTGTATCTTCATCTTTGTACACCAAATTGAATTATATGCACGCAATATAGTTCATATAATTTCTGTAAGTTTGGTATAATGCATCATTACACCATCGATTATATCCTCATGATACCTCGAAACGATTTCGCATACTTTTTCTGATATCATATCGGCAGTTGGAATACCTAACTTCAGCATAACATAGTAAGCACTCACTCTGAGGTGGGGGCATAAAGGCAGAACTTATGGCCTCTAACCAATGAATCCGTCGTCTCCGTCAACGCAACGGACAGAAGATCCTTGAAAGTATGTCCGACGTTTCTTATGCTGAGATGAAGTAAATGAAATAACCCCATTTGGGAGAAAAAACAAAATAAGTCCTTTTTTTCTACGACATTGCCTTGGGTTGACTGGAATATTTGCCTGGATATAACCCACCGGCACTTCTGACAAACTTTTAATATTATGCTTTCTGTCCAATATGCTGAAGGACCCAACAGTTGATTGGGGCCATTGACGGAGTTCAAAACCAGAGAGGAATATAAACTACTTTAAGTAGAAGATAGTTCCTCAGTTTGCAGGATAAGTGCATATGAGTATAGTAAGTCCATAGCCTCAGGGTACGTACTATTGGGAGCTCTCCAAGCTCATTCTATATCAAGACTATTCCAACACTTCTCCATCTCAATTTGTAGAAGAACCATTGCAATTGCACACTTCTACGTTGAGAAGCCAAATATCACAGAGAAATCATCGATGATGTGCCGAAGAATTTCGCATAGTTCTTGAATGGCTTATAATCAGAACACCCACCCATGTGTCTTGGATTATAATCAATACACCCACAAATGTGTCCTCAACGAATTTCACCTCCTCGCATTGATTATACTTTGATCTTAAGCAAAATAGTGGTCAACTTACAATGGGGTCTTTCGAGCTAAAACTAAGGCGCCGTCTACGAACATCGCTGGGATGATATGGATTAGAATTAACTATAATGGCAATGAAAAATTTTTGTCACATTAGAACCCGAGGACACAGGGGTCAAATAAAAATTCAGATCTATGTAGTACCTTTATGAAATGCCAGTAACGACATCGCGTTATACTACCGCCCGGCAACCACATTGTTTTATCTAAAGGACAATCCATCACACACTGTCTGCAGGTCTCCATCATTTCGTAAATTGTCACCGGACTCAAGTTGTCGATCGAACAGTTGATCACCTCCAGTTTATTGCTTCTGTATAAGAACCCAAAAATACATCGTTACCAACCTCGTAAGTAGTCAATACACACAAAATAAGAACTTCGTTAACTCATATCGCTCCATGCCTTTCTTGTAGGCAGTGATCAGCATGGCGCGCACCACAACGTCCACAGGCACCAGGGCAATATTGTTATCCGGATCGGTATTGGAGCTGCGCAGAATTCCCGTCACAGCAGTTGTGATCATGCCCATGGGACCATTGAAATTGTCAATCCAACCGGGCATTGGATCTTGCATGGATGAAATAACTGCAACAGACAGAAAGACTGAACCTGGTAGAACTATATAAAACGTCAAGGTCCCCCACTTACCGATAGCTGGCCGGAATATGATCAAAGGCAGCTTCTCCTTGTACTCATCGATAATCTGCTCGGCCAGCCCTTTGGTGAAGGTGTAGGTGTTGGGTTGATTGTTGCTGTACCTTCAAGTCACCACAAGAATTTGATTATAATTGAGCAGTATGATTAAAAGGATCAGGATTACTTTCTGCGGAAAATATTGAGAGTGTCGGTGTCGTATGTTTCGGCTAATCTGATGGTCGTGCGCCAGTCCGCTCTGGGTGGATACACCTGTAAATCAACAACTTTTCAGAATTACACCGAGTTATAATTTGATTAGATTTGGAAATATTAGTAATCGTACCTTCTCCTCCAACACAAGCTCACCCGGATTGCAGTAGGTCGTGGAGACGTGAACGAAAACTTGCAATTTTTTTATTGTTAGGGCAATTTTCACTAATTCGATGGTGCCACGAGTATTCAGGAGAATGGCACTACGCAAATATTCATCGAACCTAATGGCAAAAAGGAAATTCAAGTCAGGAAAAGTCTTCAATCCGGAACAGTTCGGACATACCGCACACTGGCCGCTGAGTGATAAATCATAGACACATTCTGAAGCTTCAACAAATCCTCCGCATTTATACCCAAACCCAATTCGGCGCAGTCACCTCCAATAGCGTGAATCTTGCGAAGTGTTTGCGGCTGTTCGACCCACAGCCGGTTGAAAACCGATGTTTTCAGTATCTCCTGCAAACGTTCGTCCGGTGTTTTACCCTTCTTACCGCGTATCAGAACGAAAACTTTGCGGATTTTCGGACAGGACCGCAACAATTTCTCAATCAGAGCCTTTCCAATGAAACCTATGTTCAAAGTTGGTTCGCACTGTTAATCAGAAAACTTTCCAAAGACTCGACGAGGGCGTTGCTACTTACCCGAACCTCCGGTTATGAAAATTTCTTGGTTCTCAAAGAATTCCGTGATTAACATTTTCACTGCGAGCGAACTGAACGTGTACAACTGCAAATTTGTTGAAAGTGCAAAGGCGCAATGCAAATTTTTCCGTTTTTGCGTTTGTCTGTGCTAATTTCCAGCAAGTACGTCGGTTCTTACGGATCAAGTGTCAACAAATTATGGTGTCAATCATATTCACTATATTTGCAAGAGAACGAGACACATTACCGAACCAATTCAAAATTGTTTGATTGTGATTAGTAACTGTCTGTATGCTTGGCTCGTATTCTGTTTCAAGGAAACAAATCTCCATTGTCCTCCAAAATGGAAGTTCAGGTAACTCAACCGCGTAATGGAACTCGAGTCGAACACGATTCCGAAACACTCTAGACAAACTGAGGTCAAATCGTCTGCTCCAAGACCGAACAACACGTCTCCGAAAAAGCTTTATTTTATAACAAGCTTTCACAGCATAGACACAAGAGCTTTTTTCGAGGACGAGTCAAGCTTTCACGGTTGGGACGATTCGACCTTTGAACTGATAAGGTAAGATTCGATGTTTGAACTAAGTGTGGTTGCAATTCGGTTGAGAGCTTTTGAAATTAGATATTAGACGCCCGAGAACTCCGGCTGGTTGTAATTCATAGAGTAACACTAACTTTAGGCTTGCGCGGATATGACATCGAAACGGCTTTTAGAGCTAACGAGGGTTGTCCGACATTTTATCTACTTAAGCCTGTGAACTTGCACTTCAGGTGTGAGTACCTTTCATTCCGACTACGTTTGAGCCATCTTAAAGTCCGTTAAAAAGTCACCACTATGTTCCAGGCAGTCAATTGTATCTTTTAACTGATGTACCCCAAAATGCATACAGGCAGTCACTTCGTCAACTCCTCCTGACTTGGCACTTACACAACCAAATTGCAGCGTATCGTAGGTAATCCTTTCTAACCCTTTGGTATAATCCGCGATGTTCACTGTTGACCAATAGAACATAAAAGAACCGAACCGAATAGAACCGCACACGCGCGTTTTTAAAAAAAACTGCTTCGGAATCCTGATTGCGGAAGGTTTTATAAGCGCTTTCGCACACACGCATCTAATTTAAATTCTTATTAAATTTTTAGTTTTCTATGCAGTTGCTAATTTACGCATTCGATTACGCTAATGCGATTATGGACACACTTTCAAGCACACTGCAGCGACCGCGTACATACTTGCGGATATGCAGCAAAAATTGTGGCTGCCTCGACTGGAAAACAGAGCTGTGGATGCGAGCACTTTAGTAAATCGACAGTCCGCTATGTAGTTGCTTCGCTCAGCCACAGGTGCTCGAAACCCTTCGCGGGTCTGAGGAACAAATACTCCCAAAATCGGGTCCTTCTGATTCTCAAATCATTTTCAGTACGAGTATTCTGGCTGAAGATCATCACTGTTGAGGTAACTTTCAGGACACTCCAGAATGTCTCGCTCGTTAGTTTCCCCGCTACCATGGAACCGTGATTTTAAAACATAAATTTCAACCCGTGTGAACATTTTCTTCCACATTCTCTGAAATTGTATTGAAGGGTAACTTTAACTGAGGATTGTATAAATGACACATCCTCCTGGGAAACGGAGGATATGAGATATCAATCTCATTGGAACGAACAATAAGAGGAAACAGAGGCGGGTTAGAAAATTCCACCTCCAACACAGAGTTACAGTAGCGAAAATCATGAAGGTGAATAGGCGAATCTTCGTATACTTACGAGATATCGAAAACTATGGCCTCAGACACAACCAAATAAACTTATGTTTAGCCGCTGACACTGCTGTCTGTCGACTGTTAGGAGTGTACAGTGACACGCCAGAACATACTTTATGTGAATGTTGTAGGATCAGCACTTAGAACCATCTATCTGGAAGGCTTCTTAGTACCTTCATACAAAATAATACACAATATCATATATGAAATATATTGCCATATTTGGATAACCGACAATTCACCATAATAGACTCAAATCTGAGGTCGAATCAACTGATCTGTAATCGAATCAACGAGATCGAATCAACTGATCTCGAGATCGAATCAACTGATCTCGAGATCGAATCAAGCGGTCTGTATTTCAATCAACACATCTGTAATGAAATCAACAAATCTGTGATCAAATCAGTTAATATGTGATCGAATCTACTGATCTCGAGAGCGAATCAACTGATCTGAGATCGAGTCAAATGATCTGTGTTCCAAGCAACTGATCTGTGCTCCGAATCAACCGATTTGTGATACAATCAACTGATCTCGAGATCGAATCAACTGATCTGTGATCGAATCAACTGATCAGTTATCAAATCAACTGATCTGTGATCCGAAAAAACTCCTCCCGTTTTCTCCATATTCAAAGACTGTTTTGAGTTTAAGTCAAATAAAAGAAAAATTATCATTTCGTAACGTACTTTAAAAAACAAAAATTGTATAACGCTCCAAAAAAATCACCCTCTATGCGAGTATATTGAATATATCGATGAAAATAGAGCAACCTAATTGAAAATGAAAACAAGTTTCATAATATTAATACGCGCAAATTCTAAAAATTCTGAATTTATAACTAAAAATATGGACGCCAGGCCTAGGGTGTTTAAAAATACAGTCAGTCAGTCACAATGTGCAAGTATGTAACCAGCTCGGGCAGGAGGCGTGCTACGTGGGTTAAAATGACTATGACCCTTCCACATATTTTTGCTTTATTGTTTTATGGATCACTTGGGGAAGCAGAAATCGTGAGTCGAAATGTTAGAACTGAAAGCTTCTACGATTTCCTGCCTTGAGTGTTGAGGAAGTTGTTCTTTGGAATAGTGGACTCGGCAGTTCAGCGGTATTGACACTCACTACTGCAACTCATGCAAGGCATGGACTGCATTTTAACTCGGAACCATCGCAAGTGCGCTTAAACGTGCATACATCCAAGTATATGTTGATTTGTTCCAGACGCTACGCATTCGTTAGTAGCCTTCGGTAACAATCGGCTACGTCATACTTTTTCGCTGTTGTCATACAAGCTGACGACATGCAACACAACTATGGTGCCGATCGATGTCTGTCCAAGGAGACGTCACAGTAGTGGTGTACAATATTTCGGTAATGGTTACTGCAAAATAAAGTAACGGCATATTCATATTTAAGTAACCGTTTTTCTTCTTCAAATCTTTCAAATATAAATTATTTTATATATGCGGACGATATTGTGATAATAGCTAGAGGAAAATGTGAATCCGCCCTTTGTGATTTTATCCAGAGCGACTTTTAGCAGCTGGTGAATGGATTGAAAATCAAGCCTCGAAGACCACTATATAATAAACCTATTCTTCTAAATAGTACGCAGGTGGATATTAGCCGAGACCTTACGAGTCATTTCGACAAAAAGTTATTGTGGAAGGCTCACTTGACAGCAACCGCCAAGAGGGCTACAACTTCTCTAATGATATGCAGACGGCTTGCCGGTAAATATTGGGGATGTAACTGAAAAATCGTTCGCTGGATGTGTACCATGATGGTGAGACCAATCATCACCTATGGTTCTGTAGCCTGGTCAAATAGAGTCACGACTTAAGATAGCGAAATCTGCCTTGCCTGTCTTGAATCACTGGAACTATACGCACCTTTCCAACGGGAGCAGCGGAAGGTATACTAGATCTAGTAACCTTACATCTAGTAGTACAAGACTCTGCTAGGAAATCTCTTGGCAGAATAGAAAGAAATTTCGAGAAATGTCGGAAATTAATCTGACAGCAAATCTATAGATGAGGTGTATAACACCCTTACATAAATCTAATCTAAAAAAGAACTATAAATATATTGAATAGAGTACTAAAAATATCGTATTACATTAAATAACTCGTTTTATGATATAAAATCTATTATTCACACGGAGAACAACATTCCCATAACCAAATCTATCATTTCATTTAACGACAGCGTTGTCACGGTAACGACTTAAAAGAACGGTTATCTAAAAAGTTCATTCACAGATAGTGGCGACCTATTGAAATAACCGCATCACTCATCTCTAATACACAGCACGACCTTCCCACTTTTCCCTATTTCCACCGCAAAAGCAAGAAATTGCAATCTCTCTAATAACTCCCAACTCGTTCATTAAAAATCTTGTAACTAATTACACTGAAACTCGGGTAATCAGCATACCACGGGAATTACAATTTCAGTATTCCAAGATCCGACTCGATATTTCAAGGTCACTCAACGATGTAAGCCCCAACCCCAACTACGAATCCAGGCCACTGTTCGAAATGAAAAATGCGGTTAATATTTGTTTTATGATAAATTTATTACAATTGTGTTTTTTGTTTTTCTCATTTATTTTTATTTTAATAATTCCCATGTTGCACACTACGCCCTGCAGAGAACGACCAAACGAGTGGTGCGCGGCGAGCGTGCGTATAAGTGTGTGTGTGGATATATCGCTTGGGAGGGCGAGCACGATGCTTATGAAAATAGTTAAGTCTTTAATAATTTTGTTTTAATTAACATTTTTAGCGTAACTTACACAAATACGCATGTAATTAAAAATCAAAAGAAAACAAAAACATGCAAGAATTTATAGGTGAAGAAGGAATGTGTGCGAGTGTGTCAATGCAGACGACTGATTTATAAAATGCTTGAAAGTAAATTGTTTTATGTTTGTTTGAAACTGACGCAAATCTACCAAGTACACTTCAGAGGAGCTAGCCAAATTCCTGGCAATGCAAATATCCAGGGACACACCCACTTTTCCTTGAAAATTAAGCAAACTTCGCCAGTGCACCAAAGAAGACTTGCGCCAAGTCCATTGGATGAGTGTGTATATATGGACGATTTAGGTTGTCGCAAAGAAGTTTTGTAGATAGCAAGATTACAGGATTTTGTTTAATGTTTATCTTCTTTTGTAGTGGAAAACAAAAATATTTCTTCTTCAGTTTTTTCATTGTTTATATAATTATAATAATATTTATAATTAAGAAATAATAATAATACATTTGCGAATTTTGCTTTCAAAATAAAATAAAAATATATAATAATTTGCAGTGGATGTCTTTCACTTAAATGTGGCTCTTATGTGTTTGTTGTTTGCGTGGTGTATGTATGTGTGTTTGATTTTGTGTGAATGTGTGGGTATCTGGGTACTCCCAATGGAATTTGTATGCATTAATCTTTTAGTGTCGAACAACGGATGTTGTTGTTGTTCTCGAGGCCCATAGTATTTTTGTGTGTTGTGTCGTAATACATCTTACTTGCTAACCATCATTCTCTCTTGCTTCGCTCCTTCTCCTACAACTCCCCACTTCTCTCTCTCTCTCTCACTATTACTATGATGCGATGAGCAATGTCATCAACCATGGTAACAGCTTAGAAGCATTTTCTGTGCACAATGGATGGGCCAGATTCGTCGTACTCCTGTTTGGAGATCCACATCTGTTGGAAGGTGGACAACGAGGCCAAGATGGAGCCACCGATCCATACGGAGTATTTACGTTCTGGTGGAGCAATGATCTTAATCTTCATGGTAGATGGAGCCAAGGCGGTGATTTCCTTCTGCATACGATCGGCGATGCCAGGGTACATGGTGGTACCACCAGACAGCACAGTGTTGGCGTACAAGTCCTTACGGATGTCCACATCGCACTTCATGATAGAGTTGTAAGTGGTTTCGTGAATGCCGCAGGCTTCCATTCCCAAGAATGATGGTTGGAAGAGAGCTTCTGGGCAACGGAAACGCTCGTTACCAATGGTGATGACCTGTCCATCGGGTAATTCGTATGACTTCTCCAAGGACGAGCTGGAAGCAGCGGTGGCCATTTCTTGCTCGAAATCAAGAGCGACATAGCAAAGTTTCTCCTTGATGTCACGAACGATTTCGCGTTCGGCAGTGGTGGTGAAAGAGTAACCACGTTCAGTCAAGATCTTCATCAAGTAGTCAGTTAAGTCGCGACCAGCCAAGTCCAAACGGAGAATAGCATGAGGCAGGGCGTAACCTTCATAGATGGGCACAGTGTGAGAGACACCGTCACCAGAGTCCAACACAATACCGGTGGTACGACCGGAAGCGTACAGTGAAAGGACAGCCTGGATGGCCACGTACATGGCAGGTGTGTTGAAAGTCTCAAACATGATCTGTGTCATCTTCTCGCGATTGGCCTTTGGATTCAAGGGAGCTTCGGTCAGCAGAACTGGGTGTTCCTCAGGGGCAACACGCAACTCATTGTAGAAGGTGTGATGCCAGATTTTCTCCATATCGTCCCAGTTGGTGACAATACCGTGCTCAATGGGGTACTTGAGGGTCAAGATACCACGTTTGCTCTGTGCTTCATCACCTACATACGAGTCCTTCTGGCCCATACCAACCATCACACCCTGATGACGAGGGCGTCCTACGATGGAGGGGAAGACGGCACGAGGTGCATCGTCTCCGGCGAAACCAGCCTTGCACATGCCGGAACCATTATCAACAACTAAGGCAGCAACTTCTTCGTCACACATTTTATTTGCTGCAAGAGGATATAAAAATTGATAAATTAGATACGTCAAGAAAAAGGTGAGTGAAGGAGCTGAGAGAATACAGCCACGTTACATTTTCTTTTACGTAAATGCTTTGCCAGTGAATTGCCAATGTTTAATCAAATTTAAACAATAAATATAATCGAGAAAAAAACCGAAATTAAAAACCAATTTTGAAATCAAGCACTGACAAATACAACAAATGTCAATCAATCAATGATTGATTCAAATAAGTAAATTCAAATCAAGAAATGTAAAGATATAAAATAATTTCCATTAAGAAAAATGCATTAGGAATTAATGCGGTATTAGACTATGTATATCTAAGAGGTACCGGAACACGCCTAAAAAATTAGAGAACACAGAAGTTCATATACATACACATATTTATATAGCCAGTCACTCACACTTGCAGTACTGGCAATACTACCACAATTCTAATATCCTCTTCATTTGCCATTTTATTATAGCCGGCCGCTGTTAGGTAAAGCTTGGAATCATTTAAAAAATTTTAATACAAGTCTACTTTATTACGTCAAGCAACATAATAATTTACCAAATATGTAATTAAAAATTGGAAAACTATGTCGCAAAAAGGGCAACGCCCTTGGCATTATAAAGAAAAATGGCAAACCCCAATTAGACTCTTCTCGATGGTTGGCAAACAAAATGGTACCCGTAGCAGAAGCCGGCTTCCTTTTTTCTACTATAATTGTGCCCGATAATATAAAGCCAATCTCAAATTAAATTCACTGCACATTTTTTTAAAATATTTATTAAAAAAAACTAACAGATGGCTCACCTTTCTTTTATAAATAACTGTAAAATAGAGTTTATGAAACTTTCACACACTTGGATGAAACCGCTGACTTGGCACAATATAAAATTGCAAAAAGCAAGTTTGGATTGAAAAGAGTAAACTGACAATTTCTAACCGTTTGTCTGTCTGACTGACTCAACGCTCCACCAACGAATGAAAAACACTCGTTGTTCCACCACGAATGTCAGTTAAAATTTTTAAACGAACATCAACGATCATTTACGAACGTAATATAACACACATCGTTTTTTCAAAGGGGTAGGAAAGTAAAAGCCACAGCAGAGAGAAAGAGAGCATCAAAGAGCGTTAAAATTTTGCACAAGTAGCTTACCCTTTCACGCTTACGCCATCTAGCATATAAGCGAAAAATAGCTAAACGATTTATCTCTCAGTGGCAGCAAAGAAAAAGGAAATATTAAAACGCGTTTCGAGCATAGCCCCTACTTTCTGCGCAAAGTCAGCGTGCGATTCCATTTTCGTGACCATATATGGTCATGTTTGGTGTGCTACAGTGAAAATCGTTACAAATTAATGCATTTCCCCTACAAACGTCGCTGTCAACTTTTCAATGAGATTTACTTGTATATAACTGAGTGTGAACATGCGTGTGTTTTAGGAGAGAATTTCACCCAACCCAATGCCATAAACAGTGAGCAATTTAATATTAAAACCGGCATAATTTTTTTTCTCCTAAATAATAAAGAACGTGGGTGCGGTAATAAGGGAAGTGAGGAAGCGTAAAAAAATGAGTCAAGTTCAAATATTTATTTATTTTTATCGTTTTAGAGATTAACCGAATGGATTGAAGTGTTTTTGTCACATGGCCAAATGTTGATAAATTAGTCTAACTTAATAAAAGTCGATTTATTGATCCCTGCCCTCCTCATAATTAGTTCTTTGAAGAACAAAAATAGATACGGTTGTCTTGTTAAAACTTTCTTTTTAACGTTTTACCACTTACTGTTTTTGTAGACAATGCGCAATTGTTACCTGACCAAAATGAATGGAAGAGAAAACTATTTAGTATTTCTTTGTCCGTTACGGTTTTAAAAAAATGAAAGAAAGTGAATACATTAAAATTGTGGGAATTTTTAAGAGACTTTCAAATTTCTCAAGTTTACAATGATAACGATGGCTTCAATGAATGTCTTGAAAACATTAACAGTTAAATTCATTAAACACAAATTGTGAAGACTGGAAGTAGAGGCTGACAATTTAACGGATGTTTTAACTATTCTCTTTCTCCCATAATGACTAAGCAGCTGAATTTGAAATAATCCATTCTTGGGGATTAAGTTGCAATGACACACCCTATTTTTATAGCACACAGATCTTAGAACTGCTTGCACATGTTTAGATACTAGATTTGATTGGTACATCTTATCAGTTAATTCCCCTAATATACTTTTTATCTAAGGAAAATTAATAACGATTTTGCTTATTAGATCAAGACTTGGAACACTTTTGGAAGATGCTTTACTTCAAATCACTTTCATTTTCGCATACTATGTACATATATTGCTAATGACAGGCCCGATTCGGTTATGGATTGCCAATTTGCACATTATATGTATGTAAATAGAATCCATTCTGATATTTTCCGGCAATACAATTTACTTTTGCACATGATTTTGGCATTTTTCATTCTTTAAAACTTTTGTAATTTCTTCAATCTTTCCAAATATATTTTTATTTTACACACATCATCGGCACTTTACTGCAAATTGCATTTCTTTACACTTGAATACTATTATCTTTTTTTTTTGCCTTTTAGTTAAAATACTTACTTTTGGTAAATTTGTATTTTTACTAAAATTAATTAAATAAATATAAATTAAGTCTTGTTTTGACTGCTGTTGCCCGTGTCTCAAGAAACCACACAACACTAGAACACAAAATGTAATGTTGGTAAAACTGGTCGTCGCTACCGTTTATAAAGGCTCCACCTTATCAAAAACGGTTCTCTAGCGATTTTCTGGCATTTTACCATATATGGGAATGGATGCACAATTGCCACATTTCAAGAGAATTTCATATACTGAGCAAACTCACAAGTCGTAGTTGGAATACGCACACTAATGCAATACACAGGTTGTGCTCTTTCCATACAGAAATCCAATTGGCATGCTGAAGTGTTTTATTTTTTTATAAAACTGCGCTTCAGCTTAACTTGTGGAAACGGTTCAACAACAGACACTAGAAAGAGACACAGAATGCAGTTTTTACTCTCTGCGCTCAAATTTCTTATAAGACTGAGTCAATGTTGCTTTTTTACGATTATGATGAATGTTGAAGTTGTTGTAAAAGAATACTAAGAATAATTATTACCCGCCAATCTATATACGCATGTATGTTTGTGATTACCGGTTAAGACTTAATACATTTTATAACTTAATAAATTTATTAATTTTGTTCAATTTTAGTAAAAAGCATGCAAAAAAGTGAAAAATTCTTATGCAAAATTCAATTGCTAATTGGTTTTTAACAATTGTTAACATTATAAACATGAGGTATTTTAAATTAAAATTAGTTTAATGCAGAAAATAAAAAGAGATCCAAAAGAAATTATGAACAAATGCATATGAAGGTCAGGATAAATTGTATTTCATTTATGTATTTTTTTGTATCAATAAATTTGGTTTGTTTTCTGGTTATGATGTCGAAAATTCGAATCTCAGTCATAGTGCCTAGTACTGAATCCCCAAACCCTTACAGACTATTAATTATGTATATAGTGAGATTATAATAATTACCATATGTACATACAAATATATTTACAATTAAGTCAACAGCCCTGGCAGCTAGTACTTTTAAGCAAAATTTAACAATTTAAATTTTCTCACAAAAAATAAATAAGGGTAAAAAAATTGAAATCCCTATTTAAAAATACAACACCGGCTTAAACGGTCGCACATTGGGCTCGCTTTATGCAAGCCGTACTCAAACGGAGTATACACACAAACACAAACATAAACAAACGTATGCAATCATTTCATAGTGAATATTTCAGAGGGGAAAGTATACCAAGCGTGGATTTGTGAGCTGAGTGCAGAATAGTATTAAAATACATAACTTTCAACATTGTGACGAAAATGCGAGTTTCTAGAAATGAAAAAAATTGTGATAAAATACAACTGCTGTGTTTTTCTTGGCCGTTACTATTGCTATTGTCTTATAGTATCTTATTTAAAATGTGACTCATTCATGATTATGACAATGTGTTTTTAGAAAATAGTATGCGTTGTGTATGAGTAAGTATATACATATGTATGTATGAGTGTACCACATGTTTGTACGCTTAGTGTATTGATATGATAAGCACCAAGAGAACTATAAAAATTCTTATATACTATGTATGTATGTACCTGCCTCCCAGGCCGGCTTGAATAGGGAAACAATAAAAATGTAGAAAACAAATACGTTATTTTATTGTTGTCCATAAGTATGTGCGCAAATCTATATATTTATGTATGTACATAGTATGAGTACGTGTGTATACAAATGTTGTGACCGCATAATTCAGATACATATACATAAGTCCATGTAGTATGTATGTATGTATATATCTACTTATATATGTGTATACATAGTACTATGTACTGGGGCATTATTTTGTTTTCATGCAAAACCTTATTTAATCATTTATGATTTCAAGTTTAAACTTGATAAGTCAACGTGTCCTTCCACAGTTGTATGAAAACAATTTTATGACATTATTGTCAAATTCAATATTTTGCCATAATCGCATGATTCCTATCTCAAAGAATGCTATCAAAGAAATCAATTTTTTTTTTATTTACAAGTGTGTTTTTTCCCGACCTGTTGCTTATTCTGCTATTCTTATTTATTGTATTTCACATGAATTTTATCATTTAACTAAATTTGCTGCTAACAGCACCTGAACTAGTTCCATTGATATTATAACATACACACATACACACACTCATATCCATTCAGATGTGTGCGCACATGTTTTAACGGTCAACAGTTTTCTTTCGATGTGGTTTACTTATTAGAAAATATGGTAGAAAGATTGTTAAAAAATTCTGTTAACCGACGGTTTATACACATAAAGACATGTATGGATGTATGTATGTATGTAACCGAGCCACAGATCTTTAGCCGATTTACATATGTACGTATTAGCGCCGTCAGAAACTACACAATCATTTTGATTTTTTTGCCTGTATCTTTGCCAATTTGAAAACTTGCAAATTTAAAAATAATCTGAACTGCAAGGTTAGCAACTACCTCTTCCGTTGATCTTAGGTAAACGGCGTCTGTGGAACGTGGGTCGTCATTGCTCTTGAAATGCATTATTTCTCATAAATATGTAAGTATATAATGTTGAACACATTGACAAACATTGAAGGCGGTTGCCCTGCTAAGTGCAAATGTGTGTGTGTGCATATGTACGTGTGAAGTCATAAAAATTCGCACGTGACATGTTTTGTGTATGCAAAAATAGCACTTAAACGGCCGGCGTCGTTCAGGTAATATGGAAATTTAACTATGTATTTGTGGAAGTCATGAATGACTAAACGGGTGGGAATAGACAAAGGCGGTTTGCTCTTACAACACATATAACCAGCGAGAGAGGCGGAGGAGTGGGTATTCTTTGCCTGTAAAAATAATTTTTTCTAACTAGGTGTAATTTTTTACTAAAAATTATGGTTTAGATTTTCTGTATTTTATTTATTTTTTTTAGTTTTTATTTTCTTAGTTGTTGATTTCCTTTTCAATACAAATTACTTGGGTATGTCATACACAATCTCAGCTGGCCGACGCCTAACTAATCCATACACAGTACAACACATGCTCACACATATGTACACGCACCTACACACTTCCAGTATCTACGCAGGTGGGATATCCGAAGGAAGTTCATAAAAATTGAGCACTGCTCACAGACACATACCAAAAATTGTGCAATTTCATACTAGCAAGTGTCCCTGCAGTAAACTTTTAAATTAGTTCCTAAAAGCAAACAATGGAATGATGCTATGGAATTACTCATTAGGAATGAATCCAAGGATAATTTTGAAGCGTAAATTGATGATAAGCTACTGGTTACTTAAGTCATATTAAAATTGATCAAGATTATCAGTTATGTTTCAGAATGCTGGTAAAAGAGCTTCTCCATAAGCATATATGTATATATCATTTGATACGACTTAGCTTCTAAATCAGAACATAATGAAAGTGTATATTTTAATAAATTGATATGTACTGTATATACAAGTATGTATATGGAAATATATATAGTATATATATACATACATGTATATGAAAACAAAATATATATGTATATATACGAGTACATATATTATTTGAAGCCTCCCTCTTGTGATTATAAGAAATTAGTATACGTTAACGGACTACTAATTTTGTAAACATACTTCTTAGTTGATATAATATATACATATGCACAAAGATAACATCATTACCATATGAAATACCCCAATTTCATAAAATTCCAAAGATGACATTAAATTTGCAAATAATTATAACTAATTCTATATTATTATTTAGTAGTGACATTCATTTAGAATTCAGAGGAAATTTTGTATTTATAGTACATATCGCATCACTTCAATATAAATTCCAGTGGAATGAGGCAAAGTTCTTTAGGAGCCAGTCGGCTTCACTACATGGGAGAATATTGCCTAATAGTTACGACACAGTGCCAGTGCTTTCGTTCCTGTTGGGAAACTGGCTCTCGTACTCACACTTGCACAAGCAGACACGTTTTGTCAACTATAGATGAACCCTTGGCAAATATGGTGGTCGCCTTTTTTCTCCCCAAACAATTTTGCCTTGCACGCACACAAAGGTGCGTTCACAGGCAAATCAAACAAATCGTAATAAAAATAAGTAACAAAAGAGTGACCAGTACACGGCTGCACTTGTGTGTCTGTGGGCAGTACCTACATTTTGATTTTTACCTGTTTGCTTTCGCTGAGTGAGTAGCAACTGGAGCAGGAGCAGGAGCCGGTTGCTTTTGTGCGGGAACGCTTCTTTGTGATTATTTTTAGTGGAAGTTAAGGTGTGTTCAATTGGCGTCTGATTTCTTTGCTTTGTTAACAGCTTGGATACTCTCTATTTCAAAGAATACAACAAACGATTTTTTCCTTCTTTCTTCTTTCTTAGCGTTTCTAATGAATAACTTTAAAGTAATTGGATTCGTAAAAAAAAAAGTTGAAAAAACAGAAAAATAGACGAAAATATCATGGCTACCTATCGAAATACTCGTACCCTGAGTATTTCTGTATAAAATGGCTGGTATTAAGGATTACTATATACGTTCGACTATCATGCAACCCGATTACACTTCGTATTAAAAAAGATATGCAGCAAGATGAGGAGGAAAGTGCTCTGCCCAGGCTTTGGCGTAGGTGGACACAAATATTAAAAAATGGACGCCGGCCACACTTGGTGTATGAATCTGTTGCAAGTTTTTCCTCTTTCCAGAACTATCAATCTGCAATTTAACAAGTACTACTTTCTTACATATTTCCACATACTTGGTTCAATAGTAGTCTATAAACTTTTAAGTTTGGTAAACATAGAGGGAGGGCGAGAAAAGGGATGAAATTTCCATGAATCATCAATTATTTTGGCTACCCCAATGCGTTGCAGAATTAGTAAATTTGCTATCAAGTCTTTAATTGTATAGAAATAAATTGAGCTCAGCTGGTTTTATAGGACTTTGGTACCATTAATTCGCATTACCCCACATTCCATAGCTTCAAACGCTACTTCTACTTTGTCTCCGACCCAGTTTCAGGTCTTTTAGTAGTGTCACAATAGATCAATCTAGTCACTCAAACAAGATCCAAATGTCTCATACATTATGATTGAGTGAACCAACTTTCTTCTAGCCACGTCATAACTGAACTCTTTTGTCGAAGGAATTAATATGTACAGAACCTCCAAAGAGATTTTTCTTGACTTCTATTGTAAAGCCCAAAACATGACTTTTGACTTAAAACTTTGACTTTCATCAATCATCTGTTACGACCAAGCATATGAAGCTCAGTGTTTGCAAGTATGCATGGCTTCGCTACGAAAGTCAACGAAAGTTCAAGAAATACTTTATTATTATTATTATTATTATTATTATTATTATTATATCTTACGCCATAATTAATTATGAGTGCAAGGTGTTGGGGGAATGAAGACTAGCTAACACAAGCAATCGACTCGAAGAGAAAAAGATTTTATAGAAAAAAGTATTTTGGAGATCAGCCCGTGGCAGGATTTGAACCTGCGTCGCTCGGGGTGTGAGTCTAGTATGCTTACCACTAGACCACAGAGGGCGGCAGTTCAAGAAATACAAGTCAGCACGAAAGTAGAAAAACAGCTTTCGTCTCTCATGACTTTTGCTCAATAATTCAAAGTCAGAGAGTACTCGTTCAAAGAAAACAAAAGTTCAAGTTGAGGCAAAGTTTAAGCATTGAGTCTATGGTTTCACTTAAAAGTCATGAGTGTTTAGGCTGGTGACGTTTTACTATAAAGATTGGAGTAAGCTTGTACTAGTTATCACTCGCTTGCACAGTTCAACAAATATTGCTCACAGTCAAAGAATCTCACCTCATTTGAAGTGGATCATTATGCCACCTAAAACTCGTATTATCAAATGAGCTCTGCATAGAAACTCACTACAAATGAGCATTTTGTCCATCACCACCATGTTGGGTATGTTCACCCCCATGCAGTTAATATGCTTTTGTATTTGTAAAAACATGCCAAATTCTGCTGTGTTTGTCAACAGCAGCATCGACAATTTTCAAGATCTCTGCCGTAGTTGTGCCACATTTGTGCTTCGTAAGGTCAAGAGCGATACATAGTAGTAAACTGCAAAAATACTTCAAAAAGAAGTGCGTGTATTCATAAATATGTATATACGATATAAAAGTTTTGCTGTGTCAACCTTATAAGGTCTTGTCAAGGTCATTCAATGTCAAACTGGAAATTTTGCCATAATTTGTCCATTTTTGGTTTTTTCGATTTAAATCGCATTTAAGTACGCACACAATCATCAGTTTTGGTAATGATACGAAATTTCACCAAGTTTGTTTAACGCTCACAACGCACGAGTGCAACTTTGGACGTCAGACATCAGTTAAGAAAACTGCATTTCAACAAAAAAAAGTAAATGTTTTAATTAATGCTTATTTTTGCCAAACATGCAAGCGTAGCTACAACAACACTAACAACAACAAAAATGGAAACACGCGTCACACTCAAAATAGAAAATGGGAAAAAATGAGAGGAAAAAAACACGTAAAATTTCACTTTGGAAATCAATTGCAAAAGTTAAATGCAATTCACACATTTAATAAAGAGAAGAAATAATAGAAAATGTGTAAAAGAAAAAAATTTCAAACTATGTTTCCCTCTGCATAGCAGTAAAAGTAGTGGCGGTGCCGGTGCTGGTTGTAGTGGCGGTGTTGTTGTTGTTGTTGTTGTTGTTGTTGTTGTTGTTGTTGTTGTTGGTAGCATCTCCACTCAACTCAACGCATCTTCAACTTTGTCTGCAGCAGCAGTTGGACTTAACCACATTTCACGCGCTGCAATCTAATCAAATATTCGAGTGGCAACAAGCAATGTCAGAAATTCGCTCACTTTCACACTGCGCGCTCGCCCCTCGCCTCCACGAGTAAGGGAATTTGCAGAAAAACGCGATTTCAAATGCCACTCCAGGCATGTGCACACAAAAACGTGCATTGTGGCGTACAGAGGTGTAGCCAAGGAGGCGGTTATCGGGTCGCGACACTCCCAATTTGAAGTAGGGATGCTGAATGAGTTAGTTCCTCAATTGTTTAAGAAGTCCATTTTCAATGAAAAATATGCAGAATAAAAAAATGTCCATCAACTAATATACTCGTAAACTGGTAATAGTTTCCTCCTCTTTGGAAAAGTACTGCAAACGCCTCTGCTGCCAGGTTCAGTTCATAGATGCTGTTTGTCTCTCATTGATATGTGTAGTTATGAACGAAACATGCCACCAAATATTGCTAAGCAACCAGCCACCACCAACCTGCACCTTGTCTAGCTGGCCATAAGTTGCTGCTGCTGCTGTTGTTGTTGCTGGGCGGCTTTTTGCTTAGCTTGTTGCCTTGTTATGAGTACAAAAGCAAAAGTTGTGCGTGGGTCGTTGAATGAGCGAGCGAGAGGACTCAAGTCTACCCAGTGGCAGAGTAAAAAACCGGTACCGGATGATCCTATACGAATGTGCTTACATTATATGTGCTTACATGTTGATATGGGACTTTGCTGGGGTCTATTGTCTCTATTGTGTTTGTTGTTGTTGTGACTGGTGGCACCGTCTGTCTCTGCATTTATGCCAGTTTTAATGATTGCCAAAATTTTTTTTATGGCTCCAAGAAAACTAAAAAAAGTTGGATAAAAACACCAAATTCTCAAAAACTTTTTGCTTTTGTTTGGGGCACGGCTGCCACCCACCATACGCTTGCATTCATATAATCTTGGTAGACAATTGCTGTCTCATTGCTTCATGGTGGCAGAAATTGACGCGGCGACCTCATCTCTAACTGAAAGACTTCTTTATTTTGTTTCCCTATGAGCAGGAGGAGACTGTTTGAGACAGCTACAATACTTTCGGCTCCACCAAGTACCTTTAACAGTACTCAAGAGGACTCTCTAAACATTCTTAAATTCTGTAAACTTCAGTGCATTTAGTTTGTTGTCTAATGACTGGGGACAGCGGAGTAATCTGTTTATATCACTTGATGAAAGTCTTTGATTGTTATCACCAACTGCTTTCGAATACTCTTTGTAATACTCGTATTCCAACTTTCGTTACAAAGGTCATACAGTATTTTTGTTGGCATTTATAGTTTTATAAACAGTTTACCATCTTCAATATAGAGTTTAATACAAAGTAAACGGTGTGGAATTTATACCATATTTTTCTCATAATTACATGACACGCAATGCCACTGGATACTACGGTACCTCTACGATTTCGTAAGTCAGGTGCTCATTCTACAGCTTTAATTATGCAGCATTGATTTATTTTTATAAAGAACTTCCACAGCGTAGTCTATAGCATGTTATTCTTTAGTTAGTGTTTTGTTTTTAGTTGATTGTCATAAGCGAGTTGTGCTACATAACTCCCACAGAGTACTTCCAAAATGATTAAAAAACGCGATATTAATGTAGTCCAGCAAACTTTCCACGCAATGGAATGCTTCTAATGGATGTGTGAGGTACAAAGCGCAGTCTTTTTGAACAAACTTATCTTGAAGATCAGCAACGGGGGATCAGGAAACGGGGTAAAGCAGGGAATCGTTAATCATCGCTAAAAAATTACCTGTACCATCGACACTTAATGTCCGTCCAGTCGCTTCAGAGGACTAGTGATAAGGCTGCTAGGCTTTTAGTTGTGGGGTCGCAGGTATGAATCCTGGGTATGGTCTTAAAATACTTGTTTCTAAAAATGTTTCTGTTCGAGTAGAAAGCCTAAGTTTTCAATAATCAATCCTTCAAAGTTTTGCAGAAATAAATGATTATTGTATAAGGTAAGGTAAGGCAAGGTTTAAAAAGAATACCACTGTTCAGCCCTCATCATTCCTGGAGAAATATGACCCTATCAATATGACTATCTTCAGTAGCTTTCGGTTTATTTACCATGTTCATAATAACATTGAATTGTTGGATAGTCTAATTTACTATAATAATACGGCAAACCTTAGTATTGATTTCATATGCATATGTGTGTAGGTCAAAATAGGAGAGTTGATAATTTGACTAGGTATTGGAATACCTTATAACTTTGTTTCAATTTCATTATAGATCGCTAGTTTGTAAGTTCAGAGATCTGCTGATGTATTCATATTTCTTTCAGACTCCGAATTTTATGCCCATTTGAATTTTGCCAGATACCAATAACGTTTTAATTATTTCCAAAATAGTGCAAATTTTTTACTTTCTAGGTATGTTTGTGTATATGTATGCCTGGATAGCTCATTATTGGAAGAAAGATGTATATATATCTTTGAGCATTTATAGATAACACACTCATACCACCTGTCATCACCACTTCTGTGCTTATGTTATTGGAAATGCTGTATGTGAGTGCAGCGCCTCTGAATTCCCCACTAAACATTCCACATACACCCATGCATACAGGTATGTACGTATGGATGTGTGTATGACTTGAATCCGCATGTTAACCTTTGTAATAATGCAGCGTGGGTAACTATAAAAACAAGTGCAGACGCACACACACAGCCACGTACACACATGCATATGCAAGCATGCATATGGATGAATTTTTTCACGTACGAATATAATGGAGAATTAATAGAAAAATCATTTTAATGTAGTATGCTCAGACAATGCTCAACTAGCAACAGCACAAACAAAAAATTAACAATAAATAAAAGAGATAACGAGATATTTACATTGAAGAAACCTTTCAAGCAAAAAAAGAAAACGACAGCAGCAACAACAACAACGTCAGCCACAACATACAATAACAAAAGAGGCGCAATGGCGTAAACAACTTGCGGCTCAATGTCTAGGCCAAATTCATGTAAAGCACAATAAAAAATAAAAATTGTGCACAAGCGTCGAATTTGTTTTTCTGTTTCTTGTTAAACAAAATTCTTTTTGCATGCTTAAAAATTTCATTTTAAAGGTAAACAAACTGGAAAAGAAACGCAAACAAAAATAAAAATAAATTTAATTTTTGCTCATTTTAATGGAAGACGCACTTAAACGTGACAAATGTCATTTAAATTGGGCAAAATGCAAAGTAAAGTGTGTTAATGGGCAAATCAAGATGAAGTAATTTTTACACACACACACGCGCATTTTATTATACATTTAATACATAGATTTACACACACACATTTGCATGCGAAATATCATTTGAAAGCAATGGATTTTGAACATGAGGCAGTTCAACTAATTTTATATGATGAATTAAAACATAAATATGTCGGCTCCCCCACACACTTACGATGAAGGTAATTAAACAAGTTGAACCTTGTGCTATAAAATCGGGTTGCTTCAAATCTCTGGGTCAAGTGCTTCTTTTCTAACTAGAGAGCCTCAATATTTTACAGCACGGTAGTCAAAGATAGTGAGCGGAAAAGCTGCTTGCCGGCTGCATATCAATTACACATATGGGAAAAGACATTTGCAGGTGGCGCTGCTAATTATGTGACTTAGCTGATATACATATATATGTATATATGTATAAACTGTATGATGAGTAGTAGAGACAGGAACGAATACCGACATCAATAATTTGCCTTTGTCTGTATGTATATATGTATGTATGTATAAACTGTATGATGTATGTATATATGTATAAACTGTATGATGAGAAGTAGAGACAGGAACGAATACCGACATCAATAATTTGCCTTTGTCTGTATGTATATATGTATGTATGTATAAACTGTATGATGTATGTATATATGTATAAACTGTATGATGAGAAGTAGAGACAGGAACGAATACCGACATCAATAATTTGCCTTTGTCCATATTTGTTGCGAACTTGTAGTTCGATTTTTTTGGTACAATCCTATCACATGACTGATGTTTGCACGACTGATTTTAATATATAACTGATGCTTGCACTTGTATGTCAGTGTTCTGGTATATTTCCTTTTATATATTCGTATAACGATTTTTTGTGGTGTGCTCTCATACAAAGTTCCTTCGTGGTATGTTGGCGGTATGAATTTCGATTTGCTCAGATCGTTCCTTAGCCTGGACTTTATTTTTAAACAGTTTCTAAACCTCCGACCTTGATTTGTCACGTGTACCATTATCCCATTACTTCCTGGTGTTCTGAATTTAGCACTCTCCAATTTTTCGTATTTTATACCAAAATTATATTTATAAAAGAGCCGTTACACAAATACTCCTTTAGCTACACACATACTTATATAAGGCATACACGTGTGCGTGTGTGGGTATGTACGAATTGTCGTTATATGAACGAATTTGTTACGCTAGAAGCCCACGTAATTGTTGCGTGCCCATATCAACTTACTTCACTGTTAAAATATGTGGTCTTGCCTTCTGCGTTCGACCATTTCTCATCTAGTTAGCCTATGTTTTGTGTACATATGTACTACATATATAGGTACATATATGGGAACTATTGGTTCACCTTTTCAATTGATTTGAAATGAAAAGTGTTTCGCAAATACAACCACACCTTGTTCAATTTAACAATATAAGCGGATTTCATTTTACTCAAAACGTTTTCAATGTGTAAATTCAAGTTTGATAGTAATACTCGTAGAGGGTATATAATAATGAACCAAGAGTCTCTCAACCAGACCACCAGTTGCCTGGTGAGTTAATTCCACTGACATTGTCAGAGTGCCGTGGTGGATTGTTCTGGGTTTCGGGGAAGTGTAGAACGTTATGGAACCTTCGTTACGATATCGGTTAATTGAATGAATTTATGAACAGGAAACAAATTTTGTGAAAGATTCTCAGTAATTTACTTGAAATTCTATTGGAAAATTTTATAGGAGTGTTCTCTGTTTATAATTAAAACCCGTGGGATATCCACCACTGTGCGTATTCACCACAATTGCGGTGCTTTTACTTACTTACTTACATTACTTACTATTTTTTTCCACGATTTTGGGCTTTTCTAATCTACCACATTAATAAAACTTCAAAAAATAATATTTATTTATTTATTTATTTAACTTGATTTACAAAGTCCAAAACAAAAAAACAACATTATCCTGTTGCTAATAAACATCTAAATAGAGCTGAAAGAGTAACTTTGAAATATACCTCGGCATTTCCATACCCACCTCATTGTCTTTTTTGGATAATTCACCATCATTTCAAAGCTAGCTGACCTTCCCTCAACTAAAAAAGAAAATCGCATGGCAACGTCCTGGCTACACCACTGACTTGGTGCTTCCTTTTCGTAGACTCTTGCCATATTTGAGAAGCCATTTGTGGGAGAGAATGCAGCTCATAGCGTAAAAATAAATTTATTAAAGCATTCAAAGAATTTAAAGCGTGATGAATTTAAATTCTTCGCGTTTATGCAATTGCTTAATTAACACAAAGAGCTGGCCCTTGGAGTAAACGAATAATTACACGCAGCAAAGCTAAGCATATTGCAAAATGGGCGTGTGTACTCTGCGTGAGAACAGAAAAGCAAAAAATTTAATTAATTGTGTCTTTTTAATCAACTTACGCATACTTCTTGCTACATTTCGCTAGGAGGCAGCAAAGTGGAACGCCGTTCCCAGCTATCAATAGGTAGGAAAAACGAACGCTCAAACTACGAAACCACCCAGCATGCTCTTTTAGTCAGCAAGTTCGTCAAACTATAACTACTACTACAGTCGTAAAACGATACAGCATGTATGAAACCTTTACAATTTCGATAGTATATTGAATTGTTCCATGTGCTGTAGGAACTGTTCGGCATATGAAACAAATCTAAATTTTGTTCCATGCGAAGAGGCGTCTTACTCTCACGCAGCATACGTCAAGAGGGAGCCGCAGAGCATATGCCGTGTGACAGGTTGGAACGGGGTTTTCTTTAGTATTTGTTGCAGCAGCGGACTGAGCGATTGTAGGCAGACTTTCGCAGCCAGTCGAGACATTAGACGCAGTCGCCTGCTTCCTTTTGCCGCTTCAGCTGCTCTTTGCTGTTGGTGTTGTTCTTGTTTACTTGTCAATTTTTTCACTTTATCCTTGTTTTTCTTTTAATATGTAGGGGAGTTTATGCAACATCTCTAAATAAACATATTTACTTTAAATTGGGGTGTGGAGCTACGCTTGTATGGAACAAATACACTGCTGTTGCTAAGATTGTTTTTCTGCTCGTGCACATCAGGGCGTATTGATTATTGTGCTGTTATATACTCTTGTATATAAACTAAAGTGCTGATGTACTTTTTATATACTCACATTTATGTTGGGGGGTTGATTTATTCTCTTGATTGTAGAGCATCTCATATGCTTCGCTCAGCATGTCAAGTGATTTTTTGTATGATTTTGTGATTTTGTTCTTATGGTCTTATCGATTACTCATAAGAGGTTTATGCGGCTTCATTTATTCTTTTTTCATTGAATAATGAAGTGGTGCATCTACTGAAGGAACTATATGGCATTTGACACAAATCAATAATGGTCCCAGCAGTAAAATTTGAATAAACATATGACTGCACAGAAGTTCCGTCTAATATGATTTAGAACACTTCATTGTTTTTAGCTGTTCTGGTTTAATAAACTGTCCTTTGAAGTAAAGTGTGACTTAATATATAACATAAATTTTAATTTAATATTATACCATGCACCATAATTAATTATGTCTGCAGGAGGTTTGGAAAATGAGCACTAGCAACTACGGCCTTCGACTCGAAGAGCAAAAGATTTATAGAAAAGCATTTTTGAGCCCATGCCCTAGGTAGGAATCGAACCCACGATTCCCGAGTGTGATATTACCCAAATGTTCCTATTTCTTATAGTAGTTTGAATTATAAACAAATAACTTTTAATGTTTTCTTTATACTATATATATTTACATATGTATATTGGTCGGTCTTTTGTAAAGTAGCTTTCATTGATCGAGATTTTTGGCAATGTATGCAAGTGCGATACAGTAACAATAATTACTAATCGAAATCCTTTTATATTTATTTAAAATAACAGTACATACCTATATGATAAGGTTATTATCCTCCGCATTGTAGAAAAGGGAACGAAATAACCATTATAGTCTATCTCAAACATTACTGTCTAGCAACAATTCCTACACGCATTCGATATTATTTTCTTAAGATTTCGGTCAACTGTATGCTGAAACCAATGGTAGAAAAATGTTCACTGTTAAATCTTTTAACAAGTTTATTTTATAATTTTAAATTTAAAAAAGAAAAAATTATTTGCTAAATAATTCATACAAATAAGAATTTGATCACATACATTTTTAATTATATACGTCTGAGTATATACAGTAAAACATATGCAGGTCAGCAGACACACACACACACACACATACATATATAATTTATACATTGTGGTACACGCTCTTTTTACTCGTATACACAGCAAATGTGAAAGATCGTTAACATAGCATTGGAGCATTGGTTAGCACAATACTCGTAGTTAATGTAGGAAATTAGAAACATAGAAAAAAGATAACAGCATTACAGCATAATGAGGAGAAAGGGGCCACAAACAGAGAAAAATACTGAAATAAAAAAGAAGCAAAGAAAAAGTAAAAGATGCTGCAGCATGTGATATGAAGCTGGCGAAGACTGAACAATGGACCGCGACATTGTGGGATTTAACCCATTTCATATGCAACCAACACGGTTTGCATTTACATATGCGGCAGTCAACCGGCGCAGTGAGGCAGGCGGGCAGACAGCGAGGCAGTCAGGCAAGCAGTGAGTAGGTTCAGTTAAATTCACTTCCGTCGTAGCGAGCGAGCGGAGCTGTTACGTCAATGTTGAATGCTGGTTGACTGACATTTGGCAGCATTTCTGCAGTATGCTCCAATTGACACTTACAAACACACATAAACAAGCACACATAAATGCATACATATACATATGTATACCACGTAAGTGATGGCGTCGGATAGGAGCAGCTCTTGACTTGCAGCAGAAAAATTCTGTATACACAACCACACCCACTTGGAATCTGAACAAAGTCTAGCGTGATTCTTACTGCCACACAACTTCCTCAGTGGCTGAAACTAGTTTGGGCTTAATGAGTGTGTGTATGTGTTTGGTAGTTGTTTTTGTTATGAATGAATGAGTGAACGCTTTAATTGCTTTAAAAAATTGCTGTTGATTTGCATTTATTGATTTAGGCGGGAATTTATAGCTTGTACGTTGGGTCAGTAGATTTTGACATGGAATAAGTCATCAATGTTCTCCTCTCTGTGGCGGAAGATTTATAAGCAAATTTATGAAGCTAATTGACTCAGAATAACAGAATAACATCTGCAGCAGGCAACGAACTTGGTTGCCAAAATTTTAAAGAATGGTACAGAAAAGACTGTAATTGAAAGATAACAGTAGGCAAGAAAGAAGAAGAATTACATAGTTCTGTAATCGATTTCAGATAAACAGATAACCGTAACATGAATATATTCGAAAGCGAGCTGAAGGGCCTGGCAGCTAGTGTTCCCACCCTCTATTGTAATATAATAATTAAGTTATTGTTTTTCTAATAATAATAATAATAATATATTCGAAAGAAAAAACGATTTTTTGCAAGAGTTCGTTGTTGCGTATACGCTATTTACGAAATTATTTAAATTACGTATACGCTCTGTGTTTCTTTCTTTCGTTTCTACACAAATTTACTATAGATCTCAGTGGGAAATGAATATTTTTCTATTAATTTTATCGTGGGTCACTTAAAAAATGAACTACTTTAGAGGCGAAATATTTTTATATTAAAAATATGCCAACCATATGTGTGACTCTGGTTTAATTGTGTGACTCTTCCACTTGGAAGATCCTATTCCATTCTATGCCCATCGCATACTAATCACTTTCTCGAAAACGGTTTGCCAATTAACCCATTAAGATATTTTAATTTTCGACCCAATGAACGAACCATTTGCAAACCACACTAAAACACAAAATAGACAATAAAAATTATTTTATTTGTCAGTTTAATTTTTTGTTAGAACTCATTAAAATTCAACGGCAAAATACGTTATAACGAATAAATTTCGATCTCATGTTGCAATACATGACATCATGGGTTGTTGCTGTGTGTGAGTCTCAACAGTGCCTCTGCGTTGAAACATGAGCGGCAACTAACTCTGGTTGGTGCCTGGCGTCGATTGTTTTCGTGAATTTCCTTTGTAAACAAACATTTAGCTCCAATAACAGATAAAAGCATTTTCAGCGAAATTAAATTTGAGAATCCAGAGCATCAGATTCGCTGGCCATATACACAGAAGTGGGGCCATATCGCCACAGCGCAGACCAAGTATCGAATTGCTCGCAACTGACGATTTTGTCGCGGAGTCGCAGCGAGCAGTCATTCAGTCAGTCGCTTCATTTCAATTTTGTACTTTTACGGATGAAAAAGGTGACATTGAGAGGCCCATTTAAGCGTGTGTGTAGCTCAGATTTCCCCTTTTTAAGTCGATCGTCGGGCTCGGTTCTATACTCGCGCATAAATTTTCACATTTCAGTGAGCGGACATTATGATGCTTCTATGCCCTAAAATGGTAGCACCTCAATACGCGTAGTTGTGAATGTTTCTGGCGTCATTGTGAAGCGAGCGATCGATCAAGCGCGACAACGATTGAAATTGAAATTAATTTGGAGCACTTTTGACTTAAATTGTCATCCTCTGAGTTTACCATACTCGAAATTATTTTAAGTTCAGTTCCGAGTTTTCCCCTTTTGTTTAATTTACACTCGTAATATTAATGTTTGTTATCATTATCACGCTCATTATCCAGATATAGTACTGGAATAGTGTGATTTATGATTCTTCTTTCTGTTGCTCACTTTGTAAGTGAGTCTTTTAAAGGCGTAAGTGTCAGAGAGGCAAAGCATCCCAACGGGTTTGAACAAACTCAACCTTGCTCTCTCCGGATATATTGACCGACAGCTGTCAGTACTAGAATCTTTACGTTTCACAATCATTTATAGTGAGAGAAATTCCGGAATGATTTATTTATTAAAACTTTTATGGATGGGTTACAATGTCACTCGAATACCAGTTGAAAATTTATTCTAAATAGTTCCCATCTAGACATTTATTTATTTTATATTATTCTTTTATTTATTTTATATTATTACTTATTTTATTTATATAACACTGGTCTTTGGTGCGGTACATTCAATACGTAGAATATTTATAAAGTGTATCCTGAAGAATTCAAACTGTCTTAGGGTTCAGTCAAATTACAGAAAAGCCTCCCCAAGGTAGGCCCCTGACTTCAGAACTGATTATGATAAACCATATTCTAATGTTGCTATAATGGGATTCATTACGAGGGTTGGACGGGCAGATGGTATGGCAGTCCTGGTGACAAGTGATCATATTATTGCACTTAGGTATGCTGGGTGGTTACAAGTGAGTCTTACGGACACAGCAATATACTCAATCCATTAACTAAGGTATTTACTCAAATGACGTACTTCTTGTTGCCAATGGTCAAGTTAAAAAAGTACTTTAAAGGTTTACTTTCCCGCTAAAAATGTTCCGATCATAAAATGTTCCATGCCACAGTGCACACCACAAGGAAATTTCACATTCATTCATTACATTCTGGGTGTAGGGTACACACAATCGGGGAAGGATCAAAACTATTGTGTTTTGAATCTAAAATAGTAAGATTTCTTAGTTGATTGGGTGTTTGTGGCGAATATAAGGGAAAGAGTGCAAAAGGCCGAAAGAACCACTATCTGCCATCGCTGGTCTACTCAGCAGAGTCCGGGCTTCCTGGTCACACTGAAATGTTGCCAAACTTCACCTATTTATATAATTTTCTCATATAATGTCTATGACTTGTTTGTTGATAAGAATCTTTGTAGTAAATATATGAGAGAAAGAGTGTGAAGGGCCGAAAGTGAACTGTATGGGGATCACTTTGTACACTAGAAGTAAAAATTTCCTGCTAGGAGCTCGGGAAAAATACTGAAATGTTGCCAAGTTTCACCTATTTATGTCAAATTTTCATAAAATTTCTATGACTTGTTTGTTGATAAGAATGCATATAGTAAAAATAAGAGAAAGGGTTCAAAAGGCAGAAAGTGACACCGTATGGGCATCATTGGTATATTGACTAGAGACAAAATTTCCTGGTCGGAGCTCAGACAAAAAACTGAAATGTTGCCAAGTTTCACATATTTATGTAAAATTTTCATACAATTTCTATGATTTGTTTGTTGGTAAGAATGCATTTAGTAAAAATAAGAGAAACAGTTCAAAAGACAGAAAGTGACACCGTATGGGCATCATTGGTATATTGATTAGAGACAAAATTTCCTGGTCGGAGCTCAGACACAACACTGCAATGTTGCCAAGTTTCACATATTTATGTAAAATTCTCATATACTTTCTATGACTTGTTTATTGATATGAATGCATTTATTAAACATAATAGGCGGAGTTCGAAAGGCCGAAACTGAACTGTATGGGCATCACTTTGTAGACTAGAGGCTCAAATTTCCTGGCTGGAGTTGAAACAATGTCATGTTTCACCTTTTTATGTAATCTTCATAAAATTGTATTACACTATTGAGAGAGTTAAGTGGAATTTTTTATGAAGCTCCTTAATTAAAATATAATTAATTCCCCACAACAACAACTGTTATAATGCATAATGATTCGTTCCCTCCCCCATTTACAGCTTCCTACAAAATTAATGCAATCGATTTCAATTAATTCCAGCAGATAATTACAACTTTTACTAAGTGTTTTTTGGTGTTGTTGTTATTAAAGGGCTAAAACAGGTTTCTTCACTTGCTTCAATCGCAACCACATTTTTATAAGTCATGAAATTTTTGTTTTGGTTTTTACAATATTTTTATATGCAAATAACTTGCCGATGACTCAGTTTTCTTCAATATATATTTATGACGTCTGTCTCACTATAAATGTATTTACAATGTCCAGCGTTGATGATTCAGAAATATTTCTTTAACTAAGCGTGGAATAGTTTTTTCGCGTATGAATGATTAAAAGTACCATGTATGTCTGTAAGTGTTAGTGAGTATGCCCGTGTGTGTGTGTGTGTGCGTGTGTATGTGTGAGGAACTGAACTTCAGTTATCGAATGTTCGCAAATGTATTAAAAACCGTTCTATCACGTACCATGATTGTGTGCAGTAAGTTGTTTATCAGTGATATAAGCTTCTAAAATAACAAAGTTTGCAATCAGCGGAGTTTTTTTTTCAAATGGCGTATAAATTAAAATTGTTGCTTCGGTAATTGTGGGATTTTTATTTAAAACTTTTATTTCGCTTGCGATAAGAGGGGATTCAATTTGAAAAAGGGCACTAACTACTCGTATACTACTCGTATAATCAAGGTGACCTTGGATTAGTTCCGAAAGAAACATTTTGTTGTTTCGAGTTGTGATGCCTACAACCGATTTGACTATAAAATATTGGTCTTCATATTAACTGAGGTGGATTCAATCAAAATAACTAGCAAATTTATACCAGCACATAGGAGACACACGCTTCTTAATGTGAGTATGATTCCTACTCAAAAGTTTAACATCCGAAACTGCAATTTCAAATCCTTTCTTTAATGTGAGTATGATTCCCACTAAAAAGCTCAGAATACGAAATGACAACTCGAAATCCTTTATTGAATGTGAGTATGATTCCTGCTTAAAAGGTCAGAATCCGAAATGACAACTCATAATTCTTTCCTGAAAGTGAGTATGATTTCTACTCAAAAGTTTAACATCCGAAATTGCAATTCCAAATCCTTTCTTGAATGTGAGTATGATTCCCACTAAAAAGCTCAGAATCCGAAATGACAACTCGAAATTCTTTATTGAATGTGAGTATGATTCCTGCTCAAAAGCTCAGAATCCGAAATGACAACTCGAAATCCTTTCTTGAATGTGAATATGATTCCCACTAAAAAGCTCAGAATCCGAAATGACAACTCGAAATTCTTTATTGAATGTGAGTATGATTCCTGCTCAAAAGCTCAGAATCCGAAATGACAACTCGAAATCCTTTCTTGAATGTGAATATGATTCCCACTAAAAAGCTCAGAATCCGAAATGACAAATCGAAATCCTTTCTTGAATTTGAGTATGATTCCTGCTCAAAAGCTCAGAATCCGAAATGACAACTCAGAATTCTTTCTTGAAAGTGACTATGATTCCCACTCAAAAGCTCAGAATCTAAAATGGCAATTCGAAACCTTTTCCTGAAAATTAGTGTCATTCCGCTCAAAAATGAGAATCTGAAATGGCAGCTGTCCTCAAAGTATTTATAACATTGAAAACCATTTTGAGCTCTTTCCATTATAATAATTACAAGAAAACCACAAAATAACAAATCTACTTTTTTATAAGACAAATGATTCAGTGATTGGGTTAATTAATAGTAAAATTTCTTTATAAGGAGTGACCCCAATCTTGAGGTGATTCAGGAGAGCACTTGAATGAATCACAATATTTTCGCAGCATACAAATTTTCCTCAAGCAATGAGTATGAATCATTTCGCCCACTTTCTCAGTGCATTCATACTAATCTCTGGTATATGTTCAGCTGAAAATAGTCGACTCTTTATCTAGTCTTCCATGTCCGCACATGTCTGCAATTGCCAGCTGCCAGACGTGGAAGTTTAGTAAGCCATTTCTTAGCCGGCAGAAATTTGGTCAGAATTCTGCTCAATTAATTTCGCTTAAGCGATTTTCTCCAATTGCCAACTGCACTATTTTCGCGGCAATTTGCACACAACGCATTCCAGTTGCGCTACTTTGTATTTAAGTTTTTTATTATTTTATAATTAATTAGCACATCTTCTCGCTAAATTGCGCCTTGGGTGGTCAACTCATTTCATTATTACACAAACAACAACAACACCAGCGGCAACAAAACGTTGGAAAATGCAATTAGAAAACCAAGGCAGACTATTAAACTACTCTCAATTGGAGGAGAATAAAAATGCCTCGGGGCATAATTTCTTTAACTTACTTTTACTTGAGAAATTATGTGTGGAGGAATCGTCTGCGAAGCACTTCGCACGCTTTTAAGCAGCAAACAGACCGTAAATGATACAATTAATGCATTTTACGAGTTGCGCGGGGGCCCTTATAAACATTGCTGGCGACAACATGCAGGTATGATGGGCTGTCTCTCATTGCAAAACGTTCTGTATGGTTCGATGCTGGAAGTCGCTGGTTCTGACTCAAAGCATAGAGTAAAAAAATCAGAGTCACACTCTGAAATGTCACTCATTTTTCAACATAGAAGAGATTGGTCGGGGGTAGTAACCAAAGTGGCGCTGCGATATGAAAATGAGAACTGTTGAGTAATTGGCGCTATTAGCAGCGCCACCATACAAAAAGATTTGTTGTTCGAGAATGTGACTCTTATTTCTTTACTCTATGCTTAAAGTCAACAATGACAATGTAGTTAGTTGATTTCTATACGGTTAAAGTGGGCGGTAATTCACTATGTGTGCAGCTGATGGCGTTATAGTTGGCACCCTGGTTACACTGATCGTTTACCCAGTTTAATGATACAAGGGCAACATGAGACTGGGGCCAATACCAAAGTGAAAATTCGGATTTTTTCAAGGCTGCAAGGTGGAATAATTCACACATATCGAATCCTTAGTGTTACCTGCTGATACTTACTCCATTGCTCATGCGTTTATCAACGCAGGACCATGATTTATTTCTCATGGGAGACTCAGTTTTCAATGCTCCTAAGGTAATGCTATGCTAAATTTACCGCTTTCACCATATTCGGGTTTCATTAATGATATTCGAATATATATAATTCTGTCTCATACCACAGTACAAATTCCTCGATGTTTTTATCTATGTTTTGAGTAAAGGCTATTTTAATAGTTTTCTGTAAACTTTCCCGGCAGTACACTTGAAAAAGATGAGGCTCACAAGCAATGATGGTTGCAGAAAATGCGGTGAAACAGACTCCAAGGAAAGTTTGGAACATCTTCTATGTTTCTGTCCATCAATAGGTAGAATAATACTTGGAAATGCGGTGAAACAGACTCCAAGGAAAGCTTGGAACATCTTCTATGCTTCTGTCCATCAATAGCTACAACAAACTTAAAATATTTGGGGGCTCCCTGGTTTCGGATACTAAAATACTCTTTAACCCCGGAAATCGCTCCACTTATACGGCAAGCAAAAGTATCTTTATTCAATGATCTCGAGTCTTAGATGAATACTGTGAATGCGTGATTTATTTGGTCAGCCAGTTTAACCTAACCTAACCTCAATTTTTCTCAAAAATCGTATTTGTAGCAACTCCGTTCTTGCGCCATTTCTTGGTGGGGCTGCCAAATCTGTAGTTTTTGTAGGTTCTCTCTACCTATGTGTTTATATAGATCCCCATAATCGACGGTATTGGTGAGGAAAAGAGAGATAGCTGTCACCATAGGAGCTTATTTCCTCCTTACTTGCGTCAATTCTTGGAGGTTCTCTCTACTATAACCCATGTGTTTATATAGATGCCCACAATCGATGGATTGGTATGTGAGGAAAAGTGACCTATCTGTCATTATGGGAGCTTATTTCTATCCTTCTTACTTGCATCAATTCTTGAAGGTATTCTCTATGTTTATGTAGATGCCCACAATCGACGGTATTGGGGTGTGAGGAAAGGTGACCTATCTGTCATTATATATAACTTAATAGTAGTACCAAAGTGGGTCATCTGGGTTAAGTTCGGGCTCTAAGCTAAGGTTCTACTTATTCCTTCACGCTTTGCT
The DNA here is from genome assembly GCA_920105625.2 of Clusia tigrina. Lineage (NCBI taxonomy): Eukaryota > Metazoa > Arthropoda > Insecta > Diptera > Clusiidae > Clusia > Clusia tigrina. The sequence continues at coordinate 178,582,915 of OV050033.1, forward strand.
ACTATGAATCGCTCCGTTGAATCCAGTATATTCCAATAAACCATTTTTTCCACCTCTACCACAGTAGACCTTCAATGTGGGTTGCCGTAAGCTATGTGTATATACGCCCAGTCATATGCATTTTAAATGAAATTCAAACATTTGCAATTCAATTAAAAAATATTTTTAGTCTTTGCGTTTCTGTGCCTTTTTAAGTTTTATTTTATTTTTCCACTTTGAAAAAGTGAATTTAAAAATTAAATAGAAAAAATTAAAAAAACCAAAAATGCGAAAAATGCAATTTCATTTTGTATTCATTTAAGTGAAGCAGATTCTTTTGCAAAATTTCCAAAAAAATTAATTAAAGAATAATAATTAATAATTGTTAAAGAAAAGTAATAAAAAAAAGAATTTGTACAAATTGGTAAAATTTGAGATAAATTTATTTTATGTGAACTTTCAATATGTCTTAGAAACTTATTTAAAGTACCTTAACTTGTAAAGAAATTTATTAAAAATTCTGCTTAATGGGTTTGTCAAGGAATTTAGAGATACACATACTTATCTTTTTGCCTCCAGTATGGTCACTTTCGACCATGGGCATCATCGAGAATCCGAACTGAGTCTCCTCCCTGGAGGAAGATCCGAACGGCACAGAGCATTTTGTCTGCGCTTGTCCTGCCTTTGGCAGAGTTCCCTACTTACGAGTACATGATTAAGTCGAGAAGGTGTGGATGAAGGTGAGGATGACGCATTTATATATGCATCTTTTTTTCGACCTAAATTGACAGCGATAGAGTGAGCACACGCCTTTATTTTGTACCATTCAATTTGGTCTTGTATTAACATACGGGCAGAAGAGTAGTTGCATCTCTTTACACGCGTACCAACCTTCCATGCCGTTTCCAAGGTACGAATACCAAGAACTCTGTGCAATTTTGCGAAATTTTACCAAACTTTTCCCTCGCTTTTAATACAAATTGATTGAATTTGCAATTCCCGTTTAGTCACAAAGCAATTAAAAGGGTGCAACAGATTTTTTCTTCTTATAGGTAGGTACACAATACAGAGACACTCCTGTTCCAATGTTCATGCGGACCACCCTCGACATCAAATGTGGATTCCAACCGAACAGGGGCGAATGACCTATTACGCAAGAACAAGCAGAGAACTGCAAAAAGTGTGAGTGTTAAACTCCGCACAATTTGGGGTAGGATTGTGAGCGGAAGTATTACAGCAGGGTGGGTAGCAATGAATTCGCCACCACCCTAGAGTCGGCCCAGTATGTGAGTGAGTCATGTGTACTCTGTACTATGAGTTTGTCTGAACCAATTTACTGATTTTTCATTTAACTGCACTATCCGCCTGGGAGTAATAACATCGCTGAAAGTGTGCTCACCACATTGTTATGTACGGGCACTCGTACATTGCTGGATATTTGGTGTGGTCAGCCAGTGAGCAAATGATGGCCTGGGCTAACATTTCGCCTTTGAATGTCATAAATGCCAAGTTCTGGATGTACGCATGCACGCTTGAGTGGCTGCAGAAGACTGTTGGGGCACATACCCTCACGTTTGCTAATCTCATATAAGCCCATCATCTAGACAGTTCCTACAATGTCGACCAAGTTGGCATTAAATATTATTTTACAGGGGGTTTGAAAAGGACAATGAACCTGATTGCAGTTTCTTTTCATTTCAATATTGGAGTCTGCAAAGAGATGGTGTGGTTTTGTTCTTCTTCAATTATTTTGCTCAGAAATGTTCATTGATTGAAGTAGAAATAATTAGCTGAAAGTAATTGACTCCGAACTAATCAATAACTTTCGTCTACGTGAAGGATCCATACACAAATTATTTTGAAGTGACATTTTCTTACAAAGTATTACAAATCTTCACCTAAACTAGATTTGAAATGGTATTTGCTTACAACGTAGAACAATTCTTCACCTAAACTAGACGCTTCGCCATTTCCCTTAAGGCGACTTTGTCCTTTTTTCCACACGAAGTCAGTGGATACGCATCGATGCTTTGAATGTTTCGTATTATTTGGAACTCTGCCGGTAGCAGGTTCAGTTCCAGCAATTTTTGTATATCTTCCTTAGCTCTTTGCTCATCAATGTCGACCTCTACAAATATAGCGCCAGTGTCCTCGGAAGTTCCAGCTTTGGTGCGGTAACCTACCAATGTAGCGGACAAAACACCCGGCAAAGTGGTGACTAAATTCTCTATTTCAGTGGGCACCAGCTAAGAAAACGAAACAAAAGCTATTAAATGACAAGCACCAAAAGTTGGCACCTTCTTCAAGGATGCTTACAATCATATTCTTCGCTCTCACTAGATCCTCGTGTCTGCCAATTAGTAGATCCTTGTGTCTGCTAATTACTAGATCCTTGTGTCTCTGCCAATTACGTGTAAAGCTTTGTTGTCATCGACGATTTCTATATTGGAAAATTTGCAAACAAAGCCTCCACCATTCCAGACTATTCGTTTAACATGTTGTCCCAAAAATGCTTCCTGATTCCTAATCGGAATTGTACGGTCAAAGAACACTTCAACGATTTCTATACTGGGAAAATTTGCAAATGAAGCCACCACCACTCCACCACTACTCCATCACCACTTCACCACCACTCCACCACTACTCCATCACCACTCCACCACCACTCCACCAACACATTCGTGCAACTTGTCCCAAAAATACTTCCTTCCGAAGAGTTTCTCAACTGTTTTCCATTCTATGCGATAAGAAATGTATATTTAGCAGTTCTATATGCGGCACTTAACCCAGGCCAGCTTCAATGGCATCGTTTGGTTCTCGAATTCCTATAATTCTTTCTCTTGATACGCCGTATCAGCGTATCGCCCAAATTCACACCACATGCAGTGGCCTGAGCGTGATCGGTCTCAAATTTAAATTATCGTCAGTAAAATGCTCTGTTTATTATTTCACAAAAATTATGCTGTGAAATTATTTTCAATTTATGTGCATCGGCTCAAAGGGCGTGGTGCTGCTTGAGTGCGATTCCGTTCGTGCTTTATCGGCTGCACAAGCGCTGGCTTCGCGGCGCTGACGTAGCGACGCCCGATAAATGCTGCACCCAAATGCCACTCTCCGCCGACTTATCAGCGAAAGAGACAGTATTAAATTTAATTTAAATTCTATTATCAAATTGTTGTCAGTTTTTGTATCTTTTATGGCAGTGTTAATTAACAAAGCTTTGCGTTTATATAAGAAACGTTGAATTTCATACTAAATTTTTTCAATAAATTATGTTTCTTTAACTTCTGCACATGACTCACTTACTTCCGTTTGTCTCAGCTTATTTCTTTTCCCTTTTCGTTTGGTTTGTTTTCTTTGGCAAAAGCCAAAAAAAAAACGTTTTCTTGCCTGCCGGCTTAGTACAAAATGTGTGCAGACAATTTATGTTTACTTTAAAATAAGCAAAAGAGAGAGGGGGGGGGGGGGTGTATGCGAATCTCAGTGCCACATTGTGATGAATCATTTCTGAGTTAAGCGACAGTTCAAAGTGTTCTCCATAAGTATTAAGAACAATTTTAAACTAAATGCATTTTGTCAAGTTTCAGACAACACTTTTTCTAAGCAGTGAATATTTTGACGAGTGTTTTCTTTATTGGGTTTTCATATCCTTTCGTGTTCTCGGAGTCCTCTAAAAATACATTTCTTTGTCACCTAAAATATTTGTTAAAAAAGTTTGTTTGAAAACTCGGGAAAATTTGGGGTAGATTGAACATTTTCTTCTTGCTGGGTATGACATTTTGTGCCAAAGACTGCCGATACGTGTCCACATATTATACTTCTCTTCTAAGACTGCCGAGATACGAGTCCACTTATCATACTTCTCTCATAAGATCAATTCAGTTGAAAGACTGCCGATAAGAGTCCACCTATTGTACTTCTCTCATAAGATCAGCTCAGTTTAAAGACTGCCGATACGAGTCTACCTATTATAATTCTCTCAAAATACCAATTCAGTTTAAAGACTGCCGATAAGAGTCCACCTATCATACTTCTCTCATAAGATCAATCCAGTTTACAGACTGCGATACGAGTCGACATATTATCCTTCTCTTCTAAGACTGCCGGTACGAGTCCACCTATCGTACTTCTCACATAAGATCAATCCAGTTTAAAGACTGCGATACGAGTCCACCTATTATACTTCTCTCATAAGATCAATCCAGTTTAAAGACTGCGATACGAGTCCACATATTATACTTCTCTTCTAAGACTGCCGGTACGAGTCCACCTATCATACTTCTCACATAAGATCAATTCAGTTCAAAGACTGCCGGTAAGAGTCCACTCATTATACTTCTCTCATAAGATCAATTCAGTTTTAGTGATCTTATTATCATTGGCTGTAGTGCACTTTGAACAATTTGTTGTTTTGTGACCGCCCATATTGAGGCTCTTTTTGAATTTAGCGCTTTCTGGGGTTCAATGTTCCTAATAATTTCAGGACCCATTATAGCAGCCCGCATTTGGAAGAAACACCTTTTACAGTCTCCAGGACATTCACAGATTACATATCCATCATATCTGATTATGTTGTTCATAATTTCTTTATTCGCGCCCTATCGGTAATTCAGAAATTAGTAAAAAATTGATTTCTAGATATTCGGGACTGTTTTTCGGAAATTCCAGACTTCTAACAAAAGGGTTTCAATCCCAAAAATATGTTCTCAGTGGTGTACTGCATCGAAACTGAAAATAAATGCAAAATAATTAATATAAACACGGATAATTCCTTCAGCAACATTGAAATACGCTACATTTTGCAGTGGACTTGGGTCTGTACTAGTGATGAGCGATCCTGTGATTTTTGAGTATCGTCGTTACCAGTGATTGCTATTTCTCAATCACCGTGATTTTAAACAGTGACTGCGATCGCTGTTTCCATTGCGTTCATACATATACATACTCGTATATATGTATGCAGTTAACCAAACTGTTATCAAATATGCAAAGTAACAGCGAAAATCACCATTTTTAACAGACAGCCGTAATCCACAGTGCTTGAAAATCGCTACTTGTAATAAAATTGTGAAATAACAGGGAGTAGTGATTTCGATACTTTGGTAGCGAATGAATATGTTTTTATCATGTTAGTTAAGTAAATATTTATGTATGTATGTAGTAGTTGCTGTTAAATTGCGAGCGGTGAACTCGTTGAAAGGATGAAAATGTAAAAATGTTAACTATTTTTGAATTGTAACCATAAATACGGTACTAACTTTAATTATTAATATTTTTTATTATTTACAAATATTAGATTTTTAATAATAAAATGTATTTTTCCAGCTGAATATTATAATTTAATTATTAGACAATAAGATATTAAAACGACTACTTGTCAGTTATTGAATGATATATGTCAGTAGCAAATTGCTACAGACTCTGTACTAGAACATATCTCCAGTCAGCTCGATCTCCAGCAACTTAACCTAATTTAATCTAACTGTCTCAACCATTTTCAGAATTAGATACGAAGTCGTCTTTCCACAGGCAAATATTATGAGATATGTTCGTATTTGCCTTTCAATCCAGGCCGGTCTAGTCAGCTAATGGAAGTGTTATAGACACTAAAACCTGGAGGACAAAACACATTATGAGTACCATACAAGGCATTATAAACATCAAAGTATGCATTATGATACAATTGAATTTATTATTATTTATTTTGTATACTTATTTTCGATATATAGGAATTCAACAATAATAACAAGAAATTTGGCAACAACGACCGAGTCAACCAACAACTTTTCTGAAATAAAACAAAAAATTTGGCAACAAAGACCGAGTCAACAACTTTTCTATAATTACTTTGGATTTATCTCCAGAATCGATATTCTCTTAATATAAAGACATAACATTTCTTAAGGATCAAGATGAAACTCTAAGCGATATTTTCTTCAATTTAACAAGAATAACAAGAAATTGGGCAACAACGAACGAGTCAACAACTTTTCTGAAATGAAACAAGAAATTTGGCAACAACGACCGAGTCAACAACTTTGCTATAATTACGTTGAATTGATCTCCAGAATGGATATTCTCTGAATATAAAGAGTAACATTTCTCAAGGATCAAGAAGAAACTCTAATCGATATTTTCTTTCTAGGAAATATTGAATACCACAACTAGACATGTTGGTAAATTCGAGGAAATACCTTCTTCAGTTACATTGTTGCTTTCTTTGTATTGCTAAAAAGATTCTTATGAAAATTACAATTATATATATTAAAGATTCCACCTTAATAACTCTGCTTCCGATAAGGACAAAAGCAATTACTAAAATAAATTACGTTATGGGCATTATTTATGCTGATCACAAATATTTACAAAATTAATAAGCCAAATGAATTTTTAGTATGCAAATAGCGTCACTACTCCGAAGCAACGATCCGCCACTTCCAACCCAATGAATTATTAACAAATTATTGGATACGTGTAAAAGGTAATAAAAGGCAGATATATGTATGTGTGTGTGTGTGTGTGTGTGTGTGTGTGGAGTATGTGCGGCAGTTATCCAACGACCGGCCGGCGTTTCGTTGTGGTATATACCCACACACCAGCGCATTGGCGGATATGTACACATAATGTACCGGGGGGCGGTGTGGAAGACTGGCAGAGATACGACTTGGTGGCTGGCACATATGTACGGCGGCCGGTCGCTGCCTCAACGTCCTCCATAAGGAGCAAGGAGTGCGTGGTGTGAGTTTCAAGTTCAAATTTATATTTCGTTTTTGGTGGGGTGTTTCACTTCTTAAGAGAATTTTCGGGTATAGCACGACACATTTGTGTGCCTGTGGATCTGTGCGTGTGTCTGTGTGTGTGTGTGGCTCTGTGTGTGTGGAGTGTATGCCATGTCTCTGGGTGTGTGCTCGAGCGGCGTTGCAAATTTGTGCAACTCAAACAAGCAAAAATCAAGGGCGAGGCTCGCTGCCAACCGACAAATGTGTGCATTTTCGTACCTTTGCATACACGTCTGCGGCATTTTAAATTTTTTTCGGTTTAACGTATTCTGTTTTTTCCAGTATTTTTTTTGCTTAATTCAAGTATAAAAAGTGAAATTCACCATTCTTCGCGATGCCACACAATCACGCATTTCGCTCGTTGTTCTAAGCACTTCTGTCTACTTATTTACTGGCCGCGAGCCGCTCCCTGATGTATTTATAAGTACTTATTTCAGCAACCCCTCCCTGGAAGTTGCACTCTCTGGCAGTGTGCCTCACGAAGACAAAAAAAATGACGAAAAACCCCGGGTGTGGACGCTGCGTAAATTTGGCAACAGCGCGTTTCATGCCGGGTTGCTCGCACTTGCGCACTGGCTCGTCGAAAACACCCTCGTGGCGACATGTACATGGGCGGCATATGCATGTGCGCCAGTGTCGGTGCGAGTACGAAACTCGTTGCCATATGTTGATGTTTTTTTAGATTTTTCCCGATGCGAGTAAATTCGTTTTTATTGATTTTATTGTTGTACTTTTGCAGAGAGCGCCAGCGCCAGCGCCCAAAGTGCTGCTTGCATTTGTCGCAATTTTCCACCCTAGGTCGGGCGTGTTCTGGCAAAGCATTTACTCAGCACACACCCTCATACATGGCGGAGTGCTTGCGAAGGCTTTAAAGATGAGCACTTTAAGAAATGTGCGGCATTTCTTTAATTATTTTTTTTTATTAAATTCGCAGACGTTGCTGATACTCGTAATGAGTGGTCCTTACAAGGCCATACCTACGCACATACGAGTATTACCCGGTATACAACTTGATTACCCGATAAACTGGCGGGATATAAAAATACTTCTCTTTATCACTTACAGTCTGGATGAAATAACCCATGAATTTAAGGTACACATGCCATTAAAGATACTGGCTTCCCATTGGGTTTGCTAGTGGGGAAACTTTATTACCTGGGAAGCAAAGGAGTAATCGAAACAACGCTTACCTTCTCGATTGTCGAGAGCAACGGCTTTGACTAACCTGATCAGTAGACAAATTGAGTACCAAAGAAGAGCTGAGGCAACGCTTTTTGACATATATCTTTACGATTGCAGAAGGCATGAATTTTCACATAGATATTGTATTGAAGATATTGGCTTAATTTCCGTTCCTTGGAAGGAAATCTGATTACCTGAAAACCGAAGATATAAAACTCCTCAATTATCATATATATGAGCTTTAAATGCACCTGTGACTGGAGGAAATGGCTTGAAGTATCGCCTCCCAGTAGAATCAACATGCGAGAAAGTAATCGAAATATCTTCTTGATTCGCGACTGCTGTGAATTTAACAGGGATAGAATTAAACTTGCATTCCATAGCAAAAACTTCATTATCTGAAAAGCGATTCGTAATATTAGCTGACATCGCTTATCTTATCTCATTATATGGATATAATATAATATTATAGGGATATAATGTAATATTATAGAGGTATAGTATAATATTAAAGGGATATTACTGAAGGGGTTAGTATTGGCTTCATGAATTCATTGCCTTAGAATAAAGGAGGTAATTGAAACCCTGCATCTCGCCATATCTTCTGTTCCTTTGAAGTTTGTCTGAGCTTTGTGGAGACCTTCATCCAAGCATTACACCAGAGAATACAGAGAAATGACTCCTGTTTTGCGCACACTTACATATATGCAAATCTGTAGTAGTGTGGCTGATTTTCTTCAGAACCAATGATAAACAAACCTATATAGATTGCCAACTAATGATAAACAAAGACATTTTCTTTTAAACGTCAGAAAATTTGACGTTTAAGTGTCGCTTCTCTATGGTCTCTGTTTTAAACGTCAGAAAATTTGACGTTTAAGTGTCGCTTCTCTATGGTCTCTGTTTTAAACATTAGAAAATTTGACGTTTAAGTGTCGCTTCTCTATGGTCTCTGTTTTAAACATTAGAAAATTTGACGTTTAAATGTCGCTTCTCTATGGTCTCTGTTTTAAACGTCAGAAAATTTGACGTTTAAGTGTCGCTTCTCTATGGTCTCTGTTTTAAACATTAGAAAATTTGACGTTTAAGTGTCGCTTCTCTATGGTCTCTGTTTTAAACATTAGAAAATTTGACGTTTAAATGTCGCTTCTCTATGGTCTCTGTTTTAAACATTAGAAAATTTTTCGTTTAAGTGTCGCTTCTCTATGTTCTCTGATTACACAGCTGGAAAGTAGTGTTTTGAATCGAAAGATAAATTTAGTCTTTACCAAATTAGTTTGTCCCTAGATAATTATGCATATTTAGTAATTTTGTATACTTAGGACTGTGTCTCCTCTCCCTCTCTCTCTCTCTCTTTCTCTCTCTCTCGACCACTTCTGTAGGTTCTGAACACTTTGCACATGAGTCCCATAAACATGTTCCCACATTCGTACAAGAATTGATGTTATCAGTTCGCTGACATATTTGGACACCAAATTGCCCAAAAAAAGTGGGTATTGGTTTCCGGTGTTTTTAGATTTCATTATTTAAAAGTGATTGAGACGGCGTCGACCGATTTCCGCAATCTTTCATTGAACACATGTGCGTTTGGCAAAAGGATAAGCTTCACAATTTCCCCTAAAAACCCATACCAAAGTCCACTAAATCTTATCAAATCAATAAAAATGTCAGCAATCAGTTTGATAAGTCATTTGTCCATTCCCAACAACATTGGTGCCTTTTTTCCGTTTCTTTTCATTTACTTTCACACAGCAAATTGCCAGAACGCCTTGAGAATTTTAATTTAGGTTACTTCGCTGTGTATTATTAAGTGGAAATTGTGGAACGATAAGCGTGGCAGTGGTTAAATTGGGCTTATGACTTCATTACACTTCAGTTGACTTCACTTCGTTACATTTCATTTCATTCAAGTCAAGGTGGGCTTATCAGCACTTTTCTGCCATTTGCAGGCACTACACTCATTCGTTTAGGTTACTTCAGTGTATGTGAACGGTGCAAAAGTCACACTTCCAGAACACAGCTGTGGAAAATTCCATCTTTGGAATTTACACAAGTTCAGCCTTTCTGGAACAGCTGTTGATAAAACACTTGAACAGCCAGACATATGTGTTTATGAGACATTTATGGTACCCACCAAGATAGATGTAAAGAAGATGGTCGAGAACATACGAATAAGATGTGAATCATTTTCATAAGGAGTGATTCATGTGATTCATAAGGAGTTTTCGATATTCGTCTAACAAAAGTTTTAGTTCCCATGATGGAATAACTATTTACGGCATGGACTCTTTTGCGATTCATTTCGCACACCAAAATAAGAGTTTTCTTTACTAATGTAGTCAGGATGATATGACTCCAGTTTAATTCAAAGATTCTAAATGGAGTTTGGTTATGATCATATGAATATTATACGAGTATTTAAGAAACTGAGATAATATTAATCTGCCACGAATCAGAGTAAGGTGGTGTGAAATTAGAAGCTCTTGGAACTACAGTAGTAGTAGTAGTCTTGGAACTATATACCAGAGAACACAGAGAAGGTAAAATCTTTTTCGCTGCCAGCGTTCGTAGCGAACACACCATGATTTTGAGTGGATTCACCACGATTCTGAGTGGATTCACCACGATTTTTAGTGGGTTCGTGTACAATGTCCGTCTGCTTTATTTCGCTGCTTTGCCGTTTGACGTTTAAGTTTCCCTTCTCTGTGTTCTCTGCTATATACTGCCATTGGATCGAGAAGTCCACCATCGACACCTGAGTTGAAGCAATCCACAATCGCTGAAAACCTCAATACTTCTTGAGTTGAAGCAATCCACAATCGCTGAAAACCTCAATACTTCTTGAGTTGAAGCAATCCACAATCTCTGATAGCGGTTTAAACCTCAATACGAGTACCTCTAATAAAGTCACCTAATTCGAATATCTTTGCAATCTCTTTAATGTGTTCCTGGTTTGCCTGAAAAGAATACTGTAATTCGCCCGTGTCTGAACACTCCATGGCATAACCCAAAGTTCTACTCGTCCTCTCTTCAATTAGACGGTGGAAACTATTCCGTGTTGCCTCTGTAAGAATCATGACACTTTTATATTAAAAAATTTATATAGAAATGGATTTAGCAAGAAAACATCTTCTCAGGTTTCTAGAAGACACAAACAGGACAAACAAGGATGTTCAGAACAGAGAATTAAATTGCTTAGGTCTTGTATAGGCACACGTAGATAACTCCTTAAACTTAGAGTGACCACCTGAAAAACACGTCCAGTTCAAAGAAGGTTGTGGACAGATTTGAAGTGAATGAAATTTTACTGTGAAAGGCTTGATTTTGGGTAGTGCGCTGACAAACAAATCTTTTCCCTAATTCTCTATAAATTGGTTTCCGGAACTTCCAACTTTCCTGGTGTATTGTCCCTCCAAATCTGTAACATATTCAAAAATGAAGGTGGCTTTATTACTTCAGTCCATTCGTGGTCATTGTTGACGTACTCTTACAATCCAAATTGTGTCTCCCACTGTACAGGCGAACCAGCTACTGAGCAAATCCCAGACAGACTTTTCAGGCCTTTCATCTTTGTATACGTAATGGCATCATCAGAGAGTATGAAGGCTGAAGTATAATTTGCTTAATTTGAAGGTGGATGCCTTGCGAATGAAACCGTCCAGCGGCAGCACATTGTAAAGTCATGTAACGTTCCCTATTGTCCCATTGTCCGTTGTCGGCCAGTCAACACATTTAATCAACTTTAAATGACTCTTGTATACATACTCGTGAGCACCAACGTGACCAATGGTGTCTATCCACATGGAGGAGAATTCATTCTTTCCATACAAATTTGAATTGTATATAAAGGAATGTAAATTATACAAGGAGCGACTTGATGGGCACTTCTGGATCAAGGGAGTGAAAATCAAGTTCAGAGATAAGAGGTAAGAGTTCCACCCTACACTTGTGTTTGGTGGCACCAAAATTGCACGTGTCCCTGTACTTGGAGATATATGATGAAATACCTAAGTGAGATAGTCAGTCAAATTAATTCGCAGTTTAATTTTAATGGAAATATGCGTCCTTATACCAAAAACATGGTAATGTGACCTTTATATACCCTCGACTTCTATTGCATTGTATTGTCTCTTTAATGTGAGACACAAACCTAATGGTGGGACTTCTGCCTCCCAACCTCTTCCCATGTAACCTAATACACTGTTTTAAATTGGGAACGGAGTTGTCGGAGCAAGCAGCTAAGCAGCGATTTTGGAGCGTGTATCGTCAAAGAGTTCATAGCCACTTGGCTATATGAGAAGATTCTGCAATTCTAACTTTGCTAATCTGGGTCTACTATATTATCCTTCAGTTCTGAAACAATTTATTCGAATATACAGATATAATATTTGTGGTTCTCCATTGTTTACCTCACCCGGTGGAGGAATTCCACTATGAACCGAATCATTTCTTTTGTTCAATTCTTCAGGGAAAACAACAATAAAAGTGACTGATGACTGAATATGTAAATTTTGTCATTGACAGTCAAAGTCATCCAATGGAGTAACTAATCCCTAAGGACCTCGAAGGTTATGGGTTAGCATAGTATGTGAACTGTTGGCATATATTTCTTTACATTATGTATATTTTTATAAGTAAACAAAAATGTCCTTATGGCAGGGAAGAAACAATATTTGAATTAACTAGCTACCAAGAGGGTGGACACATTAGTGACACAAATGGTTACACTAATTAATTAAAAACTTTAAAAAAGTTGTAAACTATTTACAGCGACGCTTGTGCTGCTGTCACGCCCATCTGCACACACACGCTTCAATCCACGATTATCAAATAAATTTACAACTGCGCGACGGTGTGTTAGCAAATCAATTAAATGTATAATTATATACCCCCCAGCCTGCCCTCCCGTTGCACACAAATATGGAGCGAAATTTTTCTGCTGTGCAGCCCATACATGCAATCACCAGCGGGTTAGGCTGGAGCCAACGGTTGGATGGTTGGCTGGATGAATGAGACCAATTTTGGTTACAATGTACGAAATAAGTAACACTGCGACGAGCGAGTGACGTTGTGTTGTTATTTTTTTGTTAGTGTAGTAGTCGTCGTTCTTCTCGTTGTTGTTGCTGTTAGTATGGTTTGTGCCTCTGATGAGCTTGTTACAATTTTTAATTACGAGTAATAAACTTGCCTCGCACTGGATGCCGTTAAGTGAGCCTGTTTTTTGTTGCTCTTTTTATCTGATACCACTCGTACACACACACACACACACACACACACACATTCACTCATGCAATCTACATTGTTTCATACATACGAACATACATACTTTTGCAAATGATTATGTTTAGGCATGGTTCATAGAAGAAAATACTCAAAAGCGTTTAATTGAATGCTCGCCTCTCTTCCAACTTCTCCTCTTGACTACGGCATTTTCTATTTAATAAAAATGCCAAGCAAATTTATTGCCTAGTTTGGTGCTAACCTTAATTAGAAGGCAAGTTTGGCGCTGCCTTATTTTGATTATGGCAAATATCTTATAAATAAAGAGCTCATTCATGGTATGTAATTTATGAGCAAACATCATCATTAGGCAAGGCAATTCACCACAATTGTGTCCTTTAATGTGCGGACCACTTGTGCGCTTCACTTTCTTCTCGTACACAAGTTGCATGAACTCAACCTTCGTCATTGTAACGTAATTGGAATTACACTTCATATGCATCGCGTCTTATTGACCAAGGCAATTTGTATACCTCCATTGTCCCAGCAGATATCTGTGTGTATCTCGCAATTGTTCCGACGTCAGACGTTGTCGGCTTCGCAATATTTTAGCATACGAAAAAGTCTTCTCTGCGTGGTTTCACGGCACCAACCACGTTCAATTCGAATATAAGCAGAATTTCCTGTGTGGGCGTGCGACATGTTTTACCTTATGTCGCCAACTCGTTCGCACTTCTTACATGGTTTTGACCACAAAACAACTATTTTAAAGCAGGTAATTAGAAACATATTTTTCTTAAAACACTTCCAAATCTGTGCAGTGCAACGTTTTCTGAGGATTGAATGCCTTTAAACTGACAACAGAGTGGAACTGTTTGAGACCATAAAAGGATTGCAACTGCATTTGCTGACTGGTTTTTGCCTTCATTGAACAACATGGAACACTTGCGAAAATAGACTAGAAGTCGCCAGTTGTCTCATAATACGGTGCATATTAAGTGTGAGGTTATGTTGAATTTTTTCTAATGCAGCAGAAGGCTCGGCAGATTCTGAAAAGAAGATATGTTAGTAGATTTGTAATTATAAATGGTTAGGTTTAGTTAGGTCAGAAGAAGGAGGGGTAAAACAGGCAGTTGAAATTAAAATGTTGTTAATGGCTTCAAATATAACCGCGGATAGGTGTTTAGCGGCCATATATGGCGTCATTTAATTTGTGAAATTTGTATGGGAGAAGAGAACCACTTTATTCCTCACCTCTTACCCTTCTTTGGACAGGTCATAGTGTAACTATAGAGTGAGGCTAGGTCAGAGTCATCTCTTAGTTTATATTTGAAACAGTGAGAAAAAGGAAGATTTTTTACCTAAAAATATGAACATTTGCTTCATGTGTGGCAAAAATTATCCTCCTGAGCTTAGATTACGGTGTTAGCTAGATATTACTAGCTAGTCTGTAGCTGTATTTCAGACTATTATTAGTTATAGCTAATCTGTAGCTATAAGACAGACTCTTATTGGTCATAGCTAATCTGTAGCTATATGTCAGATTATTATTAGTCGTAGTTTTTTTTTCTTATGAAAAAAAAGTTTTCGGATCCATTAAAGATTTATAGAGTAATATTATGGTCAAGTGCACAGTATCCACAGACAAATATGTACATATGTCATCAAACTGCCAGTACTTTGTGTATGGTGCTCTTTCTGCACAAACATATATTGTATAACCTTAATCACAGCTTAATACCACCATCTATATAGCTGTGCGTCCAGATTTTCATACCATTCACAACGTTTCAGCTGCTTCTCCTTTTCTATAACCACATTGCTTTATATGTACATCATTTTGTCATGCTGATTTCACTCATTATTTATTCAGTACGATAACATAAGAGCAACAAATCAAGTTGAATTTAGTCCAATCTATATAAGCTCGATGAAATTTAGGGCTGAAAAGTTCTATAGTTGTGTCGCTAACTTCTCTCATACATTTTTCTAATACTGAAATTAACGTATGAAAGTTAATTGTGAACATGTTTTAGCTCAGCGTGAATTGTGAATAACTATTTCATTTCGTTGATTGTGAACTTGCCGCCGCATGAACAGCTGTTTGATCTGTCAAATAGGAATGTAATTTTACTCGGGCATACTCGGGTACTGATTCGCAGGCAATTTATTAAAACGTGAAAATGTCGTTGAGTAATTTATTAATGAAAACTGGCTTAAATGGCTGCATTCGTCATGTCACTCCATTGACCATAGCTGCGCGGCAGGGACACACACTGCGTGGTAAACCACCAGGAGTGGCCAAGACACTGGAGCAACGATTGCAAGGTAAGCCCTGTGATGGGTGATGTTGTAATCAGTTTTGACTGAATTTTAAAATTGGTACGTTTCTATCTTATTATAGAGGAAAATGCTCAGGATCCCGAATTGACGGCGCGAGTAAATATTGGTTTTCCCAAAATGAAGCCATCAAGGTCACAGCAGGTTAAAGAGCGCATGGAGCACTTAAAAGCACAACGCAAGGATAGTCAGCTGGAGAAGCTGGCGCGTAGCAATAAATGTGAGTATACTGCAGGCATGCCTAGTAATTCAATGTGCTAACTTGTCTTTTTCTGTACTGTGCAGTACTAATCGATCTGGAGACGGTGAGGGAGGAGTATAATGATATGAAGGGCCAATATGATTTGCGAGTCATTGCCGATCATTATGGCATATTTAGTGATTTATTTGGTAGTGCATATTTTGTGCCAAGGGTCTCGTTGGATATAAAAGTAAGTGCAATAGTTGTGACTCAAAAATTTTAATGAAATATTCCATTTTTTGTCCATGTAGTATCAAATCGACTCGGACAATTATGGTAGAGTGTACAGTGGTAACATAATAAAACCTGCAGAGGCGGCGAAAGAACCCGAAGTTAGATTCGATGGTACCACAGATCCTATTTCTGGATTAGTAAGTATACTTGGGTTTAAATGTATATGCAATTGTAGTGAATTTTCATTAATATAAGAGTAACTTCAAATGTACAAAACGTTGCGTTGAGTGAGTGAATCCTTGAGGTGATTTTAAGAAGCTTTTCATCATGATGTGAAAACTTGTAAGCAACTTTAAGAGAAATATTTGTAGCACCTCATTGTATTTACGAGTTTCCTGTAGATTTATTTAATGGTCTTATACACCCCGACCTAAAAGATATATTGTGATGCCCCTATTTATTTAAAAGATGAGGATAGTCTCTTCATTTTCGACAGGATTTCAAGTATTTTGAAGGAATTTAGTTGAGGATCTTGCTCATATCTAATATATATTCTCCAAAACACCTGTGCCAAAGATACACAGTCTGTGATCAGGTGCCGTGAGGGTTAGTCACTTTCTCCACAGAATGGCATCTGAAGATAGACCCAACCTATTCATATGATAGATGAATCTACAGTTTCCGCTTAAAACGCCTGTGATGATTCTCAATTTACTCTGAGTCATGTTAATTAACTATTTAGCTCTCTTAGCATTAAAATCCCCCAGAAGCGCTTAGGATTGTCTTAAGAATTGACCATAATGTAATGAAAGGTTCCATTAAAAGGTTTACAATTTTATGATGAACACTCAATTAGTCAATTAGAGTTAAATGCAAATAACGATAATGTTCTTATACTATTACTTTAGTGCAGAACACTTTGTAATTTACCATCAGTGCTAATTATATTATTCTAGTTCTTATATATATTTATATATTCACACATTTTTTGTATTGGCCTTTAAAATGTGCTGCCTTTGGTGTTATACTCTCATGTGAGTGATGTGGTGAATCTGCGTGTTGAAGTACGGTGACTGCTGGTCCTAACACTCTCATGTAATACTTCGAATATTTCTCGGATGACTTTTAAAACCTCCTTTGAAAATCACTACGGCAATCAGTTGATTGAGTATGATGATTGAGCCACTGCAATTGAGTGTTTTACGTATCCCTACTATTTTATTGATTTCCTTTCGCTCTATTTACAGACAGCGAAAGGTGATTCCTATTGGACACTGATAGCCACCAACCCAGATGCCCACTTTACCACCAGTGATGCGGAGTACGTCCATTGGTTTGTGTAAGTATACGCCCAATTGTTGGGTTTATATATAAATTGTGGAATTTCCATAGATCCAATATACCCAACGGTGAGGTTGGCAAGGGCGATGTGCTGGTGGACTATTTACCGCCTTTTCCGCCCAAAGGCATTGGCTATCAACGCTTCATTTTCGTGCTGTACAAACAAAACGGCAAATTGGACTTTAGTGCACACAAAGTGGAAAAGAGCGATAGCACAAATTTGGAGAAGCGCACCTTTAGAACCCTAGATTTCTACAGGAAATATCAGGATGATATAACACCAGCCGGTCTTAGCTTCTACCAGACCAATTGGGACACATCTTTGACGGATTTCTACCATAATGTTTTGAGTGAGCTTCCGTGTTTATAGTATATCAAGTGTTTGTACTTATGTGGATTTTCATTATGCAGATATTAAGGAGCCCATATTCGAATATGACTTCCCGGCTCCCTATCTGGCGGATCAGAAATTCTTCCCACTGAAACAGGCTTTCAATATGTACATGGACAGACATCGCGATATTAAACAGGTCAATAAGGAGTACCTGGAACGTAAATTGGCGAAAACACACCCATTTGACGGCCCCGAACCGCCTCTGCGTTTCCCCAATGCTCATCCCATACGCGACACACCCTCATGGCTGGTGACAGAAATCAAAAAACAACGCCTGGGACTAGGACGCATTAACGATTATTAACCATAGAAATTCGAGGAATATTTGTTAAAACGCACGGACATTTTTTTGTTAAATATGCATTTCAATAAAATTTTATTAGTAAAAGTGTAACTTGGATGTTTCGAACATTTGCGACTGTATCAAACAATCCTCTAAATTAAATGGTAGAGTGAAGTACGCACATGCCGAGGGTTTACAAAGTTTCAAACAAGTGTAAAGTTTAACAACTGTTTGTATAAAATAACAAAAAGTTTAAAAAGTTTAAATTAAAACTAAAACCAATTTACAAAATATTTGGCACAGAATTTGTCACTAATACTCGTACTCTAGAATAAGCGCAGTTTCCCAACAATGCGCCAGGCAATTAAAACAACGTTTACTTAATGCTAATCAAATTAATTTCATAAACAATTTGGAGTAAATAATCTGACCGAGCATGCTCAGAGTAGTTGCTTGGAGTATACAAGTGGAGTAGCAAGGAGAACGTGATAATTATTGAAATAGAATATATTCATGCAAAATGGGTGCGCAAGTCGCCTAGAGCACTTGTTTTAAATATGTCCTTTCTAATTAGGGATTATAGACAAATATAAAATTTTAAAAATTGCCGTTATAAAAGTTTCTTAAGTACTTAAGTACCCGATTTGGGGTACTGCGAGGAAGCCTAAGTTTCTGCCTTGCCATAGGCACCCACCGGCGGCCGGTACATGACCGGCAGCGACAGCACCTGCGGCAGATTGAAAGCGTATTTCCGTTTGTCAATGTTTTTCCAGACGTTGTCCATGCGTGCGCCCTCACTTCGCATCGTATTCAGCACGACGGGCACATTTTTCGCCGGCAAATGGAAGTCTTGGACCAGCACACGGCACTGCTCCAGCGTTACCGCCATGCCAGTGCGATCCTTGGCGCTCTTGCAGGAGGTGAAACGCAAACCAGACATCAGCCGGCAAGCGTCCTCTGCCAAGTGCAGTATTTTAACGTTTTTGGAGACATTCGCACGCAGTTGCTCCTCCATGAAGTTCAGCAGATGCACAAGCGCCTCGGATGCGGGCAAGTGGGGTTCATGCTTGCTGGGTGTGTCCGGTGCGATGAGGTTGAGTTTGCGAAAGCGGCTGTGATACTGCTTCAGGCGCACAAAATTGTCCCAATTGGAGCGATGCTGTTCCCGCGTTTGTCCGAGCGTTTCGGCCAGTGTGGCTTTCTCGTTGATGCCGATGTTGAAGAACACCGGCGTCACCTTGAATGTGAGCATCTCTTTGGTGGGCATTATGGCGTACACATGTTCGGGCACGGGCAGTAAAACTTCAAGCGCTTGGCGGGAGCCGGTCACACGTGGCGTTGGCACTGTTTGTGAATCTCTGCTGGAGTAAATTGGGTTATACGAGCACCTGGTAGGTAGGTCAGATGAACTGTGAAACTTACTTCTGTAAATTACTGCGGACTAGTGTGAAATTCACCGCCGATAAATCTTCAATCGCTATGCACATGTCTCCCCACATGTCCGTCTCGCCGCCATACAATGAGAGTAAGCCCTCAAAGTAGGCCAATGGTCCCAGATCACAGATAATTTTAATAAAGTTGTCGGTGATTTCGGTGCCCCAGAGTTTGCCCATCAGCGAGCTCAATAAAGCAGTTAACTGCAAATGAAGTAAGAGTGAAAATGTAATCAAAAGAGAAAGAGAGTGAGACCGATTGTTTATTCTCCATTTAAAATTGCTCTCTTCGTACCTTTGTGACGTGTTTTTGTACTCACATCTCCAAATTTACGAGAAAATCCTCAGAAAATGAGCAAATTAAACAGGAGACTGATTAAATTTGTATTCTGCCATTCTTCGGGCGCTGTCCTTGCGCTGACTATCACCATCCCAAGTAAGGGAACTTTTTAGTCAGTGCTTGAACGGCGCCACACCGTGGTATCACAATGGGCCATTATGTGTGCTCAAATGTGCTTTTGGCAAACTGGTCGGCTACTCCTACCTACCTACTATTCTTCGAGAGATGGAGCTCTTAACTTACCGCTTGGGAGAAGCATACATCACGCCTGTACATAATCTCCAAATTAATACTGTTTCGTTTCATGTCCTGCTGCAAGCGCTGCACCGAATGCATAAGTCTTGCGGTCTTCAGTAGGCCGTCCATGGCGTGGCGCAATTTGCGCATAGAAGGCCGCAGCTCGGAAGCCCAATCAGTCGTGAGTGATAAATCCAAACCTGAAGAAGCGCCTAGATTAATTAAAACCAAATTTTCGAGTGACCACCACACATACCATCGGTAAATTTGTTGCCCTTCTTGTGACGCAATTGCACCTCTGTCTGTTCCTGAGCGGCTCCTTCTGCTTGCTGCGTCAAATCCAAATTAAGTCCATTGCCATTAGTTGCAGTTGGTAGAGTGCATATGTCCACCATTGTGGTAGATTGATTTGAAATGACGTCCGGCGCAGTTGAATTGGTGAACCCGGCCCGTTTAATGGCTGCCTTTGGTTGTCTTAGGCGTATTGCTGGACTGCCACAACGTCCGCAGAGGAATTTAATTTTACTCACCAGGCACATAACACTCGCCTCGATATTCAGTTGTGTCAAATCGAGTGGTTCCGGCTCTTCCGTGGGCCGATAATAGTTTGCCGATGGAGAGGAGCTCATAATTCGGGTGTCCAGGAAGCCGGCATGGTGTGACGCCACCATGATGTTGCCATTTCTGGGCTCATAGTCACAATCGGAGTAGCATGCACCCCTATCACTAAGAATGGCTATAGGTGGAGCAGCCTTTGGCACTTCATCTAAATCAATGAGGTGTAGTGTGGAATTTTCGACATGTGCAGACGACGATCCATTGAAATGTATGTCGTTGCCCCAGTTGACAGGCAGCGACTGAAAGCTGGCCTCCGCTTCAGCGTCAGCAGCTCTGCTTTTCAGTTGTTCATGGTAGCATTTGACCGTGCGGTGTAGTCTGTAAATTGCATCAATGTCCACGGTAGAGGGTGACGGCCTGAGGCAGAGGCTATTCGAACGCATTAAGCTGCGTCCAGTGCCTGTGGGAGTTTTCGAGCGCGGCCAGAGGTCGGGTGGAGCCACAACTGGTGTAGCAAAATCCTCCAATTCCGGAGATTTCAAATCCAAAGCGCTCAGCTGTTGCGTGATTTTGCGGAAGGGCGACATGGGCTGCAAGGGAACGATTTTTTGTTTATAAATTTATAGTTAAAGGAATGATATCTTCAAATTTACTATCAACACATTGTCCGGTTCCTCTATAATGCGATGTTGCTCGATAAAGGCGAACGCCTCTTCCACCAAGTTCGGCTCCCATATATTCAGCAGTGTTTTCGTTTTGGTGACCATCTCATTGCAAAGCGGCATCATGCCTTTGGGATTCTTACTCTTTGCGAGACCCAACAGCTGCGACATTATTTCCACGATCTCCTTGCGCAGCTGTTTTATTGCCTGGACTGCATCGTTCGCTGCTTGCACCTTGCAGGCGTTGCCGTTTTCAAACTTTGAGGGAGACTCTTTGGTTTCTTGCAGTAGTCTGAAAGAGTGAGCGATGTTTAAAGTAATTACAATTGTGTGATAAATTTATATAAACCCACTTTATTAGTCCACCTGTGCGTGCCTTAACGGCATGCCGTGTGAATGCACCCACAGTGATGATATCCATGAGACCGATGCGATTCAAGGTATCGTTTTGGGCCCATGTACGGTGTAGGTGTAAATTCACTGGTATGAACTCGAGCGACTCGTCCGTTTTCACTGAGGAACGCTTGAAGAAAGCTCCTGAAAAGATGTGTGATTGATTTAGGATTTTTTGGGTATAGAATTGATATGATATCCGTGCATAAAAAGGAACAGTGGTCTACTAGTCAGTGGTCTACTAGTCAGTGGTCTACTAGTCAGTGGTCTACTAGTCAGTGGTCTACTAGTCAGTGGTCTACTAGTCAGTGGTCTACTAGTCAGTGGTCTACTAGTCAGTGGTCTACTAGTCTGTGGTCTACTAGTCAGTGGTCTACTAGTCAGTGGTCTACTAGTCAGTGGTCTACTAGTCAGTGGTCTAGTAGTCAGTGGTCTACTAGCACAAGCATCTCGGAAAATAAATATCCCGCGAGATCCTTATTGCAAAGGTAAGAAATGTCACTATACTACTAGAATCACTCAATGGAGACCTTTCTCTACATCGCGCTTAAAAATATTCTGACGGAATAAGTTAGAGGAAGCCAATAAAAGAGTGTTTCCCTGAAGCTTTTAATCTTTCAATTGCTCATATGCAGACGTTTTTCCAATCAATGGTTATACTCATAGGGGTGGAGTAGTATTGTCGCTACTTTGGACATCCTCTTGCTCTTGTTGGTCATTCTTCTTGACTGTAAAGTCGATTAAACTAATGATATCTCAGGATGCTGTCTCAGAGAAGCAATTAGAAACTAATATACGAGACCTTATTCTAATTCTAACCACTACAATAGCAGGTTGCGTTGAGGGATGTCGACTGGGTATTATCTAAACCAAAATTTATTGGATATCTTAAACACAAATTTCAATTATCCTTCGCAGACGTAGCCCAGATGGGAAATGGAAGAAAGGCCAAGTTCATACCTTCTTCTTTGGATAATTGCTGCAAATTCTGTTTCGCTTGCGAATAGTCTTTCAGCAGCTTCAAATGTTTGTCCAACAGTTCCATTTGGCGACGCCGCCACTCTCCGCCCAGTTCACCCATGCCAGAGATTTCTTGCAGCAATTCTTTCTCTCGCAAAATCCAAATTGAACTAGAAAATAGAAGAATATATATAACTAGGCTGATATATTGAGCCTCACATGACTTACAGCAACTGTTGCGGTATATTGAAGCACAATCTGCTCTCCAAGAGGGTCTCGTGCACGCTTATGTCTCCGCCCATGCTGGAGTGCAGACGATATGTGTGCATCTGTGGAGAGATTACGCGGATTAATCAGCAACTGCGAAATGAAATTTAGCAAGCTTACCGAGGGTTTGGTAAAAATGCGTTGTATGCCACCCTGATAGGGCACGAACAGCTTCACGCCCAACTTGGGTGGCAGCGACTGCGAGCGACGATGACCTGCAGGATTGGAGGGCAGAGTAAATGTAAATAATGTTCATTTCGAAATTGGTTCAGTTCATACTTTTTGTTTGTTGCTCGAAAACCTGCGTGGTTGATCGGGGCGGCGACTGTCTGTCGGTGTCGGGAGCCCAGGAAGCTATTGTGATGAAACCGCACTCGCCCGTCAATGAGCGCAGGGGTATGCGAAAGCGTGTGGCATCCTAATAAGGGATAAACAACAAATTTTAATTGTAATTATATTTGTTTTGTGGGCTTTCTACAGAGCTCCTGTTGTACAGAATAAAACTTCCCGGAGAATTGTTTCCGCTCCCATTCTCCTGGAGTTTTCATTCCGTGGCGGATATGGCTGCGAAGCTTACTTGTATGACGCCCAACGCCACTTCAGCGTAGCCCAACGGCACAGCCATTTGAGACACCTTCTCGCGCACATCGTACACGGTGAAACGTAGTAAAGTGGCGGCAGTGAAGCCATCGCTGTGGCGAAAACACGCTGTGCACAGAAACTGCGGACTGGCGGTGTTGTGCACCACCTCAGTGCGAGAAAAGTCACGCCAGATGACATGATCGCCAGCCACAAGCACGGCGCAGACCACGCGCGGATTGGGTAAGCGTCCGTGATCCGCGCAGGGTAAGTTATCACAGGATAAGGCGGACTCACAGATAGGCACCTCCGAGAGGTCTGAAAATATGTAAGAAGTTAGTTGATTAGGGACATTCTAAGAAAGTGTTCTGCTTCGTTGGACACGCCCACGCACATACACAAGCAAAGAAAGTTTGTTGGTAGTTTAAGTTACCTTTTTGCTGCTTTGCCAACTGAAACCGTTACCAATAAAAAGTCGCTTCTTTTTGTTATAAAATTAGTGAAATTTATTAAGAGTATATAAATTCATATAAATTAAACAAATTATAAACAATGTACAAATTTAGAGCATGCAGCCTGTATAAATAGCTTAAGAAATTCGTAATTAACACATCACAAAAGTGTTCAACAACAGCCAAAACCGGGATCAGTGAATGGAGAGGTGAGAAATTAATAACTAAATTTTGATTTAATTCGCTATATAACGCCTCTAAGTCTTTTGATAATTTGTACAAACTATATATAAACTATATGGGCATGGTTCGGTATGAGAAGGCACACAAAACACTCCTAACCCATAATAACAGAACAAAGGAAGATTCTAGTTAGTGATTGAGTGAAACAATTAAAGTAAAAGTAAATTAAATACAAACTTAAAAGCGGTGCAGATTCGTTTGGAATATATTTATATATGGGTATGCTAAAATGTTTAGAATTGAATAAGATCACCTTCTTCCAATTTAGCCGTTGGCACAATTCCGGTAGCTCCCACCACAGTCGGTGGCATGGTCGCATCCGTGGCCTGCCCACAGACGGGCAGACCGTGTTCAATGCGATTGCCCATTTGGGTCGCAATCTGCTCTTGCAGATACTTGATTTGCCGATTCAGATACGAGTACGAGGCCAGCTGAATGCCCTTCACCCAGTCGAGGCGTTCTTTGGCGGTGCGCGTTGATATGCGTTGTGGCAGACTGCCCTCAAATTCTGCAAATAAACAATTCACGTACAAATCGGCTCAAATTAATGACAAGCAAAGATAAAAGAAAATCGAACCCACCTAATATGAATGCAAAACCATCAAATTCGCGCTCCTCGTTCCGTATCAGCGGACGACAATTCTCGAGCACCAAAACGCCTGCGACCGGTGATTGCGGATTGTGATCCTTCAGATAGAAGAGCAGATTGCCACGCAGTCTACACCAACGCGGATAGTTTACTGAAAACATACAAGACACGGGGTGTTATGCTCATATTTATTGATTTATTTACGAGTTCAATTAATAAGAAAAGTGTGGAATTAAAGGAAAATTTGTGAAAACATAAATACAAATAAATGCACAACAAGCCGTTTAGTGATGCAATGAAACAAAGAGTATTCCTATATTATAAAGAGTATGCAGTTACATTTGTACGCGGTCAGTGGGAGATGCCAATACAGTCGACCCCCGGTAATCCGAGAAACAGTTTTCAAGACGGAATTCTCGGATTGTCGAATTTGTCTGACTATAGAGAGCTGTCACCGACCCCTTGTAGTCCGACACTTCATGAAGAGGAGTATCTTGTAAGCCGACAAATTATAAAAATGGTGACATCAAATTGATCTCTGTATGTACATCATTGGCATGCCGGATTGAAGGGAGTGCCGGAATAGCCAGGGGCTGGATTACCGAGGGTCGACTGTAATTTTTATTTTTATTTAAGTTACTTCAACGATGAAGAATTATTTGGCCAAACTTGGACAGTTATAACGCCACCACCATAAAATTCGAACGAAATACAAAATTTTCTATATCAAGTAACGTTGCTATGGTAATATCGATATATACATATATAATGGAAATGCTTACTTTGCCTTATCTCTTAACCTATCTTAGCCAACTGAACATAAAATATGCTGTGCGAATAGATCGCACCGAACATCCAATGTACAATTGTTACCAGCTGTTACCACGCGGAGGTGATAGACCTGACTTTCGTCAGAACTCAATTACGACATGTACCCATATACATGTTAGTCCCCTTGAATAACTGACGACACAACAGCCGACATGTTGGCTACCTGTGCTAAAATGTTAACTCCCAAAACTAGCGAATAAAGTTTTTAAAGAGCGGACTGCACACTCTTCATAATAAATACTCGTTGGAAAGGGAATATGCATATATATACAGAATATACATATGCCTTTGCTCGGTGAATGCAAGACTGCGAGATAGTAGCGCAGAGACACAGAGAAGCGACACTTAAATGTCAAATTTTCAAACGCTTAAAAAATGCTGGTTTATCATTAGTTGGCAATCTGTATAGGTTTGTTTGTCATTGGTTCTGAAGAAAATCAGCCACACTACTACAGCTTTGCTGTGTAAGTGTGCGTAAAACGAGAGACGCTTCTCTGTATTCCCTGGTAGAGATAATCTGTAGTAACTACTTGAAACGAGAAAAAATATTGTGTTGGTGTTATGTTTAGTGACAGGACATTAATTTACAAAATACAGCTTATTGACAATTAAATTTTGATCTCCTCTAAATTTGTTATATTTTAATTTTGGTTAATTAATTTGTTAAATACAGTTAAATTTTTTTAGTACTGATTTTAGTCGATTATTGTACAAGAGTTGATATGTATTTATTTCATGTTTACCTATTACGATATAGTACAATATTTGTTAAAATATTTGATTATGAGTGTATCCTGTTAAGTATGAGAGATAAAATGAAAATTATTAAATCGTTTTAATTATAATTATAATGTACATTTGAATACATATTTTGCACCCTCGAGCTCCAAATACTTTCGCCTTAAATATAGTTCGTGCTCTATGTTGGAGGCGCAATATTTAGTAAACCCACGGAAAACCGGAATTACTGCTGATTCTTCAAAATTGGTTCTACATATGAGTCGTTGAGAGGGCCAACTCCGTTAGAAGTGAAAAGGAAATAAAGCCTCCTGACTGCCTCAGCTTCCAATAATTAAGGAATATATACAGATATAACCATGAGAATAATTCGATAGATTAAGAAATTTGTGTTGGAATCGATGTAATAAACAATTTTTAAGAAAAACTGTGGTGGGATCCAAGCAGGTTCTCAACGCTTCATATGTAAAAATAGGAATTAAATCAAAAATGGTGATACTCATTTTCCTTTGTTTCGATGACTACATACACAGACGTATGAGTGGGTGGGTATATATTAACAATAGTCTCCCTATAATTTTATTACTTAAATTTTTGAAACAGGTGGTTCAGTTCACTAGAATCAGACAAACTCATTGGAGTAACTTTAGCCTTTATTTATACAAGGAGAAACCGCCACAAAATGTCCAATTCTGCTACAACGATCTCTTTAAAGTCAGCAAATATTTTGTGTTTAAGCTCCACTATTCCCGATACGACCTATTCCCTTCTAGATTAGCTACCTAACTTCAATCTAAATATTATTCTGAAGATCGGATGGTCAATATCTTTTTTACGATTTTTATTTTTGAGTTGAATTCAATTATAAATTTTACAACTTGAAATTGTAATTGTAATTATTCATTGACCATCTTTAAATTGTAATTATTAAATAAATTTAAAAAAAAAAAACAAATCAAATATATAATAAAGATATAAAATAAAAAGAAAATTGAGTATATTTGTGATTATATTATAAATATCTAATTATTGAGGGCGTGAAAATTTAACTCTACGACCATATTTAGCACTAAGGTTTATATAATCAGTTTCCACTACTACGCCCAAAAATATTGATATATCTTATATGAATCCAAGATAAACCTTACATGAATCCAAAATAAACCTTATATAAATCCAAGATAAACCTTACATGAATCCAAGATAAACCTTACATGAATCCAAGATAAACCTTACATGAATCCAAGATAAACCTTATATGAATCCAAGATAAAGCTTATTAGAATCCAAGATAAACCTTACATGAATCCAAGATAAACCTTATTAGAATCCAATACTCAGCCCGAAATACTGCCACCAAATTATTGGTGAATAGAAATAAAATAAAATAGTTTTTAATATTCTAATTTATGCTCATCACAGTTCCTGATACGATAAAAGATTGTTGCCTCTGCACACGTAAATGGTCTGGCCATTTAGAGGCTACTTCAGTTGTGCTCTGATAATGCAATGATATCACTTTGTGGGGAAATGTGTAACTCCCAGCACAGATGCTATACTCTGAACTCGAGTAAGTCGTGCGTGCCATCGCCTTATCTGCAGCTAACAAGTGGAGGTTGTTTACAAAAATGTAATTAACTTAAATTGAAATGCAGAACATGCAAAAAAATCGAGACACGCCACGCCGCTGCATGCCAACACAAAATAATTAGGACAATCAAACACATGCTCAAAACTAAACGAAACAGTCGAGACTTTTGGATATGTACATCATTTATATAAGACATAAGTAAGTAAAAAAATTGTTCTTTCATCCAGTTCAATAGTTTATAAGTTTACCATCTGTGCGCCGAAAGAAGCCCTCCTGACGTTCGGTGATAATCAGGAGTCCCTCTCGTTCAAATTTGATTGCTGGATTTGAGGCCAATGTCGCTAACTCTGCCTTATTGAAGCGCATATTTTGCTGCCGAAACGTTCAAGTGCAACACTTCAAGCTTGACTACACCACCACTTCAGCTGTAAATCAATAACTGGAAACAGAAAATATATTATAGTACACAAGTAAACAGAAGTGAGTTAAAAATAAATAAACAAACAAAAGAAATTTGTGAACAAATACATCTGCGACAGCCGATATCAGTCCAGAGATCGCATCAATGGAGAGGTAATTCGGTGAGCAAATTAATTTCGTAGCGATATTTGTCGATTTAAGTTTAAGTGAATTCGGAATAAATTCATTTGTTAATGTCTTTTAATGAAAGGTTCCTGTTCGTAGAGGAATTTTATTTCAAAACAGAACAAAATTATTGCAGAAGTCCGATGCAAATTCATTTGAATTCGAAATTAAAAGTACAGAAAAAATGTGTTTGTTAAGAGAAATTATGCAAAAGAGAGAGAGAGAGAGAGAGAAGAAAATATGACAACAGAATAATTGATGGGTGTAGTTCAGGTGGGAAGTCAGGAACCTCTCTACATAATCCAATTGAAATGATTTCATTTTTATACGGGATCAAAGTGTTGTACAGTCATGGGCAGAGAACACAGAGAAAAGAAACTTAAACGTCAAACGGCAAAACAGCGAAATAAAGCAGACGAGCATTGTACCCGAATCCACTAAAAATCGTGGTGAATCTACTCAAAATCGTGGTGAATCCACTCAGAATCGTGGTGAATCCACTCAGAATCGTGGTGTGTCCGCTACGGACGCTGGCAGCGAAAAAGACTTTGCCCTTTTCTGTGTTCTCTGGTCATGGGTCCCCCACAGCAAGGAACAATGGTAATAGTAGAAAACACAATTTTATAGTTTTATTGATTGATTCTAACTAAGAATTGTGTGCCAACCGAATTGGAATTGATTATAAATCTACTGGATAAAGAATAGCTTCAATATTGAGAATCAACAAACTTAATCCGATCAAATTGTTAGATTCTATTTATTCCAAGGGTGGTATAAACTACGATCTTAAAGATCTATTGTGATCTAAAGATTTGGTGATGCCCCTATTTACCGAACCAATGAGAATCGTCTCATGTATACATCTTCCGTCAGGTCTATTTTGGACAGAAACGTTTGCATTTTGGAGGGATCCAGCTGAGGTATTTTGGTCATATCCCAATTGTACTCTTGAAGACACCTGCAACTTTTGTGTACCGGATCTCCACAGTCTTTGGTTACGTGTAATGCGGTTTCATCACTTTCTTAACAGAATCTACCAATGACATCTGGGGCTTATTCCCAATTGATATGATAGTTTGTGTGATGTGTGATAGTGATAGATAGTCTACAGTGGCCGCTTAAAAATCAGTGATTACTCTTACTTTCCTCCGAGGCATATTTAGTAGCTTAAGGGTTAAAGTCTATCAGAAGAGCTTTGCACTGTTCAGAAAGTTCAGAAAGATTCTTCCCGTGTCCTTTCTATAGTGGTACATTTCTTTAGCAGACATCCAATAGTGTTGGATGCTAGTCCACGAAAGGTTTCAGGACTTTTAAAATGCAAAGCCGCACCCTTTTCATTTATTTTAAAGCACACTAAGAAGGAATCTGACATGATGGCCTACAGTATACCACAAATAAGTGCGAAATATGTTTCACCCGATTATTTGGAGCACAGTCCATCGACATTTTTGGCCATTTTTCACTATGCAACTATGAAAGAGCAAACAAAAATAAGGGACACATTGCCGTGACCATTCCCAGAAGACCCAAAGACAATTTGATAAATTGGAAAGGTTGAAACGAATGCTGTTTACGATGTACGTGGAATAATGTTCATATATTAATGGGAAAAACGTATTGAATTATGGCAGTTTAATGCAATTTTTCTAGTGTGTAAATTAAATAAAAACATTTGGCGTCGAAAGAGTGGTTTCATCACGTAGTAAAACACACTTTTCTTCTGTGGATTCATTGCCACATCTATTGTACTAGTATTATCTATATTTGGTCTTAATACTTGATGAACAGAAATACTGTCTTGCTAGAGATATGATGGAAGTCTTAAATGGGGTTTTGAATGGTAGGTTATGCTGACATACAAACATTACTCAAGGGTTAAGTGTGTTAGTCTGAAAGGTATTTTGCTTGCCGTTGATCTTTTCAAACTACCCTCGATGACCAACTAGGAAGAGATACCCACTTGGTACTTTCCGATAGGCAGTTCATTCCGATAGAAATGTGCTAACTACGTGTCAGTAAATGATGCAATAACTTCTCACCATATTGGAAAAAATTCAATTTAATCGAATTAATTGCTAAATTCATAGAGATAGAACAGGCCGCTTATCGCCTCACAGTCCATATTCGCAATATCAAATTACAAAGTGTATTAAAATGAACGAAAATAGAATCTACTGCATGCATCCGTGCGCATATGAGAGAAACATTGAAAAACAAATAAAAGTTGTAGGTTTTTTGTAAACAAGTCAATAATACATGACTCTGTTATACACACACCACCCGCCCACCCACTCATTTCTCATACAGTTTTTGCACCACAGCAGTCTTATCAGCCAAAGGACAATGCTCTTAATAGGAATATAAACAAGCATAAAAACAAATAAATACAGAAAAGAAGAGATACCATTACAAAAAAATGGAAATTGGCATAAATTATGTTTGACATGTGTGTGCAAATATTTAATCATTAAATAAATAAACAAATAAAATACGCGCGAAAATGCTATTAATATTAATTACAAGCAGAAGACAGTCAAGCAGAAGTATAGGAAAATTGCCTCATACCCGAGCGGCTCAACGTAGCTCCGTACAAATTAATAACTCAAGCGTTAATATGGGCAAAAGCAAAAAGAAAAAAGTAATTTACTAAGCGGCAGAGATAAAAATAAGCAGCACAGCAAAAAGCATGTAAATTGATTTGCCACATGGCAGCGCCACCACAGCCAAAGGCTACACAACTTAGTGGAGGTGGGTTACGAAAGAGATGTGGCACCCACAGCAGGTGTCGTCTCGAGGAGTTTGGCTGCTGCTCGGCACGGCGGAAGAGACAATGTAACAGCACCAGTAAAAGTGAACGTGTGGGTGGTGTGAGAGAGTGGAGGCGTGTCGTAGTGCGGTGTGCGCCCGATTGGGTTCGTTGAAGGACGTGTCGGAGACGCTCCCTTGATACGAGTGATGCAAATCGAATTAGATAAATTACATTCACTTTTCATATGCAATTTACTTAGCCAACAACGTGAGAGGTAAAAAGTCTTTTTACAACAAACTGTAATTAAAAAAATAAAAAAAACAACCACTGCTCATGTCAACAACAATTAAGCAAATTAAACGCGAGCACACACCTCTTTCTTCATAGCAGCCGCCACAATGCTTTCAATTCTTCGGCATTCTTATTTGATTTATTGTAAGAAATTCTTTCCAAATTGTGAATTTGGAACAGTCAGTGACCGATTTTCGATTTTCTCTTTTTTTTTTGTTTTTACACTTGGTTTATTACGCTGCTTGTAGTCTGCTTGCCTCCTCAGCTCCTCGTCCGTAACAATTTCTTAATTTTGCTGAAATTTTCAATACACACCTCTTTTCGAAATTGACACTATAACTTTTCATTTTATTTCATTATTTACATTCTCAACTATTAGTTAAACATTCTTTGGCATATCATTTTCTAAAATTTAATTATAAAGAAGTTTCCAATGCACCTCCACACATTAAATTTCGTTCGGTTTC
Organism: Clusia tigrina; assembly: GCA_920105625.2. Classification (NCBI taxonomy): domain Eukaryota; kingdom Metazoa; phylum Arthropoda; class Insecta; order Diptera; family Clusiidae; genus Clusia; species Clusia tigrina. The sequence goes on from OV050033.1 coordinate 178,614,813, forward strand.
TTTTTACAACTGCTGAAATTTTGTTCTCACATTTCATGTGCACATTTGACAGTTATCAGCTGTGCGCGGTGTGGCTCTCTCTGCAATTGTACAACCGAGAAATGTTTTGCACTGGCAACATGCTAACCTTATGTTAAATAATTTCGGTTAACAGTATGTTAAAAGCAGAACGTAAAAGAAACCGTTAAAATTCCAATTTTGCTTTATGGGTATTTTGGTTTTTTTTATTTATTATACATTCCACATACTAAGTTATATATGTATTAAATATATATTTATTATTACGTATTTTTTTATTATACCTTGCAGAATAGTGAATGATATCTGTAAGGGTTTGGGAGAATGAGTATGAGCAACTATATGAGCAATTAAGTATGACCTGGGCGGGATTCGGTTTCGCGGTCTCAAGCATAGAGTAGTATAGAGAGATAACTTCGTCAATCCAACAACAAAATTAATGGGAAATCGAATGCAAGTGTATAAGTGCTCGGGGGTCTGTTATCTATTTTATGGTCTCAAGACTGTGATACGTAGGCTTCCCCCTACATCATGAAAGACAAGAGGTGTGAATTTGTTAAGTAGCAAGACACAAATCGAGTGATGATATGTTTTTGTGTAGAGGTTTCAACGAACTTTTTTTTAAGCTTTGACGGTGATGCATCTGGTGTATACGAATATGAGAGCTAAAGAGCTCCACATGTTCGCAGGGTATAAGAATTCCAGATACTGTTTTAAAGGTTAGTAAAATTAGGTCCACTTTCATTTGTATGCCAAAAAGAGAAATTTATTATTGAAAGTGTTCAATCAATGAAAAATAAGAAAATTTACTGAATTTACTTTGGACGAAAATATACAATCTTGTTTTGATTCATAGGTTCTTAAGCCCTATGCACTCATTAGGTTAAGATTAGGAAACATAGATTAATAACATTCCTTCAATATTATTTTGTAACGTTTTCACTGTTGATTTAAATTTAACAGAAAGAGGATTTTATAAAGTAATAATAAATATGAACCAAATATTCTATAAATATGTTTTAATATTTCAATCTCTTATGATGTCTGACAATGAGTCTGAGATGTTGGGATTTGAAATTAAAAATATTCAAACTTTCGTATTATTGCATATTTTTAGGAACAGTTATTGCTATTTTCAATGGGATGGAACGAGGCAGACAACATATTTATATTAATTTCAACACACATTTTAGTACTGCTATACATCCTATGTGTCTGGATATAATATTTAAAAAATATGTTGCTCCTAGAGTGGAGAAAATTTTATAGAAATTATGGTTTCCATCAAATTGGCAGCCAATACAAAAAAATCTAAATTATAAAATAAAAAAATTTTCCTTCGATGAAAAAATTGCCTAAAAGTATGCAGTGATTAATTGCCAAACCAATATTCAATTTAATAAAAATATATACTTATATAAAAACAGATGCATTTTAAAGCCATAAACACAAAATAAATATTATTCTTGAAAACATTACCAATTTCGAATTAGAATTAAAAATATATGAACAATAATTGAATACTCCCTCTCACTACAGCAATAGGAAAAGATAAGAAATCACTACTATAAAATTAAAACGTGTTTAACAAAAAAGGGAACGGGTGTTTTAAACGTATTAAGAACTTATGTTATATTTAATTACAACTAAATATATTTAAAACTATAGTCAATCTTAAGAACTAGCTCCCACAGCTACTGGCTTTATTAAAAAATCCCCGCTCTCTTGGTGCACTCTGTTGGTGCTTTAAAATTTTCTCGTATGCACAAGTATAACAGTGAAAATGCATGTGTGCAACTAAATGCATGCTTGTGTGCAATAGTGCAGTATACACAGAGAGGCTGATCGTCAGGTAAAATATGGGCCTAGGCTTCCTCTCTCACTCACTCACTGTAGAAGTAAACGTTCGGTACAATTGAAATTACGAGTAGCAAGAGAAAGCACGATCCGCACTTGCTTACATGTGTGTGAATCGTGAATGGTGACTGGCATACAGAATTATAACATTTCTCCCAGATTGCTTTCAGGTTCAGGTTTCCAGTAGAGTTCTCAATGGCACAGCGTATGAATGTGTCTGATTGTGTCGGCGTTGAACGGTAAAGAATTTTCTTAAAGCAGCTCTAAAAGTATTTTCAAATTGGTCGCAAAGGTGTCAAAAGTGTATTAGAAGAGAAAATACTGCAGAAAAGAACGCGCTAATTGAAATGAAGCAATTTAAAACGATCTCAAGCGGCAACTCTCAATAAATCACAGAAATATAGTTAAGCAGTTAAATGAGCAAATTAACACGTTAATATTTGTTACTCCATTAACACAAAATGCAAGCGTGAGATTGTGTAAGAAACTGAAAATTGTGAATGAGTGAGTGGAAAATAAATGCAACAAAAGCAAAGCAAAGTGCCATAAAAAAGTAAAGTGGAAAATATATAATATAATATAATATAATATATAATATTAGTAAAACAAAAATAAAGAAAATACAAAACTTGACGTATGAGTGTACAAAAAATATAAAATTGGTAAAGTTGCACATTTAATTGAAATTACATATTTTTCGTTTAATTTTCTGTCCCCAGTGAATGCGTAGTTATTTTTATACTGGTTTCTTCTGTGCCAGCCTGCAAATGTCTTTAAAAGTATACCACCACTTGCAAGACATTCTTTAACAAGATTTAATAAAACATTAACTTAAGTAAAAGGAATGAAATGCGAAATGCCGGGAAAACCGGTTCGGCAAGTGTGCGCGTCTGCGCTCTGCTCCGCGCTGCTCTGCTGTAACAACCTACCAAGCACGGCACAACATATTTGAAGAGGCACAAAAAATAGCAACACTCGCATAACTAAGTATCGACCATAAATAAGGTCGTGTCTGACTTACTGCGGCAAGGCAGGAATTCCAAACCGAGCCGCACAGCCCAGTGCAGCGCCACTGCAATTTCAATTCCAATTTTCTGCCTGGGAGCGGGGGGTGTGTGAAACGTGCTCGAATTGTTCTTCTTCCTGAGTAGTCATGCTGTAGTACCTACCCGTATATACCTTCATGTGCCCTACATCCGTCAGTTTAGTGAACATGAACTTCGGTGGTACATGTAAATATCATGTGAACTCGCAGAAGGGAGCCTAAAGGTGTGTGCGTGTGTTTTCTCACATTGTCTGAGAGCAATTTAAAAAAATTTCAAGTATCCTTGCCTTGGAAACTTCTTGAGAAGTTTGCTCGAAACATGTGGAGTGGCCGCTGTGAACTTGCTTTAAATCGTACATGACCGAACTTAATATTCTCGTTTTTGTGTTTTCTCTGCATTGCCCAAGCCTGCACTCAGATTTGTACAAGAAACGTTTTCTGTACCGTGCCATTGTTGCCCGTGCTCCCCCCGCATCGAGCGTAGGTAAATATATTTCCTTGGTCTTGAGCTCATTTAAAATGTTTTCTTCCTGTTGTGTCGTGTTTTCGCTGCTCTGCTTTTTCCTCTTTACCTTTTCTATATTCTTGACTCGTGTCTCTGGTGGTGGAACTTCTTTTTTCCGGAGGCGTTCCCATTGTATTTTTTTGTTTTTGCGTAAGAGTGGTAGCATTTGAGCAGAAGCGAGTTTAAAGACTGTCTGCGTCTGCTTTGATTTTTTTCTATTGAATTGGCTGCGCGCATGCGCACACTTTAAATGCATTTTCTCGATATATGCACATTTAATTGAGGACCGCTTCGTTTGCGGTGTGGCATTTTAAATGGGATTTGTAAATGTTTTTTCTCAAAATAAACCAGCGAGGTTAATGTGCTCAGTTGCAAAAAATTCAAAAACGGGAAAATGATGTGTCCATATAAATAAATTGAAATATATAATAGTGACATTTCGATATTTTCCTTACAATTTACTGAAGTTTTTTTATTTTAATTTAATCACACCAAAAAACTAATCTTCCTCACATCTTAAATTGTAAAAGCAGGTCATTGAATTTCATAAATTTTTTTATTTACAATCAATTCCCAACAAAAGTAAATTACGAATGTCACGAATTCTCATATGTAAGTGGAGGTAAATATGCGTTTATATTTGTCCATCGATAATACAGTCTAATCACATCCGGCAATCGTAATCGTCGTAGCTCTGTGCCGTGAAAAATAAGAATCAAAGAATTTTTACAGTAGGGGCTCTCAATCTTTTTCCCCCATACAGAGAAGTCCCTATGCTTCTTAAAATGTTTTTCGATATTCACAAGACATCGAAAAATAAATAGGTACTACCAAATATCGTATATTGCATAATATATATGTTATTTCGGTCCTATTACTGTTGATACTGGGTTTATATGGATTATGTTTATATTGGAGTTCCATCGAAAAATTTCATTTTGATCAAACAGTCTTCAACAACGAATCTGTTTTTTCGATTGTCTTTTAATTTTTTATATTTGTTATTTTACTTGGATTGACGTTGTCTTTTTCTTACGTCTCACTTCTTAATTTTCAAGAAGTTTTGAGTACTTGAAGGTATAGATAGTGTTATAGTACTAGTAGAATCGTAACTACTTTCTTTGTATATATAGAGGAAATCTGAGCCAACTTTGATTGCATTATATGGAGTTTAAATTTTTTTTATTTCTTCTTGCTTGAACTTGCTACCCTACTTAGTTCCTTATGACCACTTTGGGAGCCTCTGACACACCCGCAGCATTTTCAATTGCATTTACGGGACCTGTTGTAACAGTTTTGTTGACATACTTTGGACACTGGCAAGGTTATCAGCACTGGTAGGTAAAAGTGTGTAGTTATGGGTGTGTAAACATGCATATATATACCTATGTATGTACATGTATATATATATATATATATATATATATATATATATATATATATATATATATATATATATATATATATATATATATATATATATTTATATACCTATGTATATGTTGTACAATACCTAAACATTGTTGTACAATATTTCAATTAACGTTCAATTGCTCCATGCACATGACCTAATATGATTCGCAGATAGCTGATCTATGACAACGGTGTTCAGCTAAAGCAGCAAATCCGCCCTTTCCGTACTTTTAAACACAAGATTAATAACTTTGCTACTTCGTTATTTAATTAAAATTTTTTCGTTGTATTACTTTCCGCTCCAGACATTTTTGCTTGGGTATACCTATCCTTTAACGGTAAGAAGGTTGACCTGAACTTAATAGTGGTATTCTTCCATGGCGTGACGAATGTAATATAAGAGTATTGTGGAAACAAAGTAGTGCCAGCATTGTATTTCTACTGCTGTCACATTAACAAAACCTGGCATTAACAAATCCTGATGCTCACCCATTGATTGCAGCTCTTACAACATAGTATTGAAAAAATTCCCTTGAGGGAAACAAGTTCTTTTTGGACTTGCAAACAGTGGTCCACTTTGAAAAAATGAATATTTTTTATCAAAAAAATTTATTGGTATTTTTTGCCAGATAGTATCTTTTGTACTTAGTTTTCTTGCATTGATGTGCAAAGAGATCCTTTGAGTTTAGCTCACTTGTCTTAATACGCTTTGGTCTACAGAGGATAAGCACTGTTAATCTGAGTGTTTATCGCACATGTTAACAGTGCCCTTTTTCTGTTCATGTACTTTTCCTCGTACAACATTGTTTCTATTCCTTACCTGTAAAAAAAAAGAGAAAATCGCATGAAAATGTCACAATTATGGCCAAATGAGAGGACTACTGAGAAGGTTACGAAACGAATTCCTGACAGTTTTCTTCTCTCTTAGTGGGTGAGCACAATATTACAGCATCGAACAAATGCTCTTTTATTCACTGATTTTTCTCATGTTGTTTGCGTATTATTTTGGTCTGCCCTGATGTGAACCTAGCTTTATCTCTGGGATGGTCAGTTAGCAGCTCTTTTCAGTCTGTTACAACTACAATATTATTTTAGCGAATTCTGTTTATTGTGTTTCATGTGTGCACTTTTTGTTGTGTTCTTTAGACAATCATTTCACGATTGACTGGCTACAAAGTTCACTCTTTTACAATTCAATTTTATATTGATCTGCTATACATGGTCACATTGTAGTTGCTTTAATGGCTTACACACGTTTTTTATAATACTTTTTGTGTTATCATTTGTTCTGATGTACATACTACAGGTGTCGATTTTGTTTTAACCCCTCTTTAAACATTTTTCATAGCCGCCACTGCTTTTTATTATAAAGCCAGGCATAATACACACAATCACTTTTGATGCGTATAATCTATATTGAACTAATCTGACACTCAGCTTAAGAAACTATTGTAATGGAGTAGGGGAGCTTTCGTTACTCAATAGGGTTATTCCTGTACACTCACGAATTATCCCGTAACGCACATTATTTGTAATTTTTTTATTTGGACCAATAATGTAAACATCTTTCAGATCGCAAGGGCCTCAAAGTTCAAGCAAAATTGTACAAAAATGTATGAGCCATTTTAGGAATTTGCATCTGCATTCGAAGGCCCTACTGGAGCTCCCTCTGAGTCTAATGTCTCAATACATCGCATACTTATCGCAGCTATTCTTCACTTTTAGTGATGTAAATTAAGCCAAGCAAAAACTGCTGCGACACTTAATACGCATTTTGTAGTCTTTTGTGATGTTAACGAAGGTTAAGAGGAGCATACGCTTCTGTGTACTTTGTGTGTAGGTGGTTTATTAGAGGTGTTGTAAATTGATACACAGTTGAAGGTACTGAAATGGAAGCATTCTAGATGACGGTAATTCTTCAGCTGTAGCATTTGTTTAACTGTTCAGCTCATTGTGGTTACATGCAATCTAAACCACAGTAGCCACTTTATGCAAATGACACACAAATGCACCGAAGAGCATCTCATTTTGAGATATTTTACAAGGCAAATGCTTTTTGTTTATATTCATAATGATGAAGTGGCATCCTTTGTGTAGAAATAATGCCTCTGACAAAGATTTAATGTGGGCCGTAAGAGGCAAAAATATGAGAGTCAGTTTTTATATAATTTTCTTTTGCTTTAACTTTCTAAAAGATTTTTTCAAGCTCCATTTTTTCTTTATACCAGATAATCACTTCGAGATGACGATATACATATATAAATATTTTCTTTTGATTACCTCTCAAGAATGTTCTTAAGCATGAACCTTGCTTAAAAACATTCTTCAGTGGTAGCCTCGAGGGAGGACTGTGTAAATACGATAGGTGTTAAAAAATTATGCTTTTCTGATTCTGAAGCATCTTTGTATATAGAGGTATCCTTAACAACAAAGAGCGGGTGCTGTTGTAGTTAATTCCAATAATGCGCTTCAATTTCTTTATCTCTACGACCATCAATTTTTGGTTTTAGTGGTTCCATCTTAAACGACATTAATATTGATTTATCTACAGTGAAAGGCTTCTGTATAAAATTATATAAACGAGGATATTCCAAATGACTAGAATCAAATTGCAATGCAATTTTATTTACAATCACATTTAATATCGATAAATATATTTGCGTAAATAAGTGTTAATATTTTAGTTATAGGTAAACTGAACAAACACGTTATCGCTTCAACGCTAATGCCAACAAAGCCTTCACCCAAATATTTACCAAGTATTCAGTTATCAAGCTTTGTGGACTTTTAGTGGCCTAAACAGTTATTGAAATAAGTCGCCCGTAAAGTTAAGGCAAATAACGAAAATTATGTGGAATACTCAAGAAAAAACATATGCGAGAAATCTCCTTTTCATTCAATTTACCCTTTGATACTTTCCTCTCCATTCAAGTCCGCATATGCTGCACATCATCGGATAATTTTACATCAATTTAAATGTGTCCGTCTGCAATTCATTGATGGGGAAATGATAATAAATTCACATACATATACTCCTATGCGTGGAGTTTTATTGATTTCTTATATTGCAAATTTATGTGATTACAATATCGTATAAGGAAGGGGCCACAGGTCGAATGAGTGAATGAACTACAATCAATCTCATCTTACCATAAACTCGGAATAAGTATTTGAGGTGTATTTGTATTTTATTAAACTTCGCACAGAATAATCAATAAAAACACTGAATAAACCTACAAGCAAAGAGTATACATATATAGAGCTTGCATGACGAATGAAATTATTGTTGCAAAAATTTTGTTCGACGGGTTTTCTAGTAAACCCCTCGAACAAAAATACGCGCATTGCATCTCGCTTCCCTTTGCCGTTCATCGATTTTTATGAAATCGCCCTCACTTCCATTTCACAAAATGTTGAGTGATTCAATCTTTATTTAAGTATACTCTTTGGTTCAAGATACAATGAAGAAACTCCTTCTATTGCCTTCTCGTTCTTCCAAATTCAGTAACCCTGAGTGATTTTGTATCATGTCTCTCTTATGTCATTGATACTATGAGTCATCAATGATACAACAGTAATGATGCTCTCTCATTCTATCACACCTGCTTCAATTACGTATTGTTCTGGTGAGTTAGAATGATCTTGAAAGCGATTAGTCAAGCAGATTGACAGTGGATTTCAGTTGTAAATCGAAAATAGCTCTGATACAAGTGATTTTGAAATAAAGTGACTTGCATGGTGGAAGTAAAACCTTGTCGACTATATTGAAATCCATTTGTATGAATCCATTGATCTGAATTTTTCAGACAAGAAGTCATTCAGTTAAGAAGTTATTACTCACAAGTAGAATGGAATCTGCCTGAGGTCTGGGGATGTCTGATCACCGTTCGACAGATGGTTGTTACCCCATATTCTACCTAACTTAACTTCCTACCGCAATCAGCATCAGTTGGAATATTGGTCTGATAGAGACAGCTCTGCCGCGTGATATACAAAATTCAGATTTGAATAACATAAGCGTATATATGTATACACTCTTATTGGATTTGCAGCATGTAGAGTCCCAGAATGTGTACTTAAATTCGCTCGTTTGATGCATATGGGGAGATATTTTCAATGGAAACCCCTCGGCAGGGAGTTCCCTACATCAAAGCGGATGAGAGTTAATTACTCATTAAATGATACCAATCTAGCGACAAAGAGAGCAGGGTAAAAATTAAAATTATGCGCAAATGGAGCAGACAACTCACACACATACAATCTCACACACATACAAACTCACACATATACAAACTCGCACACATACAAACAAACCAGCCTATACATGCTCACATATCCCATGTGCAGTACTTGCAACTAAACTATCACAAATAGGTTGAAGTTACCTTCCACTTTGCGATTTCTTAACAAAGTTGAGCAATTTTTCTATAACATTTGTTCTTTTTCAAGATTGCGGAGCAATCTTTGTTTTTTTGTGGCTTCGCTTCTTTTGATAACAGAATCACAAAAGCGTTTTTATCTTATCAATTTGAAGTGTATGAATTCTGTCTTTTATAGCGTCTACTTTAGTCAGCTACTTTTGTCACAGTTAAGTGTTGATATATTAAGTAAAACCACACTAAAAAACATACAACAAAAATAATAAAAGTTAAGCCAAAATGCCAGACCACAACGCTTTAAATGGTTCAGAAATTTGTATCATCATAAAAATTATGTCATTTATGTTGGCTGCACACTCAGGCAGCGTTGTAAAAGCGCAAATTACGGACACGACCGTCGCTTAATTTAATTGTTCGTTCGCTCGCTTCATGACAAAGTCAATGCATGCAAGAATATTGGTTCTTACCTCATGGGCCGCGCGCTGATGTTGCAATTATGCAAAATGTGACATATTTAAAGTGCTTGGTCGGCTTGGCCTGCCGCCGCCGCCTGGCTGCACGCTGTGCCTCACAATGCCGTGCATTGTCGCCGCGTAAATTGCTTTCAATTGTTGTCAATTTAAATTTGAAAAGAAGAAGTCACCAGCGAGGCTGGGTCTGGGACTGACGCGGTTAGGAAAACTGCGAAAGCTTATCTGATGATCCACTTGATACTTGTCGACGGGGTGGTGTGTGAGTGTGCAGCGTGTTCAGGCGTTGCTTTTACCATACGAGCATATAAAAATACTACTTCTTATATAGTAAAGCTACAAGAGTTCTGGGAATTTTTCGACTTGATTGCAGCTGTGAGAACTTGGTTAGTAGTAGGGAACTGCAGCAAGCCTCTTGAGTAGCTGAAGATCAAATCGTCAATTCGTTTAAAGAAAATAGAACGGAAAGTTTCTTTGATTTTATTAGATATTACACCGATTGATCTTTAGTGTCCTAAATAATACTGGTAAATTCAACTGAAAGCTTTTGGTTTCCTCATACTGCACTCTTCTCTTATGTAGAGATCGTGTGATTAAGTCTCAGACTGATTTATGTGGCAAATACTTTTTGATTGACAGATTTCCTTAGTTATATTCTTCCAAAGTCCATTTATAATTCGTTCCAGAGCAAAACAAAACCAAACAGGCTTAAACTGGCAGATTATATTGTATATACTGTGATGAAATAGTATACTTTGCATTCACAAGTACTCATGAATAAATATTCAATTCTTTTAAAATGTCAATGTTCAAAAACCATAAACCAGAGGTCACAAATGATACGTCATTAATGGAAAGTCATTAATTAGTAAGAGGAACAACAAAAGTAATAAAAAAAGTATTATAAATTAACTTATTTACTTTGCACTGACGGAATCAGTCCTGGAACGTGTTGGAGTGATCTAGAAAATACTCGTAGTTGAAATGAATAAAAAGATATGTCACGATGTGAGCTCGCAGTGTTGACGGAGTTCGTCGGTGACCGAACTACGACCACGATTGAATTCATTATACCATCAATATACCGTGGTTTTTAGTGCTTTATCGCCATGCAAAGAACTGAGTTCATTGACACACTCTTGTTGAGATAATCCACGTCGAAAGTTGTGAAAAATAATCCAACGAAAACCTTCTCTTGAAATTTCCATTTTTTGGCCAAATTGATTTGTTTATCTCACTGTAAACAAAACAAATAGCACTTGTACATCAACAGGTTGTGAGTACGTTTATGCTAAAAAATGTGAAACTTTATTATGGTGTTGCCAGATTTTACCTATTGACATTAGTGTTGCCAGTTCCCGAAATATAAATAGTACCCCTCGAAGCTGAAATAAATAAAGTGTTTCTGAGTTACTTGAGACAATCCAGTGATCGAACTATTTGCTTAATTAATAGACATATGTAGCAAAATACTTGACGTCTTAGGAAAGGAAAAAGAAGAGGAAAATAGAAAGGCATCCGATCAGCAGTTGTTTTACCGCCTCCGAAAGCCAGGAAGATGTATCGCTTAGCATATTGATGAACCGCAGCAAATTGGCTCGTCTGCCTCCCTCACGGCATATGGAACTGTATACTGCATCACTGAGCCCTGTTGGGACGTTTTGTTTATGCTGCTTTTTGCCACAGCAGAAATGTTGATTCGGTGGTCGTAACTACACGTATCTATTGAATTTACTATCTAGGGGACAGATAATGTTACGGAATTGTACTCCATAAACACCGATATATTCGAATGAAATAAGATAAAGTGAAGTATAAAGTTATCTTTGAAACTGATTCGTAATGAGCACAAAACATAACCCCAGCACAAAACAGCTTTTCAATCCTTACGTCCGCTTCTACCTTTGACAAAGTCGGTACTCACTTCCTATAGTACACAAATCTAGTAAAGTATATCCGAAAATGATGACTTCGACTCTATTTGTGTTCATCTTAAGCGTCATTGTTAAATTCATGGACATCATTTTTAGGAGATAAAATTGACATAGGAGATAATATTGACATAGGAGATAATATTGACATAGGAGATAATATTGATGTAGGTCATGTTATCACTGTTCCATGTTATATGAAAAGTCAGAATAACCATTTTGATAGATGTAGAAGAGTGTCAAGGTGTAGAAATATAGGGAGATATATATTGATAGTTGTAGGAGAGTGTGCAGGGAATTTTTCTGAACAAGTGATGATTAATAATTAAACAAAACTTCAGATCATTTCGTTTTCAAGATACAAGGTTCTCTTAATACCACTCATGCCCTTTCCTGCAAAGCACGACAGTCTTTTATTTTCACAACTACGACTTTATTACTTTGTTAGTTTGGGTACTGAGATTCATCTCTTGTATTTTGGGACCAATCTTCGACTGCGTATGCAATTGTGCACGATTGACTGTGAAAGATGAATGTCAGAGAGGCAACTAGAATACGCAAATTCGTCGTCCGATCCTCTTTAAGTTCTGAATTCGAGGATCATGCATTGCTCCGTTCACCAGTACTGATTTCTTTCACAGTATAGTGAGCTCACCATGCCTCTCTTGCGTTCGTGCTCTGAAGTATATATACTCGTATATATATATATATATATATATATATATATATATATATACTCGTATATATATATTTATATATTTATATATATTTATATATGTATTTAAAAAAATTATAAATTAATCCTTTTCTTCCTTTTTTCAAGAATAACATGCTGCAGAAAATAAGAAATGCAGCTGCTTACATTTAACTTGTAAACTATGAGCAACAACTTGAGACTGCCAAAGTTGCGAGAACACAGGACAATTCCAGATATGGCACTGAATCCGGGCAAATACAAGCCCAGCGTTTGTGCCATAGACGAAGTGGACGATCGCAACTTGAAGCACGACGAATTGCAGAAGCAACAAATCGAAGGCAGTGAAACGGCGCCGTTGACAATCAATCAACAGAAATTAAACATTGACGACAATCTGACGAGGAAGGATGTCGAATCACAAAATATGCGCGTTGACGGTGGTGGGGGCGGCGTCGGTGGCACCAGCACACAATCAGGCACCCCCAACTCGGGTGGCAATGGTTCCATAAACGGTCTGAGAGGTGAGTACCAAGGCACGCTTCACATTTCATTGTTGTTTGTTTGTTTGTTTGCACTAACCACATTCTCACTTTCATTGTCCACACACATGCACTCGTTTAAACATCGTCTTTTCGCTAAAGCCTTCTTGCTTCCAGGACGCCTGTCGTTCGATGCACTCATGAGACTGTCTCGCAAGCGGCGCTTGCTGTACATAACCACCGCCTGCCTCTGTGCCGTACTTTTAATCATAGTCATCATGTTAATTGCCTTTTGGCCGGAAGTGCCCTTCTATCTGAAAGCGCAGCTCTGTTTGGAGAAGGAGTGCGTTCAGGCCAGCCAGCAAATATTGCTGTGGGCCAACACCTCGAAGAGCCCCTGCCACGACACGTATGAATGGGCTTGCGGAAATTTCGCGCATGAGTACGCGGAGAATGATTACTACGTAATTAAGCGAGGCGAATGGGATTACAAGACTTACAATGAGTACCAAGGTTGGTGTATCACAAATGTAGCGCGCTCTTTACTAATCTATTTCCCTCTCTATCTTGCCTTACGCACCGTTAGAATTGAATGAACTGAACCGTTTCATATCGATGCTGCCCACGTCCGGCGTCTCATATTCAGTGGAGTCCATGATTTCCAGTTTGTATCGTTCGTGCCGTGAAATCGATACACTGGACAAAAGCCAGTCCGATCTACTGCTGAAGAAGGCAATCAAGTCAGTGGGTGAGCATGCGTTTTAGCGACAGACAACAGTGCTGCTCAGATATCATTTTTAAAAATATAGTTTATTTTCCAACTATTAAAAACACATTTAAAATACGAATATAACAAAAACATCGCCACTTTGCGGCCCCAATTGAGAATTTTTAAAGCTGCGAGTTACCTGGGGGCAAATAGGTGGGAGACTTGGCGCCGCCAAGCGTAGAGGCGCTGCCAACACCACCAGCATTGTTATCCAAAATGCCCACAACTGATTGTTGAGGCGCCACACCAGCGTCGGTAATCTCAGAGGTGCCCTCAATTTTGTCGTATTCAGCTGTGATAGAAGAAGAGAAAGAAGATTTTTGTTTAATATGACGCCAAACTTTCTTTGATTGTAGCGAAGCACATTAACCTTGAATCTGGTGCTGAGCATGTTGGGCCTCTTCGTCGGTCTTGTACTTGATGAAGAATACCTCCGGTTTGCTGGCCACTGTGGGTGCTGGTGTGGCAATATCGTTAACCTCCAAAGTGGAGTCCTTCTTGCTCAGCACGTAGATGACGGTCTTCTCCTCCTGAGGCGCATATTCAGCCGAGAGCTTCACATTGGCATTGCTGGAGGAAGGCGCCTTAATAAACACTACGCGATAATTCTTTTGTGGGCGGCCAATGACCAAGTGTTTTGTGCGCTCCAGATTGTCGATGTCTTCGGGTGCGGCGACAGTGATGAATTGTTTGTGTACCAGCGGCGCTGCAAAGGTGCCCATATGATGCTGCTGTTGCTGAGTTTGTTGTTGGTACTGGGAGTGATGTGCGAATTGTGAGAAAAGGCTTGTCGAACTGGGCTGAGTTCCTGCAAAACCAACGCCACCGCCAATGCCACCGGTCGACGAAAGTCCACCAGCTTGGAATTTACTGAAACCAGCGCCACCACTCTGCTGTTGTCCAGGAGCCACTAAGAAATTAGTGGACGTGCCGGCCGCACCGAAATTGGGCATCACGCTTAACGCATTCGGAATACCGTAACCATACTGATAACCCTGAGGCTTGCCATAAGCCAGGGCAGCCAAGGAACACAATACCTGAAAGAGTACAAGAGAATTGTTATTATACTCCATTCCCCTTTGGGTGACTCCGAACTCCTTTTAATACCAGGAATAACCGCATTTTCGTTTAAAATTGAAGTTAATATAAAATACTGTTACGGGAGATTGTAGCAGAACTGATGCTCCTCTTAACGGAGTCATCCGCTTTTATAGCAAACTCTTCAACTTTGGTTTCTACTGCAGCCTTGCCTGCTAAAAGGCTTGGGTCTGTTTTTATTTTTTATTTTGTGTCTTTCAAATCGCCACCAGCTGTTTTGGACACCTTTTTTTTTTATCAATACCCAGCATTTTTATTAATTGGAACATTAATAACTTCTGTGTCCGAGTGGCCACAAACGCAGGTCCAAGCGTCTCAAAGAAGTTTCGCGCTCGCTGCTCATTGTAGTTGCTTGTGGCCAGTAGTCATGGTGCTGCCCGAACATATCATCATTATATTTGACATAATAATAAAAGACTAATTAAAAGGAAACATGAAAAAACAAGTCTTCAACCCATTCACAACTCATTGACCTGACCAGACCAACTTTGACAAGATCTCCCATCGGGCATAAATCAATTGTTGCTAAAGATCTCCTAAAAAATTGCAGGCTTTTATATGCAAATTGAGCGCCGTTTAAATTGCTACTCGATTTATCATTTTAATGCCGTTGTCAGCAAGTTTTTCAAATTGTTTATTTCCTAAAATTTTTTCCGCTTTTTGCGTAATTTTGACATTCAAGAGGAAATGATATTAAATTATGCGAGATTTTATTTATTTATCATCATTACTTCGGGCTGTATGAGTTTGTTTGTTTGCTTCGCCAAAGATTACAAGTCTTAATTATGATATTGTACTCCAATTTGTATTTCCTTTATTGTTAGGACTAGTTTGGATATTGAGCAGTGATCATTATGGTTTAAGTTGTTTCGCTAAGCAATAAAATGGATTCAACTGGTTGAGATTTGAGATATGTTTAGTTAGTAATATATTATATGTAAGGTGGTATTATAGTATATGTAATGTAATCTAGGAAATGTAGTCTATGTAATACAGCCATGTACTGTAGAATATGTTCTGTAACTCATACTAGTATGCACCTCAAATGCTATAACGATGGAGTGAAATAACTCTGCAAAAAAAATGTTAAACACTTCAAAAGTGAACTCATAATAAAATAATAAAAATCAGAGAGAATCATTTTATGAATTGCAAGCAAAATACATTTACAGGGTACTATTAATTGAGAGAGTGAGAGGAAAACGGTCAACATATGTGTCAAATCTTCTCTCTTAACGAATTTTGTATACGAAAACAAACTAAAAAAGGGAAATAGTGATTGGAAACAAGTAAATTATTGTCGTCGGCTTCCAAAGTGTAGTGAAAATCACTTAAAAAATAATAATTAAACAATAATAAAAATAAATATGGTGCATTATCGTTGTGTTATTTGCCATAATACATGGAGAGATCAAAGTCCGAAAATAGCGGCCAATATTTACAAAAGAAGTAACACTGTTTATTCATTTTAACACTTATGACTGTGAAAGAACGACATTTGGAGAGTGGTCTTCTATTAATAATACCGTATAAATGTATTTTGAGTGCGAGTAGCTTTTCCTCACAATAAGAGCGAAATGTGCAAAACAGCTCATTTAGTATTTGTCTCAACATATTATCTTACACTCTATTGCGAGTGAAGTATATGTCAGAATGCTGATCAGAGTCACTTTCACATCTCATTTGAAGAAGTTCATTGCACAGACAATATACAAATTTTTATAATTTTTACAAATTTTTGTTTGAAATGAAGTTCTTAGAAATTTCAAATTAAATTTACTATGAATATGCGTCTGCAATGAATCGTTTTAACAGAAAAATGTTATGTTTAACATCTGTTAACGGTTCCAAGGCGATTTCCATACAATTCGATTCCCCTCTTTTGCCAAAGAGAGCGACGGAAACTCTATACGTAAATACTCTTTGTTCATTGTACCACCTCGTAGTGGGAAAAGAGTCTAGCAATCAAAATCAGTACAAATAAACAAAAAATTCACCACTAAAACAGTGCACCTTAATTTTTTTGCCTGTGATCCTAATCTCACCTATTCTCAAGGGGTTCATTGTACCACCTTGTAATGGAAAAATAGTATCGGATACAAACGCACTACAAATAAAGAAATAAATGCATCGGCAGAATAGTGAATTTCTATTGTCTTTCCTGACATACTAATTTTAGAGGGTTCTTTCTACCACCTTGTATTGCCAAAAAGGGTCATTCATTCCAACTCATTAAAAATAAACAAAGAATTCACCATTGGCAGAGAGAAAGGACGGATTTCTCTTTTTTCTTGAGAACGGGCACGTTCTAAGAGGTACAAGTTAAACACAGAAAGATGCACTGCCTTCTGTATTACTCAGGAGTTATTGTTGAGCACAAGACGGCCTTGAAATCATGTAGGAACACAACGTGTTTATGCTAGCGAGCCAATGTGACTTGACGGATACATTGTGTATATTCAACATATTACTTGGATATACTTGTAAATATACTTTTCATACTAGAACTCAATCAAATTACTAGTATCCTTATCTTATCATTGGCTACAGAGAATAAATTCTCAGCTCACTAGCATAAAAACTTTGTTTGTAAGACTACTTCGGGGCTCGATAAGCTCGATACATGCACTCTACCAGTGGGTTGGGCTAGAAGTAAAACACCACATAGTGTATGGTTCTATATTTAACTCGCACTCAGGTGCTAAGAATAGATGAAGGCTGTGGTTACTTCTCCAGACAAAGCTTCACTCCTTGTTCGAACTAGATAGTTTCTAGGTGTAATTTTTTGCCTTTGTTTCATGTAACTTCTTCTGAATTTCCGGCATTTTCCAATTGTATGCTCAATGTATTTAGCTCTTTATATTATTTTATATTCTGAGAGTTATTTTCAACCTTCCTCAACTGGTTTCTGGTATCGATCAAATTATTTGCTGCAGATCGATGCCAATTGGCGTACTTATTTATATATAAATATTATTCTGTGAGAACAAAGAGAGAGAGAGAGAGAGAGAGAGAGCTTTTAAAAGAATAAAACTAACTAATCATCCCGACCACTGGTAATTGGAGGACCCTGGAAACTAAAGACCTCATGCAGGTACTTATTGAGTTTATCTATCAATATACCACGCCGGTTGTTGGAGCATCCTCAAATGATTCTAGACTAGAGGAAGTGCTCAAACGGAAAGTGAAGTCAGGAAGACACTAGAGGTTTTCGCAGAATATTTATGCCTTATCTTAAACCACTTAATACCCAACCCCGGTACCCAATCCTGTACTTTACCCCCAACTTAACCCTGCAACTAATCCTATGTCTTTATCTGTACTTAACCCTGTAACTAATCCTATATCTATTTCTGTACTTAACCATGTAACTAATACTGTAAGCAAATCTGTACATATCGGATATCAATTTACTTAAATGATCAGAAAAGCCGAAACTATATGTAGAGACACTTATGTTGAAAACAGTATCACAGGATAATTCTATGGCCTGATTTTCCTAGACAGAAACATTGGCCACAAAATTGACTGGCTTTTTCAGTATTCCTCCCAACATTTTCAGAGACATTTTTAGGTAGTATTTTTATTAAAAAATTTGGTGTTTTTAAAGAAAGATTTGTATCCCACTGACTAAGAAATGTTCACCGAGTTTAACAGAGAAATGGTGCATACGAGTACATTCGCATAAACCCCGAATTAGCGTCTGTTTAGTATGCAGAAAGTTAGTGGGCGGCTAACCAAAAAATTTCCTTCTAGTTTCGAATTACCAGATATATATTTCTTGATATTGCATTGAATTAATCACCGCTTGCGGTGTGGATTTTGGCAGTCGTTCTCGCCTATCGTAGCTTAATTGGATGGTGGATGGTTAAAGGCTTTTCGCGTTCATTGAAGCCTCATTCATTCATAAACTATCCGCCAATTCAAGAGCCAATAGCTATCTGAGAGCATTCATGCCTGATTGTACGGTAAAATAGTCGAACGTACGAATTAGTATGCGTGAAGCGCCGTGGCACTTTGATTTATTGCCCGTTTCCGCATATTTGGAAGAGGTGAATTATGAACTGGCGAATCCGCTCCAACTGAGCAAAAGCGAGGAACTTTAAATATAAACGAGACATAATTGTGCTAATAAAATTTATTGATTTCCAGTCGCAAATCTATTTATCCGATGCTGACATTGGTGGATGCGTTTGGGTGTAATTAAGTTGTTCATACTTTTGAAGCAACCAATTAAGTTGGTTGCCACGCACAAAAATTGCTCCCAGCGTGGCCATAAATCTCTCTCTCTTGATGACATATTGAAATATGTGCTTTTATCTTGCAGGAACGCCATCATAAATAATTTTATGCAGCCTAGAAACGTCGTCTTTACACCTTAATTGCAGTTCTTTTTGGAGATTTGTGCGGGAGATTGGTGTGATAACTGAGCAATTTTAACAAGATTCACCTTGGCCAAGTAAGAATTCCATGGAAATATGAGGTGGAGTTGATTAGTGTTGGCAATGAATTAAGATGTCAGCTGTTATTTAGTTTGAAACCTAATCTAAACTGAAATCTGTTGGTCTTTCAATGTCTTTTGTGGTCCAAAATAGCCTCTCATAATTGCTGATATTGTTTGAAATGAGCGGTCTGCCGACTGTCGTTGGTTTTCTTTGAGGTCTTTGGAAGACACACTCGGTTAGGGTAGGTTAGTAGCAGTTATTACGCGTGGGTCTGTGAACGAGTCGTGTAATTCTCCCGCTTCGATGTGAGGACACTGCGAGTATGTTTCTTAGTTAATGATAAGTCTGCTCATACTAGCTTCGCAGCTGATCTGCCACATCAGTTGTTATAATAAAGTACTTTCATCAACTGTTTCAGGAGCTTGTTTCAATTTGTTTAATGCTACTTTTCTACTGTTTAATATTCATTGACAAAGCGTGAACTGCAATGAAAGTTTTATTTCCGCACTGCTTCTTGAAGTGGTTTTTCTTGTGCTACCACGAGTATAGTTCTATGTTTCTATATCATAATACCTCCTTGCTCCAGTGTTATATATAAAATGTTCCATATTTCTTTTATAATAGTTCCACTACTTCACTATTGTAATTTTTATTGAGATGATCGCTTGAACAACTCTTGTAAATCGCTCGTTCGAACGCTTATCAAAACTGCCATCAAACTGTTTCCACGTAAAAGGTACAACTATTTTTTTGAATATTTTTTCTATTTGAAAAAATTGAGTCAAAATTTAAGACAACTGCTCGAAAAGTGACTCCAAAAATGCACTCCACAAAGTGTGAGCGACTTTGCAGACGCACTCACAAACGCATTTGCTGCGCGCAGCTCACGCATGCGCATTAACTTCAGCGACTTGGCACGAATACGAGTATGGTTGGTAATTTAGAAAAATAAAATAAAAAAAATGTACAATTTATCTGAAAATAATGCAAATCTGAATTGGTTGTGTTGAAATGGACAAAATTCGAACTTGAATTTATTCAATTTAGATAAAACGGCCGCAGCATAGTTTGGTTAAATGCGTAGAGCCGAGCCGCCGAGCCGCCGAGCCGCTCGAAGTGGCCCGTTCCGTCCGCACGCATTCAGCTGCGTCCCTGCATTTCCATTACAACACTGGTGTGCAGCAAATGCGCGTCTGCGGCTCGACCAAGTCTGATTGGCTCAAAGTGACTGGGCCTGGGTCTGACTGACTGACTGCCTACGAACCCGCAGTCGATATCTGTTGCCATCGTTTGTTAGTTAAATCTTATGATTTATGGTCTATTTGTACCTTGACTCGAGTTTTGTTGCTTATAAACGCCCTCTGCTTGTGTGTGCGTGGTGGGGGAAACTCCAGAATTAGGCTCATTCACGCATAAATTGGCAATAATTCACGAGATTTTGTAAATGAATTTTTGAGTAATTTTAGAATGAATGACCTTGAAAGACATATATAAATATATATTAATAAATAAATAATAAAGTGGTGAGAGGTTTCTTAAATCGTGCCTGCTCGCTCTTAAATTTAAACAAATCGTTTGTAAATACATACTCGTATATTGTGTATTTGCATTCGAACATTTATTTTTATTTAGTTTTAAATATTAATTATAGTTTTGCATTTTAATTTTTCATGAATTTTTGAAGCGATTTTCGTTTTAATTTATTAGGAGTGAATACGTTTTGAGAGTCATACAAATTAGGTGCAAAAAGTTCGTTAATTGCGTGAAAAATTGGTGAGAGGTTGTTTTTTCTGGTCATAATGGAGAATATTGAAGACTCTATCAGTGAGTAATATCTTCAATCATCAGATTGTGGGTTGTAATATAGTGGAGGACTTAGCACAGTGAGCTTCATTTGCACTAGAGTCATTTGGGATTTAAATAGAGGCGATGGTTTTTAAGTATTCACAGAGTACTGTGTACATAGGGTCAGTTTCAGTCCAAATTATGCTCATGGAAAAGTCTATCAGGGATTATTCAAGCTCTTCGGTCATGAAGTGTTGAGTAATGTCTGCAATAGTCAGGTTGTGGGTTGTAATATAGTGGAGGACTTAGACCAAAGAGCTTCATTTGCAGTAGAGTCATTTGAGATTTCAATAAACGGGATGGTTTTTGAGTATTCAGAGAGTACTCTGATCCTATGTTCAGAGGGCGGTTTCAGGTCAAATTATGCTCATGGAAAATTCTATCAGGGATTATTTAAACTCTTGTCTCATGAAGTGTTGAGTAAGGTCTTCAATAATCAGGCTGTGGGTATAATGAAGCACTTAATTCAGACAACTTCTATGATCTCAACTTATTTTGGGTTTAAACAGTGGTGATAGCGTGAAAGTATTCAGAGAGTACTCGGAACATTTAACATTTGTTTCAGCCTCAGTTAAATTTGTGTTCATGGGAAATTTGTAGGACAGCTTTGGGCACTTCTCATGGTATATGAGAAGTACTTAGACTGGAAGTGAATTTCTACTATTGTGGTTCAACAAACCGATCGATTCACTATTGAGAATTTTGGTATATGATTTCAAAAAGCTCTCAAACATATTTGATAATTTGCCAAATATGCTAAAAATGTAAAAGAAATTAAGTATGAAGGCATCATTGAGATATAGACATGAAGCATGGGCTCATGGGAGAAGGTTGCAAAGTTGTTTGGAGACAAATTTTAAGGAAATTTATTGTGAAGGCATCATTGGTATACAGAGATGCACGATGGGCTCATGGGGGAAGTATGTCAAGTCTTTTGGAGAACAATTTCAAGGAAATTAAGTGTGAAGGCGTCAATGAGATATAGAGATGAACGATGGGCTCATGGGGAAGGATGCCAAGTCTTTTGGAGAAAAATTTGAAGGAAATTATGTGTAAAGGCATCAATGGGATATAGAGATGAACGATGAGTCCATGGATAAAGTATGCCAAGTCTTTTGGAGAACAATTTCAAGGAAATTAAGTGTGAAGGCGTCAATGAGATATAGAGATGAACGATGGGCTCATGGTGGAAGTATGCCAAGTTTTTTGGGAGAAAAATTTCAAGGAATTTTAGTGTAAAGGAATGAATGAGATAAATACATGAAGATAGGCTGAAGTATGGGTGAAGTACGCAAAGTCATTTCGCAAGTCACCACTGGCTTCTGAATGATACTGAGTAAAAATCTCCGGAAAGTATTATCGCTGCATTCAATATAAAATCATACAAATTGGTATATCGCTTACATAGAGATAATGAATGAATGTACTCATAGTATGAAAACAAACCAAACCAAATGTATGAGAAATCAACTAGGAAGGTTAAGGAAAATCTTGACTCATGTACTCATTAATGATATAATAGTATATAATATTGACTAACGGCGATTAAAAGAAGCTAACATCGGGATAATGGGTGCATAATGTTCTAAAAGGAATAATATAATTCTACACTAAATAAAAGCCCAAACTAGTAATAATGTCACCTTTAAGTTAGTCTTCATGAAGGCTACGATCAATGACTACAAATTGAAGGTAATGAAACTTTAGGAAAGCAGCAAAAAAATGTGGAAATATTAGTAGATCCAGTTTTGAATTGTAGTCACTCAGATTGAAGGATGACATCCGTCAATAAATATTGTTTGGAAATACGCCATAAATGGCGGAGCTGTGATGTCTCAATTTGAAGTTTGACTCAAATAAAAAACAAATTATTTCTCCTAAATCCCGCTTAGTCAGTCACCATTGCGGCGCCATGCCCATTGGCCACATTTGAATATAACTAACCACATGTTTACATGAATCGTTGCACCCACAACACTGCGACGCAGGTTCAGCGCGGGCAAACAAAAGACTTAAGCAACGAACTTGAGGCAGTGCAACTCGCTCGCTGCCCACAACCGTGAACGCAGCAAAGCGTAAAAATCACCAAATGCGTGCACACTGAGCGCAGAGCTCTCGCTAATTGGAGCATTAATTAACTAATTACTGATCATTAATTAAACGAAAACGCAGAAGAAAAAACAATACGCAAAAGAAAGGCTTAATGGGCAATTAACTTGGATTTCCTTTCGGCTGTTCCGTCGTTGACATTGAACTAATTCCGCACAAAACGTTCAGCTTCAGGAGTACAAACATGGTGTGTAGTAATAGATATGCTAGCCAAAGAAAATATCAACAACGTTTAAAACGAAACATTTCAAATTTTCTCAGCTACTAATTAGTCACTTGGGAGCGGAGCTAGTTATGCAACGTTTTGTGGCCATTAACACATAATTTTCCCATCTCAATAAATCTGTTTTCGAGTCATTAGTATAAATGGCAGCTGTCAGTCAAAGTCCGCCTACAGTTGGTGCAATTAAGTGATACAATTAACAACTTTCAACAAACACAGTATTATTAAATTAAAAAAAAAGAATCATGTACAAAATAAGAGTCCTGCTGCTTTGCTGTTGTGCCCTGGCCACGGTGGTTAGTGGCTCGCCACACTTTGGGTATCACTACGAGCGCAATGGAGGACAACACCCCAACCACAAAGACACCCACAGCCTGTTTAATCCGCACGCAGCAGCCGCCAACGCATTGGCCGCTCCACAACAACCGCAGAGCTTTGGTGGCGGTGATAAATATTTGCCTCCTGACACGACCACAGCTGCGCCCCTGATAACCAAACAGTTCTTTTTGGTGTCCGCACCGGAGGAGCTGGACGACGCGCCCAAAACCAAGCATTTCGTGCTGGGTAGAGCTCAAAAGAATTATCGGGTGGTCTTCATTAAGGCGCCTTCTTCCGAGAACAGCAACATCAGACTCTCCGCCGAGTACGCACCGCAGGAGGAGAAGACAGTCATCTATGTGTTGAGTCGCAAGGCCAATGAACTGGACATCGGCGAGATAGCCACGCCGCCGCCCACACAACCCACCAAACCGGAAGTGTTCTTCATCAAATACAAAACGCAGGAAGAGGCAGCAGCGGCTCAGAAGGAGATTCAAGGTTCGTGCTTCGGTTTTTCCATGCCTTTCCACTTTTGTTATTCTCTCTTTTCACTTTTCCTACGTAGACCAATATGACAATTTGGGCGGTACTAGCGAATTCACGGATCAGGGCGTGGTGCCGGTTAAATCTGTGATTGGCTCCCTGGACGGTTTGGCGCCCAACGGCGGTTATGACTACAAAAAAGTTCAAAATGGGGCCAATTCGGCCATAAAGGACTTTTTGCCTCCAACGCGCTATTATTTCTAAACAAATTGGATTACGGTGGCGGGTAAAAAAATGTTCTGACATTCAAGCGAAAATGTGGAAAGTTGTACTAATAAAAAATGAGTCTGTTGTGTAAAAAGTTGGCGATTGTTTAAAAGTAGTGGGGAAATTGAAGTTGTGAAATAAATTTGCAAAGTGAGATAATAATAATTGGGTGTATGAAGAGCATTCAATGGAAAAGTTTTAGCAAAGAAATATAAAAATGAAAGATCAACAATTCTTCAATCATAGATGAAATTTGGCTGTGAAAAACAATGAAATAACAATCACTGAAATTTGTTGATATTTTCCATTATAATTATAATATATAATATAATATAAATACATAATATAACACACTCAACCTGCTACGGGCTTGGTCTCAAAAATAATTCTTTCTAAAAAATCTTTTACTCTTCGAGTTGAAGCCCTCAGTAGCTGGAACTCACTGCGCAACACCTTGCAGTCATAATTAATTATGGTGTAAAATATAATAATAATAATAATAATAATAATAGTAACAATAATAATAATAATAGTAACAATAATAATAATAATAATAATAATAATAATAATAGTAACAATAATAATAATAATAATAATACAGCACCCAAAATGTTGGAACTATTTAATTAGAAAATAACACCCAAATCGTGGGGCATTATTTCACTATAAAAGAGTGTCAAGGATTATTTAAAATAATGCCGAAATTCTTGGGGATTATTGGATTATCCACATTCGATTCCTTAGTACCGACTCATTAAACTGCTCTTATTTATTTTCAAATTATTTTATAATTTTCTTGCGATTACAACAACAAAACTTAGATGAGTCATTTTAGTCCAAAAGTCGTTAAGGATTTGGTGCGTGTTGTGGAACTGTGCTGCTACTTTTAATGGTTTGTTTATAGAATTTTCTATACATTCTGTTGCTGTCTTTCATATACAAATTTCAATACTCACAGAATATTTCCTGTCAGTGTTGCCAGGTTGCCAGCCAGCATGGTCTTGGTTATACACTGATTGAAACAAAAGTCTCATCACACACAATTGAAAATATGGGCTTACCATCCACGCAAATCGGTGTTTCCTTTTCTCTTCTGTGCTCTTCGCCTCTCTCTTCCATTAATTATGTTCACTGCGCTCCGATGTTAATTGAATTATGTTAATTCAATGTTAAATTGATGTTCGCTTGATCGGTGGTCATGTTTAACAATTCGCACGTTGGGATTTGCAAAATGTGGCTTGCAACACGCTCGGGCCATAAAAACCGTCCCATGAAATGCGTGAGCGTGCGTTTGGTGTGTGTTTGCCTCTGTTTTGACAGGTTTGTTTTACACATAATTGGAATAATAATTTAGTTGGCGAACTGTTGAGCGGGCCCACCCACACAGAGACTATGCTGGACACAGAGTGCGTTGGGGTCTTTAGTGACTGTCACATGGACGGGTGAGAAGGAGCGTGGACAAGGGAAGTGCAAATTTAAGTTATTCTTTCACAAAGATGATCTCTTTCGATTTTGACCTCTGCATTTATTTTTGTGGGAGTTTTTTTTTATAGTTAAAATTTTGGCAATTACTTTTTTCCCGTGAATTTATGGCATTTTTATTACTTTTATCGGTTTCGTGAGTGCAATCTTTTATAGGTTTCAGCAAAATTGAGTTTTTTGGAAGTTTTATTTGACTGCAACCTCATTTTGCACATCATCAACAACGCCATCACACACATGACAAAATGTGAAGTTTTGCATAGAGCAGTATTGATGGCGGATTAGTGATTGACGTCAATAGAAAAATGAAACGAAACATTTTTAATTGGCACCTTGGAGAAATGAAGTCGACACAATTAGCGACTGCAAATTCTTTGGTTCACTAAAAATCGCGTATTACTTATGAGAGAAATCTTCTGGGTCATTTTGCCTCACTTTGTTGACTTTGTTTTTATTGCTATTGTTGACATTATTGGATAATGCGACTTCGTTTATTCGTGCATTTAAACGCCAATCATCGAACGAGGTGTTTAAATGGTCCGTTTCAATTTCATTGGGAGCATTGTTTGTGTGCGTGTGTGTGTGTGTGTGTGTGTGGCCACACAATGTTGCACGCTGTGTAGCTCTGCGCATGGAATTTTTATTACCCTCTTAAGAAATTTGAATTTCATGGATCAAAGCCGCCAACCACTTTGCCGGGGCTTTGATCCAAACGGCATATAAATAAAATTTTTAAATCTGCATTAATTAAAATCTAATTTGACAACTTAATGGCAAACGACAAGAATTATGATCATTGAATAATTTCGTTGAATTTGTAAACTATGAACTACTGGTATTGTTTTTATTTGTGTTTTCATATTTACCTTTGTTTTCTTCCTATTTACCCTTGTTTTTCTCTCTGCTGCGATTGTCCGCATTGACCTTAACATCCTAAGGGGGAAAATCATTAAGTCCATGCAATGCTTTATCGAAGACGTCCCGATGCCCCCAATGACACCTTGCAGAGTATTTGGTTCCATGTCTCTAAACTCTGACTAGGATTCTCACAGAATATTGCAATGCCAATTATATTTGATTACAATTACTCTGAAGAAAAGCATCTTGGACAAAATTGTAACCTTCATATTGAATTGTCGCATGTGCATTCAGAAGTCTTCAAATACACAACAATTGAGTACGAGTATTAGAGCTAAAATGTTGGTTCTCTGTGACTTCGTAAGTCTCTCAATAACGAGTTGAATTAAGGACTGCAATAATTTTTAAATAACGAGTTTATATTTTACGAGGGCACTACTGGGGCATTATTTTAGATTTAGATCGATGGATATGCATAATCGAGAGTATCTAGTTTGATAAACTCGATTCGTTGGTTTCTTATTGAATCAACAAACATGGCAAAACCTGCATTCAATCAGTTTCAATTTATCCGCCACCCTTAGTCTTGTGTTTAAGCCAAGTTTTGCAGTCATGATTTCATGTTATATACATGCAGAAGTGCAGGCCTCGACTGGCTCTTTCAATTTAATTCAAAATATATTTCATTATAAGTATAAAATTACCAATTCAGCAACAAGGAAACTTCACTTCGAATAGGATGCAATTGCATCCGATTCGCATTCTACGTAAGCTCAGTCAACTCAATTGGAACAAAGTCTTTGGGAATATTCATGGTTGTTTTTATGAGGAGAGAACGGAATGATTGCGTTTGATGAAACTCAAAGGATGGGCTGTTTTTGTATTATTTTCGTGATAGTCCCTTGGATATTAGCAGGGGAGTCAGTCCAGTAGAAAATATTCAGGATGCTTGATGTAAACTGGTTTGTCGATTCCGCTTAGTTTGTGTTTATATTGCAATAGCTTCCTGAGTTATTGGAAGAAAGTTTATAATTCGAAAAAGAAGGAGTACGCAGCTTATTTAAAAACACATGATTATAAATTATTCAGGCAGAGTTCTGGTTCCTGGTGTTTTTGAGATTATTTCCATATGTTTCATAGTTTTTAATCTACCTACGATATTTCTCTCTTCTCCAATTTATAACAGGATATTTAAAAATATAATATAATTATATACCCTCCATATCTCTTCCATCCTTGTCACAGGATCCTCTTTTCAAGCTCATTTCTCTTATGTCTGTTTCATGACTACCTTTATCTCTCCTTTATAGTTTCAACCAGAAATTTCTAAACCCCAAATACTGTGTTCTACTGAAAGATACCTTCTTCATCCTTGTCGCAGGATCCTCTTTTCAAGCTTAGTTCTGTTATATCTGTTTCACGCTTATCTTTAACTCTTGTTTAATTTCAGCCAGTCATTCTAGAATGCCAAATAGCGTATTCTACTAAAAGATACCTCCTTCATCCTTGTCCCAGGATCCTCTTTTCAAGTTTATTTCTGTTATGTCTGTTTCATGCCTATCTTTAATCTCCTTTATAATTTCAACCAGTGTTTCTAGAACGCCAAATTGTGTATTCTGCTGAAAGATATCTCCTCATCATTGTCACAGGATCCTCTTTTCAAGTTTATTTCTCTTATGTATGTTTCATGCCTACCTTTATCTCTCCTTTATAATTTCTACCAATGTTTCTAGAACGCCAAAGTGCGCATTCTACTGAAAGATACCTCCTTCATCCTTGTCCCAGGATCCTCTTTTCAAGTTTATTTCTGTTATGTCAGTTTCATGCCTATCTTTATCTCTCCTTTATAATTTCAGCCAGTGTTTCTAGACCCCAAATAGTGTATTCTACTAAAAGATACCTCCATAATCATTGTCCCAGGATCCTCTTTTCAAGTTTATTTCTATTATATCCGTTTCATGGCTATCTTTATCTCTCCTTTATAACTTCAACCAGTGTTTCGAGACTCCAAATAGTGTATTCTATTGAAGATATCTCCTCATCCTTGTCGCAGAATCCTCTATTCAAGCCTATTTCCGCTTTGTCTGTTTCATGCCTATCTTTATCTCTTCTTTATAGTTTCAGACAGTGATTCTAGAACGCCAAATAGTGTATTATACCAAAAGATTTGTGGATCGAATCCTTATTTCAAGATCAGGTTATTGTTTCCATTATATTTTTTTCATGTCTTTCAACCGATCTATCTCTTTAGTGTCTTGCATAGCTTGCTTTGCTTCTCCATTCAAAGCTTTCTCTACTAAATGGGTTGAAGATAATAATAATCACCGCTTAATGTAATTTTTTTATAATTATTTATTTAGAAAGGATAATAACAAATTTAACAAAATTCAACAGAAATCAACAACGAAGAAATAAAAGAATTGTACTACTAAAATGTAAGGCAACGAAATAATTTCGTAGTTCTAGAAATACTGGCGATTTACAGCGACCTGGGTGGCAAGTACTGTGTCAGTGGTGAGCTGCCTCTGCCGCCCTGGATTTGCTGGTAATCGTAGCCGCCGTCAGGAGTGGCACCATCCAAAGAACCAATAACCGAAGTGATTGGGGCGGTGCCCTCGTCGGAGACTTCACTCGTGCCGCCAAGTTTGTCATATTGACCTGAAATCAAGGATTATGAGGGGGGAACTCAGTCATTTGAACTGATCACAACTTACTTTGGATTTCGTCTTGGGCGGCGGCGGCTTCCTCTGGCGTCTTGTACTTGATGAAGTAGACCTCTGGTTTGCTGGGCAGCGTTGGTGGTGGAGTGGCAATGTCGCCGACATTCAAATCGTTGTCCTTCTTGCTCAGCACGTAGATGACGGTCTTCTCCTCTTGCGGTGCGTATTCGGCGGACAGTTTGACGTTGGCATTATCCGAGCCAGGCGCCTTGATGAACACGACGCGGTAGTTCTTCTGGGGACGGCCAATCACGATGTGCTTGTTCTTGCCAATGTTGTCTGTATCCTCGGGCGCCGACACCAAAATGAACTGCTTGTGCACGGCGGTCGGCTGTGGCGTGGTGCCGGGCGGCAGGTACTTGTCGCCGCCACGGTGTCCAGCTGGAGCTTGCGGCGCGTAGCCGTAGCCGAGTTGCGGTGCTGCGGCCGAGATGGCCATCAGGCTGGCGAGTACGATCAAAACGCGCATGTTTTTGCTGGTTGGGTTCTGAGTGGTTGCGGTTCGGAAGGATGCGGTGGCGCGTTGAGGCGTTGTTAATTGGTGGAGTGTTCACGGTGCACTGTCTGCTCTGGCTACGCTGCAATAACAATTTATATGCGCATTCGCAAAGATCGAAATTATTGAAATCAATGCAAATCTCCGTGATTGTTACTATTTTGGGTTGGATTTTGCAGATTTTGCCTTTGTGTTGATTGCTTTTCTTGTCGTGGTGCTGTGGCGGTGGCCTCTGCTGACTCAATTGCCAATTCTTTAACTTTTTTTGTTGCTTTCTGCTTTTGTTGCCAATTTTTTTTATGGTTTAATTAATTTAAGCTTTTGTTTCTGTGGCTTTGCTGGTGCCGCCTGGTTTTTTGCCAAAATTTGCACTTTTTTCGCACACCGCTTGCCGGGTCGAGCGGCAAGCGCGAACTTTTGACCGCGCGGGGAAGGCTGCTCCTCAGATTAGTGCCGATGAGTCAGCGAACTCTCGGCACTCGCTTCACTTTGCGTGTGCTGTGCAAAGTGTCAAAGTGGTGAATTTCGTTGTCAGCAGCTCGTAACAATGAAATTCCTCAACCCCATTCAAACTCCATCCGCCAACAACAACAATGGACATAACAAAAGACTCGGTGTGAGCTGTGAGCGCTGTTGCCAAGCTCATCAAAGTGGCAAATGTGGCTCACTGGGAGAGTTGCATATTAATGGCCATTTAATTTTCATCTTTTGACCAATTTAATTCAATTCCACTCAAGTCCGAGTATTCCATTGTGCACTGGGACGGCTCGGCGCCCACTCTGGCTGCTGGTCGGCCAGCGTGAGGCCAAATACGCTTGTGCTCCAATTTGGGCGTAGAAGTTAGTTTATGGCTGGGAAATTCCGCTGTGAAATGTTTCTTTTTGGTAGAATCACATTATCATAACGCCCAACTATCAGTTCAGTCTTTGGTGGGATTTGGAAGACCTTCGCCATAACTATCATGAGTTTTTTTGTTTATTTAATTGAAATTTAATACTTTGGCGCCATTTACGTATGCACAAATCTTTACGCGCTTTGGCCCCCCGCCGTGTGAGTTTAAAAGACTGTTCCATATTTCACGTGGCTAATGTATGCGGTTTTAAATGTTGACAGTTTCATGGTCTTCCCAATGAGTCATTTTGCGGTTGAGAATGTGGTGAAGAAACCACAGGCATCTGCTTAGTTCTAGTGAGTGCGTGGCTGCGTTAAGGTGGCTCTTCCATGATGAAATTTATGGTGCTGCAGGTGTTGAAGCGAGAGCAGTGATAAGGGTACAATTTTTTCACTTGTGTTCACCAGATAACTACTGGAGGGAGTAGTTGAGCGTATGCATTTTTCATACTAGAACCTCGGTTGGGTGGTCTCAAATTGAGTTTATCTTCGTGTGATGTGCTCCAGTGGATTAGTTTGAGTTCATCAATAACTTCAACAAAGCAACACAAACGTGGCTGATCTTTTGTTTAGTGTTTTACTATTTTGCGTGGAATTTCCTCAAAGCGAATACACTTTGTTTACTCTTCTTATATATCCCCCTAATAAAATCTTTCCAACTATTCGACTTTCCCTATACGTACTCTTTGGATGTTTGTCCAATGCTCTCAGGTGATCCTTCGGATTTTAATATGTAAATTTTTCATTGACTGCTCCATTTGTTTGGAGTTTTTTTTTCTGGACAAGGGGGCCACGAATTATTCTCACATGTTAGGACCGGATATATTCCGATCGTAGTAGGGTAGATAGATAGATATATTTAAGGGTGTTATACACTGCGACCTGAAAGATCTATTGTGATGCCCCTATTTATTTGAAAGATGAGGATAGTCTCATCTATAAATCTTCTGTCAGGTTGATTTTCGACAGGAATTCATATATTTTGGAGGAATCAACATGAGGGAACTTGCTCATATCTAAGATATATTCTCCAAAAAACCTCAGTCTTCGTAGTGGGGTATGTTTTGAATTTTTGCGTACCTGTCCAATATTCTTGTTTTGAGATGGTAATAAAAAAGTCTCAAATCCAAGCCATCCAAGCCATAAAATACTGTTTTAGCCTGGGTTCCATTCGATAAATCTGTTTGCTCCTGTTGTTTGCATTTGATGAGGACTCCTGGATATATGAATTCGTCCACCGCGTTGATGTCATGCTCGTCTATGATGTAATTTTCACTTATTTTTTATTTTACTAACTTAGTCACTGATGATATGAGCACATTTTCATTTGTTTGAACGATTTCGACGCACTTGTTTTGGGCCTGAGGTCTGGGTCTGATTTCAATATCATTTACATATGTGGTTATCTTATCGGTTGCGTCTACTATCGTTGTCTGATATTCTCCACAGCTAAGTGAAAGACTTGATATCTACCTCTCTCTTAATAGGGTATCATCGCCTTAGATCACTCTCAGTATCAACATTTTTGTCATGTGCCAATTTATCTTCCCACTATATTTTGCCCTTGTTGATTGTGCAGTTGTCTATTTTTATGATCTTCACTTGCATTGCCCGTGTTGTCCAAAGCTAGAGGAGTGGTCACTTACATATCAAAGCTATTTGAAGTTTTGCACTGAATCATTTTGTTTGCCCTCTTTTATTAGACCATAGCTTAAGACCTCTTCTTTGGCTTTTAATGATGAGTTTCTCAGCTTCGGCTTTTAAGGAGGAGTTTCCCAGTTTCATTTTGTTTATGAACTTTTGTTTGTTGGACTTTATTTTGGGGACCTTATCTCTCTGAAGGGTTTGAAGGCTCATCTCGTTGAAGGGTTTTGAATTTATGTACTATCCCGCAGCTCTGGTACTCACACTCACCGAAAACATGCCTGGCAGTTCTTTAAGCGTACTACACTGCAAGAATACACCAAAAGCAACACATCCAAAAATTCTTATTTATATATCTCTAGTTTTCCTATTTTACTCCATCATATCCTTCTTCTCTTCAACTCTTTTTATCATATAAAATTTTAACTAAGTCCATTAGGATATGTTTCCACCATAAAATTTGAGTTTTATTTGACTTTATCCTTAACTTTATCTCCCATTCATTGTACTCTGTGATTCAGTTTGGAGGCACCAGTTTCTGAAAGCAATGAACTTGACAAAGTAGTGTTTAACAGAACTACGTAGAGATCTATAGTGGAATTATTCGATGAGGTTTCCAAGCTTGACTGCTCTTCCCTGACCTAACTAAATGTTACTTTGAATTCTCACTACTGGCGAAGCAGTTTCTTATCAGGAAAGGTGACACACATGAGCAACTACTTGTATGTAAGCAGGAAGGAAGGAAGGAAGATGCCTTTGAGATTTTTGTATAGCTCAGAGGTGTTACTAAGGTAGAGTGTAACTGGACCACCTGTATAATTTGGATCCAAATTTAAGCATTTCATTCTCTATTGAATGTATCGCTTGTGACCTGCCTAAGTGTCCCTTTATCACATTCACTTTACTTCGCTTTAGTGTCCTTCTATATCAGGCCGCGTTTGATGTAATATCCAAGTTTTCAGTTCAAATTCAACACAGATCTTTATAATTCGTTAAATTGTATGATTTATTTAAAAAATAGTATAACAGATATATATAATCGAGTATAACAGATAACACATTCTCGAGTGTATGGCAACAGTTTTCGATGATTAACACAAACAGAAAACAAAAGCGTGCTTAAAGACTAAATAAACATGTTCCAGTTGCACCGCGTCGACTGCACCTTAGTGCTTGAACAGCACGGAGGGCAGGTACTGGGAGCTCGGTGGTTGCTGGGGCTCAGCGAGGTTGGCACTGCCACTGCTGGACTTGGGGTAGTTGTAGCTGCCGTCAGGGTTGAGGCCATCTAGAGAGCCAATAACTGAGGTAATCGGTGCTGTGCCCTCATCGGAGATCTCACTGGTGCCGCCCAACTTGTCGTATTGACCTGGATGTGGAAATATTGTAACAAAAGAAATTAGGAAATCGTGCCGCTGAACTCACCTTGAATTTCCTTCTGAGCCTGTTGAGCCTCATCGTCGGTTTTGTACTTGATGAAGAAGACCTCTGGTTTGCTGGGCTGCGAAGGTGGTGGTGTGGCAATGTCGCCAGCATTCAATTCGTGATCCTTCTTGCTCAGCACGTAGATGACGGTCTTCTCCTCTTGCGGTGCGAACTCAGCCGAATACTTGACGTTGCCGTTATCGCCAGCTGGGGCCTTGATGAAGACCACGCGGTATGTCTTTTGTGGACGACCCAGCACTAGATGTTTGTTTTTGTTGTCGTTGCTGGTGTCCTCAGGTGCGGAGATGATGTAGAATTTCTTGCTGATGATGGGCGCTGCTGTGGGGCCTGAAGGCGGCAGGTATTTATCACCGCCATGTCCGCCCTGGCCGTGACCTGGTAATCCAATGCCGCCGCCGCCACCGCCACCGCCACCGCCACCACCACCGCCGCCGCCGCCTCCAGGTGTGGGTTCGTAGGCGTATTGCGGAGCTGCGCTGCCGAGCGCCAAGATGGCTGCGAGTACGATAAAGACGCGCATTTTCGAGTTACGAGGATACACACACGCGGTTTGAATGGGAGATACGAGTTTTTGTGTCGTTAGCTTTGCTTTTCAATCACTGAGTTGGTCTTTGTTGAAGTATTTTACACGAACTTGTGGCCAGGAGGCGTTGGTAGTTCACTGGACGAATTGTGACGGTTCACTGGGTATGTCAACTGTTGTTCCACTTAATTTATATACCAGGGCGCGAAGGTGTGCGACCGCTCCAATCGAGTGGTTTCTTCTTTTTTTAAATTATGCAAATCGCTTCAAATTTCCGTAGGCCTAATAATATTTATTTATTTATTTATATATTTGCTGGTTGGATGTGCGGCTGCGCAGCTGCGCGGCTGCTCGGCTGCGCGGCTTCGCGGCTGGCTGTGCGTATTGAGTCAGTCAGTGCGTAAATTGAGTCAAATGAGTTCATAGTCGGCCGTTTAGACCCAGTTTCAGTCGATGCGGTTGTTTTGAGTCAATGATCTCGGCTCCGTGTGAGCGCATTATCGGAACCTGCCGCACACACCTGATTGCCTTTGCGGCCTGTACATAATTTATTTAAATTAAGAATGAGTTCGCATCGCGGCTAATTTGCGTGTGACTCATTACCGCCTCTTTGCAGGCTTTGAGTGGTCTTACAAATCGGCGGTAGCCAGTTGTGGCTATAACAAGTTTTCTTCTGCGACTGCTATTTCCCCCCGCAACTGTCACCACGGCCAGCGGGCGGGCAACCGTGTGTGGACCGTGAAACGGAGTCCATAAAGATAACGCAATTGTCAACATTGTGAAAAGTGATAAAATATCGCTTATCATTTAAGAGATTTGCTGGCTTTGCGGTGCGTTGCAAAACGAAACTTAAGTTTTGTGGCTCTAAGTCTTAATTATGACCAATTTAAATAATTTATTTTGCAATTCTGGTGTGAACACTGCGGCCACTTTACAAATGTGCATTTAATATACTCCTAATTTATATAAATTGATCGTTCGATTTCGAAAGCATCACTTTCTTCTATTGCTCACCAGTTAATAACTGGTATTAATGCGATCATTTGGCCATGTTATCCAAGCCCATTGATCAAATTGTTTAATTCCTGTGGGAAGCAGATCTGCTCACATGGGAGAGGGAGTATATTTCATGCCAGCAATGTTTTAAATACGGATTACATGTTACATTCAAAATGATGGTCGAAATGCTTTATTCTGGTGGGAGGTGAAAGGGGCAGTAAATATTCTTTACACATATATAACTAGGTTAGGTTAGGTTTGCGTGGCAGCCAGTCTATAGACCAACTCACTCAGACCTCTATGGGACCATTGCGATACCACCCCGCTACGCTGCACCTCTACCTCGGTCGTGAAACCGTTTCGAAGCTCGAATGAAGCGCAGGATTTGTTTGACTTTCTCGTCAGAAACTTCCGTAAGAGAGCTGGAAGCGTATTTGGCCCAAAGAACACAGAGAAAAGAAACTTAAACGTCAAACAGCAAAGCAGCGAAATAAAGCAGACGGACCAGAGAACACAGAGAAAGGAAAGTCTGTTTCACTGCCAGCGTCCGTAGTGGACACACCACGATTCTGAGTGGATTCGCCACGATTCTGAGTGGATTCAACACGATTCTGAGTGGATACATCACGACTTTGAGTGGATTCGCCACAATTCTGAGTGGATTCAACACGATTATGAGTGGATTCAACACGATTTTCAGTGGATTCACCACGATTCTGAGTGGATTCACTACGATTATTGTGGATTCAACACGATTTTGAGTGGATTCGTGTACAGTGTCCGTCTGCTGTATTTCGCAGCTTTGCCGTTTTCCGTTTGACGTTTCAGTTTCTTTATTCTGTATACTCTGGACGGACGTTGTACACGAATCCACTCAAAATCGTGGTGAATCCACTCAAAATCGTGGTGAATCCACTAAAAATCGTGGTGAATCGACTCAAAATCGTGATGTATCCACTCAGAATCGTGGTGAATCCTCTCAAAATCGTAGTGAATCCACTCAAAATCGTGCTGAATCCACTCAAAAATTGTGGTGTGTCCGCTACGGACACTGGCAGCGAAAAAGACTTTCCTTTCTGTGTGTTCTCTGATTTGGCCCAAGAGCCCGCTCTGCTTCTAGCTAGAGCTGGGGACCTACAAAAGAGATGTTCCACAGTCTTCTCCTCCTCTTCATGCTCACAGATTCTGCTGTATTCATGAGAGAATACTCCCAGCCTGAGAGCATGCCTGCCGCCAACAATACGCCGCTTGCCTAAAAAACCTCAGTAGCAAAAATTGTGAGAATCGATAAATTCGATACGTGATAAAAGGAACATACCATCAAATTTGAACTTATGCCACTATATATTATAGTATATATTAATATATAGATATACCCCACTATATATTGTAGTATATATTCATATATAGATATGCCACTACATATTATAGTATATACTCGTATTCATACATAGATATACTCTCCACTATATATTATATTATATTTTCATATATAGATATGTCACTATATATTATAGTATATGTTCATATATAGATATACCCCAATACTAACACATACTACGTTTATATTCATAAATGGTGTACTTTTTCTGTCATGAAAGTAACTACACATATTTTTTTTCTACGGGCTTGGTCTCAAAAATGCTTCTTTTTATAAAATCCTTTTCTCTTCGAGTCGAAAGCCTCTGTAACTAGTACTCAGTCCCCCCAACACCTTGCACTCAAAATTAATTATGGTGTAAGATATAATAATAATAATATATTTATTCATTAACTGCGTGTGTGGCCCATTAAAATTGAGTGTCCTAAACATTTGTCCAAATGAATCATGCATATATATATATTGTTATATTAGCCACCTTCGATTTGCCAGTTTGAACTAGCTATATGTAGATTTTTCTGCATTGTTGTATAGGATTGCAACAACAAAACTTAGCCAAGTGACGATTTTTAAGGAGTTTGATTTGGTTCGCGTCTTGGAAGTGCGCTCTTATGTCGCATGGTTTGTGCATAAACTAAAGTTTTTCCATATAAAAATATGAGTATTGCCACAATATTGGTAGCGAGGATTCCCAATGGGGTTTCTTTTATAAGATGGTGATAAAATTTTCTGCACTATTTTTTGTAATTTGCAACGTAATAATTATTATTAATATTATTATTATTATTATTTATATTATTATTATTATTATACCTTGCACCATAGTTAATTATGCATGCAAGGGGTTGGGGGAATGTGTACGTACTGGCAACTAAAGCCTTCGAAAAGGTTTAGTAAGAAGCATTTTTCATACCATGCCTGGGGTAGGATTCGACCCCTCAACGCCCCCATCCCCCGAGTGTGAGAATTTTCCTCGTTCTTCTCCGTTGAGTCTTCTCAATTGAATCGGAGTTGTTGGAGTTATCAATTTTCCATATTTTTACGTTTCGCTTCCGTGCTCTCGGTCTTTGTTTTATGCGTAGCTCTGATGGCATCCTTCAACTGCCAATAAAATCATGTTTATTTCTGTATTTTTTGTGCACTATATCAACATAATTTTGTTTAAATTTTGACGCCGTTGGCATGGAAGAATATGGTTAATTTGCATTCATATTGGCCTGTGGCTATTTTTAGACGAACTAAGAAGCCGCCAAGAACCGACATCAATGCAGTGCCGCCGCCTGAATTGGTCAGTTTTTTAATATATTTATGTATGTACTTTCATTCTGCCTCCTCCTGACATTGAACTTGAGTTTCCAAACCTTGCCAAATATCAATGCGAGGAAGACTTTGACGCCGATGACAACAACCGCAAGAAACTGTAGCGGCCTAGCTGTGCATTCGCGAGCATTATTCGAGAGCATTTGAGTTTATTAACACATCATATGAAGCGCGATGGGCTTTTAATAGTGAAATGTCTCAGAATAATTTTGCATAAATGTTTACGGAGCGCAGACAAAACGCAAACAATGACTGAACACAAGCCGAACACCAGAAGAGACTCTTCCGAATGATATAGTACGGCGCAGGTCCAAATGTATCCGCTGGATTCGTAGTTTATTTTACGGCTTTTCTGTATAATTTTGTCATTATACAAATTAGTCTAAAGTACGAAAATGCAAATATTCAAAAATCATCTGCTTTCAGCTCTTCAATTCGACGCTTATGCAGAGCGGCCGAGCCGCGCGCGCTCACTTTGTTTGATATTCCTTATTTTTGTTGGTTTTTTGCGCGCGTATTTCTGGTCAATTGTTTGCTTTAAATTGGGAAATTCCGCGGAAGTACTGCACCAAAGAAACACAACAAATTCTTTCAACAAAAATTATAATTTTTTTCAAGAAATGAATAACTGTGCAATTTGGCTCTAACTGACCTTTACCTAGAACGGCGGCGTTCCTTTGTAAAAATTCATAAATCCTTCGCTCTGTGGCTTTGTTGCTTGTGAAGTGTAAATGTGTGAATTTTGTATTCAAAGCACTTCTATCGATGCTTTATTATTCAAATGCAACAATTCTATACTCGGCTAATGACGCAAAGACAGTGGAACAAGTCCACCAACAACGAACGATTGGTCCGAAAATAGGCGCATGGCAGTTACGAATGTTAGTAGAGGGATGCTATGATTATTGTGTGTAGGGGATTTAAGCACCGCGACCTTTCAATCTATTGTGCCCCCCATCAGAGGTTCAAAGTACATCTTTGAGTCCTATCCTCTGGATAAACGTGAGGGTATTGTAATAACGTTGCAGATTCCACATTCTTCCGCCCCTCACCAACAAGTCAATGCAAATTAGAAGAAGTTAAAAATATAAGTAAATAACCAATAAAGATCGGAAGTATCATATCAGAATATGATCACATCTACTTCCGATCTTTATTGGTAACACAACAAAATCCCACACTTGTATAGGAAACGAACAGAGTTTGGGACAACTTTTATAAAGATGTGGGAAAATAACGTCAACATCAAAATATCGCAAGAGAATGCTGGAGTTAATCGTCCCAAGAAATGGACTATGGAACGAACGTACCAAGTCATCAACTTAAAAAAATTGCATCAATCTTATAAAATTATAGGCGCTGTCCTTGCGTTGACTATCACCATCCCAAGTATGAGAACTTTTTAGTTAGTGCTTGAACGGCGCCATACCGTGGTATCACAATTGGCCATTATGTGTGCTCAAGTGCGCTTTTGGAAAACTGGGCGGCCACTCCAACCAATCTACCTATAAAATTATAAAAGCTGTTCCAGTAGAAAATGAATAATCAACAACATTCGCCTAGCTAAAGAATGTAATTGGTTTGGTAACTAATCGCTAAAGTTCCCGCAGACACTTTGAAATCCTTACGAACGTCTTTTCGGATATATACCGAGTCACAGGAAACACATGCAATGACGACGAGAGGGATTTATATATAATAAATTTTAAGAGGTGTGACGAATACCATGTCCTTCTCAAGCCATTCCTACAGTCTATTAATAGAGATATACAGAAATGTTTGAACATTTTACAAAAACCAACAAACAATCCGCAGCTCATAACAATATAAAAAGTCCTTGCAAAAAGAATAGACACAAAGAGGACATCATCAAAGAGTATCCGTACATAGAGATTGAATCACTTAAAATTTTATGTAAGGGAAGTGAAGGCGATTTCACAAAAATCGGTGAGCGGCAAGGGGAAGCGAGATGCAATGCGTGTACTTATTTCGAGGGGTTTACTAGAAAACCCCTCGAATCAAATTTTTGCAACAATAACTTCGTTCGTCATGCAAGCGCTATATATGTATACCCTTTGACATAACTTTGCTCTTGAGTGAAAGTTTTCAGTTATATTTTGGGGGCAAAATTGAAGATGTGACGATTTAATACCTCTTTGTGCCCATTCTTTTTCGTCTTAGTTCAAATGTCAAAACAGTCCTCAAATGCTTTTTTGTACCACTTCATAACGCAACTCATTTTTGATCATGAATGGATTGTCCCCACGACATACATAGATTACCTCAGTTAGTTTTGTGTCACTCACAGAAGATGGACTTCAAATCTTCAATACATTCCGACTGAGTGAACCAACTACTCAACTGTTTTTGTACCACTCCATAACGCAACTCATTTTTGATCATGAATGTATTGTCCCCACGGCATACGTAGATTACCTTAGTTAGTTTTGTGACATTCAAACTTGATGCACTTCAAATGTTCAATACATTCCGACTGAGTGAACCAACTACTCAACTGTTTTTGTACCACTTCATAACGCAACTCATTTTTGATAATGAATGGATTGTCCCCACGACATACGTAGATTACCTTAGTTAGTTTTGTGACATTCAAACTTGATGCACTTCAAATGTTCAATACATTCCGACAGAGTGAACCAACTACTCAACTGTTTTTGTACCACTTCATAACGCAACTCATTTTTGATCATTAATGCATTGTCCCCACGACATACGTAGATTACCTTAGTTAGTTTTATGTCACTCACAGAAGATGGACTTCAAATCTTCAATACATTCCGACTGAGTGAACCAACTACTCAACTGTTTTTGTACCACTCCATAACGCAACTCATTTTTGATCATGAATGTATTGTCCCCACGGCATACGTAGATTACCTTAGTTAGTTTTGTGACATTCAAACTTGATGCACTTCAAATGTTCAATACATTCCGACTGAGTGAACCAACTACTCAACTGTTTTTGTACCACTTCATAACGCAACTAATTTTTGATAATGAATGGATTGTCCCCACGACATACGTAGATTACCTTAGTTAGTTTTGTGACATTCAAACTTGAT
Source organism: Clusia tigrina (assembly GCA_920105625.2). NCBI lineage: Eukaryota > Metazoa > Arthropoda > Insecta > Diptera > Clusiidae > Clusia > Clusia tigrina. The sequence continues at coordinate 178,656,007 of OV050033.1, forward strand.
GCACTTCAAATGTTCAATACATTCCGACAGAGTGAACCAACTACTCAACTGTTTTTGTACCACTTCATAATGCAACTCATTTTTGATCATTAATGCATTGTCCCCACGACATACGTAGATTACCTTAGTTAGTTTTATGTCACTCACAGAAGATGCACTTCAAATCTTCAATACATTCCGACTGAGTGAACCAACTACTCAACTGTTTTTGTACCACTTCATAACGCAACTCATTTTTGATAATGAATGGATTGTCCCCACGACATACGTAGATTACCTTAGTTAGTTTTGTGACATTCAAACTTGATGCACTTCAAATGTTCAATACATTCCGACAGAGTGAACCAACTACTCAACTGTTTTTGTACCACTTCATAACGCAACTCATTTGTTGAGAGAAATAAGATAATTGAGTGAGTGCTTGCAGCGATTGTTGTACATCGATTGTTTCTCGGAGTAACTGCAAAGAGTAACCTCAATTGAAGTGGTTCTTTGTACCGTCTAAAATGCAGAACTCACCACAAATGTACACTTTTCCCCTGAGAAGTTTGAATTTTATTCAGCTCTGCTCTTGAAATGTATCGTGTGATAAAACGCATAAAATGTTGGTCAATAAGAAAAGTGCGGACGAAGTGTTCGTTCCACTGTGTCACTTTGGGTGGTCTAAAGTTCAAGTTGACTGCTTTGGTGACTTTTGTGATAGGAGAACTGGGTCACCACGCTTCATTAACTAATAAGAAAAAAATATGCAAAATTTGCATGATCAGTGCGGACAGTTTAAAGAGTGAGTGGCTAAAAATAAACTTGGTTTGTTTTGAAAATGCTGCACACGCTTGAAGACTTATCAACTGAATTAAAGAAGAACATGAATAGAAAAATATACAAGGAAAGAAGTACAATAAAATATCTTGTGGAAAATCGTTTACACGCCGTTTACACGACAATCCGGATTAATTGAATTAACCAAACAGACCGACGGCTTAGAGATCAATGGTAGTCAATGGGTGCAAGAGTCATAAAACGGCGCAGCCACCCAATTTGACGGACAGCAGCGTTTAAGAAGTGTACACAAATGAAATTAAATAAAAAGCTATAAAATAAGTATAAGTTTAACGATCCTATCAGCACCTTTGATTAACGAGGAAACATAAAAAAATGTACACAATAAAAAGCGGGCGCATAAAAACACGGCACCGAAGCAGGCGCGCAGTTCAATGCGGCGGCAGCGCAGCCACCCAAATGCAGATGCCAACGATTTTATTGCACTGCCACACACATGACACAGACGGCCACCTGCCCGCCTGCCTCCGCGTATCTGGTGCGTGATCGGATCGTATCAGTTCACATCGGCCGAGAGAGTTCAGAGTTAATACAGATATTATCTGCACGACCATTAAAATTAACAAACGATAATGATCAATTAGGAATTCATAATGAACCTCAAGCAGACCACGCTGCCGCATGGGGTGGGATGGGAGGGGTTGGGGTGAGCCGCGGGTCAGGGCATGTGTGGTGAAAATTTATGCGTTTCTTTATGGTCATTGACAGCGCGCAGATTTTGCAATGCGTGAGCGCACGAATTTAGTAGGTGTGACCGTTGTTCAATTCAGTTTCTTTACCTAATCAATTTGTTTCATCTTTTATCTTGGAGATCTCTTGAATTATTATGGACTTCATATTTTTATTTGAATTTTATTTCATTTTCTTCTTCGTGTTGTTTCGGTGTGTTTGTTTTCTTTTTTTTTTATCATTTTATTTCATTTCATTCAATGGATTCGGAGTTTTTTCTCGCTTTCCTCTGTCGCGATGGGTGCGTAAATTGATAATAAATTTGGCGCCGAGCCTATTGCATTCAGCTGCGTATGGAGTAGGCCATGTTTTATTTATTTATCGCCGTTCGCGTTTGAGCGTGTGTGTGCGTTTATATTTTTATAATGTGTTAAATATTTAATTTTATTAAATATTTTGGAATTTTTAGTGTTTCTGCAGCCTTGGCGCTCGATGCTTCTCTCATGGTGTAAATTAATTTTCATTATTTTTTCCCATTTCAGTTGTAATAAAATTTTTGATTTATATGCAACTTGAGACAAATCATCGGTGAGGTTTCTGAAAATGTTCAAACCAAACGCGTAGAGTCTTAGAGTGGTAGGCATATAGAGAATATTTCGAGGAGTTGCACAATGGTGAGGATTACCTGTGAACCAATTCTTACAAAGGATTCTTGATTAGTGTGAAATTTGGCAACTTTTTCACAATTCTTAGGCCCACCAGCAACTTGAGACAAATCATCGGTGAGGTTTCTGAAAATGTTCAAACCAAACGCGTAGAGTCTTAGAGTGGTAGGCATATAGAGAATATTTCGAGGAGTTACACAATGGTGAGGATTACCTGTAATCCAATTGTTCCAAAGGATTCTTGATTAGTGTGAAATTTGGCAACTTTTTCACAATTCTTAGGCCCACCAGCAACTTGAGACAAATCATCGGTGAGGTTTCTGAAAATGTTCAAACCAAACGCGTAGAGTCTTAGAGTGGTAGGCATATAGAGAATATTTCGAGGAGTTGCACAATGGTGAGGATTACCTGTGAACCAATTCTTACAAAGGATTCTTGATTAGTGTGAAATTTGGCAACTTTTTCACAATTCTTAGGCCCACCAGCAACTTGAGACAAATCATCGGTGAGGTTTCTGAAAATGTTCAAACCAAACGCGTAGAGTTTTAGAGTGGTAGGCATATAGAGAATATTTCGAGGAGTTGCACAATGGTGAGGATTACCTGTGAACCAATTCTTACAAAGGATTCTTGATTAGTGTGAAATTTGGCAACTTTTTCACAATTCTTAGGCCCACCAGCAACTTGAGACAAATCATCGGTGAGGTTTCTGAAAATGTTCAAACCAAACGCGTAGAGTCTTAGAGTGGTAGGCATATAGAGAATATTTCGAGGAGTTACACAATGGTGAGGATTACCTGTAATCCAATTGTTCCAAAGGATTCTTCATTAGTGTGAAATTTGGCTACTTTTTCACAATTCTTAGGCCCACCAGCAACTTGAGACAAATCATCGGTGAGGTTTCTGAAAATGTTCAAACCAAACGCGTAGAGTTTTAGAGTGGTAGGCATATAGAGAATATTTCGAGGAGTTGCACAATGGTGAGGATTACCTGTGAACCAATTCTTACAAAGGATTCTTGATTAGTGTGAAATTTGGCACCTTTTTCACAATTCTTAGGCCCACCAGCAACTTGAGACAAATCATCGGTGAGGTTTCTGAAAATGTTCAAACCAAACGCGTAGAGTCTTAGAGTGGTAGGCATATAGAGAATATTTCGAGGAGTTGCACAATGGTGAGGATTACCTGTGAACCAATTGTTCCAAAGTGTTCTTGATTAGTGTGAAATTTGGCCACTTTTTCACAATTCTTAGGCCCACCAGCAACTTGAGACAAATCATCGGTGAGGTTTCTGAAAATGTTCAAACCAAACGCGTAGAGTCTTAGAGTGGTAGGCATATAGAGAATATTTCGAGGAGTTACACAATGGTGAGGATTACCTGTAATCCAATTGTTCCAAAGGATTCTTGATTAGTGTGAAATTTGGCAACTTTTTCACAATTCTTAGGCCCACCAGCAACTTGAGACAAATCATCGGTGAGGTTTCTGAAAATGTTCAAACCAAACGCGTAGAGTCTTAGAGTGGTAGGCATATAGAGAATATTTCGAGGAGTTACACAATGGTGAGGATTACCTGTAATCCAATTGTTCCAAAGGATTCTTGATTAGTGTGAAATTTGGCAACTTTTTCACAATTCTTAGGCCCACCAGCAACTTGAGACAAATCATCGGTGAGGTTTCTGAAAATGTTCAAACCAAACGCGTAGAGTCTTAGAGTGGTAGGCATATAGAGAATATTTCGAGGAGTTGCACAATGGTGAGGATTACCTGTGAACCAATTCTTACAAAGGATTCTTGATTAGTGTGAAATTTGGCAACTTTTTCACAATTCTTAGGCCCACCAGCAAGTTGTCAATGAAGAACAAAATGTTATGTTTATGAAATGGAATTTTCTATGTTTCGAAACACCCACTTTTCATCTTTCATCTTTTCACCTTTTTTTTATTTATAGTCGATCCTTTTTTTGTCTTTTTCATAAACTATACCGTCTAATTTGATATATTTGGAGGATTTTTCAGGCATACATTTTTTCATAGAAAAATGGAAAATTTCGTGCACCAGTTTAATTCGTTTAAAGATATCCTTTGATATTATTTTATTATATTTTTGGGCAAACGTTCTCAACCCATTTCATATTAGTTAGAATGCTCGCTTGAACAGTTTCGCCATATTTTGATAGTAGGTAGGTAGGAGTGGCCGCCCAGTTTGCCAAAAGCACACTTGAGCACCCATAATGACCCATTATGATACCACGGTGTGGCGCCGTTCAATCACTGACTAAAAAGTTCCCTTACTTGGGATGGTGATAATCAGCGCAAGAACAGCGCCAGGAAAGACACGAATCCCCCATCATGTTGCTGGAAACCATGCTGATACTTTGATGAACCTTGCTATGTCCCTAATATTAATGGATGACAGCTCTGTCAGACTTCTAAGAAATGGGGCACCAAAGGTGCGAATTCTTCTTCTGGTCAAGGATGGGCCGTGGCATAAGAGGTGGAAAACCGTCCCGTCCTCCTCCTCGGAGCCACAGCCTCGGCAAAAATCGTTTGAGGTTAGGCCCAGTCTTTGTGCGTGCTGTGCCATTATGCAGTGGCCGGTCAAAACCGACACAGTTGTCGACAGTGATACGCGATCAAGTCGAAGAAGTTCATTGGATATGTTCTGTCTAGCCTAGTTTTGTCCAAGTTAGTCTAGCCGTGTGGCAGGATGCCTCGTCAGCCCACGATTTGTAGGCGTCAGCCAGATATATCCGTTTGATTTCGAGCTATGCTGTTTATGATGTTTACGGAGGGCTGAATTTCGTGCAGTAGCGTGCCGGCCTTGGCAAGCTCGTCCGCCTCGCAGTTTCCCGGGATTTCGCTATGTTCGGGAACCCAGACTAGGTGCACCCGAGAGTAACTTGCGAGCTCATTTAAAGATGTTCGACATTCATGAACGAGTCTTGATAGTACCTTGCTTTTTTCTTCACTGATCTTTCCGGATGTTATGATCGGAACTTATCCAATTATCTTAAGTTATGAGTATCTTAAAACTCTTTCTGACCCACTGAATCAGCGAATTCTCCAGCGATTCCGATAGAAGAACATTTGATATGCAACAATTGATTGAAATTCACTCATATTATCATTATATCTTAAACCATAACAAATTATCACTTGAAGGGGTTGTTGATTTTTTAGAATGAACTATTTTTGAGACCACGCCCGGGGGAGGATATGAACCTGGGACTCTCTGAGTGTGAGTCTAGCATAGTCTAGCATGTTTATCACCAGACCACAGACAGAGGCTCTATTATTATTTTTAAGGTACAGGTTATGAGCATTTTGGGTCCACTGCTTACTTTGGAACCGGTTTCTTTCACTTCTTTTAAAACTACGTTTTAGGTTTTTTTTTAATTGAACATAGATTAAGAAGGTCCTTTTTCCTTGATTCTATTCTAGTTTTTTATTAAGTTGTTTGACTTGAGCAGCATTGTCCTCAATAGCAACGCTACCACTAATAAAGTACGAAGTTTGATAACTTAGCTTTGCGATCCTTTAAGAATAATGAAGTCGTGGCCTTAAATGACTAATATTCATGTGGAAGTTAAATGATTGTCAATTACAAATCTTTGCCTGTATAAATATCTGAGGGAGTTCAGACCTTTATCTAAAGTTCTGGAACTGGTGATCATCACTATCCAACTATGAAAAGGAAATGGTTCAGAAAATATGTCCGACAGCTTAATACCAGACTTACCAGCGGGTCTCTCAAGTTTCTCATGGCGCAGGATACCAGTAGTTTGAAGAAAGCCACGCAAAAAGTCATGGACCTGGAGGAGAATGAATTTTGCAGTATGAAATCTTACTAGATGGATGATAGGGGATCCATTTACTACCGACTGGCTGTAAATATTATCAGGATTGCACGTGGGTTTTCTTGTACTTGAACTACTCTGCTTGAGGCAGTGATCAGACGGTCGATTTTAATTGGGGAGTCACTACACTACTATATCAACCATCTTCTAGTATACAAACATTGTTTGCATGTCCCTTGAAAACTTGGGAGGCACAGTATCGGAATGCCTTGTTCCTTTAAACCGAAATGCTTATAGTTGGTCTCATTTGAAGCCATCTCAAAAAGAATGCAAAAGTGGAACTGTAGGGAAAGGACAAGGATCGAAGTAGAACGATTTTAACATTTTTTCAATTTGTCGTTGAAGATATATATATATAGATATATATTTAAGGGTGTTATATACTGCGTGTCGTTGAAGATACTCGTAAAATTCATCAATAGTTACATTTATATTGAAGTGCCAGATATGTCCTGCACACCGAAATTTCTGAGCTTATATTAAATATTTGGGCTAATATTGATCAAAAGTCCACGGACCAGTGGCACTGGTCCCGCATTGGATTCAGTTTCGATATTTACGTTTAGGAGTATTTATTAAAAACAAGATCAATATTCACAAATTCAAATGTAACGGACTAAGCAGCAAATCTCTCAGTTAGAAAAATCCTTTTTCCATTCAACTGACTTCCATTTTTCCACTAGAACCGCTGGTGAGAAGGCAGATACACTTGATTGGTGTTGTCGGTGTTTTGAGTGACTGGCACCCCAGAACCACCATTTTGATCGACACTGACATCCACATTGCCACCGCCACCGCCGGAGGTAGTCACAGAAGATGAGGAAGCATCTGAAACATCATGACCACCGCCCAAGCTGCCAATTACGGATGTTACGGGAACGGTGCCTTCTTGGGTGATTTCACTGGTACCGCCGAGAGCATCGTATTGTGCTAACGAAAGAGGACGCCATTGAAAATGGAATGTCAAAATGCCACTCCCCCAAACACTTACCTTGGACGGTATGTTGAGCGTGGATCGCTTCCTGTGGAGTCTTATACTTGATGAAGAACACATCGGGCTTGTGATACACTGGTGTAGGAGTCACAACCTCAGCGCTGACATCCAGAGCGTTCGATTTCTTGGACAGAACATAAATTGCAGTCTTGTCCTCAACTGGCGCCACATTGGCAATAATCTTCGCCTTGGAGGCGGTTGAGGTGGGAGCATCGATGAAGACCACGCGATAATTCTTCTGTGGACGTCCCACATTAATGTAGCGCACAATTTGCTGTTCATCGTGATCCTCTGGCGCAGAATGCACATAGAAGTGTTTGGTTATAATTGGTGCCTGATTGTATAGGTAGGATTGATGCTGAGCATAGTTTGCTTGAGATTGAGCGGAGCTTGAGGCAGTATACTGTGTGTTAAGGCCGTTGCCACCAAAGCCATAGAAGCCACCACCACTACCTCCAGCGCCAGCACTAGCACTGGAACTGGCACTAGAACTAGTACTAGCGCCACCACCACCAACACCAACACCACCGCCGCCGCCATAGTAGATAGTTTGGGGTCCTGCTGGGCCCACCGACGGTGCGACATTGAAGTAATTGTTGCCGGAGGCGGTGGGTGAATACGAAGAGTCAATGGGCGCAGTCAAGAACGAACCACCGCCGCTGCTAGTGCCTTGATTGTAGCGATAGCCGAGGCTGAGATCGGGACGCGCTGTGCCAAGGTTGGCCAGCAAACTGCCAAGGCAGACCAATAACTGGAAATGAAAAATTTAAGAGTTGAAAAAAGGAAATGACTGATTTGCAGCGAAGTAAATAACTGATGAATTCAAGTTTAGACGAGCTTTAAAGCTTGCTGAGTGCAGTGCTTTCATTGTTGTATTGCCCCAAGCAAAGGCTTTGTTTAAATGGGAGAAACAACCACAACAACTTCAAAGAGCAATAGGGTTTCCGTGGTTTCCATGTACGAAAATTTAAGAATATGCTACAACACAACACCGTGAGCAGAGCTACACTCGTATTTAAGAAATCCTTTTTGTATTTTCGTAGCATTCTTTACAAGTTTTTTTGTATGCGGGAAGGAATATGCGAGCCTTCCGCTCGATATCTCCCTAATTTAGTTTGACTCCTACATTCGGCACAATCGTGAATCATCCATCTGAAAGGCACAACCCATTCGTCCATACACTGTTTTTCACCACGACTCGTTGAAACACCGTCCTTGGTGTTCGCTAAACACACCACAATCATCCTGGCTCCAACTCACCACACATTTATACATGCTCGAGCTTAATTACCGACACACACAATATTTCCACTGGTTTAACTGTATCTAAACAGTTACTGATTTGTACTGATGCACATCCAGTCTTTGATGGACAATTTTATATGAAATATGATTGTATCAAAACCCCAAAATTTCGCCGACTTTAATTAAAACTAATTAAAGAGAAGAAAAAAAAACAGGCAGAAGAATTTCAAAATTATGAACGATTTGCAATAAAGCGTTATAAAACTATAACAAAAATCCGGCTTGCAACAATTAAGAAAAACCAAACAAATGTGTTAATTGCCTAAATCAACAGTAACTGTATAAGTCAACAGTGGAAGAAATGTCATGAGTTACCTGACCACATCCAGTGGCTGGCTGGCTTGGACGTGTGGGTTGCCAAAGTGAAACTGAGTTGTCAAGTCTGAGATTTTCTGAGATATTTTGAATACTTTTTAAACACTGCAATAGCTTCAAAGTTGGTTAACAAGGACTATGGAGGCCGTCCAGAATACTGCTAACTCTAATGAGGAGTTCACTACCATACACAATGTAGTACGTGGATACACAAAGATAACTCGAACTGTGGCGAGCCGTCTAAAGATTAGTTTTTCAATATGCCTACGACTCAAAAGCAAGGGTAGCCTTGAACAACTATTACCATTCCCAGGCTAATAACTTAGGTTATTCATCAATATCAATGGAAATCATATTAAATATGTTTCACGAATTGGGAAGAAGACGATACAAGTATTCAAATGCCTTTACTCCAGTTGTTTTGGCTTTTCTGTCAAAGAAACGGAGAGAAGGCAGCTGGAATATCTGTCAATTTTAAGCCAAGTTTTGGAGAATACTGAACCAGTGTGAAGTGAAAGAGTGCGGTTTGCGTTTTGAAGACAAACCCCTAACAAACCATTACCCAGTTTGTTGGTTTGCATGGTTTTCTTATGAAACTCATAAACCTCCCTTTCAGTGATATAAAAAGGGTCTCAATTGCTGATGAATTGCTTAGAGTGAATTGAATACAAAAAATGTCTTGAGTTGCTGATGAATTGCTTAGAGTGAATTGAATACAAAAAATGTCTTGAGTTGCTGATGAATTGCTTAGAGTGAATTGAATACAAAAAATGTCTTGAGTTGCTGATGAATTGCTTAGAGTGAATTGAATACAAAAAAGGGTCTGAATTGCTGATGAATTGCTTAGAGTGAATTGAAGCTATTCTTTAGATTACATTTATAATTAGTTCTAAGTAGTTCTAAAGGAAAGAAACTTCCTACCAAACCTGGACTCTTAACAGCTTTCGAGAACTTGGCGGAATATTTATTCAGAGATCACTCTCTCGGGAAAGAATCCGTCACTGAAGGAGTCTTGCAACATATTCACTTTTCAAATTGTAATTTAAGCACAATAAAGAAGTGGGACTATTTTAAAAGTCTAGGAAATATCTTTCAATTACTGAAATGAACGTAGGAACTTAGCAAACGCATCACTTAGCAGGTGGTACGTACATAATAAAGTCGTCCTTTATATTCTAATGGAATGAAGATTCCCTTCTAATACAATGGAAGGAAAGCATTTCCTACCTTCCTTAAAAACTTCGTCCGAAAAAGGGTTTCGATTCCTAGATGATCAGGACTGGAACATTTACTCTAGACTCATTTGGGTTCGTCACAAATGTGGACTCAAATATCGCCATTTTCGCGTGGTACTCTTTCACTCTTTCATTAGCTCCAACAACATATCCAAGTATCTCAATTACATCCACGGTTTCTCAAAAACTGCTGCTTCGCTGATGACAGTTTGAGAGCCCCTGATGTTAAATACTAGTTAGAAAAAGAGTTGTGATAATTATCGTTCTTCTTCGGGCTGTTTTACTTCTTTTGTTTTGGGCGTCATGCTTTTACAAAGGTGTGACTTGGAAATTCCACTCTCCTTCATGCCTGATTTTATGTTGCTGTGATGTTTTATGTAATGATTGGGCACTCAGTGCCACACTGTATCTGCAGTGGAATTCACTGCGAGAGATCATAAAAAAGCCATAAAAGTTCAATGCCTTTTTCATTAACAGATAATTAAGACAATAAGTTAGTTAGTCACTTGAACACGCCTAGCTTCAGAATGTCATTGCTTGGTATTCAATCGTGTGGATTTCAGTTGAAGTTCCGCGTCTGGCATTAGTGGTCTTTACTCTTTATAATTTTTATCGAACCATTTTTGTAAAATTAATTTTTAATAATTTATACTCACGTGGAAACTCATCGCTCTTCTATGCAGATGGTTGGCAAGCATTTCGTGACTCGAATCGCTTGCAGTACTGGGAGTACAAGAAGGCGTTGGTGCATTTGCAAGCCGTTTACGGTATATTCCCATACTATAAGGTCAGCGTCGAGAATCGGTGAGTAACATGATTATAAAACTGCTTTTTTGCACATTCATTTTATGGCGTTTTTATTACTTTCTTATAACTTTTATAACAGCTTTAATAAACCGCACGATTACATCATAACATTGGATGAAGGCGAAATTGGTTTGCCGGATAAATATTTCTATAATATCGATGAAAATGACGAGGTTAGTTTTGCTGAAATATCTTTTGAGGGTTTCTATCGTTTAATTATATCAAGAGGAAGAAGATTTTAATGACGATTGGACGATTGAGTTAGAGAAGCTTGTATGGAATCGTTGCCATAGTCTGGTGTAGAGATATTTCCTCTGAATAGCGGTTATTTCCGCTAGAAAATCACTGCAGTGATCCATTAGTTTTGTGGATTCACTGATTGAGGGCGTTTCGCAATAAAATCCTGTTGCTACACCGGTATCCATTTTTGATCCGTCTGTGTATATTTTGATGGGAGTATTTAGTGATGGATCCCCCTCGAGCCATTCCTCTCTGGAAGGAATCCTAACCCAAAAAATTCTTTCGAAACAGATGGGAGAAGGAAGGTAATCAATATCACTGGGTATGTCCGTGTAGGATTCTATTATGGTCGCATGTCCATACGGAACAGCTTTCCATTGTGAGCTTGCCCTGAGTCGAATGGCGGAGCAAGCCGCTAAATATTTGCAGAAGAGATCTAAGGGTGGCAGATGTAGTATGATATCCAACGCCAAGGTTGGCCTGGTACTCATGGTGCCACTTATTGCTAATTCTGCTGATCTCTGTGCCTTACCAAGTGTTGCATAGTAGGTCCTGTAACTAGCTCATATTTGTGCCAGCGCGGCATTTATTCCTCCAAATATTTATTGAGAAGTTTAGAAGACTGAACAAAACGAGTAATTTTTAACTTGCCTCTGCCTTGGTTCTTTTTATATGGGGATCCTTCAGTGTTACAAAGAAGTGTGTTACTGGCCACAGTTCACTTTTGGCGTGGCACAACTTCAATTCAATACTTACAATTCCACTGCTATTGATCAAAGAAGTGTGAAGATTTAACCCCCTTCAACCGTCCTCACTTCTTAATCTGACTGGTTCCTTTCCTTCATTTAAATTTACATTACATAATTTTCCATTTCTTTTGATAGGTTGTTCGAGGTTACAAATTGCTACTGCGTGATTTTGCCATTAATATGGGTAGGCCCACATAACTCTCTCAACTGAACCGTCCACCTAACTAACACCGATTTCTCTATCTCCCACAGGGATTGTGTCGCGTGAGGCTGACCTCTTCGCGGATGAGATTTTCCATTATGAGAAGCGTATCGTGAACCACATTGATTCGGTGAAAAATGCGGCAGAGCCCAAATTGAACGAGATCAAAACATTGGCCGAATTGAAGACCCTCGCACCATCCGTAAGTATACCAAGCTTCAATTCACTCAATATAGATTAAGAATATACACACATCAATATTTATTTCAGTTGCCTATTTTTGAGACATTGAAAGCGATGTTTCCTCGCACGAAAATCACCGAGGAAACGGAGGTCCTTGTGCGGGATGCTGAAGTTTTTCATGAGCTGTCAACTGTGGTATCCACCTCGGACAAAAAGTAAGTGAACAGACGGTGTATTAATTAATAATTGCTTGGGAGTGTAAGTGGAGGTATGTTGAAAGGTACAGCAGAGTGGTTGTCAAATAAATCGTCGCTATTTGCTGATGCCTAATAGAACTCTGTGGAAGAGAAGAAACTATTTAGGAGCTAAATTTTTAGTTTCCCCACACCATTTGCAGAGAAGTATGCTTAAACTTGGGACGTTTTCTGGATGGTGAATGGTGTTTTTCGTAACTGCTGACTATTTGTTGTTCAGCCTTTCTTTCAGTAATAGTGGATAAACCTATTGGTGAATAACATATTGCTCCAATCATGGTCCGAATCATCCTTTGGTCCGAATCATCCTAAGTTTTGTTGCTCTGCTGTCTACGCTTTTTATGGTAGATTCTTCAAGTCTGAACATGGGTTGAGAGAGTCCTCCTTTTTAGATAGTTTCTCCACATCTGCTTGTCACAGTCATTGTCAAAGTCCTTTGTGAAGTTTTCTCTATTGTAGATTATAGTCTCCTGTCTCCGACTGAAGTTGGAGTTTTACTTTATTTTCTTGCCTCGGCCATTTCTGTTCTTTTGTCCATTTTACAATATGATGACCAATTCATCCCTAAACCATACATTAGAGGTTTGGAATAACAACTCCCTACAGATTGTCTGATTTATATGTTGATTATATTCAGACTGATTTCCTTAGTTGCGAATATTTTTTGCGTAATATCTGAGGGATTATAGCGATATTCTGGATGAATTGTAAATTATTCCACCATTTGTTCCAAACATATACAATTTTCAATTCTCAAAAAGGCATCGAGAACATTGGAGACATACTCTTATACTATCAAACAGGAGGTGGATGGATGTGATTGAAATAATTTTATTTTTAATTTATTTTTAATAATAATAATAATAATAATAATAATAGTTGTAAACAATTTTCTTAGATTTTTTTTAAAAATGATTTATAAAGGAATGTACTTGTGTGGGTGTATGTGTGTGTGTGTGTTGGTGTTTAATTGCTTTTGTTTTGTTAATGACTAATTTTCTTCTCAGGCCCATTAACAATTTCATAATTTGGTCCTTGGCCAGACACCTGCTGCCGCACCTATCCAAGGAGTACAGAAATCTTGTGGAGAATTTCGATCATTCTGTTTATGGTAAGTTTTTAACGAGAGGTTGGGACTCATATTAAAAAGTTGCCTCTTTCTATACGTAGGACGCACTGCCACTTATCCACGTTGGATGATTTGCACAAAAATTGTGCGAGATTGGTTACAATTTGCTGTGGATGCACTGCAGCAGAATCAGAAGTTACTAAAGGTACGAACAATATACAAACTGACTTCTGGCTACTGGCCACCTCAATTGTAACTCCTCATTCATCTAATCACTGATATTTTCTTTGAGCAGTCCACCCAGTCCGTGACGCATGATGCTAGACATCATTTGTATGACACTTCCGGCAAGTTTCCCAATAAAACTCAAGGTAACGATGAATATTTGCGTCTCATGTATTACAGTCTGCGTAATCAGCTGCAGGCATCCGTGGAGCAAGCGCAGTGGATAGACGGACAAGTGAAGGCATTCATCAATGAGAAGGTATACAAGTGTGTGGATTGAAATGAAAAGTTTGTGTGCAGGAGTGTAGAAAAAACTGCCTTTTGTTTGTAGCTGACAACTATGCGGCTGCAGATCGGCATACCCGAGGAAGCTCTGGAGAGCAAAGGATACATTAAAGACTACTACAATGAGTTGCTGCTCAATAATCTGTTCTTTGTCGAGCATCTGGAGTCCATATGGAGCTTCCGCAAGGCCCGCCTGGAGAACAAACTCAAATCGCTGAACATAGTCGACACGTAAGCTGCTCCCGCCTCGAAGGTCTCTGAACATAATTTTATGCTTTCATTACTTACAGCATTATATCCGAGATGTACACCAGCGCGGAACCGCAGACTATAGCGTATTCGAATGTTCTGAATATGTTGATTATTTCGCGTAGTGTGGCTTTATCCTCGTACTACGACTACAGATATCCAGTGTAAGTAGTCGTGCTAAGCTCGATATAATTCCTTCAGTTCAATTATAAATGGTTTTTAATAATAATTTATTTATAGTTATTAATTTAATTTATTTTTTAATAATTCAATAAATTTTTATTTATAGTTAATAAGTTAATCATTGAATATATTTGTGTATAAACTTCTTTAAATAAATAAATAAATAATCATTCTCCCACTTCTCCAGTCCCGTCAATTTTGCTCGCGTTGGCTCTGACATATTGGAGGTACTCATCGACACAATCTCCACATTTGTCGAACAATTCAAAGCTGACCATAACGATAATATTGCCAGTCACTTCGATATGGCTAAAGTGGATGTGGGCTGCATCACCTCTGAGGAGCAGGACAAGGACGATTTGAGTGAATTGTCGGAGCACACTCTCAAAAGTTTTCACATCACTTTAAGTGCGGCCAAGATCACAGCCAAAGCCCTGAGCTCGTTCATTGAAGCAATTGATACGGCGAGCGACATTAGCGACGGGGCCTCCAGCGATCAAGGCCTGACTTATGAGCATTTACGCTTGACCCAGCGACATCGCATGCCCGGCTTGCGTTCGTTCAACGAGAACGAGCTCTTCACATTGGCGTACATGCAGAAGCACTGCAGCACTTCCATAGCCGACAAGGACTATGCGCACATAAAACCGCATGTGGAACAGAAGCTGGCAGAGAGATATTTGTGAGTATTGAAGCGCTTGATGGCTGCCCGGATTTTAATGTGCTGCTTGTGTCTTATTTTCAGATTCAATGCGACCTGGAATCACATTCAGTTCTTTCCACGCGCGTCGGGTTGCTCCGTGCCCAATGTGCGCTGCTCAAATATACTTTAAGTAGTTTTTCCGCATTTTTATTATTATTATTTTCTCTGTAAAGATTTACCACATAAGACCATAATGCCAGATATGCTTATAGTGTATTGTATTGTATTAGGAGTTTAGTTTTACGCACACAACTGTACACAAACATCATTTCATTAGTGAGTTAGGTTTAAGTTTTGTTTTTTTCTCTCATACTCGTATTTAAATATCATTTGAATTAAAAATAATCCTTGTTTCATATTTAACAATTCATAGTATTAAACGATTATTTATTAGAGTTTATATAGAATTTCTAGAATTATGGAAATTGTTGTAAAATTAAGTTTAACAGACTTTAAATTTAATTAATTGGAAGAGTTCAAGTGTAAAAAGCAAATTAAAATGAATAAAAGTGAAGAATAACTTAATGAGGAATGATTATTTAAGTTTTAGGTCCTTAAAGGCAAATTGTACGGAGCTCCAAAAAGCTTTGATCATAACTACATCGAGCTCAGTCCAGATATTGGAATGATTATTTAAGTTTTAGGTCCTTAAAGGCAAATTGTACGGAGCTCCAAAAAGCTTTGATCATAACTACATCGAGCTCAGTCCAGATATTGGAGATTGTATGGATTTATGTATTTTTATGAGTAACTGAATGACACAAAATGTTGTTTTATACTGGATTCGACACAGTTTTCAACTTGGGGCACCTGTTTGCGTTTTTTCTGTGTGATTCGTGTACTTGGCCCAAGTCGAAACCATCAGATTTTATCTAAATGCATATGGATACACATGACCCCCGCCTTAATCAGTGCGGAAATTATCATCTCTCTCCCACTCGAAAGTGCTCTAATAAAAGTTCCGTGGAGTAACTGGTAGAGATGAGCAAAATTTCACTACCGGTGATTTTTTCGCTGTTATTTAAAAATCGCTGGTAGCAACTGTTATCTAACATACAAAGTAACAGCGATTTGATCAAAAGAGTGATTTTTAACAGTCCGTTCTTTTTTCACAGTGATTGAAAATCGATACTTTTAATAAAAGCGTGAAATAACAGCCGCGATTGATTTCACGCTTTGATAGAAATCACTGTTTCTGTGGCGCTTTTTAAGTGAATACAGAGAGAGAGAGAGAAAGGTATTATGTGAATCTTGGCCACATCCATGCACACTTACACATTTAACATTAAAGAAAGTTTATGCGTATATAAAGCTAATCAACAGAGAGGGACAGTCAAGAATGATAAAATATTCTATATAATCTATTTTATCATTCTTGAGGGACAGTTTGCTATTATTTCAGGAGTCATTTTAAACTACAACGAAAAAAAAAACACACTGTAAAATATCAGTTTGTTTCTTGATTGCTGTTAGTTTTAATGCATGATATTTTATATAAAGGGAAATTGTTCATTTGAATTTTTTAAAATAATTTATAAATTTTTGAATTTAGTTATACAGGGTAGCTGACAATAATGGAATTTCTCAATGATGTTATACATTTTGTAGTAGGTACATATTTGAAGTTATGTTATTATAACATTTATTTGATTAAATAAGTAAATTTCGTATATTGGCATTGTAGAAATTGAACACATTCTGATATACATACACTTGAAGGTAAAACTAATCAATTGAACGTTTGGTTCATTGCTACTGACATAACTCATTCAATAACTTACAAGTAGTCGCTTTAATATCTTATCGTCTAATAATTAAATTATGATGTTCAGCTGGAAAAATACATATTATTATTAATAATCTAATACTTATAAATAATAAAAAATATTAATAAAGTTTAAGGACAGTATTTATAGTTCAAAAATAGTAACCTTTTTACATTTTCACCCCTTTTCATCCTAATATCTGTCCAGCTTTCGAAAAAAGGCGTTCGCATGGTACGGAAGATGCCAATGTGCAAAGCTTTTCTTGCGCTACTATCGAAACATTTGGATACTTTGTTTTATTGTTCCGTCACCATAATAAAGGATCGGAATTTCGTGGAATTGAGTCATCTTCCAAATATCTATCAACTTCACTATTATCTATGCGCAAATTCTAAAATATAAAGCGATACGTATGTATATTCAAACTTTGCATTAATTGTGACTTTCTCCAGTAATGGGATAATTTAACAGCAACAACTACATACATACATAAGTTTACTTAATTAACTAACATGATAAAAACAGTGATTGATATATTCATTCGTTACCAAAGTAGTGAAATCAAAGAGTATTTATGTGTATTGTCTTTGGTGAAATCACCATTCGCCGTTATTTCACGCTTTTATTAAAAGTAGCGATTTTCAAGCACTGTGGATTACAGCTGTCTGTTAAAAATCTCGCTTTTCGCTGTTACTTTGCATATTTGATAACAGTTTGGTTAACTGCATACATATATACGAGTATGTATATGTATGAACGCAATGGAAACAGCGATCGCAGTCACTGTTTAAAATCACGGTGATTGAAAAATAGCAATCACTGGTAACGGCGATACTCAAAAATCACTGGATCGCTCATCACTAGTAACTGGCATGATTGACTGCCAATTGTAAAAATATTGTACACAGCCGCCCTCTGTGTTCTAGTGGTAAGCATGCTAGACTCACACCCCGAGGGTCGCAGGTTCAAATACTGCCACGGGCTTGGTCTCCAAAATGCTTATTTTTGATAAAAACCCTTTTCTCTTCGAGGTAGTACTCATTCCCCCAACACCTTGCACTCATAATTAATTATGGTGTAAGAAATAATAATAATAATTGTACACAATTTTCTTTGATTTTTTTAAATAATTTATTTTTATTGCATTTCTCTTTTATCATAAAGGAATGTGTTTGTGTGGGTGTATGTGTGTGTGTGTGTGTGTGTGTTCGTGTTTAATTGTTCATATCATTTGAATTAGTTTTCATTATTATTTTTCATATATATACGCAGCGAATTTTATTGTTGTTTGGTTGTTAGTTTTTGGTTTCGTATTTTATTTATTTATTGATCTTTTTTATTTAATATTTTTAACGATTTATAAAAGGTTTTAGAATTTTAACAACGTTCTTTGTGTTCTGGTTTTTCTTTTTTGTTTTTCTTTTTGTTTTTGATTTTGTTTTTTAATTATAATTATTGTATTTGCATAATTTACATAAAATTATTGAACAGAATGTCTGGATGTATCAGTTTTAAGAATGAAATAATTTATTTCGTACTAAATTAATTACTATTAATAATCTTCACGCTGGCGCTTAATACTTTTTTTTCAAATTTTATTAATTTCTTTTGTTTTTGGTTTTGTTTTTGTTTTGGTTTTTGTATTTGAGTTTTATTTTAATTGTATGCTCTGTTTCTTTGGGTTTCTTTATGTATGCGCATGCAAATGCATTGTTTTATTGTATATTTTCTTATATTTGATTATTTCTTGCTTATATATTTTGTTAAATTAGTTTTTCTCTATAAATATCATAAGCATTTCTTCGCAATTTTACAATATTTGTTTTAAGTTTCCTTTTTTGTTATAAAAAATACGTTTAATAAAGTTTTTTGTTCTTGTTTTTGTTTCTTCTTTAAGTTGCAAATTGCGAATATTTTGATAGATTTATCTTTTTATATGTTTATTTTAAATAAATTAAATTAAAAAAAATTATTTTGAAAAAAAATAAAATAAAAATTTCCAAACTAAAGTTAATTGTAAATTGAAAATTTAATTTTTTTATTTTTGTGTGTTATTTTTTGTGTGTTTTTTTTTCTTTCCAGTCTTTGTTAATAATGAAATTGAATTAAATAAAACTCGGTTCAAAAAGGAAAATGTGTAATTAATAATTTGAAGAGTTTTTTCAAAATTAAGCAAAGCTCAGAAGTTGTAATCTTAGTGTAATAATTATTATTGTTTGTTTGTTATTATTCGCATTTAAATTTAAATTTAATTTATTTTGGCAAGTAATTTTTATGAATAATGACTTCACATTCTACATACACGTTTTTGTTTTTAATATTTAGAATATTTTAATAAAAAAGCAATTTTTGTTTCGTTTTTAGTTTTAAGTTTAAATTTATAATTAGTAATTGGAAATTCATAGTGTTAAACAAAAAAAAAAAAAAAATTGTTTAATATACGATATGTTTTTTTTTATTTATAAGAATTTTTTTTTACTAAAAATATGAGAAATGGAAGAGAAAATTATATTTATCAATAACAAAAAAAAAAAATAAAATAAAAACAAAACATTCAATGAGAGTAAATTAAAATATCGTCCTATAAACGTTAACGCCTCGGTACACGAATGATCGCTGGAGCGTTCCTTCATCGAATTCTGGGAAATTATCGTGGCATTTCCTTCTAGAAAGAGTCAGAATAGCACGCGTACTTGAACCAATGCACAACTAGCACGAAGTATTCCGCAATATGTAATCCTATTACCGATTTATTGGTAGTTTAGGATAATATCCTTAGCAGAAACATAACATCATCCAAGCTGGATTGAAATGTAGTACTGTTTCGAGCACATTTACGACAAGGACGAAACCTGCTTCTAAAATTAATAAAGCAAGCAACTCATTTCATCTGAATTTGACTTCTCGTCCTTTTGTCTCATGGTCGTGCTTGGTAGTGGGCAGGAACACCACTGATGTCCCATTGTGCTCAGTACTCTGGTGATTACAGGCTTGCTTGCGTCTCACCCAGGATGTCTTGCCAAAGTTTGTATATTCTCTTGCGGCTAAAAGGAGAAAACTGAACTGAACTGACTAGCGTGCTAGAGCTGCGTGCTTCTCCGAAGCCTTCTTCTCTATAGTAGTTCCTCTAATTGGCTGCGTGCTTCTCCGAAGCCTTCTTCTCTATAGTAGTTCCTCTAATTGGCTGCGTGCTTCTCCGAAGCCTTTTTCTATATTAGTTCCTCTAATTGGCTTTTCCATTAGAATTAAATTAATTGGAAAAAGGTGTTCTACTGCTACTGAGTCTTTGGAAATGTGGGCTGACCTACGAGTATTTTATAACTGCATTTGGATAAATTATCATAGATTCTGATATTATTGTTACGGAAATTAGTCTTATGCAATAAGGAGGTGCATTGGGATAGTTTAGAATAGGCTTATTTAGAGTGTAAAGGAATGAATGCATGTAATTTAAGCAGTTGAGAAGTGCGCTGATCTACAGGAGTACAAAAGCAGTCGATCCAATACAGTTCATCAGTGCTCTCGATTTGTGATATCACAAAAGAACTTTCGTGGTTGCTCATAGAAGTTTTAGAAAGAGAATACATTTTCCACTCCGATTGCAAATGAGGTAGCAGTAGTGAGAGACAGAGAGAGAGAGAGAGAGAGATAGATAGAAATAGAACCGGCATGTCAGTACTCATCACGTCTACTTTGCATATGATCTTTCCCTATCTGAGCAGCGATGTTAAACATTCAATATACTTAAACATGAATACAAAAGATGTTTTCACAGAGTACAGAGAAGCAGGCATGATTGTTATTCTATTGAATAAGCAGGCATGATTGCTATTTTGTGCAACTTCAGCAGGATGTTAGAGTCTTTCCGTCTTCTTGTCTTAGCACGGGCACGCATTCAGAGCAACGAGTTGAAATCACCACTCCGTCACTCACGGAGTAAATATATTTAAGTTCGCTTTTCTTAACACAGAGACGTGATCAGAGCACCAGCAGGATTGATGTTGAAAACAACACATCACCCAGTGGGTGTCTTCTGCACTTGTGACTGTGCTTTCAGGACATTTTCATGAAACAGAATCGCACTTACCCACGTGCTAGCCTGCTTTTCGCACATATGCTTTACAGTAGGAGATGTTGTGGAAAGGACAGGTAAAATTACCATATAAATAAGTCCTGCTTGACAAATTTCGACTTGGTAGTGGGCAGGAAGACCACTGATCTCCCATTGTATTCAGTACTCTGTTGACTTCCGGCTTGTTTGGGTCCCACCCAGGACGTCTTGACCGAGTTCCTGTATTCTCTTGCTGCCACTGTCGTGTTGTTTCTACGGGTACGCTACAGGGGCAGGGGTACGCTGACCAGGTGATAACCTCGCGTTAAGTACTCCGTTGCTTGATCACAATAATGACGCTCTTGCATGAACCCGGAGCTTTTGCCAATATTGGCGCAGGGTCTCTCGGAGGCTGTTACCTTTGCCAGCACATCCCGCTGCACCGTTTATAAAAAATGCTCGTGATCTGTAAAAATGAACTTAAAAGATTGCAAATAAATTTTTAATGTAAATTTTAATATTTAATATTTTCTCACACATACTTATATTAGTTTTATTTAATATTTTCTTTTTTTATTATTATACAAATGATAATTAAAATTATGCTTAAAAATTCCAATAACTTCAACTTTTGCTCTAAAAACAAGTCATAAAAATACACAAAATAAACTAAAATAATTGTCTTTTAGGCCGTAGTCAGTGATTTTTGTGTTTCTTTAACCTTTTTTTGCTTTTTTGTTTTCTTTTGTTTTGCTTTTTGTTGTTTTGTCTGTTTTTACTTTTGTGTGCGTGGACGGTATTCAAAGCTTTTAGATAACATTTTTAAATTTTTTAGTTTTTAATATTAATTTGTTGGTTTTTGTTTTTACATATTTACAAATATATAATAATTCTTTTTATAAATAAGCAAATCATAGATAATAATTATGTTTTCTTTTTGTTCAGTCGCATTTTTACAAATTTTTAAACTTTTTCATTTTTGTTTTGGTTTTGGTTTTTGTTTTTGTGTGTTTTTATTAGTGACGAAAGTGGTCCAAAAGTGTCTGAGGCGAAGTTTTGAAAGGAAAACAATGTCGATAGAAACTAGGCGAGAAATTAGGTGGAGGCATAAAGCTAAATTAACAATTTATAATTTACAAAAGTTGAAGTCTGTCGTAATTATTGAAAAAAAGAGAAAACAGTGAAATAATTTTTGTCTAAGTAGGAGTGTTAAATTAAGATTAAAATTAAGTTTTTGTTTTAATTTTATTCTTAAGCGTTTTTGTTTTTAATTTTATGCTATACTTTTACTTGATTTTTGTTAATTGTTTATATTGGAAGATATTTTTTATTGCACATAATTTTTGTTATAAATTATTTTATACTTTAATTTGTTCTTTTTCTATTTACAAAGTAATTGTTTTTTCTTCTTTTGTGTTTTGTTTGTTTAATTTTAATTTGTTCTACACACATTTAACTTAACGGCAGTTTTGTTTATTAATTATTTAGCATTTAACATACAAAATGAAATAAAGTAATTGAAATTAATGTAAAATTACGCTAGTGTCAAAGATCCCAATGGAGTCATTTGAATCTTCTTGGTTTAAATTGTTGCTCTTGTTTTGGTTTCTATTAATTTCTTGCAATTTTGAAGCAAAGACCGTAGTTGGCTTTTCTCTTTCTTTAGTTTAAATTTAATACTATTGTTTGACAGTTTTCACAATTTCTTTTCTTTCTAATAATTTTTTGCTATTTAAACGATAATTAATAATTTCTTTATTGTTACCTTTATTAATTCTAATGCATGAAATAATTTAATTTAATTTCTCTTCTTACTAATGATATTTGCTAAATGTTTTCTAAAAAATTAGCTTTCTATAATTAATCATTAATAAAATTATTTTAGACCGCTTTTGATGTCGAGTCTGGCAGCCATTGCAGCACTTCACGTCGCCATCTCAAACCATTTTCCATGTTTTTTACTAAAAGAAATCGAGAAAAACATAAAAGAATTACAGTTTTGAATTGAGAAAAGTTCATTTTTATAATTAGAATTATCAAAAAATGTTCCGATAGTTAATGGAACACAGTTCCCACGATTCACGATCCAGGGGGTATTCCTTAGAATTTGTTATAAATCCATTCAGCTAAATGGTAGCGAACTGTGGGCTGACAGGCTGAAGGTGCACGCCCGAAGAACAGTTTTATCCTCCGTGCAACGAACCGCAGCTCTCCGAGTAGCTTCAGCGTACCGTACTGTATCGGAGCCGGCAATACTGGGAATTAGCTGCTTAATCCCTATCGAACACCTACGAGAAGTCAAGATGGGTAAAAATACCAGAGTAACTGCGCACGATATAAAGCAACAACCGTGCAGAATTGGCAAGAACGATGGGCCGCCGAGAGTCGCGAAAGATGGACAGCGAGACTCATACCCGACATAGCGAGCTGGATAGGAGGAACAGCCGGAACCGTCAATTTCTACCTCACACAGTTACTGTGTGGCCACGTTTACTTCTGGAAGTATCTACACTGAAAGGGAAAAAATAGAGGGCCCTGAGTGCATATATGGCGATAGCGGATAATGCAGAGCACACCTTTTTCAAATGCACAAAGTGGCAAACAGACCTCACCACGCTTGAAATGGAAATCGGGAAAACTTTAGCCACCGAAAACTTTGAGGAGGTTATGCTGAGCAGCAAAGAAAAATGTGCACACGTAGATAAATATGTGGAAAATGTGCTCCGGCGAAAAAAGCGGGTCTTAAATACAGGAATAACGTTGAGAGTCCAATAGGGACGAAGTGAGAATCTCCTCTCCACCTTGAAGGAAGTATGAAAAGGGTTTGAGTGTGGAGAGATGTTATCAGTGAGGGAGGGAGGTGTTATCAGTGAGGGAGAGGGATGTTTTAGTGAGTGCAATCCTCACATACCAAATCTGTGACGACAGTTTTGATGGTGCGATATGCATATTTACCATCTCTACTCGAAAAAAAAATAAATTTAAAATATTTTATTTCATAACTTTATCTCTCAATATAGGTATGAGTACTCTGGAGAGAATGTACATCAATCTTGAACCGATGAGAATGTCAGTTTTACGAAGGGTTTCCAACACGAAGTCGTTATAACCGAAGTTATAAGCGAAGTCGCTATAATAAGTAATATTTATAGATCCCGCCCAATTATTGACTTGCTTATTTGAATACTAGTAGGTCTTACTGGTAACTACATACGAAATTCAGAGTTCGCCACACGTACCCAGTAGTCAGACATCGGTCTCAATGCTGACTGCCATGGCGCTATTGTGACGCAACTGCAGATTATTTGTCGCTCTGAAGGTATTTTGCTGCTGTTGTAATTGTTGCTTCTCAAAGGATTGTTGCGCTCGCAAAAATGGAGCTAAATGTCGTCCGGGATGATCAGTCAAACCTGGCGTAGCAACGATGCCATCGTCCAAATCCATAATATCCGACGAGGATTCGGAAAGCGAGGATTTCTTCAAATGTTGGCCTGCGAATGATATTAAATGAAAAGGTAATCATAACTTAAGTAATTGTATACTCAAAAAAAGGTAGTCATAAATTAAGTAATTGTTATACTCAGAAAAAGGTATTCATCAATTAAGTAATTGTTATACTTTTAAGAAATACATGTAATCAGTAGGTAACGTAAATAGTAAGTAATGCAAGTGGCACTCACCTAGTGCACCAGGTAAATATGAACAACTTGTAACGTGATTGAAGTTTTGGCTCTGCATCTCTTCCTGATCCGTCTCGCGATGATAGAAGTAATTGAAATTACTCACAATTACAGGTACTGGGAGAGCGATGGTCAGCACACCAGCAATCACACACAGAGAGCCGACGATTTTACCCCAGAAGCCGACGGGCCTACATTTATGTTCGTTTGCGGTTTTTCAAATTACATTTTTTCGTTTTAAGTTTCGTTTTTTGAGAAAAGTGGAAAGTATAGACACATATTTATTAAAATTTTATATGCACAGAGTTAAGATTGGTAAAAAAGTTTACAGAAAAAAGACACACCAATTTACGAAACTAATTCGAAAGAAATCACTTTGTAATTGTAAATGAAAGTAAAAATCAAATGTATAGAGTGTGAGTGTGTGGTGGTGAATGTACGAATGTCAATGTATATGCACGCCTGTATATATGTATAAATGTGGTAGTGTTGAGCACGATGTACAGGAAATGACATGAAAGAAAATGATGATGAGAACTCGAATGACTGAGCGCAGAAACCCAAAAGGAAATAATAATAATAACTGTTATAACATACTGAGAAGAGAGCCGAGAGTATACGTAGGTAGAGAGTGTGGACACATGTCCTGATGAGAGAGTGAGTAATTGGTTGTTGTGTGTGT
Organism: Clusia tigrina; assembly: GCA_920105625.2. NCBI lineage: Eukaryota > Metazoa > Arthropoda > Insecta > Diptera > Clusiidae > Clusia > Clusia tigrina. Next base: position 178,681,216 of record OV050033.1, read on the forward strand.
GTTGGTTGTTAGAATGTTGCTCATATCAAATGTAGGTACTTTTATTGTTGATAGTTGAGATGGTGTTTGTTTAGAAATATGTTGGGATTGGGGAAGAGGGCAGCTTCAGTTTGTTAGTTTTTTTTTTTTATACATATATATTTAAGGCTGTGTTTCACAAATGAGTTTTACCAAAAAATCACATTTTAAACACATTAATACAACAAAGAAATACGGAAAAAAGTGGTGTTAAAGCACACTTGTGAGCTTCTTCAACTAAGTGAGCCCGTTTTGAGGAAGCTTTAAAGTTAATTTAATTTGCAAAGCGTGCGTTATAAATTAGTTTGTTTTTGTGTTTAGTGTAATTTAAATTATTGTGAGTGTTTGTGTGTTATTAAGCGACTGTCACATGCAACAGCAAACAAAATAAATAGTGAAGTAGGTGAATATTGGAAAAGAAGGGATTGGGATACGAAGAAGCCGACATAAATTTAAAGCAAATATTAACGTAGTAGAAGAAAACACGTAGTATATGGAAAAAAGAAGACACATTAATATTTTATTGTAAAGAGTATTAATAGTTTTGAAATTGTTTGGTATCAAATTGAAAGAAGGAAGGTCAAACTTACCTACTGGTTTTCAACAACGTTTATTTTGACAATATTTTTATTAAGAATTATGCATAATTATTACTTTTTTGTCGAAATTGAAGCACACTTTATCTACTTTCAACTATAATGGAGTTATTAATTTAGCACTTATAGCTACAACCAACTTAAGGTAATCATATGGCGCTTTATATACTTCGCTATTGTTTCAATTACATAAGAATAAATTAAAAAAAAATTATTAAAAAAATTTTCAATAATAAATAATGTTTTTTACAAAAAACTAAAAAGATAAATGATTATAGATTGGAATCGAATCGTTAATAAGAAGAATTGACTGAAAGAATTGGATTCTTAATAAAAGTTAATTGCTTTTTTTCATTTCGATGTTGCTCTTATTATAAGAGACAGAAAAAGAAACTCCATGGTGGAAGTATAAAGTGGTGAGCGTGTGTGAATTTTCTCATTAGTTCCCCCCTGGTTGTTATGGATGATGTCAATCATTTTATTATCAGCAACAAATCATCAAATTATTGCTGTTTTTGTTTCGTGATATGTGACCTTTTATTGTTGCTAAATTCATTCATTGATGTCAGTCATTCAAATATGTGACTTATCGAAATGTGAAATTAAATAAGTGACATTTTTTCATCCACCAATACTTTGACCATGGCGTAAGCCCATAGTAGAATTGCATATAGGCTATTTTTTGTGATGAAATATATCCATACCTGTCTTTACTATATATCAATTGCTGATCTGCCTCCTGTCAAAGTCAGTGGCTATTCAATGTAAACAGAATACCGGCTCATGCAAAACTGCCGAGCTTGTTTCTTCAAGGCGTTTGTATATTTGATACGACTGCATTCGAATTTCTATCTCCCCCATCTCTCTCTCTCTCTTTGTCATTCTGTAGTTGTATCACCATTTAAAGTAATTCTACTATGGCTGAAACCCAAAAATAATAGAAACTTCTCTATCATTCTTGGCTGAAATCTAATGCAATTTCTCTCTCTCTCTCTCTCTCCCTTTCTTTGTCTCTCTGAAGTTGTATCACCATTTAAAGTAATTCTACTATGGCTGAAACCTAATGCAATTCATAGGAAGTTGATTGCTATCCAAAATAAGCTCAGAGTTAGAAAAGAAAGTGCAAATCATAACATAACAAACAAAATTGAAGACTGTCTACAAAATAATATTATAAATTTATTCAAAAATAATATATTTAAAAAAATGAAAAATCTAAACCGCGTTCTATTTCTGATTTATGGTATAAGTACCTCTCTAAAATAATTCTAAATTTATGAAAAATATGTTAAAAGTTAATGTAATGCATTTGTTATCCAGTGATTTCATAAAAATATTACTTTAAAATTAAACTTTACATTAAACATTGCCATTTTCAGTCTAAAAAATTACATACAAATTATTTCTATATTTATCACAAAATTGATATTTATAGCTAGGACTAAAAGCAAAGTTTTATACAGGGTGAGTTTATGATTAGTAGTCAGCAAACATTAAAAAGTGCCATAGGGTCTACAAGCTGGGCCCACTTTAAATAATCTTGAGCTTTACAGAGCACACTTTTAACCATTTTGTAAGGGATTTTTCTTTGGATTACTGATTCAATGGGGAAACAAAAAATATGTTGACTTGAAATACACCGCAGCGGACTGAATTCGTGAACAACATTCTGAGTGAAGTAACTTTCGCCCGTGTGAAACTCAGTAACAGTTCCAGACTGAAGACTATTTCTTCTTAAAATCAATGTCCACTTTAAATACTCAAAAACTTATGGTGAAGCTTTCACTTCTTTCTAAATCCTTTTCTCTACGAGTCGAAGGCCTCTGTAGCTAGTAATCAATCCCCCAACACCTTACATTCATAATCAATTATGGTGTAAGATATAATAATAATAATATTTCAGGCAGTTCTAGTACCGCGGCCCATAAGGACCTATTGTACTAATATAATAATATATAATACAATAATTCAATTCAGTAGAAGGACACTCAACAAAGCACACCATTCAAGCCTTTTGATGCATTTGACACCGAATCCCTTTCATCATAGCGCAATTAAAAGCGACGGGATAATGCCTTTTAATACCTTGCCAAGGTCATTCTAGCAGACCTTTCCACAGAAAACTTCTTAGGCAAAATGTTATATTTGCTATTGAAAGAGTGGTTCCTTCGAGGGCAGTACCCTCTCTCACACATAGGAACACATATAAAAGTGTCTTACTATCTCACTCGAGTAAAATCGGAGTGCTCACGGACAGTTGACGTTGGGTTTCTTTGTGTATAAATGAGTGGGAACGTTCCAGTTTGCATCATGGGCGACTTGGTTTGAAAGTGTCACTATAAACACTCGCTGCCGATTATAAACACTCAATAAATCATTCGATATTGATGAAAGGCAACCGACTGCATTGTGTGTTCATATTTTGAGCTTCCCCATAAATCATCAGTGATTACTCTGCATTTGAAAATCGTTAAATTTTTATCTGTTCTGTTCTGCTTTGCATTCAAAATTACATTAACTTTTTTATGGCTTTATTTATGCATACTAAGAACAAAAATTTTGTAGTTTTTTTTTTGTAATAATTTTATTATTTTCTTTGTCATTTTTTTCTCATCACTTCATTTCGTCAATAATTTGCTTCATATAATAATAGAGGAATGTGTTTTGTTTATTTTTATTATTCTTTTACTATATTAAATTTTATTTGAAATTTTGTATTCGCAGCGTAAATTATTATTTCCTTTTTAATAACGTTTATAAAACATTTTATTCATAATCTTAACAACATTTTGTTTCTTTAGAATTGATTTTGGTTTTCTTTATTATATTAATTTATTTGATTTGCAATAATTTGAAAATAATAAATGTAAATTTCAGTTGTTTGAGTTCAATTGAAAACAAATTCGCGACTGAATTGTCGACTTGTTATCATTTTATTGTGGTTGTTTGTGGGGGTGGTGGGGTGGTGTTGGTGTTGGTGTTGGTTACGTGTTTCTTTTATACTTCGAGTATTACTGTGTTAAATGCTTTTAAACCACGGAAATGTTGCCGAACTGTTCGGTTCGGTTCGCTTTTGTTTTGCTTCTAAAGTGAAAATTACTTTTATGGCGTTGTGAACTAAAATACTTCCATATTTGTTTACGATTTATTTATAAAATTTATTATTTGCGACTTGCTTTTCTAACTAATTTTTAACAAATGAACTTCGGCGATCTTTTTGTTTATGCTAAGATTAAGTTCGTTATTTTTCAAATATGATTTTGACAATTAAAAATTGTTGCATTTAATGTACTTTTTTTTGTTTGTTTGTTTTTTTTTAATTCAATTTGTCTAAAGTTTAACTATTAAACAATTAATCAATGAATTAAACATTTGTTCAATAAACACATAAACATAAATATGCGTTCGCTTTTATTTTGGCTTAAAACTGAAATAATTTTTATTTAATTATTAAACTTCTATTTCCAGTCTTTGATATAATTAGAAATTTATACTTCCTCATATTTATTTTTATTCATATTTTATTTGTTGCTAAATTTTTAAGTGAGAAGTGAAATTGTAGCAGTAAAATGGAAAACTTGAAACGATTGTTGTTGGAAATGTCGTAAGGATTTTAGTTTAAAACTAACTAAAGATTGCTTGATGAGTGTGAAATAATGAACCAAATTTGTTGTCTCTTTTCTGATGTTTCATGACGGGTCACAATTTGTTATTTGTTTACTTTACTTTAATTATGATAATTGCTATCGATATGTCTACTTCTTTTTATGTACGAGTAACTAGCTTTAATTAGAACAGAATAATGCGTTTAAAACATTTTAGAATTAAGATTTCTATTAACGTATGCGTTACGTTTAGAATAAGTTTTAAAGCAAGCAGCGTAATTTGCTTATTCAAAATGCAAACGCTCTGAGTGTGTGGGGACGTGCAATGCAGTTTTGTTTGCTGGCTGCACAGCACGTGCATCCTTTTTGCATTCAAAATAAGGACAAATTTAAGTTCGTTCGATATGCGGCTTTGAGACTATCAAAACAGTTTTAGTATGATATTGAAATCAAATTTCTTTGTATTTACATTTTTACAACATCACTATTTCAAATTAATTTTACACATAAGACAAAAAAAAAAAAAAAAACAGTTTGCGCAGTTTTCTACATGCTAACTTTTGTTATTTACAAATACGTTTTAAATTTAATAGTGAAACTACTAATTTAAGTTTTAAGCGTTTGTTTTTCGTAAGACTAATTATCTATTTTTTAAATTTATCGGCATTTTTTATTGCATTAATCTTTAAGCTTTAAACAACTTTTGAGCTTGGAACTGCAAGGGAAAAAATATAAACAAAAAATTTAAATAAAAATTTAACTAAATAAAGACAAACTAAATAAATATGCTATGCTAAATAATCACAAAAGATATTATTTTAATTTATTAAGTTTAAAAATAAATTTTTATACAATTACAAAAACTGACTCATGAAACAAAATCAAATGCTACGCAGAACGGCGTCTTATTGAGAAAAAGTCTTGAGCGACTCATAAAACAAAATCAATTGCTACGCAGAACGGCCTCTTATTGAAAAAAAGTCTTGAGTGACTCATGAAACAAAATCAAATGCTACGCAGAACGGCCTCTTATTGAAAAAAAGTCTTGAGTGACTCATGAAACAAAATCAAATGCTACGCAGAACGGCCTCTTATTGAGAAAAAGTCTTGAGCGACTCATAAAACAAAATCAATTGCTACGCAGAACGGCCTCTTATTGAGAAAAAGTCCGGAGTCTATTTTCTGTATTCTAATTTCGGCTTTTCTTTCATTTCATGTCTCTGAATATTTCATTTACCTCACTCAGTGCTCTTTCAGTACATAGGATAAGGTAAAGCCGGCCTTAGACAGTCAATCAATTGATGTCAAATAATGTGTATGGAATCGTGAATGCGTATCGTGTGTATGCGTCTCATGGACACCGATTGATGGAAAATCAAAAAGTTTTGATATACCATCAATCGGTGTCCAAGTGATGCATACACACATATGCAAAAATACTTCTCCATAGTTGAGCGTCTAAGGTAAGCTTAAATACTGTGCATCTCTCTCTCTCTTTCTCTTAAATATTTACATTGATCTTCTGCTAGGGAGGTTGAGAAGAAAGAATTTTGCGAGTTAAAATTTCGAAGCAATATAAATAAAAATCCGATACTATGGTAAATTTGTAGGTATGAGAAAGGTACGCTGATATTACTTGATGGATTTTGCGGCGTGTTCGCAATGCTGAGTATGATGACGTTGTAGCTCCCAACCGATGTGGCAAAATGCAAGTGTTAGAGAGAGAGCTGCACCTTATTCAAGCCTGCCTTTACACAGCCAATCATGTTCGTGGCGTCACATTTTTCACTAATACATCTACATTATTCGACGTCCAATGATTGTTTGTATAAAGCCGGCTTTGGGTGTCTCTTAGGCTGTCAATCATGTAGATGCATTAGAGAATATGTGTGTAAGCGTCACATGTACACCAATTGATGGAGTATCAAAACTGTTTGATTTGAGTGTATGAGTCACATCACACATTTTTCACTAATACATCTACATTAATTTCAACATTAATTGACCGTCTCCGGTTCGCTTTACAAGATATAACCATAACCAAGTACAAAAAATACAGCAAGAAAAATTGTTAACTTAGGTTAAATTCTGCTCTGAACAAAATTTTAAGTATATCAACAGGAAAAACCTAAACACATACATAGTTAGTTTTGGAATATTTGTTATTACTATTCTGATCACAAACTATTCTTTAATTATCACAAATTAACATACTAAAGGAAATATTATACTGATAGCACAGTTTTTCTCTAAAAAAGAGTGCGAGATAGTTACCTACTTGCAATTAAAGGCATTCTAAAAGTAACTCATATTAAAACAACTCCACTATGGAAAAAAACATTTAAAATGGAGTTCCGAGTCGAACTCACCGCCTCCAAATATACATTATAATTATATTAAATATATTCATTTTCATCTTGTTCAATTTAAGTTGACTTAGAAAAAAAGATTGTACTGTATGCGGTTTAGAATTGTCATCTTCCACACAGTGACGTCACAATGTGTCTGTTTGCTCTTATTCAATTCAATGACTATAATTTATTGTGACTTCACCATGGCCTGAAGAGAACTTCTCAACACGCAATGTTCTATCTTTAGCTCGTCTGCTGGGACTCTAAGATCTAAGGCCGCTTCTGTGTTAAGGTAGCGTTAATCGTTGGTGGTGGCACTCTATTAATATTCATACAAAAAGAGCAACTAAGGAGTACTACACTACGGCTTGTATCATGGGGCCTTTAAAATAGTGTTTTTAAGAACCCACAAAAGAAATAAAAATAAAACAATATAAATATATAAACTGATTTTATTTTTATTTTTTATGTTTTTTTTCTAACAATTTTTTTCATAAAAAAATACTATATTTATTGTAATTATAAGTAATTAAAGCAAAAGTTTAAAATTAATTAAATACTATATTTCGAATTATAATTTTTAATGCTAACTAATCAAATACAAAAGGAAAATTTACATTTTTACAGGTTCGACTAAGTCTAAAAAACAAATAAAACAACCGAAGATGTTACGGGAGAAGTAAATAAATAAATCATATTCAAATACAATAAAATTCAGTTGTTTAATTATTTTAGTTTATTTAAGAAATAAGTTTATTGTGGTTTGTTTTTGTTATTTTATATTTGTTTTTTTTTAGTTGATTTTTAGTTTTAATGCAATTAATTAATATACACTTACTTTTTTAAAGTTTATATACACGATTTTACAATTGTACACAATAGTAATATAATAAAAATGTTTTGAACATTTCTTTTACATTCACATTTAAACATATAATAATAACGTTTGCTTTTGAACACATTTATTCCAATGTTAAAACATTTAGTTTAGTTTTTGAATTTTTCAACAGTGGAACTTTCGTAATTAATTTTATTTGGTTTTTGGTTTTATTAAATTTACGAATATTTGAAATAAATAAAAATAAAATTAAAACTTGTAGAAAATCTTTAAATTTTTAAAAATATTTAATAAAATTTAAAAATTTGTTCCTAAATATTTCCTTTTCATATATATATATATATATGTATTAATAAATATCTTACATAAGTTATAGATTTTTTTTGTCTATCAACTTTGGTTTTGCTTTTTTTTGGGTTCCATTCAGGGTGTTTCAGATGAGTCCGTGTCGTACTTCGTAGAGAGAAGATGCTGTGCGGTGATGTTCTAGAGCGGATGCTTGAGATGAGGATGAACCTACATATAACTACAAGTGGCCTTCGTTTCATGGTAGAATAGAATATGATTATTTCCTAAGTTTAGTCTCGTCACAAATTGGTGAGGTCGATGCGTTTGTGTGAATATAACTTGAAAGTATTGGCATTTGTGTGTAAAACTGTTGTATTTAAATCATAGAAATATACTTGTTTATTGGCAGTCAAAGTAGAAATCATAGCTTGGAAACATGTGCTGAAACACCCTGTATGTAATTTGTGGTTTTTTTTATTTGTTTGTTCTTTTAGTTATCTAACTTAGAAGTATCATAAACTAAAAATATTAATATTAATGCCTTTTTCTTGCGTTTCTATTACGTTATAATACTAAAATGTATTATTTATTATCCTCTTCTTGATACAATTAATTACTTTAAAATTAATTTAAATTATTTTGTTCTAATTTAATTTAATTAAAAATTATTTTTGGTGTTTTGCTTGTATGTTAAATTTATATATATATATATATATATATATATATATATATATATATATATATGCTTTAATTAATTTAAGTTGATTTTAGATATACTTTTATCTTTTCCTTTGTTTTTGTTTTTGGTTTTTTTTTGTTTTTTTTTTTGTACAAAATACGCCTTTTCTATTCGCCATTTTGTTTTTAGCTAAGAAAATATGTTTTTGTTGAAATAATTCTTTGCTCTTCGAAAATGTCATATCTTCAGAAAGATTCTTATTTACAACAGATCAAAATTTTGCTCTATTTTTATAGTAGTCGTTTGAGGCATTCGCATCATAGTGTGGGTGAAGTTGGTATGTGTCGGTTGTGTGTGTGTGTGTAGGTGTGTGACTTGTTATCGTTGCTTTAGCGGAGTAAAGCATCAGTTATAGTGAACGAAACGTAACTGAACAGTTGGAAGAGTTATGACTAAACACCTATGACTTGATTGCAGTAACTGTGCGAAGTTGCAGTAGAATTCCATGAGTTCTTCAGAACTAAATTCTGTTATCAAGGCTAACTTTATCAAGTTTGATTTTTCTGTCATTTAAATCCAATCTCTGTCATATGAATGAATGAATGAATGAAAATAAAGAGGAAAATGTATCTCGACCAATTTGATCTATTGTACTCCTCCAACATGTACCTATTAAAGGTCTTCTATTAGTCCAATAGTTCTAAGGAGGCTTAGTATTGAATTGGGGTTAATTGGACATAGCAGAGTTTACATGCTAACGGAAAGACGTTTGTGACCAGTCTTGCAGTGGTACTTCAAACACAGATTCTGTTTTAATGTGATTGTTGAACTCAATAGTTAATAATTAAGTTTAAAATAGCACTTAATAGTTGGCTCCTTTCATGGACCTACAAGTAAGCGCGCTTCCAGGCAAAACTGTGCGTTCCGTGGTGACACTCAGTTCAACCTCTTCGCTTTTTTCTGCATATACTTTCCATTGAAAAACATGTCAACACAGTTCTGAATAGAAGGGGAGTAATTGGACTCCGCTCACTTCCCCATCCCAAAACTTTGTGTTCCAAGTAATTTACGTCACGTTCCACAATTATAACTGAAGCTTATAGAAATATTGTTTCTCGTTACTACTGCAGAATTAAAATTGTATGCGTTTATTTAAATTAAAGCTTTGCTTTGTTTCACATTTTAAAATAGGACACAATTACTATTTTTTATTGGGCGGGGTAACCTTTTACTGATGAGATTTCAATTAAAAACTGGGCAATTTTCATATCTACCAAAAGGACAATCCAAAGTTCAATTCAAACAAATGAATGAAAATAAAGGATTGGGTACTCCTTTTGATATAATTTTTAATCATTCTTTCATTCTTCACCTATTATAATTTTTATTATTATACCTTGCACCATAATTAATTTGTGCAAGGGGTTGGGGGAATGAGTACAAGCAACATGGGTCTTCAACTCGAAGAGAAACAGATTTAGAAAGAGGCATCTTTTGAGACCATGCCCAGGGCACGATTCGAACCCACTACCCGCCAAGTATGAGTTTAGCTTGCTTACCACTATACTACGGAGGCTGCCTAGTTTAGAGGGCAATCACAGACGAGAGCAGACATTTTCATAATCTAAAGGATATTGCAGCTCTTATCTGCTTCAGATGGAGTTAGATCAGTCAACGAATATAGCTTTGCTATGATATTGAGAGAACTTAACTGACTCTCCGAGTCTTTGGTTTAGTGGTTTGTTCCTTTTCACCTTTTCATTTCTATTGTCACGGACAGTTTCTGGTCTTTGGTTTTAATTGTCATTTCAGGCGACTACTGGGTTAATTTTGCTAAGACTCAAATGCTTTTGTCTGCCTCTTTTAGTCGAGAGCTATGGCTGCCAGTGATAGCTGGAGAACTGCCCAAGAAGGAGGTCTCTAAGCAGCCACTGCTGTATATGTGATGACTTATTAATCAGGAGAGACTTAATTTTCGTTGACATTAGTATAGTTCTTCAGGGAGAAACACTAAATACAAGGTTAGTTATGTTCTTAGTATCACAAACTTGTTATCATTTGTAGCCAAACATTGTTTGACCATTAGATGAAAGACTGAAGACCCTAAAAGATGACCCCAATTAGATGCAAGATTGAAGACCCTAAAAGATGACCCTAATTAGTTGAAAGATTGAAGACCCTAAAACCCTAATTAGATTAGGGATGTTGAAACAAAGCAAAGCTCGTCATTGACAGGTTCAGAAAAGCATATCACAATTAAAGTCAATTAATAATAATAAAATTGTACAAAATAAACACATATAATTAAAAAAGCATAAGTTTTTATACACTTTGTTTTATGTACAATATTTTACAGTGTTAATTCGGTGTTTAATTTGGTATTTGTAAACCAAACATTAATTTTTTACATGATTTTCATCATTTGTGGATTTTTACACAGCATGAAAATAGCTTGGCATTTGTATAAAAATGAAAAGTAAAATGTTGAAACTATTAAAAATGATTATGTACATTTTCTAGGATGCTAAATTTCATGCTGCATTATTTTTAAAATATTTTATATGAAAACTTTTGTACGTTAACTTTTTTAAAAAGATGAAAGCAAATAAAGATTGGCTTTGAAGAGAACCGAAATTAGTGATAAAATATATAATAAAGAAGTTCAAGAGAAAAGGAGAGTCTATATTATGGTATATTATTTAATATTTAATAAGTAAGTGATTTTATTATACAATTTCCCCATTAAAAATTTAACTGGAACAATTTTCAAGCTTAAAAAAAACGTGTTCTACGAGACTAAAAAGATAATTTTGTTAATTTTTTCAGTAGCAGAGCTCATTGTTCGGAGTCTGATGTGAAGATTGAAACAAGCGATATCACATATATACTTAATATTATATCAGTGCTTCTCAACCTTTCACTTGGTATTAGTGCCGGTAAACTGAAGGCGAATCAGAAAAGTTAAATAAGTGAAAGAAAATATGACACTCATACGCCCCGTTGTACCGAAATGCATTAATACTACAATAATTTCAGTACAAATGATCCTGCACTGCGAAAAATACTTCAGGATACGCGCGATGCGCAGCACTGGAATAGTGCCAGTTTATATATATAAATATATTAAATCCTTTAAGGTTCTTCCTAGGGCTTTAACTGAAGGCTATGTCAATTTGATTTAGTAGCCTGCCTTTGCAATTTGAAACAACAAAGAATAATTAAATTAGAAATTAAATAAACAAAAAATTTGGTCATAAGAAAGCAATTTAATAATTTACACAGAAATTGAATTAAGTTTGTGTTTGTGTGCGTGGACGGTTTTCAAAGCTGTTAAATGTACTTATATTCATGTTATTTATAAAGCAACATTTTATAAATAATTAATAAAATTCTTTTTATACACATATATATATTTACATTAAATGTTTTTTGGTATTATTTTACAACAATGCAACTTAGATTAAATTGCATATTTCAGTCAATTATTACTTCTTTAGTTTATGTTTTTTTTTTTTTGAGGGTCAACAAATCAATCGAGTAAAATTGGTGGAGAAATGAAGGAAGCAAAAATGTTAACGTACAAAAGTTCAATCATTCTTTTGCTTGTCAAAAAATCATAAGAACGTTTTGCTTCTGATTTCTCTGCGGTTCGGCTTTTTTTAAACTACATTTTCTTTTTTATTTTGTCCCTTTCGGTAGATTTGCTTTAATTTTTTTGTTGCAGTCACATTTTTTTATTATTATTAATTACTATTTTTGCTGTAGTTTTTTTCATTATTTTTTAAGATTTGTACTTTATTTTACTAATTAATCGGGGGGATCAAGCGGAAATGGGCGATAATAGACATGCATTGGGCTGGAGAATAGGGTGTTGGTTGACTGGCAAATGTCGGTAAATTGTATTTTGTTAGAGTGAGGAAGAATACGCATGGAGACTGACTGACTGAGGCAGGAAGATTAGATTTATCAAATTCTTTTCCCAAAGAATTCGCACATGGAAGAAGAAAATTAAATGTTTGAACTAAGCCAATACCACTAATAATGGGTTAAGGAGGAACCCTAAAATTGAGTTTTACATATTTTACTATATAAATGGATCTAGAGACATTATTCCTGTGAGTTAAAATCAGTGAGCTTAATCAGTGGAAAATTGGGTGAGTTTGCTTCAAATTTGTTGCTATTTGGGCTGTTTTGTACCGAGGAATCCTACAGATATATCAGCTCTATATTATAGAGTAACTTTCAAGTGGCTCTACTATGTGGCATGAGTGGATTTAAGGCGGCCTTGAAATGTAGCTTCCAAGCGTCTTTTGTAGAGGCACTATCCCAACTAGGAAGTAGCTTCCAAGCGTCTTTTGCAGAGGCACTATCCCGAATAGGAATTGCTGCAGTTTAGCTAAGCATGAGTAAGGTTTTTTTCTAATTCTGCTCTTTTCTTGGCTCTTTCGAAACATTGAATTCATCACGATATTTGTATATGATATCCTTCAGGTAACTGTGTGATACCATGACTCTTACTGGATAGTGTTCTGGAGCAGAGCTTGTAGGCCGTTTCTAGCTTGCTCAATTCGCAAGCAAGTGAGGAGTTTTGTTTGCAGTGAAATAATGTTTTAGTAGGGCAGTTATAGGAATTGTTGTTGAAAATTATATTTGAAGAACAATAAAGCTCTGCAATGGGACAATTTTTGTATCCATATAGACTAAGTATGCATAGAGGCGTACGCTAAGGACATTTAATATACAAGGGCGTGTAATTTGTGTGGGTTTATTTTACAGGCCTCTCCTTGATTATTACTATTATTATAATTATTACTTTTATTTATTAAATAGTTATCTACAATCGAATGGTTTATTGACGGCAGTTATTTTTGTTAATAATTTATTGAATTTAATAACTAATTTATTAGTTTTGTGTTTCATAAATTTCAGCAGATAAACAGTGTTTGAGAGCGAAATCAATATCAAAATAAAAACGATAAAAATTCGAAAGTGGAAATTATAAGAGAACTGCTAAGTTTTCAATACGAGTAGTTAAGTTAGTTGAGTGAAGGTTCTCCTTTTGGTTTTGTTCATTTTTACAGTTAGTTTAAGGGTTTGCGTAATGTTCAATGTTAGGCATTACTTAAATTTCGTTTGTTTGTTGGTTTTATTGTTACGTTGTTCTTCACTTTAATCTGTTGTTTAGTTTGATTATTTTTGTTCTGGTGTGTTCGCTTTTTGTTTCGATTTTTTAGTCAAATTTTTCTGAAGACATTAGCGCATTGTTTTTTGTTTGTTTTTTAATATGATTCTATATTTAATTCTAGTGATTTTTGTCTTAAGTTTTCTATATAGCAGCATTTCTTTGTGGTACTGATTTCTCTCTTTATTCATGCATATTTTTTCCTTTTTTATGCTTTTATCTTTGGTTTTGTTTGTGTTCTATATTTAATTAGTTGAGTGATGTTCGACAGTGTTGGATGCTGATAATTGTTTGATTCCTAAAGGCGCTGAGCTTACTACTATGTGTGTTGGATGTTTCGTATATTCTAAGGCTCTTTCAGTAATATTCTGCTACCGCTGGCTTTGCATTTGAGTACGGCTGTCTGAATCCCTTTGGCTAATTTCTCCTAATAAGTTGGTCTGAGTTGGCTGCATTTAGTTTCATTGAATCACTGTATTCAGTTCTTTCCTTGCTGTGCTTCTCTACTAATGTTCTGCTAGTATTTGTCTGTGGCAAGTGTCCTTTTCCCTGCGTACCTCTTGTTTTATTGTTGGGGTCATTTTTAACATTCATGACATATCCCTCCCTTCAATAAATGATGTTTGCCTGATTTATTTGTTATAGTTTTTCTATGATTCTACATTTTGTTCTTTGCCTTCCTGTTGCTATTTAATTGTAGCTATTTGGCTGTATAAGTGTGTATGTGTATGTGTGTGTGTATATTTATGTGTGTGTTTTAAACTCCAATAACAATAACTATTGCTATAAACGGCAAGTTTAATATCCATTTTAAATATATCTTTTTCAATGTTTTCACATAATTGCAAGAATTTTTTTCTAATTTTCATGTTTTCGATGTTTTTTTTGTTTTGTAGGTTTTTTAAATTTGCTTTATTTGTCTACTTAAATTAAACTTAAACAGCTTTTGTAGTCGGTTCTGGCATCCAACGCAACATTTCACAAGGCCAAATTATTGCACGAATCGTCTTTTTTACTAATTGCAAAGAAATTTCAAATGAAAAATTTTGTTTATAGTATTTCAAAAGCTCAAAGAAAGTTATTTTAAAAATTTATATTTTAATTAATGTACTCAAATAATATATTTTGTTTATTCTCCTCTTAAGCTGTTATCAACAATTAGAGTCTAAGTGGGGTCTTTAATGACAAATATTGTATTCGACGGTCGGAAAATACATTTTGAAGATTGCCTATCAAATTGCTCAATCTATCTCCAGATCTAAGAAGAACAGATTACATGAGAGATTTCAGTATTGAGATCAATTTGGTCAAATCAGTGGTGCAGCAAACCGTAAAATATGGGTTACTTATCCAGCCATTGAAGCATTTGTTATAGACCTGTAATGCTTTCAGATCTTTTATGCAGTATATTGTTTTATAGTTTCAATGTACATATTTTCCATAAAGGAACATTTTCTTTTCGGAAGAGGTGAGAAATATTCCAAGCCAATGACAGTTGTTGAGTTATTGGTAAACAAATTTGTTGTACCATGGACGTAGTATTTATTCCATTAAAATGGCATATTCCTTTAAAAAGGCAGCAATATCGATTTTTCGAAATTGTATCATTGAATTTATTGGCATAATCCCGCCTGTTTCTCCACTTCTTCACAGCTAAAGTATACACTCACAAGGATATACGTAAAGTATACGCCCTGCTCTGGATGTGAAATATGTCTAAAACTCAAGTGAACAAGAGATCTACTGAAAGGTAGGTTTGAAACTTCGATTAAGGTGATAGATCCTTTTATATTGTATCACGTGTTTAGAACCAATTGACCACTAAAATGTTTTCAACTTCCTAACTTTATTAGACTTCTTGGCGTTATAACTTGGAGTGTAGTAAATCTTTATTTGGCAGTAGCAAGTTTTTAAAACTTTGTTTGCTTTGTTATTCTATGGTGAAGTTCTACACACTTCCTTGAAAGGATGCTGTCAAGTATTTTTCTTGAAAGGATACTGTCAATGTATAACACTTTCTGCTTCAACATTTGGTTGCAAGTTTTTAAAATTGCCTTGTTATTCAATGGTGAAGTTCCACACACTTTCTTGAAAGGATACTGTCAAGTATTTTTCTTGAAAGGATACTGTCAATGTATAACATTCTCTGCTTCAACATTTGGTTGCAAGTTTTTAAAATTGCCTTGTTATTCTATGGTGAAGTTCTACACACTTCCTTGAAAGGATGCTCTCAATGTAGTTACTTATAATATACCTTTAACCATACTTTTAGATACATCCGTATCTCTGCGCCATTTTAAATTACTCTCCGATACATAAGCACTTAAATACTACCTACAATATAGGACAGGATTCTACGTACTCACTAAATCACAAGAATGACAGAATACAATTTTTGCCCTTCTTCCCTGTCTTCTACAAAACTCACGAAATTTTTGACTCTCACTTTAATGTTGGTTAAAAAAAATCGAGATGGCGCCACAGTACTCCATCATTCCTGGACCACATACTTAATTGAATTATAAACTAGTTGGAATATACTTAACTAGACAAATTGTTAGCATTCGTTGTTCGTCACTTACCCAGTAGTCAAACGTCGGTTTCGATACTAACTGCTAAAGCGTTATTGTACCTCAAAGTGAGGCTATTACCACTACCAGTTTGCTTATAACCATTCTGTTGTTGCTGCAGCTGTATTTGCTGCTGCTGCTGATGCTGTTGTTGTTGCATTTGCTTATCAATCGATTGCTGTTGAGCTCCTAAAAATGGAGCCATCGAACGCCCAGGATGCGTATCAGTCAATCCTGGCGTTGACTCAACACCATCATCTAAATCCATCATGTCCGATGAGGACTCAGATAATGATGATTTTTTTAAGTGTTGACCTATTTTTGTGCATGGTTGTAGGAGTTGGTGGGGACGACATACATACAAAATGCGCATACAGATCAGTTTGTGAGAAATGGAGTGAGATCGCAATTT
Source organism: Clusia tigrina (assembly GCA_920105625.2). Taxonomy (NCBI): domain Eukaryota; kingdom Metazoa; phylum Arthropoda; class Insecta; order Diptera; family Clusiidae; genus Clusia; species Clusia tigrina. Next base: position 178,697,755 of record OV050033.1, read on the forward strand.
GGTTAGATATAGAAAGAGAGAGAGAGAGAGAGAGAGAGAATGCGATGTACATAAGTTAATCGTGGAACAAAAATGTATTGACCCTTTCAGGCAATACTTACCTAATGTACCTGGTAAATATGGACAACTAGTAACATGATTAAAGTTTTGGCTCTGCATCTCCTCCTGATCCGTTTCACGATGATAGAAGTAATTGAAATTACTGACTATAACTGGTACCGGGAGAGCGATTGTCAAAACACCAGCAATGGCACACAGTGATCCCACGATTTTACCCCAAACGCCGACGGGTCTATTTTTGCAATACCAATTCGATTCGTTTCAATTCGGTTTCAATTCAATTCAATTCGGTTCGAGTTCGATTGGTTTCGATTGGATTCGATTGCGAGTTCGATTTCGTGTGCGGTTAATGCGGTTTTGGAATTTTGATTGATTTGGTTAACATTTGATTTGTTTGGCATTTGGGATGGAGAACGATGATAAACGAACGAACGAACGAAGGTAACGATAAGTAAAATGAAAATACAAATATAAAAGAAATATAAAGTAAAACTTGGAAATAGTTTCGCATATAAAATTTATAGATTAAATTTTATAAAAATACGTTCAACATGTAAAAAATTAGTACAAAAATTATTGTTAATTATTTACTACGAAAGAACTTGGTTACAGAGATAGAGAGAGAGAGAGAGAGAGATAGATAGAGTAGGAAGGCTTGAAAGAGACTGATAGAGAATTTTTGAAAAGGGGGACAGATAGATAGAGAGAGAGGTAGCGAGTATGGGCGTTACATTGAAAACAAATAAATATAGGATGAGGAGTAGGCTGGTGGTGGGTGTGTGAGCGTGTGGGGCAGAGTGTATAGTTAGTTGTATGTTTAAGGTGAGCAAGTGAGAGCTTCAGTGTTATTTAATAATTATATTAAAAGAGCATAAGTTAATTGAGAGAGTAGTATTATATAACATTATATATGTATAGTAATTATGTGTGTTCAAAAACGGGGAAGAGTATGGAAAAGTGTGGTGTATGTATGTAATTATTATTAAAATTCATAACGAGAGTACGAGTACATATGAAAAAAGGTAGCGCTGTAGGGTAATGAGACTAAAAAAACCATAAAAGAAAAATGTTTACAAACAGAAGAGAGTACGAGTAGAGGTAGGTATGTATGGAAATGATCAAATTGAGAGCAAATGTATGAGAGAAAATATAGAACAATCGAGTGAATGAGAATGAGAAAATGCATATCAATGAGATGAGAGAAAATGTATGCAATATGTGAGAGAGTTCGAAATGAGATGCAAAATGGTGTATCAATATAAAACTGAGTCATGAGAGAAATATAAGAAAAATATTTTATATGATTATATGAGATATGGTAACAGACGATATGGTATGAATTATATAAAAATTTGTAACGAAAATTTTCTTTTCTGATTTTTTTTCTTTGTAAAATGCGATGAACGGAAAAAAATGTAATTTTTTAATTTAAATTTTTATTTTCACAATTTTTCAAAATTTAAATAAAATTTTTAATTTACAATTTTGTAGCCTTAGAATATACAGACATGCCACATGCACAGCAGAAAACTGAAGGAAATAAATTTAATTAAAATAGATTAAATTGAGACAAAGTTTGCCAATGCGAAATTTCTGATTTCAGTTTCAGGGAAACTAATTTTATGAAATAAAACAAACAAAAGTAAGTGCATAAAATAAATTGTGTACATTGTTCACTAAGTTTGTGAAATACGAAACGAAAATTCTGCCTACCAACGAGAAATTTGCCAAAATGAGACAATGGGACAGTGGTTTAGGAGGTGCGAAATATCATTTGGTCTTCAGCGTACCTCAGACATATGTGGATATGCTCAATGAATCCAGACTCAGTTTGATTGGTTGAAATGTAATAGAATACGACTAGTCATGATGTAGTGTTCGGAGGAGATGAAGTTATAAATGGTTATAAATATACTTTTACAGCCTCTTTAGCAATTTTACCCTCATGTGTTCATGAGGCGGTTGAGAGCTAAGATTTCAGGCTACCCACCCAGGCCAACAGGTTACCAAAAAATTAAGTATTTCAAGCGCTTTTTACATAAAAGTCGTTTTACCACACATTTAAAATTGTTTGGATTAAACAATTTTGCTTTTCACTGGAATTTCTTAACTAAAGTCTCACTAAGGATCACTTCAGTGTACTCAGTCGATTGGTTCGGTCCTTACAAATAATTCATTCAGTTCAAATATCCAATAAAATCATTCAGTTCAGATATTTATCACAGCGGAAACTGAAGATATATTGACTACTTAAACACTTTGCTTTCAGCTCCATCCAGAAATGTGGAAACGAAATGGTTGCGAGCAAACCTGCCACAGTTCTGCGCTAATTCAGGTTGGGCACATTTGAGGAGTGACTCTTCAAAACGTGTTTATAGCACTTTTAAATGATTTTGAGATATGGTTTTTCTTTATTAGTTTAAGTGGAACCCATCAGCATATAATCCTGTAATAGAAGGTACAATCTTTTCCCCCAATATCAAAACAAACCGAATAATGCTGCAGGATATTCAAACGCGATTAGTCCATATGACAATTTATTTGACAAATATAAAGTATTATTAATTTTATTATTATTATTATTATTATTATTATTATATCTTACACCATAATTAATTATAACTGCAATAGATTGGAGAGTGAGTGCTAACTACTGAGGCGTTCGACTCGTAGAGAAACGATTTTTTAGAAATTTTGACACCAAGCCCGAGTCAGGATTTGAACCTGCAACCCTCTGAGTGTGACTCTAGCATGGCCACAGAGGGCGACAATATAAAAGCAATATTTCTTCGAATGGAATAAACACGTTTTGGGCAGTCACTCCGCATTTCTAAACTGAACTGCAATCGGATCCACTCAGTAAGTTGATATGTTGTGCACACGATTAATAGGATCCTATATTATACCCACACAAAGTTATGAATGAACCAGAATGTTATTTTAAACGATGGTCACTAACCATGTCCAGGAATTTATGTTTAATTAGAAAAACAATTAGTACTTGAAACAAAAAGATAAGCTAAAACATGGGTACTCCATGTATAATATAATTTGACAACATCGGAGTCTAAGGGTTAATGGAGCAATCTGCACTTCCCGCTCTTTGCAATATAATCTAACAATATTTTGGCTGTCTGCTTTTATGACAAATTATAAGTAAGTCTCTTTAATTCCCCTACTAAAGATTTACAGGGTTTTATTCGTGAGCCTCCCAGCCTTCGATCTAATCTAACGATCTTTTGGCTGTCTGCTTTTACGACAAATTATAAGTAAGTCTCTTTAATTCCCCTACTAAAGATTTACAGGGTTTTATTCGTGAGCCTCCCAGCCTTCGATCTAATCTAACGATCTTTTGGCTGTCTGCTTTTATGACAAATTATAAGTAAGTCTCTTTAATTCCCCTACTAAAGATTTACAGGGTTTTATTCGATCATCACGAATAGCTCTCTGACTTCTGCCGGTTGTGGTATTTTGTGCCTGTGAGTTAAAACTTATGTGGCGAATCATCCGAGCCATATATGCTGCGACATGAGTAGCCATGATTTATTACCCCAGGATTATTAGTTTCATGTTCCTTCTTCTACCAGAGCTCTGGTTTTGTGGCCGAAGCACTCACATGCTGTGCACCTGGCGTCTAAATTGAGTAAACGACAGCATGAATCTACCGGCCCTTCCAAATATACGAATACCATTTCTTAAGTCCCTTCAGATCTGTCTGACTACTTTTTGTATGTTTCTGGCTGTACTCCAACTTTATGTGAACAATGTAAACAGTGTTCTTTAGTTTATCAGTGAAAAAAATGTGCAGAAATCAGTTTGTAATAAAAAGAAACCATGAACAATTTAGTAATTTAGTAAAATTTCGACAGTTTCACAACAACAATAATTCATAAAAAAGGACGCCGAGTTGCAGTTTGGATATTAAACGACGTGAGAAAAATCATTAAAAATACCGAAAAATACAAAATGACATAAAAGCGTAGTGAATTGCAAAAATGCTCGTATTCGTGTTTGTGTGTGTGAATGTGAGTAAGTGTTTTGTGTGTGTGTGTCTATGTACAAATTGCATTTGCATTTGATATGCAAATGCATGATGCGCATGATAATAGAATACAAATCAATGAATTGAAAATTTGAACTTGAATGCGATTTACAATTGACGAATGTGCGTGAGAGAAATAGAGAGATAGAGAGAGAGAGATTTAAATAGAGCGAGAACAAAAATAGAGAAAGAGCTGAATGCGTTGATGAACGTATGTGGCAAATGACGCATGGGTATGTGGTATGTGTGTGCGAAGGCGAGATAGAGTTGAGATTTGAATTCTACTTTTTGATTTTTGCTTGCTTATTTTGTGATTTCATTTCTGTGATAATTTTTTGTTTTAGTTTTTGTTGAATTTTGTGAACAACGTAAATTGTAAAAGAATGATTTAAATTTTGAGTATGTTTTCATGTTCGTTTGATTTGAATTCCTTTGAAATTTTTGTGAATTCTTTTTGGTTTTTGTTTTTTTGTTTTCGAAATTAAAATTACATAAAAACAACAACAAAAAATTACAACTCAATTATGTATTTTTGTTTGTTTAATTTTGTTTTGTTTGGTTGTATTATAATAATTTTTTTTTTTTGGTTTTTGTTTTAAAATTGAAAATTGAAAATTAAGAAAAGAAAAGTAAAAATTATTATTAGTTTTTGCATACGTCATGTCACCATATCCAACGGTTGTCATGGTAACGACAGCCCACCAAAATGCATCGGGTATGGACTTGAAGAAGGAATTTTCGCTTCCAGCTTCCGCAAAATAAACCGCCGATGAGAAGAGTACAACGCCTTGAAAAAATAAATTAAATTGCTTTTTGGTTTTTCATTTGTTTTGATTTTTCTGCGGGAGTTAGGGTTAGGTTAGGTTGGTTGGTTGGTTGGTTGGTTGGTTGGTTGGTTAGAGGTGCTGATAGTGATGGTGGTGGTGGTGGTGTTTGTGTTGTTCTAGTGGTAGTGGTATGTTATGTAGCTGTGGTTTGGTTGTTAGAGGGAGCGTAGGTATTTGTGAGTGAGTTAGAGTGAAGTTGGAGTCTGAATGTTTTCGTTTGGTGTTTCATTGTTCCATTTCATGTCAAAAAATTTTTAGTGTTCTATTTTGTATACTTTGCTTCTACATTCCCCAGACTGGGTGTTGTTCGCATCGTCTATATAAGTTCATTAATTTCAATTTTATTTCAATTATTATTCTTTTTACCAAAGCTTTTGCTTTACCGCAATATTCGACCACATTAGTTGAACTAAAATAGAGTTTATTAGTTTAAAATATGGTTTTAAATCGATTACAATTAAATACGAAAATGAATAATGACTAATTTGATTAAACGGTATCGTACGCTAAGTAATTAATTATTCTTAATTTAACAATTTGTATATCCCAAGCAGAAATTAAAAACATACTTTCAAATTTACCAAAGAGCAATTATGTATAGTCGGTCATGCCGAATGCGTGAAATTCACTAAACATACTAAAAACTTTGGTGGGCTTAAGCAAAAATCAGTACGAACTACGAGTATTGTGTTGACAAAATATATTGCAGTGGGTGAAAGGGGGAGGGCCAAAGGGATATACGGAAATTTCAGCAACTGAGGGAATGCTTTTCTGAAAATTGGTTCATTTGATTTTGAGAAGATTTTTCTTCTGTGTGTTCTCGAGTCCTCTTTTACATCACTTAGCCTGGTATGTCATATTTTTATCGAAGATTTTTGCTTGTTGTTTCTCCGTTTTCGATATAAAATTGTGGCTACAACATTGGTTTAAATTATTCTTTCAGCGACGGCATGTTCTTTGGTAATAACCCTTGCCGACATAAAACTTCACAGTCCATTCTGACTGGGTTAGGGCGAGAAGAACAAATTTGTATATCGTGTATCGTTGTGTTAAAATAAAATTGAGTCCACTTGCAGGTGGTTGCTTCAAGTATACGAATATGCATATAAGTGTATATTTATTTGTAGTTTTAAATATTTTCTAAAAGATGAGTTAGGTAGATAGGTAGGTTGGGCAGTCGCATCACCAATAAACCAGTGATGCCACTTAGACCAACAGTTGGGTCCTTTGTGAGCCGCGGATGCGAGGCATGGCTACTAAAATGAGTTAAAGACCTACTAAATCAGACAGAGCTCATCAGACAACAGTTCATTTAAAGAACTTGCCAACTCTGTTGAATATATTATTTGAACCAATTGGTTTGTTTTTGGTCCTACATAAAGTTGAAAGAGATGAAAACAATAAAATTGAAGTAGATAAGTAAGTCCCATTCGCGGAAACTTACCATAGTTCGCAGTTCAGAATTGTAGCTAGTAATGAAGTTTCTTCTATTTCGTGTAATTGCTTGGAAATTTGAAACGCGGCTCAAGATCAAGCGGAAGAAGACTCCGGCTGAATTGTTTGAATTTTAACAGCTACAAACATTTTGAATTGAAATTAAATTAGGCACATTTTCTTCAGTTGGAGTCTATGTCTCAGATCCACACAATAGCATCGTGGAAGCATTACACCATGTCTGGATGATCTCATGGTTCATGGATAAGCATGAGGACTTGATATAAAAGTGGTCCATACAATGACCCAACTCTCATTATCTGTGATTGTTCAGTAGGGTATCAATTTATAACAGTAATCTTCAAGTATGCGTGTATAACGCTCTCTCTTATATCAAATCATCATTGCAGAGAAATGATGTTGCAGCCTTCTTTAGAGTAGTGTCATATCTTTGCTGTGAAGGGAGTAACACAGAAAGAACCTGACCATTCATTCCCCGTTGATATTCCAGCATCATTTTACCTATAACCTATATCGCCCACCATAGTTGAGTGGATTCATTTTTCAACATTTATGGAGCTGCGACTTGAAGATACAACTACAGCCGGTGTTGTAGGTTTTGATACTTATTATGAATGATTGAAGTTGTGACTCGAAGTAGTACAATTTTCCCTTCTAAAGTTTTAGAAGCACTCACAGGAGACCGTGTGGAGGCAATAAATGGCTACATGAAAGCATCTCACTTTTGCCTTTAGATGTGCTTTCCTTGTTAAACCAGTTATTTCGCCTTAAAGGATGCCTAGTGTAGACACACTGTTAGATTTACTATCTAAGGACCCACGATTGTTGACACAACAACACATTTCCAGCAATTTTAGTGATGAAAATAAAAAATTGAAAAATGTCCATACAACATTCTCTTTCACAGAAGATATTGAAAATAATGAGGATCATAAGAGTATCAGAAAGTGTCACGAAAGGTTCAAATTGTTAGGTATTTCCTTACGTATTTGTGAATCCTTTCTCAAACTTCAAAGTTGACCTTCAATTGTTGTTAGGTTAGGTTAGGTTAACATGGCAGCCGGTCTTAGGACCAGCTCACTCAGACCACAATGGGTCCATTGTGATAACAGCGCCTAACAATGCACCTCCGATTCACTCGTCGTTACGTTGTTGTTACGTTTAATTTGTCCAGGATATTTATTGCCACATATGTAATATTTATCAATATCCTTAAAAATATTTGCATTTGAATCTATTGTCGTTCATTTCATTTCGATATTTATGAGTAATTTCATAGACTGTTTCTCCATTTATAGGGCAAATCAATCTGATTATATTCGAAATGATTTCAACCAGAATAAAATTGACTTAATAGAAATAATTTGGAGTAAATTTGGACTAAATTTCGATCCTAGAGACCAGGCTCGTAGAAACAAGTAGATTGAATGGCCTCTCTGTTTATTTTGGGTTTATAAAAATTTTAATTTCTTTATTTTAAATTATTTTATAAAAATTGTGAAAATGTGTGCAAGATTTGCCATTCTATTGTGAGAAGTCTCCGAGTCCAATAAAGCCTTCAAAATACTCTACGCAAGTTGGTTGAGAGTAATTGAACGTGATGACGAACTTGGGCCAAACCTTGTCTAAATTCAGAACATGCCCTCCATTTGTTAATGTTATGGAAATATTTCATACTCGATCTGTACTCGTATATAATCTCAATTCTGTATACGATCTTCAGCCAAACGATATTTGTGGCTCCGTATATATTCTGTTAGCTTTTCAGAGCAACTCAAAGTAGAATCGATCTGATCCATTTGTATTGAATGCTTTTATATATTAAAATAGTTGTATATTGACTGAAAGCCCCCAACAAGAGATGCTGGAGAGTCCATTATCACATGCAAAAAAACAACTATTTGGTGCGTATTATGGTCGTCGGACTTTAGTACCTTGACTGTGGTTCCATTTAATTGATAAGGATTTCCAATATATACTCTTTCTACCAGACGGTTCTACGTGCCACACCAGTGGTGGCACAAATATTCAATTGCGAGAAACGTTGAAGATTAAACACAGTTTATTACAGTGTATTACAGTGTATTACAGTGAACTACAGAGTATTACAGTGTATTACAGTGCATTACAGTGTATTACAGTGCATTACAGTGTATTACAGTGTATTACAGTGTATTACAGTGTATTACAGTGTATTACAGTGTATTACAGTGTATTACAGTGTATTACAGTGTATTACAGTGTATTACAGTGTATTACAGTGTATTACAGTGTATTACAGTGTATTGCAGTGTATTACAGTGTATTACAGTGTATTACAGTGTATTACAGTGTATTGCAGTCTATTACAGTGTATTACATTGTATTACAGTGTAATACTTCCCAAATTGTTTTCAATATGACTTTGGAACAGAGTTATTATTATGTAGCTCCTTTTCATGTCTTCCAAGTAATTTGTGTTAACTCCTGCCACAGACCGATCTAGACATGATATAAGATTATGTGCACACGCCTGCAGAAAGTATGCTTTCGTGGCAATAATTTGATATCCGATACGGGTAAACCCACATAAAAGTGGGTAGTTTATGAGGAACATACTCCCAAGTATGCAGTTGTTCGCTTTAGTAGAAAAGCAGTTACTGGGATGTGCTTAACTGAAATTGATTGAATAAAACTCCTGAATACATAACATAAGCGGCGATAGGTCCAGTACATCTAAACATGTATACATCTAAAACTAATCTAGTTTTACAATACTGTTGGCTATTAACGACTAGAATATTGTTATATTAATTCTATGATAAAAGGAAAGTTGGAACCACAGTGGTGTTCCTGCCCTCGGCAAACCCGCTCGGGCATCCATTGTGACACATTTTTAATAAATGAATGTGAGATTTGAAATCCCTGAACATTTCATTATGTCCTCATAATTACAAGGACTCCATCTGTTAATAAATATGTACTACATATGTATATATATATATATATATATATATATATATATATATATATATATATATATATATATATATATATTTTATTGTTGTTGTTTTATGTGCAGTAACAGAAACTAATTTCTTGAAGTTTTGTTTGAATTTCCTGCCACAGAGTGGAAGCGAAAAAATCATTTGTTTCAAATTTTCATTTGAGTCACTTCACACAATAAACGCGTCAGTTCGACGTATGGTGATAACTTGTTCCAAAATGTTCATTTTGGAACATTTTTAATGAAATATATAGAAAGAAAAATGTACAAAATAAAAAAGTAGGTTCTGCTTGGGCACGAAATATAAATTACAGCATGCATGAAACAAATTCAACAGTTTTCAATAAGAACCAAATTAAAATATATAATATACGAGTATTTGTATAGGTACGAGTATGTATGTATAGAGAAAATACAGCTGTACAATCACGTTCACAATGAAAATGACAATTCCACTTTACAATTGTACAAAATAATACAACTTCTCACTGGCGTGATCGGTCAAATTACAACAACAGCTTCACTTTCAAAGTGTTCGTTTATATTTTTACATTTCACTCAACGCAAAAATGATGGAAAAACAAAACGAAATTGTAGCTAAATAGACACAACAAATAAACAACAACAACGTTAAATAATAACGAAAATACTTTACAGCGTTTCTGGTACAGACAGAGACAGATAACGATAGAGTAGGATAGATAATTTCGATATACAGCAGCACAAATCAAAAGGATAACGGGAGTGGGAATAGCAGCAGGAGTAGCGGTGGAAATAGTAGAAGAAAAATAGTGTAAAGTACTTTACAATATTTTATAAATAAATTTCGTTCTTTTTAGGTTTGTTTTTTTTTTTTTTGTTTTTTGTACAATCAAATTAAAAAGAATTTTTGATATCGTTGTTGTTGTTGTTTGCATATACCTCATATCACCATATCCCACAGTGGTCATGGTAACTACTGCCCACCAAAATGCATCGGGTATGGACTTGAAGAAGGAATTATGGCTTCCAGCTTCCGCAAAATAAACCGCCGCCGAGAATAGGACCACACCTGTTTGTTTGTTTGGTAATTTTTTATTTATGTGTGTATTTTGTTTAAATATACGCATTAAACGAGGGAAGTGGGAAAGTTTTAAGGTGATTAGTGGCGTAGACATTAGTTTCAAATTAGTTTTTTTTAAGGAGCAAATTAAACGAAAAAAAACAATTAAATAAATTGTGTGCTTACAAGGAGCACATTTTTTAAATGTTAAATTTTTTTACATTTTGCTTAAATTCTGCTTGGGATAAAATAGTTTCAAAATATAATTCGATTATTTGAGAGGTGTTTTTTACAGAAAGAGCAGTGAAAATGTAACGAAAGGGGGATGCAGCTATTAAGAAAGTCTACGAAAAATGTGCACACAACGGAAATTGGAAGAATCGGAAGCCCTTTAAAAGATTTACTTTTCCTGCCATTTTTTATATTGAGACTCGTTAAGTACACTCTCAAGAAACATACATTTGTATTGAGTCCTAGTTACTGATCCCTCCAGTATTTTTGTGTGATGTTCAGGCAGCTCCAAAACCTGATGATGGGGCTGGGCGAATCTATAACCAAACGGGCCAATGTTGGAGGTATTCTTTTGAACATACATGTACTACACAACTCATATCCTGTACAGAAGCTAAAATAACCACTGACATCGATGAATGGCTGCCAGTTTAAGTTTCTTTTATTAAGAAAAATAATCACACACAGGCTTTTGATTTACTTGAGACAATCCAGTGAATCGCTCAAAACTGATTTTTGTAACAATATTGTCACCAATTCTACCACGGATCCTGTCCTTCACTTGGTGACTCTAATCTACCTAAGTTCACTGATACTCTCCTGAGTAAAACCGGATCCGCCGGGAACAACAACTCTAAATTGAAGATGTTAAAATGCAGTCAAAAATTGGATCCGTCGGGAACAATACTCCAAATTGAAGATGTTAAAATGCAGTCAAAAATTGGATACGTCGGGAACAACAACTCTAAATTGAAGATGTTAAAATGCAGTCAAAAATTGGATCCCTCGGGAACAATACTCTAAATTGAAGATGTTAAAATGCAGTCAAAAATTGGATACGTCGGGAACAACAACTCTAAATTGAAGATGTTAAAATGCAGTCAAAAATTGGATACGTCGGGAACAACAACTCTAAATTGAAGATGTTAAAATGCAGTCAAAAATTGGATACGTCGGGAACAACAACTCTAAATTGAAGATGTTAAAATGCAGTCAAAAATTGGATCCGTCGGGAACAATACTCCAAATTGAAGATGTTAAAATGCAGTCAAAAATTGGATCCGTCGGGAACAACAACTCTAAATTGAAGATGTTAAAATGCAGTCAAAAATTGGATACGTCGGGAACAACAACTCTAAATTGAAGATGTTAAAATGCAGTCAAAAATTGGATCCATCGGGAACAATACTCCAAATTGAAGATGTTAAAATGCAGTCAAAAATTGGATACGTCGGGAACAACAACTCTAAATTGAAGATGCTAAAATGCAGTCAAAAATTGGATCCGTCGGGAACAAAACTTCAAATTGAAGATGTTAAAATGCAATCAATAATTAAATCCAGCGGGAACAACAACTCCAAATTGATGATGTTAGAATGCAATGAAAAATTGGCAACCTATATCGATGTCTTTAAGAGTAGATTTCTGGACGAAGTTGGAGCTCAAACGCAGTAGTACTCCTTATAGAGGATACTTTTCTGTATTAGATTTATAAGTTTTACTTCCAAAAGTGCCTCTTCTTTCCTGGCTTAGCACAATTCTTTCATGTAGCTGCATACCCCTGTCATTGTATCGCATTCTCACTTCCCTTTTTAACTTTTAGCTTGAATTTTCCCTGCTGCGTGACTGCATAAAACAGGGGGTTGATAAATTAATGTTTAATGATTTCTTTTACTTCTTTTAATTGAACTAACTACGTAATAGAAATAAAGAGAATTCTGAATTAACTACGAAATATAACTTTACTGGTACAGTATTGACTATTGCTAAAAGTTATTAGCTAATTACTCTTTCTTCGGAAAGTGATTAGGTGCATCTTTAAAATATATCTAACAAAAAAGAAACAAGAAGTAATCGAAGGATGACAGGACAGGAGAGTCGAAATTTCAAATAAAAGTGCAAATAATAGCGAAAAATAGGCAAATAAAAACATTATATATAATAATATTATATATAATAAAATTTATTATTTATATTTTATATACGAGTATATTGTATATAATTAAGAATCATGTATGTATATAGTGTAATATATATATTATGTTTGGAGATTTTGAAAATTCATACTGAACCTTTTCCGTTTTCTTTTCTTTTCGACATATAAGCTGAAAACTTCAATTGTAATATTCAATATATATATATATAGGTATATAGGTATAGTAAGTAGCGGTATGAGTGTGTGTGTATGTGTTAATTATCAATTAAATTACGTTTAAATATACAATTCCAAAGTAGTTATGTTAGTACACTTTGTTTAGTAATTCATACGAGTACTTTATATGGAACACAGCTAAGCTCTACGGCAAGACAAATGAAATAATTGAACTATGTAACTAGATAACTAACGAATACAATGCTAAGGAACTGAAAATAATACTTAGTAGTTAGTAGAATACTTGGCGGCAATGCCATGTTTTGTTTACAGTCGACTCTAGACTACAACTCTAAACCATGTAAATTGATACAATAGTTTGGTGCAAGACTATGTAAAACTAAGAACTTTTTCTAAAGTACGCTTTGTAGCTGCATAAGAGTTTATAACGGCTTAGCACATATACAAGTAGAGAAGTAGTAGTAAATAATAATACGACAGAGATTAATTACAAACGACGATGATGACAGACAATAAAATTACAAATAGTAACGTAGAGCGAACTCCAACATACCGCAAACGTTTGTACAACTACATCAATACGAGTAATGCTTCGGGCATGGTTTGGTAGGGCAGAGATGTTCCAATTTTAACCATTTAGATTGGAGACGAAGCCGAAATTCAAATTTACAGAGGATGTTTCAAAAAGACACCAAACAAAAAAAAAAATTTGTAGTAAAGAGAGATTAATAGAAGGATTAACAGAGAGAGAGAGAGAGAGAGAGAGAGAGAGAGAGAGAGCAGTGTGTCTCAGTGCTTGATTTGCGTACCTTAAGATGCATGTTAATTGAGCTTTCTACGTGAGTTATGGTACTGAAGATCCTGATCTATCCAATGCTCAGTTACAAGGAGACTGCAACTGAAACTGATATTTCTGGGCTACGTGAGTTATGGTACTGAAGCTCTTGATTCCCAATGGACAATTACAAGGAAACTGCAACTAAAATTGATATTTCTGTGCCACGGGAGTTATGGCACTGAAGATCCTGATCTATCCAATGCTCAGTTACAAGGAGACTGCAACTAAAAATGATATTTCTGGGCTACGTGAGTTATGGTATTGAAGATCAGGATTCCCAATGCTCAGTTACAAGGAGACTGCAACTGAAACTGATATTTCTGGGCTACGTGAGTTATGGTACTGAAGCTCTTGATTCCCAATGGACAATTACAAGGAAACTGCAACTAAAATTGATATTTCTGTGCCACGGGAGTTATGGCACTGAAGATCCTGATCTATCCAATGCTCAGTTACAAGGAGACTGCAACTAAAACTTATATTTCTGGGCTACGTGAGTTATGGTATTGAAGATCAGGATTCCCAATGCTCAGTTACAAGGAGACTGCACCTGAAACTGATATTTCTGTGCCACGCGAGTTGTGGTACTGAAGCTCTTGATTTCCAATGATCAGTTACAAGGTCTTTCTGTGTTTGTGAAATAATCTGTACTATCTGAAAGAGGTATCTCGTATGTTTACCTTGGCTTGATAAGACGTAAGAGAAACAAGACAGAAAATGACACCATTATGCCCACAAATTGGATTTGCAGGCATGAGTATGGCTGGCATGAGCTGACACGGAATGAATGTCGGGACACAACAAATAAATTTCTGAAATGTCTGCAATCAGTGTCGGTACCATTGAAATATCTTATTGTTTTCTTATATCTTGTGAGCCAGCATTCAATGGCCGAGCTATTTGGATCTTAGCAATCTAGGACTCTATAAATGATATGTCATCTGAAATGCCAGAAATAATTATCACTTCGAATCACATGAAATCTGTTGTGTTATCAGTAACTGACTCCCCAAAAAATATGTCAAATTATATGTCAATTCAGTGGCATTGTCAATGAATTATTGTCTTGAATGTCAGCAATTAAAGACACAACAAATGGTGAGTCCTCTGGAAAGTTTGCTTGCAAAGAAACTTCAAATGATAACTCAGCAGCCATTGCGACCACAAATGATATACTCGCTGGGAAGTCAGGAAATAATGACACTATAATTGATATGTCTGAATAATTTAACTACCTGAATACTGAAGTATTCAAGTCAAGTGCCTGAATACTGAAGTACTCAAGCCAAGGAAATATTTGTGTCTTATGAATTTAAATTGTATTTCCAGTTCTGGCCCATTTAAATCCCTGTCCTGGGTGTCCCCCGGAAAAATTTCGGAGATGGTTTTCGTTGACTTTTACTCTAAGACACATGTTTAATTCTTTCAAAGTACAAAGTCGACAATTTTTTTTTAGGGGCATCCCAAAACATCCTGAGTTCGCTTCTGACTCCTTCTTTGGATTGTGTAAAAGACTTTGAGAGTGTTTTTTAGGGGCATCCCAAAACATCCTGAGTTCGCTTCTGAGTCCTTCTTTCGTTGGTGTAAAAGACTTAGAGAGCGCTAGTTAGAAAAAGTACAATAGATAGAGGCAAATTATGTAAAGCTAGTAAGAAAGATAGAGAGATAGAGAATAGAGATAGCATTTAATTTAAGCTTGTTAATTATTTACAATAGCTTTGCATTTGCTTGAAAGAAGTGTTAAAGGATAATTGAAAGTAGTTAGCGTTTGGTTTGTTTTTGTTTTTTGGGTGCTTTTGGCCGATTTTGAAACACACTTGTCAAATTTAAAGGCAACTGTCGCAATACTAAATTTCGACTTAAAATTGCAGCTGACTGCCGCAAGTTTTAATTTTTTATTACCTCTGTCAAAGTATATCAGGAGCAATAGACTAAAATTCGAGTAAGTTTTTTTTTAAACTGGTTGTAAATGAATAGCTAGACACCTATTTTTACCGCTATGACTGCAAGCCTAAAACTATTTGCTTTTAATTGGATCATACCTAAATATAAAGATATATAAATATATACTTTTTGTGCTTATATAAACCCTACAGATTTGGTTATTTAGCTAAAAAGTACATTTTAGTTTTTCATATATACTTAAGGAGTTTCTATAAGTCACTTTAAGCAGAAACATAAAATCTAAAATTATACCCGCCCTCCTCGAGGAGTTTATGGAAGTTTTATACTATATTTGTTATCTTCGACAAAACAGACATATGTTTTTAGAGGGCGTGGAGTTTAGTTTGGAAGATAGAAACGAAAAATTTTATTTATTTATTTATTTATTTAACATAAGAATAATTATACATAATTATTACACTAAAGTAAAAAGCGCCGGCTACCAGGGCCGTCAGCAGAAACGAAAAATTGTTATTTGCAATTTATATTAGATGTTTGACCCTAGAAGTAGGCAACGAAATTTTAGTAATTGCGTATTATGGCTTTCATATAACTAATTCCGGACAGTTCTTTGCTTATAACTGAACAATTATAGGTCGGCGAATTTTATATATATTAATATATATATATATATATATATATATATATATATATATATATATATATATATATATATATATATATATAAATATATATATATGTATATATATATATATATATATATATATATATATATATATATATATATATATATATATATATATATATATATATATATATATATATATATATATATATTCAAACACGTCAGTCCTTATATATTATACCAAAATTGTAACAAAATTGCTGAGGAAACTTTAGCACGGACAATTAGACTCAGCGGTGACGCATTGTCAAACAGGTTAAAGGTAAGGAGTTGAAACTCTTTTTGTTCCTCACATAAACTGCTCTTGGGGATGAACTCGTTTCAGGAGTACCCAAACATATTTCATGTATACATATACATACATGGTAGGGGAGACCGAGTAAGATCTGATAAATCGAAACCTAGATGACGTTGATAATATTTCCTCGTTAATGATGCAATTGCTAACTATCACTTTGATAGTAAATTTCTGATTGTATCTACTTCATTAATTACATGATATCTGTGTGGGATTCATTAAAAATAGCCATCTAGTCCTTCTTTAGACTGAGAACTCATCTTTCGCATAGAGAAGTTTCAGTTCTATTGCCGCTTAACCGTTACAGTAAAAGATTGCACTCCGATATATTTCATGTTTCTGCTTAAAGGTATTTGTGTTGTTGTGGTATTTAGTGTGTTATTTGTTTTATATTTATTTGTTTTTACTTTCAGTTTTCCAACTATATTTTAAGGTACAGAACAAATAAAAAAAATATTGTTGTAAAAAGCAAAAAACATTTTTTTAAACGTTTATTTTGTTACGTGGCGATAATCTTAAACAAATTTGAAAAGCTAATATGAGGATAGGATAAATAATACGTTGTCGAAGAGGGAACAAAATGATTACTCAAAAGTGCAGTGTTGACATTTTGCGTAAGTACGTACGGGTAGCATACTTTTTCTTAACAGTTTACTGACTTAGCACAGTACTCAGCACTGGCAATGGTACAAAGTACAAAACCTAATTGCCACCGTCTGTGGACCCAGCAACACTTTCAATGGAATTCAAGATTTGATTACTACAAAATCCATCTATAGAATGTTGTGGTAGTGTTAATTGTAATCTGTCTAATTGTGGTACTTGGTATTTGGTATGCGAAAAATTGCTGTGTTGCTGTGATTGTTAGTTTCAATTTGTTTTTGTGGTGTTTTGTTGTTGTTATTATTATAAAAAGTAGTTGTTATATATATATATATATATAAATATATATATATATATATATATATATATATGTATATATATATATATATATATATATATATATATATATATATATATATATATATATATATATATATATATATACATGTGGTGGTAGTAGTAGTAAAAGTAGTGGCAGTAGTACTTGTTGTAGTAAGAGTTTTTTGCGTATATTTTTGGATATATAATTATTTTGTTTTTCATATATTATTTGTTTGATGTCTTTGACTAAGAACTTACCTATAAATAAGAAAAATATAAGTAAACCTAATTCCCGCATTGAGGCTTTCAGAGTTCGTCCTAAAATTTGTAAACCCTTCGAATGCCTAGATAACTTAAATATTCGAAATACTCGAACTAATCGTATCACTCGTAATATTGCCAAGGACATAGCCTGATTCGATGACTTGTCCTAGAAATTACAATTTATATGATATGTTTTCATTTACAACAATTAGAACAATAAATAAAAATATGTAGAAGTTGATTTGAACAAAAACAAAAATACAAAAAATAAAAATTACAAAAAAAAATAAAATAAAATACGAAAAAAATAAATGTTCAAATACAAAATCGTAATTGAGAACACAAAAAAAAGGAGTTGGTTTATAAATTAAGTATAAAACTCAAAAACGAGCAAAATATCAATATTTATATTGTATATATATGTAGTATATACATATATATTTATATATATATTTAAAAATATATATTTCTTCGAATGTTTATAAACAATATTCAAATAAGTATTTTCGAAATACATTTTGGCAAAAACACATTTACAAGTTTGGCACACATACAAACATACCTGTGGACTAACTGGAGCTTTTGGAAGATTTAACGTATCTTCCTCTTCGGCGACAACGGTCGCCAATGTTATAAAGTACGGAATGATGGCGATTATATCGATTACATTCATGACATCCCTGCAGAAATTTAACTTATTCGGACATGCGAGGAACCTTGGTGCAGAAGAAGCAGAAGAATTAAATACTGAATGTTGGAAATATTTTGTTTTTATTGGAGTTATGAATACTTCTAAACAAGAACATGCAATCTACCTTTATAAGGATGGTTTGAACCCTAACATAATATTGTGGGAAAACTTCTGATGTGCATTGGTAAGATTTAATAAAGATGGAATCTAAGGAAATTTTAATACAGATTTCTGGTATATCATTAACGGGACGCATTGTGAGCCCGCTCTGCTTGTAGTCATTCATTTATTGTATCAGATATATTATATATTGGTTGGACATGTCCGTTAGATTCTTCTATGTATGAAGGCGCTCTATGTGCCTCAAGTGGTCGAGGGCCTAATCAAGGCTCTGTGGAAGTTGCTTTCAAAACATAGCCTATAAAAGGTCAGAAACTTAAGGGCGGGGGTCCATTAAGAGTAAGAGTTGAATAAGAAGTATAACTGTGTTCTTAAAAAAGTGATGATATGTTTGTACACATGATGATATTTTATTCACAAACTCGGAGGTTAAGGATTGAACACAATATTTGCAAACAGCCCGCTTTTAGACCACTTTCAAATGGTTTCTTAAAGAAATACATTAAAAAATCCTCCTCCCTACATTAAAGGAGACTCCTGAAAGCATAGTGTGGATCGTAAAAAAGAAACGTAGAATATGAGAGCAGTTTAGTGGTAAAATATATATAGATAGAGATGTAGAGCTGTCAAATTATTGTAGAACTGTAAAACTACTGTGAATCTGTTGGAGAGAATAAACTTTCTGAACTAGTTCTTAAGTGAGTTGTTGCTCAGGGAAATCTAAAAATTGAAACAAAAACTTGATTACTACTAAGTTAAACACTCCAGTGATCGTACTTTTAGCAAAGTAATTATCGTAACAATATCATATATCTTCCTAGTTGTATATATCATCATCATATCATATCCTTCACACCCTGATCTAATCCTTTTAGTTTGAATACATTTTCAAGGTAAGTTTTGTTATATAAAATATACGGAAATGTTTGTTGCTCATACCTGACAGTGAGTTCAAATGTAAACCAAATAATACATAGCGTTTCTATAAGGAAGAAGGGATCTGTGATGTCAGGCACCTCGTCTTCCTCGATTTTTGTGCCATTTGTTGTTGTATTGAACACCTGCGAATAAAAAGTTATTATAAAAATCTGTGTAAATATATTTTCAAATATAAAAAAATTCCAATTTTAAATTATTAAAATAATTGAATAAAAAAATTCCTAAATCATGTTACGAAATAATGAGAATTGTGTGGAATATTTTGAGAAATATTCTTCAAGTGATTTTAATTAGCAACAGAACCCAGCAAACATGAATATACTCATAAAGAAGCGAATTCGAATATGAGGGGAGCTTTTTTCATATGATTTGTGCTGACTGAAGCTTTCACGGTGATGCACGAATAAGGCTGAAGGCCAATTGCTTCAGATTCTCAAAATAATTTGTTGTCAGCTGCTCAGTTTTTGTGCTTCCAGGAACCGTATTTGTTGCCAGTTTCTTCTCTATGGCCACTGTCTTAGTTTTTGTGCATTCATATTGAGTACTTTGCTATTGTGGGCGTTCTTAGGTAGAAATCTAATTGAGTACTTTGTTATTGTGCCCGTTCTTAGGTAGAAAGCTACACTGAAGGTGGAAATGCCAATTGTTTTTAATCCAATTTGGTTGAAGACGAGAACTGTGTACGCTAGGCACAATCGGTTTGCAATTGTGGAGAACATAAGGCACGTTTGCTTCCTTGGGACTTTCGTGATCAGTGGTATCTGTGATTACAATTGTGGAGGACATAAGGCACGTTTGTTTCCTTGGGACTTTCGTGATCAGTGGTATCTGTGATTACAATTGTGGAGAACATAAGGCACGTTTGCTTCCTTGGGACTTTCGTGATCAGTGGTATCTGTGATTACAATTGTGGAGGACATAAGGCACGTTTGTTTCCTTGGGACTTTCGTGATCAGTGGTATCTGTGATTACAATTGTGGAGAACATAAGGCACGTTTGCTTCCTTGGGACTTTCGTGATCAGTGGTATCTGTGATTACAATTGTGGAGAACATAAGGCACGTTTGCTTCCTTGGGACTTTCGTGATCAGTGGTATCTGTGATTACAATTGTGGAGGACATAAGGCACGTTTGTTTCCTTGGGACTTTCGTGATCAGTGGTATCTGTGATTACAATTGTGGAGAACATAAGGCACGTTTGCTTCCTTGGGACTTTCGTGATCAGTGGTATCTGTGATTACAATTGTGGAGAACATAAGGCACGTTTGTTTCCTTGGGACTTTCGTGATCAGTGGTATCTGTGATTACAATTGTGGAGGACATAAGGCACGTTTGTTTCATTGGGACTTTCGTGATCAGTGGTATCTGTGATTACAATTGTGGAGGACATAAGGCACGTTTGTTTCCTTGGGACTTTCGTGATCAGTGGTATCTGTGATTACAATTGTGGAGGACATAAGGCACGTTTGTTTCCTTGGGACTTTCGTGATCAGTGGTATCTGTGATTACAATTGTGGAGAACATAAGGCACGTTTGCTTCCTTGGGACTTTCGTGATCAGTGGTATCTGTGATTGTAACAGATTGATATGATAATATGTGGAAGCTTGAGAATTCGGTGGATGCAAACACTTATCCTCACACGAAAACTAAAGCAGACAGTGAATTCCGAATTGAGTCGAATAATATGTTCATTCTTGTATATGAACAGGACAACAAAAGTTGGCGCCCGTTTCGTGACATAAATACAAGTAAGAAATATGAGGCTAAGGAGGGAAAATATGTTTCACATTTCATTGGATTTTATGATTGCAAGATTGATGCATGATGATTGATATGGTGCATCATCATAGGTAATGGCACATAATTCCACACTGTAAGCTAGAACTAGCTTAAATTTTTGGTCAATTAGTCAGAATAAAATGATCGTGGAACCAATTTCCATGTATAAACAAATGAGAACAAAACATTTATAAACCAGAATTGCTATGTCACTCACCTTGTAATGCTTAAATTCGGGTAATGTTTCTAGACAAAATATAACAATTGATAGCAATATAACAAATACACTAATTATGGCTACAACTCTGGCGGCTTGCGAACTTTCCGGATACTCAAAGAGTAGCCAGACTTTTCTTTGACTCTCGTTTTCCGGCAAGGGTCTCTCCTCTTCCTTAATAAAGCCTTCATCCTCTCTGCATCCGGGCAAAAACCCGTGGCATGTTTAGAAATAGAAGAGATAAATAAAGAAAACAGGTATTAGACATATTTTCAACTGATTTCGCCCTGGCGGGCACTCTAAACAAACAAACAATTGCAATGCTAAAATAAAAGCAAATTTTTTTATGTGTTTACAACGAAAGCCAAATCACAACTGATCATCTTTCAAAGCCAAGATGATCAGAACTAAGCGGTCTTGCAATAACTGAATTAATTGTTAACGTTTCTCTGGTTTAATACAAACTCTAATTAAATTTTCTCTTAAGTATTCGTGATTTTTGCAGCAACAAGGAACAGTGTGTGTGTGTGTGTGTGTGTGTGTATTTGTGTGGGAGTAAGTCTAAGAGTGTGTGTGTGTGGGCGGTGGCGAGACGGCTTGATCCACGTCTATAGGTGCGCTCAACTGGGCTGGATTCAGTTCTTCACTGGTGCGTTTGTGTGTTGGCACTCTCTGGCGCTCGCTTCATTAGCATGCACTCTACATTCTGTCGTACAGTGTTGCAGTTGCAATGTGTGTGCGCTTTTGCCACGGGGCCGGCCACTTCAGCCCCCTCGCCGTATGAACAAAATTTTAAGCTGGTGGTCAAGTGATTAATGTGTGTGGCTCGGTTTCGAATCGAATTTTGAATACTTGTAGAATCACAACAACAATTCCAAAAACAACAACAACAATAACAATACTTTAAGGCAATAAGTGGGAATACTGAGGCGGCGTGGGGTAGTTTCATTATTGCAATTGTGTTTTCAGCTATTTCAACGCACAAACCAATTTGCATAATTTTTTTTTTTACTAATTTTTGTAATTTTGTTTGGGGTCAACATGGCAACGCTCTTACCTGAATTTATTAATTGCTTGATCACCTAATTCATAAAATTTTATTTCTTCACTAAATACGTCTAAAGGGACATTGACCGGTCTCCGTAGTCGACCACCTAAAGCGGGGATATTCAATTTAAAACAAAACAATAATAATAATAATAAAAATTGCAAATAAAATGTTGTTCATAAATTAAATGATAAATTAAATAATGAAAGGAGAGAAAGAGAAGAGCAGAAATAGTTGATTAGTAATTGTTACAATTCGTGTTAAAAATATGCAAAGTTTCACTACTTTTCTAAAACTAAATTTTATTATTATTCTATATTTTATTTTTTCCATTTTTTTACTCTATTTTATTTCTTAAGTTAATCGTTATTTGAAAGAAAATCAAATTTAGTTTCTATCATCGACTTACCACTTTGATAATAGTATAAAATTGCATCGAAGCTCGGCCGACTACGGTCAAAAAAATATTCATTTCTAAGCGGGTCAAAGTACCGTAATCTCCGAGCAGGATCCCCCAGTAGCGTATCCGGGAATTGATTTAACGTTCGTAATTGTGTTTCAAACCTTAACCCGCTTACCTGCAAGCAAACAGAGAAAAACACAAAGAAAGAGAAAGAGAGAGAAAAATGGAAAGAGAGAAAGAGAAATTATTATTATTATTATTATTATATCTTACACCATAATTAATTATGAGTGCAAGGTGTATGGGGAATGAGTACTAGCTACAGAGGCTTTCGACTCGAAGAGAAAAGGATTTTATAAAAAAAAAACATTTTGGAGACCAAGCCCGTGGCAGGATTTGAACCTGCGACCCTCGGAGTAGAAATTATTATTATATTCATTCGAATTTTATGAAGATTTCAGGATTTCAATAGGAACCTGCTTAGGCTAACCTACTTCAGTCTCAGCATACTCTCAGGTTCGCTGACTGATGACCTGAACTCGTATATTGGCAAAAATGAACTTTGAACACTGTTACCGTGTTAGCCAGTAATCAGATTTGTTCCCACAAAGCAGACTAAGAGGAGTGATTGAGGACATGACCCCAAAACTGTTGACAAAATAACCACAGTGGTAGCAGCCCGTAGGGAGTTCTCAATTTCAGATCTTGAATTTTGAAGTGAGAACTAATTTCAACACCCAACAAATGGTGATAACTGATTAACTTACAAGTATCAGTGAGTTTGAGAGGACATCGATTTATATAAGACCTGAAAATATTCTACATTATAGAAAGCCTGGCAAGTAAAGACTAATACAGGAATCTGGTATCAGATATTCTGAGCACTCTGAAGTTATGGAGGTTGCTTCTATACATCATTATCTAACAAAGATAACAACAATACCGCCATTCAGAAGTAGACCCGCTAAAAACAGTTACAAACAATGTCGCTGGAATCCCCCGTTCGATCATGAGGACAATCTGAACAGTCATTTTGCAACCAAATAACCATAGAGAATATTTAAATGGTCTGCCTGCTGAGCTTTTCCAGACCACCGGCAAGGAAAGCTGAGGCTTACTCTGCTCTCTTCGTAATATAGGAAATGACAGAATCATGCTAGATTATTGTGGGATAGATTTTGTTTTTTTTGGTTGCGATGGCTGGGTCATGTCGAGCGAATGAACAACAACGCTCCAGCCAAGAAGGTACTCTATTCGGAATGTGCTGGTGGTACTCGCAGAAAAGGACGTCCTAATCTTCGTTGGAAGGACCAAGTCGACGATGACCTGAGCGCGCTTGGTGTTTCTAACTCGCGTCATTGCGCGCAGAGCAGAGGCGAATGGCCCAACATTGTGGTAGCGGCCAAGACCGACCGTTGGCTGTAGTGCCAGCTAAGAAGAAGAAGATTTTCTTTTGACTGACTATTCGTAAGTCTGCATAGTACTATGGGAGATATCTGCCAAGGTTGTACTGTAGATTAATTGTCTGAAGTTTATATTCGGTCTGAAGTTTATATTTGGTCTATAATATACGAGTAGATGTTGGGAACCAATCGGCTTGTTAAGTTAAATCGGTATAATAAACAAAGGCGTATTCACCATTCATTAATTTATCCTTGCAAATTTAAACCCGACTCTTGTCAGTGTAATTTTGTCACGATTCTCCGATTTACGTGTATATAAATTACTGGGTATGAAGAATTAAACTTTAATTAAATTTAATTCAACATATTTATAGTTTATAAATAATTTCATTGATGGGATTAATATGCCCCATATATATATATGATTCTCCATATATAATATGATCAATATATGGGGAATAATATTAGGTGTTAAGGATAACGAGGCCTTCGCTTAATACTAATATAGTCAACACGTTAATTGGTCCTTCATTGGTTTGACTTTCCCTTTGCCCTTCTTTGGTACGGAGATTCTTCAAAAATCAAAATATATTGCATTATTGGGAAAAGTAAAACATATAATTTTTGATCTCGATTTGTTTTAAAAGTATATTTTGTATATACTATAGTCTTATTTACAATTAAAGTGCTGGTATGCCTCTGCTCATATAATCAATAAAAACTGTTCAACCTTAAACAAATTGTGATGGATCAAGTGGTGACTTTTACTTACATTTATAACGACTCTTTCACAAAAATCATGATCATGAGGAATGGGTTCAAAGTGTTGCGGCCCGCCACCAAAGCCATGACCTGCCCCCCCTTCTTCGTCTTGACTGCTCAATTTGGGTAAAGACCTGTGAATAGAAAGTAACACAAACCAAAAATAAACTCTTGTTAGAATATCACTAAATAAACACAGTTAACAAAAATATATTTGAAAATCATATTAAATTGTAATTTACTTAAATTATTTAAAGAAAGTTAAAAATTGTTGCAGCTGCTTTTCACATTCATTTTCCACACAGTGGTCTGCCTGCCAAAAAAATATTGTTTACTCTCTCTTTATCAAAGTGCAGCGATTTTGGCAACGTATCTTGGCATTCCATTTGGCTTTGCAAGCGTTTCAAAAACTTTGCCTGGGCTGCGGACGGGTTCAAGTGAGCTGAAAAATGTCGTTTTTTGTGTTGACAGAGTAATTGAAAGGATTTGGCAGCGCTGTAATCAACGAACCAACTGCCGGCAATCTGCTGAAGGATAATAATAATAATCAGTTTGCTGAGGGCTATTATTGAATCGAGATTTCCCTAATTGCATGCTGCAATTAATTTCCAATTCTAGATTGTGTGTGAAATTTCAAGGAAGCGGTAATGTGTGAGTTGTCGGAAGAAATAAAATTGTAGCGGAGGATAAGCGTAGGAGATGCAAGAGGGTTTATTTATGTACAAATGCATTCGTAGATGACATCTTTTAAGGCAGTCTTATGGACTATAGTCCTATGGAATAGTGATACCTTTCTCTGATCAATAATGGCTGCATTATTGTTCTGTTGTATTTTCTTTCGTTGCTTGTAAGCGTCGGTATTATGGGCGATTAATTTGGCCTCTAGAACAAAATTAGTGAGAGGCGTTTATGGGAACGGAAATTGTGAATAAATGGGTGAATGCAATGGTTTAACTATCAAAAGAGGAGGCAATGACGGAGAATATACCTCCCCATAATTATTAGTCACGCCTCACATATGTTGAAAATTTGCAACAAATATGAGGATGATATCCAATGTATTTGCTTAATGATTGTGTGATTTGGGTGTGGGCACCACTGGCCTTCCATAGGACTCAGCGCATAGAACCATTCTGTTTATTTACATCCGAGGACGTTATTAGGTGATTATTGTCTAAATTGGTAGATTTTGATCTTTTCATAACGAGAAATGATATTTTTATGAATTGCGAAATGAATAATTCTAGGTTTTTGTTTCACTATACGACTTTCACAACTAATTAGTTCTAACCTAACTGAGAGTCCCCGGAAAAGTTTAATTTTCAACCGTGCAACATCATAAGAAACTTTTAGGGAAACAATTTCGAAGGTTTCTGTTTCGAGCTGAAAAATCATTGTTTCTACTTCCTACTTCAAATCGTTGATTCAAAATTTTTATTGAAAGTTCATTCTAAGTCTCAGAACAAACAAAGAAAAGTTCGGCTTTGAATTTTCCATAAAATTATGAAGGCCGCTTCGAGTTTCAGCCTAAAGTGTGAAGAAACTTTTCCGTAAACTGCAAGCAAATCCTTTGCAAACGGCAGGAGTTTGTAGAAAAACACACACTCTTATAGTAATACACACACACACTCCCATACAAGTACCAATTCACTTGAAATTTGCATATTCAAGGCTTGAAGTAACGTAAATTATACAACAAGTCCTTGTATAGCGAAAAAGTAATAAAATAAAATTGAAATGAAATGAAATATTATAATAAAGAAAAAATCACTTTGTAGACATTATTTGCTTGCAGTTTGTTTCTGCAGTTGTTGTTGCTGCAAACGTAAAAGGAAAACTTCAATAAAAGCCGTTTTCCGAAATGACGTCAGCACAACAAGCGCATAGATACACGAGCTTAGATATAAACTCAACTGGCAGATACACACAGCCGCACACATACACACATACACACAAACAGTGCCCTGTACATAGTTGTAGATACTTTTGCTGATCAATGAAAAGTTCATTGCTTCAACTGTAACAATGGCAAGAACAACAACAGCTGTCCAAGAGCAGCTATTAATAACTACAGCAACAGCAACAGCAACGACGGCAACAGCAACGGCAACGGCAACGGCAACGCCAACAACGATGACAACAACACCAACGCTAATAAGAACGTATAATTGAAAACTTATTTTTACCGCTTTTCATTCTACATAAAACCGCTGTCAGTCAACTGCGCACTCACCTGGCCGCCCAAACCACCCACAACATGCACCAGCCGCCGAACCACCGAGCCACCATGGCAAAGATAGAGATAAAATTCATTGATGTACACACATACACACATACACCTAAATGCATACACACAGGCAGAGACACATATACCCCCACTCACCAACACACACTTATTTCAGCTCCATGTACACAGACGCTGCCAGTGCTCGAGTATACCATAATGTCGTACATAAGCGCCGTTGCATTGGTCGCAGCTTCAGCAGAGACAGCATTGGAAGGCACCCTGCTCTGCTCTGCTCTGCTCTGTGGTGGCTTGCAGCAGCATAAAGTCCACAAATTCGTACGAGATGGCATGGCAGGGCACGGCAACGCCACGCAACGCAACGCAGCGCTGCGCTGCGCCGAGCACAGCAGAGCCAATGTAAATAGGTCAGCGGCACTCAGTGCAATTTGGTATGCGCATAGTTTTCATGCGATGTGACGTCACACGAAATGCCGCTTGCATGCAGCAGGGTTAATCTTTGACCTATTTACTTCAGCTGTAGCCGTCGAGTGAGTGCATCTACGCGTATGTGTCTGTGCACGTCAAAAATGGGGGTCAACAAAAATTCGACTGCTTTATACATACACATCCATACATACTCGGATGAGTAGGTACAGAGAAATGCCAGTGTGACGTAGTCGCAGTTGAATAATGACTTTTTTCTCCTTCCCTCATTTGCAGTCTAATTGCAGCAGTTATACCAGCATTGGCGGCTTGGGTGGCATAGATTAGATTCCCTGATTTAGTTAACCAATTTTCTTTTCTATATATTACGCCATTACTAAAATTAGTGTTGAACTCTTTGTAAGCGGTTTGCTCGTTGAGTGGCCAGCTGTGAAAATTTCAAGTGAATATACGAGTAGCTGAGTGAGGAGTGAGAAGTGTAATTATGAATGAATGCAATCAACTCGGGCCGAAACCAGGGAATCAAGGATCGCTTGAGTAAGCAAATTACTCTTGTATTAGTAATCGAGAGTAGAACTTGGCATAAAATGTAAAAATATAAGCAACAATTTGTATGGACAAATGTGCACGAACGAGGAATTCTTTTGATAAATAAACGAGTAGTTCAATTGAAGGAGAATGCAGTATTTATTACAAAAGATCTGCTATTAGTAGCAAAAATACCGGCAATTTTATATAGGAAACCTCCTCTTCATATCGGAGCTGCTCTTCTCTGTACTTTCGCTTCCTATGGGTGTGAGTTTCCCTTGAGATTTATTTGTAGAACCACCTTTGAGTCTCTTAAGTTGCATTTAGTGCAAATATATACGGATCATGAAATATTGCACTGAATTCAGAGCCTCCAAAATGGGCCTGAGGGAAACAATTTTGGAGAGATAGTATGGGAGTGGTCTTTGATATTTTGTTTAGAGAGAAGACTGGAGACTAGAGTGTCCAACCACTGAGCAAACAATATATATAGAGACAGGGGTTTTATTCAACCACTTTTTTAGCCTTTCAGTATGCTTTGCGATTTCCATATGATTCTCAATACACTTAACAGCGTCCATAGATTTGTCTGTGTGTTCCTTAAAGTTAATGCCTGGAGTTCCTCATAGAGTGCGGCTTCAGTTTCTGTCGATATGTCTGAATTAGGTCCGTCTAGCAAAAAGGTCCAGGGAAGGCGTTGAGTCCACCTTTGCTTTGACTTATTTTCATGCGGCTCAGCACAGCCATGAATAATTTATATGAAATTATTTTCAACTCAGTTATTTTCTGCAACTGTTCATTTCGTTTGTTTTCCCTTTTACGATATTCATCTGAAAGTTTTGTTTGAGAAGTTATTGTCTTATGACCCATTTAAGTTCAGAAATAACATTTCCTTGAGAACTCCATTCCCAGCGTTCAGATTGTAAAGAGCTCAACTAGGAATAAATGAACAATGGACGAGAGCGAGATTGCGCCATAAAATTCAAATAGAGCCATTTTCAATGCATGGCGTTTCCGAAGTGTGCCAGGGAAATGAAAATTGCATTAGTAATTTTCACACGCCTCAAAGCTACGCACATACACAGATACACATGAATGCATGCCCACTTCCTTATAGACCACCCACAACGCGGTTTGCCAGCTCATTTGCAAGGATGAAAAAGTAAAGAAACTAGCGTGCAAATGCAACTGACAGTTGAGGCGTCTTTGCTGGTTGCCTTGGAGCAGTGCACAGTGCTCTGCGTTGGTAGAATAAGTGGGAATGTTGAGAAGAAATGGTGGCATTTTCATGAAATTTCCTCTATTTGGGGACACCGAATTAAATGTTTATTATTCATACCTTGAACTTTCGCCATAAATCAAGCTTGAATTTACGTTTATGCCATGTTAGTCAAAATATGAAGCAAATTGTATTAAATTAGGAAGAGTTAGACTGAACGCTATTTAATTTCGTACTGGGAGAAGGATGCAAACAAAACGATGTTTCACATTTTTGCAATCCAACGGCCGTGCTTATAAGGGATAGAAGCGTCCTGAATAATGCTAGGGCACATGCATTGCACACAGGACCTACTAGTTGGAGACTGAAAGCAAATTTATCTTTGATTTACGGACTACTCTAGCTGAGGAATCATATAACGTCATCTGGCATTCAATCTAAGGCTAAAGAAGAGTAGAGGCTTCCAATATGGTCACGCCATAAACTTGAGCTAAGGAATATCATCTTGCTTTAAATCTAAGGTTAAGGAAGAGTAGAGGCTTCCAATATGGTCAGACCACAAACTCGAGGTGAGGAATCATGTAACATAATCTTCCTTTGAATCTAAGGCTAAAGAAGAGTAGAGGCTTCCAATATGGACAGGTCACAAACTCAAGCTTAGGGATCATATAACATCATCTTGCATTCAATCAAAGGTTAAATAAGAGTGGAGGCTTTCAATATGGTCACGCCATAAACTTGAGCTAAGGAATATCATCTTGCTTTGAATCTACGGTTAAAGAAGAGTAGAGGGTTCTAATATGGTCAGACCACAAACTCGAGGTGAGGAATCATGTAACATAATCTTCCTTTGAATCTAAGGCTAAAGAAGAGTAGAGGCTTCCAATATGGTCACGCCATAAACTTGAGCTAAGGAATATCATCTTGCTTTAAATCTAAGGTTAAGGAAGAGTAGAGGCTTCCAATATGGTCAGACCACAAACTCGAGGTGAGGAATCATGTAACATAATTTTCCTTTGAATCTAAGGCTGAAGAAGAGTAGAGGCTTCCAATATGGCCAGGTCACAACCTCGAGTTGAGGAATGATATAACATCATCTTGCTTTAAATCTAAGGTTAAGGAAGAGTAGAGGCTTCCAATATGGTCAGACCACAAACTCGAGGTGAGGAATCATGTAACATCATCTTCCTTTGAATCTAAGGCTAAAGAAGAGTAGAGGCTTCCAATATGGCCAGGTCACAACCTCGAGTTGAGGAATGATATAACAACATCTTGCATTCAGTCAAAGGATAAATAAGAGTGGAGGCTTCCAATATGGTTAGGTCATAAGCTCGTCTAACAAAATTTTTCCTGGTTTAGTTCGCTTGCTTGTAGGAGTGCGGTACGGAAATCATCGCCATGAAAACTTCAGTCGTACTTGCAGAAAATATGCTCACAATAACATACCACGGAGACTTTTTCTTCCGCTGGTGCTATTTGTGTGCTTAGTCTGCACCAGCGCCACCAGCCACGCCTGAATTATTATGCATTTCTTACGTCTTGTCTCACAATGTCGGTGTTAAACTGTTGAAAGTACTGTGCAACGCTTTAAGTGGTGTACTCGTCGTGAAGGGGCCGGGGTATGGTTAGTGGTCGCCTTTCTTCATTTCATTATCAGTTGCGCGTGGACGAGTATGCATCATCATAAAAGAGGGCTACTAGTTGAGTGCGAGAGTGTGTGAGTAACATAACCGCATACTAGTAAATGCATAGAAATGCTTGCAGCATGTGTGGGGATGTGTGGGTGTGTGGGTGTGTGCTGCTTGACTGCCACTCGCACGCTGTTGCTGCGCGAAGTGTACGTGACGTGCATTGATTTTTACTTGCAACATTTAACTGCATGTGTTGCATTTGCGTAGAGAGTCAACCACTCTGTGGGAGTGGTTGACTTGTTATGTGCCTGAGCGTATGCATGTTTGTGTTTGCGTACGACGTTTTGTCAATGATAACCGGTCAAGGCAACAATGGCGGGTGTGCTGCTGCTTCTGCTGATGGTGCTGGTGATTATTTGCGTTACCACATTTTGAGTGGTTAATTAGTTCGTTCTCTGGATATTTGGCCATGATGCATTCGCTGCAAATAACGAAATATGTGCAACATCGGAAAATTCGGCATTCAATTGGGGTGTGACGTAGTTTGCAATTGCTTTCTGCCTTTCCATTGTGAATTTCGTAATTTGCCATAAATTTCCTTGTGTCTGAATTGTGCTTAAACGTACTTGTAACAGTGCAGTAAAGGCAGCAAAGGCAGCAAAGGCTGCAAAGGCAGTGAAGGCAGCAAAGGCAGCCAAGGCAGCAGTGGCATGTGGCGCCTGAGCCTGCGACGAAGCCGAACACAAAATTTATGAGTCTTTATCTTTTTGTCTAGAATTATTCCTTTCTGTGTTGATTTATGACACGGCAATAAAGCACGAAATGTCAAGGATTTTTATAGAAATTAACTGCAACTGCGCTATTGCCACTTGAACTGCTCCTTGTTAGTTTTACTTTTATGGCATGCTGCAGGTGTAGTTTAAATTAACTGCAAGATAACGTCGCTGAGATAGTCACAGTCAGAATTTTTATTCATTTAAAGTTCGGAGGAGTCCAGTGGCAAAACTAAATTAAATGGATATTTGTGTGGCGCAACTGAAGAGGGAGGTCTCAGAAGGGACATGGTGATGGCATTGATTTTATGAAGAACAGTTACTGCGAAGCAGAAAGGGAGAAGGATAGGATGAAGTTCTTGTAGTTCAAGTGAAGTGGAAGAAATGCATGAGTACTACCTACTAGCCCACGGCAGGACTTGCACCGGCGACCCTCTGACTGTATTATTATAATTTATATTTAAACCTTAAACTTTAATTGATACTATCTTTAAGGCTTCATAGGAATGAGTTCTAGAGACTAAGGCTTTATACCGGAAAAAAAAATTTAGAAATAATCGTTCTGGTACCAGGCCCTGGTCAGGTACCGAGTGCACGCGCAAATGATTGTGAAACTGGCATCCTTACACCAGACCACGGAGGTCGACAATTTCAGTATTTAAATTCAAAGAAATTAAACGATTTTAGTAAAATGTGCTGCCACCACCATTTTTTGCTTTTAAACCTTCCTTTACAGTGGGCGACTGCTAAATCAGCATTAAGATGAACTATTTAAAAATTGGCACACAGAACTGGCTGGCAATGCAAACACTTCCACAAATGCACCCATCCATGTAGAGTCGCATAAAACATGGCATAAAGGCAGCCAACAACGCAGACTGCTGCACACCTTTTGCAAGGAGCACATACAAGCGCAAACCACAACAGCGCCAGAGCGCGTGTTGCGCAAATTCAAATGCACTTGCACACACACACATAAACAAAGAAACAGCAATGTTTAAAAACCTGCAGCAACGTGACAGAAGTAGCAGCAACAGCAGCAGCAGCAGCAGCAGTAGAAAAAAGGAAATTCACAAAAAACCAGGAGAATTGTATGGAAATTTCGCTTTTTAATGTGGGTTATGTGTACCTGCCATGAAAGCGGCACTACAACACAAACGCACACACACACGCAGACTCATACGTATGCACAAAGCCCAAGAGGGCAGTAAACACCCAATGACGTCACAAACGGCATTCATTGCACCGTGTGTGTACGCTCCTGTGTCATTTTAAGTGTGCAAATATGCGTTCGAGCTGAAAAGCATCGCTCTTCATCGCCGCTTCTGCGACACTGCAACCATATCGCATCAGATAAATACTTTTTGATGCACAGCGACAGCCGCAATTGTCTTCTGCGAGCGCCAGCGAATTTTCCACTTTCCGTTTAAGAAGCTGCCAGAAGTGAATAGTGAGTGCGTCGCTTTGCGTACCATGCCTAATGCAGCTGCTAAGAGGTTTTGTAGAAAGGCCTCCAATTGCCAACTACGAAGCGTGCCGTGCATATTTTTAGGAGCTGCACGCTATGCTCACTTTACATCGAGCCCGCTGCCGTTGGTGCTTTTGTGTATGCGTTCCTTTCTTATTGTCACTCGAACGTGCATATTTTGCTGTTTGCATTTGTTCTCTGTCAGGCTGGAAATGCAATAAACTTGCAAAATTGTATTGCATAATATTAGGCGTTCCATCGAGGGATGCAGCACTGATATTAATAGGCATGTGCGCAACAATGTGCTCGTATGCAAATAGGTTTTTGTGAGTATCAGTGGCAGGAATGCAATTATTTTGCCCGCACACTTGTGAAATGAGAAATTTAATTGAGTTATCCTTTTCGTTGGCAATGTGTTGGGGACCATTTACACCATTGTGGTTAGAGTTTGGTATATTTTTATGCATATACGAGTATGTGAGCTTAAAATAGACCAGCAGAGTTACAATGAAGTGAACTAGTACAAGTATGCATGTGAGAATGACAAATATCGCAAAATGCGATGGCCAAGAATTAGATTTACAGATCTCAAAATGCTAATTGAAGGCAGACATTTGAAACTGAAATGCGGAATGAGAACATGATGTGTTTTATTTAGTTAAGGGGAAGTGACGTGTGATATAGCTGCGATAGTGTGGACTTTTAGCAGGAGCAATTCAGTAAAAAGATGATATTTTAGAAGTCTTCAGACTCTCAAAATCTTGCTTGTGTCGGCATATAGTAAGTAAGAGCATATTTTGGGGGGTATGTTAGGTAGATCTCAATTAGGATTACAACCTGAATCTAAATGTGTGCTTATTCAGAAGCAGTGATAGCAATGATACATTGTGTCGCTCCTGTAACTGTAAAAGGCAACCATGATGAGAAATATCGGGAAGTTTTTGGGGTAAGGATCAAGGACATACCAATACACCCAACACTTTTCCTAAGGAACCTATTCAATCTTCAGAATAGTTGGCAATGGGAAAACATTTAATTGTCTGTGGGATATCAAAGAGTTTTCCAGGATATTGAAGCAGTTCTGGATTTCATACAATCAGATTAACACGAGCAACTTCTTCTCAATAGTTTGTGATGCCGTGGAGAGATTAAATGTAGCCCAGTTGACCAATATCCATGCATCCAGTAAGGGTTTCGTAAGTAACACAAACTTTGGAAGCTTATTCTGTAAGTGGTTGGACTAAAATATATAAGAAAAGTTATATCAAAGGTAATTCTAAGTAGCGTTCACGTGGCTAATCGAAGAAAGTATTTGCTTAACCACAGATTTATGCTATCAGTCAATATATTGTATACTTAATTATATTTGAAAATCCCTTGATAATCGAATCATATACAATTATTTTTGAGGAGGCGTTGATTCTCTAGGTGAGTTACTTACTAGTTGGGTTACTAGACATGTGGCCAATTGTAGTGTGATTAAAAAAGTTGCCTTCTCTTTAGTGGAATGCGAACTCTTTTCACACAACACCCAATTTGTTTTCTGGACATGCATGTATCTCTTATTGGCAGATAGCTTTCAAGTCTTACATTATTGAACGAAAACATGATGCTGTAATTACCAAGGAACTGTGCTATGTTCAAAGCAATACTGTGCAGAGTGCACGTACATAGTTTCCACTAAGATCGCGTATGCCTCATATAAGACTTGTGTGCTTTTTACACTTTTAGTATTAATAATTGAATTCTCTGTTTGACTGACACAATTTCCTCGAAAAACGTGCCCAAGCAGCAAATGTTATGCACATTAATGAACACATTTCAAGTAAGATTTCCCATTCAAGTGATTATACTCGTATCTCTTTGAGCAATTTAAACATTTTAATACACGTACACAATTCAATCAACATCTCCACCATAGCAAGAACACGAATAGTGAACTTAAATTTAGACATGAATGTGCTGCAGCCAAGCAAATATTCTATAAATACTGATAAAGAAACGTCATCGTTAAATTAAGGCATTACACGTCACAATACTGTGTGTGCTGTTGTTAAGCTTTCAAATCTTGCAGCTGCGCGGCCACGTGACGTATGAGTAATAATTTCGTGGAAAATTGAAAATCCACTTGAAGCACTGGTTCAGCCTTCGGGAGGAAAACTGCATACTAGCAAATAACCTTGAAAGTGTGTGTGCCCAATTTTGTGTAAACAAATAGCAACAACAACAACAACAGCAGCTAGAGGAACAACAACGTGCGCCGCCACTTCAGCTCACATGTAAATGGTGTGCAAGAGCGAAATTATGCCGCTCGCTCGCACACAATTGACTTGTCAATCTAATGTGCAACAGTACGAACAAAGTAACAGTCGCCAGAGCCCGGGTGTGGATAATAGTCAAAATATGAAAATTGAGGCGCCACAAACACACACTCATACATGCCCGTGAGAAATGCCACAGTGTATGCACTGGGGACAGGCAGGCGTTTACACTTCCTGCTGTTGGCAATTATCCAAAAACTGTTGAAAAAGACGATTTACTGCCACTTGGCATACGAGTGGCTGCACTTATACATACACATATATATACATACACACACACACACACACACACATATATACATATATATATATATATATATATATATATATATATAAATATATATATATAAAAAATATATATATAAATATGAATATATGAAATGTGTGCATATGTGTGGTAAGTGCAAGCTGAGGGCCACGAAGCATCACAGCAACGTAAAACAAAAAAAAAGTCCTGAGAGCAAAGTGTGGCACCCATGGCAGCTTCAGAGCTGGCGCTCCCTTCAGTGTAGTGTGCGCGTATGCTGCTCTTCTTTGGCTTTGTTTTGCTTTGTTGTGATTCCTGCCATTGTCTGAGAGCTCGCATGTGCTGCCACTGCCACTGCTGATGCCACTGCTGATGCCACTGCTGATGCCGCTGCTGATGCCGCTGCTGCTGATGCTAATTTGTATGCTACAACAAAGGCAAAAAATATTAAAGTCAAACACTAAATTGCTGTTGACAATGATTTTGCTGATGTCAACATCTCTGCTTGGCTGCTGACAAAGTTCAAGAAAAGGATCAACGAGCGCTGCTGTTAGCTGCAATTGCCACTCGTTTGCCACTCCTAGCGAACTTGGGATTCATCACACCCATCCACACATATAGGCACACGCACCCATGTGCATTTAAATATACAAGTATAAAGAAAATTAAATCCAATTGACAATTGCGCACGCAATCCCTTTTGATGTTTATTGGCAGGACTTATGCGTTAGTTTAGCAATGCGTTCTGATAGCGGATTGGTGGTTTTTCGACGGCATTTGTGGCCAAAACAACTAAACAATGGGTAGAGGGACTAGCAATGGTAGGGCAATTGAAGGTCTATTGATGTTGTCTCCTTCATGGTTGTTGCTCTTCATGGAGAAAGGAATATATCAGCGCGACTTTTGTTGTGTATTGATGTGACGTCAATGGAACTATTTATCGAAATATAGGCATTGTATTTATTTGCTGGCTGTTTAAGTTCTACAAGAGAAGAGGAATTGAAATATTTAACCATCTATAAGAAGCTTTTGTATTTAGATTGTATAGACCTAACCGCCACGAATTGTTTCCATTGACATGAAACTTTTTATATTGGGTAAATGTGTCCCAAGGATGTGAATTCCAAGAATTGACTAAAAATAGTTTTCAAAACAAATACAGACTTTACCCATTATAAAATGACTGTCAGTAGTCTCAATTATGTTTTCTAATAATAAGAAGTTGTTTCTTTGAGGTTAAGAGGAGCTAAGAATTGTGAAAGCTGGGGGTGGAACTATTTATCCACACCTTGCCTCAGTAGTGTTCCCAGTATACTTTACTCTTAAGGGGCTTCTTTCAGCGCTTATTATTATACATGAACCTTTTTTTAATCTGGTGGTAGCTTTACTTCAACATTTCTAAGAGTGTTATGCATAGCTACTTAAATCCTTATATCCTTGTTCTTTAGAGATGCACAAATTCCAAAGTTTAGGAGTGTCAGACTTTTCCATCGTCGATCCACTTATGAAACTCATACTTCGCAAGGTAGAGTATATAATTCTACAATTTTAAGTTTATGTACCTTATAAACATCTGAGGCTGTTAAGCACATATATTTTTATAAGAAATATATTTATGTCCATGAAAAATGAAGTTCTAAGTTAGTCGGAAGTTGTACTCAAATGATCGAATGTCTCTTATATAGGAACAAGATAAGCTTTATTCGATTTTTGTAAATATTAGGCTTAAAATTTTTGCTGATGGGCTTTTAAATCGTTTCTTTGTTTAGTTACTCATACGTCACGTGCTCCAGCTTTCAGTAGTTGGACAAAAGCGACCATACATTTTTGTATGCACACACTTTTTTATTATCTGCACTAACACATGCAGTACTTCATGAACTCAACACACAAAGTCACAAATACTCGTACACATTCATACATAAAAATAAAAAGACTAAAATTAACATTACGAGTATCAACACAAAGGACACCACAGAAAACGCTGTCGTACGCAAACTTAGCATACAATTGTGCGTTGAGGTATGAGAGAGAGGAGTGAGTGTGCATGTGTGTGGGGATCTGTGCTCATATGTCAAACTGTGTAATGTACACCACTTGACACTTGTCTCCTACCCAGCTCAGCATTAAATAATTTGAATAAAAAAAATGCCAAATGTTTGACATTTCATGCTTGTCAACTCAGCTCAGCACACAGACACACTTACGCATCCAGACACTCATACATTCGCATGCTTTGGCAAGCTGCAGCTGGATTTTTATTTGATTTAATCAAAATCAGAAATAGCAATAGAAATAGATTAGCCAGCAGCAGACTCGCAGCGGCGTATGTGGAGACATTGCGGACAAAATGTCAACAATGCGAGTCAGTGCTGATGCTGTTGACTTCTATATGGCTGCCTTCATTGTTGCGATTATCGTTCACGTTCTCGTTTGCGCCATTGTTGGTGGTGTTGTCATTGTTGTTGTTGTTATTGAAGCTGCTTGCACGCTGGCTGTGAAATTTGTTATTCGATACTTTGGCTTGATCTGAATGACAGCAGCAGTTTAAATGAGATTATCTCTTAAGTATTTGCGTTTAATATAACAAAAGAGCGAGGACATTTGAGACGCAATCGGAAGCGGAAGGATTCATGCATTGCTCGTTCGCAGACTTAAGGAATTAGTATGTGTATGTTTAAATATGCAAAGAAAAACAATGTGAATTTAGTACTGTGGCAAAGAATTTACCTATCACGCAGAAGAGGGGGCGAAACACTGGATAAATTTTCACCGCTTAGCGGGTCTTCTCGAGCCGATCGGAGAATTGGTGCGATGCCCCATCTCTCCAAGAAATCTGGTTGGGAAATGGTTGACGACGTGCCCGTTGTTGAAATCGGTGATTGCGCCAATTTTTGCGTGTACGCGTTATGCGCCTAATTGCATGCAAGTGCCGAACAATTTGGCCACATACGGCGCGCCTACGCACTCCACAGCCAGCAATTGGAACCGGAGTGGAAACTGGTCGCAGCTTGGCGTTGACTCGCTTCGCGTCCGCAGCTGAGTTGTTGGTAGAGCGCACAGCTTGAAGGCGTATTATTATCTCAAGAACATTGTTTTGACTATATATGCGTTTAGTGTTTAAATTGGTTTGGATTTTTTGAAGTGATTACGAGGGAGGTTCAGGCACAGTTTATTTTGTTTTGTGTTGTGTTTTGGTTTTAAATTTGTTATTTTTGATATATCTAAAAGTTTTAAAAATTTTTATATGCTAATTTTTTTACGTTTGTTGGCAGTTTTGTTGCAGATTGCACAGCTTTGAGTGCAATTTCATTACTTGTTTGCAATTTTGTTAGGTATATTTTCATTATATCCGTGTGATAAATTGGTAATTTTTGATATGGTTAACTCTAGAATTGGTGAAAACGAAATCGTGGTTATTTTATAGTGAACTTTATTTTGATTTGTTAATTTTTATTGATTTATTTAATAAATTAAATATTTTTGATTCGATAAATTTTTGGGCGCTGCTGGAAATTCATTCATTCGCATAGTTTGTGGTTTGAAGTTATAGTTTTGCTTTCTACTGCTCTCTTGTTTGGTGCATAAGAAACACTGCAATAATTGCTTGTGTATCAATCTGTCAATATCGTCGTGAGAGGGAAATGTGCAAAAAATATGTTAGAAAATGGTCAAATAAAATAAAATAAAAATTATAAAAAAAATCCTTGATAAAACTTTAAACAACAATACAGTGCTGTTATAAACATCCTATAGAAGCTAAAAAATACAGAATCTGCATATTTACTGCTAAATTTTTGTAATTAAATAACGCTATAAGGCCTTTAAAAGAAGAATGTCAGTGCACTAATTTAAACTCAAAGCTACTCAAATTTTTTCGTCTATCCTCCCTCATTAAAGTTGGATATATTTCAAAGTTTAGGAGCTTCAGACTTTTCCATCGTCGACCCACTTATAAAACTCATACTTCGCAGGGTAGTACCAAACTTGTTGAGTATACAATTCTACAATTTTTAGTTTATGTACCTTACAAACATCTGAGGCTGTTATGCACATAAATTGTTATAAGAAACATATTTATGTCCATGAAAAATTATGTTCTAAGTTAGTTGGAAGTTCTAAGCGGATGATCGAATGACAATTATATAGGAACAAGATAAGCATTATTCGATTTTTTAAAATCATAAGCTTGAAATGTTTGCTGATAGGCTCTTAAATCGTTTCTTTGTTTAGTTACGCATACGCCACATGGTCCCAGCGTTCAGTAGTACAACAAATAAACTTTGTAATATCACAAAATGTCTGTCTTTATTGAGAACACTTTAAAAGTAATTCACAACACACATATAAGTATACTACATTGTGGTTAGACCCTATAGAGGCCAAATAGACTTTGTGTGTTTGTTTTACTATAACTTTATAAGCGTTTCATAACAACATTAGGAGCCAATACAGGCCAAATAAACTCTCTAATCTAAAATTAAATTGCTAAAAATTGTGGTTTGCTTTCAGTCAATTTGCATTAAAAGTCCGCATTCAGAAAGCCCCATTTTCCAATGAACGAGTATCTTAAATGGAATTAATTGTGTGTGCCTGCATTGCGCCACAGCGGAAATAACAGGCCCAAATTTGCGCGAGCACATAAATTTCCGCATTTGGGTGGCTGTGGAAGCAGGAAATTTGACAAAATGAAACGCGTTGGCAACGAGCGCACAAAAAATTGCTTCAACTAAAACTGAAAGTCGTCAAATTTGGCGAGCAGCCTCAAACCACAGAAATGGGTCGCATTCGCACTTTGCTACCTGAATTCTTTACTTTATTTCGGTTGGTTACACTTGCCTGAGAAATAATCTAAACTAGCGGCCAGCGCTCAGGTAAGCCACACGAAGTTATAAGTCAGCAAAGTAGAAAATTATTTCGGTTTCCCCTCGTCTTGGGTAGACCAGTCCTCTGCATTCGCTACGTTTCAGAGCAAATTCTTTAACTGTATCGTTCTTGTTTCCATTCTGCTTTTTGCTGCTTTTTTTGTGTTGGTACATACTCCTCTACATTTTTCTTTCTCCTCGCTCTGCACAATTGTCAACCTTGAACCTTTTGGGCCTTCTGCATATAAATATACATTTACACTTGCACTACACACAGAGGCGCACCGACATATACGCCACACACATACACGCGTGCAAATAAAACATGTGTATGCAAGAAGAACAACAACAACGGCAACAACTATAAATATAAATTCAAGCATCGTTTGTTCTACTACTGCCTGCCACTGCTTTTTCCCCAGTAAGTTAAGAAAAGTATAAAAAAAGAACTAATATCATGAAGTGGCAGGTTGCGCCCCTACGCCCTCTCTCGCACTCCCCCTAACCAGTGCAAGTCATGTACTCGTATGAGTGTGTAGCCTACAATTTGAGTTTAGCGTCTGCTTTTAAACTTTTCCTATTTTGGCTTTTTCCTTTTACTTTTCCTGCCTTTCCTTTCCTTCCTCTTAACAGCTTCATTTCATTTCACTTTCAATTTTTTGTTGCAGCTTTCCTTGGCTTTTCTTTGCGGCTATAATTCCCATTAAAATTGTTGTTGTACTTTATTATTTTTCTGCTTTCCTGGTTACTATTACTTTCGTTGTTGCTATTTTTATTGTTGCTGTCGTCGTCGTTGTTGTTGTTGTTGTCGTCGTTGTTACTACCGCACAGATGTTTTGCTTGTCATTTCGATTTTGTGACATATGAGTTGAAGCTGTTTGTATGGCACAGAGGTTGACTTTTTCGAGGGTGTTTTGTGTGGTGCTTTTTCTATCTTCTTTGACTTTGTCTGAACGTGTGTGTGTGAGTGTGCAACGGATAAAGAATACAGGAAATAAATTTATACTTAAGCCAGAAACTCCTAATATGATATTTATGAATTTCTTGCTCGTCTGTCAGTTACATTATTCCAATGGCAGGCAGGCAGGCGTTATAATGAAAAGCATGCAAGGAAAATAAGCAGATTTTCTTTGGAGTGCGAATGTGTTGGTTTTTGAAATTTCGCACCTATGCAGCTAATGGGGGCGTATAATAAACCCTACTATATTCACAGTACACATTTAAGAGTTGTTAATAATCATACGCAGTGTATGCTAATACAATATTCCTTTGTCGTGATATTTTATAAGAATCATTACAAAAAGGAAATTAAAAATCAAATTCAAATAAGGATTAAATAGGAAGAAGGCATGCCGTGGAGCAGCGAACGGGCATTAAGTGTTAAAAACTGAAGAATGCGAAATAAACAGAGTTATGGAAAGAGAGCGTTTTAGCAGTATATCCAGTATTAT
The DNA here is from genome assembly GCA_920105625.2 of Clusia tigrina. NCBI lineage: Eukaryota > Metazoa > Arthropoda > Insecta > Diptera > Clusiidae > Clusia > Clusia tigrina. The sequence continues at coordinate 178,739,961 of OV050033.1, forward strand.
TGATTGGATGGAAACATCGCAGTAGCTGCTCTGTGTGTGAGGATAAGAACTCATGATGAGTTGTGAGCATGATTTGCAATATGATAGGCTTCGGGGATTAAGGATATATGAATAGCGGTAGCAGCATGTAGCAGAGCTCAAAAAATCTGACCCTATTGTAAGAGGTGCTTCTGGAATAAATTAATAATATAACGCTTACATAGCAAAGCATTCTTAGTAAATTAATGAGCAGAAAATTTCGGTTCAATTATGAACGAAAAAAATTGAATTCAAATTGCACACTTGGGTGCATAACTTCGATAATTCCGCATGAGGCTAGAATGAAATCCCTTTTTCTTACGCTATGCGCCTCTTAAAGAAGCAATATTAGTGAAGGAAGTAGAAGACTAGCGTAAAGTGCAAGTGTGAAGAAGCTTCAGTGAAATGTATAAATAATTATTTAATGTGCCCATTGACAAACGAACAGAGAACATTTCGCTTTTGAAACAAATCGAATTTAAAGTGCACACTTGGATGCATAACTTCAATAATGCGTGATGAGTTTACAATATAAATTCTCTCTCATATTCAGTCATATACATATGTATACATATATACATATGTATACATATACATACATATACATGTACAAGTAAATTATTTATAAATAGCTCATTATTTCAATGCTCAATATCACTACGTAAGAATAATCTAAAATATAATCCCATACTCCGCAATTTGGGCACTACTAATATAATAAAAAGAGTCACTAAGTAACAATTTCGTATGAACAATCAACATCTTCTTCGCTTTTCAATCTAAGACGAATTTTTTAGCACAGAGAGCTGGATGCAAACATTTACAGGTACTAACCGGCTCCTCCATATGAACCAAAGTAAGACCATCTCGCATTTAGAGTATATAGAATTACCACCCACCGTCTAGGGTGTATAGAATCAACACCCACCGTCTTTGTCGTTACCATCATCCGCATATACTCGTAAACCTCAACACCTTTCTGTTCTGATCCATAACTTATTGCATACTTTCAGGGCCACTTCCATTGTGAATTGCAAGCAATCCAATGGCAAGTCGATGCTTCAGAAACTGGCTGAGCAATGATATGACACAAGAATTGAGGAATGAATACATTGAAAACTCCACGCTTTATGAGTCAAAGATATCCAGAAAGTTAAATAGTAACTACAACTATCATATCAAACTTTGTTTACATTACATATTTATAGATAGCAACAAGACTTGAGTGGAAAAGCCACCGCTTCTTCCTTTAGGTATATCCGGGCAGCAATGTTGATGATATTTTGGCTGATTTTATCAATCAAAGATGTTTTTTTCCACAAATCTTGTTATATTAATTAGAAGTGACAATGAGTCCACAGAAGTTTAAGGAGCCATTATTGAAATGATGGTAGGAAGCAGACGATTTTAACATATGAAAAATATTAGATTCAATATAGGTTAAATGATATATCTTCAGAGGCCATCTGTCCATTCTGTGGAGAAAATGATGAAACCTCAATGCACCTTATCACAGAATGCGGACCATTGGCACATAATAGACTCAGGTGTTTTGGAGAATATATCTTAGATATGAGCAAGATCCCTCAACTTGATTCCTCCAAAATATATGAATTCCTGTCCAAAATTAACCTGACAGAAAAAGTGTAGATGAGTCTATCCTCATCTTTCAAATAAATAGGGGCGTCACAATAGATCTTTCAGGTCGCAGTGTATAACACCCTTAAATATATCTATCTATCTATCTAGGTTGAATGAACTGATATTTCAAGAATATTTCAAGAATTAAATCAACTAATATTGGAGTAACTTCGCCTCAATTATAATCGTAACCAGACCGTTTTAGCAGTGAAGTGGTACTGGTTTCGAGTCCCATACAAAGGTAGCCCTGCTTATGTCTTTTCATGTCTTCATTTTCTTAGAATCATAAAAGAAATTATTCTACGGTAGTACTGTGGAAATATAAATATAGTATAATACAAAAGCTTCAGAGTAAAAATCGTATTCTAAGGTTTTTGAACTGATTGTGATAGAAGTGTCATATATTCCTCATCTGTAGAGAGAACTCTAGATATAGAAATTTTTAATAGTATTCATTAGATTACGTCTTTGTAACCGCCCTATAAGGCAACTAGCTGGGAACCTATTCGTCTGAATTCTCTTCTTCTAAATTCTCACATTACTTTGTCTTGACTGCCACAATCGCAGCAGTGTACAGCGGGTGCAGCTCCACCTGCTTATAGTCCATGTTATCTGCTATTGCCACAATGAGTATTTTTACTAAATCTGTATGAAAAAAAGTGCTCTGAGCGATTGTAATGGTTTCATTTCCTAACCACCCTTATCGTGTATTCAGCAATACATATGGTAGGCTTCAGTTGCAGATAGTAGCGATTGTTTGTCACTACGTACGCAGAATCCCTTGCTTAACGTGTTAAGTTTCGTATGAATGCAGAATTTTCCGCTTTATCAGAATCTTGGGTGTGTAACATTTGCACAACTTATTAACTTGCACAATTCCGAAGAGAAATCCTACCCACACTTATCAAGTCGTATGAGTAACATTTTGTTATTTTTGTTTATAACTGCTTTAATTATGCATATAAAAGTTAATACATTTTCAGCCCACTTTTAACACATTTAAATATCTGAGAAAATTCACGTTTATAGCAAATAGCACCGATGTACATAGGCATCCATATACATGGCACATAATTATGTACCACAGAAAAAATGCGAATGAATTCCTTTGCAACAGCGTCGTCGAATTCGTAGTATTTGGAGTCTATTAAGCTTAATTACGATTGTGGCAGTTTTAATTTTGTACTCACGGAAATTTGTTTAACCAAACGAACAAAAGAAAACGATAAAAATACAAGAAAATGAAAACAATATTTTTTGAGTATTTATAACGCAGGAGCAAGCAACACTTTGATAATTATTCAAGGCAACTTCACGAACGTACGCAGCAAATGCTCACGCACACACAAACACACGAAAACAAAATTTCTATTGCTCCGAGTAGCTGAGGTTTTCTTTTTTTTCAGCATTATTTTATATTAAATGTAGCATTTTTTTCCAATTAATTTTTAATTCAAGTGAATTGAATTTTTTTTTATGATTTTCTTCTGCAAATCGCCCATTGAGAGTTTCACTAAAAACGACAGAAAATTTCGTCTGCGTGGTTAGAAGCACGAAATAAACAACTTTTGAATATTACGGATGGAATGCAGACTGAAAGCGAAAATACTGTTTGCTCTGGTGTCGCTGTGGCTGTCTCTCTCGCACATAATGTGCTGTGTATAACAAAACACCAACGAAGCGACACGCAGGACACCAGCAACATCGGCTCAACAATAAACACCAATTCCTTATACCAACACATATAGTATATACACTTCTGTCTACGTATGTATTATGTTATATTTATATATATATATATATTTATATATATATATATATATATAAATATATATATATATATATATATATATATATAATATATATGTATATAAATTTATATATGTATATACATATGTGTATTTGTGTGGATTGTAGAAATACGGGTGTGTAGGCAAAAGCGCGTAAAAATGCGGCTGTCAGCACAGAATGGCAAATATGCCACGACACACAAACAGACAAACACCCATACACCCACAGGCCAGCGGTAGGCGGCTTGCAGTAGCTGTGCCCGTTGCGTGCGCCATTGTTGAAAGTACGCCGCATCCAACAGCAATTGTTTCGTGTACTGAGTGTGTGTCTGTCATTTTGCTGTTATCCTTTCCATGGCGTGCTTGTCCCTGTGGGCCGGAGTAATCTCTTTGCATTTGCCACACAATTTGGTGTTTGTATTTTGTGTTGTTTTTTTTATTTATTTTTATTTTGGGTTTTTTGGTTTGTTTTTTGCTTTTGATTTGCTTTTTAAGCGCGCGCATGTGAATGTGTAGGTGCGTACGTACAGGTGTGTTGGTGTATTGGTGTGTGTGTGTGCGTGTGTGAGTGCTCGCGTATGTGGTTTTATTAATTGTGTGAATATGTGTAATTTGTTTGTTATCCTTATTATCCTATTTTTTTCTTCGTTGCCTTCTCTTTGCGTGGTGGCATTTTTTTTGCTACCGATTTTATTTGTGTTTTATTTCTTCATTTTTGTGCATTTACTTGGTTAAATGGTTATCCTTTGGAAATGTCCTTTCTGGCTGCCTTAAGTAATGGCTCAAGTATGTCGTAATGTTGCTTTTTTTCTTGAGGGGCTTCTTTAAGGGAATTTCCCCAATTTCAGCCAGAGACATGTGTGTGTGTGTGTGTGTGTGCGTTGTAATAACGCAGATTTTACTTATGGGGATTATAGGGCCTGTGTTCGGGGATTTGCTTTCTTTAATGAATTTGGTATCATGCGGAATGCCACTTTAAGTTGGTCGAAGTTATGAGGACTTCTGAAAATGGCATTCTTTCATGTTTATATGAGAATCGCAAATGAGTGGAAGTGGTATTTTTAGAATTCCTTTTCTATGTTTTAATTTAGGGTGATTAATGTGTAATTTGCACCCTACTCTATTTATAAAAACCATATCAAAATAAAAGGTGAAAATAGTATACTAAGTTTATATTTTTGAGCAGTCTGATGCTCAAATACTGGCATATCACGTATGGACTTTTAAGTTTCATATAATTCTTCAGTCGATTAAGGAATGGTCTCTGCTTTCGTCTGGTTTTTATGTAATCTTTGCAGGTATTCTTAAGAAACTTTCCTTGGCTTTTTGAAAAGAAAGCAGTTGACTAGTTGAATAAAGCTAATCAATGGAATTGTCCACTTCTTATATATAGAAATGTCGATATCCCACTTTAAAAGACCAAAGTTGGTTGAGGTCTTATGAGCAGTTGAACTCTTGTCTTAAGTTATGTCAATTGTTAATGAATAGGAATGAAATTATCTAAAGTAAAAACATTCAACGTATGCTTGTGTATATTCAAGTTAGTATATTCGCATCAATTCCAGGAACATGGCAGTTCTAATTCTAATTTTTGTTGTTGGAAACCTTGCTTTTGAGAAGGATTTTAGTCTATTTATGATATATTGTAAGAGCCATGATTGTTTATGTACAAATTTCCAATACTAACATGCGACAGCGCAATGTCATTGGATTATAATGTCCACCAAATCATAATACCAGAAAATCGCTATAAATAGGATAAATCGATCGATATTAAATCAGTAGTATATGGATGAGTGCACACTAGATACAATTCTGGTCAGGATATTAATAGCCGCGACTCATCTATGCCTAGCCATGAACAAATTTGTACATAATACTCGGTTATTAGGCAATTATACTCGTAGAATGTACCTTAACCAGGCAGATTGCAGCAATCAGTGAATGGAAAAGCGGTCGAACTGTTCAAGGGGGTGACCCAGCTACTAAGCAAAAACAATACTGAGAAACCTTTGAATTCCAGTATTTTGGCGGTGTTTTTTACTAAAAGGTGAAAAGGAGACAACCTTTTTGGAGTTATACTCTACTAAATGAGAGTGGTTTAAAATTTAATGAAGGATGCGACAATACTGTGTTCAACTATTTCTTAACAGATGAACGGCAAAATTTTCTGGCATTCATTTTAGTTTCTCCAACTGAGGAATAATCAGAGCACTTCAAAGCATACTTTATGGTCAATTATTTTACAGAATTTAACGGACCACAGTAGTATTAAATAGAAATATTAAGGAAACAATTCTTTAAAAAATAGCTGACAATTGTCCTTAAATAGACATACACAGAGTTCCAATAATTAAGCGGACTTAAATATGTTCGAAGTCTGCAATGATGAAAATTTATCGTACTCGAGGAATGCATTTCTTATGACTGGAAATATCCCAGTACTACAGGTAAAGGAAGGGAAGGTAACTCCCATTAGAAGGTGCCCCCAACTCCCATTGGAATGAAAACTGCACAACTGGAACAGAATTTCGAAATTTGTATATCAGACAAAAGTCGAAAAAAGTGGACAAATTTTGCGTGAAATGACTCAATAATGAAACACCAACAACACCAACTACTATAATAGTACCAATAAAACAACAAAGGCACGATAAGGAGCACATGAAAGAGGTAAGGACACGTCAACGTGGCAAAAGGAAACGAAGAATTGCAAAAAATATCAAGGTGAAACAGTGATGAAGCCAGAAGAAGCTGAGAATAAGAAAGGTAGTTAAAACGTGGTGGCGCAGCTCTGTATCTGCATGCAAGTTTTGAAGAGCCGACTGCTAACTACGAGCTACGTGCGTGTGCCTGTGTGTGTGTGTGTGTGTGTGTGTGTGTGTGCTATTTTTCGCCTTTCTACGTGTTTAAACTATGCGAAAAGGAATTTTCAATTTGAAATTTTCTTGTTATTTGGCAACTTGAAAAGAAGTAATTCTTTTTTATTTTTTCGCTGCTTGTCGCGCTCTTTATGTTTGTTTTATGGAAGTCACTCCAGTATTGTTGGTGTGGTTGTATGAGCCCCCAAAGGGTCTATAGTAAATGCATGGAAAATTGTTTGAAAAAGTGGACGTATGCTAAACGCTGTTGAAAGCGAAATTAAAAGAAGCCGAAAGTGTAATAAATTTATGCAGTAGACACCAGTGTCTTAAATCTAAAGGACCTTCGTTCAGAGAGGTGTGAGTGAGGACGCTTTTTAAGGGTGTGTTGTATGGAAGAATGTGGTCGTGAGATTTATTACTGAAATTAAATTTAATCTTGCCACTATTTGATAGTTCAGTCAGCGTTAAGTGTGGATAAAATAGTTGGGGATAGTCAATATCATCATGGGTTCTTCTAACAATAAATTGAGGAAAAAGAGGTCTGACGTGCACCGTCAGAAAGATCGTTTATGGGTTTATCTTACTGTTTTGATGTTTGTCTGCGAATCTTTCCTTGGAATACATTTTCCTAAAATCAACATATTCAGTAGATTCAGATTAACTTTCATACCGAGATTTGTTGAGTTCATTTACAGAAGCTCCGTGAATAATTTTAATGTGCAGCATGTTTGTGCTATTTTACTTGCTTTGTTTACATTGCTTGAACACACAATTTTCCAATAAATTACAAAGTAATTATTTAATATGCACTTGCGTTGGTCGCTTGCATATTTACTGCAGGCTCGTTCATTCAAATGGTAAACAATTTTCTATGCCAGGAAATGGCAAAAATCTGCCCGAGTCTAAGTAATTGGAAATGAATATATGTATGAATTATTTACTATATATGGAAGGTTGATGGCAGGCAATGCACTACTCAAATTCAAAATTACTGGCGAGAGCGGAAGTAAACAGTAGAATGGCAATCAAAATATTTCGACAGTTCAGAATGTACGGGTTTGATGAGATTAGTACCTTAAGTCACAATTTCTCTAGAGAAATGCAAACTCGATACATTCATATACTGGGTGCTTGGATTTTTGATGTGCTTTTCTCATCAGGAGAGTACATAGGGAAGGAGTCAACACAAGGAAATGCTGTAAATACTGTATTTCTACATATAAGAACACTCTTCGCAATGCATGTTAAATAAAATGTACTTTCCAATTAGTTGTTTGTGGAAAAACATGAACTAAACTCTAGGAATTGTAGCCGAAGGGAATTTTAAGATATGCATAACTACGCTGTTCGAGAAAGGTCCTCACAATTAAGATTAAACCTCATAAACGAGTAACACAAGTCCTGCAGGTGTGATAAGTACAGATCTTCTAGACATAATATTCATATCTTCTTGGCTTCAGAATTGTATATTTCATACGTAGTCAGCAATGCCTGAGATAAGTTTCAATCCTTAATTATTAGTAAATTTGTCCTTTGACTAATACGAAGGAAGATGTACAAATAAAATCAAGTGAACGTCGGAGTAAACCCATGACATCGGCCTCATACTACCTCACATATTACTTTGTGGGGAGGTTTCCTCCATTTGGTGTATTTAAATCAATGAAAAATGAGGGTATAAAGAAAGTGACCGCTAAATGGCGCTACTATAAAAAGTTTTACTAATGAATCTTCAGAGATTTCGAGTTGTGATATATACTAAAAGTTGTTAATGTCATTGCCTAATACTTTTTGAGTTCTATAAAGCAATACAGAAGCATTCTATAAAATGTGTGGACAGAACTGACATTACTAGCAACTTTTAGATTATATCGTCAATGAAAGTCTATATGAGGTAATGCTAAATGAGGTCTGCAGTGTTTCATATAGGAGGAGGGCTTGCCATTTTTATGTTTTGAAGGATGTGATTTTAAAGTCCAACAATAATTTGCGCACCAATTTAGTTCAAACATCTGGCAAAACAGTAAGTTGGTGATACTATATATAATGCTCACATATATTGCACATAAAATTATTAATGATATTAGGATATTTTAGTCATAAACCATACTTTGATTTAAAGAATTGGACTTTTGTCCATTTTGGTTTAAATAGCGTTCTGCTTCCATTGAAGATGTAGGCAATTCTTCCATGAAAGTTTAATTAAAATGTTTCAAATAGTGTGGAAAAACAGCACAGATGGTCCGGAGACCATGGCTAAATCGCCCTAGGACACTACCTATATGAATATGGTCGTATAAAGAACCTTATTCATAAAGATGAGACATTTACTCACACAATACTTGGGCCATTTCTCAGACATTTCGAAAAGTAGAGTAATATCATTCCTCAAATTGCTCAGTTTTCCATAGAAGGCCCACAACACACATTCACGATGAGAATAGATTTTGTTCATAAAACTATACTCAAACAGTGTAATGAGATTACGTTCTTCAATTGCGTAATTGCCACAAGGAAATTAAAGTTTGTAAAGTTTCCATTCTTTTTACACTGGCTCTCTTCACATATCGAATTTTAACACCAATATTGACGGCCCGGACGGCAGGCCTTGGTGCATTGAGTCCATCACTTAATTAATGTTACTCATACGTTCTTTTTTAATTTTTTTCCTGATGATTTTTGTTAGGGAAGAAAGTGTGCTGTCACATCTACTCAGATCGCAGAATAAATGTATGCGGACGGCATTCTCATCTCTTGCATTAGAGCAAGAGTTTACCTATATTTAAATCTTCTCATACTCAGTCTAACTCTGAGTACGTCTGTTCCTGTATTACACATGCATTGCTTTGAATGAATGAGTTGCTGTATTGCTTGTTTTGAATATCAAGATTGTTGGTCACTGTAAACAATTTAGCAACAACTTTTTTGTAATATAACTACACTATAATTTCAGAATTTCCTTGAAAAGAATATTATTGAAGATGCTTCGTAGAATATATTTCGAAGTATTCGATCAAATGAAGAAGCTCTGCATGTCTACTCCATTTATCTTAAAAACATGAATTTCTGAACTCCCACTCTGAGTCAATAAAAATTAATTAATTAATTAAGAGATCATTCAGTCTTCTGCTGGATGTATGCAGTTTTTCCAAGAAATTCCACAACGAAATGTGAACAATTAAACGTTCAATCTGAAATAGTATTAAACAAAAAATAATATTAAAACTGAAAGAGAACTGCTCTGCTGTTCCGCTGTGTGTTCGGAGTGACAGAAATTGGCATGGACACACTCGAGTTGGTGCTGCCACTGCAGCGCAGAGCCTACTTCAGCGTGACACTTCATTTTTATCTCTTTTTTTGCAAAGTTTTTTTTGGAATTTTTCTTCTTCACGGCATTTTATTTATTTTTTTTTGCTTAGATTTTATTGTGCACATTTCTAGGTATTTTTGTTTCCATTGTTGTTGGTGGTGTTGCTGCCAACATAGAACAAATTGTGTGTGTACATAGCGATGTATAATAAGGCAAACTGTTTGGAGGGATGTGAGGTGGCGTGTGTGTGCTTGTGTGTGCTTGTGTGTATGTGTGTGATGGTACGTGAACGCTTTGAAGCTGCTAGCGAGTGAAATTGCCTTTGGAATGTCCTTAAGAAGGATGTTACAACGATTTACAACAACGTCGCTTCACATTTAATTCTCAAATGCATAAAGCGAGGCTGTGTCAAGCGAGAGTCAAAGACAAAACACGCAAAGAAAGGAAGAAAAAATTCAAAACGAAAAATTGTTTAAGTGAGACGAAAACAACGCCAGTGAAATGTCGCTGGAAGCTGTTTATTAAAAATTCACCAGTTCAAAACTGAAACTGCCTACACTAGTAATGAGTGCTGTTGCAAATTACTCTCGTTTTGTTGTTAATTTTCTTTCTTTTTGTGTTTAAATTTTAGAGATTTTTTTATTTTACAATATGTTTTGTTTGCAGTGGCGTTTCGCTGGTTCTCCTCTCCTTTTCCCAGGCTATCAATTTATTTTTGTGCTTTGCGGTCGTTTTGGCTTTTTTTTGTTTTTACTTTAAATGCTATTTTTGATTTTGATTTGATTGATTTGGCTTCCTTTTTGTTGTGTTATTTTTGTTGTCTATTGTTGATGTTGTTGCTGATTTTGTTGTTAAATTTTGTTGCTACGTTGCTTTATTTTATTTTGTTATATTCTGTGTTGATTTATACTTGTATCCGTGCGATACATTGCGTCTTGTCGTTTGATATGTCAAGGTTAAGTAGCAGCAGTAAAACTCGTACACTTTTTCTGCTTCGTCGTGCTCGATTTTCTATTTTTGCGGATTGTATCTGTGTATCTGTGGCGCACGCTGTCCTAAACACGTTTTTCTTTTGCTTTTCGTTGGCTTTCTCATTTGACTGTATACACTACTGTTTTACACTCTTGGAGAAGTCCATCTCCATGTCTTAGCGAAGCACATATTTCCCCGAGTGCGATTGCCCGGAATTCAAAATATTTCCATAATTATTTATGATGCTATTTTATTTGTTGTTTTTATTTGTATGTTTTTTTGTTTGTTTGCTGGTTTTTGTTTTGTCTGCTCCCATCACACAATTTTCACAGTTAGTAATTCTTTCACTTCAGCATCCGCTCGCAGCGAGTGTTGTCGCCTTAAGTTGCGTAGCGTTGCGTTTGCATGTATCTGCTCGGACTGCGAATGCCGTGTGTGCGCCACGGATGCGAACTGTTTGCAAGCCACCAGCGTCTCGAGCGCTGCTATTGAATTTGAATTTCAAATTTGAACGTGGTGGAAAGCAGCGAGAGTGGCTGCAATGTTTCCTACATCACACTCTGCAATGTATTCAATGTTGTGTTCCACATTTCCACATTTCGCAGTGTGGCAACTGTCGGCAGTGTCTGTGCCACAAGTGGCACTGGAACATCGCAACTGTTTTGTTTTGCTCTGGTTTGTTGTGCTTCGCTTTGTTGATGTTAGAGTATTTACGAGTATTACAGCTGGAAGGCTGCGCATTTCCAATTGTCAAAACGGTACTCCAGCTGCGCTGTTCTGCTGCCGATGAAAGTTCCATGTAAGCATCTTTTTAGATGCGATTGTTCTGAGTTTTTTTTTTATACATTGTCTCTTCTCTTATTTTATTTATTTTTTTCTGATCTGCCTTCATTTGCATTTACACACTTTTTGACTTTCCTTTACTTTCTGCTGGGTCAATGTCATTTCATGGCTACATTTTTCTATGTAAACATTCGAAAAATTCGTGTTGTTGTTTCTTCTTTTGTATTTTTGTGCAATTTTGAGTGTTTTACTTTTGTTTTTGTGTTTTTGCATTGCTCAAAATTCAGTTTATTTCTGCACTGAAAGCTATTAAAACAATTTAGTTTTTTTTCCGCGAATATGTTGCAGAATTCTCTGAATTGTCTGAGATTCGCGGTCGAGTTGTACACATTTCGTTTTGCTTCCTGCAAAGTGCCCTGGCACATTAACAAAATACACGATTTAAATATTTAATTTATTATTGTTCCGTTTTCTGTTCGGCATATTTCAAAGGAATGAGCAACGTTCGAAATGTGTCTTCAATGATTGAAGCTTGGAGGTAGTGACAGTAATGCGAAATGGCTTTTGTCGTTGAAAGGTTTCAATCAGCAAAAGAACAAGTGTAAATTATAGATTCATGACGGCGATCAGAGTGTTCACGTATCCGTGCAGCTAGGGAAAAATCGGATTGGCTTCTATTTCCATACTGTGTGATTTACTAAAAAATAAATACTTATATGCCAAAAAGTTTGCGTCAGTCTTAATATTATCCTGATGTCACAAGTTTAGACAAGAAATACGTAAAGTAAAGAATTATCCGAAGATAGAATGGGAAGAGCCAGAACTATTCCACTATAATTAAAATAAATGATCACTTTGCACAGATATGAGAACATTGTCTATGAAGGAAAATAATTTTTGATTGAAACACATCTGAATCAAACAGTAAATGATGGGTTAAAACCCGGTAGTAAGAGGAGACGGCATTTTTTTAATTCATATTCTCAAAGACTATGGGAATAAGACTACTCGATACAAACTAAAATACATGTATGGATATTTACCACATTCGTTTTGAGCAGAAAGTAAAATGATTTCATAAGTTCGAAATGCGGACGTGTTTCATTACAGAATAAGCCATAGAACTTGTTTTGCCTCTCTTATACCAGATATCACCAACACGATGAAAATCTTGCTGAAAGAGGACAACAGTTGCACTTATTTTAAAGGAAGAATTCACTCACAACAATTTCGGATCTAATCAAATCCCGATTATAATTTCTTTTATAGAGTCATAATATATATAACTTCGATTACAGAGTCATATAATATAATAAGTTGTGGTGAAATAACACAAGTACACTGAACATGGGTATTTGGTTGTCAGGAAGCTACGAACTCCTTGGCCACAGCAAACTAACGCCATTCGATTGAGATTATTGAAGTTTATTTTGAATACTTCGTTCATTCAATCGCATTATTACATGCCTATGAATCAAGATAATATATGATTGGACCAAGCAAACGTTCAGACATATGAGAAAGACCGATCGACCGATGACAAAATTTGGATATTACTCTAAGAAAGCAAGAAGTAGTTGGAGCAATGCAATTTACCAAACCATGAAAAACCAAACTATATTAATCTTTCGCAAAGCAGTCGTAAGATTTGTGATTTTATTCTGGAGATATACTGGTTATATTAACACTAATCTATTAATGTTTGGGGTGGCACTGGGATGGAGTATGAGACTATATAGCCTCTTTCATCCCCCAGGCACCCTGTTGTTTGCAAACGAGGCTCTGGCCACCGAGTAAGGGTGTCATATCCCTACCATCAGCACTGAGGACTTGCTGTTGCAAACAATCAAGAATATGATAGCATGTCTGGAGGGTAAATTTGGCACTCCTGACACCAGACTAGGAAAGGTAGGTTGATACCCTGCTAAATTTAAAGACATCTTATATGTGAGACCACAAGAAACCCTTTCATACCCCGAGGAACCGTAGGAATTAATTATTATTATTATTCTATTAACAAATCGCCACACAAATAAAACCTTCATTTGTATAAAGATATCTTTTTCTGAAGGTATGTGAACCTTTTTCTAGAGGTAGAGGATCTCTTTTATCAGAATCTTTTAATAAATGCAAGTAACCAATGACTGAAGCAATGCCTTATTCGTGGATTATCAATTTATATATTATTTTCAGGGAGGGATTGAATATAAATTGGTGTGATAGCTCCAACTTGAGATCGATTATATTTTAGTTCATATACAATTAAAAGCGGGGATTGAAGATAAAACAGCTGAACAGGCTTAAAGCGGTGTTAGAAATATATGAAAGTTTTCTCACTGAGGTGGCTCTGGAATATGTAGGGTAGTGCTTCAGTGGGTATAGAAGTGATCAAATTGCGAATATATTATTATTATACCTTACACCATAATTACTTATGAGTGCAAGGTGTTGGGGGAATGAGTACTAGCTACAGAGGCCTTCGACTCGAAGAAAAAAGGATTTTATAGAAAGAAGCATTTTGGAGACCAAGCCCATGGCAGGGTTTGAACCTGCGACCTCGGGGTGTGAGTCCAGCATGCTTACCACTAGAACACAGACGGTGGCTGCGAATATACACAATGATGAAAATATTAAAGAGCAAGTAAAATAAATATTTGCATACTGTCGCTCAAATTGTAATAAATATGTAGAATACTTGTAATATTAAAAGCATTAAGAATGCGTTACACCACTACACCAGCAAACGAAGCTAGGTTCTTGTATAAATAGTGCTCAGAGTATGCAAACATCGGTGGAAAATGCTGATATATGGGAATAGAACGTCTATGATTCTAAGCTACTATACACAAGTCAATCAGACTATGGAATATATAACTGCAAAATGCCTCCATCTTGTTCAAAGGAGCTTCAGAGCATAGTGATAAGGTATAAATCCCAGATGAGTGACTGAAAATTCCTCCATCTTGCTCAAAGGAGCTTCAGAGCATAGTGATAAGGTATAAATCCCAGATGAGTGTCCGAGATAGGCTGTGCTGCTGCAAAATACGAAGCATATTATGCTGGAGGCATTGAGGTTGATTTACTTAAGGTTGGGGTCTTGTATCCTGTTAGCTCATATTTCATCATTCATGAATGGATTCAGAGCCACTGATTTTTAAGGACATATAACATTATTTCTTATTTCTTCACTCGTATATAAAGTCACAAGTTTAGAGATCTGTGTTCCAGTAGACACCTAACCATAGTGTAATGATTTTTGTAGAAAGTCCAGACAGTTTGAAATAGATGAAAGCCTTAATAGGATCCTTATACAATTTAAATTGTTTAATATAAGAGCAGGACATCCACTTTGAATGTAAACAGTGTTTTTATTGTACATTTTTCAGTTGAGATTGTTAAAATATTTCTTTGTTGTATATTTATTGATTTTATATTATTTTATACATATATATTATATACATATATTATATACATATATGTATATTTATGTAAACTATGTATTATATACCATTCAAAATAAACGAGGAAGTTCGCCAATGTACCAGTGAAAAGAAGCGCATTTCCATGTAAACAATCAATTTTAATTCAAAAGGAATACTTCCAATGGATGGAAGTCCTTTCCACAATCACCAACAACGTGTGCGGCGCATGTCATCGCGATGCTATGTTTCCAGTGGCGTGAGTGATGCTGACTGTAGTCGCACAGATGGCGCTGCTGTGCTCCTGTGGAACTGTAGACAACAGCTTTTTGGTTAAGCGAGGCTGCAGCGCCAGGAAGCTGTAACTACAGCAACAGAAAAGCGGATTACTAGGTGCAAAAGCATTCCAGAGAGACACACACAGACAGGCAGATAGACAGACAGAGAGAGGGAGAGAGGAAATTAAAAGAAGCGGAGAGAAATTGAAAGAGGAAAGTCAAAAAGGGAAATTGAAAGCGAAAGTGGCAAAGCACAAATGTGGAGGGAGAACGCTCCATTTTCACGCGTTTTTGACTTTATTATTTGCCGCATCGTCAGCGTTCGCTGAGGTAAACCTTTTGTTGTGTGTTGCACTTGTTTTTCTTCCTGTTACTCGTGTCGTTGTTCTTGTTTCTCTTTGCTGCTGCTGCTGCTGTTGCTGCACTTATGAAAACTGCAAAGCGCAGCAGTGGCAAAGAAGCCGGTCTAAGGTCAATTTTTTAATGCAAATTGCACAGTGGAACAGATGAAGGCTGAATGGATTTAAGTCAAAAATAAAAGCTGCAAATCGATTTATACAAAATCGACAAATATAGTTATGCGGGTACTATAAAGGTGTACAGGTTTTAAACAATTTTATTATTATTATTATTTATTATTATATCTTACACCATAATTAATTATGACTGCCAGAGATTGGGGAATGAGGACTAGCTACTGAGGCCTTCGGCTCGAAGAGGAAAAAGCGTTTTTGGAAAGAAGCATTTTTTGAGACCAATGCCGTGGCAGGATTTGAACCTGCGAACCTCCGGGTGTGAGCATAGCTTGCTTACCGCTAGATCACAGAGGGCGGATAAATAATTTCATTATATAGATATGCAAAGCAGTACGAGAAAGAAGATTTAGATATAATAACCCTATAACTGGTGTGCGTTTATACCAACTGAGTGTACATAAGGTAAAGGCAAGGAGGCAATATTTCCAAACTTTAAAAATAAAATAAGAATAGCGAGCGTCTCGTAAGAAGCAAAGTCAAAAGGACAAAAAGCATTGCAAATATTTGACAACAAGTTCCAAAGCGAAAAAATTCTGACTTTGTTGAGAAGTTTTTGTTTTGGTTCTCTTAATAATTTTTGCTTGTTTTGTATGATTGCTAGGGACTAATGAACTTCTCGCTTGATAGTTGGTTGAGTTTCTAATATAAAAGTTACGAACTTTATTAACGAAAAGCGTATCTTGTGTTGTAGACTGTTGAGTATATTAGAGTATAATTTATGTGAAGGCATCCACTTAGTTGCATGACTCCATCTCATGGATAAAACTCGGACATTTTGAGGTATATAAACTTCATCCAAGTAGGTAGGGTCAAATCATTAGAGTGATATGTGGTCTCCTATTTGTTCTTGTTTATTTCGTACCTCACACATAACATCCGGGTGTTTTCCCTTGAACTCAACCTTACTTTACCTACTAGGGAATCCTGCGACAATTGAGGAGACCTCTATTTGTGGGTGAAATAGAGGTGGCATTAACGTTCTCTGTTACATGAAAAGTCGTTTCATTACTAAAGTACCTCTTCATCTAGCGATACTTATTTATTTTACCTATCAAAGAATTTTCTAAAACGAATGAATGCAAGGATTAAAAGGTCAACTAGTTTATAAAGCAATCTATGAAGCTACTCGCCTGACCTTACATTCATATTTTGTGGTTGGTGTTGACAGTGTTTTAATTAATTAATATTAGTTCAACAATTTTGTGGGATATTCCACTATTTCCTACTTATGTATATTGGTTTTTAAGATGCATCCATACACTTCTCTTCGAGGCTTGCAGCTGCATGAATTGAGTGCAAACGCATCACACATTTTTCGAGGGATAATTGAAGAGTTTTACAAGCCACAGAGTTGTTGCCATGATGTTCACTCAGGGCTATTTTCGCAGTTGCCACTCCAGCACAAATTGGTGCGAATATTGGTATTTGTGCAGGAGCTTACTCCCGCTTCACCGTAGCCGATTCTAAAGCAATCAACTGGCGAGGTGGTGGTTTGCTGCATTTCGCTTCCTAAAATAGTAGCAACCAAAACAAAGAAACACAAAACAAAGCCTTTCTGTCAGTTCACATTGACGTGTACGTCATGCCACATGACGGCTCCGCTAACCCGCCCAGGATATTTCTAAAATAAACACCACTGATTGGTCCTACTACGTGTA
Organism: Clusia tigrina; assembly: GCA_920105625.2. Taxonomy (NCBI): domain Eukaryota; kingdom Metazoa; phylum Arthropoda; class Insecta; order Diptera; family Clusiidae; genus Clusia; species Clusia tigrina. The sequence continues at coordinate 178,757,230 of OV050033.1, forward strand.
CGACCGCTTTGCCTAATGCCGCAACGCTAAAAATAATTTACATACTCGCTCGACAATGTTGCTGGCTTTGGGTGGTTTTGCTTGATGTTTTCGTTGTTGCTTTCGGTGCTGTTGTTAGTGTTGTTATTGTCTTATGCTACCGGGTGAACCGGCTGCTATCAGTAGCGGCACATGCTATGCTTCCCCAACACCGTCACATGCAACCTTGAGGGCGATTATTATCAATGAACATCACCATCATCATCAGCGTAGTCGTCATCATCGTCGTCGTCACTGTGGCCCTACATCGCCGCTGCCATACTGCCTAAGCATAGCGGAGAGCAGAGCAGGGAAGGGAAGGAGTAGACCAAACGGCACTGAGAGTGGGGCAGGCTGGGCCAAGTCAAGTTGAGGTGATTATGATTTGTGGCCGCCGCTCTGTGCCTCAAATGCTTGGTGTGAGTTTTGTTGCTAATTTTAGCTCGAGAGCGGCTGGGGGAGGGAGTATTCGCATGGTGCTCTGCCCCTGCTCCAGTTTTTCATCTTGCGCCGCTGCTGCTAACCTTTTGTTAATTGAAGAGTGAAAATGTGAGGCATGCAAAATATTTGAAAAGTAGGCTGGCAGCTAGGCATGGCAGCGGTGCATGTTGATTTTTGAAGACTTGATGCGGCTGTTTGTGTCTTTTACGTCATAGATTTTAATTAGGTTTTATTAAATTCTCCTCTGTGCTCGTAGTGTATGCAATCTTTGCCATTGGGGGCTGGCTTTGCTGCCTCGTTGTATGTATCTGCTTGTGGCACAGAGAACTTGTGTCCCAACACATTGACAGGGTAGCAACAGAAACTTCAAAGTGGGAGTTCATCACAGCCGTTGTCAGTTGGGTGTGTAGAATGGCGCAGAATGCCAAGGATGCCCCAAGCAGCAGCTGCGCACAGCAAATCTGGTTCGATGGATGACGTAGTCGCTCCAGATATGGAGCAAATAGCTTTTTGACGCATGTTCTCGTCGTACGCATGCACTGGCCTGCTGCAGTTCTGTGCTGTGTGCAACTCTGTGCTGGGCTGCACTGTGGCAAGCATACGGGTAAATAAACCTTGAACTGTGTTGCCAAATGCTACGCACTCCATGGTACATTATGCAGTTGGTTGCACACGTCGCTGATGGCAGTGTGAGCTGGAGTGATAAATTGTGGCCCAGCGCCTCGGCCAGGCAAATGCATTTTGCTTGGGTCAACGCTTTGCGTCATTACGTCCGAGTGAAGCAAGTAAGTGGCAGTGAGTGGTAGGCATGGAGGAGGATGAAAAGCTTACCAGTGCATTAAAGATGCTTTTCTGGTTGACACAGGTATGCAGGGAAGTCGAGGGTGTGTGTATGAAGGAAGGAAGTGGTTTAAATTACAGCTCGCTTTCGTTGTGAGCAGAGTGGCAATAAGTAGAAAAGGAAATTAACGAAATGAATACCGAAAAGGAAGCTTGAGGGGAAGAAAGAGGTTTGAAGAGTTAAAAGTATTCGTAGCAGCAACTGAAAGTAAACTAATCAAGCTTACATTACGAGTGCTGAAGCAAGTTATGTAAAGGATGGATGCACTTCAGTTCGGTTTGCGGTCCTAGTGGCTACCTTAAGAACAATTTAGTAAACAAATTCGGCAGATTAGTGTATCACAGTGACTATTCTGGGGACTACTGGAGTATTGCTTGCCTGAGCAGAAATCATATACGACTCCTAAGAAAGTTCTTGAAGGATTGTTAAACACTTTCCAACCAGGAATATAGTAAAGGACGGTATGCGTGGGGTATGTAATAAAGATGGCGATACAAACCACATATACGAGTATTGTTGGTATTTTGGTAGTCTGACTACGATGATCTTACGAAAGTGCTTTATACCTAGAATCGAAAAGGTATACAGATAGATATATTATATATATATATATATATATATATATATATATATATATATATTTAAGGGTGTTATACACTTAGGTATATGCATAGTAGAAAAGAAATTATAAACTTTCTTCTTACTGCCAAACTCACCACTGAACTACACACAAATAAGCTAATCAAGCATTGATTGGAACCCGAGTACCAATATCCATTAATCTACGGTTAGTCTATGCCTGTGTTACAGCGACTTGCTTTTGTCTGGAAAGTGCTCAGCCTCAGGTCAAGTAAATTTTCAACACGGGATCCCAGTTAAGTAATGTTTGAACTTCATTACACATAAAAGATTTCTAACTCAAATCTCTGAATGTGTTCTGTGTAAAACAGAGTTAGTAGATTTAAATACTGCTACGAATGTGGGAACACATCATCGACATCTCTTAATTCAGGGACACCAGTAATTCCGGAGTTCTCGCTTATACCTTTAACATGTCTAATTAGAGTCCGTCACAGACTCTAAAAGACCATCACAAATAATCTCATCATAGGCCTATAATCACTCTATGGTCTTAGTTATTAGCAATGAAACAGCTACAAATTGTCATTGCGTACTTCACTGCCAAAGCATGATGGCAGCCGCTTGTGTTCCAACAGCGAATCGCGAAAGTTCTATCAACGTATTCGGCGTTCAAATTATTCATTAATTCTACTAACTAAGAGTGTACTTATGTGCCTCGCAGACACGTCATCGGCAAAGCCAGTGTGTTTGTCACTTCGTTGAGTTTTCCGGGTTTTTTATTCCGCCACAAACTTTTCCAATCGATGCGTGGATTGTGTAACTTTCTGCGATAAGTTCGCATGCAGAATGACGTTAAACCAGCGCTGGCCAACGAACCAGGTTAACGCTAATTAATGAAACTTTTTTGTAATGTGAACGAAACACACGATGCCCTGCGGCAGCCAGCGTTCCAAAGCCCAGCACTGACACCGCACCGCACCGGCGCTGGGTGTGCGAGAGTGCGGCTTAGGTTGAGAGCTGAAAATGTGATTGATATCGAGATATTAGCAGTGCCTGTGAACTTGATATAGCAAATTAGGTATTAAGTGGACTTGGGTGGGTTTGAGTGGGTCTATGAACGGCTCCATAGTAGCGCCACACAGAAATGGTTACGGCAAAGAATGGGGCCATTAGGAAAATGAGTTGGGGTAAATGATTACCTGGTCCTTTGTTTAATTTCCTGCTATTTAAGTTTCATGAGCACGTTTTCACACAAACAACTTTTCCAGTTAAAACAGGCATGAAAATGTTTCTGCCATTAATGCGGCGCTTGAGTTCTCTCTGCATCCTTTTATCTGATATTTTTTTCAACAAAAGCGGACAAAACAGCAAAAAAATAATATAAAATAAAATAAATGGAAAAGGGAAAGGGAAAAGTACATAAACACTCACTCACTACGAGCAATGCAGTTTGGGCCTGCATTGGAGTGCACCAAAGTGCACACACATCTCTTGGCTGCTGCGCCAAAATGGCAGGCATTGCCGCGCTGCCTGCTGTGCGCTGCTGGGGCGGTGCGGAGCGGGTGTTCGTGAGGCTTTTCGGGGCGTGTAGCGGATGAAATTTTTAGTGTCATGTTTTACATTTGTAATACTTGTTCCAAAAGCGCAGTCCATGAAATTTATGAGCCATTTTTGCAATTGCAGTGAGTGTGTGGCACTTCTTTGGATAGTTTAGTCGGAAATTTATGGTGCTAATGGGAATTTTTGTGAAGCACCACAGATAAATGTAACGTCACTTCTTTCCACTTGTTTAGAAACTGTTTGTGTTACTTTTTTTTAGGAAATTTGATACTGTTTGAACAACTCTGAAACTGGTGAACTTTTTATTTGCAATTTAAACATATTTTTTAATTAAAGCAAACAGCCACGAGCAAGTTTCGCAAATCTTCTTAGTGAATTCCAATGAGAGAATTAGAGTAGAGCATTGCTTTAAATTCTTTATACATATTTTTGTATGAATCAACACAATTTTTAGTATTCGGTTGAAAGTGAGGAAAAAAATTTGTTGATTGAAATCAAACCTGAATTGGGAAATTTTCGTGGGGTTTCCTATTCTTATTTTCTACTATGAAAGGAAATAAAATGTTAGTTTACTTAAGGTTAATTTGCACACCTATTATGTATGTGTCCAGCGTTGTCAAGGTAGGTAGGTAAGTAGGAGTGGCCGCCCAGTTTGCCAAAAGCACACTTGAGCACACATAATGGCCTATTGTGACACCACGGTGTGGCGCCGTTCAAGCACTGACTAAAAAGTTCCCATACTTGGGATGGTGATAGTCAGCGCAAGGACAGCGCCATAGCGTTGTCAAGAAGGAGGCACACTTTCCTGGGCCACCTCTTTCTGGACTCTTTGGGAGATGTCTCAAATAAAAAGATTCTCTCCATCAACTGCTTTATTAACAGCTGGACCTTTGAAAGGGATGGGACCTGATGTCTCATGTGGTATCACAAGTGGTCAATGATGGCCTAAGTGAGCCCTTCGGGCGTCCGCCTTTCCCACCTAGCTAAGGTTAATTGAGGGCAGCATTTTCGTGGAACCATGCTTTTATGGGTTAATTACATTCTCACAGGACAAATTTAGTATAGTAATTCGACTTAATGTGACATTCCCCAGAAAGGTAATTCCCTATTTCAGGATTACAATATCGGCCCTACAACTATTTATTCCGCATTTTAAAGATTTATGCACTCAAATTCCGGCCAAAGAATTAAGAAATTGAATGCTATTTAATGGAACATAATCACATTTGATTAAAAACTGGTGTGAAGTATTTCTGTTTTTGTTGAATATTCTAGTATGTTAGATAAGTTGAAATATTGACCTATAATGAAACTTGCCCATGTGGTTCATATGGTCCAATTGAGAAACTAAACTTAATGTGTTCAATATAAAAAATATATGTAAATATTTTATTTATAATTTTTTCACGGGAGGGGTAATAAAGAGACACAGTAGCTTAGAGCTCGATAGACAGAGAGTGAACAGACTTTGCTCAGTGAATTCACCACCAGCAGCTAGAATAGTTGTCTGGTTGGACAAATGTAATAGCTGAAGACCCAGGTTCGATTCCTGGGAGGGTTCATAGAGACTGTGCTGTTGCATAATATCTACTTGGAGATAAGAATTCCCTTTCATTGAAAGATCTCTGATGAGGATTGTGGAGCGTCCGACATAGTTGTAAGATCTACCAAATCGTTTTCGATACTCTTCTTTCTGACAATTATTACGGTGGCATAACCACATTTGCACCTACAGTGTGTCTGTATATTTGTTATTATTCCGTTTTCTGTTTGGCTTATTTCAAAGGAATGAGTAACGTTCGAAAAGTGTCTTCAATGATTGACGCTTGGAGGTAGTGACAGTAATGCAAAATGGCTTTTGTCGTTGAAAGGTTTCAATCAGCAGAAGAACAAGTGTCAATTATAGATTCATGACGGTGACGTCACGTATCCGTATAGCTAGGGAATATTCGGGGTTTGCTTCTATTTTCATACGGTGTGATATGCTGAAAAATAAATACTTATATGCCAAGAAGTTTGCGTCAGCTTTAATAGTTTCCTGATGTCTACAGCGTGTCTATATATTTTATAATAACTGATAGTCGCACTACTACTACCAATTTTTGTATGTAATCCTACCCTACAAGTATAACTTTACAGGGTAGTATTAATTGCATAAGCTCATCGACAGCGTCTTCTGCTGAAAGGGCAAAGTAGGGAAGGAGGGATACCACCGCATTATTAAGAATAACTTATTTATAAATAGATTAGAAATTTGATCAGACTTCCGTCCCTGTCTGTGAAGGTATCCTCTCTCATATGAACCAATATGCGCAGAATTGTGCCTCTGCCCACTCACAAGAGATTAATTTCTATCATGAGTTGCTACGGGCAGTTCTCTTCGTTTTCCCATGCAGACATATTTTAAATCTTCATTATTTCAGCTTTTTCAATAACTCTTCAGATGAGTATCAATTTCCAATTACTATGCATCCAAAAGCAGAAAAGAAAAAAAAACTTATTCAATGCCAACCGTCAATGTTTTTTTTTTCTTTTGGCAATTTCCTTATTAAAAAGTAAATCGTGCACATTTACCAGAAAAAATGTGGCATTTTTCTGATATCCGAAATTTATGCACTTGCCCCACACGCAAACTGCCGAGTACAGGAAGGGGAGCCCATTTACAGATGACCTTGAAAGTTGTACGCGCGCACATCAGCCTTAAAACAAGCGCCAGCAAATTATAACAAGCGAGCATACAACAATAACAATCGGCATAAAACTAAAAATTAAACCACGAGACCGACACACAGAGAGACAGACAAATGGACTCCACAATGATATGCAAAACTCCAACCAATAAAACCCAATAAAGTTGAAAAAAAGGAGAAAAATGGTTGACTCTGCCAAATATGCTCGAATTTTTATAGGAATGGGAGTGAAGAAGGACGCGCGAGCTGAAAGGATACTTGAGCGCCCAGCGTGAGTGCAGAAGCGAAGTGACAAGCGCAACAACAACAACAAAGGCAGCAACAAAGGCAACAAAAACTACAGCAACAACAACAACAAAATGAATAAAACAACAAAATTTCAAAAAATAACAAGCAAATGAAAATCTGCGAGAAGTGGAGCGAAATTGGCACAAACGCTTTAATAAACACGCGCTGAGTTTTTACTAGCGAGCATGCTTTTAGGCGCTGTAGTTAATTTATGCAGAGTGATTGCACAGCACGGGCGGGGGAGCGGCTGGCAGGCAGTCAGCCAACTATTGTAGATTGCAGGGAAATTTTTGCTTTCAACATGGCGCATGAATGAATTAATGCAAGAGCATTGTTTGCGTTGCATAATGCTGGGGAGTGTTGACTTGCAGCCAGGAGCGGTGCAAAACTACTGCGAGCAGCTGCAACTGTGGCTCGCAGACAGGTTCCTCAAGCTGAGTATCGTGTTCTCAGTTGCTATGACAGACATTTAATATTGCGAGTAATTACTCGCGGTTATTTATTCCATAACTTTATTTAATTAATTCCACCGAAGTCGGCAGCCCCGGGGTTGACTCACTACCGTTTTACTGCTGAGTGTAGTGGCAGTTAATGTAGCATTTACGGTTAAGTGGCGCAGCATTTCTGTTGACTTTCAGCGATTATGAAATAGTGTGCGGATAAAAAGGAAACAATTACCAAAAATCCGAAAAGAGCAGCTTAAGCGAAAGTGCATTGTAAACATAAGTGAAACCGCTACAAAAACAGAGCAGACAGCGTGTAACAGGATGAAAGGATAAGCAGAAAACTGAAAACATTGCGTAGAGTGCATGGCAATGACATAGTGAAAATTAAATCCACCAGCTTTGAGGTAAAGCACTTAGTTATTGAGGGCAAAAGTGCTCGGCGCGAAATGCAAGCATGGACTCCAGGAAAGCAATTCTGAGATAGCAACAAAATTTCGAAAAAACTCTTAAATTAAGTGAACAGCATGTCAACTTTTTCATGGTTTCCACTTTGCGCCGAGATACACCACTCAACGATTTAATGAAAAAGTGATTACAATATCAGGAACGGGGAAGCCGAATAAAGCCACTCGACTGCGCAGAGAATCAAACTAAAGAGAAAGAACATTTCACTCTAAATTATCAAACTTTTATTTTGGTGATTTTCCCAGCTCACTTCGCCTGACTCCCACGATAATGTCGCAACGTTCTCAAAGCAGACTCCCAGAACGCGTTGAGGCATAATCGTGATTTTATTTTCGGCATGGTGACGTGGAAACTTTTCTAATCATTTTGCCGTATGAAGTGGTACAAAGAATTACTTCATATTTAAAGTTAGAAGAGGTCTCAGAAACATTTTACAAAAATCTGGGAAGTGAAGAAAGGATGCAATCAGTTTAGTGGCCTACAACAAACGTTCGTTCGCTGATTCTATTGAGGATATAATAAAAAATAAATTGGGAGTTGAACTATCCTGACGCCAAAAATTCACACGTGGAGATGGAAAATTTATGGACAAAATTGAAGTAAAGACTTCTGAAGATAGCACTCAATTAGGGGTTTTGAAGAACCCCTGACCACAGAGATGGGCAAAGAGATACCATGGCATTGTTTACTAACTACAGAGAAGGGAAAAGAGATACCATGGCATTGTTTACTAATATAATTACAAAACGTTTTAGTATCATATCAGAAGTTGAAACTCACATGCAAAATATGGACAGGATTACTGCATTGTATTGACTGAAGAAAAAGAGAATCAAAATGAACAGCTAATTTTGCTGATACTCTGATTCATTCTGTCCCTAAGAATATGCATGACATTAGATGCGGGTTAAATCAGGACTCTATTCTTATTCCTAGTGTGATAAATGTGGATATACTACATCAGGACACACTGGTACCACGTTGTTGAAATTTGCAATAGGAGAACTAGAATATTTAATATCTAGTTGTCGGGATCAATGGTTCAATCGATGAGCGTACTTAATTTTTATAATAATTTTTTTGGGCTTTTCACATTTTCCCCTTCAAGTCGGAATAGCATGATTACCGGTAGACCATGGAGGTGGGCCGCTCTATGTTTAGGTAGGCGTAGCTTCAAACTTTGTCCAACAATAGAGGGTATCTCGTAGTCAGCCTAAACAAAGTGCAGCCTATTTGAATATAATAAATCTGGAAATATGAAGAATAATTTTGAGGAGAAGATAGATAGATAGGTAGGTAATTATATTTAAGGGTGTTATACACTGCGACCCAAAAGATCTATTGTGATGCCCTTATTTATTTGAAAGATGAGGATAGTCTCATCTATAAATCTTCTGTCAAGTTAATTTTCGGCAGGAGAAACTCACAATTTAATAGAAATGAATCAAAGCAAGTGTAGCAAACTGGCAATTCGCGATATATTGGCATCCATGCTTATATGGAAGACATGGGAACGGTCTCCTAATTCATGCTTGGATTTCATTTGTGGACTACCGAATATTTGAAGAACATTTTTATTTATTTATTTATTATAGTAATCACAATAATAAATTATTATGATTAAGAAGAAAAAGAAGCGCTAGCTGCCAGGGCTTTCGGCTCGATTGAAGAAAATTGTTTTCATATCCTCAGGCGAAATAGAGAACCTTGACACAACGACTTGAGATTCGCTGATTACAGGAAAATAATCTTCTCTGATGGTGGATATTTTTAAATAAGTGGATTCGTTTACAAACCAAATCGCTGTAGAAGCGATCCTAGAGAAGTCGTCCAAGGCGGCGATATTACTGATTTGGTGCAGTATTTGAGAAAGGTCGTTACTGAACTATACTTCTTCGAAATCGATGAAGGATCGATCAATGCAGGCAATTATACTAAAAGATGATAACTGCCTATTTTTTCGGTGTTGGTCGAAATTGGAATATTTTGATTTGGTAGGCATGTAGTTTCAAGAAAGGAGAGGGATGGCATACCTACAGCTAGGGACTGTAGATATGTGGCGTTGAAAGTTTGATGACCTTTCCATACCTTTGACCTTTCCATACCTTTGACCTTTCAATACCTCTGACCTTTCCATATTTGGCTACTTCAATTGGACACAATTTTGATACCACTACACTGCGTTTTGTGTTATTACGTAAAATGTTGCATCTATACCAACCAACTACAAACTATGCACATGCTTAAGGACAAACTCAATAGCATTATTCCCGTGTCTCTGTCCGTAGATGTTGGACATAGTCAAAGCAATTTTGTTTTAGCTGATAATTAGCTGCAATAAGGCCCGAGGGGGAAGCGATAGCCATTCGACTAAAGTTGTGTTCTAATTGTATTTCCAATAATTATCGGTTGAAATGAATATGTTGGCAAAAAGTAAACAATGTGTGTATTTCATTAAAAGAACAACTTAATAGCAGAAGTTGGAGAATGCCATAATTATCATAGTAACAATAACAAGTCCCCCAAGCCAGCTGCAGAGGTAATATGAGAGAGAGTGAAGTTGTTGGGGAAAACGGAAGCAGCAAGGGTCGTCGCTGCCAGGCAACCCTTTCACACAGCAATTTGTCAGAAACAAAAAGTTGGTTAAAACTTTAAGCTTCATTAAAATTGTAAAAACAAGGGAAGGGGAGGCGGAAATGCCGCCAGATAAAAATGTGTCAACTGCTCCACTGAAATGCAGTGATATGTGGCGTAACGCATGTGCAAGTTTAATTAAGAGCGGAAAATGGGAAAGTCTTAAATATTTACATTGAAATGCACTAGAACAAAAACTTCAGAACAAAACCTCAACAAAAACAAAAACAAAAAAACGGCAGCAGCAGCAAAACCGATAAAAATAAAAAATAAATTCCGACACAAAAAAAGTGAATAACAAAACGAAGGAGAATCTTTGACTGCCAAAACAGAAAACATGTTTTTGCCCGTAAAAGGACACTGCAGAATTTATGTTTGTGTAGCTCGACCGCGTTGGCGCCACCGAGACAAGCCAACTTTTCGCTATGCACATTACTGCGAAGCCACCAAAACAGCGCGAGCCAAAATCAGGCAAAGGAACAAAAAATTAAATAAGAGCGAATAAAAGTGATACCCTTAGAGCAGCAGCAGTTCCAGCAGCTGCCGGTACTGATGCGACCCGTGAAAAGGACAAACATTAAGCACGAAAAAGTAAAAAGTTTGCGACTGCTGCTTACAGTAATGGCGAGAAAAATTGCACAACAGCAGAAGTGGCGCTGCTGCTGCTGCTGCTGTGGTTGCCACAGCTACGAGCAGACCCGCCACCCCCCTCCCCAACCCAACTAGTTGCTGCCATTCCATCAAGCAACGCGGCGCTTTTTCTGGCCATTGTGGCGCATTACGAAATGTGGCAGCAAAGCCGCAACCACACAAGCGGCGGGGGAGTTGCATAAACGCCATTGTTGTTTTTGTTGCAGATGAAAGTTCAGTCGCCATGACTACTGGCGCGGCGTGCGTTCGCTTTGATGTGCTGCAGTTTATCTTTCGGGAATCAAGCAGCGCCACTCAAAGCCGCAAATGCGTGCAAATTAAAATGCCACGGTAGCATCAACACCATTTGTTAAAGTGCAGAGCAGGCAAAATGGGTAAAGTTTAGGAAACGCTGAAAGTTGTTCAATTTAGTTATGCGAATATGGGGAATATGGGGGGCTGCCGCTGCGTATGCTTAATGAGCAGCTCACATGCCAAATGGAAGATTTGCTATGCTGGCACACGAAAAGGATTCAAAAAATTACAAGATAACATAATAAAAGCTCAAATTTAAATCAGCGTAACCCCATTTAAGGCATTGCTTGCTACTCTTCTCCTTGGTGTATACAATTCCCAAAAGATTCGTTTGTATAAATACTTCTCTGTAAAAGTGTGTGGGGATGTGCCTGGTAAATGTGTGTCAAGCTGAATTTTTCTTATTTTTGTTTCCTGTACGCTTTGAAGCCTACACACAAACTGCAACAGCGCAGCAGAGCAGAGCAGAGCCCTACCCAGGCCGCCGGAGCTCACCTCTCGCTCTTGCTTGCTGCCAGTGCTGGCAATCCTTGCGGCATTTTGGCTGACACTCAGTCTCCTGCCGCCATGACAGGAAAGCGCACGGTGCCACTGGGCCAGGATGCAGGGCGCAGAGACTCTGTTGACGAAATGAGTTTACTTTTGTAATTTATATTTATTGGTTTTAATTTTGGGCAAGGCTGCTGCCGCTGCTGCCGTCGCCGCTGCATATAAAGCGCTTTTTAATGCTCTTCCTTTGTGTACCTAAACGGCTGGCAAAACGAGGACGTTTCTTATAAAAATGAGCGCTTAATGAATGCGGCAGATTTTTAATTTGCTCAGCAAAGATTTATGCTTTAAATGGGTTAAGTGCGGAAACGTGGAATGGAATTCACTGTGCCTGCTCTACTCAATACCAGCTCACCGCATCGTTATTTGGGCGGCATGGTTGTGATTGCGCTTAAACGTCTCAGCCACTCCGGTTGGCATTTTGACATCTAATTTCATAGTTAAAATAATTGAAAGCATTCTAACTCGATGGCCCTCCTGAACGTTGACACAAATTTTAATTACGTGCATCAATTCTGAACAGCTAATTAGAAAGCTGAGGTAGTGGCTGTCTGTTCTACGTGAAGGCACTACGTACAGCGGAGACATAGTAACGAACCACCAATTAAAAGTTGGAAGTGCTTATTTGACAATCAGCTGAGTGGCTTTTGAGTCATTGGGATGCTTGCGCCACTAGAGATCCATTATACACTTCGTCTAAGGACAGCACTCGGTATCAATCTAGTTACCACACATCCCTCAAAGCCGTCATTGAGGGCAGCCTTACGCGTTGATTTTCAAAGGTTTGTGCTTAAATTTCACAGCACCTGCAGAGCAGACTATGTGGCTCTTAAGCCGCTGCCATCTAACTTTATGTAAGCTCCTTCCTTTAGGGTGTTCGCATGTTCGCACAATCCCGCAGTCATAGTGCTCTGACGCTGCGTTAACTAAGGCCCCTCTCAACAACTCTGACACCGACTAAAGTTTCTCGTGAACAGCTTAAACTATTTAACTGTTGAAATTTCTGCGGCCAGCTGACAAAGCAAACCACTGCGAGGCATTTGCTGGTGGCCCTAGTTATCGAAGTTTCACTGCTCGAGATTCCATTATTAAAAATTTAATTTGGAATTTCGCTGCAGACACATTTAAAAGGATTTCATGCACAGACGCTCGCCCAGCTAATATTGCAGCATTAACTTGTGAAAGTTTGCGGGCAATAACGAACAAAAAAATCCTAATAGAAAATAGGGAAAAACAAGCGAAAGCAGCAAACAAAAACAAAAAAATAAATCAAAAGATTTGAGCCAAAAAAAAGAACGCAAACTACTCAATTGTCCTTGAGCGCGTTCGCAATGCACCGAGACTTGGGCGCTTAGACTCAGTCAATAGTGGCGGCGAAGTGAGTGAGTGAGTGAGCACGGTGCCAAGGGAGTGAAGTGTGTGAATATTTCTGTAGGTCTATTTGTGTTTCTTGCAAATCATGTCCATGTAATTGTATGGCATATGTACGGATTACTGTGTGTGTGTGCCAAAAGAAGGATGCCGTGTTAGAGTACAAAATGACGTCACAAGCCAAAATGTGTGAATTGCTGCTATGAACGGAATGTGTAATGCAATTACAAAGGCTTCGTTTTGGTAACAAGAAAAGAAAAGAAACGAAAGTAAAAAAAAGAATGAAAGAATGCTGGCGAAATGCCAATGCTCGAAGGATAATAAGCAAACTTTTCTTTGGTGAAATATTCCAATGGCTTTGATGCTCGGATACCACCATTTCAGGAATATTTCAATGCAGTACAGCAGCTGAAAGAAGAAAAATGCTCAGCTGTAAATGTTGGGAATACTTGTAGACTTTTGAAATTGTATACTTTGAAGGTGGAAAGGTTCAAATTGCAGACACTTAACGAAGAAAGCGGCGTGCAGAGCGCAATGGAAACGTTAGCAATTGGGATTTGATATGAAACTGGCTGCGATACACGCTGTAATAGATAAAGAGGGTGCGAAATGTTTGCAGATGGTGAGGGAAAGTAACAAACAAGGAGCGCTTCGTAGCTGGAAAATAAGAAGTTGGCTCCTTGAAGAAATTGTGTTTAATGTGTGAGTGGCAATGAACAAGAAAACAATTAAGCAGCAAACAAAGTGAGGCTGCATAAATTGGGTAATTTGTGTCTTCTAATTCTTTATCTCAGTGAATACACTGTGAAGTAAATTGCAAATGTTTGAATTAAGAAACTGTTAATTAGAAAGAAATTCTGTAGGAAGCGAAGGGAATATATTGGTAGAAGAGCTCGTTTGAATCACCACGAGAAATTCTCAAACGTTTTTTCGAATGAATTGGTCAGCAGGAATCAGTATATTGGCACTTTTTAAGGTAACTGGTATTGGAAAGGATATCGTGTTTCTTCTTATACCTGAAGGGAGTCATATTAATAATATTCTAATGAATTGGTCAGCAGGAATCAGTATATTGGCACTTTTTAAGGTAACTGGTATTGGAAAGGATATCGTGTTTCTTCTTATACCTGAAGGGAGTCATATTAATAATATTCTAATGAATTGGTCAGCAGGAATCAGTATATTGGCACTTATTAAAGTAACTGGTTTTAGAAAGGATTTCTTCTTATACCTAAAGGGAGCCCTATAAATAATACTCTATTTTTCAACTATATATTTTAGTAAAAATGCTGATTATATTTACTGTGGATGCTGATGAACTTTCCTTCTTTATGTATGTGATATAAGCCTCCTTGATATAGTAGTTCATAACTATAGAGCCATAAATAACAAATTCAAAAAAAATAAAATAAAGCTGCAGTCGACTGATGGCAAAGAGTGTCGATCATGCCATCCTATAATCCTTTAGATAAATTAAGACAAGAGGAAAAATCCAAAAGATCACGCTACTGGGTCTCACTACCAAAACTTAGGCAATCCAAGCTCATGATTGGGGACTACAACTCAAAACATGCAGCTCTATGTTTACAGTTAAGCAAAAACTATTTAAGAACTCTGACAGGTTACCTCACAGGCCACTGTCGATTAAGAAGCCACCTCATGAAACTGGGACTCTCACCAGTAAAAACGTAGGTTCTGCACGTATGCAGAAGAAATCCCAGAGCACCTTCTAATGCACTGCGAAGCCTTAGCTCGCAGTAGGAAGAAATATCTGGGGCATTACTGGGCCGAGGGCAGAGACATTAGAGCAATGAACCCCAATTCAATTCTAAGCCTCCTTAGAGCTGTTGGACTAATAGAAGACCTTTAATAGGTACATGCAGGAGGAGTACAATAGATCAAATTGGTCGAGATACATTTTCCCTCTTTAGATTCATTCATTCATTCATTCATGCAATCCTTTCTTCGTTCATTATAGTTAAAGGCAAGCTTACTCAGAGTATCAGCAAGAATGTGGCACATATAATGATAGGAGAGCAGATACTGTGAATATTTCTAGAATATCGTCAATATATCGTTTTTTTTCATCATTCAAATGAAACTACTATAATTTGATTGACGATATGAAAGGATATGCAGAACAGGATACAAGTGGCATATCGATTTTTCAGATGTGTGTAAAATCCTCAAAAGTATGGGAAGTAGGAGATCCGGGAGGCAAATTTCGAGTGAAATTAAAATTAAACTATGTTTGGGCTAGAATTGTTCGAGGAGAAGTTTTGATAGTAGGTACCTGGAAAAATGCAACTCAACTCGGAGCATAGAAACTGTAGTATAGAGTTTTTGTAATCTTGGCCTAGAATTGTTCGAGGATTAGTTTGGATAGACCGTGTCTACTTCGAGAGATTTGGATAATACAACTTAAGAAAAAGATGTCCTTCAATTGTCGGAGTAGTTTGGATAGAGGACATATGGAATTCACAGAGACTCAAGTAGAGAGCTCTGCAATAGGTTCATATAAAGGTTGCACCAAAATGTGGGCATGTTCTTGAATATGCTTTTCCAGCTGATTACCAATGATCGCGAAGTACAGAATAAAGCTGTTCTAGGACGAATGCGCGAGTAAATACCATTACGAGGAGCAAATTCAAAAACACATATTCCCGTTAAAATAAATATGTCCAAATGGAGGCCAACTTCGCCTACTAACACACATCATCAATCCGGTACAAAGCAGAGAAGTGGCTTATATCGTTTGACACACTTCATTATGCCGGAAATTAAATTGAAAAAGTTGAGGAATAAATTTCTGAAAATATATTCAAAAAGCGTGAGTGGCGGCAGCACAGGCATGCAAGGCATGCATGATGCGGTATTTTTTCCCTTTTTATATTTCCATTTAACCGTGCACTGCTGACCCACAAAGATGCAAGACGCGAAGCCACACTGCAGTGCAAACGAAATGGAATATTTTTATTTGTTCGCGCCGTCATTCCGCAAATAAAATGCTGTGTAAATGGCATTTAGGGAGATATGAAATAATAATAAAAAAAGAGGAAAAAAAAATCATGAAGTTGAATTGAAAAAGGAAAAAGAAATCTGCAATTGGCACAGCGACACTGGCGCACAATCGAAAGCGAAATGGAAGGCAGAAATTCCATTACCGTTTATCAAATCATCGCATGGTAAAATCGCAGAATAAAACCAGCGCAAAAAGTAGAAAACTTGTTATCCCAAACGGGCCAAACAGGGACCGTTCGAAATCAATGCAACACTTCCGTTTTCTGCCGCTCGCAGCTCCCACCCCGACGGCGCGTCCGATGCCACTGGAATTTCATGCACAACTTTGAAAGGCGTACGTGCCCGTAACTGTGCAGCAGGTCGTCGCCGTGAGGGAGACGGGTGTGTGGCAGGGCATTTAAAAAGGTGTTAAAAGTGTTAAGCGTGTTGTTGTGCACGTTAATCATTTTGAATAAAAATGCACAATTTTGAAAATAAGCAAAGAACCTGCAACAGTGGCCGAAGAAGAGGAAAGTACAGCATGAAATGAAATGAAATGAAAAGTGTGCTTAGCAGCACGGAGGGCCTGCAAATGCAAGCAATATTGAAGTGGATGTTGCTGTTGCTGGTGCAGTTGTCGTTGTCGCCGCTGCTGGCTGCAGGGCATGTTGCCAATTTAATGAAAGGCAAGAAGCAAGCAGGAAAATACTCGTACATTTGAAAGAAGTGCAGGACAAGAGACGACACTTATGGCATCTCGTGCACAACTGCAATAAAGCAGTAAAAGACAATTAAGGCGACATGTCAGCGTCGTCGTAATCGCAATGGCAGTCGTAGTCCCTGTCCCGGTCGCCAATGCCACTCACACGCTCGCCGCTCGCCGCTTTTCGTTGCCGGCAAGCCCGGTCGCTTTCGAACATTTGCACACTCACTCTTCTGAAATGGCGCTCGTCTCGCTTACGTAACAATTAAGAAGGTACGAGTAAGTTTGCCAATGCCAGGATATACGCTGGCAATGCTGGCATCCAAAACGTTCCCGCTATAGTTCGAGCGCGGCAGTTGGCTGCCTCGCTGGCTGCTGGTGAGAAGCACACGTGACTTAATGAAGCGCAATTAGGGAATTACACGTACATGACTGCCTGCTGCATCTGATGCTGCACTTTAACTTTGCCCCTCCCCATTTGTGCAAGACTGGCTTGCGCCACTTTCTGCACGCTGTGTGTGAGCAAGTGAGACGTGCTTGCAGCATTTTCCCCCTTTGAGAAATTATAAACTTTATTTGCATTACTTTTTTCTAATTAACATGATTTTCATTTGCAGCATTTCTTGCTGCTTGCTTCTTGGTTCTTGGTTCTTGGCTTAGTTTCAGCACATCTGCTTTGGGTCCCTTCACAATTGGATTATTTACATATTCAAGACGATGAGCGAGTGCCTCCTTCCGAGCGCGTTTGCAATTCCAAATGCCTTCTTAATACCCTTGAAGTGCACTTGCCCAGTGCTGAGTGCTGTAGCTTCTAATTTTAATACCTATGGTTTAAATACTTGAGTGTTGAGGATTTGCTATGCTGGAGTGAAGCAAATTACAAACAACCCGCTTTGAATTTTCAGCTCTATGACTTGCCCTTGGTAGGCTCAAAAATGGGTTACTGTCAATACAAACCATGACACGGAGTTAATAATTCAATGAGCTTAGAGGTAATTATCCTCCTTAAAAGTGCAGTCAGCCAAATACTGAATTGTTGCAAATGTGTTGATTTAAGAGATGCAATTCGATGTAGAAGTGCACTGGAAATTCATGGAGGAAAAAAGGAGAGGAAGGAACGTGGACAAGAGTAGCTTTCATTTATTCTGGAAACTTATAGAACCAACTTCCCTAAGTTTCTCGATGCTACAGAAAACAGTTTAAATTCCACTCCACAGCTCACAAACGTTTTATAGAAACAACTTCTTAGGGAAGTTGTTTCTCTAAAACGTTTGTGAAGTGTGGAGTGGAATTTTAACTGTTTTCTGTAACATCGAGAAACTGGCATCTAGAGAAGATCATATGCATTCCATACTCAGCATGGACATATCATGCAAATCAAGTTTCGATGCATGGATTTTGGGTCCCTTGATCTTAAGGCCGTTCTTCCTCCATTGCATTAAAATGGTTTTGAAATACAATGTAAGGAATTGGAAGGAAGTTGTACAGAACTCCATCCCTACTCGTAGTCGACAGTCGTGTCGCAGTTGTATGAGCTCTTTTTAGTTTCCACTTATTGAGACAAATATCGAAACGATTACGCGTTGGAATAATGCTGCCTGAGGGGACTCCGTTCCGCTCTGATGTAATGCAATGTGCTACGCGGTTATAGAAAACTTTCTGGAACCGAAAAGCAAACAGAGAACAAACTCCGAAATCTCTGATTTTATCCAGATTTTAAAAAAAACCGAATAGCAGACAGAGAACAAATTCCTCAATCTCTATTTTTATCCAGATTGATTTAAAGTTTTTATTTAATATCTTAGAATGAGCCTTTTTGAAGACTCTTGGAGCGAGATGAATTTCTGCTATTTTTGAGAATATATCAAAGCTTGGACACAAAAGTTTCTGAATATATGCACAATATTTCTGTCCTCTCCAAGAATATGATTTAACAGAATTGGTTCATTGTAGATTTAGCCAATCAATCTGAGATGCAGCATCATATTCCTTTGACATTCCCTCGTAGGAAATGGCACAATACATTCTTTTGTAGGAGAATAATATCTTGTTGTCATAATGATAGTAAAGCAATAGTTTATCATTCTCAACAACCCGGGAGTGTTTGGTTTATTGATCTCTGGACTTGAAATTACTCCTATTCAACTCTCTCAGGAAGTGAATGATTTTACATATACTATATATATGTATACATAAAATTGATATTTTGCAAGACACTCGCGATTTTTGAGCCACTGAGAGAGTTATTTAAAAATCAACTGTCTCAACACCACGCTTATTGGTGACTTTTTAGCTCTACTCGTATATTGGCTTTGTTTGATATTTTCGCTTCACAAAATGAAGAGGAACACAAAGTGACATTTGAAGTTTTCACATAAAATTACCTGTATATATGAAAGATAAAGTTAAATAGTATAAAATGTTTAAAAAGTGTTTCAACATCACCCCTCGAATGAAGCTCGTTCACGGTCGCGCTGCAGTTTACGCTCTGCTATCTTCTTCTGCTCCTCCTTTTGTTCGCGCTGCTCTGCCTGGTGTTGCTGCTGCTGCTGTTGCTTCTTGCGATGCTGACGATCTTCGCCGAGGCCGTAAAGGCCCGCTACGGCGGCCATAATGCGACCGTCCGACCACACCGACTTATTTGAACCGTTTAGCGTTTACACTTCCACGCACACAGGGAAACATTATCATAGTGTGTGTTGTTCGTATGTGTACGCGAACAGCGTTCGTATACAATTTGCTACCGTAACGTAAGGCGCTGTTGTTGTTGTCACATTTCACTGCTTGTGTTTATGCATTTTTGCACCGTGTGCTCCTCAAATAACTGCCCGCTTTGTCGGATCGAACACTGAGTATGCTAGCATAACTTTGGACGTTTTAGTAAATTGAACATTTTCCCTAGTTTCCGTTTCGATTAAATCGTTAAAGTTCTAAGCGAATTTACGTATTATTTATCTGAGCATGTAGAAGAAAAAATTCTATTCAGTTGTTGTTATTACTTTCAAGTGTGTGCCGACCAAGCAACCCTCGTCCCACCCGTTTTTCGACCACTTTTGTTCAGCGTGTTATTGTTATTGTTTTGTTGATTCAATTATTAAAATGCAATTTTCTGTTTAGTTTCTGGCACAATGACACATTTTTGCCTCAATACCAACTCTGAATGCTGGTTGCCTTGGGTTTCGCCCTAACTCGAGTTACTTTTTATTATGCCTCTCCACTCAGGCGTACATGCTACTCGTATCCTACACGTTTGCTAGTCTGCGGCACAATGTTAACGGGATGTCATTCATGCTTTATGCAAAGCAAAGTCAGTAGTCCCCTATTTTTTCTTGATCTTCTCGTTTTTTCTTTTCTTTTGGAGTTGGGGGTTATTGTTAGTGCAGTTGCTGTTCTAGGCCCTACCTTGGGCGCTGTACGCTCCCACTGAACTCGCCCTAACCACTGCTTAGCATGCTTGCATTTTATGAGCGCTGGATTTATGCATTAAAAGAAAGCATATTTGAAGGCGCTCTACAATTTGATTGGCGTTACCTGCAATTGTTGGAGTATGTTGCATGTCACCATTTCGCCTTTGTAGGAAATATTTTAAAATTTAATTTTCGCTTAAAATTACTTTTCATTTCATTTTAGTCCGTTTACCGATGTGCCTGATGAATATATAAGAAACGTGAGAGGGGGAGTGGATTGTTAACCTAAATTGTAAGGAATGGCAAGTGTGACCTTAAGACACAGGAGCTTGTGACCCCTGAACCCAAAGGTGTCTTTTACTAGATGCAAATGGAAGTGAGCTGGCAGTATTGATAGGGCCTTCGCAACATACCTTCTTTTTATGAGCAAACTATCTCCACAGCTGAAGTTGATGCAATCAACGAAGATGCCATAAAAATGTGCAGGAGAAAGATAATTAAAACAATCATGCCGGAGAGACAGGTAAACATGAAAGCAGGAGACAAGCAAATGTTTCACATCACAAATGGAATGCTACATATAAAGTACGAAGAGTGTAGGAATAATGTCGTCCATATCTGAGTGTTAGGTCAGAGAAAATACGATGGCAAGGAATCAGCTGACGAGAAAGTAAAATGTGGAGCTACGAGTTTAAGTTTCATAAAAATTATAGTAAAGAAAGACATTAAAATTTACACATACAAGAAACAGGAAAGAGTGGAGGCAATAAAATGGCAACGGACATTCCAAAAAACTTTTGTCAAGAAAACAATGAACAATACTTCCTTAGATTTGCATAGAAATAATTTCAGACTCTTATGGGGCGTATTCCTGCGACATTTACGTGTAATTATCATTCAAACTAAATGAAAACTAATAGTGCAAAATCAATTCTTGCTCAGAATATGGCGAAGATAGTAAATTAAACTCATGTCCTTCTTTCACCACAATAAGAATGAGGCAGGTTCCTGTTGAAGAATAATACAAACCAAATCTTTTGGTGAATTTGTGCAAAATGTATATCAACCATGGGGTAAGCAAAGTGTGTGGACCAAAGTAATGCTGGATATGGTTCACTAACTTCAGCCCGACCTAATCTTCTTCATAAATGTTCGACTAAGGCCTTGATTCCTCCAAAATATATGAATTCCTGTCGAAAATCAACCTGACAGAAGATTTATAGATCAGACTATCCTCATCTTTCAAATAAATAGGGGCTTCACAATAGATCTTTCAGGTCGCAGTGTATAACACCCTTAAATATATCTATCTATCTAAAGACTTGATAACAAAAAATTGTACACAATATAAGCTTGTTGTGATGATGGCGATGATTTGAGTGTGGGCCGAGTTGCAGAGCGCTCAGTCCGTCTGATGATTCTCCTTCGAGCAGATAGAAAAATAAATTAGCATAAGGAAATAAAAGGTGTAGTGTACGACATAAGCACAGTTGTAGTCGCTCTCTATATATTTCTGTATAGTGTGCAATTAACAATGCAACGCACTCTATTTTGCTATTAGGATCTGTATCTGAACAGAGCCTTAAACAACGTCTCACAAATGCAGTCAAATGACATTTTCCATCGAACACTGTCATCAATGGGGCATGTTGCTTGAAAGTGGTTTCTAGAACTTTGTCAATTTTTTTGCGTAAAAACTATAACTTACGATTGTTGATTGTCGATCAAAATCAAATTCACTACAACAGATAACTAACTTGCTAACTGATTGCTTATATTGTTGCTTGAAACTATAAATACCACTATCATAGTTTCGGTAATCAGATGCAGCTCCACAAATGTTGATTAATATCTACAATTGAGGTTGCTTTTTATGTGCCAATTTAGTTGGACAGTTTCATATTGAGTGTCTACTTTAAATAAGAGACGAAAAGCTCGCATTTGCAAGTGAGTTCTCACATCCTCATTCCATGCTATTTTGTAGTGCGTGCCTTCGTCGAACATGCATTTCCGTCGCATAATCATCATTTATGTCTAAAATTAACGCCAATATCAAATGTCAATTACCGTTAGAATGTACATATGTGCCTCAGTTCAATAATCACTTAATACGCATATAATGCAGCGCAGAATTTTTAAGTACTACGATAAAAGTGTTCACATGGCCACACATAAACCCACCCACAGACCTACTCACAAATAATAACATGCGCGCTTAAATCCATAAAACATATTCACTGGCACACTCGTAGGCACATCCGTGTACGAGTTGTTCCCGCCAGTCAATAAAGCGCAAAAATAAACAAATTTATCTATTATCAATGTGTGCAAGGGAGTGTAAGAGTGTGTGTGAGAGTGTATAGGCATTAAATGGAAAAGCAAAATGGAGGGAAAGCTAAACAGCCACAGCAACAGCGTCAAAGTGTCATACCCGGTCTGTCAGTCGTCCTTAAAAACGGTCATCCTGCGCTGCTGCCAGCACTCTACGCCATCATTCTAATATCAAATTGTGGACTAGCTGGCGGGAGCGACGACAGGTGCACGGTAATAATGTGAAATTGTACTAAAAGTGTCGATTTAGTTACAGTTTTGAAAGTGCTTCCGTGTCTCAGCTGTGCACTCACTTCGTTCTGTGTGAACTGTGTGAATGTGTGCACATTTGTGTGACCCAATACAGGGTGGTGAACAATACGTTTGTAGTGTGTACTCTGAACGAATTGCAATATTTTTCTTCATGCTACTGATTCGATTGTCTTTCTCCTGATTTGCCTTATTGCCCTAATGCAATGGTTCCTCTCCACATTTTGCATTCGCAAGCGAATCTGTGACATGACTGCCACTTCTCCCTGTGGATTATAATTAACCGTAATAGCGGCAAATACACTCGACACAGCAGATGCGACAGCGCTTGAGGGTGTGACTTTGTTTCACTCTGTCTGCAAATGGCGTTTAATAGCAAAAAATCCGTTTTAACGCATTTGCTGCCATAATTCATTGCATTACGTTGGCATCGTGATGTGTGTTTTTAAATGCTCTTAAAGGGGATCGGAAATATGAAAAGTTTCACACGCCGGCGGTGGTGCTGCGAATATGTTTGTGAAACTATTCTCGGGCAAAGTAAGTTGTAAAAACATTCAAACAACAGTACAATTAGGAAAACTTAGGAAATGCATGTAAGACAAACGAAATTGCTATAGTAACGCTTAACATTCTTTAGAGAGAAACATTGGCATTCTATTGAAAACTATTTTTGTGTTTCGAGCTTGTTATAACTTCACATTGCAATGTTCACAAGTTTATAGACAATGCGGCAGACTGTGTAAGTATATAGACTGTGGAATTATATAGGGTCCGACTAATTGTAATAAAACTGAGTAAAATAATTTAAAGTTTAAATTAAGGAATTTATAAAATTGGAGACGAGTGATAGTTATAGGGCCTCATATTGTGCATAGCGAGCGGCCCTTTGCCCCCCTGCGGAGCCATAGGACCATATATATTTATATATATACATTGCTTAGCGGAATTATTTATATAAAATATGAGTTTCAGCTGGAGACCCCATCACTGAAAAAACATCCTCACTAAAAAACATATCTCTAAACAGACCTTGAATAAGGAATACGAATGTTTAAGTCAGCAAATAAAAAAGGCAAGTAAACTACATACAGGTATACGTGTATAGAAACACGAATAAGAAGTGTAGAAAGAAATAGTGAGAAAATGGAATAAGCAATCATTAAATTCGCACAAAAAATCAATCTTCTGTGAGGACCAAAATTTACAAATATAAATTTTGCCTCACACTAAAACCAACGAGCGCCGTTTAGGAACCTTTATACACACACACGCCATGAGTAACAAACCCAAGTATGGCATTTAAGAAAATAGCAAAAGCCTTCACGGCTAATGCAACGCAACATTGAATTAATTCCAACTCCAAGAGACACCCACATATGGATTATTACAACAAATACAAGCAAAGCCCAGAAGTGGAGTACCCAGTAGGAACCGAGCTTGAACCGAATACGTTCGTTCACTAAAGAATATATCAACGACATGTAGAAACAAATACAAAACACAAAAGTAGCACGACAGAACGATCGCTACGCATGCCACCAGTACGGACAAAACACAAAGCGGAAAAGAAGAAAATTATACATAAAATAATTGAGTGATGGACAAAGCTGCAAAGGTGAACGAAGGGCAAATGTCCACAATAATGCAGGTGATCAAAGGACAAATACTCAGGACAGCAACAAACAGAAGAATAACAACAAAGCGGCGAAGGTGATCAAAGGACAAACCTCTACAACAACAACGAGCATGGCTTAGCAACAAGCGACGCCGACCAACGGGAGTGGAACTTCAAACAACGGCCCGCCAGGTAGGTAGGTAGGTAGGAGTGGCAGCCTTTGTCGCAAAAAGCACACTTAAGCACATAGAATGGCTCGTTGTGGTACCACACTGTGACGACGCGACTCCCCCGTCTAGAATTTTGGGAACCACAGTGATTCCGAAATGAACCTGGCTATGTCCTTGATGTTGATGGAAGATAGTTCGGTTAAGGAAGTGAAGAAAGATGAGCCTAGGAATTTTAATCTACGCCTGGCCAGAGCTGGGCACTGACACATGAGATGAAGTACTGTTTCTTCCTCCTCTGGACTATGTGTGTCCTGTCTTCTGAGTAGCTGAATTACATGAAAGGGCACACATCTTTGCACAGATACCATCTGTGCGAATCATTTGAATGTTCCAACCCGATCGAACCTGTACCACGAAATGCCCATCTCTAATGCAGTTATGTAGGAAATTTAAATTCAGACATACTTTTAGTCTTTCGCTTTTTATGGTTGTTTGGAATACTTTGCCTTTCAACATTTGTCCGAAATTTCCAACTGAATATTTGAATAAGTCATTGAAGGGGGAATGTGCAAATGTTTCGAGTGCTTGGCAGCTAAATGGAAATTTCATGCATTTCCTAATAAAGAACAGTACTTCGTTGCCAAGTGTACTTGCATGCGCCGTACTTTTATGTGCCTAAAACTATGCTGGCTTTCGGCAAAAGGGAAAGCAATAAAAAGTTATACAATTAATAACTGCAGATATGTATCTCTGTTGAAAAAACAGAGGAGGGAAATGCACGCAAAGCGCTTTCGAAACGAAATAAATTTAAAATACCCAAGCGCGCGCTAAGAAATGGAATAAAATGTAATGTTTTTTCCGGAGCCAACGTATGAGTGAATGTGTGCATGAATACGAGATGGTTTGCGTTTAGCGGCAGTTCGTAATAACTGCTACACTTGCGAGAAAATGCAACTATGCCGCTGCCAGTATATAAATCGATAAATGACATACGAAATCGTAACTAAATGGAAAGTAATTTTAGCTTCAACCACACATGCAGCGCCCAACGCTGTCAACATCAGGGTGTATTCTGGTAGGAGTATAACAAGCAGAACGCTGTTGTGGTCTGCGGTGCAGCGGATTATACTCGACCACAGCACCACCAACAAACAACCAAACAGGTGAATGAAGGTAAAGTTGGCTTGTGTGGTGTTTCATGTCTTTCATGTGTGGCAGTGACTGTGTGTGTGTGTGTGTGTTTTATTTAATTTTATTTAATGTGTTTTGTTTGTGTTTCGTTAAATTTTCATGTGGTGGACTTGACAAATTTCGTGTTAAATTGCTTGCGGAAACGGAAGTAAGCTGTGCCTGCTTATGCTTGAGAAAATATTTATACAATTTGCGGAATTCAGTTTGCGAGAATGGTGGCAAAGTTGGGCAACGTGAGACACAGGGAACTGCTGACAAGTTGAATTTTATTTGACAGAATGTGGTTTAAAATTTATAAAATGACTGAATGGAGAGACGGAAAGAGATATTTTTAATAATTAATTCGATAATGAGTCTGACACAAACTCAGCATGGATAAATCCGCAGTCAGGGGTGGAAAGTAGCACGCAAGTTAAAGTATAGGAAAGAGTTCATTGGCCTAAAGGCAAAACTTCTATGACAAGGAGCAAGAAATGGGGAAAATTCAACTGTTAGGGTAGTCTCCATGAGTTTTGGTGGGCAGAGTCAATTCAATGGATATAAATTCCTTCCATTATTAATCAGTGACGTATCTGAATTCTCGAATACCACTATACTCGATTTTGTGTGACATCTGTAGGATTTTCTAGGCATTGTGTTTAGTAGACTGATTTCTTATCGGAAGCAATTGTTCTGAAATAGGAAACAGGTAAATTTTCAAGAATTTTCAAACTATTTAAATTTTCACTCCAAATTTATATCACAAATTTATTCAACTAAACTTCTGCCGACCATGATTGAAATCAGCGTACCCAAGCCAGATGAGTGATGTTTATTAATCAGGCATAATTAAAATACCACTTCAGCGCCGGGTGAACGACGGAAGCGAGTGAAAAATGAACTCATTTGCTCGTTGTACATAAACAAACATGAACATAAAATACTTGTGAGCCGCCAGCTTGCTATGGCAGCAGGTTGTGTGAAAGCTGTTTGCATTGTTCTCGAGTGCTGCCGTTGTTGAGGCATTTTATGGGCCTAGTACAAAATAAACGCATCAGTACAGTAAACAAACAATTGCCATAAATTCCCCCGCCGCATAAAAGCCAAGTAATATTACTAAATTGAACGCCGTGGGCACTGTCTTGAGCCAAGGGAAAGTGGAGAAATAGAAAATTAGTTGGAGAGGATAAATTAGGCATGATAATTGCTCAAATGGAGTTGCAGCTGACCTTAGAAGCTGGAACCTGATCTAGTGAAGTATATCAAATGTATATGCCAGCATTTCACTTTAATCGATTTGCCTAGAGTGCCGCTAATTTCTGCCTTTAACGAACCAGCGAACCTGAGGCAGTGCGGAATTTTTGAAAAATCGCTCTGCACAACTAAGCCTCCTGCTTTAAGGCTCTTCAATTTCTGTTTCTCTCCCCACAGCTTGCCCGCAATCGAAAACGCCCTTCGCAGTCGGCGCCTTTGTTTCAGTAATTCTGAGTTTTTCCTTGCCCACTTTTTTATGCATGCATAAATTTCTCGACGCTCCTATTGTGCATTCATGTGTTCAAAGTATTTTGCCCCTCATAAGGCCTTTGTTTTATTTATCAAAACATTTTCTGCATGCTTTTGCATTAATTTTTGTTTTCAGAATTTGTTTTGCAAGTAAATACGCTTGGGCTCAACTATCTCCGCGCGTGCGGCCTGCACCATATTGCATGCTAGCATTTCACTTAAATAGTTTATGCCCGCTATGTTTGCGGCTTTCTGGTAATTTAACACACAATTTCACGAGGCTCCACACAAAGCATAATTATATTTATTTATATGAAGTTTTATGTGCGCTTGCTTGCTCGTGTGCTCCAGCGGAAGGGTTCATTGTGGTGTGCACACAGCTCACATTTTTGGCAGAATTTGCAGTGCAAGTATGTGAAATATTCTTAAACATGCACAAATTCAGCATTATCCTACTTACTATCCGGAGCGGTGGATCTATGTGTGTGTGTGTGTGTGTTTGGAGTGTGCGTGACTGAATGTGTCGTAAAATATTACAGTTTATGTGATAAGCGCTGCGGCTGCTAACTGAATTTCGGTTAATTTTCAGAGCATCTCAGAGGAGAACATATGAGTCCTTGCCAATGGGTTTCCTTAGATGTGTGAAGGAAGTACCTGCCACAGCAGTTGCCAGGTTTATATTTACAGCCAAATTTGTTGAATTTGCTAAGCGTTCATATAAGTGTTAATTTTGAGACTTTCCGTTGCTTAATTCTTAGCTGAATAGTTCACAGTCTGATGCGTATACAGAGTGCTAAGGAAACTGAGTACGTTTTTCAAGTGAAAATTCTCATTATTGTACATGAAAAGCGGAAAGCTTTATCAATTTGAAGGAAATAGACACAAATACAAAATATGCTTCTTGTCTTCCCTTTTCATCTATTTATTTAATTATTTATTTATAAGTGAAACATTACAATACAATTAAACAAGAAGAGCACTACTCGGCAGTACTTTCAGCTTTTTCTTATCTAATATTTCTTTTCCTGTGTAGTAAGACATAATGTTGCATGGTTACACAAATCGCCCTTATCACTATCTCTATCAGATGTTTTGGTGGTCTTGAGCAAGATCCCTCAATTTCATTGCTCCAAAATATATGACCCCCTGTCGAAAATGAACCTGACAGAAGATTTATAGATGAGACTATCCTCATCTTTCAAATAAATAGGGGCACCGCAATAGATCTTTCAGGTCCCAGTGTATAACACCCTTAAATATATCTGATCGAATCACTATCTCTATGTAAAATAACAACATTTTTGTTCCAAGTTTGATCCCGAAGATCACTTGCCCAGTTTCGCTCTAGTTAGGTGAGGTTATCAGAGTTTACCTCATCTTACGTACGTCTATTGTAATACCACGTCTAATTGAACTGAACTGTTGCTATTATGCGACCGAGAGCTAAATATTAATTAAAGTTTCTCATCGGGAATTTCACTTTCTAATGTCATCCTCATGCAATTCTGACCACCCAACCCACCGTTCGTATTCACCATTCATATAAATCAACAATTTCTATACACAAATACTGCAACCTTACTTACAGAACCAAACTAGATAAAATTAATTTATTCTCTCAAATCTTCTCTTGAACTAAATTTTAGTTTTATTTACGAGTTTAGTCTCTGAACATTCCGTTTTGCTATACTAAACAAAGCCCCCGTGCCTATTGTAGTAAAGTAGTTACAAATTGGAATTTTTAACTACTTCATCGTTTCAACGTTACACATTTTGACTGCCTGCACTCGCTCTACTCTACTGGGCCCACATGACGTATACGTGATTAAGCACTCTGGCCTGTGTACCATTTGTAATAAAATATCTGCCCCTTACGTGTCTGCAGGCTGAAGTAGGTAAAAAACTGTCTACATATGCTCCAACTGGCAGTTGCCAAGGAGCATCCTTTTGCTGTGCTACCATTGCTCTGGAGACCGGAACCCGGAAATTGCGCTTATATGTCAATTTGTATCCGCAGTAATAAGCCAACTACTGTGTTCTAAACTGAAAGTTTGCAAACAAAACGTGGTGTAATTGTAATAATTGGCATAGGTGGGTTACAAACTGCACTGCAACTTCGGTCGGGACGATTAGTTGAGTGCAAGCGGCAGCAAGCAGCAACACTGAGTATGGGAATTAGGCAAGGTGCTGCGCATTGTGGTCGTGGTTGGAGTATACATAAATTTGTGAAAATGCATGTGTGTGCGGATCTGGGTGTGTGGGAACTTTAACAAATTGGTAGAAAATGAAATTTTGTATCATGTCTCATTTAATTGTTTTCTAGTCGGGTGTGTGAAAATTTAATTACCTTTCCAAACGAAATTTAATAAACAAATACGAGTACATACGCAATTTTTTAAAGAAATAATAGGAGGAAAACTAAAGTAAATTGCAGCAATTGCTTCAGAAATTGCTACTATGTATTCCAGTAAACCCTTTACAAATGTGCCATATACATTTACGAGTGATAGTGTCACTCCGAGTTTATATGCCAATTTGAATATTCAATTTTGTATTTGCTGTTTTCATTTTCCAGTTTCTTTTTTATATATTTTCATTTTTGGTTTCCTTGAGTTTTGTTTGTGTAAATTACTACAAGCAATGCTCAAGCATGAATGACAACGAAAAGTGTATTTGCCGTTTTTCATTTGGACTCACTCACGTGAGGCACACGATTTTCTAAGACAACAATAACCGCGCATAGTCACACACAACACAGTGCCGCAAATGCGAGCATGTTCACAGAACAAAACAAGGAAAAAACACAATAGGAAATACACAGAAGCACACTCAGCCACACACCGCAGAGTAATAAAATATTAACAAATATTCCTGTCACGGAGTTCTGTAAAATTTGGCCAAAACATATTGTGAGCAAAAGGCGCACATAGACCTTGGCTACACCCGGGTCCCCGTACCCATCCTCGTACGGCTGGAGCAGAGTATTCTCTGCGGAACTGTTAGGAGTACTCGCTTACTTGCACCATGCGGGATCAACTACACACGAATTGTGAAAACAATATTTAAACTATGTTTTGTGGAACGGCAAAATGCGCACAACGAGCGAGACGTTGGCCAATTTCGCTGTTGGCCATATTTGAGTTCGACTATGAATTCGGCTGCGATTCCCACTGCGACTGCGACTGCTAAACGCTTACGTTAGACACTGAATTTGGCAAATGCCGTGACTGCAGGCTCAAGCTGCCTGGTTGGCTGGCTGGCTGGCTGGCTGGCTCAGTGGTTGGTTGTTTGGTTGGTTATTTGGTTGGCTGCCGCTGAGAATCCACTCTGTCTGCTCGGCGTACACATTTCAAATTCCGTTCCTGCTTCTTTTTCTGAATTGTTTTGCTGCCACCAGTAGACTACCAGGCTAATAGACTGCCATACTTTCGCCTTTTTGTACAATTTTTTCGCTGTATTGCTGTAAACAGTACAGTTGCTAAATTTTTAATGCATAATTGTAGGCTTCAGTGGGTTGGCTTCAAAATTATTGAATTGCATTTTAAATCGCAAAACCACACAGACTCACAGAGCTGAGCTCCCGTACACATACAGTTCAGTTGTGTGATTTGTAGCGGTTGGCATTCGGTGCGTATGCTGTACAAAGATTATGTAATTCATACTAATACGAGTACGTATTGAAGTGAATTATGCGCTATTTTTAATGGTGTGTTTGTGTGTGTAACGAGTACTTAATGGCAGAGAGGCGCCGAAGATGACTTGGCATTTAGGCCAACAAAAGCAGCAGTTATGACGCAGCAAGTTATTGACAAAATATTTGATGTACTTTTCAATGGCCTTCAAGTGAAGTTTTGCAAACGAAGTTTTTCAGTTAGCGTTAGGAGCGAGCTGCAAATGCCATTAAGCGTGTTCGATTGAACTCGTACGAAAATAGTTGGAAACATTTTATTGAGTAACTGTTCGGGGAGTATATTTGCTGACTGCATTGTGGAAGGTAGCACCAGAGCAGTTAAACTGCTGCTTAAACAATGCTGAGGAGGCATTCAGATAGAATGCAAATTTGTGAAAAGCGGTGGGAAATGTTTTTTATAGTTCAGAATTGCAGTGAAATTAGCTGGAAGTATTTAAGTGATGATTGCAGGTCTTATTGTTTACTATCTTAGGGTAATTAAAGGTAGGATCAGCAGTCCACCAACAAATATACAAATAGCAAGCATCTACCAGACAATTCATTATTTCACTTTCAGCTGATGTAACTCATGCTAGGAATTGAAACATGGAATGTAGGAGTATTTACATGCACGAAAAACAAATAAAGTTTTGAAATTTGCTGCTTTACTTGAAGAATACGCTGTTTGCTATAGGGACTATCTACATTCTTCAGAGATATGTAGTGCCATCAAGGGTTTCCTGTTTTTTTTTGTATATAGATCTACACCTTATATCTAACTAATAATAGGTCTGCCACTGACTGCTGTATGCGAACTCTACCTAACAATTTGACAGCTTTTCTCTTTTTTAATTGAGGTAAAGCACTCAACGAACAACCCTTATCAGCCTGATTATACAGTCGTAAAATTATAAGAGTCTGACTGTCACTTTGAATGAACTCGCAAGAGTTTTATTTTTGATGGTGGAATTATATTTAGTTATTGTACG
Source organism: Clusia tigrina (assembly GCA_920105625.2). Lineage (NCBI taxonomy): Eukaryota > Metazoa > Arthropoda > Insecta > Diptera > Clusiidae > Clusia > Clusia tigrina. Next base: position 178,788,867 of record OV050033.1, read on the forward strand.
AGCTTAGTGCGTTTATTTGAAGAGTCTTCGCTATGTGTGCCTATAATGAATTATGCATGAGGGGACTGCCAGCAAGCATTTACTTCCGTAATTCTTTGAACATTCCACTCACTCCTTATTGCCTAATCTCAACCACCTTTGTATAGAAATTACAATATAAATATAGAAAATAAAGTAAATTGTTATTTTTTGAGTACTCCCGAATCCGTTCCAGAATTTAATATCATTGTGGTTAGTGCCTGCAGTTTGAAGTGAAACAACCATCATGGGCAAACTAATAAACTAACAATCTTCCCATTACCTTTATTTCACATAAGGATCTTCAAAATTTACTATCTGGAGTAAGTTCTATTCGAACTTACGAGAGCATGAAATATATTGGTACAATCAATATGGATGGAGAAGCATTTTAGATCAGTTGTGATATGCCCGGGCCGATTTTTTAACACTTTTCTACTGGAAAATGTTCAGAGTGATTACTGAGTTAGAAAGACAGAATATTGTATAAGACATCGCTATGTTCTGCATGGGAAATGCTCGTCTCAGGGAGATTACTGAGTCAGAAAGAGAGAATATTGTAAAAGAGCTCGTTATGTTATGCATGGGAAGCTCTTGTTCTATCCTCTCTATTCCTGTAAATAAAAACTAGTCTCAAAACCTGTTTCTATAAATTAATTAGAAATATTGCACATGCATGCTTTGGCTCTAGATGTTCCATTCTCTAAAGCACCTTCATTTTATATATTTTCCCCATCACATACATTACGTTATTGTAAGAAATATGACTATTGAAAATGCGTGCAATGCAATACTCCATACTTGGAGTTGATTGTTTTGGCTCACACGTCTGCTCTACACCCAATGAATGCGTCGGTTTCATTTATGCAGTTATGAGTCCTGGTAAGTATTTCACGAATGTTCTATGCCAAATACCCAGAACGAAGCAAACGAATGAGAAACTTCGATTGAAGTTAGATAAATTTGTTTGAATGGAATGTTTTCATTTTGCGAGGCAGCGTTTCATAGTCCTTTAATACCTAGTATAGTCTCATAATACTATTAATGCCCTTGTTGGGTTGAAAGAACGAACGCATTCTTTGTATTATGCTCATTTTTGTGTGCGTATACATTCACTCCAATATACTCATGAAATTTGGTGTCCTTATAGCTAAGAAACGATACAATTTGTCAAGGGAGGCACAAAGGAAGAGCTTTCGAGTCATTTCTACTGCGAGCCGTAGATGTATATTGTATGCCATTTTAAAGGTACTTTCGTATATTACCCCAATTATGGGGAATTGCGTACCACTTTTCTGTCGTTTAATATTCTGATAACCCAGGGGTACTTGCAGTCTGTGCTTCACAGTTTTTGAGGTACCGAATTGATAATCTAGTTAATTGAAGTTTCTTTCAGAGGAATGTAAACACAGGCAATCTGCTGAGAACTGCTGCAGATACACACACATTGACTGTAGCGGTCAGGCTAAAAGCACTCATACCATGTTCAATGGCTGACTGCATATGACATTTTGATGCCAAAGTTCATATCTGCAGATATGCTTAACTACAAAATGTTTGCCTGCTAGCATTATTTCTGTTTGAGTGCGTATATCCTTTGGTTGGAAAGGAATTTTTCCCGGCTATTATTTTGAAATTTCGATCATTTCGGTCGCCACCACGAAACCTGGCTATGTGGGGGAGGCCATATTGGAATTAATATTCGTATGAGCAGTTTCGTAGACCAATGACACTTGAATTGCCGCAATCAAGCTTCGCAAAGTGCACCCACAATTGCAGTTGGCTACGTTGTGCCACATCATTTTCCATGGCATTGCCATTGACAACAGTCCTACAAAATCATGTGACTCGGCCTTTGGTGTGTGCGTGTGCGTGTGCGTGTGCGGGTGAGGTAGGCCACGAGGCTATACGCTGGTGTGGCAAGTTTAGCATTTCTGAAACTGCTGAGCTGCTTAGTAGCAATTAATTAAATTAAATGCATACACAATTTCAATGGTCTTTGCTGTTTTTTTGCGCTCTTAATCCTGCCTTGCTTACATAAGGCTTGGAAAAGCAGTCCGCAACACACAAACACCCGGCTATGCTTAATGGGGAAAAGCAAAAATAACAACAACAACAACAACAACAACAATGAGGAGAAGAGGAGCTACTGCCATGGCGCTAGCAAATTTCAACTCGAACTTATTGCACAACACAAAATAATCCAGACTTGGCCCGCATGGAAATGCGGGTACAAATGTGTGAACTCTACGGACACGTCTCGCTCTCCCGCTCTCTGGTGGAGTCGGACGCGTCGACGTTACTGTTCATTACAAGACGGAATGAATGCAATTTTCGTTCTTGCTGTGTGGAGTAGTAGTGGGCAAGTTGTTGTTGTTGTTTAATTGATTAATTTTCCATTTTCATTAAGTTTTTTGTTTTTGTTTCGTTTTAGTTGCTGCTTTTTGCTGGCTGTGGTTGCCTTTCTTGTCGTTGGTGCTTTGTGAAAAAACTAATGAGGCAAATTTCTTCACAAACGCAATGCTAGCAATGCTTGCGAGCAGTTCTTGGTCTTGCTGCTGTTGTTGTAGCAGTAGTTGCTTTTGCTGCGGTGCTTATTACAGTCTTGTATGGCGTGTTCGGCTGTAGGGCTCTCCACTCAAAACGGGGGCTAACATATTTCCCGTAATTATTGATTTATTTTCCTTCACTTCTGTGTGCTGCTTTTTCCCTTTTTGTTTTTTTTCATTTCATTTAATTGTTTTTTTGCTTTTACTGTTGGATTAGCCAGGTTAGTTAGTGGTTACCTCACTAGAGGTGGTGGTAAGGCCGAGGAGGCTTTAATTATACCGAAGCGCGTATTATATATCAATCATACGTCTTGTTGAACAAATTTTGTTTTATTAGTTTTTTATTTGCAATACGCATTAAATCAGTTCGGAAATTGATTTAACCATGGTCTATTTTAGGTACCCGCCTATATAGGGGCTTAGTTGTTTGAGCTCCTTTGTGACATGCGACATACTCAAGAGTTGCTAAATGGCAGTTAGATTCTGTAATAGCAAATTTGTTGCCAAGTCAATTGGCAATCATGCTTTGGTATATAAAAAGAGTCCGGATTAAAGTTATGCACATATTTAGAGCTTAAATACGTTTACATGAGTGGCCAAAATGCATGTTTAAACTTAGAGTCTATCCTTAATATACGGGTGTATATTCGCTTAATTAATTTTTGTTATTTTTCAATTTGATTTAGCTTTAATTTTAGTTGCACGCCAGCATAAGCATTGCTGCATTATCGCATTCAGCTCGGAATTATGCGGTATTTTATTATTTAACACATTTTCAATCGCTGCTGGCTCATTTTCACTTAATTAAAGAGACTTCACCTACACACTCACACACACGACGATCACGGTTTTGCATTTTTTCCCTACTTACATATTCACCAACGAATTTAATTACCTATTTTATTAACTATGTATAAAAAATTTCCGTATAAATATAAATAGCACGATTTTTGTGCGACTTGTAAAAAAAATTCGAAATTTTTATTTACTATTTTTTTAATTTTTAAATTTAAAATTTTTTTTTATGAGCATTTGTTTGCCTCCGTGCTCGCACAGCGTGTCACGAATAATTATCCTGCCGCCGCGCGTGCTGTGTGTAGCAACCGCATAGAACCCTTTCGAGCACACGTACCGAACGAAAGTATCGAAATGAAAACAGTGACGCTTTCACGAAAAATCACTGTGTCCATTCCAGGCTTGCACTCAAACTCACACAGCCACACACTCGCGCTCAACAACAAACACACACACACACACACACACAGCCGAACATGCAAACACATACATTCGGCTGGCGTGGTAAACACGCGTTCGTGCTCTTGTAAATTGTGTGCGTGTGCGCACGTGCATGTGAACTGTGGCGGCGGTGCGAATGTGTAAGGCTGAGTGTGCGACTGTGTGTGGTGTGGGCTGTGCCGTTTTTCAGTTTTTTAGTTTTTCGAATTTTTTCATCGTTACCCTCCGTTCAAATTTCTTTCGGTTTGTTTTATGTTTCGGTTTTTCCTTTTCCTTTTCTTTTTATGTTCTTGTGTGTGCATGTGTGCCTGTCTGTATGGGTTTAGCTGTACTCGCCGCGTGTATGCAAACGATTTTGCGGCTCTATTGTTGTGCCTCCACGCTGCTGCGTGCATGTATTTGTGTTACACAAGCACAATGAAAAGGACATTAGTTGGCCGCTTTGTATGCGGCTTTTTGTTATTGCCGATTATTGTTTGTTTTTGTTACGTTTTCTTCCCATGACTCTGTGTTGATTTCTCCGTCTTTCCTTCATTTTTCCGTTCTGGTACAATATTGAAAAAAATCATAAAACCTTTAAACTTGAAATTAATACGTATTTGAAGGATGTTGTTATATTATGCGTTTTTTTCGTTCTTTTTTCGGGTCGCTACGATTTTCACAATTCACTGAGTTTGGCTGCGCCACTTGCTTTAAAGAGTTGCACAAATTCTGTGAAATTAAATGGAAGTAATCGGGATGCTATATTAAAATATGGAATTCAGTGCTTGTTGGTAGGTGAAATGGTGCCACATTTTGATGATGGGTATACACTTTATACAAGCCTGACCTGACCGCCCACACTTATTCATGAAGTGAGAAATTTAAATCTGGGGTTTACATGAGTGAATTTACTGAATCTGAATGAGGGTATAGAAAGGATCTGTAAACCGTTGGCAAAAGACTTTAAAAGACTGGCGACGAAATGAAGTGTCCATTGTTCAGTGGCGGGAGAGCTTGCGAAATTGTTTAGAGTCCGAAGAGCCATTACGGCTGTCGGGGATGCCTCATTTAGCTTCCGCAGGGTTTCTGTAACGATTCTGGATTCCTGATTTTAACAATCAGAGTTCGCACTAAGAAAGTAAGGATTGGCTTTAATCTCATTTTAGAAGTAGGTCTTAAGCCCAGCAGTGTACTTAAAGCTGTATAAGAGCTGTTCCAAAGAACTAAAGTTAATATCACTACACTACTATATAAATTAATAAATCACAGAGCTAGTCAATCCCAGACTATAGTAAATAATAAGGAAAGAAAATGCATTCAGTTCAAGGCAATGAGTTGGCAAGAAACAAACCCGAAATAAAGTAATTTTGAATTACGAGTTATTGACACTCTTTTCTTAAATTTTAATATTGAAACCATGAGCTAAGAAACAAAAATACTATATTTTTAGTCTGGAAGACATGTTATGGACCCTTATTATTATTTTAATCTGGAGGACATATAATAGACCTTTAATATTATTTATTTCCTTCTCGTGTATTCACTGCTTAGATAGAAGTGGGGTAGGCGGGAGAACCGCCGACGAAGGAAGCCTCAAAGCACTCAGGGATTGGTGCCCATTGTACTGTACTCAACAAGAAACAGAGTCTGTGGAGCTCAAGTTAACTGGTAAGTATGCCTGATATCTCTGTTACGGATAGATGAAATCCTTCCTGTTGTTCATGCGTCGTTCAATAGAAATCCTCATATTTGTCTAAGGTATGAAAAATATATTCAGTCATCTTTGATTATCATTTGCAAATTGTGAAGGATAGCCTGATTTCTAGTACCTGAATCTCGTCAAGTTAAATATTTTCTTTGTTGTGTTTATATATTTTCTCATGATGAGATGAGTGACTCTTATTATTATTGTGCCACCGGCATTTCAAATTGTATTCGAGTGGTTGTATAAACACCAAAGTTTCATTTTCTGGCAATTCAGGCATCTTCAGCTGTAAGGATTGAAGTATCTTTTACTTCTTACTAAACTAAGCTCTAACTAGCACTGGTGTGCCTTAGACAGAATAGTGGTTCATATTTTTCACAATTAATGGTAATTTTCCAGTTCGCACAACAATTGAGTCAAGTGGAAGTTTGTCTCAACATATTTTAATTCGTTCCAGAGTAGGAGGTGCTAGAAGATGAATTAAGAGCTCTTGTATTCTGGAACACAATTTCAGTAAATAAATATGCTCGCAGTTGTAAAGGAAATGTATATTTATTTATCACATTTATTCGCCAGAGGCAATTTTGCGATTACTTAACAAGGAGCTGATAGAATATCCTGAAATATGAGATTTTAAAAGCTGTGGCGATATGGAAAGCTTAGTATCGTTTTATTAATTTTATGTCAAAAACTCCTTTTGCAAGTCTTGGCTGTCGACCTGTTTTTAACAGTCTTCCGTCAGTTGATGGCCACCATTGCCTTCGTGTCCTCACTCAAATACCAACTATATTTTGAGAGGCATGCACACTCAGTTCTGGTCTAATATTGATTCCTCATGGCTTTGTTGTGAATAAGTGCGCTGCAATATTACAAATTTAATCTGTGCTAAGTACTTTCAAATACAGGGTAACCATAGTGTTGGTATGCATATCTCAGTCCTTTCATTTGTTATTTGCTGAAAATATTGAAGGAGTCTTTTTGTGAAACCTGTCTACAATGGATTATCCACTCACAATACTTAAAAGTTGTTGTATGGAAATGGGGAATCTTCTTTTAATAAAAAGTAAAGTTTAGATCAGAATTACTTAGAAATCATTGACCAACTGAAGGTTACATTCGCAAAGTGATTAGACAATTTGAAGAGCCTTGCAAGGATTTTAAACTGTTTGCCACAATTTCTGCTGCAAATGAAAGTTGCTAGAAAATATGGACAACTAGAGGATCGGCCTCTAATACACCAAGTTGCTTATCTCAATGGCGAATTTCTCAACAACTGTTCAGAATCCAGCGCAGTCAAAAACTAAGACCTTCAACACCGCAGATTCACAATTTGAGCTTTATAAGGTTACAGACCTTCGACCACTGAGAAGACTATTGAAATAGGTATTCTCCAGTATTTGGACCAAGAAGCTCCACAACTATTCAGTTCGGGAGATCATTCTATGTTGCGAAAGAAACATTTTCTAGGCATACTTCTTCGAAAATGGTGACAGAACATCCGTTGTAGAGCTCACTTTAGAGGCGGGAGCTTATAGCGTACGCTCTACTACGGAGTTTCTCGGTCCAAATGCTGCAGGATACCTATTCAAATAGTCTCTCACTGGTCGAGTGGGTATATTTTATTCAAAAAATGATGGATTTCAGTAGATCGACACCACATCTCATGCACCTTGTGGAATAATGCCTGTATTGCTTGGAATGCTCTTCACCTGTATAAGCTGAATGTGTGGTGCCTTCAATTCAACACAAAGATTTCAATGTTCACTTCCTTTTGGGGGATTACTCAGAAGTACGAGTATAAGCCAGTAATCCTCAAACACCTGCCTCTCTTAAAGCAACAGAGACACCGAAATGTGTGAAAAAGTCATTTGATATTATCACAAACGGATTCCAAGTTGCCATAATCCCAAGGGAAGTTATTTGATTGAGTTTGTGTCCCATGTGTAATTGAAGCGACCATAGCTCGAAATAAATATTTTGAATACGTCGGATAACTCTGTAGACTAAAAATTCATTTCAACCTCAATTGTTTTAAATTTTATCATGTTTTCCGAGTAAACTTTCTCCTTCCTATAAAAAGAAATTGGAAAAAAGTTAAAACAGATAAAAGAGGAGTGTCCTTGCACATTGGTTTCCTACGCACACAGCTGCTATTCCAACCGCTGAGTTGCTGCTGCGGCAGCAGTTGTCATTGCTTTTCGACCAGATACGACTGGCATTCTCCACAGATATTTCAAAACTTTACGGCGCGCCATAAAAGCGGAAGTATTGCTCAGATGTACCATGCATTATGAATTTGTAGAAATCAGTTGGAGTGAATGGAAGGGTTATTGAGAGAATCGATCGGAAATTTGAGCACATTTACTACAAAGCCCATCAAACAGAATTTGAGAATTTTGTTTTCCTCATTGCGAGTTCAATAGTTTAAAGTGCTCTTCCTTGCCGCAACTTCCGTAATTAAATTGAGCAAAGCGCTGTTCAAGGCGGTTGCCTGAATACAGCTGCAGAAGCGCAGCCAGGTGCTGAAGGGTACTGAACAAATAGAACTGCATTGAAAGAATATCCCCGCCATCACAGAAAATCGTGGTTTGTGTAAACATTTTTCGCCGTGACGTCATTAACAAAAATACCCGAAAATGTGCAACGATGAATTCAGCGCATAAACTCGGCACGTTGTCTGCTAAGCGCATAGCTGCGTGAAAAGCAAGCAGAGTGTGGCTGACGAAATGTGAGTTTATGCCTTTCTGTGCATTTCTTGCTTTTGTGTGGGAACACTGCTGAGTATTGTGTGTCGATTTTTATAGTTACCGAGCGGTGGCGTATAAATTCCTACCGCAAGGAGGAATAAATTCAACGAAATTTGTTTTCTCTCTTTTTATTAAGCAGCTTATTCGAAGCAAGAGATTTTGTGTAATTAAAAAGATTGCTTTTAGAAATTCTGCATACACACTTTAAAGCATTTGAAGGATTTAAGCACTGACAAGATGTACAGGAAATATCTGCATACACCACAAAGTGCTCCACTGCGTATGAGTAATTTTGAACATGCCAACTCAGATGGCTCCTTTATGGGTAACATTTAAACGAAGTTATAAATCACTTGTGCGTATTTTACTGCATAAAGGATTTCCTTTTGCTTTGTATGCGAAATTACTAATGAATCGGTTTGCATTCTGCTGCCTGGAAACTTGGAAATGTGCAAATCTTCAAACTGTCAGACTCTTGTCTGCATATCTGGAAACATGTTCATAACTGTATGCGCACGCTTTTATATATATTTATATATAAATTCAACAGCAATCTGATACAAATACTCCCACAAATTGTGCACACAAATTGTGTTTACATAATATTTCATAGTGATATACCACGGCATACTTCACTGTGGCTGCAAACGAGTTCCATCCATGCAGTTGAGTGCGTGTGCGTGTTTGCGTGCGTGTGTGTGTGTATGAGTGTGTAATAACTTGCAATACACTTGCTAGTGTGCATGTGTCAGTGCTAATTTTTGATTTATTTGCACTTTTACGCTGCTGAAGAGATATTTTGTGAGCTTCCAGCTTCTTACTCGGTTGAAGAATCACACACTTGACTTTAGAAGTGCTGCGCATTTTTGGTAGCAATTTCGTTCGGCTTCCTTCCGCACATATGCATCTGTTGGTATGCTGAATAGTGTTTTTATGCGGTGGCGCCCCGCGTTTAGTGGTGCGTTCGGAGCGTATCGTTAGTTCTCAGTTGGAGAGCAGTTTGCCGAAATTGCTTCATGCTCCTGACTGGAATTGAAGCAAAAATTGCGGCCATAAATTCGTGGATTTTTATGCATTTTGAATTCGAATAATGACTTGGTAAAATTTGATTTTCTCAAAAACTGACTCATAAGTGGGAATTACAGTCGACATTTTCATACCGCATGCGAGAACTCGAACGCGCTTCTTCGCGAGAGCAATTGGAAGAAAATAGTGGCGTCGCTTGCCAGCATAAGTAAATCGGGTCTCATATCTTTTATTTGCTTCAAGAAATGAATTAGTTATTTACGGAGAAATTGTGGAAGACTCTTGAATATGGCAATTTCGTTTGCCAAGCGAAGGTCAAACATGTCCTCCACTTTATTAGGGCTTCGAGAGGGTTTCACGAGTAAAGTAGATGTTCAGTGTTACGCGGTGGCATCGCAATGAACACAAAGTGGACTGAGTGAGTTGGTCTGTAGACTGCCTACCACGAAAACCTAACCTAACCTAACCTCAGATGAACTCTGAAGCAATACTATAATAAGAAATATGGGGATTATTGTGTATTTGTATTCATCACGAATGTATTTTGTAGTCTTCAATTGCTAATCTCAATGCCTGAGAAACAAAACATAGTAACCAACACAAGAAGCTTCACATAGATAATATAATGTTTTAGAGAACTCGTGAATTGCAGAGATACTGATCTATAGTTTGAATATTTTATATATCACTTCTGTAGGTAAAAGTATTTCTCAGAAACCTAAAATTGTATATGAAAATATAGCTCGAGTAATAAACGTATATATAGTATATCATCACTATGCCAATCGAAACAGATGTGTTCTTTACGGCGGCTAGGATCACACGCTTCCTTGAGGCAAACTTTACGTTTTATATCCATGAGTATGTATATTTCAGATTTTAAATGATCAATGTATAGAAATCCACAATAATCTCCGAAGAACAAAAATATACTTCCATTATACACAATCGAGTGAGCATTCCAATTTGAGCGAACATTCTGTCGCATGGTTGAGTGCTAACATAAGCTTTCGCGGTGATGCAGCTGGGCATACGAAGGACAAGATCTCACTGATCTCTGGCGAAACAATACGAACTGAGATATAGTCATTCAATTAATTGACCCTCAATATATTTTTGTAGTAAGATTCTGGGAGATTGTACGAGAGCTACCCATGATGGTTCGAATTACTTAAATACATAGTAATATACATACGCTTGAATTCATGAAGATCCATTAAAACGATGAAAAAGGTAAACAGAAAAATGTAAAAAAATTAATGTGGCTTTTATTAAATAAGAAATCTTCAAAACTATTGAGTTTTCCCTGGAATGAGAAGAGGTGGATTATCCGTCAAATACTGATCTGGAGAGTCCTTCCCAAAAATAGATCAATTTCCCTGAAATTTGTCATCACCATTTCTATGAATTCTACGTATATTCGAGGCATTCTTTACTACTGCACTCGCCCATTTAAATAGGAGCACGAGCGTATATCGTATGCTCTTGTTCTGATATATATAGGAGACTAAACACATTCTAGTGCCATCTAATGTATAAGTATATATTCTTTCAAATCAATTAGGAGAAAGTAATATGTGTGTCCTACAACAATTTTAGTAAAGTTATAACTTGTCGGCATTAGTCTAGATTTATAAACAAGCCAAAGAAACTAAATCACTGTGTATATAGTCATTTGTTCTGCTTGGTTTCTTTTTAGACTCATATAGATTGAGTTGGTTTTGGTCTTGTATATCATCGTTATAATTATGCAAACTATCAATTGATCAAGGTAGAAATTTTACCATTATAAAAAAGAATATAGATGTATATTAGAGAGAGCGAGAGAGAGAGAGAGAGAGAAACCAGCAGAGTATTATAAGTAGATGAGTGTATATCAGGCATATAGTCACGAATTTGGTAGAAAACTGCAAACAAATTTTTAAATCTTATTGAATAATCAAAATCTGTGCGAGTTTCTTATTTCTAGAATAAATCACTCACAAAAATTTGCATATTGTTTGAAAAATATCCTACCAATTGAGAGCTCAGTAGCAAATCATGTTTCAATAATACTCTAAAAGAGTGTTTCCAAAAATGAGCAAATTTACTCTGAAGCGTCTCGAATGTGCAGAGCACTTTCCTCCTGGATTTTTATAGAAACGGCTTTGATACCTATATTTGAGGCCATTCAGTAGGGGCATTTTATTAAGGATAAATGGTAATGTACTACACTTCGCATAGAAACTCCATATAGCAAAGAAAAGCGTCGATAATTTATGTGTAGGAACATGTTTTCAGGTGCTTTAGAAAAGTACGAAAAATGTATATGGAAATGAACTGAATACATTGATGAGTCTGCAAAAACACCTGAAACTATGGTGCAAGCTGTACACAAATAATTGAAGATGCAGTTTTTGTAGTTGAATTTTTGTGATTGATATGAAAATTGCAACATATTTCAGGGTGCCTATAAAAGTGTTCATAAATGTATTCCATTATAGATTCCTTATGTTTCCAAATATTTTCCTTCTAGAATATAGCAGTCAATTGTCAAAATACACCCCAGGCTAATTGAAGAAGTGGGATTGTCAAGTCTACAACAGAACAAAGAATATCTCTACGCATATATGGCTATACCAAGTATACCAAGTCATTATGCTGTTTTGCTGGATATGAAAATTTGTTTTTTTTATGGATACTTGCAATTGCATGTCATGGTTTTCACTATTGAAAATTGAAAATTGTTTAGAGTTATGAAACTATTTTATGGCACCCCATAAATACAGTTAATTCAAAATCCGACTCAGTGTGGAAATAATTAATTCTCGTGCTTTATGCAAAAAGGAACTGTGTGCATTAAATTCAAATATGCACTCAATTCCCAAGCACCTCGACATTGCAGACATTCACGTACAAGTCATTTCGATTAATTATTATTGGACTGCAGTGACGCACATCAGACTGATGGTACATAATTGCGGAAGCAATGTGGTGCATTTTGCACTTAAGAGAGTTAAGAATACAAGTTTCAAATTCCTCAAAAGTCTTTCATATGTGATTAATTATTTAAAGTATTAATCATTTAAATAGAATTAATGCAACAATGTTTTTCGTTCGGAATAATTTAGTCACTCGTTTGACTCTAAATAAGTAAACTAACACTAAAGTGGTCAAGAGTGCAACTCCATTTCTCAAGAACCTCACTTAAGTTCATATTGATTGATCATTTAAACATCGTTCGCCCCTTTCAATTAATCGAAATTATTGTTTATTGATTGCAATTAATTGCAAATTTTATAAAAATTAATCTGTGCTTTTGTAAAGAATTAAGCACAATTCACGTCGCTCGTCCTTACCAGCGCAACTTCCGCTTAAGTCACTTAAAAATTAACACTCTTTGACAACAACAACAACAACGAACACAATCACAACATCAGTTAAAATTAGTGTTGACTATTTTAATTCGATAGAGACGAACGAACGGCCGTCGTCCGTTGAGCGCGCTGCTGGTCGTGTATGCAATGTTTTGCTACTGAACCACGCAAAGCTACGCTCACCCTGCACAACTATCAAACTGCAGCACTGAAACGAGCCACAGAGGCGCACGAAGAAAAAACAACACCAACACAAACAGAGCAGCAGCAGAGACACGAACGTACACAAGACCACACGCGACGAGAAACGAACACGCTGACGAACGACAAACGAAGCGCTGCACGAAAGGCAGCAGCGAAGTTGCAGCGAATGGCATGCGAAGCGCCAAAGTCAGCTAATAGGCGGGGTAGGACATCCAAACAAACGTAATGCACGCGCAAATAAAGAGCCCGAAAGGGACCACAAACAAAGCGAACGCTAGCAAAACAACAAACGGCACAAAAAGTTGTGTGCCGAAAACGTCAACGAACAATTGAATACTCGTAAATCGGACCAAAGTGGTGGCATTAGGATAGTGAACACCCTGTGGCCGTAGTGCAGCACATGGTCGTAGCCAAAGTTCAACGGGCTTTGGTCAGCCGTTTAAGAGCAAAGAGACACAAAGAGACAGGCGGAGCGCATACAAATAATTTCAGTTAAACCAATGTTAAGGGATCAATGGAGAGTCAGAGCAACAGAGCACCGCCGAGTTTCATGGAAAGGAAATCACTCACACGCCAGGTGGCATAAAATTTGCGTTGAGCAAGTGTTGATATTAATAAAATTAGCTGATTATTATTGTGCATGCATTCTCACATAATTTCTCTCTCTAGTAGCCACTTAGAAATGCAAGCAGCTCTACTCGTCCGGGTTTGCTTTAACATAAGCACACAGCAAAGGCAACATTTCTATTTAACCGTTAGCACTACTAACCTACTTTTTGCTGTGCCACCCCACCACCGGTAGTCTCTGCTGTTGCGCTGCTGCACATTTGCCCACTCACTGGCGCCGCTGGACTTCTAAGCTAAGCTGGTGGAATCACTGTCAAAAGCTTTTAATCCGGCGCATAAATTCCGGCATTCGTACGGGGTCATGTTAATCCTATGTCGACAGCGTGGCCAAAATAGCCTCCAACCGAGTCAATGGCAAGCATGGCCGCTTGACAATGGCGGCAAGTAAGTTAGCATGTGAGCAGCGCAAAGAGTCCATTAAAAATGGCATCAAATGATTACTTTTATTGCGAATATGAAAGTTTATTAATAAAGATTCGAAGTATTGCTGCCTCCTTAAGTTTCTAATATATATTTTTTTATTTTCTATAATCAACAAAATTATTCTTCTATTTCTATGAAATCTCGAAGGATGTGTGGCTCCACTACCAAAGTGAACACACTTAAATTCCTAGTGGCACAAAAGAGCTTCTCAAAAGCTTTCGCTTATGTTAGTTCAACAGTGGAGAGCTTTTTGTTACAAGTATTTTAAGATTTAAGAGCGGGTTCCAGAGGCAATTCAACGTGAGGCAAAGGTTAACAGAGCGCCTGCTGTTATTCAGATTGTGACGTGCTGTGCTCGCATTCAGCACTTACTATCTTAGTGTTACAATTGTTTCAGTATCTTGAGAATTAAAAAAAAGGGTAGGTTAACAAGGAAGTCCCTGTGATTAGCCTTTTATAACAAACGCCCTTTCACAGAGTAGGATTAACACAATTCTAAAATAGTCTTTATCGCATATTTCACACGATTTAACCCGTGTCCGGTAACTCCCATACTCGTATGAATAATTAATTCAATGACGGCTCTTGGCAAGGAGCAAGAAGCTGAAGGAAGTTCATTTCCCGCAGTCAAGCCGGCTTCAACAAAGCACACCGCACAGGCACATTAAAAAATTGACCTATTGCGCTTATTATGCACGGCACTCAGCGGCGCATCCTTTGAATTTTAATTACTTTTACACCCTCCTCCATGGCCCGGCTACCCAGCGCCGCAGTGCACAATGCCCGCCGCATGTAAGCCGCCGAAACGTGCTGCACAGCAGCCGCTTTGTTCGAATATAATGCCGTTGTTAATGCTGTTTTCAGAACTGTGCCTTTGTAAGCGGAATTTCCTCTTGGCTGCCAGTCAGCTGAACTGCGACTAAATGCCAAGTGACATTAGCAGACGAACACAGCAGAGTGCGGCAATATCGCAGTGTGTAAGTTGCCAGCGCTATTGTGTCCGCTCCGTTGTTGGCGGCGACAGCTGTTGACATTCATGACACTGATAGTTGACATTTATAGTACTCCGAGTCGTTGACTTAAACCATATTAAATTCAGTTTAAGTGCATATGAAAAATAATTGCAATTAAAAATAAAATCAAAAACAATTTGCTGTTCGAAATTAATTGGCCATTCAAGTGGCTCTCGAGGGCATTAATGGCTTTTATTCTCGGCTGTGACCCAGTGTGGTAAAATAAAGTGAATATATCTGAGAGGCCTTACCGTTATTTGTGGGCAGCTCAACAATTTTTATCATTCTAGTGAATAAGTGGCGTTCAATGCTAAAAATATTTTTAATACGTACCTGTAAAGAGAGTGGGAGAAAAGAAAAAGAAAAATCGCAATTAGTTTTATTGTTGGTAATTGGAAGAGAGTTTTGCTTTAGGTGAAAGCGCCAACTAAAGAGGACTAACAAAGTCAATGAGACAAAATGCTTTATCAAATATACGAGTATCAAAAATATGGGCAACTGCTAAGAATGAAGTCAACATAAAGTGAATTTTCATACCTACATGTGATGTGTCTCTATATACTCGTCTATATATATGCAAACAGCAATATATATGTAAAGTGCATATATATGGAAAGTGCAAGTACAACAAGTAGAAATCCAATTTTACACTACTTGCAATTTATTAACTTTAATATCAATATAATGTACTTCAAATATTACTTACTAAGAAAGCAGTGACTCAAAGTTAAACACTTACAAGTTACTTTACTTACGGGAATGTGGCATAGTCTACCAAAATACCAGAGTTTATCATGGACTGAATTAACTATAAACTACGGTTGTATGTAAAATTAAATTGTTCAGCTATATCCTTAATAAAACTGCACAATAACATAGTATTATTCAAACTTCAACAAACATAAATACATGTTCAATTGTTTTCATTAACGCCTTGCACTCGTAATAATACTGGACGCCTTGTTTTGAGTGACAGTACTAGCCACCAATACCTTCAAGTTCAAAGGGGAAAGTATCAAAAGTTGTGTCAGCATATCATATGAGAATGTGCAAACCATTGGTCGCAATTCTGGCATACTTACCATAGACCACATTGGTATGCTTGAACTCATCGTTGATATTGTGTGTTCAAGTCACAAACTTCTGTTGAGGATGGCCATCTCTCCATGAGTGCGTCTGAGGCAACCTTTCTTTCATCATGACGTTAATTAAACAGGAGCGGCAGTACTAATTTGCCTTATAAGAACCTTCGTCTTGTGTAAGTCCATTAATATTGGATGTTCAAACATCACGAACTGCGTCTGTGTCCTACTACATGGCATTCGCAATGACGACATAACCCCATAAAACGTGTTTTTATTATTATTATAATATCTTTTAAAACGATATTATCCCATAAACGCGTTTTTGTTACCATCGTTACTTCAGATATGATGATGGTATTAATACGCTTGGTGTTAATCAAGTCCAGCCCCTTTATTTCCACATATGCATAACTTGAGATTTAGTTAAGTTTCATCAACGAATTCAAATTATAAGAGTGACAATAACGATCGGTGGACAATGTGTCACTGTAACTTGGTGAACTCGGAATTCATTGTCTTGTCAACTTAGTTAATTTATATTCCTTTAGTTAAAATTGTATTTTTATGCCACCACATCATTATTCCTGCAACATGATGGGGGAGTCGTGCCTTTCTTGGCGCTGTCCTTGAGCTTTCTATCACCATCGCAAGTAAGGGAACTTTTTAGTCAGTGCTTGAACGGCGCCACACCGTGGTATCACAATGGGCCATTATGTGTGCTCAAGTGGCAAACTAGGCGGCCGCTTCTACCTACCTACATCATTATTGCTTGAATTGTAATATGTTGATCTTATGGAACTATGTGGAAATATTTT
Organism: Clusia tigrina; assembly: GCA_920105625.2. Taxonomy (NCBI): domain Eukaryota; kingdom Metazoa; phylum Arthropoda; class Insecta; order Diptera; family Clusiidae; genus Clusia; species Clusia tigrina. The sequence goes on from OV050033.1 coordinate 178,805,653, forward strand.
ATAACCACATACGAGCAGTTGTTGATGACTAAATAAATACTTTTATAAAAATAACGGTTATTTTTTTATCAAACCTCATATATCAACACGTTAATATGGGGTCAGATAACCCCCAGAAAGATGCAAAATTAACTTAGAATACAGAAATAGTTTCATTACCTCAATCCTTCTATAATTTTATGTAAATATACTTTGAGTGATTCTTCTATATATGAAGCAAGGACTCCCGTATACCTGGTGTTTTATGTACTTTCGTATTATGATTCTGGTTATTAAGTGTATAATAATCGATATTATTAAGTGTATATTAATTAACGAGCTCCGTTCAGGACTAAAAATAGTACATCGACAGAGCCAGGAAATTTTTGCCATTTGAAGTTATGAGTCTACTTATCAGAATAAGTTTTCCTGCAGCTATCCTCAGTTAACTACGCAGTTAACCTTTTATTAGTATACTATACTACCATAGAAAGTAGAGACACTTTGCTGCTGTCTTTTCTTGCATTGGATACCAACACATATTGCAGAAGTTAGAATTCCAAGTCTGAGGTAATTCCGAATCTGAGGTAGACATCCCGGAACAGAGTTCTAGACCATGCAGTTATGCTGCTATGGTATATTTACTAGTGTATTACTTTTACTCAGCGACCATTCTCTATTCTCTGTGAATGTATTTATTGCTCCATCGCTTCGATATCTGTAATTCATACCAACTTTCCCATATATCTAACGCACAATCATGCTACTAATTAGCTACGCCCCTACTTCAAACATCTTTGAATGGATGACTATATTAGATTTATCAAAGGAATTTTACAAGAAGGCCTATATAAAACACTAAACAGAGATTAGCTTGTTAATAGTAGTACTTCGACCCTCATTAATGCCTAACCATAACTTTGGGTCTTACCAACATTTAAGAGGAAAATTTGTCATTAATTTTCAAATTTGGATATGGTGTGTAATGATTGATTTTGGCGTCATGTTTCCACTGGCACGCTCATCGCCATATACTACTATATTACTTCATCAGTATATAGCCCGACTGCCATTGTCCATAAAAATATATTCCCAAAAATTCTTTAAAAAATTGCCAATTAAAAATAAATTAACAAAACTGACTTTATTCTGCATAACAACATTTCTGAATGATAGTTCACAATAGCACTTTAACCATTCACAATGTAAATATTTGCGTTGGCACTGAACCACCAGATTAAAATGTTTCAATTTTTAATCTTTAACTTTAATTGTATAAAAATTACCAACTGTAGAAAAAGTTATCAAATTGTTAAGGAAAAAAATTTACCAATTTTAGTAATTGATAAATTTTCAAGTGACATCCATGCACACAAGTATATAATCACTTCTTCAGACTTAATATTGGAAGCCTAGTCATGATATCAAAAGTAAATTTACCAAGCAAGTTTGGTTGGATGCTGAATGAATGATGAAACGCCACAACTCTCCCAATCAATCATGAGTATTATCTAATTAACGGAATGTAAATGTACTCGTATGAGTATGGTCCTGTAGTTCTTTAGATCACTGGTTAAGTAGAGTTCATTTTAAAGGTAAGTGACCTTCAGAAAATATGACCACAACATAGATTAGTAAATACAGGGTGGCCCAAATAAGACCAGCTGATGTGAAACACAAATAACTTTTTTATTTTTTAACATAATTTATTTTTTCTTTTTGCAGATTATAACTGAACTCTTGGAAATTTAAAATGAATACGTACAGTCCACAACAACGCATTAAAATTATCGAATTTTATTATTCTTCTCAACGATCAATTGTTCTGACGCAGCGAAATTATCGCCGTTTTTTTAACGTAAGATCAGCGCCCACATCTTCCATGATTACAAGTTTACTTCGCCGTTTTGAGGAAGTGGGTTCAGTTGCCGACCGTCCAGGAAGAGGTGCTCATCGAAATATTCGTACTGAAGACAACGTTAGAAGTTGTGCAGCAGAGTGTTGCAAATGATCCATCTGTCTCAACTCGTCGCCGTTCCGGCCAATTGGGTATACCCAGAACAACATTATAGAGAATTTGAAAGTTGGATCTTAAGATGTATCCATACAAAGTTCAAATTGTGCAACAGCTTCTACCGCAAGACCCCCAACAACGACTACAGTACGATATTCGCTTTACACAATTAGCCATACAAAATGATTTTTTAAATAATCTTTTGATGACGGATGAAGCGCATTTCCATTTAAGTGGTTATGTGAATAAACAAAACTGTAGGTTGTGGGGCTCCGAAAATCCAAGGGCAATACATCAGCATCAGTCACACCCAATCAGATGCACTGTTTGGTGCGGTGTTATGGCCACAAAAATCATCGGCCCATATTTCTTTGAGAATGAGGATGAAACGCCAGAAACGGTCTCCGGGGCTTCTTACAGAACAATGATCGACAACTTTTTGCGGCCAATGGTGGAGCAACATCCTAATTTGTGGTTTCAACAAGATGGAGCCACTGCGCATACTGCTACGCAAACTATTGACATGCTGCGTGAAATTTTTGGTGAACGCATAATTTCAAGAAATTCAAATTTCCCTTGGCCTCCTCGTTCACCAGGTTTAACTGGCCCGATTTTTTTTTATGGGGATATTTAAAAGACAAAGTGTATGTTAACAAACCACAGACACTTGGACAGCTCAAACAGAATATTCGAGACGAAATACGGCGCCTGCAACCAGAAACATGACGCCGTGTAATGCAAAATGCGCTAAAAAGAGCCAATGCCTGTATCGAGCAAAATGGTGGTCATTTGTCTGATGTCATATTTCACACATAGTCACGTTAAATTTCCATAAAATGTATATTAAAATAAATCATTTAAAAAAACCCGTTATTACAAGAGTTACACGTGTTTAACATCACTAGGTCTCATTTGGGCCACCCTGTATTAACATACCTACACAGGGGCTCCCAAGATAATGATAACCAAATGTGTATATATTGACATGCTGGGAATCTTTATAAATCATACAGAGATACATTCTATAGAAACATTTTCCTTACACTTATTTATGATGTTTCAATCACCAAAAATAAGACGAACTTTCTTTAATATAAACCCCAAAGCCAGTGCTTATGCTGATATGTAGGTATGAATATTATTTCACACTGTCGGTGACATTATTCCATACCAAGTGTAGAAAGACTTTCGTCAACTTTCAGCAGCATTTTGCTTGAGTGTGACATAGACAAACAAATCAGCATAAATGCAAAACACTCGATGAAAGTTAAGTATTGCGAAACATGGAATCAACAACATAAACAGCAATAGCAACAACAATAACAACAACAATAGCTACAACATATCTATTAATGTGCGTGTAGATACGATCTGAATTAACGCAAACAAAGCGCGTAAGCAAAGTGAAGCAAAGTCAACAAAGCAACAACAACAACAACAACAACAACAAAATGAAACAATACAAAACAAAACAATAGAACAGAAAAAGACAAAAGGAAAGGAAAGTACTCGTAAACGAAAGGAACGCAAATGTGGAAGCACACTTACCCGCCAGCAACAAGTATCATCTGCATTGTGGCTTACTTCTTTTACTGTTATATTGTAAATAAATATTACATAGAATTACTGATGTTTTTCTGTTGGTAATGGTGGTGGTGAGTTTGGTGGTGGTATGGTTGTGGTACATTGGAGAATGGAGATGATGTATCCATGTTGTTTATATTTATATTTTTTTTGTTTGAAGAGGCGTTTTGGTAGAGTAGACAGAGTATTAACGATTTGAAATGTTTCAAACGCAAAGACGAGTAGGAAGACTAACGCCTACGCATACAGTACAGCAACAAGGAGCATTTTGGCGGCAATTGCGGTTAGCAGGATTTTAAATGCATTTCATTCAACATTCACGGTGCTTTTCTTACTAATATCATTCAAGTCAGTTTCAAACATTGTGCAAATGCATTATTAATTTTCTTCGCTATATCTTAGAGCTAACCAAACGAAAATATATTAAGTTGGGAAGTACATTTCGTATACAGATAGATACAACTTTAGCCATAACCGTAGCGGCGTTTAATATGATTATAAGAAAATTAAATACAGAATGAATGGAATGAGTATGTGTGATATTTTGTTAATGTTTGTACACTTAATTAAACTAAAACTGAGTATTGAGTACAGGTGCTATGAACAACCACATTCAGATACGATCAGGCCAAGTGGACAATGAACCACTCGCTTTGATTCACAGAGTAAGTGCACCCGGAAAGATATGACATGCATAAATTCAGCGATTAAAATAAATAAAATAATTGTAGAAAATTAAGTAATAATTAGAAGTAATTATGAAAGTGCAGTGATAGCTTTCATTATGTCCTTCAGTATTCCACGATTTCATATATGTCGAGCAGTATGCCCACAATTTGATACGAAATAAGTCTTAAACTCCTCTGAAACATATCAGGACATTATCGAGAGAATAACCATGATTTACTCATACTGGATTTGTTTTAAATGACCACAAAAATGACAAATCAAGCAGCTTGAGTCGTGGAGTATAGGACGAAAATAGCTTCTTTGCATGGAATATAGCAAATATAGCAGAGTGTCGAATGCTAACAAATGTACTGTTCGCAAATCTTTCAAATGGTTCATCAAAAGAGACCAAATAAAGCAGATCTGAAGAATCCTGAAAATATTTTGTTTCTTAAATGTCCTCTGAAGAGTCTTTGTACCTCTGAAGAGGCTTCTAGTGCCATTCTTTATGATTGCAACCAGAAGCAATTATTATAATGCTATCTTTTAAAAAGCATACTCCACTAATTCAAAAATTGTCGTTAGTGGAACACAAATTTTTCTAGCTACGCTAGTGAGAATAGAAGCATTGCAGCGAAGAGGGCTTTTCATTGTTCATGACAACACATGAAGTAAACATTAAATACATAAAACATGAATAAAGTTTAGTTAATCTGAATTATAAAGCGTCTTAAATGTGGTCGGAAGTATCAAAATTCTATATAAAAGGGATTCCATTCATCAGTTGAACATATTTGTGTTTTGGCAGCTGTTTGTAAACAACTGCTGTGGAGACTAAAGTGACAGTTCTATTAAATTAAGCCTTGTCCGCAGGTTCTTTCCTGATTCGCTGTTAATTGAAACAACTGAAATGAACATTCGGGGATTTGTGTGACAAAATCTAGTGATCCGCACTATTAGCATTAATTAATTTTCGCAATAGTATTCCGTTCTAATGAAAACAAATCATGTAGGTCAATATTTGCATAATATCTGCCGCTTAAAATCACAAGCGAATAATTATTCTACAATTATACGACAATGCGACAATGCGACAATGCTCAGCCGCAGGAGCAGCCACGCCAAATGTTGCTCTTTCCCGTTGACTAGCATTTAAATTTAAAGCACTTGTCATCATGCGAAATTAACCAATTTCATAAAATAGTTTACATGCGATGGCGGTATGTGAATGCGATATCGTACCTGTAAACACACACATATAAATATGTCCACAAAAGACACCAATACACCGACACAATATTCAAATGGCACATATGAGAATAAATAATAACATGAAACACAATGAACACATTCATAAATAATCAAAAAAAAGAAGAAACGTGAACGAAATTAAATGAAATGAAACTAAAATGGCAAATACACTGACACGTACATATATTGCGCAAATATATATATAAGACAGCCATACACACACACACACACACACACATACACTACATACGAGTATTGCAGTGTTACACAGTAATTGCAATGCAGTTGTAGTTACAGTTGTGTTAGTGCATTGGAACTAACATTACTCAGGGTGCGCATCCTCACGCAATAGTCCCGCACGTTCGGAGAGAGAGTAACAGCTGTGGCAGCGGAGACTGAACGTCAGTTTAGACAAACGCTGCAGTTTGGCTGCAGGCAACATGTTGCAAGAGACAAGTTTGTTGTTTTTGACTTGACTGCGGTTGCATGGCAACGTTCTACGGTATAGCTGTGGTTTTAGGTTCAGAAAGCAAGAAGCGGTAGGTTGCAGTTGTGTGGGTTAATTGAAGTTCATAGCAAAGAGGAAAGTTTGTTTTTGTTTTGGTTATGGTTTTGGTTGTGTTAAGCGGAAAAGGAAGAAGCAACATTTCGTTTTAATTGAAATTATTTTGTGTTGTTATTGTTACGATTTTTATTACCATTTTTTCCGTTCGTTTTTTATACCGATTTTTATAGCACGTTTTACGCGTTCATATTTTTAAACAATTGAATTTAAACCGCGTCGAGTATTAGCTTGGCCAAGATGTGCTTTTCAATATTCTTTTGCCCAGCATATTTGATTAACTATTTATTTTTCATTACGTGTTTGTGTTTATTTTTCATTTACTTTCTTTTTTCATTGTTACTCTTGCGGAAATTGTGTGACCGCAGTGCAAATGTTACATGAGCACTTTCACTGCATTGAAGTGATTTCAGGACACACACACACACCCATGCAAACGCACTGAAAATTCTTCTATTACTTATTATATTTATTTTTCCACTAAATTTTGTGGGTATTTCAATATATGCTCAGATATATGAAATAATTTATTTGAATATTGCCCTATTTAATTCCTCATACGCACCGCCTGCCCGCTGGGATGTGTGGAATGCTATTTGGACTGCAGTGTTTCTTGATCAATTTGGCACAATTTATGAACTCTTCACACACATAGTTCCTTCACTCTATTTATCTTTAACTGCACAGTTTACAAACTCTTTATACACATAGATTCTTGATTTTATTGACACATTCTATAAACTGTTTACTCACGTGTTTGCTTGTTTTCATTTTCATTTTGTTTTACTTAATTCTGCTGCTTTAATTTATAATATTATTTATGTGCTATTCGTAGGTGTTTTTGAAGGCATATCCGGTGATTGAAATGCATACGCATTCCATTGCTTTTAATATATTTTACATAAACGATTAAATGACTTTAATTGAGTACCGAAAATCCGTGGCTATCTGCGCTTACAGCTATTTTGAAGGATATTCGTTGCACATTCGAAGGTATCTACGCGTAATAGAAACTTGTTTACTTTTGGCAATTTTTAGGAATTGTGCTTTTGTGATGTTTAATATTAAACTATTCGGTTGCTTTAAGCTATATGTATTATTTTTGTTATTTGTACTGCACTCATTGCTGATTCGTAGTCTTAAGATATAGCTAACTTTTGTTTGCTTCTTTAATTGGTTAAAACATAGTCAAGAACATTAATATAATGCTCACATGTTTACTTCATTTCGCGTTAATTTTTTGCAAATTCCTTTTATTAGACTTCCCTTTTATGTGATTTCAAGGTCGTTGTTGTGCACCCATACGCTTGTCTCTTTCCATTGCGCACAGTTTAAAGTTGACAACGGCACAAAAGGGAGAAAGAGCGAGTGCACGCGACGACGTATCCTTTTGACAGTTTATTACACTTTTTAACACGCGCACAGTTACGTGGTTGGAGTATGTGTTGAGTGCTTTTGTGTGTATGTCAATTGTGCCTTTTGCACCATATCCTTGCAATTTTATTTTGTGTAGTTGGTTACTTTTGTTTTATTTTACATTTGTACATTTTATTAGAAACATTATGTAAAAAAAGGAAGCTTTGTTGTAGTAGGAAACAAATGTTTTGCACGGTTTAGCATGAAAAAGCGTTTAGGAATTATTACTTGAGTGAGTTTAAAGTGAGGTTGCAGCTTTCAATTAATTGGAGATTTGTTCTATTGTATTATGAGACCGGGAAAATTCGTTGAAATTTACTTATTATACTCATATATTAAAATTACGCACTTTCAGCAGCACAACAGATTTAAGAAAGAATTTTTTAATTTTCCGAAACACCAGTTCAATTATTTAGTTATATTTTTGCTATGCAGGACGTATGTCTGATGTTTTTTTTTGTATACTCTGTTACCCTCAGAAATGTACACCTGTAAATGAAACTGGTTACTCATACGAATGGCATGTTATAGACACAAAAACTAACTGAAAATGATTCACAACACTCGGCTATGTTGGCTGTTCATTTAAAAATCACACATAAATGTCCAACACTCATACGCCACGTCCCGTATTTTCAACGAATAATATTATTTCTTCCAATGTAATTGCACACAAGTGGAAAAATTAAGGTTATAGCATCATCGTTAAGCAATTTAGTCATCAATACATACAACCCTAAGTCAACAGCAACAAAAGCCACGACAACAACAACACACTCACTCACTGGCACGCACACACACACAAAGTGACACACACGTAATGCCATCATCATCATCATCATCATCATCATCAGCACCAGTCCCACCAGCAACTTGGCTGGCAAGAATTTCATTATATCCTTATCACATTGGCAGAATGCGTTTGAATAAAGGACACTCAATAATTGAATGCATGGCAGGCGGAAAAAAATTGTTTACGTTTCTAAACCGGGTTAGATGAATTGCAGAGAGTAGGCATGTGGCAAGCAAGAGAGCACATAGTAGTACAGCAACGAGCTGAGAGTGCGGGGATGAATGCGCCTGTCCACAAAGCCGTTTCGATTGCCACGGCGTTCCACTACAAAAAACATATGACACTGGATTATATCCAAAGCAATTGGCATAGGTTAGTGTGAAAAATTTCATTATTATTCAGGAAAATTATAAATTAAAAAGCATACTGAATGAATAAGAAAACTTTAAGCATATTTTTGAAAGTGTTTCTCATTGTTCAGACGCTGATTTGACACCACAGTCGCACATCTCGTTGTATGAACTTCGCTGTAGGAACGCTGTGGCATTACTTGGAACATGGTGGCAGCTCGAAAATTGTTATTTATGCAAATTTTAATGCTTTTAGTTGCAGTAAACTGCCAAAACAAGTCCCATTTATGAAAATTTCGTTATTAAATATTACTGAGATGCAGCAAATGAAGAGATTTCACAGCCGTCACGTAGTAACTGGCTCTGCCTCTACTCTTATCGATGTCGATAGCGTTGAAACGGCCGCTCCCCCCGCAACCGGTTTGTGTCATGCACCACTGACACACTGCCTCAGTCTCGGGCTCGTTGTTATTTAACCGTTGTTGTCTCTATTTCTGTGCCTTTACAATTTTACACAATTTAATCGCACTCCATGCACAAGCAGAATTACGCGATTTTTCGTACACCTCAACGGCCCCACTTACATACGTTCCGATACCCCCGCACGCACACACACACACACACACACACACACGCACACATACATATATAGACACACAGCGGTACATATGCAACTTTTGCTTTGGGTACCAAACGAGAAAACGCTGTGAAATTTGCTGTGGCAAAAATATTTTGGCAGTTTTTCAAGAACTCAACACAGTTTTCTAGGTTAAAGTGCACATTGAAAGGAAGTCGCAGTGAAGTGCTTTTCATATTTTATTATATTTCTATTGCGATCTATATATTTAAATATTGTTTTATTTGTATTTTTGTGTGTTATATTTTGGCCCACAAACAGCCGCAGAAAATTGGGACGGAAGCTGAAACGCGTTCACAACTCGACTCGCAACGACGACTCGACTCAGACGCATAGCGATAGGACTAACGCATAAACGAACGTACCAAGCGAGTCAGCAATCAACGAGCAGCATACGAAAGGACTAAGCCATACGAGCGTACGATGGGTAAATGCTTTTTTCTGTTTCTGTTTGTGTTTTTGTTGTTATTTCTTGTTGTTGTCTGTGTAGTTGTGTGTGATGATTTGTACGGATACTGCCGCGGGACGAACACGGACACAATGGCAGAAATGTTGCTCAGCGTTGATTGCATCCTTTACGTATAAGTTTACTCGTATTGTCGCTGTCGTGCTCTAACTTGACGTTTTTATTGTTGTTGTAGCCGTTTTTATTATTTTGTTTTGTTGTTCTGCTGGGTTTGCCGCCTTAGTTGGTAATCGTTGCCGTCATTCTACTCATATCCTGCTGATGCTGTGTTTAAGTGTGACTGTTAGTGTATGTGTGTGTGTAAGTGTGTGTACGTTTGAGTGGCAGAGTGTATGTGAGTGTGAGTATTGGTGCGTCGTGCTCCCTTCTCAATACCAAATAACTTTTTTCTTTACATATATTAAATTTTGTATTTTTCGGTGACTTCTGCTGGCGTTTGCACATCGAAAGGATAATGCAAGGACAACGAAGTACAATCACTTTAATAATACACAGAAGATGTGAAAAAATACCGCGTTTTCCTTCTTTTTGCACATTTTGCGTAACCTATAATTGAATTTCGGTTAGACAGCTGCGCCGTGGCTGGTGCTTTTTATGCAACACATACATTTCTACTACCGCAATGTTCAACCGCCACATGATTTTTTGTGAAATAAAAGCCTTCGCCACGACTTTTTTATTGTAGTTAAGTTGGCGTACTAGAACATTTTGCAAAATGTTACACAATTTTGCACATTTCGTCATACATACCAATTTTCGTCTTTCACCCTACCATTTACTGGGTGATTGGCAATCCTAGTGGCACTCGCAATGGCAAAAGAGAGCAATGGGAAATTGAGCAATACATGCAGGGAAAAAGTGTGTGATGCCATTTAAATTTATTCACAGAGTTTTGTGTATTCACTTAAATATTCCAACACTAAGATTCGCTTTTATATGCAGTATAAAGGATGCAATTTTAGAGGAAATTGAGTTCAACACGAAATTCATGATTTAAACACAGTTTTTAGATCAAGATTAGACCCAAATGGAGTTTTGCTTATTTTCCACAATTCATGTCAATATCCCATCAGGCTTGCAATGGAAGTCTATCCACAGAGAAGTCGTATTGTTACATCCGGAAATCGAGTCCAATCTGTAACCTTAGTATAACCATATCAACAGTTTTTATAACTTTCTAATCGATTAGCAACCTGTTTAAATCGAAAGAGCCTTCAGTTGTCATTATCCTGGCTGAGCATGTTGTGGAGTTTGTTTACTCCTAACTAACCTCTTCATAATTCTAAAGGATTTCCTGAACATTTACGGCGCATATTTTGGACTTAATCTTTTAATATAACTGTTGGCAATCGTAGCAAATGAAATGTAATTTCCTATATGGTACTTCCTTGGAACTGATCATTCCGACAAATTTAGCCATATCTGATAGTTTCATGCCCAGCTATTATGATCTGGTATCTATATATATTTTGCAGTAGCATAGGCAAAACCTGAATTACTACCACGTGCTTAAGAAATTTACAGTATCAGAACTTGCAGAAAGTATATTTAGATTTCGGTACAATTGGATTGGAAGAAGTGGATGTGTTTAAATTCCCTACGTTTTAATTGGAATTGGATTTATATATAGTAGGAAGTCTTCAGTGACCCATTCTAAAGTATTGGATACACTATTGGCAGTCGTTCATACAATTAATTATTTTCATAATATTTTCGTGTTGAATGACGCCTAAGAATTGAACGAAGTAGAACAGAACAACTGCTCAATATGAGCCTTCAGAAATATATTTGAACAGTCACTTACCAGAGATAAGTCTATTCTCTACCTTTGCAGAGATATTTTTAACTGACACCTTTAAATGACTTAAGACTTAAGACATTCAAATTTGATCACATCTCTTCAGTTATGATGCTCCTTTTGTTTACATTTAAGGACAAGATTAATGGCTTTCTGAGTATGATTGATGTCATTACTAGAATATGCGTGGCCATACAAGAGTTTATTTTTGTGGAGATTCTGCTTAAATATGTTTGTTTTTAGAAAGTATGAGTAGAGCCCTGGTTGATTGTTTGGTAACGTGGTCCGTAGAGTATTGTGTATGTTAATTGGAAAAGTGCGAAAATTCAAATGTTAATTTCTCTGGGCTCTATATCGTTACCAGTGGCACGTTGAAGGAGAGTCTAGTTTCATAAAACATTGGAAGCACTTGTGGGTGTTCGTACCAATTGCCTCTTGAATTCATTTTGCTATGTAGGAAATTTGTCAGACCAATTTTCCAGAGAAAAGTCAGAAGTACTGTGTATTTATTATCGTATTGTACCTAGTGGTATCGTCATCTTTTGAGATATTCGTGAATATCATTATGAAGGATTGAATTTTGTTTCAAATATCATTAAACATATTGGGATGTTTACAGATAGTAATGTTAAGTGGGTACGGATGAAAGCACCATGTTGGGTCTGTAGGATATTCAAGTTTAAAAGGATTAGGTCTGTTAATAAGGTTGTTGAACGAAGATACTTCGCGACCTATTGCAGACAGAATTTTCCTGGTAAGTAAATTGATTGTTCTAATGAAGAGCCCCAACTTTACTATTGCGGGTTTGAACTAGAATTTGCTTCCAATAGTTTTCTGTTTCACTTAAGTTGGTTAGTGTTGATTGGTGTATTTAGATGAAGTACGAAAGTTGTTTATAACGCTAGAATTGAACACAGACTTCATTTTCTTAGTTGCTGATAATGGGGAGAGTCAATAATATAATGTAATGAATTCGTTTTTGTACTTGTAACGAATTCCGTACTGAATTTTAGGGAAAGGGTGTTGTAGTATGAAAATTGTTCATTATTTTCAGTTAGTGAAACATTTTAAGATTTATACTCATACGCCTCGTTTTAATCTGAACTAATTTTTAAATACTGCTCCCACTATTCATACATATCCGACATGTTTTATTATACAGTTACGAAATGGAGTGAAGCAGGCTTGATTTTTATCGACAAACGAATTTGCATTTTGATCTCGCTAGTTCGGAGCCCTCCAAGAGTATTTTCTTTTAGTCTACTACTTTCTAGCATAGCAGACCATTTGAGAATCGAGATGGAACACTAAAAATGTCCAGTATAAAATCAAAGTAAATAAGAAACAAGCACAATATTCATGCCAAAAATGCGTTACATAAAATAATCCTGCATTCGAGAATTGAATCTTCCGAAGGAACATAAATGAAATATAAATAAGGAATACAATTGTTTAGAAGCCAGTGTCTGCACTTAAGCACATATAGCGGGCTTATAGTTCTTATTCAATTGCCGAATAGTCTGCAGCACCCTGTAAACTACGGTTGCTTTGTGTGTAGTATCATTTTCCATTTAAGCATTTAAAATTGTGAGCGCTCTGCAACTGCTGCTTCTTCACTTGGGAGCGTGTGTCTGTGTGCAATCCTTTAAGAACTCTTCACTACTTTAATATACTTACACACACACACACTCATACCATGTACATATATGCGCTCGTGTTTGTGCTGATGTTGATGTTGATGAACATGCTGCTCTGCCTGCTACTCGTACGTTTTAAAGAAATCGTTTTTCGTTCTGACCACCTTCCAAACGACTACTTTTATTACTGCTGCAGGACCGTATGCGCTCGCCTACCTACCTACATAGAGCACAATTGTGCATGAGTGTGTTGCTCTTGTTGTTGTTGTTGTTGTTGTTAGGAGCACGTGCGCCCTGCTGGTGTTTGTAGGTGTTGCTCGCCGTACATGCTGCCTGCCAAATAATTGTTTTCCAAAAACGCTCCGCTTTGCTGTGGCTGCAGACTGCATACGTTTTTGGCAGTTAATGCAGTTTTAGCCAATACCGAGTTTCTTGTTTAGTTTCTTAGGTGATTTATGTGCCTCTTTGCTGGCAAGTGCGTATCTGTATGGCTGGGTATGTGTGTGTGTGTGAGAGTGTTTCGGCCCAGTTTTTGTAAAGCCAAGTGTTTCCCCAGTTTTGACTAATTTTGACAAACTGGAGTGCACTCCACATTCTCTCTTTAGTAAAGCCAATAGAGTCCTTAATGCGGGCAGTTTAGAGTATGGTATTAGTTCAGATATATATGTAAATATGTGTAGCGCTTTGTATACATATGTCTGTGTATGAAAATAAACATATAAATTCATAAACAAACAAAGGTGTCTATTTCAAATTTATTTATTAGAAAAATCAGCCGTCGTAGCTAATGTGAGTCATAACTTTTCAATTCATAAATTGAACTATTCATATGCAGGCCAGTAAGTTTAAATAAAATATAATTTACCGAAAATAATGTAAATGTAATTTAAGTGTGTGGATTTTAAGGTGTAGACTAGAAATGTAGAAGAAAGGTGAAGGTAAGAGAACGGCACATTCATACATTTACATACAAATAACATACAAAATCTGACAGATCCTACAGATTTTTATTTGGTTGTTCTACGAACAATAAAAAGTCCCTATAAAATCTTATGAGAGTCTCTTTAGAACCCATTCACCTACTATAAAAAACTGAAAATTGTGTTGTGGTCTTTTCGGTAGTTTGTAGGAACCATTTTTATGTTAGTCTTTTAAAACCTTTCTACATATTATTATGCAAAGTTCCAGGTACTATACAAATCTGGCTATGTTTATATTATTAAGTTTAGAGTGTCGTATGAATATTATACAATTTTTCTACTGATTTCTTAGAGTATTTTTTGGGTCTAATATATAAGGAAAGAAACCTAGAAGGCTTTCCGGTGTTTTATTATAAAGTTAAGAGATTTGAAGTATATATTTAAGCCTCTTTATATACTTGTTAGAATCTTTTAAGCCGAATTTCTTACTTTGGAAAGCTAAAAGACTCTCCATTTGTTTAATGTAAAAAAATGTATAAGCAATATACCCAAGATTCCTACTGTACCTTAGAGTATTTTTAGAATAAATTGGAGAAGCAGAAACATTTCATACAATTATTCTTGTAATATATTCAGAAATATTTCAAGCTTTTAGCAGCCTTCTTGGAGATATTTTACCCAAATATACTACTTTATAAACCCAACCCCTTTTTACCCAAATATACTACTTTATAAACCTAAAAGACTTTCTATTAAACAGTCAAAGGATTTATATTAAATATGTAATCCTTCGACTGTCTCCTTCTAGAAATTTTAGAATAAATTAGATAAGCAGAAAGACTTCATACTGTTATACTTGTATAATAAAGCTAATTGATTTATAAGAAATATTTGAAGCTTCTGTACAGCCTTCCTGGAGATGTTTTACCCAAATATACTACTTTATAAATATAAAAGACAGCAGAATAATTTATGTTAAAAACATAAAATCCTTCGATTATCTCCTTTTAAACTTTTTAAACAATATGTACGAGTGTAGAGAAAGCTATGTAATATTTGCACATATCTATTAAAATAGTAAACATTTTCTCAACTAATAATATTAGGTGCAACTTTGCTATATAGCTTGAGAAAGTCTGAAAAAAAGACGAGTATATACTATTCCTAGTAACACGCACAAAGTAGTGAGTTCGTCTTCAGGCTTCAATTTGTACTGTATGTAAATTGTAGTCGCCACAAGTTCCTCTCCGATATATCAAGTCTTTCTTTATAATGTCCTGGTCTTGTCAACTCTAACACATAAATATTTCTGTTTTTAATAAGTGACATTTAAATATAGTTCAGGAAATATACTTTGAAACAATATCACTAATACGCCATGGTGTCCCAGTGTAATTGGGGTGGCACTAAAACCCATAATTTCGCTTGCACTTAAATATACAGTTCTCTTTAAACTTGCACTTAAATGGCAAATCCCTTGCCAAACATTTGGAAAACTTCGAACAGTTGGTGTGAGTTCCAATTTTCTATTGAACTGTGGTATATAAAGAAAAACACGAGCAAAGAGGTTGCATGGGGCAAAAGGGCAAATATCATGAGTGTGCCTTTGGTTTTGTGGATAAAATAAACTTGGCAGTAATGCAGATATGTGCACTGCTTTAAAAGGAGGGCAGAATAGGGCATGCTTAAATGATGTTTATTTAGAAATTATTATGTAGAAATACGGTAGATATGGAAAGAGCAGAGTGTAAAGTATCATTCGAGTTGAAGTGTCAATAAAAGTGCGAGAAGAAAAAGGAAATCTGCTGTGCTTCCGAAAGCTGTGATTTTATTTTAGTAAAAGATTGTCGAGCATATTATTTGAAATGGAGTTTACATATAATTACATCAATTTGCCAAGTTCATGTTTAATGGTGTTGTAGATAAACATGTTTTTGAGCAGTCTATTGAAACCGTTGGCACTTAATTAAACACTTTCACAAGCTTCCTCCACACTCGACGACACAATTTTGCTGCTACCACACTTTTCACATGCTTGCTTTCAAATAAATCCTGAAATTCACTTTTATTAACATTTAACTTAATAATAAAATTAATAATTTTTTATTCTACCGAATTTCTTTTCCTTTGCACTAATCACTAAAATATAAAAATAGCTGAATTTCTCGAGGCACTACTTCCGTTTCCGTTTGCATATCGCCGCCGCCGTACGAAATAAAACTGCAACCGAAATTTACTCAGGAATGTCACCGCACAGTGCAATTGAATGCCATTTGACAAATGCAACTGTTTTGTTGTTTGTTGTTCTTATTTTTGTTCTTTTTTGCATTTAATTTTTTTTTTAGAATTTCTCGTCGTACATGTCTACTGAGTTGTAACAGAACTGCCGCAGGACGAACGACCCAAGAGTGTCCTGTAAGTGTGTTTAAGTTCATATGCGCTTCCATGTTCGAGTGTTACTGAGTGCACGTTTTTTTATGTACATGTTTGGATACGTTTGTGTGTATATTTTCGTGTGTGTGTGTGTGTGTGTTTGTAGCACGAGCCTAGTGCGGCTCAGTGGTATGTTGCAGTTGCTGTCGATGCTGAAACGGAAAAAGTCGCGCGTCTTTAAGAAAATATTTTGGAATGTGTTCGGTCTTGTTGTTACTTTCGCTGTGGTTCTTGGTCTTGGTCTGCTTGTTGTTATTGCGAACGAGTGTTGCTGTTGTTGCCGAAGCACACTGTCACAAAGAATTTACTAGTAGGCTCTTTGAGAAATATTTTGTGCTTCAATTTGTTTTGGCTTAAAATTTGGGGCCAAAATATCGTTCGTCGTCGACAACAACACCAGCTACGCGGCTTGTATTTGAAAGTTTATGTTTATGGCATAATCGATGTTTTGGCCGCATGACGCGAAGGCACTCTCCGACACAAAGTGTGTGAAAATTGAAGAGTTTATAAAATCAAACACAAAACTGTCACAAATATGAACTCGAATCAGTTGATTAAGCTGAGCGTAGTGTGAGTCGAAATTATTTTATTGTCTCCAACACACAAACTATTGTTAGACCAGTCAAAGGTGTGTGAAATAGAAAACTAATTAGTGAGTCAACAACACAATTGAACCAATGGGACTACTTAAGTCATTTCCAATCATGAACAATCACCAATATTGACTAATTAGTCATTTGATACACTGTCTAATAACACAATCACAAACTAATATACCGTCTAATAACGCAAACTTTATTAATTGATTACCATAAAACGAAAACATCAATCCTTGACAAACTCGTTGCAGTGCAAAACAACCTCCTCCAACTGACGGTACCGCTCAATAGAATTGTGCACCGTTTCAAGTCCATTTCAATAACACTCTCTTTGAATATTTTGGCACTTGTTCGCAAAACTGAAATGCTTGTGCTGCGTTTTATTTGCATGGAACCAGCTTTTTGAAATAGTCCCACATACACATATTGCATTCGTTATTAGAGTCAGCCAATTTGGCATTGCCAGACACAGCGGGCGGTCCTGATTTTAAATGCTTATGGCAAAACTAACAACAACGAAAGTGCCATATCGTTATGGCTGCAACCGATACGAACCTTTTATAATGCCGAATTAATATTTTTAGTACATTTCAGCCATTCCAACTGTCATGGCTACATTGTTATTCGAATGCAATACAATAAAGTGGCAGTCGTATGGAAAATGGAGCAATGTGGCGAATAGAAATGGCAATAAAAGCCACGTTGCGAGCTGGCAAAACATGCTAAAATTAAAATTTAATTTTAAACCGCTGTAATTGTTCGTAGTAAATTGAGTCTCTGGCAAGAGGGAACAGCTGGGAATTAGGCGGAGTTAAAGAGCTTGGACTGAGGGTATTTTTAGCAGCTCAATTAATACCAACACAATTGCTTTGATCCACCACCGAGACGCTGTTCTAGTTCTTTAGAGCCCTGTTATAAAAACTGTTACTAATCAAAGGCTCGTTTTTCTGTGGAACCAAATATATTAACACAGGGAAATAGGAAAAGAACTTTGGTGCTGTGTACTATCATTTGTTAGCTGGTAATTTTTGGCTAAACTAATTAGAACTATTTGCAAGTGATGTGCCACAAAATCCTAAGGTGAACTGTGTGTGGGATCATATTCACATAATTCTATATAGGCGTATATTTAAAGAATCCTTTTGTGGTGGGACTCCTTTAGAAGAAAATGTGAAACAAATTGATGAGGAAGGTCAAAAATTATGAGGTCTCATTACCGCTTCCATTATACGAGTACCATTGAAGAAACTTCTACTTTTTTATCAATAAATATGGTAATGAGAAATGCAGCAACTGAGTATACAAGAACCCTCAAAAGGTCCAGCTATTGCATGTTGGACCACTGTTTATATATATATATATATATAGACATTTTTTTCTCTAACAATTAATAGGCAACATGCAGAGTAAATCCTTGTCCAGTTTTTCTAAGTTCAAAAATTCCAAAAAGACATAAAAAATGCCGGACTATCTCTGAGGTTGTAATAGCGAACAATTTGATAGTTCCATCAGAGATGAATCTGAGGAACGAAATCTTCCTGTATATTCAAGCAGTGACTAAATGGTACGGGTTTTGAGGTCACTGTTGGATCTCCTGGTACTAAGTGGAAAGGGCAAATAAGTTTGAAGCGAGCAATCAATAGAAACGAGGAAAATCACTGAAATCTTTACTTTATTATAATGGCTGCAAAGTCGTAAATTTTTCCCACAATTCTTCCGACACTGAAGATTGACCCCCCCCCCATATTTTGACCTCTTTCCGTTAACGACAAATAAATCTTACAACTTCCTATTCAAAACCCATGATCGTCATCAATAATCTCGGAAAAATTCATCTTCATACTTCGCTGGTCATAAAAAGTACAATTTCTATCCCCTTTTGGCAACTCCTGCCTGTGTTCCTCCACCCAACAGCAGGAAAATTTACAAAATTGTTCCAACACAAAAAAAAGGAGAATAATGCTGACAATAAAATGCTTGTGTGGACGTGTTGTGTCTGTAGAAGGTCTACGGAAACTTCATAAAAACTTGGAAACATTGCCAGCCACAATGTTGATGGTACTGTTAAAATTCCAGCAACATTGTTGCCATCAACATGACACTCGTGTATCCGAAACTTAAGTTGATATACAAGTCTATAAAAGACCGCAGTGTATCCATAGAGAGAAAAAACGGGCACACCGGGTGGTCTTCGGATCTGTCGACATACGGATGGGTTGGACTCCTTCGCCTAAGTAGCACAACCTAAATTAACTCTGAGCAAAAAACTACTAATGATGTTATTACGAGTATAATAAAATTCCATTTTATGGCTGTGAAACAAAGACAAGTCAAAAGGAAATATTTGTATGCCGAAGTTCCTTGTGTGGGGGCACGGGTATTGTCTCTAAACACACAAGTATCGAGCTGCTAACTCTCATAAATCAAACGACAGAACTTTTGCAAAACTTGCATTGCGAAATGCGGATGTAATGAATTTTATATTTGCCGCCACTGCACAAAGTGAAACAAATGCGGTAAACTCGGCACAATCGCGTAAGCAAAGTTTTGCGTGGTGCAGCATCTTTAAAGACATTAAAAGCACTTTCTTGTTGTTTTCCTAGTTGTTTTTGTTGCGTTTCTGAAAGAAAAGTGCTAGAAAAAAAACAAATTGTCACACACAAACAACTTTCGAAACAGAAATTTTTACCTAAGAATTGCTCCTCTTGCCAATTATGGGAGTGGAACAACAACTTAAAACAGCGCAGGGCTCAGAAGATTTACAGCAATTTGTACGACGCAGCGACACAGAGCCGACTGTGGCAAGCTGGCAGCAATTATGGCATACGCTCGGCATAGCTAATAGTCTGTAGCATGCAGCTTGCAGCATGTGGCATGCGGTATTTGTCATGTAAACAGCGTTGCCGTTGTCTGTCGACTGCGGATACTCGTATGCAAACGGCGAAAATATAAAATATTCACGAAATTGCTAAAACAACAACACTGGCAGTACTAAAATGAATTGGAACTGCGCTGTCGAGTGGCGGAGTTCAAGGATACGCCAGTTGCGAGTGCACCAATGACGTAAACTGCTGCTATCTGTGCAGTGCGAAGTGCACGAAATTGAATTAATAAAAATTTATTAAAATGTACTCGTATTCAATTATCAAAAGTGCCGCTCCAAAGTGGCAATCTAGAAATATTTTACATGCTTCCTTGCTTCTGCACTTGCCCTGTCGCTGCACTCATCGCTCGTTGGTGTGAATTGAATTCCAGTGCAAATTACCGGTTAACTGTGTCCTTGGCAACAATTTTGCTTTCTGTTAATGCCGCTTGCAAGTACGAGTATTTTGCCCCCAAGTACAACTACGCGAAAACACGGCCAGGATATGTTCACAAGTGCAGCGAAAAGGACTCGAAAATGTTTGCATGTGAAAGTCTAATCTGCATGCCAAAAATGTGGCGTACTTGTGGAACCGTCCGGAAGGAAACGGTGTAGTGCAGTTTTGGAGGTTATGGTGGATTGTCAGGGTGATTCGATTTTTAGGAACTAATTGCATGGTAGCGAATGGCGGAGGACTGCTGAGTACGCGGAGGACTATTGAGTACGTGTTAGTGGAGTGGGGGTGTATATGATGCGGTACTATAGGGGTGGACGACTAATATATATGTATATATTCTTCTTATTCATATTTCAGGAAGAGTTCTTAAGATCAACTAATTTGCAAGAAAATTGTATATTCAAATAAATTTTACAATTAATTTAAAATAATGAACATAAAATAAAAAATTATAAAAATATGTGAGTAAGTCGATAGTCGTCAATTCTGTGTATATGAAGATTATTTTTGTAACGAATTTATTGACATACTCAATTGCAACTACTGTTGTAACTTGTCTTGTCAATAAATTCGTTACAAAAATAATCTTCATTATAAAAAAATTATAAAATAATTAAAGTATAAAATCTTTTTATATATATATAAATATTGTTATTTGTAAGCGGGTGATAAAATAAATTTTTCACCAATTGTTTCAATACAAATAAAACATTTTCTTCTAATTCTATAAAAAGAAAATACACAAATAAATTTATAAATAATATATAAAACATTTAATTGTTTAAACTGTTCTCGAAAACACGCTGAGTAATATTGACACGTTGGAATCGGAACCTTGGTTGTATCATTACTTCTATTATAATGATACAGAAGAAAGAACATCAAGAAAACGACTAATGAGAATCGAGGTTAAAATTTGGATATAATAAAAGAGGTAAAAGAAGAGTTAAGTCTGTCTCATCAAAGGTAAAAAGCAGTTGGAAGAAATATAGATAGAGTATGTAAGAAGTAGTAGGAAAGATGAATATAGTAAAGGAACTCTTATCTATGTGTAGAAAGAATAAATCAGCTAAACAAATATGGACAGAGTAACATAGAGATGCATGAAAGTTTTTTTGTTATCTAGAAAGGTTGTATCATTAATATCTGCATATTTTGAAAATTAGACCAAAAGTAGTGGTCTGAATAATATGAATGTACACAGTATTAAAAGAAGGTATTAATGATAATAGAAATCGTTCTACAAATCGAGACTCTTCCAAAGGAATAAAGAAGCATTTGATGGTAATTTGAGATCAATGAACTGAAATTCGTACCCAACTTCGGATTTATATAAAATTCTTTTGAAATTGATTAAATCAATTACTAACAAGTTCATTTCGATTACCAATTATTCATGATTTCATTTTTTATATGAGAAAGCATGAGTTCCTTGTGAGGAAAATATTTGTTCGGTGTAGAATTCTTCCAATATAACTATTTTGTGAGTCGTTTGTTATAATGCAAAGAAGTCCAATTCTTTTATAAACATAGTTCCATTCATAATGAATAATGAATAAGTTACAGAACCGTTAATGAATTGCTAAACTGATATTAATCTGGCAAAAGAATTTGTTAGTACCAAATCTTGAAGCAACAAAAAATAGAGAGAAGACTCCCAGCCATGATCTTAGAGATATCTTCTATCGACAGGCCAAGCAAGTCTCTCGATCTTTTCCTATCGAGTTCCGGCCACATTATCCTAGTCTTTAACCAAGTGCCTTCGTGTGCCCAAGACCTCTTGGCCTCTCTCACGACGCTATTCTTCAATATTAGTTTGATATTCCAACCTCGGATCTGTGCGTACACAGAGGAAAGTCGGTACCCCTGTCTAGTAAGCTCATCAGCCCTACAGTTCCCTTCAATATCCCTATGCTCCGTAACCCATATTACATATCTTACATCAGAACTTATTTAATACCTTTCAGCATTCGCTATTCTAATAATTCGATACATGAGTGATGATTGTATGAATATTCCTACCAATGCGTTTTTGTAAATAATCGATTTTTGGATACTCCTGACGCTTCTTGTGCAGCACTTCGAGTAGGTGGATCTGCTCTTACTGTGATGGCGTACGAGTCTCGCTGCCATCACTTGCCTTTATATGGAAATTCTTTGAGCTCCTTGGAACTGTTGCTTGGTTGCCCTTACACAGGCATCCAATTACACCACACAACCTACCACTTCTATCGGAAGTGGAGTGATTGAAGTAATTTCAAGCAGCGCACAGCAAAAAAACCCTGTTCTGTCTATTTTTTCACCCAGCATATCGGTAGCGTTGCAACTTAAGCGGCGAAATTAGCTACACTCAAGGTCAAGGGCAAGTTAAGCACTTTAAGTAGTCTGCCATTTGATTTATATTGGAAGGGATCCAACTATTCAGAATGCAAACAACTACAAGCGTAAAATGCAGAAATAAGGACATAAATAAAACAAATGAAGATTTCACCGGATGACCAGCATGTAATGGAAATGAGTTATACGAGTAATTTAAAATATATGCGCAGCCATAATGTAAAAAGTGTATCATGTATGCCCGAACACGGTAACAGCATTTTGCATAAATCAAATTTACTGACTCTCTTTGGGGAGTGCGAAACGAACTCAGTGAAAGCACGTGATGTGAGCGCGCCACCCGAGCAGCGCTTTAATAAATAATTCATAATTAAAAAAATGCAAACAAGGCAATCGCATTTTATAATGCGATCTGATTGCAGCGAACGCCGCCAACGGCCCGCCCACATTGACCTCCTGCGGCGCAAACTGAAAGTTAAGCGCGTTTATCATGGAGAAATCTCGCTCTAAGGCCACGTTACGACATCATTCCATATGCATATGGGCAATGAAAAACCCCAACAACAGCAACAAGAAAACAACAAACAAAAACAACAACTCAGCGAATGCAATATAAATTACACGCTCGCCAAATGGATGAGGTGGGTGAGTGGAGGCAGCAATACGTAGGGATATACGGGCATATGGAGCGGCATAGCAGCAAAAGGCCTCGTGTATACAGGGAGTAGTTACATGAAAAAGGTAGCGGCAATTAAAGTGAATACTATAGTAATGTAATTTTTTTGTAGCTTTTGCATGTGAGTACACTTTTGCGTTGTTGTTGTAGTTGTTGCTACTCCTCGTGCTGTTGTTGATTTTGTGCGGCATTGACACATATTCCACAAAACAAAGTAAAGAGAAATAAAACCAACACACACACACACACATGCAGCTAATATAATAATCTGAACACGCAAAGGATATTAAATGACTTCCTACCCAACTGCCACTTCGCACTTGGTTGTGGTCTGCTGCTGCTGTTGCTGCTGTTGTTGTTGCCGAGCTCTCTGCTTGCACAGTGAATTTGCAATCAAATTACAACAACAGCAGCGTACATGGTGACAGTTGGCAAAATTGCCTTTTATAATTATGCATGTTCCTTTTTTTCGCTCGTTTCATTTAGTCATGGATATATTTTGTTTCTGTGTCCATTCTTATGCGACCTTGATCTCATAAATAGTTACAGTGTTTTGGTTTTTTCTACTCCATTGTCATTATAACTGTTTATACTAGTGTTCATGGATTTTTGCGTGCTTCGACAACATCGCCGTACCACAAGTATAATAGAACGAGAACAACAACAATACAACACAATCACGTGAGTCTAAACAACTCTTATAAGTGTTCTGCACATGCAACTATTTCTCAAGTATATAATATTTATATGTGGATATCACCTTCCCTGCTGGACTAGTTGTAGTATGTTAATGTTTGATGTTGAGCCTTTCCTTTGAATATTTCAAACTTGTTGCAGGTGAACCATGGTAACTTGGTAAAGTAGTATCAGAGTTAGATCGGTAGACTCTGTATTCCTTCCCCATGGTCAACACCACGGTGGTGCTCCCATTTACATAGATTACGGTCTACTAAAACCATGCTTTTATGAAAAGCTGTGGCAGTTCAAATCAGATTCCAAAGAAGGTCCCAAGATTGAGTTCTTTTTTTTTAACAATCATCTTCGGTTGCATCTCGGAATTATTCCCAAACAAAAGTACGTTGAGGAAGCTTCTAAAACATGAAGTACAGGACTTTGAACACAGCACTTTTCAGAAGGTTTGTTTGTACCACTGAAAATAATGTAAAATTTTTGCTATTTATAATCCTATTACTCATCGTCCATCTGCAATATTATGATGAACTCTTTCATTAGAATTTCAAAACATCTGCACTACCATAACGATCACCTTCATTACGAAGCTTCTATTATTCAATATTAGGAGACATTTAAATCGAGTTTTTGAGACATAAATTATATATTCACAAATACAATTCCTGTACAGGGTCATAGTTGGTACATAGATATATACATAAGACCCATTAGAAACAATCTTCAGCCACTAACAAAGTCTGGTGAAAACATTGGATGGTCAGACGTTACCAGCAGGTCTACTCCTTTCATCTAGTAATATTATTGCACACTAGCAATAGGCAATAGAACTCAACTGAGACACTTGCTTTACGTTAAAATACTGGCGAATAAAATAGTCACTAGTCTAAAGTTTAAGTTAAGTGATTAAGTTTTAACTAAGTTGAAAGATTACATGATTATGTCAGCAAGTTTATGAATAAAATTTCATTAATAAAAAAATAAAAAAATTATCCTGCTAATTCAATATTAACATATTCTCGACTGTATTTATCTATTAACATAAAGTCTCGTCTGTGATTTCTGTAGAAACAACCCAGCGAGACTTCAATCTTCTCATCCTTTGTGAGTATACCTTGACACGCTGTTTAATTCAAATGTTCTTGTGGAACAGAGTATTTTCAATAAAATCCTTTTTTATGTTTAAAGTTACGATGCACAGAGTTCTAGCAGCTGCATGGAGATGCACTAAATCCTTCAGAAATAGGGAAATAATGTTTCTGAGGTACTGGAGATGTGAACATCATAACACTGCTTCAACTGAGTAAAGTGTTTTCTTTGTCACTGGTGAACCTCGCTATATATATATTAATATCTCTAGTCCTAATCTCAGAAAACCAAATAAAGGAAACAGATCTATCCAGTGTGTGAAAATTGTTCTATCCGTATTCAATTTTTGATATAATGCCTTTTAGTTTATACATGATGCTTATATCAGTAGTCCGATAAAAATGTAATTATATTCCCAATACCATAATGTTTCAGAATAATGAAAACCGAATGATGGATTACTCCCAACTCTCAGATTGTATAATGATTATCCATCTAATTAGCTCAAAGCTCTTAGATCCACCTCATTCATTCATTCATTCAATATCCACCTTAGATAATTCGTGATGATGATGATATGCATACAACGATTCACTTATTTAAACTTTCTAACATCTCATAAGGTCAACCAAGCTCACTGTGTACTCTTAAAACAAAGTGCAACTAATAATAAATAGTGTGTGGTGGCAACTCTGGCCTCATAGGCACGTACATACGGGCATATGTGCTCTTGTTTCATTTGGTTTCAATATTTTATATAAACTTTTCAACTGAATTGCTTTACGTGCCGTCGCTCGCTTGACAATGCATTTTAGAAATAGTACACAAACCTGTAATAGCAGTAATTTCATCGTCCTTGACTACGCAATATTAATGTGAAATGGTTAAGGCAAAGCATGATTGAGGGTGAGGGGGGCCACAGTAGCAACTTCACTACAAAAGTGGCTATTTCTGTGCGACAATGAAGCTTTGCATGAAAAATGTGATGACCCAGATTTCGAACTCGTTACGATTTAAATTTTCCGTAAAACAATGCAGCGGGATTCAACATAAAAGAGACTGACAAACGCAAAATGTGCATATTTATAAAATAAAACATATAAAAGAATAAGCAAGAAGTAAAAAAATACGCATTCCAATTCAGAAGGATAAGGCTTGAGATACTTGCCGGAAGTCGTAATGGCACTCCACGCTTTCCAAGCATTTGGCATTTGATCCTTGTGGCCATTCACTACTCGCAGTCTCACTACGGATTCCGCTTATGCGAACGAAAAATCAAATGCCTTCAGGATAAGAGTAACTGAACTTTAAGGCACATAAAACATAATGGCGCCAGTTAGACGCACACTCAACCAAGCACATAATTTACCGAATGAATTCAGTGATCTCTCCCCGCCTATCTTCCTCTGCTCTTATGTGTTAAAATCAGAAAGTTTTCGGTTAGCCTTTGCGGAAATCTGCCAGCGAAGACAAAGAGGACATTGACTCCTTTTAGAAGATGTAACAGTTAAGCTTGTTTAAGTTGCTTGTTTATGCCGGATTGGCGCTGCACGTTGCTCTTGGTGGCAAAAATTTGGATTTGTAATGAAAAAATATAAGTATGAATAAAATAAATTTTAATGATACTTTCGGAAGTCTGCCAAACTTTTAATAACATGCTGAATGTCCCCTTTCTGTCTGTCTATACCGCTTCACTTCTGTTTCTGGAAATATTTGTATGCTTCATTTCAGTTTACTAAAGCCATAGTAAATGGGGCAAATTGACTTGGCAGAGATGAACAAACAAAGCAAAAAGTTTCCCATTGTTGAGGAGATTCTAGAAGGTTTCACTCCGAATGCATAATGAAAATAGGAACAATGGTATTTGAAATATCATTGGAAATCTCCAGCAATACGCCTTTGGCGCTGACAACTGACAGCCTGTGACATCTTCTTTAAGAGTTCTGTCATTAGAAAAAGAATCCAATTGGTTTCCGGGTAGAGTAGTCACAGTCAGAGTCAGCACAAAATAAACATATACGACAAAGACAGCAAATCGCGAAGATTCATGGGATAATTCCGATTAGAACTGAATTTCGAAGTTATGTACTTTCATAGCATAGGATTATAGAAAGGTGAAGAATAATACTGCTTTGAGCAGACTCCTTTTCTTAGTAGAATAGTTCCAATGTACCTCATAATAGACGACATGGTTTATAGATCATTCCTTCGGGTGAAAATAACTGAAAGTATATTAAACGTATGCCAGGTCTTCTTCATGCTTTAGGTATCGGCTTCTATCAATAATTTGGTGGACAACTTGGTTTAGGGTTTGGCTTGCAATCATTCGCTTGGAATGAAACCGTCAATCGCGTCGTCACAGTTTTCAGATGATCTCAGAGTATCTCACTGAAAACTGGGACACGCGGTTGACGGTTTCATTTAAAGCGAATGTTGTCAGGAATTCACAAGAATTGGGTCTCTTCACTAACCACCCTACCTCGCAATTGGCACAAACACCCCCTACCAACAGTTCAGCTGATTCAAGAAATGAAGCCAATCAATGCACAACGCTGCGATTTGTTGTAAGACTTTCAAAATACCTTGATATGAGACCTTTATAAATTGCTCGGAAATTTTATGAATCCAATTTTTCAACTCAACTATACAAGAAATCCTCCACATAAAGAATAAAGTAATCAGTTTGAAGCGTGGTTCACAATCTCATGTTATATGTGCCCCGTTTTGTTTACCTGCCAACCCTTGTAGCAATGAAAAACTGTTCTCTGAGTATTTGGAGTAAAAAAAGCAACTGCCTTTGTGACAGAAAAGACCTCTTAAACTTCCTGCACAAATTGACGCTTAACAATTCCAATTTTTCTTTCACATTGTCTGCGAATTTTTTACCGCCACTGCGTGTTCTTTTCGCTTACACTTTGTTGAGTTGCTACCTTTTGACAAGTTTCAGTTACAGTCTTTCCAAATGTGTGTGTGGGTTAACAACGCTCTCCCCCTCCCTACAGAGGAGCGTGTTATTAAATCGATACTTGACAATATTTCCGTACAACTTATAATAAACAGCAATATTGCAGACAACCGAAAAAAGCAACAAAAGCCACAGAGATATCGGCGGAAATTTGTGTTTCTAAATTTAATCGCATGACTTTTTCTGCCTAAGCTCTTTGGTAATACGTGAGTGCGTCAAATCATGTAATCGCCAACCTACCACCCCACACGCACTCGCACATTCTCATACAAACGCATCAAGAGTTGAGTGCAAAAATTTTCAGGAAATAAATTTTGCACTTCAACCAAAAAAAAAAAGGAAAACTATTTCGAAACAATTACCAAAAAAAAGAACCAAAAAACAAATAAAAAGAATAATTTCGACAGTGCGCCATTTTAAAAATTCAAAATCAAAACAAGCGAAATGAATTGTCTGCAATGGCTGCGGGCATTTCGCCTCCGTTGAGGTTGCTTTTGTTTCATCTGCAACCCGAACTGTGTGCATGTGTGCAGTTGCACGGTGGCTTCCATGAGTCTGCCCGTGTGCGTGCGTGTGTGTGCGAATGAGTGCAGGAGTGTGTGCGAGTGTGTGGCTGGGTTTTTGTGTCTTTTGCTTAAGCGCCAATTGTAGAAAACGTCAATAATTGATGAGGGAAAACCTTCGAAAAGCTGGTGTTGTTCTTGCAGTTGTAGTTTTTGTTGTTTTAGTTGTTTTTGTTGTAGTTTTTGCTGTGGTGCTGTGGTGGCTTTAAGTGCATGTTTGTCGGTTTTCATAATTTATGACTTTTATGCAAATTGCGTAATGTATGAACCGCATTGATTTTTGCAAAGTTTGCGTGCGTTTATTTAAAGCGTTCAATTTTAAAACAATCGGCTTTCCTTTTTGTTTTCTTTTTTTGAGGTGGAAAATAGTTTGCAAAGATTCAACAAAGTATTTAAATGAATCCTTGTTGGTCTGCCAGGAAATGTGAAAGCTTTTGAAATACATACAAAACACATAAATTATAACTTATTGGTGTACTCTCAAATGAAAGACTCGTTTGTCATTATGCTATCAATTTAGTGCACTGTAGCGTCTGAGTGGCGTCTTTTCCATACCTCAAAATGTCTACGGTAAAAGCTTCAATAGAGAGGTTATGCAGTCTATAGTTCAGGGCAGGGGACAGAGGTGATGTCAATCTAGAAGTCTGGCTACATAAATTTGCTACACTCCTAGGGGTTTCCTAAGTATTCCCGCACAGACCAGTGAACTTAAGATCCTTAACAACTTTGTCTTTTCCTGTAATGTCCAGTTCGAACCCGTGTTTTACAAACAAGTCTACCCAAGCAGCCACAACAGATCGACTCCCTCTAGCATTTATTTTGTAAGTGTGGTCTTCTACCACCGCCCAGACCGATCCTACACGTATTGTGTGTACTCTAACGAATTCTTCGACTCCAGAACCTATCTGCATGATGTAGCAGATCACATTCAACGAACATGAGTGTCAAGTAAGGTAGCTGTGAGTAAGCTGGAAAGACACACTCTCCACCTGGTAAGGTATTTCAATCATTCCAAGCAGTAAGAATTGAGGAGATTTTCATCTACTATGTAGAGGGTGATTATTTCAGATAAGGGCTGTAATAAACTGGTAAGTCTGTGTAAAGATTCCCATAAATATTTTCAACACTAATAGTCAGTCTCATATTTTCTTCACAGTATTCTTCGCTTCTGCATAGACCGCAAAGACTTCCAAATCTAAAAATCTGATATACAAGTATATGAAAATAAGTGGTCAGCTAAACTGCTCGCAGTCGCAGTCGTCCCATTCTGAACTCCTTCCTATTTGCGCACTCCTTCCTTTGCCTACTGCTTAATTCCTTATATTTAATTTACATTAAAATGATTTTATTGATATCATCAATAGACTACGCGTACCCCCACCCCCTAAGTGTAGACCCCAACCCTCTGTAAAAGCAAGCCTGTATAAATTAGGAACCCTACAATTATATAAGTGTATATAATCGATTCTTATATATATATATAAAAGCTGCAATTTCTACAGTACAAATTGAAAGCGTTGCATTAAAGCTTGGAACTGAAAATCTCAAAAGCGTTGCTTCAAAAGAAGGTCTTGAAAAAAGCTCTCATATGTGCATGGCTAAGCAGAGTAGGAATAACGCATATAAGGTACTTCTCAAATGCGTGCTCCTTGTCGGTCTTCTTCTTGGCGGGAGTGTGCCTCCTGGGCCGATTCATCGGGTCGTCCATTTGACGGGAGCCTTGATTGCGCGTCTGTGGCGGCGGACCGAGCGGTTTCTTTTTCTCTTTCTTCTTCTCCTTCTTTTCGAAGAAGGTCACATTTGTGGGCGCCACAGTGGCGGTTCGTTCCTTAAGCTGTTGCTTCTTCTTAAACAGAGCGGCCGTTTGCAGCTGCACCAGTTGCGAACTGCGCCGATGCACCGTTGTTCCATGCAGTATACCCTCAGCGCCACCACCAACGCCAAAGAGGCGCCTTAAGCGACGCTTGTTGATGAACCCCAGGCCCGTACTGATGGTGGAGCTGCCACCTTCGCTGCCGGCTACCATTTGGCTGAAGTTGCTATCCAGATCACAGGAGCCGCTGCCGTTCAGAGTGACGCCGCCGATGGTGCCTGCCGAGTCAGCGCCGCATGGGAATAGATATGTATTAAGAGTGCTCAGCGTGCTGGAGGTGAGCTGGCGCGTCAAGGTGCCGCCACCGATGCTGGAGCTGCCGCCACCACCACCGCCAATGCTGCCGTTGTTATTCAGATGATTCTCATTGTCTCCGAGCACACTGGGCCCATTTGGCAGCGCTATGATCGAGACCGGTCTCGCTATGGCCGTGGAGCCGGTGGCTGTGTGCGAGGTGCTGGTGGTCTGTGTGCTGGCGGCAGTGTTCGTATCGTACGAGTGCGGATTCACATAAATGTGGTTGTTGTTATTGTTGGTTTCGCTTACACTATAATTGTTGTTGTTATTGTTATTGGTGAGATTCAATTGCAAATTCACTTGGTTTATGTAATTCGCGATGGTGTTGTTCAAATTGTTATTGTTCTGCTGATCCTGCACGTTTCGCAGGCGGAGAGGAGCAACTGCTCTAATGGCTGGCGGTGCTGGCTGTGGTGGGTTTGGTTGTGATTGTGGTTCTTGTTGGTGTTGTTGTTGTTGTTGGTGTTGTTGTTGCTGTGATGGTGGCGGTGGTGGTAGTATTGGTGCGATTGGTAGTGGCCGTAGTTGAGGTGGTGCTGGGCGCTGTTGCTGCGGCAGTTGTTGCTGCTGCTGTTGTTGCTGCTGTTGCTGTTCATTGTTGTTGTTCTGTGGCTGTGGTTGCTGCTGCTGTTGTCTTTCAGCGTTGCCATTGCTACGACCAGTACAGGTGCCACAGCAGTTGCACGTCCCCGTACCGTGTGAGCCCATTGTCATTTTATTTTGCGGTTCTTTTGTTCTTTAATTAAGTTTCGAGCTCGATGTGCAATTTAAAGTTTCTTCCTTGTTCACTCTCTACGGTGCACTTTTTGTCGTTGAGGTTTTCAGTACTAATATTAAACTCTGTTTTAGTTTTGATTATTTTATAATAGCTTTGCACGTGTCTTTTTCTTTCTACGGATACGTGGTTTTAATAAAAGAAAACTTTTCACTTTGCAGGGAGTAAGGAGCAAAAGTAATGTTCGCTTGCATTTCTGTCTTACTACTTTGAAGGAGGAATGTCGTCTGTGTACAGAGGATAAAGAGACGTCATCATGTATTCTTTGAAAGAGCACAGAACTGTCGGTTTAAAACATGAATCCTAAGGATTTTAAATCATGCGGGTATTGACCACTAGTAACCACTTGCCCTGCATTCCTCGGAAAATATAACTGTCTAGGATTTGTAGGAGAAGGTCTAACCTCTTGATGATGAAAACCTCAATTATATATCGAGAATTTTATAAATAGTTGAAGATCGAAAGGACATTAAAGAGACCTACCGAGTCGCGGTATTGAAATGCACCTAAATTCCCAAGCTAATCATTCATTATTGGAAATTCTTGCAGGATTTCGAGGACACACTCAATGTCTTCTAGCATGTATGAGAGCTCGGTCCAATAAATTGCAGATGGCAGAACAAAACCACAATTCTTTCCAACTTCAGACAGAAATGTTGCTTCCTTGCTCTATTTGATGGAAATCTCTGCCACACGCCGACAAGTCCAAGCATATGAGATCACAAAACGTATTTGCAACCGAAAGGATTTCGAATCTTCATCAGGGTAAGGACTAATATCTAAGAACTGTCATTTCACTACAAAAATGACACCACTTTAAAAGAAGTCACACAAATATTTGTTTCTCTTCAAATTGAATTGGCCTCAGTGAAATCGAGCACTTATAATTCAACCGTAAGGATCTAATAATTATAAATTCTATGGACAAATTCCCCATCCCGCGTTCAAAGTTTCCTGCTACAGTTTTCTGTGTCAAATTCATGTTACGCTAACTTCTAAAAACTTTGCTTCTCTAAACTTTTTTCTCTCGATTTCTTTCAGTTTGCTTCGTTTCCGCTGATTTGTTTTAGTTCTGCATTATTTATCACTTTTGCTCCTCACTGTAAGCGTAAGTTGAGTGCTGTTCAGGCTCCGGTGGTGAAATGCTGCTTAGCAGTTTACTCGAACAACAGTCGCCTGGGAGCAGAGCCTTGCGATTGTTAACGAACACTGCAAACAGTGGAATCCGTTTGAGCTGCCCTAATGTATTTACCAAGTGAAAGGTACGTTTTATGGCGCCAATGAGCTAAAGTGGAGCACTTGCCCATAGAGAACAACTTGGTTTAGATTTCTTTGGATTAGCTTCGCTGGATATATTCCATATACAAATATATACAAGTTTATTATATCCTGAAGCTGAAAGCTCGATTCTCAGAGTATCAGTATCTTGATTGAGATATCTGTTCTGTGTATTTATTATTCTCTACTCCAACTCCCATACTTAGATTCTTAGGGAGTTTTGTCAATATTTACACTGATGCATTGGTCAATCCCCTCTTCATAAATGCTCATCAGAGTTCATATTAAAGTGGCGACGAGTGACCAAGCATCGTGTTCCAAACTGGGAAAGTTTCTCTGAGTTGCAAGGTGTCGTCCAAGTATCGTGTTCCAAACTAAGACAATTTCTCTGAGTTGCAAGGTGTCATCCAAGCATGGCAATGATGGCTTGCATTTAATGTGGTACGTGCTGATGTGAGCAGAGATGGCACACAGCTCAGACATTCCGGACAAAGGAATTGCATATCAGAACACTTGTGTAGGCATTCACGTTGCAACTGCTTATTGGAAATTTCGTGGCATTTTTCAGTGAACTCGGACGCTGATTTCTGTGTGGCATTGACACACGTACCCAGAGCCTGAACAAATTTCAACTCGGCGCAAAGCTACTCTGAATTTGGGAGTGTTGTAACTCACTTTCCACTTAACACTTTCTTGCTTCCTTCGTGGTTTGGTGTGCACTCAGTTCCATTTTAATTTCAATTATTTATAAAAATTGGTGTTTTGTTTGGATTTTTCAAGTATTCAAAATGCGAAGCTTCTGTGCTGTATTTCAAAATATTTATGTTTTTTTTTTTAATCCTTTTACTATTTTTATGATTGGCTCTGAAACCGTGTTTTTCGTGTTAGGTTGCGTTTTTTTCTTGTATATTTCAAGCTTATTAAATCGTTTTATTTTCTTACTGTATTTGATTAATTTTTTTGTGAAATTTTTAGATAAAAAAATGTTTGTTTACATTTTATTTTGGAATTTTTTATTTCTTTATTTTAGTGTGTTTATCGTTAATTTTTCTTAGAAAATGACGTTTGCACAGTGGGTCAATTACTTAAAATTTGTGGAGATTTAAAAAGTAGCCGTTTGCTGTGTATCCTTATTTTGTTGCAGACTTTGGAGCGAAATCCTTTGATAGCGTGTTTGGTGTAATTGTAAATTGTGCCTTATGTGGTATCAATTATTTATAAATTTGTTTAAAACACTAAAAAATACTTGATATAATTTGCTTTAATTGAATATTTTTCTCTAATGGGCGCGCACTTCTCCGAGTGTTAACTTTGGAATATTTTCTGGCAGTAGAACTTTGAGTGTATTGTCTTTGAATAACTTCTCTAATGGGTTAACAGAAGCGTTGCTGGTATGATAACGCCGTAAATTGTTGTAAGTGCTCTTTGGATTATTCTAATAATTTGTTAATTCACAAAATACGCAAAAAGCTTGTATTAAATTCATATAAATTGGTTTAAATGCTATAAGCCACTCAATATCACAGCAGTTTTTTATATATCGAACTGATTTCGCTCTTAAACTCTATAAATTTTTTGATAAATTTACTTAATTATTTATGTTATTATTATTTATGATTAAAGTGTAAAATGGTGCAACAGTTCGAATTGATTCATAAAAAACAGAATTCGTTCCGTCGAAGCCACTACTAAGCAAGTGAAAAGCACTAAGCACGCATTTGTCTTGGGAGCAAAGCCACCAAAACGCCGTTTCGAGTACAATTCGAATGTTGTTTTATTCGTTTGCTTTAATAAAATCAATTTCTTTGTTTGCTTTAACAATGGCAACAACCACACAGCAGTATTGGCCCTAAATCCTTTTCACACAATCGCACACAGCACTAACACACACGTGAAGTAAGTACGATAATGGTGGCTTTTAAACGTTCGCCGATGACAATTTCAAATTCAAATCGAGCACTCGCATTTGCATATCGGTTTGACAGCGATTTTGAGACTTCTCCACTGCACACTTTTAGGCGTTGTCAGATGCCAATTGCACTGGCATGAATACCGCACACTGCTTTTAGCCAATTTTCCGTTTCACACTTTATTTTCGACAGCCTGTCCAGCACACAAGCACGCAGGAACTGCTCCGTTGTCTGGCTGCCGCTGCATCACGCATCAGCGGCACTGGCGGTGGCGAACGGTCGTTGCATACTTTTCGGCGGCTCGTTACAACACTTCCGCATTTCGCACTGAGCGCTCGCTTAATTATGATATATATTTCAAAATCCAACCGACAATAATTAATTAGCGCATAAATTGTGCACTCGCGCCTCTGCGGCAACTCCAACTTTTCGCGGAGCGAGCACTGCCTCGCTTCAGTCTCAGTTTCAGTTCACTTCACTCGTTTGGCAAACAACAAATAAAATTGCTAACTTAACTTAACTCGGCATAACCAACAATCTGCAGAGTGTTTTCACATTTTTTCACATTTGCTGGCTGCCAACGTAGCCGCTGCCGCTGCCGTTGCCGTTGCCAGTGTTGTTATTATTGTAGTTGCTGTTCATTTGCGAGTGAGTGTGTGGCTGTATTGGTGACTGTGCCGCTGCCTTTGCCTGTGCGTGTGTGGCTCTGTGCCTTGTTCATGTCAGGTTTACGTTCGAGCATTCCGAGTCTGCAGCGCTTCGTTTATTTCGTCCTTTGATTCGTTTGTGGTGTTCGTGCGTCCTCGTCCTCTTCGTTAGGGCGGTCGGCTGTAGTTCGTCGCTGGTTCGTGAGCAGTTTCGTAAGCAGTTGCTGCCAGGCTCACAGTCTGCCTGGCAGGCAGTTGTGCTGCGTTGTGCTGCGCTGTGCTATGCAATGCCATGCCATGCCGTGCCGTGCGATTGTGTGCACTGCATGTGGATTTTTAGTTAGTCAAGTGCACGAGGCCAACCACCAGCAACAACAAGAACAACCACAACAAAAACAACAAGCACAACTGCAGTTCCCAAAACTAACAAACTGTGTACCAGCACCAACAGCACCACCATCAGAACGTGTCCTTCTTGTTTTGCCTCCTTTTCAGTTTTCATTCGCTGCGATGTGCACTCTTGCAAGTTTTGGCGTTTCCTGCTTCCTTGCTTGCCACCACCACTGGCGGGAGTTGAGAACATTTTCGAGATCTCATGCGCAAATTTTTGCAATCGTCTGTTAAGCTGTAACGTGTGCTTGACACGTTTTTCTTTTAGACATTTTTCATATACTCTGCACGTGAGCCAAGCCGAGTTATGCCTAAATTGCTGCATGGACTCTGCTGATTAAGATTTCCTTTGTAGTCGAAGGGTCTTTCCTTAGAGACAACTGTCTGGAAGATGGTATGTCTATGGCGAAATGAGCGGTAGCTGAGCTCCCTAAATATAAAGTCACAGAGTTCAAGTTGTGGGTTGGGAGCAAGGAGTTCGAATGTAGACAAAGGAGGCAACTTGCTGCCTTTCCTAATTTGAATGAGATAAGTTTCTCTCTGAATTCAGTTTTGCCTCTTATCTTCTCACTTCATAATTAGTCATAATTTCAAAACCAGTGAATTAGGAAGTAAGATATTCAGTACGAAGAGAAAGAAGGACACTGAGGAAAACTTATATTGAATTATCACCTGCACATCTACATTAAATGAAGATTTAATCGCAATATTAGTTTACGAGAATTCATCGGTCAGTTATCGGCATCATGCAACCAACGGAAAAATTATGAAAGCAATAAGTTGGCTTCTTATGAAAATAAAACACACAGACTTAGTGGAAACACCGTACTCACTTCTCTTTGGAACTACTTGATATCTTTTAGATACTAGCTAACCGACTCATTGAGTTGCCGCTTATATTTCTGCACTGAGGAAACTGTGTCCAAACATCGAAGCGAGAACAATGCCGTCTGTGGTAAGGTCCCTATTGGCGTACGAGTACTTAATATCAGCCAATTTCCTGTGTTTACACAGCCTGCAACTCAGGAACCCCTAATTGACAACGTACATCAGTCAATTAGGTTCCATGGCTGTGCGGTAATTAGCTCATCATCACATTGTCCTGTTACTGACAAGCAAACGGAAAATTTTCCCCCACAAAAGTTGCATAAAAATGCTTAATAAACTGGCTTCTTGATATCATCGTGGCGGCAGCATGGACTGAGACGAGGGGGGAAACTTGTCGTTGTGTACATAATCCCTTAGCGTAGAAGCATTTATTATGCGCTGCAGTAGACAGTGGTATTGCCGTGCACGGAATTTATGATGAGCTTCTCCAGAGCTGTAGCGCAACGCGAGCACGACACATGCGTCAACAGCAACTCAAACTGTGCAAAAAATTCGTTGGCTACGAAGCTCCGCTGCAGCTGCAGCAGCAACGGAAATGCACGCTGTGCAGACTGCGGCACAATACGGATTACGAGTACAATGGTTTATTGCGACAGGATGTCTTTGACTGGCTTTGCTTCATACATAGTTGGATAAGCGGAGCTGGCATTTGTTTGTTGAGCAAAAATTTCATTTAGGTCTGACAAAGAGCATTTGTATGAACGCCAATGCACATAAATAAAATGCGCTTGTCTTGTCAACAGCTGAGCACAATGAAGCGGCACAGAACCAGAAAATAGTAGGAGCACATAAAAATATACGCTGAACGAGGGAACAGGGTTGCCAACATTATTTAAAAAACACGCATATACGATGTGAAATAGTTTTGATCATCATGCTAATAAATTGCAACTGAACTGAGTGATTAAATGATTAAATTGCTCAAATTATGTTTTCGTTTTATATTTGGAATTAACCCGAATGCTGTTTCTATTCGTTCGTGATGATATCATGGCAATCTTATTGAAATCCTGAACTTTCTACTATAAAAAGCCGTTTACTCTAAACAAGACTAAGAATATACGAGCGATGCTGTGGAATTTAAGTAACCCAAATAGTATGAGAAGCATTAAAAGCAAAATTGTAGTGCTTCGTTTGTGGCTGCCTTTCGTTGACCGCGTTTTCTTGCAGATTCGAGTCAATCATTTCCGAATACAGCATATGATATTCCCATAAATTCTGTTGAATTCATTTGAACAAAAGCTGGAACTAACGACTTTTCAGAAGACCAAATTTGTCAGTAATATTTATTTGGCAACCCGCACAAAAAAATTCCAATCTTCCACAACAATCACAGGAAAGTAAACCCTGACATGCAAGCAATTTATAGATCAAATTTGCGCTCATCCGAAAACACCAGCCCAGTCGGTCCCACAAGCAAACAAATATGCGAGCGAGCTATAAACAAATATTATGTCAAGCAGCACAGCATGCGGCTACAAGCTCCACGCTCCATCTCCGTTAACATTAGAGACAGCAGCAGCTGTCACTCAGTGACAACCTCCGAGCTGCAGCGCACAGATTTCTTCGAATGGGACAGAAACTGCATTGCAATTTCCTATTCACAAGTCGCAAGTGTGCATTTTGCGCAAGCAGCGAATTCATGGCAGCTGTTGCCGCCTCAGTGCCAGTCTAAAAATAGCTTAATTGGTTTCCCATAAGCAAACACACATGCGCCAACCTTAAACCTATAATTCAACTCGACTCAACTCGGCTCAACTCAAGAATTCATTGCTGCATGCCTCTGCCTGTGTGTTATTATCTGCAAGTAAACCGCACAACGGCGGCGTTTGGTCATGGCCATGGTGAAGGCTGCGACGCATATGCTGCGAATGTGGCCGCTATCAATGCAAGAAATCAATTAAAGTTGTATGGGAACACAACACAGACACACACGCAGACCGCCCGAAAATATGCTAAGCGATATATTTGCACAAGGTTGCAACTGAGCTCGCAGGGTCGGTCTACCTTGTGGCCACCTTAGCTGCCACAAATTGTCTACTTTCGTTTTGTTTGTGTTTCTGGTCGAGCCTCATTAAATGCTTTCGTGTCGAGGATAAGCGAACTCCCATTTTCGGTGGTGGCCTCACACGCCCGAATGTATGCCCCCGAAAATATGTTACTTAACCCAGCCGTGCATGATGGATTTGGTGGCGAAAGGCCTTCGTTAATGGCGACTATTAGCGCCAAATTGTGGCGGAGTTTCCTTAAAACTCAGCACAAAGCATTTTGTACAACCACGTGCGGCAACATGCGAGTTAACAGCTCTCGCCTAGGCCACAGTGACGCGTTGTTGCCTGGGTATTTGTTGTTGGCATAAGCCTAATAAGTACGCTTTAACTTTTGGCGCCGTCTGTGATTCGTATTCGTTTGCGTTTCTTTTTTTTGTCGTTTTCAAACGATTTGTATATTTGATTTTTCCAGTTTTTTTCTCCTTGCTGTGTGCGGACTAAATGGCGACTAAGACTTCAAGTGTAATTTGGAGTACGCTAAAACGACGGTAGAACACAATTTGACTGTGACAAACGAACCGAAAAGGAACTAAAATATGAACGCACTGGAATGAACTGGATTATAAGGAGAAATGAAAATTAAAGCAAATATTTTTATTTACACTAAAATAAAATTAACAATGATTAGTTGAGCAATTATGCAAATTGATATTCTCACAAATTTAGGAGTTACGGGGCTATTTTGATTCCGCTGCAAATTATTGCTGAAGAAGTGGTCAACGCTTTTTTGAAAGTTAAGGAAAATATGTCTATGAAAATTGCAGAAAGTCATTTCCAGTATGATGAGGTGGTGCAATCAACCCCTCCAAAGTGGTGTTATTTGAAAGTAACTCTCAACCACATTTGATTAATCAGAGAAAATAATGGAATTGTTTATTGGACTCAATTGAAAAAAGTCTTTTTCTTCATAATTAAATAAAAAAATTACGACTCAATTAAATATAATATATAAAAATAAAATAAATTAAATATGATCAAAACAAAATTTGTGTTTTTAAGAAGAAAATATATTATAAAAAAATACACTGAAAAAAATATTAAAAATTAAATGGAAAATAATTTACAAGGGAGTATGATTCCAAACAAATCATGACTATTTATACTAAACAAATTTTTGAAAAACAGTGAAAAAAATTATCAAAAAAACGGGGACCGTTTAATAAATTATCAATTATAATTCTAAAATCATTTGGGAAGAAAAAACACTAAAAATTGTACACAGCAAATTTTTTATTAAATTCGTTGAAATTCAAAATAAAAAATAAACAGAATTTCATTCCAAATGCATCCCTAATTTCATCAAAAATTCACTTTTGATAATTAAATACTTGTAGAAAAGCATTACACTGAAAAAAATTTATAACAAAATTTTTAAAAAAGTTAAAACTAATCTCGAATGTAAATATAGCAACAAATTTAATCATGAAATGTTTGTGAAGAAAAAATACTTGGCACAAATTGTATTATTAAAATTGTACATTGTATTATTAAAATAAAAATTGTATTATTAAAATAGAATTTTTAAAAATTAAACGACTTTCGGCTCTAAATATATCGGCAATTTTTATGTTAAATTCATTATGGACTGATGTGAAAAACTTTTTTAAATAATATATATAAAAAATAAATTTTTTTTTGTTTAAAAATGTTTTTAAATAATAAATTAATAGCCACCCTCTGTCGTCTAGTGGTAAGCATGCTAGACTCACACCCCGAGGGTCCAAGGTGCAAATCCTGCACCGAGCTTGGGCTCGAAAATACTTCTTTGTTTCGCTTCGAGTCGAAGGCCTCAGTAGCTAGTATTTACATATTCCCCAACCCCTTTCAGTCATAATTAAATATGGTGCAATATATAATAATAATAATAATAATAAATTAATAAATATAATAGAAAATAAATAATGGAGAAACCACAAAAACATTGAGTCAATAAAAATAAAAAATTAAGTATAGCCCGATATTCTAATAATCTCCATGAAAGTTCTGGAAACTATTTCAACTGATTGATCAATCTGTTTAATCCATCCAACAGGTTCACAGTGTGATGAAAACGGTTTAAACAACTCTGAATTTAATTAGTTCAAATGAATTAAAATACTCATAAAAGACTACCATATTACTTCACAGGAGCAAATTGTTACCAGGTAAGATACCGCCGCCAATTTTATGAGTAATTAATGTAAAGCTTTCAGTGTCGCTTGCAACAACTTATTTTAATTAATATCCTTTTTCACCCTGTGTACACAAGTGCAGCGAAGGACACAACTGCATTTATCTGCCACAATTAAACACATGCACAGACAAGCGCAAATGCAGCTACTCAATCACGCACCATACGGGACAAAGTGCAATTACGGCTGGCATTGTGAGCTCGGCTGCCAGCCCGTCCACCGTTACACTCAAGGTAATATGTTTGTAGCACGGGTAGGAATATATTTCAAGATAATTGTTTATCTCGTACTCGCATCTGCGTTTCGAGCCTATCTCCTTTTGAATGCTATTCGGCTTTCAATCAGTTTTGATTAATTTTTTCCACCAAGCATGGCTAATGTTGGCCTGGGCGTGCTTTCTATGATATGGTTAAGGACATGCATATCGTGTGTCCCGGCCAGTGTGGAAACAGCGATGACGCAAGTTTCGCCAGCTGTGTTTTATTTCCGTTCGGCACTTTTGCACATTTGACATGCACACGTGGCTAAAATAATTAAACTTCCGCCGCCTTTGTTGCAATAATTACCGCACCACTTTGCTGTGGTCGGAGTGTGTATTAAATTTCACCAGGGAGGTGATTCGGCAGGTGCGGGAAGTAGGGAGCCCGATGGTGTCAGCTTTAATTGTGCCTTTGCAACGGCTGTCTATAAGGAACAGTGCGGCGTTGCAGCAGAAAGGCAATTTATATTTAACGATAATTTTTGTAGTGTCCGTGGCAATGCCGCTTGGAGACTGCAGCAGCTGTCCTTATAACAAGGTACTCGTATGCATTTTTTATAGAATAACTTTAGCAAAACTAAAT
This sequence comes from Clusia tigrina, assembly GCA_920105625.2. Classification (NCBI taxonomy): domain Eukaryota; kingdom Metazoa; phylum Arthropoda; class Insecta; order Diptera; family Clusiidae; genus Clusia; species Clusia tigrina. The sequence continues at coordinate 178,847,523 of OV050033.1, forward strand.
GCAGAAAATGTGTGGCGAGGGATTCGTGCCACGGTTATTTCTCACACCGTGTCAGGATGGTTGGTTGGTTTCAGTGGCTGATCCAAGTCAGTCCTCACATGGATCACAATTATCGCCTTAGCGACGTTTTGATACCACAACCTCTCCTAATGGCGGAGAAAACGTTGGATTGTTCACTAAATCGACTTTGTGGAGTTTAGGTATCTTAAAAGATCTTTCGGTTTTACACCCGAGAGATCGGATAAACTCGCTAGGAAATAGTTTCCTAGTGTTCTAGGGCATTCGCGAAGAAAATGGATTAAGGTTTCCTTCTCTTCCGTGTCAGGATATGTGATAAAGTTTCCATTTACTTTATGATATTTTATATGATATTCTTGGGATCATTTGTCTGTAACTTTCGATATGTTTGAGACATGGTGCAAGTGTTACAGGTTAAGACTGTGTTTTCCTTGGTTAAGCTAAAGCTTAAAACAGACCTACGTAGACTAAAATTGTTTGTCCAATGTGTTTTTTTCGCAGACAAATTGTGAGAGATCCGTTACTGGTCCTTTACACTTTTAAACACAAAGGGTCAATGATAAGTGTGCTTCTATGGCTACCGCTCAACCAATTATGTACAATTAGCAATTATGTACAATTAGTTTCATTATCAATTGTATCCTAAAAATCAATATTTCAACAACTGAAGGAACTATTTGACCAGAAGTGTATATGAACTAGAGATTGGAAACCCATATAAGCAGAGTCAAATTTGTTGCAAATCAGACCACTCAAATGCTTACTTTACGTGAACCCACTTGTATAAAAGAGTGTTTCCCAGGTTCCGGAAAATTATTTAAATATAATATTATAGGGAGTTAAGCTTGTACATACGAATGAACTGAATTACTTTTTGTAAAATTTTGAACTTTATATCTATTGGCCTATTAGTCTATAGGCATATTAATTAGTATATCTACTCATCTGGATAAGTTTTTGTATTCAATAAGTGTTGAATAGTTTGATATGAGCAGTGTAAAATGTTATAAAAATCACTTGCAACAACACGTCCTGTTAGCATAAACTTATTTTGTAGAATACTTCTTAAGAATTATTATTATTATGTGTAGGGGATTAAAGCACCGCGACCTTTCGATCTATTGTGCCCCCATCAGAGGTTCAAAGTATATCTTTGAGTCCTATACTCTGGATAAACGTGATGACAAGTTTTGGCTCCAGAGGTTTCACATCACTGGCAGAGCCCTCGAAAAATCCCAAGTATTTCCTGCGGGTGTGCATGAGAGCCGAACATTCTGTTAACACACGCAAAGATGTCTCCTCTTCCTCCATACAGAATCTGCAGGAGCCTTCCGAGGTGACCCCCATTCTCACCATATGTGAGTTCAGTTTACCGTGTCCTGTGTGTAGGCCTGTCATCATTCTAAGATTATTTTTAGAGAGATTGATGAGTGATTCGAATCTTTTTAGCTGGTATGTCCCTAGCAGACTCTTTGACACCCTTAGGCCTGGTGTGTTAATCCAGTGTTTGTGCCTATGGTGTCCCTCAGCGATCCTAAGCTGGCTGAACAGCTTGGCTTTTAAGAACTAAGGGAGGTAGGCATTGTTTCTAGATACCTATTTGTGAAAAGAGAAATTCAAGAAACATCCTTCTCGGTACTAAAAAATCACATCCATTTAAATTTCATCAAATTAATGAAAAATATTATGATAGTAAGAAGTAAATATTTTAAGAATTTAGTAATATAAGTAAGACCACATATGAAGTGTTTCACTAAGCAACTATAAATGTTCTTTTCTGCTCATTATTTTATAATTTTTTTTCTCAATTGTTTAAAATTAACACAGTAAAGCAACATAACCCTCACTCGTCAGTAAACATTTGCCACTCCACACAGAGTAGGACATATAAACTCACACCTAAAAGTAACTAAGAACCTACTTTTCGCAAAACCTCTTTGAACTATGTTCAGTTTTACATAAATTAGGGTGCTTGGGGATCTCCAATAATAATTGAACTGCAGGTTAAACATTTTAAATTTACTGGCACTGAAGAATCGCTACGACACCCCATTGCCATCGTTTGCTCTACAAAATCGCTTTCTGAAGTGTCATGTAAGAGGGATGCATAATAAAGTAGGCATGCTGCACACATTTATAACTACGTTAAGCACATCAAGTGTGAGGTTGAGGTCTGCCTGAAATTTGATTCCACCTCACCACAATTTGTGGGCAACCAATTAAACGCCTTCCACAGCACTCTATCGCACTGGCAATACGAGCAGTCTACTGGCACGAGCAACTTTAATGATCTGAATTTTTAATAGCCCATAATGCAGTTTATTTCAATGTGTATTTTAAATAAAGTAGTAACATTAAAAACAATAAATAGTTACGTCATTTTAAAGCTTTCTTGCATAACAAACTGCTTCTGTCTGCAATCGATTTTGTTCGTGGCATGCAAATAAAAATTCAAAAGGAAGAAAGAACAAAAAGTTGCATTTTAAATTAAAACTGGCTTGAATAACAAGAGATACAAAATACGTGTGAAAAATTAAACACAATTTGTATTAAAGAAAAAAATATGAAATTAGAAACTTAAAATTATTTGTAAACTGTTTTTAGGCAATTACAGTTGCACGCACCTCTTCTTCTTGTGCCGCACTTCAGCGGGCGCACGGACATTTTGCGAAGAATGCATTTTCGAAAAGTATCTCGGTTGGATCGCAACTTGCACTATTACGATTAAATGTGAATTCAATTCATGCAACTTAGGATAAAAAACAATAACTAAACTATGGAAAATAATGGCACAGCTTACTTTTAGGCGCTACATTCTCAGAACTTTTTCAAATGTGTTCAGCACATTTCGTGTAATCTCGTATTCAAATACTCGGTATAAAGCAATTAAACTTAACGATTTTTTGTTGGTTTTTTATTGGTGTAGAAACTTTTTTACTTATTTGTATCAATATGCAGCCTGGACGCGGTCTTAAACGCGTCTTTCCACTAAAACGGAATTTTTAAATATTTTAATGCATTTGACGAGCTGCATTTTGTTGGGCACACGAAGCAGCTGTAAAGCGAGAATATGTGACAAATGTTTTAATTTAATTTTACACTGCGACACAACGACCACCACAACGCTTGGCTTCGGTGCATTGCAGGCCTTGGCTTTGAAACAGTCGGCCAGAGCCGCTGCACCACACAGCAGAGTGGCGAACCGCATAAAAGACGCAGCCTGAACTGAGCCGCTCAGCTGTTTTGGGCACACGGGTCGGGGTCGCAGACGCTCTGAGCCAGTGCGTCACTGATATGGCACAAATTGCACAACATCAATCAGCCGAAATCCAACTTAATTTTACTTACATTGTATTGATTTGGGTACTTCCACACACCCACCCGTGCTCAAGCAAGCTGGTTGTTGCTGTGCGGCTCTTTGGTTGTTGCTCGTGTGCCTGGGCTGGCTCTGGACTTTTTCAATAATTGTGGTTGCGTCTGCCTAAACACTTGTTTCACCTCTTCTGTGTACATTATTTGTGTGTCTCTATGTGTGTGTGTATGTCATAGGCAGTTATAGCATGTGTACATCATATATTATCTCTAGCCAGGCAGGGTACTCTCACCGCACCCACGCTGTTTTAATAGCAAACAATATTATTGATATATTGCAGGCGGCTCCTTGCGCTCTGCGAGAAATCTTCCACATTCCGCCGTAAACATTCGAGTGAGCACTGCAGGAATTGTACCTAATTCTCAGTATAACGGATTCACTCTTGAAATTCAAATGTGTGCGGCACAACTCATAAAGATATATTTATAAACAAATGAGCCAAGTTTAATTCACTCAATTCCACACCCAAAGTAAATAAATACAAAATATATAAAAATAAACAAACAAAAAATCCCACACGTGTGGCAAATGCAATTAATTTCATAATTGTTGTGTTATTATTTCAGGGAAAAATCTTTAAAAATATATTTACTGGCATGCGATTTAAGAAAAACAAACAGGATACGTAGTAGTTGAGGCATATACTAGTGTAGAGAGTTGGCAAGGAATTGAATTAAAGCGAGTGCAATTAGAAGCTCTACTTTGAGATACTCATAATTAAGTAAGACTTTGAACTAGTTCAAATGCTCAATCATGGTTGGTTGGTTGGTTGGCTGGTTGGTTGGTTGGTTGGTTGGTTGGTTGATTGGTTCGTTGGTTGGTTGGTTGGTTGGTTGGTTCGTTGGTTTGTTGCTTGGTTTGTTGTTTGGTTGGTTGGTTGGTCGGTTGGTTTGTTGGTTGGTTGGTTGGTTGGTTGGTTGGTTGCTTGGTTGGTTGGTTGGTTGGTTGGTTGGTTGGTTGGTTGGTTGGTTTGTTGTTTGGTTGGTTGGTTGGTTGGTTAAGGTGGTTGATAGGCATCTGCTCGATAGGTCTCACAATTAGCGCTGTAGCGTCGTTTTGTCACCACTTCCTCACCGAGTAACGGGATTATGGTAGATGCTACACCCACCCCGTATAGTTTAGGTAACATAGTAATTTCTTCGGACTGACCTTCGAGCAGTCCGATAGGTTATCAAGAGAGAACGCCCCCAGAAAAATATTCCTTGTATTTGCCAAGGCCGGACATTCGCAAAGGTAATGAAAGAGAGTTTGGGTTAAGTTTCCATAGCTTATATTGAAAGGGATACGCAGGCTCTCTGCATGAATGCCCACACACCAGTTTCTGTGCCGTTTCTGTGCGATCCCTATTAATTAACTCGCGTATTCTACCCGCATTATATGAGGGCCATTTCGCGCGTGAGATTTGACAGGATGTTATCAGCATCCACCTTCTATTTGCTAGCCGAAGATATTGCAGGAACGCGTCTCTCCTCACGAGAGGGACCTCCAGAGGGACCCCCAGAGGGACCCCCAGAGGGACCCTCAGAGGGACCCCCAGAGGGACCCCCAGAGGGACCCCCTAGGGATTCGTCAAGAGATGCCACGACCGAGTCAACTCATCAGCTCTCTCATTTCCCTCAATGTTCCTATGGCCGGGAATCCAGGGAAATATCAACATGATGACGTAGCTCAGTCAACACCTTTCTGCAATCCTTGATCAGCTTTGACTTTATAGTGGTGGATTGAAGAGCCTTTATTGCCGCCTGACTGCCGATAAAAATAGCAACCTTACATCTATTTGTGATGTGCCATACTATTAGTCGACACGCCTCTCTAATAGCCAGAACTTCCTCCTGGACTGGCGTGGCATTATTAGGCAACCGCATGCATTGATTTATGGCTACCTGTGGGTGAGTGGTCGCCCGCACCTACGCCACAGTCCATCTTTGATGCGTCCGTGAATATGGGAATATCGTATTACTCAAGAAAACTGTTTCCTTTCCACTGGGCTCGTGTCGGCAGTATTACCTAAAGCCACTTCTGAAACTCAGTTATGGTATCATATAATCTGTTGTTTCCGTGCCCAGGGAATTCGGTATTCTGTCAAGGACTTTGCTATGTCCATTATATCGCTGCGCCCAGCAGCCGGTTATCGAAAGCCTCACCGCGCTCTTGAACGCGATGTTTTTAGTATACGAGTATATGTCAATAGGAAGGAGATGCAGCATAACGTTTAGGGAGTCAATGGAACAAGTACGCACGGCTCCTCCCAATACATGCTGCTTTTTGTACTCTGGTGAGTCTCTGAACATTATAGCCCTTGCTTAAAGGTGGCCACAGTCTATTTCACCGTAAGCTCAATCAGACTGCAAAATAATAAAATATCAGAGGAAAGATCTAAGTTCTAATATGCAATTTATCTTAAATTGATTCAAATTCATTCTCGCGACTTGTAAGCTTCTCATAAGGGAGACACTAATCAATTCTACCAATCAAAGGTGGATCTGTGCCACTACCTGTGAAATCGCCAAGCAAACATGGCCGAGGCTAAATCTGCGTCTATCTAGGAATATCATTAGACTCAAAAGACTACAAATTAGGACTTTAATAGGAGCCCTCACGGGACATTGTCTAATAGGAAATAATGCAAGAAGAATGGGAGTTCATACACAAGGATTCTGCCGCAGCTGCGGGAACGAGGAGGAACTGGAAGCGATCCAGCATCTCTTCTGTACATGTCCAGCTTTTGCTAGAGATAGGGAGCGTTTGCTAGGATCCCACTTCTTAACAAGTATAGATGTTCTATGCCAGTCAAGTGTTAGCAATCTTCTTCACTTTGTAAAAGGCTCAGTTTGGTTGAATCTGGAGGGGGAAGCGTAGCCATGCCTCGCATCTGCGGCTCACAATGGCCCAACTGGTGGTCTAAGTGGCATCAATGGTTTATTGGTGATGCGGCTGCCCAACCTACCTTCCTACCTATGCAAATTCACAGTTGTCACGAGTGACTGCCTAAAATTTCCATAAAAATAGGCTAAATGAACCGGTGTCGGTCGCCTCCTGTGGTCTATTGGTGAGCATGCTAGACTCACATTCAGAGGGTCGCAGGTTCAAGTCCTGCACCGGGCTTGGTCTCATAAACACTTGTTTGTTTCACCTCAGTAGCTAGTACATATTCCCCAACCCCTTGCAGTCATAATTTAATTATGGTGGAAGATACAATAATAGCAATAAACCGGTGTCTAGTGTGGCTCTAGTGTTGAACTCTCATAGCAGCACATTTGCAGATCACACTACGAATAACTACTGCGAATGCCAGGAATTAATCGACAACTTGACTGGACAAGTGTTGTTTTTGGAGTTACTCTTCTTACTTCTTAATCGAATATATATATTCCTTAAGCCGCCCTGTGTGGTCTAGTGGTAAGTATGCTAGAGTCACTCCCCGAGTGTCGCAGGTTCAAATCCTGCCACAAGCTTGGTCCCCAAAATGCTTCGTTCTATAAAATCTTTTTCTCTTCGAGTCGAAAACCTCTGTATATAGTACTCATTCCCCCAATACCTTGCACTCATAATTAATGATGTGGTAAGGTATAATAATGATAATAATATGTATTTCTTTCTAATATTTCTATCTATTGCTGTCAGTCCTCTGAGACTTGCGATTTATTATGTTAATATAATATCCAAATAACAATAATAAATGAATTAAAGGCAACGAAGACTGCAGAGGAATGTATACAAATAAGTGCAAATGACTTAAATGTGGCTTACGGCAACTCCCATTAGATTGCATTCCTTTGTATATTTTAGCAAAGGTTTAGAAATACATCTCAACCTCTTCCACACTCTTTGTTTGCTGTATTAGGAAAGCTTCCAAATTGACAATCAATTATTTAAAGGCATTCCTTGCACTCATGCAGTGCAGGTTCATTTACTGCGGAAACAACTGCTCCTATTTGTGTTATTGTGTATTAATAATATTTTCAATCTTACCTAGGAGCCTTGGTTAAGCTTCCTTGCGCCGAGATGTAGGCCATGTATGCTTTCCATTTACAGGCTTACGATGCGGAGTATGAACGGTGTGAAATTATTTATTAATGTATAACTTGGTATATAATACGCACAAAACACTCTCAAAATACTCACAAGTATGCACAAATATAATTCTACAGATTGAAAATTGCATAAGGATTTCTATTTCGTATTTATATATTTTTTAATTATTTTCTATAATTATGTAAACAGCACTTCAATTGCTTCATGTTTATTTCTTGATATCTTTTTCGAAATATTTGCTCAGCACATTTCTTATATTTCTCAAAATTTTGACAAGCTCATAAAGAAACATCACAAGCACAACGACAACAGCATCAGCATCCGAATATGTATTTTCCAACTTAGCAATATACACTTTTTCCGAGCCGATTTCTCATTGAAATTCGGCTAAATTTTTGGTGGAAATTCACCAGCGGTGACACTTTAAAGCTTTTGTATATACACCGACGAGCTGAATGTGCCAAGAACCGGGCACACGATGACAAAATGACAAAAAGAAATTTCCCTTTCGATTGGAATTTCTGAGTTTCAGTGTAAATCTTCTACGCACCACGTGACCTCACCGAGTGACAGTGACACTTTCACAAAAATTGCCCAATAGAAGCAGAAAACAGCACAACAAAAGCGATAATTAACGCGTCCATCAACACTTCTACGAGCACTTTTCGTGAAGAGCGAACAAAAATTGAAAATTTTCCGGCAAATGTTATGCACGCCTCTCCATCACATGCTCAACTGAACGATCTTGTTTTCTTTTCATATTTCCACTCTGGTGAATAAGCATGGTGCTTCAGTTAATATTAGGCAGGTACACTTCACTGCTTCAGTGGCCCCACGGCACACAGCCAGAGGAAAATCGAAACGTTTTCACTTGCAGCATTTTGAGCGATCGGCCATAATTATCGCCGTGGTGGGGTTTGTTTCGCATGTCTTGAAGTTCATTCGCTCGCGCAGCATTCGCTTCCATGTACGCGTATACGAGAAATTCGTGTATGCTGAAATTTGTGGCTTGTTCTTGCATTTGAACACAATTTTTTAATTGTTTATGACTTCGTTAGACTTCGACTTTTAATTGGTGATAATTCATGTCATAGAACATTATTTCAAAATATGTGTTGTCCGAGTACTGGTAGCAGCACACATCAATAAGAACGGGGTGCAAGAGGCTGACAGTGAGTTTGTTGACTTTCAAGGAAATTTTCATAATTAAATTCTATTTTTAATGCGTACCAAAATAATTTGTTTAAATTCGACTACTTGCAAATTATACGCGTACTTGTAGAATACGTAAGTAAAGACGCGGCAGGTGTTTGGTGTACCCGCGGCTACGGTCAGAGTATGTGGGTGTACTCGAGCGTGTGCTAAAATGTTCACAAGTGCCCAAAGTTCACCCTGAGGAGGCAAACAGTACACACTGCCAAATCGAAGTGATTAAAGTGTCAAGTGGTTATTCTAGCCACCTTCAAAGTGGTCACAATGGCCTTGTCAATGAGGTGCCTGAAGGTCTAACAAAGGATTCAAGTGCGAGCTATGAAATACCTGTGCCATCTCTACAGAAATATTGTGGGAAACATATCACAGACTCGTCAGCAGCACTTCAGAAGAGCAAATTCTTGGAGTGAGTGTAGTAATTTCAAAAACAAAGAACACAAACAATGATGGAAGGCTTAATTAATTTCGCCAATATCGTACATGTCTCAGATTCGTTCCAAAAAGCAAACTGAAAAGACATGAAGCCAAATAAATGGCAATGTTTATAACGAGACGGTGAGCTAAACCATATGTTTGTGTGAACCATTTGTGTTCCTTGATTAATTTTTGCACAAAGACTGTTACCTTGATTCCTTCTACAAGGATCCCATGTCCATGCAGGTATTTGTTACATTTTAAAATCCAAAAAAAATGGAATAATCGCTGATAACTAGACACGAGTCCACATATCGTTAGCAGGACCTAATTATGGGTTACTAGTAGTAACATTTCTCTCGTCATGGAACAGACAAATCTGTTTAATTCCTGCTTTGATGGCAAGCGAAATACATTTAAAACACAGCAATTTAATATGATACAAAATATTAGAAAAGAAAGTGGTTCATTTCCTTAACACTGAGTAAGACCCTTCAAAGCTGATATGAAAGTCCTGGAAATAAATCCAGTTAAACCTGTTACTCACAATGGTCACGAGTAAAATATGTACCTCAAGTACTCGATTAAGGCAAATCGAATGGCCTTTTGGATAGGACATGGGGATAGAATGGTTTCTAGATCCCTTCTAGAATTCGTACAGCATTCTTCTACAGAACATCTTAATGATTGTCATTACTCTTGTGGAAGTGCATGAATCATCATTTATCTATAATAGGTATAAAGCTAGAATCTAATGGAAAGAATGCAAATAATTACATCAGTTATCAGGCAACTGCATAAGTTGCAAGGTCAAGGTTCAACAAGGGAGGTCAAGGTTCAACTAGGACCGTCGAGCCAGCAATAATAATGACTTCTGTTGTTCTAAAATGCATCTCCCATACATGTATTCTTTTTCTATTCTCTATTTTTGTATTACCAGGTAATTTTTATGTTATGATGTCCTTAATTCGATTTCCTCAAAGCTTTATACAATCTTCCCCTTGCAGACAATAAGTTATATTTCTTCTCTCATACCTCGCGTATACAGCCCTTTTCAAAATGACCACCTCCCACAATTACTGCATCTCTGCCCATTACCACCGCTTACAATATCATTTTCATAGCAACTTCCTTTATGCGAGCACTTCAACTGTGGTTGCTTGTCTCTATAGTGTTAGCGTTAGATACGATCGTTAATATAAGGATATATTATATATTAAATTGATAAGAGAACTGAATAACTTATTTCTGCAATCCTTAACAACAGTTAGTTCCAGTATGGACAGGATACCGCTTGAATGAATCTTATATAATTAGTCTTTCATATTATTATTATCCGCGTGCTTCCCTGTAATCCTTTCAATATTTTGTTAAAAAATTTATGATTTTATGCGGACCTGCCGGAATAATTTTGCACATTTCGCAAATTCTTGGCATATTTAATCCTTTATACATCGCTGCGTTTACGTACAATCATTGTGGGCTGAAAAATCACACCCGCTAACAGAACCACCAACAATAACAACACGAAATGGCCAAGAACTACTAAAGAAGCATTAAAATTAAAAATAAACACAAATTATCGACACTTGAAGCAGCCAGCGTGGAAGTGAAAGAAAGCACAGAGAGAGGAAACAGCAGCAGCAGCAGAGAAGCAGTGGCAGAAAGATGGCCGGCGGCAGATGTGAGTGATAAAAAAAGTCTGTAGCGAAATACTTTTACGTAATTCGGTAGTAAAGATACTTTTTGATGATGGAGCTAAATGAAACATATGCAGCAATAAAAATAATAATTTCCCAGCGAAATCCATGGCAGCAATACGCAGGCACAAGCAGAAAGGAATTTGCAAGGAAACTAAGACAGCAAAAACAATTGATACGAGTAATATTTATAATAAACAGCACCAGAGTTGAGAGATGAACGTTGAAAGCAATGTGCAGATAAACTTTTTATTGAGGACATAAAAACTTTAGATGATTTTCCACAAAGCAGACACTATAGCTTAATGAAAGATGAAAGAAAGGACACCATAAGATCTTTCACATGTCCAGAAACAGAACCACGCGTAGAAGGGGTCGATTATTTATGAAACTAAAAAGCAGCGTGTACAAGAAAAATTCCACTTATCTGTATGTAGGAAAAGAGCGGAACTGACTAAGGGTCCAAGCAAAGACTTATTCACACTTGACTTGCCAACTGAGGATCTTGCCACATGATATCTGCAAATCCCCTAATAAGCTATGAATATTCTCGCATATAATGGTAATATTGGGATTAGTGTTAGTCCTCGAATATGAGCCCGATACTGAACATTTTTGATGTTTTATCCTTCTCGCTCTGGTATTCACTTTTTCGACCTATTCTTTTGGTAAGCAAACATTTAATAAAAATGTCTGACTTCAAGCCGTGAGCATACTTAGGCCAAAAAGGTCTCTTGTGATACCACAGGACCTCATACGTTCCTCTAAATTTCTAACCAAGCGGAAAAGATCATGAAGTGTAAATTTCTGCAATGTCAGCTACTTACAATTGGAGACGTTTATTGTATTTCTCACCTCTGTCTGCGCTACTCATGTGAATCCTAGTCCACGACTTCGTAGCGACTGTAGTGGAAAGCTACTGGTTTCGTTCAATAATCTACAAAAGTCTGGAACAATACTGAATGGAATTGACTTGGCCCAATGTAAAATAGTAGGAGGAAGTTTAGACCAATATCGGAAATTTTGTTCGTACTTAAGTTGGTCAAGGAGGCAGAAACACAACAAATCAATCATTGCCACTACCACTAATAAATCTTTCTTTATCACTAAGATAATTGAATGTTTGGCAAGGAAGTGGTTAAAAAAATCTATAAAATTGTGGAGAGCATTCTCTTTGGTCACTTGTTAAATTGGATATGAGGAAACTCAGTCATGTACAAAGTACTCGATTGCTTCTACACACAACGGAAATCAATTTTGTTCCATTCCAAACAGTTATTCTGAATATTTTTAAGGCTATCTACAAAACGCTCCCACCATGGCCGCCCTCCCACTCTGAGTGATCAGTACATTCTTTAGGCAGGTCTTGATGAAATCGACTTTCATCAATTTGATTAGCGTCTTAACGATTTCCAGCTCATCGATTCATCAATTCATTATGAGCACTGATCTGGCTATAATGTTGTTTGCTCTACCGCATCTTCATAGCCAATTTGCTTGGCCTCTTTAAAATTTCTTTCAACATCGAAAAGAAAAACAAAAATTTTCCTCAACTTGGCATGTGATTCTATTTTTTGTCTGTTATTTTCGGCAGCGACAGCAGGGAGAGAGCGGCCAGAGTGCACAGTGAAGGTGCCCAGCGCCATCAGACCGTCAATACCCGTACAGGGGCGCAAGCAACCTTCCGCCTGTCTGGCGTTCGGATGCATACGCAGACAGCTTTGTGCATTGCTTTACATCCTCCTTCGTTGCTTTTTTGCGTTTTGTCTAATTATGTGATGCTTGCTCTTCAGCCTGGCGAGCGGTGTGCTCGATTACAGATCGCGTTGTCTTTGGGCGACGTGTGTGACCTTGAACTAATCACACAAGCGTTCGTTGGCGCACAAACTTCGCAGATTGTGCGAGTAGGTTTACATATTTACATGTGTATCTGTGTATGTGTGTGAGTGCGTGTATCAATGTTGCGTTGGTTTTCAAATTTATGTATTTTATTTTCAAACAACATCACGTGACAAATTACTTATATTTTATTTTTATATTCTTAAATTTTCTTTTACATTTTGCCTTTTAATCTAAATATATGCGTTTGATCATTTCTCACGGACTGTTGTTGTTGTTGTTGATGTTGTTGCTGTTTGTGGGTGCGTACGTACGGAAAGTTGTTTGCGCTTTTCAAAGTGTTTCCAATTGGCTCGGAATTTATGGGCAAAGCTCAACTGCAAATGCGTGGGCAGCATCTGTGTCTGGCATAAAGTTTGGACTTAGTTGTGCATGTCATTTATTTGATCATTATAATTTACACTCTAAGCTGCAATCTGCCCATATCGTAAACACATCCTTAAATCTTGTCGCTACTCTCTTGGCAACTGCACTTGTTATTCAATTCAATTCAAATCACTTCAGTTTTTGCTTAATTAAGCCAGTTAGGCGTGGATTTGCAAACAAAAAAATTATGTAGAATAAAAAATGAAACGAAGAATGTAAAAATATTGAAACAAAAACAAAAACAAATAAAAACAGAAATGTTTAAATTGCCAGACAAAAAGATTTCGTCAACAATTGAAACAGTTGAGCTGGCATGGGACCAATTTTCTATACAGCGAAGTCAAATTTACTACGACACGACCAGGGGTCGTTGAAGGTGGGAGGCACTTCATCATCATAGCATGCATATATATATGTACACCCGTATTAAAATGCAGTCTTTGAGGGAAGTTTCGCTAAATTGTGCTGAAATGCATGTGCAGTTAAGCGACTGACTGTCCCCATTGCCACTGCAAGATCAGATTAGTTCGCAGTAATTTTGTTACTTTAAATTCTTCAAAGTGAGTCACTTTAGGACCATAAAGTCATACTCTAGCCTCGAACTGACATCATATGCTTTCATATAAGTACCTCAAAGGAAGATCTAAAAGGTGTTAATTCTTTACAAAACTATGGATCAAGTAATTGAAGAAAATTATCTCAGGTCGCGGTGCTCTTTTAGCCTGTTAAAATAATAAATAATTGACAAGTACATAGGCAGAAAATTTATCGATCTAACACAGGATCCTAGCTAGTACAAGTGGTGACATGCTCATGCTTCACTCTGCAGAACTGACCCGAGATATGCATATGTCATAAGAAGCTTTGAGCCAAGCACGATATTGTGCCTTGGTGCTTATTGGTCCTGTTAATGCAATTCCAACGTATACATTTGAATGGTCCCGCCAGCGATGAGCAAAACGAGTATAATAAAAGGGTATAAAAGTTCAGCGAGATGATGGAAGTGTAAAGCTAAATTTACACTTCAAAGAAATTAAATAATTTATTATTATTATTATTATTATTATATCTTACACGATAATTGATGCAAGGTGTTGGGGGAATGAGTACTAGCTACAGAGGCTTTCGACTCGAAGAGAAAAGGATTTTGGAGACCAAGCCCGTTGCAGGATTTGAACCTGCGACTCTCGGTGTGTGAGTCCAGCATGCTCACCACTAGACCACAGAGGGTGGCTAATTTATAATTAAATATATCAACAAGAATTTTTTATAAATTTCCAAAATCCTTGGCATCATTGACATTACTTGTAAGTGGTGTAGAAGACGTACTCTATTATACAAATTCCAAATTTTGATAGTAAACAGGGAAAGGATTTTTTAGGTGAAGAAATAAATGTGTAAAGGCTTCACAAATTCATGGAAGTATTAAGCGTAGTCCCTCTTATTTATCCTTTACGTGAACTTTAATGATTGCCTCAGAGCACATGGAGTAAATGTTTTGAGAAAATTTCTCTCAACTCTATATTTGCTTACTCAGTTTACTGGCAATGCAATTTTTTATTCTGAGCTCCATAGCAATAGTTTAATGGCAATGCAATTTTTTATTCTGAATATACAGCTGATGGCCTTGAGCTAGTGTTGTTATTTTTATTATTTTTTGTATATTAATATACTTGAAATAAATATGATTATTATTATTCTGAGCTCCATAGCAATATACTAATATTTCTCTACAAATTTTAAGAATTAACTTCATATAAAATTTAAAATGTCTTTAAAGAAAACTTCGGAGGGTCACATTAAATTACAATCGAAACTATTGCCGCGCATGATGTCGTGTTTAGGTTGTTTGATTTTGCCTCCAATGTGAAATTCCCCAATGACAATGAAAGCGCAACTTATTGCTTTATTTATTGCTTCGCATGTCATCCACTAAAATTGCATTTTCCCATTTCCCCCACCGCGTAATGTTTGCCATGTACGCTCAGCATGCATATGAGTGCATACAACAACACACAGCGCAAAACTACCAACTGCTGGCAATAAAATAAATATTTCATGCTAGTGACGTCACAACGTGACACATTAACCTTAAAAACACCGCATATGTTGCCAGAATGCCATAGCAACATGTTGCGGAAGCCATGCGCATGTCTGCACTTACTTTTCCACCAAAACAAAAACAGCAACAAAAGAAAAGAAAATCAAAGAAAATTATTTGAAAGCATGAAGCTGAAATTTTCATATGTTTATGCTTTGCCGCGTTGGAAGAGCTTTTTGGCAACGCGCATTGGAACGATTTTGGAGGATTTCGGAAAATTTGTTGGCATAGTGTAGAGTCTCAGGGCGGAAAAAATCGTTACAAATTGAATAGAATGAAAGACATTTTTTCTGATTATATACAAACCTGTCAAATTTGCATGCAAAGGAAGTAATTATTCAACGAGCGAAGTGACTTACCTGCAACGAAAAGAAAGAAATTGTCATAAAATGTGTTCAAAGAGGCTTTAAGAATTTTAATTTATTTAATACTAATAGAGGAATGATTTTTAGTATTCCAGTGGACTAAACTATGTACATAGACTAATGCCTCAATATATAGTCTGATATATGAAGACCTCTCTGACCTCAGCAGTTACAAGTGAATTTGTTTGCAAGTAAAACAAATTTACTTGAATTTCTTGGCCTTCTACATACTTGCATAGAGTTTATGCATGTCCTTAAAATAGACCTACCACAACGAACAAATTTAAGTGTTCCTATTTATATGCGTTTTTCCACCGCTGCTATATATAAAACCATGTTATTTTTAGGTGTAATAGCTTCAACCCCGCCATACCTACTCCACAGCTCTTGAGGTCAATTGCATGTATATCATTGGAGTTTTGTGGAAACGCAAAACTCTGAAAGACGTCACAGCAAGTGCAAGCAATTAGCATGCGACGCTGTGTGACCTGCTGACCTGTTCCACTTGCAACAAGCCGTGGCACAGCAGAAAAAAGGTATGAAATATCAAAGCTGACTTGAAAGTTGAAGGGAAGGAAAGACAACCAAGGAGCATTTTTTATTAAAACAACGAACACGGATATCCTAATTATTATTGTGATGACGTCAATGCAAGCGCACTGCATCGTTGCAAGTGCATTGTGCGCCTAGGGTGGCGCTAACTACTACTGGAGAGTCAGTTCACCACACTTCAATGAGTACATCCGACCACACTTACACTCCACAAAGGCAACGACAGAGCAGCATTCAGTATTGTGCAGTCCCATTAATTAGGCAACATTTGCCGGCTGAGGGGGAGGAAGCACTTAATTGCTCAGTCTCAAAGGAATAGCATAGCGGAATAATGAGCCTCCAGAATGAGAATTAAGTTATTTAAAGTAACTGAAGGGCATATCTTTAAAAAAACATTCAAGGAATCAATTTGCCAGGTGAACACATTCGGCATTTCTAAAGACGGAAACATATCATAAAACATTTTCAATTGCATAATTCGAAGTGGAGTGGAAACTGACTGACCTCTAATGTGAATGATAGATGATATGGCAGATGAGACGTCATTTGTAGCACCGGAACTGAGTAACCAAGCAGATGACTTCACATTTCCAATGCCATTTATTGCTGGCCTAACATCAGATGTCATTTGTACTGTCGATACTTGCTCATATCACAAATGGCAAATGTGTTTTGGGGGGTTGCCATTTTGTTATATTAAATAGTAATTAATTATATTAAATAGTAAATAATAATACAAATTATAGATGACAACTTATGTGAATATGACAATAACGACCATATTTGTAGTCAATTGAATGAGTATGGAATATAATCGGAAGGAGTACTACTTGGCGGAAGGATTTCACTATTTTCTGACCACTGAATATAAACCACTGATGAAGCTTACGAGTGAGTTCTCCACGATCGCAGTGCTGAGAATCTCTAATTGCTTCTTCGAATCACACATTTTTATAAGGAGACGTGTATCAATCTGCTGTGTTGATTGAAGGCAAATAGCTTATTATTAAGATATGTCAACTTTTGTCTGACAAATGATAATAATATATAGATATATAAATGATATTGATATGTAGATATATAATATAATGATATATAGAGTAAGAAACGCTACTATCTAATCTATATGAGTTGCCCACTAAAGTAAAACTATTAAATACAGAAATAGTTTAGAAAGCCCACCATCAGTTCGAAAGTCATAAGATCTTCTAAAATCAATACCAGTTACAATATCAATGACACAACTGCTTTAGATGTCTCAGACAGTGTCAAAATTTCTTTATTTTAGACCATAAACCTTACGCAAATACTCTAAATATGGCAAAGTCCTACACAACACCACCTTGCACAACAATTTCATTGATAACCCACAATATAGCTGATCGGACTACAGCATGAAGCTTGGCGATTATTTCCCCATCCTATCAAAGTAACTCTAAAGCACTGAACAAAAGCAATTGCACAATAATGCTGCCGACTCCGCTGCATGCAAGCAATGAACTTAAGGAACTGGCACAAATAGTGACGTCATTGGAAAGTGTGTCAGTGTCACAGCGTCATACATTGCACTCCAGCACTGACATCTAGTTTCAGCTTTCGCAGTATTGCTGCTCGAAACTTTGCCTTAATGAAAAGTGTGCGAAGTACCCGTACTTTTCCGCCCAGACAAAGGTTCTTTTACATGATTGCTGGCTGTTCGAATCGAAAGCTTCTGGAACTGCTGACATCCTACAAAGCTTGTACAGCACATTTTCCAGAGTGAAATATTTTCACTCACGCAACTCTCTGTGCGTACCCACTCGCTCTCTTTGTCGTTCTCTTGCATCTCAGCAAAGCGCTGTGGTAGCTTTCGCAGTTGTTTTCTTACCCGGTATCCTGCGAGCTTTGTCAAGTGCTCAATGGCGGGCACGTGAACGCGTTGCTGCGAACAACAAACGCCGCTCATCCTAGACCAACAAATTCGCACTTAACTTTGGCATTTTGCGGCAATTGCATTTCATGCGCAACAACTTGACTCGTGCTCTCCTGCGCTGCCACGCGCTGGACTGCGCATCCTGCCCGGCCGTCTGTGTGGCGTATTTTATTTCGTTTCGTGAGCTTTCTGTTTCGTGCCTCTTTTTGGTATTTTTAGCAGATTTTGCAGTTAACGCGTTTATTTTTACTCGGTATTTTTGTTGTGTGTGTGTGTGTGTTGGGGTGGCTGTTATATGTGTGTGTTAGTGTGCGTGAATGTGGCGGTTTTTGTTTATACTCGTAGCCGTCGTATTGCTTTCGTGGTTGTCCGCCGCAGTTGCCAACACTTGATTCTCTGCTGGCCGGATGTGCGATGTGATTGAGCGCGGCTGTCATAATACGAGATAAGCATTTTTTCGTGCTTTGTGTGTTTTTCCCAAGTGCAACACAAACACACACAATCGCGCGTACCCATACAAGCACAGTCGAGCTAAAAACGTGCTGCATACTATAACGGATTTTTGATTTCATTTTGTTTATTACGCTGCATGTTTGAAAAGGGTAAACTATGCCAATTTCAAAAGGAAGCAAACAATTCGTTAAGGTCAAAATATGCTACAAATGCGTGCTTATACATGAATATGTATAAGTACAGCAAAAGAAGCTGCTCTGCGCTGGGGCTAAAGGGAATTTATAATGGAAAAATAAAAGGACTTTAAAGGATTGTTGTAAAAGGTTTGTTGGCTTTTGATTGATGATGCTAATTAGTAAATGCAATGTTTATTCGTATATTTTGATAAGTTGAATCCTGGATGATGGAGAATTTTGCAAGTAGTCCGCTGCCAATGATGGTATTGCACCAACAACTTTTCAGAAATACCCTTGTAGAGTATTGAGAGCATTTAGACGGTGTACGCGTAGTTAGTTTAATCATTGAATTTTGGGTGATCTTTTAAATAGGAATTTGCAAGGTTTCTTGGAAAAATAATTTGTAAATCAAACAAGTAATCGAACAGGTAATTTTTGCATAATGTGTTAAGACACCCCTACTATATCGCGATATTTACATAATTTTACATTAATATAAATTTAGTTTGAATACAATGTAAAATATAAAATTTTAATTAAAATAAAATATAATGCAAAGCACGATTCAAGAATAAACATGAATAAATAAACGTGTTGCTTACGAAGAAAGTTCTTTTATTATTTATTGTCATTATTACCGGCTCATTTCCTCTGTTGTTGTATGATTTTCCTATTAATGAGTCAACAATAAAGATCCATTTATCAGACAAGAATAAAAGAATAAAAGTCATGCGGCCTACTTCGATCTAATGAAATTAATTGCAAATCTATATAGAATTTGATGAATTATTGAACATTGTAGAAACCAGAATTCTGCTGGAAAAAGACAACTGTTCAGTTCTATTGTGAATTGAAAGCAGCACTGTTAGAACTGATTAAGAAGTAAGCATTGAAATTGTCATATTCCCTAAATCTTTGTTAACCATTTTTGTATAAATGTCACGAGTTTCTTTTTATACCAATGCGCTGTCCTTGCGCTGACTATCACCATCCCAAGTAAGGGAACTTTTTAGTCAGTGCTTGAACGGCGCCACACCGTGGTATCACAATGGGCCATTATGTGTGCTCAAGTGTGCTTTTGGCAAACTGGGCGGCCACTCCTACCTAACCTAACCTTTTATACCAATACCAATCACTTTAAAACTATGAAAGCCCTTCAGGACAATATCCCTAACATTATGGCCGAGATAGTTCTGTAAATCAGCAGGGAGTACTCACAAATTACCATCAGTGGATCATTACTTGCAAAAGCATCTAACGAGGCTATTGAAATAATTCTGTGTCACAAGTGCGAAATGCATGTATTCACAATACAATCAGAAAGTTGGCTTTTCAAAACCACCTGATTGTTTATAATAAATAAAATAAATATTTAAAGCAAAATATTGTTGAACTTTAAATAGAAAATTAAACAAAACATTTACAATAATGTTTGCATTAAGCATTCTGCATTCGACAGCATGTCAGTCTCCCAACTCTGCGACAATAATGAATTCGAAAGTCGCCAACAAGAAGTTCAGCTCGTTAACTTGCGATTGAGGTAGAAAGTCAACAATCAAAATTACGTGCAACTTTGTACTTGCCTGCCTAATAACCAGGAGTAGCGGCAATAATAATAAGAACAACAAGGGTGGCAGCACAAATGCAAAATTAATAAAGAGAAAACAAAAACGAAAAACAAAAGCGCCGAAACATGCCAAATTTATTACAGCAAATTACACAAAATGCTTGGGGTGGCGGCGGGGGAAAAATAATAACATTTTCGTAGCGGTTTGTGTTCGCATGCATAATTTACGTATAAATATCTTTACTTCCAGGCGAGAGCACAAAGGCAGCAACCCATTCTACCATGTCGCTCGCACTCCATTTCTACTTCCCCTCCCCTCCCTAGCGAAGTGCCCACACTGTCTGTATCAATTATGCTGAACTTTGAACTGAAATCACATTAAAAACATTAAAAACACATCGCAGGAACATAAAATTTTATGATTTGTATGAAGAAAGAGTGCGAGCGATAAGAGCGAACAGCACGAAATCCTATTCCGCACATCGTCAGAAAACGCCAAGAACAACAACAACAATGGAAATGAATTGTAGTTGCGGCGCTTGACTTTGCACCGCTGCATGAAATCCAGTGAAAGGTTGAATTATATGTCAAGTGTTTCAGACGGCAAAATGTGGCAGATAATGCGTAGCTAATGAAATTGAAGTGCCTTATTACACAAATACACACACACCAGCGCACACATACAACACACAAGCACACACAAGCCCGCCCCCCGCATATGCCCTGACACACCAACTCACGCACTCACTTCCACTCATCACGCCAAGCACTGCTTCCACATATTTCAAGTGCCTGTGTGCGCAGGCATGCTGATTTCGGGGTGGCACTCGCAATAGCACCGCATTTCTACTTGAAATACAATTTTAAATTGAATAAAAATTTCATAAAACAGCATCAAAATTTAATAAAAATTGGCAATATACAAAAATCGGATTTAAATGAAATCCAACTTTTATTATCCTTTCTATGGTTATAGAAATGCTTCCATATTCTATCTCGTATTTCCTTCTTGATGACCTGCTTCAGAGAACATCCTCATCGTCTTTTGTGTTGCTTATAATTAAAATTCGGGAACGTCATTGGCCATTAAAGGCTGTCAATAACATTAAAACTCATCACATTCCCTACAATATATTTTCACATTTGGAATCTGTTTGCTCGTAAACGTTTTTATGGGCTTCGTGGCACTTCTCTAATCATGTATAAACGCCATTTTGATTAAAGCAATCTCAGTAAAGAAAGGGTAATAAAATTCTTAACTGCCTTAACTCAATTATTTTCTCCCACAAACTCTCTATAAATACACTCGTAAATATGGATAGCAGAGCTATTCTTACCCCAGTATTGAGTCCGCACACCACAATTTAGAGAAACAAGTTTCAATCTATCACCACTAATTTTGAAGAAAATGGTTCTATTCGAAAAAGTGCATAGTCTGATCTTCTGGTGAGGACAATTTAATGATAATTCTTATCAGGATTCAATAGAAGTTCCATACTTAAAATAAAAGTCAATCTCAATGTTCCGATTGGGCAGTAGATATATCTTTTTATTGAAAAGTCCTACTTACTTCAGAATTCAGGAAACAGTACTGAAAGAATTCACAAACCCTAAAAAGTTACACGGAATTAATAATGTTGACTAAAGAGGGATGTATTATACTATACACTACACACAATGCTTCCGTATTGTGGCACAAAATACGTAAAATTATATGTTTCATAAGTCCTTGAAAGAAAAAAATTCGCAAAAAGTTTCCTCCCTATTAAATGTTTGTATTGATAAATTTTCGATTTGGTATTCCTGTCTGTTCCTTCGAATAAACCAATCTAAATCAATAAATACTTACAAATATACCAAGTCTCCTTTAAGTCTTTATGCCACATCCTATTGTATCACTAAGTTATGTACATATTAATCCCACATTTGAATACTACGAACACCACAAAATTTGCCAACAATTATCGCCAGCTTATGCTGAACTCATTTCAAAAGATTAAATGGCATTTACGGCAGCTGTGCCAAAGCCCTCCACCATGTTTTGCGAACTTGTTCTTCACCCACACTGGGCTGGTAATTTTAAAGTCGTATTTTGAACCAGCTGAGGTTTTTAAAGCAATTCCGCAACACAATTTCTTGACAACATTTGCGTTAATTCAATTACATTGACTATGTTATTACTGCCAACACGAACAAGTTGAAATTTGCAAGCCATAACTTGAGATGGGGCTACGCATTGCCGTCACGGGTTGTCATAAATTATGCATCAATTCTTCGGTAGGGATTTCCAAAGCCTTTGAAGAAGAACTCCGCACTCAGACAATTTTCGAAGAAACTTTCTGCAATAATCGCGAACAAATAAATGAATAAATGGAAGCAAACAACACCAGCAGCGCCAGGAACGAATCAGTAAACTACATGGAAGTGCAACATTTGAACTTAGCTGCTGGTATAGGAAACTTTTCGCCGATTGAAGTGTGCGATAAAATTGGCGAAAAAGTTTTTTGTGCACGTGCGGAAACTTTACGCCACGCCACCTCTGCTTGAACTGGTGCGTTCCATTTGGCAAGAAAAAAGGATACGATATCGTAGCCAAAATTAGCTGTCAATAACCGAAGTGCATTAATTACGCTTAAATGCGTCAATTCGCCATTCTTCCAGCGCCGCCCCTTTTGTGTGCGTTCTGCTGCTCGTGCATGGTGCGGGCTTAAATGTGATGAATGGCGAAAGTTACTCAATGGAGCATGTAATGCGATTACAAAGATGCATGAGCACAAATGAACGAAGGGAAATAAAAAAGTCTAATTGCTTGCAGTTAATGGGATTTCGCTGTAGATACACGCGGCGTATGAGTGACATGAACATTTATTGCGCTCGGCCAATAAAATCGCTGAATGTTCAATTGCAACTGATTTTACAAATCTAATTAATTTCTTTTTCAACCCGCTCCGAGCTCAAAGCAGAAGGTCTGCTCGTGTCAATTGCAACACACTCACAGCAAAACGGAGGTAAGGAAAATAAAAAAGGCCAGAAGAAGTATTTGCACTGAAATAAAAGTTTCAACAACAGGAACTGTCGAAAAACTAACAAGCGCACAACACAAAGGAAAACAGCATTAAAGGCAGAAGTGACACTGGAGAAGAAGTTTCGGAAGCATTGCAACAAAACATTTACATTGGAAAAATTAAGAGTTTCAGTTAAATGCGGCGAAAGTTTAAATGTTAAACAGCTCCCACTGTTTCGATACTATTGCAGCAA
This sequence comes from Clusia tigrina, assembly GCA_920105625.2. Classification (NCBI taxonomy): domain Eukaryota; kingdom Metazoa; phylum Arthropoda; class Insecta; order Diptera; family Clusiidae; genus Clusia; species Clusia tigrina. The sequence goes on from OV050033.1 coordinate 178,870,924, forward strand.
GGACAATGCTATCCTAGCCGAACAGGGTCATATCAAGCCGCACTCAAACAAACACACTTAACAGTCACAATATTTGCACTTGGTAGGATTGCTTTTGTTGGAGATTTGTTGCTTTCAATTTAGTTGCAATTGATGATGAGGCATTTGCGGTGTGTGTGTGTGAGTGTAAAGTAGAATAATATGTAAGCAAATCCGTAAATAATTGCTTGGCATGTGCCGCTGTCAAGTAGTGACAAACTGTGTTGTCTTAGATGAGGTTTTGGTATGCACCTCAATGAAGTTACTTATTGCAATGCAAGTTATACTCGTATACGAGTATATACTCGTATACAGAAGAAATCACAAAAGTATTATCCTTAAAGTATTTTCTTCTTAAGAACACAAAATTCGGATATCCTTATGCAGAAAGCACATATTCACTTACACTAAAATATATATTCAAAACCTTTCAGGAAAACTTGCCTTCCATTTATCGAATAGATTAATATCAACCACCTCTGAACCTACAAAAACACGATCTTGTGGCCGACTGGTTTATTATTCATTTGACTGAAGTTAACTCAATAATCATAATTGAAACTGTAAAAAACATTTATAAAGACAACTTTGACCACCAAACACAAGTATTTGTTTATTATTCGCGAATGAGCATTCTTTATGGACGAGATAAAGCATTTATTGCTCACTATTAAAACCCACTTGACCTACATTCCTCCCGAATCCAAAATCCCAGCAAAAACAATTAAAATTGGATTCCATTTCAAATGCAGATAAATGAAAATAAGTCCGGAAATTGAATTAGAAAACAAAAATTTTTCGATAACCAAATTAAGGATTATATTTATTCAATCCACAAATAACTTAATCCAGTTAGGAGGACATTCAAATACTGGTGGAGTTGTGTGGAACAATATTTTGAATTATTTCTGCAAATCAATAAAGTAGCATCAATTCGAATTTGTAGTTTTGCTATACTGCGAAAGTCCTTTGATTTTATTTTATTGCATTGCACTCTATTAGGAGAGGGCCAATCAAGCTTATTAAATAAAAGGAATGTTTCAAAGTGCACCATAATTGGGCACATGCTGGTTGCCTTTGATAGCATTGATAGAAAGTACGCCAAAGGCGGGGTATGGCTGCAGCAAACGCAGAATGATTTATTTTCACTAGAGTGGCAAGGTAGAGAGGTTGCAATTCTATCATGCTTCTCAAGTTGATGCTGTATTGATAGTCGTGAAAGGGCATTGTCTTCAAGAAAATGCGGTATCTTAGGAAATAACTCACAATTGCGAACCATAAGCAAGGGAAGTGAGGAATTACAACCAGATATAGTATCTTCGAGAAACTGACTTCTTCATTCATAATCTGGAATTTGGGAGCTGTTCTACCAAGTAGGAATGACTGGAAGAAGGAAAAGGTGCACGCGAAGGGGCGTACGCCTATGGTTTCAAGATGGAATCTGGGGTGGGTGTGGGAATATTTTCCGAATCTCTAAATTTTCTACTCTCCTTCAAATTGCTATCGACGTCAAGTGTCTTGCAAGCAGAGGTGTTTGGAATTTGGCAGGCATGACCAAAAACATATCAATTTACTCCGATAGCCAAGCAGAAATAAAGGCGCTGGCGTCACCCTTTAGCAGCTCTAAGGTGATCGGCCTCTGCAAGAAGGAATTTAAGACATTATTGGAAAACAGTATAGTTTCCTTCGTCTGGATATTGAATACAACGAGAGGGCCGATGAGCTAACACGAAGAAGCTCAACGGGATCAAGCGAGCAAGTGTTTTCCTATATGGAAGTGGGCGTCCCCTTAATTGATGTTCAGGGAAATATATATAATCACTTCCTCTGCAAGACTCTCGAGAGATGGAAAAACACTGCCACATGTGCCATTGTCACCGATTCAATAATAGTCGTTTTCGGCACTCATCAATAAACTTGCATATATATGATATTCTGTAAGTTGTTTGAGAAAGATAATTAACGACAAATCATTAATTAAAAGCCATAAGTAAAGAATCATTGGGGATGCGAAATGTCTTTCTATCTAGTCATAAATGATGGTATCCTTTTCGCACTAAAGGCATTACCTCAATCTGCTGTACCTTTGGAAAGTTGATATTACATTGTTTAGCTTCTTATGCTGCAAATTTCCTGAAATATTCAGGAAATTAGTTATATGCAGAGTCCAGGTAACCCTGTCGCTATTGCCTTTTAACTAACAATGATTCTACAGATACTCTTTAATGGTATTCTTTGTCCCCTCCGCATATGTACACATGCCAGGAAAACATAGCAATTATCAGTATAAACAAAAACTGGCAAGGATCTGTGTTTAAAAGACCCAAGGCTGAATTACCCAGAACAACTTCTCTAGCGAAATTGTTCTTTTAACGGTGAATTTCATTTTCCCCATAAATGTTGGCATGTCTTAACATTTTAGCGGCGCTGTCCTTGCGCTGACTATCACCATCCCAAGTAAGGGAACTTTTTAGTCTGTGCTTGAAAGGCGCCACACCGTGGTATCACAATAGGCCATTATGTGTGCTCAAGTGTGCTTTTGGCAAACTGGGCGGCCACTCCTACCTAACCTAACCTAACATTCCAGCATCCAGCCGCACACTACTGCAAACAGCATACCTCTGGTGTTGTTGACTTCTGCTCTCCACTTCCCTTCCACTTTTTCCATACCACCTACAAACATGAAGACAGGTCATCTAAAATCATTTACTAGTCTTATGTCCATTAACATACAAAGCAGGCAGAGTCAGTGTCTCAATTTAACTGCAAACCTGACTTTAAACGATTTTCAATGCAAACCGCCCTCTCCTTATGCAAATAACCGGCAAATAAATCACTCTTCTGACAAGTTCTTTCCAAAGTGCCCGCCTTTAGGATGTGGATCTATCAATTTTATTGCAATTACAGCAAATGACAGATTGCCCGTAAAACGCTGCTAAAGTGTAGGTAAACAAGAAGGGAAATTGAAAGGGGAATCATTTTTTAATGAGGGCTAATGTGACAGGACACAAAGCATTATTTAAAGCCTGAGCACGATACAGCGATGCAGCAAATGAGCAAAGTAAAACAAAACCGAAAATGAAAAAGGTACCGCTGAGATGGGCCGCATAACGAAATGAAGACATATTGTCTGCAAGAAGTGCAACAACAACAACAAGAGCAACATGCCCAGCAGCAGACAAAAGTAAACGAGGGAAACTCACAAGAACAGCTTTTGAGCATTTGACACAAATGATTTGCCTTGGGCAAAGCCCCGGACACACCCACCTACCACACATTTCGGCGCAAGTGAATACAGAATGTTGACTTGGGATTCAGGTGCTTCAGCATGGAGAGCCCTATGCATTGTTTCCCCGCTGCTCACTCACACGTATTTTCACGTTTGTTATTTTTCTTCTGTTGTGGTTCTCGTAAATTTGTGGAAGTTTTGCTACTTTCGCCAATTACACAAAACCTGAGTTATTGTGGCGATGATGTTACTCCATTACAAGTTATGAGCAGGGCGTGTGGCAGTTATTGTCGTTATTGTTGTTGTTGCTCATGTGGCCAGAGGACGTCTACGGTTGCCTTTATGGTTGCTTTGTATGCAGTCTTCCTGTGAAACTTTTTCATTGCCCTCAAAGTTTGCCCTATTGTTCAACTCTGCCACCCTCGGCCTCCTACAGCAACAGGTTTTCAGTTTCGCTTGCTCAACACTACCTTCTCCCCAGGCGCGCCTCTTTTACGCATGATTTGAAATTAAAACCTTTTTTCTTGCTAAGATTTTCCTTTTTATACGTGAAACGTGCATGCGAAATTCACTGCCATTTGCGCTTGTTTCCGCTTCGTTTCTTCCTGTTGTTGAATTTTTTAAAATTGATCACATCCGCTCAAAGTTTAGTTCTTTTGCGGCTGTTACTGCTGCTATTGTTGTTGTTTTCATTGGTATTCATCACTCAACAGGAGATATTAACAATTGTTGCTATCGCAAATGGCGCCGAAAGCAGCCGCCAGCCGCGTAATCATTTATAGCTAAATTATATTCAATTTAACGTCTGCGGCTGCTTTTAGACAGTCTGGCTTCAGGCTTCATTAGGTCGAACCTTTTTCTCTGATATGGACTGGGCACGCTTTAAATGCATGCCTCGATGCCATAAGCCAGAGTAAAATTTGCGTGTCTGCTTCGATTCGATGTAGTCGCAGCATTTCAAAAGGACGCTTATGAAAAGTAGTCGGACAACATGAAAACCAGTACTAAATGAAAGAAGAATCTTCCAATTTGGAACGGAGGGTCTATTATAGAATCTAAACAATCATAATAAAAACGAGCATCAGGAGATATGGTGTCTGAGAACCCTTATTTTAGGCATCATTAGTATGGTTAATAACTCTCAGAGTAAGTGGCACAACCAGAAAGACTTTAACAGAATTCAAATAACGACTTCTTCACGGGTAGCGGGAGCAATGAGATATGTTCCTACTAACGTATACTAATGAAGCTGGCATATTTTACTGTAATATTCGTACAATCTGACTAGAATCAACTTATCTCCGCTATAGCACTGCTACCAACTCATAGTTCCAATTTCTTGTTTTGACCAATGATTTAATATCCTCATCATTTAAAGAAGAATTACATCTGCTCAGGCAGGAAGACCATCGCCTCACAGAAATTCTCCCCGCATGTTCACATCCGTATGCAAAAAAAAGGATATAAAAAATTAGTTAATGGCATACCACAAACACAATAAAAAGGGACACTCAAATTTAACTTTTCTCATTAACATCAAATCAAAGTCAGTGACAGGCCGACAAACCACAAGGCGCACTCTGGTACACAGCATGACCACTATTCACAACTGAACTGCTCCCCACTCCATTCCTCTGCACACAACTACTCCCACCGCTCACCCACCCATCAGGGCAACTACATGTAAATCAAAATAGTGCCGCGCCCGTGTCACGCATAACGCCTGTGGCCGACTGCCCGAGTGCTCCCCTCATCGCGCTCCACACTTACTTTGATTTTGCGGCGACCTTTACTAGGGGCGCTGGCACTCGCACTGGCACTTCTGCTACTGCAGCCAGAGCCACGCCCAGCTTTTGATCGTTTAAATAGGACTGCAGAGCAGTTGTTGGCGCTACTGGCCAAGTTTTCATGGCGTGTATTCTGTGTTTTGAGTGTGTGTTTTTCGTTTGCTTATACAATTATGCGAGTTCAGACGCGCACACACACGCTCCCCCCCATCGACGCACGGAGGGCAGGAACATGCACAGCTGCCAGACCGGATGTTGAGAAATTCGCGCTCGAACGCACAACACACACACGCCGGCTCAGACGTGTGGGCAGCCGCAGCGCGGTCGCCTCGATTTGCGTTACAAAATTACTAAATTACTACTTTAGTCGCACTGCGAATTTTATTTACATTGGGAAGAGGAATTCACTCGCCAGGATTTCGTGATTTTAGTATTTTTTTGAGCGGTTCTAGGACTGCGGGATAACGCGCGCCACACAGACTACGTTCGCACTGGCGGCATGTAATGAAAAATTTGCGCCAATCGCCCCGTGGTGTGTGTGCGTGGCTGGTAAAAGCCGTTCCAACCAAGTCATGACATGAAATTAACATACTTGCGAGACATGAGCTTAGCGTCGGTGGGCACTCTAGACAGACCACGCAGTACGGCTTAAAGTGGCAACGACATACCACAACGGTGGCATTGCTGGGGTGTTATTTTTAGAAACGCGAGGGAATGTCATTTGCACAGCTGAGTGAACTTAACGCAGCTGTGGCCAATTCGAATGTAAATATTTTTAATCACATCAGCGAAGTGAGTGACACATTCGCAGTACGATTGCATGGAAAGGGGTGTGCCATCCTTAGAACATATCAGTGAGACAAGCAGTTAGCTTTGGCATTTCAGCTGCTTAGCTCAAATCGAATAAATGCTCGTTTAAATCAGCGTATCAGCACATAATTGAAGGAACTGTCACTCAACTGCAGCAGATAATACGCTAAAATCATTGCTTAATGCCACCACTGATTTATGTAAACCGCTCTAAGCGATTCTTCAAATGGTGATTTTCAATTAATGTCACTTTGCAGCACAAGCACACGTCTAGAACCCTCAATTACAGTTTGGTTTGGCTTTTCGGAATTTTTCAATTGTTTTCACACCTACGCTGCCATTTTGCCACATCCTTTATGCAGCTCCTGGTGCTAGTTCTGGTGCTGTTGCAGCCATTTGCTGTGCTTGCAAATGTGGGTGGAATGGTGCTCTAGATTACAGCATCCTTTACTTGTCAATTGAGTCTCCCACTGTCTCTCTGAGGGTGTGTGTTTGTGTCTATAACACACACACTTCTGGTGAACGAGGCATTTGTGTTTCCCAACAATGCATCGAATGGACAAAAAATCACTTTTCTCCATCTATAGACATGTGCGAGTGTCTGTGTGCGTGTATAGGAATGTCGCATGCAATTTATGAGAATATGTTTGCAACACAATAGCTGCTTTTGAACATGATTGCGACGACAGCACCTCGCAGTGGGAGCACACAAAATTGACATTAGAAGCATTTAAATTAAATTCTTCTTTCTTTAAGCTCATGCGAACAAGTCATTTAAGTGCAAATGGCATTCTATCGAATTAAAACACAAGCGGCAAATTTGAGAAAATTCAAATGGAATTTACGTACCCGGGGCGTATGAGTGGCAATACGAGCAGAGTGCAAATTAAAAATGAGAATTACTTCGTCTGGACCCAGAGGGTATTCATACAACATTTAATTATGGAATTCTGTGTAAAATGTGTTTCGTGTTACTCATACGCCATGTAGTGCGAATTTCCATGGCAAAATTACTGATATTTGTGCTCTTCATAGCAGTGCAATTAAAATCCACTGATTCTCATTTGTTATTATATTTATATTCTCTGCTGCTATACTGATATATATAACAATGGATTCCACAGTCCTTTCTATCTTCCTTGTTAATTAATCTCATTCACTCACACTAAATCATTCTTCAAATACTCGCATTCCACTCAATTTGACTTAAAACCCATTCCATCCACTTGCCACGACGCCTGCAAGGACTCAGTAGCAGCCAACTGCATGCCAAATAACGTTTTTGTAAATATTTTTCCGCAATTAATGTTAAATCAGCCCATTATAACAAGTATTTAAGTTACATGAACTCTCGGCATTTCCGCTTATTTGGCTAAACTAAGCGGTTTGATTTTCGCTTTTGTTTCTGTGGTTTAGCCTACTTGCCTCCGCAACAATTTAACGCTTCAACAAACATTCTCAAGCTTGCCTACTTCCTGATTGTTTGAGTTTAGGCTGAGTTGGTGTCGTGCTTGAATGATTTCGTAATTTATGGCTGTAGAGGTAGTAATCGAGATTTTTTGTGTATTGCAAACGTTGTTTATTTCTTCATTTGTTTTGACGTATTGCCACACTTTCACTTCCTGAGTGTATGTGTGTGTGTGTGTTTAGAGAACATTTTTACCATTTGGTATTTTTAGCGTTTGCCTTATTTAAGCGCCCACAGTGACATGCATTAAGCATTTTTCAGTTGACTGCAGCAAAAATTGTTCTGATGTTGTGCAAATGCATAATTCAAACGATTCGACACGCAAGCGCTGCCCTGCTGGCATGTGCAACACATGTCCACATGCCAAGAGGCGCTCGGTGCATACATGCAAAAAGCATTTTGAAAGCAAGTTGATAAATTGATTTTTCTTATAGAGCCGAAAGCAGGCTTGTTGCTGTTGATTGGAGTTGGCGTGTATGCGGAGCCACGCTAAAAGAGGTGTATTAAATTTTATTAGCGCTAATAAAAGCCTTCATGCATAATCGCATGCAAATATGATTTGATTTAGAAGCGCGTGTAATTGACGCTGATTTGTTTTATGCAAATAACTGAGTGCAGTATGAAGAATGAGGTGGGCATATAAGATTTTCGCTTAGCATCCTTACGTGTGGACATGCAGGAAACAGTTTATAATTAAAGCCTGAATATGCTTATGTTAATTGTTTCACGGGGAGACATTCTGGGAAGATAACAGCACATTATTCGATAGCTGAAAGAGGTCAATCCTCAAGATACAAGTCCTCTGCTCTTTCTGGCCTTGCATCAATAATTTCGTACTGCTTTTTGCTCCTTTTTTCGAGAATTTTGTTCCAATTTTGACATCAATTCAATTCTGAACATTCTTCTAATTCTGAAACGTTTTATTTGAACTTTTTATGTTTACTTATGTCACAAAATCTGTGAAGAGAACCAGCTATCGGGTTACTGCCTATTATTTTAGCATCATATCGAATAATAATTGAATCCAAATAAAATTTACAAAGTGTGACTCTTGCAATGATTAGCAGTACCAAGAACTAGACACTAAACTCTTTATTCGTAATGTGTTTAAACATTTCAGTAAATTTTCATCACAAGCAATGATATCAATAATCAATCACAGAACATTTGATATCACACTGATATTGTGGTACCCCTATGAAACTCATTGGTGTATGTGACGCTTATTGCACTTAGGCTATCAAACCCAATCTAACTGTGGATAGGTTGACCCCCATGGGACAGCACTCCATGTAAAACCCGTGTTGATACGAAGCAGCATCGAAACAAGAAATTCGGAAATGCAAAGCAAACCTCCTTCGCAAACAATGAAGTAACATAAAGAGAAATAGGTGCAGAATAGTCACAGTTAATTTATACTCTACCAAAGGGTTTGCAATGGAAGATAGCCAAGTTTCATAGCAGTGTCGAAAATATACACAAAGCTTACTGAAACAGTTCTGTGGAATGTTGGCACTATTTGCAGGCACAGAATTTATCGTTTCCTTTTCCTTATCTGAACTAAGCTAAACAACACGTGTGCTGACACATTAAACAACCCCATACATAACCGATAAATCACTTCTGAAAGATACAAGTGAATTTCATGTGGATTCTACGTGTGCGTGTGCAGCAGCTGGACGTGAAACGTCACAGTAACAATGGCATTACAACAACTGAGGATGATGAAAATAAGTGCACAAAAATAAATACGACCAAGAGATCCAAGATAGAGATAACAAAAATGAACATGACACTGAATTCAATTCCAGAAGAGCAGTTTGGAAATGAAAGCAATCGGAAATGGCACTGTTTGCATTTGCTGCAGAGAACGTGCGTTGAATAGAAGTGATTTAACACATAGAGGAGTGGAAAATTGTTTTTAAGAAATCAGTTTCGCACTTCCAATGGAATTTTATCAAGTCTTGTTAAATTTGTTGCAAAAATGGTATTTTAAATTATTACACTCTCTCAAGTGTAGCTTGGAAGCTTTCAGCTACAATTCTCGCAGAATGAAGGATAATGCTCATAGCGAAGCTAATCCTGACGTTACAATATAGCTCTGAAGTGGGCACTTCTCGCCGGTACCTGCACACCAGCACACCGCAGTGGGAAATAAGCATATCAAACAGTGTGAAAATAGTAATGAATATTTTGCGGATAGAGGGGAAAAGCAGAACTATGAATACAAAAACATGAAGCCATAAAAATGCAAAGCGTGTACTCTACGGGATACCTGAGAGGCAATATTTCTTACTTTTTTCATTTCTCTTTTTTTTTGTTCAAGTGGTGGTCACACCAACTGAGAGTACCGAGATAAGCTACAAGCTTGGTTGGCGCACTGGACCCCAAGTGGCACGGGGCACAAGTGGCGGCAGCAATTTTGTTATGTGCACAAATGTTATAAACTTTGAAATGGTTTTCCTGTTGGTCAAATTAAAGCAACACTTGTGCAGTGGATGTGAATGTGGATGGGCCTGGTGGCTGAGGTTACTGCTGTTCCAAAATTATACTTATGCCCGAGCATCTGCTGCTCCAGCAACAACATCCCACTAAGCAAAACCCGCAACTGAGTCTTATGTGCACTGGAGTATGTTTGCGTATGCTTTTGCTAGAATTTGCTAGTGTTGGTGCTGATGTTTGCCTACTTCTCGGCGCTCATCACGTACACTGCCAGTGCAATCAGCCGCGCTTTGCTATAGTCTCATGGAGCGCCGCTATAGAAATGTTACCCTTATTTCCGTATTTACACTACACTTTTGCAGCATAATGCCAACAAAGCGGGAAGTGCAAGTGGAAGCGTGTGAATAGGTCAAGGATTTCCGTCACACTTTCACATTTGCCCCCGCACACACAAAAAACAAACACACACACACATTCGCTTTTCAAGTGTGCAATTTAATTTTGCAATTTTCTCCAGTGCCTAGTTGGAATAGTTTGCTTGTGCCACAAGCGGCTCCAGCTCAGGAGACATTTCTATTTTGTGGGCCACCTTCTGTACTCGTGCATGCGGCAAAAGCAAAAAGTTGTAAGGCAACATTTGCAACATAAATGCTGAGGTTTTTTTTGTTTTCACTTTACTTTTAGTTCTGATACGAGTGGTGTGCTTGGAGTAGGGCTGCCGACACTCAGGGCGTATGAGTGATTACGAATTTGGTAGCGGATTTTTTCGTCGTCTGAAACACTTTTAATTAAAAAATAATTTTCAGTTATTATTTCATTATAAAATCACAATTTTTAATATTTATTATTCTTTCTTCAAATGCTACGTTTAAACGGACTTCCACAGTCCGGTCTAGTGAACAGTTCAAATACTAAAATCGCTTGATTCTGTATACGGTCCCATAGATTTGTGTCCGATAGTCTTCTATAGTATACGAGCTTCAACTACTCCGTGCTGTACAATGTGAGGCCCTTCAAAATTTTGCAACTTCTGTTGGGGTCTTTGTCAATAAAACCAAAAGTTGTTATATGTCCTTAAAGTATTTCAACTATAATTTCAGGATGACGCGATTTTCTGTTAAATCATTTATTTCAATTACAAGAAAATTAAATCACCAAATTTACTTATAATTTCTTCGTCAGCCTTTAGTATAATTTTCATATTATTTCCCCCCACTTTTTGTGGAAAGACACATCTTTGCTACCCCATCCTCTATGAATTATTCAATTGCACTTCCGGAGATCTCGAAAGAAATTGAAAATGCAGCTAATTATTGCAAGAGAAAATTTAAGCAAGCTTCCGCCCTGAAGCTTAATAAAGCAACTGTTGCTAATACCACTTGAAACGAATTTTGGAAATTTTGCTGGCACTCTGACAATACAACGTGCTATCCTTGCACCAGCTAGAACAAACACAACAACAACAAAAACTAACACGAGCTCAGCTGCTGCTGTTCATGAACTGCAAACGGAGCAGTATTCGCAATCGGCATGCTGCCAAAATGGCCCAAGACGCAGCCAAAGTCAAAGTCTTGCAACAGGGGAGTGTATGGGTGTGGAAAGCAAACACACTAAAACCAATTTTCACATAAAACTGCAGAGAGCAGCGCACACGAGCAGCATAAAAATGCGCTCGCTACAACTACTCAAAGTGTAATAAATTTTGCTAAGCAGTTGTTGTGTGCCACAGTGCCGGAGGAAGAACGGTGCTGCACTTTTACAAGGTTATAAAAACATTCAAGTTAATAGATTTTAAGAAGTCAAAGTATAGAAGCGCATTGCAATTCATTTTCATGTCGCTGTAGGACGCGCCAGAATAGGCAGCTGGCAATTTAAAAAGGAAGTTTATGAGGCGAAAAAATGTGGTGTTCGTTAAAGGATAATTGAATAACTGCCAACATACACCTAGCAGTGAATCCGCAGAGCATTACCATGCCAACAGCCAAGTGGGAAGAAACTTTGTGGATATAGTCAGAGGACCAGACCGTACTTTTATAATATTTGCTGAAGTTCACAGCAGTACTCAAAAGAAGCGAAAAGAAGTTGATAGTCAGCTAAGCAGAACACTTTGTGTGAAAATGCTGATTTCAGTGACTGCATCTGTCAGGATAGGAAGGAGGATAGTTAATTATTTATGTGTAATCCAAGAAGCACTGGAATGCAAAACATTATTTATGTGAATTTGGAAGCCCTTTGCCCAAACGCCAATAGGAGAGAATTCAGTTCGAAAAGAGGATTCATCAAACGAAGCAACTGAAGAATAAAAATGTATGTACATTTACTGTGAGGGTGTGTGATGAGTGGTACAATAAACCTCATTTGTCGTATCGATATCAAAATTCAATGAATTGACGAAGTTGACGAATTTAGCCTGGAGCTAAAGCCATCCAACGATCCTTTTGATTAACAGGACCTCGCATTAACCCCACAATTACGCCTAACATAATCACCACAGTAATAAATTCCACACATATTTCACACTAAACAGGCACCTGCATTTGCCATATTCACACCGACACTGCTGCAAACAATACAAACCCAAAAACAACAAAAGAAAAGAAACAAAAGCAAACTCAAAATCCAAAACGGATTCAAAAACAGTTGACAAATGGTAGCTGGCAGTCGGCGTGGAAAGCCTTAAATTCTCCTTTAATGCAATGGCAAATATTTGGGATTGGCCCAGGCATCTCTAACGAGGCAAATAGAAAAACAAAGCCTGAAAGCAAAAAGGCAAATTTTGACAACGCCACCGAACCAGGACGTACTCGTGCAGCCGCACTAACACGAAGCGTTAACTTATGCAAACAGCCCCTTTGGAGGGGAACTTGGTATACGTCTCATGCCGTCGAAGGGCGACATGTTACGAGCGAGGGGATTAGAGTCGAACCAGGCAGATATTGAAAATTTCGAAATGCCATTTCGCAGCCAGCGCAAATGTGCCATTAAGTGCATTTCGATATCCGATTCGCAAAGTCATTGAATGTGCGGCTCGACATGTGCACCTCCACACCGGAACCCCGCAGCACCAACCATGCCAAGGATGGCACAGTGAGTCCTCTCTTGTGTAATACAATTGTCGGGAAATCATGTTATATAACTGTGTGTGTGTGAGTGAGTGTGTGTGTGAGAGCGAGTGTGTGTGGAGAGTGAGTGTGCGCATATGTGAAAGTGATGGAGTGTGCATAGGCAAGGCGGCTTTCTTTGTATAGTTGTGGTTTCATGCAAATGCATTAATGATGCCGATATGTAAATTTGCCGATTTGTGTGTATGCACCAATGTGTTTTTAAACGTGTCTGTTTATTTTCGATCATCTGTAAACTGAGGAGCAGATTTAATCAATTTCCAGGACATGCTTCTCTTGCCGTTTACGGCATCTACAGGAATACCAGAGGAGATTATTGACTACAAAGCACACAAAAGTGAGTCAAAGTAGCAAACCAAATATTGAACACTGAAAATCAGAGCTATATTTTCATTGTTCGCTGTCCTAATATGGATATATGTAAAACCATTTCAATGAAAATCCTTAAAATCCCACCCATGGTAAATTTCTTCCCACAGTAAATTTTACAGTCGGTTCAACAATTTCCTCATATGTGGACAGACAACACGTTTCTATAAATAAATATTTTCAGTCGCAAACGATGCAATCAAGTGTCAAAGACAAGTCCATGCAGTGACACAAACCGTCAAGGGACAAATGAACGGTGCTATCAAATGTGGCTGAGGTTTGTGTCAAAGTTCATGTCACATTCCGTTCTACGAGTATCCAAACCAACGCAAAACCATGGCACAAACGGAAACTGAGAAGGAAAGCATAATCGAACTTAAACCAATGCACATACAAAATTCATTTACAGCTGCTGCTGGTGCTGGTGCTGCTGCTTCTGCTTCTGTTGGCAAAAGTTTATATTTGCCTTGAGCGACTTTTATTCCCACCTCCATTTCCACATTTTGCTCACAGTTTACAATATTTCCCATTAATGGTCGTGCAGCACTGGGCGAAATAGTGGCAGATAAAAAAGTTGTGGTAGATGAAAAATGTTTGCTTGTTTGCTTTTAAAATTAATCGCTAAATCCAAAGTCACGTGGTGGTGCACATTTTGGGGACAGCACAAAGATAGCAGCCATTGTAAATGACCAACCGTTCCAATGTGTATCACGACGTTATATAAAAGGTATTTATAAAGTTACTGCTGGGAAATTCTTTCCAATTAGCAACTGTGCAAATGGCACATTAAACCGACTAATTGAAGATACCCGTGAGCTCTAAAAGGGAGTACAATTTTTGTCGCTTTGATGCCTCCGTTCATCTTTAGAGAATCATTGAGCACCACTGCACAAATACAAAAAAATTACAGTTCGAACTCATAAAAACTTGCATTGAGATGTCTTCAATGTGGACTTTTACCTTTTTCGCTCCATTCACACAGACAATGCGAGCAATTTGCTGTACTGTCACTTGTAAATGCTGAGTACTGCCTGCAGTTGTTCATGTTAGTTCCGTTGAAGTTGTTCGGAAAAACAGGACAAAAACCTCGCACCACCAACAACTCACTCAGCTTAAGATGCTGTAAATGTGCAAATATGCGACAGGCAAACGAGATGGCAGGAAACACAGATGCTGCACCACCAAATGTAGAACACGTAGAAACACACATCAAAGTGGCAGCTCCGACGCTGGCGGGCATGCAGCTGTTTAAGGCATGAATGCCGAAAGGAATGTGAGGTTGAATGTTAATTTTCCATTCATGACTCTTGCCAACTCAAGCAGAACCAAGCAGAAAGGACACACATGCAAATGGAAGTAATGGGAGAGACATCAGCTCCTGTCATATGACGTAATTCCAAAGTACGAGTACAAATGTCAGTCTTTAATTGGAAAATTTTTAATTTTGTGTCAACAGCAGATGTGATTGCTACAGAGATATTCAGCAGAACCGATGAAAATGTACAGACGTGCAGAGGCAAATTGGATGAGGTAGAACATACCAAGCCGCAGGTACCTCCATCAATCTCAACTTATTAATTGGCAATTCATATCCTGTTATTAGGAGTAATATCAAATCCCAGCAGAACTTGAGTGAGATGGCTGTGAAGAGTAGCTTTATGGACTGCAGCAATCAATGGATTTTCTGTTTCAAAGGTAAACATCAATCAATTTATTATCGCCGACATCCAAGTTAAAGAACTTGAGTGAGATGGCTGTGAAGAGTAGCTTTATGGACTGCAGCAATCAATGGATTTTCTGCTTCAAAGGTAAACATCACCTCCAATAGTCAAGCAACCTTTTATCGCCGACATTCAAGTTTAAGCTGCTCGAAACTCATTATATTCGTGCTATTTTAAAGAGCAGTTCCCATAACTAATTCCCAAAAGAAAGGGGATATGAGTATAGAATAACCTGTTGGAAGCCTTCTTCTGGAAACTGTCTACTTCAAGGGGAGTGTATATGACACTCTGATGGCAGTCTCTGGGGGTCGAAATCAATGTTTCAATTGAATGATTTTCCTTACTCACTAAACACTAAAACTTCAATTTGCTGCCTAATGATAGTTTCTCTTTGAATCATATGTAGTTCCTTATGGAAAGTTCTAGATCATTATATCTTGAATTTGAAGACAATAAGAAACCACGAAGAGGGCACTGCATTGATAGAGTACTTTAGTTGCGAGTTAACTGCTGTGGTGATCCGAATGGGTATAAATTGAAAATAAAAAATCAACACAAATTGAATTGTTTCATGAAAGAGATCATAGTTAATTACTTGTTATTCCAAAGATAGTTCCTGCTGACTGAAATTTTCTCAATTACAACTAAATTATGGAATAATAGTTCTTGAGGAGTCCATATAAGTATGTATTGTCAATACCATACTTTCAAGCGCGTGTCACTTCTGAAATTCTACATTTAGACAATGTGGGAAACACATGAATGAACATTATTAAAAAAATCAGCATTCGACACAAGTAGCACTCTTGTGGGAGATATGAATTACGTGACTTGGCTACGATGCGATTCACACTCTGCAATTTCACAGATGACGGAAGCCCACTAACTACTTCCTTGTCTAAACCCTGCGACCTGCTTGATATGCTCTAACCAAAGAGAGTAGTGGACTTTTCAATGATATTCTTCAGCTAGTTTAACGGCATGCCATGGCGAAAAAAACATGTAAATCAAATCAAATAAATGTTTATTTCAAGTCGATTAATTTCAAAATATTTGCGTACATTTTAATAACTGAAAAAGAAGGAAAATTCCCAGCGCTTGTTTTTCATATAAAATGTATCCCTTGGCATAGAGGAAATAACAAAATATTGAATTTTTTACAGGAATCTTGTCTCTCTCTCTCTCTCTCTCTCTCTCGACTCCTGAAATATTCAGACTGCGAAATGTGTAAATATTTAATGCTTAACTGTTGCTTATACAACAAGTATTTATAAAATATTTACGCTTACATCCACACTCGTCATGCCTGGCCTACATTACCACCCACCAACAGCAGCAGCAGCAGAGCCTACTTACTCGCGTTATTACTGGCTCCAGCAGCAGGTACTTCGGCGCACCCCCGCTACCCTGTGCACATTACGATAAAGTGTAATAAATTGTCCTTGTTGGAGTTTACGTTTTTATTATTACCACCACTGACCCAAGCTGCGATGATACTGGGAAAACCGCTTTAGGTAAGTTTTTCTTTTTTTGGTTCCTTTCTCTCATTTTTGTTGTTGTTGTGTTTTTTTCTTTAATTCTGCACTATTTTTCCTCTAGTAAATAAATGTATAAATTCTACCCTCTGCTGCCGTGCCCGCCACTGACAACAAAAGCGTGCACAGAGTTGGCCTCAATGTGGAACAGGCAGAAGTTATAGCTTAAAATGGGATTAAGCACGTAACCCATGTTCTGAGCGCGCTCACACACACACACACACACACACACACACACACACATACACAAGTATGCATTAAAGGTCATTTCGGTAAAGGGGTTCAGGGCGCAAATGTTGTTATGTGTGCGTGTGTGGGGGCGTTAGTTGAAGTGTACTGATGTAAACTTCCCAGTTAAGAATTTCAGTTACAAAATAAAAAATGTCGTGCCGTAAATAAAGCGGGATTTCAGAGAAACTAATTTCAGCGGTGATCAGCTGAGCGTAGGATTAACAACAAATACGAGCATAGTAACGGCGTTCGACAGGATATGTGCACAAGGATAGCTAAAAACATATGATATGGCAGTGTACCGGAGAAGCTAGGTATGCATGTAATTCAATCACAGTTCCTCTTGCTGTCGATATGAGACCGACAAAACATCGCAAATAAGATACAAGCCTTGTTACCTCCTCATGCACAACATTCCAGTAATTATTTATAGTAAGTTTGTTAAAATATTATGTCAGACAGGCATCGATATAAATTCATGTCAGTGTATGTGTTTTACTTAATAATGCAAAATGGCAATGGACTCTGAAACGGCTACTCAAGTTTAACACACCATTAAAGAGATAGAGCCAAAACCCATAATTCTCGACCTGCACCTACCAACCAAACACAATTTACTATGACACCAATGCTTGCCCTGCACTCACACACCCTCTCACCTTCTGCTACCACTGCTCACTTGAAGTGTGTGTTAATAAATGCCAGGTGCGAGTATTAAATTCAATTTATTGCCGGAAAGCAGACAAATTCAATTCCGAGACAGTGCCAGTCAGTAAAGGAGTGTATGTATTCGCATAGCAGAAGGTGCGACTGAGCTGGCAAATTTAAAAAGTAATATTTAAGGATTATAAATGAATATATAATATAATGATGAATATTCAGTGAAATAATGTTTCCTCCAGAACACTTTTTAGTCAAGTTTCAGACAGGAAATTGACAAGTCTCATACACTGACTGTGATCAGATTTACTCCAGTTGTACTGAGACCGAAGAACTCCTTAATAAAATTTGTGTAGTAATAACTACCTTCATTGGTTATATCTATAATAAATTTACTGTCGTATAAATCTACTCCCTGCTCTACTACTCCATCATTTTGATGTTATGAGTAGTCTGTATTTATCACATTTCGGTGGGCACCTAAAACTCCGCCATTTGGTACAAATTATCAATGTTTGTATACTCACTGATTCAGATTCCGCTCATTTGAACCGCTCTGGCTTTGCACATTGTCCGCATGCCGACGCTCCTTATGCACAATGCCCATCAATTTCATCCATGGATTGTTTTGGGAACCATGGCCGCCTCCCATGCCTCCACTCTGCCACATCGTCATTTTGGTGGCAGAGTGCAATTGGTGCGCGTTTAAACAATGCCAACAAAATTCAGCTCAGTTTGGTTTTGTGTGTTTTCAGTGCGCATTTAATTGCTGCCATTTTCCGCTTGGAGAGAACATTCTACGCTCAGAATTTCACGTCATTTTTCTTAGGCAGTTGCACTGCTGCGCCAGAAGCTGAACTCGCACACAACTTTGGCCACTAAAGCATTTAGCATATTTCTAGGCGACTTTTTGGAGGGAACTTGAATGCGGTTATTTGCTATTTAAATTTAATTTATTTTTATAATTTTCTTTGTTTGACTTGAATTATTTTTTTGTATTTGTAATATTTGCTGCGTGTTTTTATGGGCGGCTGACGTTGCACTGGTAAGAAATTTGGCGCTAACTAAAGGCAAATTTCTCTGTATACGTAGAACAGTTGAGAGTGTTAAGTAGGGTTCTTCGGAGACTGTGTAGCGAAATGAAAATTTGCCGTAGTTTTCTTGAGTGTGCCGGGAAAAGTTTACGAGTTAAGTACACTGCGTAGTGTTTATGCGTGTTTAGAAGAGTTACTTTGTATTTTATTTTATTTTATTTGGTTTTGTTTTTGTTTTTGTTTACTTATTATGCATTTTACGTTAAAATTGGAAATATTAGTTGGTTTTAGATTAGATTTATATTTAAAAATTAATTAATTTTTACTACATTTAAGAATCACAATGGCATATTTATGTTAAAATTTTGTTTCCTTTTCCATTTTACAACTAATTATTGAATTCTCTTTTATATATTTTTTATTTTATTATTGAAAGTTGACTAGCTAAATTTGTTTATTAAAATTGTATTTTATTTAAATTTAATTAAAATTTTTTAACGCTTTATTTTGTATGTTTTAACTCCTAAAAATATGCTTAAATTAGTTGGTGTCGTCGTTTATAAGATCATTTAGCTGCAAAGAAAGAAAGAAAATTTACAAATTAGTTATTTTAATTAAGAGACAAAGCAGCCTAAATAACAGAACAAAGTCAAAATCGCTTATGAATAAGTATAGGAGGGGATTTCAGGATGTAGAAAGGAATACAGTATACAAACAATTTCAACACATGAACTAGGGTAAACCCATCGTAAATTGTTCAAAAGCTGTTTTATATAAATTTTTATTTTATCGTGCAAATTCATTTGCCTTACTACTTCAATCCTACACAGAGTAGAAGCAATTGTTTAATATGCACTCGCCACGCTTCCACTGAATAAAAGCAATTGTTTAATATGCTTCTCTTTAACACTCGCCACACTTCCGCTGAAGCGTTTTACTATTAAACTAGAAGTGCTGTTAATTAATGAAGTAATTGTACAAATACACTCAGAAGCAGGGGAATTGTATGTAGCATCACAGCCAAGCAATGAAGACGACCCACACCAAATATAACACGCCGCAATGTTGTGTGCAAATCCAATTAGGTTTAATAGCTTACGACACCTACGCTGACTAGTCCTGAAGTGTGCCACTTCAATGCTACGATTTGTGGCAACAACACGTCAGCAGTTTAACAGCAACTCATGCTGGCAAAGCAGGCAGCAGCCACTTGAAACCAAATGAAAATATCATTTTCGCAGGCTTGAACATATTGCTGCGATACGTAGAGAGAGAAGCAGTAAATAGCATTAAATGGGAAAACCGACAAATTTGTACAACCAAGAAAATAATAGAATTGTAAGTGACTTCCACCAGAAGCTCACTTATAGAACTATTACATATTTCCATGTGTAAACTTCGTGCAGGAAAGACCATGGGCTCTCAGCAGTTATCACTACGCCTGAAACGATAAGAACACATGTCCTAAATATTACACGCACAGACCTAAAGACGCCTTAACAAAAATGCCAAGCAACAAATAAGAAAGCCCAAAAAGTTGAGCAAAAAAACCATAGGGAAATACCACAACAAAAAACCAACGGAATGCTGAGTGAATTTGATAAAAATGAAGAGCACTTTACTAAGTGGACACACATATTTGTGCATACGAAATGTCTCCGAAAAGGAGAGAACGTTTTAATTTCATAAAAGCATAGAAAGGACATCACTAGGCAGCAGAATGTTTGGGTGTACAAGTATATTTTGCTTGCAAAATTGACCTTTTCTTTCCTGTTCCCACCACTTCGGACCGCTACCATCCATATAAGAAAAATGATAAATCTGAACGAAATAGAATTGTCCCGTCTGCCAGTCCCTCCGTCAGTCCATCTGTCCGACTGACCATCTCTCTGTCTGGCCGTTTGTTTGTTGTATACAAGCTGTCGTTTGGTGCTTTCTTCCCAGGATTTCATTCATTCTTTTATGCTGAATAAACAACAGCGAAAAACAAAGCAACAAAAGCATCGAAAATATTTCTCTATGATTCTTGCGCTGTCATAATATTTTTAAATGCCAAAATATATAAAAATATATGAGCCATCATCCACAAAAGCAAGGACCTGTCAACGTCGATGCGCAGCACAAGCAAGAAACATACTCATCACTGTCGTCGTCCGCACACAACAGGCAAACTGTAAACAATTTGAATCTGCACTTACGAATAGTTTGAATTTTATGAGTACAAATTGTGGCCGCAACTCTTCAAAGAAACAGCTCCCTAGTGCAGTCTGCCAGAGTGGGCGGGTCTGCAAGTGATTTCGTTATGGATGTATTGAAGTAATTTTGTTACAAACTCGGCAAGAGATTGTCAGCACCAAGGAGAAGGTGGTAGTCACATTTTTAACTACTCAGTGCAGCTGTGAATTTAACCACTAACAATTGGTTTATTTAGACGCTTGAATACATTTCAACAAGTACGGTTAAGAATCAAGGATGCAAAGCAGTTCGGTCGAAGGGAATTATAAAAAACTTTTCTTTCACTTAAGTGGAGCTTAGCGGCCCTTTGCTCCCCCGCGGAGCCATAGGACCATATATATATATAAGTGGAGCTTTGGGAAGGGAAACTCGAATTTTTGAAGGGATATTTTGAGTATGAAATCCAGAATTCATCTGAAAAATTGCAGTATTGAGGTCAGCAAGCGTCACTATTCTATTCTCCTTTTCTCTATTTTAGAATTTTTGGCAGTGCGGCAAACATCCAGCCACAAACTTTGCTTCAAATCTCTTACACGGGCCCTTGAAATTCAAAATTCCCGATATATCTTCAAAGTAAATTGCAAAGATTTGCTTATTAAATGACACTTACTTACTGAACATAACAGAACCGCCCTACTGCCATATCAACCACCCGGCAGACTTAACGTCCACTCTATCAGCTTTCTGCACACATTTCATCTTTATCACTGAGGACCTCATTGTCCCTTGCTCGAATGCAGCTGCTCTAATTAGTGTAATTAATACCCTTAGTTGTGCCGCACAATTTACACATTCTCCCCTTTTTTCAGTGTGCTTCTCCCATTTTTGCCACAATTGCCACAGAGTATTTTAATTGACTCGCTGCCATTAGAAAATCACAATTACAGTCAATTACGTAACACAATAACGACAAAAGCGACGACTTAATTGTGCCAGCATCGCGTACGTGTGTGCTCACTACACATGCATACGTATGTATGGGTGTATGTGTGCGTGCACACATGACTGACTGCCCGTTCAAGCTCGATCGTTGCAGCTGGCTGGTGTATCAGAGCTCACACATGCCGTGCTGCCCGAAAGTATGCTGTGAAATTTCCTTTATTGCCCGTTGCAGTTGTTGCACATTTAAAAGCTGGAATAGTGTCAAGCGTGAAATTGTTGTGGAGGGAAACACGGGCATTTGCGCTGTGCTATCTTTAAAAGCCAAATTGGGCGGGCACAGCAGAATTATCACTTACGCAGCGGCAGTTATTTGCGGTTCTGTTGTTGTGAGTGGCAAAAGCCACGAAGCGGGCAATGAAGCAATTTTTTTAAATACCCTTTACAATTAAATAAATTAAAAAGCATTTCAATTTTCAACTCATTACAATGTTTTATTTTGTGTATTATTTTTATTTTTGTTGTTGTTTTTTTGTGAATTTCAGCCACCACACATGCTCACTGCCTCAACGCCCGCAGCGCCATTGAAGCCTTGAAGCACACTGCCAGCATCGCAACGTGGCACAGAGCGCTGTGATGCGGCAACTTGGCTCATTTGTGAAATGGCAGCGGGCATTTTTATCTCGAGCGCAAACACTTTTTTTTATTTCATGCTTGCATTTCAAATGAGCTCGATAATTGTAAGTGGGCGGGTCGAGTACGTTTACGGCAAGCAGCATGCCACCAGCCCTTGAAGCGGTTGTTTGTTGAATGGCGCAAAAAGTTGCCGCACAGCATAGGAAAGTGCTTTCAAACCTATTTACTTTTAATATGCAAGTGTTAATTATGCGTATGTTGAGGAAATTAAAAAAGGAAAGTTACTGAAACTAAATGGAAAAATTCGAAACAGAAACTTTTATAGAAATTACAAACAAATTGCAAGCATTGCGATTTACTTTTGTGGATGTTTCTGCTAAGCTACAATACGAATTGGCGTAGAGCTCAACTGAAATTTCCCTAGGAGCAGGGGACTCGCTTTTATGGGTTTACTTGAGAATGTTTCAAGTGGACGCGGAGCTGCTGCAAATAAAGGAATAAATGGTGTTGGAAGAAACTCCATCTCAAAAGATCTAGACAAAATAATGTTCCTTGTTTGTTTAAATGCAGAACGACTTATGATAAAAGCGGTGCGATCATCTCATTGTGTTGAAGCTGGAATCAATTATGAAAAAAGCAACGTGAGAAAGAACTTTTTATGGATTGGTTCTAAGGGCCATCTTCAGTGCCGAAAGGCTGAAAGTAATTTAAGAACTAAAGCACCTCATTCAGATCAAAATGTCACCTATAAATGGAACTTTAGAGAGGTACAATCCACGCACTCAGCAAAGTCGGAAATATATTATTTTACAACAGTTTGGTGGCATCAATTTTGTGTCTAATACATGAAAACCAATTTCTTAGAATTCTACTCTTAATATTATATGTTTTAGTTTAGAAATAAACAATTGGCTCACATGCTCCTTTAAAGTAGCAACAATACAAGAAAACTGAATAGTTTACAACTGTGGTTAAACTTATAACCCTGTGTGAGTGGAATGAAAGTTTCAATTTAAACGCTCTCCATGACCATGAATAAGGTCACAACTATTTGTCGGCTTCAATGTATAAAATCGAAAATATAAAAATTGTACTTCCTTCAATTAATAATCTTTGAAAGTTCAAAATTGTAGTTAGATTACCGTAGAAGTTGAAATCTGGTAGTGAAGTATGGCTTTGTAATTTATTGATCTGCCTCTTTAAATAATCCTAACCCACATTTAAGCTAATTGCTTCCTTATCCGGTTGCAATAATTTTTCAAAATTCAACTTAAAGCATTTATTCCGAATGAACTAAATCTTCAGCTATTCCTTGTTTCTAAATGTGAAAGTCGCAAGGGCAAAGTTCATAATTAAATTAGTGCTTACTGCTGAAGTTTTGCCTAAACCCTTGCAATCCGCTCACTTCGTACACACAATTAATTCAAAGCTTCCTTTTATAATTTAATATTACACAAATTCTCACTTTATACTATTTGCGCTGTGCTTCTTAAACACTTTGTCATTAATTTCTTACCCCTAACACCCCTAGAAAAAAGCCCTAAAAAAATTTTAAGAAGGCATGCCACATAATTAGCCCAGCTTAATTTATGGCGCTCTCAAAGTATTCACACAAACACGAACATTTATTTAAGGTGAGTTTCGCGCTACAGTGACAACAAAAACAACAAAAACAATAACAACAAAACGTATCTTAAACATTCTGTCTGTTAAACTTGCCACTCTTTGCCGCCCCCTAAAGACACCAAAGCAAAGTAACGTGTGGTTACTGTGGTACTTCCTGCTCACGAATGCAGAAGTAACGAGTACTACTGTATTCGTCACTGTTGCACATATTAAGTTCATTCAATTCCGGGGGTGCAGTTACACCCCTATTTGTTATCCTTCTGCCCCAGCCCATACTATACAAGATCTCTGTCAACGCGGCGGAGCGAAGGACTATGAATAGTATTAAACGTTTGTGAGAAGAGTGGGGCTATACAAGAATAGAGCGACCATGCCCTATAAAATACGTAGCCTTGCTAAATGTAAGCCTTCCAGTCTACCCAAAAGTGATAAAGAGGAGGAAGAAAAACGTCTAAAGTTTGGTTCCATCAAATCCGTTCGGACCTTTGGTTTCATTTTGGGACTCTCACCAAAAAATAATCCAGATATACTTACAAAGGCTTACAAGGACTTACAAAGGGTGCTTCGGAGCGTTAACGCCGCCGCTGGACTCATTGTTAAGTTACGTCATAAACAAAAAAAGAATTTTTGAAATTTATATTTCTTTTTACCGCTTACTCAAGACACGACACTGAATTGTACTTTACGAGGGCTCTCACTGATACAAATCATTCCAAAAGTCATCCTCACAAAAGCTTAATTACAGGAGATTCCGACCCCTGATTGTAACATTGGCTTAGCTCATCGTTATACTCAAGTGTTGGTGGTTAATAATTGAATCTTGCTTGAAGAAGGGAAACGTTCAGAAGCGAAAAGTTTCACATTTCCTTTAACGATTACTGCCCAAATGAACCGTAACGAAGCATCAAAAACACCGAAAAGCAGCGATCTCTGGCATCACTGCTGCAGAGCAGTACCCACTCTCTTAAGCACAAGGTCAATTCAACTTGGGATTAAGGTTACGCGCTAATTAAATACACCGTTGTCACTTCAGCGGGCGCAACAAAAGTCAAAGCAAGAACCACCACCAACAAAATCACTAAAGAAGCGGAAATGCTTAGAGACGTGGGCGCTAGGGGAGCCAGTTAAGTCGAAAGTAGGCAAAACTAAGGCAACTGACGAAGAGAAAGTTCAACTGAAACATTCTGCAGCAGAACAACCACAACAAGAGCGACACCACCAGCAAACAGCAGCAGCAGCACGAACCACACCAGAGCAACGAGACCACAACAAAATTAACTAAGTCAGCGTTTGTGCATGACACCCCACCACAGCGCCGCAACACTGACTGACATGGAGACTGCTTAACGGGCTGCTTGGGGAAGTCGGAAGCTGCTTTCGCCCCTTCAAACACTGAATTTTGCCTTTAAATATTTTAATAAGAAAAAGTGTAGCGGCGTTTGCGCGTTGAAAGGAATTAACACGACGCTGAGTTAAAATTTAACACTCATAGCGCTACTGGGCCGGGCTGAGGCTGACGTACACAACCCATTGTTGCCGCTGTTGCTATTCTTCGCTGCTGATGTGCTTGATGCCTGGCCAGGTACTTCTCGCATTTCGCTAACGGTGTGGGCTCATTGTTAATTCACCGCCTGCACGTTGAAAATGGCGTCAAGGAAACGCGGTAAACAACAACAACAAAAAACGAACAAAAAATCTCCTCATGCAAACAACACAAAAGCATATGAAACGCCGATTTGATGTGCTGTGAAATTGTGCGAGCGCTGGGAATGGACACAACAGCCGCGGGGGTGTGCTGCAGTTAACTGTTACTTGGCAGCACGGCGCTTCCAACTTTGGGAATCCTCGCATCAAATAGAAAAGTGTGGAACAGCTCGCCTGCATCACCATGGCTGCCGGGGAAAGTTGTATCAATAAAACAGTAACCGTGCCACCAGTCGCTGCAGGAGCATTGCTCAATTTAGAACTGCTGAAAATTGCACAAAAGACATGGTAAGCAAAAAGAAAATGCATCTCAACTTGCGAAAGTGTAATATAAAGTTGTTTGAATTCTTTTCACGAAATGAAAGCCACCGAAGAAGAAGTTATCGAAGAAGGAAAAGGCACGCTTGGAAGCCGAACAAGCGGAACTGCTCCGCATCGAAATGGAAAAAGAGCGGTAAAGTAAACAAAAATACAAATATAAAAGAAATAATGCAAAAGCAACCAATTTAATACAATTTCTCCAACAACGCTCGCCACATTAACATAATAAAACTATTCGTATTCTCACTGGCACTCACACTAATGTACACGGAAACACGAAATCACTGAATCACCCAAACTCTCCCACAATGGCAGGCTAAAAAAGCTCGAAGAGGAACGCCAGCGCAAGCAAATCGAACGCGAACAGGCCAAGCACCGTCAACAGCAGGAGGTGCAGGAGAACAAAGTGCGGCGGGCGCAGCTGAAGAACAGCATGGTCTTCTTCGATGCCGTCCAGCAGACCACAAACACCATTAAGGCCACGGAAAAGGAGCAGCGCGATTGGGAGAAATTTATGCGCTGCAATGGCTTGCCGAACGGCTCCTGTCCCAGCGATCTACGACGCTACGTACACCAGTGGCAAAGTGACATTGAGCGACGCAATAAAGCATCCCGAAATTGGCTGTTGCGCACCGATGAGCGGACACTGCTAACACAGGATGCCAATGTGGCGGACTTGACCAGAGTAACGTTGCGCCAACAGCAGGGAAGTCTCGGCGATCTGTATGCGCAAAGAATTGTAGAAGTGCTGGGAGTAAGTAAAACAGATAACACAGAACTAGGAACGATAGTCATAGCGAGGATTCTTGAATAGCATGTCCAAGAAGGAGAATAAAATTAGATTTAAAGAAAAAACAGCTTGGAAGGGAACTGAATAATCAAACAAATTCATAAAGAGTGCTTTAAATTAGAAAACATTATTTTAGTTTTCGATTTTCATTGAATCTGTATTGCAAGGGTCCTTCGCTGGAGTTTCAAGCTGGTTCAAATACAGCAAACAATTATTTTTCTTAACCCTTTTCATATCCAATTCAGTTGTAAGCCTTTTTAGGACATTTTTTGGGTTTTCTTTATATTTTCCGTGCAGTTTAACCTCCAATCCATATTCAGGGGGAATTTTCTTGGTGAAATTTCACAGGCTCACACATACAAAAACTCATCGCTCACAGACGGACTCAGTACAGAAGCTCTGCTAAACTAAGCCGAATAAAAATCAAGGACTACATATATAAGATCAATAAGGCAGAGACGGACATAGGAAAGCAAAAACTATGATAGTCTGAGTAGCACACCCTTCAGCTACGTACGAGTAGAGGAGTGACCTAAAATTTCAAACGAAACTAACCTTGCCTTCCACTTCTTGACCAAATCACTTTCCATCATACCCTTAACTCACATGCCACACGTGCAATTTCCTCAGATACTAACTGAACTGGAGGAAGGTATTGAGGACAAAGATCTCCCTGCACATATCACGGCCGATCTCGTAAGCCTCAAAATGGAAATGAGGATCTTCATGAATGAGCATCTAGATGAGTTCGCTTATAAAACAATGTCGCACATAGAGCGTGATATGGAGTGAGTCGTCAAGAATAAAATTTCTTCTGTGAGTGAACTTGTCCATTCTTTTTAGAATTGATCGTCCCGGTGTCTGCAAACATATTTACACTTCGGAGGTGTTTAAAAGTCACATCTGGACCTTTTCTAAGGATGCTCAAATGTGAGTAGTGAATATTCGTAATACAAAAAATATACGCACTGAAGCCCGTTCAATTATTCACTCAGTTCCACAAATCCCAAGGCTCGCATTGGTGAACAAAACCAGCACAACGAAATTGATTTTCCCATTATGGAAATGGAGATCACCCTGCCACCGACACTGCACTTACCCAGCTCAGCCCTGCGAGGTCTTTGGCTGAACTACGACCACTTTAGCGATAACTGCGCGAGCATCACTTTGAAAATCCCCAGTCTGGAGAAGAGAAGTGCAATGACTGAATAACTAAAAATATGTATTCAATAAATTACGAATCTTTGTTTCCCACACAGACATCCTTAACCAAACCAAAAGGGAGTGGCTTAAGCGGAAGGAAATTCTCAAAAATATGCTGAACGATTGCAGCATGGCTCCCACTATGCCGCGCGCGGATCAACAGGATGCTCCTGAAGGACAGAAACCCCCAGAACGTAGTTTCGACATCGATAAACTGTACGCGGAGTATGAGGATGAGTTGCATAAGGCGCGTCGGTGCGCCATTGGGCCCGCATCCCTAGGCATTTCGGAGACTGACGTGAACCTGAGAAAGTATCGCATAATAGGCGGGGTTTATGGCATTGATTACTTGGAGACACCACAACAGGACAAACGACTCAACCCACGTTCATTTATTAGAACCAGTGAGCACGCACAGCAGCACAGAAACTGCTCAGCAAGTTCTTCCGTATAATGTTTTTTCTTTCTTGCAGTTACTTCCCCTGACAACCTAAAACGGAAGACCTTCTTCCAGACCTACAAACCTCCACCACCCGTACAGCCAGGTGTACGGCGCCTTCCCGAAGAAATCGAAGCCGAAATGCGCATGGTTGAGGCGGCTTTGGATAAACTGGCTCTGGTAACGTTGCAGTAAGTCAGGAGAGAAAAAAATCCACCTTTGCACAATTTTAAATCTCCATGCTTTCGAAACAGACTGCCCGATTCGGTCATTTGGTTCGAACCGCCCATTGCGTGTCGCTGGGAGACACAAATGGAAACATTCGAATATGCACTCAGCGATGATACGAGTACTAAACCACCCAACGTGGACACATCAACGGACCCCACATCACTGTCGACCACCACCAATCCCAGCCCACTCAAGAGCTCGCCGCGCTTCCCGGCAAAAATGCGTAAACGCAGCTCACAGAAGTCGGCCGCAGCCATGCCGGTGCATGAAGTCACTGACTTTGACCTATTCAGCATACCGAGTGGCATTGATATTTACGGCCTTTTGAAGGAATTCGTTGTGCCACGACTACCGTACGGCTTTAGTGTCCGTTTAGATGAAGCCCAAGTGCAAGGATATGCGAGGAGCGGCAAGCAGCGAGTGCTGGTTGTGGCTAAGCACGAGAATGTCAACGTCACCTGCGCCAGTGCGCTAAAAATTGATCCCAAAGAGCGTCAATGCCACAAGCGAAGCATTAATGAAGCGTATTTGGATTTGGAAGAACCTAGAGAATTTTTTCCCTGTGTTGATTACGAAAGGGTGTTGAAGTTCAGGGGAGGTACAGGCGAATTGGAATATGGAAGAGTTCAGTTGGACAAGAAGAAAATCAACCAAAAAGAAATACCGTTCAATGGTACCGGAGAAAAACATGGTATTGGAGAGAAGAAGAATGGCAAGGATGCGGAAAATATAGGAAAAGGTGGGGGGAAGAAAGCCAACGGAAAAGACAATAATGGTAATGGGTGTAATACAAGTTCTAGGCATTCATCCGATAAGGGTGGATATGACGGCGAAGGAGAAAGAACTACTTATATGTTCTCCGAATTGATTGAGGTGAGTACCAACTTACCAAATAAGTTTATAGGGAATTCATTTACAGAAGTATTCCAATCTGATAACCTATGGAAAAGGATAGCTGCTTCTACACAGCTGGGAGATATATTAGAAACACTATCGAAAGGTTGTGAGAGGAATGGATCAAATGGGTAAAAGTGTGTTGCGAGATTGCATTTGATTTTTTTTATTATTTTGGATCTCTCAGCATAAGAAAAGTCACGAAATATATCTAAAAAGTTCATTTTGTATGGCTCGAAGCCATATAAACGATCTCTCTCGTACACAAACCTGTTCAAGTTGCGAGAGTGTCGCATTCAGGGTAGCGTAAGATCCGCTTATTCCAGTTTGGGTCTGTCGTAAATTCTCGTAGTGTTCTATACAGATGGAAATATAGGTCTTGAGGGTCGCTTATTTTATACAACATTTTTGAGAGACAACAGAAAGCATAATAAGAGAATGAGAGACACTTATACCCAGGCCCCCTCTATATACTTACCATGATATATGAAATTGAAAATAATATTCCCCAGATAGTTTTTAAATGAAGCTTTGCTTTATGCCAACTTAAAAATACATTAAAGCAGAACACCAGTAAAATTTTAGCAACCTCAAAAGTGTTTTCTGACAACGCTCCAACTAGACCATAAATTCACGAGAGTGTCGTTGAACGTAATAAGAAAGTATCCCTACCAAAAAAAAACGCTAAATGAACGGTTTGATAATAAAAAAATTCCATGACTAACCAGCTAAAAATTTATGTCATTCTTATCTCTTTTGAACATAATTGAACACCGCCAAAAAAACCCTACCCGTAACGTAACAAAAATCCACTTCCAATCACATCACACCCCAAGGACCTGGATCGTCTGTGTGAGTTGCAAATGCCGCTGCAGGAGGAGGCGCTTAAACAGATTTCGGCAAATTTAACATCGCCAGCATCGACGACCGGCACTCAGGAGGCGACTGCTGATGACGCTGAAGAACAGAGGCAAGCAACGGAACCACCAGTGGAGGCAGCACAGTCCCCGTTTGCCTACTACAGCGGCATATCCTTTGGACGTGATGTGGATGCTAAAAATGGCACCTCGCACAAAAATACTGCTGAGGACGACAACGACGACGACAACGACGACGAAGATGATGATGAGAGCAGTGCAGAATATGATGAATATGATGATGAAGAGTACTACGGTGTGGTCCAGCCGGCTGAGACAATGATGGAAAATTTAAATTCGCCTAATAATGTGGAAGCGGCAGGCAGTGCGGGCGGTATACATGATTTCTTATCCAAACATAGTCAAAGTGGAAGCGACAGCACTGACGGGTAAGTTGACAGCTGAGTGTTTATACATCGAGGTAATGACCTGGCACACCAAGTGGGTGTTGCTGCAGGAGAGCGAGTGTGAAAATCAGCTTTTGTTGGCAGAAAAAAAAACACTTTTCCAAAGGTGTCAATTGGTGTCAATGGGCATCGAATGCCAACAATGGAGATTGGAGATGATGATAATCCTGTCAAATGCTCTTGATTTTTGGGTAATTTGTAATATCTATGGTGATCTTTGTACAGTTCAGACGCGTGAGAAGTTGCGGTCGAAGCTCTTATGTATGGGGAGTTGGTTTGAGGACCTCATTTTGAGGTATTAAGTACCTGGTATTTGCATCAAAGTAGCACCAACTACGTTTAATGATAATAAGAGCTTGTAGTGTACCTAACTAGTGTATCGTACACTGACGACCACACATCGTCACAAGCACCCTAGTAATTCACCTATGCTAACGAGCTGGCAATAGCGCAACGCCATGCACTTGCACTCAGTTCCCAAATACGCTAGATACGCACATTTGGTAGTGCATTGATATGCGCTGCCTATATGCCATAATTCAAGGCATCCGATCACCTTCTCACTCGTACTACCGAGCAGTACAGCATTCTAGTGAGGCAAATACAAAAGTGAAGCTTCATAAAGTCACCATCCTTAAGCACTCACTCGCTCATCTTGTTAACATCAACAATTGAGTGAAATGGTTGAAATGCACCTTTTGAAGTGTTAGTTCACTCAATTGTAATATATTGGGCATGTGAAGTGATGATTCTTGTATGAGTTACAGAAAACTTCTACGACCACTAAACGCAAGCATTTTACGAATATTATAAATATAATATTTCTATATACTAACCCTAGCTACATTTACTTATGTGTTCACATTGTCAGCTGTTAAACAATTCACAACTATCCTTCTGCATCTCTCTTTTACTCCGTATTTGTAGCTCGAAATCCAAACTATCAAGTAACAGCACTCTGACGCAGGGCAAATGGAGCACACGTGATGTTCATGACACAAAATTCAATGAGGATAAACTGTCGATACAATTCCGCACTGGACGTTTAGGTAGGTCCTGCCAAACAGCTTTCATTTTCATTGTGATTTTTATATTTATTTTATTTCCTTTTTATTTGCAATGGTCTGTGCGGCTTATGATCCGTTTTGCCATTGATGTTGTTATTATTGTTGACATGGGGAATTTTGTGTATTTTTGCGGCCCTGCTCCTGCCGACAATTTACGTTGTATGGACATGCTCAGGCATTTTCGGCTTTGCCTTGAATCGCTATAGCAACATGCCATATCAGACATGGGAAATCAAGCCGGATTTTAAGAGGTAAATAATTCATGCTGTGACTGCGTATATGAACTGGCATCTCTCACTGCATGTGTGCACAGATTTATTTTCAAATTTGAGTGACACTTCGCATTTGCATGGATTTGCATAAAATAGCAGAATTTTTATTACAACTGGCGATTGTTTTGCAATTACACACAAGTGTGTGTACACAAATTCAATTAAATTTATTCCCAGCATGGAGCTGCCGTGGGCCGAGTATTGATCGGACTCGTGCAACTGCAGTCAACCAGGACCGCCGCGTGACCTTTGCGCAATGCGCAATGACGTCAACCGTGCACTTTTCTGCATGCCGCTAAACAATTGCGACCGCCTGACTGACAATCAAAACAATTCGCATGCTGGAAGAGCACTCCATAACAATACACACACAATCACGACAACACGCACTCGCACACAGTTACACACCATTACAAATACTATCGCGCATTCACAACAAAATGCACACACATTCCGCACAAAAAACCACATTTGAATGGGGCTTTTGTTCTCGGCGCTTAGCGCTGGCACAATTTTTTTCAGCTTCACTGCCTCCATTATCAGCCTCGACATGTACATCAGCTCCGCGGGATATTGTGTGAACAACTTTCAGGGGGGCAGCACGGTCGCCATTAATGAAATAATAGGCAAGACACTTTCGCTGGCTGAACTGAAGGCCGCTCTCATATCGTCTGCGGTGGACATTTTCCCCGAGGAGGATGCCTTCTGCTATACGGAGGGCTCGTGCGAGAAGAACTACGTGATGGAAATGCATTTGTACGCGTGCATGTCCACGCTGGCCTTATCGCACAATTTCAGCTGGTCCAGATGGAATTTGTTGGCCGGCAGCCGTACCGCCGTTCTGCTGTTACGCGAGCTGCAGGAGGGCAAGAAAGTGGTGAGTTTATGCACAGAGAGCGAAGCCCTTCAAGCGAAATGAGGCAATTTAAATTCATCGAATTTGTTTACCTTTTTATGTGCCCCTTGCAGCCATTTCATTCCACGCTGTTGGTGACGCCTCTCAAAACGGCCATAATCGAGTGTACCGAGGTATCCGCCAGCTTCAATGCAGCCGGCATCGCGGGCATGGAGTACTATGCCGATTTGTATCAACTGTCGCAGGTGCATGCGCTGCCCAGCAGCCTCGAGAAGCAGTGCAGCATGGACCCCGTGCTGAGGGATAATGTGGCGCGCATTTTAATGGCCATAAGACCATTGAGTTTCTGTTAAGCCACACACACACACACACACACACACATACAAATAAATATATACACAATAGTAAATATTAAAGTTTAAAGCAAATAAGTTCTTGTCGCGCTTTTTTATTGCTCCTTCGACCGGAAGTAGGTTAACTCCAGCAAGGCGTTAAATCTTTCACTTCAGCGTGGCCAAACCTTCACAGCAGTTGGCAGGCTGACCACTGAAAGTGCCTCAGAGCGACAGCGCCTAATTATGTGCCAGCAGGTTGTATGCACGCATGCATAATTAATGTGTAATGCACGAACTCGCGAGCAACAGCGGCCTCCTTGCTCGGCTCATTTATTAATAGACGCCATTAGTTTCTTTTTCTGGCCCCACACACCAACGTCATATATACCCATCTACACGAGTATTTGTGTGCAGGCAAGGAATGAGAAATTGCGAACCGAATTTTTGGCTCCTTCCTTGGTCCGCACTGGAGCTGATGCTGAAGGTACTGAAGGCTGATATGGCAGCTGCTGCAGTTTGCTTTTGGCACCGGGTGCGGAACGTGTCTATATTCGCTGTGCTTCTACGGCAAATTATGTTAATTATTTTCTGAGTGAAACATTTTTTGCATACGAAAGTAAAGTGAGGGAAAGTAAATTGGAATTTTTAATTATGCCAGGCAGCAGAGCAAACTACAGTTGGCGAAGGTACTGCCTGCTGTCGAAGATGCCATTCTTGGGCGGGTGTACACGAACAGCAAACCACGACTCGCTTCCTGTCTCCTGCTGACGCCCCCGTTGAGTGTCTCAGCGAGTGTTTAATTATGAACTTTAAACGGTCGTCGAGCTCTTTTTCATGTTTATGTATTACTTTTTAATAATATTGGAAACTTTCAAGGCTCGTGGGCTTGACATGCTTCGCAGACGCAAATACACAGCTTAGGTTTAAAAATATAGGCAAAGTTTATGAGCTCAAGCAATACCAACCGCTGAAATTTATTTGCTCCATATTTATTGAAAGAGCAGCAAGGTATGAGGTGACATTTCTTAAGAGAGCAGAGGCAACAAACACCATAACGAGGAAGGAGTAATCTTCATTGAATAGTGCCCGCATGGCTCTCATTGAATGCTTCGACTATCAACTTATTAAAGAAGGCATCAGGTAGTTTTTTGCGATGAGTTTTATCTCCGTCGTAGTTTTTCCTTCGAAACGCCTGGCGGAGTGGCCGACTGAAACTGATTTCCACCAGTCTGTGACAAAAGAACACCCTAAAATAAAATAAAAAATTTTGAAAATTTCAATTTCAAAAACTATTTTCATGCTGCGATGAAATGAAACAAATTAAGTACCCAATAAATTAAATTAAGAGGCATTACAATAAAAGCGAAAATTAAACAGAATTTATGTATCATAAATGTTCACAATAAACGAGTGTGTGCACCGCCATCCTTAATATCGGCACAAATTACTTAAAAGCAAATTTAAAACACATTTAAAATTCCCCATAAAATTCCGACCGTGTAATTACTTTTCAAATGGTTGCAACATGAAAGTCTAATAAAAAAAATAGTTTTTAGAACTTTGCATGTGAGCACGATGCAGCCGGCATTGCTGGTGAACGCTTGTTAGAAGTGCGCTTTAATCACACTGCCTTGTCACAGGATATGCAGCTTTACGTTGGCACGTACCAGTCCAAAGCAGCATTTACGAGCGTATGCAGCCGCAAAGTCCTTTATGCCAAAACAGAAACCGAAAAATGTAATAAGGGAATAGCTGAAACCTCCACGTAAATAGAAGCATTCGAGTGGAGTGTTGGAGGTATTCAGCTGCGAATATGAATTGTATCGAAATGTGTGTAGAAATTAAATGGAGATGGCAGCGAAACGTAACTGTCATTTACCTTAAATATCAAACACAGAGCACAGCGCAATGCTCGTAATTCCACTCAACGTTATGCCAAAAATGTTTTCACTGTCATTTCCGGGACCATTTCCGTTTCCGCTTAACACGTTGCCAACCATAAAACTGTCACCACACCAGCTCAAAGTGAAAAATGAAAATTCCTCTGCAGTCCGACTGAATGTTTGCCAAATTATTGTAGTTACATACTCGTATGTTTATTGCATTTCCTGTTTGCCGCAGAGGTGAGGAGCGGTGTGTGAGTTTGCTTTAGTGTTATACTGCGGTTTGTTAAGCGCGCTTAGCTGGAAGTAACGGGGATGAATGGAAATGCACTGATGAATGTAACACTCATGGTGTTTGGAATCCGCACAGAGTTCTAAGCCGGAAAATTAAAAGTAATTCAGAACGATATTTGTAGTGTATATAAGCAGAGCAGGAGAGGAAACCCCAAACACCTAACATGTGAGTGTGATGGTAGGAATTGATACCAATCACATTGCTTAGGTAACTAAGCTAGATATCGAACTCAATAGAGAGTAGAGCGGTATATCCCTTCACCATATTTAATATAAACTCATCTATTTTAGTCCTCTGACTGTACTTCAGACTTTGATATATAATCCTCTAAACAGATTTTCCTTTATTCTGCATTTTTGTTATAACTGAAAACATTTTCTTCTTGATTAATATGAATATAAACTCATCTAATTGAATCCTGTACTTCCTGCCTAACTTTCTTATATTATCCTGTGAACAGATTTTCCTTTATTCTGCATTTTTGTTATAACTGAAAACATTTTCTTCTTGATTAATATGAATATAAACTCATCTAACTGAATCCTGTACTTCCTGCCTAACTTTCTTATATTATCCTGTAAACAGATTTTCCTTTGTTCTATATTTTTCTAATAACTAAAAATGTGTCCACCTTAATTAGGAGCTGTTAGACCTTAATTAGACATATTCTAGAATCTTTCACATTACAGGAATTGCTTCTAGCGAGAAAGGTTGTACGGCAGATAAGTATGTAAACATAAGTAATGATAGTCATTGACTAAAGAAAATATAACAATGAAATGAAAAGATTGTTTCAATATATAACACTAAATGTGAATCAGTTGGAATTATAGAGAATACTTTGCTACTCTGCGGGCAAAGTACTTCTCTTAAATATAGTACAGTATAGGTTAGGTTTGGCTGGCCATAAACCACACATAGTCATCGTCATTAGCGGTACCGGATGGAGCTAGTTCTCTACGTAGATTTGTAGCAGGCATCTTGAAGGATGTCCACGTTTTTAGCTAATTTCAGGAGTTTCTCAAACTCCATTCCTGAGACGTGTTCCAACGTCCCAAATCGTGATCCCACAAGCACGGTAATAGTACACATAATCAAGTTAAACAATCTCACAGATGGAAGTATTCAATGCAGAAATATTATCTACAAATACTCTTATCCCTTATGTGCAAGAGCCTTTGTCCTGAGGAATACGCAACAATCTCGTTCCGTTCAACCAATTTAGTTCCATTTAACCTCACTCATGCATACTCTTCCATTCAGAGTGCATGCAATTGTAACTACTCCAATGAGTGCTCTATAAGCTGCACGCCACACTCTCCCTTTCACATGTTCACCAACAATGTCGAGTGCCATTGATCTTCAGCCTTTTCTCACATGATGGGAACCTTTCCCATCCATACCACAGCATATCAGCAGGTGTTTCCCCATATCCTTGCATGGCTGCTTTGTTCAACTGTTGCCAGCCTCCTTCCACACAATTTGGAATGCATTCTTCAGCCAGCTGCCCGCCCTCAATCGCTCGCATTGCACTTGGTTGGTCTTGGCTTGGATTTTTTATTTCACATTTTTATTTTTTATTTTATTTTTTGTGTGTTTTGTTCGACTGCTTTAGCTCAAGTTTTTCTAATCCTGTGTTCTGTGTTTCAGTTTCGCTCTCTTTCAAATACTTTTCCCCATTCACCGGCTACTTTCATTCATGAGTAATGAGCTTCTTTTGTCTTTGTGCATTGCTTACTGCTTTGCAGTTTTCGTGCTGTTGTGCTGCGTCCTGGCACAGTTTTGGCTTTATATCATTTGTTGTCAGTTTAGTTTTGAATTTGCATTAAGTCACGTTGTTGTGTTGTTTTCGTTGCTGCTTTGTTAATTTGAGCAATTGCTGAAGGCTTAGCGCTGGAATTCCGTTTTCTTAGTAGGTTGTTGGTGGTGGCTTTTAAGTCAGGCGAAAGTGTGCTATGGGGGAAGGACAATCACCCGGGAATGGGTTTAGTAAAAAATAACGTTTCACTGTGAGAAGTTATCCTATTGAATGACATTTAGACTTGAGTTATCTCTCAGACTATTATCTTTGTACTTTTTGACTTTAGCTGTTGAAGAGAAAAATTCTAGTACAGCATGGTAGAGAAAAAATGGGGAGAAGACCAAACTTTAAAGAACACAAGCAAAAATATTGAGCAATTTTTGCAAAATCTTCCTTTAAACATCACCTAAGGTCTCAAAAGACCATCACTAATGTACAAAATATTTCCTTTTCAGGATGGACTTAAAGCAATAACTGCTATTCACACTTCGCAATTGCTTCACAGACCACAAGTAGAGTTTTTGCTCCTACCAAATTTCAATGCCCTCATTTCAAATATTCTAAATTTATATTATGAGCATCCTTAATAAGCCAACACTTTCCACACTCTCAGGCATCTTTCTTGTTTTGTTTACATCATTAGCAGTTTGTTATATTGTAGCATCCAATGCGAATGTCGGCTTTTACTGCTCTATTTTTTGTTTTCCCCTCACTTTCCACTGACATGCTTCTGCACTTTGCCCAAATGACTAAATACAAACAAAAGTAATACGTATGTTAATTTAAGCAAATTAAATGCGTTCAAGCTCATAAAATACTAATACACTCACACATTTACATGTACGAGACGAGCAGAACACGTGTGCACTGATATGCACAGCCGTGCTATCAGTTACGTGCACATCCCAGTGAGGAAAATAGATGAGACTTCGAAGACGTCGAAAAGTCCTTGCAAATGCAGCCGCAATAGATTTGGTGTCTCTCGTACTTGGCAACACACTCGAAGTAAATTTACTCGTATTACACTGAATCAGATCATAACCGAATTCAATCGGTAATCTGCCTGGCATTTTTAAATTTGTATTCCGCTTTGAAGATACTCGGAGATCTAGATCAATATGCCATTGAATGCTTTGCTGCAAAAAAGACAGCAACTATTTTCACTCACATGTAATTGATAGAGATACCATCATTGATGACTCAAAGTATCCAATGCCATATGATATAAAAGGAGAGCATCAGCTTTAACTTACTGTATGCACAAGACAGGAACGTGAAGAGCTGGACACTTTTTCATTGAATGTTTATTCATGTTTAATCATAAATATTTAAACAACTTTTTTTTGTCCAAATATCATTAACAACGTGTTGAAATGTATTAACAATAAGTGCAGTAAATAATACACTATAAATATATACTATAAAGAGAGAGCATCATCATTGACTTATTGTATCCACAAGAAAGGGTCGAAGAGCTGGACTCTTTAGTGCCTTATGATATAAAAGGAGAACATCATCTTTGACTTAATGTATGCACAAGACAGGAACGCTGGACTATTTAGTATTATTTTTCAATGAATGTTTATTCATGTTTAATCATAAATATTGGAACAACTTTTTTTCAAACTATCATTAACAATGTCTTGAAATTTATGAACCACAAATGCAGTAAATAGTATACTAATTTTTTAATGCTCTTCAGTCTTTAAAATTATTATATTGGGTTTCGGCTTGTTATTTAGTATATTATAATCGATATTTTGGGTATTGGGCTTATTTTGGACATATCGACTTTTCTAACAAGTTAACGATTTATGGCAGGCATTCACGTGGTTCAAATTTTGGTGTCTGCTTCCACTGTTGGCATGAACTTTAATATTTGAATAGCTTATCACTCTATTAGAGAGCTCGAAAATTGTTATATCCACGAAGACTTTATAAAAATGTTCGTCTTGCTCAACACACTTTCCCTACAGGGATACACATACTCGTTCACACTTTTCAATTTCCCAGCAACGCATCTCATTTCACCTCTGTACGTATGTGAATGGCTGCATCTCTGTATAACTCTGTGGTACTGTAACTGCACGGGTATGCGTGTGTTTACACTCGCGTAATTTCGTATGCGGTTACGTGCATTGAATTGCAAATGAATGCAGAAGAGAAATGTGAAACTGTGCTAAGAAAGGACCGAAGGATGTGACACAGTTTGCAAACACCTTCGACGCAAGTCAACTTAAATTTAAGTAATTTCAATTTAGTAAAACAAATTCTCCACAAAAATAAAAATAAATTATTAAAATAAATTAACAGAAATTATTAAAATAAATTAACAGAAATTAATAAAATAAATTATTGCGAGAAATTAATAAAATTAATGAAGCAATTAATTTTGAGGCCGCGGGGGAAAACTTCGCGCAACTGCTAATCACGTTTGGGAATGCAAAAGTACAAAATTCCTTAATATCCTCAAAGTATGCACCGAACAAAATCTCTTCCCGCACATCGCTCAGATGCGTTTTGCACTCTGTTAAGGGCATGTCACACATACGCGGCGTTATCTCGCTTACCTCTACACAGCCCCCAGCTCTGGCAGTGGAATATCGTATGCAAGCCGCTGCTTAAGCAGCGGCATTTCACACATTTTCACGCGCTCGAAGCAGGACAGCTGTGCTAAAAATAAAACCAAAAGAAAGTTCCTCCCTCGCCCCTACACACATACCACTGAGCAATTTCAGTTCCATACACACACACACACACACAATTACAGAGTGTAATATGAGGCCGTACATGGAATGTGATATGAGCGCGCGTTAGAACGTGCGACGTCTCCTGCAGAGCATATTTGTACGGCACAGAAATGCGTGCATGTGGGCATGTGTGGTAGTTGGTGGGTGTGTAGTCATGTGTGCACTGTGTGGATGATTGCGGAAATTGTAAGCAATTTAAGTGAAACCTATTTTTGAGCGTTTGTTTTCGTTTTATTTTTATTTCCTTCTTTCTTTTGCTGTTTCTCAATTTAAGTCACGTGAATGAATTTGAAGCCGTAAAGAAAAAGCACAATAAATAAAATAAAGTACGATGGCAGTGCCGAATAAGTGTACAACTACTTTTAGTCTTTCTGCTCCTGCTGCGAAATATTTCAGCTGCTTTGTGGACTTTTCTGACTGAAAAATAAGAAACAAATTGTTTTCACGACACGTCTTCTGAAGGTCTTATTTCACTTGCTTGTCAAATATACAAATTATAATATATTTTATATCAGTTTTCGGCTTCAATGTCGGTGTGGGTCGCTGTTGCCATTTGTGCCACTTGACATATTACTCGACATTTGGCTTTTCCACCCCGAGCAATAACTCAAATTGTGTAACACTTTTGACACTTATGCACTGGGACGCAGTTACGAAACTCCAACACGTGGCTTACACGTTCGCAGAGAGTCATCTGGGAATAGGCTAAAAAGTGGAAGCATTCATCAAGTCAACATATAAAATGTGCATCATAGGCAAGTGCTTCAAGAGCAGTGAACAAGCTTTTGAAAATACATATTAAATAACATTTCGAGTTCATTGAATTTAATTTAATATTTAGCGGATCTCATCGCTTCAGGAATGTCTCTCTACACTTGCTACCTTTATTCTTCAATGCTCGGAAAGGACAATAGCACAAAAATGCAACAATAATGTCACCAAATAAATACATTATTTAGTTTGTGCAGTTGAAACATTTTCTAAGATATTTTTAGAGTTATGCCTATCAACTAGTTTAGAACATATTTATAAGTTTACTTTATTGTCCTTTTAGGTCAATTTTTTTATATAAGCAATTTATATCTCTATATAAGCAATTTATACCTCAACCATCATGGAATCGATACAAAAATGTCATCCTTAATCATCACCATATGGAAAAGATGATTTTGACTTCCTATAAATGTCAGCATTATCAGTAAATAGTGATCAAAGTCAAGAAAGAAAAGAAGAAAGAAGCACACCCAAGCATTATAGGGAAAGATAAAGGCTCCGGCAACATCCTGAAATAAGTGACGAAAGCAAGTAAACACTCAGTATAGTATAAAGGAACACTTGCAACCTACATTAAATGCGACTAATGAATTAAAAGAAAATTTGACTAGCACTACAAAGGTGTCGAATTGCATCATATTGGGGATAATGACCAGGCAAATGTCTTAAAATCATCTTGTCGTCAACTGCTCACAACGGACCCAACTGGTGCTCTAAGTGGCATCACTGGTTTATTGGTGATGCGGCTGCCTTAACCTATCTTGTCGTGAAACTGTGGATTTAGTAAGTCGATAGTAAAACCACTTCTCGTATTCTGAAAAGCATATGCATTAATCTT
The DNA here is from genome assembly GCA_920105625.2 of Clusia tigrina. Classification (NCBI taxonomy): domain Eukaryota; kingdom Metazoa; phylum Arthropoda; class Insecta; order Diptera; family Clusiidae; genus Clusia; species Clusia tigrina. Next base: position 178,912,503 of record OV050033.1, read on the forward strand.
GGTCCAGCTATGATTACCTCTGACCATAATGTGAGCTCATTTCTGGATAAATAAATCCACTTTACTACAAACGGATCTAGGGGACCCTCTTCAATCCCTTCTGGATTGGCTTCACTCTATCTTCGTGAATTTTGGTTAAAAAGGTACCTGCCCCTCATTGCGTAAAGATAGTCACAAGGTGGCAATATGCGACTGCTCGATAGGCCTGAAATCACACACACGATGGTTTTGCCTCCTGAAGTCCTGAATCAGTTGAACCTTAGAAACTTTGAAACTTTAAAGAATAGTGCTGCTGATCTTCATCTCCACAATGGAATAACTTACAAATCAAGTTCCCCATTAAATAAGTGCTGAAATAATTAAATTCACTCACTTAACAAGGAAGAGGCACAAAATTGGTGCCCTGCATCAATAATTGCCAAAATTTGTTTACACCAGAGAATTGCATGCTGAGACATAGTCACGTCCTCCCACTTACACAGCCACTTCATTAGTGCTCCACATCAATAGACGGATGTATCCATTATAATTATTATGCACATGTCAAACTGTCACTGCAACAACAGCAACAGCAACAATTTGTAATAAGCATGTAAACAATATCGAGTCAAATGCCAAAATTTAAATTCCCACATTATCAGCAATTTAAGTGCGCATCACCACCACACAACCACACACACACACACACACACACACATGGGGCATATGCAGCAACAGTTTCGTCATACAGTTTGCACATGTGCCCAAAGCGCCCCTGGCCATGTGCAAGGAAGCATGTGCAGCTGTTGCCACTCGCTCACAGACAATAATTGCCAATGAGCCACGCATAATAGCAACACAAGTAGCAGTAAAAACACAAATGCAGCAGCAAGAAAAGTTGCAACAACAACCAGAAAAAAGAAGAAGCTCAGCACCAGGACGAGTGTTGATGTGAGTGGGCAAAATAAAATAAAAATTTAATTAAAATTTAATGCCAACATTAAGCAAAAACCCAACAACCCAAAAAAAATTACAAATACATTCTACAAGCCCAGCAGATTTTTGTGTCCTTTCTTTATTTTTAACCTAGAAATTCTATTTAATTCTTCCTTGATAGCTGCCAAAGTGGCTCAAATAAAATAAATATTGGTACTAAAAAACCGAAGGGAAAAACACCCCAAGCAGAGCGAAATCGACACTAAAATGCGAATAAGTAAGTCTCTAAGCGCAAGGATAACGCACTTGGCAGTGTGGTGTGCTGCAAGCGATAACAATAAAAAGAACAGCAGGCCAGCGGAATAAAAGAGCGGAAAGAGGAGGGTGAACAGGAAAGGGGAACAATCTTGTTTGTGCACATAAAATGAAAAATTTCGCTGCATGTGGCGCAGCTGACGTGGAAGCGCTGTTTAAGGAAGCGGAAACTCCCAGTGTGTAGTCAGCTGGTGTAGCTCACACACACACACACACACACACACAGAATTGCACACGCCACTTCCAGATGTTTCAGTTGCGTCTGTGCACACATGCGGAAGCGGTCACCAACATTTTGGGCTGGTGCCTTGCAAATTGCATTTTGCACTCTGCTACAATTCTCAAAACGTTTCAAATTTGCAAACCATCCGTCCAATTCTTTTGTTTAAAGCTGGTGCGAGGATCAGGACGGGGCCTTATGTGAGCTTGTGACATGTTCCCTACACGTTACTTTGAAAGAGTACGCATGACTTGGCAAACTGCATTTGAGGAATTATGAAAAGATGCTGATTCGAAAGTCCGTGACACGAACTCCGTCTTCCACTCCAGTGCTTGCAGAGTCACCTTTACTCCCCACTTGCTGTTTGCACTTTACTCCCCACTTGCTGTTTGCACCTTAACTCCCTATTTCTATGTCTCCCTATACAGGTGGGAGCACCTTGTGTGTGTGTGTGTGGTCTGTGGTACATAAATATTGGAGTGCTCCACAGCGAACAGGATGCTGCTTAGTTTGATATATATTTATGGAGCTCTACGGAGCACAATTTTTTCCGTCATTCCCTGCTGCGAATGCGAGGTCAGACAGCAAAATTCATCCATGCAATTCCACATAAATTTCAATCCATATTTTTTAGTTTAAAAGCACGTTCCTTTGACAATGAAATATCGCCACCGAAAATTATATGAACTGTGTTAAGGGAAGGAAATGTACCAAAGAAAACGACTCGTAGGTCCTTTTTAATTATGCTGTAAAGTGGAATATATTTCCCCATAAATACTTATCACATATTACTAATTTCGAATACATTCCAAACCCACCGAAAGATTCGCGTCCGATGAAGACTGTTAGATTAGATTAGATTTACTTAAGGGTGTTATACACCACGACCTGAAAGTTCTATTGTGATGCCCCTATTTATTTGAAAGATGAGGATAGTCTATTTGCAGATCTTCTGTCAGGTTAAGTTCCCACAAGAATTCATGTATTTTGGAGGAGTGAAGACAAGCGCGCCTTTTATTATCATGTGATCCTAAATCGCATATTTGCATTACCTTTTATTTGTGTGTGCCTTAAAGCCGAGAATATTTTTACGAAAATTATTTGTGGTATAAGGTTCGATTACTGGAAAGTCTCGAGTAGTTCCACGATGTTTTATTTTAAGTTTATCTTTAAATAAAGGAGTTTAATTTAACATCAATCCACTGGTTAACAAAATTGGTTTTGCTAGAGAACAGGCTCACTTTTACCTCCTGTTAATCTAAATTTAACAAGTGAATTCATCAACGGTTTCTGTACCGAGTTGATGATAACGTTGACAACAGGCACGTAAACCTTGGTATCGTTAAAGATAGACCTAGTGTCAACAGCGGTGCTTGTACCGAGTTGATCGTGGGTTTGATAACAGGCACATATAGCTTCTAGGTTCCAACTGTACGTCCAGACTCATATATTTTTTGATATTTTGAATGCTTTCGAGGTGATTCCAATACAATCAGAATCTAACTACATTGGGGTAAAAGATAAGATGTTTATGATCTGTTCACTAATGACTTGTCATCAATGAAACATTACTAATGACTTTTCCTTAACAGCTTCCCACTAATCACCTTTCAATGGTTGCAAAGTTTATTCATACTTAATTTTTAATTTAATTTATATATAAATAAAATTGCAAAATTGATAATTTATCACTTTTATTTATTGAAAATTACTAATCCAGCTGAGAATTTCACTGAATTGTCGCTATTCCTCGAACGAAAATATCAGAATACCCGTCGAAACCATTTAGGAAGGAGAACATATTTTTGTATTGTATCTCGATTAAATTTCGTTTTTTTTTTATAAATAATTTCGAATTTATGTTGTTGTTGTTTGCATTTAGTATCTAATACCACTGATATATACAAGCCATAAAATAGTCACATGACTGTCTCATCAACAAGCACTATAGCTCCGTCTATGCCCCCTCTGCGCTGCCTGCTGGCCCAGTTGCTAGCATGACGCGTGTCTTCTCAAGGCTCAGCCTTATGCCTATCAGCTAATAAATTCTCCTCTTATAATTAAATTTTATAAAACATAAACATAATATAAATTCTGAGAATGTGTATTATTTACTGTTACCTTTCCTATAAACAGAAGGCGGCATAAAAAAAGAATAAAAAAATATTTGTACACTTTAAAACTAAAATTTGTAGACAACGTGTCTTTAACATGAAAGGAGAGAAAAGTATTTATAGCGACCGTAAAGAAAATACTACGAGCTTGTTATTCAAGCATCCGTATTTAATTGTTTTATTTTATGGAGGTCGATAATAATTATCGACATTTTAGAAACTATCACCAACGTTTCCAACTGACGATTGACTCATTCATTGTACTCACACAATCTCGATTAAAAATATGCGGCAACTTTTTCAGAATAAATAGATGCTAATTTCTCAGCTATTGTGTAAGCTATTTTTTTAGTGTAGGGTGCATTTAATACTAAAAATAACTTCACTTTTCTGACATTTATGATCACATTTAATGCCCTGAACACTTTTAGTAAGAAAATGAATTCAAGTGGCTTTTCTGGAGTCGTTCCCCAAAAAGTTTAATTAAGTGACAAAAGTACCGAACAGATTAGGTTTATCTCAATTTGAGCAGAGATGAAAAGTTAAACGGGGACATGCAACTATATTCATACTACGGTGTGAAATAAGGTCCAATCAACATGAGAAGGAAGAATCTAGGTAAATACATATGACAGGCAGACAAACACACCGGACACTTAGTGGACTAAACCTCATGCAAAAATATGAATCCTAAAACAGACAAGAAATCTATTTTATTTCTTAACATATATATATATATATATATATATATATATATATATATATATATATAAATAAATATATATATCTACTTGTGATTGTAATGAAGGTCCAAGTACGAGGGTAACACTGATACTTCATCCTCTAGACTCCTCTGATAATAATTGTGGAAGTGGATTTATAGCTTCCCTTAAAACTCTCCTTTATAGTCTATGCTACTTTTATATATACAGATTTCAAACAATTTCTGTAATAAAAATATGCATCTCTATTTAGTAGAGATCCCTCCAAAATAAATAAATTTCTGTCTGAAAGGAACCTGGCACAAGTTTTATAAATGAAAGTCTCCTCAGCATTTGAGTAAGCAGATCCTCATAATATATCTTTGAGGTCGCAGTGCATAACACCCTCTATATAAATCTTATTCAATCATACATATACTTGAGCTTTCTCTTTACTTCGTACGTCTCTTGATGACATTATCTAAGTCAACAGCAAAATCAATCTGTATAATGCAGTATTGCACTCAAGAACAAATCATAAAATTCCCTGAGCAGTCAAGTAGTTTCTTATACGTTCGAGCCATAAAAGAAACGAAATTTCGGTACGCATTCAAATGTCACTCTCGTGCAAAGAAGACATTTATAATCAATTAATAAATTAATTAATTACGAACAGCTCAAAGCAAATTTAAATTGAATCATCTGGAAAATGTCTTGATTGAAAATATGAACGATTAGTCAGACATTTTTCCTAAACTTTTTTATATTTAATTTAATGCGATTTTAATAGCTGAGTATGCTCTTTCACAGCTATAAAACGTTCAAAATGCATAAATAATAAAGCAGTGGTTAAATGGGTTCATCCTCCCCACTTCCAATGTGTCCTTCACGCAGCTACTGCTGCTAATTACACCCATTTCCATGGCTAATAATAGGAAATCCCTCCCACTGCTCTTATGCCGCCACTCCCACTGTTTCGATTTACTAGTGCCACTAGACAAAGCTTCCGCGCTGTCACCAGCTCTGCACACAAACACAAATATCAAATTTTCCAATTTTGTTCTTTTCTTTTGGCTCTACTTTTAATTTATTTCGTTTTTGCCTTCTTCCATTCTCCACAATTTATCTTAATTTCAACGACAAACTAATCTGCAGTTTCTGTTTTGATATTCATTGCAAGAAAGTATTTTGAAGCACGTAAGTGGGTAGTTCGCAATTTTTCACAAAGCAATCTCACATATACACACACCCAAAGAACACAATACAATAACGACCTGATGAAAAGGAAATGACCACAAATTGCCGAGGGTGTGTTCACATTTTTTCTGCATTTAATTATTGTTTGAGTTAAGAAGCAAAATCGGAAATTTGTGGACGAGAGCTACGAAGCAGGGAGCAGTGTAAAAGTAACATGGGAAAAATCACAACTCTACTTCATTTTTCATGGCGTTGTGGCATGTGTGCAACTTTGTGTGTTTGAGCATTTGTGTGAGTGTGTGTGTGTGTGTGTGTGTGTATGTGTGTGTAATACCCATAAGCATATAGCACACCACTATACCACATTTGCTAATAGAATTAAAGCCTGGCAGTTGAGATTTCATAGTTCATGGTTCGTGTAGCGGACAATATGTTGTGTCAAACAAGAAATTTAACTTGAGAAATTTAATGGTACACAAGCGACAAAGACATAAACATGCTAAAACGTGGTCACGAACTTAAAACCGCGCCCACTCCTGTAGTAGTGTTCTGGGGGGAGACTCAAATTTGGTCTAGCTCAGTGTTCCCGCAATGTAGCACACGCATTAAAACTGATGATGTTGCTAAATTTTTTGGACTGTGGATTGATACACACAATTTCCTGCAAGGAGACGACTAATCTAAATGATTTAAATGGATATAGAAATTACAATTTGCCAATTATGTTGCATACTTAAGGGGGCTTATTCAATTATCCAAGGAAGAAGTTTGTTTTTTATTATAATTATTATTATTAATTCTTACACCATAATGCATTTTGTCTACAAAGGTTTGGGGAGATGATTACTAGCTACTGAGGCTTTCGATTCAAAGAGAAAAAAGTTTAGAAAGAAGAATTTGTGAGACCATGCTCGGGGTAGGATTTGAACCCGAGACCCCCGAATGTATGTGCTTACCACTAGGATAAAGAGGCGGGCTTTATTTTATTATTATTATTATCTCTTACGCCATAATTAATTATGAATGCAAGGTGTTGGGGGAATGAGTACTAGCTACTGAAGCCTTCAACTAGAATAAAATTTTATAGGAAGAAGCATTTTGGAGACCAAGCTCGTGGCAGGATTTGAACCTGCGACCCTCGGGGTGTGAGTCTAGCTTATTTTATTAATTTATTCATTTATATACAAATAATAAATATTTTTTATAAATCGTCTGAGTTTAATGAACTCGTTTATTCATTTCTTTACGCGTTTACGTACCGCTCAGGAGTTCTCAATGGATTATACAGCTTTAATTTTAAAATATTCTCAAGTTTTCTGATTTGTTGTAAAAATGTATTTCAATTTGCATTGTTTTAATTTATTTATACAGAATTAGTCAATGAAACACTCCCAACTATAAATACAGCTGCATTCTGTGGTACATTTTATGATTGCAAACGAACACTTTTGAACGCTTTTCCCCATGAACTTAGACGGCTTCATATTGTTTACACCTAGTTGATCATTTCTGAATTTGAAACTGTTCCAAATTGCTTTCAGACGCGATAAAAAGGTGTGGCCTATTAATAAAAGCCTACACCAAATAAAACAGTTACAGGCGTGAACATGACATTCTCCTCATTTACGCCTCCAATTGTGTAGCAGTGTAGTGGCTTTTAATACTGGATATGTATGTGGACACTTAATTAAAAAACCAATTTTGTTATATTAAGTCATGAATTATATTCCAGTACAAAGTCAATTTAAATACTAAAATATTTTTATTTGAATTTCAAATGAAATATAATATCATCTGTGAATAGAATGAGGAATATGATAAGATGATAACACAACTTCAATATCGAAGCACTACACTGACTCAGCTTTTATCATAGGAATGTACAATCAAACGTTTTATATTCCCCTCGATATCAGTTCGAACTCTATAAGGAACTTTCCTCCCAATGCCTTGTGCAGAGGTGACGCTCTTCGTTCTCCTCACAACTTGGTTCCTCACAGCTCTGCAAAATATAAAAGGGTACCACATAAAATATCTTTCAACCCGATGTGCCCCACGATTTTCTCTTTCGTTACTCATGCCTACAATGAAATTGTTTAAGAAGCACCATGAATAATTTTTACATAAAACATATCAGTTTTGATTGGAATAGAACATCGCTATGATAAAGGAAAAACGCTTATTAAATGGTGTCTCTAACAACTTACCGCAGAAGCACGTCCTTTGCCTACAAAGTAAGGAACTGAGCAAATTCAGCTCGTTAAAAGTTTGGCAAAGAAACGTGACTGACTGCGCAACTTCGAACTTGCAAGCTCCGCGGGTTATTCAATCAACTCCCATGAAATACTATTGCGACTTGGTGCTGCACAGTTGCTGAATTGCTCCCCACTCCTCCCCCAGAAGTAAGTGTTCTACACTAATAAAACCAACAAAAGAAATGGTGCAGCTAGATTTGTGGCTGCGACATTAATTAAAGAACAACAACAAATCTCATCTCGTATCATGCGCTGCAAACAGTTAATAAAAATAACCGCAGAAATGCCAAATTTAACATAAATTTTATTTCTTTTTTATGCACACGACATTTTCAGTACTAAGAGAACAACAACAATAGCAGCAGCAATGAAAATAAACGCAACAAAATTAAAAATAAACCGGAATGCAAATGAAAATGTAAAAATTTGTGTTGCAACTGCGTCACTGGCACTATAAAAAGTGCTGCTGCTACTGCTGCATGCAAGTGGCAGCATTTGCAATGCAATAAATTTCGTGCACTGTCAGCGTTATTGCAACAATTTTTCAACGCCCGGCATGTGCATGTTTCACTGATAGTGTATGTGAGTGCTTCCTGCAAATAAAAACCTCACAAATTTTTATGTCGCAGCGGCATTAATAAACATCTATGCCACACCTCTTTGTTACTCAATTCAATTATGCGTAAATTACAATGAAGATCTTGAGATAAGTAAATATAAAAATGTATTATGTCCTTCGGTTCTTGAGTGCATGGGACAAAGAATCAAATGAACATTTAATGCTAGTGCGACACTTCCTTCATCGCTCGGAATCGTACATAAATAAACGTTTGAGAAAAGGGTCATATAAATCGTATCTCCCTCCTCCTCAGACTTGGATAGGCTGCCATATAAAAGCGAAGAATTCGATAGCACTGAACCCCTCAAGAATCAGCAGACTGGGTAATAATAACCCCCTATCCAATTGAGCCATTCGGTTGCACTGAACACCACAAGAGTCAGAAGACTGGTCTCAAGAGTCAGAAGTTTGGCCAATTGAGGAACGTGTGACGGCAGTAGGATAAAGTTGAAGGCGAGAGTTAGAAGACTGGTCACAAGCGTCAGAAGATTGGCCAATTGAGGCAACGTGTGACGGCAGTAGGATACAGTTGAAGGCAACATTATTAGAGCAGAAGAGTAACCAAATTCAAAGTAAGCAGTTAGTTGTCACAGTTTAGAAAAGTGGGCAATGGCAACCAAATTAGCAACACTGCAATTCTGTGGGCATATGCGGGTATGAGAATGCACCACTCAATCTCCAATCTCCCTTAGCTTCTCATTCAAAAGGTCAAAAGTGAAGTGAAGTTCCTTGAGTTGAAAACGACATTATTAGAGTAGAAGAATAACCAAATTCAAAGTTAGCACATTTTGGAAAAGTGAACAAAGGCAACCAAGTTCGAAACACATCAATTCTGGGGCATATACGAGTACGTCAATGCATCATTGGGGAAACGCTAATTTGAAAAGTCCAATCTCCTTTACCTTCTCACTCAAAATGTCAAAAATTCCTTGTAGTTCCTTGAGTTGAAGGCGACATTATTAGAAAAGAAAAGTCATCAAATTCAAAGTTAGCAGTTATTGTCACATTTTAGAAAAGTACATCAGGACTTCTCTTACATGGCAACCAAATTTCAAGCACTGTAATTCTGTGGGCATATCCGTGTATGTCAATGCATCACTGGGCATATCCATGTACGTAATGCATCCACGTATGTCAATGAATCACTGTCAATGCAGCATAAATTTGAAAAATCCGTGCAATCTCCACTCTCTCTTACCTTCTCACTCAAAATATCAAAATTTCCCTGCTGCATTCTCTTCTTCCTCTACTTTTTTTATCATGTAATTTTCTGCTATTCAAATACGCCGACGCGCCGTTCCGAATCGTATAATGAGTGCTTATTTTTACATTGGTTATTGGCTATTTTTAAAGTCTTGATGAGACTTGAAAAAACTATATTAAAACATATTAAAAATAAATAAACAATATTCCGACGCTGTGTGCGTATTCGAAATGAAATCCCATAAATTTTCCAAGATTTACATTTGTTTTCACACACGTCAAAATTGTAATTCCATAGGCGTTTTGAGGTGTGACGCACGCACAGTCCCACGTGAATATGCCCGCACAATATTTCATTTTTCAGATTTTTAAATATGTTTTACACTCTGTTACATGCACGGCACAAAGCTACGTATTGAAAAATGTTTATAGAAATTGTAAAATCTCTTTTCAAAGGTAAATTTTCTGTTCAATTATCAGATTATTTGAAGTAACTCGAAGATGGAGAGGAACGCACTAATCACTCAGTTGCTATTTGTTAAGAAGTTGGCAATACCGTCGAACAATTTTATGTCATGATTCATAATTTTAATGTTAAAAAGTCGGTACAAAAAGTAACTTATGTCCGAGCTATGATAGTCAGATGACAGCATCGCTGTTCTATGGAATAAGCGACAGGAACCAAACACCGACTTAGCCAAGAGTGTGGTGTGAAATTTATATCTGTTTTAATTTGAAAACTTCCAAAGAAGTAGTTATTAAATTTGAACTATTTTGTAATATATGTTTTATTTCTATAGGCCAAAGGCCGCTCTTGGTAAATAAGCCGCAAAGACAAAGAGATCAATAAGAAAGACTTTTTTATTTTTGTGTTGTCTCTTTGATAGTATGAACCAGTCTGGTTTATTGTTTTAATTTTAGTAAAAAGGAAAGATAACATTGAGCTCTTATTTTCTATATAGTTTGCAAGAAAGTGAACTGAATTGATTGGTCATCAACTTTTTTGTTATGGATAAATGGAGGGGAAATCCAGATGCTAGGAATGACTGATCATCATCCGCGTTCAAGGGCAGGCGCTCTGCAATAATGCCCATGTGCAATTCAATGCGCATGCACTTGAAAATGAATAAACACGTCGAGTGACAATTGCAGTGTGCTGGTGATCGTTTGATGGCATTACGCTATAGCCCGCCAGCACACACTATTATCCTGCGCTATGACCAGCATGCATATACACTACAATATTCTTATTCTTTGTTACCAGCACTATGTTTCATATTGAACAGATATTTTTCTGTTCTGATAATTTTCTTTTCTTTTTGCTTCTCTCTGATCGTGCACGATACAATTTTATTGTCTTCTTGCATATATGTAATATCTTTAAACTTTATAGTAATCCTTTGTTTATTCAATAAATTAAACTTAATAAAACTTTATAAATATCAAAAATTAGCCCATCTCTACCGAGGTTGTAATCTCAATAGTTATCGGTTATAGAGTTATCGGAAAGCTGTGCAGCCGGGTTGATTTACACACAGTAAATTTGATCTGTACAGACTTGTATGCAAATCATCCTTTAGTAATATCTAATATAGAATCAGAGTGTGTTTCTATATGAAACCCTAAAAAGAAAAGAAGTTCACGTTGGCAGCCTTCTTGCTTCTTGAGATACCAAAAGAAAAAATTATATCAGGCTTTTCCAAGCCTAACTTTTCCCACTGCTCGACCTATGATTCACAGTGTGATAGGATAAGATTGAAGAATAAACTACAGTAAGGGAAGGAATTGAAGTTGCACTTCCATGGCAAGTAAACCTTCTACTGCTTCGATGCTGTTTTCTGTGAGCTCTTGGTCTACGACAACTCGTATCACACATGAATTGCCATCTACCAGATTTTACCTGAAAGCACTTGGACTTTAAAATAAACTCCTTACACTTTCTTCTTACATAAGATTTGAACGTCGACAGCGTCTCCATGATTTCCAATTGGGATGCTTTATTGTTGTTGTTTGCTTTTATTGTTGTTTGGAATCAGAGTTTTTTTTCTAATTTCTCCTTCTTTTTGCAGATTTCATAAACAAATTTCAACAAACTAGAATCATGTTCGTTGTGTGTGTTTATTTTGCTTGTGTATTTTTGTGAATGTGTTTTTACTCTTTGACCAATTTCACTTTTATAACGCAGTTATGCATTTTATTTCTTTTGTTGTTGCTTTAACACACATTTTTGACGAACCCCGAGAGCGAAAAATTTAAATTGAAAAATTTCATTTTTTTATAATTAAATTTACTGCTTTGAAAGTAGTTTTTATGAATTTGTTTTGCTGTTATTATTTTGCTATATATATAGAAAAATAATCACTTCATATAAAGAAGGTTATCACTACATCAAAAATGTAGCACTGTTTATCACAGTACTAAAGAACACAGCATTGATTCTGATGCTCTCTTGCTACTCATTATAATACAAAATTTATTGTTACTTTCTAGATAGATAGATAGATATATTTAAGGGTGTCATACACTGCGACCTGAAAGATCTATTGTGAAGCCCCTATTTATTTGAAAGATGAGGATAGTCTCATCTATAAATCTTCTGTCAGGTTAATTTTCGACAGGAATTCTTATATTTTGAAGGAATCAAGATGGGGGATCTTCCTCATATCTAAGATATAATCTCCAAAACACCTGAGTCTATTGTGTCGTTCTAAGTGAGAGTTCCATAATTGAATTGCCATTTGATACTTGATTAATTTGTAATAATGTAAAATTAAGAAACCCAAATAGAAAATTTTTAAATTCATATTTCACTCATTTTTAGTCCACACCTACCACAGCACAGATTTTTCCCACACCCAACCCTTCACACAACGCCCTCCCCGTGATGAAGTGACGAAACCGTTCAACTCCATGAAACCTGCCGCAGCAGAAAGTTGAAAATTAAAAAGAAATTGCAGGAAAATACTGCAAATCCAGCGCATCATTGCTGCACAAAATGTGTCACACTGTCACGTCATTATTAGCATACGACAGCCGGCGATTATGATATCATTAAAATCTGCCATAAGCAGATAATAAAATGGAAAAATGTGATGCAGCTAAAAAGGATGTGATAATAAATAGGAGAGGAAGTGTGCGCGCCGAGTCGGGTCGTTATAATGAATATAAATCATGGAACGTGCAGCCAGCTGAAAATGTTAATCCCCAGCGCAGAGCCCTAACGCCCCACGCCACATACCGCCATACATGCCACTTCAATTTGAAAGAATCGCTCGATACTGTGATAGCATTTCATTTGTGTGCAGGCACGATATTTGCAATTCATTGACGATTATAATTTTCCCTGTTCAACGAAGTAGACGCCAAAAGAAGGCAAAAATAAAACACAAATGAAATATCACAAATTTTGTGTACGTTAAGTTTGCGACCTTTTCAAATTCAAAGCAATATCTCGAAATTGTGTGTGTTCTGTTCCCGAGTCCTGCAGGCACTTTTCGCTTGTCTTTGTGCAGCACTGATATGAAATTTTGCATTTTTATATGTTCCTTCGCAAATTGCCATGCTTAATGTAGCGTAACATTCGCCATGTAGCAGCGGCAAGGAGCGCCACCCCCTACGGGCATGCCGGATCTGAATATGTTTGCCTGCTGCAATCCAAATTGCGAAAGCCTTGATAATAAATATTTAAATAAGATGCCAGTATATTGAACAGGGTTCATTTTCAGAGCCCTTTTATGGAAATCGCTGCCTCTTCAACTTAAATATGCACGTCGCTATTCTAACATGTGCATGTACAATGAAGCAGGCTTAATTAAAAGGACCACAAAGGAGTGTTGTGGAATGGTGAAAGCATTAATTATAAATTAATACAAAAGTGGGCACAATATACATAATTACATGTGGGGTTTCTGTACAAGAGTAATTATGCACAGTATGAATGTTTATTGACAAATGATTTCATTAGCAACTTCAGACACGAAATTGTCACGAGGTGGAGAAAGGGGGATTTTAATATTATTATTATTATTATTGTTATTATTATTATTATTATTACCAACATAAATTTGTGTACAATTCGGACATTTTATTATATCCTCTGTAAATATTTATAAGTATACTTTATAATATTTTAATATACAAATCACCATCATCAATGCCTCAAGCAATTTCGTGGTGTCATGATTTTTCAAGCTCACTTTTCCAGCTACCTGGCTACTTAATTGAGGACTTTAGCATATCCTCGAAAGCAAATGTCTCTTTTTTTTAAACAGTTCATTTATTTATTGAATTCACTCATTTCGAGCCTAACAATAAGTAATTAAATCTTAAGAATCTCTAAATATGATGGATGAAGTCTTCGATGGTTCAATGAAGTCTTCGATGGTCTCAATGTTCAATGAAGTCTTCGATGGTCTCAATGTTCAATGAAGTCTTCGATGGTCTCAATGTTCAATGAAGTCTTCGATGGTCTGTTCAAGGAAGTCTTCGATGGTCTCAATTAATGTTTGAAGACCCCCAATATAACACTAACCCTGTATTACGCCTACAATTAGACAAGTGTGGATATATGGCCTGCCTCTTTGTTTGTGCTGTTTCAGCCGCAAACATTGTAAATAAAATTGCCGACACGCGTTTGGCCAACCGCGCCTACGTTTCGTGGCTGCGAATGCGGTTGCTGTGCTTATTTAACCAACCATGCGGCTGACTCCGTACACAAATCCACAAACTATGATAATAAATGGAGAGATGAGCGTTGGTGAAAAATGATATTTTGTTGCTAACTCTCTGTTTGTTTAGTGAATTTTGGTTCTTCGGTGATGTTTTATTTAGCAGCAATTTTGAATTTTACTTTATCACAGAAGAATTTCATATTTGATTCACTTCTATACAGAGGCGTCTCAGAATTGTAACAAGGAGGGTTTGGATCACTTCTATGTGACAGAGGCGTCTCAGAATTATAACAAGGATGGTTTGGATCTTCAAAGTTTGTGTGCTGCAAGAGTTCAATTTTTTTCCAAACATTTAATTAGGATTTATTTCTGTTAATAAAATGAACGCTGGAGGAATTGGTTTCTTCATCTTTGGAGTACACTTCAAATGAAATATCGATTTTTCGAAATTTTTTGATGCCATTTGCGAATAATTAAAGAGAATCCTTCCGATCGTAATGGGACTTGAGGCAAGTAAAATACTGAGTCTAATGAGGAATCTTATTAAACGTTTTGTTTGTGGTTTAAAATTTCTTCCTCCAGAACAAAAACAGTCAAGAGTAGATTGAAATTCAGTGAAATAACCCCCAAGTGTCAGCCACTGCATTGTGTCATATTGACTTAGCTTGCCACAATTATTTTCTGTGTTTTTGTACACAAATTCAAATATTGTTCAATGTGTCTAATTTTAAAAGCTGCCACATGGCATATTGATTCATTGCAAACAATTGCACTTACCACTGAATTAGATTGTGTGGTAACCAGAGATATTTGCACGATATGTTGTCAATTGTTTTGGAATTGCAAATGTCGAATAAAACCCAATAACTTAGATGACTTATTGAAGTGTGTGTTGACACTTTCAAAATTGACTGCATTTGGCGCCTTGTATTTATGCCAATTATTCCTTTTAGGCAATCACAGGTATACACCCTCTTAAAACTAGATCACAGGCCAACTATCAAATACTTCTCGACCCTCTTCGGATGCTTTGCTTTAACTGCATGCAATTAGAACAATTACCAGTATTTATTTGGCATAGTGAAAAGCAGCGTTTTAATCCTATAAAGCTTATACCCATTTTTGCAGACCAATATTTCTTCACTAAGACAAAATTGAAAGAAGTATTTTCGGTCCATGGTGTTCACACATGTTATCTGTACGTACATATTAGAGAAATTCTATTTCTCCCAATTGCTGACAGCTTAATTGCCTCAGACTGCATCAATCTTCCTACTACACTGTCATATGTGGCCACTGGCCAAATTAGTGTCGCCATCTTCTGTCGCAACGTGTAATTAATCTTTGACTTAATTGATGTTGTTGCTTAAGTGAGCGAAACAAACAGCAGCGTTCGGCTTGGTTTCAATAATTCCTTAAATGAGAGTAATGGAGTTAGCAAGTTTTTTGGAGAAAGAAGAGGAAATTGCCGAGGAACTTTCCCTGAGGCAAATTGATTTATATTAATATAAAAGGTTCAATAAAGAATTTAAGGACTGAATTCATTTCCCAAGTTTACTGCTTGAACCTTTTTAAGCTTGTTTACTCTTAGACGGAAGAGAGGGAATATCTGACAGATACAAGGGATGCGATTACCAAAAGAGTTATCATGCTTTTAAATCAAATTTCAAAAATGTATGCAAATTTCATTTTGTTCAATTAAAATTTGCCTGGTTGTGCACGGCTCCTCTCTGCACACTTCAGCGCAAATTGAATTACGCCCACTTTACATAAAAACTGAAGTCATTTTAATTGCGTTGTTTACGGGTGGAAATAGTTGGCAGGTTTTAATGTCCAACACTCCCAGCCAACCCGATAATTATGCTGTACTTGCAGAGCGTAAGTACTCACTGGGGTAATAAAGCCACCCACAGTAGCAGAGCATACAACTAGGGAACATTTCAGCAACCTTCCATACTGTCCACTTCCGTCAGGACACAAATGGTGTTGATAACCATGTGCTGTGGCCGCATCAGCGTGAGACAAACAAGCAGGAAACCGCAGGATAAACGAGATAAATTGGCATCACACAGTATGAGGGACATTCTTCTATAGATAGCTGCGCAACCAGACCAGTTTGAAATGGCGATAGCAGCACAACAAGAACTTGTGGCTGGGACAGAAACTGTGCAGGTTCAGGCGGCGAACACTGTCAGTTCAGGCCGAAAAGAGTGGAAATTTACGCCGTAGATGAAGGATATGAAGTAGATGAAGTAGAAGCCGCACAAAGGAGCCTCCAAATTGAATATGTAATTTATTAAACGTGTTGAAATGGAATTTTCTGCTGATGCTCTGCGTCGTGTTCTGCTTTTGAGTGTATTTGTGTGTGCGTTTAGTGTGTCACAGCTTTCACCTTCAAGCAGATAAATAGGCAACACAATGGCACGCAAGTCCCTGGGAAATACTTCCATTTGCTTTTGCTTTAATGTGTTTCACAAAAAGCAAAACAAAATGAACAACAAAAAACTGAACTGATGCTGAAGATGTGCACGCATTGGCAGGTACCAGTGGCAGGTGCCAGCGGCAGGTTGTCTGGGGTAGCACAAACATGTGGCGAGCTCTAAGCTCTCAGCTTAAATCTGCTTCTTTATTATATGCCCTTACAAGCTGTTTCTATGCAAACCTGCTGCTATAAAGTTAAGGTATTAGCATATCTCTGCTCAGCTTCGCCTAAAATAAAGACGCTTAAGAAGACACACTGCCATACACAAAGAGACGCAGCACATTTGCTTGTTGCTTCATTGTCACCCTGGAAGAATTAATTTGCCAAAGCGTACCATTTTTATTACGTACTAAACTACACAACCCGCGCGGGCATGCTGCGGGCCACATCCTGCCACCCCCTATAGTATTCCTGTTGCTTTTAGGTCGCTCCGGTAACTACAACAATTGTGGCTCTTCCTATTTCTATCTCTCTCTCTCTCTCTCTCTCTCTTCTTCTTCTGTGGATCTCTGTCTGCCTGTTCCAGTCATGCAATCTAAGCAGGATTCATTGCTACTACGCTTTATTATCCTCTCCTCTAGACACCGCATTCTTTACATCGGTTTGAACCTTTGCATTTGGCTCGCACCACTTTGTCAGCACCACATAAATTCTCATATTTTGTGCACGCTCATCATCATCATCTGCTGTAATAATTTTTGGTAGCTTTGCTTTGTCCTGGCATTTTCATACACAAGGTCGTTCCGTGTTCCTCTTTCAGCGTTGTCATTTTTAATTTTCGCCTTACTTGCTGCTTAGCTTGAGTCCTTTTAAGCACTTCTGCTCACATTCGTACAAAGTGCGGCGTATATTTCAGTGTGTGTGTGTGTGTGAGTGTGTATCTGTATGTGTTTATTTTTCTTTGGATTGGTGAGTGTGCTTAGACTTCTGAAAATATTTGCTGAATAAATATTCTTAGTTTGCAAGTGGAAGACTGCCGTTGACTGTGTTTTATTTAAAGCGAAGCCAACGAAATGGGTGCCTTATTCTAATATATGAACCTCTGCGCTGAAGTGTTAAGAAACCCATCACTGAGGGTAGTGCTATTGCCCCCCTTAAGGTTCACACGCACTGCAATTGATGGCATATAAAAAGCATACCAAATTGGATCGACTTCTTCGTCTGACATGTTAATGGAGTTCATATTTTTTGTTTGCTGTTTGCTTAGGAATAAAACCTCGTGGAAAGCAGATGCTTTTAAAGGGATAATTAAAGGTGATAGTATTTATAGAAAGAAGACTAGTATTCTCGTTGGAATTGGCGAAGAAGGCAGGCGGATACTTGCTTCATGCAGACTACCCTTTACACGTTTATTTGTGTGCTTGAAATACTTGCTTTGCTAGAAATTAACACACCAGATGTCGGGAAATCCTTACACCAAATCATATTATTCAGTTGCCAGTACATCAAAGGGCAGATGATGTGTCCCGAAGGGGATACGCTTTTAATGAGCATGAAGCGACTCCGGTTATAATAATATTCAATACCTGTTGTCGGAGCTACGGAAACCATATAGAAAGGGAAACCATATAGAAAGAAGGAGCCCGGTCCTGGCCAGAAGAAAATGGAAAACACTAGGAAAACCAATTTTCCAAAGCATTGAAGAGATCACGAGCTGCAAGATATGGGAAATCCTCGTGTTCATAAATGTATCCAACTGGCTATAAGAGCCGGTGCACAACAATATTCCGAATGCAGGTTCAAATCATGCCACGGGCTTGGTCTCCAAAAATGCTTCTTTCTATAAAATCATTTTCTCTTCGAGTCGAAAACCTCTGTAGCTAGTACTCATTCCCCCAAAAACCTTGCACTCATAATTAATTATGGTAGATATAATAATAATAATAATAATAATAATAATAATAATAATAATAATAATAATAATTCCGAATGCATTAAGCCAAAAGAGCGATTTCAAACGGCGCACCTGCGCTAATTGGATGAGGGATCATCATCGCGGCAACCGAGCAACCAACCAGTACATCAAAATATTGATTCTTGACAAAGATGGCATTCAGTTATCCTTTCTATATCAAAAACTGAAATAAAATTATTCTAGACCGCGACAAAATCAATATTTACCATAAAGGCATTGAAAATATTTTTCTCATCAATTAGTGAGGTAATTTGTGGTGCTGTCAAATTGTCCCAGGAATTGGCGAGAAGTCTCCTGTACTGGTCATGGCAAATCCAATTCAATATAGAATAAAACGCTATG
Organism: Clusia tigrina; assembly: GCA_920105625.2. Classification (NCBI taxonomy): domain Eukaryota; kingdom Metazoa; phylum Arthropoda; class Insecta; order Diptera; family Clusiidae; genus Clusia; species Clusia tigrina. The sequence goes on from OV050033.1 coordinate 178,931,451, forward strand.
CAAATTGTTCTTTGTCCATACTTCGTTATATATGAAACATTATATTGTCCATCTCCTTAACTATGAAACATTATATTGTCCATCTCCTTATCTATGAAACATTATATTGTCCATCTCGCCCAAGTGTGCCCCAAATATGTTTCCATTCTAGAGCTAAGCTGTTTGGCAGAAGTGAAAAGAGTCAGACATGTCTCATGATCATACAAGGGTGATCGTTCTCTGGCAAGCGCATGCAGTTTTAAGGCATTGGTGTTTGGATATGGCTGTGTAGTATATTGAAATAGTATTTTCGTCATTCATGACTAAACATGAAGTACCTTGAAATGCCAAAAGCCATTAATTATTTATTTTTTTATTAAAGTAAACACAATAATAATAGGAACAACTGAACTCACCTTAAAGAGTAAAATTGATGCGTTTTTTGCTAAAAATCCGTTGTTGGTTAATGCGTAAATATTTCCAATAAACGATGTTCAATAAAAATTCACTCGATTTTATTGTAAATTTCTTTAATTGCGCTATGCTGCTTGCTCTACGTTAAAATTTACCGAATTTATTTTATACTTGACTAGTTATTATTATTAACTAACTCTTAATTAATATGATATTTTGTAAAATTATTTGATAACAACGTTTGAACGGTCAAACATTATTCTGCTTGGTATTGCTTTGCGGTTTTGATATGCGTTATTATTGCTGTTCGTAGAGACGAAGTTAATGGCTGTGTATTAAGATTCATATGCGTAAACGTAGAGCGTAAAGTTTGAACGACACTTTGACCCTAGACGAGTCTTTGCACGCTTTCGGCTGCTTTTGCTGGATAATTTCCTTTTGGCAGAATTTTAACTTTTAGTTTCCATTTCAAATTTGCTGCTTTTACGTGGAGAGCCTTTGAGAAATTTCCGCCGACGACGACCTGCAAAAGAACAGAAAGCAGAGAAAGAGAAAGGCGAATTAGTTGAGAACAATCTTCGTAAACAAATTTGTTACTAAGTAGTTTTATTTTATATTTTAAACCTGCTTTCTACAGACTTCAGAAACGCATTTTGCCCGCACAACTTGAGAAAGTTAATTTGCAATCTTCCTACAAAAAATCTTCTCAAATATATGAATCGGCACAGAAGCAAAAACAAAAGAAAGCGTAGAAAAAATGCCCGCATCCCCACAACAAAGGAAGAAAAGAAAAATTATTCCGAAAGCGTTGCTAGAAATTATCTGCAAGCACGCTGCACTTCACGCCACTTGTGCCTTGTCGAGTTCGGCTGCAACAACAACAACGCCGATGTCGAATACACCTACCTACAGCCACCGCGGCACAGACGGTGGCCCCACTTTGCTACGTGGGTGGCGCTAGCTGCACCGTTGCACTATCCGTGCAACTTAACATTTTCCTTTTGTGGACTTTTTCTTTTCGCTTTTGTTGCCTATAATTTAACTGAGACATCCTTTTTGCTTTTGTGCCGCCGGCGTTATTTCTACGTGCTTGTCTTACAGTTTGCTCCTGTGGCGCTACATCGTAGAGCGATATAATTTGTGATTTTATTTTTATGTTGATTTGCTTGATAAGCAAGCCACCATCGTACGGGCGGAGAATGCAAAGTTAATTTGGGTTAGAATCAAATAGAAACGCGTCAAAATTTAGCAATACAGAATTGTGAAGCGGAATCGGGGAAAGTTTTAAAAATGTATTCTGCTTCGCGATCTGATATTGGCGAGAAAATGGGAAAAACTTTGGTGGGTCGCAGGTGGTAAATTGAGACAGGGACACCTGGCAAATAATGCTAAAATGAGTGCATTCTAAGTGGGATAATATTAGAGTGAAAGACGGTATTTCCTAAGTGACAGTGTCATCAGCCCAAATTTTCTTATATAAAGATATCGTGTTACATGTATAGGCTATATATAATTTTTATTTATATTCCCTTGATTTTTTTCTTCAATTCCACAACCGCATTTATCAAATCTTCTCTAGCAGCATACCCACATTTATTTCACTGATCTTAGTATATCTAATAGACCTGTATTTGGGACACCGCATATGATTCTTCAGTTTCTCATGATCATTTTTAAAACGAAGCATACAATTAGGGGCCACCTTTGTATGCTTGTGGTATTACAATAGGTTTCTTTGGACATAAATGTAACACTGACAACCTCAGCCAAACATTTACTATTGTTCTTTGTTTTCTCATGCTGTTTTGGCTTTTCCTCTGCTCACACAGGTTACTACCATATATTGCTAAGGGTCCTGTAAATACATGAAATCTCCGTGTCCTACCTATTCCTGCGACATTGAATGCATGGTATAGTTGCCATAATTCATTTCGTACCCATACATCTTCAGCTAAGAGACCAATTCTAGTATAGTATAAAACTGGACATAATACCAAAGAGTCTGATGTTTCCAATGACCACTATTTTCCCAGTCAGCGCCCGTCCATAAATAAATTATTAGGGTAACAGGGATTAGTTGTTTCTCTGATACAACTATTTAGGTTGAGTTTCCATGCTGGTAATGAAAATGTTCATTGTTTTTCTGCTCTTCTGCAGAATTGTACACAAATTTGTTTGTGTGCAAAATTATAATAATAAAAATAATGTTTGGGCCCTTCAAGTGTCCTACAAGGTTCGGTTAGGTTAGGTAGGAGTGGCCACCTAGTTTGCCAAAAGCATACATAATGGCCCATGTGATACTAGGGTAGTATCATACAAACGGTAGTGTCCTACAAACGGTAGTGTCCTACAAACGGTAGTGTCCTACAACATATTTAAATTAGTATACATATTTTAAGACAGAGAAGCATTGCATCGTGTTCAACTGACCATTATGAAACCAGACCCTTTCAAGAGCACACGAGGAGTTATTCAAATAATTTAGATTGTTTGAAGAAAGTGTATGAAACAATTATGTTTCCAATGAAGGGTAGAATGAGATCTTTAAAACCAAGTTTAGCAAAGGGCACCTATTTGAAGTACGGTTTTGAAGATATCAGTTGTATTAGAAATACCAGTATTGATGCTCACGTTCTGATGTTTGCCCAGAAATTCTGCTCTACTAAAAGTAGTTCCATGCATATTGAACTGTGTTTTTTTTTAAATCTGAACATAATACAGAGTTTTACTGCCTCAACTTTCTCCCTAGAATACAGAGTTTTACTGCCTCAACATTCTCCCTAGGTTACTTGAGTTCAAAAATTTGCATTTTCCTATTTCATCTACAAAATCCCTGCTCGTCAATCAGTTCAGTCGATCATGTCAGTTTCCCTCCTAGACAACCGATTTCATTGCTGAATACGACTTTTGTATACCTCATTAGGCAACTCGCATTCCTCTAGACTTTGGCTTCGATTCATGCTGGCATATGTGAGTAATTAGCGCCCTACCCCAACTAATTATGCAGCAGTATAAAAACCATACCAAAAGTATTAATCTAAAATTGAGACTTTAGCGTCTGTGGCAAGCCTTTACAGAAATTTCCGTTGACAAATTATCAGCAGCATCAGTCGCAGCAGGCGAGTGAAGGCAGCTGGAGGCGGCAGTTCGAGGAGTGACAAAAGTTAACAAAACTGTCATTAACTTCTGGAAAAGTTTCCGACTCATTACATGAGAAGATTAATGACAATTCGTTGATGCCAATTCAGCGAATGCTGACAATTCTGCCGATATATATACTCAATGCGATATCAATTAAACTCTGTACTCTGCATTTTAATTAAATTTTAATTGAATGATTGTGAGCGTAGCTAATTTATGGGTATGAAGAGATACATGCATAATTGATATATTTTGCAGGAAAAACTATGAAAACGGGACTCAATTGAAAACACTGAGAATATTTCTAATTAAATTTTTTTAAATAATCAAATGACAAGCCACCGAAGTTTCAATTTTTTCATTTGTGGTGTTTGGCGCGTGGTCCTCTGCTGCAGGCCTACCCTCGTCCCATTATTTTCACATATCGATACAATCATTCCGATCCAAATTATTTTTTATGGGCACTAAATTAATTTGGAATCATATTTCAACATGAATTACGTTTTTAGTTTTTTTTATTTTACTTTATAAAAATATTGAATTTTTCAGTGGAAAACCTTATTGCGTTTGGAATGACCAAAATTCGATTGCGGTTTTGAGCCTAATTGCGCTAAATTCATGTAAATTGCTCTTGTCCAATGCCGACATGCTGGATTTGTAAATCACTTTTATAAATGTTCCTTTATTTGCCATAAATTCGAGAGTTTGCCATACAATTTGCTAAAATGCGTGTGCTTTTCAGCCTCAAACCGTGCTTAAATTGATCTCTAGGGAACCATGAAAATTCTCAATTCAAAGTTTTTTCTACATGCGAGTGTATATGAACAGATTTTCACTCCATGCCTTTCCTACCACTTATGAGTAGAGAAACGTTACAGAAACGAACCCAAAACGAACAATTGCCATTATCAAATCCTGTACAGTCACACAATAGCCAAAGGCTCATTGATTATGCAGAATTTGTCACCATACCTAAAGTATGTGGCATTAAAGAATCTTCAGCTATACAAAGAAATACATTAGAATAAATAGAATAGCCCTCAACCCAAATCACATAACATGTTCATATCACATTACGAGCTACGAATGCTGGACGACAGATGGATACTGCGCCACATTCATTAGACTATTCAGCATGTGCTTATCACTTGAATCGAATTTCGCTTGCCAACTTAACTTAATCACATTTACTTTATTTCCTCTCCAAGCAGCTCAGCATATTTATGCGGTTCATCTTTTGTCAGAGAAATGTTTAACGGAAGCTACTCGTAAGCTGCCTCAAAAGAAAAGAATCACAAAATTATTTTCTGGAATGAATTCTTCATTTTCCATATAAATAACACTGATAGGTATATAAGGTCCTTGGAAGATGTGATCCACACTTATAATGAATAATGAATGGAATCCTAAAATTCCACATTCAAACGTGCTTTGAAAAAGTCGAATAAACCGTCCACATTTTTATAAACTAAAATCGTCAAAACGCTTCGCTTGAGATCCCCACACTGATTGTAAAGTCATCATAAATTTCAAGGACATTTCCAAAGGCAACGCACATACAATGGATGCAGTAGAAGATTCCGGCAAAGGCATCCCATTCTCACCAATGCTTCGACTTGGGCTTAATTACCTTTTCCTTGATTTTCCTTGATTTCTCTGTATTATTCCATTTTTGTTTTCCTACTGAAGACGAGACTGAAGAGCAAAGTTTCGAAAAAGTAATTTACGTCACAATACACAATTTTAATAATTTATATTTTAAAATAATTTTTAATTTTTTTTTCATATTATTTGTTAAAAAATCACACAACAACGAATCAAGCCAAATGAAACGCACGACGATATAGAAAAGCGACACGAATAACGCACGAAGTACACAATTTTCAAAAAAAAAAACCCAACAAATATTTTGATTTCGAATTTTTACATTTTTGTAAATTTTTAAATTGCACAAAAAATTTAACGTGTTTGAAATAATTTTCCTTAAAATTTTTTTCCTTCTTCAATTTGACCACTTTTGAATTTGAAGCACAGCTCTACTTACTGCAATATCACCACTACTACTACTACCTTCATCATTGGCACTACTACTACAACAACAACATCGAAGCGGCGGCGGCGGCGGCGGCGACAACAACAACAACGGCGACGTCAGTAGCAGCGACTACGTGGGCGACTACCTTTACGTACGCGGTTCTTAGCATCGCGGCGTATACCTAGCGACTATCGGCCGCTGGCGCAACGATTTTTCTGGAGACCGACCAGAAACCGACACACCAAACACCAAACACCGAGCACAGAACACCGAGCATCGAGATTCGAGCACCGAGTACCGAAAACCCGACAGAACCGAGAGCAGCGCGACTATTCCACAGTTCAGTTGAGTTTACCTTGAGCTTTCGTTTTTTATCAAGCGCCAAACGGAAGAAGCGGCCACCGAGTCGAGCGGAGCGGAGCGGAGCAGAGAGCTTTTTTGAGTTGTAGAGCACAAAAAGTGTGGCGTTTCTCTTTCTAGACGCGTGTTTGCCAGAAAAAATAGACACCAAAAATATTGGGGGTCAAAATCGAGCGTCAAGGAGCAGGCGAGCGAGCGAAGTGGGAAGCAACAACACAGAGAACGGCAACAAAAACAACGAGCAAGCAACAATTTTGTTTAAGGATTAATAAGAAGGAATTCACTGTAATGCCGGGAATACGCTTTTACCAAAGCTCTGCCATGCAAAGCTTAATTCGGTGTAGAAACGAGCATGTGATTGAAGAAAGGTCCTTTTTATACGCATTTCATTTCCTTTACAAAAGCTGTGCTTACAAAATGCAGCCGGATGCGGCCAGCTGTGAAGCAGTGTGTATATAGGACAGTAGTGAAATCCAAACAGATGCGGCTTTTACCGCTCGTATACGCTGCTTTCACTGTAAAAGAGGCTTTTTCGATTCTCCCGCACTCCTTTTGCGGCTGTTTCCGGCGGTACTAGTAGTAAAGAGAAAGGGGAGCACTGTTTGCATGAGATGTGAAAACATGAAAAACGTGTGAACGAAAATGCCGAGAAACTGAAATAACAGAGAATATCTGCAATCATCCATGAGGGAAAATCTGTGTGTGTAAGCGTTGGAGTGCTGACAGTGCGTGCGGCCGGGACTAAATCCGAAGTTTCGGCAGACAAAACCAAACAGGCATTTTCTCAATGAATTTTTAACCGATAGAAGAATGGCATTATTTATTTATATTTTTTATCATAATTCATTGAATTGGAATCATTGTAAACATGTGCTCGTTAGTAATTGAAACACACACAAAATTATGGAGTAAATATTTTTTAAAATTAAGAGTGAATCAAATTTTATAAAATATAATTATTTATATATAATTTTTTAATAATTGCTTGCATTAGTATGATTAATTGCAAAGTTTTGCACACTGATTAAATTAACACAAATATATGAAAGAATGTTGTAAATAATAATAAATGAATAATAATAAATAACATGTAAGTAAATTATTTAATTACACTTTTGCGGTAATATCTGGCATTAGTATAATTAATAAAAATATTCTCAGACATATTTTTACAAATAATGCTTGAATAATTATCAATAAAATATAAATAAATTATTTATGTATAATTTTATTTTAATTAATTTACTGCAGCAACAGAAAAAAAATTTTCGAAAATAAATATAAATTTAAGAAGAAAAGTAATATTGATACACAACTCCTTCACAGTTGGATGCATTCCATTTGTGTGAGCTTCTCCTGGGTCTGATTTTCGGGCACACAAATATTAAAAGCCACGCGGTACAGCTTGAGCAAAATAAAATCCATTTCCTGCGCAAAACAATTACACTCGCACACATACCTACACAGCAGTCCATGCGTCCGCCTTCATGTACTCGTATACTGGCACACTCCATCAGCAACAATTAAATCCCTCACGAATTAAGTTCATGTCCAACGTAAGAACATTCGTAACAGTTTTTGCGTTGGTTGACTTTTTCATACTTGGCGTACACACTGCAGCAGCTTAATACCACTGACCACGAGAGTCCTGACCGAGGCTGCTCAACAATACGTACAAGCACAATGGATTGCACTCGTTTATGTACACACAGGTTTGCATGAGCATTTCTTTGTGTTTATATTTGTGTTTATGTGCTTTCTCTGTGTACGAATGTGAGTACGAGTATGCAGGCTGCTGGAATAAGCTCTTTAACTTCCGCCCAAGATTTCCTTTATTTGGTTTTGCTGCCATTTTTTCCCAACAATGTTTGGACCTAACTTTACGCAATTTTGGGCAGAATCATAAAATGCGATTTTGACGCTTCAAAAAATACCAAACACATCTTCTGATTACTTCAATGAAGTAGATTTGCATTTCCATTTGAATGCTATTTGATTATTTAGTATTGTAATGAAAAAGGTATTTTAATACTCATGACTCAACATGAATTAAGGTTGAATTAAACACATAAGTGAAAAGTCCTGCTATAGCTGATTCATTCTTGTTTATGCTGCAACGTTGTCAGTTTCTAATCTACTCTGTTTGTTATAACATAGTCCTGGTACCATGATTCACAATCCACAATTTATGAGTGACGGTATCTTATTCTGCCATACTGAAGGGACTGCTGTTGTTATATTTTTTGATCTAGTGGAATTCATAGTCTAACAAACATATTGCAGTTATACAGGGGCATTCAAATTTACAGTACCGTTCAAGTGTGACTCGAAAGCAGTAATCCTGTAGTTGTTAAAAGATGTTTATAATAAATAGAGAAAAAATTGTGCCAAACTTTTTAAGGATTTCTCAACTGAATTATTGTTAAATTAAATAACTTTTCCTTAAATATACATTTCTTCATACAATCCAGTGATCCGAACTTTTAGTAGAAACTTCTTATCATAACAGCATTATTATTATTTATGTGCTTTCCGGAACTAAGTTGAAACTTATACTCAAGGTATTCCGGCGAAGATATATTTCTTCTTGCTGGCCTCTGATGAACTTCCACTATACGGCTCCAGGTACCACCTCGGTTTCAGCCCTCGGCACGATTCCAAGAGCACCTTGGCTTGTGAATTGCTGGCTGTCGCGTTTCGGAAGTGATTCTTATCCCTTTCGTTATTAATGATAAGCTAAATATTTGGAATTTGCTAAATTGTAGGCAATATGTTCCAAACTGCTTCTATTGAATTGTTCTATCCGCTCGCAGGACCCCAATGCTATGAACCCAAATTCTTTTCTATATACTTCTGATAGAGTCACGTTATGATATTTCTTTATGAAAGCTACCCAGCATTCACAATGAGTCCTCAATAACCCCTTATTCCATTGAATACACCCATTTCTTTATCAAAACACTGGCCTTCTGTAGTCTTCCCATCATTTGTGGTATTAGGTTGCTTGAACGAATTCATTTTACTTTCTGTTTCATCCACCGATTGATTCAGTTCAGCCATAAAAGCAAATCAGATCTCAGATACACTTTAAGCCGCTGCACACACTTTGTGATCACTCGATGCCATAAAGAGCTGAGGATTTCTGCCGAATTAGCTCACATGTATAAAATAAGTACGGGTGTCAGTCAGCCTTATGCAAACACATGACCCTGCTGGCTGCCCATTTTAAATTATACTCATTGCATGAAAATTACCGTGTGTATTCTCAACTAATTTGGTCAATTGACATTAAATTAGCTTATAAGCTGTTCGCTAGCAGCTTAGGCAAATAATCAAATATTTAGTTGTCCATGGCGTATGCGTCACATTCGTTTCGAATTAGAATGGCTTTATTTAATTTGTGCTATAATTGAAGAATTTATTAAAACAAATGGCTGGTAAAATGTCAAATTTAATTTAATTTAGTTTAAAGCGCCGCACACTCACACAAATGAGCAGGTTTATAAATGCGCTCGCATACTTACAAAGCAGCATATTTAAAATTTGCTAAATACCAAGCGAAAAATCTGCTCACAGCACTGCATGCGTGTGCATGGAATGCGATGAAAGCACATAAAATGCCCAACATAGAAATGCAATTACACACATGTGTGCACACAGCCACACACACACAGACACGCACGCGCAATCACTTCAATGCGCTTTGAAATTTAGACTTTAATGAACGCTTAAAACTGAAAGCAACAACAACTACACCATTGCAGGCTAATACACACAAAAGCAAAAATGCTAATTTTACTGTTCAAACGAATTTCGAATGGCATTCAATTATATTTTGTAGTGTGTGTGTGTTTGCGAGTGTCTATGTGTGTTTATTAACGTCTAAAATGAGCTTTAAATGCTGCTTAAAGATCTTATTTCACGCTTGCGGTCCTCTGCTTGTTAGGTCAAGGACGGTCTTAGTCACAATCTCATGCATTGTATTTGCATGTTAAACCACCATTTAAGTTGTCGTCGTATAGCTCTCAGATGGCTTTCCAGGCCTTCTTTGCTTTAATCCTCGCATAGAAGAATACCAACATTGAAGTAGAGCATAAAACCGCATTCACTTCTAAATTAGATTGAATCAAGCCGCATACGGTGGCACGGACGTGAGAACAAGAGGAGACGAATATGCCGGCCACTTGCACCGTGTCGATACATAAGGAATACGATGGCTTGCTCTTCTGTACACATGTCAACAGAATGGCATATTGTGTGCTTACCATGCCTCGTTCTTAGTGGTACTAAATGTGTGTGCGGCTTAAGATACGACTCGGCTCGTACTTCTTCTGGCCGGTACTGTTATCAGGAGCACATGGTTCCACGATATTCCCGGTGGCATCTTCAACACTTAGTTCCACGGGATCCTGAATATTAGCAGTTCATGAGGCAATAGGTCCCTGTGTATCGCTGTCCACGATAATCTCCCAATCTTGGAGGGTGATGATCATATCCTCGGATCGTCACCTCCTGTGGCACCGGTCGGCGAAAGAAGTAGAGTTTCCTTATCTGACTCCGTTATTAAGTTTATGTCTTTCTTATATTTTTCTGAATCCATAAAATTTTGCTCTTCTTGTATTGGTGAGAAATATAGGTCCATGTTCGCAGAGCTCCCGAACATAAGGCTTATTACTGTGGGAGTGCACCCAGTATACCAAAGGAGACTCCGTTCATGATGCATATTTTTAGATTCCCTGCCCTCAACATGATTCCATGAGCACCTTGACTCCCCAAGAGTCTTATCAGCAAGGTTGAACCTGGGTTGCTATAGCTCCTTCCATCATCGATCCTAGTTGAGAATCAAGGTCCGCCATCCTCACATGTGTACGGGCTTATAACGAACTAATGGGAGACTGAATGGTGTTCCAATTCTCTTCGGTGGCGATCAGGTCAGTTTTATACTATATAAAGAGCTATTAAGCTGGCTTCGTACATATGTTTGCATATTCTTCATACCTCACTTTTGTTTAAGGTCAGATATGTACATATCGTAAGTAAAGTCTTCAATGTATAGTATCAGATTGAATGAACAGTGCAATCGATGTGTTGAAATTCTCTCTGATGTATCTACTTTCGTTAACTGGGGCTTTCGTACATAAAAGAAAGTTTTTCCTGACTTTCACACTAATAGCTCCTTATATTTCCAGCTCAGGCATGTATGCGGATCAAGATATGTCAACAAATGCCCTCTGGTCTTCCTTGAATATACTTTCAAAACCTTTCTAACTTAAATGACTTTAAAGTTTAACTAACTTCTTACAAATTTACATCTTCATATCTTTTATTGTTATTTTTTCTTATTTGTCATTCACTGTGTTTTCTGATTTTATGAATGACTACATGCCATAACTTAAGGCACCTCTAATTTTATTGACTCCCATATGCTGCGTAGTCAACTGCTTCATTCTGTGAATTTCTCCCCCGAGTACAAAATCGTACCCCCATGCATACGTAAATAAAATTTCCCAAATACGCTTATCAATGCTAAACTTAGCTAAAGTTTACCATTTCAATGTAGAGTGTGAACATGAAATTCAAACCTGCCCTCTTTCTGCGCCCTCTTCAACAACGGTGCAACCAGTAGCACATTTATCATTACACGCAGTGCGAAGCCGCCCTTTGAGAAATAACAACAGCAACAAGCATTAAATCCGCTCCAACCGAGTGTGGCCCAGCAGTTCCTTGCGTGACATGCGATTATATCGCAATTCGCATTTCTTTTGCTCCCCTAGCAAGTGGCAAAGGGGTGCCCAAGCAGCCACTCAGGCAGTCAGCCAGTCAGCCAGCGTCGTACTTGTTGATTTTTTGGCAAGTTTTCAAAATAATCAATATACAAAAACATTTATTGCTGTTTTTATTTCTTCTTGTTTAATGAAGTCTGCGATTTTCTTTTTGTTGTTTTAGTTTTTTTTATTTTTTGGTTGGCGTTTCGCTGTTAATAATTGCAATTTATTATAAACGTGCCTGCCAATGTGGGTGTGGTGGTGTTGAAATTATTAGCAGGCTTATTGCCATGTTCTCTCGATTACAACTTTATCGCTATGTATTTATGGCAAACTGGTTGGGTCATTGTTGTTGTTGTTGGTAAAGATGAAAAATATAAAATAATTTGTGAGTAAAAATTGTGGGAAAAGTAGTTAATTAAATTGTTTCAATGCTGAGGGCGTATGAGTGATATTTAATTTTATGTTCCATTTAAACAAAAGAACCTATGCAACATATCAGTAAGGCAAATAAGAACAGGGTTAGTGTGTTATCAGTCTGAAATAAGATATCTGAAAAGATATGGTACAAAGTACGATTCATATAAGCATACGAAAATGATATTGGCCCAGTAGAAATGTAAAAATTTTAGTCTGAATGGGAATTTATTACAATATGGTTATTGAGATCATCTTAAGATGGTACAATGATGAATCTAACACCTCCATTGAGATAGCGTTAGCATTATTGTCCCAATAATATTCTACCCAAATAATGAACTATGTTTGCAGCTCAATTTCAAGCAATAAACAAAGTTGAAGGATCTTTTCTAAAGGCTATCCTAATGTTTTTGAGATAACATTATTATTCGGGTTCAAGATAACATTTGTGTTCAATATAATCTGACAATTCATCATGGAAAACCATATATCGCCACAACACTTTCAAAATGTGAGCTCATTTCTACATTGCCACAGTTCTTGGTCAGTTTTATGACTAAAGAACGCATGGAAAAATTGTCACATTGTCAAAAACCATGAATGTGCATGGTGTTCAAGCACTGGTGTGACTTGCTCTACTCATAACGCTTTGTACAAATATATTTTATGAGACTAATTAACAATTGCGGAAACAATTAACTAAGGCAGCAGTTCAGTTCGTTGCTATAAACTAAATAATAATGTAAATATTTAGTGATTAATATGCCACCATTCCACGGAGCTGCTTGCTCACATTTTGGCTCTTGCCGCCCTTCTGAAAGGCTGTTACCATTTTCCCTTATCACTCCCTTTGTGCTAAGTGCAATTATTTTGCCAACTTGTAGATAAATTTATTAACACTACAAAATTAGTGGCCCAGCCACCATGTACGAGTATCACATCCACCCCGCACACGAGCGCCATAAACCATGCATAACTCACTCAAACGCACATGCCCAGCATAATAATTTCCCCCATTTTCACTGCATGCGCAGCCATTTACCACTTTATTTCCGCCTCTTTTTTTTTGTGCAGTAAAGCGGAAAATTTATGTCTGCGAAATGTGCGGACAAAGTGGCCCCAATATTGGGTCGGCCCACCACTATGGCACAACATTTTATTTGACACTCATTTACGCTGCGAAACATTTCTCTGCAATTTTTCTTTTATTCCTTTCAATAAATAATATAAAATAATAGGAAGGAAGAGTGAGGCGACAGGGTTCTCTTCCGGGCTGCTTTAGAACTGATTTAGAAGCGCGGCAGCATAAAATTTTATGGATTCTTGAACGAGAGACGAAGTAAATTCCGCATGAAATTACATCAAAAAGCAGATATCAATAAAATTTCAATATCTTCCGACTAATGCCTTTTGCAGCAGTCTGGTTAATTTTGTTTCGAATCGATCGCGACTATTATTAATTATGGTGTAAGGTATAATAAATAAAATATTTATTCCACATTAGGGAGGATTTACCCTATCGCGACTGAATATTAAAATTCACTCGTTTATAAAAATCCAGGCACCTGTCTAAAGCATTCGTTTCTATACACATGTATGTATGTGTATATTTATTCCCAACGTGTGAGTGTGCTTATCTTTGCTTATTTGTAGAATGTCCTTTGCATACTCACAAATTGCACAAAGGGAAGAAGCATTGCAGAACTGCGGCTTTTTGGCCTAGTTTGACACACGCTAAGTGCACTTTTTAATAAAACTAAAACGAGATAAAATTTGTAATATTCCTCAACAAAAGCCACACGGCCAACGAAATAAAAAGTTTTCAATTTATGAATGCACACTCACACACACGCACACACACACACACACCAGCGCATGAGAGTGGTGTCTCTGCCGCTGATGCAGCCAACAATGAAATCGTGAATTGAAAGAAGCTGCTTCTTGCTTATCTTGCTTTCAATTTTGAACTTTTAAGTGCACTTCAATGCCAATGAACAAACAGACAAGCACCCACACACACATGCACACACGTACGTACACTCTCCCACTTAAACTTTATCCTGCCTTAATTTACCTGCGCCTTAACTTTGACTTAACTTTCTCTATTTTCACTTGGTGGCTTGGTTATTTATTTGTTTATTTCCCTTTGAATTGCGCTCGGGGGTCTCAGCATACTGGGTTAAGTTGCGCGAGTAGTTAATGGCATGGCACAACAGCCTCCGCCACAGCCACAGCCCCAGCCACAGCCGCACAAACAAATGCAAACACAAGTCATAGTCTAATTTTAGACGTACACTGGCGCAGGCAGCGCCCCTGCAGAGGCTAACAAGCGAAGTCTTTGCTTTTACTTGCAGTTAAGTGCATGTTAATATGTCTGTGAGCGTGTGTGTGAGTTCGTGTGCACGTATAAAAGTTGAACCTCTTAGCTGGGTTTTCGACTACTTGTGTGAGTGCGGATGCGAGTGTGTCATGGGTGCGAGTGTGTCATGGGTGCGTTTGTGTGTGAGAACGTACGTGTAGTCAGATGTGCATGAACTTTTAGAACACTTTCCATGCTCGTAACATCAAATAGCAAGTGTTTTAATCCTTTTAGCGGTTTATTACGGTTTTATGCATGTATGCGTGACAGTAGAGTCATAAATTCACACTTCTCCATGCTGAAAGGCATGCCGTTAATAGAGTGCAGAGTCTTGAGGTAGTTATAAATAGAACGTCTTAGTATCCTTGGTTTATATGCAAAGTAGTTCAAGATTTTGCTACATTTTATGCTTGAAATGGAGATGACGAGAAGATAGAGAAGTGGACAGATGCGTTAAATAAGAATTGAATTTGAGTATTTATTTAAATATAAATTAAATTAAGGTGTCATCATCCGGAAGGAACTAAGCCACGAACTAGCCAATTAGAGGAAATTATGATGATTCATAACAAATAAATTCTCACTGTTCCTCACATGAAGTAATGATCTACTCCAATTAAAGTGGATTTGAGCTAAACGAAATATCTACTTTTCCCAATAACTGGTCTTTTTGTACCACTTCTTTGCGTTCTGGTACACCGCAGGTAATTCAATACCTGCAGTTTAGTATTACGCTACTGAGCACCACTTGAAGGATGCTTCCCCAGCTCTAAAATTTTCTCATGAACGCTTCTTTACAGCTGGTATATGATTTATGACAATTTCTGGTGCACAGGCAGCTACCCAGCTCCTTTGTAGCATGGAGTATAATTTGTTGAGGAACGACGAGCGCTGATTTTCTACGGAAATGGGGAAGATGGTTTTCGCAAGTTAACCCAATTGGGTAGTTGCCTTTACACAATCGCAAGCAGCAATATTTACAGCACACTTACACGCCACAGGAGTTATCCTCATTGCATTAATCAAGTCTTCTCTACACATATTTTAAATCTTCATATTTCAAAGCTGCCTACAATTCAAACAAAAAAGCCAAATGCAATTATTTATAATTAAATGTAATTCATACGACACGGTGGCCGATTATTATTAATTATTATTATTATTATTAATTATTATTATTAATTAATACATTAATAATTAATTAATTCAAATTATTATTTCAATTATTATTTTAATAAGTCCCCCAAGTCGTATGAATTGCATTTAATATATATATAGCATCATTTTCCAAGCGGCATTATTTTCGTAGTCATTAATTTAGAGATATAAATTAACCTAAGTTCTTTATTACCTCGCCCATGCTTCATTTAACAAGGCGTACAATTAAAGGCAATAGCAGTCATCTTATTCCCACGGAAGCTTCCACGCGTAAAATAAATGTATTCAGTAGGCGGTTATCATATATCAACATTAGTTAAGTGAGTGGCTTATAGAGGCAAAGGATGTGTATAACCTCCGCTTTGCGGGAAATACTCTGACCATTGAATTATTATTTGAGAGGAAAACTAATTATCCAACTGAGTTAAAGCAAAGAAAATTAGTGAATCACCTTGTTTGATTGAATTGCATTGATAAAAGAATTGCCGGAGAGCATGATAAGAGAGTATATTTGAAATGCACGTAGAATGAACGGAGTTCAACGGGGCTCAACAAGCATCATAGAGAAAACTTCAGGATAACTTCGTAATAATTATGGGCCACTTTGGATGTTTACAATAAATAATATTTAAATAAACAATATTAAAGTAAACAAATTCAGATAATAGCGTAGGCCTATAAATTGTGTATTATACAAAAAGTAAAGAAATTCATTTGAAGTTTAAACTTCTTTTTGTGCGAAATATTTAGTAGAACATTATTATTGTGATTACAAAACTTTCACCCATAGATAGATAGATTTATTTAAGGGTGTTATACACTGCGACCTGAAATACCTATTGTGATGCCCCTATTTATTTGAAAGATGAGGATAGTCTCATCTATAAATCTTCTGTCAGGTTAATTTCCGACAGGAATTCATAAAATTTGGAGGAATCAAGTTGATCCCTCATATCTAAGATACATTCTTCAAAACACCGGAGTCTTTTGTGTGCCAATGGTCCGCAGTCTGTGATCAGGTGCAGAGAGGTTTCGTGACTTTCTCCACAGAAGCGACAGATGGCATATATGGATATATCCAACTTGTTCATATGATAGTTACAATGTCCGCTTAAAATGCCTGTGATGATTCTTAATTTACTCCGAGGCATATATATTAACTCCTTAGCTCTTTTAGGATTAAAATCTCCCAGAAGAGCTTTGGACTGTCTTAATCCCGGAAGAGTTTTCCCGGTTTGACTTCTTTTTGCATCTGTACACTTCTTCGTAGACCTCCAATGGTATTGGATGATAGTCCATAGAGGGGTTCAGGGCCGTTGAAGTGAGAGGCCGCAGCCTTCCTAGCTAAGCTATCAGCCTCCTCATTTCCCTCTACTCCTATGTGGCCTGGTACCCACATTAGAGATAAATTGTTCATACTGCCTAGGGAGTTTAGCTTCCCAATATAGTCCCACACAAGTTTAGACCTCACTAAGGGTGAGCTCAGAATTTATAAGTAAAAAAAAATAAACTAATAAAAAAATGTTTTTTATTATTAATAATGAAGCAAACCATTAAACAATTGATCGCACATAGTGAATGATCTATTGTGTGAACTAGTCCGATGGTCACCCCACTGTGGCACAGCATTATATCTCACTACAGCGGTCATTGCAACCGTGTTACCTTAGAAAGCGCGTAGGTGCAGCTAATAGGCCCTCGTGTCAGAAATAGACACATGTGTGTGGCAGTTCGCCACCCCCTCAAGCGGGCTGCATGGGTCTTATTTATTTATTGGCGGCAGTGTCGAAAATATGCGCAATTAAATGTAATAAATCAAATTTTCGTACCAGCCACTCTCCTCGTACAGAATACAGGATTTGTTGATCATTTGTACGGAATATGTTTAGAGAAATTCAAAAATATTTCCCACAACACAAAAATAAATGAATATGTTTGAAAAAGAACAGAAAAAAACCTTCAGAAAATGAAACCAAAAGTTTCAAAAATTTGTGTTTTTTTATTTTCATTTGTAAACTGAAATTTGAAATCGTCTTTGATTCATCGCACGTTTGACGTCACACACGCACACGCACAAAAGCATTTAAGAGTGGTAACACATTTCGTGTCTTTCGGCGTAAAATTAACATAAAAACGGGCAATTTGCTAAAATTATCATTTTGAAAAACAATTTCAGAAATTGTCACTTTTTAAATGAAATAAAATTGGCACACTTTACTGGGGAATGCAAACGCTGCGTCTGCTGAGAATGCTTTTGGCAGAGCGACAGACGGCATGACGTCATAACACTCTGCGAGTGATCTTTAAAATCTCTCTATACTCGTGCAATGTGTCTCGCAAAGATGTGGGTGACTCAAGTCTGAAAACCACCTTTAAATAAAAATCATTTGCGAAGTATTTTGCGTAATTTTAAAAGGAATGGAAATGCAACGCATATCAAAGGACACCATTTATTGGGGCGTTTGGTGTGCTCCTTCAGAGTGCAACGATTTCCTTTCAAGAACCTCAATATATGTTCATAATTGTAGTGAGTAGCAACTCAACTCAACAGGGAACAACTATTCTTCAGACAGTAATGTTGGACAACTTTCAGCATCACTCAAGGATAGAATCACAAAGAAGGATTCTAAATGAGATTAAATCGAGTTTTTCCTGATTTGTGCCCTTGAGCATTGAAGTCCCCTGCTCTCAATTTGAGTAAGATGCTCTCCTTGCTATTGACGGTTAAATTTTTGGTACAACATTTTGTAGTTGGATTTTCCTGATTTTCCAGTTTGATCGTTGAAGCCTCCAGCTACATATTGGAATTATGGTTTCCTCATTATTCACTTTGATCGTTGAAGCCCCCAGCTACATTTGGGAGTTATACAATATTTTCCTCATTTTTCGCTTTGGTCGTTGAAGTCCCCAGCCATCTTTTGGTAACCGATTCTTTGGTTATAATGGCAACAAACGATGAGTTCTCCGGTCTAAGAATCTATTGAAGTGTTGAAGACTCTGATAGTACCACCACCTTTCAAGCCTCCAACAATCCGCCACAACTTACTTCTCAGCCTAAGTTGTCTGCGAAACGGGTGCGCATATTTTTTGGGCATGGAATATGTGCCACCTTCGAATGTTCGATTGAATTTGATTACATAAAGAACTTGTTTGTTTATTTACTTTGCCAGTGTTGTTAAATTCTGATTGTAATTAATTAGCTACGCCAGTTGCTGCTGCAGTTTATGCGTGTATTTTTAATTTTGGCACGGCTGACCAAGTTTCATTGTCGTAAACGCCACAGCCAACGTCAACGCCACAGTCAGCGCCATCGTCTCACTGCTACATTCATGCAATGGCAACAACAACGCCACCAGTCACTGCAGCAGTGGTGGCAGCACAACACAGCGAGTGCACATCCCAGAATTTATGTACTGCCTGGTTCTGGTTTGCTCAAGTCTTGCGATTTCTATGCCAAGCGCTCCCACGCTGCCTCGACGCACAAAATGTTCTGCATGCGCTTTCATTTCTCAGCTAGTCGCATCTTTATTTTTGTTCGTCTTTTGTTTTCTGGGGTAATTAAAAATAACAAAGTGTGACAAAATTTATTTTTACAATGAAAGAGAACTTGTTTATAAATAAATTGAAATTTGCGTGCGCTACGCACAATTTTCACGAATCATTTCACGTAAAATACAAGCGAGAAGCATCATAAGTACGACGGAACACACACAGAAGCGACAAGTTAAGCCCACCCCATGGTTGGATCCGCATCTCAAGGAGAGACTAAATAAATTACACTAAAAACAGTATTTGGAAAATGTTATGCTCCCAAACTAGCATATGTACGAGAGGCCATAATCCTTCCTATAATATGACTTTTTGAGGATGCATACGACATCTCAAATATAAACAAACTCACGGGGACCATTTTTCAAATATCAAATATTTCTCTGTTCGTCCTGAAGGGTCCTTTTTCCCTCTGCAAAACTATACACTACTATATACTACTATATGTAATTGCGAAAAATCCTTCAGTTCTAAATTTACTGTCCATAGACTTGACGCTGCGGCCTCCAGACAACCTCAAGGACTGATATCAAGAACAACGTTTTCACAAATTCCGTATTGGTACCAGCGGAAGGTAAGTTCCGATTGGAAATCCACGAATGTCGCGAACCTTGAGTTAGTGTTCTAGTGTCACCTCACTCTTTCTTGAAATAAGATTTTTCTTAAGTGAGCATCTATTTCAAGGTTTCTCCAATTTTCTGGTTTCAAGGATTTTTCACCCACAAAAATTTTCAGGGAAATTATGAAAGAAATTATTTATATTCTATTTCGAATTCATATGCACTTCTTCGTGCTTTGCAAACCGGGATATAGAGATATTGGAGAGCAAGCCAGACGGGGAAC
The DNA here is from genome assembly GCA_920105625.2 of Clusia tigrina. Lineage (NCBI taxonomy): Eukaryota > Metazoa > Arthropoda > Insecta > Diptera > Clusiidae > Clusia > Clusia tigrina. The sequence continues at coordinate 178,951,474 of OV050033.1, forward strand.
CAATCTTCCTCTGTGTACGGACAGATCCGATGTTGGCATAGCAAATGCCACCTGTAAACTAATATTGAAGGATAGCGAATAGGACTTGGGCTCACAAAGGCACTTGGTTAACGAACTAGGCTAATGTGGCCAAAACTCGATAGGAAAAGATCGAGAGACTTGCTTGGCCTGAGAAGATATCTCTAAGGTCATGGCTTGTATAACTGGTCATTAGCTATTCGGCAGCCATACTCTCAGGCTAGGAGTATTCTCTCATGAATACTGCAGAAGCTGTGGGCGCATGAAGAAGAGGAGGAGACTGTGGGACATGGCTTCTGTAGTTGCCCGGCTCTAGCTAGAAGCGGAGCAGGCTCTTTACGCAAATACCACTTTAGTTCTCTTACGGAAGTGTTCGGCGCTAAGGTCAAACAAATCCTGCGCTTTACTAGGGCTTCAAAATGGTTTGACGAGTAAAGTAGAAGAGCAGTCTTGCGCGGTGATACCGTAATTAACCCATAGGGTCTGAGTGCGTTGATCTGTAGAGGGAATGCCACAAAAACCTAATCCAAACTAACCTCATCCTATGCAACCATTTTCTATGATTGCCGCCACCAGCATCTCAAGTGGGAGATAAACGAGTACAAATTGTGTTCTGAATGTACATAAAGCTTTCAATATATTGACTTATATCAATACTCGCGGAGAAATTTGTCCCCCAGCTCTGTTCGTCCTGAACTCCTCTCCATGAAGGTCATCAATTGCAATTAAATTAATTAAAAATATGTTACTAAGTAAATTTCCAAAGCAATTAAAAGCCCTCCACAAATCCTCAACAACATGTGCTTGGTGACAATTTAATTGTAATTGTAATTAAAACAGTTTTCCTAATTTCCCTTAACCGCACAGGACACACACACACACACACACATGCAAGCTTACTCTAACACTTCACACCACATGCACTTTGATATGCATTTTTGTGTACTTGTAGGCATCTGAGTGGAACTATACACTGCCCTGTTGGAAAGTACATCAATGATTCAGGCATTACTTATAGGGTCTGATAAACCAAGTAAGTAATGTTCATATTCCTTCTAACTAAAGACCTTGTATCAGCTCTTCATGAAATCCAGTCCGTACGATACGATACGAGTTGGCTTCAACTCACTGCCCCAGTATTGAAATTTTCTATTCAAATTTTTCCACAAGAATGTTTCGAATAGATTACTATTTACCACATCTTTAGCCGACGATATCATCAGCGAACATTTGCCAACTGGGCAGCAACATGCAGCATGCCTGCCTGCATTGGCATTTAACCACAGCCCTGCACACACACACAACACGAAACCACAATGACCCAGAAGGACCTTCTTTATTGTGAAGCGTGAACTGATAGACAGAAAAAAGGAGTACAAAATTTAAAGAATTCACAAATGCAGATTGTTCGCTGCTCTGGGGTTGGAGTCGTAATGACCGAAATTTACGACCACTTGTTTGTGTTTGGAGTGGGTCTGTAGTGTGTTTGTAGTGTGTGTTGTTTAGTGTGTGTGTCGAGTGTGTGTGTGTGAATGGGTGAGAATGTCAGCTGCACTCTACCCGTGTTTTGGTTTCTAGTCGTTTGTGTTGGTTGGTGGGCTATAAATTCTAATTTAGCATCCGCCACGTCAGAGGAAATGCGTTTTCTTTGCCGCTCGTGTGTGTATTTGGCATCATTTGTGTGCGAGTTGGAGCGGAAAATTTCTCCATTGTGCATATGAGTCGTATTACTGGAGATACATCTGTGAACGTGTGTGTGTGTGTGTGTTTTACTGTGATGCTTGGCACAGTATTTTGCGTGACTTTTGTCTATTTTAATATTTTCCGTTTGTTTTTGGTGTATTTTTGCTCCATGCATCCAACTCTCTTTGTAGGTCACTGTAGGGCCTCATAAATTTCGTTTCATTTCCTTTTTATTAGCAGAAATGGGAAGGACACCACCATATTGCACCATATTTCAGCATTCCAGTGTTGACTAGGACTGAAAATTACTAAAATATTTTCAAATCCCCGCTTATTTTATTTCTCAAAGAACTTTAGAATTATAAACAATTTCAGCAGATAACAAAGGCCAGGCCTGTTGCCCGTACCAGGCTGATAGCAATGCAAATGATAACAATTAAGTAAACATAATTTTTCGAAGTGTATAAATATATATTGCAATTTTGCTGATACAATAAAAACACGAAACTCAATAAATGCAAAATTCCTCTAAAAAATGTATAGTGTATGTAGAAAAAGTAAGAGTATCCAATTTAGGGCATCATGCGCAGTGCACCGTCAATGCGTATAGTTTCACCATTCATCAGTGGATTCTCGTAGAGAGCCTGCACGAGCTGAGCATATTCCGAGGGCTCTCCCAAACGCTGAGGAAACGGTATAGATTTGGCCAAAAAAGTACGCACCTTCTCAGGCAATGCGGCCAACATGGGTGTATTAAACAGACCTGGCGCTATAGTACAGACACGTATACCCTGGGTGCTTAAATCGCGAGCAATTGGCAAAGTCATGCCCACTACAGCTGCCTTAGAGGCAGCATAGGCAGCCTGACCAATTTGACCATCGTAAGCCGCCACCGAAGCGGTATTGATAATAACGCCACGTTGTCCGTCCGGGTTAGGCTCGTTGCAACCCATAAGGCCGGCTGATAGCCGTACTACGTTAAAAGTACCCACAGTGTTCACCATAAGGACACGCGTAAAGTCTTCTAACTTGTGTGGCAAATTCTTGTTGAAGTTGTAGGTCTTCACTGCTGTTGCAGTTCCAGCACAATTCACAGCCAAATCCAAACGACCAAATTTATCCTTTGCCGTTTGCACGGCTTCGGTGACATCCTTCTCCGAAGTCACATCGACGGGGACAAATATCACGTTAGAACCCAACTCTTTGGCCACTTCGTGACCTTTAGAGGTGCTCAAGTCAGCAAGCACAACGCGTGCGCCCTCTCGTACAAACCGTTCCACAGTGGCACGACCCAAACCGGAGGCACCTCCAGTCACAAGGGATACAGCGTTCTGAAAAACACAAGAGATGCTTTAGAAGAGAGACACTTTCTTTTTAGACAATATTGGATGTTGGATTTCATACAAATTAAACGACTCCTGCACAAATCATAATATTTTAATAAAATTATCTTATCAGAGTTTATATTACTAGCCTCAGGGGGTCTGAATAGCATTTTTAAACTCTGATTAAAAAGAAATATTAGTATATACATAAAGATACAGGCAAGTGAATCAATTAATAAACATATTAAATCAATTGATATAATGTAGAACATAAATGCCCAGCTGTAGTTTCAACAAGTGATTGTGTAACAAAAATGCCGATGGTCTCCTCCAGTTGCAGAGCAAGTAAAAGTGAACTTTGCACCTTGCTCTGTAGCAGATGTGAATTGATGGATTTTATTTATTAATTTAATTTCTCCACTTACCTTAATCATTTTGTTGCAAAGTTTCACTAGTTTAACTTAAATACAAGTACAAGCTTATTAAATATTAACTGTTTAAAGCGATAAAAACACTTTGTTTAACCTGTTTATTACCGGAATCGAACTGAATACCACGAACAGTGTTGCGCACAACAAAAACTAGAAAAAGTACTATTTCACTGAATATAGTACTTTTCCAATTGGAGTATAGTTTTGCCCAGCAGCAAATAAGAAAAGTTTATCAAAAATATATATTATTACTTGACTGCGCAAATTTAGAATGTATGAATTGAATATTGGCATATTATTGGAGATAAAATCTATTTTTGCTGCAAAACAAAAAAATTACATCTATTTACTTTTCATCTCTGAATCGAGTGTTCTGATAGTAATTCTATGACTTGTATACAAATATGACAATTAAAGTTAACTGAATTTTTGTATGGTACTTTGTAAATACAATGTTTTATTTATAATTTATATATTTTCATTACCCGCTCGCAATAGAAGTTCGTTAACCTTGTTTTTGAACATTCTTGAGAAGCCTAAAAACATTAATAGACGCATTCCAAGTAATGTGCAAAATTTTTATTTGACTTTACTTCAATCTATAGATTTTCCGTTTTATACATACATACTTTCCGTTTTATATATACATACATTTCTTTCGAAATCTTTTTCTCTTCCAGTCGCAAGCCTTCGTTGCTTGTACTCATTCCCCCAACCCCTAGTAGACATAATTAATTAAGGTATAATAATTATATAAATAATAATATATAATGCCCATTACGTATACCAGTATTAGCATATGCTATGCGTAACGTAACCTGTATCAATGTTAGCCACTATGTTAGTATTTGAAATGTTCACTACCTTGTTATAATTCACTTTGCATCGCAACTCTGAGCAACAATTGAAAAATTTTTGACAGCTGCGTGTTTTCCCAGTGCTGCCAAATCACAAGCTAATTTTTTTCATTGAACTTGCTCCCCTGATTGATGCATTGTTTTTATTAGTAAAACGATTATTCCATATAAATTTACAATTTTAAGTATTTGCCATTTTTTTTTTAAATATTAACGACTTACCTTAATAATATCAATAAAATGTCCAAAGAAAAGTGGATTCGATGTGAGTCGAAGAGTAAGCCCGGACTATTTTACAATTTTAATACTGGAACTGGCGAAACCAAATGGTGCTCACAGTTTCCGCAGGAAAATGGGAAAACAACGCAGTTACCACCGAAACTATCACTACCGCGTATACGCACTCCAGCACAGGATCGTTTGAAAAGGCTGCAGACAACATATTCTACAGACATTATGAGTAAGGAAAAACCGAAGGTAAAAAGCAACAATTCCAATGTTACAAAAGCCACTAATAAAACTCCGAAAGAAAAGGCTGTAATAAGAGGTAGACCATCTACGTCAAGATTTAAGGAAAAACAATATCCGTCTCCTAGCGTTACTTCGCCTAGAAAAGCTAGGCAATCTCCAAAGCCTAAATCATCAAACTCGCTACGTAAAGAAAAACCACAACCTTGTGCTTACCCTAAGTCGCCTCGAAAATCCAAGGAGTCCATTAAGTATAAACCATCTGCCCCGCCTGTCGAGGAAAAACGATATCCGTCTACTCTAGTTACTTCGCTGACAACAATGAACGAATTCAAACAGCCTTCGCCATCGACTTCTAATGCTGCCAGTAAATCTTCACCGAAACCTGAAACGCCGACCAGAAAAACCACATCTGAATCCGATAAATTATCGTTAGTTAAACTAAATCGGCCTCAAAAGCGCTCTTTTCAAACAGCATTCAAACCGGCCATGGAAATGGCGCCTGAACCAAATACAAGTATTCCGACTGGAAGTCCTGAGAATGCTGTGCTGAATATCGGATCTAGCATTGTACATAGAATTAAGGACTTTTGCTCAAACACTCTGAAAACTGTTCTTAGCGCACATGGTAATAAAAGAGGAGGTAAGAGAAGGAACGCTAACAACACATGAAATAAATCTTAAAGACTACTTACTAAATGCTATTTTTTCATATAGAATGCAGTGAGCTGCCTAAACCACCACTACCGAAAATGCCTTCCATTAGAAAACAGAATCAGGAAACTAATGCAAAACTCTTTTCGCCTGCTCCAAATCGTTCTATGTCGACCAACTCGTTTGTCGGTCCCTCATCCTCACGGCCAACCGCCAAAGTAGTTATTCCTCTATACAATAAAGGATGCGGTAAATATCAGTTGATTACATTGTTCAGTTACAACTTGATTACTCTACTCTAAGATAACTTAATTACTTGAAACAGACTTGCGTATTTTGTATAATCATTTTTTTTGGTTTCGTTTTAAGCTAACAAACGTCTGGATAATTTAAGGGCAGAACTATCGAAACGGGGCTTGCAATTTTCTAAAAGTTGTGATCAAATAGCCGAAGCCTCGTCATCGCTGACGAGTACCAGCTCAGGCTCAAATGGTAGTAAAGTAATTATTTCACTATTCGACCAAATGTATTACTTAAATATTATATAGATGTTGAACCAATGGATTGGCAACCAATTGATGACAAGGCTGCGGTAATAGAGGTATTTGTTTATAGCATTTTCGATACGACAATAAATCTTTCTCTATATAATTATACAGGTTTCTAGCGCTACTTCCACGAGCTCGGGCGACAGTATTAACTATTTTGGCACTACCGTTGATACAGTCAATGAGAATCTAATGCGTTTGAGTGCGGAAAAGCAAAGTGATGCGAATAGCTCAAAGAAACCATGGCTCAAAGATTACTACTATTTTGTTTTGGACACCAACGTTTTGCTGCAACAATTAGCGTTCGTTAAAAGTTTGTGCGATGTGAAATTGTGTGGTAAGTGATGGAAGATAATTTAAAAACAGTTCTTATGCTACGATTGATAATTTCAGATACAAGAGGAACTGTATTGTATATACCCTATTGTGTGCTACAAGAACTCGACAAATTGAAGATGCGTTCCAACAGTGAAACTGTGAAAATTTTTGCAACACGCGCAATAAAATTCTTGAACTCTAAATTTGAGACCAACGATAAGCAGTTACAGGGTAAGAAGGCATAATAACAATCACAGATTACTATATAGCTGGAACATAAATGATGCCCTCTTCTTAATAGCTCAAAATGCCGTTGATGAACACAAATATTTGATAGATGTTCAATCACCCGACGATAGCATTCTCAATTGTTGCCTGCAAGTCAAGAAAAACGTACCAAACATGATTTTACTTACCGAAGATGTCAATATGCGCAACAAGGCCATATGCAACGATATACTTGTGTGCACCAAATCCGATTTGGTTTTGAAGCAAGACGGTTCCAATTCATCTTTGGAATTCAAATCGCGCTAAGCACAGGATATGTGACAAACAATTTTGGTTTTCGACACCAAATGTTTGATTTTCTCACCAAATTACTGTCAAGTCTTTAATACTTTTATTTCCAAATTTCTGTTATGAATTAAACTTGAAATTTTCAAATTAAGTCTGAAAAATATTTTGTAAAAAGATGCTTAAGTTGGGCTCGTAGAAAGTCCTGGGGAAAGCAAAGAAATTTTTTTTTAATGTAGTGTACAAAATTAAAATTGCGTTCACTTAAAAAGTTGTTATAAGTCTTTCCTGATATGTATATTCTTTTTACCAATCACACAGTGATCCACTGGAAAAGACAAATTTATGTTTAAAACGAATAAATCAGAAGATATATTCTGAAATCCTCTTTAATGGAACTTCTATTTTTATTAAGTTCCTTCTAATAGTAAACAATTGTGATATTTTTGTAGAGAATTCTTCGGACAAATGTAAATTTACTTGTGTATGAACCTCAAATAAACGTCCGTGAACGAATAAATTCTTATACACAAAATGTAATATTTAAGCATTTAATTTAACAATTAAAACTAGGTTAGTTGCAGGTAACTTTATAGGTGCTCAAACGCTCCAATTCCAGTGCCCGAAATTCATGTGCTTTGAGGGCATGTAAAGCGTTACAACCTTTGTAACTGTATAAAATTAAAAGGGACACAACGAAACTCTGTGACAAAAGTACAGTTGCACGAAATGGGCAGAACTCATCTTTGACGAAGCATGGAGCTTTAAACAAGCCTTAAATGTTGGTTGTGTGAATTATAATTATGTTTATATATAACAATTTGAATAAAGAAAGATGCATTTTACAGAATTTCATTGGTTGGTCTAAAAGCGTTTCAATTTAAGCAGTTCCTTCAAACGTTTTATGACGGTTCCACAGGTTAGTTTAAGCAGCGGATTGTATTTGGACCCACCACAAATTTATCCACCATAAAACCATTCTGTATGATCTTGTATTATTTTATGTGCTGGTCAGGAACTGTTGTACACCCATTTTGGGAATTATTCATGCAGCAACTGCATATCGTAATGATGTAATCGGATCTTGTTTACATCAGCTGAAATGAAACTTTATTAAAAAGTCCACAATATTCGTTACCCCGCCGTGTGCTTATCTATTGAATGCTTATCTGGAGCACATCTTAGGAACTGTTATCAGTTTATCTTGGCAAATATTTGCGCTGGCATCTCTTCAATAAGTAATTAAATTTGTGGTAAATTATTTTCTGGTTTAGATAAAATCTGCCTCTGAATAGGTCATACAAGGAAATTCTTAAAAATTCGTAAATTCTAATTTTAGTTTTATTGTGTTTGTGATGGTGGAAAACTTAAGAAGTGAACGGGTTCCAACTTTTTGAATGTGAGTGGTGACTTAAGACGTTAGCGCTTCAAAGTAAATATTATTATTATTAATAAATTTAGCATTTCTAATATTAAAACATATTGAATTTGTATTGTTAAATGGCAATAGGGACTATTCATAAAGGCAGCAATTGCTTTGTAGACGCTCCAATTCATCGGACAGAGTCTTTTGTTCTGCAGTTAAACGGAATATTTCCTGCTGCTCTTCTGCATTTAGGGGCTTGCGTTTGGCTTTGCTCTGCATGGTGCGCTTGTAAGTCTCCAGAATTTCTTGATCGACTGTGTCTAGTTTGCGTTTGATTTCCAAACGCTTTATTTCCTCTGATGCTGCCTCGTGCAGGCGTTTCAAGGATGTACTATTGTAATCTGCTATAGATGAGAGTTCTGCTATAAGACGTTTGATTTCGGAGTGTATTTCATCCTCATCATTGTTGGGGAAGTCGCCAATATCAAGTATTCCTTGCTCAATGAGCTCCTTCTTCACACGCTTCTCAATGCCAATGCAGTTGCGCATCATTGACAATGAACGCAATGTTAGCTGTGTTGAATGTGTGTTCTCACTACTGCTGTTGCTGGTTTCGGCTGCGCCTGCAGCCCCAATATCGCCGGAGTTTTGCAAAAGCTGTTCTTCCATCAGAGCGGACACCAGTCGTTGGGTCAGCGGACCTGTAACGCACTCATCAATCATTGTATCTGCCTTTTTAAGCATAGCAGCAGGAGCATTGTTTTGGTTCTTAAGACGATTGGAACTTGGGTTGGAAGCTTGTTGTATGTCTTTCAGGTCTTCTGCAGACCACGTATTGGAATAGTGTGGCCCCAATTCGGGTATCGCCGGCACTAATGGTCCGGTGTACTGCTCCAGCAGATCATCAATCAAGCGTAGATCTTCATTGGTCAATGGCATACAGTATGGCTCTACTGAAAGCCAAAATTTATTTGGCGTATCATTCTTTGGTAACGATATCTTTTGCAGGTGGTGTTCGCGTGTCTGCCCATGCGTCTGGCTACCATGTGCTGGGGGCTGCACGTAGTCCATGCTGTCATCAGTAAGCGGAACTGCGGAAATGTTTTTCGTGTGTTTTGTATGCTTCAGTGTGGATACGGGAGTGTGTTTCGGTTTACGTACTGTTGCGACTTCATCGCGTTTGCGTTTGCCGCTGGCAGCAGATGTGGAAGCTGGTGAAACTGGCGTTTTCTCAATGGGCTTTGCGCGACGTTCATTACGGCGATCATCTTTATCCAAACTCTCATATTCGGATTTAAGCACGCGATAACGAAGTGCCACCTTCGAGAGTAACGCCTCCAATTCCAATTGAATGTTGTCTAAATCCTCCGCGGCAAGGAACCCTTCGGAGGAACGTTGCAATGCTGCTGTATAAACGGGCAACAATTTGGCATTATCTTTAATTTTTATGACCGGTATATTCACTGTAGCGACTGCATCAGCATCTGCAACTAAAGGCGGTTGTACTGATGCTTTGGTATTTGACTTGCTGCTACCACTTGATGCAGCACCGTAGGCATGTCCTTTTATATTCTTTGACATGTCTAGGTTCAACTTTTGAAACTTCAATTAATTTTCGTTGTTAACGGATCTATTAAGTTAATTTCCTTTGTGTTTACTGACAACAGTCTAAAAAACAACAAAATCTATTCCCTAATTATTGTCTTCGTAAAGTGTCATCGGTGACAGCGCAGGTTCATCTGTACTTGACAGATTGTTGACAACTGGTATAAAAACATATATATTTAAATTCTGTTAATTCACTGGTAACAGAGATGATTTTATGTTAACTTTACGTTGTATCTCTCTGTTTGCCAATTTTCGTCTGCACCATGGCAAAGTCGATAGCAGGCAAATGCTCAAGAAATAGGATCTTACCAAGAAGGAGAATTTACTTACATGGTGGCTGCAAGAACAAATTTTTTTGAACCAACTTTCCGTCAGTATCTGTCAAAATTGAAATTGTAGAAAAATCCGATTGAAACAAATATGGAAACAATTGCAAATAGATTTGATTTGAGTGAATAAAAGTTTTTTAATTGTTATTTTTGTAAAGTTTGAACATTATGAACAAATTTTGCGACTATTTAACTATTAAATATATTTTATATAAATTGTGTGCCACTTTAAGCAGCTCTTATGTATTCCTCCATTCCTCGCAATTTCGTTTATTTTGATCGCACATTGCTTATGTTTGACACTTCCGGAGGTACAAAATTCACCTTGCAGCCACCATGTAAGTAAATTCACCTTGGATCTTAGGTTTGTTTGCATGATATTTATGAAAATACCACTTGTTTGAAATTGTTTAAATGATGATGGACTCAAACAACAAAAATTTTATGTATTTAAGAAATTCAATTTCTCTTTAAAATATATTTGCGCTTTTAATGACGTAATATGCTCAATTTGACAGCAGAGAAATTGGAAAATGAAATGGAAACTCTAGTTTTTGACCCTTTTGAAAATCGAAAAATATTATTTAATAAATTTGGTAAAAATAAGGGTTGCTGAACTAGATCTCCAAATTGTTTTTAGTTAAGTAATATAAATAGGTATCTGAAATAGATTATAGTTATGTAGGTGTCATTTTTATGCACGTTCTATAAAATTATTGTTCTTTTATTTTTGTTAGTACTTGTTTCATTATTTTTGTTGTACCTCTTAATTACTATAGCATTAGAAAACTTTAATATTAACCTTCATGATGAATTACAGAGTTATATCTGGATATTTTATTATTCCTTTTTAAGAAAAGGTAGTAACTGTCTATTTTCAGATGCCATCTGCAGACTCTGTGGAGAAAGTCACGAAACCTCTTTGCACCTGATCAGAGACTGCGGACCTTTGGCACACAAAAGACAATAGTGTCTTAGATATGAGCAAGATGCCTCAACTTGACTCCTCCAAAATACAAGAATTCCTGTCGAAAATTAACCTGACTATACTCGTCTTTTAAATATATAGGGGCATCACAATAGATCTTTCAGGTCGCGGTGAAAAGACCCCAAATAAATCTAATATAATCTAATCTGTTGCTGCTTGAAAGCTTGAGATACGTAAGGGAGCTAGTATGAAGAAATTTTGATTTATATCTGCCCATACGACTGCGCTTTGAACACATTTGCGGCCTATTCTGTGGAAACTATCACCATATAACATCATGATGGTAGCTTAAACACGTATTGGCCAGCTTATTGAACAGAATACAACCCAGGGAATATTTATAAACTATTTTACAGTTGCTTCTCAGAAGCAATATTTCAAATTTAAATATGATTTTTAAGATTTAATGGAACTCGGGAGATTGTCTATTTTCAGATTTTAGAGAAGATTAATTAATGTCTTTTGTATTGCTCTTAACAGAAATGTTAAGCGATGAGGAATGTCATCCAAGCCAGAGCTGGCCAGAACCTTTGTCAGCTGCAGCTGTTCTTTGTTATTCAGTTGTTGTTCTTCTGCTCTCGGATTCGCCACTTTGTATTTTTGTTTTGTGTTCCTTTGTGTGTGAAGGGAGTAGTGCACTTTTTGTGCCAGACAGCTAGAAAACGGTTTCTAAATATTTTTTTTACATATTTTTGTATATTTGTTACTCTTAAATTTTACATATTGTGATAAAAAATATATATTTATCGGCTGCAGTGTACTTAATACTAAATGAGTAACAGTGTTCGAACAATTATCAATAATAATGGCAAAATGAAAAGCGAGCGAGCGTAGAGGCAACAATGCACGAGTGTAATCAAATGTAAATAGTGCGATAACTTGAGCAAATTTCCGAATATCAGTTGGAATCGTTGGTAGAATCTGTTGAAAAGTGCATAGTTTGACGCAAACGGTAAACATACTTTATAAAACTTGTGTTATAAATTACAATTCTTTGTGCCTTTGTAGTGGGGTTCCCTTAAAGAGTTGGCTACAACACAAAGCGCGGCTCTGCTCTGCTTGGTGTCTGCTGCAATTTCCCAGAAATTGAAGCCAAGCCTCACGATAATTTTTGATTTCTTATTAGTACTTCACATAAAATACAATCAACGTGTTTCCAATGTTGCTGGCGCCTTAATTACAGTTACATTGTAATGGCCCCCTACGGAGATCACTTCATTGAAATCCACGCCAGCGAGGCCAGCGTCTCAAATTTCCTCACACCGAACTTATATTTATTGAAAACTTTCCATTGTGATTGCAATCTCCAAAATCTGTTGGGAGCCGTTTACTTTATTCATTAAGCACACGTAAATTTATTACTCTGTATAGCTAACTTAAAAAAATTTATTGAATTCATTCTAATGATTTACTGTTTAGTTAAATCGCTTATCACTGATTCGCATGTGCTTATGTGGTCACTCTAGACTGGGTACAGGCACAAGGAAGCGCACAAATGTGCCCAAGCTATCTGATATTGCTGTTGTAGGATTAAGTCTTTATGTTTGCTGTATCACCAAGTGATGTGTTTGCAATGAAAACTAATTTTAAAACATATTTGCAATGAAATTCTATATCGCCCCCGATGTGTTTAGTGTGTATTACTCATCAGTTACTTTACTGACATGCAACTTGTTTAAGTATCCATCTTGTTACGCATTTGCCAAACACTCACGGGTCTGGCGCAGTCGTAGCGAACGTATTCCACACAATAAAATCTAACTTAATGTCTTTATTAGCACAATTGAATAAGCAAATTAATAATTTCTTGTTATAACTTTTTAGCTCTGTAAATATTTGTCGCACTTGTAATTTCCGAGAGCGCTTGTGTATATTTAACAGCAATAATTAGAAAAATGAATTCATTGCAGAGAGATAAGCAATGGCAGAGGCTGCTGCAACGATTCGCAACGATACGTTGAAATTCTGGCAGGCAATGGGAATTTGTCCTAATGCAGATTGTCTATTTAAAATTTGATTAGGGACTATCTCTAAAATTGATCATTGAAAAGATGCCTGCATTAAAGCCGAATTAAATAGTTGTGTGTTGTATTGAAGCCACTTCAATCAACTGAGTGTGATGTATTGTCAATGTATTTTAGATGAATTCAATTGTTTGTATTTTGTTCTGTTCTTGGCGAGTCGCTCTATCAATTCCCACAGTTAAGTCATCGCTTTCGCCTATAATTATGATGGAGTGGTACGAGTATGAAGCATTTGTTGATAGCGAGCATTTATTTGTTACAATTTTATTCATTCAGTTATTGCAGTTGTGTGTGGCGGTCAATCAGCAAATCAATCAGTGTTTTTATGGCTTTGTTTGGATATGTCTCTCAATAAATGCCCAAGGTATTTAGTTGCATTAGTTGGGCCACTTGAAACTCACTGATTAGGAGGGAACTTTGCCTAGCTTAGTTGTGCTTTCGAGTGGGTTTGAATGTACTTAAAATTTAAAATAACCTTTTTTTATGATGACACTCCACTACTGGTAAATAATTTTTAACCGATAAAAGATATGCTTGCCTGACTGAATATTATTTCCAACACCATATTAACTTTCTACCCAGTTCCAGTTAGAGAGTTACTGTTGCGATTGCTTGGCTATTTTCGAATAGTAGCTGCTGCATTCGCATACATATTTCATTCAACTCTTCAAGTCAGCATTATTTCATTGGCAGTAGATTTCATGTCGCTATTAATTTAAATATATTATTAGCATTACGAAGCTAATTCAATTATTGTCCGAGCCAAATACGCTCATAATTACGAGAGCAAATCGAAGCGAATTAATACACAGAAAATTGTGTCGCCATGGGGAGGAGGGTGCGGGTGTTCAGTAATTGCTAAAAATAATACTTTTTCTCGTTTCAGTGTATTAGTTTTTACTGCTGCCCCTACAATAATTGAAAAATAGAAATGATTTATTTTTACCAACTGTTTTTATTACATTTATCGCTTTTGAAATTTATTTAGTCAACCACGGCTGCAAACTTTTTAATAGAATTTTGAAGACATCTGCTATTGCCCGTCTTTCATGTATTATTATATTTTCGCCTTTCCAGCTGTTTGCCATAAAATACAAGATATTGCTTTAAATATGTTCCTTAAATAATTAAAACATTAACGTTTTATTTCATTTTAAAAGTTTTCACTTGATTTACATTTATGGACCTGGGTTGTGACAGAAGTAATTAAGTCTTTAGATAAATGGAAATTTATATTTTGCACGATTTTGGACGCTTCTGTATCTAGTATTCTTCCATTCGTCCATTCGACTGCCAGGAATTCATGCAATTTAGCCTGTGTTTAGCATTTATTCTACACCTAGGAAAAGGTACGGGTGCTGAGGAAAAACTGTTTCCAGATATGCGTTAAGCTGCTTATTTGGAACTTTCACTTGTACTGAGTACTTTTCATTAGGAACTCAATTATAAATTCATAGTTTTTATTGGAAGGATGTAAATTTTGGACAGTACTACACTGTTTGGGCACTGTTTTTATTATTATAATTACCTCCTTTATTGTGCTGAAAATTGTATTTATTTTAAGTTGTCACATTGACGATTATGATCTACGTGAAACCCCCCAATAGATAGAGTAGAGGCAGTATCCATATTGTACACGATACCTCACTGCACCTGATCACCCACTGCGGACCATTGGCACACAAAAGAATCAGGTGTTTTGGAGAATATATCTTAGATAAGAGCAAGATCCCTCAACTTGATTCGTCCGAAATATATGAATTCCTGTCGGAAATTAACCTGACGGAAGATCTGTAGATGAGACTATCCTCATCTTTCAAATAAATAGGGGCATCACAATAGGTATTTCAGGTCGCTGTGTATGACATCCTCAAATCTATCTATCTATCAATCCATATTCTATGCCCAGACCCCATTAATAAACACCAATTTGCGTGATAGTTCAAGTTGACAAATTAAATAAGCGATACGAACCAATCTAAACTAATTGAAGAAATTGGGAATACTTTGTTATTGTATATCAAACAAATTTTCAAATTAAACGACTTTAAATTAGTAAAGGCTTTCAATTAATTGATATTACTGGGTGATGACTCTCCGACCACTTTGATATATATGCATTTACTCGTATATACATATATCCTTTCCTATTCGTGCAGGTTATCATGAATCTAAATAAGCAAATGTTTATTTTCAACGGAATCAATATCGACCAAACATGTTAAGTAGACTATGTCCCCATATCCCCCCTACATGTATGTACTTATCTATAGAAGCATTACGGAATCGATATGCACATGTAACATGCACAGGTCTGGAAGCGTAGCGTGTAAGTGGTTGCAATTTAACGCGCTATAGTGGAAATGCGGAAAAACTGCCATTAATCATAATTATAGAAATTGATATGGGTTTTATTCGGGAGGGAGGATCTTGTGCGATTTCATCAATCGAAGCATTTGAAATTTGTGTTATTTAATGTTGTTTATTTATTGATCTATTATTATATTATTTTTTTTTAGACCCTGTCGTTGAGTCGTCAACATGAAATTCGCCGAGCACCTGTCGGCACACATAACGCCGGAATGGCGCAAGCAATACATCAACTATGAAGTAAGCAAACTAATAAATAAACAAGTATCTTTAAAAATATTTCAATTATTCTGTAAATATTTCTTCCTCTATTCCACTCATCTCTCTCTCAACTCGCGTAGGAAATGAAGGCCATGCTTTATATAGCCGTCGAGGAGGCACCGTCCGTCGACAGCGTCGAAGATGAAGTACTTAAAAGGCATTTTGCCAATTTCGATGAGAATTTCTTTCACTACTGCGACAAAGAGCTGAAGAAGATCAACACATTCTACTCGGAGAAACTGGCCGAAGCTACTCGTAAATTTGCCACAATACGGGCGGAGTTGAAGACGTGTGTGGATGAATCCGAACGCACAGCAAAGAAATCGAAATCGCTCAAGAAAGCGGGTTTGCCACATCGTAAGGCTCAGGAATTGAAATTGGCTTTTAGTGAATTTTATTTGAGTTTAATTTTGTTGCAAAATTATCAAAATTTAAACCACACCGGCTTTCGTAAAATACTGAAAAAGCATGACAAGGTAATGTGTGGGTGGCTGTCTGGCATTCGGCGTCCTAATGGAAAAGTACCCAAAAAAAAATTTAATAATGCCAATTTCCAAGTAAAAAATCGTTCGATAGAGGCTCAACATTCTTTTATTTAAATCTTATTAAAAAACATTATTTCTAATATTCAAAAAACAATTTTTTTTTTAAAGAAGTGAACTTTTATCTTTACTTTGTTTTAGTTTTTAAATTAGGTTTTCTCGCATTTCCGTGTTCGTCGGCTTTATTCAAATTCGGGTTTGAGAGTTCTTTCCATTAGTCTCCATTTTCAAAGTAGGAAAAAATTTTATATATTACTTTTAATATTGCAGCTATTACGTGTCGATACTGGAGCCAAGTGGCGTCAGGACTTCGTTGAATCATCGCATTTCTTCATCAACAAGGATATCGACAATATCATAAATGAGACCGAAACAACAGTCACTGGGGAGCTGGAGGGTGGCGATCGCCAGCGCGCTATGAAGCGCTTACGTGTGCCGCCTTTGGGTGAGCAGCAAAGTCCATGGACCACCTTCAAAGTGGGCTTATTTTCGGGCAGTTTTATTGTGCTGGGAATAGTGGTGGTGCTATCGGGTGGGTACACAACAAGCTAATTTTATTTGACTTATAAAATTATACAGACATCAATATGTGAAGCGAAACAATCGTCACTCATATAAAGCGCTCCCTAAAAGTAGGCTTTGTAATATGAACTCATCACATGCATGGTAAAGAGTGTCTCTGAGTGCGTTTTTGAAATTTATAAAATATTTCATTTTACATGCAATGGGTTATAATAATTGTCTGTTTATATATTTCAGCAATATTCCACGATATTAGCGGTGAAAACCTTAAAGTCACCTTCCGTCTCTATCGCGGTCCTCTACTTATTATTGAATTTATTTTCCTCATTGGCGTCAATATTTACGGTTGGCGTTCGTCCGGCGTTAATCACGTGCTCATTTTTGAGCTAGATCCACGCAATCATCTCTCCGAACAGCATCTCATGGAATTGGCGGCAATATTCGGCGTCATCTGGACACTGAGCATGTTGAGTTTTCTGTACAGCGCCAGCTTGAGTATACCGGCCTTTATAAATCCTCTCACATTGACTATCATAATGGTAGCCTTTCTGGCGAATCCCTTTCATGTGCTGCATCATGATGCTCGCTTTTGGCTACTGCGTATAACGGTAAGTGATGATTTCTAAAATAATCTATAAAATACTTGCTTATTGGTTTATCGCAGGGACGCATGATAGCCGCACCGTTCTTCCATGTGGGCTTCGCCGATTTCTGGCTGGGTGATCAGCTGAACTCTTTGGCCACGGCACTTTTGGATTTTGAGTATCTGGTGTGCTTCTACTTCACCAATGGCAACTGGTCGGAGGCGCGCGATGCTTCGATCTGCATGGAAAAGGATTTCATCATACGTCCCATATTCAATTGTTTGCCGGCGTGGTTCCGTTTTGCACAGTGTCTGCGTCGTTATCGGGACTCTCGCGAGGCGTTTCCGCATTTGGTGAATGCCGGGAAATATTCGTCCACCTTTCTGGTGGTTATATTTGCCACTCTAAAGAGCTACCACAGTCGTTAGTGTTTATTTTATTTTATTCATATTGCTAAGATTTTGAGGAAAATTTGTTTTTCCAGGCTATTATTCCAACACTTTCGACAATCCCTACACTTGGTTGTGGATTGCGGCGTCCATAGTATCGTCTTGTTATGCGTATACGTGGGACATTAAAATGGATTGGGGTATGTTCGATAAGAATGCGGGCGAGAATACGTTCCTGCGTGAGGAGATCGTGTACTCCTCGACTGTAAGTGGAGTCTATTTCGATGTAAAGAGCAAATATATACCTAATGCTTGTCTTTAGGGTTTTTACTACTTCGCCATAATTGAGGACTTGGTGTTGCGTTTCATTTGGGCTCTGTCCTTCTACTTGACTGAAATGAGAATCGCCAGCGGGGATATTATGATGTCAATTACTGGCATTTTAGAAGTCTTTCGGTTTGTTTCATGCATGCTTTTTACTTATTTAAAATTAAATATCCAACTATTTTTATTACTACGATGCAGGCGATTTGTGTGGAATTTCTTTCGCTTGGAGAACGAGCACCTCAACAATTGCGGTAAATTCAGAGCTGTGCGCGATATTTCCATAGCTCCCTTGGACTCGTCCGACCAAACGCTCATTGTACGCATGATGGATGAAGCGGACGGTGTGATAAATCGCTACACAAAAACTAATCGTCCGAAACCGAAAAAATCCAAGGATCCTGAGAAGCGCAGTCTACTGCACCCGCGTGGATCCCTGCAGGACTTGACCATCGATATTGATGGCACGAAGAAATTGTAGATTGCGTTACGCACTTATCGCACGTAGTGATACAAACTCGTACTGATACTAACGAAATTGTATGCTTCCAATTTTTAACAATTCCCCCTAAATTAGGTTTAAGCTTTGATAGTGAAATTTTTCTTTTAACTTAGTTCAATTCAGTACTTTATTTTCGGTTGAACATCGTTGAAGTGCTTAAAGTGACTTTTTGAATGTTTCAAATTGATGATCGTACCCACACTGTCCCTAAGCGTTCAGGTTTTAGTTTCCCCTGTTCAATTATTCCAGCATAACACTCACACAAATGCGGCAGTATTACTTACTCGTATACTTAAACTCAAAATGTAATTATGAAGACATATTTTTTGAATTTTCAACATTTACACGATAATAATGCTAAGTGGCAGGTACTTTAAAGACAAACCCCTTTTCTAAAAATTTTTAACATTCCTATAAATTAATTGTACAATACACCGTTTTGTCAGCTGTCCATTGTTCGGGCACTGGACACAGCACAGCCATGTGATGGTAGTGGAGAATGTCAAACACTCTCAGCAAAGTAGAAGGGCCTAAGTGCGAGGCTCGTTTGATAGAGTATGGTGCTGCAAAATGTATGCTGCTGTTTAGCTTTAGTGATCTATATACATATATACATATATATATATATATATATATATATATATATTAAACTATATAAAACGAAAACTATTTCCAAGTAAGAATAAAAGTGTGTGCTCATCTTTTGATGTGCCTAGAATATTATAATATAATAACACGATTTACACTGTGAATACCAATTACAACTAAACCGATGTACTATCATTAAACATATTATTAGAAGCATGTGAATATCCTGGCGTTTTTAATTAGTGCCAGAAAGACGCCGGTGCGAATCCGAGGCGTTTGCAAATCTCAGGCAACTCAGCAGATTGAGGGAAGTTTTTAAATTCCAAGGAAGAATCTAGTGATCTTTTTAAATACACTGAATCAACGGGGAGGACTGCGTTTATATTTCTCGAGTATTTCACTGAAGTTTTCTTAAGCTAATCACGAATATTTCTACACCAAAACAAGGAGTTAATCGGGTTTTGTGGTTTCTTCCCACTTTGCGATGTATAGTGGAAACAATTGATGCTATGTTGGGCTCAGTAAGGAATATAATGATACTCCGATTTAATAAATATGTTTGTATATTGGTATTAACATAAATATATTAAACTGTTAAAGGCCTATAAAAAATATTGAGTTAGGAAACATTATCAGCCACAGCACACACCATCGCCGTACCGCGCATTATCCAAAACTCTGGCGGAAGGTTGCTCTCCAGCAATATGGCCAGTACAAAGTTGGTGGAGTGTCCGGTTGTGGAAAGTACACCGGAGCGTGCTTGCGTTTTGTACAGCGGTGCTTCATATCGCTGCCCGGGATGCAATTCTATGGTGGGTATGAAGCGTATCACAGGCAAACGAGAGTAGAGCTCGCCATGCTTTGCGTCGCAGAGACCGCCTTTATTGAAGTCCCAACAGGCCGCTTCCAGGAATATACCGTGCACATTCACACCCATTTCATTGGAAGCAGGAATTGGACCGAAGAGGTCTTCGACCTGTAACAGAAAAGGGGAGAGTTTATAATGTTGCTTGTACCTTTTTCTTCGATCTTCGCTGTGGGGTAAGGAGGAACGATACTCACATTTCTATTCGCACTAAGTCGTCGTTCGAAAAAGTTATGCTGCACCAGCACGCGATTAATAACCTTGAAGTCTATCTTCAATGAATCGATTGCGAGCACACGTTTTCTGGCGTGCGTTTGCAGCAGTCCTGTGAGAAACGATTGCGGAAAGAAGAATCCGCTTATCCAATAAGAGCGTGGATTGCCGTAGCGGCACCAGTTCATTATAAAATCGAGACGACGTTCAAAATCCACGATGAAACTGGGCAGCGGTTTTATGGAGAGGAAGCTACGCTTTCCCCACAGTTTGGGCACCAGGTTAGTGAGTAAGGATTGGAAAACTTCTTCGAGGGCCTCAGACATGACGACCAAACCCTTAATGGCTTTACCCAAGTTCATCAAACTGTCGTGCACCACCGCTAGGAAACTGTTATAGCGATCGATTTCCTGCACCAGGACCGTGGTAAGAGAGGGTAATTGTCCTTTGCTGTCGAGCTGAAAACGAAAATCCGAGTTTTAGTATTTGTGGATCGGAATCTTGAACTTACTTAGGCTCACCGTCAGTAAAGCATCGAACATCTCTTCGCGTTTGATCTTCGCCATTAGGACGCCTCTAATGCTGGATATAATATTTAAGCAGATTTCATTCTCTTCTGCCTGGCCTTCATCGGCAGCCGCCCGCGGCTGTCCCATGAGCAAAGTGCTTATAAAGAACTCCGTCTCTTTCGTTTGATACACTATATTGGCATTTTGATTCATGCCAAAAATCTCCGGATCCTCCAATATCGGAAAGTTCTGTACATAGCTCTGGTACTCTTGCAGTGTACGTTTCCTGGGATCGCAGTAGTACGGGTCACCGCGACAGTATTTGTAATTGGGATCTAGGATCCTCGAGGAGGAGAATATTGTGAGAATAGTGCGCAGACACCTCTGATCCCAATAATCGGTGACACGTCCGCCCCAGGTGATTTCACCATTGATATAGAGAATAGCATCCCACGGTATCTCCTCAACTATCTCGCGATGTATGAAGAAATCCAACGTTTTGAGACCACACTCGCGATCGCTCTCATTAAATTCGTAAAGTATGTTCCAGCCCAACGGGCCAAACTTGCGTCTTTCAATTAGAACAGCATGAAACATGCAGAGTCCGAAGACAATGGCCCGCCATTGGTCGTTTAGGGCATGTTTCTCGAAAAAGTCCTTATTTAGGTCGCTCAGTGCACCCAGAACATTCGCTTTAATACCTTTGGGTGGTTCGTTTGTGATTTTGACGGAGTTTTGGAGAACGCTGATGGGGAATGATTTCATAGGCATGGACGACAGGAACAGACGAAAATCTTCGTGAGTCTTTGTCAAACCCAAAGTTATGTTGCGCACTATGGTCTCCATCTGACGCATCCAGGAAGTTGCCAAATGACAGTTCTGCAAAAATACCCAATGGCCCAGACGCAGACTTTTGTCGATCAGACTCTCAGCTATTGGGCCCTGCCCCTGACCCAGGGATATGGAGTAGAATTTATCCATGTACTTCATTTCGTCCGCAAATTTCAAGAAACTCGCCATAGGATCTGAACCACTCGACAGCACAAAAACTAACGGAGTAACATTCGAGGTATCCAGGAATCTGATTGAGAAATAAAATCGAATTACGAGCTTGTGGAGGAATATGACACGAATGGTATTTGCTTACACAACTTTGAGCTGACTGCCGGCTGTAGAGGCCTCCGTGAAGTAAGATCCGATAGTGGTGCGCAAATAGACGACAACATTGAATAGGAAACGCTCCTTACGGAAAATGCTGATGAACATGAGCTTGTGGAAATCATGTAGTCTTCTGTTCCAAGTCGAAGAGGGCGAGTTATCCAGATTGGCGAAGTTGAAAACCTGCATGGAATTCCATTATTTTGTGGGTTAGTACGTGGGTCCAGTCAACTACTCACTTCCTTATTATCCTGTATTTGCAGGAAAAACGGCGATGTAATCAGAGTGGAGAAACCACTGAAATATTCGGGAAAGTTATCTTCCAAGTAAATACAGGTCTCCCATTCCTCCTGGGTAAAGTGTAATTCTGGCGGCATCGTCTTTTCCGTCACGGTGCCGACCTTACCACGCGTCAAGAAATTAAATTCTGCCATATTTACACGACGTTCCTGCTTCTCGATGGCTAAGGCGAGCATAAAGCTGAAAATAATTTTGTGATTCTCGAAAAGACCACGTGAAACATTGTCATAAATCGCCTTGAGCTCGTCCAGCTTCAACTGGGCAATGCGATCTTCCGTGTTCATTTGCGGATGGTCTAGTTTTATGACATTGCAGAATATCTGCGAGAAGTACTTCAGACTGTACTGGTACATAGGATCCACCTCGGCTAAGCCGGCGACAACAAAGTAGAGGACTGCACCACGGGAAGACAACGAACGGTATTTCTCACGCGTTGCCGTTATAACTTTCTCGGTTTCTTCGGTGTCGATGAGACGGGTGGCAATAATCAGAGACGTTTCCTAAACATGCAAGTGTTTTAAAGAATGAGATTTGGGATTTAGTGATATGCTGATAGTTAAGATAAAAATATGGGGGTCACAGATACCGAAAGATATAGAGAATATAGAGATATAGGGAGACACATAGACATCAATTAAAGGAGAATAGATATATAAACAGAGCCATGTGATGAATCATGCAGATAAGATTTTCATATTTTACCTTGGCATCATTCAGTGTCTCGACCAATTCCTCATCATCTAAGATATTACCTTGCGATTGGTACAACAATTTCAGCACTTTGTCTTCCAAGGCCAACAATTGTTGCTTGTCGCTATTAATTTTCACTATCAGATCGTTACGTTGCACCTCCATAGCGGGCAGTTCTATGGCCACTATATCGCTAGAGAGACAAAATGTTGATATGATATTTCATCTGGTTAAAGTAAGCTACATACGCCAATAACTGATCTTCCAGACCAATTTCCGTAACCAGAAAGTTTACCAATGTCACGTTTATACATATCTCAGGTAAATAATGAGGATTGGCCAATTTCGTGGTCATATATAGTTTGAAGTTTTTATCGTAGTCTATAATCACATCTCCCAGCTTCAGATACACGCGACCTTCGGATATGAATGTTTCACGTTGCAATATGGGCCGTATAGAGGGGTCTATGGTTTCATCAATGTCTTCCAATAGAACCGGAAAACCCTGTCGAACGGCATTTTCCAATATCCGCAATAAGTGTCCATCGGTCATTTTCAGTATGTGTAGATTATTGGGTTTTTCCATGTTCCGTATCCACCGATTAGCCTAAAAAAATACCCTTGTATATTCCTTCTCTTCCAGCCGTCGAGAAACAAAGTTGCTTACCTGTTCTTGGGGATCGATCATGAGTGGCCAGCGAAGAGCGCGAGTAGCATATAAGCCGTTCTCTATGGATATGTTGTCCTTCGGCAAACCGTCCATAGTCCACGAACGCATTTCATAGGCATCGCCCAAAACCTTGACCAGGTTAAATTCCCCACTCGAAGGTATTTTGTACTCACGACACTTTTCGACCCATTGCACCGTGAGGTCGTATCGATATTCTGTGGAGAATGCACCCAAGTACGCCACACAAGCTGCAGAGACAAGCACATCACCGGGCACGCACACTAACTCACCGCTAAGAACCTAAATGGAGCGTAGAAAAATTTGAACAACTCCTCCATAGAGCCAACGGCCTGCGAGAGGACACATACCTTCACCGTTTCTTTCCATCGGATTTGCTCTTCTGCTAGAGCTGAAGTTAAACGGCCCGCGCGATTTATGCGCCCGTACGTCAGATCGACCGCATCCTGTACAACTTTAAATTCACGACTCTTCTCTTCTAAGTTGTCCTTCAACGCTTGGATTTTAGCCTCAACCGCAGCCAACTCCTTCTGCTTCAGGCGCAACACTTTCATTACGTCCTTCAATTCGGCTTCGGCCGCTTCCTTACGCTTGATTTTCGGCTCAACAACTTTGTACACTTTGGAAAACTTCTCCATGGCAATTACCCAGAGACTGACAGATTTCGCCACCTTGGAGACTTTCTCGAATTTCTGTAAGAGAAATTATGTTTAGATAATGTGGATTCTGGTAGCAGACAGGTGGGACGTACGGCAGGAACGAAATCCTTGTGCTCTATGTACTTCCGCACTTTCTTCAACGTATCTTCCTTCATGTGCTCCTTGTCGTACTCGAAAAGACGCTTCAGGAAGTTCACGTCGGCCATCAGTTGTTTTGCGGATGCCCAACTAGGCCTAAAGGGAAAATACAGAGAGGCTCAGTTAGGATGGTGCCCGTTTTTAACTGATAACTGAGATTAGCTCACTTTGCTCCCATAAGTATGCATACGGCTTCCATGCAGAATTGTACCAATGCCGGCGGAGTCGTGAATGACTTCAGTTCATTGATGTCCGCTTTGGTGAGACTTTTCAAGGCGTCTTCAGCCTCCTTGAGGGCGGGCATAGCTATTTCCAAATCCTTACTGGCATCGTCGGATATGGCCTGGCAAATGGTGGCCTTCTCCTTTGCAAGCGTCTCGTCCACCATCACCGCATCTTTGACCATGTCAGCCTGCTTAGTATCATGGGCCAGATGGTCAAGCAGCACCTTCATATTAGCAGATTTCACATCCAGTTGAGGCACCATCACTTCCAATTCTTTTTGCATTACTGCAATCTACCGAGGAAGATTAGGAAGATAGCAATCAATATGAGAGTGGGTTGGGTTGAGTGAGATTGAAGGGATTCAGTTTACAATTTTGTTGGTCTCCAAAATTTTGTTCAAACCGTTGGCGATACGTTTGCGCTTCGCTATAATCTCGTCCGTTTTAATTTGCAAAAGGCTCTGGTAGAGTTTGAGCAACTCCAAGTAACTGCTCGGAGTGGTATAGTAATGACGCTTCATTTCCTTGTAGTACCTTATGGACACATCCTCGACAGTCTGCAATTTGGAAATTTCATAATGGTTCATTTCTGCCAGATCACAGAGCATCCTAGCAATGATATTACTGTTGTGATGCTCTGAGTCCGAATAATCTTCTCCCGGTAGGGAACATGTAAAATTCAACATTGATCATACGCACCTTATGCATGAACACCGTGGTACTGGCTAAAGCCACTCGTTCCTCTGGCGTTTTGGCAATGGTCTGTAGAAGTCCCAGGGCCACAGAGTACAAAGCTTCTGTGGGCCAATTGGAAAACCAATCGATGGTAGTGCAATTCACCAACGAAGGAAACATGCGACAACGCCGTCGAAAAGCATCACCGACCGGACTCATTGAGATCACCACATGCAGATTGTTACGCACTCGATTGATGAAGAATTTGTATATGCTATCCCGGTTGCAGCCCTTCGAGTAAATGGATTTGGTATAGAGTCCCACTGTCATTTATTTTGCATACCTCTTTCAGCTCTCTATTTTCGTTATTGCACGGTTCACGAGCTTCCAATATGACCTTTTCATAATCATCGCCCTCAAAGAGATTCGGCACCTCGCCAGAATTTAAAATATTATTAATATCCTCGAGAAACTCTTCTTCAACGATTTGCGTGTCAATCATCAGAAACACCACCGGAATGTTATCAATCTGTAAATATACAAGCCAAATCTTAGTGGGAGTAGGAACTTCTGGACCTGAGATTGGTGCCTTACGCCAGCCATTTTATATATTATTCTCAAATCCTCATGGAATGCCGACACATCGTAGTTTCGCTTCAGCTCAATTTGTGAACATTTATAATCATTTACGTGGGCCGCCAATTTGGTCAACGATTGTTTTCCCATACCGGCAACGCCCACCAACAAACCATTACCGCGATCACTGCGCAAAAGACGCGCCAGGCGCACCGTGTGCTCCATGGCATCTTGAAATAGTATCAAACGCATGGTCTTGCCCGTTGCGGAATTGAAATCCTCCACGTAGTCCAGCAAGATGCTCTCCAGTTTCGTATGGTCCCTGATTTCTTCGTATATGCGTTCCGTTCTCGCCCGTCCGAACACCATAAAGTCACCGAATAAGAGCGGCGGTTCAGTTGGTTTCACCACTTCCTTCCCAAAATGCTGCAGACACACAGCATCCATGAGCTGCATGAACATGCTCTTGTCTTCGTTGTTGATGAGGCGATCGTGGAAGACGCGCGTTGTCTCGTGGTAGAAGAGACGAAGGATCTGCATTTCCATGTTGTATTGCAGATTACTCGCCTGCAGTATACCCTGTATGCATTTGGAGAGATCGCGCAAATTGAAGACGTAATGCGATTTGTCTGGAGTCGGCAACATTTCGTTGGCCACACGCACGTAGACGTCCACGCAGGCGTTGACCACCGGCGTAGCAAGTGGGCGAATGGCTGAAGAGAAGTCATTGAAGAAACTGTGAAATAAGAGGAGGGGGTTAAGTCGGGTGAAGTTTCTGGGAGTTTAAAGACTCCAGTGTATTTGTAAGGCAACTATTTACCCAGTGAGTATGCCACTGAAAATGGTCGTCAGTGTTTCATCGTTTGGTTTCGGCAGACTAAAAAGCGCGAAGTGGCGCACAAATCTACAACGAAGACACAAAATTAGTGGGTAAATTCAAATGAAGTTCAAGAGGATGGCATTTGCTACCTTGGTGTTAAGGGGTTCCTTCCTCCGCCTGGCGGGGCACATGCACAGCCTAACACCACATCTAAAATTTCCTTCCAGAACATTTTCTCACGATCGTACAAGCCCTTGAAGTCCAAGAATTGCCTAAAGCCGTATTCGACTTTTAGTACACTTATGGACTCAACCCTATCCGTCGGCTCCATCAACCTAATAGTAAAGACCGACATTTTTCATGTGGTTTTCCACTGCTTTTTCACAGTTTTTTCTCCATCCCCTCACTCTCACAAACATTACATCACTCTGGTCGTTGCGTTGACGGAGCCGATGGATTCAGTACTTATAGGCCATTATACCTGAGTAGCTCTACTGCCGGCTGACTGCCATACGTATCCAATTTGGGCATGTTAACGTCATCGATGAATACAATCACAGTTTTACCGAGGGGCGCGCCCAATTGAGTTCGCTTGCGCTTCTCCAGCTGGGCTTCGACCATCTCTTGCGTACGCATGCTGCTGGTCTGGGCAGAGAAGTTGAGTATAACTGGCACTATATTTGTTTCGGAGAGCCTCTTCAATGTGGAAATGGCGAGCACAGATTTACCGACACCCGTATCACCGGTGAACATCACTGGATAGTTGCGCTTGAACAGCAGTTCCGACACGTACCTAAAAGTGTTTAGGTGAGTCTAGGACAACTCCAGGATACCTTAAACTGTTATATTGCTTTTCACGTAAATTCAGCGATGGAGAGTGACTCTTTTTAAATGCAGCCAGGAGACCACTATTGAAGGTAGCAGTTCCATTTCTCTCTTCCTTACTTAACAATGCGTTCAATTAAGAGTAAAAGTCCGAAGTTTCGGGAAGGGTCTGCTGATGCATCAGTGAGTTCAGGTTACAACCGGCTGCTTACTTAGTAGATTGCTGAATTCACGTGAAAAGCTCCACACAAGTCCGTAGACGCACCCATATTTCGTCGTATCCACCGTTGGTACCTGCATGTCGAAGTACTTTACCTCAGAGTCGAATATAAAAGTATCGATAATTTTCACCCAGGACTCCCAATTTTTTGACACTAAATTAATGCGATAATCCCAGAGTGTGCCACTATCTGGAAATCTGTTTAAAATGTGATCAATTGCCATAAACTCCAGCTAGCTTGTCTAATTTTAGCATACCCACCTGATGTACTCATTTCCCGTAAAGGTATCCTGTAAGAACTTTTCGAATGTTAACTTTTCTTCATCCTTAAAATTAGATGCAATGGACCAAAGAGCACACCAGACGAAAATTTTCGTTAATAGAGCTTTATAGACTGTCGCAGGCATAGACTGCCAGGCCAACTGTTCAATCAAGGACGACAACAGCTCGCAACATAATCGCACTTTAGAGGTTGTCACTTGGTGGATCATGAAGGATCCATGTTTGATGGCGAATTTCACCAGCTTATCAAAGTAAGTATGGAAGAGCTGGTACAGGAATTCCATTTGTGTTGCATTTAACTTCTTTTCAATCCCGCCGACCTTCCAGGAATCTATTAAAGGCAACCAACCGAGACCATCTGGATCCACATAAACCATGCCGCATCGTGACACAGTGGCCGGGGACGCTTGCAATAGATCCTGCACCTCGAATACCATGTGCACCCAAGGCGTTAGTTTAATACGTTCCGAGTTAGCGAGACATAACATTTTGTTGTCGTCCAGTACGGTGTTCAGATTCTCGATCCACACCGCATCTACGGGTCCATCACAAACTATCCATTGATGTATTTCCTCTGCCGAAGATTGTCATAAGTAAAATATGTTCACACATACTCAAAGGACGTTACCTTCGTTGCTAACTGCGGTGCGTACTGCTATTCCCAGCAAGCCATCCTGCCACTCCAGTGTCTTCAGATCTACGAATCCATAAAGTTCATTCATAGTCACGGCCTTGGGATTCATGATCTGTATTGTGACCGGACGAAAGTTTGGCCCTGGCACATTATTTTCATACAAGTGAATCAGCGCGAACTCGAGCGCATGCAGGACCGTGGATTTACCACCACCGGTAGGGCCGACGCACATCACACCCCAGCGCACACACATAGTCTCATAAAGTTGTATGCATTTGCGTATGGTCGTTGGTATAGGCTGCAGGTTCTTCTCACGCAACCCAATTTCCATACCCTCCTCCAGAGCCGGATGTGAGGAGTCGGGCAGTTCCACACCAGGAAACAGATCGCTAAGTATACCACGGAAGAGCAGAGCATCATCAGCCAAGAACTTTGGTATATTTGAGTCACGCAGTGCAGCAATCAGCGTTATGTCTTCGCGCTGATCGGGCGCCGCTCTCTTAAGGGAGCCAGCCATGACCAGCACGGATTTCACTGCTCGCATGCCGAAGTCGTAGTGATTTTGCTGACTCAACTGCTCGCTGCAGAGCTTGTACATTTGCACCATTTTATTAGCCAATATTTTGGGGTCTTCGAAACCTTCGGAATAGAGAATAACCTCAGAGATTAAGGCGTAGTCGGGCACCATCATAGACATGGGCCGGAACAGTGCCTTCAAGTTATCCGGCAGCTCGGTACGACCGGCATAGCCGGGATTCATGGTGATGAAGACGGCACAAGATTTGTTCAGCTTGATTTCTCGTCCCTCAAACATGAATCTGCAAAAGGAAAGGGCTTAAAACGTGATTGTCCTCAATTCAGCAAACCCACCGCTTGGCGTTCATAACCTTGGCATTGCGTATCGTTATCAACTGCTGCGCAATGACTGACAACACCTCAATATCGATGCGGTTGAATTCATCGAAGCAGCACCAAGCGCCGCACTGCGCCAAACCAGAGAAGAAGCGGCCCATCATTTTGTAGTCCAAGCCATCGGAGCAATTAAATACCACGCACTGCTTGGCCACAGCCTTGGCCAAATCCTTGGTGGTTTCTGTTTTTCCAGTGCCCGCGGGACCGGCAGGCGCTCCACCCAGGTCCATTTGCAGAGCGCCCATGAGACACAGATAACAGCGATCGGTCAGCGGCGTCAAGACGAGTACACCGCCTGCACCCAAGTACTCGTAGTAGTACGGGATGTTGGCCGAAGCCATGCGCGTGTACACGGTGTCGTTCTCGATTGCCCAATAGAAGCGCAACATTTTCAGCCAATTGAAATCGGACCTAAAGCAAATTGCGGTGAATAAAGTTACGCTCCAAATGCGAATTGTGTAACATCACTTACGACTTGACCACCTTTTTGTCTAAGAGCAGAGTCACCGAGTCCTTAGCATGCACATCTATGGTAATCAGTGCACAGAGAACTTTGCGCACCAGAGAGGTGATATCCTTGCGTGTTAGCGCGGCCAGTGCCGCCAAACTCTTAAAGCACTTTACCTCGAACTCCTTCATCAGATTAAAAATGTTCTTAGAGTCGTTTTTGGTGTTGTCCATGATGTAATGTATGTCAGCCGCCCATTGCTGTTGCGATATCGTGAGGACCACTTGATTTGGATGATCTGAGAATAGTGCAGGCAATTGCGATTTACCAATAAAATTCTCGGCAATGTTCTGAAGACCTCACCTTGAAACCACTCGTCGCGCTCCTTAGCTGGATAACATTGGTACCCGAAGCGCATATAACGCTTGACCGCTATGAACATGGCTTCCTCCACCTTACTCAGCCACTCCTCGACGGCACCACGCGCCTTCAAACCTTTGCCGAACAGCAATTTCTCGCCCTCCGGTGATATGAAGGCCAAAATGTCATTCGTGGGTATCATTTTGCCACCGTCATCCTTTTGACCGAATTCAAGTCGGTGAATAGCGTCGAAACATTTGCGTAGATGCGGTTGTACTGCCTGAGGAACGCGAGTTTGCGCCAATATCTCCAGCAGCTCGTCGTTGGACAGAAAATAGAATCTAACAAAGATGAAAGTTTAGACTGACTGAACTTAGGAAAATCTTCGGCCGATAGAAAACGGAGAAAGATAGAAATATAAAAAATGTTTTTCGTTCGCTTAGTTATGGGAGTATTAACCGAAGAACAGTATTGAAATATTTCTGAACATTTTCTCCGAGCCGAGCTATTCTGACTCAATTCGCCGCCAAAGGCAAAAGTGATTAATTTAATCATTTCATGTTATCAAACCTTGGAAAGACCATGCGCTTCACTTCTAGGTACGCTTCCAGGCCTCTCGAAATCAGGTCGAGCAAATGGTTGTCCTCTTTCAATTCGTTGTAGGTATCGACGTTGGTCATCACGGGCAAGGCCAGCGCCATTTTCTTACCATTTCTGACAATGTCCTTAAAACTCTTATCGACAGTTAGGAACATTTTCGCTTCCTGCGGCAATTGACGCTGTATATCGGGCGAGCTGAAAATTGCCTCCAAATAAATCCAAGAGGTTTGACACTCCATCCAAGCCTCTGAAAATTGAACGTTTATAAAATTTACCATAGAGTACATTTTTGACTTCTACCCAAAGAGTTGCCAAATTGCTCCATTGCCACGATCCATTCGTTGACTTTCGGGCGTATGGGAGCAGCAAATTTCGAGGCCGATATTGTGTTCACATTGACGCACGAGTCGTCCAATACCAGTTGTAGTTCCTCCGTTCCGGCCAAAATGAATACATCCTTTTGATCGTGATGCGAGACAATCGTCAGTTCCGTCTCTTTCCAAATATTTTCCACATTTTTAAGCATATTCTCCAGTTGTGCCTCCCCAGTGGCCTGAGACGATATCTCCATCAAACGATCCGCATTTTCTTCATCGAAGGCGTTGGCTTGCTCATATGTGGATATGAATACGTCCGGTACTTGTAGCAACTTCTTCTGCAGCAGATTTTCAATATCGCCCCAATGTCGCTATATTTTGGGAGTTTGGAAAAATGTTTCAAAGCAATTCTTTTCAGCGAAGTCACACTCGAGTTTACCGGTTTCAAATTCGGATTCCGCAAATAGGTCAACACCGGCAACTTGAGTTTGAACTCCTCGGCGGATGCTTTTAGCGGCGGCACAATATTATTCGCCGGCAGATACTTCTCATATTGCATGCAGTTTTTGATGGTCTTGGCATTGAGGTTCACCATATCATCCACATTTAGTGTGGGGAACTCAACAGTGTTCCATTCTTGAAGAGACGTTTCCCACTCTTCCATGGACTGCCAGAGATTGGTGCGCATTCGTATCTCCTGGAATGCATCAGTCATTTCATCGTAGCGTGTGATATCGATCTAAAAAATCAAAGCGAGGCAATAAAACATACAGAATAATAGTTCGAGAATATAATCGTACCTTGAATTCTTTTTGATTGCTAATGTACTCATCAGCTTTCTCTTTGCAAATACTGAGACGATCCAGCAAGGTGCTAAGCTTTAACTTGACCTCTTTGGGGTTGCTATTTTTCTGTGAGTAATACAAGATTTTTAAAAGGACTTAGGATGGAAGTAGAGTTCGCGATTTTACTGAACTCACATCTAGCAACGCGGGGTTCTGCACTTCCTTAGCTATCTCTCTGATGTCTTCAAACAACCAAGCAATGTCCTTTTGCATTTTGTCATCCAACTGTTGTATGAACTCATCACGCTTCGCCTTCGTCTCGATGAGCACATCTTGACAACGATTGACCATATCCTCACAGTCCATGTACTCTTCCTTGCGATTATCGTCGATTGGGATGGCAAAGTCTTTGATGATGATGAAGCAATCATGGGCATAGTCGACATCTTTGAGTAACTTCTGCATCTCGCTATCGACCGTGTCCAGAAAGCGTATATGAGCGACCAACTCCAGCGTTGTTTCGGGCTGCAGGGTGATGCGCGTCTTCAGGTCGTGCACTTCGTTGGTAATGCGTTCTACTTCTTCGGAAGCCAATCTGTGTTAATACCGAAAGATTTTAGTGAGAGTTTAATAATGCACAAAATTTAGATACTTGGGCAAATAGTTGGCCAGCACATTTTGGAGTTTGTAGCACACCGGGGTCACAGTGTCCTTAAAACTGCTCTGGGTGAGTTTCAGCAGACCCAAATTAACCACCGACAATATACCATCCAAGGCCATGACATTATTGCAATACCGATCGCAGTAGGCACGCAAAGCATCGAGATCTGGGAGAGTTGGTACGAGTATTCAGTTGGATGACTACCGGCTTGGTACGCGAACAGGACTCACCTCTTTCAGTGTCAAGAGTGCTCGGATCAGTTTCCATGTCTATTTCATAATTATTGCGAATGGTTTCGAAGCGTAGCTTGTACAGATCCGCCTTCATATAGGCGTTACCTATATACGTGTATATAATTTTCCTATAGAGTAAAATAATTAAGAATATGACACAAGATTCATTGGTAGTAGGCGTGGCATGCCACTTTACCGATTATACTGAAATTGTTTATCCGTACGCAGAAGGAAATTGAAATCTGGTGCAGCATCCGCCAAGCGCTCCTCCTTGCGACCCATAATGGAGGGCCTGTTGGACATGCCTTCAATGATGTTGGTGGACATTTAATCATGGTCGATATACTTACTCGGTAAATTGCTCGTATGTTTTGTCATTGGTAAAATTTGGAATTTCCGTGACCGTTTCCAAAATCAAAGTGGTAATGCGGGTGAAAATATGCTTCAAGACATCCCTAAAAAAAAGTGGCTTGCAAATTGTTTTAATTTTAATTGATTGGAAACATACTCGCAAGGTTCCACCTCAATGCGGTCTGTCAGCAGGTGCAGATTGGCCAAGAAGAATGGTTTCTGAAAGATGTGAATATGACAGGTTTTCGATGTTCAGGTTTCAACAATTGTCTGGTTATTCCAGTGCGTACCTGGGGAACGTTCTCAGGTCTCAAACGCTCGATTTGCAGATTTAAGTTCTCATTTTGCTGCAGGTCTTCGATTGTTGGTCCAACCCGATCATGGACCGCCAGAGCGTCGGTTAAATCTTGGAAACTCACCACTGTGATCTTGTGCAACATGTAAAACATCATGTAATCGCAATAGCTCAGGAAACTGAAGAGAATTGAATAATTGGAAACGGTTGCAAAGATTTGTTTCTAGGTAATTCTCGGGGGATTATTTAAACTGGATGATGACGTAATTCAAGGAATATAAAACTAATTTATAAAGTTAGGATAGGTTAAAGGAGGGGGATTGATTAATCTCATCATATTTTTGTTATACGAGTATTTAGTGTCTTTCTAAGACTGTTTCTGGACTTAGGATATGTAGAATCATATCATATTTTTATGTTTTTGAAGTACTGCTCCTTAGGGACTTAGGGAAAGAGAACTATCAAATATATAGTTTTTTTTAAACATCTGTTTGGCTTCCGATTAAAATAAGAGCACTCTTTGAACACTCCTTTGTAGTGACTTGTTCAATTATCTAGTCTGATTCACCCAAACAATTACCGTTCAGATCTCTGTTCAGATCATTATTCGTTATTCTACTTACTTGCAGAGTGTTTTGCAAAAGTTTCGCTTCTTAGCACGGTCCATGAAACTCATGGCTTCTCGCATCTTCTTAATGGAAGGATAATAATTGATTTCATCATTCGGAAAGAAGCCCTTCTGTGTAATGGCATTCGTGCAGGCGTCATCTAAGTTTCGTTTTAAATTACTTAATAATATAATTCCAAATAATATTGCTCAAAAACTTACATAAACTGATTCGGGTGCGCTCGCGAAATTCGCGCAGAGTCACTTTAATTTTCTCATAGATACGCATTTGTACTTCCAGAAAATAGAACGGTTGCCATTCCTCGATCACTTAAAAAACAGGAAGTTATTAGACAAGTCGAAGATCGCTAACACTACGCACGAAAACTCTCTGGTGAAAAAAGCCCCAATGAAAGAAGTCTCGATGGAAGAAGTCTCAAATTTTATGAAATAATGCACAGAGAGAAAAATGTGAAAAATTTCCAGCTAAAATCTGGAGCAAAGAAATATCATTATAATGACGAGACTTTGGTCAATTTAAAGGTTTTACGATTCCAGTACTCCAATCAACTTATTTTGTGATATCCATCTTCTACTCTTCCATTTCTTTTTTCTACGGATCTATCTATTTATGTACTGTTAAAGTGGACCATCGCACCATTTCCACATTATCAGCTTCTTCATGCTCGTACTTATTTTACTGAGCAGTTCATCACATTGCCCTAACACTAGTATGCAGTTAACACGGTAAACCTACCAGTCACGTTCACGAAATTAAGCTTCTGGAGTAGTACCAGTTCCATGCGTAGCTTCAGTATTGCTTTAGCCAGAGACGGCACTACAATGAAAAGGTTTTCTTGCAGATACATGCGCGCCTCGGAGATCTTCTTCCATTTGACCGTCTTCTCCCACACCTTGAAACCCTTCCAGAGACGAAAGATGGCAAACGAACGAATCTTAATAATGCTAAGAAACATTTGAAACTCCTGTTGCCACTGCAGCAGTGGCGTGAAAAAGTTCTCGGATAAGTGCCAATAGGTGACCCCGTGACGACTTATGGTAAAGTACTGATATTTGTTCGGCAGATTACTGTATTCAATTTCTCTGTAAACAATTTCGTGGAAAAGCGGTCA
Source organism: Clusia tigrina (assembly GCA_920105625.2). NCBI lineage: Eukaryota > Metazoa > Arthropoda > Insecta > Diptera > Clusiidae > Clusia > Clusia tigrina. The sequence goes on from OV050033.1 coordinate 178,986,864, forward strand.
AGTAGCGCTGTTGTTGTGGACCAGTCAATACTCACTTCAAGCTGTAGGGGGTGAAATATTCGCTTGTCTTTGGCAGCATGTACGTTAGGTAGATGAACCGATCGTCTTCAAACTGACGCACACGCTCCACCAACTCATTCAAATCGGGTATGAGAGAAGCTCCTGTTTTGAAGACGAACTCCTGCACGACCGGAACTACTGACACTGCAGCGGTTGCTGGTGGAGGCTCCCCAGAAACTCCTTCTTCCTCCGTGAATTCCTTTTGAAATGCAACCCGCGGACGCTCTTTCTTAGGCAGGGGATTAGTGATGGCCAATTCCTTGAGGCGGTTCTTCATTACTTCACCGCTGTACCGTCGCGACATATTTTTGGCGCTTTCAATTCACTTTCGTCAATAAAATTTGTTAAACTTTCTTACACAAGATAATATTTTTGTTTATATTATTTATTTATTTTTATATTTCCTTCTGCTTTTAATCGCCAGAAGACTCTGTTAATATTTGTTCGTATTAATTCAAAAGTTTTTCATTTGTCACAAATTGTTTATTAGGTTTCTTTGTTAGTTTGTTTACAGGATTCGCCATGGCAATACATTTTTTATTATTATGAGAAATCCTGCTTTGGGAACCTGTTGCTTTGCTTCGTTGCTTTGGGCTGTCCAAGTTCTATACGTAGGACATGTACAATGTTTCCATGATAATATTGCAAATTTCTATGACTACAGATGTAAAAAGGAAGCAAAGTGGCCAATTGAATAGTTACAAAATGTCACCCCTACTTTGAAAATCCTTTTCCATAATGCATTTATAAATATATTCTATTTTTATTCAAAATAGTTTGCTTTTGAGGGGATATAAAGGTGACCACAATTTAAAATTGACTCCATGGACTTTATAAGTGGCATCATTGGAATCATATCATCGCCTCGTGTCTTCAGCTCTTGCTGATATTCCCAATCCCCTGCCACCACCCTGGAATTTTATTTCAAAATCGCACTGAGTTTGTGTGATATCTTTCGAATATGTTCGATTTGACCATGTTTTGACCATCATTAAATGATTGAAAGTTACCAAGATTAACTTATCGTTCGTCGATGAGTCGAGCCATTACTTCATTGACTTTATCAGTGGCATCATCGGAATCATAACATCTCTTCGTAATAACAGTTTTTCATGTTTCGATGCTCGTGCATCACTTTGGAATTTTGAATTTGGGTGATTTCTTTCGAATATGTTCGATACAAGGACTGTTTTGACCATCATTAAATGAATTTGCAAGTTGCCAAGAGTAACTTGTCGTCCGTCGATGAGTCGAGACATTTCTTCATTGACTTTATCAGTGGCATCATCGGTATCAATCATCGCTTCGTATCTTCCGTTCTTGCTGATATTCCTAATCCTCTGCAACCACTTTGCATTTTATTTCAAAATCGCCCTGAGTCCTTCGACTAAGAGTTTGGGTGATTTCTTTCGAATATGTTCGAGACGATAATTTCTTTCACCATCATTAAATTATTGAGAAAGTTTCCCAGAATAACTGTCTGTCGATGAATCGAGACATTTGTTGAACGTTCAATTAGAAGCTGAAAACTCCAAAATTTCCGGTAATCTAAACATTAATTGACTTCAATTCTTTATTCTCCTCTATAAAATAGGTCTTTTCTATTATATAATTTATGAAATTTCTGAAAATCATATTTCGAGAATTCACCTTTTGGACGATCCATCATAAGTATTCAGAGAATTGGTATTGTCCCAGGAGTTGTTGAGAACGACCAGTAATGTAAGAGTTGATTGGATGATGGGACCAACTGCTGTCAATTCAAATTAGAAATTCAACTTTTAATATAAGAACATCATGTTTAGGAAAGCTTTTAAGAACAGTTTGTTAGTTTTACTTCATGTCTAAAACAATCTTCTCGGTTCTGCTGTTAATCCGCAACTGCGCCGTATCGTCACGACACATCTCCTTTTTACATATTTGATATACTTACAAGGTAAATCAAATCGATTCAAGAACTGAATTCAACATCATCAATTAAGTCTCGTTGTTTTGTTTCTGACTTGTTGTTTATGACCTGTTACTGATGACTTTTCATCACTGACTTATTACTAGAAATTGCCTCATCTTGTTACCGTTTGTAACGTTAACACGGGGGTATACTAATAAGAGATGAGCTACCTATCAGTGCGAGACTTTATTGATTTATATTGAATGTTCAATAGTATAAAGAGGAGATGTCATATACAACATATTCGTGTTCTCGTGACACCGTTTACTCATGTTTAGTTCAAATTTACGGAAAAACGTCACAATTGTTTCTAGTAAGATTCTGCTTAGAAGAAGATTCTGCTTTAGTTCTGGGAACGTAGAGGATATGGAATACTCAGACGATAAATTATTTAGCTCATAATTCCATAGCTGCGAAAGAGACACACTCTTGATATTTGTGCCGCATGACTGAAAGAGATAGCAATAGGTGCTCTGGTCTCTTTATATTCAAAAATGAAACAACAATTCGTTTTTAATTTAATTTAATTTTATTGTAGTTCGTTTTGTAATTCTCAATATTGTAAAATGTTATTCAGCAGTGTTTAGTATAATAAAATTTTAAATATTGCCCTCTTTCATTTAACTGTAATAACATTACTAAATAATTTATTATTTACACAAAAGTAAAATACGCTTAAAATTAAATAAAATTTTATACAAAATAAAAACTTAATTCAACATTATAGGTTGTGTATGTGTGTATGTGTGAGTGTGTTTGTGTGTGTGTGTGTGTGTGATATTGTTAAGACATTTGCCAAATGAGAGAAGACCGACAATTGACAATTTTGGGGTGCAACTAAAATATACACAAAAATACGAGTACAAAATAAAAACAAAAACAAACAAACAAAAAAAATGGGAACGAAATTTTTATTGCCTTAAATGGCACGCAGCTTAAAAATAAACGATCGTCATGAAAATTTTGTGAAATTTCAACAGGGTCTCTTTGCATGTTCGTGCATATTTGTGTTTAATTTGTTTGTCTATGAATGAATCGATTTAGCTTAAGGCCTAAACTAAACCAAGTCATTCATAAGGGTCCTGGACGGAGCGCCTTTCATCGTGGGAAAGGCGCCCATGCGGCGGCTTTCAATAAATTTGCTTTCGTGCGCAGATTAAGACTAAACTAACTTTAACTAGTGTAAAGAAAAGCTTGTAATAAATAAAAGCTAACTGCATAAATACAACTGCAATACACAGACACAGTTACAACTTCCTTTGACACGCATGTACGTGTAACGCTGTGTGACTGTGTGTACTTAACTTATGCTGTAGTGTAAGAAAAATTCTACTGACTGCTCTTTTTCCACTCCACAAAACGAAAGAGAGTGATAAAGCTGGAATTTTGCTAAGCAAACCTCTCCTCCTCTCCTCCTCTCCCTCCATCTCCATCTCGCTCTCTGTCTAACTCTCTTCGTTGAAGCTTACGATTATCTAAGTGAAAGTGTTTGAAACATTCGTTGTGTTTTCGATATTGCTTTCTATTTTTCTAAATTGATTGTTATGACCATGGTTGGTCAATAGTGTCCGCCGCTGTGTCTATGATGTTCCCGTCTGCCCGCTGATTGGTCACGATATTCGCCATTGCGTGAGCTGCTCTTGTGATGATGGTGGTGATGGCGCTTCTTTTCGCCTGCAAACGAAAATATGGAGAGGATATAATTGCATGCCATGAATTAACAGCTTTCAATTCCTTTTTCTTACCTTTTAGGCATACATCAGATACGACCATTTCGGAGTTATCACGCATGCCATAATTTTCACGGCCACATCTGCATAGGAAGAAGAAAGGCAAACATTCTCAATATCAGTGAGAAATTTATATAAGTGAGTTAGTTGAAGTAGGCTAAATATAGTAATATATCAGTGGACACAGTCAGCGGGTCGCAGGTTCAAATCCAGCCCCGGGCTTGGCCTCAAAAATCCTTCTTTCTAAAAAATCTTTTCTCTTCAAATCGAAGGCCTTAGTTGTTAGTATTTATTACCAAACCCCTTACAGTCATAATTAATTATGGTGTAAGATGTAATGATAATAATTATATTAGTCGAGTTTTGAAATTCCAATTCTAATGTACTTATTACCAGAATTCTCTCAATAAAAGTTGTCCTGTCGAATTGTTCAGATCCGTAACAAAATATTAATTATTTACTTCACATTATTCTAAATATACGTGACACTTATAACCCACCACTTCTTTTTCCAACATTCCCCACACATTTGAGACGTCAAGAGGCGACCCTACTGGAGAGCCCACACTATCGGTTCACTATCTTTAATTTATGATCTATGCTTTGTGATACTCATACCATTTGTTCTATAAGTTTCGTATCAATTATTTCATAAGTAAACTTATCCGACATAATTTGGTGATTGCATTGAAGAATTATATAGGTAGTGCCGGAAACCAATTTGCATATTAAATCGTTCGTTCTTCTTACCTTCAGCGCTCAAGATTTCAATACAGTTTCATTTCAAAGCATATTTAAAGCTGGAACTATAAACTCCCCAAAGTTCTTCTGTTTAACAGAAGAATGCTTCAAGTGCATTCAATCTTTTGAACTATTTTCCATCGTAGTTAGTTTGTAAGATGTTTGGAGGCTTGACCCGATTTAAAATTTAATCAGGGTTCGTCTAGTATTGTTGAATTTGTGTAGCTTTGCCTATCCCTTAACGTCAAGTTGACTTATCTTAGCTTGAAGCTGTATTATTTCGGCACTTCAAGAGCATATAAAATACTGACTGAACAACATGCATGAAACAACCCATTCTCTGTCCAAAGTTCTAAATACTTCAATGTGCAATAGCAACAAATTCTATATCTGCCCATGGATTGAAATCTATACTTATTCAAAGAGGATTTCAAGTTTTCTTATATGCATTGCCATGCCCCATTTCTCCAATGTGTCAACATAGCCCTATTCTCACCTCTCGAGATTCTCTCTGGAGCGTTGCATATTTTCTCGTAAATTATCGCGTGAGCGTGTCATGCTGGGTGGATCCAACGTCTCCTTACGACGCAGCGCATTATGTGAGCTATTTTTGGAAGCCGATTCGTGGAGATTCTCCCAAGCTTGACGGTAGTATCTGAAAGAATAACTTGATTAGATATCCAGAACCAGTCGACTGTCTCCCAGCAATATACAGTATAGACACACACCTATTTAGACCATTTCTTGAACCGGAAGTAGAGCTATCAAAGGAAGCGACTGTGTTGCAGTCGGGAGAGGCGCGATGGCGATAATGTTGTGTAGTGCGATTTCTGTAATAAAAGTTGAAGAGAAAAGTAGAGAGAGATAGAGTTAAATAAATTATGTTCGCTAGTAACATAAACGTGCAGTGTGCTTAGTTGAGCGAAATGGAGAAATCCAAAGACTTAGAGAGTAAGAGACAGAGTGGATTACTACGGTAACATGCGACTTGTCAGTAGGTGGTGGTAGTGGTGAGATTTACGAGTACGAGTATGTGTGCTAAGTGAGGTGGTTGAATTTTGTGAGATTGGTTATTAACAAGGCCCATAACTGTGTTAGGTAAATGCATGAATCTGTTCAATTTGACACCACGCCCACCACTTCCCGCTTTTAATGCTTGTTAGGTGTGAGAGTACAGGAGGCGTGCAGTACATAGTTCTGTTTGTTGATTGTGTGCATAAACAGCAAGGCGGCAACAACCACATTATTAATATTTATTTGTGTATGACAGGCTGCTTACATGTTTGCCGGTATGTCTCATTTGGCGTAAAATAAAATATGGCGTCTGACTTGTACATTTGTTATACTCGTTTCTGTTTCAGTAAATGAAATGGTTTCTTTGGCACTTCAGCGTTAATTCAATAATCAATACTTTAACTAATTTCGTAAATTTTCGTTCGTGGTATGGAGTTTCCTTCTGCGTGCATTTGCTGCAACTAACTGGGCGGATTGTTGCTAAACACACCAGCCCTGGCCGCAAAACCACGTCCATAAGTGCTTATCTCACGACGTCCCAATTTCTGATCGTCGAACGGTAATGCCAGTACGCTGTACCACAGCGATGGCGGGACTACCCGTGTGCTCGAGCTAATACTGTGATGATCGTACAAGCGCACCGGACTGATATACCCCGAGCGAGTTAAGTGTGCGGCCCTATTCGAGGCCGTGGCATAATGCGGTAGACGAGACTTGTGGTCATGGATGTTATAATGTTTTTCATTGTGCCGCCGTTTGCTGTTCGGGGTGCTAAATAAATGCGATATACAACGAATGAGTAAGATAGGCGGATTAGTAAGCGAAATAAATAAACAATTTAATGTAAGGAAGAGAGATAAACACTATACAGACAAGGAGGCGAGATTACAGACCGAAGCCAATAAATATACAGTAGAGTAAGGCGATAATAATATACAAGATGGTCACATTTCAATTTTTAAACGAAGTATCCCGGCTACACAATATGTGCAATAGGCATATATATGGGGAATATAATATTAGAATAATCTGGTAGGTGTTCTTTTAAAAATTCAAAAATTTTAACTGCCACGCTTGAGGCCGTTCTCCAGTTGAGAACTAACCACACCTCAAAGTAAAACAAAGAAGTAGAGCAATTCATTTCCGCTTTTACTAATACTAGACAATTTGAGTCTGTAAGAAAGACATTATGTACTTATGTATATAGTAGGTGTATAGGGTAGAGAAGCATAAATCTATAGATATGTAATAATTTGCTTCGAAACATGTGTCGGTTGTTGTTTATTGCAAGAGTAACTCCGCAACATGCTGTTAACTTTATTCACGTACGGTGTTTATTGCTAGAGCAGCACCGCAGCATGTTGCGTACTTGAGCCAACGAAATATTATTTCTTACGTTAGCAACTCCGCAACATGCTGCTAATTTTTGATGATTATCGTTAGTGCAGCTCAAGAACATGTTGCGAACTTGAGGCAGCCAAATGTTGTTTATTATATTCAAAAATATGTTGCTAAATGCAGTCCAATGTTTTTTATTGCTAGTGCAATTCCAGTAACATATTTCCCCAGTCCCTGTTTAGCAAATTTGTACATGTCTTTAAATGTATGTTTCTGAAAGGGTTTCTCTTCCATTAAGACCACGAACGGAAAGTGATATATTGTATGTATGCCATTTTCTCTACAAAGACTAAAAGTTTTCTCTACAAAAAGCAGGTGCCATGCTGAAATTTATGTATATGGTCAGTGCACAAGTTTCACTTAAATTATGAGGGGAAAACAACCAAAACCGTAAACAATGTAGACCTACCTTCTCACTAGGATCACAATGGTTGTGATGACGGCAGCCAAAAAGACAAAACCACCGAAAGCACCTAACGCCACAATAGCGCCCAAATTCAATTTGGCTTCTCGCGTATCTTTGCGATCAGCATTATCCACAGAGAATGGTACATTGACATTGGGCGACTGATTCTGTCGGATATTAACGCTATCGGCAATTTCATTATCCTGAGGATGAGCGTTGAGTATGATATTCTGTGTGTTGCGTGTGGTCGTCTCGATCGGCGGATTGTATGGCCGTGAGCGGGTGGGTATGGAGGCAGTAGCCGTTGATGTGGAAGTTGTAGAGAATGATGTGGGTGGTGGATTGTAGGCGGGTGTGGTACTGGGTTTCTTTGGAATAAGCACTGGACGCAAGGTGCGTCGTGGTGGGAATTCCTCGCGTACGGTGCCGGGCACGACATAAGTGACATCCTCATCGGAATCAGCTAGATTATTAGGGAATTGGGAAGGGAAATATTGTAGCATATTAGTAGTAATAAGTGACTGAGAAGTTCACTCACCTTCACCGTTAATTTCCACCTGAGGTGTGACATTAGACGTGTGAATTGTGCTGGTGGTGGTTGGTCTATAGGGTCGTTTTGTAGTTGATACCACCTTGGGTACATAGGGAGTAGAGGCGGGCTGCGTTGGTGTTGGTGAGGGAGGTAGAGTTGAAGGTTCCAATTTAATACAGCGTGGAAGAGCACTACTCCACTGACCAGTAGCTAAACAGCTGAGCAAGCGTGGACCCTCCAAACGATATCCGTTAGGACAGGATATTTCAGCCTTGGTCCCGTAGTAGGTGCCATTGGGCGTGGAGATAATTGTATTGTAGTAGTTTCCGGGCAAAGTGTCACATTCGACAACTGCAGGAAAAATAAAGTAAGTAGAAGGGTTGAGTATTTCATATAACTTTGTATGGAACTTACTTTCACAACGTGGTGGGGGGCCATTCCAGCGTTCATCGAAGTCACATGTCAACAAGGCACGTCCTATCATCTCGAAGCCTTCACTACACGAATACTTGACCAGACTGAGGTAGCCCACAGTGCCATTGATGAGGTCATACGCTCCATGCGGTATGGAAGCAGGCAGACCACACTCGATATCTATACAGAATGATAAAAAAATGTATTTAATATATTTTCCTTTTACTTCTTAACAACGTCTTACATTTGCACACGGGTGGGAACTCATTATAGAATCCGGTCTCCAAACAGGTGCGTGTAGCTGGACCCACTAACAGGTGATTAGCATCGCAAGAGTACTTGACTTGAGCGCCCACTTCAAAGCCATTCAAAGCCATCATGGTCGAATTCGGTGGCTGTTCGGGGCGTCCACAAGTCTTCGGCTGATGCTGGCATATAAAATTGAGCAGAGTATTGCAGTTCGTGTCGCTCCAGAGCCAGCCCTTCGAGCCGTCGAAACGCGCGCAATCCTCATCGCCGCCCGGATGGTTCCAGAATGAAACGGCCACCTCTTCGCCACTAACCCACTTCCAGGTGCTGCGGTCGGCGCCATCGCGCACTGCACCCATCCAATACTGCGAGCTGATATCACTGCGATGACGACGCCACAGCTCCCAGCTAATGAATCCTTGCAGCGCTGGATTACTCTCGCTGATCAGAGTTCCGCCACGCGAGCGACAGAAGGACAAGGCGTCCAGGAAATTCAGCGGCTGCCGGTTGTAGAAGATGTAACACTTGCCGTTGTAGGAGGCCAAGGCACCCGGCGGCTGATCGCGGAACGTGGGACACCGTTCGATGGGCAGAGCTTGATCGGTGTATACGAAAGCTTCGCAGATGGACAGCTGATTGGGTGTGTTGTTCTCTAAGTGCACAGAGACAAAGGCGCCCGGCATGGGCGGATTGCAGGGCAGGAACAGCGGTTGTCCTTCCTCGAGCAGACCGGTGAAACGATTGCAGATAGGATTGGTGCCCAAGTCGGGGCGATTATTACCAACTCGCACCACTATGGTGGCGGGTTTATTGCCTGCAAAAGAGAGCAACATCAGCGACTCCGCATTTGTTTTGGGTCAGACACAGTTCAACACACGCGACGACTACAGCCAAACTGGCAGCGATTAGCTGCGGTTTTGTTTTGTTTTGCCCACAACTTGAGTGAAAGTAAACATAAATTGTGTAAACCTCTCACATAAAAGCAACGCAACTGCAACCACATCCAAAGACCCGCGCAACCTTCTTGAGTGTTGTGAAAAACAAAGCTTGGATGAAGTAAAAATCATCACATAACAGCACCCGACGCCAGCCGCAGCTGCTTAGTCAAGTGAAAGCATGCAGGCTCCGTGCGAGAGTGCCGCCAGCTTAGGGAAAATTTCATTGGCGGCGCATTTTGGCAACCCTTGGCGCGACTCCCGCTGCCAGTCAAGCGAGTTTGTTCGAGCGTTGTGCCCCGCAAAGCAGTCGCGCGGGATGCCAAAGTTAGGACATGTGCAATTTTGTGTGGCTTACGAAAGAGCTTAATTGAGTTTACTGTGGCCGCCAGTTCAGTGGTTGCGATGGGAGAAGTTGGCGTCGTTGCTGGTGCTACTGAGGCAGAGATTTCTGCACAATATGCTTTCGTTTACTTAAGCCAGGGGCATTGAACTGGTTTCGGTTGTTAATACAAAGTTATATATCGCATATAAGCAGGAGTCTGCATTATATACGTAGATACTTACCGCAACAAGATTTTCCGAAGTCCAAACGCACCAACTGCACCATATACGGCTCCAACAGATTCACATACCACCATGGTGAGCGCTCTGCTTTCGTGAGCGAACACGTTTCTGGCGTGAAGAATGCGGATGTCGAACCATCGATGGCTTTTTGCGGTGCACCGGAACCCTCGGTGGATATTTGCATGGGTGCTTTTCCGGCAGCCACATTGAGCACTGGAAATGAACATAGACACGAGATTATTTAATACAGTTTTGTGATAGTTGCAGGTAGACCAGTTATACACAATGACCAATGGTCACATGAAGTCCAATAAAATGTAATACTCGTATGATGAAGCAAGGTGGGAAGGTTTTGTATAGTTTAAGAGAGAAAGAGGGATATAGGTAGTTATAAAGTAAACTAGTTAAGAAAAGGATATAAATATACCAAGCAATGGAATCGATGTGGCCCAATCTCATTGTCCTTATCCATTACTGAATTACTTTTATCCTTATTATACGGTTTGTCCATTAAACATAACCAACAAATCCGTCCGTAAATCCGTAAGAGAGTTCATTTGTTTTGTACAGCCTTTGGACATATGCGGCGTATTATACTCTGGCTAATGGAAAGGAATCTTATTAACCATAAACGACACTTTCACTGACCCAATGGTGCATATTTGTCAGCAATCAACAAATGCAAGTCACCTTGGCGCTTTAAGCGGCTCCTCGGTTGAAGTTTTCGACTTCAAGGTTTCAGCTGCTTAATTCTCCACGGTAGGCGTTTAGCAGCCAGAACCATGACACCCTTACTGGAGAGTCATTAAAAATTTTTATTGAAAACCTGCTAATTGTGGGCGCATGCAGAATGCGGTAATTTTCTTGCACTCGGTAACAATTGCAAAAGAATTTTCCGTTTTCTGTTGGTTTTTTCCCGCCTGGCTTTAGCCTCTGTCAGTGGGTGGGATTAGCATTTGAAATGCGTCTGCATGACATGGGAAAAAGTTCAACAATAAAATTGCCACTTTAAAATAAAAGTTGTCAAATTAGGCACGCTTGCCTGCTTCGGACCAGCGGCTGGCAGCGGTAAACGCGTCAAATTACACGGCTTATAAAACTGGGATTTGTTCATAGCCAAAACCTTGACTCGAGATAATGCAAGTAATCATTTAAGTAAATGCCCTTTTAATGAAGAGTTGTCAAATTGAAAAATGTTTCAGCCCGGTAACAAGACGTATGTTCCTCTCTAAGGCTTAAATTAATTTACACAATTGTTTTGTGTGACTTGCAGCCAGAGAGACCTTCAGGAAGGCAAATTGGGCCATGAATGAAAGCAATTGAGTGTTTGGTGGAAACTCAGGAGTGACATTGACCAAGTTTCGTGTGATTGTGAAAAAATCAATTGAACAAGTCGGTAAAATGCAATTGATAAAGGTCCAAAATATGTTGTTATACAATGAATTAAGAGCTTTGAATTAAGGCCATTTCATTACCATCAAAAACACTTGAACTTGGATGGGCAGGCTAGTCAATTGCCTGTTTCTATTCAATTTGTTATGTCACTCAAACTATGTGAAACTTTGTCTTTTCAGGACCGTTCTTGAAATATCTATCTAATATGTTGTTAGCTTGCAACTCTTGATATACACAACTCAATGAGAGAGAATACATTATGATATCAAACAAGGAGTTTGGTCGGTTCCTTAAAGCACCGGCAACAGAAGAAAATACTGTAGACCTAGGTCGCAGCCCAAATTGTCGTAAGAGATCATACTTGTATTGTATTGTAGGTTAGTGTCTTTATAGATAATAGCAATGGTCAAAACAAGGAATTCTGTTAGATCAGAAGATATTGTTAATATGTATACGGAGAGCCAACTAAGCAATCAGAGTTCCTACCTGACATGTATGCTTCTATAAAATTAGTGGCGTTATCACAAAAAATATCGCACGAAATCTTTCGCCAACCACCCACTGCGCCTTAGAGTGTTCAAGAAAGACTTTGTTGAGGAGTCCGCAACCACCTGCCTTAGTGATTAGACAAACAAATACAGCATTTTTGGCTTTGATAGGACCTTTTCCTCAGATTCGCCAATAAGTATTTGTTGTCCCGCAAACATCGAATTATTTAGTATATATATATATATAAATACATACATATCTTATTTTTGCCACAATAGAATTCTGAACATCCGTAGGGCCCAACTTGTACTCTTATAGAGCCAACATCAACATAAATTGGATGTTTAAGTTGTGAACTCGGTCAGTGCAAGGCACACCCGGCATCCTCTGTGAGCCCATGTGCGATACGCTCGTCAAGTGGAAAGCAGTTTGCTCGGCAGCGGCCACCATTATGAAGACGCTGTGAATCGCAGAACGAGCGCGTAACTCTGAACGCAGCCACCAGCGCCTCTCCGATACTGAGACACACAGGACTGACACAATGACAGACCTAATACTGACGTGTGAGCAGTAAATGTTCTTACGACCTCCCGACGTAAAACCTAATCAGTGTCTCCGGGGGGAAACACCGTAATGACGAGAGGAGCTCCCGCACTGACGGGGTTCTAACTTTAGATGTTTTCCTCCTCGTTAAATATTAAAAAAAAACACCTTTATAAGTCTGTGACTGCTATCAGCTCATAGTTCGACCTGGCATCTATTATTGGTGGTGGCTCAGCAGCTCTTTCACCACTCTCTTCTTAGCGTGTTTAGTTTCAATTTGCATGAGGCTCCTTTAAACGAAAGTACGAGTACATACCAGTACGGCTTCCAATACCCCAGCTAATATTTTGTAGCACGCCTAAATTATTAGTTTCACTTCAACTACCACACATGGAAGTAATTAAATTCTTCTTTTACCCATGATATTGATTTATATATATTGCATTTTTAAGTGAGCAAAAGCAAAATCATCGGTAAACGACACATTGTACGATTGATAAATTTCTGTAGCGCATTAGCTGCTGTTTTCATACGTAAAAAATTGTGTTGAACTTGGATGCAACGCGAGATTTCTCGTCGTTGCCTTCGGGCATCGTAGATGAATATTGAAAAGTTTTGTGTAATTGTCTACGAACGTTGTAATATTGCCATACAATAATAAAATGCTGATTAGCCCCTCTTACTGACCCACTTTGGCGCTTTCAGTTGTCAGCTGCAAATCCGTGGTTGCGGCTTGCAAGAAAGTAATTAAAATAAAATGATTTCAAATGCATACCAAAATTCAATTACATTGAAACGTATCTCGCGTACACATCCAGGTCTACAATGTCTTCAGTCGTAGGCTCACATACGACTGTGTATGTGACTTAAGCACGATGTGTGTGTGTGTGTGTGCAGGTGGATGTTAATCCCCCTCATTAGCTGCGCCGTAATTCAACTTCTGAGCAGCGTATTAAATCCAAGTCAACACTTTTGAAGAGCCATCGCAGCGTAATTGTCAAAATACATCAAATAAACTGTCAGCAAGTGTGTATTTCTATACTCACACACATACACAAACACATACGAATACACACACAAGTTGCACGGACACATTGGGATGAGTGCTTAATTTAAACTTGCTGTAAATTGGATTTGATAAACGTTTCGAGGCTTCAAGTCAAGAGATGCAACGCCAGATAAACGCAGCTCGCTGCTGGGCTGGAGAAAAGCAAGAAAAGTGCAAGTTTCACTTTTTCGTATGACGTCGCTGCACAAATGCCCGCAAATACTCATAGTAAAATAATTTAAGTTTCAAGCAGCAGCTGAGCTGTTTGCGTTTAATTTGCAGTTGCTTGAAATTTTTTTCCTGATTTTATTTTTTATATTTTTATCTATTTAAATTTCTTAACTTTTTTGCAGATTTTTCTTATTTGAATTATTTTTTTATTTTAGTATATTTTTGTTTATACTTTTTTAGTTGTTTTCTTTTTAAATTGTTGGTTGATGTTCGTTCAAATTAACAACGGAGCAACGGAGCCATAATTTGACTCTCACACTTGACACTTATTAGTGCTATAAATTTAGCGGAGACCTCTCTACGAATCTCTGGAAACATGAGTTAGCTAACTTTTTAAAGTGTTTTGGCGAAATTTGTGTTTATTTCAAAGTTTTCAGTAAAGTAAATTCGCACATATTTCAAAAGTGAACGATCTACACACTTTTTAGCCACAGCTCCATTTGTTTTGCTGGTGAACTTTCGCCATTACAAAACACACCGTTAAACAAGTGAGAAAAAGTGAGTTAATGTCACCGTGTATTTCCGTCCTTAAACATCGGTTTAAGAAATAGTGCGAGTAATATCCTCAAAATCATGGGTTATGATTATATTACAAAGAAATTGGAGGAGGAAAAAACGATTTCTGTAATAGGCGTTTTCACTCTCGGAGTTAACTTGGCAACCTTTAAGGCCTTGGGTGCTAATTTATTCAATTAATCTTTAAGGATTGTTCAGGGCATATCATCACACTATAAAACTAACTGAATAAACCTCTTTAATAGTCAATTCGGGCTTTATTGAACTGTATGGTTCAACGTAGTAATAACTCCCATTGGAAAATTCCGTTGTGCCCAACAACAGTGAAGTCATTATCTTTCCGATCGTGTTCGCCTCCTTTGGAACAGATAAATTGGCGAGCCGTTTTGTTCATAGTTTTGACATAAGTTCCGGGTCTCATATACAGTTACGAATCACGGAATAAACTCTATTCACTCTACTGTTTCTTAATCAGATCAAGAGATTGTAGGGATGTGCGAAACCCATTGCCGTGTTCCTCCAAAATAAGAAAACTTTACCAACTAAATAGCAGAACGACATGAAATTTTGCATTCAGCATGGAAAATGTAGCTATTATATGATATATATGACTACTTATTTGTCTCCAGCCGCCCTCTGTGGTCTAGTGGTAAGCACGCTTAACTCACACTCAGAGTGTTGCAGGTTCAAATCCTGCCCAGGCCTTGGTCTCAAAAATGCTTCTTTCTAAAAAATCTTTCTCTTCCAGTCGAAATCCTGAGTAGCTAATACTCATGCCCCAAATCCTTGCAGTCATCATTAATTATGGTGTAAGTTATATAGGGTCCGCCAAATAACTTTTTTTTTTGAAACAGGGCGCAAAACATCGAGTGTAGCTTCGGCTGTGTGGCACGTAGCGCCGTCCTGTTGAAACCAAATGTTGCCAATATCCTCCTCTTCAAATTTTGTGAACAAAAATTCGTTCAACATGGCCCGATAACGATCGCCATTGACTGTAACGGCCACTCCTTGCTCATTTTCGAAGAAAAATTGGCCCAATTATGCCTCTGGACCAAAATCTGCACCAAACAGTGACTCGTTTTGGTTGCATCGGCTTTTCAATGTATGCGTGCGGGTTTTCTGTGCCCCAAATGCGACAATTTTGCTTGTTTACATACCCGCCAATATCAAAATGACCTTCATCTGAAAAGATGATTTTTTTGGCAAAATCGGCATCTTCTGTAAGTCGATCGCAGGCCCACTTAGCGAAGCGAAAACGCATTGGATGGTCAGTTGGCTTCAACTCCTGAACCAATTGGACTTTGTATGGCGTCATACCAAGGTCTTTATGCAAAATTCGTCTCAATGATGTCTCCGAAATGTTCAATTGTGAGAACGACGGTGAATTGATGTTGATGGCGCTACACGCACACTTTCAGCCACAGCAGCAATATTCTCGGGTGTACGCACTGTTTTTGGCTTTTCACGCTTTGGTTTATCGATGAGGATGCCAGTTTCTTTCAATTTTTTCACAAGATAACGAACATACGGAGCTGACGGTCCTTCTCTTCTTCCAAAATCCGTACGCCATTTTCGCACACATTCTGCAACATTACCATGATTTTCAAAGTAATGTCGCAATATTTCCCAGCATTGTTCAAGCGTATACATAACCATATTCGTTCAGCGGAAGCATAAAAATAATAATCTGTCAAATCAGACATGAGCTAAGTGTTACCATTCACGAAATAAGCACTAGTTGACAAAAAAAAACGTTAGATGGCGGACCCCTTAATAATAATATTTGTCTCCTCCAGAAAGGTCCCATGCAATGAGCATTTGTGCTCCTCTATCTGACTCTAGCGTCGAATTGAGTGTTGAAAACCTCCGCATTTCGACGGATTCTCCTCTTCAGGGTAGATCTAGAGCAGTCAGCCAATAGATCCAATTAGCAGATGCAATCAGAAAACCTATAAAAAAGTTGAGCCCGCGCCACTTTAACATTATCGAATGCTTTGCATGTTTGCAGCTTGCATTTCATAGCTTTGCGCCACTTCCAACGTTATAAAACCATCGCACACACCAACCCAGAGGCAGGGCACACACGTATTTGTGTGTGTGTGTGTATGGGTTCGCTTGACATGCGCGGCGTATGAGGAATTAAATGTAAAATCTGCGGCTTTGTGAATGCCGACAATTTACGGCAAGAATTTATGGCATGGCATTTTGATGTGTTTACTGGAATTTTTATTAAAGTTTCACTTTCACGCGGTGAAGATGCAACCGACGACAGCATTCAAAAGAGAAAAGTGTAAGCGAAAAGGAAAAGAAAAAGGAAAGCAGCGCCGAAGAAGCGACAAATGTGCACACAATTCCAATGACGTTGAGCCAGTGACAAAACTTGTTCTGCATGCAGGCGGTACAAATGAACGTTTTTCTGTTGTCTCATTTTTCTTGCTGCTTTTTTGTTGTTATTGTTGAATGGTTTTTTGAAGAATTGCGTTTAAAATGTAAACAAGTGTCAACAGGGAAACAGTTGAAATAATAACAAAAAGAAATGCGATCAGTTGTGCCTTGCGTTCAGAGAAAGACAGAGAAGGATCCAACGAGTGAGGCAGAGAGAGGGAGATAAAGACACAGAAAGTTGTGTCGCTGAAGAAGGCAAGTGAAGATTGTAATGAATTGTGGCAGCAACGGCGGAGATGTTAATCAAAAGTGTCGCTGGGGCATGAATGAAAGAGCGTTGCATGTTTATGCACCTTCAAGTGTTGTGTGAGTGTGTGTGTGTGTGAGAGAGTTCGTTGCTTGCATCTTTTCAACTTTGTACAAACAATTTTCTATGCAAATTGAAATTAAGCGATACGAATTAAACAAATTGTACCACTGGCGAACCATCATTAATTACATTAATTATTTTTTTAATTATTTTTAGAATCTAAATGAACCTTACCAATTGGCTTCAAACATATTTGGGCATTACCTGCGCTGACGGCAATTTATCGAAGGCGTGAAAAACCAGTTTAAAAGTAATTAAGTTTTTAAACTTTTTTCCCAGCTGCCATCAAGAGAAAGTTGTTGAAAATGTTTCTACATTCGATGTTTCAGCATTCAAAAGTTGAATTTAAAATTATAATTAATTGAAATAAACAATTCAAAACTAAATTTATATTTTATATTTAATCAAATGACACAAGTCACTTGCCATCAACGCATGACAACGCATACTACGCTGTTGGCTCAGAATTCCAGCCACTTTAACGGCATTTGAAATTCCTTGGCGCACAGTATTGAATAATCAACTCAGAGGAGGCACGGCACCAAAGCGGCAGCAAGACCAACTTACACAATAGCATTAAATAATACGCTGCATCACAGACAAAAGCAATTGAAATATAAAATCAAGAACACTACGAGCGTGGAGCAACTGTGGCAAACCTTTCAGTTTAGCCACAGCTGCACTGCAGCGGCTCCTCGCAGAATTGTCAAGTAAAGGAAAGATCCACAAACTACAACCGCAGCCACGAGTATCTTGCGCCACAATTTACGAGTAATCAGAGCGCCTTTGCACACCGAGCATGTGCAACACTTACAGCACTTGCCGCAATCATCAAGCAGTAGGCAACCTGTGAGCTCAGCATGCGGCAAATTCGCAGCAAGTTTTTCCGCTTTTCTTCTTGGCCAATGCAGCACACCACAAGACAAGGCAATCGCTTTGGTTGCAGGCTGCACTGGGATGCAGTACTATGGCCACAGAATGTAGGCTACCACAAACACACACACACACATACACAATCCCACATACAGTCCCAGTCACGCTGCTTTGTCTACGTATGCTTAGCTAAGAATTTCACTTGCTTGCTGCTGCTGCTACCTCCGCTGCTGTGCTTCTCGCGCCACGTTGGCAGTGTGAGATTTTATTGATTATTATGGGGTTTTTAGCCGTAATCGATTTGTGTGCTGTTATACAATGCAGCGCCTTAAGGTTGGTTAAGTAAGCATCGGCATCGGTGCATATATACGGAGTATAACTGCTTCTGGCGTGTTGGCTGCTGTATGTTTATTACTACTCTTGGCTCACTGGCGGCGTGAAACGGCATGGGTCTTCCGATGGCTCGTAAATGGGTATGTAGGTTTTGTTTCTCCACGCTCGCCTAGTGCCGCTTGTGATGTGCTACGAGTAATAATGGCAAACAGGAAGGTGTTAATTTATAGTGCCTTAATGAAGAGGGGGCTGGATAACGGAGATACCACTCGTATATTATTTTTATTATTGTGCTTGGCTAATCACACAATTTATAAAATGATTTTGTTTTGCACTATTTACGGAAGCTAGTTACGTTTAACTTAATCACAGAGTATTATTTGACACAGATAATTTTCTCATGAAAATTCCACGATCTGCAGAAAGACTTAAGAAACAAACTTAATATCTTGCTAGACTTAAGAAACGAACTCGACGGATAGTTGGACTTGGGAAGGAATCTGAAAATACTCGTATCGGGATCAAAAGTGTCCCAGGAGTTAACCAATAATTACCAAAGGTATAAAGCAGAACATTCGTGGCCTATGAGAATTGCCACTTTGCTGAGGTCTTATGTTAATAGGCAAAATTGCCGTATATGGAAACTCCTTGGACTATTCAGGAGGGTTCTTTAAATTCAAGTTCGGAACAATGTTCTGTTTATCTGCAAACAACTTTGTTACTACTTGTATACTTCCAGGGAATAGTGTCGATTGCACACCAGAGGAGTCATCGGCACTCATGTCTTTAAAAATAAAGCACGATATCACCTGACTGTGAATGGCGGACATAATAAAATTCTGAATAGATTTCTTTACGAAAGTAAACTGAATCATTCTAGAAGAACTGTGATTCCAATGGAATCCCACTAACTGGCAAACAGCTGAAGAAACTGTGGAGTTATTGGCAGAAAAAGCTGGTGAAAAGATTACTACAGCAAGTTCATCTGTGAATTGTCCTTCGTGTTAATAGCTGTATACATTTTTATTTTGGAACATGAACATAAGTAGAAAAAGGCCTAAGCTTGGTTAAGTGGAGACTTGCGTCGACTATACTGCTCAGTATCAAATATCGGTCGAAATATGTTTTATGAAGCTTTAAACCTATTAGAAGACTACAATCATCAGTTGCGTCTTTCTGAAAACCGAAGATGTTTTCTCAGACACATTTGAGAAACCAGAAAATTGGAATTCACAGTTTCTCAGTTGCTCTAGAGCAAGATTTATATTAAAAATAGTTAAGTTTTATTACAAAAAATATGCTCTTCTGAGTTGTGAACAGACTACCCTACAGATAAAGAGTATTTTAGAACAACGAATCAACTGCTAATTCGAGATATGAAACATGATAGAAAACTCAGTATCAATGCAAATATCATAAAAAAAAATATATTTAACTCATTGGTTGCTTATACAATAAAGAAAACCAAGTAAAATTTAAGCATATTAATCATACGAATCATTGTATATTGGCAACTTCGGATACCTGGAGAAATAATGAAAGAACCTCCTCCTTTTATCCAAGTAGCGGTAGTTATTTCCTCAATAAAACTAACCTAAGGCACTCCGAAATATGTACTGGACTTTACGTGTACAATAGTCATATCTTCCATAAATCGATGGAGTGTTTTCTTTTTGAGTTGCTCGTACCTTTCTCTACTCGCAAAGCGCCCGCGCAATTCTTTTTCTCTAATTAAGATAATACTCGTAGTGAGGAAAAAATTGAGTGCCTTCAGCACAGCAAAGAGGAAACAAGAATAATAACAACAACAACAACAAGAGATAAGCAGCAACTATTGCCGTTTTTGCTGAAACTTGTTCGAGACGACAACAATACCCGTGCCTGTGCGCTTCCTATGCCCATGAAGGCAGCCGCATTATCAGACTTCTTTGCTGGCTGAGCTGAACATGGACAAGTGCACTTGAAGGGTACCAATTGCCAAGACAGCTTCAATAGAGCAGAAGTAGTTTTTGTAGTTGGTGATGGTGATGATGATTAAGATGAAGACGAAGAAGAATCAGTGAAGCCCACAACAAGAGAGTAGGTTAGTGGTAAGTTGTATGTAAGTGGAAAAATGGCACACAGTTCTTTAAATAAATCTCTCAGCGCCGTTTGTTTGTTTTTGTGTACGCTTCACATAAGGGTCAAGGTTGATATGCAATTCTAATGACATCGTTATTACCCACTAGTTTAGTAACAATAAAAACAATAACAAAAACAACAACAGAAACATAAAGAGTCGTAGTAAACTGTCTGTGTTTGCAGGCACGGCTTTCTTTGGTTTACCTATGTTTGCTGCCTTGTTACCTGACTCACTGCCTGACTGAGTGTCTTAGTTGGAGTTCTGAGTTCTTTGCTTATGGGAACTTTTGTGCCGCTGGCCCATTGTTCCAATGCTCAGGTAAATTGTGTCAACGATTTTCGTTAACTTGTGTTTTAGGTTGCCTCCATATCTGCCTTGGAGTGTGTCATTGTTGATTTATATGCAGCAAATATTCAGCATACTCGCACATTTAAGGCATTGTTTGTTTAAACTTTAGTCAAAAATTTACATTTTTCTTCTACACCTCTGCTTGAGCTTTGGCCTGCTTTGAACTTGTCTATTCTGCTTTTGAAGCCAGTTTCTCAGACTATTCATGTACTTCTCTTCGCGAATAAATCAATTTATCTTCTTCAACGAGCAACGAACGTTTGTTGTAATACTCCTAGTTATGGGCACAAATATACAGCAAAGCTCTGTCAATCACAGATTTTAATTGATCGCTTCAGTATAGTTTCACTTGGAGCCACTGCACTCTACCACGAAAACTTTGCAGCTCGATCTGCACTGCATGTCATGCTACCTTAATTTAGAGAGTGACTTGTTTTCTGTTTTAAATTGTTTGTTCTTCTGTTGTGCCACTGCTCTAATTTCGTACACAATTATTCAGTGGTTCTGTGGTGAATCAAAGCGCAGCACCACGAAGTACGAGTACCACGAAATGGCAACGTGCTGGAGTTATGTTAATAGGCCAACAACTAAGCGCTCTGTACTAAATGACATGAGCGCCTCTTGAAGTGGGCAGTTGAGCATGTGTGAATGTCACACTTCAGGTATGTGTGTATGTGTATGTGTATCTGACGTTGTGTGTTCAGCGACGCAGATAAGTGGCATTAGTGGCCGTAGAGGAAGAGCTTCTTGCTTGCTCGTGCCATGAAAGCCGCACAAAATTTCAGCCGGCACGAAATGTGGTCGAATTGAGAACATTTTTGATTACCCACCACTGAGAAAAATTTAAAAAAAAATTCATTGATATGAGAAAACCAAAAAAAAAAAAACAACAACAACCGACGATATCAAATGAAACGAAATTTTTGCTTAAGTGGGTCAAATGTGTTGGTTTAGCAGGCATTAAACTGTCCGGTCTTGTCTTGTCTTGGCTTGACTTGGGTGCGTGCAAATCATGTTCTTTCTATTTGACTATGTTTTTGTTAGTGTGCTGTTAGTTGTGGTTGTTGTTGTTGGCTCAAAAAATTAGCACGACAACATTTTTCGAGGCAGCACTGAAGCTGAATTTCTTGCAAGTGTGCATTTCTTTAAGACGCCACTTTGGTGGATTGCGTTCGAGAAATTTGGATTAGGTCATTCATTGAAATCGCTGATGGCAGGAAATTGCGTGAAAATCAATAAAAAAAAGCTATTTTTTAAATCTCACCTATCGCCTCAAAGCATTTAACTAAATATATAATAAGGAGAAATTTTGTTAAGCTGCAAAAATTCCAACGAACTGCGTGTGAATGCCTGAATACCGAGTTGAGTGTATTTTTAGCCGAGTTAGTTGGCCTGCATAAGCGTATGCGTGTGTGTGTGTGTGTATGTCTAGGAAATGAACGAACTAATTGCAGCAAATGCTTCATGCCACAATGAAAGGGATATTTTGATTGTATCTGATATAATCAGCGGAAGTTCCAAACGCCATCGTAACGCGCAAACAAGCAACTATGAACAAAATTTTTTATTATACTCCATAAAAATTGTTTCGGTTTTATTTTGTTGGTTGCACGGCTTGTCTGTGTTGTCAGTGGGGCCACTGTAGGTAGTGGTCAGTCACAGGCCACAACAGCTTCAATGGCCTGAAGATATGCATCATTCAATTCCGTGCTGGGTTGGATTTGATTCTGGGCGCTTAGTATTGCCACACTCTTATCTGCCATCAGCAGTAATAAAACTTTCTAACTCAGCACTTTCAATTTTCTTCCACTTGAATCGGATTACTTGTGGTGGTGTGTGAAGCAGTAAAGGAACTGTAGATAGCGAATGATGTTACTGTGGAACTATTAGTAATAGATTTATAATATAAAGTGGATAAATATATTGGCTTCAGCATCTAAGTTGCTAAGTTGAAAAGGGGGGGAGGGGGCAAACTTATGCCAATGGCTTTATGGTCTGGCCGTGGTTATAGCGATTCAAAACTGTATACGCAACACCCCGGTAGTACCAGTAGAAACACCACCGATGGGATTGTTAGACCTCAACTTTCAGAGGACTTCTTTGATATCTCTAAATGAAGTGAAAAACGCAAGCGTGGGTTCTTGCTTCAGAACAAAGCATAGAAAGTAACTAGAAGACGAAGACTATTCCTGATTATAGCCTCACTTTCATCACATATCGTGTAGGTAGGTTATATGGCTGTCCTTAGACTCACTTAGGCCTGTTCAAGGCCCATTGTGGCCTCCCCGTGTAAGTGAACTCCTAGACCAGCGGAATGACGGCCAATCAGGCAGTGCTCAGTAATCACAACTGAAACAGCTGCATTATACCTGCAATCACACTTGAAATAGTTCCAATATACGGGTATATTTCTTCTTTAAAACAGCAGATTAAGAACATTTTATGTGTGCCTTATTTAGGAATCTAACTGGCGTGCGACAAAACTACCGTGCGAACCAAGAAAGCTTCAGCAGAGTTACCTTAATTGCTATTTTACTTCACATCTTGAAATTAAAAGTTTATACATATTTCTTAAGGAGTAAAGAATAACACAAAATATCCTTTCGAATCCCTATCAATTTCTGCAGTAGCATGTTTTCAAAATTTTCTCTCTCCAACTTAAATGGATGGAAATATTACTGAGCTGCTGATTTAAGACAGTTACCAAGGACCGCCTCCTGAGTCCAACTATTTTCGCAGCCAATCCAATATCAATTTCTGCAAAAGCATATTTTCTCCCTATTCTCCCTCTTTCTCCCTCTTTCTCCCTCTTTCCCCCTCTGTCTCCCTCTTTCTCCCACTTTCTCCCTCTTTCTGCCTGTTTCTCCCTCAAACTTAAATGGATGGAAATATTTTGAGCTGCTGATTTAAGACAGTTACCAAGGACCGCCTCCTGAGTCCCACTACTTTCGCAGCCAATCCTTCCCTCAGATCCATTTGCTTACAGATAAATACGTTATTACTTTGCCAACAGTAGTTCGGATATACAAGGTATTTTCTTTCTAAAACCTCGTTGCTTCAATCTTGTACTAATTTATTACTTCACACTGCCAATTGTTCGCTTACCTTTACGAGTATATTGAAATAAGCGTAATAGTAAAAACATATTATTAAACTCACCGCAAAATGGTATACCCTCCGGCACCCAAGTGCCTTTATCGCACACACGTCGCGCCGGACCCAGCAGCTCAAAGCCACGCTCACATGAGTAGGAGGCGACGGTGCCATGCGTCAGATTGGCGTGCGAGAAAACGACCGTGCTGTGCGCCGGCGAACCAGGAAAACTGCACGGCGGTTCTGTAAGAGAAAAAAAATATCACACATGAAGAAATTAGTTAAAAGTTGTTAAAAATGTGTAAGAGAAAATTTCACGAAAACTGTCAACTGGCAATGTGCCAATGCGAGGAGTTGCATAAGGCGACTGGGCAGACATGCGAGCGCACTTCCTTAAAGTCATTTTCCTTCCTTACACTTTATTATTTATTTTTATTCGGTTTTGTATGGAGTTGTAGGCAACCTGACAAACCGCCCCACCCGAAAAGCAACGATTTGCAGTTTCTGCAGTTGCGCTCAAATCTTCCTACATTTGCTTAAATTCACTTCAACGCACTGACTCCGAATTTAATTTGTGGCAGGTTACTTGATTTAACTGCGTAACGTCGACAGCTTTAATAAGCTGCAATTTGCAATTGTCTTGGTGGTTGTGCCAAAAAGTGCTCCATGCGCCTTTCATGAATTGCCGTCTTGTGCAGTGGGAGAGAGCGAAGGGGGACAATGTTGTGCAACACGCATGTGGAAATAGCCATTCGGGCAACCATAAAGTGAACCTCTTTCAAAGAGGTGTTAACTTAAAAAAGCAAACAACAAATTGTGTGGGGCAGCAGAGATGGGAAAGAAGTAGCGTTGCGGTTTTCAGTACTCGTTATTTATGTGTTAGATAAGTAACGAGTACTGCTGGGTAAAGATTACGACTCGCTATTGCTGCAGAAACGATTACGACTAAGGGCAATCTAATTGCAGAGTGAGAGAAGGCGTCAGTAAATTCTTTGAAGTTTCAGATCCCTTGTGAACTGGCATTCCCTTTAATTTGCATGTATATTGATCAGTTTGCTTTCTGCACTTTCAATTTGCTTTGACTATTCACACTAAGTGACTAACTTTCCGAACTGGCGAATATGAATTGGGTTTGCAGCTTTAACGTCAGTGGCACTATGAACCGTCAAACACGGGTACTCATTAATCGCCCTTCGTAAGTTATAAAAATAAGACCAACTCCAGAAAACTGAGAATTAAAGTAAAGAAACTAGTGTTAAATGCAATGTCTGATGCATTCACCATGGTTAATAAATCCTAGATGAACCTCAATCAAGTCGAATTGAGAGGGTGTTCATTCTGTCTATTGTACTCCGTTATCGAATTGTCCACTTTTTTTTTAATTAACACACAATCGAAAAGAGTGATGAGTGAATATGTAAACTGAACTCTTTGGGAGATATGCCAAATAAGAAGATAAGCTCCATCAATTGCTTTATTACAATCTCCAAATGGCTGGACCTTTGAAAGGGATGGGACCTGTCTCTCATGCGGTATCTCAAGGGGCCAATGATAGCCTAACTGCGCCCTACCATGTAAGCTGAATCTCTTATTACATATTGCTCCAAGAAATGCAAGTAATCGTCACTGAGCAAGCAATGAGTAACGATTACTGCTAACGCATACTAACCAGTACCGAAGCGTGCCCATATTCGGCGTCACTCGCAGGCAGTGCTTTACTTATGCAACCAGTTGCATTATTGTTTTACTGCCTGTGGTTCTCGTCCAAGTACGGATAGCATCATTGCATAATCGCTCGTACGCTATGCTTGCGGTATAATTTGACGTTACTGCTACTGCCAGAGATTGGCCCACAATTTGTCAGGCATATGCTGGCACTGGCAACAGTGTTTGAGCTGTGCCATTTTTAATGAGTTGATGCAAGCACCGAAAACTTGACTCATCTATTTGTGCGATTATGCTGAGTATGACATGGGACTTCGTCTATGCCCAGACAATAGAGACCACCCGACGATATGAGCGTTGTTGGTTTACAACATTTGCTCCAAAGGCCCAGAGAAGCATTACAAAACTCCGTCATTTAGATATGTTAAAAACGATGCACATTTAACTTGGCCAGACAATTTGAATTTAATTAGCCGTGACTAAGAAGCAACGGTTGTCTTTACTACGGCGGAACGGAAATTGTTAATTATGGTTTGGTTATTGAAAATTATTTGTTGAGCATTGAACTCTGCCATATGCAAAGGAGTACGTATTCCGTTTGCCACTTGGTCTTAGCTAAAACCATTTCACCCATTTCAACAGATGAGGCGGCGAATTAGTTGTAATAAGCAATTAAGTGGAATTTATGACTGGGTCTGCCATTCCCAAACAAAATTTCTTAAAGGGAAGGGGGTATTGACAATATTAGCCAAGTGGCAACCTTTCACAGAGTGTGTGGATAATCTGTATTTCAGGGCCTCTAACACACCATGACATGTGATATGCTTGAATACCAGGAGGCTTTAGTGCGCTGCTTATGAAAAGCAGGACTATCTTTATAGACAGAAGGCGCTGTAGGAATTATGAACCAAACCCAAGTTTATTGCATATTTTGTTGGGGACTTAAGCGCTGGGAAGTCCAAGGATATACGCTACAGCTTCTTCTAAGGATAAAGCAGCCGAACAATTATAATTATACTATTACTATTATTATCTCTTACGCCATAAATAATGATGAGGGCAAGATGTTGGGGGGAATGAATACTAGCTACAGAGGCTTTCTACTCGAAGAGAAAAGGGTTTTTATCAAAAAGGAGACCAAGCCCGTGGCATTATAATTATATATATTGAATTTCTGAACATATTTTATACTAAAAAAAAAATGTATAATTAAAATGTTTGCAAAACAAATAAATAAAATTTGAACAATTAGCAAACATTTAAACAAAATTTTGTTTCAATTGCAATTAACCTTTAGAATAGAAATGTGTGTACTCGTATGTGCTTTGCATGTTTATTGCTGCGATCATTTCATGCATGCTTTTGATGATGACGCCAATCGTGATCATGATGATCACTAGCAACAGCAATGGCAACAACAACAACAACACGCATTTATTTGCTAAAATATGTGAGGCAATGAAAATAAATTTCAAGACATTGCGCTAAGGTCGTTAAAATACCGCAGCGTTCTGTGCTGCGGCAATTTTACAACAGCTGCAAATGCAAATGCAAATAGTTACGTGTGTATGGGTAGTAGCTCCACACATACGCACACTAACACAGCGTACGAGAAACTTTAAATGCAAATAACTTTAAAGTAAACCAGTTGCTTGGTGGAAGCAGACACATAAAATTTCGCTCAATCATTTTCCATCCAATCAAAAATCAGCGAGGAAAACATTTGTCAGCCAGGGAAACATGTCGCTTGGTTGCGCCATCGATAGTCACAAAAAGTTCAAAGAGAGTCGGATGAATATATCTTAAATGTCTGTTTCTATACTACTAAATGAGAGAAACAAGGAAAATCCATAAAATAATTATTTGCACATTTTTTGATTGGTGGCACATGTGGCGAAGAAATTGAGGCATCATCAAATGTTTCCCTCTTTAAAATGTTATGTTCTGAAATGCGACAGAGAATTTGCAGGTGTCTGCAATATATCCTTCAGGAGGTAGAAGTTAGATGTGTGCGAGTGAAAGTGTCTTAAAATTTGGCTTTATTCTCACTCTTCACTTGGGCACTTTCTCTTGGTATCACAATGGACCCATAGTGGTCTGAGTGCGTTGGTCTGTAGACTGACTGCCACGAAAACCTAAACCTAAACCTATTGTCACTCTCAGTCAATGTATGTTCATATAAACAGGTGACAGTGTAAATGGCACTTATGATTTCCTCTATTAGCCCTAAGTCTAAGTTTTTCCACATTATCGTATTTCATCTCAAAAGAGTCTCAGATTTTCGATGAGATATTCTCCTGCAACAACACACTCAACGGGGAATTGTGTAATAATCGAGAACGAGAATTGTGTTGAAAGCGAGAATTGGATTGAATCAGAGAGTCACTAACAACCATTTAACTAAAATTCTTCAAGGCGTTGACGCTGTTAGCAATTAAACGGAAATCAAGTTGAGGCTGATTATAGTTTAGGAAAGGTGTGAACTGCTGGACATTTTTTGTATGTTTGTTGCTCGAAAGATTTGAGATTTAAAGAGAAAAATAAGTCTTTTTTTAATCCCAGAAAAGGGAAATTTGCAATACGATACGAAGGATATGCGCAACACGAAAGCAGTGTTTTATGAATCTTGAATTGGCATCACAGGTTTGCCAATATTGATATTTTTATATGAAGAAAGGTCTTATTGTAATCAGAGATGATACATATCTGGCTTAGAACAGTCGATATACTCGTATTTTGGGTAGCAATTCCAATTCGCTAAAATTAGCGATTTCGTTGAGTTTCGCTGTTATAATATAAATTTACTTTTGTGATTTATTAAAAAAAATATATTTACATTATTTTTTTAAAAATTGTAGACAATTTATTTAAACTAAAAAATTGTTTACAATTTATTTAAATTAAAAAAAAGTTTTGTTAATCTATGTGAATTATTAAAAAAAATAATTATCAGAAATAAATCAATAAAAACCTTTTATTATCAACAAAAAAAATGTTTTTTTGTTGTGTTTTTTAAATATTAGAAAATTTAATTTTTTTTTATTTATTTATTTATTATTTTATAAACATTGGTATACAATTTATTAAAATTATTAAAAAAATATTATCGATAATCTATTTTAAAAAAAAATGTTTTATAATTTTTTATTTCGACCACAACAAAAAATTTTTTCTTTTTTCTAATATTTGAACAGTAAATTTTTATATTTATTTATAATTTTTTTATTTTGAAAATTTTTTTATGCAATTCATTTACATTTTAAAAAAAAATTTTATAATCTTTTTAGATTATTAAAAAAAAAATTATCATAAAAAATTAAATAAATATTTAAAAAAAAAAAAAATTTTTTTTTTTTCAAAATTTTTTTTAAATTTAACTTGTGATATTTATTTATTTATTATTTTATAAATGTAGGTATACAATTTATTTTAATGATTTAAAAAAATTATAGATAATCTTTTAAATTGAAAAAAATTAACTATTTTATTTTTAAATAAAATTTTTTTAAAATTTTTTTAAAATAGTAGTAAATTTTTATATTTATTTATTTATTATTTAATTATCTTTTAACAATTTTATACAATTTATTAAAATTTAAAAAAAAATTTGTTAATCTAAAAATTTGTAAAATTATTAAAAATATTTTTTAATCCACAGACAAATTTTGTTCGTTTGATTATTTAAAATATTAAATAAATTTTTTTATTTATTTATTATTGTATGCAATTTATTCAAATGATTAAGAAAAACTTATGGATAATCTATTTAAATTATAAAAAAACAAGTTTAAAAAAATTAATAACAATTTTTTATTATCAAAAATAATTTTTTTTTTCAAATATTGCAACAATTAATTTTTATATTTATTTATTTATTTTTGATAAAAATTATTTGAGAATTTTTTTAAACACACATTAACATTTGTTTTTTAATTTTAAACTTTTTTACTAATTTATTATATTTGTTGTTAATGTTTCCTTTCTATTTGAGAAGCGCTAAAAATATGACGCTGCATCTGTCTCAGTTGCTAGTGTGGCAAGAAGATTCGTGCTGCTTATTGGAAGCGTCTCAACGGCGGTATTGCTACTTTTTCCAGCAACTTTCAGTCAGCGGCAGCAGTGAAGTTGCGGCCACATTCTAACCACTTAAGCGTGTACCGTTTTTGTTGTTTGCCTCCTGCTGCTGCTGCTCCTACTTTGCTGCCAATGCAAAACCGTTATGAAATTATTGATTGTATAATAAACACACAGCGAACGGTTTTAAATCGCGCATTTCTGTTGCCGCGGCCGCTGCTGCTGTTGCTTTTGTTGCAATGCACATCACAAAAAGCAGCAATCAAAAAAAACAAACAGAGGCAGAAACAGAAACTAAAAGAAATAAGATCTAAGCAATTATAAAAGCGGCAAGAAATATGTAACAACTCGCACACACACACACACACACACACACACACACAATCGCAAACATGCTCCCATGCTATCGTTAACGTCTCAAAAGTTGGCCACATTTTCCACTTGCTCTGTGCTGCAGTTTGCTGCATTTCTTTCTGTTCGCTTTTCGCCTCCTGCAATGTGGTTTTGACCATTTGGCCACATTAAAATGCAGTTATTCTGCCATTTAGGTGAGCAGATAAAAACTCGCCAGCGGCCGCAGAAGAAACACCACCAGCCAAAGAAGATGTTTATTATGTAAAGCACTCAAGTTAGTTAGTCAGTCAGTCGGGCGGTCTGGGAGGCGGCAAGCATTTGGTGAAACTGGTGGACACTTTTTGCCAGTTCGCCAAACGGCAGACCACAGACCGCAGCCAACAGCAAACAGCCAATTGCCTGCGGCCAACAGGTTGTGCCACATTTATGGCGACTGCATAAAATGTGGCAATTGCCAGACGCGGCTTAAATAGCTGCCAACTGTGCTTGGGCAGACGCTTAAGTGTGTATTAAAAGAGCTGAAGTGGCCGATAAAAAGCACAAACTTAATGAGAGACCAAGAAAACGAACTTGAAACCCGGCGTTAATTGGGTTAAATTATGTTTACTGCGCAGCTGGTCCCACACACGCAGAGAGTCAGCTGGTTGCTTCCTGAACATAGTCACGGCCAAAGGTGATTGATTGCTCTGTAATATCCACAGTATTCTATTTTACCCAGTACAGTATTCTATGCCTCCTGAACATAGTCACGGCCAAAGGAGATTGATTGCTCTCTAATATCCAACTACAGTATTCTATTTTACAGCCGTACTCGAAAGATGAACTCCTGTCTAATGGCATGTACAAATTGCCACTTTCGTGCTACCATCATGCTGGGTATTTCCGCTTACATTTTCTTCTATAGTGTCTGCACAACTCGAGCAAATTAATAGGAAACTCGAATTGGGGATCCTTAATGGTGTTCACAGAAGTCATCTGAATGTAAGTTGACAAGTGTCGTCGCTGGAGTGCGCAGCATGGATGTAAGAAGATCCAGGAATCTTAATACTTTTTTTAGAAGGATTAAACAGAAATAGAGTGACTACATTTAAGAGAGCTTATCAAACTTTTCAGAGGTTCTCTGGGTGGCACTAAGTTCTGAAGCGAAATGGAGGGTACACACGAATGAGGTCCCTCCAGAAAGGATGAATAATTGACGCACCATTTGGCCTCGACATGTCTGTAGACATATGGATGAGTTGAATATTTCTGTTATATTGAAGGGAAGTAGGTATTAAATTGATTTGCTCAGGACTTCTCTTCAGATTAAATGGAGAAATATTCAGTATACTTGAAAATCCGAACGAAAATCTGTTTTTGTAAGAAAACCACTCAGTTTTCGCGCACTCCCTGCTACTATGGCAAGTGATCGAATATAAATTGCCTCTTCCATTCCATACAACTAAAATAGCACACTACTGGAATATAAGATCAATGGTGGTGCAATACGGATTCCTTCTACGAAGTGGAGATGATCTTTGCAGCGGATTTTGGTATCCTGTGATTTGGTGACAGTGACTATGAAGTCATCTATAATTTTTAGCGCGATCAAAATCACAGATTACTTCAAACTCAGTGTGTTTAAATAAAGAATTAGTCAATCTATCAGCGGGTTATCATATCTTAGAGCTCTTAGGTTACAAATTGGGAATATATCTATTATTCGATTATTCATTTCTAAACGAATTGTTGTTTCGTTCGAAGCATCACTTGTGTAATTTACCGATCACATCTTTCAACGATTTGGAAAGCATGTCCACATCATCGTTCAACGAAGAAGACCCTTCATGTTTCTCTGTGGACTTCAGCGCCCGCATTTGACCAAAACTGAAAAGCCCCAAAAATAATAAGAAAATTAATTTGTAATTTACCAATGTTTAACGCCGGGCGATTGTTGCCACCGAGTAACCTTTCAACATGTTGTTAACCAAAACCACAACAACAACAACAACAACAGCACACACAAAATCATTAGACAATCATAATTACTGTTATTGTGCATGTTGCACTAACCGAATGAGTATCACTTTCACTGCCCCACAGACGGAATGAAAAAGGCAGACAATTTTTACAGAAGACTCTGCTAACCTTTTTCTTTCTCATTTAAGCAATCAACAAATTCATAATTTCTATCTGGGCTCATATGAGCGCCCTCATAGCCCACCTCAGCATGAACAGCAAACGAACCGAACCGAAATTTACGAGTGCTCGTCTATCGCTCATAGAGACCGTCCGCACTGGCTGTGACTCGAGTGCACAGCGTGGGAGTTGTCTGCACCGCTGCTGCCAAATCCAATTCCAAATGAAACTGAAATTTTTCCAAAATTATCTCTTTTTCTTTTACTCTACGCACTGTTGTTGTTTTCTCCAGTTGAATACAAATCTGCTTGAACTAATTTCTTTGCTACATTTTTTGGTCGTTACTCGCATTATTTGTGTGATTTTTACTTTTTCATACACTCGTATTATTTTTTTGTGTTTTTTTCTCTCATTTTTTGTGGCAAGTGTCGATTTCAGCTGCTCCGGCAGTCGGGCATGCGCACTGGCCAGGAACAAATTTCCCACAAGTAAATCAAATGTGTGTGTGTGTGTGCATGACTATAATTTGAATGCCGTTTGTTCCAGTGTGTGAATTGGCTGCTTACGCCTGGGTACTGAGCCAATCAAGGAGGTGGCCATGGGTGGCACTAACGGTTGAGTTGCCTAAGCACGCTAAATCGATTTGAGGCATTATTAACTTGTTTATTCATCGTCAAGTGAATGGCATTTTTATGCAAATCGTTGGCATTTATTTAACTGAGTGGTACCAATTTTTATTTCAACACTAATGCAGAGCAATCGTTAAAGTGCGAGTGTGCAAAGACTCTCAATATAAGTGATAAGCTAGTCAAAGGAGGCATAATTTAGGTGCTTCAAATGAATTATATCTCAATTTCAGAAAGTGGGTTTCCTTATGAAGTAGTTTAAACCACTGGCATAGCTATCCAACCCGGAGATCCATTCAGTCAGTTGCAATTTAGCGATTCTTATTTTCACCGTGAGTCTGGTTTGCTCAAAGGGCTTTGAATGCATTCCCAATAACATCAAGATGTGTCTTAGACTGGCGCCGATCTCTAAATGAGATGGCTAAACAATTCCATATCCATTTGTGCTGGGATATACCAGGGAACTGCAAGGCTGGTCAACTTGCGAGAGATGGCACTTGTATGCCAAATGTCGGTAGGCATATGGGTGTACCTCTCGAGACTTGTAAGCTTGTCATAAGGGAGACACTAATCAATTCTACCAATCAACGGTGGATCTGTGCCACTACCTGTGAAATCGCCAGGCAAACATGGCCGAGGCTAAATCTGCGTCTATCTAGGAATATCATTAGACTCAATAGACTACAAATTAGGACTTTAATAGGAGCCCTCACGGGACATTTTCTAATAGGAAATCATGCAAGAAGAATGGGAGTTTATAAACATGATATCTGCCGCAGCTACAGTAACGAGGATGAACTGGAAACGATCCAGCATCTCTTCTGTACATGTCCAGCTTTTGCTAGAAATAGGGAGCGTTTACTAGGATCCCACTTCTTAACAAGTATAGATGGTCTATGCCAGTCAGGTGTTAACAACCTTCTTCGCTTTGTAAAAGGCTCAGAGAGGTTCAATCTGTAGGGGGAAGCGTACCCATGCCTCGCATCCGCGGCTTACAACGGACCCAACTGGTGATCTAAGTGGCATCACTGGTTTATTCGTGAAGCGGCTGCCCTACCTACCTACCTACCTGGTTTGCTCAATGTGTTTGCTGTGTTTTAGGATGTAATATTTTCAATAGATTGAAGTGCCTTTTGATAGGTTCATTCCTTTTGTTATTTTTATTAGTCAGCGTCCAGGTTTTCTCACAATCATGGTGTCACTGGTTTGATCCCTGCACAGGGCATGGTCTCGGAACGCTTCGTTGTAAATCTTTTTCTTTGGCTCGAGTGCCTTAGTTACTAGTACTCATTTCTCCAAACAGAATAAGTTGTAATACTAAAAATAATTACTTTTGTTTGTTTTGTGAGCGACTTTTTTAGTTGTGATGAAGTGTATGTCTATGTATTGAACCCTCTCAAAACCTCCTCTTTTCTAGTACCCTTATTCTACTTACCCTTATTTCAATATTTTTAGTTCTGGTTGATCACACCTAGGAATGTTTGAGCTACACTATATATGAAAGGACTGCAAGATATGGTTAAATATCCGAGTTTGATTGCTTGACATGTCACAGTGAATGAAATTACAAATGAACCACTTTGATTGTTGAATTCTTTCGTTCCAGTTTTGACTGCTACTCAGGTAGCATTCAATGAGAATAAATATCTACAACTTTGATTACTCAGTAGTTTCACTCTCGATTGCTTGACGAAAAGCACACAAGGAGAACGAATATGAACACCTTGAATTATAGAGTTCCTTTGTTCTCTCTTGAATATTCCATTCATTCTATAATTTGGTGGGAAATAAGCAAAAATTTTGAATTTCAATATTCAATTGATTGAAACAAAAATCTTCCAGTCGGTATTACACCTCCTAGTCATAGAATAAGTCACTGAAACTTACTTACAATAATTATAAAAATTCATAAGTATAGAAATTAAAAGAAATAGGAAAAATCTAATGAAAAAAGCATATTTTGGTTTTCATTAAAATTAAAATTAAAATTAAAATTGTTTGTTTCAAATTTCGATTAGATATGCTTTGAAGTTCGTTGCTTAAGTCTTTCGTTTGCACAGCAGGGCGATTCATTACATCAAATTTTGGTTTCTGCGTCTGTTTTATTTTATTTGTTTCTGTTGCTAAACAAAACCCAAAAAAAGAAATCCAACTCGTATTTGAAATTAGCCACGAGTATGTACGCTTCCCTGTGCACCCGTAAACTGGGTCATTCCATTGCGCACTTACACTTTTTACACGAAATTTTCATTTCAAAAGCAAGAAGCTGATGATTTTTTTTTCATTTTACTTTTAATTTTTTCACTTGTTTTTGGCAGCTCCCTAAGACAAGTTAATTCTATGGTGATTGTTGGTGGAAAAACTAATTGTAGGCAAATAAAGGCAACTGCTTAGAGTTCTTTTAAGCCTCACTTAGCTGCATAAATCATTCTGGTTAGTTAGCAAAAGCGCTGTGCGGATGCCCTCGCCCAGCACTGAGCCGCAGTTGCCTGTAACAAGGTAGGAACGAATGAACGCAATCAGTGCATGACACTGCACTGCTTCAAGTACCAAATCGTCTTAACCGCTGCAGGTACCACATACACAAAAACACAAACAGGCACATACACACAAACAGGCACAAACATATAAACAGGCACATACATACAAACAGGCACATACATACACAACATACACATTCATACTTAGTGTGTGTAATGAACAAGCGTAAGTGGCAGTTGCTGTGTGGGAGGGTGTTTAATTGAACTCGCAAGTACCGTAAACGCAGCACAGCCGCAAATGTGGCTGAATGCTGACTGCTCCATAAAAAGTTTCTACTTCTCATTGGCGGTGAGCAGTGTGCGTTGTTTGCGGAGCTTTTATGGCAGAAAAAAAGAGTTCTATGCGAAGGCATATAAAATGGACACACTTTGCATCATCAATGTTGTTTACGAGTATTTTAATCAGTACTCAATCAGGACACAAAAGATCTTTCAGGCCGCAGTGTCGGCCATTGGGCAAACTACTAAAGCTAAATTATTACTATCAGTACTCAGCCACACACAAACTTAAAACATCCTGGTGGATATAACCAGGGCTTAAGATGTCGGTGTTGCACAAGTGACAGCTAGAAAATCATACTGGTGCAGGTTAATATTTGACATTTTCATTCATTTTTATCTGTTGGTCAAATTTGCAGTGAGCTCTGATATACTCACACAACGATTGTCATATGTCGGATATTGAAGTTCGTCCTCCTTAATACCATTTCTCGGGCCGAATTTAGCCACTCAATTTTCAGTTAGAGATTTTGCACTATTCTAGTGTAAATATTCAAATTTGGATAATAAATATCAGAAATCTATTTTTTAAATTGGTTTGTAAGCGTCAGTTTAATGCTGACAACAACACCAGTCAGAAGCTGGTTGTCAAGATTATCTATAATATATATTATACGCTAACATTCGTTGTGTATATCATTCTGTTGTATACTGATACGGACTAGTGAAAGTCATGTTGTCTCTCTCTCTTCTTCTATTATAAACCATAAGATATAATTTTTGCTATACAATTTACTCTAAAATACTTCGATAGATAGGCAGATAGAAGTGGCGAGTATCGCCGAAAAAGGAGGTAACCAAGCACTCAGGCATTGATACCCATTGTACTCTAAGCTCGAAAATAATAGGGGGGCTTATTATAGAGGATTGCGAAAGGTAGGTTACACTTTTTCACACTTCTTTGACTCTTTTATGAATCACAGAACTCAGTCCATGGATATAGAATGTACATTATCCATTCCCACTACCTCTGACTCTAATATGCGCCTCCTCATTCTGGCAAACGAAAGACAAACGTACACAAAATCCTCTGTGGCGTACTGTTCTTCCTCCAGACAAGAGACGCAGATGCCTATGGTCGCCATATGATACCCCTTTGAAATATGCCCCGTAATTAACCCAACCAATGATAAACTATTTAGTTGTGGAATATGTTGTTATGATTTCGACTCCCATTGCATTAAGTAAAATAGCAAGCAGTTCAGTTGTGAATAGTGACAAGCTTTTTAGAGGCAAAACTTTAAATTTATAAACTCTGGAATTGATTGAAACTAGTAAAAACTATTAAATATCATAATTAAATAATTATAAACTATTTTAATTTATTTTATAAACTATTTATTTATATGTGAATATTAAACTGTTCTGGGATTCTTGAAAAAAAAACCAGTCGCATTTGTGGCACGTCAAAAGTTGCTACTTATTAGATCCATAGCTGTCATCCCAAGTATGGGAACTTTTTGGTCAGTGCTTGAACGGCGCCACACCGTGGTATCACAATGGGCCATTATGTGTGCTCAAGTGTGCTTTTGGCAAACTGGGCGGCCACTTCTACCTACCTACCTATCTACCTAGATCCATAGCGCATATTATTCTGGTTAGAATTTGGAAATTTTTTGATGAAGCAATTATGTAGAAATATTCCTGTTAGTTTTCTGCTTCATTTAGCTCCCTCTTATTATGACACTGGAGATGCGATCATCACATTCGCCACATTGAAAACTATTTTAATATGAATCAATATATGTCAACTTATCACGGGACCAGAGGCACTTCCTTTTAACTAAAATGATGAGTATCAACGCTTGAGTTTTACTTGGAATTCCTAAAACTGCGCTGATCGTGAAGGAAACTAAAATATATTTTTAAAATTCTACAGTGCTAGACGCATTCATGAGGCATGCTCTGCTAATAATGGTTGAATCAGTTGAAC
Organism: Clusia tigrina; assembly: GCA_920105625.2. NCBI lineage: Eukaryota > Metazoa > Arthropoda > Insecta > Diptera > Clusiidae > Clusia > Clusia tigrina. The sequence goes on from OV050033.1 coordinate 179,024,196, forward strand.
TGAATTGCTTCTCGTAACTTTCTGAAGGTGTGGGAACGATAAAATTATAAAAAGTAAGCATTGAGCTCACACTTATTGAATTTAATTACCGACTCTAGCAGCATCGTCAATCACGATTGTGTAAACAATTGTTTGAATTTAAAATATGTGTGAAAGGCTGCGCTGATGACTCACAAGCACCCACTTTGAATTGAACAAGCACGGTAATGATACCAGAGCCAAACCCTTAAATTCGGCATGTGTGAAAATTCAATTCATTTATTAACTGATTAATTTTTATCACGTTACACTAATTGTGTGTAAAGAATTTGTGGATTCTTGGAGATATTTGAGCTCTTACAGAAATTCTTCTTCACTTTAGTAAACAAATTTTGTGCAAACGACCATAAATGACTTTTTCGTCTGCTGTTGCTGTTCATGCTGCTCGGAGTAGGCTGGAGGCGCCTAATTTGAAACTCGGTATAACTGTCGCTTACTGTTAAGCAAATAAAAAGTTTGCTACGCGTTCAGCTGCCCCTCCAGCTCTGCCTGCTTGTCTTCTAGCTAAAGACTCACACATACTCTCAGAAGCAGCCACACATACTCTCACACACAACTCTACTCTGGTATAGGCCTAATATATTAGCGTGCTGACCCACTTTGGTTGTTGCTGCTGCTGTTGTTTCTGTGTGTGTTGTTGACGATATTTGCAGCTGTTGATAATCACAACGATGCCGCTGCTTATCTGCTTTAGAGCACTGCTGCGTTGATGAGTTTTTATTTGCACTTTTTAGTGAAAAACTGAGACATTCCTTCCTGAGGTTTTGCAGAAGGTGCGCGTATTGCGTGTGTGCGGTTTGTGTGCGAGTAGTCCGCTCTTTGTGTGAGTGGGATTTGTAACAAGTTTCAATGCATTTAACCATGCTTTGAGGTGGCATGCAGACTTGTTCATGTGCACTCATATGCGGCTGACAGTTCATTAAATGAAGTCAGTTATTTTCTTGTAATGATATTACACAGAAACTGAATTATATATTTTTAAATAAAATTATTAAAACAAATAAAACAAAATTAAGTTCATATTAAAGTTTGTGTCGTTCCATCACTGAAGCACATACAAAATACAGACAACAATTATATTAGAGACAGAGGGAGACAGAGAGACAGAGGGAGACAGAGAGACAGAGGGAGACAGAGAGACAGAGGGAGACAGAGAGGCAGAGGGAGACATAGAGACAGAGGGAGACAGAGAGACAGATGGAGACAGAGGGAGACAGAGAGACAGAGGGAGACATAGAGACAGAGGGAGACAGAGAGACAGATGGAGACAGAGGGAGACAGAGAGACAGAGGGAGACAGAGGGAGGCAGAGAGACAGAGGGAGACAGAGAGAGAGAAAGAGAACATTAGGTGACACATTTGAGTATATTTTAAACAACACTAAAGAATTCTGTCCCACAAAGAATGATAATTGCCCTCAATCATTCTTCTACCTTCAAGTGGAGCTTCACCAGAGTGTGGTGCAAAAGGCACACCTATTATTAATTACATTTCTTCCAAACGTCTATATGGGTATATAATATTTATAGGTGTGTTTGACAGGTACCATCGGTGTTCAGCTAATCTGGCAATTTGCACTTCGCTCACTATAAAGCAATACCCGCACTTTCTTCTTTCTATTTTGACCATTTTGTCAATTCCTCATTGTGCTGAGTTCCGAACCCAACCATTATTTTTCTGGGTCATGGACCCATCTGCCACCTCAATTAGCGCGATAAGCTTAAGTGGATAAGAGAGCAAATTTGATGCGAATAAATAGTTCTCATTAATTTGGGCTTGATACTTTCAAATTCAATTCAGACATTACCGATGCACTTTTAAGCCTTATTTTACACGGTATTCTCTCTTCGACAAGACCTTGCAATTCTCCTGTTGGCGAAAGGCCCCTATGAATTACTTTGGCCTCGAACTAGAAAATGCCACTATGCATTACTTTGAGTTTTTGGTGATGTTTGGGAGGCTTACGAATACCCTGAACATCAACGTAGAAGCAGCATTGCCCTACTTTTGTTTTCATTCCATTTTTTATGCACCTTTTCACATGCACCCAAACAAAAGCCCAGCAGTGTGGCTAAATGGATCAGTTCCGATCTAATCAAGTGCTTTGCCCAAATCTCTCAATTTTGACACCAGTAACAACGCAGCGTTTTTTGTTGTTTATTTCCGTTTCTCCGCAAACAGTTTCTCATAAATGTTATCTGGGCAGTGGGCATTCATCGTTTTAGCACCTCATAACTCACACATACTAACACCTCAGACACACACACAAACACACATGGCCCTAGACACTGAGTTGTGAGGCGGCAAATTAATTGCGCATAAAAATTTGCCATTCATCATCATTAAATAAGACATCAAAACAGTTTTTAAGCGTGGCCGAAAGCGGAGTCACTAACTTCAAAACTTAGCACAGTCACTTGCGAGCACAAGAATAACGGTTCAACTACTCACTCATACACACACACAAACGGCCACGCCAACAGAGATAGAAAGAGCAGCATTAGCACAGCATGCAGAAAAGAAAGACTTCAAATTTTAGAACAATTTAATAAACATTATTTTCTGCTTTTCACGTTGAACAGTTAGAAAAAGCAGACTGTGGAATTTATCATTTGCATCACTCTGTGGCGAAGCTCCGAGCAAATGTTGCAGAAAAATGCCGCCATCACAGCCAGCGAGCGAAGAAGTTTACGCATGAGTAAAAGAAAATCATTGGCCAACAGGTTTTCAGCTGTTTTTCCAATTACCTGGCTTAGGCTGAGGTGGTTTACACACATCCCGGCTGTGAAACGGACTAGTTCCGAACTAACTGACATTTGATTTACAGAAGAACAATAATTTGAACAGACTGAACTGCCAAATGTAAAGATAGTAGGTGGTAAGCAGTGTTGATCAATCCATTTGGATACATACATATATTTAACTAGTTGAAAGTAATTTAAAGCTAGTTTAGTATGCAAACGTTGATGAAGTGTTAAAATAATTGTTGGTGTGAAATGATATAATATAAAACTAATTTTTTTCCTGGAATAACAGTACTTCCCTGATAATTAGTTCAGTACTAGTTCAGTGAAAAGAGTTTTGGAAAAAGATTCGTAATTAAAAGGGCTACGCTAATATGGAATTTATATTTTCTGTTATTTAAGTTGTAAGCAAAATAGTAAGTAAAATTTTCGGGGCTTATACTACTATTCTATTACAGTCATGAGAACATCGGACACAAATTTGTCGATGACTTAGACGTTTTATATGTATGCATGCTTTTGTAGAGCTCAAAAACATATGCAGAAAGTAAATTCGTGGAGGGCTACAGGAAACAATTTTAAAATGTCGTTGGCAATTAAAAATTTTATAATATCGAAGTAAACAAAACAATCAAAAAATGTTTCAAATAGAATAAAATTCAACTTTATTTGGATTTTTTATAAAATTTATATTTGAAGCCCCAACAAAATTTCACTCCTCTTTCTCAGTGATTCAAAATTTTTGCAATTTCATAAAGTAATTGAATGTCTTGAAGCAACAAATTGCTGTGCAGCAAATGGAATCCCCGATTTATCTTTCAAATGACCTATCTCTATATCATGTTGCCTCTGCCACCCAAACTAGTTCCATTTGCAATAATTACAATTCATTTTTCCGAAGATATATTTCACTGCAGGGATACCGAAAATATTCTCAATCACACCCATACTCACGTACATTACCATACAGGCTTAATTATAGGCGAAACGGGAAGTTTGAGCCACACATGTCTGGAAGCATTTTCGTGCATTGGATGCGGTTATTTGGGGTTGACCTCAATTGCAGTCCATAGAAGCATCATAGTTAGGCTCTTTTAAATTGCACTCATTTTAATTGTTTCAAGGTATAATAAACATAAAATTCCAAGAGCATGATGTCATGATCGGCTCATGTCATCAAATCAAAATGTTTACCTTAATTCAAACTGTCAACTTCAAGTCGCATTGACACTGCGATGCTTCCATTTAATGCAACGTCCTTCCAACTAAGAGCATACAAATTTGAAACCAACAACAACAACAACGGCGACGGCAAATCATGTTTCACACCAGAACTGGGTCAAGCGATCTTTTTATGTGTGTGTGTTATTTGGTGCGAGCCACCTGCACTGCAACATGTTCTAAGCACAAGCCTCAGCAGCAGCAGCACCATAAACAATCACACAATAGCACGCGGCGTAATGCGCGAAGCGAACATGTGAGCTTAGCACACTAAACCGCAACATGATGTGAGAAGTGAATGAATGAGTGTTGTTGTTGCTGTTGCTAGAGCTGCTGTTTGAAGCCGATGCATAATTGGTGGCTTTCAGCTTCGAACACACTCGCACTCGGTTGCACAAGGCAAAGCACAAGTTTTTCACACACATAATCGTGTGTACCTACTCTCAACCAGAGAATTGTTTCTGGTTTTGGTCAAGCGGTGGATAATTGCAAGGAATGGAGTTTTGCCGGCATCTCCCGGAGTTGGTCAGTGCGGCTAATAATTTTCCCAGCCCGCTGCAGTTCGGTTTTTGTTGTTGCTGTCATTTCCTGCCAATTGCATGCATTTTGTGGGCATTCAAATAAAATGATTTGCTATGAATTTTTAATTTGCTGCATATTCGCTCTGAATGACAAATAAGCAATTAGCTCATAATTATAAACAATTGGTGTGCAATTTGTGCTAGACCGCAGGTGGGAAGGAAATTCTTGTGGCATTAAATCATAAACTGGGCGAAGTCAGTACTGCGGGCAACAATTATTAAGTAATTATATTAATATCGCTGTTAGAGGATGATGTTGTTTCGAATTTTAGTTTGTTTTTTATTTTAAGCAATTGGACATACTCGTATAGTTTTTATTTGATAACAATTTTCAGGCGGAATTCAGATTGCAGCGAATTTCCAGGCAAACATAACTGGAAACAATCATTCCCTAGCTATTTGATACATCTTGTTAGTATATTGTATTTAGTTGTAGTCCGAGTTTGAGTCGGAGTTGGAGTCAGAGTTTGAGTTGGAGTTGGAGTCTGAGGCATATTATGAACATTTTTGTGATAGGAGGCGATGATGTGGATCTCTTTTGACTACTCCACGCCCTGATTTTTACTCATTAAAGAAACACTATGAAAAAATGTGTACTGAAAATAATTAAAAAGCATTCAATCATTTCAACCGATCACGAAAAGCAGAATATGTTCTGGGCATATATTCTAATTCTGCAGAAACCGGTGTAAAAAAAGGACAAATGATATTCACTGTACAACTTTGTGAATTGTGACAAAATATGTTTCCAAAATATACATAATTAGTCACTTGACCTCCACTTTTTAGAAAACTTTTCAGTCCCTCTTCAAACCTACAGACATTCATTGAAACTTCCATTTTTCTGCTAACCAAGCAATTATTATTAGATTGGTATATTGAAGCAATTAAAATGTGATCAATTCCCATCAACATTTTGTTGTCAAAGTGAAAGAAGTCTCCTGATTTGTTGCATCTTTAATACACATGTGGCATTTCTCTTGGTAGCGAATGTACCCGCTGCCTCTTTTTATTTCATTTGAAAAAGTTTCAACAATATTTTCACTTAATAAAAATTGCTAAAATTAGCAAATCTCAAACAGATTAAACCAACGTTTTCACAGGAAGTGTAGACCCAATTTCGTAATTATATGAAATCAATGAATGGTTGGAGCATGATCCATTCATAAATTACATATGAACATCTAAACTCAAATTAAATTCCCATAAAAATAAAGCACACTGAGCCATACGATAGCTATGTATATATTCTAACGGCAATATAAAAGAAGGAATGACACAAAAGCATAATTGAACGAAGCCGACCAAATATGCTGAATCTCTATACAAATGTTATCATCCCAGTAGAGAAAATATTCAGTCATCAATGGACTCATCCATTCTCATAGTAAGACAAAAAGTAGAACTAAATTCCTTCATAGATTTTGGGTTATCCCTGATCTACAAGTATTCAGAATCTGGGGAAATTCTACATCAATCGAAAAGCTAAGCTATAACCTCCAATACGTTGAGATTCCTATGTTGAATGCATCTACGATTAGTCTGCAAATGAGAAGGTAAGATATGAAAAGAAGTGTTTACACTAAGTACCTTTCCTGTCGGACATAAATCTGATAGAAGATCTATAGATAAGACTATCCTTATCTGTCTAAATAAATAGGAGCACCCAAATAGATATTTTAGGGCGCGAGGTATAACACCCTTCAATAAATGTAATCTAAGAAGCTTTTCTAATAAATTGCCCAGATTTAATTTATATCTTCAGCAATCGCGCAAATAACTGCTAAAAAATGATATTTCGATGACCTCCTCTCTGCTTAAGTACGTAAATTTTCGACTGAGAGTAATACGTTTCTTGATATTATGTGAATACACAAATAAACCGAATTATTCAAGGAGCGAGGAAGTAATTGAAATGCCACTTTTCATCAATTACTGATTACCAGCGAAGAACTTGATAACTACATCAGAAAGGAGGTGATTGAAACTCTGTTTTTCAATGTTACCTTCCCAATTAGACAAAGCATTATTTTATCACCGGAATGTCAGAGGAGCGGGATGTAGAAAAATGATCTTTACCACTGACCTTGGGAATTAAAAATGAATTATTCGAAAATACTCTTGTTTCATTTCCACATAGAAAAACCTAATGAATTGAGAAGAACAAAGGTTATTTATTGAGACACCTCATTTCATCCTTTACCCCACGATTACAGAATAAATGGATCTAACATAGGCACCTCATCTTAGAGGAAGTAATGGGTTCCTCTTTCGCTTCTATTAAAAGTTTATTTTTGTATCCAAGTAGAGGCACGCCTTTCATTTACCCATGAACTAGTCTAGAGCTAATTGTTCGGACATATGCAAGATGTGAAAGAATCTCAAATTTGCCTGTTACCAAAAGTCAGATATTTTCTGTTGGGTAATTTACATGAATTCACACACGTATTTATTGCTGCTTCGATTGCTGATGATCTTTTGGAAAGTTTGAGGCGTTCGATATTTATATATGAAAACGCGCCGCAGCCGCCACTAAAAAAATAGAGCAGAGTGAAAAGAAATTTTTATACATTATGCAAATGAGTTGGCATGGGTGCGTTAAAATGAATATTGTATTCGAGCTCATTATAACAAGTTAACTAATAGACCCGCAGTAAAATCGATGAACACCCGAAAATATAAGAAATTAAGTGGAGGACAAAATATAGAAAAGTACCGCTAAATTTCTTTTATGCTCGCGTGTGAGTTATGAAATTCGATCGTTTTAAATGTGGTCAATAGAAAGTCATAAAGATATGTCTTCTCTTAAAACGTAACTGTTGCATAAGCTGGGTGTTAAGTGGGATTGCGCAGTTATGCTCGTATAGGGTTCAATAAGCTTATAACAGTAACTCCAGGCGGTGTCGTCAACTGACCACACGCGTTGGTGGCCACCTTAGTGTGTGAGGATTAGCGAACGCAGCACTTCCGGTGCATCACAAACTAAATGACAGTAGGCAAGACAAAACGTTTTAGGCGGCGCTTTGTTACGGGGCAGTCACAAGGCCTGCGATGGTGCTCGTCAGTTTGTGTATTGTATTTCGTTCTCATATCTTCCCGAATGAAATCCATTGTCAGAGCGATTCAATAGCAGAGCAATTAATCAGTTAAGATTACAAGACCACTTCGTAACTGAAGCAAAGTGTGGGCAGCAGAGTTGCGGCAAACCAAAAGAATGCTAATTTATGACATTCCATCAATTCTACGTTAGGAATAGCAGTGACGCAATTTCATACAATGTTGAACTTTGTAGGCTTTGCAAGATTGTCTTGTTTTCGAGATTTAAGACGATTGGTAATATGAGGTAAAACAACACCGACTCCGCTACTTTAATATTATAATTCTTCCGAGTCAACCTCGGAAATTGTTCGAATTGTACCGGTGGAGAAATTGTAAAGAACCCAGTTGAGTAAAAAACCATATAAGAAAGCTAGAATTGACGAAGATATGGTGATGAGAGAGTATAGTCAGATGAAAAAAGTCTTTAAAAATAAAGTAAAGTACAATAAGTATGTATAGCGATCACCAGAAGGGCGCACTTAGACCATAATTTACCCTTTGTGATACCCCATGAGACACAAGTCCCAAAATCTTTCAAAGGGCCATTTGGGGCCTTGAATGAAGCAGTTGATGGAGCTTATGTTCTATTTTTTAATATCTCCCAAAGAGTCCAGAAAGAAGTGACCCCTGAAAGTGTCCTTTCTGGACAGCGCTGGAAACGTACATAACAGTTGTTCAATGGACTCTTGCTTTAATCATCACATTTGAAAGGAATTAGCAGGGAGTATTAGTACCTGTACCAGGAAACAACTGATCAAATTAATGATAATAATAAACAAGTGAGAGTATGGTCCTGAAGTTCCACAATCATAGTGAAATCAAGGAGAGCATAATCAGAACGAAAAAGGAATCTTTCGCGATTTGATTCGCAGAAATCATTTCACAAAAATGTACTGAACAACAGTACTACTCTTGAGCCATATCCTTATATTCCTTTCTAAAAACGAAGCCTTTTCCTCCCGACGTATACTCAACTAAATAGAGAATAGATTACATAAATATTCATCATCAAATCGTTTTATCTGTTGATTATGATTAAACCAGATTCAGTAAAACAGAATCTGAGGGTTACCCTGACAGCTCCTTCAAATTCTTAAGCCTAAGTTTGGTATATAAGTGTGAGGGTCAGCTGTTTCGAATTCTTAAGCCTAAGTTTGGTATATAAGTGTGAGTGTCAGCTGTTTCGAATTCTTAAGCCTAAGTTTGGTATATAAGTGTGAATGTTATTTACTCTAAAATTAGTTCACATTTCATTCACGCAATTCTAATTGTTTGCCCTCAGTTGAACCGCCTTCCTGCTGAATTGAACTGATGCTAAAACAATTTCTGCATTTGCTTCTTACATTATTAAGTAAGGCTGGGGAAAGGAAAACAGACAGCCAGCATAATTGGTCCCAACCCACTACTACTGAGGTATTCACATTCACTAAAGAACACGGTACAAATGGGAAATCAAATCGCCGCACCATTTCACTTCCATAAAAAGTGCTCAGCATATTTTAATTGTGTGCCTGCTGCTCTCATTAAAAAGCGCTCAGCTCAGGTTTTTGCTTCAATTCATTCATTTCGCATAATTGCTATTTACGTACGCTTGCGCATTAACCCCTAAAATTGACACAATGCGAACATTTGCCATACTCTGGCACAATGGAGCGCTCTCACCTGCCTAACGGAGCCGACCGAGTGTGTATGCCTCACATGCAGTAATTGCTGTAATAAGCTGTGTATCAATAGCAGCAATTTGAAGAAAGTACAAGTAATGATTAGAGTTAATTACGCACTGAACTCACAAACGCAATCACACACACACACATATATGTGCATACACGCCTCTTTGCATACTAACTTCATTGGCTCACTGCAAAATACTCGTACAAATGGAGAATATGGTAACATGAGTGAACTATGGCTCAGACTAAGATGGTTGTGGCGGCGCGCTGGGTTTCAATATCAATCGACCACAAATGCGCCACACACCGCCGACGAGCGAGCCAGCCAGCCAACTACTTAATCGAAGTGCATTGAACTTCAGACGCAAACTTTTTCACTTGTATTTAATTTCGCAATTTCTGTGCGCATGCGCCTGCGCCTGCGCTGGCGTTCGAGTTTAGTTTTCATTTTCTATCATAATTCTTTAATGCTTTTCTGTGCGGTTTGGTGGCTTAGGCACCAACGTGGTTCGCCTGGCGTTTCGTTGATTACGCTATAAATGTGCAGTAATTACAAAAATTTATATGCTGCCCGGCCTGCATTCAGAAAATTTCTATTTTATTATTAATTTTATTTTGCGGTTATTAAATTTATTATTACCGCTCGGTTTTTTAATTAATTGAATAAAACGAATCAATTTGTAATAACATTGATTGTTGGCATTGTGGCAGCGCGAATACGATTCGAATCTCATTATAAAACCATTTCAATACGACTAAATAAGTTTTAATTTATTTTATTTAATTTTTCATAATTAATTTAATGGCACAATAGAAAATAATAAAGCAAATGGTGGTATATTCAACCCAATTTATCGGTTTACATTTTCCTTTTCCGTTTTTTGATTGTCGACTTTCGTATTTATAAGAAAAATTATAAGAAAAAAATTTATTAGAAAAATTATTTTTAATTGCAATTGGAAAACAAAAGATTTAAGAAACGAACACGCAGAGAGCTGAGAAGCAAGTTTCCAATAAAGAAATAATTACACAAAAAGAAAAACATAATCAAAAATTAAAAAAATATATAAAAATAATAGAAACCTTGTTAAAAGTTAGAGAAACAACATTAAAGATAATTAAATAAAAACACCAAATTTTAAAATAATAAAATTTACCAAATATATAAAAAATAATATCGTAAAGGAAACTTAATAGAAATATGAAGAAAAATATGCATTAAAAATATTAACAAAAACAAAAAAAATGGTTAAAAATATAATAAAAAGTAGCAAATTTTTAACACAAAAAAAAAACAAAAAAATAAAATATGAACAAAAACACAAACAAAATTTGTGAAAGCGGAAAAACTATAAAAAAATATAGAAAAATAAAAATAAAATTATAAACAAAAAAATTAAAAAAACAACAAAAAAAACAAATAAAATTTTTGAAAGCGGAAAAATTATAAAAATAAATATAGAAAAAAAAATTATAAACAAAATGCAGTAAACGAAAAAGCAATGAAATTCTTATAATAATAATATGATAATAAAACTTATTAAAAATATTATATATAAAATGAAGCAACCTCAAATAATAAGTATCTAAGCTAAATACAAAATTATTGTGAAAACAGAAAAATTTACAAAATTAAAGACAAAAAAAATAAATTACAAATTTCACAAAAATGAAAAACAAAAAAAAATTAAATAAAAATAAAAAGTCCACACAAATAAAAAAATTAAATAAACAGATACAAAAATTAAATAAACAAAAAAATTTAAAGTGCAAAAAATTACAACAATTTAAAAAGAAAAAATTTCCAAATAATAAAGTTGGATTAATTTAAAATTTATAAAATTTTAAAGATAAAAAAAAATTATAATCATATATGGCATGCCTTTAATAAAAATTTTCCGTAAATATATAATAAAATATATCACCAAAATTAATAATTAAATAAAATATATTACCAAAATTAATAATTAAATAAAATATTACAAAATCCAAAATTTTAGAACTACAAATTACGCTACTTTACAAAATAAAATGTTTTTCATGTACATTTGATGAGAGGTGACTTTTCTTATGTATTTTCATCTGCTGAATTCGAAAATCAAGGTTACATTTTTTTCATGGAATAGTTTCTGAGATATTGTAATTGTAGTATTTTTTCGACCATGAAAAAAAATTTAACTTTGATTTTCGAATTCAGCAGATGAAAATACATAAGAAAAGTCACCTCTCATCAAATGTACATTTTCGGTGTAAACTAGTGTTATTAGTATATAATTATATATTATTAATTATTATATATTGATCTATATATATAGATATAAAATATAAATAATCTTTTCTTCTAATTAAAATATAACCAAATATCTCTTTATTATTTATTTCTGTTATTCTTTTCTGTCAATATTCTTTTAATTTCTTATTGTATTAATTTATTAAGTATTTATTATTTATTACTTATTTACTTATTCATTTTTTTATTTATCTATTTAATTAGTTGCTAATTTAATTTAATATATATATTTTAATAACTGATATATAGTTATATATTAAAAGACTTTGTCTTATTGTATAACTTTAAACAATAAATTGGAATTGAAATTGAAAATTTAAATTGAATTAAGTTCATTTATATAATTTTTATAAAATTTCAGTCGACAAATTAACAGAGTTTAAAAATAAATGAAAAATTAATAATAAAATAAATGTTTAAAATAACTAATAAAATAGAAAATTTGTCAGTAAAACAAATTTGTATTTCAACATAAATAATTTTTAGCATTTAGAAATATAAATTACGACAAATTAAAAACACAGAAAAATTGACAAATATTAAAAAAGTGCAGGAAAAATAAAGACACATTTAATATTATTAAAAAAAATCAGGAAAAATACAGAAAAATTGGCAATTCTATTAATTATATTAAAAAAGTTCTATTAATTATATTTAAAAAAATACAAAAATTAATAAATTAAAAAATACAAGAAAAAATAAAACATAAAGAAAAGAATTGAAATCCAAAATTTACAAACAAACCAAAAAAAATTATTATATATTTATTAATAATCTAATTACCATTAAAATTATAATGAAACAAAAGCACTCGCTGCCAGGGCTATTGGCTTAGAAAAAAAATTAAAACAGAAAGACAGAAGGAAGCAATATAAAAATCCACAAAAAAAACACAAAATTAGGAAGAGCAAAAACAGACAAAATAAAAAGAGAACAAGAAAAACAGAATAAACTGAAAGTAGGCCAAAGTTTGACCAAGACCGATGCTACGATTGGCGGAGAGAATCAGTTCGCTTCTTTATCGTTATTTGTTTGAAGATGCAATAAAACGCAACTGATGCACCGCTGAGGAGTTGTGAACTTTGAAATTTTACAAGCATTCACCTCAGTGAAAAATGCGTGACGAAAACTGTTTGAACAGTCAGAAGGAATTTCGAACGAGTATTTGTACAAATATTCCAAATTTTCTGTATTTTTTTGATGGGTTTTTATAATGCTTCCTTCCATATTACTGGGTGTACTGCCTTCATTGAAATTAGCTGCCTGAAGAGGCGGCAAGGGCACAATTCCATTAGGATCACTCAATCCAAATAGTACAACAACCCCTTCGCTTGCCGGTTTAAGGCGCGGTTTTGCCATATTTCCAGCTCTGTTCAACTGATTTGCATATATATGCGTAATCGTCTATACGCCTAAATTGTTTTGCTAAGAAATAATTCTATATAAAGTTCGCTCTGCCATTCTTTGCATATTTATGAGCAGAACACACACGCAGAGCTCCGCCTAAGCCGATTGTCAGCTAAATGCGGCAATCCGCCGTGGGCGTAGGGTACGCGTATAATTTCCAACTTTTCTACACATTCCGCGGCCAAAAAGCGATACGCGCATTTTCTCATAATTAAACGCTTTTGAAATTTGTGTAAAACTCACATTTAAATGCTCAAAAATTCTTAATTGAAGAGTGGTGTGGATGAAGTCGGGTTCATTCGCTTTATGAGTTTCATAAAAATTATTCGCGGCTGAGTGTTAATTGGACTTTTGTCAAGCGAAAGTTTTCTGCTTCTACTCGTCTTTGAATGGTTGTCGCTCTGGACTACTGCAGCACTTTTGCTTTCACATGCAAATGAGCAGCAGCAGCGTCATCGCTTCACACACTTTTAATGCACAAATTTTATTAATGAATAAAAAGCAAATAAAATTAAATTGAGGAGGTCTGGAGTATCGCTTGCAGTCATTTTTTTCTTCTCTAATTTAACATTTCAGCATAACTTGATAATTCCAAAGGCATAGCACTGCTTAACTGAGACTGACAAATGAAATCCACACAAAATTCCTCGAGTGCCGCCAAGTGAAAAATTTCAACAGAAAACGTGCAAACGTCCGACTTCGTTGTTGTCATTGGGGCTCACTTCAAATTTTACTTAATTTGACAATTTTGTGCATTAATTTAGAAAAATACTTTTAGGCCTTTTCATTCGTAGATTGCTGTTTTGATTTGGCGATGAACATGTCATTGAATTAAGCGGCAGTGATGGAATTCGTTGAAGGGCGCACGTAACGTAAATAAATGAAAAATTACTTAATTTCAAGAAATTTATAAAAAAAAAGCTGTAAAAATGCACTTAGTAGTGTATTAGGTCTTGTTAGGAAGGGAGGTTGGAGTTATTATGCTGTTTGTTATGCATGTAACTGAATGGTGTTTATATATCAAGTCTCTTAATGGCCTTCTATGAATATTACACTTAACGTATAATGTTCCTTGATGGTTAGGAAAATCTCTCCAGGAATTTGAAGGCCGTTTGTGGAGACACAAATAAGCCTAGTAATAAAGTGGTAAAGTGTAACCTATTATTCGCCGTCGCAGAAACCTGCAATAAAGTAGTCCCCTGTAATTTATTCGCCGTCTCAGAAACCTGCAATAAAGTGGTCCCCTGTAACATAGTCGCCGTCGCAGAAACCTGCAATAAAGTAGTCCCCTGTAATTTATTCGCCGTCTCAGAAACCTGCAATAAAGTGGTCCCCTGTAACATATTCGCCGTCTCAGAAACCTGCAATAAAGTAGTCTCCTGTAACATATTCGCCGCCGCAGAAACCTGCAATAAAGTAGTCTCCTGTAACTTATTCGCCGTCTCAGAAACCTGTAATAGAGTGGTCCCCTGTAACCTGGTCGCCGTCGCAGAAACCTGCAATAAAGTAGTCCCCTGTAACCTGTTCACCTTCGCTGAAATTATTCAGCAGCTCTAGAGCAGTGCCGAGCAGTCGTATATACTAACAGAATATGGAGCCTTGGAACTTTCTTCTTTATATCAGAACTTTTTTTGTTCATATGCTCCTTCACAAACAGTGAAAGCTTCAATCAGGACAAAACCACACCTGAAAGCCTCCACACAACTTAAGCCTGAATAAGTAACCATTTACAGAGGATTTAGGATAAGGATACAGCTAGTTTGTATGATTGACCTATCCAAAATTGTATATGGCAATTTTTCTATTGAGTTCCATTGAGCTGTAGTGCACCTCGACCAATCGAGGTTTTTTGCAAAGCCATTATTTACCCATCCTTATTGAGGCTCTTTACGAATTTTATCACTTTATGGGGTTTCTATAAATATATAAATATTTTCGATCAGCGTGACTTCCTATGTCCGTCTATGTACACTTTTCTTCCAGACCATCTGAGTTACTTTAAAGCAACCTTACCTAGACTCTTAGATAGAACTAAATTGCTGTACGAATAACGTCAGACTAACGACACGCCGACCACCCAACCTGCTGGCACCTCACTTTAAATGATCAGAGTTTCTCTTCAACTGAATGGTGTAATGATTAAATTTGACGATAATGTACATTTTGTTCTTATACTCGTATATAGTGAGCAGCATATTCAGACTACCATGCCTTCTATTCAGACAATTTCATAGCTTGAAAACCACACAACCTATAACCCTATATTAAAAAGATTACTGGGATAGGACTAGAATAAGTGATGGAAACTGCTCCCGAGCTGGAATTGGAAATAAGGTTCAAACTTCAAGTTTCTAGCGAACTTCGACTGATCTTTCCTATTTTTATCTCACCACTTCCGAAGAAGACAAAAGCTTACTTAAAATGGAAAGTGCGCTTCTTATTAAAACACGATTCTCCACATAAGTGGTTAAAACTGCCACCGAGCTGCACTGTTTCGTGCATTAGAAATAAAGTTCAAACTTTAAGTTTCTGAAAGACTTCGATATTTCCTGTTTTCATGTTACCACTTCCGAAGAAGATATAAACTAACTTAAGAAGATAACTATGCTGCTTCCGAACCTCCACGTTTTTGTTGCTAGTTCATCCTCACAGAGATTCATAATTTTTCCATGAAAAATCTCCAATTACCATGAACACAATTACCTCTCCTTGAAAGAGAAAGTTCAAGCGCTTGTACCATTATTTGCTCTGGACGTCTGCTATGACGTTAAGGGACTAAGTGGAGACCCGAACCCATAATTTTTCAAATCGAACCACCCATTTATCTAGTTATTTGTCTCTTAACTTGAATTTGCAAACAAGGTGCATAGGTGCACTCAATGAACTGCCACCTGCTTCCACACCAGTACTGTACTCACTTTATAACAGCCTGTCAGCCAACCGCACCAAGGTTAACAGTTTTACTTGTTTTTACAATATTTTTTATTTAGCAAATTTCCGGCGTAAATTTATGCTAAGCTCGAAAACTTGAGCAACACTTTGTTTTTTGGTGTTTATTTGATTGTTTGCCACAGCAACAACGCAACTGCATGCAGTGATTTTGAAGCCGCTTGCAACCGAAGCGGCTTCTTCTAAGAAAAATGCACAAAAACTGGGTGCGAAAAAACCAACTTTTTGGTATGTTTCGCAGCCGGGGTTTTTATCAGTGTGCGTGAGTTCTCGAAATTTGTGGCTGGACTGTTAATGCAATATGAGGGCACTTCTAAGGCTGTTAACAAGTACCGGAGAGCAATCGTTGCGTAATAATGTATGCACTTGACGTGTTAATAAGCGCTCAAAGCACTTAAGACGTAAATGAAGCAAACTAAAAGACAGCAACAACAAAACCAGGTACAAAAGCGTACAAAGGTACACAAAAGTGGGTTAAGTTAATAGCAAAAAAAAGAAAAAATTAACGCAGTCCCCTGTCATGCATGTTAAATATGAGATTAAACTGGGTTAACAATTTTGACAGCCGAACATTTTGCAATACACTCACTGAGAGTTCAATCGCAGAGTTTGAAGTGTATTCATGAGTAAGAGACAGAGCTGTACTCGTGTTAAATAGCAATCAATTTCAGTTTGATTCATAGAAGTCGCAGTCGAGTGTATTGACGTTTTTTCTCTGGTGTATTGAGAGTGATTGAGTGGCAATGTACCGAACGCGCTTGAGAAAATGTTCCAAGCCTTGTGGATTTTTAAGTGTAGTGAACATTTCGACAAAGATTACTCCCACATTTATATTTAGATTGAATTTGCAGAATAGTTCAAAATGAACATGGTTATAAATTAAACATGGACCATTAAAGTTGCTGATTTTAAACTCCTATTGACAAACGGCAACAATGTAATAACAAATTGACTTAAACACTGATGGCTCATTGTAGTATTCCTCCATTTAATTTTCGTCTCTTCAATGATTTGTTATGTCATAGGTAGGAGTGGCAACCTTCTACGCAAAAGCACACATACAATGGCTCATTGTAATGTCATAATAACGTATTTATTGTCCTGTTGAATTCCCAGCACGTACCGGCAATTATGACGTGAATGCGCAGTCCTTGCTGGAGTGGAACCCAATTGCTCCTCTTCTGCTGATAATACAAACTGCTCCTCTTCTGCTGATAATACAAACTGCTCCTCTTCTGCTGATAAAACACACTGCTCCTCTTCTGCTGATAATACAAACTGCTCCTCTTCTGCTGATAATACAAACTGCTCCTCTTCTGCTGATAATACAAACTGCTCCTCTTCTGCTGATAATACAAACTGCTCCTCTTCTGCTGATAATACACAACACTGAAGTAATAAACTTTCTGAGTTACACAAATACTTAAGGACTGGAAACTATCAATAGCAGGAGAAAGTGGTATCGATTTTTTTCTCTCTAAAAACAGGAAATTGTCCGCCTACACAGTAAATACCATAAAGTAAACGACTATTTAGTGAAACTGTTAGATTGTAGTGGGCTTTCTGAGTACGGACATTTTCGTTTTATTACTTAGATCATTATAATCATTGTTCCTGTTGAGTACACTGTGAATACGTACGCCTTTGGGGTAGCTGCGGCGTCAATCAAGCGCATCACGGCTACCTGAGACCTTTGGTTTTATATAACAGTCTTCGCTATTTTTCACAGAGCCGACGGTATTGCAACCACTTCCCTCTTAGCGACAATTGCTTCCTCATTGTCATAGTGTACTGTTTGTGTGTGCGTGAATTTCCACTCATATTTGTGGCAACTTTTTATGACATTATAATCGCATTTCCCCACAGCTTGCGGCTCGCTGATATAGTCTACGAAAATTAAGGGCCTGCTGCATTGTTAAATCCATAACACTTCCGGCAATATGCAACAACGGCAGCCGCGCCGCGCACGGAATGCTGCATTAAAGCGGTGCGCATAAGTTTCACTAAAAAATTACGAGCAGATCAAAATAGAAATACAGATAAAAGAGAAATACAATGTAAAAAGTATACGAAAAAAGAGAAAAACTTCACTTCTCCAATTATGAGTGTAAACAAATCATAAAATATGCCACTTGCTGCAACAACAACGACAGCATCCACAAGAAGACACATTTCCCAAGCCCAGGCAAGCCAGTGCGCATAAAACGACACTTTTGCCATTCGGCCGCCCCACCACGCCCCGTCTCGCTTCGACATTGTTGCCAACTGAACACCAACTGACTTACCGCCTGTGACTGTGGCAGCGCGCAGGCATTTTCTCATGGCTCTGTAAAAAGGCACTTTTACTTTTTTCCTTTTTGTTTTATTTTTTCGGTTTTGTGTGCGTACAACGACGAAAAAGAAGAAAACACTTTCTCATTTCTTATTCCAGCGCTCGGCCAACGCATGCGCGTCTGGAGGCTTGTGAAACTTCAGCAAGTGCCTGATTTAAATTTACTTTTAATTTGCCTTCGGAGCTCCGCGCACGCATTATTGGCCGTGATGGGCTTGCAAGTACGTAGGCCAGAAATTACTGGATTGTAATTATTTATGACTTAACCGAAGACGCCGCTGCCCAAGTCCATGCCTACTTGTACTGCTGAACAATTTCTATACACAAAGAGAGTACGAGTATGCTTTGTGAATTAAAAAATATTTAAAAATACATTAGAAAATCCTGCAAAAAACATCGTAGAAAACATGCTTAAAGTGTGGTTTAAATTGAGAAATTGAAGTGGCCACTTTGCACCCCGCCAAAGGCGTTAAACGTAGTAAAAGAAGGCTGTTGCTTGAGTCGTTTGTTTCTATATCTGCCTGACAAGGTGCGAGTATGTGGTTTGTGAACAAAGAATCGATGATAAAGCACAGAAGCCCTTTTGAAAGTGAAGATCCACCAATCAATGGTTGGGGAAAATACAGATGGGTCATGAATAGGAGTATAATTGCCAACACGAAAGAGTTGGGGTCTATCAAAGTACTGGTAACGGCATCATTTGTAGTAATTGTACAAGAATGTTGCGCTGTCCTTGCACTGACTATCACCATCCCAAGTAAGGGAACTTTTTAGTCAGTGTTTGAACGGCGCCACACCGTGGTATCACAATGAGCCATTATGTGTGCTCAAGTGTGCTTTTGGCAAACTAGGCGGCCACTCCTACCTACCTACCTACAAGAATGATTAGATTCCCGAAAACATACTCGTATGTCCTTGGTACTTAGAGCAAAAATATGAAAATACAATGCTGCAGGTAAGCGGCTCAGACAAGGGATCTAATAACTTCTGTTAGAGGATTTTCCATGTATTGCGTATGTTTGCAGTGTCTCCCTTGGACACATGCTCCGAGCGTTTTATTTCTAGCTTCCAATTTTACGTGTTTGCTATTGTAACCTTTCAATGTAGGTGGATCACAAGTAGGTAGAGGTACTGCTGAAGTAAGTGGTATATAAATATCATATTGTGTCAAGGCAATGTTCACTAAACCTATTGTGGTAGGGTGAGCCAAGCAAGTACCTTATCCATATGCAGAGCAGGCAAACAATGGGATTGGTTTCTATGAGAAAAATTGTATTCATTTTATGGCTTAGCAGCTTGGCAGTTGGCCAGTAAATAAATAGAGCCTCATCCTGTTCTTGACAGAATCTTCAGACTAACTTTTGACTAGAGTTAACAAGCCAATTGTCTGAGGAGACCATGTGTTGAAGGAGGTGCTATCATATCCCTGAAGTACCTCCGTTGCATGTTCAGCGGCAATATTCAAGTCCTAGGAGAGAAGTGATAACTTAATTTATATCATACCTTCAAGATAAACCAAAGGGTGGTGGTTTCGGATACTAATTGATGAATTGAAAGATGAACTGTTGAACTGCATATTGTAATGTTCTGTTTTGTACTCTGTGAGCTATTATATTTTATAGTAAAAGTTAAATTATGTCCGGATTATTGTCCTAAATTGTATCGTTTCATATTTTTGGGACAATTTTACAATGTTTTGCCTTAGTGTCCCAAGCTGAACGTAAATTAATAATAATAATAATAATAATAATAAATCTCTGACGCTATTGGCTCTACAGTGATGCCCAACTGTATTTCTTGGCTAATTTGTCAGCAATTTTATTACCATTATAACCACAGTGAACAATTGTGTACCTATTGCAGAATATAAGCAATTTGGTGGAGAATAGTCATAGAACGGTCGAAGGTAAATTAAACTAATAGTAAAGATTTTCCAGGCTTTTAGGACACCCAGGCTAATTTTATAGTTAATCTTAAATAGGTGCATCGAAAACACTAGCAGCATTTCCCTCAATTATTTGAGAGACAATCTAATTCGTGGAAGGAAGATATACATATGTTTATAAGTACACAACAAATTTATTCTCAACTCTATGAGTCAGTACTGGAATATTGTCAAGAAAGACCGAGTACCACATAGCGTAGTCATACGCCGCTAATCAAATAGTCAGCTATGGTAATTGGTTCCTCAACATGAGCCAATAAACAATGACACAAGAATGCCACATATTCCAAGTGTTGCTTACGGGAGAAAGTTACTCCGGTGCTCCATTCCACTTTGACATCTTCTTTATTTTTAGTTTGTGCCTTTAACTGTTCTAAAAAATACTTCAGATTGCTAACAGAATTTTAAATTTATTTGTGTTTTAGCTTTGTTTAAAGTTCACAGTTATCACCAAAAGCCCACAGACTAGAAAAATAAACGTTAGGAATTTAATAATAAATAAGCACTCAAATGCACTGCGTTCTCAATTGGTCTGAAAAAGCCCAGCAAAACACACAAAGCAGCCGCAGCAGTAGCAGTAGAAAAACGCATCTACATCCACAATGCACACAGACGCGCATGCGCAGTCGAAAGCTGTGCTAGTGCACGCTTTGATTTGTTTACTTCTGTTTTTTCGCCTGGCGCTGCTTCTATTCTTTTATGATTGCTGCTTAGCATGTTGAAGTATGTTGTTTGTGTACTTTACCACCAGCTGCAACGGCAACAACCACAGACACAATGCTGATGCACGAGGCTTTTATGCAAATGTGTTTAATGACTCTCGAGTTCAAATGGGAAACAAAGTAATGAAAAATAAAAGAAAATATATGAGCACAGAAACGCAGTAGATAAATTAAGTAATTTTATAAACAAAAGAGAAAGAGAACTGGTAACAAGCCAAGAACTTTTACCGGTTAATGATAATGCGTGTAAAGTGCTGCTGCTCTTGGTGGCGAGGCTGTTCTTGAGGCGTGTAATGTTCTAACAGCATTAATGAAATGGAACGAAAGTTGTTTGTGGCACATTGGCAACAACAAAAGCAATTACAACAATCACAACAACGAAAAGGTGGATGCTCAGGAGGAACTGTAGAAAATTAGACACTCTTAGCTACTTGTTTAGCAAACACAGCAGTCAGAGGGAGGAGAAAGAGGAGGTGTTTGTAGGTAGTCACTTCAGTTCAAAGGGTACTAATGTTAAAGTAAAATGAAAAATTGTACAACAAATATGAAATTACACGTATATGAAAAGAGAGTAGGGGCAAACAAGATGAGAAACAAGAATCTACTTTATTTACTCTATTTTTTACATCAATTTCATTGAGAATTTTGTGATGTAACACCAGACATCATTTCCTGCCCAAGCATATATGAGAGGGAGTATAAACCATAGCAGCATTATTGGCTTGCTGCTCTATTTCTGGAGGTAACAAATGCTGATGATCCATTAGAGGCCATTAATACTTTTCAAAATATGCACTATGATGAAGACCGCTTTGATCCTCAACCCAATTTTCAGTTGCCAGGTTCAGTATGGAGGATTAGTTGGGCTACGACAAGAAAGCCATTTCCAGCACATCAGGAAAACCCTTATTTGTGATTTATTAATGGTGTGCACGTATATTCTGAAACTACCAACAGGCACGGGTACTGTTTCTCCTTCAACAATACTTCGTATTTATACGAAACTATCATTGTAAGAACGCTGAGGATGAGCCTGGAATATGCTGAAGCAGTTTCTTCTCGCTTATATAATTTTCAAAAACATAAGAAATTAGTCACATAAGAAATTTATATAAAAAACAGATTAAAAAGTGCATTGACATTCTCCGAGCAATCAAAACAAAATACTCAAGCAATGAACTTCCATGGTGCCGGCCTTAATTACTCTTATTCGCGTAATCAATTGAATTGGTTCACATTTTCTTTAATAAACAAAAAATGTTTCTGCTCTTCAAAAGTTTCTGCATTAACAACAAATCCGCTAAAAGCCAAGACAACAGGCACATCAGCACAACAACAACAGCAGTAATTGTTGCAAGTGCAACAGCAGCAATATTCGTATACGCTCCCCTCCTGTGCGCATGTGTTCAAGTTCAAGGCACACGTTTTTTGTTTTTCTTAGTTTTTAATGCACACACACACACACACACATACATGTATATACACCGCCCGAGACAGAGACACAGATTTAAATGTGAAAAAAAGCAAAATCAACAGCAATATTTTTTGTATTTTTCTTTTGTTTTTAATTTAAATTATAAATTACGAGTAAGTGCCTGCAGAGGCTGAAACTGCACCTCAAGCTCCAGTATAGCAATATCGGTTATGCTTGAAATCTGATGCTGCTGGAAACAATTGACGTCGTCAGTCAGCAACCAGGCAGCTGCTTGGAAAACTTACGACTATACTGAGCGTGTGTGTGTCTGTGTCCGTGGATCAGAATTTTCTGCTAGTTTTCCTTTTTTATTTTTTTTGCTGCTGTTGTTTTACTTTTCTGCTTCATGCTGTGCTCGCGGAAATTGAGGGAAAAGTCAGGTGCAGCGTTGCTTGCAATTAGTTTGGTTAGTGGTGTAAAATTTTTGTGGGCATGCAACTAATTTCTAAGCCTGGTTCTTGCTCTGGATTGTGTTGTGGTTGCTGTGTTGATGTAGTTATTTCACTGACGAGTAAATAAAGAAATTTCTGATAAGCCCATTTTCCCGAATTTCACTGAAAATTGTTCTGTCAAAGTGACATCGTTCTTTGTTGTAGCCTCGGAATTGAAATTATGCTTTTACATGGCCAATTACATCAAAAAATGACTCTTTTAAACCAAAAAATGTGTTTAAAATAACATTCATACGAGTACTTAGTCAATAAATGTGTTCAGTTATTATATTTAACAGAAGGTTTAAAGAACAATTCAGGATAATTATTTAATTCACGAGGGTCGCAGGTTCAAATCCTGCCACGGGCTTGGTTGGTCTTTGCTTCTTTCTATAAAATCCTTTTCTCTTCGAGTTGCAAGCCTCTATAGCTAGTACTCATTCCCCCAACACCTTGCACTTATAATTAATGATGGTGTAAGATATAATAATAATAATAATAATAATAATAATAATAATAATAATAATATTTAATTCAATACGACGTTATGGAAAAATGATAGCTTTGAACGACTAATAGAAAATAGAATATAAGAGCAATTGGCGGTATCAAGTGGAAGCAAATGGTGCACTATTTGAGAGATGAAGAACACTTTGCACTTTTTTATACTCGTATAATGATTGCTCAAAGACTTCAGGCTGAGATGTGCATGGACGCTATTTAATCCTGGTTAGTATCCTACAAATGAACCTACCCACAAAACATTCAAAATATTTGTAATCTTTGTGCATTTTTATGAGTAAAAACCACACGAATTTGTATGCTTATTCTTAGGAATTATTCGAACATAATATACGATCGGTTTCTAATGTCGGAGACCAAATATATAAATATATATATATATATATATATATATATATATATATATATATATATATATATATATATATATATATATATATATATATATATATATATATATATATAGTTTAATATACTTAACTCTTTGGCAGATAATTTGTAAAAGTGTTCCCGAGTTAGAAAACCTCTCAAACGGTTTTATCGATCTTCATATCGCAATGAGGTTCAATGTTTCCAATGAAACAACTGCATATGCCGTGCTTTTCAGGAACTTGGAAATTGTTGTGTGGTATTAATTATATTTAAACTAATAAATCCTCCAAGTTGTGCTCAGAAGATTTAGTGTGGACCTATCAACAATAAATTATTTGTATATGTAGAATGGAATGGATGTATACGAGAGTGCTATATTAACAAATTTGACTTCTTTTACGTTTCGAATTTTTTTAAATTTTTGATTATTAACAACAAAAAAAAAATAACGAAAACATTAATGAACCGCAATTACAACTTTTACAAACAACTTTGTGGCTTAACTTTTCAAATACTTGCCAACAATTATGCTAATCTTTACACAGAACGCGAACACTTGGAATAAATCACATCGATCAAATGTGGTCACCAAAATATAAGCGTTCGTAGTGAATTGTCACCAGAGTGCCTTAGGAAACCGGAGTGTTTATGTACTCGAATATGCTGGTAGTTTTGTCCGTAGTGTAGCTATACGAATACACACAAAAAAATAACACACTACCTTGTAAAAAACCAATAAACTCCCAGTGTATTCTATGGCGTAAGACAACAATCACTTCCTCCCCAAGCTACGACTTATGAAAAGATATATTCCCAAAATTTTTTTTTTGGGGAAAAAACAACTTCGCCTGAACTGACGTACGATAAACATTCAAAACTTGACCCTCCATTTCACCGTCATAAAATCGCAAAAAGAATTGGGGAAAGACGTGAGCAAAAAGTGCACGAAATTCATGCACGCACATTCACTCACTTCCACCCATTTCCCTTCAGCGGTCGCTCCACTCACAGAGTCACGTCCAGCTGCAAAGCATGCAAAACACATAAAACCGTAAACAGAACTGTAAAAGGGGGGCGTCAAACTCACCTATATTCTGAGCATCGCTGCGTGCGTAGTAGCCCAAGAGGCTGATGATCACCAGGATCAGTTGTGTGGAGATTCTCCTCGGCATTTTTGGCAGAGTGATTGTGGTAGATGCAGGCGTTGTTTAAGTGAAAATAGCATAAAACAGTTCAAAGAATTTTTTGATGGAGCTTTTTATAATTTAATTTGTGCAACTCTTCATTAGCACTCAATGCATTGCTCAGACAGCATATTCGGCGCACACTTCTTACGTGCACAGGCGGCACCAGAAAATTTGTTTAAAAATATATTTTAAAAAAAACTATGTCACAACTTCTTAAGCTCTGCTTGGCGCTGGTTGACTGTATTTTATGAATTTTTCTCTTTAAGGCACACACAAAAATTACAAAAAAAAAGGAAAAAATAAACCAGCAACGGCAACAAACACACTAAACCACAAAAAGCCACAATCCAAAAGAACAGGTGAAGTAGTTGAGCAGCAGCGCAGTGTACAGAATGAGAAAAAAGTATGTCACCGTTACACGCGGCAGCAAATTACAAGAGGAAACAACTGCAGACGAAATAAGCGAGCAAAAATCACAAAATTCTCTGCTCTTGTGTTGTTTTTATTATTTGACTCTTTTTTTATGAGTGACTTTCTTTTTTATGAAATTTTTGTGTTTTTATTTTATTCGTTATTTGTGCAGTTCTGCAGATAAGCGCACACTTTAATCCTTGCCCTCTGCAATTTGCTTAAGATCCCAGCAAGCGTTCGTTTAACTTGACACTTTTGTGTACTCGAATTTGAAACTCGCGGCTACTTTTTACACGCTCCAACGACACACATGCGCAATCGTTCGTTAGCTTGGCACGACTAACCTGTGAAGCGCCTGCATGGAGCTGGAAAAGAAATTTCTTTTGGCACAGCGACAAGATTAACACCGACAACAGCGAGTCAAGCAAAAGCCAAAGTAAGTGGTCGAGTGGACGCGAGTGGCGAACGTTCGTTTCCAGTGAGTGGTAGAAGAAAACTGTTGGCAGACATGCGCCACGGCGCTCTGTTAAGTTGAGCTTGCACTGCTAAGGCAGCTACGAAACGGTGACAACTGCCAGCGGAATGGAGTGGGAATGGAAAGCGGGTTTCGGTTAAGAAAATGTCCAAACTTGAATGAATCATATGAGCCCTGGAAGTGCAGAAGTGAGAAAACTTTTGCGTTTCATTGTGTTCGTACCATGCCATTCCATTCCAATTCGGTTTTGTGTTGTTTCTGTGGTCATAAGCTCCGCGTATGACTGTGTATGCATGCATGTGTGTATGTGTGTGTGTATCTTCTGTGCATATTTCTAAGCTTCTTATATGAAATATGCAAAATATTTTTGTTTACCAATTTTTGCACGTTTTCTTGGTTTTCATCTCTGTTGTTAGTGCTTTTGGTTCAATGCATTTTTTCCTACCCGCCGCTTGCGGCCACTTAGTAATTGCTGCAAGTAAAAGAAAATGTGTTAACAGGATTAGGCACTTGGTTGATCATTTGCAGGCCACAAGTGGCAGGCCGGGCAGTAGCCTCAGGAGACACTTGAACTGCGCCAGCGAATGTCGCGTTGTTATAAGTTTACACCTGAAAGGCACTATAAAAATAATAGTTTCAGAAAAACTTGTTGATTAAATGAAATTATGTATTTGAATATGTAGTTTAGGGAGTTACTTCAGTTTTTGTTTGGTTTTCTTTACTTGCTGCTTTGGTGGTCGTTGAGAGAAAATCCCAAAGATTATTATTTGATTTTGTTATTTCCTTTTTGTTGTTATTTTTTGTTTGCTTTGTTTTTTCCCTTTTTTTTTTGTTGCTTTTTGTTGTCTTCGGGCGATTTTTTGTTATTGTACCGATTGCCAAGTTCGTGTCTTGAGTCTTTTGTTATAAAGAGTTTCGAGCACAATGAAATAAAAAAATGTGAGAAAAATTTTTTGAAAAATTGTTTTAAAATCTGTTCAATGGGCTTTTTAATTAATTATAGTTTTTATAAACAAGCATATTTTTCAATAATTTTAGTATTCAAATTCCTGTATTAAATCAATTAAACTTATTATTTGCTTGTTATTGTTGACTGTCATTGATGTTTTTTGTGTAAATATTTTCTCTTTTATTTAATTTTGTGACGGTTTTTGTACGTACAAGGGATTTATTTTTTTTTTTAAATATAAAGAAAATCATTAAGTCTTTTGATTTGTCAACCACAATTTAAAAAAAGATTTATTTTTATTAAGTCACTTCATATTCCTGTCGGAGATTAACCTGAGAGATTTATAGATGAGACTATCCTCATCTTTCAAATAAATAGGGGCATCACAATAGATCTTTCAGGTCGCAGTATATAACATCCTTAAATATATCTAATCTAATCCAATCTAAGTTACTGTATTGTGGATCATGTTATTTATATTTTATTATTATTATTTATTTATTAGTTTTATGTGCAATTCCATATTTACAAATATAGTTCAGTACTTCTGTCACAGAGGGTATCACAAAGTCGGTACAACTTTTTTAAATGTTATTATTATAATATCGTGCACCATAATTAATTATGACTGCAAAGTGGTTGGTGAATGAGGACTAGTTATTAAGGCTTTCGACTCAAAGAGAAAAAGATTTTTTAGATAGAAGCACCTTTGAGACCATGCCCTGGGCGGCTTTTGAACCTGCGACCCTCTGAGTGTGAGTCTAGCATACTTACCACTAGATCCCAGAGGTGTTTTATATATATAGTTGTATGTTTTGCCCACCCCGCTATATTCTATACCTGAAGACTGGCTCTTCACTCCAAGCAACATTACTTCAAGGTCTGCAAAATTTGTGTTAAAAGTCAAAAAGTGGTACAATTGTTCGTGAAAAATTACTTCAAGATAATGGAGTCATTGCCAGTGGGACTAAAACCGGCACGAGGATTTCAATCTGTCCAAAGGAAAAAAGATTGTCAATATCAGGTTCAGTATTATTGGAGCTTCTAGACAACAAGAGGAAAATTTGTATTGAATGAGACACATACGGAAAATGTGTATTGAGTTTTAAAACACAGGATCATCCATTAAGAGTTTTTATTTTAAATCTATACCACGACATTTTGAAAATATGCAACATAGCTGACGAACTTGCAAGGAAGGGGGCTGCAACACCCTTTATTGGCCCAGAACCCTTCTGTGGTGTAGGCAAGGGCAAGCTGTTCAGCCAGCTTAGGATCGATGAGGGACACCATAGGCACAAACACTGGATTAACACACCAGGCCTAAGGGTATCAAAGAGTCTGCTAGGAACATACCACCTAAAGAGATTCGAATCACTCATCAATCTCTCTAAGAATAATCTTAGGATGATGACTGGCCTACTCACAGAACACTGTAAACTGAACTCCAATATGGTGAGAATGGGGGTCACCTCGGAAGGCTGCTGCAGATTCTGTATGGAGGAAGAGGAGGCGTACTTGCATGTACTGACACAATGTCCGGCTCTCATGCATAACCGCAGGAAATACTTGGGATTTTTCCAGGGCTCTGCCAGTGATATGAAACCTCTGGAGCCAAAACTTGTCATCACGTTTATCCAGAGGATAAGACTCAAAGATGTATTTTGAAGCTCTGATGGCACAATAGATCGAAAGGTCACGGTGCTTAAATCCCCTACACATAATAATAAAGTAGACCGGAGAAACGCCGAAGAACGAGGTATTCAAGCACTCCGGCATTGATAGCAATTGCCACCAGCATTACTATAAAATTGCTCTACGTATTCATCACCCCATTTGCACTTGCCACTATACAATATTTCCCTAACTCTGCATTCAGACTCTAGTTTGTCATTTACTTTAAGTAACCTAGGTTAGATTTTGAATTTTTACATAAGACACAAAATGTTTTCCATTTAGAAAGTTGGCTCTACGCGATTCCCTAATCCGCACATACTCACGTGGTTACATTTTGAACAAGTCGATACATTGCACATACCCCCCGCTGCCACGATATGTTTGCCGTATCGAGCAATATGCCTGCTACCCTGCAGTCCACCGAAAAGCAGTTCATTCAAGTGCAATTCTTGGCGAGCAGTTGCGCGCGCACCGGACGCTGGCGGTGGCTCCTGCTGCGGTTGTTTGCTGCAGTTAACAACCTGCTCTTGCAGTTTCTGTGCTGCAATTATCTTAACTGATTGCACGGGTCCGTACGAGCACTCGTATCTGTGTGTGTGTGGAGAATGAAGGCAAACAAAATTTAAAAAAATTACAAATATGCCAGCAATTTCGTTGGGCAAATTTGGTTGCTGCTGCTTTTGTTGTTGTTTCTGTGTTGTTGCTGCTGTTGTTATGTTTGTTGTATTTTTTGTGGTTTCTGTGTATGCCAAATTAGAAATTAAGTACGAACATTGTTGCATGTAGAAAAAACCGAGAGCCACATTTTTAGCGGTGGAATTGGGTTGCATGTGGCCGAGGCTCTTTAACTCTGGAGAAACACTGCCTAATAATTAAAATGATCATTGGGAGCGTCAGCGCAAAGACTTGGCGGGCATAATGGATGGCTGCGTGCGGCCATTAATTGTGGCTCATGTGGCCACAATTGGCGCATAACTGCAAAATTTGTGCTAAAAGTCAGAAAGAGGTGCACTTATTTAATTTGCTAACTACTTTGCTAATGATTCGCCTACAGCACAAAGTAAAAGTTATGCTGCATAAAAGTTATGGAATTTATGGTGGATTTTACTTGCGGGCATAACAAGAATTCGTTCTACAACTTTTGACAGTAGGCAACCGAAGCATTGTCTGTGCGTTGCCCATCTATGTGGACTTTAGAAATTAGAAAATCAAAACCTTATACTTACGCAAATGAGACAGGGAGCTGTAAGAGGATCAGGGGTTTTGCAAAACTTTGCCAATATTCGTGTAGGATTCGCCTGTGTTAGATAGGAACGCCTGTCTGACTGGCTTGGCAAACAAACAACAAAATATTTTTATAAGAAAACATCATATTCTATTCAGAAAGTATACAAAATCAGTCTGGGCTTCGCAGGTCTAACTCACTATATCGTAATCCAAGTTAGTTGAAAATCGACTTCGTCATTCACAGGATTTTTTATTGCAATTCTAAACAAATTTAGTCGAAGTAGACGCTGCATTGGAAAGGGAATAACAGCAAAAGCCATGTCCACGAGTAAGGCTTGAAATTGATCAATCACTATAAAATCTTCTTTATAATTATTCCCGTAGAGCATTCGAAGCAATGGTATGCTTATAGTATCAAAAACAAGGCAAAGAGAAACGGTACTTTTCTCCATATGTGCAAACATTTCGTGGGAAAGGCGGTGGTAGAGCAAAAGCCCAGTAGGAAAACTGAGTTAGGTATCCCAGCAGGAAATTTTGTGGGCACATACCTATGTATGCCATGTATTTACGAAATATTTGGTGTCATTCGTGTACCTAAATATATATAGAGTTCGATGCCTGGATTGTATCAAGTAATTTAAAAACATTTCTTTGATCATTTATATTTAATTAATTTACCAAAATTCGTTAACAAAATTTATTAAGAATACGTTAAATTATTTTTATTATTATACCTTACACCATAATTAATTATGAGTGCAAGGTATTGGGGGAATGAGTACTATCTACAGAGGCTTTCAACTCGAAGAGAAAAAGATTTTATAGAAAGAAGTATTTTGGAGACCAAGCTCGTAGCAGGATTTGAACCTGCGACCCTCGGGGAGTGAGTCTAGCATGCTTACCATTAGACCACAGAGGGCGGCTACGTTCAATTAACTTTTTAAGAAGTCTCACTAATAGTTTTATTGCTTCTTCTTCCAACTGATAACTAGAAAGTGTTCATCACGATGCCTCAACTTTTTATTTAATTGGGCTGATTCCAAGGTCAAATGACATATTTCCAAATTAGGTCCAATAGAGATAGCATTATTTATGATTCTTTGTTTATGAATTGCTGCTTATGAGTTACTATTAATTTATGTCGTTTTAATAAAGCCTTTTCATTACTAACTTATCACTAATGACCTTCTTTGTAATAAACTTTTGAGGTTTACTCTCGCTTAGTGAAGAAAGAGGAAAACACTATTCATTCAGAATATCAAAATCCCGGATTTGTGGCGCCTTTACAAAATTGAAGGACATGACCTCCTGTAATTCGAAACACTCAATACAATTAATCAACTTAATTTGCTACAAAATCCAATCTTTCTCATTCACAACTACGAAATGAATATTTTATTCTCTAACTTTATTTTAAAGTTTATTTTTGCTTTTAGAATAGAAGTTCACCAATTTGTACCTACTTCGAAAATCACATCATAAGCGATTCTGAGTCCACAACCCTACTTTGTATAACAGACGGACCCTGAGTCCACAACCCTACTTTCTATAACAGACGGACCTAATTCCAGTAAATTTCAAGAGCCACAATTGCTACTTTCGAGGCCTTGCGATTTAGTTGATCGCAACCTAACTCAGTTTTCCTACTGGGCTTTTGCTCTACCACCGCCTTTCCCACGTAATTTTTGCAGACATGGTGAAAAGTGCCGTTTCTAATTGGACTTTAAACTGCCCAACCGAAAGTTCCAACTCAACAAGTTCGCCTAGTTCGCCGGTTCAGTATTTAAAGTACTTTTTTTTACTGGCAGCAAATGCGCCTCACGTGTCGCTTGATTTCCTTTAAAGTCGGTGTTTAATTCAAAGTAATATCAGTGTTTCGTTCTGAGCGTACTTTCTGTCCCACTCAAATGCAGCATGAAATTGCATGCACTGCCATTATCTCGTACGTTCGCGTATGAGCATGTCAGAAGACCTCGTTTGTGGCCGCTAAAATCTATGCTTGGCTTTTATCGGGCGTAAACAGTAGAAACATGGCTAACTATCATAATTTGTGCACACAGGCAGCAGGAAAATCTAGGTTAAATATGGGTGAAGTAGGCACAATGCGCACTGCACATTGCGAGTACTTGCGAGTACTCCGGCTCGTACGCAAAATCGCCAAAAAGCACAAAAACGCAGTACAGCACGGACGCGGCTGGTTTCTTCATGCTTTGACAATGTGCTGAGACAAAAATGTGTCGCTTTTGTTTCAGTAGGTTAAGAATATTGAAGCAAATACAACACGAAACACACCGATGCGTACCGATTTCAGGCCTACCTAGTAAAGCAAGCCTTATTCACACCTGAAGAGAGGTGGTTAGTCGCAATGGCCAGAAAGGGTTTGGTAAAATCAACAGTGGGTCAGAGGTGAGGCACATGACAACCTTTAGTAGAGTTACGAGTGAGTTCCCCTTTTCTTCAAGAGGTTCTTTCATGTAACTTTAATACACGTGTAGGGAGATTATGGTCATTTGAGTTGTATGTTTTGAACGCTACTTTGAATTTACCAGCGACGTCACTTCTCGACTTTGGAATAATGTCGTGTTTCTCTTACTTGGCGATGTTGGAATTGGGTTTTTTACCGCATCTCTACACACCTTTTTTTTTTTTTTTTTTTTGTCGGAACAATCTAGGAAGCGCAGCACTCAGACAGAGTATATATCCATTGTACTGCACTTATGGTTCCCCCACACCTACTTCACATTTATTTTGTCATCCCTTTCCTGACACGTTTCCTAACTCCTGCTCTCATCCATTTTCTCCTTCTTTTCTAATATCTTTGGTCACATCCTTCCAATCCCATTTTCTTACCACTGTCCTCACCCATATCATCATTAGATGCATTTACGCATACACCCAACTGGAATCCATATTCTGTGATCCACTTCTGCGATCATATTTCTTTGCGTGTAACTTTAATGTTGCAATTCAAAATTTTGAGCACAGTTACTTGGGCTTTTTTTAATATTTTGCGACATTCTACGAGTGAGTTGACAGTTTTGTTTTTTCTTCCCACTTTTTGCATCCATGTATTGGCCCCATCTGCAAACGGTGGCATGGTAATTCCATCTGCTGATGGTGCTGGCGATGTTGTTGTTGTTATTGCTGCAGTTCTGGTTGCTGTTGTTGTTGTTGTTGCTGTTGCGTTGCACAGCAGTTGCAGTTGTTTGCTCCAATTTTGTGGCATTTAATCGATCTGGTTTTCATTTCCCTACTCTGCTCGGAGGCTGGCTAACTTGACTTAGTTTGTGCTGCTGTTTTAGCTGGTGCTGGTGCTGTTAGTGTTGCATGCAAATTGTCTTCTAGCTGAATTTGATCTTAGTGTCGTTTGTGTTGTTGATATTGCTGCTACTGCTACTACTGCTGCTGCTGCTGCTGCTGCTGCTGCTGCTGTTGATATTGTTGTTGGGCAACTGGAGTTAATGTCAGTGTCGTTAAATTGCTGCAAAACTATGCAATGCGGTTGCATAACCTGTATTGGTCGTTGCTGGCCACTGGCAATGCTTGTTGTTGTTGCTGTAATATTATTTGACCTGTATTTGGTTGCCTGACGTTGTTCCCCCAGACACTTCACAGTTAATTAGTTCTATTTTATCGATCTCTGCAGCAAGCTGTTTACTGTGTTAATGACTTTCTCGGAAGTGGAGTTCCATGCCAATCATTTCATCGTTGGCATATTATCATTTTTTCATTCCTGTATTTTACATTCATGCATGCATTACACTTATAAATAGGACGTTCTATTCGTTCTCGGTAGTTTCCAGATAGCAAATATGTTCTCAATGGGTTTTGCGCTCTTAGAGAATTTTCTGTCCTCTTCCCAAGTTTCTGGTTTTTTGTTGGCTTAGAAAAACGAGTCCACAACTCGCTGTGTTTATATCCGAAATTGATGGCGCTTAGTTCTGGAATAGTTCTTTACTTAGCTCATGGATTGCATCCTTCAAAAGGTAGATTAGGGAATTTAAAAGGAAACTGTCTGCCAGAGTATTAGACACATTTTCAAAAGACGAATTAAAAGGTGTCTTGCAAATGGATTTGTCGGGAATGTATGCTAAGTTCCAGTAAAGTGAAAATCGTGTAATCTTCGAGCACGGACATTGATATTAACGATATATAAACTAATGACGAAGAAAATAAAATACCACTCTAGAAGACTGATCTACTTATATGATGCCTCATATGCCCCTATGGCCCAAAGAGATCAAATGCAGACCTTCAATAGCCAAGAGGCATATGAAGCTCTACATTTGAACTATTTGAACTATTTTTGAACTATTTGGGCTTAACGGAACGACTTTTACAAGAGTTGGTGCCGTGTGGATATGCCGCAAAACGAAGCAATTTCAATGTTATTCCGAAATCTCGATATATGAAACATAATGCTTAGAGCACAGTTCCGGTTAAAACTCTTTGTACGGTGAGTTCGGGATATAAGGCTATGCAGTCTAGTAATGTTGACTACTGACCTCTTGTGGCAGTTACTAATGTACTACTAAAAATGATAGCTCTAAATAAATGCATATTCTTCACTTGGAAGATGTGAACTACTCAGAAAGATAGTTCACTAAAGGATCTGTGAAATAATCACATCACAAATAAAATTCAAGTTTATATTCTCAATTGAACTCGGAGGCGGGCAGCTAATTATTAATATTTTCTCTGGCACGTTGTGTTCCAGCAACACGCTGGAGTCGGCAGGAAAACTTTTGTGGAATATTGCGAGTATGCTCGAGAGATTTCCTACTAAATAAAAATAACGTTTAAAAGGAAAATCTTTGAAAGAGTTTGAAAACAATTGCCACACACAATGCAATTCGTTTCGGTCTGTTGGTGTGCAGTTACCACTCTTGGCTGCAATTGGCAATTAAGGTTTACGACATTATGGTTCTGAAGCACACACACACACACACACGAACACACACGTCATACATACCCACATCGTACACAAGCAAGTGCAGAGATATCAGAACTTGTGGCAGGTGAAATGTATCCGCACGTTTCCAGACCCACTTGGCAACCTTCCCCACACTTGAGTGCTTCGCTTTGGGTGCTTTATTCGCCGCACTAAAATACCGTGTTCTGTTCGCGAGTGGCGGCAGGAGTTGGTAAGTCCCCCTAATAAACTAGCAGCACAATATTCTGTACAGGCGAATTATTAAATCGTTCAGCACATGAGTACGCGTTTGTATATCAATTAAAAATAATTTTCCAAGAGTTTCATATTTTCCATCAATTGGTTTTGGATGAAAACGCTGGCTTGCCTTTGGCATATGGGCATGCATTGCGGTAAAGTGGATATAAAAAGTAGCTGTAAATAGAGGAAGGCGTAATAGTTCATAACTTTTGGTTATAAAGTTTAAAGAAGTATAAATTCTTTAACCATCCCGTCGGTCACGGAGAAAGTTCTAAGCAAAATGCTCCATCAAAAGTTGAAGGCGCTCGAGCAGTAAACATTTATTTCTCTGCTATAAGCTAAGCGGATTATGGGTGGTACTCCGACCTAATCCACTTATTAACCACAGTTAATGAGGGATTGCTTCAGTCCAAAAAAACACCAAATATCGTACTAAGAAAATTCAGCAGCTTCGGAATTAGGCGTACCATCGCCCATCTCAGGAGCAAAGTATCAATTAAAAAGCTCTGAATGGATTCGTGAGACATGTCCCCAACTTGAGCCACCCTCTTAATGTATTATCATCACTTTCAGTATTTCATCGAATGTTATTCTCAGATCGAAGGGCAAGGGCAAATATTTAATCACTTCTGGGAATACTTTGTAGCAATTTAACACTCCTTTCGTCAATTAATTGAGGTGCTTCTCCGTAGATAGGTAGGTAGGTTGAGCTATCGCAAAAAAGGCTCACTTCAGCCCGGATGGGACGGTTGTGATACCACATGAGACACAATCCCCATCCCCTTTCAAGAGTTCAGCCATTTGGAGCAATATAAGCTCCATCAATGGAGTGAAGCCATTGATGGAGCTTATATTTTTCTTTGAAATGTCTCCCAGGGAGTACAAAAAGTAGTCACTCAGGATAGTTGCTTCTAGGATAGTTGCCTCTAGTAAAAATTCTGCAATATTTTTAAAGATTCAACACAAAGAAATTTCTTTGGCCACCCAAAATTTGAGGCACACTTTTTTACTTTGTCAGGAACAGAAAATAGGGGCATCACAATAGATCTTTCAGGTCGCAGTGTATAACACCCTTAAATATATCTAAGGTAGAGAAATCTTCAGAAATTATAAGATTATTCTCTATGAAGGTAGGCGACTACTCACTAGTAGAGTATGAGATACAGATATAGCATGACTAAAAACAATTCCACCCTATCAAAGTAACAATGGCCTAATAGCGATTTCTGAAGGATATACAAAGTAAATATCCATATTGGAACTAATCAGGGTTGAAGCAAAAAATTGTGGAATTTGTTCAAGGGTCACCTCCGGAGCGAAGTTTAATTTAACATGCTCTAGAAGAGGGTACAAAATCTCTATAAATTCGCTTACAAGAGTGAGTATATATATAGAGAAGTGGAACATATTGTTCTTCTAATGGCAACTTTACAGTTCGTATCACTGAGCAGAAAACCACTGTTAATTTTGCCACTTATTCAGTGATCCCAACATTAAACATTTTCTAAACACTATTTCGATGGAGGTGGTTTTAGTGGGTGAGAATCCCACACTACTGGTGCCGTAATGTTACCAGTGTCTTTTTGAAGATTTCCACCTCCGTTCCAATATTGGAAAACCAAAAAAAAAGAACTATTTCGCGTATTTTAGGGACAGGAGGTTGGAGTCCACACTCAAAAGAGGGAGGGTGGAAATCAGAATTCCAATAAAAGGAGCAGAAAGAGAATATTAAGAACTGATTTTGTACTGATTCAATACCATCGGTATAACAACTATACCGAGGATGACTGACGTATATAAACGGCGGTGTTTCCAGTGAGGTGGACTCCGTACTTCGCGCTGTTTTATTCCTTTTAGTGTCGACTAATCTACCCACTGTTGTAAAACTTGCCTCAAAAGATATTCGAGCAACTAAAGGAATTTCACACTGTTCAGTCTTCGAATTTTCTTACCTGTTACTTTAGCCTAAAGGCAGGTGATTTATTTTGACTTGCACACTGGCTAAGGAGGTGGCTGAAGTGGTGCCAATCTACTAAGGAAAATTCCAAGTTATGAGTAACGAATGAGAGTCGGTTAATGAAGTGACCAAGAATCGTTTCTTCGAGTATGTTATAGTCTCGGGCGCTACTGGTATCACTACTATTAACCAAAGAATGTTAGTAAGTAATTAAATAATAAATATATCATAATTGTGCTTAATAACTTATCATTTAGCACTATAATTCTGACCAACTACAATAAATAGACAAAACTTTTAAAAAAAAGTGGCCCGTATATTTTAAGAATAAAAATTCCACTTTCATGTATCAGAACATATTCTGAAAAATATTTCCGAATTTATTATTATAGATAATTGTCTGAAATGTAAACAAAATGCTTCAAAACAATGTCATTCGCTTTAATGTGGCTACAACGACGCCAGTCAATATGGCTTTAAATTGTACTCGTATATCAAAAGACGCAGATACCTTCTCTGCTACCTGCTGGGACTGGTCCTAAGTTGACACACGTTCACACGTCTACGAAGCAGAAATAGAGAATTCACATGCTCCCCTCGCGTGTTATGTCATAGCGTAATAGCCGCAACAACAACAACAACAACAAATCACAGTAAGGTAAAAGAGGGCGCGTACAAACCACACCACAACAACAACGAGAGTAGAAGCGAACAAAATTATAGCATTAGCCCATTAAGTGGTCCAATTGACCATTTGTCTTAAAATTGTTAACAATTTTTTGTGTGGACCCAAATGTTTTTTTCCATTTAATTTTTTTTATTTATTTACTTTTTTATGTAGGCGACCGCTCAAGTATTGAGTTTAGTTTGCGTTTGGCGCTCACTCACCAGGAAGTGGCAGTTAATGCGCTGGGACTGAGACCCAGACGGAGCCACGTATGAGCACCGCGCTGAAATTGCTCCGTTGAACGAAACTACTTTGATGTGGTTAATTTAATATCAAATTAGGATTTCTTTTGTTTCTTTGTTAACAAAGGAAGTTTTTTCCACAGCCAACTATTACTTTGGCTAATGTGAAAAATTGTGTGCGAAATCATTTAAGCACAAATGCGGTAACAGGAAGCATGACTTAAAGCAGAGCAAATGAGTCAATTAAGAGGATAATTATAGGGAAAAAGGTGTAACAAGAATTATGAATTATTTTTAACTTAATAATGAATAGGGTGACCATACGTAATTAGTAAATTTTTATAAGATTACATCAACGAAGCTGAGGAATTATGAATGACCTCGAACCTTAAACGAGTAGATTGTTTAAGTCACTGTTTTAATAATAAAACTGGCGATAAGTTACTTCCAGCCGAGGAAAGATTGCAGAACGGTAGTAGGAATACTGACAGGTCTCTATCTAACGGCGGTACACGCAAAAAGGATGGGACTCACAAACAACAATGAATGCAGGAAATGTAGGGGGGAGCAGGCCAAAAGGGAAACTCTGGAACATCTACTATGCCTATGCCCCGCAATATCGAGGAGCCCCTTGGTTTGAAGGATCAGAAGCGGTCACACAACTAGGGACAGTTTCGGTCTTAAGATTTGCTAAGAGCGTCTTTATTTGTAACCGATTTACAAAGCTGGATCCCTTATAAGGAGCGGTCGTTATATGGATTTCTATAGAACTTGGATTTCTATAGAACTTTGATTTCTATGTAACTCTTAAACTATACGTCTGTCCTATACATCACAACAGACAGTTAAGTAATGACATCTACAACTGAAATCAATTTCGTCCAATTCAAACGACAGAACTGCAGAAACACACAATTCAACTTTCTATACTAAAACCGAAACACAAATTCCTTACTACATTAGCTGCGTTTATGCTCGTATAATTGCCACGTCTTAGAAGCAATTATTTATTTTTTTAAAAAAACCAATTAAAAATCAAGAATATTCATTCCGTCATCACATTAGAAACTATTAAGACCGAAGCGATATCAAATTTAATTTCAAAGCACATATCGTCAAAATTCCTTTAGCGCAGAAACAACAACAACAACAGCTACAACACGCCACACTAATACCACTTAAAGTGATTGAACTACAGCAGAAGCCCATAAATGTTTTTAATATTTGGCACGCGTTGCTATTAACATGGCTAAGCTAAAAGCCAACAGTCTGCAGCCAACTAAGAGCCAAGAGCAAAACTACGTACTCACCTGCCTACCCAACCGCCACTCAACCGAAGCCGGCCCAAGTGCACGCAGAGTAACGCGCTGGCCACAATGTTTAGATATGCATCGAATGCGGCTTAACAAGTGCCAATTGCCCTTTTGGCCAAACTGTTTGGATAAGCCAAAGAATTTCATTCCGGCCAGTGAAAAGAGAAATTTTTTTCACATGTCTTCAGCCAACAACACACACACACACACACAGTGCATGTTTACGTGTGTGCGTGTGTGTGTTGTTGTTGCTGCCTGCTGTCATGTACGGCAACAGAAAAATAAATTAATAAAAACAACTAAAAAATATTATTCTAAAATAATTTTTATTTAATTCCAAGCACATCTCTTGAAGTATTGAAAAATCACTGCAAGTGCAGCAGAGCAGTGGGAGGGCGGCAGGAGGAGGAAGTGGAGGAAAAGGCGTAACACTGTGCGCGCTCTGAGCTCGGGCTTGATCTTCTGGTTGTCCAAAATGCGCGCATTGATGGCTTTCTTGCGGCTTTTGCGGCTGACGTACGCTCCGCCATAAGTCACGCACTGGAACTTTCATTTTAAGTTTGATTTCATTTGCGTATAAATATAGAAAAGTTCAACTTAATTGGCATTCAAGAATTTTAAATAGTCGAAAGTTGTTGCAAAGGAAATGGAGTTTTAAGGCATGAAAAAAGCAAACTACTTTTTTAGCTCTGTAGAAATGGGTCTGATTTCGAAACACCGCAAGAGACTTATTAAAGTTGCCCCCAGAGTGGGTGAACACCAACAATTTCAAGTTTGGTTTCAGTGGCTGATCCAAGGCAGTCCTCACATGGATCACAATTATCGCCTTAGCGACGTTTTGATAAACTGAGTACTCTTTCTGTGGAAATCGAAATGGTTGGCTGTGTAGTTTCCTTAGGTTAGGTTACGTTGTGGGGAAGGTTAAAGCACGCTCATGTAGGCCAAGAATTGCCACTTTGTGATACCACAGAGATATGGGTCTCTTAAACTGAAACGCTAGCCCCCAGCATACCCCCTGTGACTGAACGGCAACCAGTGCGATTCACTGATGAAGCGAGCTATCTTGCTTATACTCATGAAGGATATCTTAGTAAGATCCTCGAGAAAAGTTGCCCCAACAATCGAAATCTTCTTCTCGCAAGGCTAGCGTAGTAGCACATCAAGTGTGGGGTGTCCTCCTGCTCGTCCGACGACCTGCAGCTGCAGCAAAATTCGTTGGAGTGTCTGTTAAGCCGCTGGGCATGTGTGCCAATGATACAATGGCCTGTCAGGACTACAACTGTTGTGGTGAGGGAGTAGTGTCTTAGCTGCAGTAATAGTTTCCTTATCAGCGTAGCCAAATTTATACCACGGCTCTTCACTACGGTTCCTCACATGAGCTATAAAAACAAGATTGATACAAGGCAGATAAATTCTTGACAGATAGTGTCCTTATTCATATATACTAATTATTTATAATTATTGTACATATAATAAATAAAAAATACATGATATTTTATAAACTAACTTAGAAAACTAACTAGTAAACTAACCAATAAACTAACTCCCCAATTACTCAGTAAATTAATCAGTAAACTATCTGGTAATCCTATCAGTAAATAAACTTAGAGTCATTCTACGGATATGAGAAAAATATATTCAATTAAACTTTTCTGTACTATATTTATATTCTTATTATTATCATTAAATCTACAATGAATGAAGGCTTCACTGAACGTGTCTACTAGAGTTCTTCAGACTTCGAAGCAATAAGACTGAGAGAAAGAATATACCACTGTTGCTTAATTCCATTTCCCACCTTCATGTTTCTTTCTCTTTTTGCTTGTCTAAACAGCAACTCATTTCGATAATTGACATGGAAGTTAGTCTCTCACTCAGCACACCAGTGAACAACAGACCTCTGCAACTTTCTCCCCCTTCCCCGGAACATGCCTGTAACTAATAAGTTTGACCCGAATTCTCCAATTAATTTATTTGCTTAAAGCAGTAGTCGGAGGGGTCAGCGGTCACTCCGAGCACACATTGCGAAGCCTCAACACTCACACACGTGAGCGCAGCCACGCCTGGGTATGGCACCAACTCTGGCCAAGCTGAAACTGAACTGAGCAGCAAAATTAGAAATCCGCCGGACAACACCAGACGAAGTGCTGCCAACAGCGCCGCAGCGGAAAATAGTATCGCTGCATATAGTTAAGTATCTGTTAAGTATGAATGGAATGTGTTAATTGTGGTTGTTGCTGTTGTTGTTGCTGTTGTTGTTGCTGTTGTTGTTGCTGTTGTTGTTGCTGTTGTTGTTGCTGTTGTTGTTGCTGTTCCTAATGAATTGGTCATTCAGTAGTTCGATGTGGCTGGCTGTGGCTGTTGTTGTTCTTCTTCTTCTGCTTGTTGTTGGCCAATAACTCAGCTGGTCGTGGTGCGCAACTAAACGCTTTGCCGGTGATAATGCAAATTAAGCGCATGTCCAGCAGCATAGGGCGCCACGGAGGCTCAGGCGATAAGTTGTTGCTGCCCATGTCGCTAGTTTTCTGCATGACCAGCTGTGTGCACACTTTTGTTGCTGGTGCTGTTGTTTTGTATATTAAGTGGTTTAGAATACACACTAAAAACCAGAGAGGTGGAGAAAGGTACAACCTTTTAAGCAACAAATTTTGCAAGTGTCGGATAATGGATGGATTGGGATTAACTGTGACATAGTATTCTGCTGAAACCTGAAGAAGATTTGACTATACCCCACTACAGTACAAAGGCATAGAGTTGATGTCAGTCGAAAAGTTATGCAGATATCAACAGAGAGCTGAGAATTGCTACTTATAATACCCGTATCATTGCCTTCATAGCACTACCCAGGTACGGCGATGATAATAATGCTTACTACTACTTAAGAAATAGAAGTTATGCACTCTTTGCAGTGAAATACCTCTTTCAGAAATATTACAACATAAATTGAGGAACTTGATTTTATAAGGAAAATTGTGGAGAAATTGAATTGGCGAAGGACATTTACATCTACATATTAACTGCATTGAGTAAAGAGCAGAGTCTCCCCTGCATACAGTTGGGATTCTGTACAATGCAGAGGAATTGTTCAGCAAATTTTGTCTCTAATCAACATATAATATAACGATTACAGAACGGTCTATTCTCAACCAAACTATTCCGCCACTGATTGCTTAGTGCATCATAGTTCATCCCTTAGAGTAGACATATTGAATGTCCTTCATTTTCAGAGAGCACACTAATGCCCAGCCCTGCTCTTAATCACAACTATACTGGAAATCCGCATATTAATAGAAAACATATTTTTATGTTGACTCCAGTGGTCCTGCAGATTTGCAGGTCTTGGCAGGTGCC
Organism: Clusia tigrina; assembly: GCA_920105625.2. Lineage (NCBI taxonomy): Eukaryota > Metazoa > Arthropoda > Insecta > Diptera > Clusiidae > Clusia > Clusia tigrina. The sequence goes on from OV050033.1 coordinate 179,066,622, forward strand.
AAACGAAAGCTAAAGTAGAGGAAATTTTCCGTAGTATCATAGCAGAAAACAATCACGGTAGGACCATTCAGATAAAAACATACAGAAGGTTAGTGGGGGCAACAGAGTCAAAGGTACTGATAAAGCATCTTCTATGATTCTTAAAAGCGAATAGTCTATATCTTTCTTAGGTTCAAAATCTTTCTTCTAAATCAACAAAAAATGTTCAACGATAAATGTTACACTAATGACTAGAACTTAATCTTGGAACACTAATGACTAGATCTAATCTACACTAATGACTAGAACTTAATCTTGGAACACTAATGACTAGATCTAATCGACACTAATGACTAGAACTTAATCTATGATGGGACAAAGAATGTTTTTCCAAACACAGGTACTCCCTAAAGAAGTTAATTGTCTATATATGTCTAGTGGAATACTCCTAACTTTGTAATGCCTTAATCCTTAGATGTGGAAACTGGCGAGGCATGAAACAACTAGAACACTAAATTTTACATAAGTAGGATTTGCAGCCTATACTTGGAGGAGTAAAAACCTCCCTGGACAATCTAACAGAAAGTCTGCTATAAAAAAAATAGTTTGTAATGAATTTGTAATCGTCCGTCTATATTCGCCATAGTAAATTAAAGAATGATCACTTTTCATCCACAGATGCACAGATGCGAATTAGAGCAAACATAACGCGTCGAAATCTAGACTGATTGTTTAAGTTCGTATTCAATTTTTAGAGGGTATCCTAGTTCCAGAGAACTCATCACATATAAAACTACTTGAAGTTACCATACTTCCCGATTTTGTCTCTAATAATAAATTTACTTTAGCCTTATACAGATTTACTCAATACTCTTTTAAGAAGTCACCGTGCTTGACACGCGAATTTCCTCTACCAAAAGAAATCTAACAAAACAGTTCTTCAAACACGTGAAAAGCATTTCGCTCCAAACACTTGCACTCACTTATGTACGAGTATGTTTTTTCCAAACAATTTCCTTGACAAATGTTTTGCCAACAATTAAAAAACCGAGCCATAAATAATTTCACAAGTACTGAACTGAATACAATGCCACAAAAATTATGTTGATGGATGCGACTGTTGCATATGAGTAACTGAGTAGTGTCTGCAGCAGTTAATAAGGCAAATTATGGGAAACGTAAACAGAGCAACGCCGCACGATGTCACCGCCCGCCATGCAATTTGGCTTATCAACACAGCAAATCAACACAAATCTGAAAAACTTCGAATGAATGAATGAAGGAATATGACTGCTCAGTGCATACAGGTGGCTCTCAATAAAACAAGCACAATGAACTATATATTCACAATCTTCAAATGGGGAAACCCAAAATATTTACCGAGTAAAGTCCGTTCGAACTAGAATGATATGAGATCGTTGTTAAATGCTTCGTTAAACGATGGTAAAACTCAAAAATTTTTGCCTGTATAGTCGGGAGATTACTGTATATACATTTATATAAATGTGTGTGACTTAGGATCTTCTTGCAACACAGTGGAGCAAAATAAAGGTGGCACAAAATCAGCGATACGACTTCTTCACAGCTTATGGTTATACCCGAACAGTGCTTACACCAAAATAAGCAAAAAAAAGTGCCAAATTCAACAGAAGCAACAGGCAGAGTGGCGAGTACGGCAAATAAGCGACAACTTTCACTTATTGTGCTTGTACTTTTGTGAACCTTAGTCACACCACACACACAATCACACACACACATACACGCATTCATGCACTCAACAAAGTACACTCAAAACACTTAGCGGTACATGTTGCAAGCGCCCAAGTTGCAATACAGCCGGAAAAATTCAACAAAAAATGCACCGTCTGAGCAAATATGCGTTACTTTACTCGTACCTCATTTGTTGTTGACAATTTTGCAATGTTGTACAACAAGCGTGGCACACACGGCACTGCGTCTGGCAACAAAGTGCGCAGAATTATTGATAGCATTACGTCGCCCTTCCCCTTGCCAGCTGCGCCCCTCCAAATGTGCAACGAAAGAAAGTGATGAAAAGCGCGTTGAAATAGAACAGAAACGACAAATTGCTTATCGCCTCGAACAAGCGCTGTGGCAACATTTCCTTCGAGCGCACTGCGCCAGCGATCTGATCTGTCGCATTTAATTGTAATAAAAATTAAATCAAATCTTGCCAATGAACGCTCCGCTGCTCCAAAGCATACTCGCAAAATTGTAGGTTGGCTGGGCTGCTGCCGACTGTGCCCGCCAGCCTCACAGCCCACCAGCCCACCAGCCTACCAGCCTGCCTGCCTTGATTGGCATCTCGTATGGCACTTCCCACTTCACGTCTAAACACCAACACACACGCACACAGCTTTGTAGGTGTGTCTGCTCGTACATAAACGGATTAGTGTGACTGAGTTTTTGGGGACAAGTGCTATTTTTGTTGTCTTTCTTGGTTTATTTCTCTGTAATTTTGTCTTCTTTTTTTTGGTACTCGTAATTATCTAATAAAAGTGAAAACATAGAAACATTTTTATTCGAATTCAGTCTCTTCAAATGAAATTGAAACTAAGAGTATATTAAGCAATGCGAATTAAGTTGACCATTAAATGAACTGTAATTAAAAAATAAATACATAAAAATTTAATTGAATTACACTAAAAGGAAGTAATTAAAATAAAATTAAGTCAATTTGATATAACACAATACTGATATAGATATAGAGCATAATACAGTACGGATAGCATGAGTAGTAAGTGGAAGTGAGCATGATAGTGGAGATTTTTGCAAATACCGAAGGCTCATGATAAGGTATTCCGGTCTTCGTAGTAAACAAATATCATTCAATAATCGAGATATACTCGGGGAAAACTTGACACAAGCGAGTATGATAAAAGACATAAATGGTGTTCCCTCCAGAAGTAGTGCTTCTATTTTCTATGATCTTTCTTTCTGACTCCTGTAGAATTCAGCTTATGCTGAATAGATAGTAAGATTGTGAACAAATTATAAAAAAAACAAAATCCAACTGAAGTCACGAAAGGCTGCAACCCAAATTTTAATTTTTCTCACCTTTTCCTTCTCCATCTCCCTGTTTCTCTATCGCTTTCTATCTCTATTGCTTTCTCTCTCTCTCTCTCTCTGTATCTTTCCCATAATTTCTCTTCATATATCTATCTTCATCTCTATATCTGTCTATCAATCTATCTATTTTTATATATTTATTTTAGCCACCCTCTGTGGTCTAGTGGTAAGCATGCTAGACTCACACCCCGAGGGTCGCAGGTTCAAATCCTGCTACGAGCTTGGTCTCCAAAATGCTTCTTTCTATAAAATCTTTTTCTCTTCGAGTCGAATGCCTCTGTAGCTAGTACTCATTCCCCCAATACCTTGCACTCATAAGTAATTATGGTGTAAGGAATAATATAATAATAATAATAATAATAATAATAATAATAATATATTTATTTCTTTCTCTCTCTCCCCAGTTCTATCTAACTCTAACTTCATCTCTCCCAAATACTATCTCTCACTCTCTATATCTATATTTATGTCTCTATATTTCTATATATCTACGCTTTTCTCTAATATCTATATCTCCCTCCTATCATTTTCATTCTCTTACTCCAGGTCTATCTATCTTTAGCTTCATCTCTCCCTATTTCTGTCTCTCACTCGCCATCTCTATATTTATATCTCTATATCAGAGTATACAGAGTAAAGAAACTTAAACGTCAAACGACAAAGCAGCGAACTAAAGCGACGGACGTTGTACATGAATCTACTGAAGATCGTGTTGAATCCACTCAGAATCGTGGTGAACCCACTCAAATTCGTGGTGTGTCCGCTACATATGCTGGAAGCGAAAAAGAGTATCTTTTCTCTGTGTTCTCTGCTCTATGTTTCTATATATCTACGCTTTTCTCTAATATCTATATCTCTCTCTACATCTTTCTCCACTTTATTTGTCTCTCAGTGTCTCTCTCTCTATAAATATCTTTAATAATATATTTATGTATATCTTGTGTCTCTTACTTTATCTCTATATCTGTATATCCCTATTTATATATATTTTTCATTCTCTCTCTTCAGGTCGATCTATATCCAACTTCATTTCTGTCTATTTCTATCTCTTTATCGTAATATTTCTCTACCTTGCACTCATAATTAATTATGGTGTAAGATATAATAATAATAATAATAATAATTTCTCTATATCTACGCTTTTCTCTAATATCTATATCTCTCTCTACATCTTTCTCCACTTTATTTCTCTCCTCTCTCTCTCTCTATAACTATCTTTAATAATATATTTGTGAATATCATGTGTCTCTAACTTTATTTCTATATCTATCGTTCTCTCTCTCTCTCTCTATACCTCTAACTTAATTTCTCTCTATTTCTCTCACTCTCTAGTTATATTTCTCTATATCTACGCTTTTCTCTAATATCTATAACTCTCTCTATCTTTCTCCCATCGTTATTTCTATTACTCTGCCTCTCTCTCTCTCTCTCTCTCTCTATAAATATCTTTAATAATATATCTAAGCCTGCCTCTCTATCTTCATATCTTTACCTATCTCTATAACTCTCCCAATCTTCCTCTCTCTGTAACCCTCTATAAACATATCTCAAATTGATTTTAAAAATATATCTAGGCCCAAGAATGATTCAATATTTTCTATTAATCTTGATCTAGGCCTATCTCTCTCTCTCTCTATTGTCCATTTCTCTCTCTCTCTCTCTCTCTCTCTTTATCTTTCTGTCTATCCCTTTATCTATTGCAAAACTAAGAAAAATATCATCTTCACTGGAATAATGACTTGAAAACCCTCACTGAAAAACACAAACGCAACTGTTCAAATATCACTAATACTATTCACAGACAATTGACGGGAAAGCGCGTGAGGGGTGGGGGGGAAGATGAACGAGAGGCTCACACAATACCCAACTCATTAGACTCAAATTTAGGTATTAAAATAGTTTTTATTGCTTATTTACATGAGAAATATTTTCACAAATTGTTAGCGGAGTAATTAACAGTTGCACACACACTCGCACACTTTTTACTCCAGTTTTTCCGGCTTGTGTGGAACAAAGCGATGCATTGTGTCTGAACAGAAATATTTTGTCCACTTGCGCCACTTTAGAAGCATAAAACATCAACACACGCACGCACAAAATGACGCAAAAGAAAGTGAAACTCATGCATAAATAACTGAATCCGATTGCGTGCGGCGTGCGTGCGTGGATCGACCCACGATTTTGTGTATGTGTGTGTATGTAAAATACACAAACACACACACTCACCGACAATGGGAAGTTGTTTCCAGTTAACACACGAAATGGGTTTGGCCTGAAGCAAAATTCCAAAACAAAAACAAAAGCACTCTTTCCGTAATGTTGCCACAATTAGTTGTCAATACGAGGAAGCGGACGCCATGTTGCGCTGCAAATACCTGCGGAAAAAATCACCCAAAAGTCACTCTCACAAGGAGTTCGCGCAGCGCCAAGCAAAAGCGAAAGTAGTCAGCATAGGTGGAGAAGAAGGCTTGTTAAACAACGCGGCAAACAGGCACAAAGTTGTTTACTTTTTCTACATACTCGTGCGGTTTTTGAAAATTTGTTATTAGTCACGATTTTGCAGATATTTGTAACAAGACAAAAGTTTAGCAAAATAGCAACAAATTGGAAAGAAATGTGGAATTGCAAATGAATCACCAAACGAAAGTCCGGAGCAGAAGATGCCAAGAGCTGTCGAAATTTGAGCAACGATGATGAACTGTGATGAATAAGCATAAAGAGTCCAATATTGAGTACAGTCAAACAACGCAATAGGGAGCAGTCTGAGAGAAGGCACCTCGTTTCCACTTACGATAGTTTAAGTTGAAGGCAGATAAAAACATTTTACCAAATTTGGCATACGATTACCACAGAGATCTCAAACAGTAACACCAGACCACTGCTCAGATTATGAGTTAAATTAGTATAAGAAGCTCCACAAAAAATGCCAAGAAACGAAAACGGAAAGGAAAAGCCATCTCCTATGGCATGCATCTGTGAATTTCATATCCTCTGGTGGTGAGCCTTTAACAGCAACCTTTCTATCACATTCTCGGATCTGCGGTATTATGAGGATAGTCTCATTTACAGATATTCTGCCAGGTTAATTTTCGGCAGGAATTCATATATTTTGAACGAATCAAGATGAGGGATCTTGCTCATATCTAAGATATATTCTCTAAAACACCTGAGTCTTTGATCAGGTGCAGTGAGGTTTCGTCACTTTCTCCATATAATCAGGCAATGATTTCAATTCTGAACCAATAATATAATAACATATATAACTCAAAGTAATATCCAAGAAATATGTATATCCCATCCCCTGACAAAGGTCCATGGAGTGCTTGGCAAACCTCGGGAATAGGGATAGGAATATTCCATGTAGCCAAGGAAATATCTGATATCATCCTCTTCTAGGCACAACCATGGCAATTTCTAATGTCATCCTCTTCAATGCACAATCTGCAGATAAGGATTAGCTTGAAATTTATCTATAAAACATTTTGTCATATAAACTAGTTCAAATTCTGCGAGCGAGGAAGTCTTAAGGTAGGGATTTTAGTACAAATGACTTAAAGAAAGACTTTTCTACCTAGTGAGTCCAAGGTCTGTTAGTCTCGGAGAAGCCGCGATTAAGAGCGAAAAGTTTAAAATGTGATTTAGTGAACACACAAATGAGCTGAAACCTTTATAAGCGCAATTAACTGCATTTCTAGCTTAGTTGGTCCAAGGTCACTATCATTTTTTTCCTGGTAGAGAGGGTAAATATGCCTATCGCATCGAACCTTTTCATACTTTCTCAAGGTGGAGATTTTCACTTCTCACTTCTCCTTATTGGACTCTCTCAACATTATTCCTACGACCAGGTCCCGCCTTTTCCGAAGGTCACTATCAAAAAAACTGCAAAGATTAGGTTTTTAATGTTTTAATTTAAACAAATTGAAGGCTGTCAGTTCTTTTAAGATTTCTGGAGTCTAATGGAGCAATTTATTTACCCTGAGTAATTTATGTTGTAGAAATGCAACGTTTTGAATTGTTTGTTCGGCTCAGTAGAGGAGAACACAGGACTACCGTGCGATTCTGCAGGGCACTGTATCATAGGCCGAGTGGCAGCCAGGTACGGACCTCCTTTAAGAGATTATTGTTGGAGTTGTGGAGATGAGGAGGAGGGCGAATAGGTGAAACATCTGCTCTCTGATTGCCCGGGTATTCAGATAAGGCGAGCCATGTATACTTGTATGGGCTCGTCTTTCTTTGAGGGATTTTTGGGGGATAGGGAAGGGGTAAAACAACAATCTTTTTCGAAATGAGATCACTTCGAAGCGCCATAGTAATGGATCAGAGTTCTACGACATTTAATTTTAACACATTTTCTTTATTTGCAAAAATAGGTAAAATGATTCTTATCAATTTGTTGGAAACTCAAACATTTTCATTTGTTTGTCAACACTCTCAAGCAGCTAAAAAAACAATTACCATGAAACTGTTCTGAAGGAAATTAAGTCTTTTCTACCACTTATATAAAGTTACTGAATCCCTTTCCTCCAAGTCCTGGCTCCTCCTTTGCTCATAACAGCCCAACTGCCAATTTCTGCCCAAAAGGAAACTTGTCAGTCAGCATTTTTTCGGAAATTTCTCAATCCATGTCCATTCTTTCAATAAAATTATGCTACATAATAAAAATATTAAAAAAGTGCTGTAAATGAATAAAAGCTAAAAAACAATATGCGAACACGTTCAACAATTTACGCACCGCCGCACCCATGGGAACCTTTTATTTGCCAAGTGCAATAAATATCGAAATTTCTTTGATGTTTTTCGCACATACGTAACAGATCCCCAAAGAAAACAACAACAACCACAACAACAACAGAAACACGCACAAAACACCAACAACCGAAAAACTGGAAACATTCGCATAAACTGCGCCAAGTGTTCAACTTGTTTGGACAACTAAGCGTGGAGCGATTTCCAAAAGGGTACCAGCGCGGTATTCCGACTGCTGGCAATGAAGCGCACGAAATTGCTAGGAATTTTCGCTGGTGAAATTTTTGCGACTTTTTTCTTTGACTGGTTTATCTTTTAGTATACAAAAACGACACAAGTGCACATGGTAAAAGGTTAAGTGACTTTTTCCTTTTGCTTTTCCTTACCCCCCCCCCCCCCCCCCTCCTTTTCTTCTGGAAATTGCTGTAAAACATGTTACAGCAAATGTCGAACAACGATAAAAATGTTCAAGAAAAAAATTACAGCAAACGAAAATTAAACTTAAACAATATTTAAAAAATCAGCGAGCCAGTGAGAGCTGTAAAATGGACACTGAAATTGGACATGCCCAATTTTCCAAACAAAACAACTCAATTGAAATATTGAAGTTAAAGCCACATTTAAAACCTTTGAGGAGTCAGTGTCTGAGCAAAAGTAAAAGCCACGAAATTCTATTTTAGTTCGTTAATTTTGTGGCAAATCTAATTAGAAATATTTGTGGTTAAAAACTCTGAAGGATTATTTTGAAATTTTGAACCATTTGTCAACTTCAGGAAACTCCACTTCAAGTTTTTTGCTCTCCTTTTTGGTAGGAACACTCGTATGTGGTTCAAATTTTAGGTGGAATTAATTTAGTTTATTCAAGAAGCAAACTTTAATTAATAAATAAATTGTCCAATAATGAAAAGTTTACAACAAAAGTAAACTTAAAATAAATATGTGAAAATAAATTTAAAATATCGTGTTTTCGTGCAAGGTATTATTATGGGTAAAAAACCCTGGGCTGGGCAAGCAAAACACTGACACCAAGATTGGTTTTAGTTTTAGTTCCACATCAAATCGATCCCAAAATAATTGTGTACCACCCATAAATTTGTTATTTTGCAGTCTCTAAGGGATCCTCCTGGTATACTTCATTCAGAATTCCCTGCCAATTATACCTCTCGAACAACAACAACAATGACCACACCAAGCAAAAAAGTCTTTCCTGAGCTCAGTTCAAGCTTGCTCAGCACTCACAACACTCACACAGCATTCACACTTCCATTCATGCATTTTGGAATTTCGCAATCGCGCTTTGCATTTTTAATTTGTTTTTATTTTTTATACATTTAATTAGCATAACAATTTTTAAATAAACAATTTTGCTCATTCACGGACACGGCTGTGGATGTTTCGCTGTGTGAGTGCAGTGAAAGTTCTGTGCTGCGTCCACGTTTTTGGTCGTCTTTTGTGGCGGTCACCGCGCTTAACGACATTTTAACAATTTGCCGCTTTGTACTCGTAGTCATTTTTTTCATCGAAATTATTGTTCATTTCTTTTGGACTCTTAAACTTGGCTGCTCTTTTAATTTGGAGTGTGTGGTGATTGCCTACTTTGATTAGCCTCATGTGCAAGTATGCGCGCATGCGTCCGAGTCTGCCATTTCAGGCACGCAATTCTGTTGACACTGACTTCTCCAGCTTTGCCTACAACCAAAAGTTGAGTTGAGGAAAAATTGAATCTATTTACTTTAGGAAAGTAAAAGTCACAATTCAAACGCCCCACTTGTTTGTACTTAATTAAATATAATTATTTTTATTATTCTTCGAATTGTTGTAATTGCAGTGAAGTTACGGTTGAGATGTCCACTTAAACTGTGATATCTGTGATAATCTTGTAGCTTAACTAATGCTTTGGGTTTTAAAATTGAAGCTATCGATTAATTATGCTGCAAACTACGCCGATTTCCTCAAGTTTGAAGTCGCTCTTCATTTACTTTCTCTTTACGTAGTTCTAACAACTTCTACATATGTAGGTAGGTAGGCTTAGCGGTTGCCAGTAAGGCACACTTAGGCCATAATTAACCTTTTGTGATACCGCATGACACACAAGTCTCAATCCCTTTCAAAGGTTCAGCCATTTGGAGCTTTTATGAAGCAGTTAATGGAGCTTATTTTCGTTTTTGGAATATCTCCTAAAGAGTCTTCCACATATATAACTGTCAAGCAAACTCAGTTTTCGAGTTTTCAACTTCAAGACCCCATATCAGGTTATACTCGTATATTGCAGTTTTAAGGAAAAAATTCAAATTTGTTTTATAATCGGTTTCAGAGCCAGTCTGCTTTTACTGATAGACATAATTACGTCTTCCTGCAACAATCAATACATCCTTTTCGGAGTTGCGTAACTCCATTATGTTCATCCATAATGCACTATTTGCAATACTGCTTGGAATAGCTTTGATAATATGGAATTAATTTGATTAATGTACGGAGCATTCATGAGTCCCTTTACTAATTCTTCTGCCTTCCTCATTTCCTGTTATCCACAGAAATTATACTGAATTGCGAAACGGTAACTTCGTAATTGAGTCCTTATATTCCCTAATCAGCACTCTAAAGCAGCGCTGCTATCTAAGAATTTGCTGTATATGCCATAAAATTACCAATCTCCAGTCTCAATTAATTTTGTTAACTCGCAGTAATTAATTTTTCTTAAAAGGGAACTTTAGAGAGCCAACTATTTTTGGGGAAAGAATGCATTTTTCAAACGAAGTAAAATACCTCGGTGTTGCACTCGATGAAAAATTGCTGCGGAATAGTCACCTATATAACACCGTTAAGAAAGCTAGGGCCACTCTATGGACAAACAGATGCTTAATGGGAAAAGCTGGGGACTTAATCGAAAAATGTCGCTATGTACACATCTGGTGTAAAAAGCTGGAACAAAAAAAAAGGATAGACCAAGATCAATAATATACAAAGACTAGTTTGTGTCTGCACGACAGGGGCCATGAAGTCAGCTCCGACAGCAAACCTGGAGGTATTATTAAACCTCCCTCCAATTCATTTATTTATCAAGAAAGAAGCGCTGCAATTCGCAGAAAACTCATCTCAGGAAATGAACAAGGTTCAGTGCGCCTATGGCAATCCTTACTTAGGGACGAAACAGAAAAGCAAACAATTAATCTAAGTGACTTATGGCAGCCTAAGTACAACTTCACACACAACTTCAAGGTGACATTCCCGAGTAGGGTTAACTGGGAACAGAATATACCAACGCCATAATGCTCATATATGGTGCACAGAGGGCTCAAAAACTGAGGAGGGAGTTGGAGCCGGGGTGTATAGGGAAACACCAAGAAGTCGCTTAGGCACAAGCATGGGCCAAAAAAACTCGGTTTTTCAGGCCGAAACTCACGCTATACAGCTTTGCCTAAGAGAGGAACTAGATTGAGGTACAATAAATAGCCACATCCTTATCCACTCTGACAGCAAAGCAGCTCTACTAAAGCTGAACGCTTTTGTTATAAAATCAAATCTAGTTTGGGATTGTCTTCAACAGCTGAAAAGACTAGGCACTAACAACAGAGTGCATTTGACCTGGGTGCCAGGTCACAGCGAACATATAGGGAATTCAGAGGCAGATGAACTCGCTAGGAAAGGGGCACCCAGTAGTTTTATTGGGCCGGAACCGTTCTGTGGGCTGCCATGGAGTTCCACGAAGTACCACCTAAATCAATGGTTAGAGGTAAAATCAAATCAATATTGGATGGAAACAAAAGATATGAGTCGCAAAAATTTCATTGTAGGGTAAACAAGCACCTGTATAACATGAAGGTAAGCCCAAATGACTATTGCAGGCTATGTAACAAAGAAGAGGAAACACCTGAACATTTGATGTGTCAATATAACTGTCTAATCTGGACCAGACTTCGTTGCCTAGGAAACTATTACCTATTACCAGAAACTGCGGACAAATCTCCTAAGAAGATATCAGACTTCTTGATGAATTCTAAACTCTGTGATGTTTTGTAACTACACAACTTGCCACAATAGGTCCATTGGTGGCTGCAGGGACTGGGTGACTTACTCCCGCTCTCAAACAATCTAATCTAATCTGATTTTCTTAATATATTCGGTCAGCATTTCGGCCCAGAAACTGCTTCTGACTTTACTAAAGTAGTTTTGAATTCAGTCTGTTCTTGATCGCTACACATTGCGAACACACTTGTAGATCAGCAATCGACTTTTGCAGATTGCCTACTTCTGGGAAAAATTAATTGCTCTACGTTTATAAAGAATTGCAAAGCTTTTATCGCTTATCATATCATGTTAATATTTCCTACTCTGCTCTTATCTTCATAGTTGCTTAATTTGTTGAATCTGTTGTCAATTTTCCTCACGTTACTGGAAAATTAGCAATCCCAGCACGCTCTAAAAATTGTGAAAAAATAAAATGGAGAAAGAAGGCACACACACACACACCTAAACATATTCATGTAAACCACAAATCTAAGCGATTGCAGTTGGGTGCACTTGTCTCCAAACCCAAACGTCAACATCGCCATCAACACCACCATCAACGTCACAGTCACCGTCGCCGTCCACGTCAATGTCGGTGGCAACGCGCAGGAGACGCTCTTATCGCTCGTGCGCGCCAAAGTTTTATTTCTTTGAATACGAGTATTTTTTTGCATATGCCAGTGTCGCCTATCGCTCTGGCGCACAGTGCTCTGTACCCATATAGAAAATGGAAATAATTAGAATGATGGAAGGAATTTCTGCAGTTGTGAATACCGCTTTATTGATTTTTTGATAAAGGTCCTTAATGGGAGACTGCTTTTTGAAAACGTTTACGAATGTCCGTAAGCGGAGTGGTGCCGTAGACTCATTTCCATATTGAAAAGAAGGCTCTTCAAATTCTGAAGGGGGGTTGTTGAAATCAGAGTATACAGAGTAAAGAAACTTAAACGTCAAACGGCAAAGCAGTGAAATAAAGCAGACGGACGTTGTACATGAATTCACTCAGAATCGTGGTGAATCCAGTCAGAATCGTGGTAAATCCACTCATAATCGTGGTGTGTCCGCTACATATGCTGGAATCGAAAAAGAGTTGCTTTTCTCTGTGTTCTCTGCTCTATGTTTCTATATATCAGAATCGTGGAGAATCCACTCATAATCGTGGTGTGTCAGCTACGGACGCTGGCAGCGAAAAAAAGTTGCTTTTCTCAATGTTCTCTGGTTGAAATACTCCAATCGCACCTCCCATATCAGCAACTCATTTCAAATGGCGAAAGCTACGAGAAAATATAAATCAGAAAGTTTCCAGGAATATGCAAACATTTTGTGGTGATATGGAATCTTCCTTGTAAACACTAGGCCCTCCCTAGGTATTGCGAAAAATGTGGGTGAAACATATAAACTGCCGCACCCATGACTCACACATTTCTCATAACTTGAGATCTAGATATGGAACAACGGAAATACACTCCATCAATCACAGTAGTACCAAAAAGAAGTACTCGATATTTAACTGAGGTAGTTCCACTGCCACCAACTCTATACACGTGTATGGATAACCCCAGATCCGTAGAATATATGTCCACAAAATTTGTAGGCAAAGTACACACGTTCATTTCATATGTAAATGTCAAATATTGAATGATATCTCCTTATAGAATTCTACAATAGAATCTATCCAATAATAGTATTAAGAACTCCATTTTTAGTTGTACACGGAATTCAATATCTTCAAATATAGATCAATAATTTCTTCTGTGGTAAAGGGTACTGCGTAGTCGGTATAACCAATTTTTTTTAAATATTATTAGTACTAAGATTATTTCTTTGTGAATTTATGGACAAGATTGGCGGTAGTGCCACCGTAATAATTTTCAGAAGGAGATTTATTGAAACATGTTCGGCAGATCTTATGGCTTTTTCGGAGACGCCACTTGTCCTTATTAGAGATCTTGACAATCATTATTACACCATAATAAATTAAGACTGCCAGGGGATGGGGAATGAGTACCAGATAATGAGACTTTCGACTCGCAAGGAAAACGATATTTTAGAGAAAAGCATTCTTGAGACCAAGCCCTATAAATTATGATTAATTGTTGTTCCAATGAAGACACTTATAACTGACTTTTGATTTATTCCTTTTGGACCGCAACCACAATTTTTCCCACAAATTATTTCAATAGAATTTGGTGCGAGTGTAGGCAATCGAGGCGTGCTTGACCTTGATTTGATTGACTTCTTTCAGTGTAGCGATGGTGCTTTTCTTGTAAAAAAATTGGCTTCTTTTGCTGAAAAGCTGATATCATTTGACAGAGCACTGTCTCCCGTTGAGGTTAACTGCACTTGCAGCTGCGCATGCGCAAATTTATATGCACGCTCGTCAAAATGGAAACACTGCAGCGGCCACAATCTGCACACCAATCTCGCCAGCGAGCAGAGTGAAATGACAATTTATTTGCGAGCGCGCATTTGCCAGAATTAAAATGTTTGGCGGGCAATTGAGTGGAATAAATTAAATGAAATTGCCGTTAAAAGTGCGCCTTTTCGTTTCTGTGCCTCGGTGTTGGGCTGCAAGTGAATGTGCAGCGCCGTGATGCGTTCAAGCGGAATCTCTGACATATTTATGGGTGTATTATGGGAAGACAGTTATTGTGTGTGGCGTGAAGCGTGTGAACTACTTCAGGCTGGCACAGAGACATTAGTGAATGCGCTTTTGGCATATTTATCATATACAAAATTTATGTTGTAAGTTTATGCCAAGCAATAAACTTAATCCGATTGAACATTGGAAGATATCCCACAAATGGAGAGTCAATCGTATACTAGGCGTGGCGGAATTTTGGAGTGAGTTTGAGGCGCCACAAGCAATCGTATCGACGGAGAATTCTGGTGATGGAACCAAGTGGAGTAGCAGCAGAAACCGCTACGCAGATAGCAGGCAAGTTGGACGAAGTTCTTAAGTATTGGTGACCACCATTCCCAAGTTGGTAAAATTTGATAATCAGTGGTCAAAGGAACTGCAAGGACGATTAGAGTAGTGGTCATCGAAATGGAACGATAACCGAGAAAATTATTGATAAAATCGAAAATTTCTTCTCTTTGTTGATAAAATCGAAAACTTCTTCCAGAGTCAAAAGTTAAAAGTAAGCTATTAGGTTAGCTTCGTTTCCATGGCAATAAAATGAGAACCTGAAATCTTTCACAGGCTTATGATTGAGTTCTTCCTCTACTTATGATCTACCAAAGAATCAAAACTTGAAAGTATGCCAGTTGGTTAACATTATTTCCATGGCAATTGAATGAGTGCCTGAAATCTTCCATACGCTTATGATTGAGTTATTCTTCTTCCTAAGATCTTCCAAAGATTCAAAACTTAAAAGTATGCCAGTTGGCTAGTGTTTCCATGACAATTGAATGAGTGCCTAAAATCTTCCATACGCTTATGATTCAGTTCTTACTCTTCTTATGATCTACCAAAGAATCAAAACTTGAAAGTATGCCAGTTGGTTAGCTTTGTTTCCATGGCAATTGAATGAGTGCCTGAAATCTTTCACAGGCTTATGATTGAATTAGTTACCCCACTGGCTTACAGTGGAGCTCAGTCTATCGCTCATCATGTTTCACACTAGAAGCCCTAGTAAACCTTTTTAAAATAAATTTGTTTCCACACAAGCTCAAAGGATCTTTAATGAATTCTCAAAACTTGCTAAAATCAACTTCTGGAAGTGTTATTTTCATTGTGCACTTGGTCCCATAGACTCCTCCACCATATCACCAATATAAAGGTTGAGTTGATTAGAATAGAATAGAAGTGGGGTAAGCCGGAGAACCGCCGAAGAAGGAGGTCTACAAGCACTAAGACATTGATGTTAATTGTTCTATAAACCTGGAAACATTTGGGGGAAGGGGTAGACAGAGGCTTGTGAAAGTGAGGTGATTGATTCTTCTACAGTGAAATTAAGAATCGTCTTTTGATTTGTCGTTTAAAGTGACAGAGAATACGAAGTGCCAAAAAAGTAAAGCGAACTCTTTTGGACTCTAAATGAGCACCTCTACTTTCGGTACTTAAAGTTCATTTCCGTTACTTACCAAACGGCTGTCATTACTCACCATTGGTGTCATTTCAATTGGCTCACAATGCCAAATACGAATCTAAAATTTAGGACACATTTTTGGAGGCTAAATTTTCTGTCTTGCTTACTTTGAAGTGACGCACTGGTAACGCACCCACGCAAAACTTAAACTTACTTTTTTGGGTTGGTATTCTTCACAAAAAACACAAAAAGTATAAAAATTGTAATTCAAGTGAAAAGCTTCCTCCATTGAGGAGACAAAAAATTGAGTTCAGTTCAAAAAATGTTTCCTTCGCCGGATTTGCATATTCAGTTAAATTTTTTTCTCGCATTTATATCAAAATTAAGATAAAAACAAATTGTTTGTGGCCCATTACGTGCGCACGCACGCCCGGGCGCCAAATGAAAGCGATCAAATAATTAAACAAAGTAAAAGCAAAGAAACAAAATTGCAAATTAAATGTAAAATATTTGGGCGGGAGTGCGTGCGTAGGTGGCACTGCCAGTGGCACATGCTGCAAACGCTAAGCGGCAAGCCAACACTTTCCACCAACGCCATGTTAACTGCGTCTGCGCTCAGGTGCGAGTACTCCAACGTTAATGCAAGCCAACACAATAGTGCGCACACAATTGGGTTGTCACTCTTGAGGACAGATGGCGGGTACCATGATGAGAGAGGAGTGGTGGAGACGAATGCAACCGATTATCAATTAACTTTGTGACTCTTTTGGCTTTTTGTCTCAAATCCTTTGTGCCAACATCAATTATTGGAATAACCACAACAACTATTTGGAAATTTGGATCAAAACAAGGTCAGAATTTGTAGCTCTTTCCCCGCATCTTCTTTGGTCGTGGTGGATATTGGTTACGATGAGGTTTAAGTTAGCTGGAGTAAGGATATTTGATACTGCTGAAGTAGAAGTTAATTGGAGTTGACGAAAAATGCTTATATTTCTACTAAGGATTGGGTATTGTACCAACATCGTAGAAATGATGCTCTACTCAAAAATTCCTGTATGGTGCAAGCTTGATTAGATTTCTATATTTTTATGTAACTAACTCAATGTATTGTATTTCGTGGCTCACGGCTGCAAAGCTTCATAACTTATGGCCAAGATCTTTATATTTTTGACAGAAAAGATATAGAAATGGATTCGCCAACAAGCTAATTCGAGAATGCACAGCCCAAGGTGTATTTATTTTAAAGGTCGAAGCAAGCCTCACAGGCCACTGTCGTTTAAAAAGCCACCTCATGAAACTGGGACTCTCACCAGTAAACACAGAAGGCAGAAGAAGCACCAGAGAACCTTCTAATGGACTGCGATGCCTTAGCTCGAAATAGGAAGAAATATCTGGGGCATTACTGGCTCGAGAGCAGAGACATTAGAGCAATGAACCCCAATTCAATTCTAAGCCTCCTTAGAACTGTTGGACTAATAGAAGACCTTTAATAGGTACATGCAGGAGGAGTACAATAGATCAAATTGGTCGAGGTACATTTTCCCTCTTTATTTCATTCATTCATTCATTCAAGGTGAATTTCGTATGAACTGTCAAACATAAGCAAGCTTCAATAAGGCCGCTGATAGAAATAAACGATTTCAGAGGAATGCAGAGATAGTATCCAAATATGCCGGGTCCGTGCTCTAGTGGTAAGCATGCTATACTCACACTCGGGGGGTCGTGGATTCGTATCCTGCCCCGAACATGGTCTGAAAAATACCTCTTTCTAAAACTTCTTCTCAACGAGTCGAAGTTGCTAGTACTCATTCCCTCAAACCCTTGCAGACACTTTAATAATAATAATAATTTTAATAATAATAATAATAATAATAATAATAGAGAATAATGTAAAAATTTCCAAAAAAAAGTCACGTTAAAAACGAGTCTCAAATTTCAATTAGTTGCATCTTTGTTTTTATCGCATTTCTCCACAAATTCAATTTTGACAGTTCACCAGGGAAAATCAGTTTAAAAAATCACCTTTATAATAGATTCACCTTGGTACAGCCTTAGTATAGGTACTCTCCACAGTCGAATTAGTTTGTACATTGACTACTTCCCCTGCCGAAAACACAAATTTTCTGTATGGAAGTATGCGAAACATACATCTATGTTGGATTCGTGAAGTTTATTTATTTTTTTGACAGCACAGAGTTCGAATTTGTGTTTATCTCTACCATCACCAACTTGTAGATGAATTCCACCACAGGTGCTATATTCTTAACCCACATATAACAACCAAAACACAAACAATTGTTCATTCACTCTTAGTTCTAACCTCTGACGTAGGTTTTCCTTGAGGCTCACACGTCTCGTGGAGTGCCCTGCATCAAAACATAGGACTGTCATGGTCGACTGTGACTCGTTGTAGCGATTCCCTTTGATGTGATACCGGTAACGAGTTAGGGAAACGAGCCAGGCATTATTTTTAAGTAACGAGTAACGCAAACTTAACAACGAGAAGTCAGATCGCAGGTAATGAATACCCATGAAAATTTGTCAAAAGGCTGGAAACAAGGTTATTTTTAGTTTGATTATTTTGTATTCCTTTCTCAATGCAATTTAATTTAGTTTTTAAATATTTGCACACTGCATATTGTCTTCTTGAATACGTTGTGTGCTGTTGTAGGCAGACATTGTTGCACCCACCATTGTCATCGCCGCACTCTGCAGTTGCAGTTGCCAGTTTTTGTCTGCTGTCTGCCGTAGCTGGAAACTGGGAGTGTATTTTGTTGAATGTTGTCACGCACCATGCGTTGAAATTCCTCTGCGCTAGCGTGCGTGCGCATGTGCAACGCGGGTGTGTGTTTCATAATCCGAAAAAGTTGCTTCCAATTAATTGTGAATTTCTCGGGAGTTGATGGCTTTGTTGATAATGGATGAACATGGAATGGTCGTGTGCTTATTACATAAGCATTTGTATACATTATTTTTATTTGTTTGTTTCATTTTATATGCATATAATAATCATACTCGTTTTCCAAAGCATTCCAAAGAGCAGGCAGCACCACATCTGAGAGAAATACTCGTAATCCACTCTACAGGTGCTTTCTCCGATCTTTTCCAGGGTATAATACCTTTCGAACCTCATTAACACCAAAGTTTATGGGCAATTAAAGTATTTTCATGATCTTCGGTTGAATAGCGTGTATCAATTTAAGGGACCCAAGTGTCTATGATAAAACAACGGGTCAGTTCCTGGCCTAGTTGAGCTTCCTTTGATGCTACCCTAACCTAACCTAATCTTGGTCTATAAAAAGTTCACAAAACTCCATCTGTGATAGACCACAAAATTTTCCGAACGATTACGCAATAGAGTCGGTCTGTGTGATAATCGTACTAGGCTTTCTGCGAATCCCATTATGTGGTCTCCTAATGCTCCGTTCTATATCTTCTCTCTCTTCATGTTGAAAGCCTTCGTCGCTGGTAGGGAATCCCTCACAATATTAAAACAATAATGTTCATATCAGATATTTATAATAAAATTATTAATTACTCAATATCCCCTAAATCCAGAAATTTTTGTTTGTCTTAGCAGAATCACCAAAACGCTATTTCAACTGAATTAAGTGGCAGCTCAAATAAGTTCAATATTATGTCTCTCCACATGTGGAGCTTGTCTGTGATGAATACTGGAGACTAACCGAATAGCACAGACAACAACCGCGTTTGATACAAGGTGACATTTTTCAGCGTACTAGTATACCCTGTGTCATGATTATAGCAAGGCAAATATCTCATGGTGATTCATTAACTGGTCAGCTGCATTGATGATTTATCATAAAGACGATAGATATATAGATAGAAATGGTGGAGAGGCCGGAGAACCGCCGTAGAAGGAGGTCTTCAAGCACTCAGGCAAGTGATGACCTTTGTAGTAAAATGATAAGAATTAAAACGAAATATCGAGCATAAACGGTAAATATATTTATTTTTATATTCATAAAGTATATAGAGTCAATCTACTCTTTAGTTCTGAAGATTTCATCCATTTTCACTTTGAATTATATGCTAATAAGGCCCACACTATTCGTCCCGGTCACATGCCAATCACGTTCAGACGAAACGCAATGTATTCACATTATCCATTCAGATGCCAGGCATGTACTTAAGTGACCTTTACACCATTTGAATATAAAATTCAGTTTTCAGTAGGTCGAAATAAAATTTAGTGGGCTTAAGAGGGCAGTCACTTATTTCACTTATCATTTTGAGAGAAAATATAACTAGCTCTCTTTAAAATCACCATATGATTTCTGTTATTAACTTTACTTGCTACATTATTTTGCCATATTGGCATAAGTTATGTCTTCGAGCATATCGGATAAAATTTTCGCAATTTTCATACTATTTTCGTTTGAGAAATTAAGAAAAGAACCTCAATTTTGACACTTGGATGCTAAGTATCTGCTGGGAATCCCTGCTATTTGACATTAACCTTTATTAATACTCAAACGATATATTTTCTCATAAAAATCTTTAAAAAAGAAGAAGAATAAATTTGTTTGTAAAACGACTCAAATAATGTTAGCGCCCTTAAGTTGGTTGAATTAAATGGCTTCTAAAGTTTTTGCTTCAACAATTCGTTGTGATATGTATAACTTATGTCGTATAAGGCGCTCTTAAGCTTGATTAATTGCATGGATCCACAGTAAGATTGCGTATGGAAGCGATGTGGAAGATATTCCAGTGCTACAAATGTAGGAACATTTCTGCTGCTTGCTTTTCTTATGCATGATTCCAGATCTGTGTCCTATCGTGAGTCCTCAACAGTGTCTAGCGGTGGTTCCCTGTACAGCAATCTCTCTTTCGACTTTCATAGTATTTATGCATGTGGTATGTGGGACAGACTTCTACGTATTTTTCAATTCCCGAGTCTATGCTGTAATATTCCCTGTTGTACCCTACCACATGCCGGTGCTTACTTTATTCAAGAGATAATGATATTCCCTCATTCCAAAAATTCTCGTCTGCATGCGAAACAAGAAATCTAAACAGAGGCTCCCACACCTGCTCACGATGATTTACTTGGGAAAGTATTCTCTGGGTTGTGTCTTATCTTCAGTTTGACTAACAAATATTTGCTATTTATTTGAATAATTGTTTTGGCTTTATTCTTTTATGGCAATTTAATTATTTCATTTTATGATGACTTTCGAAAACGGAACTTTCTAAATATAGACTTGGAAGTGATATACTCTGATATATGTCTCTGTGCTTATACAATCAACAGTTTAAAATAGTATTAAACTAATTTACAATATGCAACATGACAGCTTCACCCACAATGAAGCTCAGAGAACTGATTGTCAACGATGTCAAAAATAGAATGCCATGCCTATGTTTGTAGGTCTAGTTGTGAAATAATGAGTTCTTCTCACAGTCGAGGGTGCCATTGGTTGAGGATTCTTCTTCACAGATTTTCACACTGTTTGTTAATTGTTATTAGTTATTGTGAATGTAAATAAAAGCCGATAAGATCCAAAGTGTAACGAACTGAATTGTTTTTAATTGTTTGTTGTAGTTCAATGATCGTGACCGGTTAGAGATAAAGGTGTACTATGTATGAGTCTGAGCGTCTGCACTATATGCTGATATTAATTGTACGTAGATACCTTCAAAACCTATGAAAACAAAAGATCAGCTAAAGAGCAACGCTTAAGCAAGTCAAGAAAGTAGATGCACTGATCAAAAGTATATATTATTATACTCTCATATCCGCACTTCTCCAAGGTTACAAACGAGGGGTATTCTACTAACCGTTGAACCCGAAAGAACTAGGGTATAAAATATAATACATGATTATCTAGTTTCGTCATCTATTTCTGTGGATCGTGTCTCCTTACAGTGAGAAACCGTTTATGTTTAAGCAGGAATCGGAATCGGAATGAATGTCGGATCCCATATGGATCAACGAGCCACCATTAAACACACAAATTCTTGTACGGAATCACATAAAAAATAATACTGGATACTTGTAATGAGTTATTAATGGTAAACAACTATTGATCTAGTTTCACGTATTGTTCGTTCTAGTCCTCGAGTCGGTGTCCCATTGCTCCACTTCCAATCACAGTAGTTCAACTGGAACTCATACTAATTTGTACCGTCTCCACAATCCTACTTGAAATTTTCGTTACTCGTATCAACTGTTTCAATCAACAAAGTTGGCATGAACACAAACTTCTTCCTTCCCAACAATTCAAGAAAAAATCGTACGATTGATTAAAAATATTTCCTATATCAGCAGTCGTCGTCGCTTGAAATCATATCAGTCAATGGAGTCTATCGACTCAGTCGATTAAGCAGACAGACACAAATGGTTTGCGACTGCAACTAAGCTTAACTTCGATCGCTGCTGCAATCAAGTATATAAACTAAGCACACCCGCCATTGTACTTAGTACGGAGAAGCAGGCGTCAGAGCTGCCTCATTGCTTCCGTCCATCAATTTCAACACGGCCGCCGAGCGATTCTGTGCTCTACTAGATGTAGCTCCCGCAAGTACGACTCCACTCGCGCGGATTTATGTGCAAAATTGTGTCGCGGCTGACTTCTGCTGCACAAATGTTAATTTTGATTTAAAACATTTCAATTTAATACAGACGAGCATTTGTGTGAAAATGGATGTGACGCAGATCGAAGTTGGGATTTGGAAGCTATTGAAACTGTTTATAAAGTAAGTGAATGCAACTGAGATCAGCTTGCGAAAATAATCGTAGCATGTTGGCGTCTTGCTGTGGCGATACACGAATGATCATTAATATACGGTGCAATTTGAGTAATTACCAAATAAAGCTTGCTTAGTGGGACACGTTTCAATCAACTATTTAGTTAACTCTATAATGAGGGTCTTCAAAGTAATGAAAGTGACGTAATAGCACGAAAAATATTATTTTATGTTTTTAGACTGCGAATATTTTTATTTTTTTATACAGCCTGAGCTGCTATACAGAGTGTTATAATTTAGGAAACCAGACTTTGACAGCGAAGCAGTTAAATGTCAAGAGAAAAGTGGAATCAAACTGTCAAACTCGGGATTTATTTGTACACAAAACACATACTTACAAAACGGCAGTGCTTGTATGTGTGGGAATGCTTTGCGGTTTCCTGACAGCTCGGATAATTACAGCAGGTGGTAGAATAGTTCCACCACGGTCTCATACAAAGAGTAGAAAGCAGAGAGCACAGAGAAAATAAGCTTAAAAGTCAACCGGCAAAGCAGCGAAATAAAGCAGACGGACGTTGTACACGAGTCCACTCAGAATTGTGGTGAATCCACTGAAAATCGTGGTGAATCCCCTCAGAATCCACTCAGAATAGTGGTGAATCCACTCAAAATCGTGGTGAATCCACTCAAAATCGTGGTGAATCCACTCCAAATCGCGGTGAATCCACTCAAAATCGCGGTGAATCCACTCAGAATCGCGGTGAATCCACTCAGAATCGTGTTGAATTCACTCAAAATCGTGGTGTGTCCGCTACGGACGCTGGCAGCGAAAAAGACTTTCCTTTCTCTGTGTTCTCTGGTAGAAAGAAGCAACAAATACGTCATTTTCCGGTTATCTCCTTATATGCCATGTTTGCATTAGCAGCAGATTTTGACATAATTCCTATCATGCGAGTTCGCCGCATGCCTAATGTGTTCCCTGTGTAATTTTGTTATAGTCGCCTTAAGCGGGCCTTAGACGGTTTAAATAAAGTCGATGTATTAGTGAAAAATGTGTGTAGTGGCAAGGACACCAATCGCTGGAAAATCAAAACTTGTTGATATTCCATCAATCATTGCCCAAAAGATGCACATACACATTTTCACTTAAACATTAATTACATTATTTGACATCAAATGATTGATCGTCTAAGGCACGCCTTAGAACTAGTGATCTGTTTTATTCCACTAATTTTTTATGCTTTGGAATCACATACTAAAGTTGGTACGAGCATTTAATATATGCACAAAAACGATACTGAGAGTGTTGAATCAAAAGTTTTGTCGGATCTCTCCAATAGTGGGAATGCCCGCAAGTACTCACTGAGGGCTCTCACAAGAAATACTCCTAAAGAGTGTTTCAATTCCTTGGCCAACAATGCCAGAAACTAGAAAGTATTATTTAAGTACAATTGGTGTTTATAGTATCAGCATATTTGCAGGTACTCCCAATGAAGCAATAAAGATCCTTTCAAATATTTCGATTATTTCACTGAGAATTTATTGATTAGTATCTTATTTTATATTCTAATTATATATGAGATCTATTGAAAATAATTGCAATAAAAAATTTGTCTTCATTTCCCAAACCAGAGCACTCAACAACAAAATACTGCAATACCGCCTCAGCACGTACGAAACAAAAGTGATACGTACAAATTACGGTCAATGCAAAGGCTTAAAACGCAAAACAGTCTATGATGAGCAGCCCTACTACAGCTTTGAGGGCATTCCGTTTGCCCAACCACCGCTGGGAGCGTTGAGATTTCGGGCACCACAACCACCAGACCCCTGGGAGGGCATACTCGACTGCACGAAGTGCAAAGCTTACCCAATGCAGAAGAGCATCATCATTCATATACCAATGGGCACCGAAGACTGTTTATATCTGAACGTGTATGCCAAGAAGGTGTGTAGGTAAATCCGATTATATAAACATAAAATTGCTTATTAAAATTGCCATTACTCATTCGATTCAGCTGACACCTCCGCCACTGTTGCCAGTAATGGTCTGGCTTTATGGGGGTGGATTTCAATTTGGAGGAGCTTCGCCCGACACATATGCACCGGATTACTTTATGAGGAAGGATATTGTATTGGTGACACTGAACTACAGAGTGGGAGCATTGGGTAAGGATAAGAGTTAAACCTAATTAAGTCTGGGGTGGTGCTTGTCTCATGCTTTCATTTTGTGTGAGCATGAGACGCCAGGCGTTTGTTTTTTAAGAGGGGCGCATAATCAGAGTGCCTTCAAAGGAAATATATTCCATCACTAGTACGGAGTAGTTGGTTTGGTATTCCGGAGCAGCATGCACTGCGTTTTGTCGAATTTTTGGCGAAAACTCTCTGATCTGAGTGTCAGGGGTCGTGGTGCTGACCATCTGAATCTAAAATAAGCACATACCAAGATGCTTGTGTGCCGGGATGAGATGCCAAATACACTGAGGAAAATCGGAATATTACGAACAATTTGCATAATCAAACTGCCAAAAATATCAACAAATATTTTGATTTTTAATTTGATTCAAAGTATAAAAAATTAGAAGAATTTCACAGTAATTGATTTAAAAGAAAAATCACTCAGCTCACCATGTTGATGGGCCCAATACAATCTGATTCCTAACACAGATCGGGGCTGAGTCTAAAATTCAATACAAATGCACGCAGTGTGCAAAAGCTCGTATTAACTATGAAACGGGTGCATCGTTGTTTCTCTGCATGTCCTTGGAGGCTCTTAGTACGTACCGTGTTAAGAAAACAAAGCAGCACCGCACTCACCGCCGTGCTTTTCCGAGTCATATTCCTAAGAGCCATAAATCAATTCAGTTCTCACATTCCTCCCACTTTTTTTTAGGTTTTCTAAGTCTTAAAGATCCGTCGCTGGATGTGCCCGGAAATGCTGGTCTGAAAGATCAGTTAATGGCTCTTCGATGGGTGAAGGAAAACATTGCTCACTTCAATGGTGATCCCAATAATATAACCCTATTCGGTGAAAGCGCTGGCGCTGCCTCTGTGCACTTCATGATGCTCACCGACAAAGCGAACGGACTCTTCCACAAAGCCATACTGCAATCCGGCACAGTTCTATGTCCGTGGGTGGATTCACTGCAACGAAATTGGGCCTATAGATTGGCAGCCAAGTTGGGCTATAAAGGCTCCAGAAATGATAGAAACGTGTTCCGGTTTTTGTCAAAGGTGGTTGCAGCTAAACTGGTGAAGTTCAGTAATCTGTTGCAGACCAAGGAGGAAACACGGGAACATTTGCTATTTCCATTTGGGCCAGTGGTAGAACCTTACGAGAGTAAAAGCAGCATAACAACGAGGCCATTTATAGAGATGCTAAAGAATGCCTGGAGCAATAACATTCCCGTGATCATAGGAGGCACATCCTTTGAGGGCTTGTTTCTGTATCAAAAGACGAAGCAGTTGCCGTACTTGATAAACGAGTTGAGGGACTGTGAGTCCGCGGTGCCCCATGAAGTCAGAAGCAGTTGCAATGCAATGGTCCTGAAACAAGTAGGCTTGCAACTAAAACGCGCCCACTTTGGCAATACGGAACTGAACTTCAAGCGTACGTTCTTACCTTTCCTGGATGTGTGTAGATTTCTGTTTTTGGCAGGTTTATTTTGTTAAATTCGTGACTTTTTTCTAGATGGTGTCGATCAAGCATTTTTGGCATGGCTTGCACCGCACCGTACTCGCCCGTCGTGCTTATGCGACCCAAGCACCCACCTACGTCTACCGATTTGACTTCGATTCTGCACACTTCAACCAGGCCCGGACCATACAGTGCGACAAACGTGTACGCGGCGCCGCTCACGCAGATGAAGTCTCCTATTTGTTTTACAATCTCGTCAGTTACAGGGTGCCCAAAGCCTCGGCGGAGTACAAAACCATCGAACGCTTGATCGAGATGTGGACCGCATTTGCAGCGACCTCCGATCCGAACTGCCAGCTAATCCAACCGTGCGTATGGGAGCCAGTGCGAGCGGGAGTTCCGAAGTGTGCCAACATAGGCAAAACGGTGGAATTCATTGATCTACCGGAGCGGGAGAAGCTCGCTGTATGGGATAGTTTTTACACTCAAGTGGCATTGTACTGAGAGCGAACTTGCAGTGCCGAGGCTGTTGGCGGAATTAATGTTCTAGGAAAGTTTTAATTGACGGAAGTTCGAAATTAGTAAACAAGTTTTCCATGTAACGTTATTTAGTTGCAACTAACATGGTCATAATATTCAGAAGGCAAAATGCTGTGCAGTTTGATTCGGATAAATGTGTCAAATGCGTGTTATTTTTACTTATAAGAGTATTTATATATAGTAGGATTATATATAAAAGCAATCGCGCATAAAATTTTATAAAATGCTGATCTCGTTTGTTTATTTTAAGTAGATTTTTGCTCAATTCTAATAAATTTTTACAATTGCATGTAAGTGAAATTTTCTTGTCTTTACTTTGGAGGGGCTCATTACCAGGATCTGAATATAATACGTGACAGATATTGTCGAACTCGTATTTAGCGATGTTTATTTGATATTCAGAGACTCTGCTATTATAGTGGAAAATTGCGTCTAAGCACGAGAGTAGTATCCAAACACGTCGTGGCACGCCCGCACACTCACATCCATCAATATGCGCAAATCAATTGCTTGCATAAGAACCGGGAAGGGTCTTATAATGTTGCTTTATAAAGTTTATAACTGGATACTAAGCTATAAAAGGCTTTCAGCAGAAATGACACAATAAGAAAAAAAGGTTACTTGACAAGTT
This sequence comes from Clusia tigrina, assembly GCA_920105625.2. NCBI lineage: Eukaryota > Metazoa > Arthropoda > Insecta > Diptera > Clusiidae > Clusia > Clusia tigrina. The sequence continues at coordinate 179,093,995 of OV050033.1, forward strand.
ATAATAAACCTTTAACGTGATTATATCTCAGTTTAGTGATGTTAGAAACTTCTTATAAAGTTATAAATAAAAAGAATCAAAAAAAATAATTTGTAATCGAAATATTTTTATTTTTATTTTTTTTTTTTTGTTATTTAAGCTACTTCAGCGTTGAAGAATTATTTGGCCAAACTTGGACAGTTATAATGCCACCACCATAATATTTGAAACTTAAGTTTTATATGTAGATATCAATATCCTTTAAAAAGTCGGTGATTATTTTGAAGGCGTAGTCTTCTTTAGCCTGGATTAGGGTTTTTAGAGAGTTGAAAGAATTTCTTCACAAATTGTGTTTAGTACAATGAAAAATGATTTGTTCTGGGTCTTCAGGGCATTGGCAAACTTCACAGTTTCCGGCTTCAATTACACTTGGTTTCTTCAGCGTCTTATTACAGAATCTAAATTTATTGTTCAAAGTAATGATTGCTAATTAAAATTACTTCCCTACCCACTAGGAACTTACTGGTTCATTACTATCTCTTTAATGAAGAATATGCAATTTCACCACCGGGTCCGGTACTTTCTTTGGTAACAGTTCTGCAATGATAATGCACTGGATCAAGGACTTCGTGGACTCCGCCCACAAAAGGAGGTGGACCGAGCTGAGCTCCTACAGAACTGCTAAGTGCTTCAACCAGGCAGGAAGTTAGTGGCCTTTCTTCTAAAACTTAGCGAAAGGACCTGAGACTAATGTTAGGTGCAATCAGTGGGCTCAGCATATGGCCATAATGGGTATTATCTTATATTATATATCCGACTTGTCAATCCTGAGCACTTCCCCTGTAGTTCTCCAGCTTTCGCCAGAATAAGATTAAGGCTGTTGGGTGGTGAGGTATTGAACGTGAATAATGTTCGCACTCTTCCTCTTCCCGACATTCTTAGGATCATCAATGAAACTAGGAAGTTCGAAGAAGAGTGACCTTATTCTATTTTTTTCCCATTCCCCTCCAAAAAAAACGTTCCTATCCTGGGTATAGTACAATGGTCCCTGTGACTGAGTGCTGTGGTTAATTCCAGCCCATCACAATTCTATTCTATTCTATCTCTTTAAGACACATTTGACATCTCAATTACTTATAAATATAAATACAAAGTTATTAATATAAAGTTATATAAAATTTAAATAATATAAAGTTATTATATTAATATAAATTTGTAATAGAGCCAACATATGATTCACGAACTATTTTCAGAATGAAGCTCTGAAGCAGTTATAAAGAAATTTCAAAAATTTACACATAAAGCGAATCAGAACATCATTCCTTGGTGTACCCGCGTACTTCGTTAGTTCGATACACTGCAAAATTTGCAGTATATCAAACTAACGAACTATTGAAAAATAGCAATCACTGGTAACGGCGATACTCAAAAATTACTGGATCGCTCATCACTACTGCAAGCACATCATACACTTCCATAGTCACTACCACTGCAAGATATGCACAATAAGGTCGCACAATACAATCTGAGATTTATTTAAACAAAAGCCGAAAGCCCTGGCAGCTAGTGCTTTCTTAATTATAATTGTAATTGTTAATAATAATAATAATAATAATAATAATAATAATAAATAAACTCATCAGCTTATGACACAAGCCAAACTTTTATAAACAAATGTTTTATGTATTACGGGGATAATGCTATAACACAATTAATAAAAATTATGCATTGTAAGATCTTATAAAGTACAGCTCAAGGATAATTAAATACCGTCTTACTACAAATGAAACGGAACTCATCCGCATGAATTACGGTTCAGTGAGAGGACGGCAGCATAAGACGATATACGATGGTGAACCCTACTACAGCTTTCGCAGAATACCCTTCGCTAAACCACCGCTGGAAGCATTGAAATTTCGAGCACCAGAGAACGATATACGATGTGGGGACATATTATAGATTTGAAGCAATGCCCTTTGCTAAGCCACCGCTAGGACCATTGAGATTTCGTGCTCCACAACCAACAGAATCATGGAAGGGAATTCTCGGCTGTACAAAACACCCAGCCCAGCCAAGACACAAGGATTTGATCCTCAAGATGCCAGTAGGCTCTGAGGATTGTTTGTACCTGAATGTGTATGTGAAGAAAGTGAGTACAAAATGGAAGTTAAGTAAAAATAGATGGAATACAAGACTTGCTTTTTTAGTTGGAAACGAAACGGGTGATGGTTTGGATCTATGGAGGTGGTTTCCAAACTGGATCCGGTACTCCCGAACTTTACACTGCTTTTAGTGTACTAAATTTTATTTTTTATTTGCAGTTCATAATTTGACTAGTGTAAAAATGTTCAAAATGGAAATCCGCGGGATAAGAGTGTATTGAGTAAGAACTACCTCCTTGAGAGCTCTTGCCTCCGATTTAGTTTATTTCAGGACTCACCCATTGGGACAACATCCTTCTGACAAGCGTTCTCTTTCTTACCATCGCTGTAGTATTGCTTGAAAATTTTCAAGAACTTTACTAGCATAGAGATTAGGTCTCTATTAATGAGAACAAACGATTTAGTTTGATAAAATTTCCTTCACTACCGTGTAATATGCGACCTGTAGATTGCCTTTAGCATGCCTTTACTTGATGTGTCATTGCTCATCATCAGAGTATCAGGGGGAGCAAGTTAAAGGCGTTCTCTAATCAACTAAAATAATTGAGCACGAATCCGTCCCCATTAATACACAGATTGACCCGTAATTTGCCTTTAGTACAAACTTAATTGATGCGTCATTATTAAGCAACAAAATATCAGAACGACCGACTTTAGACTGCTCTAATCAAAATAATTATATTGATAATTATATAAAAGTAGGAATCAAGTGTCGCTAGTGCATTATTAGCCACAAAAACACAGTGTTGCGGCTCTGATATTTTCCAGCTCGCTGCAGCTTATCAGTTTGAGAGCGACATCAGAACGATTCTGTCCTCTGATCGACATTTTGTTGGCAATTTGTTTTATTAACTGTTTATAGAATTTTCCGAGCGTTTCAGTGTTTCCGAGAGGTCAGTGTAATTATAAACATTAACATATTATATAAAAATGGATTTGATGCAATTGGAAATCACCTTCTGGCGATTCCTCAAATTGGCGAGAAAGTAAGTGCAGTGGACTCCAACTACATTTTGAATTGTACTCGCATATTTGACCGGCTCCAAGTAGGAAGCGTTTAAAATATGATAATAACATTATTTCATTAAAAAAATAATTTCATTTAAATGAGTTCTACAGTCCAGAAAGTTAAATAAGAAGAACATTAAAAAATGCACTTATCTAATAAACGCTGACCTCTTCTTTATCAGTTGGTGTTTCTAGACTAAGTTGTGGAATAAAGTTTGTATACCATAGCAAAAAGTGAGATAAGCAGTCGATTAATTTGGGCCATACTCTGCACTTCACTGAAGGCAAGCTATAACGTTTAGTACACTGTAAAAACAGTATAAGAAGTGTATAAGCATATTATGGGCATACAGCAATAAATGCTTTAGTAATGCCTTCTATGGTAGAGGTCTTCTATGGTGTATTCTCAGAAGATTTGGACATTAACATGTCCTTTAGGCTGCCCGACCACTGCAGTGTTTTTCAGGCTGAGGTCGAGGCTATAGAGGCAGCACTGTCTCGACTAAAGAAGAATAATATATCTGAACAAGATATTTGTATTCTATATGACAGCCAAGCAGCTTTGCGCTCCCTGGATTCGGCTATTATCACCTCAAAAGCCGTCAAGAGCTGCCGCAAATCTTTAGACGAGATGGCTAAGGAGAGCTGTCTGCCTCTGTGCTGGGTTTCCGACCACAGGGATATTCCAGGGAACTGTAAAGCGGATGAACTTGCCAGTGAGGGTCCTTCCATACCGATTGAACCAGATATTCCTATTGCCACAAGTAAGTTCTTAATAAATACAATATTCCTAGGCATAGCGGGCAGGATCTGGTCTGAAGGTACAGGATACAAAATAGCTAGACAAACCTGGCCAGTTTTAAATGTCAAGCGCTCAAGGGATTTAGTATCTCTAAATTGGCTGAATATAGGTCACCTATTTAGTGTCCTAACGGGATACTGGACTCTGGATACTCACGGTAGTAGGCTGGGGATTGCCTCTAACGACTTCTGCAGGAGTTGCATGTACGAGTAGGAGCAAGAGTACATTGAACACCTGCTATGCACGTGTCCAGCGTTGTCCAGAAGAAGGGGCACTTTCCTGGATGACTTCTCTTTGGTAGATATTTCAAATAAAAAGATTAGCTCCATCAATGCTTCATCAAAAGCTCCAAATGGCTGGACCTTTGAAAGGAATAGTACCTTTGTCTCATGCGGCATCACATGGAGTCAATGATGGCCTAAGTGTGACCTTCGGGCGACCGCTTTACCTACCTACCTATGGTCTTACTTTACATAATTTGTGAAATTTTTACTATTCTCACCTTATACAGATTACCTACGTTCGGCTCGCCATCCCATTCTCAGATCTAGTAGTTTATTTTCTAATTAGCTTCCCCTCTAAAAGACTTCCTAAAATATAAATTGAGATAATTTTGGTGTATTTCTTACAAGGATCCAAGGAGCTGGTTACACATGAGCTTCGGTGCTTTAAAGAGTTCTTAACTGCAATGTCACCCACTATCTGCATATAGGATATCACACATTAATCCTTCATCATAGCTCTTGTACGTCGCCACATCCATCCAAACAGGGAAACATAAATATAAACATAAACATAATGATAATAATGTTTTCTCTTGTCTGTAGTGCGTTGATTAACTTAATAATTAAATATCGTCTCACCACAAATGAAACAGAAGTCATCCGCACGAATTACGGTTCTGTGAGAGGACGGAAGCTTAAAACGATATACGATGGTGAACCCTACTACAGCTTTCGCAAAATACCCTTCGCTAAACCACCGCTAGGACCATTGAGATTTCGTGCTCCACAACCAACAGAACCATGGGAGGGAGTACTGGACTGTACAAAATACCCATCCCAGCCAAGACACAAAGATATAATCCTCAAGATGCCAGTAGGATCTGAGGATTGTTTGTACCTGAATGTGTATGTGAAGAAAGTGAGTACGAAATGGACGTTTAGTGAAAATATATGGAATACAACACTTGCTCTTTTTAGTTGGATACGAAAAAACCTTTACCGGTGTTGGTTTGGATCTATGGAGGTGGTTTCCAAATTGGATCTGGAACCCCCGAACTTTACGATCCAGACTACTTCATGAGGAAGGATGTGGTGGTGGTGACTCTCAATTATAGACTGGGAGTTTTAGGTGCGTCCGTTCTGAATAATAAATGTTTTCAATAAACTTTTCATTTAACTATTGTAGGTTTCCTTAGCCTTAAGGATCCGGCGCTTGATGTGCCCGGTAATGCTGGTCTTAAAGATCAGTTAATGGCTCTACGATGGGTGAAGGAAAACATTGCTCACTTCAATGGTGATCCCAATAACATAACCCTATTCGGTGAAAGCGCTGGCGCTGCCTCTGCGCATCTCATGATGCTCATTGAGAAAGCAAACGGACTCTTCCACAAAGCCATACTCCAATCCGGCACAGCTCTATGTCCGTGGATGGATTCTTTGCAGCGAGATTGGGCCTATCGATTGGCATGCAAATTAGGCTACAACGGTTTGAATAAGGAAAGAGATATTTTTGAGTATTTGTCAAAAATTGACTCAAAGAAATTTGTGCGGGTACAGACTCAATTGAACACAAAGGACGAAGACCGTGAACATATAATGTTTCCCTTTGGACCAGTGGTAGAACCTTATGACAGTGAGAATTGCATAACAACGAAACCTTTCAAGGAAATGCTAAAGAATGCCTGGAGCAATAACATTCCCGTGATCATAGGAGGCACATCGTTTGAGGGGTTGCTATTCTATCAGAAAACGCAACAGTTACCTTTCTTGGTAGACGAGTTGGGAGACTGTGAGTCAGTGGTGCCACATGAAGTGAGAAGAAATTGTGATGCAGTGGAACTGCGCGAAATGGGCTTTAAAATAAAACGAGCTCACTTTGGCGATGAGCAGCCGAGTTTCAAGGCTTCATTTTTACCTTTCCTGGATGTGAGTGAATTTTACCTACCTTCCATCTCGATGTGAACTCAATAATATAATTCCATTTTTCAGTTGATGTCCATCAAACATTTTTGGCATGGTACGCATCGCACAGTCCTCTCCCGCCGTGCTTATGCCGCCAACACGCCCACCTACCTTTACCGGTTTGACTTTTACTCATCAGATTTCAATCAACTACGTTTGCTCCTATGCGGCCAAAATGTGAGAGGCGTGGCACACGGAGATGAACTCTCCTATTTGTTTTATAATCGTGGATCTTTTAAAAAATCAAAGTCTTCGGCGGAGTACAAAACAATTGAACGCATGATCGATATATGGACCACATTTGCAGCGACTTCCGATCCGAACTGCCCGCTAATCCAACCATGTGTGTGGTCAGCAATTCAAGGAGATGATCTCAAGTGCCTCAACATAAACGAAAATTCCGAATTTATAGACTTGCCGGAGAGGGAGAAGTTACATGTTTGGGATAGTTTATATACACAAGACGTATTGTACTGATCCACCGAAAGGAACCGCTTCTGGGCACTGTTGTAGCAATCAAGTCTACTTTTATGAATAACTGCCTATGCTTCATTACTTTTTATAGCAAATTTCAAAAAGATTGCCTAGAGACAGCGAGATCCAAACAGATTTAACCAAGAAGGTATCATGCACTCTGTACAATGACGACTTGGGAGAATAACTTAATCGAAGCAATCTTTGGGGTACATTTTTGATTTTGGGGAAATTTCTTGGTTCTAAGAAAAGAAGGCTATGAACCTCTCAGCTTCTGAAAGTAGCTCTAAGACGGATTTTCTATATTACAATACATTCATAAGTTCACATCAAGCTTTATATGAAGGAACGAGGTCTAAAATTTCCGCACGATCATCATAAACATTATTTTGGAACGATCTCAAGTAGCAATAAATTCGCTTTTTACAGACGAAATAAACTCCTTAAGACTTTGAATATACCCAAACATCATTAACATGGTAAGAGTTAGTAATTCATATGACTCTCCGGTTTAAAATGCCTAATCCTTTACGATAAGTATTCTATGAGAAATTTGCCGTAGTCACGTATATAAGTATAATTTCTCATAGAATACTTACCATAAAGAATTGGGCCCGTTAAACTAGAGCTTTGCTCAGACAACCATAACTGGAGGGACAAAATAACCACTTCTTCTTGTCAAAGGGTGAAGAATCAGCTAATTTTTCTTGAGAAATGGAGACCTGAAACTAGAAACAACAAAATTTATTTATAGATCATGCAGATAAGCCAAACAAAAATACCATAAATGAAGGAAATAAACACTACCAGGGCTTATTATGAGCTTCACAAATTGCAGAATAAATCTCATTACTACTACAAAAGAAACCTTATAACAAATTGAACTTATTCGAGATGATCCACCACATAAGTAAGTACTTGTAACTGCTCCCAGATATTATATGGTGATGAATTATCTGGATCATACGCTTACTTCCAAACCAACTTCTCTAATTCGAAAATGAAGGTCACGCCCAATTGAGTTTCAGCCATGAGATTGGCTGCTGGCTCGTTCAGACAATGTTGATAATAGTTATCACGGAAGCAATTACCTATCTTAATATGCCCTGAGACTCTGATAATTGCAAATTCACGCAACTCCACTCAAGTATAAGGACGCTTGAGTCGTTTTGATATGTGTGCGCATGGGTGCGTGTGTGTGTGTGTGTGCATGGGTGCGTGTGTGTGTGTGTGTGTGCATGTGTGCGTGAGTGTGTGTGTTGTCAAGTGTGATTTGGAAGAAAAGCTTATAGTTAATTCTTAATTGAACTAATTAAAACTGAACAGCTCAGAACGCACAGTGCAGTCGCTCCGTACCCGCTAGAGAAACCCCCTAGAGCAGTAGTTCCCAAAGTATGGGTCGCGACCCACCAGTGGGTCGCGAGAAAATATTGAGTGGGCCCAGAAATGTGGGACGGATTAGAACCTTGTTTAGCTGCACACAACCGAAAGCGCAAATACTACCTCTGTGTTTTTAAAATCTCCGCCCCCCAACATTCCAAAAAAGCTCAAGTTTTGAATGCGCAATATTAGCCTGCTTATTTGTAAGTAGCGAGTTACGATACCCACCCTGACACCAACAACACTCACGCCACCTTATTTTGTCTGCTAATATTCTCTTGTATTCATTTATTCATAGGAAATGCAAGAACACACACACATATGTATGTATGTAAAAGCTTAGGAAAGTAAGACAAACAACAACCTATAGCCGCCAGTCTGTTACACAGAAACGCACACTATATGACATAACAACAAACTTAAACGGTCATTCTGTTACGCAGAATCACATTCCAATTGACAAACACCAAACTGCAACGGTAAAACAAAGAAACAAATAGCAATAACAACAAAACATATGCCACTCGCTGCATAGAAACAAAATGTATACACTTGTGACATGATCTTGATTGATAGATATAAATTAACTTATTTCATTATTTTTTTGATTTTTTAAAAAATAAACATCAGAGAGAAACTCTGATGTTAAACTTTATTTATTGAATTCAAAACAAGAACTAACTTACAATTTTTTGATAACTTAACTTAAATTCAAATAGCGGCAGCGTTGAAGCAGTGCAGCGGTTAGCGACAGCGTTGGAGCAGTGCAGCGGTTGGCTCGTGCAGGAAGTATTGCAGACACAGCGTCAGCAATTTAGCTTTTGTTGATTAGCTTGAATTGAAGTTGGACTTAATAAAGACCAAGAAAAAAATATAATTATTGTTAACTTAATTATCGTTAACTCCTCCCCTCTTAAATTCAAGCGTCCGCGCTTGAAGTGCATGGGAGAAGTTTTGGCTGGATTATGTTTTGCTGTATTTTTGGTTGGATTTCTATAGTTCTTCTTCCAAACCTTGAGGCAAATATTTTTGCTAATATTACTACGACGATAATAATTAATGCGATTATTGACACGCTTATTATGCTTATTCGTCCTCTTGTCTCTAAGAATTCTATTGCCCTTGTGTTATTCGTATGAAGTTCCTTGATGAGTTCCATAGTAAGTCCTTCCTCATATTTACCGGGCAAAACAGAAGATCTTAGAATAGCTGGTAGGGGTTCTATTGAAAAGCTTTCATTAAATTCATAAATTTGGTTGTTGGCAGTGATTGTTGCATTTCGAAATTTTATGACATAGGAGCCTGTTAGGTTCAATTGGTTGTCATCTACAAATATTGAGCCATTGAATTGATTGAGGAGAATAATTCCGGGTTGGATATCTTCTATTGGAGCAATGTGTAGATTATTTACTCTAGTACAGGATGCTGGTTTGCTATGTAATATTTGTGGAATGCAGGAGCTTTTACTTATATCTACGATATCTTTATAATTACATATTTTAAGGTTTTTATAAGTTTTGCAAGAATTTTTAATTGCGTAAATTTTATCTTTACAAATTATATAGTTTTCATAAGAGATTTTTATAATTTCATTGCCTCTTTTAATAGGCTTTAACAATATCTCTTCACATGTTTCTTTATTGGTAGTTGGTATGCTTATAATATATAGTATGATAGTCTTATTTGATGCTATCGAAACATCTGCGATTTGAAAAGATTCTTCTATATTTGAAAAACTGATGTTATCTTTTTGTAACATTTGTCTGAATAACTCCACTTCATTATTTGAAAGCATAAATGAATTTATTAATCCAATTTTTGCCCAATTTATGGCATGATCTATATTAATTACTTCTTGTTTTAATATATCTAAATAATTTTTAATATTAAGACTAATAGTACTTTGGACATTTGTGCTGTCAAAATTTTTCATAATTAATTCATTTGTAGCATTTACAACATTATTCAATTTTTCAATTATTAATCTGTTAATTACCATTTGTCTCTCATTATTTTTAAGTATATTATTTGTCTTATCACTAAGTATTTTAAAATCATCGTGGTCGGGACTTCCCGCTATCCACTTCCATGTTGTTCCAATGAAATTTAAAGATCTTTTACTTATACTATTAGGCTTTAACCTATCTATATGGTTTTGTATTTGGGATATTTCATGTTGAAGGAATGGGAGAAGGGCGTTGGTTTTATTAACTTGTTTTATTATTGTCTTATTTAGTCGATCGACTGCGTCCTGGTACTCATTTATGTCAATCGTATGTATCAGTTTATAAGAGCCTGTTTGGATTTTAGCTGATCCCATGGTGAACGTGACAACTTCTGAATTTGAATAGTCTAGAACTTGTATCTCGCTGTGGCATGATGCAATGAGTAATCTGTAAAGAGGTTTTAATTAGTTTTAATAAGACTTTTGTGAACTACTAATCCTGATTCCGTAATAACAGTGCTGTTTTTATTTTCTTTGACTATTTCCTTTTTATACCTAGAGCACAATTTATTTCCAATACGCTTATTTTTCTTTACATATATAATGTCGCCTGTATTAAAAGACTTCAGATTGGTTCTATTTTGATTGTGATAACGTAAGTCCTTGTCCTGTTTTGTTTCGAGTTTTACAATATTTTCTAACCTATGTTTGTCTAATTGTTCCGGGCTTGTGCTGACAATACGTCCAAAAAATACTTCGATTGGTTTTCTGTTGGTGGTCGAATGAATTGAATAATTATACTTACAAATTGACATGTCTAGCAAGTCTGAAAATGAACGATGTGTATTTTCGGCTTTTGTACAACGCATTATCTCTGATAACGTTGAATGGAACCTTTCTATTTGTCCATTAACCGTGCTAGTGTAGGGCGGGGCTTTGAAAATGTCTATTCCTAATTGATCTTGCAACATAAATGTAATGGAAGCTGAACTAAGCGCTTTTTCATTATCGATAACTATTTTTTCAGGTATGCCAAAAGAAATAAGGATTTGTCTTAATGGTTCTTTTATGTCTTCGGTGGCTCTAGACTTTATAATTTTCGCTTGAGCATATTTGGAGAATTTGTCTATGGCAGTCAGAATGGTACGATTGTTTGTATGATATATGTCGAGATGTACAATATTACCTGGATATTGGGGTATGGGGGTTGACTGTAATATGTGTTTAGCTGGGTGCCGATCGTATTTATTCTCGCGGCATATTTTACAAAGTTTTACTATTTTTTCAATTTTAGCCTGCATTTGTGGAAAATAATATTTAGTCAAAAGCTGTGATTTATTTTCTCGAGAATTCCTGTGAGCTCTATTGTGTTCTGTTATAATTTTTGACTCTTGTTCTACTTCGGAAGTAATATCTTCAATCATTGTTTGAGTGTATCTGATTTTGTATGTTGAGAAGTGTAAAGGATATAGTTCTTGTATCTTACCCATGATTTCTTCTGATGTGAACAAACCGTTTACTACGCTTGGATTTAAATATCTCTTAAATATTTGTATAATGTCATCTGTAGAGTAATTTCTTTGTATTACGATATGTCTGTGATATGTGGGAAAAGGAATTTGGAATTGATGTCTATTTTCTTCACCTATTTTCAAAAACAATTGATTCTTAAAAACATTGATTGGTGCTTCTGTAGCAGGTATCAAATTTTGTGATGAACTGTCTTCGCTATGTATTGTACCTGTCAACGAGTTGATATCGTCGTTATTGGTGTTTGGTAAGAGATTAATTTGGGGTGGTCTTGAGAGGGCATCTGCAACTATGTTTGATTTCCCGGGTTTATAGAGAAGCTCATAGTTGTACTCCTCTAAAATTGCTTTCCATCTCTTCATTTTATTGTTATTGTTCTTATTGCTGAGAGCGTACGTAAGGGGTTGGTGGTCTGTGTAAATTTTTACTTTGGCGGATCCGTAGAGATAGTTTCGCAAGTTATTCAGTGACCAAATAATTGCTAGCATCTCTTTTTCATTGGTAGCGTAGTGTTCTTCTGCGCTACTTAATGTACGAGATATAAACATGATAGGTCTATCGTCTTGAGCTAGGACTGCTCCAATCGCATAATTGGATGCGTCCGTCGTGAGTTGAAATTCTTTTGAATAATCGGGGTATGAGAGCAGAACTTCTTCTGAGCTAAGGGAATTTTTTAGTTTTTGAAATGCTTCTAGTGCTTCTTTATTTAAATTTATTTTTATGTTTTTTGATATATTTTTGGATATTCGTCCTTCCTCCCCTCTTAAAAGGACTGTAAGGGGTTTCGCCAGTTTTGCGTAGTCCCTTATAAAACGGCGATAATAACCTGAAAGTCCTAAAAATGAACGTAGGTCTTTCAGAGTTTTTGGTTCAGGGAAATTATTGATTGATTCAATTTTTTTTGGATTGGTTTTGAGGCCATTTTCAGACACTATGTATCCTAAAAATTCTACTTCGGTTTTTAGGAATTCACATTTATCGAGTTGTATTTTGAGGTTTGCTGATTCTAGTGTATCAAATACTAATTTTATGTCATTAAAATGATCTTCCTGATTTTTACTGAATATAATGATGTCGTCAATATAGACAAAACATCTTTTTCCTATGTGATCTCTTAAGATGTCGTCAAGAGCTCTCTGAAAAATAGAAGGAGCATTCTTGAGACCAAAAGGGAGACGAGTGAATTCATATTTCCCGTTATTAACTGAGAAAGCTGTCTTCTCCGTATCTGATTCTTTTAGAAGAATCTGATGGAAACCACTTTTCAGATCGAGTACTGAAAATATTTTGTTTTTTCCAAGTTGAGATAGAACTTCGCTTATTTCGGGAATAGGGTATCTGTCTGGTATTGTAATTGAATTTAACTTCCTATAGTCTATGACCATACGGTATTTTTTCTCTCCTGACGCATCTAATTTTTTTGGGACCACCCATACAGGTGAATTATATGGTGATCTAGATGGTCGTATTATACCGTCACGTAAGTATTCGTTAATTTGCTGTTCTACATGGTTTTTGAGGCACATTGGGTACGGATAACATTTGGTATAAACAGGATTGTCTGATGTCGTACGAATTGTACCTTTAACTGTTGTAGTAAAAGTAAGTTTTTCGTCTGGATCACAAAAAAGTGATTTATAATCGGATGTGAGTTTTATTAGACATTCTTTTTGATATTGAGTTAAGTGTTCCGATCGGATGTGAATTTGGTTAACGCTTTGCGAAATTTGTTGTTTCAATTTTATACAAAATTTGTTTTTTATTGTCATGTAATTTTCGTTGGTGTGTATTATGGCATTTAGTTCTTTAAGTGAATCATTACCTATGATGGCATGAAAAGATTTTAAGGTGGGAAGCAAGAAAAATTTTATTTTTGTGTCGTCTATGCCGAAAATATTAGCAAAAGTATGATGGGTTATTTTGATTTGTCCTCCGACTGAACTAGCATAGAATATTTTTTCATTTATAATAGGTGTTTTTACTAGATGCGGCTGTACATAGTTTTTATTTGATCCGGTATCAATTAAAACTTTAATGATCTCTCCACTACTTAGCTTACATTCGATATAAGGTAATGAAGAGCTGTTCATTCTAAAAAATGAATATCAAGGCAATCTATTTTATCTAAAGAGTCTGAATTAAAACTTTGTTGTTCATTAGTTTCATAGTTTTTTATACAATCGGTATAAACTGATAAGGGTTGGTCAAAGTCATGGTCGTTATTATTTATTGCGTCTTCATATTGCTGAACTTCAATGTTAAAGTTTCTTTGTCGTTTATCTATATTTTGTGGTGGTGGACTTGGTCTTTTGCCATAGTGTGCATCGTTATGGGTAGGGCGATTCATGTAATTTATTCTCTTTGTTTGCATGCTTTGGTCTACATCCATAGCTTCAGGTCTAGGTAATGGCTTAGGGCCAAATGGTCGAGGTGGTGGACGTTGTTGGTATTGATACAAATTTTGAGAACGGTTTTGCTGTGGATTAAATATCGGAAATTGTCGTGTTGGATAAGTAGGGTGATTTCTTTGTGGGTATTGTTCCCAATTAACTAGATGAGGATAAAATGGTTGTTGATTTTGTGGTTGTAGTCTATCTTTCCGTGGAGGAATTGGTGGTTGAATATTAGGAAATTCTCGTTGTTTCCTTTGAAAATTCTGACCAAGCGCATAGTTTGATCTGAAATTTTGGTTTTCCAGTTTCATACATAATTGTAATGCCTGGGGTAGGTCAATGGGCTCTCTCATACCAAGCAATCTTGGCAGATCGCCTCTCAGTCCGCGTACGAACGTATCCAGTGCTTTGTCCCTGTATGTTTTTGTTAATAGGCCAACGGCTTCCTGTCCTATATCCATACATCCTATTTTATTCAATATTAATGAAAGGTGTGAATAAACTTTTTGGTAATACTCTTGCGTGCTAAGGTTTCCTTGTATTAGAGTTGACATTTGGTATTCTAGAGTGCCAATGTCTCGCTTATCTGCATAATGCGTTGTAAGACAGCGAGATATAGCGTTCCAATTTAATGGCGTATTGTATGATTCTAAAACGTTGTCTGCATTCCCTATTACTTTGCTACGTATAACGTTCAAAATTCCAAAATATTTCGGTGTATTTTTTATGGTTTCATAGACACTTAAAACTCTGTCAACACTTTTTCTCCATGAACTAAAATCTGCTTCATTTCCAGAAAATTCTCGTAAATTTTTTACTATGTCTGGTATTCTTTCTAGTTCGTTCAAATTTTCCCTAGTACTAATACCAAACGGTTGGTCAACTTCTATTTGGTTAGTGCTACACTGAATAGTTAGGTCCCTTACTAACTGTGGTAATGTACCTTCTAGAATTCTTAATACCGAAGATTGTATTATTTCGTTTAATTCTTCCTGTCCAAGTGGTCTAACTGGTTGGTCGGGATTAGGATTAGGAGCGTTTAATAGAGGTGGTCTAATGAGGTTGTTAGGATTTGCCATGTTACTTTATAAATTTTAATTAATTTATTTTAGAATATTCCACGAAAATCAGTAAGTATTGTACGCCTTTATTAAATAAATTTTTTCTTTCTTAATTTATCTTTTTTCTCCGATTTCGTTTACTAGGATTTATTTTTAGAGAGTAGATTTAAATAGTTAGTCGAGCTACAGTTTTCAGAAAAAATTTTATTTATTGTTATCTCTATATTTTGTGATACTCTAGAGGGTCCGGCTTTTTGGGCTACGGAATCGCAGAGTGGTTTTGCAATGTATTATTATTTTGTTGTTATAGTTTAGTTTTATAGGCTTTTATTCCGTTATAAACTGGAGGGTCCGGCTTTATGGGCTACGGAATCGCAGTTTCAAAAATATTTAGTTATTTCTTTACGTTATTTTATTTAAAAATTTTTTCTTTCTTTTTTTTTTTTCACTTTTAAATTTTGTTTGTTGAAAATTTTCTTAAAATTGTTTTACTTCTTATCTAGTCTTAAAGGTTAATTCTTTTTCTAAAAACACTTTCTTTGTTTACTTTTAACTTATTATTTTCTCAAAATTCTATTTTATTTCTTAATTTATCTTAAACTAGCTTACAATATTCCGCACAGGTTCTCCATGATTTTTCCTTTTTGTCCGCTATCCGGTGACTCGGGATCTCTGATAGAACACAAATCGTGTGGTTGCGTTTTTATTCCAACGAATTCTAACGCTTAATTAGTTGTGGTTTCTATTCGGGCTACACAATTAATTTATCGAACTTCTTGAGGACACTTTATAAATTAACCGTGATGAGTACTGCTTAAGGACTTCTTTCCCGAATACCACGACGTTGGGCGCCAATTAACTTATTTCATTATTTTTTTGATTTTTTAAAAAATAAACATCAGAGAGAAACTCTGATGTTAAACTTTATTTATTGAATTCAAAACAAGAACTAACTTACAATTTTTTGATAACTTAACTTAAATTCAAATAGCGGCAGCGTTGAAGCAGTGCAGCGGTTAGCGACAGCGTTGGAGCAGTGCAGCGGTTGGCTCGTGCAGGAAGTATTGCAGACACAGCGTCAGCAATTTAGCTTTTGTTGATTAGCTTGAATTGAAGTTGGACTTAATAAAGACCAAGAAAAAAATATAATTATTGTTAACTTAATTATCGTTAACTTATACTCAGTAATGACAAAACATCATTAATCATTTGATTGTGAACGACGGAACACGTGTAAATTTCTACTTGACTAATAAATTGTCTTACTAATACGAAAATTGTCGTACTAATTTCTACTTAAATAATAAGTCGTGATTGCTAGTCGGACGTCTTTTATTTTTGTGTGGTTGCCGAGCACCATTGTAACCTTTTTAAAAACAATTATTAACATTTGAAGATAATCATGGACAAGTGGTTGAAACGCGGAGCAAAAACTTCATCGCCGCCGCCAGTTAATGACGAACAAAGTAAGGAAAACCAATAAGATGCTCTGTTACGTCACAAAATTGGCACTGAATCTGACTTTCAAGCTCCCTCAACGAATACACATGAAACGAAGCGCCGGAAAGTTGTACGAAAATATGACTCAGAATATTTGAAATTAGGATTCACTTGGAATCATGACGCGTTAGATCCGCGTCCTCAATGCGTAATTTGCTTCCAAATTTTAGCGAATGAAAGTTTACGTCCAAGTAAGTTAACGCGTCATATAGAAACTAAGCATTCTCATTTAAAAAACAAGCAAGTAGACTTTTTTCAAAGAAAATTGTTGGATATGAAATCTTCAAAAAATATTGTTTCACATTTCATTAATATTAATGAGAATGCTGTACATGCCTCGTACCTCATAAGCTTGAGAATTGCCAGAGCGGGAAAACCTCATACAATTGGCGAAGACTTAGTCTTACCATCGATTAAAGATGCTGTTGGAGCAATGTT
This sequence comes from Clusia tigrina, assembly GCA_920105625.2. NCBI lineage: Eukaryota > Metazoa > Arthropoda > Insecta > Diptera > Clusiidae > Clusia > Clusia tigrina. The sequence goes on from OV050033.1 coordinate 179,110,853, forward strand.
TGGCGAAAAAGAAGTAAAAGAAATCGAACGCATACCTCTATCCAATAACACTGTTGCACGACGAATTGACGAAATGGCTGAGTGGGCAGAAGATGAAATATTACGAAGAGTAGTTGGTAGTAAATACTACACTGTACAACTAGATGAGTCTACCGACGTTCAAGGCCTGTCTCAACTACTTGTTTTTGTGCGTTATATATGGGAAAACGACGTGAATGAAGATATCTTGTTCTGTAAGCCAATTAGTCGTGGAACGAGCGAAGAAATTTTCAGTTCAATTGATTCGTATATAAAGGGAAAAGGGTTGGAATGGAAGAACTGTGTCGGTATATGCACTGACGGTGCGCGGGCTATGTGCGGGAAAAATAGCAGTGTGGTTACAAGAGTTCTTGAAAAAAGTCCCTGTGCTTTGTGGACTCATTGTAGTCTTCACAGAGAAGCACTGGTTTCAAAAGCATTACGCGATGATTTAAAAACTGTGCTAAATACAGCTGTAAAAATTGTAAATTACATCAAAACAAGGCCCTTACAAGCACTTTGTTTCAGAAGTTGTGTGAAGAAATGGGTAGTCTTCATACATCTCTTCTTCTCCATACGGAGATACGTTGGTTATCCAGGGGAAGGGTACTGACACGATTGGTGGAACTACGGCATGAAGTATCAATATACTTAGAAGGAAAAACCGAATATATTGAACATCTACAGGACGCAGAATTCGTGCTTAAGTTAACATATTTGACGGATATTTTTTCCAAGTTAAACGAACTTAACTTGTATCTGCAAGGTTCAAACGAATCCGACATTTTTGCAGTTCACGACAAAATTCGAGCGTTCATGAAAAAGCTACTTTTGTGGGAGAGTTGTATTAAGAACGGTAAATATGATTGTTTTGAAACACTTGAAACCTTAATTGTAGAAAACCAAGCGCAGCCAAGGATGAACGTACTTTCTGCAATTGCCGCACATTTATCATTGTTAAGAAATAACTTTGACACCTATTTCGGGGAAGAGATGAAAAAGCTCGAAAAGTCGAATTGGATATGTAACCCATTTCAGGACCAACTAACAACTAATATGTCGACAAAAGCAAGTGAAGAGCTCATTGATTTATCGGAAGATACATCACTGAAAAATACTATCAATCGCAAGCAATTAACGAAATTCTGGATCTCGGTTGCTGGGAAGTATCCTTGCCTGTTTGATGAAGCTATCAAAGTCCTCCTCCCCTTTACTACCTCATACCTATGTGAGGCCGGATTTTCAGCTATGTTCAATATAAAAACTAAATACCGAAACAAATTGGACGTATCAAACTCACTGCGACTAAAAGTTACTAATATTGAAATTGATGCTAAAAATATAATGACAAAAAATAGAAAACAAATACATCCTTCCCATTGAAATAAACTGTTTGTAGGCTATTTTAGTATTAAATAAAAAAATATTAATATATTTAAGTTTTTTTTCCTCATTGATATTGCAAACTGGTATTACCAGTATTTATGTCCTCTATTTCTAAAGCAGCCAATAGGTGAGTCGCAAATTTTTAAGTTTTTGTTAGATGGGTCGGAATCCAGTAATCTTTGGGAACCACTGCCCTAGAGCAATGTCTTTAATGATCAAGTTTTGAAAAAGCAAGCGCGTGTTGTTACACTCAAGCAAAAAGAATAGGCACAAGGCATGAAATTTGCCAGCAAATGTGTGATGCCTGACTTTCATTAACCCTAATGGCGTATCAATTTAAAGCACACATTACCCACAATCGCCATATTTCAAAGTTCGCTACAATTAGTTTCAAAAACGCAACCCACCTATTGTGTTCGATCTGAGTTGTTGAAAATGTTTCTCCTTCATTCAGATTAGTTCCGTCTCTCAAGAGCTGAGCTTGCTTTTAAACATTCAATACGAGGATTATACCCAAAATATTAAACTACAATGGATTTAATAAGCGTTAACGTTGGTTTGTGGACCTTCCTCAAGCTGTTATTTCTGTAAGTACTGTGTTCTTAACAAAAATTTTATTACGTATGTTCAGCAGGAGTTTTTTGAAACTGCAACAAGAAATCCTGAGTACAGCATTAAACATTCGAGTATAGTATCAAAAATATAAATACCCAGATATCCGTTTCTTTACCATTAGAATGTTCATTAACATTATAAGGAAATACCGCCTTACCACCAAAGAAACGAAAGACATCCGCACTAATTACGGTACAGTTAGGGGCGTGAAGCAGAGAACGATATACGATGTGGGGACATATTATAGATTTGAAGCAATGCCCTTCGCTAAGCCACCGCTAGGACCATTGAGATTTCGTGCTCCACAACCAACAGAACCATGGGAGGGAATTCTCGACTGTACAAAATACCCAGCCCAACCAAGACACAAGGATATAATCCTCAGGACGCCAGTAGGATCTGAGGATTGTTTGTACTTGAATGTGTATGTGAAGAAAGTGAGTACGAAATGGAAGTTAAGTAAAAATAGAAGGAATTCAAGACCTGCTCTTTTTAGTTGGATACGAAAAAACCATTACCGGTGCTGGTTTGGATCTATGGAGGTGGTTTCCAAACTGGATCCGGAACTCCCGAGCGTTACGATCCAGACTACTTTATGAGGAAGGATGTGGTGGTGGTGACTCTCAATTATAGACTGGGAGTTTTAGGTGCGTCCGTTTTGAATAATAAATGATTTTAATTAATTTTTGATTTAGGTTTCCTTAGCCTCAAGGATCCGACGCTTGATGTGCCCGGTAATGCTGGTCTGAAAGATCAGTTAATGGCTCTACGATGGGTGAAGGAAAACATTGCTCACTTCAATGGTGATCCCAATAACATAACCCTATTCGGTGAAAGCGCTGGCGCTGCCTCTGTGCACCTCATGATGCTCACTGAGAAAGCAAACGGACTCTTCCACAAAGCCATACTCCAATCCGGCACAGCTCTATGTCCGTGGTTGGATTCACTGCACCGAGATTGGGCCTATCGATTAGCATGCAAATTAGGCTACAACGGCTTGAATAAGGATAGAGATATTTTTGAGTATTTGTCAAAAATTGACTCAAAGAAATTTGTGCGGGTACAGACTCAATTGAACACAAAGGACGAAGACCGTGAACATATAATGTTTCCCTTTGGACCAGTGGTAGAACCTTATGACAGTGAGAATTGCATAACAACGAAACCTTTCAAGGAAATGCTAAAGAATGCCTGGAGCAATAACATTCCCGTGATCATAGGAGCCACATCGTTTGAGGGGTTGCTATTCTATCAGAAAACGCAACAGTTACCTTTCTTGGTAGACGAGTTGGGAGACTGTGAGTCAATGGTGCCACATGAAGTGAGAAGAAATTGTGATGCAGTGGAACTGCGCGAAATGGGCTTTAAAATAAAACGAGCTCACTTTGGCGATGAGCAGCCGAGTTTCAAGGCTTCATTTTTACCTTTCCTGGATGTGAGTGAATTTTACCTACCTTCCATCTCGATGTGAACTCAATAATATAATTCCATTTTTCAGTTGATGTCCATCAAACATTTTTGGCATGGTACGCATCGCACAGTCCTCTCCCGCCGTGCTTATGCCGCCAACACGCCCACCTACCTTTACCGGTTTGACTTCTACTCATCAGATTTCAATCAATTACGTTTGCTTCTATGCGGCCAAAATGTGAGGGGCGTGGCACACGGAGATGAACTCTCCTATTTGTTTTATAATCGTGGATCTTTTAAAAAATCAAAGTCTTCGGCGGAGTACAAAACAATTGAACGCATGATCGATATATGGACCACATTTGCAGCGACTTCCGATCCGAACTGCCCGCTAATCCAACCATGTGTGTGGTCAGCAATTCAAGGAGATGATCTCAAGTGCCTCAACATAAACGAAAATTCCGAATTTATAGACTTGCCGGAGAGGGAGAAGTTACATGTTTGGGATAGTTTATATACACAAGACGTATTATACTGATCCACCGAAAGGAACCGCTTCTGGGCACTGTTGTAGCAATCAAGTCTACTTTTATGAATAACTGCCTATGCTTCATTACTTTTTATAGCAAATTTCAAAAAGATTGCCTAGAGACAGCGAGATCCAAACAGATTTAACCAAGAAGGTATCATGCACTCTGTACAATGACGACTTGGGAGAATAACTTAATCGAAGCAATCTTTGGGGTACATTTTTGATTTTGGGGAAATTTCTTGGTTCTAAGAAAAGAAGGCTATGAACCTCTCAGCTTCTGAAAGTAGCTCTAAGACGGATTTTCTATATTACAATACATTCATAAGTTCACATCAAGCTTTATATGAAGGAACGAGGTCTAAAATTTCCGCACGATCATCATAAACATTATTTTGGAACGATCTCAAGTAGCAATAAATTCGCTTTTTACAGACGAAATAAACTCCTTAAGACTTTGAATATACCCAAACATCATTAACATGGTAAGAGTTAGTAATTCATATGACTCTCCGGTTTAAAATGCCTAATCCTTTACGATAAGTATTCTATGAGAAATTTGCCGTAGTCACGTATATAAGTATAATTTCTCATAGAATACTTACCATAAAGAATTGGGCCCGTTAAACTAGAGCTTTGCTCAGACAACCATAACTGGAGGGACAAAATAACCACTTCTTCTTGTCAAAGGGTGAAGAATCAGCTAATTTTTCTTGAGAAATGGAGACCTGAAACTAGAAACAACAAAATTTATTTATAGATCATGCAGATAAGCCAAACAAAAATACCATAAATGAAGGAAATAAACACTACCAGGGCTTATTATGAGCTTCACAAATTGCAGAATAAATCTCATTACTACTACAAAAGAAACCTTAGAACAAATTGAACTTATTCGAGATGATCCACCACATAAGTAAGTACTTGTAACTGCTCCCAGATATTATATGGTGATGAATTATCTGGATCATACGCTTACTTCCAAGCCAACTTCTCTAATGCGAAAATGCAGATCACGCCCAATTGAGTTTCAGCCATGAGATTTGCTGCTGGCTCGTTCAGACAATGTTGATAATAGTTATCACGGAAGCAATTACCTATCTTAATATGCCCTGAGACTCTGATAATTGCAAATTCACGCAACTCCACTCAAGTATAAGGACGCTTGAGTCGTTTTCATATGTGTGCGCATGGGTGCGTGTGTATGTGCATGGGTGCGTGTGTGTGTGCATGGGTGCGTGTGTGTGTGTTGTCAAGTGTGATTTGGAAGAAAAGCTTATAGTTAATTCTTAATTGAACTAATTAAAACTGAACAGCTCAGAACGCACAGTGCAGTCGCTCCGTACCCGCTAGAGAAACCCCCTAGAGCAATGTCTTTAATGATCAAGTTTTGAAAAAGCAATCGCGTGTTGTTACACTCAAGCAAGAAGAACAGACACAAGGCATGAAATTTGCCAGCAAATGTAGCTCCAACCTTTCACTCAAGAGTCAATTGATAAATCTTCGTGCCATCACTTCGTTGGGACTCCTTGTGTTCTGTTCTATTTTTAGCACTTCATTTAAAGAATGATTCAATATGCTCAATGTACCATGATGAATTTTAAAAATAATCCACTTCAAATAGAGCAACAGTGTGTGATTTATCGCGAATTACTGAATCACTGTGAAAGTGCAAAAATTCGAAATGCTTTAAAAATGCTTCAGTGCATTAGAGTACGTTTTGATGTGCCTGACCTTCATTAACCCTAGTGGCGTATCATTTTAAAGCATAATCAGCCTCATTACCCACAATCATCATATTTCCAAGTCCGCTACAGCTTATCAGTTGCACAAGGCGACCCACCCATTGTGTTCGATCTCAGTTGTTGAAAGTAATTTTCCTACATTCAGATTAGTTCAGTCTCTCAAGAGCTGAGCTTGCTTTTAAACATTCAATACGAGGATTATACCCAAAATATTAAACTACAATGGATGTAATGAGCGTTAACGTTGGCTTGTGGACCTTCCTCAAGCTGTTATTTCTGTAAGTACTGTGTTCTTAACAAAAACTGCACTACGTTTGTACAGCAGGAGTTTTTTGAAACTGCAACAAGAAATCCTGAGTACAGCATTAAACATTCGAGTATAGTATCAAAAATATAAATACCCAGATATCCGTTTCTTTGCCATTAGAATGTTCATTAACATTATAAGGAAATACCGCCTTACCACCAAAGAAACGAAAGACATCCGCACTAATTACGGTACAGTTAGGGGCGTGAAGCAGAGAACGATATACGATGTGGGGACATATTATAGATTTGAAGCAATGCCCTTCGCTAAGCCACCGCTAGGACCATTGAGATTTCGTGCCCCACAGCCAACAGAACCATGGGAGGGAGTACTCGACTGTACAAAAAGCAAGCATATGCCAATGCAAAAGCATCCCATCTTGAAGATTCCAACGGGCATTGAGGACTGCTTGTACCTGAATGTGTATGTGAAGAAAGTGAGTCCGAAATGGAAAGTATAAAAAAATGGAATTGATTACTTTCTTTTTTAGTTTGAAACGGAAAAACCTTTACCGGTGATGGTTTGGATCTATGGAGGTGGTTTTCAAACGGGTTCCGGAACACCTGAACTTTACGATCCAGACTACTTCATGAGGAAGGATGTGGTGGTGGTGACTCTCAATTATAGACTGGGAGTTTTAGGTGCGTCCGTTCTGAATAATAAATGTTTTCAATTAATTTTTCATTTCCATATATAACTGTTGTAGGTTTCCTTAGCCTCAAGGATCCGGCGCTAGATGTGCCCGGTAATGCTGGTCTGAAAGATCAGTTAATGGCTCTCCGATGGGTGAAGGAAAACATTGTTCACTTCAATGGTGATCCCAATAACATAACCCTATTCGGTGAAAGCGCTGGCGCTGCCTCTGCGCATCTCATGATGCTCACTGAGAAAGCAAACGGACTCTTCCACAAAGCCATACTGCAATCTGGCACAGCGCTATGTCCGTGGCTGGATTCACTGCACCGAGATTGGGCCTATCGATTGGCATGCAAATTAGGCTACAACGGTTTGAATAAGGAAAGAGATATTTTTGAGTATTTGTCAAAAATTGACTCAAAGAAATTTGTGCGAGTACAGACTCAATTGAACACAAAGAACGAAGACCGTGAACATATAATGTTTCCCTTTGGACCAGTGGTAGAACCTTATGACAGTGAGAATTGCATCACAGCCAAGCCTTTTAAGGAGATGTTAAAGACCGCGTGGGGTAATAACATTCCCATGATTATCGGTGCCACATCCTTTGAGGGCTTAGTTCTATATCAGCAAGCGCAACAGTTACCCTTCTTAGTAGACGAGTTGGGAGACTGCGAGTCAATAGTGCCGATTGAAGTGGGAGCAAATTATGATGCAGTGAAATTGCAGGAAATTGGCTTAAAATTAAAACGTGCTCACTTTGGCACTGAGGAACCGAGCTTCAAAAGGACCCTATTGCCGTTCTTGGAAGTATGTAAATCCCATAACTTTAATATCCAACTTATTTATATTATTTATTATTAGGTGGTGTCGTACAAACATATTTGGGATGGCTTGCACAGAACGGTGCTCTCCCGCCAAGCTTTTGCTGTCCACTCGCCCACCTATATTTACCGTTTTGATTTCTACTCATCTCATTTTAATCAATTTCGTTACCTCATGTGCGGCAACCAGGCGCACGGTGTATCGCACGCTGATGACCTCTCCTACCTTTTTTTTAATGATGGAACTTACAAAATATCGAAGGCTTCGGCGGAGTACAAGACCATTGAACGCATGATCGATATATGGACCGCATTTGCGGCGAATTCCGATCCAAACTGCCCGCTAATCCAACCGTGTGTGTGGTCACCAATTCAAGGAGATGATTTCAAGTGCCTCAACATAAATGAAAAAGCAGAATTTATAAACTTGCCGGAGAAGGCGAAACTTGATGTTTGGAGTAACTTGGAAACAGACGATGGAAGCAAGAGTCGTCGCAATTAGTATGTAATAAGACTAGCTCAGGATACAGTAAGCAGGTAACAGTCTGTGTCAGAACTATAGCATCCTCTGCTCTTTATAAACAACAATGTCAATAACAAAGAAATAGAATGTCCGTGTTGTGGTTGCGATGTTGTCGGCAAGAAAGAGAGTAAGTGCCGCGAGTAAATGTTACCTTCTCGGTGTACTCGGAGCTACCTAGTTAAAAATAATTTATGAAAACGTATTTCAGTTAAATCCCAATAAAGTATAGGACCCTGATAAATCTATGATGTATACCCACTATTATCGTATATATTAAACACGTATCTATTTGAATATATAGCCGTTAAAGCTAAATAGTTCTGGTCTTCACCACTTACACCTTTCCATTTTACATTGCCCATTCAATGAAGTGTTCAGGCGAAAGGCAGTCACTATATTCCTTAACACCACTTCATTATCTGATGCGCTCTAGTATGATGCAAAGTAATCGAGTGAAATGCTTTATTTGATGTTTGAAGTGCACACCCATTACGAGGCGAAACCATCTTATGCCACACCATACGATGAGCGCGTAGATCACTGCAGTTCGGTAATTGAGGCCGTATTATCCTTCCAATTGGTAAGGCTTGAAAGAAGTTAAACATGGAGCACTTAACAGCAAATATCAAATTGTTTGAACTATATAAAATAATAAGCCATATATAGTTGTCGGAATAGGCAGAAATTTGAACACTTATTAAAACTCCACATTCTATTAAAGTACTTATACATATTTTTTATATTTGATACGGGAAAAGGTATGTAAAAAAATATAACCCAAATCAAAATTAATAGGCGTACAATCACTATAATTGAGCAATGCAACAATAAAATATACAAAACAATTAATATACGAGTAAATTAACTAGAATTAATAGTTGCCACTTATAAAGTCGTCCGTGACGATATTGCAATAGTTAAACATAAGTACGTAAGTATTCACAAACAAAAGAAACGCACAAGAATGTAGTTTGTATATGCAGTTCATTGTATTTAATAGGAGGAGTCATCAGCTGCCCCCTCCTATGGCTAGCGCTAGTGCTTTTACAAATATGATTGATTTGTGTGGTTTTTTTTTTTTGCTTTACTGACTGAGGTGTCGCACAGTTACAATGCAGTACAAATGAAACAATTTCAGAAATTACTTTGCGAATCAACTTTAAAGCGAAATAACAAATAAAATGATATGAATTTAAATAGTACTGTATTTATTAGCGATGTTTAATATGGCCAATAAACAACATACATACACACGTACTTGAGATTTTTATTAGGTAAGGCGCTATAAAGGTTTCGCATACTTATCGTGGAAATTATAAAATGTTTATACATTTCAGTTAAATTAATTATTCATACATACATACATAAATACACATATAAATAAGCGAAATAAAATATTCTAAAAACTTGATCATCACATTCGCTTTTACTTCTTGTTAGTGCAATTATTTTATTTGTGAACTATATAGACTCGTCGTTGAACGCGCTGCGACTGCACCACAGACTGCACTATGACAAAATTTCGAAATTAAATTACAAACAAAATGGACAAATTACATATAATTACACACACAACTTTTTCATGGTTTTTTATCTTATTTCTTATGTCACAGTATAAAAAGAGTTTTACAATTAATTTCTAAATTTATTTGTTAAATTGCTGTTTTTTTAGAATATATACTAGTTCATTACTATGCAGATAATTGATTATTTTTTTCTGTTTCATTTCTCTTCCATTTGAAAAATTATTTGTAAACAATTCTAATTTAAATTTCTTGTTTATGTTAGTCGTTTGCATTATCAAAATATATATTATTCTAAATAGGGGCTTAGCTAGTCGCCGGGATGCTCAGGACACGAACGATTTACCTCGAACCACCGATCAATGCAACTAAAAAAAGATGGAAATTAATAAATAAGTGTGTTTGACAAATTGAAGGCATATTTTATATAAATTATACCCTTTATGGTAAACACATAGGCATGGCAATCGTGCAATAATATCACCAGTATTTAAATCTTCCAAACATATTACGCATTCGCCCTTAGGATCCGTTAGCACATCCTCTATAAATAAAGCAGGAAACAGTTACAAACAGAACTAAATCAAGTATTCACACAAATGTTACCATTGTATGATAGTCGCGGTTTCGTGAGGCACATGACTAGATGACATTCAATGTCATCGGGCAACACGAACTTGCTACAAACAGGACATTTGATACCTACAACAAATTAATTCCTGTTAATACACACTAAACAAAAACAGTCATTAATAATTCTTCGAAATATATAAATCTAATAATTCTGTAGTATGGCAAACAGAGCTGGGCGCATGGGGCGTATGAGTCACATTAAAACGTTTAAAGTTTGTTTGAAAGATAGTTTTAGTGCGTAACCACACATATTCCCTTTCTATTGTCATAGAAAACGTATAGAATAAAGCGGTAATTTATGACGAATACGAAACAAAAGTTTCGGGTGGGGGCTTGGATACGTATCCTCATTTTTAAGATGCATTGCCGTGGAAGCTACACTAATAAAAGCACAAAGCCAAATGTTGTTTACAAAATTGGTGTGCTATGAATGCATCTCCGTTTTACGAGTGAGACACCACAGATTAAAACTCTTCTTATTTCTGTTCTCAAAACTTTTGACCTTCTACTACGTAAGTAGCTGAGACAATCGTCTTTAAGCTCACACACACTGAGCAGCAGTTAAAAAATTGAAATGCTTGAAATAAAGTACATCTACAAGAAATTCCGAATCACAAACGTCTATGACCCAGCCATAAAGAGTGAAAGGTCAATGTCACGAGTGAATGGTGAGTAGCCAATATGAGTCGACTTTATATAATCAATTTTGCAGCAAACGTAGCGTAAATTGAGATGAGGGGTTTGACAAGGACATATTTTTGCCTGTTGCTAGCTCGAACGTCACAACTCAAAGTTGAAAATAATATTGAAATATACCATCTTTAAGTTATGACATTATTCAGATTAGTTGTTTACCATTAAAAGACCAAATATGCGATGGTACGGACGTTGCTGTGTACACCCGTCCAATATCATTTCCACTGCCAGACGCAGACGCTGCCATAGCGATGCTCTCGACGAAATTTGCATCCGCTATTGACACCTCCTCAATGTTTATGGCATGTGAGTGATGGCCGTGGCCACTGCCACCGTCACCGTTGAATATCAGTGGGTGGCCATGAAACGAACCGCTGCCAACTGGCACACTCACACGAATCCCATCGCCCAGGGCATGGCGTTGGTGGATGTAATTGCTGTGAATTTGTGACGAGTTGTTGTTAACGACGGCGAAATTATTGCTACTCGGTGCTGTGGATACGGCGGGATGTGTGTGTGGACCGCCGGTGGATGAGCTCTGCTGATGCAAATCCGGAACTGAACTCAAACTGCGGGCACGTTGTCTATCAGCTGTCGAGTTCTGCACATGATGCTGCAGCTGCAGGCCGGGCAAGGCACGCAACAAGTTGAAACCTTGTCCGGTCTCGGCACCTGCACCGCTAATGCCGGCGGAGCCAGGCGGCGAATTGTCCGCACCGGTGGAGCTGCTGGAAAATGTCCTGGAGCGTGGGCTCTGATGGCCGCTTGTAGCAGGCGTACTCGCCTTTGCGCCCATTAGTTGTGATATATCTAGTATTTTCCAAAAGACTGCTTTGGAATTTGCCTTCGTTAGAACAATGCAATCAAACAAATTAGTCCATTGATTGTTTTCATGCACAGCTGCTTTTGTGTGCGTAGATACAGTACATTTCTTGCGAAGTGTGTGAGCCAAACAACGAGCGATCAGCCGATCAGACAGACGACAGCCGATTACAGGATGCAGCAGCTCCAGCCAAACAAAGGAATGACTTCTATTTGTTGTGTGTTTTACAGTGCACGCAAAATCCTTTTCAAAACTGAATTTTTTTTTTTTTTGTGTACAATAAAACAGTTTCGAAAACTTTTACTTTTAAAACACACTCGTTTCGCAATCTTCAATTATTTGTGCTTTTTCTTTCTTTTACATTTTTTATGCAACCCATCTCCTCAGCACCTTTCGCCCTTTCCAAATGTTTCTGACATTTCCCCAAAATTTTGTGTATATTTTCTTTATTTGTCGCTCAATAAAAATATGTAGAGTGTGCTCCTTTCATTTTCGTAGCACTTGGAATAAATAATTTAATTGCGTAGCCAGTGGTCTAGTGATAATATTTTTATTTTTGTAATGAACGTAATAACTCGAAAATTCACTTCCACCACAGAAGTAGATTAAAAACTGTCTGCTAAATAGCGCTGCCATATCGACGCAATCGACGGTGTCAGTGTAGTCGGGTTTTAAAAAGAGTAATTCCGGTCAGTTGACGTAAATGTGGGGAGTTAAATGGGGAATTTTATATTCAAGAGGCTTCAAATATTTTGAAAGCCAGCCATTTCTACAAGCTAGATGTTATATATCGACGAACCAAAACAAAATTTAAGATTGTAGAAAAACTAATGAGATTCCCATTTTCATAGACTGAGAAAAAAGCATACTAAATAAAACAAAATATAGACGAAGTACTATAAAAATGAAAAGAGGCCAACCAAGTACAACAGTGTAATACGTCGAAAGAAAAATTTGTTGATTCATCTCAATTTACATTAAATTCACCTTGCCTATTACTGTGTATTCAAACTCTACTATAAGTGTGGTGGTAAAGAATATAGTGTAGTCAATAACGATAAAAATTGTAATTCTGTAATTCTTGCAGGAGACTTAAAAAATGTTTATTGTACTTTTATATTCTATCTCTTATTCTTTGTAGTGGGGTAGGCCGAAGTCTCCAATTCTTACTTTATCATATTATTTCCAAGATTCTGTTACACCATAATTACTCCTACACTCGATGTTGGAAAACGCCTATACCAGAACCACACAAGCGTCGAGGGTGAAACACAGCAACACTACGCCAGCTACGTTTTGTTGTAGGAGTTTTTGCATCAATACGAGTCCGGGGGAAAATAAACGAATTCTCTGTTTGATGAATGCAATATTCTTATTTGTAAACAACTAACTACATTATTAATGAGATGTTGCCCTTTATGGCTTTGTACAGTCTCTCTTTCAGCAGCCGTTGGAGGCAGGAGCGATTTGATACCACTTGTCGTACCCCATTATCATGATGACTATTCATCACATCATTATACAAGAAAAGTTGCAACTGGAAGCGTCTAAATAGTGAACATATCAAACATTTCCTTCGTTTTTGTTGAATGGTATACTCCAAATAAAAATGCGATGTAGTGGAATAACAAAGAAATAAGCATGTAATCCATGAGTCATAAATACGGTAATACGGCAAAATTAAAATTTGAATTCAATGGGACACATTTTTGGCGTTTTTGTTTTCTTTTTATTATCAATTTTATTGTTACTTTTTTGTAAATTTGATTTGGCGCTTCGATTGATGCAAAATTTTACTTGTTTCTCATTTTTTACTCCTAATTTTTGTTCTTTTATATTTTATTTATAATTCCCTATACGCAACATTTGATTGAAAGTTAAAAGGGGGCAAAATAAAACAGTATTTTTGAAAAAATTAGAATATTTGAATTACTTTAATTTTACACATACATATTTTAGTTTTGGAAAACGCCAATATGTCTTATTTATTAAAATATATAATTATTTAAAATAAAATTAGTAATATCTACTAAAAGCCTAGTGATTGTAGGCATCTGTACTTTAATCTTGTTTTATTTATTTTTTTGTTGCGTTTTCTGTTTGTAGACGTTGCACTTTTTTATTAAGAACGCTCCGAAATCCAAATGGTACCTTTTGTAGTTTTGGATTTTTCGAGAGCAATTATATACTAAATTAATTAAATTGCAAACCATTTCCTTAACAAATTCTGCATAAAAATAGCAACCCTTTTTGTTTGATTCTGTTACGCTGGTTTGCCGGGTTTGTCTTAATTTCGGCTTTTGTTAGCATTGCACTTTTCCGTATTGCCCCCGACGTTCCAAGACCTCGCGGTATTCTTTGTAATTCATTTGAATCTCTTGAGACCGATAACGAGTTAATTTGATTGATTTACGAGTTTCCGGGGTGATTGATGCACGATAACCACCCTTCTTGAGTAAAGAATCAATAGTTTGAATTTGATCCCAACCTAAAGTGAAGTTCAACATATGAGAAATTTGAATAAAATGGATTTTTACACTAATTTAAACCTTGTTCGGTTGCCACTTGCGGCAGATAAGTAGCAGTGCGCTTACAACCACGCTCATTTAAGAATTCAATACGTATGCCATGTACTCCCAAGGTCCAATCCAAAAACCCATGTGCTTCCTCGAAATTTTGCAATATTGAAACTGATACAGTCAATCTGGGAAGCTCGTCTCTAGATATGGGAGCAAAACGAGAATCCTTTAAGGCGCTAGTAAGAGCGTACTCACGCAGGCCAGAATGCAAATGCATAGCACTGAAAGTGCCAATGCAACCACGCAGGCGCTTATCACGTCCCGTTTTCCAAGTGACGAATAAGGGACTAAAATACAAAAAAAAATTTACAGAATAATTCTGATTTGGAACAGTATCACCATATGGTAATTTAAGCAATCATATTTCAGTAAGTAGGCGATAATCACAAATATATATATTTTTATCAATTTATCGTTTGCTATACTTACTATGCGTCATTGGTGAACAGCGGCGAGCCAGGACCGTCAACATTGTTCAACTCACAATCCAGCACCTCAAAACAGAACAAGCACATGTCAGAAACAGCGACATTGTCCAACGGCTTTAAACTATGCCCATTTTGGATGCGACCATTGCCACAACCATTCATGTAACGATACTCGTCCTCAGCATCGCCATTTGTTAGATGCGAACGTGAGTAGTTTGATCCACCTGAACGATAGTTGTTATGGTTCTGATAGTTAGAGTTTGACATATCGCATTAATACTTCACAGCTGCGTCTCAAATCAAGATCTTGTTCTCTATTCACTACAAATTTCGTCGACAAATAACATTCAATGTGTACGATGGCTGTTTACCAACACTTGAATTTAGATCTTTCGTCGTAATTTTATAAAATATTAGGCTAATTTATAACGCTAACTATATCATTAATGGCAGTGCGTTTATGAAGTAATTCTAGTTAGCTCTATCTGTAATGATAAAAAATGTATTATGTATTAAACACTTGCATTTATATATTAAGCATAGTTTCATATGTATATTTAAAATCTCAGATTACATTTAATTGGTAATGGCGGAAGGAAAGTATGGCAAAAATTGGAAGACCAACAGATCTCGATGCAAAATAAAAGAAATTCTTCAAAGCATCAACAAGCACATTCCATCATATGACATCAATGCGCGTGGAAATCTGTACAACAACAAACTTTAAAGTTATCATTTATAATTGGCGTGCATTCCAAAGGTTATTGCAGCAGTTACAAGGTCACGCGCCACATTGCATTTGCCTCCATACATCTTTTACATTATTTTAATATTAACACAATTCCATTTTCAAACAAATTTGCTTTAATCCACTCGTAACTCAAGATTATGAAGCAAGAGAAGTTACTTGATTTTTTTTCATTTACCTCATTCGTCACCTATTCTATCCTTTGTTTCTACTCTGCTTCTGACCTTCTGTTCTGCTACTGACAATTTCAATTGACTCTACTGCACAAGACGTGCCGTGCTTGCAGTGCAGTGCTATTTTTTCCTCCTTGTCGAAATTGTATCCTTTTGATGTATTTGCACGTACATCCTCTTCTCAACTCATTTAACGAGAGAAATTTAAATTTTACTAATTTCTGTTATTCCAAGAAGGAATAGCAATTTATTAATTGGCAGCCTAAATATTTACGTACTAACGCGACTCTAACTTTCAGGCGAATAAAAAGAAATGGTGGGCTGCAAAACAAAGATGTTTAGTGTTGCCACGTGTGAGAATGTGTGGTTATATTATTCACAATAAGTGCTATTTATAGGCACAAAGAAAAATTGACCAACACGATAGTAGCAAACCCAAATATTTGCAAACAAATCCCAGGATATGTTTTGAGGCTAAATATTTATTTTATTTTAATTTAAAGTTATATTTATGGTGATAAACTTGCTAAATTTAAAATTTTAATTTTGACACAGAGATGTCGTTGCAAGCTAGAGGATTGTGAATTAAAAATAATAGAAACATCTCTATCATTCTTGATTGTGAATGCTTTATGCATTTTACAGTACAGTAGCGCGGGAAATGGACGACGCAACAATTATTTCTCTTACAATCGATGTTTTGTGGTGACATTTGAAGCATAAAGAATGCAAAATTTGGACATCAAAATATCGGGAAAACAACAGGTAGGATTTGTCTTTTGCATCAGAGATGTATTTTTCTATTTTAATTATAATTTAAAAGTGGCTTTTATGAGGAAATTGGATTGAAGTGTCTATAATAAAAATTAATTTTTTCATGCAATTATATTATATTGTTTAAACAAAATTTTTGTTTCTGAAAAATTGCAAAAAAGTTTATTTTGCAGTTTCTTTATAGTCGCTTATTTACAAGATTGTAAGCAAACACTTTTTTTAGAAATCTGGATTACTTCAGTTATATAAATTATGTAAGCGAATTGTTAATTTTTATTTTCAGGACTTCCTTCCAAAATAACATTACCATTATTCATATATAATGCACTTAAATACGACTTTTATGCAAACAATAGTTTTGATTTGAGTGAATAAGAGTTTTGTTACCTCACCACTTGAATTATGCAGTGTGGTGGCCACGGCTAGCTCACCGCAATGGTCGTGGTCCTTAACCCGCCACACTGCATCGGGTGGGACAACACTACAAAAAAAAACTCCAACTCACCATGTTTTCCAACATCCTCCTCTACGTCGACAAGCGAGCCCGCCCCATATTGACCGCCTTAGCCTAACATTTTAACAAATAATTAAACATGCTAAACATTCTACTTAAATAAATAACATATATACGCGTATACTGGATAAATATATGCTTAACAACTAGGTACTTAGCTCTAAGGGGCGGGCGGCAGCCTCCTTTTTCCTCTGCTGCAAGAAGGGGATGGGCCGGAACAAGTGGTTATGGATTCAACACACCCAATGTAAATTTTTCACATAAATTTCTGTAGTTATTGGCACTACTACACACTAAATCTTCACAAAAAAAAACACCAAATTTAAACGCCAAATCTTTAAACTAAACTAACACCGAATCAATCACCGGACCACGGACGAGACGAGAGACTCTCTATGCGAAAAAACTGACATGAACTAAAAAAACTAATCTTCATTTTCTCGGCCTCTTCCGCTATTCCATCAGTGACCGCTCCAGCGGTCGAGGCGGTCAGTAACTTTTTTTTTAAAATTTCTACCATTCTGAGGCAGCGCCATCTGTACCTCAGAATCTGGTAGGTTTCAGCCTGGCCGCATTCACCAGCAAAGCGGACAAGTGGAAGGAACAAAAGAAGGAGAGAAACCAAACAAACATACAGACGGTAAACGCCAAAACACCGATCGCAACAGTTTTTAATTGTTATTTTTGTGAAGTTTGAACATTATGAAGAAATTATGAGTCTATTCAACTATTAAATATATTTTATATAAATTATGTATCACTTTAAGCAGCTCTTATGTATTCCTCCATTCCTCTCAATTTAGTTTATTTGGAACAATAGCTAATTGCTAATTCCGGAGGTACGAAATTCACCTGCAGTCACCATGTAAGTAAATTCACCTTGGGACTGCTGGTAAAACAATTCTAACTAGGTATTTATTCACAATAGTCAATCAATAAATGGTCATATTCGAATGGCGATCGACTTTTGGATTTGAATAATCACAGGCAAAAATGTCGGATAACAAATTATGTTGATGAGTAGAAATGCAATTTCACATTGATTCAAAACAATAACACATACATATATTAAGTGATATAAATTTATTATTATTATACCTTGTAATATAAATAATTATACCTACAAGGGGTTGGTGAAATGAGTACTACCAACTAATGCCTTCGAAGAGAAAAATATTTTTAAAGAACCATGTCCGGGGCACGATCAGATCAATTAATTTAAATGATTGAAGTAGGAGTGCTTTAATGTATTTCGAAATTTTGAGATGTTCTATACTCTACCAAACTTTCCAGAAATTTCAGATCTAATCAATGGTATAGAATTATGAATGGTGGATAGACAGATTTTAAAATTAAACGAAATCCCTTAAAACAAAGGCAACCTACATAAACGCTACAATATTCACGCGGGTATGCTCGAGTGTGAAGGCGATTTTCTTTTCGAAATATGTACAGTGACTCACACTGAAAATGGTCCACTTGTAACCACACACTTTAAAGCGTAAAATGTCTAAGAAATCGATATGTAAATAAAAAAGTAAAAATGCCAAAGTTGTTAGTTTGTTGTATTTTAATAAAAAAACATAAAAAAATTTATAAATTCCATAACATTTTTCAAAAAATTAACATTGAACGAAATAAAAGAAAAATTCAGGTCACAGTGAAAATGGTCCACTTAAGCTTATGTACATTAATTTAAGTATTCATAGAAAAACTACATATTATTAATATTTTGTTGGATAGCCTTTCTGATGAATAACAGATTTAAGGCGACTTGGAATAGATTCTACCAGCTTTTTTGTATAATCCGGGCTTATTTTCTCCCACTCCTCCAAAAGGACCTTTTTTAAGTCATTTTTGTTTGAAATTTCGTGTTTTCGTATTTCAATTTCCAGTTTCTGCCACAAATTTTCAATTATGTTCAAGTCCGGTGATTGGGGAGGAGTTTTGATTACTCTTGGACAATGATACAGAAGTCATTCTTTAATTATTCCTGCCGTATGCTTTGGATCATTATTCTGATAGAAGTGAAAAGTTTCTTTTATGCCGAGTTTTTCAGCACTTTGTTTAAGATTATTTTTCAAAATGTTTAAATATTGCATTTTCTCCATAATCCCTTCAACAAAGTGCAATTTGCCAACACCAGCAGCCGAACAAGCACCCCAGACCATCACATGCCCGCCACCATGTTTAACTGTCGGACGTAAATGCTTAGGATTCATCTCCTGGTTGGGTTTTCTCCAAACGTTTACTCTGCCATCTGACCCAAAGAGGTTATATTTACTCTCATCCGTGAATATGACGTTCTTCCAGAATGAAAAATCTTTCCCAGCGTAGCTATGAGCGAACTGCAATCGAATTTTTTTATTCTTTAGACTTACAAAAGGTTTCTTGCGTGCAATTCTGCCATTTAGTCCATCCTTCCGAAGGACTCTCCGAATTGTCTCGGCGTTACAGCTTATATTGAAGTGTTTTTCAACCATATCCCGTAGTTTCGGTGCACTAAGTCTAGGATTTATCTTGATTTGGTTGACTATCCACCTTTCTTGACGCTCGCTGAATAGCTTTTTTGTGCTAATTTTCGGCTTATTTGTAACTCGTCCTTCATTTTTAAACCGCTGAATGATATTTTCGACTGTTGTGCGGGCTTTTTTAACAATTTTCGCTATTTCTCTTTGACTTTTTCCACTTTTATAGTGTTCAATAATTAAATTTCTCAGCTCGAGAGTAGTATGTCGACCCATCCTCAAATTTATAGATAAACAACTGAAGGAATCGATCTAAACTGTGTTTGCTTCAATGCACAAGTGTAAATAAAGGTAAACAGAACAAAACAAATAAGGGAATATGGAAAAGATCCGTTATTTATCGTAGTTCTGCACAGTGGACCATTTTCACTGTGACCTGAATTTTTCTTTTATTTCGTTCAATGTTAATTTTTTGAAAAATGCTATGGAATTAATAAATTTTTTTATGTTTTTTTATTAAAATACAACAAACTAACAACTTTGGCATTTTTACTTTTTTATTTACATATCGATTTCTTAGACATTTTACGCTCTAAAGTGTGTGGTTACAAGTGGACCATTTTCAGTGTGAGTCACTGTATGTAATTGTGTCGTGGCGCTTCACAGTCTATGGAACCTTTCTTTTAAATGGCTATTGTATTTGCAGCACTTGAAATTTTGCTTTTATTGCTCTATTCTTTCCCTTATGGTGAGCGGATAGACTTATTCATTGTTGCCAATACAATTTCTGTTCGAATGCTCGGTGTGCGCCGATGTCCTTTAGAAGATAAAAGAATTACCATGTAATTTCAGTATTTCGCACCAAAGATATTGACCAAGCCAATATTCGGACTACTATGCTAGATCTCCTGTAGGTAGGGGTATTTTTATTGTATAGAGCGGTAGCACAGGTAAAATTAGTTTACAAATCTCTGTCCTCGGAATTCTCACAAAAATTGTGCATTTCTTTTTTCACGAGTAAATATAATACAAATGATCCTTTTATTACCTGGTGCTTCAGTTGTCACCCCGCTGAGATCTTATCCTTTGTTTATTGTTCGCCGCTTTATGGATTTTTACAGTTTACAAATCTCAAGTGGGCATTGTCTAAGTGCCTGAAAATGGTGTTCCTCCATCATCGGTCAGTGACAACACTTGAACAAACCACGTTCATTGGGCAGGAAAGTACGAAACATAGCGTAACTAATGTTTCGGTATGGTGCGAAGTCTATTGCCAGAAGAATATGGCAATACTATTCGTACTATTTAGACGGTGACGTCAAGTTTCACAATAGCGGACTGTTTGTTTTGAAGTTTGATCTTAACGTATTTTATTTATTTTTATTTTTTTTGGCACACCTCTCCATCGTTATCTGAGACTGTCTGAGACTCTCACGAATGAAATTTCCACGAAGTACAATTTTGCAGTGTAATCTTGCATTCTACAATTTCTCATTGATGAGGTAAACAGCAATCAGGGAACAAATGTAAGTTGGCAAACGAACTTTGATAACACAAAAAGTGTTGGCTTAGTGAGTGAAAGGAAATAGAGAGAAGCTGCACATTAATTGTTGGTGTCGCTAACATTTTCAGGTCGATAAAAATTAATTAACTAATTACACATATGTATTTGCATATAACGGGAAACGGTTATACCACTTTAAAGGAGTTATTAAACCTTGGAAATAAAAAAGCTGTACAAACAATCACTTTAAAGGTCTTCTTAACACTTGGAAATTATTTATTTATTCATACTTGTATTAAAATTAAAATTTTAATACAATTAGACTTACAGCTATGACATCTATGGTCTTAAACTAGATCGAACTTGGAAATTATCAAGTTTATAAATAACCGTGGGAAGGCAGATACATTTTAAAAAGGGTATGTACAATACATAAAATACCATCCGCGAAAAGTGAATTTTAGTTTGGATCGTAACTGTTATAGGTATCACAATGGGCCATTATGTGTCCTCAACTGTGCTTTTGGCAAACTAGGCGGCCACTCCTACCTACTTACCTACCCTGTTATGGGACCTATTCGCTATAACTCCATCGGCTTTTAAAGCAAAGGAACACGAACAAAAAAGAAGCTTGCTCTAAACTATGTACCTTCAGCTCCGCACGCCTGTCCACCCACAAAAATTATATGCATTCAATGGTATGGAAGATAAGAGATATTTGGTATAGTGTAGGGTACGATTGCTGTTTTGCTACAACCATTTGCACATTCTTTATTTACATATTCTAAAGAGCGATTAGCGATCGTTCACCATACATTTTTAGTGTTTGGAACTCTCCATTGCAAAATGCTTCTTCGCTCGCTGGTTAGCTTGCTAGCTCGCTCAGTGAGTCGCTAAACTTCGCCCGCTAATGTTGTGTGAATGTGAGTTGTTTTCTTTTTCCTTCTTCTAGTGCTTGAATGTGTTTGAGAAGAAATAATTTATTATACAAATAAACAATTTTTAATTTCGTAAGCATATGTGCATGTACACACATGCCTGTATATACATAACAAGAATTAAATGACTGACGGGACGGGAATAAAACAAGATGGAGATGGACAATAATTTCGATTTCGTTTTTCTTTAAATTTCACCTATCGCGCAACGTTTGCTCGATGACCGACCGCTCGTTCTCTGATCAACCAAAAAGGAAAACATACGCTAAAAGTTCTTAATATACTGTGTGTAATCGCTCGTTAATTAATAAATAAAAGTCTCAAGTATAATAATTATATAATACATACAACATTTTTATAGCAAACTTTTTACATTGAAAATAAATAAATTGATTAAAATGCAAAGAGAAATTAGTAATCAGTGCTCATAATCGAAAATCTGTGTTGCCAACCGGAATATCTGTACTTACTTTACTCGCTAGTACTCGATCTGTCGAACACATTCACATGCATATTTTATATATGCATATGTATAAATAAATATATAAAATACATATATATTTTATATATTAATATATATGGATATACTATATATTTACATCCCAATACGACCGGCGGCCTTCTTGCCAAATTGGAAACTGCGTGTCGTAGGATAAGTTAATTTTCTTACAAGCGATCTAGCGAAGCTAGAACTGACCGGACTTAATAAATTCTGAAATGGATTTTTCATACTGGACAACCATACAGTATACAGTGAAAGTGATCTTGTTTTACAAAAGTGAGCACTATGCAACAATGTGGTTTATAAGAAGATTAAATTGTCATCCTAACCTAACGTAACCTTTCATGGCACGTTACGGGATGCTATTAATTTTTTCTAGACAACATAATCTTGATACATATATCGATATGG
Source organism: Clusia tigrina (assembly GCA_920105625.2). Classification (NCBI taxonomy): domain Eukaryota; kingdom Metazoa; phylum Arthropoda; class Insecta; order Diptera; family Clusiidae; genus Clusia; species Clusia tigrina. The sequence continues at coordinate 179,133,560 of OV050033.1, forward strand.
GTCTGCTTAAGTCGAGTTAGAATATTTTAGTTTTTTTTTACAAGATTCAAGAGTCAAAATTCAATGCAGTATACATATATAATTATATATGTATGTATGTCCATGATGGACTTGAAATTGTTCTTTTTAATACCTAGGATAACCGAGTTAGAAATTCTAACTTAGAATAATGCTGTATGGTACTGTTATTATATCTACATATATATTTTTTTAGTTTGGTATATTTTCCAAGCTCCCATATATGTAAATATAATCACATTGTGGACGAAAGAGTCGGGGAATTATTTTATTCGGTTTAAGGCCAAAACTAATTCCTTTATTCGCTATAAAATTGGTAAAATGAAATGATCAACATTTTTAGATATCCAATATTATTATTGTGTAGGGAATTTAAAGCACCGCGACCTTACGCTCTATTGTGCCCAGATATCCAAAATAGTTACATATATCGTATGTATATGAAAGACATTATTTGATAAAAAAACAAAAAACATAGCGGGGACAAACTAGTTCCCATTTAGTTCGGAGCAGTTTCTACAGCAGTTTAAACAAATTCTTTAGACTATAATTTCCACTAACGTTCACGAGTGTATAAGAAAAATTGTTTGTCTATAGCAATAAATTTATCAATTGTCCAGAAAGGATAATATATGCATATGAATGTGATCATGAAGCCTGCATTTTTCTATAGAAACAATCGATACAAACTGAAATCTTCTTCGTAATTCTCCTTGAACTTGTGCCAATGAAAAGTTTTGTAGCAGCAGTCAATATAATATATATATATATATATATATATATATATATATATATATATATATATATATATATATATATATTTATATATATATATATATATATATATATATATATATATATATATATATATATATATATATATATATATATATATATATATATATATATATATATATATGATAAAAGTCAATGAAGCTACACTGGCTTCAGAATATTGAATTGTTTCAACCGTCTTACATAGTGAATATGATTCAAAACAGGTCAATTGTAACGGTTGAATCCATTTTCATATATATCATAAAGGACAAAGATTATACCCAATTTATTAAAAAGTTCTTTAATGACCTTGAAACATAAGGTTATTGCCCTAAGAACATGTATTTTTCTATTTGTGTAGTCCCTTTTTAGCACCTTTTTGTGATGTTTAGGCAAATGATGTTCATAACGAAGTAAACTAAATATCTTCTTTTTTATTGTGAATTACAGGTATACCAGAAACACGCCTACAAATGCTTGCGCTCAATTAGAAGCTTCATTCATAGTACCTGTTAAATAATAAATTAATGTACATTCGTACATATGTACATCAAATTAATACTATTTGGAACCTATATATAAAAAGTTATTGAGATAAGCAGCGAACAGCACAGCCGGCTTAGGTGTTGTGATTAATGCATTTCCAGATCTAAACGAATTTTTTACTTCTGACATTCGCCCATATCTCTCTCCTTCTCTCTCACTAACTCTCTTCGCGCAAATTGTTCATTGGAAATAATCTCCGTTGCTGATTAATTAATATCCAAAGTATACACCCAACCTTACTAGGAGTATATACTTACATATATATACGAGTATAATATTGTATATACGTACTGAGTTTGTATAATGCATATGTACATACTTTTTATTAAATAGGTCTATGATGACGGGCATAATGTAAACATTGGGGCTTCATTATTTTTCAGTCTCCATTAATTTGCATATGGATAGAATATTTGGTGTAAACACAGTTATATATACATACATATGCACATACTTATGTATGTGCATGCACGTTCGTTCAAAATTTTTCCAATATACATATGTACGTATATATGTATGTATTTGTATATCATATTTTAGGGGGCATAAACAAATGTAAACGCAAATGTTTACTCTAGAGCAAAATTTTAATATAAAATAATCACAATTAAATAAATATGTTTACTCGTACATACATACGTACGTATGTATGTATATAGTATGAAAATACGTTGTTCATTCAAAATAGAGTGGAAACAATATGGTTAATTACCACCTGCAAAAACAACAATTATCATAAACATTTCTGTGGCTCTCAAATGAACTCTCTCATAGATCGTATAAAATTGCGATAGCAAATCTAAGGAATCCATTTAGGAAAAAAATACAGAAAATTGACTTTTACGAATGCAATTCTTACTTGAAAGAGACCATAATTTTGGATGGCTATTTTTATTTAAATAAGAACATTTTTTAATTATAGGACGGGGCCGTTAACTGGATTTCTTCCAATACTCATTACAGTGTATTAAAATGGGTAGTCTTGATTATAATTCTGTACTTATGGTTATTATACAATTATAAACGGATAAGCACAATTGCAGGGGGCTCGCAATTTTGCAAGACCACACTAGTAACTTAATTACCGGCATAAGAACTGAGAAAGGCTTTACCAAAGAGTATACAAATATAGAGCTCTTACACAAACGAAGATAGTGTTGCAAAAATTTTGTTCGAAGGGTTAACAGAAAACATAAATTCACCCATTGCATCTCGCTTGCCCTTACCGCTCACCGATTTTAGTTAAAGCGCCATTACACAAAATTTTTAGTGATTCAATCTCTATGTATGGATACTCTTTGGCCTTACACTATTGCATTATAAACAGAAACTGTTTGTTCCATAAAAAGTTAATATAGTGATTTTAGACAGTGTTCTTGGCAACTATACATACATATGTAAGTGACGCTACAGCCGTATGTCGGTTTTGGCCAAGTCAACTATGGGGCCTTTGAAATAACACTCTTGTGATATTTTACTTCAGTAGTGTCATAAAGAAGTCTTTATAATAACTTTATACTGCTTATTTTTCAATTATGTTTTTGTTCGTTAAACATTTTCATTTTATATCTTTGGAATCCATATTAACTATTCATCTTTTGGGAATCAGAGTAGAGTTCCTTGCAAAAACTAAATATCATGTATTCATGGCGCTTTAAGCGACTATTTTAAAAGGCTATCAGCTGTTGTTATAAAATACATCAATGTTTATACAGTTAAAATGAAAAATAAACCAAATGCAGCTATAAAATAGTTCAAATAAACACGATAGAGAGAGAGGGAGATAAGGAGAAAATTGAGTATTTTTCTACGTCCGCGCTTCGTGTACTTGTTGGATACACTGTAAGGGCATTCTATACTTTAGAGCAATAATGATAGAATAGAAGATTACGCCATGCGCAGGTCCGCTATTCCCCTCTCGACAAAAACTCAGCACAGCTGATTGGCTGTGACGTCATAAGGCGCTTTAAAATATTTTTTTATATGAAAAATGCATGTGCAAAGGCAATAATATATTAATTAAAAGGATTTTAAATATTTTAAATAATTTTATCTATTTTATCATTCTTGACTTTAGAGTAGGGATGTGCAACAGAGGTCGACTGCGGGAAATTCTGTTGCAAGCGCCCCGTATGGGCTCATTTGCACATTCCGAGTGAGTTAAACAGTTACAAGCAATGGAAACTAAAACTTTATAAACGTCTTATAGTGAATTATTAACACTATAAAATATGTAATGTATGTATGTAAGTTCATTGCTGCTTAATAACTGCTATGAACTGAAATGAATTTTAGTTACGATTATATTTGGATTAGAGTTACTCTCTGGAAACAACCGAGCTATTTTCTGATTTGTTTATTTAAGCTCTCGAGTCCTCGCCAAAAACACACGGCATAATAAATTCGAATAATGTTCGCAGTTATTTCAGTTTGGTTTCAAATATTAACAACCGGCAGAATTAGCTCTAACAAGATATTTAATCTAGTCAGACTTTTTACCATGCAAATAAAAATACAAACAAAAAAAAAGAAACACAAGTCCCCAGATGCTTCCAGACAAACACTTCAATCGACTGACGAGCTGTGGGTTTTACCTAAAAATAGCACTTATTTTTATAGTAAGAGAGCAAAGATTGATATGCGAGTAAGTGTGAGTCAAATTGAATTTATTTTTAATCCGCTGCTAGAAGTGACTTTGGGTTGGTTGGGATAGGTATGTGGAGTATGTTGCTGTATAAACTCATTCAAGGCCATTACTGTTGATTCTATGCAGTGAAGAATATGAAATTTTATAATTTTTGGTAATATATGCTTTAAGTAGAGTTTAGGAGTAGAAATGTTTATTAAGTTCGCATAAGGCATCTTTTATTCTTAGCAGATCAGTAGGGGCTTCAATTGTAAAACTTTGTTCATCTAAATCTTAACACCTTAATATAATCAAATATCAAGTAGGAATAATATATAATATTTTATAATTAATTGCAAGTGTCACATTAAATTTTATAAGTGTATAGAATAATGTGAATGGATCCACCCATAACATTGGCTTAGGCATTATACAAGTATTGATTATTCAGAACTGCCGATTTTTAGTTTCATTTACTCTACTAAATATCTGCGTCTTATATGTATCACTTTAACTTTAGGATGAATGTCAGTATTAGACTGTAGTTCCTAATAACTACCCAACGAAAATTGTATATTATAGTCAATCTTGTTTTTCATACAGTTTTGACTCGCTGATCCGGATATTCTCATATTATTATGCAAAATATAATTTTTTCCTAACAGGCTACAATCAAAAACATTAACTTTTGGTGTCAACAAACATAAAAAATGTTAATATCCGATTCTGTAACAATCAAAAAATACATATTCAACTTTAAGATTATTATCGAGGCAACACTGTACTAGAATCAATGCTAAGTAATAATAATAAATTTGATTTTTCATGGATATTGTTGATTGCCCTACAAATAACTTTATTTCTGTATCTAATATTAGAATGTGAATTTGTTAATTTGAATTCTTGAAAATTTTCCATGGCTGCCTTCGGATACTTGCAATGTAATACTTGAGACTATTTAAGTCCTTCGTAATTTAGTTCAGCCCAAGAAAGCTGCAATGCTAAGGTGCATCTTTCTTAATAAACTATGCTTCGTCTTTATTTAAATAGGAAATTCCCTCGGGATTATAGACTGCTGCTTAGTTCCCCAAAAATATTAGAGTACTCGTGTACCTGTTGCAGAGTAGCATGAAATGTCCATCCCCCCCTCTTCAACCAACCACTTCAAATAACATAAGTGAGCAATGAATGCATCACAAAATGATTACAAAATGTTTTGTAAAGGAATTTCAAAAACACAAAACCCATCGCCAGATACTACAAAGAAAACAAAGAAGGAACGACTCGACTCATAAAGACACACAATGAATTAAATGATATAGGGCGGCGCAGCATCACGCACGGCCACTGAGCACGGCACAGTACACCAAAGCAAAGCAATGGAAAGGAGGAGGAAACCTGAAAAACAAGAATTTAGTACCTGTTTGTCGGTATGCGTAGAGATTGAAAGGTATATGAAGCATTTAGATGAGAGATGAAACCATAGTAAGATAAACGAATTCAAGGGTTTACCTTGCTTCCATATAGCGCGCTGTTGTTGCTGGTGCCGATGCTGTTGCTGCTGCTGCTGCATCATCAAGAGACGCAAAAGAAATGAGCAGGTCAAACATAACACAACACAGCACAGCACAACACAATCAATGCAATGAAAACACAAAAATAAAGCAAAGCACTGAAATACCTCACAATTCTAGACTATGTTGGAGTATAGGAAAACAACGACTCGACTGCTACACAGTACGAGTTTAATAAGCAACGTGAAAAGGTGACTGACTGACTGCTTGACGAAACTATAATTTCGAGCTTAATGCACCGAGTGGGTGATAATCGTATATTAAGAGTTTCAATTTCACAATCTTCTAACAAAACTTACTCGTATTTGTATTATAATCTAATAGTCTGCTTTCTCTTGCAACAGGTTTCATTTGCCGTTGATAAGTCACGACAATATTCAGCCATACAGAATTGCTGCACTCAACCATAACAGGCGCCCCACATACAAACAGATCGTTCCCTGCTGCACTACACCTTCGGTGGGGATTTATACGCTCAACTCAAATGAAAGCAACATTGGTGTAACTGAGAATGCTATCGGCTGGCGACACTGGGAGCAGCAAAAGCAGTTTCATGTTGGCTGCAATCAGCACCAGTTGCTGATGCTAAACACACATCATCCGAGTTTTGAATCAACTAAGGGCATCACACAAAACTATTATGTCCATAAAGGAATTAAGTCGCCCATACGCGAAACACCAACGTCAGAGTCCAGCAATTACATTTAATGCTATTCCTATACACCCGCACAATTTGAGCCATCATCAGCCTCATCACCACCACTCTAGTTACTGTAATGAACAATCAGGACCCATGAATTTGGTCACAACAAGTACCGTGTACTCCACCAATAGTCATTCGCAGTTGCCAAGCACATTAACGCAGTTTAATGATGATAGTAATCGTTGTTTAAGTTCATCCTCCATGGTGGATATTGAAAATGATTGCAGCTTATCGCCGGTGAGCATTCCACTGCAACAACAGAAATCACACACAAACACAACTGTGTCAAGCATGGTGCACAAGATGCTCTACGATGCTGCTGGCACCACTGCTGAGCAGTGTAGCGTAACAAGTGCTGCGGCAATTACTGCTGCCGCCTATCCGTTCAACTATACACATTTATATGCCAGTAGAGCGGCTCTGTACGGAGCGCCTGTTAATTTTCCCGCCCATAATCCTGGTTTGATTTCGCACGCTGATGTTATGCGTTCACATGCAACATATTTGAATGCAGCCTTACCTCCTCATCCCACCGTAAAAGCAAAAGACGCCAGTGTCTTCTCAGCCGCATACATAAAAGCCATACAGAATGTCGCAAAGGCTGCAGGCATTTTTAACGCCACTGCACATGAACCGTCTGAACTACCATCGATGAGAAATGCGAACACACCTCCCTGCAAGCCAAATCCACGCAATTCCACAGGGCCAATTTTGGCACTAGCACCTTCCGGAGCTACAATGGCTCCCAACGCTTCCTACTCGTCGTCAACTAGTCTCAAAAATCAAACACCAGCAGAACAAAAGAATGATACTTTAATAAGCTCCTCTCCGGCTGTGCCGAAGTTAACAAGTGGCACCTACCTGAACGACAAAGTGAATACTGCGCCAGTTGAAAATGATGCTGAGAACTACTTCAAAGTACCCAGCGGCAAGGAAGGCTCACTGAAACATCGCATTTTAACGCGCCCAGCGAGCTCGGAAAAATGTGACGGATCCAGAGCGTCTGTAATGAGGTAAGCACTGCATCTAATATTATACTTGGCGATTTAACTAAAATATGAAACATTTCAGAACTTACAACACTACATCCAACTTTAAAAAGGGATCTTATATTGAGTTATCTAGCGGAGTGCTGCGAAGGGTTGAAGACATGCGCACCGAAGACTTCATACAGAGCGCAGAACGTAGTCCTCTGCACCAATTAGCAGAGTCCACTGTAGTCAAAATCAACACGTCTCTGCCCTATTCCGTAGTAATCACATTTAATTATGACAAAAACCGTTCAAAGGTACATAAATCGCTGCTTTTTTTTTAGCATGTTTACAGTTCAATTTAATATTTGTTTTTGTTCTTCAGGCCGATATTGAAGTATCTTCTGAACACCCATTCTTCGTTTACGGTCAAGGCTGGGCCTCATGCAATCCTGAATTGTCACTCAAAGTCTACGGATTAAAGTGCCAACGTCTCCAAGTCGGAGACATTTGCATTTCTCTAACCAAGCGAGAACATTCAAGTAGAAATAAGCAAAGCCATCTAACAGATATAGAAAAGAATTCGAAGTTGCCAACCAACCAAACAAGTCCGTCCAATCATGCCAGCTGTGAAAATACGGGCGATGCCCAAGTTACGCAAAGTCGATCACGCGAATTGCATCCACAGTCACAACCACTGATGCCGGATAGCGTCTCGCCCACCACATTATCAAATTATTTGAGTATATCAATGACTCCGCTAATTGCTGCTCAATATCCCGCCGTGCCTATGCATTTGCTGCCAACGTCTACGCATCTATACACAGATATGGCTCAGATGGTGCACCATGCCAGTCTTGCACGGCCTGAGGATGCCATAACTAATTCGGTTCTGCATTTATCGCCAACAGTAATGAACAGCTTTTATCAGCAGTCACAACACTTATACCAACAACAAAATGAAAACACATCTGACTTGAAGAGTATACAGGCATTGCAGTTATCACGGCCACCAACGTTTCACAACGTCCAGCACTATTACGAATCTCCACCAATGTTACCCAACGAAACTAATGCAATGCAGAGTCGTCTCAGCAACTGCAATGGTCTGAATAGCACTGAACAGTATCAATCTCTTGACGCTGCTATATCCCGAAAACGGCGATGGTCAGCGCCAGAAAGCATTTGCGATGATGACGCCGAATGCCAGCCGCTCCGCCATCAGCACGCGGCGACTCCAGAGACGTCAACAAATGCCAGCAGCTGCAAATCACTAACCACGTTAACGAAGACACTGAGTGTATCGAATGGTAAATCGGGCACGTGAATTACCAAAGGCGGTGGAAGCAACGTGCAAATGCTTGCTGCAAATAAGACTGAGAACCTTAGTAGGAGGCAAATGACACTCTCATTCGCAACCATGTCTCCTCAGATCTCAAATTGTGGAATACGATACGATACGAAAGAAATTTATATAAAAAGTATGAATATTATTTTAGAGATTTTAAGTTTGTAATTTTAAGTGTAATATTTCTGTAATATTGCTTAGATTAGTCAATTCCGTGTACATATGCTAATGAGACGTTATACATATACATATAATGAACTTTTAAAATACAAATAAACGATGTTTACAGTATCAATTTGTATGCAATAATTATCTTGAATTATTGTGGCATGATATAGATTTACAAATATTATAAATGAATTAAAAGAAAAATAGTTAAATCACCATGAATCATCTAAACTACTATATTCATATGATCGCAGCCTAAGGGAAGATTATTTTCAGCTAATAATTAAATGCAAATGCTACCAAAAGCAATAATTTCATAATAAACAGATGACCAACCAAATCCATTAGCTCCAGGAACTTTATTGTTCGTTACAATACATTTATTTGGAAGAGAAGAAACCTTGTCCCAACTCCCCACAAAAGTAGGATGGGTATAATTTAAACAATATTACGTATGTAGTCGATGTTCGAAGCGTTCCAAACTCTCAATCTCAGACCTAATTCCAAAGAAAAATACTAAATTTGCAAAAAGAAGCATATTGAAGCATTACTAGAAAAGCGTTTCCAACAACAATGACGAGGCAAGATACAGAAAGACTGCTGTTTGACTGGGATGTTGTGATTTATTGTATTTGTACTCCTGGGACAAAATTAAATTGTTGTAATTTTGTAAATTAAGATACGTATGTGCAAAATGGGTTTCAGTAGGGGCGCTCTGCTAAAGTTAAAATATCCATCCAGTCCAAATTGAGCCTTGGTGCATGCATTCAGTTGTTACCAACTCGTGCTTTCATTTTCTATTGTCTTGTTTGAAGACGTTTATCGCAGTCCTCGTTGGAGTTTTCCCAGCGTTTTTAAAGTCTAACGGTCCCTCTGTCTGACTTGATGTGATCAGTGAAAATTGAAGCTTATTTTTCCTTATTTGAAATGTATTATTTACTTTATTTAATTATTACTTCCAAAGAGGATTATTATTTCGAAATGCTTCCAATTTAGCAATGGATACGATAATCGTTTATCGATATCATGAACTCGAATCGAAAAAAGAAATGTTTTCTCTGTGGCAGCATCAAAATTACAGCTGTCGGGCTGACACACACACCCAAATGGAAATATATACTATATAGATAGACATATGTGTAATCGCCGCGCACACTGTTCTGTGAATAGATGACATTTTGAAACTAAGTTAACTGTGTTCTGAAATAAGTGACATTTTATTATTTACAGAAAGAAAGCGAACCAGCAAGACTGTATGAAATCTGAATCCACGCACAGAAAAGTGATATGCAAAGGAATTCCAATGAAAACCTGTACGAAGTTGAAAAATGTATGCAGTCGTCATCAAAGGTCAGCATGGACGCGGATATTACAGACGACGAAAGAAACGAAAAACCCGTTGCGAAGGAGCGTGAGTTACCATGGCGCACTAATGGGATTATCTTAAAGAAGGACACAACATCAGGTAAATAACGAATACATTCCAGAAGTAAACTACGGAACAGACTTGGCAAATTTGCAAAACTCTATTTTTACTTCAGGGCGAAATAATAGCCGGACACAGCAGCTGCAACTTACAGCCAACGACAAGGCAAAGGTAACACCACTCACCCATTTGCTACTGTATTCGGATGACATGCGAATATCAAAAATCTTACGACGTCTCATCTCAGAGACCAATCCAGCGGCCTCTGTTGATCTTTGCAAAAAGTTGGAAGTGGCTGTACAGACTCAATCAAACGCCTCGTACATTTGTCGTTCATTTGAATTCTTATTGGAGAACATGATAGCGATATTAAAGCAATCTCCCATTGAGACATTGGAACAGGCTAGCGTCGTATTGGGCTTGATTGGTTATATTAATCGAACGGACTTTCAAATATACAAAAGCTATTTAACAAGGGCTTATCAGTCATCGCGTAGCATACAAAGATACATTATGATGGCGTTGAAGACCACCATGAGGTGAGTGAGATATTAAGTGTGAAACAACAGTTTTTATGCTTACCACTCGAGCTTTCCAAAATATGTTTCTCCATAGTCGTATAAGTTTAAAATCTGCTTTGTCTGAGCTCTGTCTAGCTTCCCATAAGCACCTTTTATTAATTGTAATTGTTTCAGCAGGAGTTCTGCTCTTAAGACGCAACTGAATATACAAATATGGTCAACTCCTTGTCATTTTTGTTGTACGCCGATTATTTTTATTTATAAAATATAATGCGCAGTTTATAAACAAAATTACTTATCGAAACACTTAGGCCGAGATTTGGGCGTACTTTCGATTGCGTTAAATTTTAAAATTATAAGAAATATACTTATTTTTATTACTAAAGAAATATTGGAAAATGTGTTTAAAAACTCTCGCCTTGCTAACTGCGATTTGATTTTCACTTGCACACTCCATGAATTTAAATTAATGAAATAGAGCAACAGGCAAAGTGGAGAAGTATCGATTTGTGGAACTCGGCATTTCACTTTTAAAAATACAATGTCTTTATTTTAAAATATGTATTACAGCTATCGTATATTCAGCTAAATCATGAATATTCAAATCTGAATTAATATGCGGTTATTATTCGCATCCTATTCATTCACATGCCCAGGGAAAATTCCATTCTATTAATCTGCATTGGGTTGATTATTTCTCACCATTGTTTTCTTTTTATATATATTTATTGTAAAAACATTCAACAAATGTCTATTTGGCTTTTTTTCAACAGTTGTGATGCAGTTAACCTCGATCTGGCCATCTATAGCAAGCATTTGCTGTCTGTTTTAAAGGATTACTTGGAGAACGCTGAGAAGACTGAGATTTTTATTGCCGTTAGCGACACAATTGCCGAATTCTCAAAGAATTATGTACGCACATTTGAGAGCCATTTTACCGACATTGTGGACATTGTGGTTGGTTGGCACTTGGAAATAGATCAACCCCAAAGCCTGAAGCTGCACTGTTCGTCTGTGCTACAGCAATTTTCGCAGTACTTCTTGAAAGAATTAGACTTCACGCTCGGCCTACTGGGACAGTTTCTAGAGGATATTGTTACATTTGGCGAAGATGTTGCTACTGAGAGCAATTCTCAGAAGACGAAGCAAAAAGCCGAGTTGCGAGTTGGTTCATTTGTAGGTGCATTCACTTCTATTCTAAAGTCGTTGGCCACGAAAAATGAATTTCTTGCTTTTCATTCGGAGCAGAACATACTCAATGACGCTGTTACCGTCATCATAAAGGCAGCAGAGCAAATTTTTTTGGGAGGAATTATGAGCGAAGAAACCATTTTAAATATTAATGACTTTTTATGCTTGATATTAACAAATGATTTCGATGCCGCTAATTTGATAAATATTGAAGAAATCGTTGAATTGCAATTGAAGCATCTGCCCACATTCAACCCGCAGCAAAAGCTCAGTGTGCTCTATTTGATTTTGTGCGTGGTGCGCCTCATGCGCACACAGTTGCCATGCTCCATGGTCACTGTGATTTTCAGAACGGAAAACAATGCACTCAACGATGTCAAATTGACGAGCGACTGCCGTCTACACAAGTTGCTCTTGAAGATATATCAGGAGGTGTTGATGATCAAAAATGTGCCACTGCTGCAAGAAGCCTACAAACACGTAACACTGCATGTGGATGACTCCATACAGGCCCTGAAAACATCGGTCCGTAGCCACCTAACGCAGCGAAATTGTGCAGAATCAATTTTGAACTTTTATTTGTCTGCTTTATCAGCACTTGCCACACAAACATCATCTATAATTGGCATGTACGCCCTTTACCCGTCAATTCTGGAATTACTCGTAGTAAATTGCGAGGCTGCTAACATGTCATTGTGGTCTCAGCATGCCACACTACACAGCGCACTGCTAAATGTGCTCGTGGTGCACTGCCAGAAGAATCACAACTACCGGCAGAGCGCGCGCTTGCTGAATGAAGACGTTATTGCCAAACATGCGCTGGACGAGAAGAGCTCGCGTTCCTCTGAGAACCTCAGTATGATTTTAAAATTTCTAGCGGATATTTTGGGTTGCTTTAAAGATGTAAACAGTGACAATTTAAGTTTGATCTTGAATTGGACGAAATATCTGCTCCAAGATTGTGTAGGCAATGCCCATATTCTGAAGAATAATGTTGACTTCCAGAACATTTGCAAAGCATTGACGCAGTCAGCAATAAAACTGCCAATGGAATCTGCAGGTTGCCTGAATGTTTTACTGAAGTACTCTGCAGTGAACAGTGATGTGTTGGGCTTAATTAGAGACACAGCTTTACAAATGCTTGATACACTCGATCCGCTGATTATAGAAGCATATACAGCAATTTATGCTAGATTGCCCTTAGGAGTATGCCTCGCTAAAGAGGTTATTGGAGGTACAGAGATCCCAACGAAGGCGTTCGAACTGGAGCATTGGTATAAATCAACCTCCAACTTTGCACCATTGAGCAGCAATTTCTTCAAACCATTCTTGGAGAGTATGCAGGCGGGCAACAAAACGGACACAACTTTAGACCAACTCGTTTACAAATTCTTTAGCAAATGTTGGACTCTACAATTACGTGACAATGCTGTGGAGTATCAGAAAATTGCTTGTAATAACTCCGAAATGCTTGCCTCCTGGCTGCAGTACGAGGCAGCGCGTTATTGCGTACGTAATAAGCTACGCACCACAATCGGCAAGCCACAGGAGACATTTCTTGCCATTGAAGTTTTAATCATGGAATATGCGCGCTTGCTGAATATGAAGGACAACGGAGCGAACGTGAACGCGAGCACAATGCCATTGAAGAATTCGATGCTGATGCAAAAGAATATACGCATGCTTTTGGGCTTTCTCGAGAACCTGGAGAAGCACATTTACAATGCAGCAGAGGGCACAGCATTCGCTATACAGCCCCCCGAAAAGCCCTCAAAAACATTCTTTCGCATCAATGCTCACACCTGCAATGAGTGGTTTAAGCGCATACGTGCAAGTGTTAATTTGATTGCTCTTCACAGCATGGAGCCGCATATGGTCGTACGCTATGCCGAGGTAGGTGGTTTGTTTTATCATAGCAAATACAAGTGATATTGTCAATTCCAATTTCGGCAATTGAGAATTGTTCCCTACGTGTTATGTGGACCACTGATAAATTGGAAGTGTCAACTTCACTTGTGTTAGTTACGCTGTTGAAAACAAAGTTTTCCCAAGTCCGCCTTTTAAAATGTTTCTGCTCGATTATTTCACTCTTTATGTGCAACATTTTCTATGTAGTCGGTAATCGGTAGACTCGCATTCTCGTTCAGAACTCCTCTAAAGTATGACGTAGACGCGCAGAAAATGAACATGTAAACAGCGGACTGTACAATCTCTTATTTTATTATTCTTGGTAGGAGCTTAAAATAAATTATCATCTTATTTTACAGAATACTTTAAAAATGGACAAACTTAACGATTTTGCCATGGATCGCACGATCACTGTTATGGCGCGGGCTCTAATAGCTTGCGGAGAACCTGATACACTGATGGGACTTTACATTTGGTACAAACGAAGCACTGGTAAAGATTATCTCTGGATTCAGCATGCGATGGAACAAGCAGCTGGCTGTAGAGAGATTGCCGCCGATGGTTATGAGATTATACTCAAAAAGAATGATGACGAATTGGATGTCTCTGTCAAAGAATTTATATTTGATCAGCTACTAGATTGTTGGTATTACACGGGACAGTGGTCCAAAATGCGACAACTTTTCAAGCGTTACAAAGCCCCGAAAGAAACCACAATGACAAACTTGTTAAATATGCGCTCTGATGAACATTTGAATTTGATAGAAACATTATACTATGGTCAAGATGAGGGACACACCTCTAATGAAGCGGCTAAAGCTGTATTAGACTTAATGGAATGGCCAAGTGGCCTCAGTCAAAGCAATGAACAGGTATCGGAAAAATTTTCATATTACAATATACTGCAAAAGCTTGAGGACTCTTGCATTATACAAACCCAAAAGTTTGGCAAATCTAAAATACTGCAACATATGCAGCAAGTAGTGCATGAAGGTTTCCAAGAAGGAATGAGGCATAGCGCCATCTCAGAGGGCAATAAACAACAGACGGAGTTTGTGATTGTGAATCATGTGTTGCAAAAAGTTATGGACAGCGAATATGACTCATCACTGGCCACATTGGATTGCAATGACATTGTTCAGGACACAACTGTCTTGACAAAGTGCTTGCTGTGGACACTGCTCTTCAATGAGCGCACTCATAACGCGAGTAATAAGCACCACTCCCTTTATTTGGACATAGCTGCTAGTGCACGTCGCGATGGAAACAACAAGTTTTGCAATTCCATGTTGCAGCGCTTCTTCGCTCTAAAGGGCTTCAGTGAGCCCCTGCTTAACATATCAGAGAAGCTGCAGAGTAACTGTTACATTGTAGACGTGGCTGACGCGGACCTATTGCGTGGCTTCAGCGAATTGGCCAAATGCTTATATGCGAGCTCAACATCCCATCAGTTGAATGCATTGAATCTGGCCTCAATTTACTGTATGCAAATAATACAACAGGTGCATCAGTATCCGCATTTGCATTATCCAGAAAGCAGCGCAAATATGTTGCTGAACATAGCAGACTGGCTCATGGTGCGAGGTAGCGCCACCGGAACACTCTCACGGCAGGTACAGCAACTCCTAAACAAATTGCCAGACATTGCAGTGAGCGTCACAGATGAGAACACCAATGCTATTATACCCAGCTTGGAAATGAGCATCGGCAAACTCTTGCATGCTAGCACGTATCAGCAGAGTGATTCAGGCGATGCCTGGTTTGCGTTTGGAAATTGGTGCTATCGCTGGGGTAAGAAACTGGTCGAAGCTAAGAATGCAGAAAATTCCACGTTAAAAGGTACTCTATCGCAGCGTGATCTAATTGCCATCAAGGACCTCTTAGGAGGTGATGTCAGTGAGGCTATGATTAACCAGCTCGTGGACATACTCAATAGCCATCATCTTAATATATACGATGGAGTAGAAGACATAGAGACGAACGAGGCGAGCTCCACCGAATTGATTGAAAATGAACTAAGGAAATTGGACATACTCGCTGATAGACCAGTAGAAGATATTGCGTCCATAGTGGAAATCTGGCGTGTAGCTCACAAGAGTGTCTACGCTTACTACGAAACGGCCACGAAAGCTTACTTCAAGTATTTGCTTATCGAAACACTGCAATCAGAGACAAAAACGAAATTAACCCATGACGGAGGAGATGGCACGTTTGTGACAGCCACATTGCGCCTTCTACGGCTGGTTGTGAAACATGCCATCGGTTTGCAGGAGGTTCTCGAAGATGGCTTTAGAACTACTCCCTTACGTCCTTGGAAATCTATTATACCCCAGTTGTTCAGTCGTTTGAACCATCATGAACCGTACGTACGTAAAAGTGTGTCCGAGCTTCTATGCCGCTTAGCGGAGGACAGGCCACACTTGGTCATATTTCCCGCTGTGGTAGGCGCAAACCAAGAACTGAAGGGATTGAAACAACAATCCAAAAATGAAGATACGAATTTGAGCACCACAAATCAGAAAAGCAAAACCCTTTCAACTTGCTTTAATTCACTTTTATTGACACTGTCAAAGCAGGCTCCAGAGAAGGTGTTGCATGTTCAGTTACTAATCAAGGAGTTGAAAAGAATCGCTTTGCTCTGGGAGGAATATTGGATGCATTCTCTAACGCAATTGTATGGCGAATATTCCAACATGTTCAGTGCTCTGGAAATGGAAACTAAAAATAGCAGCGACAGTGAATTCGAGCGCATCAGTGCGAAATACAAAATTCTGTTTCAGCATTTGGTGATGGATTTGGAAACGATTGCCTCGGTTACTGAGAAAGAAGCGGAAACTAATTACGAACGCATCTTTCAGGAGCGATACAATCAATTTATCAATAACATTATTACTGATCTGAAGAAGCCCGTTAATAAACACAACCCTTGCGACGGGTGGCATCGGATTAAACAATTGTACACCATTTTCCAACAGCGCTCCATACGTGGCACTGCTTCCACTATGAAAGTATCGGAACTCAGTCCCGTATTGGCAAACATGCAAAACACATCGATATCAATGCCAGGCGTGGACACTTTTGAAACCAATTCGATATACATAAAATCTGTCGATAGCACAGTTTACATATTACCCACTAAAACCAAGCCAAAGAAATTGGCTTTCTTCGGCAGTGATGGTCGCAGATACACCTACTTATTTAAGGGTCTGGAGGATCTGCACTTGGACGAACGCATTATGCAGTTTCTGTCAATATCCAACGCCATGCTGGCTCGCACATGTGAAGCTGTGTGCAGCCGCCGCGTTTTTCGTGCGCACCATTACTCCGTCATCCCGCTTGGACCGCAATCTGGTTTGATTAGCTGGGTCGATGGTGTTACGCCGCTCTTCTCAATATACAAGAAGTGGCAACAACGTGATACAGCTTTGAAACAGCAGCAGAAGGAGCGTCCAACGACCAATAAAAATAAGGCCAACTCGGAGCTATCCTTAATACCGCCCGCCACTCGACCGTCTGAACTTTATTATAACAAATTGTCGCCCCTGTTGGCCGAACAAAATATCAAAGTCACCGATCCACGCAAACAATGGCCGTTGGATACGTTACGTCGTGTGCTGGAAGAGCTCTCACAGGAGACACCTAAAGATTTGTTCTCCAAAGAGCTGTGGTGTCAAGCGTTGAATGCTGCTGAATGGCGCAAATCCGTGCGCATGTATTCCATATCGGTGGCCGTAATGTCGGTTATTGGGTACGTTATCGGGTTGGGCGATCGCCATTTGGACAATGTTCTGATCAAGCTATCGACTGGAGAGATTGTGCACATCGATTACAATGTGTGCTTTGAGAAGGGTAAAACTCTGCGTGTGCCTGAAAAGGTACCGTTCCGCATGACGCCTAACGTGGTGGATGCCCTGGGCATAACAGGCATTGAGGTGAGCTAAAGAAAACATATAATAACCTAATTTAAATTATTGAAAACTAATTTTATTTTACTCGTAAAGCTCTGTAGTTGGTAAAAAACAATCCTCTGATGTTAATTGTAAGCCCGCAAATACCTGACTACCAGGTTCCCAAAATCATCCCCTCCATGGCTTCTAGTTGAAAAAGCGTGTTATAGATCTAATCAGTTTGAAATATAGTCTTTTCACAGTTGTATTCTTTCCAAAATTAATAAGTATAGTTACAAAGCTGCCAGTGGAACAGTAGTTATAAGTTTGATTACATGAATTCGGTGAATCTTGTGATTTGTTAGCCTTTTATATTCATGTCTGAAGAACCTTTGTCTCGATGATATCGACTGACTGCAACCAAAAATTCTTATGCTGTATGTGACTTCAAAATCCGTCAGAATATAATGGAAAGAATCCCTAAAAATATATTCGAAATGTACATTTTCTGAAGTGATTCGATGGTATAAATCATTCCACTACTCTGCCGTCTTTTGACGCCTGCAAATTGTCGCCGACAACTAAAATACTTTTGTCCTGCCTCTAACAAATCCAATGTACAGCCCTGTAGCTTTTGTTTTATCAGAACAACAGTGAGAGTGGTCCTACCGAACCTGGTTGTGTGGAATCTTTTACGCTGAACTCGAACAGATTGTATGTGAAATATCTTAAGATTAAGTTTATTTTATTTACATATAACACAGATTGAAGCAACATTGTTGTGGTTGGTTTCACCGCCCTGACTTCCACCGCTACTGAAATCACTATTGTCAGATACGCGTATTTCGCCCCCTTTTATTGTGTACTTGTTTAGTTTATCGTCGCCAGTACTTTGCAGGATATTCGATTGGAGTTGCCTTGTTTTGCGCCAAATCTCCGAACAAATGACGGCAGCAGCATACTCGGTTCCACACATTGATGGAGCCTCTTTTACTGTGGCGCCATCCTCCGTTACTACTTCTGTGCGAGGTATTTCTGGCTTTTGCTGGGATACAGAAGCTTCCGAGCGAACATGATGTTGACTAAAGTCCAATTTATTTAATCCGCTGTTAGGGTCTTTACAGTGCAGGAGCTGGACAAACGCGTGTCGGTAGTTTGAGTTTTTCCAACAGTAAATAATCGGATTTAGTGCAGAATTCATAACTGCCAATATGAAAGCCACTCTATACGGCAGCGTTGATTCGTTATAATAACCAAATATTTGGATACAAGTCACAATGAAATAGGGAAGCCAACAGATGGAGAAGCTGCCCGTGACAAACACAAATACCTGGAATAGAAATAAGAAGCACACCTACTATATTAACAAATTAACCATTTATGGCCAATTATTCGCACCTGCATCGATTTCCAATTGGGAGTTAAGTGGCTTGTTCTTCGACTCTTGTGCTGGGCATTTCGCAGTTGTTGGACTTGTTTTGATGCTTCACGCATAATGCGACCATAAACGAACAACATCAATACCCATAGCAAGACAAAACCAGGCGTTATAATGCCAGCTAAATACCAAGGAGGCAAGACTTCGACAAACTCACAATGACTGGCTGTGCTCCAATGATTCCAAAACATGGGAATCGCTGCCGCTGCAGCTCCTGTCAGCCAACTAAACGTAATAATTGAAATCGCCACTCGCCGAGTCATGTAACTGGAATGAAAAATTACCATATTTATAATTAGTAGGGATGTTAAATATGATGATGATGATGATGATGATGATGATGATGATTGACTTAGAGACGCATTCTCAGCAGCTTCATAAAGAAGATTTAAAAAATTACATAGTTTTACATATTCAGGCGAATGTCGTGAAGGACATTTTCAGGATTTAAACAATTTTTAAATTAAATTCGTTATTTGGTGGAGTCAAGACGAAATACATATACCAGGAAATAGGTCTGCATTCCTGGTTTATTCTACAAATTCCATTACAGTTCGAAAAATTCCATATAAGAAGATCATTCATTTTATAACGCCTTAATATAATATCTAGTTCACTGTCGTACTGGGTCGATTGAGACCATAGCAAAGAATGTCCTTTTTCAAATTCCCTGCCATTAGGAGGGGATGTGTTATGGAATAGTGTAGCAATGCTTGTGGACATACCATTATTCTTGATGAATTCCACTTCCTATTGTAAACAACGGACTTAATTTTCTTCCACAAAAATGATTATTTGTGTATTACTATTGTGGACCCATGCTTTAATTATCACAATCGTCATATCGCCATATCAGCACATATTGTTAATATATCTTGGTTCCACTTAACGCTCGAATTGTTTTCACAATTGCAGCTGCCAGTTTCCCACGCAAGCGTAAAGTAACAATCTCCTCAAATCAGTTCTTTGTTCTATTCGATTTTTCATTATCTGTTGTTTGGAAAATATCTACTCCTAAGTGTAGACAGCTGTAAACCTGGGAAGAAAATGTTCGACCTGTACTCACCAACGGTAGTGTAGAGCAAATACAATTGCTATATAGCGATCGATGGCGATGGTGATCAAAGTCAACACCGAGACACAACAAGCAAATATGATTAAAAAGAATCTCAGCATGCACAGAAAATGCGAATCCCCCAAACCGAATCCCAAATAAAATGAGACTTGATAGGGCAATGTTAGTCCAACAACGAAATCTGATACCGCCAACGACAGGATGAATAAATTCGAAATCATCGAGCGTAGACGTCGGCACACACGCAAAGAAACTATGGTCAAAAAATTTCCCGCTAGTATGCAAACAAATAGAACGCCATTGAAGATGGCCCACAGGAATGTGCGGAAGTCAAGTTCCGTAGCTATTATCGCTACCGGCAAATCGAACTGTTCTGTTACGACGGGTAACGTTGTATTAACCGGTATATCTATACTTGCATTATAGGTCGCCATGTCGTATCCTTCGTGACAATGGAGGACATCGTTTTGCTAGACAAGCTTTTTCGTTTTTAAATTGCAGTTCCGACACGAACAGTGTTCACCTGAATAACAGCAGCAACTGTTGCCGGTCCTCACTGCCTGCCTGTTGCCAAACTAAAAGAGTGGACGGACCGAGTGCGATTAAACGCAGATAGTCATGGTATCAGTTATCTGTCCTAGGGGTGAAGAGTTAAACAACAGGAATGGATACTCTAGCATTTACTTTACTACGAGTATTATTTGTATATGGGTGTGTTACTCTGCTTACTACAATAAAACCCTCTTTGGGATATTTAATCATATGCGAACGATAAATGCAAACAATGGTCGCGTGAGGGTTACGCGGATAGTAAGCTCCCGGTCATAATAATTCGAGCAAACTTCTTAATAATAATTTACGAATCCCAAGAACTTTGAGTTATAAATAACTCAAATTAAAAAGATTTTTTTGCAATTCAATTTTTATAGCGGAGGCTGCAGTTCAGAAGCTGTTCTAGAATTCATTACAAAGTAAACATTTATATAGCAAAAAAGAGGCGATAAGATTACGGATGATATCATCCGATCTAATACTCTGACATATACCCATAATTAATCCTTTTGTTTGGTTGAGGATTTGTTCACCAATTTAATTAAATTAGACTTCTAAAGGTAGTAACTGAAACTGGCAACAGACTCCTTTTAACTGAAAACCCAGTCCTCCTCCGCAACAATAGGAAACTCCTTGGAAATCATACATGTTTGGATAATTTGCCCAATATAAGGCTTCGAGACCACCTTTTAGCGAAACACTCTAAACTCAACTCACATTTGGCATAACAGGATTCGCAGAAATTGCAGCACCCCAGCATTAGATTGTTCTCATAAACGAGAGGTTCCTGTATCTACGAGGCTATTGTAAAGTAAACAAAAATAAATGGATGTGTGAACATATCCACATTTCGCCCTAATCAGTGATTTGTTATTGTAAAAATGTCCACAATATGCTTTTGACATATTTAAAGCAGAGCATCGCTGTGTGCGAGTGTTATGATAGGGAGCTGAATATGGCGGAGGATGTCAGGAGTTTAAAGAAAATGGAGTATATTTTTCAAGGAAAAAAGTGTGAAATTAATATATCCATTGCAGATTTTGTGACCATGGATATTTTACTTTAAAAACCATTATGTCTTTATCCTCTCTTTAAAAACAGAATACATTGTATCCTCTTTAAAACCAAAATCTATTCATCATTCTTAACTGAATAGAATGCTAATTGGGGAGTATAAATTTTGCCCAGATGTCAGGGAAAACATTTTTAACACCATTTATTTTTCACATAATAATAAAATATTTTTTTCATATAGTGAATAAGTGTGCTAAATTTATTCCACTAAATTAATCCATATATTTAAATATATTACTTCGTTTGAACATTCGTTTGCCGTACAAGTAAAGCACTTCCCTTGTACATACGACAAATCAATATTCAAACGACGACGATATTCTTACTACAACTGTTCTTTTCTTTCAGGGCACATTTCGTATGGGTTGTGAGTACGTTTTGAAAACGCTGCGCAAGGAACGAGAAACCCTACTAACACTACTGGAAGCATTCGTCTATGATCCGCTTGTGGACTGGACAATTAATGACGATGGCTCTACGACAACGCTGCGCACCACTTCGGCACACTTGGCTGTTCTAAGTATTGCTGCCTTGAACCACAGCAGTCCTGTGGCAAAAGATGTGTCGAAAAATAGCAAGAATATGGATACCTTAATGGAAAGAAAAACAAATATGCAAGTGTCACGGCCAACCATCGAAGTCAGATTCAATGATATAAAACCGTATTGGACAGAGTACAAGTAAGAGTTGATGAGGACCTCTTAAGAGAGACGAAGCGCTTTGCATGCTAGCTTCTCAAGCTTTTGTAGGCGTTAGTTGGGAATAAGTAGAAATAATACCTTTGACTTGGAAGGATTGTATAATAGCGAACGAACATCGTCACCGGAGGCCAAGCAGATTACTTGTTATAAATGTGTATACATATATTGATTTCTGATCCATCTCCGATCTATTTCGTAGCTTATTTTGGATTATATAACTGATTTTATATGTCGCAAATTATGGTACGACATGGCCCTGTTTGGCATGTAGTGTCACAGGAAGACGCACGACAAGGTCTAATGTGAAACAACCCCTGTCGAATGCCTTCGTGCGACGTGGCACCCCAGGAAGTACGTGCGACACGGCACTCAATGTGATAGATAACCTACCAAGTAGGCTATCAGTTAGCTAACTGGTTGCTTAACTATTCCAACTGCTGGGATTTATATACAATGCACATGCTTTGTAGTGTATATTCCCTATGAGCATATATTTGTAACGTCCAAATGGAGGCGCGACCTGTATGGACATCACAGTTTGTCTGTCCTCGCATTTCTTCATTTGTTTTAGTTAGAAATAACTGGTAAATAACCCATTTAATACCAGTTTAGCTAAATGAGTAAAATAATGTCAAAGTTAAATAAAGTTGTGATATAACATTGGTTATAGCTTAGCGGATATGTTAGTAGTTAGGACAATAGTGAGTGATAACCACATCTCATGAATACTTCATTTTTCAACTAAAGCAAAGCGATTCGATCCTCCTGTATCTATTTTAAAGACTGTAGACTATCAATAATTGCTAATTTCTTTTTTTTTAGAGATGAAATTGTTGGAAAGCTTGAACAGTTGAAACTTGACATTTCCAACCTAATCGCCGTGCGCCAGGATATTCAGCTGGCTGAGCAAGAGCGTGACAGCCTGACGAAACAGCTCGCCATGATACGTGAATTGGAAGCGCTCGGATCCGCAATGGGCAGTCATGCCCTTAATACGGTCACACAACGCTACAATGCCGCCAGACGTGATGCCGAGGCCTTCAATGTTCTCAAACAAAGCATTGAGAAGTACCACAATGACCTTAAAAAGCTACTTTCAATTTACTTTAAACACTTGATCGCAGCGTCGGCTACTGATAAGGTGAAAAGTCTGCAGGAAAAGGTTTCCGATGAAGATCGGTTGGTATGCAGCAACGAGTTCCAGATATTGCGAGAGCTGATGCAGCAAACCGGACAGATGGAACTCTATGAGAAATGTGAATTTGTGCGCAAGGAAATGGACAATACTCTATTCCAGGCATCACATTGCGCCATGGATTGCCTCGATTTCATGCTGCAGTACGCCAACGTAATGCAATTCTATCCCCTTTTCCGTTTAAAACAAAATCGTCTATTGAAATATGAAGAATGGTACGCAAAGCTACTCGAAGGTCAAGACATTGCGGAGCTGAAAGAGGACATGAATCAATGCTTTGATGCGGGTAACGAAGTAATAGACGGGGCTAAAGAACGAGCTCTTGAATACTCCAAGGCAATGGAAAAAGTCTGGATCGAGCTGAATTTCGATTTGCATAAATCTGTGAACGCCATCAATGAGCATAAACAAACAGAAGTGCGTGAAATTGCCAATCTTCTCATTTGCCTTCAGCTTGCTTTTTTATGTTATATTTACTATGTATATTTCAGATTGCTCCGGTAGATGTGGCCATTTGTAGCTTACAAAATTTCGTTGTCATCAGTCCAGGACCTCACACGCATACACAGGCTCTTCGTTGCTGTATGCTGAGAACTCTCGCCAAGGCCAGCGATGACTTTCTACAACTAGAGGAAACAGCGCTGACCAGCGGTGACATCGAAATACTGGAGCTGCAAATAGACTTTATCGATATAGCTCTGAGCATGTGTCAAGCTGCATTTTCTGAATGTGCTCATAAAGACTTCCGACTCGAACAGTTGCTCAATTCCACGCCCATACAAGTGCTCAATTTCACGCTACACGCGCTGTATGTTGTCAAGGCGTCTTTTGATGTAATGTTTCCCGAGCGTATTGTGCGCCTCTTCATGCTGGACAATATCCCCGAAGTACAGGCAGCCTTGGCCGCTGTATGCACAACTTCCTACGCCTCCAGCGAGTGTTGGCAGTCTGCAGTAGACGTCCACTGTCGCAATACTCTGTGTGAGGTGTTGCTAGAGGATATTGTTAATTTGTTCGACGATTTCGAAGCCCAGTTGCCGCATTTGCATCAATTGGCACGCGAGTGTTTGGATCAGTTGCCTGATTGCAATATTAAACAATTTATGGTATGTTGGCATTACTTTTCCTCCTTCTTTTCCGTACTCAAGTTATATTTACAGACGACTAGAAATACAATTCCCACATTCAAGCCAGACAATAGCCTCAAATGTGAGGCAATTGCGAAAGTGTTCTGTGCGGCGCGTGATCATGTGAAAGCCATCAATGATAATAACACTGACAATATTTACGATCTGCGCGTTATAACTGCGCCGGTGTCTGAATACGTAGAGCGCCTGCAACAAACCTTTTTGGGAGGGCTGACTTCGCTCTTTGTGCGGTTAATGCAGACTAATTTCGGCGCCGCAGAACACAGCTCACCAGTCAAAGACGATATCACTATGGGGACCTCTGCTGCGCTTTGTGAAAACCTGCTAGCGTCGCTGCAGCACACATCATCTTTCAAGAGGCATCAGCAGAGCGTCATGAGACACTCCAAGTGGGTGGATCATTACACACTTGTGGCCTCAGCACATTACTGGGCTAATGAACCTCTGCTGCGCGACACGCAACATATGTTCGGCCACGTAATCTACAAGGAGAAGTTGCTCAACTCGTTACAGTGTTCAAGCCAAGCGCTGAACGTCTGGAAGCACACAATTGTGAAAATACAAGACGACATAGAGGAGCACACTGCGCTAATAAAGCAGCGATTGTCGTGGGCTGCGGAGGTAGCACAGAAACTGCTTCCTTTGCAGGACAGTTTCGTTGAACTAGTAAAGGCGCAAAAAAAGCGCCAAAGTTTCTATTTGGAGCTCTCAAAGGATTTGGTCGACTATTCGAGTGCGTTGCTGCAATATGAAATGGTGCTGGGTGGCAACACTGCAGGCACGGATAACGCGTTCGCAAATGTTGTGGAACAATGGCAAGACGCGTACGAAAACGTACGGCAGAGTGATGCGACAATCACACCAGTGGAACATGCTATTGTGCAGTTGTTGAATCCTGAAGGCAAAATTGACCAGTCTTGGATAAGCAACATATCGGAGCTCTTGGATGAGATGACGTTTGCTGTCCAGCGAAAGCTGGCGAATCTAGAACGTCAAGAGCATACAGTGTGCGAGAGTCTTCACGCAGGTGGTCAACTATTACAGGTGAGTAGCGCTTCTAGAAATTTTAAACTCATTGTCTTACCAAGTATTTTTTTCAGCCTCTTATGGAGAGCACGCTGCGCAATGATATACGACACCTGTTGAAAATGATCTTTAAAACCGATAAGACCGGCCGGCCCGTTAACGCCGAAGCCACGAAGCATGCAGCTCGTGCACGCGAATTGCAGGTGCTGCTTAAACTCTTCTTTACCAAGTTGTACGAACTACAAGCGAAGCTGCTATCACGCGACTTCTCAGAACCCTCTTTACCGCTGTTGAAAGCGAAAATCACAGAAGTTATGAGTGCTTGCGAACATAATTACAGCGCATTGTTGGAGATGATGGCGCGGATCATACAAAGCCACGCTCCAAATTTAACAAGCAAATCGCCACTGAGATCAGGCAACTCACCACTGGATAATCCGCTTGGAAATACCAGCTGGAACATGGAAAGCAGTGCAGCGAATATAATTGATAAGAAAGGTGGGACCTCACTGCATATCAATTAACTTTGTATCCTTGAAATATCTCTCGTAATTTTTTTAGTTTGCGAACAAAAGCGCAATGCATATGCCGTCTCTGTGTGGAAGAGAATACGTATGAAGCTGGAAGGCCGCGATCCGGATCCAAATCGTCGGAGCACTGTTCACGAGCAGGTGGAATTCATCATAGGCGAAGCAATGAATCCCGACAATTTAGCCGTACTATATGAAGGCTGGACTCCATGGGTCTAATAGATTACGGAATTGGCTCCGTCGAAGGGAGCTTGGCAACAACAACTGTTGATAGGGTCATCCTCAACAACATTTACCACAATCACAACAACAATCGTCTTCAATAATGAAACTAAAGATGTCGTATAGGGACGGCAATTTTTAAGGAAGTTAACATGGAAGGACAGCGACTGCAGCGGAATAATTACAAGTATAAGCGAAGAAAACATAAAATATTAGCCTGACACCCGGATTGAGTATGAAGAAGTGGATGGTGGCATGCCAACGACATTAATGAAACTGCAAAAAATTGTTTACTGTCATTGCGTGTATTTTCCAGCATAAACGCACTTCGTCTCTCTGCGCCACCCTACTCTGTTGTGTTGGGTGGGAATAGTAGAAATCGCTTTTAAAGGACGAGATAGGGAGAGGCAAGTTTTACGCATGTAGGATGTGATTGTTTGCGTTGTGGCTGGGTATTTTATCTTTATTATTATACAAATTATAATCCCTTTTGGTTTCGTTATGCCTGTATCTCTCTAAGCATTAAATATTTATTTTTTAAAGACTAAATTAAACACAAAAAAGGAAAAAAAAATTACTAAATCATCAAAGCCATCCATCCATCAGCCAACAATTCGGCTTGCAACAAAAGTAAACAAATGGAAAGCAAATGCTAACAATAGAAAGCAACCAACCAACTTTTAAAATAATATACATAAACAATTGATGCTAATTTTTATTTTGTACGAGTCCTTATTTCATCATTAAATACATTTTTAATAAAGGATTTTAAAATGGAACAAATTGAGTACCTCACTTTTTAATGCATATTGGAAATTTTGTTTTGTATGAGATTGCATGGGCTTGAAAAAATAAAAGGATTGATGCAATTCAGTTGCCGGAAAAAAACAATCAAATGTTTCTTGTAAAGCCGGAACAAGAGAGAGTGGCAAATTATCTTCTAACATTAAGATGGAAAGATCTTCGATCTTTGGTTGTGCTAATCACGTGGCACAATCTGTTTGGGCGACCATTCGCATCATCGAGATTCCGCACTGTGTCTCTTGTGTGGGGGAAGAATAGGAGGGTAAAGCACTTTCTGTGTGTTTGTCCTATCTTACTCAGCATGAGGAGACACTTATTAAGACAGATGTTTGGCGAATGGACAGTGTACTTTCTTTTCCCTGGACAGACTTCTGAGGGTCAAAGAAGGCTGAAAATGTGTAACTTCCCTTTTCACAAGTATTCTATTTTTTCCTCTACTACTTCCAGGATTATAGTACAATAAGCATCACTTGCCTGAGTGCTTGGAGACCTGTTTCTATAGCGGTTCTCCGGCAATAAGAAACATTTTGGATAATTTTTGTTTTTAACAATTTTATTCATTTCGTTTCATTTCTAAACACGTGAAAATCATGTGGTTTGACTAAATTCTATTTGTCGGTATATATTTACATATATGTATGTATGTAGGTGTCAGACGAGTCGTGGAATCAAGTTTAAGCATTACAATAAGGCTAAGTCACAATTTATCTAAAGTTATCGATAACGCCAAAAAATAAATGAAATAATTATTGCTAATACTAAAGCACTGGTAAAAGAAAAATTTAATTTCTATGCGATGCTATTTTTAGTTTTGTTTTCGGCTTTATTTAAAAACTGCATTCTATTAAACTAGATTAGTTTTCTTAGTTATAAACACTTAACATTCTATAGTTTTGTATTGAACATAGTATTGAATTGTCGCATGTGCTGGTATAAATAGGCCAACATAGAACATATCTAATAATATACGCCAAATATGTTCAACTTGAAAGCATAAGTAAACGAATTGAATTGTGACACAAGCTTGTAAAAATTCGCACACATAAAACAACTCTAGGTATAAGAGATTTGCTTAGCCTATATCCATGAAAATATAGGTGAACACTTTAAATATGTATATGTATGTATGTATATAATGGCAATCAGTGACTCCGGGGAGGGTTTTGAAAATATGTAAATTATTATATTTATTATTCATTTATGTACTTATGCATCAATTAAAAATTATACTAATTTCTACTAATAAAGTGTATACACAATTCTCCAAATTTTATCTTTGAAATTGCCAATGAAAAAGAGTAATACTAAAAAAGCTTTTAAAAAAAAATAAAACAGCATTAAAAAAAATAACAAAAGAGCATTTGAAAAAAAGTAAATGCTCCAGGTGAGGCTCGAACTCACAACCCCGGCATTGCTCATTACACAGGCTACTGATTATAAGTACCGTGCGCTAACCAATTGCGCCACTGGAGCTATGTCGCCACGCTACGATTTTACAGTATTTAAGCTAATGTCAAAATATTCAATACAAACATTTCATTCTATTTGTTTTGCTCTTTACTTTGTAAACATATTCTCTTTTCCGTTTTCTTCTCTCACCCTTTCATAATTTTTCCTCATTCTAATGCTCAACGTTGTATTTTAGATCTGAAATCGTATTATTTCATTCATGAGTTTTTAGTTTTGAAATTTAATATACATGTACATATTAAAATTATAAATTATCATGTGTAGAAATATAGAAACATTTTTTTTGGATTTTTAAAGTTCGCATATATAATTTAGATATAAATTGGGAAAATCGCGTAATTTAAAATTGACACTAATTCGGAGAAGAAAACGGTAACCCCGGTGGGGGCAACCTTTTGTCGGATTCAAAGAG
The DNA here is from genome assembly GCA_920105625.2 of Clusia tigrina. Lineage (NCBI taxonomy): Eukaryota > Metazoa > Arthropoda > Insecta > Diptera > Clusiidae > Clusia > Clusia tigrina. The sequence goes on from OV050033.1 coordinate 179,162,871, forward strand.
GCTAATTGGATTTTGTTCGCTCTCAAAAGAAATACAATAGAAGCAGTGCTAATTTATTCCTGTTCGTTCTAGCAAAATAGAAAACAGGCAAAACCACCTCCCAACAGAAGGGATGAACATAAATTCAGGCGTAATTACTAGCAATGAGTTGGTTTGACACAAAGGGGCTGGCGAGCCTGGCTAAGAACGCACTAAAGCAAATTGATAAGGTGCTAGACATCCAGGAGGAATATGAAGAAATAGCAACGTCAATGGCAGAGAAGCAGGAAGCACCAATTCACAATGCTGGTGTTGTGGAGAAGAAACTACCAGGCGGTGCGAATCGTGAGAAAAGCAAAACGGAACCCAGTACACCAAACATGGAAGGGAGAGCAGTTCATACATTTTCCAAAGACGATAGTGCCACATCATCCCCTGGCAGGGCTGCAGCATTCCCACCATCGAATTGGGGCTCCTTTACGGGATCATTCTTTGATGGCCCCAACACCAACACGGCAGTGATAATTGACTCTGCTCCCACAAACACCATGTCCACAAACACAAGTGGCGTTAAACGTCAATCTATGACATCGAATTCGGACTCTGTGGAATTGCTTTCGCCCACTTCACCTTGTTCGGAACTTACATCGCTATCTGAGAGAGCCACCAACAATTCGGAGTCAATAGAACTGATTACCACACCAAATACGAGCGAAATTGCATCTCCTGACTCTGGGGGTTTATCACTACCTGGAAGCATTGTTATTATTAGTGATGATGGAGGAGATGAGGAGGAAGACTCGCTATCTTACAACACAGTCATGGATGACACATTAACACCTGATACGTTAGGTATATCGATGCAACACACCAGCTGTGAAGGTTGTATAAGCTCACTTTTTATATAACTGATATATTTCTATATATATAAACTATGTATTTTTAGCAGTTAGTCGTAGCAATGTCTCTGCAAGTGCGACTAAGGCACATTCTATATCCATGGAAGAATCGCAAACTGTGGACTCTGACTCCACTCAGAGCTTTGAAGATGTACAAATGCATAATATTAGCTCCGAAGACTCTACCAAAGAGCAAAATGTTACTGTCGTCTCAGAAAACAAAAGTCACTGTCATAAACGTACATCGCAAAGCTCCTCCTCGCCACACAATTCTAACGATGAAATGGAGACGACTACTTCGTCTGATATAGAAATAATTTCCAGTCCCAATGGCGACTCCTCCAGTACAAACAGTACAACGCGTACGAGTCCCCTTAAGCAGGCGAAACATTCGAGCAGCCAAGGGACGTCTGGCATTGCATTGAAGAAAGGCCATTATCGTGAACCCTCTGAGATTTCCATTCTCTCTGAAGACTCTCAGTCAGAGCTTGATAAGTTTGTGCATCGCATCAATGAACTAAATGAAATACTTGAAGCTCGAGAGGTTCGTCTGCTACAGTTTGAACGGCAGACTTCTGAATTACAGGAGCGCAATAAAGAATTGCAAACAGCAGTGGATACAATGAAGACCAGCAGTGAAAATTTAGAGTCAGCCGAGGAATACACTCACAGGTTGTCCTCCTTGGAAAAGAAATTTCAGGCTAGCATACGGGAACGCGAGGCTTTGCGTATACAAATCAATTCGCTCAAAGGCGAACTGGAAAATAAAATTCCCAAAGATAATCTGACTCAGGTGGTAGCCGAAAACAACGCGATGATATCAGAATTGCATTCTGAAGGTTGGTATTATTGGGGTCATATATTATTGTTTAAAAGGAGGAATCTAAAATTTGCAATTTTGTAGGCGAAAAACTTTCCAAGGAAATTCTCCAACAGTCGAATATAATCAAAAAATTACGAGTCAAAGAAAAGAGTTCCGATGCGCTGCTTAAAAAGAACAAGGAGCAGATCTCAACGATGGCAGACGAGATCGAACGCTTGAAAAAAACCCTAAATGCAAAGGAAGAAGTTGAACGCTCGCAAATTGAGGCGGTACACAAAATGTCGTCAGAAAACCGGCGATTAAATGAGGAAAACGGCCAGTGCCGTAGTAAAATGGAAGACCTGCAGTCGAAGTTGGCAGCCTTGCAGTCCAGCTTCGATGCTGTGAAAGCTGAACTGCAGCAGCGTGCTCGATTACATTCCGATTTATCGCGTACTGCCGGGGAGGCTTTAGCCGCCAAGAAAGAAAAGGAGATGACTGCAGCAGAAAACGAAGAGATAATGATGCAATTGAGCGAGCTGCGGGAGAAGTTGCGAGAAGAGCGCGTACAAATGACTAAAAGAGAACAGCAACTTAGAGGGGAAAATAAACAACTGCTGAGTCGCTTGGAGGCTGCTGAGATGCGAGCCGAAACTTCAACACAAGAAATGAGTTTGACCACAATTCCATTAATTCGACAGCTTGAATCGCTGCAGAACTCGTTGAGCCAGCACACAAGTCACTGGAATAAAGAGGAAAAAATGTTGCTTGAGAAACTAGGTGAGTCAAAAGCAAAACTGTATACTAAATTGTTACCATAAACATATTTCTATTGAAACGCAAACAGAGGTATCCCAATCGCGGCAAAAGTATCTTGAGAATATGGAAGCGAGATTTAAGGAGAAAAATGACTTGTTGCAATCCCGATGTTTGGATCTTGAAGATAAACTTTCATATGCATTAATGCAGGATGAAAAGTCCAAAATAGCTCTGCACCAAGCGTACTTGGATTACACCTTAAAAGAGACTTTATTAAATAGGTGAGTGGGAATGCTAGATATTGTATGTCTTATTGACTCTAAATATTAATTGTGTATATACTTACAGACAGGTGTCGTCATTGAATGATGCACTGAGTACATGCCAAGATCAGATAAAATCGTTGGAAGAAATAAATAAGAATATGATCAAAAATGATAATGGGCAAGCAGAATGCGGAGTCAAAACACATAGCGCCAGCTTCTATGATATACACCCAGAGCTCTCTGGCGCAACAGACTCCGAAGCGGTTACACTGGCGCAACAAGCACCTGGCGATCAGTCACCTGCCCTGAGCTTGGATAAAAATTCACCTGAAGCCACTATTGGCGGTAGCATTGATTGGCAAGCAGTTAGTTCGATGGCACAACGCGTATCGCATGAAAACACAACTCACATTTCACTTGATTTTTCTTTCGCAGGACGATTTGGATTGCATGTCAAATTCAGGGCACCACTCAAGCGCTTTAGTTACTGGCGTTCAGCTGAATTTTGTGGGTCACAACACGACCACCTTTGAGTATTTGCAGTCATTGCTGAAGCAACGCGATGGCGAGCTCACACATCTACAATGGGAGCTGTCCCGTTTACAGACGGAGCGCAGTATGCTAAATGAAGAAATCTCTAATTTGACTTTAGAATTGGAGAACGTAAGTCGCTTTTACTACACCCTCTTAATTATCTTCTTAATATTTACCCACGATTACTTTTAGGTAAAAGACAAGTTGGAAACTTACGAGACATTGGAGAAAAGCTTTAATGACTTGCAGCATAGGTACGATGCTCTACTTCAAATGTTTGGTGAGAAGGTTGAACGCACGGAGGAACTAGAACTGGATCTAGTCGAATTAAAGGAAGCATATAAGACGCAAATAGACGAGCTATTGGCGCAGTCAAATAATGCTTGAATTTTCAGAACGATAGCAGTCTTTATTACTTGTTTCTATTTTAAATATGGTTTTGTATTTATTAAATTTTTATTATTAAAATGTGATCATATTAAATTATACTATTAACCAATAAACTTGTATTAAATTCACAAAGCATTTCGATGTGGCCTGGTCCCATTTGTGTTACAAAAGGGGCGAGGCTAACATTTGCGATATAAAGCGAATATTGCGGACAGATTGGATTAAAATTTCCCAACATTTTTATCTTTGGATTCTTTTTCTATTAAATGCTTCAATATTCTTTGAATATGTTTCTTTTCTAATTACACTTCGTCGTCTCCATTGGTTTTTACCATACGACATCTTTCTTTAAAATGTACAATTATAAATTTATTTTAATATTTAAAAAAATTAAAAACAATACATATTAGCTTAGAGGAATGACGATTATCTTGTAGCTAGTCTTAAACTATTCCAGTCGGTTTCGCCGACGGTGGTTGTGCGCTTGGTTTTGTAATAATGTCGACAGCGTTTTTGAAGAGTTGTGTTTTCACAAAGTCCGTGGCAGCTGTATTTAAATCCTTATTTGCGCCATAATTGCACTTTATATAACCGTAGAGATTTGCACCATTAAGCGCCAGAGCAATAGTAACCAGCAGCAGCCATTTGAACTTTAAACCAAATAACGCAAAAATAAAGAAGAGCGACCAAAACACCGGAAAGATTATGAGGCCCAACCAAAATATACGCGCCTCGTAATTATTGATCCTTCCCTGCAGGAACAAAATTTTAAATAAACTAAAATTTAGTATGTAAATTTGACAAACCACCTTCTTTGACTCAAATACCCAGTGAGAAACTCCGTCATCCCCCACATAGTTCCACCAGCGCAATCCCACCAACAGCCTTCCTGTAATATTTTTCACTGTCCAAAAATCCATGGAAAGCAACAGCACTACAAATACGAAAGCGCTAATAAACGAGTCACTGAACCAACCGCAGAACACGTACAACGATAATGCAGCTCCGCGAAAGAATAAATGGAAGAATATTACATAGGGGTGGCTGCAGAGGGACATAAAACATTATGAAGAACAAGGCAAGACTGCACATATTTCTAGGCGAACTTACGTGTACTTCTTGCCCGATGCATTTTGCTGCATTTCATCCTCCTCGCCAAACGGAATTGTGTCGTCATCAAGCAAGGGCACCTGCTCAGAAACATATCAAATATTTATAATGTTCATGCCATAGACGCAAAATTTGCGCCTGAATGTTAGAATGAAGCATTAGTGACAATATGCAAGACATACATTTCTTACCGTTGCCGATGTCATTTTAAATTATATTTTATTTATTAGAGTGCACAAAAATGCCACCGTATATATATAAAATTTTATTTACTCTTCATATCATGCTTTTCTGCGAGCAGGATTCAATATAACTAAAAATAAAATATACTCTAAAATAGTAGTAGAAACAGTACGTTTTACGTTTGGTAGTGAACGGTTGCATTAAATGTATGGAATATGTATGTTGGTATAATTATTATGATGTTTATAGCAGAGACCATAGAGACGGGACACCTAACTTTTCTGACGTAACTTTTCTTCTTTATATATTTTGGCGACATTCATGTTTAATGTAACATATTTCGCAATTGTACCACAAAAAACAATGAAATTCACAATTTTAATAAATATGTTTGATGTTGATTGTAGGCTTCCCAAAATGTCATGTCTTTTACAGTTTGGGATATCTGGAGCTTTTTTAAAGTTGTGTGTAGTTTCACAATTATCAAGGCGAATGTACTTAAATTTAAAGGGTATCTGGAATGTCTAAATCAATTTGTAATCAGTGTTAATTTGTCGTGTGAATTAATTTAAAAATATTTTAAATTAAATTTCCTCTGATTTACCATGAAATTACAATTAGCTGCGTAATTTAACACTTAGATTATTTACTAAATGTATTCCTGAAAAGTTATACGATAGAGATATAACTTTATAAAATAGGTAGTCATGAACGCACCTAAGAACTTCATTTTGTTTTCGCGTGTTAAAGTCGAAATGTCAAAAGGTGACTATTAAAATCTCAAAATTGTTGAAAATTAAACACAATTGTCATTTTCTGCATTGAAAATTAAACACAATTGTCATTTTTCAGATAATTTATTGATTCATAAAGTGTAACTTTTTACTCAGATTTCTTATTTATAACAACAGATTATCACGGCTCAGATAATTAACGGTACACATTTTTGACAAAGATCCAACATAATGAAAGTCATTGCTTCAAATATTTATACAATATTAAAGTGCCATTCACCATTTAAACAGTTATAACAAATTGTGAATATCATTATTTTATGTTTTCATATATTTTGTATCACCGCTGTAGTATAGTTATTAATAATTATATTTCTTTTTGTATATAAATAAATGCAAATTGTATTAAATGAAATTAATAATCATCTCCGCAACCCTAAAAATTCTTCAGCATTGACAACCCTCTTTGTGCATTTTGTTCCGCCTCGGTTCTTCACAATCTAGGTGGAAATATTACAAACGCAATTAATAGAAATTCATTAATCCTTGAGTAAAGTTTTAACATATTTAGTGAAAATGAGTGATAACGACGAATATAGTTCTGTAGCTACAGGCAAGTTAAGATTGAAGAATGATTCGCATATAAAGAAATCCAAAAAGAAGAGTAAAAGTAAAGATAAGGAAAGGAAGTTAGAGGCAATGAAAGAATCCTTGGCTGAGGAACTGCAACGCACTGGAAATGGCATAAACATACAAACTAGTAAGACTCACGAACGGAAGTTGACTAAAGCGGAGCACGCATTTAAGCAGCAGCAGGAGAAAATGGTAAATGCAATAAGTAATTACGGAATTAATGAATATAATTCAATTTGTTTTTATTGTTGTTTTGCAGAGGAATAAAAGAATAATGGAGAGGGCATCAACCACACATAAAGAACGCGTAGAAAAGTTCAATGAACATCTGGACTCGCTGACGGAGCACTTTGATATACCAAAAGTTTCATGGACCAAATAATCACAGTCTCATATTTACTTTCTGTTTTTTTAAATTTATCTTCCGTGATGTCCAGATATGAGTATGTACATATTTAATTGGCATGGCCAACTGGGTATGGTTTATACAGAAACACATCGCGAGAATGACTATTTTTTTGTGCATCTGGAGCACAACATACATTACATACTGCTTTTGTTGCATATACAAAATTGAAAGAGTTTCCGTTGGAAAAATTCATCACCAAGTATAATTTTTAAGCTATCTTAGATGAAGACTAATTTTTTTCATTTTAATCAAATAAAAAAAATCATCAGTGGAAAAATCACTTGTAAGTTATATTCGTGTTTTTATTTATACGAGGACGGGTCAATAAGTGCCTGAAAATTACAACAGGTGGCGTTGCTACCTCAAATCCAGCATCTCTCAAAAGAACGCACCCTAATTTTCTAACTGATCTGTCAAATAGTCTAGCTGTGATAACCATTCGAAACCGACGCCTACGATCATTTTGGTAAAAATGGAAAAAAGTGAATTTCGTGTGCTCATTAAACACTATTTTTTGCGCAAAAAAACCATCTCGCAAACCAAACAAAAGCTTAAAAAGTATTATGGGGACTCTTCACCGTCGATTGGAACTATCCACCACTGGTTTACTCAATTTCGGTGCGGTCGTACTAGCACAATTGACGCCGAACGTTCTGGTCGCCCGATTGAGGTCTCCACCCCAGAAAAGGTCGATAAAATCCATGGCATGTTATTGGACGATCAGCGAGTAAGGGTGCGCGAACTTGAAGAGGCTACAGGCTTATCACATGGCTCAGTGATTTCAATTTTACATAAACATTTGGATATGAAATATCTATCCGCAAGATGGGTGCCATGTTTGCTCACAATTGACAACAAACACAATCGTTTGACGACTTCAAAGGGGTGTTTGACGATGTTCAATCGCAATCCGAAGGAGTTTTTGCGCCGTTTCATAACCGTGGGCGAAACATGGATTCATTACAACACACCGGAGACCGAGGAACAGTCGACTTCTCCTGGTGAATCGAAGCCGAAGAAGGTCAAGGTGGATCTGTCCGCTAACAAGGTCAGGATGACCATTTTTTGGGATGCGCACGGAGTCATTCACATCGATTACCTTGAGAAGGCTAAACCGATCACCGGCGCATATTATGCAGAGCTGTTGGATCGATTCGACGCCGATTTGAAGCAAAAGCGACCGCATTTAGCGAGGAAAAAAGTTCTCTTCCACCAGGACAACGCACCGGCGCACAAGTCCGAAGTCGAAATGGCGAAATTGGATGAATTAGGTTTCGAGTTGCTCGCTCAACCAGCAAATTCTCCGGATTTAGCCCCCTGCGACTATTTCCTATTTCCAAATATGAAGAAATGGGTCGGCGGTAAGAGATTTAAGTCGAATGAAGAGGTCTTCTATGAAACAACCAGCTATTTTGAGACCTTCGAGAACTCGTATTATATGGAGGGCATCAAAAAATTGCAGGAACGTTGGATGAAGTGTATCGAGCTAGAAGGAGACTATTTCGAAAAATAAAACTTTTTTGCCGAATATAGTGTCCCTTATTTCACTAATCAGGGACTTAAAAATAAGTTTTTCAATATATAAACATTTCCAAAATATTTCAATGTTGGTTTTTATTTAATTACTAATAGCTTAATTTAGAATATCACAAAACATGTAGATTAACTTTAAATACAGAATAAATGTGTACAATGATCTCTTATTTACAGACTACGAACGCCATAATTAAATTAAACATTTATCAACAGCTTAGACCGAGGTCCATTTGTACAATATTTGGTTCTAGTTAAGCGTCTTGTTACTGCTTTACACGTTCTTCATTTAAAACTAATTTTACTGCCTCTATTAATGGAAATGCAGTATTGAATTCTTTATCCTTCTCTCCGCTTATTCCTTGAGTTTCACACAGATTTTTGTGATCATCAGTATTTAGTGAAAATGCCATAACACCGCCCAAGTTGGCCTCCTTAACGTAGCGTGCTTTGCATTCCATACTTTTTTCATTCTCATAGGAAATCCATTCTGTGCCGCTGCTCAGATATGGTGAGCAGGTTCTTTTGTCGTAAGATACAGAATTGACTAAATTATGTTTCTTGAACCAACATAATTCAAAGTATGTGGTGAATCCCTGGTCGCCACATCCACCGTATCCTGCAGCAGGTGCCCCAATCGCATTATTGAAAGGATTTACTAGCCTGCAATTAAAGTGGTAATTAGCTGATGATATTTTTTATTAAATACAGCAGAAACTCACGTAAAAGAATGTCCATAAGTTGGTAGGCCCACCACCAATTTTTCACGATCAAGACCATTTGCAAGCCACCAATTAACGGAGTAGTTAATGTTTAGGGTACCCATGATGGAGCGCTCATTAATATGAGCATACAGAGGAGCATTGAGACCTGAAAAGTACCGTCAAATTTTTAGTGGCAAAGAAATGAGATTTTTCTAGTTAAGAAAATAATTACCAGTGAACGGCGTTCCGCGCGTGTAAAAATGAAAGTCATATGTCATCAAATTTGCAAAGTCTGCATATTTATTGATCTCGCCGACATCATAAGCGAACGTAGCTATACCCTCCGGAGCTGCTACTGCAATCGATAACAAATAGTCACGCTTCTCGCGCCGATACTCCTGCCTGATCTCGTAAAGCAACTGAGAAAAATGTTGCCTCTCCTTATTGTAAGCGCTAGGGAACTCCCAATCCAAATCAATGCCATCCAACGAGTACTGTCGCAGGACAGATTTCACAGATTGTATGAATAATTTACGATTGTTGTGGTTCTTCACCATCCCAACGAATCCACTTCCGCTGCCACCACCACCAACCCACAGCATTACTTTCAAAGCCGTATTTTTCAAACGTAGCACGGGAACTTCTATTCGAAGTACGTGCAACAAATCATCTGTGAGTGCGAGCGAACAATTCTGTACATCTGCAACACCGATATTGATGTGAGTGCACAGCTCCGGAGTTACGTCGCTTAGGCGGAGATCGTTTGAAGATTTATTCGGTGTTGGCGTGGTGTAGTAGCAAACTAAACGTGGTATCTCAACTGACTGCCGACGACGGCTTTCACCTGGATTGCTCTCAGTGCCTAAATCAGTAGGTCTTGATTTCAGGCGTGCCGTTTGGTTTTTTACCAGGCGGAAATCGTGTGCCAATTCTGCGGCAACTTGAACGCTGTTTGCATAGTACTTAGCACGATGAATCCACAACTCGGGTACTTCTAATCAGTGTATAAATAAAATGATATACATATGTACATATCTGGTACGTAAAACAAGTCTTACCGTTTTTTGTTTCTGAAAACTGTAAAGAATCATCGTAGACTGCTTTCCAAGTCATGAATACCAGTAGCATTGTTAGGACATAAAGTAAAACCAACGCCGTAATACGCCACCATGAATGATTCTGGCTAAAATTGTGATGATAAATAGTTAAGAAATTTCGCTTTATGGCTCTAAGGACATTATAAATTTACCAAGTTCCGTGTGGCTCTTTCATTAACACATAATCGCCCATTGTTCTAGTATATTTAACAATATTAACGTAATATACTATTCTATATACAAATAAATAATTTTCGCTGTTCTTTGGTCACTTTTAATAAATATTGAGCTCGTAGTTTATCCTTTTCGCAATAGTATTGAGTTCATTGATTATAAGAATCGAGTTTTTCCATTTTCTCTTCATTTGTGTTCCAATAAATAATCAACTGATAATTCTACTTTTTCGCTTCTGTTTTGCTCCTTCTCTTCGCATCTTTTCTCTGTTTTAATTCAATACTTTTTTGTTTTAGGAAAATGCAACTCAGCGTTAGCTACTTTTCTAAATACCTTGGAGATATTCTGTTTCATTGCGGAAGTATTTAGTGGCGGAATAGGGTGATTCACTTATTATAAATAACTTTAGGCAAGAAAGTTCCCACCAGAGAATACAGAGAAATGACTTGTTTTGCGTACACTAACCCATGTGCAAAACTGTAGTTCTTCACAGTTCTGGTTAACTAAGGATAAGCAAACCTATCCACATAGGGAACTAATGATAAACAAAGACAGTTTTTTTTAACGTCAGAAAATTTGACGTTTAAGTGTCCCGTCTCTATGGTCTCTGGTTCCCACTAACTAATCCAATTTGAATAGGAATAAAAGACCAACCAATAATTTCATTAGTTGCGGAAACTGAATTGATTGAAAACAAAAAAGGGGGAAAGGCGAAGTTATTCCAACAGGCAAGCGGACTTTTCATACTCGTAATAAACCTTTTTTTGGTCCATCAGGTCCACACCGCCCATGCCCTTGTTGTAATGCTGGTTAACCAAAGGGCAATTGACATCTATTTTGTCAGCTTTTCCAACTACACGCCGCTTAACCTTGAACACCCCAGTTGGATCGATGAAGTTGGAGGCCAGATACACACCACGATTGTCCATCCACTTCACCACAGAAATGCTACCCGATATGTAGTAACTGACGTCACCACGCTTCATTTCTTTATCGCCAGGGAATTGCTTAGGCATATGTTTCCGGTTGCTCCGAATTGTTCCGCAAGCCATAATGTCATTCTGTTGGAGTATGTACATAAGGTCCAGGCTCGTAAAAAAGTTGTCAAAATACACTTCAACCCCTTTTTTTGCCAACGGTTCACATAACTGCAAAACAACAGACTCACCCAGACCATATTCAACAAACTGTTTTTTTCCGGTATAGATGTCAACGTTGTATAAATAGCCAGTTTCCGACTCACATAAGCACCAAAGTTTGAAGCCCCATGACACAGGCTTGTTCTTCATATACTGCTTCATAGCATTATGTCCCTTGAACTTGACCATATGTTCATCGATTGACAGCTTTTTTGAATAGGTATACGCTGCCGGCATAGCCTTGTTTATATGGCTTATAATTTGCCTGATTTTGTATCCACGATCGCTGACATCAGCCTGGTCGTTGTCGCAAAAGTGAAGATTTGCCATGATTTCCTCAAATCGAAGCCGGGGCATGATATCTGCGATTTGGGCTTGGTGAAACGTCGGATCTGTAGACCAATATAGACGAATTGTGGGTAGTTTCACTAGGCTCATGCGTATGATTATACCCATAAAAGCCTTAAACTCAGTCACAGAGAGAGTAAAAATGCGCCCTTTTTGCAGGGCATATAAATTGGACTGCTCCACTATCATGATGCATAACTCTGCCACAACCTACTAAGATTTTTTTTGTGTGCGTTTTATTCCGTTTCAACCCATAGGCAAACATACTTGCCAAGCAATTGTGGGGCTCCTAGGGGCAAGCTGAAATTCACACAAACTCTACCCCTACATCTTTCGAAAGGTAAGGGATGAACACAAAACATACCTAAGTCTTAGCCAGGTACTGCCCTTCCTTTCCCCGTAGCCACTTCGTAAATAAAGACCATTTTTCGACCAACTTTGAGAATTCCTAGCGGGCAGGGGGGGGGGGTATATAGGGACTTACCCCCAAATATATTTTTGTTGCCCCAACCCCCCTCTACTAACTACTTCTAGCCACATTTACTCTATATCTTACCTAAAGTCTTGTAAGTGGCAAAAACCCCTGGGCAAGCATACTTGCCTATGGTCGTCAAAGGGCTAGGGAAGGGAACATAGTCATCGAAAGAAGGGAATATATTCATGGAAAGAAGGGAATATAGTCATCGAAAGAAGGGAATATAGTCATGGAGAGAAGGGAATATAGTCATAGAGAGAAAGGAATATAGTCACATTTTCGTTCCTTATAAACAAAAAAAAAAGGATTAAATACATACTATTGATAGATTCATACTATTTTATAAAAAAAGGACATCAGAAATCACATTACGAGAATGGAGTCATATAGTGGTTAAGCACAAATTATGGTGTCCAATTCTATGTTCTTTAAGCATATGATATATTTTAAAATTAACAAAATTTAATACTATAAAATTCTTTCTAATAAAATGAAGTTATAGCCACAATAGAGTTGGCTCTAGTCATGTTCGATTGCCTCGCTTCAACCCAATAAATTTGTAGAACCCCTAAACAACTTAACAAACTATTGAAATATAGAAGTACATACATTTTTTTATAGTTTGGACATAGTATAAGACATTTTTCACATAAAAACATATAGTTCTGTCTATACAAATGTATGTATATATAAACACAACTATTGTGCCCAGTCCTGCCAACCTTCGAACATGAATGAACTCTGCGCGAATTTGTTCGATTGAGTGAGTAACTCCGTATGCGGATCGAACGCAGCATTTCTACTTAGTCCTGAAGGGCATCAACTGATTTCTCTTAGCTTTACTAATAGAAGAGAGCTACTCGCACTCTTTAATTTATTTAGGACTGAAATTCAGTTTCTTTACCATTCGGAATATAATTTGATAAGGTGTTGAACTATGAATTCGACCTGATTAGTAAGTCATTTATTATAATTACTCTATAATTGAATTTGAAATTATTAAGGCAATCATAATGAACATTCCTGAGATAGAGTTATCAGTGGCACATATTGGAAATCTAGAAACTTACTTAACCGCATAATGGTTTCAAATCAGTATTTTGCTATATATATATATATATACTCGTACAAGAGTGAATACAATGTTGTAACAAGTTGTTCGTTATATGACCATAAAAACTCATAGAAATAAATTGTTTTTAATTTTTGCTATTAATTTAAAGTACCTCAATTTCCAAAGAATTTGTCAAAAATTTAAATAAACTGTTGAGGTCAGCAAGGTCCCAATTTAACATATTTTCTGATTTCAATACTCAAACACAATGTTGTAACTACATGTTAGAATGAATACTTGATTGTTGTTTATGTGTTGTGGGCTTCCATAGACACATGTGCCAATTCAATATGAGCGTTAATGATGATTATGAGTTTGCTGAGTTGTTGTTATAAATCTCGTTCGATTCTACTGTTGCAAAGAATTCCAATTTTGACACTCACTTAAATCCTTGCATCACAAAAGGTTCCTAATGAAACTTCTCTTCGTTGTACGTACTTTGATAGGATCAGGTGAAAATCAAACAGTCGAATAGGGCAAATTTCACAATTGATTAATAGGATCAAAGATCACATCCGATAAAATTGAAGTTCTTTCTATTCACAATCGGGCCCAGTGTGTATCAAGTGTTCTGAACCAACCAACCTTATCTAATTTATTATCGATTATTTTATAAATAAAAAAAGAAACACGCAAGTTCACTTATATAGCGAAAAGAAATCTTTATTGTACCAAAATACACGTGCGTAAGTGTGTGCCTGTGTGGGTGTAGTAATAGTACAACTTTTCAGGGAACATCATAGCAAAATGAATAAACAAAACGAGGAGAGCAGGTTCTAAGCACCTTAAAATACGCAAAAACATACACATATTCATTCAACTTAAAACTAAATAAATTTACTAGTGCAAAAAATGGGCGTGAGTTTTTATACGTATTTGTTCAATGTAGAATTCTGAACACTTTGCAGGAGTTGTGGTGATCTGCGACTGAGCGATCGATCAACTTTTTATCTTAAAGTAAACGGCAATTAAAACATTGTCAGCAACAGAAATCACACCAAATAAAAAAGCTTACAACACGACTACGATCATGGTCATTATCGTCATTCTCATCATCATCGTCATGCACATCAAAAGGTGTATTTTCCACTTTCTGGTATTTGGTTTTACGGTTCCATTGTTCTACAAATTTTAAATGGGTTTTTATGGGATTCTTCCTAATGTTAATAAATACAAACACTTAAAATTAAGAATTGTGCGCTTTCTGTTCAAACAGTTTCCAATACTCGAATGTCTTTTTGTACGACATAAAATTTATGTTTCTTTCCGACTAGCCCCCAAATGACTGCGACATTTTCAATCACAATATTCACGGGAATAGTGCAAACGGCGCCCAGCACGCAAGCCAGGAACTTCAGCAGTCCGAAACGGTACAGCGAGAACGATTTAAGCACGCCAAATACGTACATGTAAATGTTCACGGCGGCTATGAATGCGCACACGAAGTCCACCAGGTTGGGGCACGGTATCGGATAGAGGCCAGCGAATATGATATTTGAAGTCGAGAGCGGCATTGTCACCCACGAATAGACGCTGATACCAAGCAGTAGCTTATACTTTAATGGTATGATCTTCGAGTGCACTACCAGCAAGATGCCCTGCAGCCAGCGCTTGCGTTGTTGCAGGAAATCCAGAAGAGTGAATGGAGACTTTTCGTACATTTCACCTTCGATGAAATTAAAGCTGAACCCTTGAGAAAAAGCACGCATAGCGAAAAAGCAATCTTCGGCAACGGATCCATCGATGCCATTATCAAATGACACCTGTCTTTCGGCAGCGACCTGGAGCATAAAAAGACACGTTAAAAAGACATTCCCGGTTATATATTTGCATCAAATATGTATTCACCTGTGTGACCACATAACTACCTTTCCAGCTGAACAATGGCTTATGGAAGAGTTTGAACTGCAATCGCAATTTGCCCATGTCATCTGAGACACGGAAGCTGTCCGCCAATGTTGTCAACCAGTTGATGACATTCTCGTTGGCGTATGTTATAAGGCCCTGGCCAAAAGGGTGCTTGCCATCCAGCACGAAGTTGATTACGCCGCGCACCGAGTTCTCTGTCAGCAGGGTCTCCTCGTCCAGATGCACAATCCAGTCGTTATCGTTTAATACGTTCACGTTATCCTCCAGGCAATACTGCAGAGCGCGCGACTTAAACAAAGCGCCCGTGCGTGTTTTGTACTCCTTTGGCACAACGATTTCGCGTATTCGTCGGTGGTGAGCCAAATTCACGGCTTTGTCGGTCACCACCTCAATCAGGAAATTCTCGAGACCTGTATCCAGGCAGGTGTTCATGTTGCGCAACACATTCGTTTTAACCAGGTCGGCAAAGTCGCCACGGGTTACTACGCGTATGCAGATGAAAGGCGCCAGCAGTGGACTGCCTTTGAGCACCACCTTCTCGGGGAAGGCGTTGTAAAACACCAATCCACAAAAGTTAAAAAGTACCTGCGGCAACGTTAGGAACGTCAGAAACCGCAATAAGTACAAAAGTGTTGTCGCCACTTGGCCATACTCAGTCCAGGGATCGACGGTAGTAAATGAGTTCTCATTTATTTTAATACCGCCGGAAAATACTTCAAAGGTTACTATCACAATAATAAGAAGTGCGCAGTGCAGCAAGTGTTTTGTGCTTGAATTCATGGCGAACCGGAGTTAGCCGTGGTGTACGGTGTGCGGGGGATCAAAAACAAAACAAAACAAAAAAATTCTTTGGTACAAAGTGGGCGCTTCCGACGCTGAAGGTTACAATTCCTGAGCTACTTTCCAAAAAGCTTAGGATGGCCGGTCGGTCCTCTTATAAAATTGATTTGTGCTTTGCGCTCGTTGCTGTTGATGGGAGTGTGCACCTTCGATTCAAGTGCAGCTTTCCGACGACGCCCGAAACTTTTGTTGTAATGTTTTGATGCGATTACTTAATAGTTATGCTCTCGTTTGCGTGTTGTTGTTATTATTATTACCGTAGAAATACTATTGAAATCCAGTTCATTCTTTCCCCGCATGCTATGCTACAAATGAGGGGCAAGTAAGTGTGCGGCATATAAGAATGTGAGGCTGGTAGACTGAAACGCTGTACGCATGTGAGGGGGAGACACTTTCACAGTTTTTGCTATTTATTGGAGGTGTTGACCTTTCTGAAGCTGAAGAGTACAATGCATATCTGTAACGAGAGATGCGAGATAAGAAATAAACATTCGTTTTCATTACAGCTGAATGAGTCATGGTGTTCAATAAAATTTTTAATATGTATAATAATTGACAGAATATTGTGTTCTTTTATGTAGAACATTGGGTGCGAGTTCAAATTAAGAAGAGCAACGTCGCCAGAATAGCAGCTACAAGCATACCCCTCTGGTCAATGAAACACAAATTCTCAGTCCAGAGATCTAGGGTCAAAATTTCCATTAGTTTTATGTGGGTTTTAACTAACTTGCGAATACTCTCTGTTGCCAGTGCTTGAGTGAATATATTAAGCCTATAGGCACAGTTTGTGCGGACCTTCCTGCATTTCGTCACCAACTCAAACAACAAAAAAATAAATAAAAGAGACGTTGAGTCATACGACTACAGCTTTCCGTAGTCTTAATATAATTATTTTCAAGTCTTCTTATCTCATTTCCACACAAAACTATGGAAATCGATTCGACTGATTCATCCGTTATGTTGTGTCTACGTTTGTGATATGGGCAAGGCGGGACCTCGGTGTGATTGTGTGTAATTCGTAGAAATTGCCTACTTTGTATTTAATTTTATTTATTATTATTATTATTATCAAGCCAACCAGAACTTAAGATATATAAATATATTTATTATTTAAAATTGTCGGTTATAACCCATTTTTTTTACGATCACATGATCACATTTAAATGAAATAAGAATTATTTATGAGCAAAAATAAAAGTAATTACAGTACAAATAAGATAATTACAAGTGACCTTCCGATATTATAACGCTTGATGGGATTCGACTTCACAAGGGTTACGCTTGCACTTAATTGCACATATAAGCGTTGGTTGATACGCAAACACTACCTTAGTGATCGCTATTTTCCACCGGAAAAACCTAATTGTAAATTGTTGTTGATGTATTGTAAATAGGTTACTATTATAGGGTTAGTATGAAAGCGTAAGTGTGGGTCATTCTATACCTGATCCCTCTGTATAGTATAATTACTTTCTGCGGTGATTAAACTTCAGTAGAGCGAACATTTCGCTCCGTGTTCAGTCAATCATAAAAATGCTTGCAATTCATAGAAGCGTAGTTTAGAAGAGAAAAACAAGAGGGAAAGCTACAGAGTTCAAGCTGAGAAGCTTTACATAGAGCAAATTATTTCAATGAGGTTGATGCGAGTGCGGAAAAGAGTCCTGAACTCTCTCATTGCCTGAAAGGGAACTCGAGTTCCAATTACTCAATATTGAAGTGAGCGTAAAAGCCACGAATGCGTGGGATTTGAGAGTATTGATTTTAAACTCGTGACGTCACGCAATACATACACTTTTCTATTCAACAGATATTCTCAAGACAGTAACGAAACAGTAAGAATATTTGTTGTTGTTGGAAAATTACTTTGAGTCAGTCATACTGTGTCTGATTTTTTTGTTTACGTTGCACGTATAGTACTTCCTCCATCATCTTCTACACTTACGAATAATTTTGCATTCGCTGAATTATTAAGTATCTAACAACACAATTTATAATGAGAACTCGGAATCAATTGTAAACACAAACACTCAATGGTAGTATGTGGGTGTTCCACGATAGCGTCTCAAAGTAATATTCCATAAATGATGCGGTGACTCTAATAAGGTAATATATTCTTAGAACATCTATGAACATCGAGGAGACAAATGCCTCCCGAAATGCCCATTCAGGCAGTTGCCCAGCTTTGATCTTTTCTGTCAAATGGTGAAAATCAGCTGTACTCTTTGTCCATAGACAAACCAAACTGTATGTTGGGAAGAGATAATTTGTGCTAATAAAAAAATCTCAACCTGCAACTTTGGAACTAAACCTCTCCTTTGCTGCCTTGCTATCAGCTGTTTTTTTTTACCACGCTCGGAGTAGTTGTTTTTGACATATGTAAAAGTTGGAAGCAAAGCTAAACTTTGCGGGAGGTTTTTACCTATCTAATGTACCTTGATAAAAAACAGAGCAATCCAAATATTAGCGCTGTTAATATTAATTTCCCCAAATTATATTTTTTGTTTGTTTATTTGCAAAGTAAATTTTGGATTGTTTATTTAACGAGTATATTCTTAGAGTGGACTTAAGCTGTGAGCTTGGCAGCTTAGGTTTATGACACATCACGAATTTATATATATAAGCCATAAAGGCAAGACCCAACACACGTACGGACTTTTTCTCTCTGTGCGAAGGTTTGCATTGTTCAACTCGGTTGAAACAAACTATACATATATATATATATATATATATATATATATATATATATATATATATATATATATGTGTGTATATATATATATATATATATATATATATATATATATATATATATATATATATATGTATATATGTATATATATATAGGTAGATATGTTTATACATAAAAATAGAAAAATCATTACATTTATAAAAAAACAATGTAAAAATATAAATAAACACATTTCATTTAAATATTTTGTTTATATACGCAGAAACAAATTTCAATATTTTGTACAGTATATCCCCAATATAGACTAGATATAATTATTGCTTTTTAATACAAATTAATTAAAGTTTATTAATAACAATGAATCACAGATACACTAGAATAAGAGCATGAACTTGAACTGCTTATAAAGTATTATATTTATCATGCTTAATGCATGAAGGTATCAACGGTGGCGATGAAGTCTACGTTAACCCTCAAGTGCAATGTGCACATTTGAACGGAACAATTGTGCTCTTCGTGGCACTCTATGCTAGGGAAACACATTGCAACAATACTAAGATCCTATACGCAACGAGATTTTATAGAAGAAAATGCAAATTTCAGATGCTACAGTCAATTGAAAAGAAAAAAATGGCCTTCAAACTCTTGAACTGAACCATAACTACATATTCTAACAATTTAGTAGAGATATACGGTAGCATAGATATGGATATAGTAGTAGGCTCGGTTTCAAAAATTCTTCGTCTAAAAAATCGGTCTCTTTTTGAGTCGAAAGCCTCAGTAGCTAGTACTCATTCCCAACCCCTTGCAGTCATAATTAATTATGGTATAATATATAATATTAATAGTATTGTAGTAAAATATTAAACCCTAAAATAATATATCTTGCTTTTAGGGTATTAGTTGAAGTTAGTACGCTATTAGGGCAAAACAAAGAGAGCACAAGTTAATGTAAACACATCGTTCAATTGCTGTTATAACGACACAGCACATTATTCGAATATATATGTACATATATTTAGCTGTTTATTTTCAGCAAACATAGCATTGTATATTTGAATCGTATAAACAATGAAAGCTATATTTTTTGTTTAAATAAATTATAATTACTGAAAAATGCATTGGTCGAAAAATTAAAATTCATCAGATATATGTATATCTACTCATTTTATAATAAGCATATAAAGGTATAAAATTAAATTTGACTGCTTTGGCAGTGTAGCGCATTGCATGATTTATAGAAACGCCAACGAAATTTATTTTAAACAAAAGTTTCCTACACAGAATAGTGTACGCATATGTGTGTGTGTTTACGATTTGGTAATATTTTATTCTACAGTATTTTTAATTGTTATCTGAAAAAATTAAAAGCCGAAAAAATTCCAACAGTAATGCAACAACTCATGTACATGTACACAAATTCTGTCTTTGTATTCTGCATTGTGAAGTTGTTCATTACAGTGTGTTTTGAAGTTTGTGTCATGATGATTAATGCAGTGTACGCTTTAATATATATCACTAAAAGTTAGTCACACCAAGTACGGTTCTATTTATCGCTTGGATGAGTATCACCAACAAACGATTGCACATGCCACCACACACAATACAATAACCTGTGTATCTAAGAGCTTTGATAAGAAACTTCGATGTCGTTTTATGGGCCGCCCTTGTGACCAGAACGAATCAATGTACAAAAATTACGAAAGTACGTGGGGCTCATACTTAAACAAACCAACAGGAATACACACACATGCGATACAGTCCGTTATGTAAAGGTGCAGGTACCTTGCCTGAAATCAAAATTTAGTGATTAGATATAAACTTATACAATGGGTATTAGGCAGCAGTCGGGTATTTTTCCTTAAGTGCGCACATATAACAATTTTTATTTTTATCAATTCTTTACCAACTGAACACCGCCCCTAAAGGCTTAGACTGAGAAGCAACTGTTAATTGTTGAACTGCGTTGGGCACCCCCTCCCTGTCTTGGCGCTAAAGTGTGTAACGCACGCTGTGCTTCTCTTTCGCTCTTCTTTCGAAAGATGTATCTAATACTTCCCTATGGCTCCTTCAGTACACAAATCACTTAGGTCAACACTTTAAATGAAAAATGGAGTCAGCACCAGCATCAAATTCAACAAACACACAATAGAGACTCTGTCAAAGGCTCAATAATTATTCTGGCAGTTCTAATATGTTTTTCACAGATTTCAAGGGTTTGGGTTCGCGTTTGGCGGTAGTTGTTGGTTGTTTGTACAAACCTTGATCTGAAACGGTTGTGACTTATAAACTTTTCCAACGAATGGTACTGGCAATAATACCGGAAGGAAGGGATGCACGCACCTTCACCGACACAGGTACACTTATTAATAGCCAAACGTTAACAATAAACCATAATGCTAGGCTGGTCGGTATTGAGAATTTGCATACACACACCCGGCAGGCAGTTGGACGGTAGGTTTGGTTTGGTTTGTCTCTATATTCTGTATAAACGCATAGCAGACACCAACCAGCGCGAATCGATTTTTTGCTCGTTTTCTCCTGGTGCAATATTATTTATCGCGATTGATGTATGCTGATTCGTTTCAAAATACTGCTTAAGTTCGCGGTAGCCGTCTCATTCCGTGCGTTTCAATTGTGTTAAATAAATTTAATATTAATTACTTTCATTATTCACTTGAACTTTTTCAGGTTTTTCACACAAACTCCGCACCGAGCACCGAACACAAAACATTGAGCGAGCAGCTAAGAGAATGGCCAATTATTTAGGCGTCACTTGACACTCTTTGACGTTTCACTTTATATATATTCTTAATATTTGCTGAGCGGCGTTGCCAACTATTTAAAAGTGTGGTCGCACAGCTGTTCAGCCAACCTAGCGTCAAGTTTTGCAGCAACTGCAATCCGTTACTGAATTTAAAAATTTTAAATAAAATAAGCATTCAATTTTATTAATTATTTACTGTGGGATAATCCACATATCTTCTGTATACATATACATGTATATAATATACGTATTATAAAGTAATTTGAAAAATCTTATTAATCTATACTATTTAGTACAATTATTAAACTATAATTTGCTAGCAAACGAAATCGGTTATTTTCTAGTGAGTTGTTTTTTTTTAAATGTTAAAAAGTGATTTATATAATAACGAGAAGTTCTTTTTATGATTATTATAGCTTGGGATTAATTGATATATGTAGTGACATACATATTTCTGGGAACTATGAACATTTTGCAAGAGTTCTTCTGTTCGATATTGACAAAATCTGGAAATACAAGACCAGTTTCCAGTCTGCTCCATGTTTCACAGCCACATCCAACAAATGTTAAAATACTGAATCTTCTATTATCAGCCTACTATGATGACAGCACATTCTAGTTTTATTAGGAGGAAAGAAATCTGTTGAGGTTCTTGGTAAAGTGATGTTGTTACAGTAAAGTAAAAATATAAAAAAACCAGTAATTTATACCTCTTTCAATGTGAACTATCATGACGATTTATATGGTAATTTTTTGAGGGCGGGTGTTTTTTTGTTTAAATGAAAGTACCCATTTACATTAGCCTTATCTTAAATATAAGTAAAGCTTGTTTTTGTGGACTGTAGTTATAACAGTTGTACGAGTATGTGTTCGTATTTTACTGCAGTCCGACGGTATTATATTATAGTCCTTGGCATAAAAAGATTACTTATTGTTGACAAAAGGGTTTGAGGTTTCATTTGATTTACCATGCTTCCATATACAAGGTATGTTCGCATCGCATGTACTGGCTACACTTTCTTCACTCTCTGCCCTGAACTGTGTTCGCGTCGCGAGTTCATTTGCACTTTCCTATTCGCGTCGCAGAAACTCCATTTTCAGTTCATGAACTGGCTGCACTGAAATATTTCTGGTGTAGCTTAATTTGAAAATTAACGAACATTTTTGATATTTTTCCGCTAGTCCCATAATTCTAAATTTATTTACATATATATAAAATATGCACTTTCTGAATTTAAAATAATTAATAATTATCATTTTCATTGTAAAAACGTAATTCATCTTCTTCTTCTTCGACAGAACTACTTATTAATGTATCAATTTTATATTATAGTATATCAATGATTAATTATTTTCTTCCATTTTATTAATAAAGTACAATTATCGATTTCTCTTAAATTTTTCGTTTTTATTTTTAAAGAAAACTTGTTATTATCAACTATTACTGCACTTTCATGTTCGCGTCGCTAACGTCAAATTACTGAACTGAAGTGAACTGAAGAGAACTGAAAGTGAACTCGCACTGAACGAGTTCAGGCGACGGGTTCATTGAAAAACTGACATCCAATTCGGATCTGTTTACTATCATCGAATTGAGTTGAGTTTGGATTTTTCATAGTTGGTCATTTCTATATTGGTCAAATAATATTGGTAATTAACACTGTATTTGCTTAAATATCTAATTTAAAATGGGACATAATATTAACCCTCATTTTCAAGCTTTTTATTTGAAGTTGACTTCAGAATAATTATGCAGCGAAATATGGCAATTGTCAAAACGTTACAAGATATTTGAACCTTATATGATATATGAGGGAAACCAATTCGATCAATCACAATTATAATCTTTTTAGTAGTGTATTAGAACATCTGATCAGTAACTGACCCAAGACTGAGATACAGTAATTATTCATAGTTTTCAGAACTGCACTCTAATGACTCTACGAGGTACAGTTATTTTCCTATGATTGCGTATAATTTCCAGAAATCCATTACTAGCATCAGGTTCAAAATACAGCAAGGATATGCAAGCCGAGAGAGAGTAAGATAGAACACAATTGTGAAATCATACTGAAATAGTTTATTTAGAAGGCTTGAAAAGTTCTGCAAATAATCGGATTAATAACATAGCATGCAATCCTTTTGTGTATGTTGCCCGAGCTGCTCTTGCAAACATATCCTGTCAGGACCACATGTTCGTATTCGCAAATCGTAACTTGTGCTGCGCAAATGAGATTTACTCATAACTCTTTCTATTTCCAAAAAATATTAAAACTGTCAAAAACTGAATTTCCAGTTGATATTTTAACAGCTTCTGAATTTAAATTTACGTCCCAAATGCATCAGAACGTTAGAGCGGGGATGCCAGGCGCAACAGTTTGTTCGTTCCCCCGGCGGACGGACGCAGTACACCCTGGTTTCCACTGAAAGCGCAACGCTTGGCTAAATGTGTAACCGAGGGTATTCGAGTGAGAATGTTGAATTTAACTTTCAGTTTGTTGAAATTAGTAAATGCACGAAATGCATTTTAATGCATCATCATCAAAATCATCATGTGAACGAGGAATGGAGAGGAGTGAGTGGCATTGTGCTAAGTGTGCCTCCAGTCATAAGGAAACTTTTTGATGAATTTGGGTGGTAAATAAACATCAATTAAAATTGAAACTGGTGAAATGAAATGGCGAACATTTTTGTGCAATTCTTAACTTAAAAAGGTTTTAATTTACAGTATGTTCTAAAAAAAGACAACCATGAAAGGGTTCGACAATGCTATAAAATTCCTTACAAGGCAAATGTGTGAGAATTCTGATGAGAATTCTCTTGAGAATTAGCGAACGATGCTAGTGAATTGTCCTGCTTAAGCATATTTATCGCTGTAGCTAAAAAGTCAAATCTCTTTCGTGGAGAAAATTTAAAACTTAAATATTTACACAAACATTTTCATGTCTCTTTTTATGGCTATTTATTAATTTTCATTATTTTTAAACTGACAGTTAAGTTTTGTGTGCGATTCGTCTGCCCACCCACCTTCAATTGCGCTGAGAGTTTTTGTGGTGAGTTCTTCTAGTGTTGTTGGATTGCTTGGACGCAGTCTTCCTCTTATTTCCAGCCTTGGAATTTCTATGCAATTTATTATGTTTCCTTCTATTGTTGTGTGCTCCGCTATTGTTGCCGGCGTGTGCTTTTTGTGGGTGTTTTTTGTTTTTGTTTTTGTTTTTGTTTTTGTTCAGGTTCTGATTTTGATTCTTGTGCGGGCGCTGTTTGCCACTGTTCTTATGGTTGTTGTGATTGCTGGTGTGGTTTTTGTTGTTGGTGTTTGGCTTCTTTAAAGGCTTCGCTTGGTTTGTAGTATTTTTCCCTTTACTCTGAGTGTTTGTAGGGAATTTGGTTTGTTTACTATTGATTCGCGCTGGCTGTGATAGTTTTTGGTTGCCAATTTGATGTGGCTCCCCTTTAACCGGAGGCAATTTGGAGGTATCTGTAGCGTTTCCGTTTTCCTTTATTTGCGCTTCATTTGGAAATTTGGTTTCGTTTAAGTTACGCTTAGTGCTTGTGGCACTCTTGGTAGCCACCAAGCAGAGGGAGGCCACAAGTAACAAGAGTTTGAAATTCATTTTGTCTGCGGCTGTATCTGTGTCTGCAACGGGGTATGTTGTTCGATTGTGTATCGCAGGCGTTCTTTAACTGACATCTTGTAAGCATTTGTGCGGCATTTTATAGCAATACGTCTCCAATGTTTGTACAAAAAATTACTGGGGAGGGTTGATGCTAATCAATGTGGTTCACTCCATGCGTCTGGTTTCTATTTATTAGCATTAGAACAGTGATGGCTGATACCTCTTGCCCTAATATTCTGTATTTTCATTCTTCAATGTAATGGATACCAATGTAACACACAGTTTAACTGCGTAAATACTACGAGTGCATTCCTCCACCCGTACTCTTTACTCTATTTGACCTAGTTTCACTAGCAACATTGGCTAATGACATGGATTAAATACTCTACATTGGGTTCGAGTGGGTGTCTACGACGCTCCAGTGGCGTTAAGCCGCACCTCCGTCAGGGGTATTGCAAAATGCCCAAACGCATATACGAGAGCCAACGGAGTTTGAAGATAAAGCGGGGCTGGTATAGAAATTCATTTTGGCCCTATAGGCGACAGTTTTTGCATGTAGTGCGGATCAAGAACGTCACAGCCTAAAGCAACTTATTAAATAATATCAATAGCGAGGCCATGAAGCTTTGGTTGCATTTTACCAACATTCGTCCATTTTTGACCCATTGATCTGTGTAAATTGCTGGAATAGAAGAAGTGCGTCTAAACCTTTCTGTTTATTAGGAAAATGGAAATAGGGTATGAGACTGAAATTGTACTACTAATTATGAGCATCAGCTGATATCAACTATGACTAGGACCAGAGATGGTGGAATGGCTATCCTTAGACTCACTTCGCCCTGTTCAAGGCTCATTGTGGACCAGAGATAGAGGCAAACATGTTTTTAATTTTAATTTATGTGTATTTCCCTCTGTTTTTTCTTATCGACAGATTTCAGTTGCATTTTTAGCGGTGTTTTATTGATATGACCATAAAATTTTCTATGTATAAATTATTTGTACCATACCTGGTGTAGGGTACACACGCTCTGTCCGTGTTTTACAATACTTGAATTTCAATTTAAACGTTGTTGTTTACAAATAATGAGACATTGAATGATGAAAATCGTTACCAGACTACGCACATTGTGTGCACTGTAGCCAAGTTCCCCAGTTTGGCTTGGATAAATGAACAAATACTGGAAAAGAGTTCAATTGTTTTTTCCTGGTTAAGAATTACGAAAGTAAGTTAAACAGCAACGACAGACTGCATCACCATATGCCTCTTTAAAGGTATAGTTTTATATTAGGGTTATATTTACAGGCGGATTCAAATACTTCTAACCACAGTTAACAGCGCTTTTAACGCTTACAAATCTAAGGGAAATATAGAAAAAGAACATGAGGAAAAGCTGCTGGTTCTTGATGATTCAAATAAGCTTGGTTCACACGAGCTGGTTAGGGATAAGGAGACGCAATTCAATAATCGAATGGCTCAAAGTATGGACACATGATGATGGTCGTTAATTCTGTGATTCAATGTTGAGAAACATTCCTATTCTGGAAATTCGACTACTTTGTATGTTTGTTTGCTTGTGTCGCTTCGACGTATATAAGATTAGCCCAGTCCCATGATTATCATATGTCAATCTGGTGTATTTTTTTATACCTCTCACTGAGTTTATACTAGGATTCGAATTGCGTAGAAGAAAAGTGTCGTTATATATAAAATTCTTCGTTACAACTAATCGGTCATTTTAAGTCATGGTAGCTTCGGTGGCCTGGGGATGTCAAGATTAAATGCAAGGGTGTGGAAATATCAACAAATTTCTTTAAGTCAGACTTTGACTCTTGTCAGTGAAGTGTCCAATATCGTTTAAGACGGACCCTCGTTACTCTCTCTCCAAGACCCTCGTTACTCTCTCTCCAACTTTCTGTTTAATTATAATTTGGGTTACTTTTAAGCATTCTTAGGGACCTCAGTCACAGTTGGAATATTTTTCACATTTCGCACTCAGTATATATTTGTAATACTGATTAAGAAAAATATAGGTCTCAACTTTTGTCCTCCATTATCTCACAGTGCTCTATAAATATTTAGTGTAAAAACCGCCCACCTGCATTCTCGCTCCAACCGTAATTTTAATTTTTATACATTCTATTTTTCTTCATTTCTTATGAACTCCGGTTTACTCAGAATATATAGAATAAGTGTGTAACATTATGAGATCATGTGGACTGATAATATCAGAGCTTATTTAATACATTCTTCTTAACAAATAAGTATCAAAAATATTCCAATGAATGATTCCTCAGTTCTAACCCTAAAACCAAGGTTGACAGCACGAATAATTTCATTGAATTGAGCTGATCTGTTATAAAATATTGCTTCATTTTCCAAGTACTTGAAAAACACAATTGTTTGAAAGGATGCTTTGTAAAGAATTCCTGAACTGATACGATGCAAACTTGGAAACACTTAGTAGTTCATGCCAACTTGGTCAACATACACTTCAAATTATCAACGTTTAGTGAGTTCAGTCCACATTAAATAAATATTCCCACTCATTTAATATTAGAACCCTTATGATTATTAAATTAAACATTAACGCCCGATTGTAGAGTGTATCGTTCTTAGTTCCAAATCAATAATGCTGAATTTTTCGCATATCCACACACCTGCAAATGGAAAATCAAGATATAAAAGAATATAGAAGTTTGAACGTCTTTTGCCGATGAAGTAGAACAACTTTTCCAAAGAATCCTTGTGTGCGCTGTCGTTCCTGAGTCAGTTTAATGCAATTGCCTTGTTCCGTGGTGGACTTGTGGTGAGCGCTAAGCTCTGCTGATAAAGTATAATAACAATAATAAGATGATAAAAGGGTATAAGCAGGATAACAGAACACTTCAATTTTAATTACACCCCAGCATGATAGCGTGTGGATAGAAGAGATACCTACTCCCGTATATTTTGTTCCTGTAAACAATGGAGATTGTGGGGGCGGATAGTTGCGTGGCAGTTGCTGGAAGAATAAACGCTATGGAAGATGTGATGGCATGCACGAGGGGAGGGAAAATCAAAACTAATGGTGGTAAAGTTTAAAAATATATTGACTGTCAATGCGATTTTAATGTCAGGTAGTTCTGTTAATGTATTGTGTGAAGTGGTATCTGGAGACCTCTAATTCCAGACGCTAAATAATATTGTCTTGTTAGGGTTGTGTCAGTGACCTGAACAATCAGCGTTATCAGGAAAATGTACATCGGAGTTAAATCAATATTTGAGTCAGTAGGAAACGGAGGAGAGCGATGATTTGCGGAATATTGTGTCCACCCTAGTTTCCAGACAAGGAGTGCCTAAGTACCAGGAACCGCGAATTAATAATTGCTCTATTCTGTGAAAAGTTCTCTGGATGCTATTGCATGAATTAGTGTCATTATTTGAATACTATGAAAGTGTGACTTTTTCTGTGGGGTTGTGTTAAGTCCTTCGTGCATGTTAATAAGTCCATAATGAATCAGGAGGCACAGAACAACATATGACACTAAATCATAGTTGTGGAGCCACAATGGTACAGATTGGACTTCTCCAAAGCCATGAATCAATTGTTACAAATAATTAATACATTCTTTATTTTGTATTAAATTTTAAATTCCCGTCTTGCTGAAAGAGAAACCCAGTCATGGAAAATGAAATACCCTCAATTAGCATATCCCCTATAATTTGTTTTCACCGTACGAGGTACTTCATTCATTATAAACAATATTAGCTTGGAATACCTCTTCCCATTTGCGGGTTAAGCATGAACCGTTCCACCGTTTCCGACGAAGGAGGGTTCCATAATGTGTTCAACCACAAATCTGTGCTTATACTTTTCAGGGTGTAATTGATGTTCCAACAACACCATTTATATCTAAACGTAATCTATTTTATTTATAGACAATTCGTAAATAATTTTTAGTGTTTTTTTATCTCTCCTTAAGGCATAATTACAGTTGAAGGGACTGTATTAAAATAAACCTGTTACTTATACTTACGTTCATGGGCCTACTTCCTTTGGCTACTTGCAACATATTCAGTTTGCTGGCATTATTCGGTTAAAGCAATCGTTATTAATCTCTTGTACTGCATAAATCAATTCGAAATTGAGCTACTCGTATCCCGTGGAGATGATGGGCACTTTCATTGTGTGTCGGAGGCTAAAGTAACACCTACAAACTTAAATCTATGCCGGCCTCTGGGTTCGTGTGCGCATACTTTGGAGCTGTGATTATTGCTTTATTTTCTTCTAGGCACTACTATGTGCATCTTTTAAAGAGAGCAGCATTTCAATAAAATTGAGAAATCACTCCACTTTATGTCGAGCCTGCAATTCTGAAGGATTCTGAGTCGAATTTTGCGATTAAATTTCCGTCCGAGGGTTCATTATGTTACGGCAACATAAAGGAAAGGTAGAGCCTCACTTGACCTTGTGTGCTTGTAGCATTTCAAAGATGAAGTGCATCTCATCGAATGCAATTTGCAACTTTTCGCCATTTCGCATTATCGAGATACACTCAAATGGCAGATGAAAGGAAAAATAATAAACACAATGAGTGGACGGACGGACGGACGGACGACGGCGCTGGTTTAATAACGGCAAAACTTGTGTAATTACTGGGTCAACACAAAATAATTTCAAAACACTGTTCAAACACAACAAATATCAACAAGAGCGATGGCATGGCACGGCTTGCCATGGATGCCAGAGTATTTGTTTATTCGTTTAATTTACATTGTTGACATTGAGTTATATTTTTTCGTTTTTCCTTGTTGATGTTTATTTGTGTATATGTAAGAGTGTGTTTGTGTGTGTGTGTTTTTTGTGTTGTTGTTGTCTCGTTATAAATTTTGTACGCGAGTGCACGGTTTGGGCCACAGTCGAAATGCTTCAACAAGGCAACAAGGCAACTGTGCAAATGCATCTATTTGAGAGTGGTGCAATGGATGTGGGGGAGGAGGGGGTGGTGACTGCACTTGTGTAGCAACCAACACTTCCGCATAATGCACAACATCAATTAGAATTTAACTTGAATTTAAAATTAAAATTATCCACATCTCCATCTACGCCATACACAAACAATAAATATTTTCATTTCGCTTTTCATTCAGAACCAGCAACAACAGCGCTACTATAACAACAACAACACTACCAACAACAACACTACCAACAACAACACCAACATTAGTAACAGCAACAGCAGCAGCAGCGGCGGCAAATGTGTTCAAATGCTGGCACTCTACTCTCTGCGTGAGCGAGTGTGCGCACTGGTCTCTTTTCGGGATATTTCCCAGTATTTCCCGCATCTCTTGCTCGACAGCACGTGCTGCAATTTGGCTGTTGTGACTGACTTTACCTAGTAACCTAGTGCGCCACCAACTGACTGCGTTTAATTTATCCATCTTCATCCTTGTTGATGTCACAGCGGCTCAAGCAGCCGGTGCTACACACATACGAAGGGATGCACTTTCGTGCCGTTCCACTGGTAGCTGTCGGGAAGTTACATCAATCACCCGTTGGATAAATTAGCTGCTTCTTATCTCGTTAATTTAGAGATGGTTTTTTACCACCGCTCTATCCGAGGCTGCAGTATCCACTCACACACTTACTCGTGTTCGTGTGTTAACCTTGATCAACGTAATGGAATTCCCTTTTCATTGTTTGTTGCTGCCTTCATTCAGGTTTGCCATGTGTGAAAATGATTTTCTAACAATATGCATGCAGTTCTCTTGTTCTCAGTTAAGTAATCTATTTATTGTTCGGAAGTCACCAAGGTCGGAAGGTGCAACAATTGGATGGAATTGAAGAGCGGATCAGAGTTCAATACAAGCTGATGACATACTCGCAGTGGCAATGAATATAGAAGCAGAAGAAGTGAATGAATGCAAGAATTTTTAACGAAGTTACTGAAACACTTAAAGTGATTGAGGCGTTCGGTATATGCAATTGTTATAAGACTTTGTGGATTCATACCTGTTGCATGAAATATTCTGATTTAGGACGTAGGCGGATGAATTAGGAAAGATATCTCTAAAATAATAATTGTATGGTTGTCCTGATAATATAATGATGAAATAATAATTTGAATTTATGTATGAGATTATATCTATACGCACAATGTAGGTCCAAATGTGGTTATGCCATTGTCAAAAATAGAATTATTGCAAACCTTTTGGGAGATATTCTACCTTGAATTTGAATTTATATGTAAAGGGTTTTCCAATAAGAGGTGTTATTTTGAATCACCCGGTATTTCGGTAGCTGTCACTTTTGAAGCTTTTATTCTTTGACATTTGACAAGTAGAAACTACGCCATTATTAAAAATGGAACGATACACGCTTCAACAACGCATTGAAATTATTAAAATTCACTACAAAAATGCTGAAAATCTTGCAATCACAGTTCGCAAAACTAAAGCATTTTTGGGTCGTCGTGAAGCACCTTGTCGGACCGCAATACAGAAATTGGTGGTAAAATTGGAGCTGTTGGGACAAGTTAGTGATGTGAAGATAAAAACCCGTGCACGTCGCTCAAGAACAACTGAGAATATTGCTGCTGTTGCCCAAAGTTTTAAAGAAAACCCAGGTTTGTCCATTCCTCGCCGTTCTTTGGAATTGGGCATTCCACAAACGTCATTATATGTAGAACATTTCTGAAGTAGGGGATCAACAGAGTACTACAATCAGGGATAGGAATATATTACTGAGATTTTTGCTGTAAGGCATAATAGGGCACTTTTAAAAGGGCTTTGGTAGGTGCTGATACATGCCTCATAGCATATTCGCATATTTGAGAGGATTCATTGTCAACGAAATTTTCCGCACCTGGTGCTCTCTATCACATACTATGGTGTCTGAAAGCTCTGAAATGCTCCTGGTTTATTTCCAGTAACGCCTGACTTTTCATAATCCTACAGAAAAAAGCTTTAAACTGTGAAATGTCAGGAACTTGGAGAAATTACGAGTTTATGATAACTTTCACGCAACAGAAAGACTGGTAGGTCACTTGTATTATCTTGGATTTAAGTACATACTCGTATATAATTATATATAATATAATTTATATAATATAACATATATAATAATATATAATATAATAAATAATTAAAAGGTATTCCAAACATGTGATAATCATCACCCGAAATGACTAGGAATGAATTTTTGACTAACTGGGTACCTTTGACCGCTCCACCCTACTATTCACACCTAACAATACCTTTTCCTGGGTATGCAGTGGACACTTCAAGAGCTCTTATGGGTGGTTTTCAGTTCATATCTGGCAGTTTCTATGGTTTACAAACCCGTATAACTTGTGTAATTACTAAAAATAGACTCCGTTCCTGATTATAATGATCCTTCGGTTGGAATTCTGGTAATAACGCTGAATTATTTTGTAGCCTGTATTGCATTGCGTAACTTCCTCTGATCAAAAAGCAAACCTTACACAGCATTTAGGCCAAGAGATGTGAGTATGTAGATTTGCCAGCTGAAAGCATCACAAATTCCGGATATCTGCTTATGAAAAATTCTTTAAAAGCCATGTGGGACGCACAGTCAGGAACAATTTATTTGGTTGTACTTATGAATACAGCAAGAAGCAAGCATCATGTTAAGATGACATGGTGACATCTTGTTCGTCAATTATTGAAAAATGACAACAAACCAATCAATTGGAAAATTAACCATTGCAGGAAAGCAGCTTTGATTGAATTGATATGTTTTGATTGAACGAATTTTTATTTTACAACTACAATGATTTTAGTGGTATTTCTTATTTTCGTCAATATTCACCACAAATGTTACTTGACTACCCGTACTCCAGGCACAAAGTCGCCATAAATAACAAGAGGATTTTCTCAAAAATAATGCAATTTCCTTATGTATGAGTACCATAAAAATAAAACTTTTGAATTGATGCGATGTGGAAACTCAAATAGAACACAGCCCCTTCCTCCATCACCGTCACATACTGGTGTGTCATTGAAATCGTCACCAACATGCACGCTATGTGTTGGTTGTTGTTGTTGTTATTGTTGTGCTGTTGCTCCATTGTTTACATAAGCGTACAGTAAGACGCAAGTGAGCGATGCCGCGTTAACAAAATTTTGTTTAGGGCAATTTAGGCGCACAATATTTCAATATTCCAATTATGTACTTTGAAGTCGGGAGTGTCTTCCTTGCTCGAAAAGTTGAGTACTATGAATTTGGAAATTGTGCGCTCCATACAGCAGATGCGTGGGTTCTTTCCATAGAGCAATATGGCTGCTGCATCATGTTACGTTATGGCTGTAATAACGATTTGTAGTGGAACATTTCTATGTGTTACATGCATACAAGAACACAGGCACGAGTAGACCACCAGCGTGGAGTGACGGGATCTGAATAGGCTTCTGCTCGCTCCAGTGCCATGGAAATGTAAACATTTTATGTTTTTGTTGTATTAAAATGTCAGAAATCAAATCTTTGTTTGAGGTGAGCCTGACTGAGTGCGTTCATTTCGCATTTTTGGCTTTACACTTTTTTGGTAATTGCTCAAATGTGTCCCATAAAATCATTTTGAAGCACAAAGTAAATACCGCAATTTGCGAGCAAAACAAACTTAATTCAAATAAATACATTTTGAAAAACAACAATTTAATGTGCTCAACAGTTTGAACCGATAAATTGTGGATGAAAACATGATGGCAGCATATGCTTCTAACCACGCTGAAGTGTTTGCTACAAAAATAATTTCATTAGTAAACAGAATCGAGTCCTTGTGCTGCTGAGCTGTGCTCATTATTCAGCTGCGCATCTGAGAGTGGAAAGTTTGTGTACCCAAAGCGTGCACAAAGAGACAATAGTGCGGTTATACAGTATATACGAGAGAGAAAGGGGTTATACGTCAAAATAATACAAGGCAATGAGGAACGAGGAATGCATTTTTGACTAACTGGGTACCTTTGACCGCTCCACCCTACTATTCATAGTTATATATCAGATGGAATGTCTCTAAATTTTGTATGGATGCAGGCTGCCTGAAAAGTATTTTGAATTCTAATCGGGTTTAATGAAGGCATAGAGAATGTGCAAGAGTATGCAGGGTCTTAAGGGTCGTGGTACCAAAGGAACTGAGAAACTGAAAGTTGCCAGTGTTATAGAAAGAGAGGACTGACGGATGTTAATAAAGCGATCTAAATCTCATTTCAAGCTGCGACACCAAAAAAATGCATGATGATGATAATTTGTATTTATCCGTTAGTCCCTCATCATAGCTCTCTAAAAAGTGTATAATTAGAATCTACCACAAACTTTTACAAGTGGTGCCTTCTCCAAACCAAAGCCATCTCGGCAATAGGGTTCTATAAATCCTTGCAACCTCCACCCAAAAATTGTTTTGCTACGAATACGATTATTGAATTCATTCGACAGCTCTATTTGCCCACAAGATCTGCAATGCGGATGGTGGTGGCGGTTTGAGTGTGGCAAAAAGAATTTATTAAATATAAAATAATATTATCCACAAGCTGTGTACACGCAATCAGCAACAATTCGGAAGCACACAAATTACACACCTCAACCTCAAAATTATAGAATTAAATGGGAATTATGGATGACAATGCCAGAGTACATATGAAAGCTAAACCCACACTCACACACACACACACGCACACATATACACATCGCAAGCACACAAACACACGAACACACATCCACACATATCTACATGACGGCACTGAAATTGTCATTTTTGCTGTTGTACGTGTAAACAATGCCATTTGATGGGATGAGGCTGGAGCCCGGCACTGGGTTGCAGACGGCAGTTTTAAGGTTGATTTCACATAAACCAAAATAAATGTTGTAAAAAAGTTTCAACAAACAAATAAAACTTTATCATTATGAACAAAACAGAAAGGACAAAATACAAAATAAAAAAAAATGTATGTCTGCTCATGTGCACAAGTATTTCATAGTTAAATTTAACTTTACATCAAGCTGGACACAAAGGACATTTAATGCTTTAACTATGTATGCGCTGAAGCCATAAAATCCCACTTTTTGTTATGATATATTCACACGTACATAAATATGTTTATATATTTATACACAGATTACTCTTGATCCACACGCAAAAAAATTGCGGAGTCTGATCTAACTATAAATTGAAATGTTCTGGCAACATGATCGTCGCACATAATTGTCCCACCAATTGTTGGAAACACTCAGTTCAGTGAAGAAGTAGTTGGATAATTTGAAGAAGTAGTTGGGAGTTGTAAAGGGTAGTCAGAGGTCAAGTTCTTCCTGCACCTAGGTGATTAAAGTGGATTGCTGGCAAATTCATCTGCAATTCAAAAGCAGTCTTCAAACTTATCCACTGGACTCCTTTTAGAATCTTTCGCCCAGGCGTATTTTTATATGCCTGGGGCATCATATATGTGAATTAAGTATTAACCCGTGACAGATATATAGCATCTTTGCTGTCATATGAGAGTACTACACATAGTCCTAATACCAAGCAAATGTATCATTCAGAATCAAATACATAAACATCATGCGCTTCTGTTCCTGGATGATTTTCGTGTTATAAAAAGTACATTTAAACTGTTCCGCTCCTTCCCAACAAAAAACAAAGTTTATTCGTCTGTAATATTATTCAAGTATAGATTATTCTCACTCGTTACTTATAATGTACTGTAATGTGTGAAGCAATTACCCAGGGTTAGTTATTACCAAAAGTGAAAAAGTTTTGCTTGATCTGTGTCCATCTGGAGATATGCGGATGACCACAATTTTATTGAATCGAAGAATTCTTTGGAAATTAAAGAGATCCAATATTACAAAGATCAACTTGTCCTACACAGATCAACCTGTCCTACACAGATCAACTTGTCCTACACAGATAAACCTGTCCTACGCAGATCTACCTGTCCTACACAGATCAACCTGCCCTACACAGATCTACCTGTCCGACACAGATCAACCTGTCAAATTTGGGTAAAAAAGGACGTCATCATCAGCTATATTTATAGTGTTGACGAATAGCTTGGATCCGTTTCCGTTGATGTGATTATAGAAAGTCCAAGTCCGAATGGACTCTTGGTCGTCAAATTTTATGCTAGCAAAGAGATTTTTCCGAGCTATTAGCAAGTAGATGCTTCCTTGACTTCCTTAAAATTCGCTCCATTTTGTAACTATTCGTTCAGAACATGCTTTTTTTAAAAGTCCACGAAATTTTTTTGTGTGTATGCCAGCTTAATAGATAATAGTGGCGTCACACAGAGAGAGGGAGGTGTTGGCAAATATTTGCTTTAAATGTGCTAATGTCATCATAAATGCTGGGAAAAAACCTTCGCGGTAAGATTATTTCGCTTCATCAATTTTATTACATTGATTAATCATGTTCGCAGGATACGGAAGAGCTGTTTCTGACAGGTGATTGTTATTAGTGACCCAATGGTGGGAAAGCCAGCTGACTATTGACATGACTGCTATGAAACAACAAAGCGAATTACAGTGTGGACATAAAGGTTTCCCTTAAGAGTGGAGATAATACTGATTATCTCTGCTAAGCTTACCACTTTAACCTAATAAAATTCCTTTACGAAGCAAATTTCAATTGTATCTTCAATTTCATTTTTAAAGTGGTTAATTCCATTGTCCTTTCAACTGAAACATTCAATGCTACGAGCAGCAGTTTGTGTGTTTCCTGTTTGACTTTACTTTACTGTTTGCTAAACGAAGCCATTGTTCACGAACTGTACGACATGTGATTGCACCTCAAATGGACATTCGACTCTGTACGAACTCTCTCGCCCATTGTTATCAAAATTTATTACTTATATCATTATTGGCCTTTTACAATGAGTCTGTGTATGAGTGAGAGGGTGTGTGTGTGTGTGTATGACTGAGTATGTGTGTATGACTGAGTATGTGTGTATGACTGAGTATGTGTGTAGCCGAAGGATATATGCGCTTGAAAAAGTTGTTTCAGTTGAGTGATGTATTGTGTTCCGTTTGTGATACAGAATCATTAACTGGAACTTCTCAATAAAACATTGATTTATATATGTGTGTCGGTATGTATGAGCGCTTGAAGTGTCTGAATTTATCTACAATTCCTATATTTACTGATGCAAATCGGGACATTCTTCCGGTTCTTGAAATTGTTGTGAACATAATGAGTAGAATCATTAGGAATTGTTTTGAGTACATATTTAAATACTGTCTCTAGCTCATGACGGGAAGGGTTAAAAGACAACTTCACTGGTTGTTCTCTACAACAAAAAAAAAGGTCTGCGGTTTAGTTCACTGAAAGTTTCCCGCCATTATCACAGAATTTTGTAGTAACTGGATTGGTTTCTGTAGGTGTGGCTTATTGATCGTTGAAAGAAGGCTCTTTCGGAACTGATTACACAATTTTAAGTGCGGCTCTGACTATTTTTAGAGCCGTAGCTATTCATCTTGACTATTTCATAATATTGGTTCATTATTTTTATTTAATTATTTGCAGGCAGTTTAAAAATTTCACCCGATACTTTCTGGTATAACAGAAAAATTTAATTATGAAAAAAACCCATGTTCATAAAGTCCTATAAATCAATTTCTTTGCATTGGTATCTTAAAATAATTTTCAGTCGCTCATATTTACCTTTCTGAACCACGATTCTCTTCTCTTTTCTGACTGTCTTCGTCTCCACTCACCAAAAATGTGTGCACATCAGCAGGATCTTCTTAATGCAGCTTTATTAAAGTGAATGAAATGCTTTTAATTATCCTAATTGAAAGATGAGTTTCAAAAAAATATGCCTACCAGTGTGCAAGTGTGTGTGTGTATGGGTTTAGGTCCTATCCATCCCTCATCCCCACCTACTCAACAACCATATATCGGTCGGTTGGTCATAGCAGTAAAAAAGCAGTTGCGAAATTTAGGCTCAGCTGGAATTGTGGTTACTTTGGCATAGCATGCTTTTAGGCTTACGGTAATTTAAATCTTTCAAATTAAAAGTTTAGCAAAATTGGAGTACACCACACCACTCACGCACGCACACACGCACATTGCTACACACATAAAAATACCATATAATGTGCTCGTATATGTTAGTATATGACGAACAGTGTTGCCAACGAAACTACGGTAATTGAACATTTTTTAGTGGACTTGAGGGATATGGAAACTGAAATTTCAGAGTCAGATGCTGAGAGGTAGTAATTCTCGCTTTATATACCAAAAGCAAGTGCAGTTAAGAGTCGTTCGTAGCTATACTTAAAGCGGAAACTTTAATAAACATACTATAGTTCTTTAATACATTAACTGCAGTTATTTCATAATATAAATAGAGTAACAATTTCACATCAGTTTGAATGACTCTTAAGGATGAAAGGACCAAATACCTGAATATATTGAACTTATGGAATTTTTTACTGGCCTTAATGAAACTTGTGGAAGGCGAGTACACTCTGCTCAATAGTATAGAGTTTTTAATTATTATTATTATTAATTTTATCAATCATTATCAATTATTATTAGTTTTATCAGTGGTTGAGATCACTGGATTATGCCAAGCAATGTAGAAACCCATGTGTTTAGTTTGTTTTTCATGAAAGTAGTATAAGAAATAATTTAGAATAAAACCAAATCATTAAAAAAACAGTAAAAATATTTAAACCATTGAAAGAGTTGAATTCTTCTTTCTTTTACTTCTAATCACTAGAATTCAACTCACAACTAAACTGCTCTATTGAGCAATTTATCCCTTCTAATTCATTCTTGCTGTTGTTGACATCATTTCAACACATTCGAACACATTCTGCATTTGTGTGAGAGATATAGAACCATTGATGTCAAATCGTTTATGTCTCACAGTATGAGAGATATACCACAAAACTTTTATCTCATTACAGATGAGTTATATCATTAGTAAGGAGATGATTCGCATCCGTGTAATTTGAAATTAACTTTTATAATTTCAATGAAACATTTAGTCATGTGGAAGTCAGGACTACTGAAATTGCCACCACCACTATTGGAATTTGTCTTTTATTAGTTTCTATAGTAAGTATAAATAATTAAGGAACAAGGTTCGCATATGAGAGAAGGGGATAACAGAAAAGGAGCCTTGTCAGTGCTAAAGTCATATTAGAATATCAACATCTATTTATATCCCAAAAAACGTCTGAGGTCTAAATAGTAACAGAGCTAGTTTTCCCCCTTAGTCTCGGCTTCCCGATCACTGTTCGAATTAAAAATATTTCCTTTGCCTAGTTTTGAATTGATCTTATTAAATTAAATATTTTTATTAATAATTTTATTTATGTATACATTTTTTTGTAAATATAAATTAATTAATTTTTGTAACTATTTTATAATTTTATGGGTTTATGTATATTTGGATGATTATGAATTGGCACACAATAATTAATAATTTATTTTATAGCTCCATAAATTTTACAAAGCGAAATATTTGTTAACAATTTTGTGGGGCCAGTGGCGTGCGTACTATTAAGCAATGGGGGGCATACGGTTGAATATTTGTAGATATACCGCCAATGGACTAGTCTGAATTGGTACTAGACAAATATATTTCCTCTATGATATGATCTTGTGTATATACGAATAAAGACGAAAGGAGGAAAGAGTTCGAATTGTGGAATAATTACTATGACTACGAAAATTTGTCTGTCCTTCGTATACACGCCATTCAAATAATATTGAAGAATAAAAAATTGGAAAATTTCTCCAACTATAAAAAAATATGCTTCTGTTGTCTTGAATGGATTTATTCTACCCATCGTCAGTACTAGAAAAATCCAGTGTAAAGGCCATTTAAACAGTATATAAGGTTTGACTAATCTGAATCGATAGTTCCACGCTGTTGACTACGAAATTACCAATCTAAAACACTTCTGAAAAATCCGTGGAATAAAAATGATGCACTTGTGATGGTTTTCGAACTTATTGTTCAATGATGAAACCATAACCAATTTTCCAAAAAAATTACATTTTTAATTTTTTAAGAAAATATTAAACATTTATTTTTTATTATTTAAGAAAATATTGAACATTTTTATATCCTCGACCTCCTCCTCGTTTCTCGATGAAGTTTCGTAGTATATCATGGTGGAAAATTCTTGATGTAATATATAATTGATTCGACCCATAATTTACTACAGCTCCACTAACACAATGTGGCGAAATTATTTAAAAAATTAGGCTATAAAATAATATTAATATCGATGGATTAAAAAATAAATGCAGATAGCTCTTTCCATAATCCAACACTGCCTCATGCCAAGGAAAGCTGCCTGGCTTAAAGTAAACGCTCCATTCATCTAACATTGTAAGAAGGAGAGGTAAAAGGTCCCCCATCCTTATTGCCTTCAACGCGTTCGTATCATTCTTGAGTTCTAGGTCTTTCACCAGAAGACAATTCATGAAATACTTCTTAAGGTTTTCGCCCAGTTGAGTGGGTGGATCTGATGGAGGAGTATTTTACGCTTCTGGACTGCTACATTTAGCAAGGCCGTGGTCTATTGCATGTATGTGGATTATTTAAGTAACTGTTGTAATACTCCTTTAATAGTGTTTATCGGATCTGATTATTATGGTTTAAATATAGATGTAAGGGGCATGTGCCCTACAACCGAGCCCGTTGGTGCGTCCCACAAACTTAAGCTTAGCCTGGCACATATGGGTCTACCTATACGAGTATCACCAATGTCCGTACACTTGTTTGTTCCCATTACGGCTGGTTCATGAAATGTGATAGCTTCTGGCTCGCAGCTCAGCTTGCGGTATGGTTTCAGCCCATTTCCTTTACATTGCTGCGGTGGTGGTGGCATCTGTAAAATATTTTCTTGCCACTTTGGTATTTTGGACAGATGAGATTTTTTTCGTTGAAATTATGTAATTTGAAATGTATGCGATGTGGTTTTTATTTTATAATCGATTTCAATGAATTCCACAAATAAATTTTTTATAAAAACAGGTTGCGTGAAAATATAAAATACTAAAGAAGAAAGAAGCAAAAAAAATCAAGCCACAAATAAAAACAAAAGCGAAATCTGTATAAAGATAAATAAAAACAACACTTTTGGTTGTTATGTCACATTTTTTATGGTAATTTTGGTGTTTTTGGGTCTTATGGTAAATTGTGTGCCTGCGCTGCACAGGCAGATTGGCGCGAGGGACGAGGGAGCGAGCGCAAGAGCGCCTGGCCGCGCCTCGCCTTGGCTTAGCTCGACTTGGCGTGGCTTGACTTGAGTTGGCTGTGTGGTAAGTCGTTTCGCAGTGGCAGTACTGGTTTGCGTATTTGGCCAGCGTCTGCCTGCACGCAGTTAAGTCATCCAAAGTGTTTCTTAAAATATTGTGGCTGTCTTTGCATCGCTCTTCTTTACACAGTCACACACACAAACACACATGTACACAGATACGCACACATGTACGCATGTTTCAAATGTACATAGTTGAAATTTGGTCTTCAATGCGGCTTAGCACACTTTTAAGCCTCAATTTATGTTTCACAATTTGGGCAAAAGAATTCAATTAAAGTGTATATGTGAGAGTTGAAGTCGGATTCCTTTGCCGCTCTTGCATGTGCTCACATTTTAATTAGCGTTTACATTTTGTAATTAATCATATTTTAATTATAAAAATCTGCTCCAGCTGAAACGACCCGCAGAAAAACGCGAACAATGGCAAACAGTGAAGCAAAAGCCAAAACAGCCAATGCTAGAGGAGGAGGATGAGGTGGCAGCCACACCAAGTGGGCTTGCCACTATTTGCTGCAACTATTGGTGCGGAGAAAGAGCAGCAAACGGGATGGGCGAGCCAGTACAGAAGTATCGTAGAGTTGGCATGGAAAAGGTGCTGCCATGTATCTGCACACTGGAAGCGAGTAATTCATAAGCATTGCCTTAGTTCTTAAAACCCAAAAGCAGTTTCTTCGGCAATCTTGTCAGATAAGGTTGTTAGTGTAGGTGTGATTAGGCTTGCCCTTATAGGGATCTCTGGTGTACAGCACAATGTTTCCACATCAAGATCAATTAGTTTTGTTACAACAGAGTTTCATGCTTTGTGGTGCCGTCATTTAAAGATTATTTAGGGATAGGCTCGCAGAAAGACACAACCAGAATAACAGAGAGGGATAGAGAGAGAGAGAGAGAGAGAGATAGATAGATAGAGAGGGAGATAGAGAGAGAGGAAGAAAGATAGAGAGAGAGAGGAAGAAAGAAAGAGAGAGAGAGGAAGAAAGAAAGAGATAGAGATGTATATAACAACAATAATAATGTGTGAAAATACTGATAAATGGCAACTAAGAATTTCGATATCAAAAAGAAGTATGAATGAAGTATGAAGCATGGGCGGAATTTTATTCCCACAATCTTAGGCCTCAAGCTCAGAAATAGTGCTAAAAATTGTGATAGAAATACCCCGATACAGAGAGAGTGAAACAGACAAAAATATTGAAAAGAAAGGGAGAGAAAATAAATTTAGCTCGTACCATGGTGAAAGGATAAAAGTGATTCTACTTCATGTGTGTGCCTTCCTTTTATATCTCTCATGCCTTCCTTTTATATCTCCCATGTCTTCCTTTTATATCTCCCATGCCTTGGTTTTATATCTCCCATGCCTTCCTTTCATATCTCCCATGGCTCCCTTTTATATCTCCCATGCCTTCCTTTTATATCTCCCATG
Source organism: Clusia tigrina (assembly GCA_920105625.2). Lineage (NCBI taxonomy): Eukaryota > Metazoa > Arthropoda > Insecta > Diptera > Clusiidae > Clusia > Clusia tigrina. The sequence continues at coordinate 179,205,629 of OV050033.1, forward strand.
CCTTCCTTTCATATCTCCCATGCCTTCCTTTTATATCTCCCATGCCTTCCTTTCACGTCTCAATTGGTATGGAAACAAAATATCACTTATGGGTACAGTTACGGTACAAAAAACATGCTCTTTGAAGTATTAAATGTTCGGATTCGGTTTTTTTGGGATCCTTTAATAGGATTTGATAGAATATTTACAGGACAACACCTGAGTTGGTATAAGAAAGTATCTAAAGGTGGTTTTATTTGAAGTAATAGCATTATATTTCACAATAATTCTATCGAACTGATTCCTGTAACGTCTCTTTGCCTTGCTGCAATTTTAGTTTATTTTTTAAAAGAAGTCACTATATTAATCGTCAGCTTCTGGGGCTTTACTAAAGCCGCAGAAATATGTACCGGATCTACATCTTATATATCCATTTGAGTTAAGGAAAATAGTAAGATTCTAACCAGGGCTATAAACATTCTTCAGCAATATAATAAAAGTGATTCTGAAATGGAATCGATCGAGGTAGACCAAAGAAGCATTCACTCCGTAAGATCATCCTTCTCAACACTCGACACCAAAATCCTTTGTTTCTTATTCACGTCTACTCCTCATGCATGACGCCATCCCGATCAATTTTGTAGTCGGGATCGACTTCTAACTGGGTATTTGAGTACGAGTTTTGCTATTGTTGCTCAGTTTCTTTACCAGCTCACTCATGGTTTCTTTCTTTTCTCCTTTAAGTGGAAAGGAATTGAATTATGTGGCAACACTGCTTATAAGCCGCTCCATTGTGTACTGCGCTCAATCGCAGCACAATGCAGCTCAATGCAGCACAGCACAGCGCAATGTAAGTAAATTAATGCTCTTCAAAGCTGCACTTGGACATTACCAGTAAGACAGTCAATGTAATTGGACATAAATCCGTTTAATTAAGAAATTTCAAGACAGGCAGCTCGATTGGAACAAGAGTGAAATTAAAGGTAAACAAATACAATAAATAAAGTAATCTTTAGCAGCGGCGAATGAGTCACTTTTGGAATGCTAATTGCCTAGCTGGCTGGCTGCGTGCTTGTTAGCCAGGCAATGTCAGTGCCACCGATCGTGGCCGTTTGTTGCTCGTTACTCGTACTTAGCAAATAGTTAATGAATTTTATAATGCTTGGCTTAAAATTACTAAAACAATTGCTTGTGAAGCTGAGAGCAATGAAAGTTGCCTTTTGCTTTGTAGTTTATTTCTTTCATTTTTGTACACTTTTGGTTTTGGCACCCCAACGCCACAATTGCCAGTGCTGGCAAGCCAAAAGGCCTTTCATTCCTTTGGAGTGAAATTTCTGGCAAGTTGAATGCGCGGCACTTACGGAATTGTTTGGCCCTGGTATTGTTGAAAAAATGCTTATAATTAAAAAGTGAATTTTTGAAACGCAGCTTCAAAATTACTGGTTTCGCCCATACTCGCATGAGTAACTCAGTTTCGGCCAAGAACAGTCACCCAAAAGAACCAAGTGCAAAAAAAAATCTTGAATGCTGATAAATTAACTTGTTTTCAGCAAACTGCAAAGACGGGTGCGTGGCATTTTGTTTCTAACTTAATTATGCAATTTTTTATTCGTTCATCAAAACCAGTTCCTTTTTATTAAAAACTCTTTGCTGTACCGCTACGAAATGTAACTATAAAAAAAACAATTTATTAATCGCTTTGGCAGTCTTAGCTTTTTTATACACTCGCCTTTTCTATACTATTTTGTTTAGTTTTTATATTAAAAGTTAATTTAATTGTAAGGCAAGTTTTCGCTGGCCACATTTAAATATCGAAACTAAGAAGTGGGTCAATATCAAGGTTGATGATAAAGGCACTGGTGTGTTAGCCGTGTTAATTGCCACTAAAATCTCTTTTATGCAACTTTGATGGAGAAGCGAGGCTTTCGTCTATGATGAGCCAGCTTCATAGAAATATCCTCAGTTTATGGCAGCGATATACATGGAGGGAGGTTTTCTGAAGCCGCGGTGACCAAGAAAACATTTCCCGTTTGAGACTTAACTCAATGAAACATTGTCAGTCGAAACGGCAGGTATCTGTATCGAAAAGAATGGTTAACCTTGTATTAAGTGTGGAAAGTGAAAGTGAAATAAATCTGACTGCTATGAATGAGGTTCTCTCCGTAGAATTTGAATTTATAATAGCAAGAATTATCAATGGAACCTGTACACATTGTGCCTCTATTCAGAGCTCTGATTCTTGGGGCTTGTGTGTAATGGTATTTCGTATTGGTGGTTAGCATTGCAAATTATGTAATCTGTGTATACTACGCCTTTCCCCCGTAAACACAAAGAATTCAAATAAGTTTGAGAAAGGGTGTCTATTTCACTCATCAAAGGATGAAGTTTTGTGTGGTTGCAGAAGGACATACAAGCTTTTCGTAAACTGGTGGCAATAATGATGTTGTGTAGTTTTCCTGTCAGTTACTCCAGACAATTACTTCCTAATGCATTCACTGCACTGCCCACATCTTCACTCACACAAAATCATTCCACAAAAGTTGAGTTAGGAAGTCCTCTTTTTGTTAACAACTCTTCTTTGTGCATTTCTGAGCAAATTGCTCCTTTTAGGCGTGCATATGCACATAATTAAGTATGCTTTTCTGTACTTCACCAAATACTATCTCCCTTTACTCGTGTCCCTTGATCAAGCCAATGTACGCTCAAACTGTTCATGCAATTATAAACTACATTAAATTTTAATTTCAAACACAACAACGGCAACACCATCGCTTCCTGCTTCAACTTCTGATGTTCGGCATGACAGCAACATTTCGTCAACCGGTAAAACAAAAGTTATCTAATTGAACTGCTAATTGCAGAGCGAATGCTCCACTCGGCTTCAGTTTCAACGTTGACAAAGCATAATTCAATTAATTACAGACTAAGAGACTGTAAGAGTGCTGAAAGTGCAACAATGCCACAGTGTTCTGCTTAGCGTAAATAAATGAACTATTTTGTATGACCAAACTCTATAAACATGGTATAATTGCATACTACGGATAATGTTGGGCGGCAATTTGAAAATGAATTGAAGGTACTATTGCGCAAGTTTGAGGTCTGAACAAACATAAGTCACAAATTTAATTTATTGTTAAGTTTGTCCAATAAAATGGAGTCTTCAAATCACTGCATTTGTGCCTCAAATACAAGATGCACTACAAAGTCCAACACATCACTATTGAGTGACTCAACAATTGAACTGAATTTTGTGAACCACTTCACAACTTCATTCATTCGTTGATTGAATAATAAGATTATGGACAGTTGGGAAAGATTTGCACAAACTTTTCTTGTTGGATAATGTTAGCAAAAAGTTTTCAACTTCAAAACAAATATTTGCCTCAAATCATTGTGCGGCTACTCTCAAGTGCGACTGAGAAGAGGAACTGATAATATAAAGCAAGGTGATGACATCACCGTTAATTACCAGAACTTGCACCATAATGTCTGCAAATGTTTGAGATAATGAGTATTACCTACTAAAGTCTTCGACTGGAGAATGATTTAGAGAGAAATGATTTAGAAAGAATCATTTACAGATCATGTTTCGGACCAGCGAACCCTGGCAGCGAGATTAGGTTAGGTTAGGTTAACGTGGCAGCTGGTCTAAGGACAAGCTCACTCAGACCACCATGGGTCCATTGTGATACCACCGCGCAACAACGCACCACCGATTCACTCGGCGAGATTAACATACCACTGGATGACGGAGGGCGAATTTATCGAATTGTTCCTCAGAGTTACTTCAAATTTGAGAAAGTGGCGAAACCTCAATGCACCTGATCATAGACTGCGGTCCTTTGACACAAAACAGGCACATGTGCTTTGGAGAATATAACTTAGATATGAACATGATCCCTCAACTTGATTCCTACAGAATACATGAATTACAATCGGAAATTAACTTGACAGAAGATCCATAGATAAGAATATCGTCATCTTCTAAATGAATAGGGGCAAAACACTTGATTTCTCAGATCAGCCTTAAATAAATTGAAACTAATCTACTTCAAATTTGCACCACATCTGAAGGGGTTAATTTTACGACCTTAAAAAATGAGTATTTGAAAGACACTGAAAACACCAGTATCGCAGTGGCTGGGAGCGGTGTCAAATTGCCTCCCTCTACTTCTTCCTCTCTTCAAGCAAAAGGCCTTAGTTGTTAGCGCAATCCATACAATTACCTTTAAAATAAAATAAAGACTAATAACAAATATTTGTATAAAATAACGAATGCTTGAAGGTTGAATTGTGGGCTATCTGTGAGACTAAAGTAAACAGTCCTGACTTTCATAAACTGCAATATATGGCTACAGGACAAGGTTAACATAAACACAGATTTCATTTATTCGGAAACACTGATATTCGTTTTACTGATATTCTCGTTCACCAACTACTCAAAAGCGCTCTCGCCCTAATAAAATTTTTGTTTGCTGACAAAGTACTGTGCTGTGCCTCTAGTTGCGTGCATTCTGGGCTACTGTTAAACGTGGCTAATTATTTTGAACGTCTAAGCGAGCAGTCGAGCGGCGTCGGTGCGCATGCTCGTAGTTAATGCACAATCAGCTTTACGGGCAGCACAAATGCCAAAGTGACACACACATCGCACACCGCACGAGCGTGCAGCAAAAATGCTGCTCACCTTTCAGTAGCCGTCAGTGAGTGGTGTAGCAGGCAGGCGCGCATTTAATACTTTAATGTGTATGCAAATGCGACGACGAACACGAGTGCGACAGCGACTGACACAGCGACTGCGACTGCGACTGCGAGTGCGAGTACGAGTGTAAATGCCAAATGGTCTGACTGTGACTGGTCTAATGGGTTTTGCTTTGAAACGCTTTGGGAATTTGAGCAGCAACATTTTGTGGCTTATTGGATAAAAGTCGTCTTAAGTCAGGCGCTGAAATTATTTTGAACTTTTCATATGAGCAGCAAACAAAAGGAAGTTAGTCAGTTGTGGTGATTTGCAGGGCAGTTATAGTAATTATTTAAAATTTGTTTGACTTTAAAACAATTTTCAGTTGATTATAAACTAGAATTGAGAAGTTTTTGAAATGAAACGGGAGGGTGATGAAGTAAGGGAATAATTGGGTAGAATAGGTACTTCAGGCTATGACATTCCGATATGGTATTTTATGTGTTGCCAGAAAGAACACAGCAATAAGAGAGAGCTCACAATGAAGGAGTAAGGGCGCTTTGTTTACAATGAGTCAACGAGCCAGCTTCAAAGCAAAGTGAGGTAGCCCACAAAACAGTAATTAATCTCACAGTTTACACACAAGCAGATTTAACATATTTCCTTATATTAATTTGTAAAGCATTCCAAACTTCTGGGGAATGATTAGGAGTTGGAACAAAGGTACATATATTATGAGGATGGAAGCTCTTATAATCACTCCTCTGTGAGGTTGGGTTTTGTATATTTTTGACCAGCGATTCTTGAAGATGATTTTTGGTAATCTCTGGGAACACACACCGTGGTGTGGGATAAACAGTGATGTGCTTTACAACTGAAGTTATGCGATTTTTGAGCTGTGGTTGTTTACTGTAATAAAACCCGAAATAACCTTGGCCAGGAGACCTTTCATATATTGGCTTAAGAAAGCAGTGTGATCAAAAGAGCTGTAAGGATTCGTTAGCTATTTTAGTCTTTGAGTGTACAGTTTTCCTTGTGTTTCGATTTCAAAGGGTCCTTAATAGAGGTAGTACTTATTGTTATGTGGAGAAAACTGTATTTCATTTACTAAAATAAGGGTTCTCAAATATTATACCGCAAACTTGGTACATTTTTAGTTCTGTCGAGGTATCATCTTAAGCAGTTTAAAGTGCATTTGTTATATATCCGAAGCTGATTTTCACTGGCACTCATTAAGTATCTTATTAAGTACCATCTTTCGAGGTTTTTGTTTATTCCTCTGGTTTTTCGCTCAATTCTGCGTCATTTGATGTGTACGGTTATTCAAGAATTCAGTAACAAATTAAAATCAGTGCGAGCCAAGTGAGGAATTTCAATCAGCTTGTTTTCAAAAATCTGAATCAAGTTCTTTTTGTAGTGCAATCAATATGAAGCGTCATTGTTATGCCCTTCTCTTCTTTAAAATGCAACTGACAGCATTTGGTAATGTCCAGTTACTTAACTGCCACTTACATCAGTGCCGTCGAGTGAATGGCATTTCTTTTCGAAGAGTGAAACTCGCCGTTTGATGGGTACCTATGTTCCCGCAACTGTGCGTCATTAAGGACACTTACCAAACATACCTCGTATATTGCAAGTACGTGTTCGGCTTTGGTAAAACTTTATTTCTTAAAATGCCGTTTGTGGTTTAACTCTTGCATAATAATTTACGCTGATAAATATTTTCTCCGCTGCTTGTTTGTTGTTGATTTTTATAGCCGTGAAGATAATTCTTTCATTTTGTACACTTTGTTATCCCACTGGCTGTCGCTTCGTGAACCCAAGTGACGTTTACCTGTGCTAGTGTGCTTGCTTACATTCCGAAGAGTTCATGTAAATCTCTCTCCGCTGTCTCCGTACCTGCCGGCGAGCTACCCATCCAACCAGCCAACCGGCTATAGTACCTTTCCACAATTCGTTACGTTCGCTGTGGCCACTCCTGTTTAAAATTTAAATAAAAATGTAAAAAATATAAATTTAAAGTGCTTCTTTAATGGGCTGTCGTCCAAAGCAACTCAAAATTCCTTGAATATTCATTGTCATGCAACACAGCAGGCAAACAGGCAACCAGGCAGGTTGCGAATCAACGCATGGGCGTGCTGGGTTCTTTGTTTGTTTTTATTCTCCCGTTCTGTGTGTAAACGTTTTGAGTTGAAATTTTTAAGAGGAGTCCCGATTGTGGTGAAACTGAGGTATCTCTCGAATTGCTTTGAGCTGATAATATGACCACAAAGTTACCCTTACTGCTAGGTGTGTATCGGCATGTAAATTATGGTAAATTATGCCCAAATACACAAAAGACCACACTTGAAACGAACTTGCTGCATTGTGATGTAAAGTCAGAGCTTGAATAATTCCCAACTGAATGCGAACTAATTGAAATTCAGTATAAGGCAATTTATGTCTGTGACCTTGACCTCAGGCAGGCTATTATGGTTGCTTATTAATTTAGTGAATTTGAAGAAAAAGACTCTGCCATTAGGGAGCAATTTTCGCTCTAATACTCGTAATCACTCTTGCTTCCCTTGCTAACTCTATCCTTTTGGGGCGTCGGAGCGAGGGACGATATTCAAATTTCCACAGTGTTTCATATTTATTTGCCTATTTGCAAACATGTTTTAAAGGACTAAGGAAGACTTTCTCACATGTCTCTGCTTGACACAACTTTCTCCACAGGACTTTCATTGTAAATCTCACCCAAATCTAGTATGTTTGCTATTTCAGTGATATTTCATAGCATATTATTTAATGTATTTGTGTTATTTAATATGTATATTTATAATGATTCCCACCTTTGGTAATTCATTGAAACCGCTCATATGCGAGTCTGTGTCTATTCGAAGCTATTGACCTAAAAACTGAAATTGTAAATAAAATTAACCAACATCTTTCTGCATTTTTTGCTTTGTTTATATTTCTTTTTTTACCCATTAAGCTTCATAACACCACCACCACAAGCAAACCAGCAGGAAAGCGGGCATATTTAATTGGAGTTGTTGTATAAAGGTAATAAATGTCTAAGCAAAGAAATGATAATTATAGTCAGCTGAACTGAGCGCTACTAACGATAGTAACGCTATTGCTAAAGCCAGAGGAGCTTAGATGCTGATTTGCACTTTCCAAGTGTACCGCAGTGTATTACAACGGGATGCTTTTATGCATTAAATGGTCATGTGAGTGACGTTGCTTTACTTTTTACTACGATGTGCTAAACTAATACAAACTTCAACTTAAACTCTGTGCTATTTCAAGCATAATGAAGTTCGACACTGCTCACAAAATAGCCTGAATAAGCAGTCAGTAAGATCTTCGAATGTGCCAAAATAGCTTAAAAACTAATTCAGCAAAGCTATTAGAATGTGTCATTAAAGGGGTTTCCACTTTATAAGCAGCCTTATATAGAAATTATGCAGGACATGGAGAATTTTGTTTAGCCTACTTGCGGTCTATAGCACTTTTGTAATGACATTGTTATGTACTTTTGATTAATTCGGTGTCCTTATGTATAACGGGACTTTTAAAGTTGTAAAATATAATAACACATTTTTTGTTGTTCATAAGTTTTATTTATTTGTTAACAATTTTCTGTAATAATTCTTAATTCAAACTACTTTTTCACCCATGGAATTGGTGTTTATATTCTTGTTGTAAGGCAAATGGTATGTGGACTTGCTGCATTAACCACAAACACATAAACATTTGTAAACTAAAGCTTCATATAACAAAAATATGTGTAGAGTTGCTCACAGTTCTTATAGAGTTACTATAAGTATTAGCAATTAGATGTAAAATCCTCAACCTTACGAGTGCAAGACTAACATGCTTGGTGGCTTTTGTGGTATAAATATACCACAAAAGCCAACAAATTGTTCATAAGGTCACAAATGACGTAAGGAGAGGCCTTAAGAGAGGCATAAGAGTATATTTAAAAAAGTTTAAAGCCGTATGAGTTTCCTCCATATACGATTCTTGTACTATTGCTATGGAGAACCCAGTTTAACAATCTGGCCATAACTTTATCGCTGAGTTAGTTAACTATAAAGTTATGGTGTACTAAATGTTACTTCAAAAAAGTTCTCTATACTCTGCGTTGATTTTTCCAGCCAGTTCTACTTTTCTTAATTCGGCTCCTGAGGTTCGGTAATATTGATTGAGGGGTTTCCAGTCGTTTTTCAGAATTTCAAGAGAAGCAGGTCTTAAAGTTTATTTATAAAATATATTATCTTTGAAATTCTCAAGTAACTTTTGATATATTTCGCTCTGGAAATTTTTAAGTTATAAAAAAAACATTACTGATATTTAATGAAATTGTAGCTCTTCTTAGCACAATGTTTACTAAACCCATCGACATGTGCCAATTCAATATTGTACTCATAATACTTTTTCTATAAATTTTCCATTTATGTGCAATTTTTGATACTTTATTAGTGAAATTTTGTTTGGAGTTTGTATTTTTAAAGCAAAAATTTGGTTTCTTTATTAAGCGAACATGAAATCCTAAGAATGAAATCATATGATAAGAATTCTTTCTTATCAAGTCGAAGGCATTTCTTCCTGGTACTCCAACTGTTTTACTCATAACAAACTATTTTTGACAATAAGAATATTAACTATAAGCATTTTTATATTTCGTCTAAATTACACCTCCCACCCCCCTCTAATAATAAGCTCCCACAAAAATTACTAATACGCCTCAGTGTGTTAGCTGTAGGGTAGCAGGGAGCTGCAACACACTCACCAACTGATGACCACACACTATATTATAATTTTCGAATTTTACAAAAAAATAATTTGTTGTTTTAACATTTACAGATTTAACAACACTCTAAAATAAAAACGAAACATAAAACCGAAAAAACGCTGTGCAAAACTGGTAAAGAGCGTAAAAACCACAAAGAAATCACAAGACAGTCGGCGCGAAAAGACTGCCTACGCTGCCAACAACGCACGCTGCACTTTAACAGCAGTTGCCTTGCTACAAGTGGAGAGAGCATGGGGCAGCCACTTAACTGAATAGCTCTACAAGCGAAGCAGCGAGTTAACAGCTCTGGCGCTGGTTGCTGGCTGCCGATTGCTGGTGGTGTTGGCTGGTGTGCAAGAGCCCAGCAGCAACACTTTAAAGCGGACCCAAACTCGAGACTGTTGCAGCTGCAGCAGACGCATAGAAATCAAAAGTGTACGACTTTCGTAAGCGGTCTGCATTGACGTGTGTGCGCGAATTGAGTTGGGACGCGTTTTGTGCGGGCGCTACAGTAACAAAATCGAAACTGACTCTACGAGTATGTACACATTTAACCTCTAAATCGTAAGTTGAACCTGAGAGATACTTGCGTACGCGCTAAGCCAAAAAAGTTCTTCCCAAAATAAGCGCTAGCGTTCGTTATCCACCAGAGGCTTGGAACTCTGCTACTTCTGCTGCGGCTTCTACTCGTACCACAGCGCTCTCAGTGCTTGGCTTATGCGGTCGATCGGTCGTTGATGCTGTTCGTAAAATCGTCGTTTATCGGTGGTCTCCGGTCTCGGTGGTAGTGGTTAATGGCATCACACTTTTCAATATTATAATCGCTCATCACTTTGCCATTTCTAGTTCGACTGGCAACGAAATCAAAAGTGACTGACTGTCTGTGCCGTGCCGTGCTGTGCCTGCAGAGATACTCTTCGTAAAAGCCAATTCATTCACAGTAGGAGTGAATGCGCCAATAAATTGCAGCAAGCAAGCGTAGTTTGTTTTGGTTTCACGCCTGCGTTGAGAAAAATTTTAAGTTGAAGAAAAATAAGGCAAGATACGTGTTTATTGCAAATGCATTAAAATTCAAATTCCGCACAAATATTTTTCGCACAAATAATAAATGCAAATAGACAAAAGGCTTCGTTGGATATTTGCCAAATTGTCAAAGTGAAAAGTGAAAGTCAAAAACAAAACGCGAAATATTTAACGGATTTTTTCAACCCAGTCAACATATCCAGACAGACGGACATTTTTTTCTTCGCTTGCGCTCAACTTCGACACCGCAACTGTAGCGAAAAACTAACGCGAAATGCTTTTGAAAGTGTAAGTACTCCCCACACTCACTCCCTCCTGCCATGCACCACATGGTTTTGTTGTAATGCTATACAGAAATTTATTACTCAATTTTTATGAAATGGCAGAGTCAGACCAAAAAAAAAAGAAAGAAAAACACTGCAATTTGCTGTAGCCTGGTGTTATTGTTATTGCTTTTTATTGTTGTTGTTGGTGCTGCTGTTATAGTTTTGGTATGCTACCAAGAGCACTGAAGTATTAAATTTATGCGTTTGAGATTAAAAGATGTACAAAAACAATACAGCGAAAAAGTGAAGAAAAATGCAAATAAGTTCACCATTAAAGAGAGATAAAAGCTGCGATCTCAACAAGGCACCCCAACGCACAGAGAGGGATTGGGGTAAATGGCAGCACAATTATTTGAACATATTGACAAGTAGCCGAATTATCAATCAGAGTGCATTTATGCTCTCTTCTGTCTTTGGAGAGTGCGGGCGACGAACATCTTCTTCTTCTTCTTAAGTAGCCGATCGTACACGAATACGTACTTTACTTATTGAGGTGAAACCTGAGCGTGAATGAGAAACAGCAATTGCAACAACAACAATAACAACAACAATAGCCTGCGCCATAGAAATCATGTGTTTAACTGAGCATGAATGTTACATTAAAGTTACAGCCGCATACAACAACAAAATCAAATAACAATTTTAAAAATAATAAAAATAAAAGCCAAACACGAACTTTACTCTTTCCTTGAGAGTTATTTGACTGTCTGGAGTTTTTCCTTCGCTTGTGTGCTCGAACACCGAAAGTTATAAATCAATCAAAAAGCGTCAAAGGGGGCAGTATTGGCAACCGACTCAACGCCATCAGCCATCAGCAAAGAGCACAAAAAGAAGCAGGTTCATAGAAATTATATGCAAGCATGCTTGTGCCCTCTCACCGTAGCCGACGGCTGCAACTGGCTTGCATTGCCAAAGTTGTCTTTTGATGGCTTATGTTGTTTTTGTTATAGTTGTTGTGGTAGTTGTCGCTGCAATAATAAGCCATAATAAAGTTGAAGCTATGTGCTGTGTGTACCTTTGCATTAGTTTCCAGTAAAAACGAAAACGCTGAAACTGGTTGCACATTGACAGGCCCAGTCAGCGCGACAGACAAAAACTGAACACACAACGTAGGCTACAATCTCAGAAATGTTAAAAGTTGTCGCAAGGCTTACTTAGCTCAACGAAAACTGCAACAACAATGACAACATAGCTATGTACACTATATACATACAAACCCAGCAGCGATTCCATCCGTCAATGACATACTAAAAAAAATATTGAAAAATTGAAGCAAAAAGAGAACAAATTAATCGAAACGGTACTGTGTATAATTAAAATAGGTTAACTTCGGCGAAGGGGTGCACGCATACGTTAACATATGAACCGTACCGCTCTGCACCGAACCGGTTCCATTCGCTTTCGTTACAATCCGGACCCAGTTGCGCGCTCTAAACACGTTCCCGATCACCAACAAATTGCCAACAAGTTGAAGAGTATTGTTAATAGACTTACTTGGTAGTAAATACGATCGGGCTAGGTGTGTAGCCAGTTCCCGGTCTTATTTTTTCTTGCAGTCATAGTTGTTGTTGTGGGTTTTTTACTTTCGCGCATACTGGTGGAAACATCTTTGCCGCTCCCTGCTTAAGCATCCATCTTAACTGACTCTTAGCTGGCTGTCTGACTGGCTGGCAGACTGGCAGTGCTGTTTGCCTTGAGTTTTTATGGATTGATTGTCGTCTTTCTTTCTCTTTCGATGTGTGATATTTAATGCAATGCGGATTTGCACCAATACCTAGGCAGCCACATAAACACATACATACACACATAAGTACATGCATATACATATATATTTATAAAAAGTTCCTGACTAATGCATTTACTTGCGGTGCCTTATTGAACTGTACTGCTCATCTGAGTGTGGGTTAATGTGTGTAATGCATGTAACTGTATCGTGTGCAGTACAGCATTTGTATGTAAAGCTCGCTGGCGCATGCGCAACTTTCAACGCAAACTGCCTTGCAACGTTTCATCGTAATTCGCGTTGGTTTCGTGTAGTTTTTTTCCCTTTAAAGCTGGTTTTTTAAGGCGGTTCAGTGTTGTTAGTAGTGCAAAAAATAGTTGTACTTTTAGACTTCTTTTTATAATTATTTTTGCTTAATTTCCTTCAAATGTATTTGCTTTATGTATTTTATTCCGCAATTTGTTCTTGTTTTCAGTTGCGCCGGTTTTTAATTATTTTATGAGGCTGTTTAGCCTGACCATAATATTGCTTAATAAAATCAAATTCCACACCTAGTGCAATTAATTAATAGGCGTATTTGTGGCATGTCAATTTTTGCATAATCTGTTGCGGTAGGTTAGGAAATTGTTGGCACATTTCCATTTCTATGAAAGCGTGAGTTGTGTGTTTTTGTTTGGGTATGCAATTCTGTTACTGGAGTGTTAATTTACTGTAAAAATTTGTGTTTATAGCTCTTGAAATATATTATTTGTCAAGTAAAAACAGAAGTCTCATGACTGATAATTGCCTAAAAAAGTGAAACGAAGATTATAGCCGGCAGGGTTTATTCAGGGTCAAAAAATATACAATTCATCATGCTGCACTCTTTTATCTTGACGATGAAAGGACGTCCTTGTAAAAAGAAAACAAATGTGGTCGATCAAGTCCTTGGACCAAAATTCAAAGTACAGATTCGCTAGATGAAACGGATAATGTAAGAGTTGTTTCCCTCCAAATTCGGTACTTTAGTTTATTGACGAAAGAATTCAGTCAAACATCAACTTCATCACTGAAACCTAAAACTTTCAGAGAAACCGCGAATGGATTGCTTTATTTTGGTCATAAAATCGAATAATTAATGCCAATCCTTGCTAATGATGATTGGTAAAAACTATAGGAAGTTATTTGCTAACATACCCAATAGGAAAATTTCCTTGCTAATGATGATTGGTAAAAAGTATAGGAAGTTATTTCCTAACATACCCAATAGGAAAATTTCCTTGCTAATGATTATTGGTAAAAGGTATAGGAAGTTATTTGCTAACATACCCAATAGGAAAATTTAAAGATCTATTGCCACTATTGGCAAACCTGACACTCTTGCTAATTGAATTTGGTTCATCATATTTTGTGTTTCCATTTCTCTAATCCAATCTTTCCCTATTGGAACAACTATTGTCCAAATATCATACTATAAATTAATGAGAAACGCGGAGTTGTTGGAAGAAGAAACGTTTTTTGTTGTAATTTTTATTGCATTCTTAAAAAATATGGATAAAACCAAGCCAAAGAGATACAAATGTGACTAACTGAGATTTCTACATGTTACTTTACACCAGGAGTTCATCTGCTTTTCTTCTCGTATACTTGGAATCATTACGAATATCTGCATACTTTTCAAATCGTCTATATAGCCAAAAATTCTCTGTAACAGAGTCTTCTCTACTTGTTCTTTTCTTCTGAACATTATATATTTTTTTGTGTTGAACAAGCGACCAATGTTTGGTGGGCCTATCAGGTAGGTAGGTGGGTAGGTAAGAGTGGCCGCCCTGTTTGCCAAACGCACACTTGAGCACACATAATGGCCCATTTGGATACCACGGTGTGACGCCGTTCAAGCACTGACTAAAAGCTGCCTTACTTGGGATGGTGATAGTCAGCGCAAGGACAGCGCCAGGAAAGGACCTTTCAGGGGAAAGTGCAATTATTTTGATTAGTATACTGAGTATACGTACAATGTTTAAGGCTACTCTTGTATGACGTCATGTTTTTGGATGTCAAGTTTAACACTCGTCTTTCAACTTAGTTGGTGTTTTTATAGGAAAATGTTCTGAAGAATATCGCGTTGTATTCATATTTGAAATATTAACATAATACAAAGTACCGAGGTTCATCCTGAATTTGTAAAGAAAGCTGTCTTAATACTTTATATAAACATCACTCTTGAGTAGACTCCAGTACATTTCGATTACAGTACCAATTCCAGGGAATTGTAATTTCCAATGGGACAACGTAGGAATTCGTCAAATTTTCAAATCTTCTTAAGGAATCGAAAGTGCAGTAAATTTATGTTTAATTCCATTCGAAAGGAACTTCGATAATTTTGCTACTCCCCAACGAAGGATGTAATTGCCCGTTTTACCCCATCTCATAGTATCAATCTAAATACACTTCATTCTCACCTAATACGCCACTAGAGTGGGTGAGTTTTCTTATGCTCGCACCACATGCTTTGTGGAGTTGGGAAAATGTGTCAGATACCGGTATTTTATAAATAAATTGTATGTACCCTCATTATTCTGAACTTATTTCTTTATCGCTCACTAATGTGAATTTTATATTATCAGAATGTAAGTGTCCTCCATATCAAAAAATATTTCTAATTGTGAATTTCCTCTTCGACACTGCTGCCATTTTGAACGCCCGTTGAAACCTGACAACCGATTCAGAGAAAATCTCCTGCACAAATCGTTTAAAAATGTCATAACAATTTCAAAAGAATTTTGCTCACTTACACTGAAACTTGAACTAAAAAAACTGTGCAAAAAGAGTTTTTTGTTGAGCAACTTGACGTACTGGAAACTGCATCACTGCAAACTGTGACTCTTGCCGCAACTGCATACCACATGCCGTTTTTAAACATACTCCAAGGGTACAAAGCATTGAAGTTGTTGAGACGCATACGTAGAAGCATACATATGCAAGGTATGTTTGTATGTGTGGATGTGTGCGTTTGTGCACCCGTACACACTTCTGGGTAATTCCGAAGTGCACATTATTCTGAAACTTGTGCGTTACGCTCTTGAAGAGCAGCGTTATTGGAGATTGAAAGTAATGCTCCAACTTTAAGCGACTTTCAGTAACTCGCCGAAAGTGTTAAATTGACGACATGTGCTTATGTTGAGTTTTATCGACTCTTCGCTTTCATAAATTACAAGGACAACGTCCACAGAGCAGAAGGTGAGCTGGTTCCGCTTCAATATCCATTTCATTTTACTTTCGTGGAATTTTCCATTCAACTAGTCGGGTAGCATTTCGTCGACTTCTTTGCAATTGCAACAGTCGCAGGCAGCAAAAAATACTGAAAAAAACCCGTATGTATGCAAGAGGCGTGTACACTTCAAGGATCAAATTAATATGCAATATTGGCTTCAATTTTGCCAACTTCATTTCTGGTTTGAGCGGAGTGCATGCGTCCCAAGTGCTGTTGACTCATTTCACCGCAGATTATTTGTAGAATTTTATGGCATATTCAAATTGCTGAGTGTACCATAGCAACAACGTACTTGAAATTCAAGTCTAGACCGCACCAATGCAAATTTGCGTGTATCTAATAAAATTATTCATTCATCGAATTGTTCGGTTCCATCTAAATTAAATCCAAATCATTAATTTTAACTAATGTGTTTTGGTTTTTCGAATAATTCAAACCACATAATGCGGAAATCGAACAAAAGACTTCAGCAATGCATTGAATTGCGAATTTTTAGCAATTTAATTTAAAGCCATAAAATAAAATGCGCAAATTGACATTTAAAAATAGCGGCAGAATAGAATATCAAAATGGTCGACAACTCCGCTAACAATGGCAAGCAGAGAGATTTGCTTTTCGATACATATGCACATAAATTTTGTGGTCATTAGGTAAAAATATTGTTGACAAATTTCCTGAACTAAATTTCCATTTTTATTGTCAATACATTAAACGTCCGTTGTCCGTCACAGACTTGAGCGAAGAAACTTCTGAAGCAGCAGACTCGCAAATTGTGGCATTGATTGAGAGCTCTGCAAACTCCTGCAGGCCTACTGGTTGACTACATAGAACTAGAGTCGGGAAGTGAAAATCAGTCTAAAATATTTTACAATATATTTGTCAATTAGTCAATAGTGAAAACAAACTATCTCCCTAACCTAACCTTCTAAGTACCGGAAGAATGGTGGAATTATTGTAAAAGTTTTCTAATGATCTTACCTCTGTTTGTCTTTGCTATTTATTCTATGCGATTTCTTATATGAATCTGAAGATATTAGGTCCTTTTAATAGTTGATGACGTTTCTTCGGTAGTATATCTCTGATGGGTATTATATATCTGTTGTTCGTAAGTAATCCTTGGTATCATAGTTGAAGGCTTTCTCTCCGATAAGTTGTTATAATCTCTCCGTGTCAATGAAAGGTACAGAATCTACACTATGCGATACCCTACATGACTGGGTTCTTTTGATAGCTGATGTCTCCTTGGTATCATAGTTGATGGCCTTTCTTCAGATAAGTTGTTATAATCTCTCCGTGCCAATAGAAGGCACAGAGTCTGCTCTATGCAATACTCTATATGACAGGGTTCTTTCGACATCTGACCTCTCCCTGGTATCATAGTTGAAGGCTTTCTCTCAGATAAGTTGTTATAATCTCTCCGTGCTAATAGAAAGTACAGAGTCTGCTCTATGCAATACTCTATATGACAGGGTTCTTTCGACATCTGACCTCTCCCTGGTATCATAGTTGAAGGCTTTCTCTCAGATAAGTTGTTATAATCTCTCCGTGTCAATAGAAGTCACAGAATCAGCTTTATATGATACCCTATATGACTGGGTTCTTTTGATAGCAGACGTCTCCTCAGAATCATAGTTGATGGGCTTTCCTCAGATAAGTTGCTTGAAAGTAATCTCCAGTGGTGAAAGAAAGTGCACAATCTTCTCTATTTGTGATGTCTTATACGAAAATCTTGAGATTGGGTCTGACTGATATCATTCACTTTTTCTGAAGTACCGCTTCATGGTGCTGATAAGTTGTTCGGAAAACCACTCAATTCTTATAGGAGCGGTGGGGCATTGTCTCTATATATCTCTGATAAGAAGGTCTCTAGAGTCTTTGTTGTTTTGTCACGGTCGGTTAATGCCACTGCACTTGATTCATGTTGTGTTATAAAGGATGAAATTTAGGTTTCTTTTAAGTAGTGCATCACTGTGTCGCATTGGTTGATCGTAAGTAATCCTATTTGCTGATAGAAAATTGTTTTATGGGAATCTCTACTTCTACATTCCTTGCGGGCATACAGAAATATTTCAGTTATGTTTGCATTACCATCCTTAGCTTCAGACCCATCGACGCATATAGATTGACGGTTCCACACTATTTTCACACACCTTCCATGCCCCATTTTTATAGCATTCTTTCCTTGTATCATTTCAGTGGTATATTTTGTTGCCTGGCACTGCTGGTTGCTGCCGAAAATTCAATTGAATCTACACCGGATGCTCCCGTTCCGATTGTAGCCACAGAGACGCGCGTGGAACATTCTGTTTCATTTGAAACGTCCCACAAGCGACCAGATGATGCCTTTGATCATGGCGATTTTCAGACGTCCCATAAAATTGCTGAGTCACCGCAAGAAACCGACTCAGATTCTGGCGATTTTAAGAATTTGCCAGAGACAATGAATCTGCTTCCCACTAAAGAACGGCCGGAATTAAATCCGGTTTTAAGCGTTTTAATTAATGAGGACGTCATGAAGAGTATCGAAGCGAAGCGTGCCATCGAACAAGCCGAACTAGAAATAATCAAGGCCGAAGCCGATGCAGCTATCGAGCTAGAAGAGGAAGAGAAGCAACTGCAGGCCATCAAAGCTAAAGCGGAGAAGGAAGAGGAACAACACGACGCCGTCACTGAAGGGTCAATCACTATTTTGACCACAGCGAAATCGGTCCTGAAAGCCCAGTTTGATCTGGACGATGATCTTGTTGGTTTCGTCGATCAGCCTGTGAACTTGGATGAGGCCGGCTCTGAAAATAATAAGAAATCACGCATTGAGATTAAGAAAGGCCCCAACGGACAGGACTAT
Source organism: Clusia tigrina (assembly GCA_920105625.2). NCBI lineage: Eukaryota > Metazoa > Arthropoda > Insecta > Diptera > Clusiidae > Clusia > Clusia tigrina. The sequence goes on from OV050033.1 coordinate 179,224,236, forward strand.
GAGTACGAGTATGTTTACTACTACGAAGATGAAGATGACAATAAGGCTAAGCCAGCTGTTGTTCCTGTGACAGATACGCATGAAACTCGCGGCAAGTCGCGCTACACCAACATCGAGCGCAGCACTGCCGCCACACCCTCCGACAACGCTTTAGTGAGTGGTAAAGCCAAGGGTCGATCTTCAAGCGGCAGCCATGCCGCCGACATTGAGGTGGAGCGCTTGCCTACCAACACACGTTTCCCAAGTCGCGGCAAACATATCGATGTACATCCCACACCTGCATTGGATTCACTTGAAAATGCGGCAGAGAAGAAGAGAATCAGTCTCAAGAGACCAAGCCTAGAGCTGGTAGATAGCGAAACATTCAATACGGATGAGAAGCAAGCCAAGGGCACACGCAACGGAGACACAGAAGCCAAACCGGTTACAGCCATAGCGCAAGAACAGGCAGAGCAGGCGGCCGCGGTTGCAGCTGCTAGCAAATCAGCAGAGAAAAGCAAAGCCGAGGCTGCAAGTAAAACAGCGGAGGCGGCAGCAAACGAAGAGGACGGAACTGAGAGCGACAGTGACTTGGAGCAAACGACGCAATCGATGGAGAAGGCCGCTTTGGATTTATATGCAATTTTAGCGAATGAAAACTTCAACATGGAAATGACCACGGATGCAGACAGTGACGCAACCACAACATTACCAGACACCACCAATGCTGATGGTGAGGATGGTTTGACCACTTTGGTAGAGGAAGAGCCCAGTTCAACCACATCAACGACTACCACGACGACGACTACAGAAGCGCCCACAACCACGACCACTACAACAACCACAGTGGCACCGCTCTACGGCGGTAGACGTACTGGTTTAGGTGCACCTGGCCGAAACCGCTTCAAGCTCAAGCAGGGAGGAGCTGCGGGTGCTACCGCCTCGACCACCACCACGACTACTGAAGCGCCTGCACCATCGGAAGTGACCAAACCAGGAAGAAGTAAGTTTGTCAATGTAAAGGTAAGGTAAGTTATAAAACTATTATTATTGCATTCCAGATCGATTCTCACGCCCTGCAATTGGTGGACGCAATCGTCCAAGAACTACCGCAGCACCACCAGCAGCCGCACCGGCTGAAAAAGAGGAGGAGGTTGTAGCGAAAGAAGTGAAACCTGTCAGTTCGGCGTTCGGACGTGGGCGACGTGAGTGCTTCATTTTACAGTTCACACCTCGCAGCATTATCATTTGTTAATCTTCACTTTAGCCCGCAATCGGTTTAACTTACGTGGTTCTACGACCACCGAGAAACCGGACGCAGACGCAGGAGAAGAGCAAAAGGAAGAAGCCGTCTCCAGTACAACTGCCCGCTCGTTGCGCGCCCGGCCCACATTGAACTTGCGCGGTCGTAGCCGGACTACAACAACTAAGGCACCCGTTTCGGAGGATGAGGCATCCGCTGATGGAGAAGCTGCTGCTGAAGAGAAGCCAGCTGCGCCTGTGCAATCCTCCCCTTCAAGGCCTTCACGCTTCAATCTCAATCGCGCTGGTGGCACTCGTCTGCTGCCCCGCACCAAGAATGTACGCACAACTGAAGCACCAGCTGCCGAAGACTCTGCGGACGATAGCGACGCGAAAGCGAAAGGTCAGGAGAGTGGTGAGAAAACAGAGGAGGAGACTGCCGGAGAGGGCGGGCATTCTCTAAAGAGTCGTCCACGCTTAAGTACTCTACATAAGACTGAAATTCCAAAACCAAAGGCGGTGTCATCACCAGCAGTTCCACGCAAAATAAACCCATTGCTAGCTAAGCGACGTTTGCAATTGGGCCAGTCAACGACGGGTAAGTAGACTGAAAACAGCTTCCATTGGTAGCCACTGCATGCCAGACCTCATTGCAGAAACTGCTCCGGTCGAAGAGGACGCCTCGCCCGCTTCCGAGGAGGCTAAGGACGAGACAGCTGCGCCTGCAGATGATGCTGCAGACAGCGCCAAGGACGACACAACCGAAGCGTCAGATGCAACAACGAAGCAACCTCGCGGTTTAGGTTTACTAGGACAGAGAAGGCGTCTGCCTTTAAGAAAGCCCGGCACTATTCTGTAGAGGCCCTGAGTATACCTGAGTAAATAACTTTAAACTTTATAAGAATTGCCGCTGCCGCCTCTCGACATCCGCAGTGCTTGTAAATGAAAATTTCGACCATAATAATTAATACTCATAATGTGTGTATGTAGTTAGGATAGAATCAGCGATAACTTTATGCGGAGCCCTCTCTCTCTTTCTGTAATCGTCTCCTCCGAGACCTTTTAGGATTTAACTATACTCGTACTTATTTGCTAAGCTATGCTCGTACACTTGCATGTATTTCAAAGTGAACACTGAAAATTATCCGCATAATTGTAAAAATGAAAATATGTTTACTCGTAAGATAATATTTCGTCCAGCGATGGAACAAAATTTTCTTAGAAGGGAATAAATTAATTGAATAATATTTAAAAAAAATGCTTTCAAACAGATAAAAATATTTCCAATAAAACAATAAATAAATTTATTAAAACAAAATACAATGTGATTCTCTCAAATGTGTCCCAAATTATTTCCTTTCCTCTCACAAGCCGATAAAATGAGTCAATTCATGATTAGACATGGATTGGAAAAATGCTTGAGCTGTGTTGCTTACGTCTAAAGTAGTCTTCAACGGTAAAGCATCTCTAAAGGGGCTGTTGGAAGTGTATGGCAGGTCGGAAATACCGGATCACGAAACTGTTGATGAGTCAGTTAGGAAGCACTCTCGAACAGGTAAGAAGGGCACAGTCATTTGCATGGCATCTACGAGTAGTAAGCTGAAGTTATGCCGACATAACATTCACCAACATAATGTTAAACAGTGGAACAAATACAATACTGAACAGGTCTGGCCTGGTGGAGCCACTGCTCCAAAGGTAGGACTATTATAAAAATTCGAAGGCCGCCCTCTGTGTTCTAGTGGTAAGCATGCTAGACTAACACCCCGAGGGTCGCAGGTTCAAATCCTGCCACGGGCTTGGTCTTCAAAAATGCTTCTTTCTATAAAATCATTTTCTCTTCGAGTCGAAAGCCTCTGTAGCTAGTACTCATTCCCCTAAAAACTTGCATTCATAATTAATTATGGTGTAAGATATAATAATAATATTATAAAAAATTCGAACTGCGTATTGAAGACTCGGAAAAAGATGAGGAATACGAGAAACGCCACCATCAAACAAACCAGCTCAGAACTAAGACAACTAGAGCAAAATTATAACCATCATAATTTAGCAATCATAATTTTACTGCCTGTTTTGGAGGTAGTTACTATTACTATTATTTTTTAATTTAGTCGGTTCTTTATCCTTAAAGTCAAAGGATCTTACTGTTTTTCTATTGAGCTTAAATAATCGACTCATATTATAAGCTCACATCCTCTATTTAATCCCATAAAAGCAGCAACCCAAGATAATCAGGTGAAAATTTCAGGCGTAGAATGTACCCAACCAACTGCAGTCACAGTAGTTTGAGTCTGAAATTCCAGGCTGAGCTTAGCACCTAATTTCGTAAATGAGTATTCGTAAAAATGAAATCCCTAAATCACGATTATAAGTCTAACACTCAAAGTACTTGTGAGTGGAATCTATGTACAATATAACAGCAATAGCGCCTATAATGGATGCTCTATATAATTTTTATGCGAATGGTTAGTTCGAAAATTGTATAAATAAGGATTTTGTGTTTGGGCTCTACGAAAATGTACTACGAATTATATTAAAATATTTAGGGATTTTATTTTCGAGGATCCACGCCACTGTATGAGTTCATTATTTTTGGACTTAGCTCTGCAGGTAAGCGGCGTTGTACTTGTATATTGGATAATGGCAAACTTGTGTGGTTTATTCCACTCACAGGAGGCCTTGGTAGAACTTCCGACGTCCTTCGCCTTTGTTTGGCTGCTAAAAAGTGTGCCATCAGCAGAAAAGTGTGTGTGTATTTCCCTATTGTCTAAAATTTGGTGAAGTACTCATATTTGGGATTCCATGTATTATCCCTTAAGCAAAACAAAGGATGACACAAATTCCTTTCTCTTTTACAAACCTTGTTTGTGTTTCCGGGGGACTTTATTTCATTTTTATTTCCGACCTTATTAACTAAGGGGGACCATGTTCCATCCAGACAGCTGACCCCAAGCAAGAGAGTTTGTGCACAACAAAATTCCTTGAAACAAGTACGGTTACACACAATAAATCACAATTAATCAGGGAGGCAATTAATTATCTTGCGAACAGGCAAACATCTTCACAGCTCAGTGCAACACTCAAAGCATGAATTAATAGCGTCGCCGTACTTCGTTGTTAGGTGTTTTAACCAAGTTAATATTTAATAACCAATGTATTACATATGCCACTTGGCAACTAAGTGGGCATAGGTATGCGTGTATGCGTGTGTGTAGTTTGTGTGTGTGAGTTACCTACCCGCATATTGCATAAAGTGAGAAAGCACACAACAACCAGCGAAGAACAATGTTTTTCTCACCTCTGCGCTGCTCTGCCGCCATACGCCTTGCTATGAGTATTTCGTATTTAGTCAGTCAACCAGCCAGCCGCACAGCCACAGAGCCACAGAGCCAGACAAGCAGCCAGCCATCCATGTACGTGTATGTCAACGCTGTTAATAGCACACACTTAAATTAACTTTGTAATAAAATCCACAGCTATAAACATCAGCCACTTTGGCTATGGTACGAGTGGGTATACTCCGCGTGCCTATCCAGTTAGTTCGTGACTTTGGCAGTTGTCACGTCGCCTACTACTAAATTAGCTGCTACCAGCAAAGGCCTTAAATTTATTTTGCTTGCTTTTAAAGTGCGCGCTGTCTTCTGCCTGCAAGCGCGAAGGCAAAGGCAACTACAAAAAAATACGAGCAGCTGTAATTAGGTTTCAGTTTAAACGAAGTTTAAAATTTATTTTAGGTCTCGGCGGAGCTCCTGCAGAAGGATATTTAATACAATAACGAAAAGACAAGAATTGCTTGTTTGCTGCCCTTTTATTAGAATGCAAACTTATGCGGGTGTGAAACTTTTTCCAGGGTGTGGATGTGTTTAACTGAACTCTGGCCATTTAAGCTCCTCAAAGGTTTAGGTTACGGTGTTAGAGCCGGTGTCACCTCTCAGCCCTCTGGGGTTGATAGTAGCTGCATCATACTTTGCTGTAGCAAGTTCTTTTGTGGGCACACTGTGAAAGTGTCATTAAATTTGAGTCTAGTATTCAATACAGGCAGTCGCGCTGGGTTTAGATGGCCCATCATTTGCCACTCTTGCGGTTGGCTTATTGTTGTATGTTGAACTTAACACCCTTTAAGTTTACCGTAAAGAAGTTCGTGCAAGGATGTTGATTATTTGCTTTCCTTTGCTTAACTTTAAATCGCATTTGTTCATTCGGTTTAGAGGTTGTACACATTCAAATGTGGCTGATGACTTAGTGAGTTGTCACATAAATTTATAATGTCTCAGCGGGCTTTCAATTGGCTATGGTGTTGGCTAAATGCTTATGTTCAGTCTAAGCTACTGAAATCCAAATATATATTTGCTACTGTTAATTATACCAGCCAGTCCAATGAAATCTCTAAGGACGACGTCTGAAACTGCAACATCAGTTGAACATGAAAGTTACAACACTCCAAGCCTTGGAGGGAAGTTTAAAATAATTACACAGAATGCCAGACAAGTGATTAATTAATCTTCTTCGGTTGGCAGCACGTGTCTCCCTCAAGAATATTATCGTTATCCACTTGCAGCTCGCATAGTGACTTTCAATTAGTTAACAAAGTACTTTTTTGACGGGAAGCTGTAGAAAATATTTAATAAAGTCACTACAAGCTTACATGGACTAATGAGAAGAGCGCGTGGTTTGTGACTCACTTGGTGCCCATTTATTTTACTAATAATGGAAATGAAGTTAAGAAAGAACGGACGAAAAATAGAGTCAAAAATTTTTTAAATATGTTTTTGAGAAAAGAAGACCTACTTTTTATGGGTGACTTAATGGCACATTTCCTCTAACAGAGGCTTCGAGTATCAATCAGTACCAAGCTGTCTAAATGAAAACCGACAAATGATCGAATAGAGGTCATTATATAATGGAGAACTTAATGGATCGTACTTCTTGTGCCAATTAATTACCAACCAGATAAATTAGGCAAATGATACGTGAGTTTTTCTGCCCAAAGATGTTTAATTTAAAATCAAATGGTTCCAATAGAAAAGGACCTCATACGACCCATTCAAATATGACATTATTGCGGGAAAACTTTGACAGCTGTTCAATTTCTACATTGAAATCAGTTGGGGGTCCAGATTTCACACCTTTTCTTTTTCCTACCAGAAGTTGGTTAACCCTGTTCTACTTCGATCTGTATTAGTTTTATATTGGTGATCTTTTCAGATACTACTTTCACAATCTCGAATGTTACGTATTTCAAATTATTAGAGCGAAAGAGACAGCAATATTGTCATTGACAAAAGATACCATAAATGATATCTCAATATGAATCTGAATGAATGAATATTTTATATGAAAGGATATTTGGTGATATTTTCAGATCATACATTCACATTCTCGAATGTTATGTATATCAAATTATTAGAGCGAAAGAGACAGCAACATTGCCATTGACAAGAGATACCATAATTGATATCTTAATATGAATCTGAATGAATGAATATCTTATATGAAAGGATATTTGGTGATATTTTCAGATCATACTTTCACAATCTCGAATGTTAAGTATTTCAAATTATTAGAGCGAAAGAGACAGCAACATTGCCATTGACAAGAGATACCATAAATGATATCTTAATATGAATCTGAATGAATGAATATTTTATATGAAAGGATATTTGGTGATCTTTTCAGATAATACTTTCACATTCTGGAATGGTGCGTATTTCAAATTATTAAAGCGAAAGAGACAGCAACGTTGTCATTGATAATTGATATCCTAATATGAATCTGAATGAATGCATATCTTATATGAAAGGATATAAGAGCCTGTTGTGCGAGCATCGGTGTTTCAAAAAACAAGGCTATGGCAAAACTATTTCTAGGAAAAAGTCTGCAAAAGTGCCACACTCAGAACAAACATTTTCAAGGACTAACAATTCCGTGAGGTTTTTCTGCTCACGACGTCACCAGTTGTTGGCGCACTGCTTCTGTGATTTTTGCCTTAACATAATTTTAAACTTTCTAACTATATTTTCCACAGTCGCAATATCCCACCAAGTGTAAAAGGATTCTCCTGAATGAAACACGCCTTTAATAACTGTGAGATTTTACTTTGTTGACTTTTGTACACTTTGGTGGACTATGAGTAACTAAACTTAGAGTGAACCATTTCACTGACTTCAAGCACAATACTAACCCGAAGGGAAGAGGGCATATCTTGACATATTGTTGTTCTGCAGTTGAACTATTTGTTCGAGTCCGTTTTCTTAATGCTAAGTTTGCTGGATTTTCCACCTGCTCAATGATTTTATACACAGAAACATTAAATGCATATGGTGTCTACCTTTCAGTCACATGTGACTTTATTTACCACTTGTGTAGGATAAAAGACGAAAGGAAGAGCCTTGGAAAATGTATACTGAACTATGTTTGTAACTTTCTTAATTGATTTGTTTTCCTTAATCGTTTAAATTTAAAATGTTTAAGCACTTTCAGAGGGTTTAAAGTTAAAGACACCCACTCCTACACACACACATACAAATATAGTGCGCAGTGCGACATTGAATTCGTGCAAATTCGAGCAGCGCTTTTTGCCGGCAGCAGCCATCTATCTTAAAAGCAATTATACAAATAATGCCAACGTATATAAAAGAGCATTAGAATTAAGCCAACTAAGTCGCATTTGTCGGCACCTCTCAGCCGCATTAGTTCTTTAGTTACAGTTGCAAATCTAAATTACAGTTTAATTTGTTGCTTCATGTTGGAGCTTTGCTTTGGCACCAAAAAACACAAAAAAGTGCACAGACACAAAACACTCACACACACACAGACACACACACACACACACACACACACACACACACGCACGCATACACTAAGAACTGAGGTTTAGTTCGGGTGTGAGCGGCGTGTTTTCTTGTTTCCCCTGCGACTAATTAAAAACTTTTTAACTCTATTCAAACATAAGCTGTTGCTTCCCTGCGACCTTTTCGACCCCAATGGGTGGTCGTTCTCGGTCATGGAGAGCATCACTTAAAGTGTCATTACTTATCAAACAAAAACAAATCTCAGTTGACATGGAAATTGCGCACGAACAAACCAACGAACGAATGAACGAACGACAAAAAAAGTTTTCTTGGTTGGTAATTAAGTTAATCTGATTACAACTCTGTCTATCTCTATGAGTATATCTATCTTCGTCCCTCCTGCGCATACTCCCGCTGCTCTGTTGTTAAGCCTTATTACAAATTGCTCAGCACGCAAATTAGATTCTGTTTTTGCAGTCGCGCTTCTTATGTTCCGCCATTTGAAGGTTTTTTTTTCTTTTCTCTTCCTTTGTAAATCTTAATGCAGAAAAGTAAGTGGAGATTTTTTGTTTTAATGGCGGATTCATTGCTTCCGTTGCCATATTTGCCACTCTGACAGGACGCATCGTCAGTTAGTGAGCCAGTCAACCCAATATGCATCATTCGCTTGAAAATAGAATTTTCAATGAATAAATAAAGGCTTTCCGTATAACTAAATTCTTACATCCTTCCTGCGCTTTGATGAGATTCAGCTCACTGGTGGCGGTTGTACGTTGGTAGTGCGGCGCCATGGAAATCACGTTTTCAGCCTAGCTAGTGAGAATACCGCCTCTGCCTTTGACCCTTTAATCAAGTTTAAACTTTTGATTGCCAAACAAAAATTAATTCAAAGTTATGGAAACTTTTTTTATCTTGATCTTTGTGCCACATTTGACCCCACTTTGGTGCTGCCACTGGCTGCTCAGTGGCGGTCCCGGTCCCGCTTCTGGCCCCAGTCCGTCTGTCCTGCAGCGTTCATTATCACTTGCAAGAATTTATTTTTAACTTTTCCATTCAGCCGTAATAATTCAACGCTTGTTTATCCAGCGTTTTTAGCGTTATTAACTGCTACTCCCCGAGTGCGCCCAGCGCTGTTGTGTTGTAGCGAGTGAATTTTTCAGATTTTTGTATTGTTGTGCTTGCCATCGCGTAGAAGTATTTCAAACTGTATTTAATTTTCATTATTGACCATTTGTTAGCATTCTTTTGTGCTGTGGCAGGCAGTTCTTACCTGCTGTTAATTCTTGTTTGTTGCAGTTTTACCGTCAGTCGAGCGAACTTTGTCCGCCTCTTTCCTTCGCCAGTGAATTATTCATAATATAAACAATAGAACTGATTGCGAAACTTAACGCAAAAACTTGGTTTTCACCGGCTGAGTGTTCCTTAGTGCTGCGAATCTGTTTTAATTGAAGTGGGCGAATTGTGTAAGATGAGGCTTGATTAACTGTAAAAATGCATTTAAAAATGGAAAATTTTTTGACTTTTTATGGTTGAGCTGGAAGTTCATAATTTGTGTGGGGAAGAAGAGTGTCTGATTGGAAAATACCAGTGGAAGAAGGAAGTCAGTCCTTCATATATATTTGATTGTAGTGCTGTAGTTAATTCTTGGGCAAGAACACGTGCTCCTTCTCCAAATCGGCTGCAAATGAAGATCGCTTGAGCTGCGGTTGTTTAGAGAGGAACCTAACTTAAGGCATCTGTTGACACCAGCGGTCCATTAGCTCTTCATATACTCGTATATAACAACAATAAAGTCTGAAAATATTTTTCAAGAACCATTCCTTTTTAGGGAATTGATTCATAAAAAAGAGCACAAACGTTGAGAACATTTAAGAAATAAAACTATGCTTCACTTAAAATTGGAAGTAGAGCAGCTTAGAAAAAAACATCCTTATTCAAACATCTTTTAAAAGCCAATGCTAGGAAGCTGTGAATTGATATTCATTTTATTAAATTAAATACTGAATAAAATAAAGCACAGAACTGATATATATGCGTACATATATCAAGTTCTGTATAGAGCAACCGTTTATCATTCATCATAATTCGAACTATTGAAGCCGCACACAGCACCGCTGTTGCAACAGACCCCGAATGGTATTGAAATGCAATCTATTTACCACTTTGGGGGCAGTAAACATGGCAACACTTGGAGGTGGAACGACACAGAAAATGCATGCAGGGAAGCGATGAGCCTGTTGCATGGCAGAGGGGAGTGGGGAAAGGGACTGTGTGAGAGGCCGTCGTAGTCAATTGAAAAATAACAATTCCCTGGCTGTAATTTATGTCAAATAAAATTATTTTCATTTCATCAGATCTTTCTCTCTAGCAAAGAAAACAGTGGAATAGATTTCTTTTTGTAGCCATTTTCGTCAGTGGAATTGTGTTTTGCAATATTGAATTGCAGACATTTTAGTTTAGTTGCAATTTAATATTAGATTCGTGGAATAAAATTGCAGTAGCCCAAGTAGCACGGAGTGCTCGTGCAGTTTTGTTGAAGACTACATTTTATATTGGATTAATGATTGGTGCGCCTGCATGGTCATGGCCAATTTTGTAGGTACTTCGAATTTTTCTCCGTTGGTCAGTAGAGAGCCTGTGTGTGTGTGTCTGTGCATTATACGCCCCATTGCGTGTGTGGTAAGTTTGTAGATGCTTGCATTGGTTCATAAAATAAAATCGATTTGACTTTTTTATTACAAATACTATTTCAAATGGCTTTGTGAAGGTGTGTGAGAATGTTTTTCTTCAGTGGAATTGTATTTTACCTTTTCTTCAAAGCTTGTACTGGACACAACTATCTGAGCATCAATGAACAGTTTGACTCTGTTAGAAATATGCAAAAGTCATTGAAATAATGTCAGATTATGTTATAAATACGCAATTGTTCAGTGACTGCGGATATAAATGCAGCATTGTGTTATGCCGAAGTTACACAGAAATCTCTTTAATCCTAGTGAACTTTAGGTATGCAAATATACATCCCCTGAGCTCAAACTCTTTATACGAGGATCTGCGCATTGGGTCCCAAAGAAAGACGTCTATTATACCCTGTACGGCATATTGTTATAATTCTTACGTAGCAATTTCAAAATTAATCATATACTAAAACACCATGTAAAAAGATCAATTAATCATATATTATATATTAGATATTTTTAATAATTATATAATAATTAAAAAGTATTATTAAGTATATAAAATTATATTAATTAAGGCAGCCTAAATAGCTCATACAAAAATTATTATTAAAAAATGAAAAAATTGAATTATGATATAATTACTAATATAATATATTAATATAAATATATATAAAAAGTGCTGGTAAAAAAAAAAAAACAATTGAATACACCAAATAAATCTAAAGAAGGCGGAATGGTGGAAATTGTAACCTATCCACATTGGAGCTCAAGGCAAGACTATGTGAAATTAAAGCATCTCAAAGTGATCGCACGGCATCAAGTAAACTTTTAGCTTAGTCATACACTAAGGCTAATCAAAAATGCGAAAGACACTCATACGCCCCGGTGGCAGCTTACATTCGTTGAAGTGAGTGTGACTCTCACTTCTTTGAAATGAAACACTGCCTGAAATGAACCAGACTAAGGCTAAGTTTTGTTCTTGTTGCAGTGCAGAGGAACCGCCTGGCCAGAATAGATTTTGTTGACATAGGTAAAACATTCCTTTCACGGCGCCATTTCAGGCATTTTGTGTGGTGGTTGTTCGCTCATTTCAGACGTTTATGTGGACAATTTGACAACACGCATATGCATTACCATTTGCATAAATAAACGTTCGGCTTTAATGCTCAGTGCTTGGGTATATAACAAAACTGAATTCCACATTACGAGTAGAGACAGTAGCAGGATTTTTCATGCCGCTTTTATTATTATTGTTAATTCCATACATTTTTCTGTAAATAATTCAAAGGATATTTTATAACCCTTTTGGCTGCCTGGCAGGTTTATGAAGCTCTCGGTTTTTTTCCTTTCGTTGGAGGCATGAAACTAAGGGGCATTAATGTACCAGCCGCCACACCCTCCTGCGACCAGCTTCACATGCTCATAAATTGAGCACTAACAAATACAAATACAAAATGGTCCTCACAGATGCGAGTGCGCGTACATACAAAGAGGATAACTGCTGGTAAACTGCTATGCACGAAGCAAAATGAGCCAGACGGAGGGGCAGACGTAAATTAGCGCCAACTTTTACGAGTACACCTTCGGCGACTGGCGGTTTGTCCGGTATAATGCCCGCCGATCAGTTGGCGTGTCCATCTGTTTGTCTCTCTGTGTGTGCCTGTCCGTTCGCTCCTACGTTGGCTGATTGTGCGGCACGTGTTTCATGTTTTAATGAAGTTTGCGGCCAGCCAACAAACGAGTAACGAACGACCGACCCACTTTCACATTACGTAACAGTGTATAAAAAAGTCCGCTCAGTGCCGCCGTGCGGGCGTACGGCCGTGCGACCGGCGTGAAGCGCAATGAATTTTTAAATACGCTGACAACTTCAAATGCGGTGCTTAAAGAAATTTCAAACAAAACGGAAATGGATTAATTTAAAATTTGATGTTAAGCTGCTACCTCCGGGCGCAGCGGGTGCTCTGTAAATAATTCACGGCGGCAACAATGTTGGAAAAGTGCAAACAAAAAGAATGAAATTACACAACAAAACAAAAAAGAAAATTAAGGACTAACTGCTTTTATTTTTATTTATTTAATGAGCTTAATTTTTATTCATTGACATTGCACACGAACGCTGAAGCTCACGCTCAGGCTCACGAGGGGATGAGTCGCCTCAGCCCCAATGAGCACACGGCACTCAAATACTCCCGCAGCGTGGCCTGTGCCGTGCCTCCCCGTTCAGCGATGTCGGGCGGATATAAACGGATATAAATGCGAACGCAAATCACGCGTAAATTGTTTCATTTAATTTTGGGTCTTCAACTGCGAAATTCAGTTAATTAAACGCATTAAGGTAGGCCGTGCATTAATTTTTGATGGCCTCCGCATACTAAGGTCAAATAAACAATTCATTCAGTCAGCTTGTGGACGACGAGGGTAGGCGTAGGCAGTGAGATGTATTTAAAGACTAGAGCGAATCTCTGCTTTGGCAATATTATTGATAACGGTGTGGATTGTTATCGCCGCAGACATAGCAGCATTCGGTCCCACACAATGGAAGTGCTTTTGCTCCAGTGAACCACTTTGGCGGAAACTAAAATTCCCATTCAGAAGGCTTTAATGAAGCGATCCGTGTTAATGGCTTATAGGATTTGCCATAAATTACGAGAATATTGAAAGTAAGAACAGGCCAAAACGCAGCATGCCCATTTTTCACTCCCACCTCACCCGTGGTGTTACTCGCATATCGATAAATTTTACTGGAATTGAAAGCAAACGATGCTTTTTTACTATTATTTTATAAAATTTTTGTTTTTATATTTGCGGCGCGCTGACATCAGCACAATTTTCGCACAATTAAATAACTAGTAGCCCCGGTCCACTTGTATTACGGTGCATTCGACACCAATGCGTTACTCAACGCCACGTCACTGGAAACGGCAGAGAGCAAGCGGCTCATTTCACCGTGCCTTTAATTAATTCTGGTGTTGCTTTTACCGCTCTGCGCGCATTTTTCATATCCTTTCGCTGCCAACCGGTGGCTATCAGCAACCACTACAATAACACATACAATAACTGCAATAAGAACCAGGACGACAAAATGAAATTGTCGCACCCGTGTGGGCGCGTACTTGGTCCAGGTCCAAGGCAGTTGGTTAAATGAAATGATGAGCTGGCCATCGGCGCGCCTTGTTGACTTACTGGCCGCACTGAGCCACCATCGAGCTGAGGAAGCATTTTTCATGGTCGATTGGTGGAGGTAGCATTTTTTGGCACTCTGGCCATAAAAAAAACGTGTTGAGTGCATACAAAATTGAGATTATTGCAAAGCTTAGTAGAGCTACAAATCATTTACGTTATCTGAATGAAAAATGTTGCACAAACTCGTAAAGGATATGCACGGGTCTGTGTGGCCTCATAACAGCAGCACATTTTCGCTGACAAAATAGCGAGCAGCAGCATAAAATCCAGCAAGTAAATTCAGTTGGCGAACTGTTAAAGTCAAACTTTGACACTGCATTCCAGGCACCAGCAGCCGGAGTAGGAAAATTGTTACTGCAGCAGAACTTGCACCAACTGCAGTAAAAATAACATGCCCCATACACAAAATACTTAAACACAAAGGCAGACTCGCAGCTCCATGTTCACACGGACTCACTGGTTCACATGGACTCACTGGCACACAGATACACAGTCACATACAAATCGAACCAAACAACTGATGACACAAATTTTATTATGGTATAAAATGGGTGAAAAATGCCACACATTTGCTAATTTTACGATGTACTGCGGCAAGTGGCAACACTCGTAACTGTGTGGCTGCTACGTACGTGGATTTGTGTATTTCGATGTGCATTCCTTTCGAGTGTCCTTGGCTGGAGAGTGTGTGTGCCTGCATTTATGACATTTGTAAGAATTTCTCCATAAAAGCCAGAATATATTCAATTCACAAAAAAGACGGCAACGGAACATAAAAATACAGAAATAAAAATTATGGTAAAGTCAATATTGGACAAGACAGTGCAATGCACTAAATCCCTTTATTTGCCTGGGATGGTGAGGAATGTGATTTATGGTTTATATTTATGGATTCTATAAAATTTTTAAAATTTTTTTGATTCTTATGGTGGCAAGGGTTGTCGCTACAAAAACCCTAACAAAGCCGGCAACCGGGAGGGCGGGCAGTGACAAAGAATCTTGTGCAGTTCGGGGTTTGAAAATCTGCTTAGTGGTGCTTTTGTTTATTTTAAGCTTTGTTGGTCAAATGCCAGTAAATTAGCATACAATCCAAATGGTATGTTGGGCAATAAACAATTGGATCCTCAGCCTAAAGTCGGCTTAGCTTAGTTAGGACCTTGCCATGTAGAAAACAATTCTTTTCAAGATATTATTACGCAAATAAGTTTTTCTAAGAGTTCCATTACTAGATTGTCCCGAGAAATTCTATTAGTTTAGGTTTAATTAAAAGATATTCAATAAATGGTTCTATCATTCGATGTGGTAGCTGAACTTGATTGGTCCATCAATAAAGGTTCCATTAGTCTTGGGTCAACATAAATGTTGACTCTATGCTGCGCGATGCAATGAATGTGACCAATAATTACAGGTCCTCTTTCAAGTAGTTTTATGATGGATCAATTTTTCTGAACATTGTTATTTGATAACCGCGTTGGCATTATGTGTTCTTTCATACTTTTAACATGTCACTATTTTCTTAAAAATTATGCATTCTCCTTAGAATAGACTCTCTATTAAATAAATACTGAATGATTTACTAAAAGCGTACGGCGCAAGAACAAAACAACTGCACCACAACTGTCTGGAATATTCACATTATGGTAAATGGTGATTGTGGTGGTGACTATACTCGTATATAGATTAAACATCTTAAAACCAATCACTAATACTATTCCTAAAAAGGCATGCAAGAATTCCTTCACGATGTATACCCAAAGAGAGAAAGGTATCCAAGGACACATATTATTCTTTAGCTTTGCCTTTTTCCTCCAGCATTGCTTTAGCTCTGCTCCTTTACTCCAAGTTGTTGGAAATATTCACCGATATTTACCTTTGATACTGAATTAAACATTCATTTCTTTGGAAATCAGAGCACGCAAACCATTTGAATGATTGCGGGACGGAGTAAGAAATATAGAGTCGATATTATCAATACTGTTATTAGATTATTCATACCAGTATATACGTGTACCACATTGCGCTAGAAGCCATCCTAGTATATGATGCGGAGTTAAATACCAAACTATTCGAAAACTGGCTTTCTCTGAAGTGCCTTGCAAACTTTCTTAAAAGTTCTGCAGTTTCTCAAACAAGCCCAATAAAGAGAACATATGAATCCTTTGAAAGTATTGTTAGCGGAATTCTGTGCAGCAGCCGTCGGCAGTTACAAGTTATTCATTGAAACAGCATTAAAATGAACAACTTGCAAGGAGCGCAATGTACAATGCACAAAAGGGCCTCTTCACTGCAGACTCTGGCCCATTTTCGTTTTCATTCTCATTTTCATAATTAGCTAACAAGCTGCAACTGCTGCTCCACAATGGCCTGCGAACAGCGCTCTCACTTGTGTGTGACGACGAGCGCGCCCGTTTGATTCTGTTTGTGAGCTCTGTACAAGTAGGTATGCTGACAATGCTCCTGTTCACTGTTCACTGTTCAGTGTAAATTTGAATAACAAGTAAGCAGCCGATTCAGGTACATCACAACAGATTGAGAAACAACATTGTACACATGCCATAAATTCAGTTGGCTGTGGCGCACAAATGCCATGCCGTGAGGCAGGCAGCTTTAGTGATTTGCCAAACAGGCATAAGGATTCGCTGGTATTTCGCTTAATTAAGGCCCCCTTCGAATGTTGCTTGCGCAAACTAGCTTCCTTTTCACATTGTTATGCGCGCTAAATTGAATTCTAGCACACGAGGCCGAAAGCAGGCGGCACGAAGTTGGGCGAATTGCTATCACAATTCAAAGTTAACCGTAAAAACTCATAAATCTCTAAAGAATGACAGGGAGAAGGACGCTTCGGCATAGCCACACAAGAATTTCTTTTATCTTCGGCCCAAGAGAACGCTGCCAAGTTTTAATATGGTGGAATGTGTGTCTGCCAACCTCACCATCAAGTACGCGCAGCCACTTACAGGCAGACGCAGGCAGGCGATTCCATCGAAACAGTTGCGGCGGCGTTGAAATCAAATGCCACGCATTCCAATTCGCTTTAATGAAAACCGTTGGAGAAAATTTTAATAAGCAATTATTTCGCACAAAAGAAGAGAAAAATTACGGAAAGTTCGTTGCAAAACTTTCGCCAGACCGCGAAGTTCAAATGCTAAACACACACATCAAATTTTATGTTTGCCAGTGTTCCTCGCTGTAAATGTCAGTTGGTTCCTGATACTCAAGGATAACAAAATGAGGACAATTGACGCCCTTTTAATAAATTTTACATATATTTGAGATATACACAATATGTATTGAAAGATCTGTTTGTGCTTGTGAATACTTCCATTTGAATTCGTGGTTTCAAAACACCCCAATTCAGTCGGTTACTAGCTTCATCAGTTTCAGGACTTCAGTATGTTTTAGCCTTGTGCGATAGAGCAATACTAATATGGCCAGAAGGGCATTATGATTTGATGTGATATATTGTGGAATATCGTGAAGTAAAATTTGGAAAGGTAGTCAGTGGTTGGAATGACGTAGTCAGGGTCTGGATATTCACTTTCAAGGTTTAGCTTCATATTCCATTCATGTATTGATTCACTTGGGAATTCTATTGCTCATAGATGTCCTAAAGAAACGCTTTTCATATCTAATGCTGAAATGTAACATCACTAACATTGATATAATATTATCTCTGGGTCATTATTATCATAAAAAAATATCGCTGGGATAGTTTTTGGGTTATATAACAATGTTTGGCTGTGAATTTGCGCCATCGGAGTGTGAGGTACTCCGCTTCGTTCTAAATAGAAGGCTCTCAAGGTAGTATAACAGTTAAAATTTGGTGTATTGTTGGTAGGAGGGTCTTTATATATATACTACAATGCCAGACTTTGTGAAACAACAAATTGGCATAGAGAGGGCAAGGCCTTGTTGTTCGCAAAAGAATATCTTATAGCCTTTCTAATCGGTTTCTTTTATTTTACTGTATTAATTGTCTCAATGAGAACATCCGTTTTAGTCAATCTTGTGCTTCCATGACTTTGCAGTGTGTATTTGACTCTATAAAACGTAATTCGTCTACATTTTATACCAATAGAGTTGACATTCCCAGTAGAACCATGGAAACGGGGCAATATTTCGAACAAACTTCCAGAGTGAAAGTATGGACTGATCTTAAATATAAATTCTCCCGACTGATTCCATATATAATTTTCTGTTAAACATTTCTATGGTTGCTACACCTTTATGGAGCAAATATCAGCCGTCATAGGTATTGGCAATGTGCTATATTAAAATTTATTGCATCCGAATATATGAAAATGCGATTCTTCCATATACGAGTATTTAATACTAAAAAATATGAGTGTGTTGAAATTCATACTTAAAGAATAAAGGGCCTTCACTGATTTGGAACCAAAAGTCCTCAACTTAGTGGTTTAGAATCAAGCGGTGGCATTGCTCTAAAATTACCTCAATAACAGCAGATGATGTAAAGAGGGCATATCAGGTATTTAGTAAGTGCATAGTTGTGAGCCAAAAGAGTAGCATTTCCAGTGAGTCATATACATCAATTAAGCAACGGCGTGGTAATAAAGGTGGCTGAGAGGCTCTTCAACTTGCGCCATGAATTTCGCTGTACTCGAGCACCAATTATACACTATCAAAAGAATTTCAACCTGTGTGTGAATGTGTGAGTGTGTGTACCTGCCGTAGAATCGTAAATGAAAATCCTCTCCTTGCTTAACCTGTTCGCCTGTGTTTGTGGCTGCGTGTGCGTGCGAGTGTGTATACCGTACACTTCAGCATTCATCCCAGTGACACGGACTTTGCATACGCAATAAATTAAATTCGAAATCCCTATGAATTGCAGCGGGGTAGCGGTACGCTGTGATGGGGTATGCTAATGCAGCAGCGAGACTATGAGACTGTGAAGTGGCAAAGCTAATTTCCTGCTTTGGCGGCTGCTGGTGTGCGCCATGTGCGCTTAAATGACAGACTTATCTAACTGAAATTTTTGCCAGCACAGCGCATCCAAATGAAATCGGGAGGGCCACATACTGGCATGATTTGCATATGTCACATATTGGTATGCAATGGACGTGAGTGTTACGTCTAATGTCACAAAATTGTCATATGCATAAATAAATTTTAATTTGTTGCTGAATGTTTGCGGTGTAAAATTCAAAAGAGACGTGGTCGATCAACTTTTCGGCGAGCTCTTCCAATTTAAATAAAAAGCAATGCAAAAGTATTTGATTGGGAACTGAAGCAGATGCAGAGGCAGAGGCTGAGTCTGAGCCTGTGCATGCATAGCACGAAGTTATTGGTATTCAGTTTTTGGTAGTCGAAAAACATAGCATACTTTACGGCATAGTGCAACTGAAGTATGGGATATGTTTGTTTTATGGTTGGTCGGTGGGAGCGTCAGGTTGAGTAGGTATCACTGGCACCCTATATTCGAACATAACTACGATGTACATGTATACTAAACGATATGCACATATTTAGTGTGTAGTTTAAACTAAAGTAGGATTCCATGTCCGAACCTAACATAGAATTTTGAGGAGGTTTTCGATAAGCAAATTGAAATTAACACTGCACTTAATAGTATTATATATTATAATAAACTTAATATTAATATTAATATTATTATATTATAATAAACTTAATATTACTTCTTATTGATGTATATTTCAGCAGTTACAACTTTGACTTCTCGTTTGAAATGTACATTTATAATATACAGTCACAAAACTGATTTCATTACGGGTCCTTCGAAACAGTTATTAGTGTTAAGAGTTTCGAACAATTTAAACCATTGCCATTATGTCCTACTTCCGGGAACACCACTGTTTCTATGTTTTGTGACCTACTCTGTGAGATTTAAATATGATCTAGACTAACCCTGACTATCCCACAGTTGAAACGACTGCTTCCATCCACCCTTGGTGTTACTGCTAAATTCGTGTTAAACCAAATATGCCTTGGTCCCGCTAAGCACGCTTTGCTATTGCAATGCTCATCTTTGTTCGTTGTTTTGCCAGCAGTTGTAGCACACTTTTCTGGGTTATTCTACTCGCCTTTCACTCCATCCCACGTTGCTACACTTCTCTGCGTTGCTCTTATTTGCAGTTATTTTTGGTTTGCATTTCTGACCATAAATTTTCCGCCTAATATGCTAACGCAATTTGCTGCTTGGTCACTAAACGCAGGCATACGATACCTTTTCGGGTTTAGTGTCCTTTATCCTGCCCATCTAATGTACAAATTGGTGGTGTTTTCTTACCTGCAGTTAATTAGTAATCCTTGCTAATTATGCAGCTGCAACTGTTCTCGCATTGCTGGCGGAAAATTCACAAACGACACGCTTTAATTTCCAGTTTTCTTTTGGGAAATTTGTGCTGGCGTATTTTTGTGCGATCCGCATTAAGACGACGAAGTCAACATAAACAGGACTCGTAGGAGTCGTTGGAATTGCTGCACCATGAAAGGAAATACAAAAACTTTGCCTTACTTCATGCCACTCTTCACACCTTTCACAATTTTTGCCGTACTCGCGCACATACTCATGGAATTAACTTTTGTTTTTACTTCACGGATGCATTGCGCCTCCACGTACTCGTTAATCATGCCGTGTCGCTGGAATATATGTATGTGTGTGAGAACTCATGCTTTAATTACATCCACCGTATCCGTATTCGCTTCTTAAATGATAATTCAATTCATCTTCATTAAAGTGCTTATCAGCGGTAAATTTTAATCAGTGGAATGGAATTATACAAAGCTGTGTTCGCCGTACTAAAGCTGCCGGCAGACGATACCACTAGCGATATAAAACATGCGCTCAGTTAGCTAGCGGCGCATGAAGGCCGGTCATAATCTGGTAATAACGTTTATTACAATGGCGTAGAGTCGAGCGTTCAGTGCTGGGATATTTCTAAATTATTGCAGTAACTTTTACCGTACTCGCACACACGTCCATTTCATTGGGGAGTCGCCTTCCATGTGCCCAGAATGAGAAATACCATTAAAAGTTTATTTGCCATTTTGGAGTCCTTATAGGCAAAATTAAGCAACAGCGGCATGCAACTGAAAATGAATTTTAATTAATTTTTTGAGTACTTACAATCAAGTACAAATCCGCGAAGGCAACTACTTTTCATAAAACACTACTTAACTTTAGTCCAGTTGGTAAACTATCTGCTTCCGAATATACACGTAGCACTTCAAGTGTTTAAATATGCTTTTAATTATTTCCTGCTTTTTATGGAGTGTGTTTATTGCTGTAATAAGCTGAAAAGTCGTTTCAATGATTGATATAAGGAGGATTATAGTGGTCACCACTCATTGCTAAGCAGTACTAAGACTTTTCATAGTAGACTATTAGTTAACCTACTCTCACTCTGGAGTATAAATTTTAGTTTTATTGTGAACCACGTGAGCATAAGAAGGCTCTATTTTAGCTCTTTAAATAATGTTAGTGCATATATAAATTATCTGAACTAACTTAAATTTTATTGAGTCCCTTAACAACCCCTCTAGACGGGCAAGTCAATGTTTGAAATATTATACGAATACAATAATGTGAAGAAATAGCTATTTCAGTACACACAATTCCATTTTTTTATTTATTTTTTTAACTATAGCATATTATTGCTAACACCACAAGCCTTTGGATTCATTAGCTAAGGTTGCGAACAAACATTGAATTCAAACTGTGAACATTTCGTTGAAATTATATTTATCAACAGCTCTGCTAGTTCGAACCCATTGAAAACATCACCTTTGCGTGTACTTTTCTTATAGTTACACGTATTGACAACAAGTTTCAGTCATAGTAAGTTAAATGGCAATTATCATTTTTCAAAATACGTCTCACCACTCTATTCTTACGTCCTCAATAATTCACTTAACAACCGAATAAACTTTCCGGCAAACAATACTTGAACACTTGAACTGCTCTTTTCTTCAACTTGTTGGAAGCCCTTGGGACTTAGGCTTCATTGCTGAAGACATCCTTCAAAAGGAACAGCAAACAGTAAAGTTAGTAGAGCATTGTGCTGCTTATACTTAATCTATTTTCCACAGAGTTAACAGGGACTTTAATCACATTTAAGCACAAAAGGCTGTGCTTACCATAAATTTGATAATAATACAGTCATGCCAAGCTGGATTATTGTTAATAAAATTCAAATTCCTGCACAGTTTAAAATTTGTTTACCATTGTCAACAGTTGCTCAAGCCACACACACACACGCACACTCAAACGCACAATGTTTACACCCATACCTAATTCACCCAATGCTGTGGTTAAAGCTACTTTGAAGTGCCACAAAGTTATACAAATAGACTGCGCTCATACGCCCCGTAACCCGCTCTCTGCCGTCATCAACAGCTTACCTGGCACAGTGGTATTTTAAAATCTCTTGTATCGTTTTATGTCAACATGCCAAACTCATTTCAATAAGCTTTGCGTTAACACTTGGACTTTCAGCATTCCAAAGAAGACTTACAAGGCTGCCAATGCGCAACACAAATACGAGTACTACGTGAACTGGTGCTGCCGTTGCTTTTGCTGTTGCTGCAGGCGAGTGTCAATAGCACTGCTGGTGGTGGTAGCTCTAAAGTTTAACTCGATAAATATCAAGATTTGTTTGCTAAGCACACACACCGACACAAACAGTCCGAATAAGCCTGCTTCAATTTGGGATTTGCGGTCCATATGCGGACTTTAAATGAGCATCATTTGTTTGCTCGTCCATAGCAATTGCCGAATATATTGCTCCAAATATATGAAAGGCAATAAAATTAAATTTTATTATTTGCACGCAGACAAGTAATTTCCATAAAAGCTTACAAATTCAGTACTTAATTAATTAATTAATAAGTTTTCATCATCGAAATAACTTGAAGTTATTTCGGTTCTTCTCTACCCCCTCTCTCTCTCTCACACACACACACATACACACACACACACACACACTCTCACTCACTCACTGTCTGTCGCTGTTGAACATAAACTGATGTGCAGGAAACTCATCTTAATAAAAAAATTATTATTTTAATTGAATATGATTTTCATAGCAGAACTTTTACTGCTTTTTTACTTGCGGGCTCTTAAAAGTTAGTTCGAAAAAGTGCAACTTTTTTGCGGGGTGCAATTTAACGCCTCACCGCTCAGCACACATTTGCCTGCCTTTTTAATTGATTTGGCAATGTGAACATGCTACATTGAAATTATCGCTCCTGTACAGCCATCGGCAGGGCGTGTGAGAGGCCTAGCTGCGAACATACTAAATTAAATTTCGTAAAATTAATATATTCAAAAGGTATTGAGTTTTTTAACTAATGGAAAATATCATGTTTACTACGAAATTTAAAGAAAAAATGTGTCCACACATTCCTTTACAGCTGACCTGAGTATCGAGTATGATGAAAGAGACCCTTAAAGAGAGATGTGCTATATATACACTTGTTTGATAAAGTCACATCGAAAATTGTGAAAAAATAGGTAAATGACTTTTACGAAAATGTTCGGAAACTTGCTGTAAACGACATTATTCATAGAGCAATTAAATGTTATTTGTTTGTGAAATGACGAGGTTTAAATTGGTAGTTCATACCTCCGAAAGTATGCGCTACCGTATCCCTTCGAAGGCGAAATTTGCGCAATTTCTCCCACACAATAAAAGAATGTCTTATAACACTTCGACTTACAGCCAAGAAGCTGAGTCAAAACACCACATCATCAGAGGAAGAAAAAGTTAGTAGCCTCAGAGAAGCTCAGTCAGCTAATTGAATATTCTTCTGAGTCGCAACTGAAGTCCATCGCCCTGATGGTTATGATGTTAGTTTAATTGATTATCATTCTTGAAAGTGTCATGGGTTATTTCAACTCTCCAAGAAAAATATTGCAAACAGATTCATTCTCAGTATTAGTGGAATTAGTTGTTCTGATTATTTATTAAATACAATTTGCGAATTACTTTCCATCATTATAAGCTTCACATGCATGCCTTATGGGAGAGTGATACATCGCAATAGAAACCTGTGCGAATTCTGTACAAAGTTAAACTGAAAATGCTTACACTGGTGAGTTTTAAGTTAGAGAATGGGGGTGGATGGACTTCGAAAGGTGCGTAAAAGCTGCTGTTCAACGTTGCTTAATTTAATTTATGAGCGTATTTAAAAACACATCAAAGCTATTGCCATGGCTGTGCAGGATGATAAGGAGATAAGGAAATAACGAGTGCCGGAGGTTGAAAAATTACTTAAAAGAAACCATAATTTGTGGGCAGCAATTAGGAAAATGTTGTCTAGAATTTAATCCGGTAAAGAGGGAGAGTTTACAGCGTAAAATAAGGCGTGATAAGGAAAGTTAAGTTTGTAAATCTGATGCAAAGGATATGCCAATCACAGACCAATACTTTGGCTAAATAAGTATTGTATCGTAGGTGGTTTCCTAGTAACTAGGCGGATAGCCAATCAGTCATAATTGTTCTTGAAATCAGTCATCTAAAGGAGTCTGTAACTGCAGAAATAACTTAAAGGATGTTTCAGAAAGACTTCATATTTATGTAATATGAATTGTGGAAAATATGGGGATACAAGGAGTAGAGTACGATAGAAAAGCTACAGGGTTGTAGGATACCTTTCATAAAGGTACAATATGAATTCCTTTGCCAGCCTGTATTCTGTGGAACATCTCGGAACCCTTTGAGAAAACAAATGCAAGATTGAAAGGTGAATGTTTCGATCAATGGTCCAAAGAACTTTCAATCATTTCCTAGGCACAAAAAGAGTTGGGCAACATGTAAGCTCTACACTGGCAAATTTATAGAGAATAACTCATCGTGATTGTTACAGTAGTTGCTGTAAAGACCATCATTCTCTGTGTGAGTATGCCACTTATCTGTCAATGTGGATCATAGGAAGCTATGATCTTAGAGTGCTAAGCAACACATAGGCGCTAGAGGTGCGATTATCTTCAGATTCATTATGAACTCGTCATTATATCACAATGGAATTGTATGTCTTTAAGTGTAAGGATATGTAAAGACTGCAACCTGCTCTCATATAACCATCGCTAGAATCTTACGTTCGCCTCTCACTCTCTCTACTGGCAATTCATATCAGAGGAAGTCAACAAACATTCGAGCGTAGAAAGTTCGTTCATAAGTGTATCGCCCAAGGCTCGCAGCCACTTCTAATTAATCTAAAGCTATTACTAATCTAATCTCTTTTGAAAGCGTTTACCTTACAAAAATATTCATGAAAAATCCATTTAAACCTATTACTAATGTAATTTTTTTGAAAGCGTTTATCTTACAAAAATATTCATGAAAAATCCATTTAAACCTATTACTAATCTAATCTCTTTTGAAAGCGTTCACTTTCAAAAATATTCATCAAAAAGCCGGTAAATCAAAAATTTCAGCAACTTTAAATAAATGTCCGTAGGCCACCTTAAAATGTAGCAATATTTAATTCAATTAGTGTAGCGCAACAGGAATTTAATTTTTTAATGCAATCGCTTTACTTATTTATTTGCTATTTTCTAACTTTCAAAATGGAATACAATAAAAATGGCCAAATTGTATTGCAATGCACAGCAATTTGTCCAACGCATAATGCCTTCATTGTTGCTTTATTGCAGTGGCCATTATTGTTGTTGCTGTTGTTGTTGGTGGTGTTGGTGTTGTAGTCGTAGCTGTTGTTGTTTTGAAAGTTTCATGCGACCGCTCTAAATTTTAAATGTAAATGGAAACCAATTTATTCATTATGCAGATACGCAGATATGCAGATGTGTAAAATACTTTCGCGCCTTTTTTGTTTGGCGAAAAAAATGCTGCTAGGTAGGTGTGTATGTGTGCGTAAAAAATTGCAAAAACAATTAAATTAATGCTAAAAGCTTTGCCATAACTCCCGCAAACGCACGTGGCTGACAAAAACTTACCACCGTCAGCGTGAATTTGTATTGCAGCTGTGACTGGAGCTGGTGCTGGAGTTGGTGCTGGAGCTACGCTGCTGATATGACAATTCAATTAAAATATTTTCGCATTAAAACAGCGTCAAGCCGCTGACGCCGTGGAAAATTTCGCCACTCTACGAACACAAACACACACACACACACCAACCCATACGGACACGAACACTCACATATGCGTATGCGTCATTGTGGCCACATGAACTGAAACTGAGCGAAATATTTTGCAGCACTTAAATATGCAGCACAATTTTGGGCGCATTGTCTGCCACCATTTCGTTCTGTTTTGTCTCGTTTCATTGCAATCGAGTTCAGATCGCGGGCAGTAGAGAGTTCAGCAGCGGTTTTACGAGTTTCCACCCAGCGGGCAGCTTTTTGTCTAGTGTCTATTGTGCGTAAACCGCACTTGAGTGATTTTTGAGTTTTTGGTCGCCTGCGGCAGGCAGTTTACTTAATGTGCCGTGGCATTGCAATTATTAATTTTTAATTTAAAATTTTTTGCACCTGTGCTGGCTGCTGCAACAATTTGCCCTGGTAAATCCCATTTAATTGCTACATGCCGATTATTGCTTTTTTTAACGTAATTTCCGCATTTCATCCAGTTGCAGTTTAGTGAAGAGCAGTTCGCATATTTGCCGCAATTGAGTTTTAAAAATTAACGAACTTTTGTGCATTGTTCTCAATTACGAGTATGTATACATTTGTCCAAATGGATATTGTCGCAAGCCAAAGCGAAAATTTTACCGCATCGAATTAGAAATTGCGGGTTAGTTGGACGGCGCCACTCATGCATTACGCATAGGCAATTATAATATCAGGACGGGCCCCTTTTGCTTTTTGCCTTGTTGACACCCATAACCGGACTCATATAATTTAATGTTGGACATAAATTTGTACGCGGCTAATACGAGTTGCATAAATTATCCTCGGTTAAGTATTGTTCAATTGGTCGAGAGTAGCATCCTATGCGGGAGCCTTTTTCAAATTGACAGAGCACATTCATTTTTGGTCAAGTGTGCAGCGAAATGAGTTACAATAAAAGCGCTGGGGGCGTTTGAAAAAAGTGTGCGAGCAACAACTGAGCAATTAAATAAGCTTTCAAACGGATTACTCACGGTAGGCGGGGCGTATGAGTGTTCTATGAGGCTTACATAGTCAAAGTTGTATTATTAGCATAATTATGGAGCAGAGAGCACTGAACGGGGGACAAGGGCAAATTAGTTCTGTGTTTGCGAAATTGAATGTAGATTCATATATGTACATTTTTTCAATACAGTTTTTATTGTATATTCTACAAAAGATTGACAATTTCATTCAAATCCTAGCATCAAATAATTTAATAATATGCACTTATAATTCTGCACCAGTGTGCGAATTATTCATTGACTTCATATCATCATTTACAATGATGGTAGTCTTGCGTTTTCAGCTGTGAGAAGCTTCGAGTGTGTTGCAGAAGCAGGGCTAGCGGGTTCGGATGATGCAGAAGCCTTGCCTGGTATTTTTCAGTCAATACGACTAGTTCTTCTTTAACGGGTGCAATGTCTGGATGGCGATGAATGCTGAAATTTCTCACAATTCTATCTAGACTAAGCTCGTTGAGTTTTCTCTATATTAGAAGACCTAACAGTCGACCATAACTGAGCGCCAGCGGTTTTGTATAATAACAAATAAGAAGAGAGTATAGATAGGTCATATAAAGATCGGGAACTCTACTTGGAATTCGAATCAAAGCATATATTTTGTTTGACACTAGCATTCTTACGGCTAGTCTATCGTATCCAACTGGAATCATTAAATTAAATATGGAATTCTAAAATATATATGTGTATATAAAAGCTTTATGAATAATAGCTTCAATATATATCACAAGCCAAAGGGTCCTTGCAATATTATTGTAAGGCATCTTTCACTCTTCACCTGGAGAAGTGTTTGTAATATACAATGATCTATATTCTTAGTGTTAGCGGAGTAAAAAGACTCACGTCTTATTTCTTTTACATTTTATTAGGAAGAGAAGTCCATCTAAAAATATAATTTAATATTGAAGCTTAACTAACGGAGTGGCAAGGAACAGCTTTGATACACAGATAAATATATTGTGTTGTATTTTAACACTTAGTATATTCCTTTTAGTAGACAAAATTACATCCATTTCAGACATCTCTGTGAAATATAGACACGAAATCGAATTTAATATAATCAATCGATAGACTTAAAACTATTCCAAATCCAATTAGATTGGTGTTGCAAGGACCCATCTAAGTGTACAACGCTTTCAATATATACTTAGCCTTCATTTATACAGACTTTCAGGTGAGTTCAGTGAGCCGACAGAATTCTGATAACTGCTAAGACGCTGCTCGCCAGTTGACAGGCGGCCATAAAACACGTCAACCGAAGTTTGCTGGAGCGTGCACCACTTGTGCAGAAGAGACACTGTATTGGCAGGGTTTGTTGTCAATTATAAGTTACGGGAAGGTGAGGACAAAGTTTAATTACAGATACACATAGAGTGGCGGCGTGATGGTCGTTAATCGATACCGCAAACTCAGCAAAACTGAAATAATTTGAGAAGACATGAGCTCGAAAATGTAAACATCTCGTAAAATTTAGAATTAACGGTCTTATTTCGGTACATAAAGAAATTAAAATTTTTATAAATTGAAGTACCACCCTAAGAGGGATGTTTAGTAATGAAGAGTGTTGTTGTCGGGTTGTCTTAAGGACTAAGATTCTCTTTAAGGTAAAGGTTGACTAAACTTCATAATTTCTTGGATGAGTGTAACAGAGACTCCTCGCAGAGTAGGTTAGTAGAAGATAAATCGAATGCTAATTTTTGCGTTGTTTTAAGAGGAATCATTTTATTGCTACATTACTAGGAGAAGTCAGGTCCTAGGTCCTTAAATAATTGCTTGAATTGCTGTGTAGTTTCAATTTTACAACCACTGTCATTCTACTTGGCGTTTTTAAGGTGGGGCTGTGCTTTTCAGAATGTTTCAACACATTCAACGTTTATTCTATAGTATGAGAGAAAGACACAACAATAAATCTGTCTTATCACTAATGACTTATACCATTAGCGATACCGAATCAGCAATGAAAGCATAATGTGAATGTTGTTCATTTAACCTGAATATAAGGGTTATAATGTTAATGTGACTTGTATTCATATCTACTCATGAATGGTTATTTTATTACAAGATATGATATTGTGTTATCAAATCTGAATGATATGTTATTGAATCTGTAAACTGAACTATAGAAAATAAGTTTCGTATATTATCCAGGGCATGGAGCACGAAACTTTAATTTCGATATCTGACATTTTAAATTGAAGTTTAAGTATTCTTTTTCACTATTGAATGTTTCATTGAAATATCTATATATAGACATTTTCCCAAAATTTCACACTAGCATTCTTACCGCTAGTTTACCGTATCCAACTGGAATCACTAAATTAAATTTGGAATTCTAAAATGATATATTGGAATACGAGTATATGAGTATATGTATCACAACCCAAAGGGTTCTTCTGGATACTCAGATTTTATATTTTTCTGCTACAATTCTCTGTTGTATAAAGAAATGTGAGAATATCATATAATGAAGAAAATTCAGCCTGGAGGAAATGTTGGTAAAACTGAATTGGTGTTCTGCTCTTCACAGCATATTTGGTGGTTGGAATAACTGACATTGAAAGGAATACACTTCCGTCAGTCTGTTGTGTGGTTGCGCATCTTCTCTAAACAAAAAATATTGCAAATGCAACGAACGGAAAATTGCGAGAGCATCAGCAGAAAGTGAAGGTCTTATAACGAAATTGCTGAGATAATTAGCACAACGTTGTGAACGATAAAAGGGAAACTGTAAAATCGCTTTGTAAGAAGCCACACAAAATGAAGTGAAATAAGAAAAAAAAGAACAAAAAAGAATTCAAATAATACCACAACAGCACAGAAAAGGCTGGTAAAAGTATTGAAGAGGAAACCCGATAACACTCATACGTTCCCCTATAGCAATTATGAATGGAATATACGACCAACAACGGCACACACAGAGTGATACACAAATAGCATCCAAGGAGAAGGAATGCAATACACAAATTCTTGACACTACAATGGGCCGTAGAACGACAGAATAGCAACCGAAACAACAATGAAGGACATGATTACAGCGTGATAAAATTGCAATAAGTTCTAATTGTTATTGCATACTACAATTTTCTTCGGTGTTGTTATTACTGTTGTAATCATTGTTGTTGTTGTTCTTGTTGTTGCTCGTTCTTTAGTTGGTGTTATTGTTGTTGTGCTTTCTATTGGTCCCATCATAGCAACGAAATAATGCATACAAAACAATTGATGCGCATGGCGCCATAATAAACAATGCACAAAGAAAGGAGGAAGTCGAGCAAATTGAGAACTAAACAAAAGATAATGAGCGCACACGGGGAACGGCAAGTGAGGTCAGGCAAGGAGGCGGCGGAATCAGCTGTTTTGCAATATTTATTCACGAGAGAGTGGCGTACACTCACGGTCTCTGCAAAAATAGTAAAAAGCAGTAAGGAGAAAATACTGGGAAATTGATGCATGTGCAAAGCACCCCAACATTTCTCGCACTTTGCATTCGCCTCATCAGTTGGCGGTGAGTTTTCCAAACGAAACGTTGTGGACACGCGTGAAAATGTGCGCGCAGCGTTCTTAGTGAAGGATTGAAATTGATCAAAATACTACGAGAAGTGTATGAAACTTCATTTTTAAAGTGTGTGCAATAAAAAAAAAATTTTTTTAAATGCTGGAAATTGCGTTCAACAAATGCGTCAAGGGCACTCATTCACTGCTTCATTAGACTGTCTGAGTTTGCTTAGTGAACACCCAAAAAAAACCAAAAAAAACTCGATTCAAAATATTTTTAGCAAAGCATATTTTCATAATTTTGCGTTGCCTTCACACACGAACATCGCCTCCATCCCGTCTCCGTCACCGTCACCGCTATCATCGTCGCCGTGCATGTCGCGCGTTTGTCTGCTGCCGCTGTTGCCGTTGACGCTGTCGCATTTTCAATTCACAACTGCCATAAAAAATACAATACAAATAAAATAAAATATGCCCAAGAATCTGTGCCAAAAAAAAATACAGAAAATATTAAAAAAAACATGAGAAAATAGAATCACTTACGAATGATCGCGCAGAAAAAGTATTTAGTTCAAGTGCCAAGTTGATATTCGTGTGCGAGCGTACTCGCAGAGTGCTGTGCAGCACGGCACAATTGCCCCGGCAGCAGCGGTGGCAGCAGTAGCAGCAGCAGCAGCGGGACCAGAAACGCCAGCAATCGTCACAGCGTTAGCGGCTGAAAGCATAAGTGCGACGCGCCCGTGTTAACCGCCGTCACCGCTCATCTTGCCGCTATTTTAGGAGACGACATGTGCTCACGGGGATGGTTTTTCCTTGACGCGTTTCTTTAGTTTCACTACGGCAGCAGCGACAGCGACAGCGGCAGCAGCAACGTTGGCGATATCGGTGGCGATGGCGTTGTGGGTCGCAGCGCTGACGGCTGCTGCGTGTGTATTTTAATAAATTACCGCAAATATTTTCGTGTTTCACTTTCGTTCATTTTTCCTAAATGAATTTCGCTTTCGGGCCAATTTTTCTTCAAACATGTTATTTTATGATCTTTCAGAAAATTCCTAAAACATGTTCAAGGCTTCTCTGGCGGAAAGATATACGCGCGCTTTACAATTGTCAGACTTCGACTTTCAATTACTTTTTAAATATATATTTCCATTTTTTGCCTCTATTGTTGGTGTTGTTTTTGTTGTGAGTCAGCGAAAAAATAATGAGTATGTTCATTTAAAATATTTTCCACACTTCAGTGGGTATTAGGAAGAGGAACCACGGCAGCCCAAAACCAAAATGAACGCCAACAATGTACTAAAAAATTACACGCATACGTGAAAAGCGAGTCATAAATATTAAGCACATAATTAAAAAGTAATAAAAATACAAATAAATAAATAAAATAAACACAAAGCAGCACAAATTACCGCGGCGTAATCCGGCTGAATGTGAAGTTTGAGCAATTAGGGCAGATTAATGTCTGCCTTTTCCAGTATTTTATCATAAGAACAAAAGCGTATGAAATAAATTTGGCTGTCGCATCATTTCGGGCCAATAGCAGCAGTAGCAGCAGCAGTAGCAACAGCAGCAAGTACTCTGCGCCCAAGTGTGGCTGTGGGGGCGGACATATCGCTAATGTGTGGATTGCTGTAGCTATGGCAGCGGTGTGTGCGAAGTGCGTTTTTCGTAGAACTGAAGCCAACATGCCTGAGTGCCACTACGGACCCCAGTTGCAGCCGAGTGTTTAAGCCGCTTTTCCGCCTAATTGTGTAAGTACTCCGGGACACATACGACAAAGTGTACGTTCTTGTTGACGGTAACTTAAGCAATGAGGCTACAATGGTGAAAAGAAATGGGTTGCAGGTACGTGCATGGAGTGGGGGTGAAACTAACTTAGTTTCTAAGCTGGAAAAGGTTGTAATACTAATGCCTGTTTAGGGTGGAAAAGTGGCTATAGCCTCTTTGCTCAGTCGATAGAAGCCGCAACATGAAGTCCTGGTTATAAAGCCCTAAGTGCTGCTTAATTTTGTGGACTGAAGCTTTCAGGTAATCCCTGAATGATGAAGTGTGCACGGTGAGCATGCGATTCGGTATCGTCTTCAAATGTGGACCCTGTCCGCACCGATGACCGATGATGTTGATGAGTATTCCTTAATATGTTTTTAAACTAGAGTCAGTTAAAGGAAACTGCAAAATGATTTTCTATGACTTACGATCCACCAGCAGTTAGATTCTTATTATATAGTGATGAGGGAGTCTTTCTTTTACATCATTGTTATGAGGAAGTTTACTCATATCCTTGTAGGCTATACTTATACAACTTCTACTTTATACCTGTATTTGGAGACCCAATTGAATTTTTAATCATACATCATTTTTTTTTAGGTATTATGCTTCTTTCTAAAAAATCTCTTCTCTTTGAGTTGAAGGCCTCAGTAGCTAGCACTCATTCCCCAAATCCTTGCAGTCATAATTAATTCTAGTGTAAGATATAATAATAAAAATAATAATAATAATAATAATAATAATAATAATAATTGGTCTTATGTGCACTGTCAAAGTGAGTACATAGTTTTTCACTAGTTTTCAACTGATTGGATTCCCCTAAGTAGATCTCCATTAGTTCCAAGAACTAGGATTATAACTATTATATTATATTATTATAACTATATGATACTAGGATATATGGTCACTTCCAAAATACACGATTTTTAAGAAAAATATGCATACTTGTGGCTGCTATTTTTACACGTGACTGCATCAAATATGTTTCCCAGCTCCACGCATAGTCTGCAAATCTGAATCGTAGAATAATTTTTTGTAGATTGTGAGACAGATCATTCCGGAAATGAGATTTGAACCTAGAAATATTGACAGGCTTCAGTAGCAGTGGCTGTCTGAAGTAACTATAGTATGGCTCATCATTTATATTCCGCCCAAGGAAAGTCAATTCCCTGCCCACCTCAGTCTGTCGTTTGTGGCCAGTTCTCCCATTCGAAGGACGGTTGTTTGTCGATCAACAGAGGTCGCATTTTTTGCAATTTACACAAAGGTTTCGCAGGGATACTGCGTGGAATGAGGAATGAAGTTGATATCACCTGCTTATGACAACAGCTAGACTGAGTTATTAATCAGTTTACTACTTGCTTCAGTTTTCGATTGCAGAAATCCTAGAACAGTACATTCTCGTGGTGAAATCTTCTTGTATATACCAATAACTGTCAAATAATTTGTTTACTAAGTTGTTCCTCTTTTATTTGAAGCTATCCCTACCAGATGTCAATCAGGTTGCTTAACTTATGAAGAGCTTCTCCAAGTTCAATAGAAAATTGTATGATTCTATTTAATTTGCTAAGAAACTCTCTTTTGAACACAGTAGGGTTGTTCATTTACTGGTACAAGTGACTTTTGGTTCAAAATCTCTTCACTATTTTCTATGAATTTTGAATTCAGTAAAAAGAAAAAATATTTAATGCATTCTTCCATAGACTGTCGAGGCCTTTATTTATATGACCAGTATTCCGGAGATTTTATATATCATATAGTAGTTTTTATATCATTGAACACTTTTGAATTAAGATTTCACCATAAGATTTTAAGGTGATTAAAAGCAGATAATTGTATTTCTATGAATATCTACATTCAAGATATACTTGGTATTCATAGATTGATAGAAGTAATTCGTCTGCGAAGTAAACATAAGCCCGTATGAACCCTTTGGGATACCATAGGATTGCAATTCACCTACATGCTTATCATTATAAGAATTTTGTTCTACTACTGATTTGTTGACCTCAGATATATTTATGAGGTACTTCGCCTGGTAGATTCCTATACGGTATCTTTATGTTCGACCGTATCTCTGTATATTTTAACCCGATTCTGATGCGGCTCCAGTGTAGTCTAAAATAGTGTTATTTAAATAAACAAAATTTCCAAGTTTTCTACGACTTTTTCCATATTTCAATATCATTACTAGAAATAAATGAAGCTTTAAAAAATCTGCAAAACTTTTCTCCTTCCTGGAAAATCCTAAAAAGGGCGAAGCGAGGATTATATGAGGATGATATAGTGATGCCACCATATTACGTTCCATAATTTCCCCCATAATATGAACTGATTAAATTAAGTTTATAAAGCTACTTATCTCCAAACTCGCTTTGCATTACTCGCCAGCCAAGACCATTTTATCTGCCATTTTGCGGTGCTTAACATTTATGCAACTGAAACATATGTACCGAAATTCACATATCATTGGATTATTATAAGCATTCCTTAAATTTCGAATACATGATTGCAGACAATTTTCCCTCTTTTAAAGCTCATTTAAAATAAATTCCTCTGCGGCGCACATAACTGCTGCAGATATTAAACCCGTTCGCATTTTCCAAATTGCAGTTAAAAACGTTGAAAATAACCGGTAAAGACGGCAAATCCGATTATACCTGAAAACGTGTATTACTGTCATGAAGCATAAAATGCAACATTTATTTGTCTCTCTCACACACACACACACACACACACGCTCGCACGCGCCCATAACCGTTCGCACAAAGTACACAGGACACTGCCGCAAAATAAATGTGTTTGCGGAAAAGCCACGCCACCTGTGCGTGTGTGCATGGTAAACGACAAACGGTACACTGGCACTCACACTTGCGGACACACATCCTCGCACACACAGATTCAAGTTGAGCGAATTACAAAATGCTGCTCTTATTTATAACGACATCAGAAATTAATCTTATATTATGTGGAACAAAAGAGTTTCATCCTTTATCCATTACAAAAAGTGTTGCCGACTGTGCGGTGCTGCGGTGCGATGTGGTGAGGTGGCTGTACACAAGCATGCTGCCGGCGCTGACACAATGGAACGCAGCTCATAGCTCACAGCTCACATAGATCACAACTCACAAACTCAAACACAGCAAAAATTATAAAAACATCACAAACACAAACTTTTTTCGTACCACTACAAACCGCAATTCGTGTGTGCGTCTACGGACGGTGTGTGTGTTTATGTGTGTTGTTTTTGTTTTTTGGTTCTCCTCTCTTTATTGTTGGTGTCGTTTATGAAAAATTACGACTCCAGGGAACTGAAGCTCACTTGTTATTATTTTCACTTTACTTGGAGCTTATTTGGCTGCCATTCCTGCTCGGGCTGCAGCCAGCATTGCAATGTGTTCCTGTAAGCCTCTCGGAAATTGCTGTTTCAGTATTTATTTCCTGTCTTCTTTTCGGCTCGCTGCAGGCAGGGGTATCAAATGAAATTGTTACTTATTGACGGGAAATTATATTTTGTGCTTCTTAAACGTAAGAATGCATCACTCATTCACCGGTACGTATGAGTAACATGCCGAGAACAAAGTAAGTGGAAAGAAGTGTCTATGCTCGTACATAATTGTCAGGCACTATTGTTAGCCATATAAATAGTTTGTAAGCAAGCTTTTGGTGAAATGCATAGAAATGCCGGTACGAGTATTTCTTACTTTAGCACCTCTATGTAGTGATGCAGCTCACATTCTCCAAGTTAGCCTACATTCACAAAATTTTTGGTTTTCTACAAAATTTAACAATTGTTTCTGTGTTAAGTTCACATACCTGTTGGCCAAATGAGGTACTCCATTCTGATTGTGCGAAGTTCAGACATAATCCTCGAACAATGGCAAAGCTGATACAATTATCGGTGGTATTCATAGTCCGGAGATGTAACTCCTTCGCCAATTATGTATTATTGGTCTATTCAAATATTTCACTTCTCTGCAGCACTGCCGCAAAGTTTTAAGCTTGGATTTTACCAGTGGCTGAAAGCATTCTGCGTAAATGCGTTTTCTTCAACTATCTACTTTCGCTGATATATATGTATGTGTGTATGTATGTGTGTGTGAACAATGAAAACTCAAACTCATCAATAAACGGAAAAAGAAAAGAAAACAAAGAAAAACACGCACATGCCGGAAATGCTTACGCAAATAAAAGATACGCAAACATGAATTTCTGCGAAGCTATTCTTCTGTGGCATTTTCGCATACAGGGTTCGAATTTACGGCAAAATTTCAAATTTTAACGATTGTAGAATATTATTTTAGAGCATATCGGAAGTGGGTGATGACGCATCGTGCTGCCGCTATGAGAAACACATAAAAATAGCTGAGCTAAGAATAAGTAACTAGCGATAAAAATATTAAATTTGCACTCATTCCAACGAATAATCCAGTCGTCGAAGCACTTATTCTCGACTCGTAATTTGCAGTATGACCTTCAACTAATTTTTTTATGGTCTCAAAGCATCCTCCATGAACTGGTAATTTGTGGAACAGGAAAATGTGGCAAGGGGCTATATTTCGCGAATGCATTCGTTGAAAGTTCGATCCACAAATCTGATATTAAAAAAAAATCTTCTTTCCCAGTGTGGATTGTAAGGATTTATGACAAAACTATATGCCAATAGTCGAAGAAATCTAACGACATACCTTTAATTTTCATAAAATTTTGAAGTGGTTCTTTCGAAATCGACTATTTATCGAAGAATCATCAATAAAACTTGTGACTTATATCTCGTCACCCGATGTGATGCATCTCTTGACGACGAGACCCAAATTGGCACTGTCAAGCATGCTTCTTTGCGGTAACATATTTGGAGAACTTAAAAGCCTTTCGGAACAAACGACATGTTTCCAGTCCAAAACATCAATTCAACTGGTGACAAAGCAATCGAAAGACATATCCCGATCTTTTGTAAACATTTTCCGCTTCCACTTCCATTTATTTCACTTTATCAACGTTATTGTCAGGCGAGGATGCGTGAATGTTTATCTGAATGAAGCAAGCCTACGCAAACTTTTCGGCATTCTGTGAATGCTTCCTTCCGCTCGAATGCTGGTGTTGCCAATAAAACTGATTTACCGTAGGCATTATTCAATATTATCTATGAATCAGCTTCAGAAATTGCGTTGGCAGCACAAAACTGTGTGTTCAATATCTTTATCCATGTAAAAATCGAGTGGCATACCAACCTAACCATCAGCTTTAATTACATGTCGTGACAAATATCTGGATGGTAATTATGTACAGTGGTAGAAACTTATGAGAAACTCCTGGTGTTAATGTGGTAAAATAAATGATATCAGTATGAGAGGCTATCGTAAAGTTTCTTTGGAAAATTAATGGACAATTCAATGTGTGCAAAACTGATAGAACCTATTTTGATAAAGTACTAGGAACCTTCTGAATAATCTCCTAGAAACTTAATTTTAAAGATTTGTCTGTGGTCTAGTGGTGAGCAAGCTAGACTCACACTCAGATGGTCGCGGGTTCAAATCCTGCCCAGGGTTTGGTCTCAAAAATGCTTCTTTCAAAAAATCTGTTCCTCATCGAGTCGAAGGCCTCAGTAGCTAGTACTCATACCCCCACACATTGCAGTCAGAACTAATTCTGGTGTAAGATGTAATAATAATAATAAAGATTTGTTTCAGTTAACTGAATCCAATAGGGTCCTAATATTCAGTTATCGAGTGAATACTTTTATTTTTCGGATGATTCAAGACATAAAGTGCCATAAATCGTTAAAATCTTGACGTGCATTTGCAAGATAATAATAATTTTTTACCCACTGTATATAAAGAACTCACAAATATGTCTAATTTCCATTAAGACATGAGATGGGTAACTTCTCCATTTCTTTAGGACTTGTTTTATTTTTTAGAATGGTTTGGTTCGTCTTAAATTATTCTATACAAAAAAGGTTTCCTCGGAACTCTCAGCAGAACAAAGCCAATAAGTAAACTCCATTGTTGAAAATGATACACCTAAGCAACAAGTAATGATTAATGAGTTATTAACCCTACCGTGTAATACCATTGTTGATGATGACAGCGAAGTCGTTGAACTTTTCACAGCTCTTTGGCAATTTCACAGTCAACAGAGGAAATAAATAGAAAGCGGGGGAGAACAACAACATAGCAAAGTGAAGTGGAAGATACTCGAGTAGGGCACCAAAATTGAATTTTTAATATTTATAATAATTTTTTTCTGATTGAATGTAATCCTCTAAAGAGGTGTTTATGCGGATTACATATAAAATTAGCATATTTCCAAACTCTTCGTCTGAGCGACTGTGAGAATAGAACCAAGGTTAGTCTTCACACATTCAGTTGAGTTTTTTGTGTTACATTTGATTTTAATTTTGAATCAATTTTAATGTTTTGTGTTGAACGTTTGAAGTCAGACGCAAACGTAGAGAAAGGTGGGGATTTCCCGCATGCCTATATAACATGGTAGTTGGAAAGGGACACAGAAAAATACTTCATCTGGTACATTAAATCAATCTTTAGCTCAATAGTTCGATGACTGGAGCCAAGTAGTAGCGTGTAGAATACTAGAGATAGATCAGAAGCCCATCAATTAATACGGAGAGTCAACAGCGAACACAATTAGAGCATCGACTCTGCATATCACAATACTGAGGTAATAAAAGGACTCGCGATTCAATCTTATTGTCTTAGAAATGGTTTAAATGCTACGAGTACCTTTAAGCTTACGCCTCGAATGTCGCTGTTGACGTTCCATGCCCGTTTTTAAAATCATTTTTAAGCATATCTTTTATTCCGCATTCCATTACTTCACGCTAAATGCATCTGAGTCGCGCCCCATCACTTGGTGTTGTACTGCTGTACATAAAGACTGTGCAAATATGTGTTTGGGTGTAAACGACATTTTTTGTTTATGGAAGAGTTCATTGCATAATTTGAGTGTGTTTACAAGGTTCCATTTGCAGTACACAAGCACGAATTTGTCTCGCACACTCACACGTTTGTCTTGTAAACAAATAAACCCTTTTCAATGGTACCGACAACAGACCTTCCACAGTGCGCGGCATTTCCTTGATTCGCCGCACACACACCGCATTGTGACGGTTTACGGCGTAACCGAAACGATTGCAGTTGCCCTCATTTTTAATTTAAAAATTTTCACAACTAAATAGCGAGGCGCACGTCTCACAAATGCTGCTATAAAGGGAAGTGAAAAAAGGAAATTCGCAAAGTTGTGACATAAACTGTCATGAAGTTTAAATATCCGTCGACGTCCTCCATCCAATTCGCTCACTCGTTAGGAGCACTGCGCATATACACTCGTATCCAATGGAATGTTTTGCTTGCTCACTTTCGAGGAGGAAGTTTTGATAAATGTTATTACAGCTTAAGCACCCGCATGAAAATGATGTGTATAAGTTTAGCGGTCTTTGAAATGTAAAAGGCAAAGCATTTGAAAGCGCAAAAGTAAAAGCAAAAAGCAAAAAAGAGCAACAAAAAGAAGTAAAATAAAAAATCCAACAAAATAATGCAAAACACTTGAATCAATTTTCATGATAATTTCATGCTTTTTGCCGTTACTGAATTCCGTATTTGTAGGGTCTCTGAATAAAGTGGAAAGTTTTAAAGTATGCCAGGCCATTGATGTGCGCTTAATAAGCGTGTGTTCCGTGGTAATTATGCAGTGAGGCTGTGACCCAGCAGCAGGGAAACAAACCGGCTTCGATAATGATTAAAGTTGTCATCTGATTATTGCAGATAGTACGTGCACCCGAAAGTTGGTCATTCGATTACTTCAGAGACTGCTGTATAAATCGAAAATTACCATGTAGAGAGGAAGGTAAACTGTCACTTTCAAGGATATGTGTGAAGTTATCCCAGCACACAATTTGGTAGAGTTATCAATGAGTTCTTTATATTCTGGGGTAAGTGCCACTTTTTGGGTCTTCAGATTTTCTAGCTTTGCCCGCTGAATATTTTATTGTATTGTTTCATAAATTAGTTTTTGTGATAGGTTAATTGCTGGATTTTGTGTAGCAGCTTAAGGCATTTCATTGACAAAATAGTTTAATTTAACATTCATTTAAGGAATGGCAAACAACATTTATTTAATTCACAATGAAGTAAGTTTCAATTTCTCTTCTATACCAAATTTATTATTTCGGCTTCCTTGTGATTTAGAATGCCCAAATATTACGACGTATCTGTCTCATCAATCTATTTCAGTTGCCTTCGAATTCATTTTTACATACTATGACCATTAGCTTTAAACGGTTGTCATCATTTATGACTGGTTATTTATGCATCACTGTTAACTATTAATAACATTTCCCTATTCGGCAATTTTCTACATTTACAATAATTATCAATATACAATGATTAACAATATCCGGCCATACCTCATGTCTCAACGATATCAAAGAGTTTTACCACACTAACCAAATTGTCAAATGGTTTTACCTCACTACTCAAATATTTAAATTGTTGAATTGGCAAATGACATAGCACAAACTACATTGTTAAAACCTTTATTTGAGTCTTATCTGAAGTCAATGGTATGTGTTCTTCTCGTTTCTTGGTTCCTTAACCAAGCTTAAAAATAGTGCATTGAAAACATTGAATCTTCGAAAATTACAGTTTGATTATTCAACCTGAGATTCTCAGCTTGCCATGTTTACGGAAATCCAACAAGTGATTTTTCAGTTGAAAATTATATATCACACAACCAGTAAACTGTCATATATTAAATTTCAGTAAGAAGGATGAACACTCCCCCCCCTCCTCATTACCACTCAAAGCTTCACATATAGGAATAGTTAGATTGAAGTATGTGCATGTCAAGTACCAGATATGCCACGCTTTTACTGTTGCCTTCAATCATGCTACTCATATTTACCAGCTAAATAAATCAGTTACTCATGCACAAGCTCCTTGTGAGCTCGTATCGTAATTGACACGGGGGCGTATGAGCGATAAACTATTCATTCATACATATTTGCACACACACATTTTAATGCTCGTACCACATCCCTTGCAACATTTATGTACGAATTGTTCAATCGAAGTGTTGCGCAGCTCATCTACTCATCTGCTCATCCGCTCATCCGCTCACTTGCGCTGTTAGCTTATTTTTTATTTATTAACATAATTTTGTAGGGACTTGTGAGTTTCCTCCCACACGGCAGCATGCATGCATGAACATTAAAGCAGTGAGTGGGTAGGTATGAAGTAACGAAAGCTTTTTGAGACGTTTAACTAAAGTGTATGTCAAATATCTGGGGGCTATTTGCGACATCTATGTATTTAATCCACGTGTAATTGATTGAATTATATGCTTTCATTTAATTGAATTAACGAATTACGAATAATGTGCTTTAACTGCGGTGATTTTGGCATCTTACCTTCCTTGTCTTTTGGCATTGTGCAAACACACCCCCACTGCACACTCAATTATGCACGTGTGTGGCAGTCAGCATACGTACGCTGGCAGCTGGAACATTTCTACCTCAGTTCAGTTATGCAATTAAAGTAAAATTAAATTAATTTTCGCTATCGACGCTCTTAAGCGAAAGGTGCAACTACTGCATTTGCTGGCATTGCGATTATGCGCTTGAATTGCTCGACTGATGTGGGGCGTGCTTGTTAAAACTCAATTAATTTTGAAGCTGTGAACACACTCAAATATGCACACACGCAAACACAAACTTTGAATTGTAGCTATTCGAAAGTAGTGTTTGCCCGTACCCCCCCGTTAAAAGCACCCTACATGCTTATATAAGCTGTGCACACAGTATTCAGCTACACTTGCTATTTATGAACTAATTTCAAATTTAGAAAATTCATTCGTCGGAGTGTTTTGGTATTTTCCAATAAATCTGTTCACACTCTCGCTTGATTGCCTTGCAACAAATTCATTAACATTTTTATTTATAGCTGATAAACTGTGGAAACATAGTTCCACTTTTATCTGTCCATCTCAGCTCAGTGCAACTGCTGCTTGGAAGCGTTGCACAGTACTGCGTTCTTACATACAAATATTCAACTGCCTTACTTAAGTTTTTAGAGATTGATGAAATTTTAGAAAATTTGCAAAGCTATCAACGAAGTCTGAGTTAGTCTACTTTCTACATTGTGCTGAAGAGTATTGAGAGACTAGAGATATGATGAGAGGGATGATAGACTGGACATATGATGAGAGACTATTGACACGATACGTGCTTCTGTGCCAACTTTAGAATAGTTTTGAACAGCCTGCAGAAGAAATTACTTTATAGACGAATCCTCATCTTTATCAGGCAGTAACAAACGTTGGGGGAAAATTTAGTTTTCGCCTGGCCAAGGCGGATTGTGAGCTATAATGCCATTATATTTTAGGAATTTTCTGAACATTCTCTGCACTTTCTGATCATATACGAATTATAGAATAATAGGGATTCCGGAAGATGGAAACTTGTGAAAATTTGTCTAATCAGTAGTTTGTGTGCGCATTGTTTTGGTGTTGCTTATTGGTGTGAGTATTGTTCCAATTGTTAGAATAATTGTTTCTTCTTGGGAAACTCCGCCGCTATATGATTTGTTGCATACTATTTTAGATTTGTTTACATAGGACAGAGTACTGTGCATTCCTGTGGCTCTAGATACAACATGTAGTGTACTGTAAAATCGCGCGTCCGTTTGCTCACACTCTTAAACTGGGTCACGAAGGTCGTCCAGCTAATCGGATAAAAGCAACAAGACTGAACACTCAGAAGGCCACATAAACTTAAAACCAAAATCGCAATTGGTAGTAAATTTAATGTAGCAACACCAGTGGCACGTAGTGTCCTCAATCCCTACAGTTGGGCGCTTTGCTTGAAGTTACTGTGAATTATGCAGCATGCATGCGAGCAGCTGCAGAGGATGCTTGCCTAGATAATTAGTGCAGTTAAGGTGCAAAGTTTTTGCTTGTTTAGGGCAGCACATTTTTTGCTTGTGTGCATATACCAGGGTGCACTCGCTCGTTCCTTATTTAATCAGATGGGGTGTATTTAGTATGTGTATTCAGGCGGCATAAAGCCAACAGAAATCATGTTCGCAATAGCGCAGCGCTTGCAGGTTATAATTTTCTGTATGACTGTAATACACAATTTTGCCAGCAAATTATTGTGTATTTACTTCATTAAACGAAATTATGTGCTACGCACGCTTATTACGTGTGCCATTGAATTTTGCTAATGCAGCACACAAAAGCGTGCGCGGTACATAAATAAACTTATAAGCGGCCTTAGCAGCAGCTGCTCTCCCGTCCTAACAATGTAGCTAAGAATATGCGTCTGTGTGTGTTTGGGTGTGTGTGCGTGTGTTTGTTTGTGTGTTTGTGCGATTTTGTGTGACTTTGTCTGGCATAAACAAAAATACGCACAATCTCATCCTCACATACCCAGACACACACACGCAGCCTTAGAGGACAGACGGCGAGTATATAACTTAATTGGACTTTAGTGTGGCGCGTCGCGTCGCGTAGGACAGCACCAAAGTTCCTTTTAGTAGCTTAGAGACGCGTAAGGGCAAAGCTCTTTTGGCTTGTTTACTCCGAGGCGCCTTTTCTGCTTGCACAATAAATATTATTTAATTACATATTTGTCCACATACGAGTACGCAAGCAGAAAGAAACCATCGCACACACAAAAGAGGCTCAAATGAGTTCCTGTTCCTGTTCTTATTCCTGTGTTTGCTTCGCAATTCAACATGTGGAAAGCATGCAATTTGGGATGTGGTGGCATTTTCATTTTTGCACACAGGATGAGTAAATCCCATTAATTGTAACAATTTAACTGAATTCCTAGCTAAGGAACAATTCTATTTGTACTACATGCTCTGAAAAGGGTGAATAAGGGTTAAAATGGGGTAAAAATATGTACTAATTTCGTGCTAATGACGAAAACACCATAAAGGGGGAACTGCTTGCCGAACTAAATACAGATAGCGATTTTCTCTTGGCCTATCAGATAAGACTATATAATTGACATTTGCGGTCCGATTGACTTATGTTATGATCCCACATCCACCAAAGGGTTTGATAAAGAGGGAAAATATATAAAGAATTTATATTAATTTCATGTAAATTTATAACATCAGAAAAAAGTGTATGAGTATAGTTGAGATATACACGTTTCAAGGACCCTACCAAGGATTTATAGTAATAATAAAACAATCTCCGGATACTTTTGGTAACATTCCGCATCCGAATAGAGTATTTTCGAAAGTGTCTAACAGAAATATCGATGGTGAATATGGTGGATATGATTGGATACATTATAAAGACTCCATTCTGTATAATTAAGTATGCCTGGAAGGATATTACAAGGTGTATATCATAATGATTATGAAATACAGGTAACTCTAAAATGTATGCCTCGACTAATTGCATATGGAAATATCATTCTGAATGTGGCTCAAACAGTCACAGATTTTTGCCAAGAAAACACCATGAATGATGATCAATTCATGCTGCATG
Source organism: Clusia tigrina (assembly GCA_920105625.2). Taxonomy (NCBI): domain Eukaryota; kingdom Metazoa; phylum Arthropoda; class Insecta; order Diptera; family Clusiidae; genus Clusia; species Clusia tigrina. The sequence continues at coordinate 179,269,009 of OV050033.1, forward strand.
TTAAACATTATTCACGAAATATACGAAGAGTCTCTTTGTAGAGGAAAAATCTCACGTAAGAACGAATTTTTGTGGATAGTGACTTTTCGGTCAGTGGATAGTAGTATTACAATATTATTCCCGTTTAGTTGTTGCCGGAGATAGAGCAAAATATCATGATGTCAATCTTCCTTTATCACTTGCGAAACAATTGTCCTACTGATGCAGCCTTTCGCAGTGCATAATTAGCAATTAACTAGTTTCACTTTCCCCATGCTCATCGGATTTAATCATCATTTTCAAAAAGCCATTTTTACTGTTCTTAAAAACGAATTCGCTAGAATTGGTGACAACATTGTGGAGAATGTTCACTGCTTTCGATGTAAGTATCTGTATGGGCTCCACTATATATATATCAGTAAGCACAGGTATATGTGTATGTATGGGCTCCACTATATATATTAGTATGTACAGGAATATGTGTCTGTATCTCGTTCACTTATGAGAACTCATATTTCACAGTAAATCTTAAAAAATCGAAAAATAAAGTATTATGCCATATGAAACATTTTTGTTCAGAAAGTAACTGCTGACAACTTTAGAACTAATCTATTTGTTCTATTTTTTTATAAAGCAGTGCAAATAGTTTGCACAAATAATTAATTGTTGGTTGCCGGAAGCTGCTACAAAGCCTGCCCTCATGTTATTTAATTGAAATTATGAAACTTTATTTAAGCGTATGAGTTCGCCTCCAGCCAATTTTAGAACATAACAAATTCTGTTTTAGCACAGCAGTTATGGATCAGTGTGTGATGAGGTCCTCCCCTGTCTGAGGCGTGTTCCATTTGTGATTCATTGTTATGTTTTTGATGGAAGTTTATTAGATTTATTATCTTTTACGCCCTTTCAGTTGAAAGTAGCATGCCAACAATGGAAAATACCAGACATTTATTTTCAAACTGGGTGTGAAGCGAACTTAAATAAGAGACAGACAATGGGTCTATAGATTGAGTCAATCGTTTCCTTCAATTTTGAGTCTCGTTTTGTATAATTCGTTTCAGACAGGTGAAGGTTTTAACATTACAAATATATTGTGCATTATCCATTATTTCATATATATATAAGCATATAAATCAGTTGTAACTGATTTTTTATCATGTATTTTTACACTCCTATTTAAAATTTAATGTCATGTCAACATTTTAGGAATAATGCTTAAGACCGAGTACTCCAATTCCGGTTTAAATTCACGTCTGCTTCAGCACCATTGTCAGGATTTTATTTGATAGACTTCAGCCACCACAAAGCATGATTCATTTCTGCGTTTGGAAATGCAAATTGTGACCCTTTTTGCTCCCTTCTATGTCAGCTGTTATAAAGTAGACTTCAAATAGGAACTTTACGAACAAGTATATACTTTGGCGCATTTTTGGTTTTTTGTGTGCGTCTTTTTTTTGGCAAGCCGCCCAGTCCCCTGTCAGTGGCAAAACAAAAAATGGAATCTTTTTTGGCTTAAAGTTCTGGGGGTTGCTACCAGCGAGTAAATCTCATTCTCCACTACATCCGTAAACACATAATTTTGTGAGCGAGCAATGACGCCAAACCCCAGCAGCACAATCTACTCATGCTCGCATGCCCGCCACTATGGGCACTTTCACTCACTCTATTATCTGCTCGCAAAAGGCCGAGTGCTGAGTGGCCGTAATGTTGTATCAACAGAATGATTATTATTTTTACATAATATTAGACCGTGCCCAGTACTCGCCTTTGCTGCGGTTGTCAAAACTTAAAAAAACAAACACAAATAAAATAAAAAGTAATGTTTTCTGTCACGCTTAAGTTATTGACTGCTATGCCACTCCAAGTGGAGAGGGCACTCAAGTGGGGTCGTTGGAAAAACAGAAAACAAAACGATTGCCTGGTAAGAAAGCCGAACTTAGTTAAATTTTACAGCTTTTCCTTGTTCCAGGCACTGTCAATAGAATGCAAATAATAAATACATAAATAAAAGCTCTCGTAATTTTAATATAAACATAAAGAAAACTTGTGTACATGGGGACATTCAGAGTCTCCTTTTATATAAATAACAAAAATTTACAGTGCGGACATCAAAAGGTCATAAACGGCATTTCAGAACGGTGGCTTTGCTACGGTAACTATTCTATAGTAGATTTTTAATGCTGGTTCCACTAAGCTTGCGGCATCTTTTGGTATAATTGATAGCCTTTACTTGAGTTTGTGAGGCATCTTTATTTGAAACATCCTTTAAATGAGGAAAACATCAATCATATTGAATTGCAAAAAACAAAGACAGACACTTAAGTGTTGAAAATGAACAATCCCCATTAATAAAGTAGCCAGGAAATGAACGTTTTTCAAATATTCTCAAAGTATTCTTCAACAATTCTGGTAATCAGCTCCTTAAGAAGCCCCATTCAACAGAAACTGGGTTTTAAATTATTGTGTAAGAGTTAACATTATTCCTAATCTGAAATTTAATATGCCTTGAAGGCTTTTTTATGGCGGAAGTATAGGGAAAGGATTTAAACAACAAGTAATTTCTTTTATTTGAGATTTTGGAGAGAAATTCCACTTTATTCAGTATACAAAGAATGAAAGTAGTAAGGAAAGAAGGCAATCTAATTTGAAGAAAAAAGAGGAAAACATCTTTTGTTGTTGGCGAAAAAATTACTTAGAGACAACATCATAATAAATAACAACATGGAAAAGAACAAAATTTCCAACAGAAAGAGACAAAATTCACTCACCACTTACAGCATGGTAACTAAGATAATTGTGTATTAACTTGGGTTCAAATCAATATTAATGTTGACCGTGGATCTGTTGCTATTTTAAACTTGAGTTTACTTCGTACTTCCTTCTGTAATCAATTTCATTTGAACGAAAGAAATTTTTGATTTATTTATTTATGATATAAATAAACACCATTATTGCCAAATTAGTATATATTGTATTGAGGGAAAGATACAATATTTTCAATCATTTCTAGCCTTAGTGAAAAAGAGACAACTTCCAACGCTTCCCTTCCTGATAATTCATACACTATAATAATAGATTTTTAGACAAAATGTATATCTTCCTACTATTTTGATAGCAGAGAAATACATTGAATATTATCTTGGAACCAGCGATCCAATGACAAACGAAAGTTGTTCATCCTCATAATTGTGTTGAAATGTAATACCCAGGAATATGAATTGACGGTATAAACCATCTTAACGCTGGCTTAAAGCAATTGCAGTCAACACCATGTGCATAAAACAGAAAGTAGAGCAATGTACATAGAAATAAGAATTAGAGAATTTAATGCGGGAGAATGTCCTGCTGCAGAAACGGATGTATGCTAGGTTCGTTAGGGAGGCAACCAACTGCTACGGAGTAGGCCACTGTACACGAGTACTTTAAAACAATAAAACACCACTCATCTCGCAATTAAGCTTAATTTACGGGCAATTAACAGAAATGCCTGCAGATTGAAACCAAATGAGGTCTTAATTACTTTTGTGTCGCGTTTTTTAATAAATACTTCAATCAAAAGTGGTTCGACAATGGGAAGTGACATTTTCTTTTGTATAGCATTCTCTATAATTTCCCTCGTTATGCGACAATTTATTAGCCATTAATATCCCAATTGAATGTGAACTGGTTAATGTGCATGGCAATTATGTGGCCAGGCCATTGTGGCCGCCGCTGCATACGACTGCAGTCAATTCTCATTTTAAGCACTTCGCCACATTTGCTCGCAGCCAGCCCCTCGCCAACCCTTCGCACACCGCTCATACCGGGTTTACGTTTTTTTCTTTTAGGTCACATTTTCTACTGGTGTTATTTCATGCGGTTTTTAGCGTATTTGCATGTGCTGCGGCTTATGAGCACCAGCGGCAAATACGGATACAGCCCAGTGGGCTTGGTAGGTGTGTGCGAGCGTTCCTCGATGCGGCCCAAAATTTTGTACGGCACCATATATCAAATTAAGCTGCGCTCTGCCATTTCATTTTTTATGTTGCTTTAAAAAAATTTTACGTTTATTGTTTAAGTTTCTAAAACCGTAGTCAGATGGTTTGGCTTTTGGTTCATTTGGTGGTGCCCTCGCAGCGACTCAATTGCCGTCAATTCCAGTCAGTTTTGAGTCACTTAGTGTCTTGTTGGCGTTCTCCACAACACTACAAAAACTTTTGCGGGCGTTGCTGCTGCAGAATTTAGCTGCTTAGCTGGTGTAAATACAGATACAACACAACAGCAGCTGTGCCAGAACTGCTGTCTGCCTAAAAATAGGCAACAAAAGGAGCTCAGTAGTCGCCTGGCTTTGCTGTTTGGCTTGGTTGTGTATATGTCTGTCTGTGTGTGTGTCTCCGCTTTATTGTGCTGCAAAGGCTCGGCAAAGAATGCTCAGATTTCTTAGTCAGTAATGAGAAAACTTTTTGTGCGGCTGAGAGACCACGATTCCTTTGTTCCAACTTATTTTTTGTACGCAGAATTGTGTACATCTGCTTGCATCTGTATAAATAATGTTAAGGCAAGTCCCCATTCGCAATTAAATTAGGTAGCTTCCTAAATTGTTTGTAAATACAGCAAACATGGCGCATAAATCTAACTATGCAAAAAATTATGTAAAGTCTTTGACTAGATTTAAGTTGTAGATCTTTTAGGAATGTGACAGGTCAGGTTTCCACAATTCTGGAGACCAGCTGAGTAGTTCAGTAAGGCCAGCGTAGTGACTTCAATTTCTTTCACAGTTTTAAACTTTCTAAAAAATGAGAAATATTTATGTGCACAGAGCGAAAGTAATAATATTGAAAACGAGTGAATACAGCGTGATGAAGTCACAATGGAGGCTCAAGTTCGATATATATTAGCAGGAATATGGGATATATTTAAATAAATGGCTTTAATAGGCTGCGTGATGTATAAAGATAAGAAGTTTTTATATCTGACATCAAATGTGAGGCAGATTACTATTACAGAACACTAAACTCATTTTATTAATCCACATTTAAAGCAATTTTGTTGGCAAACTTCCTGGCGTTGTTGTTACCACAACGAAAAATTGATTAAAAACGCCTTTTCGTGTCGTTTGGAGCGTACTTGCTTGTGGTCATCAAAGGTGCGAACATGGCTTGTAGTCATCAAAGTTGTGAACATGACTTGTGGTCATCACATCTGTGAAAATTTGTACTCGATGAAATGGGCATGATCAGTTCCAACTACAATATGGGTTTTCATAAATTCGACAGTATTTCTTTTTATAGGGATTTGGTTTCAGTGTCAGTTCAGTGTCTGTCCTAAAGAGGCCATTGAAGCATTTAAGCAGGAGTACGTCAATTGATAAGCAACTTAAAAAAATAGAGCATACGTGTATTTCATCGTATATGTTAGCTACAAGGGAAAGCTGGAAGAATTATTTAGGGTGGGTGATATTGGTAAAAGTTTGAATACAATAATAAGATCGATATCTAATAGCAAACAATATAGAAATATAGATTTTGGTGTGGGGTAATCCTAATTTTGTACATCAATTAGTTCGATTATCAATCCGCCCGGGAGAGTGGAGCTGGTACAATTTAATGGATTAGAACCTACTCTTGAAACTTATAGAATTTTTTTATTATTATTATTATTATTATTACACTTTATTCTAATAAATTAATTATTACAATAAATACAATTAATGAGTACTGGCTGCCAGGGCCTTCGATTCGATCTAAATCTATTATTATTTTTAATTTTATTTTTGAAATTTATACAATTAAATGGATTAGAACCTTCTTTGTTGAGCCGAAAGCCCTGGCAGATAGCGCTCCTTATTTTTCTTCTTAATCATAATAATTTATTATTGTGATTACTATAATAAATAAAATAAATAGAACCTTCTTTGAAACTTACAGAAAATTGTTTATTCGTTTTTGTTCACCAACTCAAACTAAAGTTTCATTAAATTAAGGACGAACATCGATAACTGTGAATCTATTGAAAGGGGCTCCCTATTCAAAGTCTATTCATATTTTTACATTCAAATACAAATTATGTTGCTTAGGAAACTTCCTCTTTACCATAGAATGTAGTAACGTCGTAGCTATTAAGATCCATTTCAAAGCTCTTGATTGAGCAAGTGTGGTGCGAATGTCAGCTTGCAACTTCCACATGTCAGATGCATCTTCTAATTTAACACACTATTTGCCAAATAATCCTTCATTTCTAATCATGATAAATGTTCTCAATTTAGGCATCGTTATATTCCTCATAAAGCAAGTCTTAAAGATTTGCAAATGTTATTGCAAGTGCAGCATGTTATGCTGCCAAAAAGACTACCGCCACCGCCACTGTTGGCGGTTGTTGGTTGCGAGCTCATGGTGCCTTGAAATCAGTTCCGAGCGCCGCCATACAGGAATGCATATGAAGGCGGGGTATTCTCTGGATTAGAGTTTCTATTAGCAAAGTATGCAAATTAAAATTTTTAAAATAGCAGCAGGCGCTGCATTTAACGCTCGCTTCTTATGCCGCACTCGAGTGCCACCAGCCATATGCAGCGTGCATGGCTAAGCGTTTCCCTCATTTGCACGCTGCATGCGAGCGTGTGTATGAGTGGCTGCATGTGTGTGCATGTGTGTGGATGGGGCTGCTCCTGCTGCCCTCATTTCCTTAATAATAGCGGGAAGCTGCATAAAATTAAATTGCGACTATGAAATTCACAACATTTATGCAACAATGGGTTTATACATTGCAGCGCTTATGCATCTGGTATCTGCATGGCTTGCATGCTTTGCTGCCTGCACGCCTTTGTCGTTTGGCCCCGACGCTGGAAAAATAAACATAATAAAATAAAAATAGTAAAAGAAGAATATAACATATAAAAAAAAAATAGAGCATGATATAAAGAAGCGAAACTGACTTTCAAGTGCAATGTCTTCGTAAAAAAGTTTACTTAGGCACTAAAAATGTTGCTGGGAGACGCGCGAATGCAAAAATATGCAAACACATGGGGTCGCCCTGTTTCTGGTCGCGCGGTGCAAGTGCAAAGGCATTTCGCACGCTTCTATTCATCCATCCACTGACATCGCCAACGTCAACACTAGAGCCAACGCAAACGCCAGCATAGCACAAGGCAACGCAACAATGAAATTATTATGAGTATTTACGCTCGTGTGCAGGCGCATAAAACGTTATAAATATTATGAGTGCACTTTTATGGTGCGTATAACGCTGCAATAAAAATTTCCAAGTGTTGAAAGTGCTCTATCTTGTGCTTCCTTTAAAAAAAGTCTATGCGGGTGGCAGTACGGCGGTGCTAATATAAGTTTTGGTTCATTTTAGATGTTTACTCAACCTTGCCTGGACTACAGGCGGCAGCAGAAGCAGCAGCAGCACAGCACTTGCGCCTATAAAGTTGAGCTTGAATGTATGCACTCTTTCAATTTCAGGCATATTTACCTGCCAATTTTCAACTGTCGGGCTGGGTGCTGAGAGATGCATTTTAGAAGTGCTTTATAAGTAACTTGGATAAAGTGGTCATATTAAAAACTAACACTTCACTTAAAAAGTATACAAATGCAACTTATTCTAGTTGAAAGTAGTGAGTGCAGCGAGGAGAGGCGGAGTAAAAATACAGGCATCTCAATCTTGAGTATAGAAATATTATTTAAAAAAAATAATAAATTTCATGAGGAAATAAATACCGATCTAGTAGTAAGTATGCTAGACTCACACTCCGCGGCCCAGAGGTTCGAATCTTGCCCCGGGCATGGTCTGACAAATGCTTATTTTTAAATATTTTCTCCTCGAGTCGAAGGCCTTAGTTGCTAGTATTCATTCCCCCATCCCCTTGAATACATAATTAATTATGCTGCAAGGTATAATGGTAATAATAATAATTTTCTTTTAGTGTAAGAGACTGTCTTGGGTTATAAGGAATAAACTCTATGTTGATATCCGATGTTAAAAAAATACGTTTAAGTCAAAAGTTTAAATTTTATTGACTTTATTTGAAAGCAGATTTGTAAACAAATTATCGAATATTCATAAGAAATGTTCATGAAAAAGCAGCAATTTTACTGTAGATAGATAGATATATTTAAGGGTGTTTGTTAGACACTGCGACCTGTAAGATCAGAATTATTTTAGGATCGAAAATATATTTATATATGCGATATGTTAACTCAGGAAGTCCACCTCCCAAACCTATCGATACGTTAACCCGCAATTACTTTATAACAATGAAGGAAGGCCATATCAGTAGTATAAAATAGATATATGTATGGGGTATGAGGAACTATTCTATTTGATATAAATCGACTTTTGGTTGAAACTTGCACTTAATTTCACTCAAGTGAATATTGGAGCTGGCTCTGAAATAACATTCATATCTTTCATATCTTTTCATATCCTATATTTTCAATCTATGGTTAACTTTCATCAGTAAGAAATTCTTACTCTGTTAATGACTCAAGTTAAATTGGATTCCAAAGCAGGTGTTGCTTATTGTTGAGCATTCACTGGAGATGATTGTCTTTATAATAAAACACTAAAAAAAAATTCATTAATTGACACCAACTCATAGTATATTAAAGTATATATACTCTCTATTGCCATAAATATAAATCGGACGGTAGCTCTAAATGGTTACCATCCTACCACCGTAGACAACGGCGGAAATATTTGAATGATTAAAATTTCATTAGAATTTACGGACAGTTACTCAGTGATCCTCCTTCTGTAATATTCGCTCTTCGGTTTGATTTCACTCAGTTTATCATATTCAAAGTCTGCCAAGATAACGTCTAAACTAACCAGAATTTCTCTCTTGAAGTTGTGAAGCAGACCACCAATATAGCGTCCAATATTTGGTCCAATATAGTGCCACAATATTTTGTCCAATATAGTGCCCAATATTTTGGCAAATATATTAAAATAAAGTGTTCACTTCCTAACCTAGTAATATCCAAACTGCTTGACCATCTGCCCATGTACTTAGTTGTTTCTTATAGTTATTCCCCAGAAAGAGTTGCTTCGACTGATACCATTAGCATACCTAATAGCTTAGAGGGAGATTCAGTGGAATCGGTTGTTCCTTGCATTAGAAACTATTACAGATGAGGAGGGTGTGGGGTCAATATGATATCTACACATATGAGAGAATTCATAAAAGTACGTTTCCACACCTTTGACAGCATGACCCTAGCTAAGAGTCCTCTATTTGAGCGTCACAAATATTTGTCTTTATTTCTGTGTGGTAAACTCGTATAAATAAAATTTGTATGCTAGCAATACCGCAGCATCCTTAGTCTCTTAAACCTTCACAATATATTTCAGCAGCATGTAAAATATTGCAATAAGTAAATAAATCAGTTAAAAGTGATTTACATCTGAACATTTATTTATGGCTTAAATATATATACTCGTATATAAATGTACACAATTTCAATCCTTTTCAATGCATCTACTTGGAGCGGCAATCTGTGTTCTTGAGAGTTCTCTGCGTTAGTTTTTATTGCCTGTGCCAAACATATTTCATCAAAATTGTTATAAATTATTCACGAGTTAAGCTGCTGGCAATGAAGAATATTCTCTATGAGAATGCTCTTATTATTATTTTCCATTTTCCATTAAGAAAGTTAAGCCGGAGCGTGCTGCGTCTGTATTGGAAAGCAAGTCATATAAATTGTAGTTGAATTCACAAAGAAGAAACTTCTGTTCAATTGCGAATAAAAGCTTTGCTTTTAATGTGCCTTCGACGCTTTGACAAATTTCTGAATTGTCTTGTTTTTTTTTGCAGATTTCAAAAAGTAGCTTCCTTTGCTGTGGAATAATTACAAATGGTATCAAGGCTGCAATCAGCTTACATAAAAGGGATAAATTCGGCCAGATAAGCACATGAGATATGCAGGACAGTGAGGATTTCTCTCTATATCTGACAGTTAGTACTAATGAATCGAGACAAACTGCACCTTCCTTTCCGTTTTCTGGTATTCTTTCCCATCCCAACAACATCGCCTGCAATTCTCCTGCTAATATAATTACAATCAGCAAATTCCTCCTTTGAATATGAACATTTCACTGTGCACTCAAAAGATTCCTATGCTGATTAATGAAAACACAAACTGAACAGGCCGCGGTAAACTCCAATTAAGCGGTTCAACTAACTACATACCCCAAAGGCAGGAATGCTTCAAAGTGTCACTGAGCAGATTTTTAGATTTTTAAAGCGCACAAATCTTCGCATTGGCATGGTGCGCTGTGTGTATCCGCATCTGAAGCCACATCCGAAGCCGCATCCACAGCCGCAGCCACCAAACGCCAGGACCACAGACAAATTTCAGGACTAGTGGGAACTGCTCGTTCGTGGTCGTGGTCGTGGTATGTGAAGAAGCTTTGTGTTTAATTTGGTAGTAGTGTCAAATAAACTTAACAACAAGATGAAAGCTATAAAATACTGAAAGGGTAGGAGTTTGGGTGCTACATCAAAGCAGTATCAAATTGCTTTCCAGGAACAGCAGCGGCAATAACAACAATTTCAAATGTGTGTGTGTATTCGTGATATCCAGTGACAAGTGTATTCGCTTTCAACGTGGTGGGCACATGAATACGCTGAATGACTAAAATAAAAGTACCGCTCCATGTCTCTCTGACTGCCTGTGCGTCTGTCTGTCTGTCTGTCTGAATGGCTGTTTGACTGTTTGAGTGTCTGATTTTTGATTGTCCTGGTTTGTGCGTGCCTCAAGCGTGATGCTGTAAAATGGTAAAATTTACATTCAGTAACAAAATTTTTGTTCGAGCAAACTGAAACGTACGCGGCAGCCGAAATGCAGTCAAAGTCAGTCGTTTAGCACAGATTTCGCTGTCGTTTTTCCTTTTAATTTTCCCCAAATTGAAGGCTGCAATTCAACCAGCTGGCTGTGTTGTTAAAGTGAAATGTACACAATTAGCTACAAAAAGCTAAACTGCGATGTGAACTTCACAAAGCGAGAGTGAGAGCAATGATATAAAAAGCATTCAAACAAATTGTGTATGTCTTTGTATGCACTCCACAAGGATACGCAATACTTTATTTACTGACTGCTTTGTACAATTCTCAACGGTGTAGAATTTCACAGCAATTTACCAACATTTTATAGCTTTGATCAAATTGACAAACTTTTTGGTGAGCCAAGCAAACACAGCAGCACTGATCGTCCTGAATAATACTTGTATTCCTTCAATATTTCATGATGTAATTTTGCGCTGAGTATTTCACATTTAATCACATTCCTGTTTAACGTTGAGTTTACACTCAACTCCGTTGATCGGATTGCTCTAAGCTTGTTTAGTTAATTTATTTATAAAGCGAAATAATTAATGATAAAAACCACACGGGACTGGAACAAGGATTGAAGTTTCCTGGAATTGGTTTCTGCGATGTCTGCGGTTTCATATTTGGCATCGAATCCGTTTTATTTTCATTACTTCTTCAGTGCTTCCAAAGCTCTCCTAAAGAGTTGTGATACTATCTCAAATTATTCTTCTGGATACTGTCAATGAGAAATTTTATCACGAGTTGATTTCAGCAGTCTCCTGGTACATTAGTAACTTCTCTGATTACCCTGCAATATGGAATAGTTTTTAGAGGCTACTTTAAAGTTCTGTTTTTCAAATTCCCAGCTACTATTTTTATTTTACTAGTTATTTCAATCTGACTTGAAACTTCAGGAGTGACAAAGTTGTCTGCGTCACAGACCGTCCGCGTTGACAGCTTCAAGAGCGCTTTTAATTTCTTCGACAAGTTTTTGATACTATAACTGATTAAGAAAACAAGGCTTACGATGACGGACCCATAGAAACCATATTTAAAATGAATCTGATGTTGGCTTATTGCAAAGCAGCTTAAGTTAAAGATTATCTTTCGCTTTTTGCACTTCACTTTGCATTCGCCACTGCGTTATAACTCTCCGTCAGTCTGGCTTTGTGCACTCTCTGTGCATGGCGAATATAATTTCGCACTTTATAATTTACACTTCCCATCGCTTGTATTTGCTGTCATAGGATGAACAGTTATCAAATTGAAGCTCCCACTTGTCCCAGGCAAAGCACAGAAATAAATTGTCTTTTTTTTCTTTTCATTTTCTTTGCAGACCCACAGCACTGTAAACGGATTGACGTAAGGGAGCTGCATTTAACACTGGGCAAGAGAGCAGCAATTGCAATTGGCAGCAACGATTAAGCACAAGAACCGCATCAACAACATCTCCTCATAACCAGGCGTCGACCACAAGCGCACCACTGACAAAATAACCGCCAGCCCCGGCACCACCACGAGCCGTTAAACACTGCAATAAATTGCACCCAAGCAAAGCAGCACCGACGCAGCACCGAGCTCAACCAGCTGAACCGGAGTTGCTGCGACTGGCAAACGCTGTTTCTCATTCTCATTCTTGCGATTATCCGGTTTCGCTCTTTGTTTTATCGTCTTTTTGGTCATACGTTGCAGGAGCCTTACCAGGCCGTACCGTGCCGGCGGTGCGTTGGTGTCTTCGCCGCGGCGTGGGTGGCATCCAGGCAGGCTGTGGAGCTAGCGGGCTAGCAGGCGGCTGTGGCAAAGCGAATAATGAAGCACAGCAGCTCCAGTCGCTGTTGCTGTTTTTGTTGCTGCTTCTATTTCTGGTTAACAATGCTATTAGTTGCCACAAGCGTTGTTCACGGTAAGTGCCCACTTCCAACATTGTTTTGTATTAATTGATCCTCGCTCCTTCATCACACTTTGTGCCTTTACGCCTATGGTCATGAGATATTTACCGCATACACACACACCCACACTCTCCCAAACACACACACTTTAATATGTCCTGCGGTTTCTTGTGTGAATGCTTGTTCATGGATTGAGGTAAACGTTACGCAAATGTGAATGATGACTGTGCGTTAAACACTGACCGACATTATCCACTTGCTGCATTTTATGTTGTTTCAACTGTCATCTCTCATCTTCGCCACCCCCGGGGTCAGGCAAACGAAAGTGGGAACACATTTGCCATGTGTGTTAATTTGCAAATGCGAGTGTTTATTGCGTTCCATGTTAATGGCGCTCCTTTTTAGGACACCATCGTTTGCAAAGGTTTCGCATAAAGTACAGCACAATTTTGGGGTGTTGTGTTAATTGTCCGTCTTTCGAAAGTAAAAACGAAACCTTTTCCAGGGAATTTTTGAGTGGGACGTCGGAGTTTTTGCACCCTGTTGAGTGCCAGTAATGATTCGAGGCAACTAGTTATAGTCGTATTAAATTGCGTCGGAAGCAATTACCATAATTTTTGTGATAATTCTGTGTGCAAAGAAGTACAGAAATTCCCACATACTTACATGTGTGTATAACGATGTGGGTCAACTGGGCGCATTAAGGTCAAACTTGACTGACAACAGTTGGGAAACGTGTAAAAAACTAAACACTAATTACGGGATAGCATTCATCCCAGGAAAATGTATCCAATGACGTGGTTAGCCAGTAAGTTCCTTACGATTAGCGATGTGTGAGTTCAACGACGTTGATATCAATTACGTGTGACTCCATTTTGAACCTTATAGTTTTAAGTATCGTACCGATTATGTTGGAACTCTGAACATGAACTAGAACAACCAAATATACAACTTATATTTTTAAGGATTCTTGACCAGACTACGTTACTTAGGAAATTATTATCTAGAACCGCCAAAAATTGCGGACAAATCTCCTAAGAAGATTTCAGAATTCTTAATGAATTCTAAACTCTGACATGTTTTGCAACTACAGAGTTTGTCACAATAGGTTCACAGGTGGCCGCAGTGACTTGTTCCAGCTTTCAAGCAATCTAATCTAATCTCAGGGTTCGAAATATGTGACCATATAAAATAGTTTATTCGTGGGTAAAAATTAAAAATTAAGTATAAAATGAATTGGCATGATTTGATTTATATCAACAATTCTTGGTTCGAGCAAAACTGCTTTAAGGAAATTAGTTGACTCGAACAGTTTTCTTTGCAACAAGTTCTGCATCCTTACAGTTGAACTATGAATTATTGCTATCTCTAAATGAACTTTTGAGAACGATTTCATATATCCTTCACATGGTATGGAGTATGGTGGAATACATGGGAATATCACACAGTATAAAGACACGCTAACGACGTGCACTGAAGAATTGTCTTGGGTGTAGGACAAAAAGAAAAGAAAGGAATTTGTATTTTGAACGATATTAACATGTATTTTTCAAAATCCCTTAATATATGACAAACACCCTCCGCAATAATTTTTCTGAGTGCTCTCTTGAATAGAGGCATTCACAAATTAACCACTGTTAGTAAGTTATTATTCTCGAAACCCATGATCAATAGAAGATGATGCGTTGAAGGGGCTGTCGGAATTTAATTGGACAGCTCTGGTCTAGAGTAAGTAGCATTTTATACTTACATATACTTATAGATAATTTAATGCAAGTCTCGACATACGAAAAGCTGAAGTTGTCTTACCGACAGTTATAAAGGCATGAAGTGTGTCTCGTATATTGTAGTGTGTCATGATGGTCTTGCATACCGTACCATTGCCTGCAATCTCATGACTATTTCCTTGTTTTTGAAAGTCTCTCTGGAAAGTTTGTGCTGCAGTACTGCGTATTACTCTGAATAAATATCAACAGCTCTTTAAACGGAACTTTAATTCATTTAAGTTCTGCCATAGAAGAGTGTGGAAATGATTTTATTTTATTTATTTCATTGATTAAATCATACAGTTTATGACAAGGACTACAACGCATAGAAAGGATTACTGACAATTCACTGACTGTAATGTTTGTGGAATTTAGTTTGCATTGTAATTTTATTATCTGGAGGCCGAAACGTTTCTTGTGATAAAATAAAATTCTATTCTTTTATGCAAACCACATTCAGACAATAAGGATTTGGTCTACCATACTAGACTATAGCAATGCGGATTATATATTTTTCTTCTTTTTCCACCATCATCACTCCATGTTGAGGGATGGACTTGCAAATACGCGTAGTTGTTTCAGCTTATTTAAGAAATTCTACACATGATTAACTAGAGCCAGACTTAATAGTTTAAATTAGGTCACCACTTGGAAACATCGGTCAGTAGTGTCTGCTGAATCAGATACGACTTGCGGGCACATTAAATGCTAATCTTTTGAAGGGTGTGGGGCCTGACACAGAAAACACACCAAAAACAAAATCAGAAAAAAACTTATTTCCTGCCAACGAGAGCATTAAATTTCATTTGGAATCTACTCTGTGCCACTACTCTCGGCCAATTTGTACAGATAGGGCGCTATCCACTGCTCTTTTACTCGTACTCGTATAGGCGAATTATTAGAGTCGCTTGCATTGCTGAATAATTGAATTACTTTCATAGCCTTCGTCGTTGGTCTTCTTGGTCGCAGTTAGGCGCCAAAACACTGCTGCGTTACTCACTCAGCCATTTTAGCAATTTTAATTTCAGAGGAAGAGCGCAGAGCTTCAAAATTAAATCAGAGCACACACACAGAGCTGCTGCTGCTGCTGCTGCCGCTGGTCCTGCCTCCTGCAAACGGAACTTAATATTATTAGGATTTAAATTTCATGAAAGGCGGCAGAGTGACTGGAGGCAACAGCAGAACCAGCTGAAGAAGCAAGTGGCAATGAGCGAAAAAGGAAGCGAAAACACGCCAAAGAAAAACTGGGAGAAAAATTATCAATGTAACAAATTTGATTAAGGTCGAGGAAATGGAAAATAGCTAAAAAGAAAGCAGAATGTTAAAAATGGTATGCGTGTGAGAGTATGCAGGAAAATCTCAGCATTTAAAATGTTGACATTTAAAATACGTAAAGAATGGCAGATATTTAAAAAAATTTTAATAAAAATAAAATAAAATATTTGAAAACGTCTGCCGGGACATGAGCCCGACATACTTTGAATAACCTTAATCCGCAAATTACTCATATTTTACGCCTATATAAGTAAAGACTGAGAGTCGCATGCATTGACGCTGCCCGTGCTCACACATGGCAGGGTCCTCTACCACAGGCACTGGTCAGCAGCTGCAACCGCCGCTCCGAGTTCGACGTTCGTGGTTTTGGATTTTATTAAATACAATTAAATGTCTGCGAGTGCTCTGGGGAATTAATTTCCTGAAGTCTGTGGTGTAAATTCAGCACAACGCTTAGACGCACTGGCATGGATGGCTGCATACTCGTTCTTTCCAGCAAATCCGTTTTTAGCGCCACACACAGCTCGTACGCAGAAATGTGCTCATGTGGCTGGTGCAAATGAAAATTTTAGTGCTAAAAATGAAAGAAAAAAGTATATACAATAAAAGGAAAAAATCGGGCAGTGTGTCCGAAAGGGGGAAACAGTTATGCCCGCAAATTGCTTGGGCTCTTTAAAAAACCGCTCCTCTACGACCTTTCATAAAAGTTGTCCCACTTGAAAAGCTTGGGCAAAAAATCATAAATGCCGCGCCGTGAAGTGACAGCTGTTGTGACCCATAACCCGCACCCGGGCACTCTTCCATACTCCATACAAATATTATTTCATCCTTTGACCTTTTTGTTGATGCGTTCGTTAAATATCCATCATAGTTTCTGACCCTTTTGTTGTTGGCTAGGCAGTGGTCCAAATGCCGAAATGGCAAAATGGGGCGTCAACAAATTGAATTGTTACGGAAACGTTTCTCGTCATTCAGGGCTTAGAAGTTTTTTCTGCCTGCAAATGTAAAATAACTTCGAACTATGAATGACACGCCAGCGCCAGTTGCCCAAGACCGTACCTCCTTCAGAAATATGTGGAGTGGCATTATCGGTGTTGCAAAATATGGAAGTAATTTAAATGATTAGCCTTTTAAAGCAAACAATAAGCAAGGCCAAGAATTGTCGCCTCATTATGCCGCAATCAGAGTCAAAGTTTGCAAATTGTGACAACGCCATAGCCAAGTTTATTATAAGTTTCTATTATACAAATAGTAGCAAATTCAAATAAATGATCGCTTGCAGCAAAGCCTGCCACAAATGTGGAAGGCAAACCACTCTGCAGGGAATAGAGAAAGTTTCGAAAGTGTTGCTAACAACATGACGAAAGTCTATGCAGAACAATACTTACGAGCATATGTGAATGACTCAGTTGTGGTAGCTGGGAAGTGGAAGGGATGGAAATAGAATTGTTTAGTTGGACGTGCTCTGTGGTTTAAACTTTAATAAAGAGCTGTGATTCAACATTATGTCTTAAGTGGAAGAGATACTTGTATTTGAGTTTTAAAGTTCAAAGTTGGCAGCGAGTAACACGAGAGGTGGATGGAAGATAGGGGACATAATCGTATCCTAACAAAACGCTGCACGAATTTAAGCCTAGACTTGAAGTGGGGTAGGCCTGAGAACCGCTAAAGAAGGAGGTCTTCAAGCACTCAGGCATTGATGCCAATTGCACTATTAAGTAACTACTCGATAAATGGTGTGAATTATAAAGAATTCTAATGTAAAATAGGAAAAAATTCTAATAAGTAATACCAAGGAATGCTTTTCTTTTCCATTCCTCACTAAAAATCAACCGATTTATAATATTGGAAAAGATTGCAATTAGATATCTTATTTTAAATTATTTTTATTAAACAGTTCGAATAGAGACGAAGAATTCTATGAAGATAAGAATAAAATACATACATACGAAGAGAAGAATACATCTGCTAGAAATTAGGATTCAAGGAGTATAAACTTCCTGATGATATACTGGTATCCAGTCTTGAGAGAACGCAGCGAAGAGTTAACGATATAAAACAATCACAAGATTATCGCTAAGAAAATAGCGAGAACTGAATATCCAAACTATATTACCGGCATTTCCAATTCATGTAACGTTTGATGGTGAAAATCAGGTAATATGAAAAGTGAGCTCACCAGTTGGCAGGGACACCTTCTGTACAAAAAAGTTCGAAAAGCAAATTTTGCAAACTGCAGGAGTTTCACGCTCCTCAATGTATGCTACCTAATTTTCGCCAGGAATAGATTATAGGATCCGATAAATACAAGTAGAAGAAATCTTAGGCAATTATCAATTAGGATTCCATGTTAATAAACAGCAATCGACCAGGCCAATGTTAAGAAAATGCATCAATCAAAATCGAGGCTTTGGGATGATATCAAAGAGACCTTTGATTGGATCGATGGGAATCGTATGATTCAAGCGCTGAAGTATCAATGAAGCCAAGGCAAAGTAACTAGAATTGCAATGACAACGAAGATGGAGGAACAATTCAGGTAAAATATATTACCAGTGGTAAAAAAGCAATATTTCTATTCTACCACACTTCTGCAAGTTCTGGCAGAGGAATCAGTACTCCTTCGATTGGATAGATAGGAATAGTATGATTCAAGCGCTGAAGTATCAATGAAGCCAAAGCAGAGTAACTAGAATTGCAATGACAACGAAGATGGCGTAACAATTCAGGCAAAATACACTACCAGTGGTAAGAAAGCAATATTTCTATGCTATCTTCGAGTATTACTGTTTTGCGCTTTTGAAGATTCTGCAAGTACTGGCAGGGGAATCAGTACTCAAATCATAGTTTAACATTATATGATAATGCCAAACGAACAATATACGAGTACTCGTATTAGAATTTATACTCTCTCCACTGAAAAGTTATCAACCCGATGTGGAAGGATGTTAATGAAGTGACTGTCCTGTTTTGAAGATTTTGGCTTTTCTAAAGTAATGTTTTCCTAGAGAAGCACGATATTAAACACAGAACGAAAGAATTCACTTAACTTACGAGTCTAAAAATATACAGCTTCCAGGATAGAAAACTGAAGACTTGAAATTTGAAACTTTAGTTAACAAATTTTGTCACTGGATTTCCACTTAAAGTTCATAATTGATCAGTCATCCTAATATAACACACTATTTCCCGTACTTGTCCTTCTCTTCCTCTCAAATTTCTTAAGTTGATACACTCCGTTTTTAATGTTATTTTGGTATATCAATTGAATTGATCACTTGATCCGGAGGAATTTGTGTTTTTCTTATATTCTTCACATTAGGATTTTACGTGTATACCAAACATTCTTAGGTGACTGCTCAACTAATTTGGGAGAATTCCATCCCGTATACAGTATTTGCTTTGCTCAGCTAAAAAATTCCGATTACCATAAATGAAAGACCGAAATCTTGTTAAAATACGTGACGAAAAACGATATTTTTTTACATATAAAAATACTAAATTTCTTTGAAAGGTATTCTTGGTTTCATTCAAATAACATTTTCCTTTGCATATCGTAGCAAAAGGACACCTCCAATTTGCATTAAGTTAGCACACAAAGGGCAGAAATAAATTAAAGGTTGCGTAGGCCATCAGGTGGCCTTCAGCATGGATTCACTACGGTTTTTACAGCTAATTGCTCTGTAGCCAATAAGACGCTTACAAAAAACACCGGGTCACATCTGCGAGCACAGTATGAAGATGGCCTTTTTATGCAAATGTAATGAGGGACTGCAGCATACTCTCGGAGTGAGACGTTGCGGGTACAAATACCCGTATATCACCTTCCCACAAGTTTCACGTCACCTGCCCACCGACGAGTTCACAACCAGACAGCTTAAGCAGTCAGCCAACTAAATCAGCGTGGCCAATCGTCTTGCATTGAACGATTATGCTCCCTACTTATATAGGGATTAACTCCTACGTGTCTGGCTGTCTGCTGCTGAGCCATTTTATAAAGATAAAGAAATATAAATTTATTGATTTCTATCAATGTCTGAAGTGTGCTTAGGATTTGCGGGCTGTTTATAGATGCGTGTTATTACATCTTCCGGACTTGCATGGTTATTTATGAAGCGTAAAGCATAAAATATGCATGCGCATCCAAACAGACGTTTCCTTCAACCCACATTCGCAGTGCTTTATTTTTATAGGGGTATGTGTTTTTATAAATCTGCGCACGACACGTACCGCAAACGCGAGAAAACGAAATCCCAAAATTGTTATCACTTGAAATTATTTCCCTGACGGCACATAACTTTCGGAGTTGTGGCATAAACTGCTCTAAATGCGCTCTCAACTCGAAAAATTCAAATGTTTGTTAAGTTTGCACAACTGTTCGAGAGCTTCCTCTGCGAAAGATCAAAACCAAACAACACCAGCAACAAGAACAACAATAACAACAGCAGCGGTGGCAGCTATGGCAGCGATGGCGGCGTGGAAACAACAGCGTCTGCTCAGCTAAAGAATGCAAATTTATGACACGGGCTTCCGCAGCTTGCTGTGAACGTCTTAACAAGTCTCTCAAGTGTATTTAAGTAGAATATAACTGTTAATCTATGCACACACGCATACATGGGCAAATTCCTGTGTGTGTGCATGCGTATATGTGTGAATATTTATGTGAGCCATAAAGGATAATGAGTTGCACGAGGGAGTGGGTGTGCGTTGATGTTTGAAAAGTGAACGAGAATTTAGTTGTTAACTTCTGATAATCTGCCATAGTAGCTGAACAATGAGCGATAAGGTTAAAAACTTTTACCCATGTTAAAACGAGTCGTCGGTCTGTCTCTGCATTCAATTTTAAAGAGCAGCCCAACCAAAACACCCTGAAATCTATTTCTTTACCCATGCAACAATTTACTTAACTTTGCGGCCTCAAATTATAAAACGTCAGTTTGGAACGCCAAACGGTGTAAACGTGCTCAACATTTTAACAGTGCTTATCTGCTTTATCGCGCGTATCCTTCATCAAAACTTACAGGATTTGATTGATTTTAGCAACCTCCCCTACAACATAAAACAATCAACAAGCACGCACAGTTATGCGTGCGGAGTTCGTTCCCAGATCGCAAATTTAACAAATTTACTGTAATTTTCATTTAAAATGCGTGAAAAAGTGGGAAATGCGGGAAAATAGAATTATCTGTTGATTTATAGAACAAGTGGCTTCGCTCTACTTTTTTGCTTAAGGCTCTCTACAATTATTTCATTTGAAGACCTGGGTAAGAAGTTCAACTACATCAAAAAGAAGTTCAAGTATATCAAAAATTAATTAAAATTAAATTTTACACTTCTAAAACAAAAATCATTGAGTGTGATCGCTTTGGAATTCGCTAATGAATTGTACAATAAAGTATGGTCCAAAACTAGTGGACAGTTCATGGATCCAGATGCCGGGATACATCTGTAACGAAAAATCTGTATAAGCATTCTTTAATCTACATCAGCAGCTTCCTGCTGCGTCTGAAGAAAAAGGACTGCTCTTAAGCGACATCTCACCTCTACATGATGATCTTCCGATTCGAGTTCTCATTTTTTGTGATAACTCCTCCTCCTAACAAGTACAACTTCCTTTAACGAAATCAATATGGTAACAGATCTGAATCCGGTATTTTTGATCGTCCGTATTCTGCTAATTATAAAGTTAGTACATTGTCAGCCATATTAAGTCCATTTTAAAATCAAACTATTTTGCAATCCGTCTCTGTGTTCTGGTAAATCGGTCTAAAAGGGTTCTCGAAAGATTTATCTCAATTTACTCAGGGGGTTGAAATATTAGCAAAGAAAGTAATGTTCATTGTAAGTAAGCAGATAAAATAACCCTAAAAGTATGCAACGATTCTGTCAGTAGTCGAGGAAATCTCCATTGTCCCTTCTAATATAGATAATATTTATTTATTTATTTATTTATAGCAACATAGAGAATATGTATTTAAAATTTTAATAATAAAGGTTGATAATTTCCAGTTGTTGTTCCAGTCAAATATGACCAAATAAAAGTTCTTTACACCGAGGGTCGCAGTTTCAAATCCTGCAGCGGGCTTCGTGTCCAAAATGCTTCTTTCTAAAGAATCATTTTCTCTTCGAGTCGAAGGCCTCTGTAGCTAGTACTCAATACCACAAAACTTTGCAGTCATAATCAATTATGATGTAAGATATTATAATACCTTGAATATAATAAATGGGGCCTTGAACTCGCTAGAAAACCATAATTAGATATAATAATAATAATAATAATAATTTTTTTGATCCTCTGTCAAATTTTCATAGAACAGGCGCTTTTTCTTATGTGGGGAAAAACTTTTTAAAAAACGTTAGTGAAACAGAACATTTTACGTGATTCGGTTCAGATGATTCCACTCCTGATCATGGCTGTAAGATCAGGTTTCCATATAAACTTATTTAATTTTTCCAAACCTTGTTAGTAGATTCTCGACCTCCGGTTGAAATTTAATTAATTTGTTTTTCTAGCGAGTTCAAGGCCCATAAATAAAGGTTCAAGATTTTTAATTAAATAAAAATAAAAATAAAATTTAACTCGCCAGAAAAACAAATTAATTTTTCCAAACTTTTAACAATTTTTACAAAAGTTCAAGAACTCCGTCAATTCGTTGTTTCCTCATTGTGTGAGATCTGAACACTGTAGTGCGATGTGTCGTGCGGTTGCTTGTATTGTTTTAAATAGTTTAAGCAGCGTAATTCATGAAAAACAGTTAAGCATGTCTAAGTTTGTACGGGGATGTTCGCTTGCAAGCAACACCTACACGCCTATATAAATAAACATCGTGTGTGTATGTTTGCGACTTATCCTGATAATGAACGCTTAATTCATTTATTGATTTTGTTGCTGCATAATTAAGCACAGCTGCCAAATATTAAAAGCACATACCGTGCAGTCTTCTAAAATGCTATGCAGACCCACAAGCAGTGGTTGAGATTGTGTGTATGTGTGTGTGTGTTCTGGGTCGGTGCTGTTTTGTGCCACACTAGTGCTTGGTTTATTTTCATTTTCGTTTCTTGCTTGTGCCTTGACTTAATTGGAAGTCTTCAAGTTTAAATTGCGACAATTTAATTAGAGAAGAAGTTACGAGTATAAGTAAATGAAATGAAAAAAACCCGAAGAATTTAATTAAACATAATTTCACTTAATTAATGCAATTTTCATTGATGTCTCTTCAACAGTTTCGCCAGAGAGTTCGACGACTACGACCAACATGCACAACCAGCCGCAACCCGCCTCACCTACGAGGTCAACCTCGGGCTCAGCAACTATGAATTTCAATGATAAGAGCAGCGCTGCTCCGGCAGCCACAACAATAGCAACCAGCACAATTGCTGCTGACATGATGACAATAATGATGAAATTATCAACAGCAACACAGGCAGATGTATTGCCGCAAATTGCTATAAAAATGCACAATAACAGCAAACAACAGCAAGAGGAAACCACTTCATTAGCACTTACAACAGCAACACCCACGAGTGGTGTGACAACAACACACACGCCTGGATTGCAGTCGCCTTTCATGGCGCCACAGGCGTATCAGGCGTATCAACAGCATTGGAGCAAATCTTTGCACTGGTCATTAGCAGCGTCAAATCCGTACGCACGCTCCGCACTACACACACTGGCCCGGCATCCACGGCAGGCGGACGCAGAGCAGTCCGACAAGTGTCGGCTATTTATCGAAGGCGAAACGGGCAAGAATGAGCTGTACAGTCCGGACTATCCAAATGATTATCCGAAAAACATAAACTGCACTCGTGTGATAACAGGTAAGTGGAGCAGCCATCTGCTGCCTTATCTCCCCAGCCCCAGAGTCTCAATCACTGACACAATTGAGTGGTACCATGCACTGGCTTAAGATTGCCTTCAACCCCATATGTAGCAACTTTCAAATAAACAAATCCGCTTAGAGCAGCAGGCATGCAGGCAGACTTGCATGCAGAGCTTGGAATTGTGGCAGCCAAGATGCAAAATTGCATATAAATTAACCCAAATTTGAGTGAGTAGAAGTTTAGGAAAATCCAATAAACCTGAAAGGAGAGAAAAATATAAAAGCAGAAGTAAACTGAAAAATAAGAATGAAAATGAAAATGCGCTTCCATTCGAAAACGGTGCGAGTGAGTGTGAAAAAGTTTCCCAGTGACAGCAGCGGCAACTGCGGAAAAGTAGGAAACTTGCTCCTTGCCGCTACAGTCAATTGAACGGAAAGCATGTCATGCGGTTGAGACAGAAGCGCTACCATCAAAACAAAAGTGCACAATAATATTTGTAAATATGAAAAATAATAAAAAATTTAAATAAAAAATGCAAATTGAAACTCAGTCGTCGCAAAAAATAAATTACAATCATAATAAAAAAAATGGCAAAAGCAAAGCGAAACTCTTTCCTGCTTTCTGGCAACCAGAAACTTTCGTTTATACCAACTCAACTCTGTCACTTGCTCTTGTTTTTTCTATTTAACTCAATTCAATTTCTACCCTTTCGATGCCTTTCCTTTTTGCTAACTTAACCCAAATGCAGATGGAGACAATAATTCAGTTTTTAATAGCAACATTGTGCTTGCCTGCAGTGGCATATGCTGTAATAGAAGCACAGCCACAGCTAAAGAAACGAATCCAGAGACACCGACCCACACATATGCACCTATACGCATAGATACGAATACGTGGATATGTTACACTTAAATTTACGCACAAATGTATCCTTTGGCAAGCGTAGGTGAGAAGTAAAAAAAATCTTATTAGTGTAAGAGCTTTCCAAGAGGATAAGACACTCACACGACAAAAGGAAACAGAAAGAGCTCCTGAAAATAGAAGAAAAAGTAATGATTTTTAAGATAAAATATGTGTCGCGCTTCCTTACACACTATCGCACTCATAGCGCACAACAATCCACACACACACACACACACATCCAACAAAGAGATCCACACGCATGCACACAATTACAGCTGCTCGAAATTGTTTCAGTTGTTATCCTTCATGTTTGTTGCGCCATTTTACATGCATGCTCATACATAAATGATTTAAAGCGGTGCCCTTAACTGCTGCAGACACTTCTTTTGCTTAGTTTAGGTCCTTTTTCCTGCCACTACGTGTACTGTAAATCCCTGTCTGCATTTGAGTATCTCATCCCTCTATTTCAGTGTGAGTAGGTGTGTGTATTATCTCACACTCCCACCTGCACACTCCCTGCTACGTAATTAAATTGTCACTTTCCACAGTTATCTCCGTAACCTAGTCTGCTCTGCTCCATTTCAATTTGCTGCTACATGTGCACACACAGCAGCGTCCTTGTGCATTAACATTTTTCGAGTTAATTTGAAATTAAAAATGTTTAAAAATAACAAATCCTTTTTACCTTTTTTACTTTGTGTTTCTTTATAGCACCTAAGGGACAAATAATACGTTTGGATTTTCGAAATTCATTCCACATTGAAGCGAAGGAAGAATGCAAATTTGATTTTTTGGAGGTGAGTTTAGTTGTTTTTAAAGCGATGACGAAGCATGTGGCAGTAGATGTTGGTGTTGCAAGAAACTTTAAACTTTATTATGTAAAACCATCTTAAATGCTGGAACTGTAGAAATTGTAAACAGGCAGAGAAATTCCTTGGGATACATGGTAAAATGAAAGTCCTGATATATGGCTTTATTAAATTACTGCAATAGGATAAATTATCATTTAAGTTTAACTATAATATTTGAAATATACTCGCATATAAACCAAAAATGCGGGTTTACAAATTAGAGCAACTACAAAAAACAGGCAATGATATGCTCAAATAATTGCAATTATATCCAAAAAGAAGTGTGACAAGCAGTCCAAAAAGAAGTGTGACGAGTAGTTTCAAGAGTTTGCAGGAGCATGCTTTGGGCGCCTTTGAAGAAGTACTTAATATGGAAATGGCAGGGAATATATTATATCACATAAAAAAATGATATCACACAACATACTCATTTGCTATAATAACGTCATAACTAAATATTCGTCTCTGCCGTTTGGCCTTCGAGATTAGTTTTCCCCATATGTGTTTTAATTAGCTTTTTATTCTTAATATATATTTAATTCTCGGAAAAAAACGTATTGTGAGATTTTTAGACTAAAAGAGTGATGTGTCATACTGGGAGTACCCAAGAAAACTATTTATAGAGTGAAATTTATCATTTCTCATGAAGTCTTCTCTTGATAGTTCTTATTTCTATAAATTATATAGAAGCAGATATTGAGCGCCTCTTAGTGCAATGGAAATCTGTACTCTGTCAAGTTAATTTTTCGTAATAGTATAGAATTTCTTTGCATTGTTCATAATTAGGGTTTAATAATAATAATAATAATAATAATAATAATAATAATAATAATAATAACACTTAATATTAATATTAACATATAACAAAAAAGTGCCGACATTTCTTGCAGCCCGAAACTGCCGTCATGCTCGATGAAGATGGAACCCGCCTCGCGCGGTATCCGGGGATAGAGTGGCGTGGCATAAAAATAATAATAATAATAATAATAAATTATTGTTTAGTTTCATCTGTTAGTTTGAGCTTAGTAACAGCTAAACAAAATTGAGCATCTCGGTATCACTTAAAAAATTCTATATGAAGGGGGTAGTTAATATGTCCTATTATTCTGATTGTTAAGCTTGAAATATTTTTAGCAACAGTTCCAACAATGTCCTTTTGAAACGTTCCATATTAAATGTATAGAACAACTGATACAATTCAGGCCCCCAGAAGTTTTCCAACGTATGATAATAGTGATCTGAAGAACTCGGAATGGTTTTTTGGTTCTTCAAAAAAATAAAGCTATAGAATGTTGCTGGCACAAATTCCATTCACCCTAAAAGTTGAACAAACAGTTCATAGGAGGAGGATGATACATTAAGACGATCACAGTTTCAATGTACGCATTATAGTTGACAGACTTGATAGGCAATGTTGATGTATAATAAAGGACAAACAATCACAAAATGTTATCTATGCAGTCTGATGGCTCTTTGTAATACAATTTTTTAATAGTACTAATACTCTGTTCAAGTGCTAAAGGGGTCGTATGAGTATCACCCATTATATATAGTTACAGACTTCATATTTGGTTGTTGTTATTTCTTCCAATAATTGATGGCAAGAGTTCTTTGTCTTACCTCTTTTTTCTCTAAGTCAATCAAAAACTAAAATTTGTTTCCTCATTTCTCCAACTACATTAAAGGGATTCAAGAAAAGCGAACTGACAGTCATGTGCTGAATCAAAATGAAGGACTTACTTGAATCTGTTTATGTATGTAGTCAGTCGTAAATTTACCCTATTGTGTCTCGGATATAAAGTATAATTTATTCCTTAAAATATGAATAAAATTGTTGTCTTCCATTACTTTTATTTAATTTTTTTAACATAAGGAAAATATATGGAGTTGGTGGGGTAAATGCAGCCCATTTTCCGAATCCCTCAGATTGGCAATTTACAGTGCATCTGTTATTTTACAATTTCCCTCTTCGACACAAATACTTCATTATATAGTTGCTCATTGCTGACTTGCAAACATAACTTCGCTCTTATAAGCATCTAGCTTCAAAGAAAATTATGGGGTGTAATCTAAACTGTGTCTCAGCGTTTTTGAAGACAAGGAGCCACCCACAAATTTGCTGACGGTTCCTGGTACATGAAAAGGATTCATAGTGATGTAGGAAATATCCATGCCATTGACACAACTGCACAAATTCTAAGAGCTAGGAAGCTTACTCCCTCGACAATAATCATCTATGTAGACAATCAAGCAGCGATCAAAGCGGTAAACGCACATATTTGCAGTGTAGAACACTGCAGGGAATCATATTTACGATAAATCACCACAAGATAGAGCTATGCCGGATCTCTGAACATCGAGGTATCCCTGGCAATGAAACAGCTGACCAATGTGTCGGACTCGGATCGGAACAGCCGGAAGAGAGGCAGGTGGTGAACATCCTTCCACCTCTCGTAGAGTTCACAAAGAAGATCGAAACCACTGAAAAAAGATTAATGAATGAACAGTGGTATTTAGCCGCCGATAGTGGAACATCTCGAAGCATGTGGCCGAAACTCAGCCAAAATAGGACTGACATACTTCTTCGGCTCAGTAGAGGAGAACTCAGGACTATCGTGAGGGTTCTGACGGGGCAATGCATCATTTGCCCAATGGCAACCAGGTACGGTGCTCCTTTCATATATGAGAGGAGGTGGAGGAATCGGGGAAATATCTGTTCTGTGGTTGCCGGGGTCTTCTGAGCCCATATACCTGGCTCGACGTTCTTTGGAGAACTACAAGAATTAGCTGAGCTGAAACTGACTGATATTCACAACTTCACAAAAGCTTCTGGTTGGTTTAAGATCACGTGAAGCTGAGGGGTTTTAAAGGAGAGGAAGGGAAGGAGGGTAGGGTGGTCTGGTAGTGGCTTCTCTCACAAAACAGGTATCATGGGCCAATGGGCCTCCGATTGAAACTTGCGTAACTGGTTAACCTAACGTAACCTAGGAAATATAATGAATACAAAGCATTGCCTAAACTCAACTATATTCCGGTTTCATATTTCCTTTTTCAATTTTCGTCTCCTGTCAGTTTTTTTATATTAGGGAATTTTTACAGAATAGTGTAATAATTGAGTTCTTAATGAGAACACTAATTTGAAGGGTCCATTAGTGTCTCCGAGGCTGATCGTTATTAAAGTTTCACTCAAGATTCATACAAGAATGTTGTGCATATTCACCTTTCAAAATTCTCTTCGACCATTTATGACTGCATAAAGACCCATTTTCCTACTCAAAATCTAAACACAGAGGTTGTGATGTGGATTTGTAACAGAGGACTTGCAGAATTATATTATTATACTTTATTGTTACTATATATTATTATACTTTATTGTCACTATATATTATTATGTTATTATATATTGTATTATAATATTTTTTATATTATTTTAATATATATTATTAGAGTATATTGCGTTATTATTTTGTGAGATGTTTACTTTATTCTTCTTGGGTTTCAATTCTCTGGTTATATGAAGATTTGTAAGTGCAAATATATATTTCGTGCTGCAAGTTTTAAGCTCTGTCATGTGTGTAGATCGTGCCAGAGAAGTGCTTCCTTTTTTACGTTGACTTCAACATCACTCTATTTGAGTATGCGTCACATGTGCTTTTTTATACAGCTTCCAAGTCACACTCACACCCTACCTTACAATTATATACGTATCCCTTGAGAAGAATTGTTTGGCGAAACAATCAACTTACATAAAATCACTCTTCAAGTAAACATCAGATTTTATGGGAAAAAGTTTACAGCCTTGCTTTAATATGTAAAACAATTATTTGAATTTCGCAAATTATTCCACCGGTTTGTTTGAAAACTTATCAATCAAGCGCCGTTCATATCAAACGGTAAAATCGCTGCCTAATTCCAAACTCAAAAAGCAAATACATAAATAAATTATCTCAAATATTTCTTACCGGTAGCAAGCAAAGGACTTTAAATATTTAATGTTCAATGAAGACTCGGTTTACTTTGGCACATTGTGCGAGTATGTTCCATTTTATTTGTTCTGCAATGAAATTTAAAATGATTAAAAATGTATGCGCAACGCAGCACACAGCGAACCGCACCGCACACAACCTGCGAGTCTTTCACATTTGCTGTGATTTTCACCACACAGTAATGGGGGAAGGAAAAAATTGCGACTACTCAATGGAATATGGCATGCAAGTTTTATTTTGTTGCGTCTGTAAGGCGGTCAAGGACTCTTGTCTTGGTTGCTTCCTTTCTTTTGCCACAATGCAATGTCCCGATTGCAGAGAGCGGGAGTGAGCAAGCAGCGTGTAGCACTTGTGTTTGCGGCGGTATGTCCTTCAAAAATTTTTCATGCTGTAAATTTTATTAGTTTTTGCCAAGCAGCGCTGGCATGGTTGCAGCCATATACGAGTACTCGTAAACTTGTGATTTTTGTTTTTGTTTTTTGAATTATGTATAATTTTTTTGTATTCTTTTAACACAGACTTCGTTCTATATTTTTCCATATACATACTCGTATACTCGTGCAGACAACTGCAGTGCATGTTGTTATTCCAAATAAGGATTTTGATGTTGCTTTCATTTTCTGATTTAACACAACAAGCAGATGCAATTCGTTTGCCGCTCCTTGTTTTATATTTCTAGCTGCGTGTATATATCAACTGTTTCATTATTTATTATTTCTTTCTATGCTCCTCCCAGATACGTGATGGACAATATGGATTTTCAAATTTAATTGGAAAATATTGTGGCACAGATTTTCCACCAGAAATCACGTCGAAGGAACGCTATCTCTGGCTGCATTTTCATTCGGACGAAAGTATTGAGTATTCCGGTTTTACTGCCGTTTACGAATTCCTAGATCGCAATCGGGAAGGTACGGATAACTGCTGCTGCTGCTGGTGTTGTGTTGTGCTGGTGCTGGTGCTCTGCTGTGCTCTACTCCGCTGTGTTGCGCTAATGCTGTGATATAAATACAGAGCGATACAATAATACTTTGCATGGATTGTAGTGATTGCATTAGAGTGTGCAGCGATACAAGAGCACTGCAAAGCCATGCCAGCGCAGGTGTCAGCAAAGTTTGACGCTGTTTGCCTTGTGCCATTAAATAATGCTAAATTTATATATATTTACATATGTAAATATAACTTACCCCCCAATGACCCAATGCAAATTGTTATGCGGGGGCGTGGAGAGGGAAACCCGTTTGTTTGCACACAAATTGCAATTGTGCCGGATGGTACGCTGCTGAGTGTGTAACCTGCATTAATTCAGTGGCACTTGCAAACCGCTCTTGCATTAAAACCAAAGCCAGTTGAAGTTTGCAAATGCGTTTGGCATAGGTCTGCAGAAGTCTCTTTCAGGCACTAAATATTTCCATTGTGTATTTGTCATTGCAGCGCCCAGCACCGATTTGAATTGTACCATTGAGAAGGATGGCTTTGAGGGTTTCATTAACTCATCGGATATACCGCAGGACATCAGAGAGACTGTCATCAGAAATAGAGTACCACTAGATTGTATGTGGCGCATACAAGTACAGGAAAAAT
Organism: Clusia tigrina; assembly: GCA_920105625.2. Taxonomy (NCBI): domain Eukaryota; kingdom Metazoa; phylum Arthropoda; class Insecta; order Diptera; family Clusiidae; genus Clusia; species Clusia tigrina. The sequence goes on from OV050033.1 coordinate 179,299,849, forward strand.
GGAAGGTTAGTACGAGTGTCTGACTCTCCTACAAGCAGAGTATTGTCAATATTTAAAATATATATGATAAAATGTTAAAATTGATGTATATCAATATACAATTTGTGTGCTTACGAACCACTTTTCATTCAATTATTATAATCAGTCTTAGTCCTGGAGTTTGGAAACTAAAATCATGTAGAAAATGTTATTATATGATAAATTAATGATGTCGAATACGAGTATCTTCAGTAGACTAACATTTATAATCCTTCAGTATTTGTGTGAGTGTTCTACTTAAGGCGATGCTATAAATGCAGATCATTGAAAATTTCATAATTCGAAGAATGCTTCTACGTTATTATATATGGAATGATCACTATGCCAATATATTGATCTGTAGTGGGAAAACCATTAGGTTCGATTTATTTCAGCGCGACCTGAAAGACCTACTGTGGTGCTCGTATTTATTTAACCCTGGAAGGTCATCGTTATCTTTCTAATGCAGAGATTATCATTAAACAGCGTCGTTGAAACGACGAACGACGACTTTCCAAGGTTAAAATATGAGGATAGTCTCATCTATAGATCTTCTGTAAGGATTATGTCCGACAGGAATTCATGTATTTTAGAGGAATCAAGTTCAGGGATTTTACTTATCTCTAAGATCTCATCAACTTACTCATGTGACAGTTGAATCGACAGTGTCCTTTTAAAACGCCTGTTATGATTCTTAATTTACTCCGATTTACTTTTATTAAAATCTCCCAGAATATCAACCACATTCTATGTTGAAGTTTTCTCTTTTTGGAACAGAATTCGTTGTTGCCTTCATTACATTTAATTTGAATAAAACTTGTGCATATTTTCGCCCACTTTTACATTTTTCTTTTGTTTTTTCATTTCAGATTCAAGTCAAATTCTTAGATTTTAAATTAAGCAAACCCAACGACTGCGAAACAAATTTTTTGGACATCTTTCCGGAGCAGACAGTGATGCCGTTGCGGTAAGTCCATCTATGCATAAAACTCTTTTTTATACGCATACACACGCACAGCCACAAAAAAGAGCACCCGAATTTGTTGCCCAAACTGATGAATTACAGAAAACAAGCGCGCCGAACAACCGAATGTCTGTGCCGGACACTTAAAAGGGATTCCCATTTGACATGGCTGCCTAGTAAGTGGTGTGGAAGTGCCTGCACCACAGACCAATCAAGCAGCTCTTATTTAGCACACAACCAGTTGCTACTCTGATTGATACCTAACGCAATGATTGATGATTGAACGCACCGCTGCATGCTCAGATATGGTGGAGGATGGCTGCCTTTTGACTTTCGTGCTCTACTGAATTGGTGATTGTGTGCTCTGTTCCTCCATAGCTCCGAGTATGGCGGTAGTGATTTCCGTTCTCCTTGGGGTCTTTGTTTATTTAATGCTCTTTTACGCTGGGCAGGCCATATAATTAAACAAAAACAAACACCACGCACAGACACTGTCGGGTGTGCTTGAAGGCGCTCTGACTCAATGGAGCATGGAGTGTAACCACAGGACTGCACGGATACGTTGTAAACATAAGCGAAAGATAAACAGTTGTGCAATGATTGATGTACGACTACCCGAGTGTGGTTGTGTGCATGTGCGTGTGCGTGTGTGCGCTGGTAGGAGTACTGTTGGTGGAGGCGGGGCAGTTTATTTTCAATTCAGCAGCAATTTTTGTATCATCATTTACCGCTTGTCGTAGTTGTTCACAATGAAATAACATTTGCATTTTTCAGTGTGAAAAACTTTTGCGGTTCAGCCGGCGAAGGCATCACATCGGATTCCAATATTCTGCATATAAGATTCTATGCGGAGCAGATTGCCAGCAATTCAACATTCGCCATTCTGTACACCGCCTTCAGGGACAAGGGGAGCTCGGGTGAGTGAGCCATTTGCCGCGCCAAGCTAATGCAGTGTTTGCTTATTTGTTTGTAGTGTTTGCTTGTGTTCCTCTTTTGCCTTCATTTTTCCGCCCGATTTTTGTGATTTTTGTCGATTGGCTTCTTGTTTATGCTCACTCTCTGATTTGTTTGCCCCACTCAGTCAAAGCGTTTTGATGATTATGTTTTCGTGTGTTTCTTTTTCTTTGTTCACTTATTTTTCAGATTGCACTGAGGACGAATACGATTGCGAGGATGCTACGTGCATATCAAAAGAGCTGAAGTGCAATAACCGCGATAACTGTAAATTCCGCTGGGACGAGGAGGGTTGTGCGGTGCGTATTAAAACAGATTAAGTGTTGCTGTTTTTCTTGTTAAAACCAACGTAATTCTTGTTTTCATGGAAATTGAAAAAAAAAGAATTGAGAAGAGAAAGACAATTTCTCTGTTGCTTTGCAACATTGTGTTCCAATTGAAGAGGACAATTCTTTTTGTTTAAAAAGTTGTGTTGTTTTAAATCAAGCCTGAAATAATAAAAACTTTGATTAATGTGACTTGCTCGGCTTGCGAAGGTTGCTCTTATTTGAGCACTGAAATGCAAATTGTTTTTCTGAATTTTTCATATTAAAGTTGTTCATTGTGTTTCTATATCCACAGACTGAATCCGCAGGACAATCGGAGCATGTGATCATAATCATCATCGTGTTTGGTTTGATATTGGGCGGCATGGTCGTAACATTTCTAGTAAATTGCGTCCGCAAGATAATGCGCGATCAAAAGATTATACGGGTAAGTGGACATAACATCAAGACTCTTTAGATAAACCGCCATCAAAACACCACAACCGGCCACAGGACATCTTTCTATTTTTCAATGCTTGTAATTATCACTGCAAATGTCCCACCCTAGCAAAAATTAAAACAAAAACTGCACTGCATTGAAATTGTCGTATTTAGTGTGGCTATTAGAGCACTGTTTGTTTAGTGGTGTTAAATCATTTATGAGCATAGCAGGTAAAGTCGAGTGTGCAAGTAGATGTGAGCACTGAGTGCATGAGTGGGTGGGTGAATAGATGGGTGATTTGACTCGTACTCAAATTGTGTGCTTGGCTTTAAAATTAAATTTAACAATTTGGTTTTGGAATACCCTTTTAATAGCTCAAGAATCCTGAACCTTTTAAATCTATAAAATGCGAAACAAATAGATATGAAATATAATCCGTTTCGAGTACGTAGTATACAAAAATGTATGTTGTGTGAGATTCGATCCCATGAATACTGCTTTGACTTATCACTAAGCTAGCGAGGCTAACAGTAACACTGAACTTAGAGTTTTGTACTGATTAACTTAAAAAACCCGATACGGAAGCCAATACCAAACTTTGAGTTCAGTCAGAACACTTCCCAATTTCGTAGTACTAGTCTCTTAGTTCTATTCAGTTTCTTCCACACAGTATAAAAATTAAATATTCGAATTGAAATCTCAATTCGGTTGCTATACCAAAAGATTTTTGTTAATTACGATTTACAATTTGTTTTAGTTTCTACAATCATTCATTGAATATTTTAATTTGTACATCAGCAAGTGTTTTCGTTGGGTCTTCTGAGGAGAAATGCTCGTTACACCCGAGCTCAGAAGACAATCCCCAGATTCTCTGCTGATTTTTTCCAAGCAGTGTTCTTCAAAAGTGTCTCGTGTTGTAGCCAGTAAAGTACAACACGCAATCTCACACTTAACTGCAGCTCAGTGAATGATACTTTTCTGTATATTTCAATATCAACATCAGATACTAAGTTTAGTATAGAGTTTGTGAAATAGAGCATAAGATAATAGGAGATCCATGATAGGTTCATACTCAATTTACTGAACATGCGACACTTTAATGTACTGGAAAATGTACATACTAACAGTCCTGTATGTATATTATATAGGATTTGGTTTGTATGAAAGTGTGTACAGTGACACTGACCTTTCTTTTTATACTCAAATCTCAATAAACATTATTAAACAAAAATTGTTCTTCCTGCTTCCTTCGAACATAAGTTTCCTCAGTGAGGTATCACTGATTTGGGGTAACCATTAAAAAAGCACTGATTTATTGCACTGGGCCTTTTTAACGACACATATCTGCATTGTGTTCAATATTTACTGTTAAAAAACAAGAGAGGGTGTTTGCATTTAACTACAAAAACAAAGGTTAGACCACAGGCAGCACTATACAACTAAGCACATGTGGAAGGTGGTGGGAGAATGAAAACCAGAGATCATGTTCTAATAATAAATCAAATATGCACCTTTGGGGATAATAAATACAAAAAACTTTAGACTCTTCCGCCGAAAAACAATTTTTGACATTTCCATGTTTGTTAGCGCCATGAGCAATTTTTATTGATTTTTACAATGTCAGAGTAGGGATTGAAAAATATTTCAGCTTAAATTCTGAATGAATTTTTTAGCCGCTGTTCACCCTTAAATACGATTAATAGTGGAGTTAATGCTCTGTTAAATTAGAGTGTAATTTATGATTCATCGCTTTTATGTTACACTCACACTTCTTTATTATGTATTCGGCCAAACTAAGCATTGCTCTCGTTAATTAAAAGAAAATTGCTGTATCATAGCTTTATGAATTCCTCATGGGTATGCAGATTTCCCCTGCATTAAAGATAATAAATTATTCGAAGAAGAAGTAAATTTCTCTAATGATTGTCTGAAAATCAAAGTGTTTACTGCTTATTAAACTCGAGCTATTAGGGTAGTTGCGTATTGTTCTTCAACAAAAAAAAAAAAACAGATTCCAATTATGTCTAGATGAGCAAAACAAAGCAAAAGCGCCACTACAGCAGAATATTTTGCAGCAAGTGCAAAAAGGGAATCCAGATAGATAGATAAACAGAGAAAATATGTCTGCTTAACTTAGTGCCTGCCACTGTAGGTAAAACAAAAAACCAAAAGACACAAGCAAAAGAAAAAACACAGATCCTTTAAGGAAGTGAAATTCTTCCGCTTCTACTTCAATAAATCTACTCGCAAATTTACACAGCAATCGGAGCCAGTCGTGCGCCTGCTTGCGTGAGTTAATTAACACAACATAAACACAAATTGAACAATATTATCTGATCTGGCAGGGCTGCAGCAGCGCCCTTCCGACGGAGCCGAATCTCGTCTCCGAAATATTAGCATTTGCATCCCTTTGACCCGCCATTTATATTTACATATACTCGTATATTCATTGCTCATACATACGAGTATAGCGTTTATGCGAATGAAGCGTACACTCTTGCTTGGCGCTCGTATTGCTAATAATAAGCCATGTAGTTCGTGATTATACTTAATTATGCATGCGCATAAGCAGCTGATGTTGTTGTTGTTCTTGTCGTTTATTGTTCTCGAGTTGTTGGTGTTGTTGTTGCTGTGTTTTTCTGTCATTCGCTTAGTGAATATATGTGTGCGAGTGCGTGAATGCGTGTGTGGCTTTGTCTGTGGCAGTATCAGTAAGCAGGATGTGTCATACTATATCCTCATATATCCTAATTTCCGAGAATCCTCGTACGCTTGCTAACATTTAGTCGAGTAGGCATTTCAGCAATTTCATTAGTTAGATAAATTAGGTTGAGGGCTGTTGAATTGCCCTGTCGAAGGCGTGCGGGCATGCGGGCATTCAGGATTAGGAGAACGTACCACAGAGTTAATTACTAATTGAAAAATTGGAAATCAACGCTAAGCGATCTACTCCTGAGTGCACTGTGAAAAATGGAACAAAGGCAAATACAATTTGCAAACCACTTGTGCAGGATATGGAAATACAGCAAATTTTCACATGTCAGTCATACACATTCCGGCATTAGGATTGTACAAATAAGAGTGCCAACACACACACGCACACGAACGCACAGCAGCAAAGTGCGCTAAGTGCCAGCATCAATTTCTGCGTGTTCAAAATTATTTTGCGACCTCGTTTTCTTTTTTCGATATTAATTTCTTCCATTTTCTTTATAATTTTTGCGTTTACCATCAATTCTTTTGTACACTGTACTGCAATGCAAATAAAAACCGGGACATGTATTTTCTTTTATGGTAGTGAAGATTAGTTCATACCCAGTAGGAAAAGTGCGAAGGCAATAATTTTTAAATAAATTTGATTTTTTGTTAATTTTTTTTTGGGGTTTTAATCTCAACAGACATACGCATTTTTATAGTTAATTTTTTTACTTTATAAAGGATTCATATAAATTTTTTTATATTTTTATATTTATATATTTATATTTTTTATTTTATTAAATAATTTGAAAAAATTTGTTAAAATCAAAATAGTAATATTTTCACATTAAAAAATAGTTTCTTCATATTTTCTAAAAAGTTTTTTTATATAAATTTGCGGTGGAGTAACCACATTTGCACCTTCAGTGTGCACTTCTCTCAACAAATTCATTGACAAAAAGACTTTCATAAAACTGACTTGGACTACTGATTTATTCACAAAAAATATGTTTACTATATTTTTTGTGAATAAATCAGTAGTTCAAGTCAGTTTTATGAAAGTCTTTTTCTCAATGAATTTGTTGAGAGAAGTGCACACTGAAGGTGCAAATGTGGTTACTCCACCGCAATAACTGTCAGATGGTGGATTATTGAAAACATTTTGGCAGATCTTATAGCTATTTAGGATACGCCACTTGTCCTCTTCAGAGATCTTTCAATGAAAGGCAACTTTTCCCCAAGTAGATATTATATCTCAGAGAGGAACATCACACCAAGTATGAACCCTCCCGGGAATCGGAGCTGGGCTATTACATTTATCCATCCAGACAACTACTCTAACTGCAGGTTGAACTCACTGAGAAAATTGTGTCATATTTCTTAACTTTCATTTTTAAAACTCTGCTAAGTCGCTCTATTTTATAAATAAAAATTCATTCCTTTTTTTCTAAAATTATTGAGCAAAATTTATGAACTCGACGAATATAAAAAAAGGTTTACTTATATTTAAAAAATAAATTTAAAATATATTTAAATAACGTAGTGTTTTTTAATTTTTTATTTATTTTTATTATTATTTTTATTATTATTATACCTTACACCATTTTAATTATGAGTGCAAGATGTTGGGGGAGGAATGAGTACTAGAGCTACAGAGGCTTTCGACTCGAAGAGAAAAATGTTTATAGAAAGAATCATTTTGGAGACCAAGCCCTTGGCAGGATATTTTTGATTTAATTCATGAATTTTCTATGGAATTTTTAATCTGAAACAAAAGACAAAGGAATTTTTTTTTTTTTTTATATTTTGCATCTTTTTAATATCCAATTCGGCAGATAAAAGTTTTTAATAAGAACAATTTGTTTAGTTTCTAAATTTTTGAAATGTATTGTTTCATTTTTATTACGTTTTGAATTTTACACTTATTATTATTATTATTATTACTTGAAAAATAAAAATTTTATTATTATTTTACATTGCATAGGGGAGCACTAGCTGCCCGGACCTTCAGCTCCATGTCATACTTATTTTACACAAATTAAATTAATATTTTTTTATGTTATATTTAAATTTCATTTGATTAACTTTTTTAAACTTAACAGATATCGAAAAAATATGGTTTTTTTATATAAAATTAATTAAAGTCAAAAGATAATTAAGGCAACAACAAATATGAACCCTCCCCTCAAAATTGTTTTTATATATTCTATTAGGCATTACTGATAAGGTATTATTTCAGCCCTTCTAAAAACTAGACCCCAATAATTTTCCATCTGGGCATTTACGCATGTGAAGAAGCAACGCATTGGCGTTGTGTGGCAATGTCGTGCGGAGGTGTTAGGCTGAAAGAGCGCGTCTTCCGCTTGGCACTAAGATATTTTGAAAATGTACGCGCATGTATTACCAGCTTGCAATCGAGCATTTTTGCGTTGGCAGAACGTGGTGCGTATGCAGCGATGTGTGCATTTGTGGCGCTTGTGAATTTATGCATTTGCTGTTATTTTGCCATTTCGCTTGCTTTGCCAAGGCGTTCAATTATTTGCCTGCATGGGCGCGTCCGTGTAATACACGGAGTCAGAATCCATTTAGAAATTCCGCAGCTAAGGCACAACGCCTGCAGACGCTGTCATTCCAGCATGTTTATTAAATTTCTCGCAGCAACAATTGTGGCGGCATACGAGGCATCATTTGCTCTCCGACTCTCCGGCTCTCTTTGCCGCTGCCTGCTGCTGTTATTCTTTATTTTCCTAACACTTTTCATATGCGCGCATAAATAATACTGACTGGCTGAGTGGTATGTTGCAGCAATTCCGCCCGCCGCATACCAGCTGCATTGGCGTTAGGATTGTGTCATGTGACAACATGCAAAAGACCGAGTAGTTTCATTTCATTGCGAGGCAGTTGGCGGCAGTGTGCAGCAATGCAAATTGGCTAAGAGTATAACGCTATGCATACTACTTCATGATCGTGTTCATGTTCTTCTTCTATTATTATTACTATTATTTCGTTAGCATATTCATCTGCATTAGAAATTAAACTTGTGCTCGAATTATAAGCAAACGTGCTGCTATCTGGGGGTGTGATGACATGTGGAGACTGTGTCCTTGCATGCGTCTACAGTATACACAAAGATATTACGTACAACTTTACACACAGAGTGGCTGAGCGATTCAATCAAGTGAAAGGCTTAGATCATAGCAATAATTAGATTATAGCAATAATATAATCTAACAAATACTAATACAGTATTTTGTATATGTGACCTTCTCCGAGAAAAGGGACCTAGTGTGTGAAAATGAAGTTTTGAGAAAAACGCATTTAAAGTTTCATAACGCATTATCACTGTGAACACACCTTCAGTTGGGAGATGACGTTTTTTGACACACTAGGTCCCTTTCTCGGAGAAGGTCACATATGTGTTTTATATGTTTGTTACTTAATTGTTTACTAACAAAACAGAAAAGAAAATAGATCCGTATTTTCAAAATCCTATGAGCACATATTCGTAATCTTTTAGTATATTGTTGTGAGTCCTTTATATAGATTATATTATTAATACTAGTCGCCCTTAAGATATCATCAATGAGACCATCTTGACCTGTAGTAATTTATGTATTCCATTTCTACTGAGGACAATGAGAATAATTTGCAAACTTTACAATGAAATGTTCAGTTCTTCGAGTAACTAAGTGTATATTTAAAATAAATAGGAACAAAAGAAAACTACACCTTTAAGCAGAAGGTATGAGTACATTGGGTCTCATGCATAAAGACGAGTAAAAGCGCTGAGTTGAGTCAGGTGAGCAATTGCTCGTAAGTCGAGTTCGATCAAACAGCAACAGCTTTCTTCAATCATAGTTAGTTGATTGCATTGAATTGTAGAAAGTTTTATATAAGTGAAATATACTACTACAAAGATTCGCTCTTTTCTGGAGCTATATTAAACCCATATTCCACTCAAAATCAAGGTCTTTTTCTGTAAATTTATATCATATGTCTAGGAATGAGAAAATTTCGTTATGATATCTTTCTAGACATGTTTCAAAGGCCGCAATTCAATTTATTCTGAATTCGTTCCAAAAATTAAGCATATATTCGATATAACTTGGCAGTTAATTTGTAAATTATACAATGTTCAACTTTGAAGACTCTCTGCTGAACTACTATCCTACAACGTTTTCATTTGCCATTTGATAAATTTCCTTTCAATATTTCTTTTCAGTTTTCGCTCACTTTGTGCATTTCTTTTTCATTGGTTTCTCGTGTACTCATTATAAAAATATTCCCAATAAGTTCACAAAGTTTTCATAGCTTTTCTTTAATAGTTTACCAATAAAATCTTATACACTGACATAGAAATGAGTGTTGCAGTCTTTGTACGTTTTATATATATCCACTTATGCTATACATATTAATATTAATAACTCGATGATTTTGTATGTGTCCCTAAATATACCCATTTACTACATATATCAACCTCATTTTCTACTCATGCTTTTCTACTCATGCTTTAAGCATATTATAGCAAAGAATTGTGAAATATTGTTAAAGCAGCATACAAACTGTCATGCTTCTGTGAAGACATTCTCCGTTGCAACTCACTGCATCGTTCACTTTTTCTGCACAATCTTATGTTAAAAATTCTCCTTAAAGAACATGTTGAGATCTGAGCTTAGTTGGAAAAAGATGCATGACCATGCACTTTAACATTTCCTTCCGCTTCCTTGCTGGCTGCTTGCCGCGGCGGTTTCCACTGCACGTGCGTTCGCTCTGAAGATTTTGATACTTGTAGATACTTTTCCGAGGATACGTTGCAATTGAAAGCTGCTGTGCACACTTGATTGCATTTGGCGCGTAAACGCTTTTAAAATGTTAATAAATTGCTCCGCAAGTCAAATAAATTTTCGCTGTACGCGCAGATGAACATTAGCGATATTAGCACGGAAATTGCACACAAGCAGAAGGAGATGACGGTCATTACTATGAAAGAAATTGGTGCGTATTTGTAAAGTTAAACTGCAGTTTGCTATTTGAAGTTGAAATTTGCTTTACACAAACCTTTAAAATGCTATTAAAATGCACCATTTCAATCTGCAGTTCAGTTTGCTCTCTGAACTTTATGGTTCAATGAAATATTATCAAATTTGAATGAAGGATTCATCTGCAGACGATGATGGCTTCTTCTTAATTTAGTGTGGGTCAAATGCATATTTTTAGCCGTTGTATGTCATTCTTCATATCACTGCAGGCTTATTTCTTTCAATATTCAGTTTTATTTAGTTTGTTTCTTTGCGACCTGCTTCGGTAGGTGAGCAAGTTTTGCTGTGGTTGCAAAATCTAGGAAAATAGCGTTGTGCATTTGGCATTCTGTGCTCCAAGTTAAAAGTAATTAAATTCCTGACTCATTTGAACAGTTGGAAGTCAAAGGTATTTTCTGCAAAATTCGATTTATTCTCATAAAAAGACGTTTACCTATTGCTAAAATGAATGCTATGCAATCGAGTGTGAAAGGTGCGTGATATGCTTGCTTACTCATAAGTGAAATTGTGTAATTTTTTGTACCAACTTCGGACTCTTTATATAACTAAGTTATATAAGTATGTAATGTAAGTTGTTTCCATAATAAATTTATATAACTGACTGCCGGTTGATGTTATTCATGTCATGCTTCGATGAAGATTCGCTCTAAAAGAGTTCATGATAGAAAACGTATGATATTACTCAGCATATAACAATCAAGTACAGTGATCGAAGTTGAATTGAATGGCTATGAATTCATTTTCTAGTGGTAGGTCCTGCCAGCCATAACTCATAGCAGTTTAAAGGTATAATAATTGGATTATTTCAATTAAATATAAACAATTAATACATTTCCAATCAATTAGTATAGTAAATAAATAATTTTATTTACTTATTTATTATAATGTATTATAAAAAAAAAATAAAATTATATTAAATATGTAAATAGCTAGTCACTTTTTCGATTGTAGGAAATGGGTGGAGCAGGGCACAATGAAAACTTTAGAGTATCTACTGTGCCTATCTCCCGTCTACCTGGGTGCTCCCTGCTTTCAGGGACTGGACGAGGCCGCAGCAACAAGGGTTGGTCTCGCTCTTAAAGTTCACGAAGTGCATCTCTCTTCTTAGAGATCCATAACGACTCTTAATGGATATCCATCTGGCATCGCAACGGATCTTGCAGGTCTTCGTATGGCTTTCACGACCAACTAGTGGACCCTACTCTAACCGAGTCACCTTTTCATAGCAGGGTTTAGAATTAAAGAGTTTATATTTTCTCAAGAAAATTTTCTAGAACCTTCACATATATACTCGTAGAGGAGGAGGGAACCAATTTTATGTGTTTGGTGTACTTTCCCTGCATTGAGAAGGATGTTTTCCTTATTTGATCATTTCCTTATTAGAGGGTGTTAAGTGATATAACCAATAACACTGCCAACTCTGTGAATGTAATGGAGACCACTTGTAAAAATTTTTATAGGTTGAGAGATCAAGAATAAAAAGACTGATTACGAATTGTTTCTATTTATTTTACCAAGTTCGTGTACTGTTCACTTTTTGTAAGACACCACTCCATTGCATAATTCAGCGACCCATTATTTCACCCAGCGTTTCCCTGATTCTCTGTTTCTCTAAACATCTCACAATTTATTATTATTATTATTATTATTATTATTATTATATTATTCCTTACACCATAATTAATTATGAGTGCGAGGTGTTTGGGGAATGAGTACTAGCTACAGAGGCTTTCGACTCGAAAAGAAAAATATTTTATAGAAAGAAGCATTTTGGAGACCAAGCCCGTGGCAGGAATCTCACAATTTAGTTCACTCTTCCTATTCGTTGTGTTGACGAAGCCAGAATGATTGAGCTAAGTATACTACAGTCGCGTTCATTCCATAAACAGAACATACTGCATCGAAGCGTAAATGAAAGGGCTAGGATACGAGGTTACCATAGTGGATGGTTTTGATGTAACTAATCCTATCGGCGAGACAGCAATTTCCACCGAATATACAATCTACCTTAGGAAGAAAACTGTCTGACAATCAATCACCAAATTTTAATAGTTTTCATTTTAACAAAATAAAAATACAAACAGTCTCTATACTAAACTTTTGAGTATAATGCAATTCTTGATAGTTTCTGTTCTATTTAACGAAAAGTCTTTATTCGTTTCAGTAGTTTCATTCAAGAGAAAAATGTATGCAAATTTCTCAGAACTGTTTGCGACGTGCAAAGTAGTTTGTTTGAAAGGATATATAATAGCGTGTATGTTCAAATTTACCTGCCCATACCGCTCACTAAGTTACTCGTAGTATTTCTAGGCAGTAGTTGTCCATACCTATATTACACAATAGCTTCATAGATACTCGTAGCATCATCGCCTTGTCACACCCACTCGCTTAAAGCTGGTCTATTTACTTCTTTTGTTTGGCGTATTTTAAGTTGACTTTTTCATTATCATTTTTTATTTCTCTACATCCTGTTTTGTTCAAATCCTTTGCCCTCAATTTGTGTTTTGTTCACTTCGTCGCCTTTTGGCAATGTGCAAGCAACTGGAATTGCCTCTTTTTGCCAATCATATTTTAAGCTCCCTCTCGGTTTGAAATGTCTCAAAATATGTTTTCGATTCCCGTACGCGTAGCCAGCCATCACCAACTCTCATCGTCAGCGCATAAAACATGCTCATTACCGCAGAATTACTCGCACATATTTCTGTTCATATCTCCTTATAGTTTTATAAGTGTACTTATGCCACTAGAGCCATCCTCCACCCCGTAAGTGTACCACAAAATTAAATGCGTAAGCTGCTCTCCTGCTGCGCTAACCGTAGTGGTCCCCATTGTTTGTCTCCATTGACTCTTATGTACATAATATTTTTTTTAGTGTTTTGCGTTATGCTACAGAACTATTATTTCCCTTCCACTTGAGTTGCATTTTGAGTTTCGTTTCAGTGATTCGTGCTGTGTTTTTTTTTGTGTTTTGTGTTTTTGTGTGTTCAGTTTAAGTTTCAGTGTTTCTTTGCACTGGCTGCTTTCGATACTCATGTTCTTTGTTTTTCCTACTTCGATGTGCGTGTTTCATTTCTTTATTATGATCCATAAAATAATTTTCGTTATTGTTTCTTGTGCTCTTGTTTGATGTCCGTTCTTCCTGTCGACATGCTTCTCTGTATATTCTATCCACAGAGTGTTCCCGCGCTAAGCGATGGCATTTATCATATTGATTCGTTCATCTGGGGTGCACCGAAGGCGGCGATATTCGTTGGATTGCAGAACGATTACATGCTCAAATACAGTCTGGACGATGAACAGAACAGCAGCGCCAATAACGAGGACGAATACGAGCGAAATGACTTGCATAATAGCGATTTTGACAACGAACAATCCGCATCCGTTTCTGGGTCCGGGTCCAGTCTCCAAAATCATTTTGATTATGCGAGTAATTACGGCGGTTTCGGTTGCGACGGCAATGATGAATATGTTTTCGTGAACAGCGGGGATATCATGCGTTGTTTTCACAATGGCTACGACATCGCTGGTAATGACGACGACGATGATGGGGATGGTGGTACACCAACGTCATCCGGCTCGCACACAACCGAAGCTGAATCAACGCCGACAGCGGCGACCACCAATTCAACGGAGTCAGCCATGGAGATCACGCATACGCCACGTACGCTCGCCTGCCACACGCCGTCGATTTGCACTGCAGCAACCCAGGCCCAGCAATTATTCTGTACAAGTGCCACAGCAAATTGTACGCAATGAAATGGCACAAACCAGAAATCACAGCAATAGCAGAGAAGTGAAATCAGTATTTTAGGGAATAGCAGAATGTCAGAATAGCAAATACACGTCAACGGAGAAGATAGCATGGGAAAGCGCAAAAATGCTTCGCAACAATAAATGAATTATGCAAACATGTCGCATCACAATTGATGGAGCGATAGGAAATGTCAAAATTTTTAAAGTATTATATTGTAAATTGACACTGGTGGGGGCGGGAAAGCGCCTTTATCAAAATTGCCTAGCCTATTAAAAAAAAAACAAAATACAACAACACGAAACAAAAGAATACAGAGTAAAAAATTGTCAACTCGTAAATAAAGCGTAGAAATACTCGTAACAATGAAATGTTTGAATTTCAAACGGGCTATCTGGGTTTTTAATCACCCTCATTTTTCTTTGTAGCGCACTTCCTCCAGTTCCTCCATTTGCGTTGGCATCTCACCCACACGAACAGCTGCTGGCGCTGGTGGGTGGGCATGTGCCCTTGTTTGCGTTTTCCCCTACCCTTTGGCTTTGGCAAGCTTTAAATCTTATTTTTGATAGAGGCTTAACTTTTTTTATGGCAATGAGGAATCGAACACGAGCTCTGATAACATCTTCCAGAACAATTTACTCGTATTTATTTTAATGTATTTTACTGTTTACCATTGAAATTGTTTTTTGTGTGCTTTTTAATTTCTCTTTTTTGTCGTTATTTTGCTTAAATTTTATTTGCATACTTCTATCTCTGTTAATGCTTTTGAAGTATTTAATTTGTAGCTCGAGCTGCCGCGCTTCTCCCGCAAATCTCACCTTTTCACAAGAAAATTTAAACGAGTGTTCTTGCTGCATCCTGCCTGCCTTCCAGCCATCCTGCCATCCTCTACCCTGTCATACAATTTTTATTTTACTGCTTCCGGTCTTCCTGCATCTAACATTGCTTGCCTATGCTAACAGCGCGCATGACGGGCATATTGTTTATCTAATAAGTACTCGTATACAATTTACGATATTGCCTGCCAATTACTTTAGCTTTTTTCTTCTGTAATATATCGTTTTAAAATTATTAGAGGAGGGTGTAAGTTGGTTAGTAGCAGAACTTAGGAGAAGGGCGTTTTTAATGTGTGCGGCGCGCTCTATTTGGGAATACCTTTTCCATAACAAGGTCACTTCTATTTTTAACCCTACTAATGTGACTTCATGTGTGATTGTTGCTCTTCCAGGAACACATACGCCAATCGAAGGAAAGCAAGCTGGATGAAATGGGCCGCTTGTCAAAGGCACGCTCCAGAGAAAACATATCAGCAACAGAATTATCACCCAGGTAAGAATCTTCAATCGTTCGTTAAACTTCGTTTCGCATGTCAAATAAGATACTTTAAAATGGTTATTACGAGTATTTTAAATAATAATTTTGTTTTGTGTGATCCATAAATGGTTTCAATTGTATATTCAATGTTACTGAGACAATAGTTGTTCACTGATTTTGGAGGTCTCTGCTAATCGAAATCAGAACTATTCATTTGTATTTCATATCATGGTCCGTATCATGATTATCTGAAACAGAAGTAAGCAGAGTTACAATATCTCAAGCACTGGATACAATAAATATCCCTAGATTACTCGTATATGATCGATGGTTATATGAGTCAGTTATTGTAGTACTTCCTTTTCATGAATATCATAATTTGCCAGCTATCACAACAAAACAATTATTTGACAATTCTCCATAAATCAACGCACGTTCACTCCTTCAGCATTGCTGCAAATTGTTGATAAATCAATTCGCTTTGTCAATAAATTAAAAATGTAAATTAATTTCATATCTTTTGCAAATTTCAGACAAAAGCATTCGCAAACTTCCTTACAAATCCTCGATGACGTTTCGAGCCGTTATTATCGTGAGGCAATCCCCATTTCGGCGTCAACGAGGAAAGCCGATTCCAAAGAGAAGGAGCATCACATTCTACGCCATCACAATGACATGATAGTCCAAAAGAGCCTATGCAGCGTCGATGAAACTTCAACCAGTACCAGCGAGAGTCGTGCTGGTGTCGATAGGAGCGGCGCTACAGTGAAAGCGTGTGATATGGGTTGCCAAACAAGGTGAGTAGACAGCAATCTCATTACTGTCAGAGGCCAAAGTGCTGACACACATTTCGAAAACTCACAAACACACTCACCCACACTCACACACACACCTCCATAAGCATGGAAAGTGTTTTTGGCAAAAATTGTATATTTGCAGCGAAAAAACAATTGTTTACTTGTAGGGAATCGCTGTTTGGACCCGGCTTAATGCGTCAAAAATCTATAAGCTCATCAATTCGGGAAGGTGACAACGTAACCGTGCCACCACCGCCGCGCTTCTCTACATTCGGCTATGAAATGCAGCAGGCGCCCTCAGTGGCACCCGCCTCAACATCCCTCTGGCGACACAGTATACGTATACCTCACAAAACTGTCAAGGGAGATAGCCAACAGCAAGCCACACACCAGTCCCACCAAATGCTACCCAGAAATCCGCAAGAAATCTGTCATCATCACCATCAGCACCAGCAACATTTGCAACAGCAACAACAACAACAGCAACAAAGGCAAAATACGGCAAATCCAATGATGCCGCAAGGACAACGCTCACACCACCAGCAACATGCTCAACATCATGCCTCGCAGCAGCAGCCGAAATCCACAGCCGTGCCAACTGCCGCCTCCGGGGGAGCTGTTGCTGGTGCCAACAAAAGCAAACAGCAGAAAGTCGACGAGTCAAAAGTGTTCATTGACATAAGAAATTCAGCGCCGGACGTGATCATTATGACTTCTCATTGACATTTAAAGAAATATACTTTTCGTACGAGCCAAACGCTTCCACTCATTTGTACGGCCCCAAGCAAACTTGGCATATTTCTGCGTCAGTGTCAGTCACCTTCATGGCTGTGGCAGCATTGTTTGCGAGGCAATCACTGGAAAACTTTAAAACTCCCCTTTGCGGCTGTCGCTGATGACCTCTGAAATGTTAATACTGCCGATGAGATCGCTGGGGCAAAACGGTTTGTAAAATATTGCAGCCCGCACACATACACACACACACACATACGCACACATACTCAACTTACATACTCAATACACAATCGCATACACTTTAGCAGCCATTGCAATGATGCTCCAATTTCCATTCAACACTCTCTGAATTAATTGTCCACACATTGAGCAGCGCCAAAACGACGATTACTGTTGTGTGATTTTTGCTTGCAGCAAACTAGCGACTCAACGGATGCAATTAATGGCAATTTTGCTGTCTCTGTAAGTGTGGCGCTTTTGTGTAGTGAAAATTTGTAACTGCTTCAGTAACAGCAACAGCAATTGCAGTAGCAGTAACAACGGCAACAGCAACAATGCATGACAATGTAGAGTGGCGCTGTTGTTGCTGCCCGTGCATACTTGTACTTTTGTCTGCCTCGAAATGTGGCATGTGCATGCGTCCTGCAGTTCAAGCAGCATATGCCGCATGCAAATAAAACGTACTCGTATTTGCACTTGTAAATAATCTATTTACGCTTGGTGTGAAACTCACATCAAGGCAGTCCAATTTGGAATTTCGCATATGTTTTAAGGAGCGATGCACGACTGTGTTGTCCTCTTCCTATCCGACACGTAACTGCAAGTATTTGTGTCGAGGCAACATACTCGTACTCGTACACTTAAGTAAGAACGATAATGTAAATAACTGCAGAGCACATACTTGTATGCGTGCTGCATTAGTGTGCAATGTTCTCATGTATGCATCGGAACGTGTAACTATTCAATGACATAGAACTGAATTTATGCGGCCCCATTTTTGTTTGAGTGCACCAGAATATATATATATAAATAATTATAAATTTTGTATAAGATGCTCATAGCACGGAGTGCAAGCAAGTTTCATTTTACAAGACAGCGCTATTAAGAGTATTATGTTGCAAGATGTAAGTAATAAGCTCCTGAGCAAGTGCTGAGAATTCTGTTTAATTAGTTCTTTAAAAGTTACTACTGGTCTTTTCATATGACACTGCTCTCCACTTCGTGGCACTTTCCATCATTTGAGCTCTTTCCGATATGTTTGCGAAAATACTTCAAACAATTGACAAAATTTCAAAGACAAAACAAATCAGTTGAAGGGATATCATCCCAGAGATATCTTCCCAGTTTTGTGTTCATGACAGCGAAAGGTCTCTCAAATGGCTTTCCCCCTTCACTGCAACACTTTCAACACCACAGTATGTTGCTCATAATACCATGCTCCATACTTTCAAATCAGTGATAACTTTTTAAAATGGAAGTGCCAACTCACTGCTTTTGCGTGTACTGTGAGATTTACAGGATCTCCTTTGGCTACCTGTGTTTGCTTTGATGTGGGCCATTGACTGATTGCTGTCCCATTTAACACATAAAAAGGAAGTGTGAATTTTGTAATATTAATTTTAATTTCGAATTTGCTTCCTTTGACCATCTGGGCTCTACAAAGGCGAAAGGCACCAATGAAATGCATGTGCGAAATATTTCCACGGTCTTTGTGCGCAAAGGAAACCTGATTTAATATTACTTACTTCACTCAGCAACTGAGTTGAGTCGCCTGCCAATTATATCGGCCTCGACTGCGACTCCATATTTTCTACGTATGTTCCCATTTTCATTGGTGTCCTTTTTATATGATTTGGATTATAAAATTGTACAGAACTATATTTTTTCACTTGTTCTATTTACCAGGCAAAGGCACAAAGTTAAAGGAAGACAAACTAAATTTGTAAATGTAAAATTCCCAGTCTCAAAGTGAACAGTGCAACAATAAATATGTAAAATGAGTTGCTTCAAGCTTAGATAGAGAAAAAGTGGAAAATTGCACAAAAGTTTGGAATAAATTAAAATTTTATGCACAAACAGACAAATCCTAACACACTCAGACACACATTCTCAACTGAATATGGCAACATTTTTATAGAGAAAAATTGTTGCCTTCCACACTTTTTGGAATTAACTAAGTATTTATGTACTCGGCATTTCACTTTGTTTTATTGCTATTACTGTTTGGTATGAATTTCATTCATTTTCAGCACAAACCATCAGCATAAACCATCAGTGCGCAGGAAGTGAAGCAATTCACAATTCTCGATTTTAAGACAACACTCTCGGTATTGAAAATATATACCAGATTTACCATTATTTTGTCCACTTGCACAACTTTTACTTGTGTTAATTCCCGCCTTAGAACATTTTTGAATATCCCTTTTCATTTAAGTTAACACCCGCACCAGCGATTTTTGCTCAGACATCACTGGCATAGAGTGTCTTTGCTGCAGGAATATGTCGTTGCCTTCACACACGGGGTGGGTTAAATAACATCCTGTTCCATCCGTCGCATGACTTGCAGCAATCTGGCACGTATGTAATCATGCGACAGCTTGTTGGGACCATATGTTCTTTAGGCCTAAATGAACAATATCACGATGCAAGAAGCAAGCAAGCAAGCGAGGCAAAGCTCGCCAAACTTCATTGGGTCGTTTACGATTAAATTTGTTGTGGAATTATTATTTTAAAAGAGTTATCTTTAAACCCACTCAATTGACGACTGACTGACTTCCAGCTAAAATCAATTAATGTAGTTGGTCAACAGTGGGCAGATTGGGGGTTGGGATAACATTCTGAACATACTCGTACACATTTTGAGAGCATTTTTGAACTTTTTTATTTCAAATTTGCCACCATTTGAATTGCAACTGAATTTAACGATGCATGTAACATAAAAATTTTGTACAGCTGTATTAGTGTAAAAACCAAAAACAAACAAATGAAAACATTGTACTTAAATTTAATTGAATAAATTTATTTATATGAATGTGAAAAAAATGTAACTTTAGAAAATTTGTGTGAAAAGTGAACTCGCGAATTTAGTGATAGAAACCACAAAGATTCGACAATGCTCCAAGCATGTGCAACTTAATACCCCCACGCATTTCGCAATGTATGGCATTGTAATGATAATTATAAAATAATTAATTATAAAGCTGAATGCTATTTACTTTGATAGATGAAAAACCAACAAACAAAAAATAATCATAATAATAATATCTGTAACTGAATTTTGTGAGTATCACTTTGGCGTGTGTAAATGTAAATATTAAAAAAAGTTTTTTTTTCCAATTTTTTGTTAATGGTTATTTTTAACACTATTTAAAGTTATTCAATTTTTCATTGCAGTCACAACAGAAACAAAAAAATCGGAAATAAGTAAAATGTCAACTGAATTTAATTTATTGTTATGTTAAATCATTTAGTTAATTACACTTTAAGAGTATTTTGTTATTAACCGAATGAGTCTATTTTAATAAAATTGAAACGTGATTAAAACTATGAAAACAAAGGAAAAAGCAATTAAAAAGAATTTTTTTTCCGATGGTCCTCCGACCTGCTTGAGGAATATGTGCTGCGTCAAACAAAGAGAACGCCGCAAAAGGGTAATTATTCGCAACATTATCACTGTCGTCATTGCGTATTCCAAGTAACACATACGCCCCGCAACACTATTCTCCGGCCTAACCGACGACTATTACAACAATAGTAACGGCAGCCGGTCAGCCGGTCAGCGAGCAAACAATTAAAACAACATGTCCAACATGACGCATGCATAACGTAAATCCCAAACAAAATCGTAATTAATTATGGTCGGCGTTTGATGTAATCTCCAATAACAACAACAATAGCAATAGCAGCAGCAGCAACTGCCACAACAATAACACGGAACATGCAGCGTCAATGCTGTGCGTATCAATCAGCACAATATTTGCCGCTTGCTACCGCTGAGCAGCGTGACGCGTTGTATTCTGCTACAACACGAAAAAAAGGTTCACATTTCCTACGAGTACTTATGCCGCTGCATACATCATGTTCGCTGCGCCATGCTCATTGCCACCGCATTCGATGTCCCGCAGACTTTTTTTGCTACCCGTGTTTTTGCGCGTACATGCCCTTTTAGACCCTTTGAAGTATTGTTGTGTACTCGTATTTAGTCACCTCGGGCGCCCAGTTTCTGTGTTGTGGTTCAACAGTGCCGCAACTCTGCATGATTATTATCGCACTGCTCGTACTCGTTTTAAATTTATTTAAATGAACATTTATCAATTTTACAGGAGCCGCTGGCATTGGGAAAACAATTTCTGGATGTCAGTTAACCACAAAAGGCGTTAAACTACACAGAAAAACAGTCAAGACATACTGAAAAATTACAATGAAACACGTATGGTCTGTATTTTAGTCTCCTGACAGTGTTGATGAAGTAGTGGGACAGTTGTGGTAGCAGTCTGTTACCTGGTTAGTAGGTCCTTGTGAATAATGTCTTCCATGAAGAGATATAATCGTGGGCTTTGCTTAGTTATAATCGTAAATCTGAATCAAATTATACTCAGTAGAAAGCTGGGTTTACATGTGAAGCCCTATTTCTCTTATTAGTGTGCATACTACCATGAGATTGTTCACTACTAGCATACATTAAAACCCTTATGCAGCCACCCAGTAGAATCAATGCCTGACTTGCATATCATAGTAAAGCGAACATGTTGTTTTAAAATTTACAATGCTTATTAAAAACTCAACTGTAACATGTTTTCCACATGCCGTTGGAATATCGAATATCGAAATTAATATCAGTAATGAACCAAAATTATTTGAGAGTGTATTGAGGCAAATTGCATATTTCATTCATACTACTACATATGCAAATTAATTTTCAATCATAAATAAATGCGTTTCAGAAACATATCAACCAACATTTGTATTAAATTGTATAGGAACGTGCTGCTTTCTGCATAAAATTCCTCAAACTTTTAAATTTCTTTCGAAATTGCAGCCTAAAAGTATGCTTTTTATTTGCGGTTTAATGTCACACGACTCCAGATGATACTCGTACAAAAGTGTCTGTCTTAATATTGATTCATTTGCGGGCAATTTGCTGTGACGCTCCACTCTAACTGGATAAAATTATTTATTTTTGTCAAAGGATACAAATTACAACTTTGTACAATTCTATAGATAAGAAACTAGTAATTTCATATATGAATGAACTCATTAATTTATAAACAAAAACGAGATTCCTTTGATTGAAATATGATAAATTTTTGCCGAAAATTTGTATATTCCAACTAAATGCGTATATAATTTTTCTATGTAGGGTTGTATTATTTACCCTCTCTCCCTGATATTGAACTACGCTTGGTGGCATTGAAAGTCCGCATTTGCTGGAAGTTTGGATCTGTAAAAACTTTATATTATGAATCTAAAATGCAAAGGAACTATAGAAACTTTATATAATGAATATGAAAGTGGGATAGCTTGCAAATTTTGGCTATAACCGAGGACTTGAAAGCCAACTAGATTATTGTCATAGGAAAAAAAATAGTTTGAGGAGTTTTCATGTTATATTTCATTCTTTTTCAATTTACTACCAGAGACCCGTAATACTGATAGTGGGCAACAGTTCTCATGTCTAGCAAGGATATGTGAATAAAAAATCAGAGATGATTATACAGGACGAAAACATTTGTAAGACGAAAACATTTGTAAGACGAAAACATTTGTAGTAGGAAATATCAAATAAGATGTCTTTAAGACTTCCTATAACAACGATTGGGCTGACTGTAGCTCAGTCATTATTATTGCTGTTTAATTCTTGATATCTATGCATGAGAATACGAGTACTTAAATTCTGTATTTATATGTGCGCAGCAGTGTGTGATTTACGCGCCAATACATATGTATGAGGATATGCGCATGTGTGTGTGCATAATTATTTTTCATGTTCGCACACGTGTCACATTTAATGCGAATTATGGAAATTTAATGTTCAGTTCAGTTCAATGAAATGAATCTTAATTCTGTAAATTATACGATTAAAGCCGTCCATTGAGGCAGCAAATCAAAGCAAGTACCAATAACTTTCATAAAATTTCCTCAAACTTTATTCAACAAACGGTTTGAAAATCTACTCATTGGCACTTGCAAGTGTATTTGTGCATGAGCGAGTGTGTGTGCTTATTTCTTTGGTGGGATTATTTTGGAGTGTGAGAATTTTTGCGCTTAAATTGTGTGTCTCCGTCTTTTTATCCGCTAATGAATGCATTTGAATTTCGATCTAAATCGATTGAGTCAATGCATTAACTATTTTGGCTGGAATAATCAATTTCAATTGTGCAAATTTGTGGTGTGTGTCGGTCAAGCTATTGGGAGCTGATTGGGAGTATATAAAGGAACCTATTGTGCGTCTGCAGCAGTAGTTGCGCAACTGAAATTGCAGAGCACAGAGTTTAGTAACATCATGAACTCAACTCGAGTGATTTACGTGTTTGGCATATTTTGTCTGGGATTAACTGAGTTTGCATGGTCACAGCAGCACCATTACAACGAATACGAGAGCGATGACGATTTAACAGCAGCGGAAAATATTTATAGGGGCCACGAAGCGGTTACCCAGAAGCAGAGAGCAATGGAGCTTAAAAGGCTGTTAAGGCAGCAATTGGAAGGAAACTTCGCACTGCAGCCGCCAAGAGAAGAGCGACAAGACAGAAACAACAACGACAACGATGATGACGACAACAGCAACAGTGACGACAACAATGACAACAACGAAAATAATCACAACAACGATAATAATGACAACAACGATAATAATGACACCAACGATGACAATGACGACAACAGTAATGACAATGACGAAAGTGAGGCAGCTGTTGAAGATTTCGTATACGATCCTTACTTGCATAACTTTTATGATCGCTACGATGATGGCACATATGTATATGGGTATGTATGTACTCGCAGGTAAATCGTGCCATCCAATGAAGTAACTAATTTTGTGTTCTGTTAGCTACGCTCTACCGAACGGAGTAAGACGTTACGAGCGGAGCCGCTATTCCCAGCACTACAATGGACCCATAGTTGAGGGTTTCTATACACAAGCACGCTACATCGGCGACCGCGAGCTACACGAGCTGCATTGCTACCGTTCTGGAGCTTTTGGCTACAGGCCCTTAACAGGTAACCACCGCGTTTACTGTCATATCTGCACGCACAGTTTAAACTCTCATTTTATTTGCCCTCCAGTAAAGTATCTCAGTCGACCGCCCGTTGTGCAACGTGATGTGGAGCCAAATGTTGATTGTTTTAATAATTAATTATTTGAAAGAATTCACAAAAATATTTTACAATTTTTATTTGAAATTCAAAGCAAAGCCGGCCGCAAATTATCCACACCAATTCCATCTAATTCGAAGTTTATTCACCTACAAAAGATTCATCTTCATTCCTATGACTCACCGCAGACCAACAGCAGCAGCGGCAGCGACAGCTTGACACCAGAACGAATGAGAATGATACTGCATACCACCAAACCCGTTCCCTGGCTGACAACTTCTCCTTCTCGCTATCTCTCTCACTCACACTCCCTGCACTCGGTACATCTCCATCCCACTGCTCTTGTTATCATCTCATCTTTAATTAAATAAATCATGTTAACAAGTCAGTTGCCGTTTTAAACTTAAACAAAATTAAAGTCGTCTTTATTTATGTGGCCATTGTTTAGCGTCTTGTGGGAACTTCTGCCAGCAAAAGCTCTTGCTGAGCGTGCAAACATTTTATGCTTCGAAGCATGTACGCATATGCTCCGAAATGTTTCGCATAGTGCATAAAACCACAGACAAACATGCTTCATTTTATATTATTTTACTTATTTCTTCCACACAATTGTGTTTAATTTATGCATGCTCCGAAACGGAAACTTACATTGGAGACTGGGCACAGTGCTCCTCCGTTGATAAATAACTGGGCGAGAAACTTGTTTAGTAGATATCAAAGGCAATAAATTACCAGTACTTTGGTTGATTACAGAGATAGTGTTGTGATTTGCAAAGAGGAGTATTCTCATCTCCTTGACCACACACCTATGATATTCAGTTTTAAAGGTTGTGTACATATCGGCACGATGCGGTTGATTTGTGAGGCTTAATTGTGAACTATTGGTTAAAATATTGTGATATTCTCGCGAGTTCTACTCTATAGGATTAATCTGACCAAGTTGTAAAATTCACTTCTTTATAAGGTGCTTCTAGAGGTATAAGAAGGAAGTCAAACATTTTATATACTTCCTTCCTGACTTGGGATACAATTGATTAATACGAAAAATGAAATGAAAATGAATGAAGCATAGGTAATACTTCTCCGTAAGGTAATACTTCTCCGGGGGGGTAGTATGGTCAGCGGACCCCTCCTAGCTATTTCCCATTGCGCGTCTTCGCCACTCCTGGTGGCGGAGGTCTTTCATAATGGTGGCGGTAGTGTCACACACCGCAGCACATTTCTCCACACACTCCTTGTGGTGCCTCTCTAGCACTTTCATAACGTGGGCAATAGAAGAAGACATGTTTGGGATCTTCTATCTCTGTACCTCACTATAGACTCCGTAAGCAAATGTGTAGTAGAGCCCTCTCTCGACCGACAAAACTGACACTCTACAAGACGCTCATCCTACCCATGCTGCTCGATGGCGCAGAAGCATGGTTCGTAGCGCCGACTGATGCAGCTGCACTTGGGGTGTTCGAGAGGAAAATTCTTTGCAAAATCTTCGGTCCTATTCACGTTGGCGGTGACTACCGTATACGGATGAACCATGAACTGTACGAGCTCTACGCTGATATTGATGCATCACTATACAACGTCTGCGCTGGCATGGACATGTCGTGCGTATGGACGAAGAAGCTCCAGGGAAAAAGGTGTTCGAAGCGGCAGCTGTTGATCGACGACGCAGGGCACGACCATACCTCCGTTGGTAGGGCCAAGTCGAGGAAACATTAACCACGTTTGGTATAAGAGATTGGAGAAGTCGCACACAAACCAGAGGCGCCTGGCGAGCTCTGTTCAGTTCAATCGTCACCCGATAGCGGGCTATTTCGCAGATTCTGCGAATAGGACACGAAAGTAAGTATGTAAGAACCGATTGTGTTTTGTCTCGGAAACAAGGATATGTTTTAGGATTTGTAAAATATTAGCATCAACAAAAAAATTCTTTGAAGAACATTTTCGATTTACTAGTTTATAGTCAATTTTCTCACGAATGCCACACCTATATGAAGTCACCCACTGACTTAAAAAATCAGCAGAACTTTCATTTCTATGGTGTGGTTTTGGACATGTCACCAGGTAATTTTTTTTATCGGAACATCAAAAATCGGTCCACCTTAACCGTGAACTTAAAGTTCGATTAAAGCACACTCAGGCCGCCCTCTGTGGTCTAATGGTAAGCATGCTAGACTCATACTCAGAGGGACGCAGGTTCAAATGCTGCCCCGGGCTTAGTCTCAAAAGTGCTTCTTTCTAAAAGTATTTTCCCTTCGAGTTGAAAGGCTCAGCAGTTTCATCAAGCAATGACCGGAATGTCATTTCCGATCTCGATTAAATCGCACCAACTGCGGATTTTTACGGTTATAGTGAAGCTCTTCTCAATCGCTTCTCAAGGAATGATCTTACTTCATATCACTCAATTTTGCTTGTTGACGCACTCACCACATTGGTGAAGGGATGGCAGAGTAAAAAAGTGCCCTTAAGTGTACATTAGTGCCTTAACCATCCCTCCCCCCCATTTCTTTTCTAAACTATATTTATTGTAAGTTTTGACTTCATATACATTTCCTTCCAACTCAGTCAACATATGACTTTTGCCCCACACCACGATTCCACAAGGTTGCTTGAGTGTTAAAGAAGACAGTTTATGTTCCGGACAACTATGAACATTCTTGGTACATGAAAATGTGCTAAATTGTCCAATTACACAGGAGACTGAACGAAAGTCGGCACATTTATTAAGGCTATTTATATACTGACATTGGAAACCGAACCACTACGTACAATACACCTACGCATTCGAACGGCTCGAATGAATGAATCTATGGAACAGAACTTGTCACATACACACACACGGGCCACTTGCAAAATATGTGATTTTCTTTTTCTGCCACTTTCAAGCACACATTTCAGCAGAAATCAATTTCATTATGACAAATGTAATTTAATTTATTCGCTTCGGTTGCTAATTTTGATGAAGCATTTCGGATACGTGTATGAAGACAAATTTGACTAAAGAATACGTTGGCAAATTATAGCAAAACACAAATTGCTGTGTCGCAATGTAAGCACGCAAAGGTGCACACACCCACAAATCTATACATACGTGCCATACATGCCTGCGAACATGTGCGCACATAAGAACGCTCAGCTTTGCATCTCATCACCAAAAATATCTTAATACGAAAATATCTTAAAATCTGAAGTGGTAGGTATGAGCGGCGGTTAGTAAGAGCGCACACGCATCGCGCCTTCTTCACGCAAACAGAGCTGTAAAAATATTTTTTTATCGTTGCCAAATATTTGAAAATCCAAAAACCACATTAAAATTAAAAAAAAATAAAATACCAAAAACCAAAAAGCAGGACAAACGAAAGAGTATAAAAAAAATTGTAATCTTAGTAAGCATCTGCAAAAGTCGGACAGTTTACAACTAATATGCCAGTCCAGGCAGATGCTGGCGCAGCGGGCTGGAAGTGCCAATAGGCCCGTGTTGTTGGTGGTCAATGACTTGGCAACTCAACGGTTGTGTGGCATACTTTACGATGAGGTGACTGTCATTAACAATTACTTAATGAATGATATGCACTCCAGCGGGGTTGTCTGCGATACGGCGTTCAGGCGATGCATTCTGTGCCTGCTCTTATTGTTCTTCTGGTTCTTGCTCTTGTTCTTGATGTTGTTGTTTCTGTTTTTGTAGTAAAGAACGCCCGTAAAAGTTATGACTCGCAGTGGGGATTTTGCAGCAAAACAGTTTCGGGGGTATAAAAGCCAAAATGCAATCCGCAGAGCATCAATTACCGAATTTCCAGCAAACCAATAAGTTCCCGAACGCATAACCACGCCGCGGACGAAGCAGTAAGGTTGCAGTAATTTGTTAAGAAATTCCGGTTTGGCCACAAAATGGTACGTGCTCTTATTTTTGTGACGTTAATTTGTGTGTGCAGCATGTTCAGCGTAACGGAAGCACGTGGAGCCTTGAGCCGCCGAAGGACAACTACCGCCACACCCGCACTAACGGCAGCGGCAGGCTCGGAAGACGAAGCTACTCTAACGGTTGCTGCTGCTGCTGACGAAGATAAGCGCACTTATCATCCAGCAGAGGTGCAGAAGCCGCGAGTGATTGAACAGTACGACCACCGTTCTCTGGACGGCCATTACGAATTCAGGTAACAAGCGAATTGAAGCACTGCTGATCTGGTTACTCATAACGTGCATGCATGTGCCTTTCCTCAGATATGTGCTCAGCAATGGCAACACCAGATACGAACGTGCTTACTGGATGCCTGGTGGGAAAACCATGGTGTTGGCGCGCAAGGGCTACTACTCCTACATGCTGCCAAACAGACAATACTTGACAGTGTTCTATACGGCCGATCACAATGGCTACCATCAGGACTCATGTGAGTTACAATTTCATTTCCAGAAAATAAGTGCTTTCTGCTCATAAATTACCGTCAACACCATTAGTAACCTACACCAACGCACAGCCAGTGCTGCCACGTAGCCTCGATGTGCCCGAGTATGATCCTCCAGCTACCACCACAACAACGCAGCGGACACCTCACAGACCCGGTCGCACAACTGAGCGGACACGCAGACCTACCGCAGTGTCACCAGTGAGGAAAACGAATGGTAAAGAAATTATGTGAATGAATGGTTGGGGGAGGGGGTTACAGTTCGGTCGACGGAGAGTTTTGCGGCCACAATAGATATTGTTAATATTTTCTCACTTATTTTTGAACAGCGAGAGCAACAACAACAACAACGCCGAAAATGAGTGCAACACACCAACAAGGAAACTTGCATGGAAACGTGCTGCGTTTGCAAATAACTCAAGACAATGTCCTCAAAGCAACAACAACAACAAGAATGCCAGTCGACTACAAAGCACAGAGTGCAACAACGGAAGTGCCAAGTCCAACAATGGAAAAGCAGTCGAGTGAGGAGCATGTGCAGGGGGGAGAGGACATTTATACAAATGTCACTTCAAATGAAATTGTGACTGACAACGAGTATTAAGTAGCGTAGCAGACCCGGAAACCGAGCGCAGCAGCTCAGTCGAGAACAGCTGCAGTTGTAGTTGTAGCTGTCGCTGTGTCCGCAAACTGTGTCCAAGAAAATAGAATGAATTAATAAATGACAAATTCCAACGATTACCCTCGCTGTGAAATATGCTTAAATGCTGTTTTGTAATTTTTTCTTCTCCTCCTGGGAAGACGATCTGAAGCACTCCACAATGAAATGTAATTAAAATTGTGCGGCGGAAGGGGGAGGGGTGTGGGAAATGGTAGGTACTTAGATGCAAGGGAGCACATCTTTACAGCAGGTGGTGGCAAAGCGGTATTTATGAGACGACAATAAAGAAATTTCATTCACCCATTTCGAGTGCATTCAGAACGAGCAAAAAAAAATATATAGAAAACCATAAAAATTAATAAAATACATAAATAAAAATATGCGTGAGCGGACGAACGAAATGTTAAACCCTTGCCAGGAGCGAAAAGGAAAATAAACTAATGAAAGAAATTATAACCCATAAAAAATGTGTTGAGCCACACCAACAAAGTGAACAAAGGCGCATTGTTCCAGCTATACGCCCACGCATTCAGTGGGGCTCCAACACCAATGGCGTCCCCACCTCCACCTACAATTTCATAAGCAACACATGCCGCCCACCAGTCAGGCGTTGCTTATCATGGCTCCGGTATAATTATTTTAAATCTCCATATGCGGTTTTATTTGTACTTGCAACTGTGTGTGTTTGCGTAGGTGCGGATGAGAGTGTGCGGGCCGCCCTTCGTGTTTTTCGGTTTGTCATTTTAATGCCATTTTATGGAGTTGGCAAAGCACTTTTTATCCCTTTCTATACGAACCGGCAAGATTAATCGCCTGGCATTTGTACAAATTTGAATTGTTTGTCTCTCCGCATGCCTGCCTGCATGTCTCTATGTGCGTTTGTGTGTGGTTTTCTATTGTTTTTGTGGCTTTTACTTGCAGGAAGGTGTTGTTGCCAAACAGAACAAACACAAAAGAAAATAACGAAATGATTCGAAGCAAGCACACATGCTCTTCCGCTCGTCCGCTTGTCCGCTTGTCCGCTCATCTGGTCAACTGGTCCTGCGGTCATGTGGTCATTTGAAATGAGCAGCAAGTAGCATGGCAGCAACATCAGCTGCAGTTAGTCAAAGAAGTTGCAATTTATATCCCCTTTTTAGCCATTTCATTGTTGTACTCGTACTCTCTGCGCCATTGTGGAGGCGCATTAAATGAGCTACGGTTAAACGCGTACAAGTGTCCACCCCCATTCAGCTATTACCGAAATTCGAAGTTTACTAGGGGCGGCGCGGCGTTGTATTCAATTATGTGGTATTTACTATTTGCCCCACATGTATTTTTGCGTCTGTGTGTGTTGGTGGGTGGATGTGAATGTATGTGGGTTTGTCAGCTCTAATTCTGTGCGCAAATGGCAATTGTGGGCAAGGATTTCGTTTAATTGACATACAAGTGGGCAAGATAATATCTGCAATTGTTTATACACAATTTTGTCCATTTGTTTGGGCAGCCATAAGGAATTGTTCCATTGTTTTTGTGGGCAATTTATGCCATGCTGGTGTAATAAAACAATAACGGGGAAGATTATCTGCAAGATAAGATTGAGCGAAAATTAAATGTTTTCTGTTTTTCAACTTTTCTCTCAAAAATTCAATGCAACATATTGCCACAGATGACAAGCAAGAATTTTACCAAATATCACCTCCTTCAATTTTCCAAGTACGAGCTTAAAGCTGAGAGTATCGCACACAATTTTAATTATTAGTTTTCCTTTGCTTTGGACTGAATGCACTGTGCAAGAAAAACCCTATCACCCTAAAAACAGTTCTTGCCATTCCGTAGCTTCTCTCTGCTGCAACATCATTTGGGGATGTGACAAAAACAGCCAAGTCAACAAAAAGTAACAAAGGCTGCAACGACATTCGTTAAATCGTACAAAGATGTAAGCACATGACAGAGATATAGATGCAGAAAGTATGGGAATTACTGCCCCCGTCACTGCATGTGATGCCTCAAGCTTTGTAGCAGTAAAGAACGCCACTCTCCGGCAACAATTACTGGCAGTGCTGTTACATTACAAATGAAAGCACCAGCATTCAGTTTACCAATAAATAGAATTGAGGTGGACAACATACTCGTAGGTAGAAACGATTTAGTGAACGCATTCGTGCACAGGAAACCACGCAACTACAAAGTATCATCTATAAAAGTGGCACACTAAAGAGCAAGGAGACAGTCTTCCATACTTCAATACCAGTTCAAAGCTTAGTTGAACATTTTCGAAAATATGGCATAATTAATTTAAGGGAATCATACTGGAGACCTTGATGAACCCTGCAAGTCTTAGGTGGACATTATCGAAAAGATCCCATATTAATTGTATACAACATGCTGGGGATCTGCCATATTGTGATTGACAGTTTATAAAAGGTGCTAAGCTATATTTTAAAGAATCCAATGAGGAACCACCACACCAAACATACCGTGCTAATCGTTGATGGACATTTTCCTAAAGGTGGCATAATCAATTTTACAGAGCTAGGTGGGAGACTATCATATCTGCAAATCGTTGATGGACAAACATTGATTGATTGATGAAAACTTGAATAATCAGTTAGAATATGTAGGCAACCATCCATACTTCAGATTTTGTGCAAATCTTTGGTGAATATTCCTAAATAACTGGTATAATCAATCAT
Organism: Clusia tigrina; assembly: GCA_920105625.2. Classification (NCBI taxonomy): domain Eukaryota; kingdom Metazoa; phylum Arthropoda; class Insecta; order Diptera; family Clusiidae; genus Clusia; species Clusia tigrina. The sequence continues at coordinate 179,331,918 of OV050033.1, forward strand.
TAAACAAACTGAGCCCATTCCATACTTTCGAAACCGTGCAAATCCGAAGTGGACGTTCTCGAAGAGGTGTTTAACATTTCAATCAAATACTCTCTGCAGGTCTGCATTTGATAGTTGCAAAAATCAGAATGCTTGCTGTGCACTTGAAATTTGCCTGCAGAGGTACGCATTGTGGAATTTAATGTTTTACATTCATAATTTCATTGTTGAACAGTTTTTCAATTTATTACATATTTAGTTGGTCGGAGTATATTTGAAAGTCCGCGGGATGTTCTGCTTAAGGCATGACATATGAACAACAACAAACATCGTACGGTTAAAGCCATGACCGCGAATATACAACATAAGAGGTTACGATTGCCACTGATCACGTAGATCGTAAGTCTGATATATGAACATGCTTGAGTACATGACAACCCTACTACAGATTGAATGGGCATAGACGCTTCGGACTGTCACTTGAAGCACTGCTATTTAAAACATTGAGTAGACCAGAGGAACGATGTAGATGCATTCAAATATAAACTAAGGTTTAGAAGTGACTTAAAAGTAGATGTTAAACCATATTATTGTATTAGAAGGCGTATTTAACTACGTAATAAAGGAACTTAAATGATTTTCTTATAATCAAGATTATGTGTACTTTTCAATGTAATTTTTTCCAAGTTGTGAGAAAACGAAAAATCATGCTACTGTAGAAGCCGAGGTTGTGCTTGAAGAATAGGAATATAATATAGCGGAATAATCCAACCTGCTTTTATGTTATCACCATCGCACAATTTTCATAGTAAACCAAATTAAGAAGCTTCGCGTTTGTCTAACAAAACAGAATTGTCCTACATCCTTTTTGATATAACACATCTACATATATAAGAAAAGTTGCGGTTTATAAGTCTGTTAACTCTATTAAAACTCAATTTGCGAATGACGAAATGAAGATGATGCATAGCTTTCTATCATGCATTTGGTGGAAAGCTATTGAGCTGTACCAGGGTATCTGTTGAATTTGCTTAATATACGGAGTCAATATTGAATGCTTCAATTCCACTAGGATTAACAAGATTTTACAATTCTTGCCATCTGACATCGCACAATAGACATGTATATCCGGAGGGCGTCAGCAGTTGTAGCTCTGCAATTAAATATATAAATATATAGTCCCACTATGCTATCAATTCTTTATAAGAGCCTATCTGGATATTCAAACTACAGGTTCGAATAAAAGTTATAAATTTTTTTAAATAACTCAAAAAATATTAAGCTTTTTAAAGCCTAAAATTTTGTACAACTTATTTTATGGTACGGAATGGACATCTTGGTAAGGGATAGGAGCATGGCTTCCATGCCGCAGTGTACCGCCCACTGCCGCTGATACGGAGTGACCACCGCTGAATTCAGCAACGACTTTAAATCACACAACAAAAGTAAACTGCAGGCAGATTGCAGTGAGTCTGTAATGAAAATAAATTCAATTATGATAAATGGACTCACGGCGTATAATCACCTGTGAAGAATTTTGTTGAAAAGGTATTCCCAAGAGAAAAATATCTGGTGCATAATTAACGCTCAAAAGTGAAAAAGGACGCGCCGCTTACGTAGGCACATTAAAGATTGGTATATCTTATATTTGTTGTGAATTGCGGGAAGTGGGATTGTTCAGATGATCACCGCTGGTCGGAAATAAAAAAAAAGAAAACAATGATACAAAATGCATTGCACAGTGCCACACGCTCCGACTGCAAAAAATTTAATTCAGTCGAAGGTAACTCGTGCTGTGAGCTTCATATGAGTTCATAATAGTTCTATGCGTCTCTGGAAGGTCAGATTAGGTCAATTAAAGGTGATTTAATATCGTATGATGTCACCTAAAGGCTAAAAGGAGTCTTCACTTTAGGTTACATAATGTCTCATAAGGTGCAGGGAGACAACATAAGGTCATAAAAGATCATCTGAATGTAAGATGAAATCAAATTATATCATTTAAAGGTAATTTAACATCGTCTGATGCCACCTGAAGGTAGAATAATGTCATATTAGGTAACAGAATGTCTCATAAGTTACAGGAAGATCACATAAGGCCATATAAGTTTATCTAAAGATAGCATAAAATCGAATAAGTTGCTTAAATATCATAAAATATAAGATCACAGTAGGTTACGTAAAATGATATAAAGTCCTTTGAAGAATATATGAGGTAATCAAATATGAGTTCAATGTCACATAGAAAACTTCAAGGTCACATAGAAAACTTCAGGGTCACATAAAGTCTCTTCAGCGTCTTATACAGTAGCATATGGAAGAAGTTGTTGAGCAGAAATTTTGGTTGATAAAAAGTCTCCTCACTGTGTTCATGGTCCGAAAGTGAAGATTGTAGCGTACAGGAACTCCAGCAAGGCCGTTGATAATAATCATAATCTGAGAAATTATTTCATTTTAAATCTGTTTGCTCCGTCTACATGAGAATTGTTTTTGTGCTGTTTGGTGTAAAATTGTTTCGATGTTTTGCCGGCCTGGCCGCCTCTGCAAATTGTGTTATCGAGAGATCCACATATCCATGTACGGGGACGCAGAGCAATAATTACCATACCCGTATGTGTGTATTTTTAAAACATTTTATTGCAAGGGGACAACCACATAAAAAATTCTAAATTCCGGGGCATTTGACGGAACATGTGCCGCAGGCATTTGAAGCGACCGATATGGCCAGCCGGCCAACCCAGAAGGCAAGCATCAAAAAGTCTTGCGCGCATGTGTGCAAATTTTGTGTAATGTTGCGCATTCAGAGCGCGCGAATCGCGATGGATGTCGGCTTAGTTGATGATGATTGTTAAGATTTCTTTATGATTAAACGTTGTGAATGTTGACGTCTTCTTTATTTTATTTTATTTTATTTCAGTTCAGTTTTACCCCTTTTCATTTTATATCATTTCGGCTTTTTGTCGCTTAACGTTAACTTACGAGTACGAGTACTATAAAAACCGCATAAAGCGCAAACGGCAACTTAAACTGTTGTAGCCAGATCACCCAGACACACCTCAGAGTGAATGAGCGGAGAGAAATAAATCTTTAGTAAAGGGAATAATTACAACATGCGGCTTTATAGCGCCAGGAATTCGGCAGTTGTGGCTGCAGGTCTGCTGCTGTGCATGACAGTCGAAGCGGCTGTTAGCAACAACCAATATCAATACCAATATCAACAGCAACAGCAACTGCAACACCAACAACAACTGCAATACCAGCAACAACAGCAGCAGCAAACGAATCAATTTGCCGGTGCAAGTTATCCTGCCGGGACACCCTCCTACAACACAGCAGCAGCTACAAGTTCCAGCACTGCCGAAAAGGATCGCAAGCCTTTTGTGGCGGGCAGTGGTGGTGCCAGTAACAAGGAAGACGGTGTGTTAGATCGCTTCAATCACCGCTATCCGGATGGTAGCTACGAGTTTAGATACGAATTGGGCGATGGCACGACTCGCTACGAACGCGGCTACTTCCTGCTCTACGATAAAGTTAAGACACTAGTTGTGGTGGGCTACTACTCCTATCGTATGCCCGATGGGCGTTATGTCACGGTGTTCTACAATGCCGATCAAAATGGGTACCGGCAAAACCAATGTGAGTGCTTTTATGAGATTTCCTACGGTTTATTTAATACTTATTTGTTTGATTTCCAGCAATCACATCCCAAACGTACCCGAATCTACCACGCACCATAGAAGTTCCGAAATTCAAGAGCGATGCGGAATACTCCATAGGAGTAGCGGCAACAACCAGTGCACCATCATACTTCGCTGCAACCACAGCACGCGGATCAGGACGATTCTGAAGTTCAGGGTTTCGCTAGTTACGCGATTTGATGCTATACACTCACAGATCTTTAAGCTAAGTCAGTATTGCAAGGAATTATATTCTTCTAATTATAAATATACAAATAAATTTGACAAAGAACACAAACAAGCAACTCCTTGACATTTCTAAGTGAACACAAGAAACTGTAGATGCGTGGTACTAAGCAGTAATCATATTATAATCAAAGAGCCAGTGAGTTCCGCAATTCTCAGTTCTCACACAAACCTGAAGGATTAAATCCTTAATTTCCACAAAAAATCCCGAAATATATTAAGATATATAATCATCGATATCCAGTTTATGTGTGTGTGATAAGCAAACTTAGAACACTAGAGGACTGAGTCCGGTCCCACAATTCTCAGTAGTAGTACTAAAATGAAAGTCTATTTTTACCAAAAAGTTTATTAAAGTTAAAATATCTCAAAAATATGTTTACATAATTAGTTATCCAAGATGAGTTCATGAGCACAAATAAAGAAATTCAGAACAAGAACTGTTTGGGATATAGATTTATAACTGCACTCTCGTCTCTACGTGCTCCTAATGCCACTGGATTTCAAGCACAATTACCAGAAGTGATTGGCACTTAAGACTCCAATACGCAGTAAGAAAATCTGGCAGACAAATATGTACCGGAAATTTCCTTCCTCTCAATTATGGCAGGTCTACAGCAAAGCCTGCTCACCAGGTGGTTCACAGTATTGGCCCGCAATGAGACGATTGCAACACTCCTTCTACGCCAACTCGTTTGCCCGCAGAGCATGCTACATGCAGGCAATTTGTCTTTACCATAAACATTGCGCATACTATTTGCACGTTTAAGAGAGTTGAATCTCAGTTTTACTAACCATCAAAATGCCGCACATGCCTGTGCAGTATGAGTTGCAAGTGCCGCATTAAAGTGCTGCCTCGTACGGAGTTGGCTCCACTTTCCCACTTTTATTTTTTTTTTACAAATTGCTAAAGTGTTGGTTAGACCGTAAACCTAAATACGAGTACGAGTATGTAAAGTATAAATGCGACTATATGCGAGTAGTATATTTAAATATTTCTGCCGCTCTGCTCAATGCTACTTGCGTGTACGCGATTGTGTGAGTGTGCTTTCGTTTGTTTGTATGCATGTGTGTAATCTTTCACTCGTTTGTTTAAGTACTTGCGGCAATTTCATGTTCATAAAATATTTATGCTTTTGCGTACAAAGTCTGCACACACACGTACCAGAACCCTGGCTGCCCAGTAGGAAAATGTGTCCTAAATAAACTTGAACGACAATTTTGCTATTAAGGGTTTTACATTATCTCAAATTGATCGATACTGTAATACTGAGGAATGTGGTACAGATCGATTTAATGATATCGATGACTTTGTACAGTGATACTTGACTCATATGAATCTCCATGGGAGGTTTCATACTTTCCCCAGGTATATCTAAAAACTCCAAAAGACTATTTTAAATATGACACATCAATCTTTTGGAACTTTGTAGTGAATGCGTAAAGTGTAAAGCCTCGTATGAAGATTCATATGAGCCAAGTATCACTATCATCGATATCATAAATAAGAAACATAAAATCGAACTGTTACAAGCTAATCATATTAAGGAAAGACTGCTATAAAACTGACAGGATCAATGATATTATATTTCGTTTCAGTAAATACATTAAGTAACTTGGACTACTGTATTTGAAAAAACATATTAACATCAAACGGTTGCTAGTGCTCGTGAATACCGAAATCAAAATCTTTTTAGAATTTGAAAAATAAATATATTTAAATAATAGAAAAAAATATAAATATTTTTATATACTAAATTCAAATATTTTCTAATATTAAAGAACTTTAAAAACATATATTTTATTATGCATCATTTTTGCAACTAATGAAAACAAAATTTTGAGACATCATTCAATTACCGGTGGCTTTAACTGAAGAATGAATATCAGCATCCCACTACTAAGCTCACTAATACAGACGAAACTCTGCACATTATGCCGCAGTTATGAAATGAATAGTGTTCATTTTAAAAAAAACATAAGCATATTATCCTGATTATAGATTTTGTATTAATTTTGGGTTTATAAGATTTCCGTGCACCGAACCAGGCAACTTTCGGTCTTAAACATATGGCAGCATTTTACGAATACTCATTTGTATAAACTTTCCCAACAGTACTATTATAGTCAGTTCCCGCAACTTTCGCAATAGCATTAAAATATCATCACAAGCATATAAACAACATAGAATTAACATATATCACACAGCATCAGTCAATCCATTTCCAACTGTGATGCTCAAACACACATGCATAGTCTCATACATACATTCATACGAGTATGTACCAAAATTCTTGTGCATAGATATCTAAGCTCTGCCGTTATCACAACCGATTGCACGGCTCATTGGCTAACAGGGATAGGCAGGCACTTCTATCGTTCGCTCAGCAAGCGGTACCCATTCTGCCGTATTACTGATTATGCCCCAGCTTCACTTTTCGTGTAGAATCGACAGAATTACTAGCATATTTTATAGATGTTTGTATGTTTATTCACTATTATTATATTGTGGTCCTTATATGTACTTCTATTGTGGGTTTAAGGACCAAAATAATATAATAAATAAAATGAAATAAATTGAAATACTAAAATTGAGATGCTTTGCTCTTCTCTGGTTTGCTGCACTCCAGCATTGACAACCATTACGATGAAATTAGCTTCATTTGTTCGTGTCATGGCAACTGCTTCGCTTTATTTGATTTTTGCTTTTATTTATCTACTCTTTCTAATGAAACTCATAATCCAACTTTATTTTGTAATGACACGAAGAGGAATTGAATAGCACAACCAGTTGTGCTGTGTCGAAGGCAACCTTCATGCAAATAACTCGAAACAACAAAACATTTTTAATTTTCTATACTCCCTTTGCTTTGATATATTTTTCTGTCCTCAATTATGGAAACTAATAGCAAAGAAGGTTCTGCAGAAGGGATGTGCTGCAGATAAACAAGTTGATGAAAAGAAAACAAAAGAAAAAAACAACAAATGAAGAGCACTCAACTCCAATGCCATATTCTCATGGAGTATTTTTAAAGCTTCAAGAATTACACCACTTTGTCTACACTTCATCAGACTGGGACGTAAAAATACCAGAGATGTGGATGGAACTATGAAAGCAATGCTAAGAGTCATCTCTTCTTTATGCGGAGAGCCAATATATGAGTATCTACTTCGATGTCATAAAGAGTGGATTCCCAACTTTCAGATTCCGATTAGAATGTAGAGAATACTTAACCTCAAAAATTCATCAGGAATTTCTCGAAGACTCCAGTAACTGCAATTACTCTGTTTTATTATATATGAGACCGAATTATTTACACAATTATGAATTTTATGGCTGCCTCTTGCAACTTGTTTTATGTACATTAAGTCCATTTTAACAACCCTGCTATAGTTATAAACCTACATTTGTATTTATTATTTTCGCCAGTCATTGATGATTTAACTCGGCACCATTAAAACTGCTTTTGTTATGATCATTTCCTTGGGTCTGTGTCAATGGAAATAAAGCAAGACCAAAACATTTCTGTTTAGGCTCAACGACCAATTTCTTTGATTATTTTGCTAAGTTCTCAAGAAAAACGAAATAATGACCGAGGAATTCTCTGGACTCATTCATATAATATTTGACCTAATTTCGAGTATATCTACATCTTTGTTCTTAAGGAATTACTCACTTGCTTCGATTTAAATGCTCTTTCGCGCACTTCCAACTCCTACAGAAGAAGATCCTCTGCATCAGTTATTTAAGTCGTGTGAATTTTATTTTGATTTCGGTGTGTTAAAGGAACAGCTTCGCTCAGTTATAATTTTATGGGCGTTTATTTTATGACTTAACTGCAAAAGGCGCTTATTAAGTAATCGTGCATTAAATTTAACAACTGCACTATAAAGATAAGCCTGAAAGGAAGTAGCTTCATTATGTATAATTTTTCATTCATTTTATTTCAATAAATTTATATTTTTATTTTTTCTTGAAATCTTCAAATTTATATAAAAAATTTTTAATCCTATTTTAATACACTTACTTGCATATAAAATATAATAATTATTGACCATAACAAATATGGCTTAAAAAGGCAAATTAGTGAGGTGACCAGGTTGTTCATTTATTTTTGCCCACCTGTACTCTTCAGCAATGCACGCTAAGTGTAACCCAAAAGCCGCAAGTAAATTGGGGAATTTGAAGTTCATGTTAGGTTAGGATAGGCTTTCGTGAGAGCCAGTCTGCAGACCAACTCACTCAGATCTCTATGGGTCCGTTGCAATACCACCGCGTAACACTGCAGTTCTACTTTACTCGTGAAACCATTTCGAAGCCCTAATAAAGCGCAGGATTTGTTTGACCTTCGCGCCGGACACTTCCGTAAGAGAGCTGAAAGCATATTTGCCAAAAGAGTTCTTGTTCCATTATTCTATTCCATTATTAGTAGAACGAGGATATATTTTTCTTGGCTCTTAAACATATTTCGCTTCCGTTTACTTTGAGAAGTTACAACTACTGTGTAGATTTCAGTACACAGAAATGGGCCCCAGAAGAGTAAATAGTGTTCAAATACTAACTTGCTTCAGATTAATGAAGGCAACAGAAGAACGATTCCCCAGTTCATAGTTTCCACAACAAAATGTGTATAATTCAGATTCCTTGAATAAGTGATATGGAATATGTTATCATGATCAAATCTTAGGTTTATGTTCATATTCAAGTGGCTGTCTATGAAAGAAATAATCAACCGGAAGACATCCAAAAAGGTAATTCTATTTCCCAATCCATGTAAAAGGTAAATCCCAATCCATGTAAAAGGTAAATTGTGCCACCACAGGATACAAGTGGGGGATTACCATATTTTGTAATCCTAGCCTTCCGGCATGTGCCACAAAAATAAAACTTGTATTAATAAAAATTCGCTCTGTTGTTTCCCATCATACTTACATTAAGGCCCATTAGTAAAGAAAGATCGGAATGAGCCGACAACATATTGATCTACACACAAGAAGAGTTCATCAAATTATATGAACAGAATATAAATATATACGGAAATATTAAAAAAAGCTCATAATTTCCCCTCCATTTCTATTGGCACTACAAATTCTCTTTTTATATAGGGTATGTCATAGTTGGTCTAATTCGACTTCACATTTCTTTACCAGTTTTGAATATAATATACTGTACTCTTGTTTGCTGATGGTAAATACTAAGCTGTGGAATTCACGGTCTCCTAAATTAATTGTGGTTATGCACCCTACGTTTACCGTGTACTCTAGCCAGACTAGACAGTTTCATGCTCGTTCCATTAATATGTTCATTCACTTCATTCATTCATAGTGAACTGAATTCATTCATCAAGTTAGACCACAGATGCTCTGTCATTGGTAATTAGTGGAAGGTTAAATTTTCGCATCAAAAGACAAACATGTCCTAGATATACAAATGATAAACCGACTGGTAAAAGTCAAGGCATGCACAGAATACGAACCACAAAGAAACTGGCAATGAACACGCACACACACACACACACACACACACAAGTAGTGGCGACACTTGTTGGAGTTCCCTTGACATAGCACACATATGAGTACGCATAGCTGAGTTTCCGCACTGTGTGTTTACCCTGTGGCAAGTTGCATGTTTTTTATTTATATTACTTTTTCAATGCAGTTTTCTATGCAGCATTTTGCACCTCAGGACATACACATAGTCAATCCTTCACACTATTTACACACGAGTTTTTCCTCTATGCAGGTTTTCATTTTTAATTTAAAGGGCTCTTCTGCATTCATTGAAGCGCAAATTTGTTTTGGAACTCAAGGCTATGGCAGCATGTTACGCCACAAACTGTTAAATGTGTGTGTGAATTTGTGCATGACAGGCAGCCGAGCGGACCTACACTCTCAGCATAGAACTGGACATGCTGGACATGTTTTTCAAGAATATTTTTAAAGCTCTTGTGAGGCTGTTATTGCTGCTGTTGCTGCTGCTGCTGTTGCCGCTGCCGCTGCTGTTGCTAAAGCAAACACTCATCGAGCAACCTGTGTCCGAGATTCGTGCTAATGCATATTGTCCATTACGATTACAAACTCTTTATAATTACCATTTTAATTAACTTTTTTTTTGGCGGTAATCTCGCCATGGCCTTCACAGGCGAGGTCATCATACTAAAGTCTATTAAAGTTGTCCCTGAGGACCGAGCCTGGAGGCCGGATGCTGAAGGCTGAAGGCTTATCCAAAAGGAACAACTTCTATGAACCGAAATTAAAATAACGAACGTGTTATTTGGGCCAGTCAAACTAAACTGAGCACTCGACAAAAAGGTTGTCCAGTGGTATTTCACCGTTATCTGCACACACAATGCACCATGACAGTGGAAAACTGGCAAAACTCATCATTGTAATTGACCACAAAGTCAGAGGCGGATAAACAGACCCACAGATCCCTTGAGTATGCTCGACGCTACGGTTGGTTTGTTTTTGCAGGCGCCTAAAAAATAGCAATACTGCGACTATTGTCAACATGGGCAAACACCGTATCCAATCCCAGTCCCAACGCTACGAGTAACTTCAACAACGAAGTCGACGGCGACGTCGACGTCAACTCCGTCGCCAAAGCCAACGCAAAACGTAACTGCGGGCTGTTCTCCGTGCTGCACTGACTCTCCACCCAAACAAAAAAAAAAAAAAAAACAGCACAGATTTGTACAGCTGCGCTGGCTGCCATGCCCGCTACAGCAACAGTTTCGCCACTGAGCCAGCGAGGACAATCACTTTAGCTTGAATGGGATTTCACTGTATAGCTGGAGGGGAGGTGATGGGGCTACGCGTACGCGCGTAGGTTCGTTGGTTCGTTGGTTCGTCGGTGTGCAATTTCCCCATTGAATGCTTTGATGGTGTCTGTGTGCTTAGTATTGCCATATTTGCAAATATTTGCACACGTCTGAGGCAATTGCGCTGTGGGTCAAAAATTCAAATTTGCATTAAGCAAAACAGTTGAGATGTGACACGGAATACATAAAACCTTTATTTGCCAGCAGTTCGTAGCAGGCACGAACGTTTAACATTTAATTGTCAAATTTTATAAGCCTTGTTAATAGAGCATTTAAACTTAGAGTGACAGGGCTGTGTTGGGCATTTGTATGCCTTGGATTAGGTGAGGTATTGTACAAGAGCCGGTATCAACCCGTCCATCTGTTGACGGACATAGCCCCATTGAGCACCCTTGCTTTCAGAGTGGGAACTTGACAGTTGAGTTTGCGAAAAGATTTCATTTAATTGGTTATGCTGTGCTTGTACAGTTGGCCTAAGGCAAACTGCTCGACGACATTTCATTTTCATTTCTGGCAGAATTTGTAAACAGAGCGTGACATTTTGGGTCCCAGAACAATGGCTAAGTAAGAATTGAAGACATACCAAATCCGCAGCACTTTGCTTTGAAATTTTTTTTTAAATGCCAACCAAAGGGATGTTTTAAAATATCCTCCTTTGAGTTGTCCATCTCCCTGTATTATGAGAAATTATAACTCATACATTACGAGAGAGTAACAGGTTATATTACAGGTATAATTCAATAGTTGATTATTTTTGTAGAACCCTAAATCGGGCATGGAATGGACATACATGTATATATGCTAAATATAGTGTAGCCCACCTACATGTAGGGCACTATCTGCACACAGACGTTACATAGCTGGAATTTTCCACGGTGGAATAGGTACCACAAGGGTTCATTCTGTGCGCTTACTTTGAGTATATCGTCGATTAGTTGAGGCTCTATTTCACGAGATCTCTATAGAAATGTCCCTTAAGTGCGGTAATTGTTTTTGGATCGTTAGAAGCAAATAAGCAGCTGATAACATGGTTACCGACCCTAGCGACTCAAAAGATCGATTGTGAGATGGTTATAAGACAAAACTTGTCTAAGCCTTATTCTTCGCAAAAAGTCATCCCACATATATATATTTGAAGCATTTGAATTCCACACTGAGTGCGGGAAAAAACTGGATAGTCATTTTGGTTCGACTCTCGAGATTGATCTTAGGTGTGAAGTAAGATTTTCCTCACAGAAGAGCGACAGATTTTCAATTGTTGATCTTTTTGATGAGTTGAGTTGCTTGGGTTTTCATGCGCCCTGTTGAGAAGATCTGCTATTATTTTTTCTGCAAGCATCGTACGAGTTCGAGAACTGTATTTCCTATGCCAGTTTCACGTATTTTCTTAGAGAATTTGCAACAGCTGCTGGAGCGACTCCACTTTGACCAAAATTCTTCTCAACTAAGGCACAGTTTCTGCAAAATAGCAATCAATTTGAGAACAATTTTTATACCTTTCCTATAGCGCTGTTGAAGTACATAAATATCTATTTTTTGACAAAGTGACTTCACAATTTCTTATATGATAGCATCATTTTGAGATTTGTACAGATAATTACGCCATATTAACAACACAAGCTCATTAAATGAGGTACTTCATATGAGAACAGAGGAGAAACTGATTTCTTTGATTGAATGATGGAACTTAAATTTTTGCCATATCAAATTTTTGTCTTATCTTTTGACGTTCAGTTAACATAGTTTTGTGATACTAATGCTCATCCTACTTTCAGATAAAGATAGCAATTGTTCCATCATAATATGACACAAATGAAGGATGTGCATATGGCAAAAATGTCTCCAGTATATCACATACCCATACTTGATAATGCGTTGTTGCTGTGCAACACTAAATTATAGCCACTCAGTTGTTACCAACTGGCTGACAACAATAATAAAATCACTTCCTAAATTATACTTGCAGAACGTTTCGTGGTTAAGTCAATAGACACACACACAAGCGGAAATAATTCACTAAATTTCCATTCATTGAAGTTGTCCAGATTTAATGGAAGTGGGCACTCAAATTTGTTTGTCAGCTAATAATAATAAACCCTAGGCAAATCTTGATCACAAGTCTCTAAAGAGTTTGTTCGGACTTATAAACGAGCAGAGTTGATTGCACAAGGAGGGAGTGTACAAGTAAACAAAGAACTTAAATAAACAAGTAAAAGGACAGAACAGCACGGAATGGCTCAGGCACGAACCATAGGCACTCCAACGCAATGCTTTCTAATAAGTTTGGTTTTGCAAACTGATGACATCCTTCAAGGACATATTGACACATTGCCTTACAATATTTGCAACGCACTTACAACAAACTGAGGCTCAACTATGCCTCTGTCTGGTCGTATGTTTCTGACAGTGTGTGCGTGCTGGACGCTGCTACGGCTTCATGAAGCCAAGCATTTCCGCATATAAATACTGGTAAGTACCAAAATAGAGATTACTGGCATGCACATATTTGTTGAGAGAATTGCTTTTCTCAGCAAAACGCACAAAGAAAACTCTAATTAAATGTCACACAAAATAAGTTTGCTTTTAAATTTATTTTTACCTAAGCTAATCTAAAGCTGAGTTGAATGTGGACTTACTTGAATGCTGGTAATTTAGAAGGAAATCTGACAAATCTGATATTTATATCTTTCCGAACTGTTTCTTAAGTGATTTACTATTAAATCAAACTACGTTCATTAAATCTAAATTGTCAAACAAATGTTACTTGGCACAATCCAGTTGTGCGAACCATTAGAGATACTCTAGTTTCGATTGGCAAACTTTGTTCTGGCTTCACTCTTAAAGCGCGCTTAATCGAATTGGTCAACACTTCACTAAACGGGTACTAAATTCCATGTCAGAGATAATGAATTGTTACCAATTAAAGTCGAGGGTATTCATTTAATCCTTGTTAAGCGTATATATACGATAGAATTCAGTTGTATTTTTTTTCAGCAGCAGTGGATGCAAAAAGGATCAAGGTCTTGTAAGCCTCCTCCATTGTTACACACTTCCTACGTTTGTATTAAAATTGTCGCTGTGCATTTTGTTGTCGTTGTTTTATTTTTTGTTTTTTTGTTAAATTGAAATATTTACATATGCGGCTTAATGGGATTTAAATATAATAATGCTTAACAAATTTTATTCCACTTTAAGGATATAAATTGCATTTGTTGAATTTTTTATTTGCGTGTGTGCACTCAACACTTGCGCGGGGATGTGTGTGTATGTGTGTGCGTTTTCCGTGCTTTTTTGTTTGTTATAAATCACAGTTTTTGCATGTCGTACACACGTACAAAATGTTTTTATCGGTGTGTGAGGCACACACATATGTACAGGACGGAAATGCCGGAATACACGTCGTTATGCTATTTTTAACGATGCCTTTTTTCGCACAGCAGATTTTAAAGTCACGCCTTTTTGGCCAAAAATTTCATGGCTGAACCAAACTTTATTTAAATGGCGTACATTTTGGTTGAACGTGGATTTGCGATTCTGTTGAGGGTCCCCAAAAAACTTGATGCTTTATGAAGCCACAGACTGATGAAGAGGTGCATTTTATTTAGTTTTGCTCAAGTTATGGCTGCAAAAACCATATGCTGCAGGGGTAAATGAACCGTTCCGAGCTACTTCGCAAGGGCAGAACATGTTCAGAGTAAAAATGGCAGTCTGTTTCATCATACCAAAGTTTCATCTGCTTGCATATCTCTGCGATGGTGTTAAAAGTAAATAAGATCGGTGTAGTGATTAAGTTAGCATACCCTTTTGGTAAACGGGGACTTTCCCATTGATCATTTTAACAGCCGCCAAAGTCACTGGTTACTTGGAACAAAATACTAAGCAAGTAAATAATTTGTCTATGGTCAAAGGTAGTCGATCGCCGGCTTCGAGTGGTTTCTTCGTAACATTTTTATCTAATTAAGATTTGGTTCTGTGGTACTGTGGTTTCTGCTTTATACCGGGCATAACTATGCTGTAAGTCTCAGCAGCTTTATCCTTAATCTCCCTTAGTCGTTTCTCAATTAGAGTAGCGCTCAAATTTTCCGAAGAGCAAAACTTTGAAACTTTGTTTAACTAACACGACAATTTAAACTGCATAGTGATAAGCCTTGAAAAGCTCTGCAGTGAATCGAATATTTGTGGGGTATCACCACTGGCACAAAGAGTGCTTAGCATGGCTAAAGCCTTTGTGGTTTCAAAAGCTTGGCAAAGGAAAATGAATGAACATATCCACAAGACTGTGTCATTCCAGCTTGGTGTGTGCTTTGAAACTGATGGCTACTTGCATACCCATTGCCTTCACGGTTTTGCCATCCTTCATGTTGGAACTTTAACCTTAAAATTCTTTTATTTTCTGTTTCTTTTATTTTGCTAATAACTTTGCATCACTTTGACAGCAAGTTTTCTTCATTGATAAACCACATTTTGCAAGACAATCAAATTTTTTTTTTATATAATTTAAACACACCAAGCCCTGTGCCTTAAGAGCATATGCAATTTATTTAATCGCCTCCTATGTGTACACTGAACATTTTCTATTTAATCCTTGTGGTTATTGACTGTTATCATGTCTTCATCTACTAACGTGACGCTGAGTTTTCCTCTTCAGTTTCGCCAACTAATTTCTGCAGCTCCTTCTCTTCAAAATCTGTCTCGCGTATTTCAACTGTGACACAAGATATGAGGAAAAAATTTGTGAACTTGTCAATCGAATCTGCCACTCTGTACTTACAGGCAAGCACGCGATAGCCCTCATGATCCGCAAAATAACTGACACGCACCTTTTTGCCATCCGCCGTGGGGTAAATGTAGTAGCCCTCTTTCACTTGATACGGCGTGCCATTTGCCGTGCGACGCTGGTAGCCAGTCTCAAAATGCACAATGCCATTCGGTGTGGCATATCTGCGTGTAATGCACATACAGTCAATTCCTGTGACACAAACTGAATCATTGCACCCACCTCATTATGTATCGCCCGTCCCGGTCAACCTGGTAGTAGTGGTCTAGTGTGGGTGCGGTAGCCTTGGTAACCTGTAAGCTTGCTGTCAACGCAGCTAACATGCATAGAATCATGCACTGCAGTGGGACTCGTACTAGCTGCATTTGCATTTCGGTCCCCTTCGACGACTGGAGAACTGCTGTGCCTGACAACAGCTGCCATCCTTTTATATATTTACGAGCAACCGTACATGACTTTTGTGCACGGATATGCAGCAGCTTAATAAATGTAAAATATACGCTTCCTTTCAACTGCACACCCGCCGACTACTCACATATGAGAAACAACAACAGAAACGGAAAATGAACGAATGGAATGCGTTTTTAATGTATGCTCTGATAATGTTTGCCGTTAATGGCGCTAACCACTTTTGCAATAACTGTCAAAATTCTGACCAAACCAAATTTCAACAATAAGAACTTTATTGACTTTTAAACCGTGCACAAGAACAACAAACGTTCTGCATTACTGCATTACTGAAGTGGCGCGAAAGTAGGTCGGATGAAGCGTTCATTTCCGCACCGAGATGCAAATTAAATAATGAGACGCATCACGACGATTCGTTTCGCAGCGTGCCGCCTGCTGAGGATGATGATGATGATAATGATACGTACGCGCGTATAAAAGGCGAACATTTAATGGCCGTTAACTAAAGTAAACTCCTGCCACACACACACGAGAGAGAAGAAAGCTTATACACACACAGAGAGTGTTTGTGTTTATTGCAGAAATTTATTATCCACAAAAATACGCCTGCAATTTCAATGGAAATCAATAAAGACGCATTGTCTCCCAAAATAACTCGGAAATGCAAATGTAAAGAAAACAAGAACAGCAGCCAGGAGCGTTTTAAATTTATATTGTGTTGAAAGTGAGAATGTGTGTGCACTTGCTTGAAAGATAAATTTGCTTAATAAAGTGTCTTCAACTTCTATAATTGCTTTGGCTTTAAGAGTGAAGAGCTCGTCAGGAAGTTCTCTAACTTAATTATTCTTAAGTGAATAATAACCAGTAAGGTTCAAGATGTGATTTCCTTGTACTTGTGAGGCTAACATTTACTACATATATTACTGAAGGATAAAATAGCCTGCAGGGTTTGAATAAACATACTTGATGGGTTTTTATTATTGAAATTTATTTCTGTATTCAATTTATAACACGGTCTCGGGCGTGAGAGACTATTATTTCAAAGAAATGCCGATTTAAAAATGTTTCTCTCTACCACAAATTTAACAACATTATCTAAACTATATATAATAGGGTTATTATTACATCATAATTAATTATGACTGCAAGTTGTTGGGGAATGAGGACTAGCTACTGAGGCCTTCGACTAGAAGAGAATAACATTTTTTAGAAAGAAGCATTTTTGAGACTAAGCCCGTGGCAGGATTTGAACCTCGACGTGTGAGTCTAGCATGCTTAGCAATAGACCACAGAGGGCGGCCAAAGAAAGAAGAAAGATTTGTACTCTCTTATTTCAGCTGACCACAATTATCTTTGAGAATTGATACTAATAAATTATTGTTATTATGATCACAGACTGCGGACCGTTGGCACACAATAGACTCAGGTGTTTTGGGGAATATATCGTAGATATGAGCAAGATCCCTCAACTTGATTCCTCCAAAATATATGAATTCCTTTCGAAAATTAACCTGACAGAAGATTTATAGATGCATCACAATAGATCTTTCAGGTCGGAGTGTATAACACCCTTAAATATATCTATCTATCTATCTAACGTACTTATGTGGCCTAATCACAGAATCTGTGAAAGCAATCTGTTACGGGGCTACGGCCGAACTTAAGAGCGATCGGCAGGCGTCTCTGCTTTGCATGCGCGTTCGCCAATCCGGTGGAAGCCGATTAATAAAATAACGTCAATTACAAATAACTCTTATTATAACCAGTCTTTTTATTTTTGCGAGACCCGTCAAAGCAAAATCAGGTACTCAACAGAATAACAAAAATCTTGCAGTATACATACATGAAATGATGAGAGAACTTCGCTTTAAAAAATTTCCTAAAAATTTGTTGGCTTCTCCATGGGTAAACTCACACATAGGTTTATAAAGAAAAACCATTTATAATTTTGGTAGCCAGCGAAACAAGGATAACTTGGCGATGGAAAGAAACACACTCGATTTAACAGGATATATTTTCAATTTGACTGTATAAAATTTATTTTTGTTTTTTGTAGATTTTGTACATATAACGGAAAGATTTCAAATGGCGGAATCTTAGAATAGCTGGTCTAGAATATGGTAATATCAATAAACTTTTCAGATCGTGTATTCTGGCTCTGTTCAGGTGTGAGGCGCGCAGGCGCACTCCAATGAGTGGAGGCCTTGGTATGACTCATATAAGGGGCACGATATAAAAACTATACAACAAATTCCTTTCCATTGAGAAAAGCCTCTTATGAGGTTGGTGGCAGGAATGAAAATTCCATCAGATATTTCAAACAATTTACTGATTCTTCTAGTAAATATTGCTATTTTAGGTGAATTTAGTCCATACTTAATACATATAAACTTAAATATTATTAAGATCTCGATTTACTAACTAACAAAATCACCAATATTAATATCTAATATCATAATATATCAGATATGTGTGCAAGACCAGGCAGAATATAGAAAAAATTGTTAAATACTGGTTCTATATCCTGATGGGGATTTGAAACCATAGCCCCTCTACTACAAGAGTATCATTTAAAGTGCAGCAGAGGAAATATGTTATTTAAAGTATGGTTCTAAAGCTGACAGCAAGCATAGATCTAAAAAAGAGATAGCTGCGAGACTGGTTATAGGTAATTTCTGTATTTCTTTGAATAGAATGGGACTTATTCCAATTTATATTGAAGGAAAACCGGAGTAGCATTTCTGTTGAGAGTGATTTATGTGTTTTTTGTTGAAACAAACTTTTCGCAAAATAGTTTTATTTTCATTTCACCACCTTCCCGCTCATGGTTCACAAAAGTTGAGGCCCCATTTCCCACAAAACTTTATATACGAGTACTACCAAGTTGCACAAGTGCTTGCTCTACAAAAACTTAACTGTCCGAGTGTTCACTTCATCAAATGTGGAATTGCCACAAGTGAATGTAGCGAATTGTTGCAAGTAGTCGTCAAACATCAAATAGGAGGCTGGTCCCATATATTCCCTCAGCTCTAATAGTCATCAACCGTCCTAAGTATTACTTCAACTGCCTTAGTTATTCCACGGACAAAGTTTGGCATTTCCCAATTTACACAAATACAATGTTCACAAATATGCGATCCCACAAGGCGGCACGAGTGAGTACCTGCAAACTATTCCAGCTTAAGTGCCATAAACCAGACTCATAATAAAAATCAAAACTTATGTCAGCATGAATTTGTGCGGCGCATTTGCTGTGACTCCCACTTACTTCTGCTTACTCCCACTTACTTCTACTTACCTACAGCTTGCGCTTGTAGCTGTACTCGTACGTCTGTCCCCTATAGCTCAGTGTGGGAGCTTTAACTTTTGGCGACGACTTCCGGTTGCCGCTTTTCCTGTATTTGTATTGGTGTCGGGGCTAGTGCTGGTGCGCTGGCGAGAGCTGAGCTGAGCCGAGCAGAGTTGAGCACTGTACTACACAGTACCATGCAGCATTGCCATATGAATTATTTAAATATCATAATGCCTTCAGAATGCCCTACTCAAATATGGCTTATTGTCCTTTCTGCGCAAAAACTTTGGCTTTCTCTTCAATTGCTTTACGAGAGTTTTTATCGTTTTTGCTTTCGTGCTTCATTTTTATTCATTGTCGTCATTTATTATGCTCCCTTATTGAGGTTTTGTTTTTTGCTTAATATTTGATTTGATTTTCTCTCTTTTCTTGTCTTCCCTTCTCTTACCGTTTCTGGTTTTGTTTTTGATTTTATTTTATGCCTTTCACGACGCTGCTTCCAGCCTCATAAGAATTTATATGTATAAAAACGTATGCCCTGCCGCAAGCATCAGAGGTGCGTGGTTGTATGAGCAGACAGTTTTTAGTGCTCACTCTCTTCAAGATTCTAAACGATCTAAAAAGTTAATAAAAATTCAGTTTTATTTACATTTTTTTATGTTTATTTCAAATTATATGTTTCAATTTTTTTCTCTATCGCCTGTGTAGTGGTGTAGTGATTGTAATTCAAATAAGCTGGAAACTCTGGGCGTCGAAAGTCGTGCTCCACTGGAAAAATGTTAACTCGTTAGCAAAGAAAGCATAAATTTATGCATGAGTATTCGTAACATCTACCTTTATAGATATTGTATCCGTTCTCATCGGCAATGTAGTACAGGGTGTGAAATTCGCCCCTTTCCCCGCCGAACGGCACTGAATCGTAACCTTCTTGCACGGTTACGATTTTGCCATCCACATATTTGTTATACATTTTCTTGTAGTTCACCAATCCATTGCTTAGCACCAGTCTAAATAAAAAATAATTACACTATTTCTACCACTACAGTCAGTTTAGTGCGTACGCCACTTACTTGTACTCCTTCGTACCATTTGGATGCACCAACTGATAGTTCTCTATTACTTGTATTGGCTGCTCCACTTCCCAAGAAGGTGTTTCTGTGATTGTACCTGGTGTCCATGAGTCATCATTGTTACCCACCGCATGGTCCTCCTCAAACTCCAATTCGGGAAAAATGACCAACTGATCTTCATAGATTGGTATTTGCGGACGTCCACCAGTTGGTATTTGGCCTGCCACTACAGGTTCCTCTGGGTACACCACCTCCTGCTCCTCAATATCAGGTATATGCATGCTCACCTCGTCACCGTCGTGGTCTTGCTCAGTACCCATCGGCCACACCACAACTTGCAGTTCATAAATTGGTTTGGTTGGATCGTAGTATTTGTCCTCCTCTTCATCATTATCCATATCAGCCACTTTATCCACTTTCAAGACGGCTTGCTTCTCATCCGGCTCCGGTATCACCGTAGAAGCTCCAACAAACACCAGTTTACAAATATTTGGCGGCAACGGATTTACACCGTCGTTGTTCATTAATTGCTCCAGTGGCGGCATTGAGAGACTCGACACTTGCGGCTGCCCTTCCTGCATTTCCTCTATATTGAAAATCAAACTGCATTCCTGCTCCTGATCGTTGCCTGGTTGTTGAATAATCACGGGCACCGCCTGCACCACACTGTGAAGAGCTATTAGCACAAATATTAAATTCACCCACAAAATTTGATTCGTCATGGTATCTCTTCGAATCATCCGCCGAAACTTAATTAAGAAAGCCTCCACCACTTCAAAGTTGTGGGTTTTATACCAGAACGCATCCAAAATTCTTGCGATTCTCATTTATGGTTCGTGTTTATTTTGGCCCACTTCTTTGCAGCGTATTCCTTTGTTGCTTCATTCTTTCCTGCAGTTGTGTGTGGATTTGGCCGTAAGATCTGCTTTTCTGAATTCTGCATTCTGGTGTTCTTGTTTTCCTTGTCAAGTTCTTAAAATCTGGCTATTCAATTTTATTATTTTGCTTGAGAAGTTTAAAAATATATTTTACTGTTAACAAGGCTTTTGGTTTTTTATGTTTTGCAATAAAAACCGCGAAAGAAGTGCTTGAAATATTTCCGAAACGAAATATATTTGGAGAAATATTTCAAGTGCTTCTGGAGATTTTTAAAACAAAGGTATGACTAGAAAGTGGCTCTAGGACGACTCGAAATCCAATGTAATTGAGTACATTGGTCCCGATATAATATAATCAGTGGCCCCAATATATAACAAAAGATAAATATATAAACATTATAAATATAAAATTATTACTATTGCTCCTAACATTTGTGCAGTTCTAAGAAGAGTAAATTCTTATAAGAAGCACCATTCCAAATAAATCGTAGTAAACAGTATCTCTGATTTATTTTCAGGACTTGCGGTAATCAAAGGCATATAAATTAGTTCTACTCTTTCTATTTATGTCTGCTGTGTCAGTTTTATACAAACTTTTGTATGAGGAATTGAAACATCATGTTATCACTGCCCTTCTTGTATATTAACTTTAGGAGTAAAAGCCAAAATTCATTGCATACTTCTAGGCACAGTTTCACATGTACATATTCTAACCAATTCTTAGCCATTCGTTCCGTTGAAATTTCATTACTTAAATCAAAACGAAAACTTATTTCCAAGATTGCCCAAACAAATATAATAAAAACAACTTTGCATAATAAAAAATCGTTTCTTTTGGTGTGCGAGTATGACCAGAACAACTTTTGTCAGTTTTTGTTATTTCTTCATGTGGCTTTGCTGCATAAACGCTTGCATTTGATGCTATACTCGTTCATATAAATTTGATTGCAGCTCTTTTTTTTGGGGCTTGTGATGGTAAGTATAAAAGGAGCGTTCACTGGTAATAATGTATCAGTTTGATATTAAGTACCAATAAGATGCATTTTGTTCTGAGTTTATTGTTGACGATTTGGCTTTGCTCCCAAACCGGAGCAAATTTGCCTGATGCAACCACGCAAGACGTCAAAATGACAGACAGCAACAAAGTAACCGAAAGCATCTTGAACGCCACGCAGTCGCACAGTGAGCTGCCAGAAACGAATAACGATGAGAATAAACGCGATAAAAGACAATTGGTAAATAAATGTGTGGATTATATTTAAATCAGTATACAAGCAATTTGAAACTGACTACAAAGATGATTTTATTTCCACGCACACAATATAGCCAAACCTGGGACTGAACAATCAAAATTTGCCCATTATCGGCACTTTATTTGGCAATTTACCACTGCAGGCTCTGCAAGGCGGACAAGGTACCGGTCTCCTGGGTGGCTTACAACTGGGCAATGGTCTGAACGGCCTTACAGCTGGGCTTGGTGGCCTCGGTGGTCTTGGAGGTCTCGGTGGCCTGGGGAACTTAGGTGGTCTCGGCAATTTGGGCGGACTGGGCAATTTAGGTGGACTTCTTGGCCTTGGTGGTTTAGGTAATCTGGGCGGTGTAACTCCAATAGCTGGAAATGTGGCTTCGTGTCCTTTGACGCAAAAACTGTCATGCCGCTGTGAGCCAATAATACCCATAAAAGTTCTTCGTGCATCCACAAATAGTGCTCTTGAAATCATCAAACAAACTTCTCAGCAGCAGGACAATGGCAATCATGAATTGAGGTAAGTTAAATGGGGGCAAGTGCGAAACGAAGAGAATATACATATTAAAGATATTGATGTGCTCTTTCAAACCCACAGCGCCATTTTGAGCAATGGCTTGATAATTTATCAACAAACGGGCAAGGAGAGACTGCAGAATAACAAAGAGGGCCAAGTGACGCAAGGATACTACTCGCTGAAATATGCGGAGCAACGTTACTTGACTATTTATTACACTGTCAATGAGCTGGAATACACTGTCAAGGGTTTGTCCAACACCACTATGCTAAACAATACAAGATAAATTAACATGAAATTCCACTCCACAGCCGACATCAGCGCAGAGCCCCCGAAAACCGATTTCGATGACCAAACACACATTTTGCTGAGTCTGTGAATTTAATGGGAAGTGGTATAAATAAAATATAATATACAAAAATAAAATTATTTCACACAATAATGAACTATTATTTCATTAACTTCTGCTGAGCAAAACTTTCGAACACTCCTTGCTATGTTTCCTTTCGTTTTCGTGTTCCTTGTGCTGTTGCCGCTCATGTTATTTGTATGTATGAGTGTGTGCTGTTAATGTTGTTACTTGTTGTTACTGTTGTTGTTGTTGTTGTTGTTGTTGTTGTTGTTATACTGGACCCCATTGGCACGAAATTCCCAAGAAACGCAAGTTCATAAAACTTTAATAATTTGTTTGTTGTTTATGTGCACGTTGTTGCTATTGTTGTTAATATTTATTGTAGCTTCGCTGTTTGTTGCTATGTGTGATTGGTAGTTGTTTCGTAGTTTTGTAACAATGTCCAAATAAAGTTAAAAACAATTCCAACACAAATTATTCGTGCAAAAGAAAGCTACGAGAAGGAACGAACACATACAATGTTTAAATAAAACTGCAACGTCAAGCAACAGAACGCAAAATTCCGAAACTTTGCTGCTGCGGACTGGTCCACAAGGCAAGGCAAACCGCTACGCAGTGCAGTCCAGTTGGGGAATACCAAATGGGATTTGTAGTGAATTTTTGAGTTTCGTTGTGAATAAGCGGAATGTGCTTGTTAGACACGCCGCTTTAGCGCTACTAATTTGACTAAAGTGGCATTTGGGGAAAGGAAAGAAAATGTATGCGAAGTTGCATAACTCATGCGCTTAAGGATTTGCAGTCGCTCTGGCGTTTTTGCTTCATTTTCTCTTTTGATTTATCATTTGTTTTGCCATGCCCAACCGGGACAAACAAAAAGCGAAACTGTGGCAAATCAAAGCCAAAAACGCAACGAGAACCAAACTTCCACAAAATTAACAGCCAGCTCCGTTGGGAGGCGGGTCATTCACACTACAAACGACACAGTTTTGTGTGCTGGAACTGGATTATTTTTGTGTGTTTTGTTGTTTGGTTGTTTTCGTTGTTTTGCATCTATAACAACATCAGAACGTGATGCAAATTAATCTCACTCAACTTAACCGGAATTGCATTGCGATCTGCTGGATTTGTGGCAACCGAACACAGCATTGCACAATTAACAAAACTGACACAACCAGAGACAGGAAGAGCATTGTTGCGTTAATCAGGTAGAAACAATCGAGTATGCGGCGCTTTTAATGAACTTAGTCATCTCATAAATATTCATCAAATCAGAAGAAGGCGATTCTTAAAACAATTTCTTTTTCTCGTATAACCACTCAGTGATTATGATCAAAAGTCGTTAATATGTATGAGTAAACATCGATCACCACACTAATGGCAACTGAATCATCAGTCGCGCTTGCAGATTTGTGTGTCTGGCACAGTTGCCTCATACAACAATGTCGATACCTGCAGAGGGAGTCGTACCCATATTTGCTTGTGATGATGAAGCTAAATGAAATTGATTGGGATTGGCAGTTAATCTGTGGTGCTTCAGGACAACAATCAATCACATAAGAAAAATTTAAGTAATCAACTCTTCCTTATTATTACTATACGGGTGTACCGAATAGACATCCTCGTGGCAGGTTCATTCACCCTACAGTACCGGAATGCCATTATGATCGGATACCTTGAATATATCTTCTAGTGGTTCTCGATAATTTGTTCATCTTGATAGGCGAATTCCACGTGCCAACCTACTATTGAGAAAGTGTACCTCTCAATTGCAATTGGTGCTCTTTTTTACTGTAGACTGAGCAAGTTTAAGCACCTTAACTATATTCTAGTCAAATGGCAATCTATCCGCATAGTTCATGTTGCTTAAGTCTGAACATACATTCAGTTTATAGCCATCGGAGAAGATTAAACTCAAGTTCATTCCATTCCTTTCCATCATTGTTAACTTCCATGAGTGTAGTCTAATACCCTTGATTCTACTCGTATTTAATCAGCCATGGAGAAATAGTCGATATAATCGCGTTGTCATCAAGTTTTAACTTGCAAGAAAAGCTAAGAGGAATGTATCATCCTAGGTTTTATCCAATCCTAGGTCAACAATGAATGCCAAATATTCCAAAAATGTATATTCGATGCAACATCTCACAACTGGACTTAAATTAAGTGTTCAATTGCATGCGTTCCATCTATTTAGGAACCTATAACATTGTAATGATCTTATAAATTTAGATTGAGAAGATTCATCTTGGAAAGAACTGCAAATTCATCACGAAATACATTGCCCAGCTTGGTACCAAATTGGTTAAATGATTCATTCTTTTTTAAACAAGTTGATTAGTTCAGCAATTTTATTAGTTTGGCTTGTCACTTTTGCCAACACAGACACACAATGAAGTCAAGAATAGTCATGAACTCCTTACAACCACATTTCATTTAACTAATTACAGAGTTTGAAGTTTGTTGTACCATTTAATTAAGATCGTTTCTCAAAAGTTCCCCGACCACTTTAACAAAGCAAACAGGAAACTTTTAGACAATCTGTGTTAGCCACGAAGTACACCAAGTAATATCATAATTAATAATACGACATTATAGTAAATGATATTCCAGCGTTTATACCCAATGGCATTGCAAATGTTTTCCTCCCACTTGCACCAGCTCATCGTCATCCCTCCACTGCACTCGCTAATGATGTTGTCGTGGCGGCGAAGCATCCGTACACCAATTTTCAGAGTTTGCCGCAATGCTGGCACGTTTTAGCAACACGAATAATGATGGTATAAAAAATCCCGAAAAAAGCCAACTCATTTTTCATTTCTATTTACATGTAAATAAAGAATGAACTCAATTCCAGCAATGCCTTCATTATATATTCAACAAAATGTTTTGAACAAATCCAATAACACGTAAAAGCATCAACCTGTTGAGCGCCAAGCTCCATGCAAAAATTGTCGGAAATTGCACTTTTCACAACAATTTCCACACTCTTAAAGGAAGAAACGAGCGCATACTCTGCACAGCCAACGCGTGGTATGATTGATTACTTTCTATGGTTTTCTTTGGCGTGGCTAAAGTAAACGGCAGCCAGCTTCCTCCGCGTCTGCTGTTGCGATGGATAAAGCGCCACAGCTTGGCGGAGAGTATAAATAAGAATCATCAATAATCCAATCCAAGCTATTGCAGCCACAAAAATGTGGTGCTCTCAGTGAATGGAAGCAAGGATGTACGCATTTTCACTGGAGTTTTACGTAATCTTCATAATTTTACACCAAGCTTCCAGAGAAGAAATACACGATATAATAAAATTGTACTTTTCTGGGAGATTTAATGCCCATCCTTTCGACTTTTAGTAAGAGTATCTGTAGCTGCACATGAACGAGTGTCAGGTCACTGAATTTTGATTTTAATATAACAAAGAGCTGCCTGTCTGGAGTGTGAAGCCTTGGAGCCAGCAGCCTATAAATGCTGCACACACCACTATCCAGGTGTAAATGCTGAAGGCGCCGATACTGTCTCCGTATTAGTTTCCGCCGAATGCACACAGAGAAGGAAGCAGTGTATTTCCATGCGATAGATGAGTCGTTGCCGCATACCTTGGCAAGCACAACATCTATTCCATTTAGGTGGTCGTTGCTGCCTCTGCTACGCGTAAAGCTTGAACGAATTGCAACATTTTAACATAGTTTGCAAGCAATCTTCATTCGAAGAATGAAGAATACTGTGAAAAACATGGAGTATTTTGTCTCGGTTAAATGGAAGTACATCGATTAAAGACAAAGCAAAGAGCAAAAATGACAGGATGACACAAATGGCAGAAGAGTGCTTTTAACGTTCGGTCCTGTTACATGCGACATGCTTCAGTGGAAAATGCGGTCGCAAAATTGTCATTTCGTTAAGAGAAAGTATTAACTACATTTCGAAAATTTCCAACATATTGCTTCACAAAGCTGGGTATCAGACACTATGCTTCCTCTGTGGCACACTTCCTTTCCAAAATAAGAGTCAAATCTAGTTATGTTCAACTCGTTGCTATTGCCAGTCTACGGGTGAGCTGCCAGATAGCATGTTCTATGTATGAGCAAATGCTGGCTGGGAGGTACGAGTACCTAAATGAGTCTTTTGAATTGACTGAAGCAATAAAACTGTATGGCAGAAACTCATTTATGCTACTTCCTTATTTTCAAAAATATTAAAGGAAAAACACTGCAACCACACATCCATCATTCCACACACGAGTACGAGTATATCACCTACTGGCATTGGCATCCGGTTGGAAACGAGAGCAGTTCTTTATGAACACATCCTCTTGTCAACTTTTCCACATCACAGTGATGCAGTTTCATCTATGAACATATGTGACTTATTGGGACTCTTCAGAATGCGGGTAAAAATTGTAACTTTGGGGATTTAATTCGATCTAAAAGAAATATATAAATAAAATGGCATGCGGATGCCATCAAATTAATACCGGGGATAATAATATAGAATATTGAGTTAATGACCCCAAAAAAGATCCCAATGCAAATGTAGTAGCATTCCTTAGACGCAGTCTCCGGTAAGGCATTAAGAATCAAAACAAAAGGCCCAATCCAGTCATAGAAACAATAAAATGAGCCAGTTGCAAGGGATTCAGGTTTAAAATAAGCACCAATCCAGTCATTCAAACATTTCTTGGAGGCAGCCTCCTGCATGGCATTCAGGTTCAAAATAAGCCCCAATTCAGTGATAGAAACATTAGTTAGTTTCCGGCATGGGCCCCCTTCAGCTCATTCTACGAATTGTTAGGTGTGGATTCCATCAACTCAAACGGAAATTAGAAGTGAACAGTGATATGCAATGAATGTGGAATCGATGTCATACGCTGATTGATAGACCATAAACTCGCTTATGAATATGGGACGGTGCATAAAAGTGGTGCAAAAGCCAAGCATTATTTTAACAAAACTCTGAATTTTTTCAGCAAAATACCTTTCCGAAACATCTCCTAATGTCTGGATAAAATTTGTTGCTAACTTACCAGAAGGGCACCGATCAACTTCTTCGACTTGATCGCATATCACTGTGGTTTCGACCGGGCACTGCATAATGGGACAGCACGCAGAAAGACTGGGCATACCCTCAAACGATTTTTGCCGAGGCTGTGGTTCCGAGGGTTTTCCACCTCTTATGCCACTGCCCATCCTTGAGCAGAAGAAGAATTCGCACCTTTGATGCCCCATTTCTTACAAGCCTGACAGAGCTGTCATCCATTAATATTAGGGACTCAACAAACTATCAGGATGGTTTCGTGCAACATGATGGGGGAGTCGTGACTTTCCTGGCGCTGTCCTTGCGCTGACTGTCACCATAAGGGAACTTTTTTAGTCAGTGCTTGAACGGCGCCACACCGTGGTATCACAATGAGCCATTATGTGTGCTCAAGTGTGCTTTTGGCAAACTAGGCGGCCACTCCTACCTACCTACCTACCAGAAGGGCGGAATTCCAAGAGGAAAACGCACCAATATTCAACGAACATAGTCCATTAATTTTTGAGTAGCGTTCACATCACACACCCGCAAATTCGCCAAATGCGACTGCCTTCCCCAATAAAGTCATCGCCTTGAACGCATCAAATGGGGACATCACTGTTGCGGATTGCGATGCTTGCTGCTTAATGCAGAAGATTCTGAAAAAATTCCAAATGTGCCTATGTCGTATTCTCCACCTGGGTATATGGCATTCCCCATGCCTGAGGCATGCAGCCACATTTAACATGCACCCGCACAAAGACAAAACAACCAACATGTGGGCGCGCTGTGCTGATTGCACTGTCAAGCACGGGAATTCATTTGCTCGCTTCCGACCGACTTGAATGGAGCACCAAAGTGTTACCCGCAAGGATTTGGGTTTAACCCATTTACCACGTAGACAAACCACAACTGGTGTGACTTTCGTGCACTTCGGTTGTGATTCTTTTCGTAGCGTGCGAATTCCAAACGAACGTCACATTCATTCCTCAGCAGCCCCGAACTGCCAACTCGAAACTCAATTATCCTTACGCGCGCACAACCTATCAACACTAGTCACGCGCGCGCCAGAGTGATACTTCCTTCAGTTGCACACGAGTGCATACTCCGCTGCGAAGACTAACGCTGCTCGAGGGGTTTTTGCTCTGCTGCATCGCTGATCTGACTGACTGTAAATGGCGTGTGCGACGAAGTAGATAATTTAATTACAAGAATGGCTGCCAGTGACTGTCGCCGGTTCAAAGGACATACAATTAAAAACGCAGAATGTCAACCACAAAGAATTTAAGAAGCCATTTTATGGCTAAGCGCAATTGTGTCATTATATTCGCGAATATCCTTTGTGTTTAAATTTCCATCATATTTTGCATGTCCTTCGTTGTGATTACAGCAACAACCTTAACAATATCAAATTCAATTCGCCACCAGCTAAAGGATAGAAGTGTAAATCATGTTGCATAATAACGCTCACATTTACATAGCTTAAAAGTTTCATTAAATTTTGTAACAAAGTTCCGTGGGAGCGTTGCAGACCCTCACAACAAACACAAAAACACAAAGCAGAACACTACTTCAACAGGTTGTTCTATTCCGCTTCGCTCGCAAGGTGGGTAAGTGGGGTGGATACATTTCTCATTTTTCACCGCAATTTGCTCCATTGTTGTAATTAAAGAGAATTTGTTTCTTTTTTTGAGTTTTCATTCTCTTTCATTTAAAATGGCATTCTTCGGCTATCAAGAACGGCATCAAAAATGAAATAAAACAAAATTAATGTAATTTTTATTTCTCTTCTCGTGTGTCTGACAATCTTTCTTTTATGCAAATCTGCTCATTAACCACGCTCATTCGTGGCGTGGCTCTTTGGCCAGAGCACTTGGGCTCATTAAAGAAGTTGTAGTTATTAAAACGCTCCCAACCAAAAAGGACTCTTTAGAAATAGTAACGAATCCTGCAGTGGCTCAAATTGGCTGCTGCTTATCTTGGAACCGACAAATTGAAATGGCCCTTCACTTCAATTGCTTGAACTCAACTCTGCCAAATAAAAGGCAACTCGTGCAGAGTTTGCTTAATGAATATTCCATTATTTCAATTTAATTGCAAAACTTGACATGCCAACTGAAACTGCAATCAAATTTACTGCTGAGTGTGGCAGCCAGCATAAACCTAGGTAGGTAGCTACGAGTAAGTTTGATGGCAATGATCGCAAAGTAAAATTTTATGAGCCACAGTGTGCAAACTGCCAATGATGTGCATCATCAAAAATCAGTTTTATGCAATGAATTGCAGTTGAAATGAGTTCAAAAGCATAAAAAATATTTATATAAAAATTAAATAACAACCAAAATACGAGTATAAATCATATGCGTAAATCAGTGAACTGCCCAATATTGAGAATTGCGTCATTTCTTCAGGAGCTTGTTCAGAGCAGCTCTTTCATTGGAAGGAAGTAGAACGAAGTTTCAACGTTTTTTTGATGACGTAAGGTTATATTTTTTGTTTTTGTTATTGAATCACGATTTAAAGAAGTTCTACTATATCTGACACTTATTGTATTTTCTCATTTGGAAGTTATTTTGTTTTTGTTGCAACTGATTTCAGTTGTTTTGTCACTTAGTTCTTTTGGGAGTTCCTTCAATAGAGTGTGAAATATCAATGAATAGAGTTAAAAGAAATTATAGCAGGCGACCATGAGAACTGTGTAAAACATGAGTTTGGTATAGCAAAGAATTTGTGCAATCAATGACTTGAAAATCCCTTTGTAACTGTGTCAATCTTTGAAGGGACTTAGGAATCGGCTGAATGCACTTCATTGGTTGCTTAACATTGTGTTACGAGAACTTCCAAATTCAACGACGGCAATTGAGACTAATCCGGAATCAGTTATATTAAATTATTTTATATAAATATAAAATATAAAATCTTATAATCTTATAAAGAGATTGAGGCTTTCATATCAATATATTAAATACACTTCAAGAGGCATTCATATGTCTTCCACGTTAATTAATATAATTTATCCTTTGTTGATTCATTGCTTCTCATCTCCCATTGCAATCGTGACAAAATATTTATGAAGATGTTTGACGAATTTGGTCGAAAATATTCAGGATTCTTCCATTAGTCCATGCTTCCGTTTGCTACACCGGATGTCTAAAGGCAAAACAGCTCAGGCATACAAATTCATGATTTTAAGTAATTCATTTTAGGGATTTTTATTTTATATTCGACTAACACCCAAATTAAATATTAATATAATGAAGGCCAAAAATTTAAGAACTAATATTTGAAGGAAGACGGATTCTATCCTGGATTTTGTTCGTATATTACAAATGAATTAGCTAATAGTGCCCTAACAAAATCGCATTTTTCAAAATTCAAATACACTCCAAAAAGGGCTAAAAAGGTAGTGCAACTTGCCCACAATTTTTACTCTAAAGGCCCTACGTAGAAATGTATGAAACAAAAATAGGCAGCCGTGCTTTTGTTCTAACATTCCAACTGTTCTTATACAGCAATTTGAATGTGTATTCTTTAATCTGTGAAATTGAATTCACGACCAGTCGTAACCATCCTTTAAGCACACGAGCGATCAGAGTTTTGCCCAAGTTGGTTATGTTTGTCTGTTTCTATGACAACGAGGAAGCCAAAATAAATTAATTCGACTGCCAGACAGAAAGTATTTTTTACTATTTTTTCCACTTTTTCTACTTTTTCTACCCTTTGTCTACCTTAGAGGAATAATTTTTTGAAATACAATATTTTCCACTTTAAGTGCACTCGGGCACTTCGGGCGTTTCAGTTAAATTGTGCTTCACCGCTTAATTAATACTTCAATTTACGAGATAATTCAAACATGCAAAGCGATTCTTATACAAAGTGGAAATAAAATTGCAGAGCGGGAAAAAACGGTAAAAACTCAATTTGAAACGCTTTCTGCATTAAACGCCACTCACCACTGCGCTCTGAAACGTTCAATCAGTGTCAGCAGCACAAAGCGTTCCTCATGTTCCTGCAACTTATTTCACGGGCTTTATAAATTTTCAATTCGAGTATGTCTCCTTCGGTGTTACGGGCATGGATGAAATATGGGGAACAAATAGAATCAGCAAACTTGCATGTGTAAAAGAACAGTTGCGCCGGAGCCGGAACCGGAGTCGGAGCCAGAGTAAGCGTGAGCAGAGTGCAAGAGACCAGCAGCAAGGAACATCCAATAACCTATACATGGTTGGGGTGTG
The DNA here is from genome assembly GCA_920105625.2 of Clusia tigrina. Taxonomy (NCBI): domain Eukaryota; kingdom Metazoa; phylum Arthropoda; class Insecta; order Diptera; family Clusiidae; genus Clusia; species Clusia tigrina. The sequence continues at coordinate 179,364,423 of OV050033.1, forward strand.
GAGCCACAACCAAACCGCAACTCACACCCAGACTCCACTCGAAGTTTGTCATTCGGCAATTAACACGTTCGACTCGTACATGCACGAGTGTATGAAGCAAATCACTGCCGGGAGACAGAACTTCATGACTCCACAGTTTGGCTGCATCATAAAAGTTGTTTGCTGAATTACATAGCCACCCTGGAATACGCTTATCGAATATTAATAAAATACAACTGAACCACAGAAATATGTGGCGAGCATCCAAGTTCTGGCGTGGTTGGGGATGCCGCCTTGAATGTGTTACTTTCTTGCTCTCGGTTGGCGCGCAAACTGCAGAAATCAAAAGAACGAAATTGAAAACAGAGTGGGGTGGAATTGTTTGCTCAGGGCTGTAAAAACGTCGCATGTGGAATAAGTTTTTGTGCTCTATTAGTTTCAAATTGATAGTGCAGATAGTCCTCGTACATGAGCAGCAGAAGGGCGTGCTTGATGTATAATCCAGCTAGCGCTTCACGTGACTTGGCGACATTTGGCGATTCATTAAAAGAGCTCCCGAATGAGCAGCAATCGGAGTAAATGATTTCATTAAAGCAAGCAGCAATGGTGTAAGCGCAAGGATACGATAAAAGCAAGTGCCACATTTGTGTAAATTGTGGCAAAACACGCGACAGTACAGGCAGGACCAGGCGAACGTACATAAATCAATCATAAGTGGGGGAAAAATACTTTTTCATGCAAATTTCCTTCCCACTGCAGAAAGCGTTCTTATGCGCTTTTAAGTTGGCAACTGTGCGGTAAATGCAATCAAACAACGCAGCCTTTTCTTGCATGTACGTGCAGCCGTGTGCATGTGTATCACTAGTGGCGACTGATAAGTATCCTTCATGTCGCTTACATGGCAGCTGCAACATTAAATTGAAATTGCCGCAGATAAGCTGCAGAGTCCTGATGGTGCAGGTGACATTTCCGTGTATCTTACTCGTACGTCAAAGCTTACACCCAGTTATTCGGAGTATATCTCTTTCGAAATGCTTGAACAGAAATGCAGGCAGTCAGTAATATGAAAAGACCAACGTACTCGTTTATCACATTTGGCACAGAGACTCTTATCCAGCTGTCACTCGGAGTAAATATGATATCCTTGTGTGTACATAAACTCGCAGATTACTAAAGGAACTCTATGATTAATTCATGGACATATTAACAATAACTTTGACTATTTTCTGATAGGTTTGTTAGAGGAGCCCACGGAACGCTTAGCAGGGAAATTTTGAGTAAGTTTTTAATCAGTGTTCTGTGGGGAAAATGCCGAGACGTAAAAGCAGACATAGATGGTTTTCTATACAAACATTGAATATTATATTTGTATGTTTACAAACATGTTTAGCCAAGAGTGATGGATTGTCTAGAATCTAGACTCTAGATAGTAGGTATAGGCCTGCGAATCAGTGAGAATATGTGGCTTGAATTCATAATGATTTCAAGTATTTTCAAGAATTAAAAAAGTATATATAAATAATGACTGTGGAACTTAAACACCAGTATCAGACAAATATCTTATCATAATTTCAATGATTAATTTCTTGTTGATTTTCAATATATGAAATGTTTTTAATTCCAACACGAGAAGCTTTTAGTTGTGGTTCGAAGAGAGTGCAAGTAATGCGGAATTTCGGAACTGTTGGTGGATGAATTTTGTTGGAATGCTTCTTGCAACTGCGTAGCGAATATTCACTGTACAGCTTGACACGTAAAGATTCCAGTGCTAAATTAAAGAGGTAGGCACCGCTGAGTAATGGCTTAGTAAATGTGAGAAATAACTCGTAGAAAGTGGGAAGTTGCCTTAAGAACTCTGTTAAAAGTTAGATACTTGGCTCCATTTATACACTTTAACTCACTTACCAATCCGCCATTTCACTACTTACCTGCATATTTGCCCATGCACGCAAACATAATAATCCCACCTTACTGTTGGTTCTCCAGACCGAACACAAACATGTGTACAGCCCGCAAAAACTTTATTTTAAAGCAATTTGTAGCACTTTGTTCATGATTAGCTCTTTTATGTGTGTGTTGTGCTGCTGCTGCTGCTGCATTACGACCCCAAGAGCTGCTAAGGCGCAAGAAGTGTAAATAAGTGTTTTGCAGCTGGTTGTGGGTACTTGTGGGATTTACATATGCTAACTAGTATTCACGTGTGTATGTGGGGTGGGGGTGTTTATGTGTGTGTGCGGTATTTGGTCAAGAGCCCTTGAGGGAATTTTTGCAAATAAAATTAAACATAATAAAAATATGGAAATACGCGAACGAATTGAAATTATCATATGCAAAATGGCATTTAATATTTTAATTTAAGAAAAAAACGGGAGTTTGTGAAAATACCTGCCAGCCATACTCAGTCACTTATGGTGCTGCACAAATGAACATACGGCAGGCGCCTGCCCCCGTTTTTGTTATCGTAGCTGTGTGTACGGGCATTACAGTTCTGCCTGTGCCATGCATTTGCATAAAGTTTTGATGTGGTTTGTTGTTGTTGCTGGTGGCTGTGGTTGCTGTTGTTGTTTTCGTTGTTGTTAAGAGGGACTTACATACTCGTACTGCTACTATCGTGGTTAAATGTTCGCCCCTCAACAACAGGTGGTGAAAAGTGTTTCATTCAGTTTTATGTTGATGTGTTTGTTAGCCACTTTTGTAGTCATGTGACTTTGTGGATTAGTCATTTAGAAATTTCATGGAATTTGTTGACATCAAGTGAAAAGCCAAAAGCAATCAAACAAATAAATTTACCTCGGAAACAAAACAAAAACAAAAGTACAAACAAAAGCAACCTGCGAAACAATAGGAAAGAAAAATCAAAAATTGCATTCAAATTTCTCTTTAGCTACGAGTATTTTCGAATTAGCTCTTTTGGCAATGACGTGAACTGTATTGCTGGCCTGTCACATGTCCTGAAAGTATTTTACAGCTCTGTCCCCCACTGTACCATTTATGTAGTCAATGCAGGCGATATGGCACTCTGGAGCAAAATATGTCAGCACACACAGGAGAGAGAGGCAGTTTATGTGAGCCAATTGATATGGACTCCTAACTTATCAGAACTTATGTGTTTCCATTACATTTGTAGGCCTTGAAGAATTCTAAAATTGAAATGTGCCAAGTTGCAACTTACAGTTGGAGAGCGCTCCAACATCTTAGTGGGTTTGTGGGCGTTTTCTAAGCTACTAAATTATCAAAGCCACAAATAGAACGCGCTTTTTTCCACCATCGCTACTCTTTTCTTTCTTTTCGACCAAAGTGCACTGCTATGGGGCAACAAATCAATTGCTTCAGAAGCACAAAATGGCTGCTTTGCTGCGCTAGTTAAACGGCAAACTTCCTCAGCTGCCAGCAGCATGCCAATGCCATGCAAGCTGCGGTAGAAATTGTGAGTACTTTGTTGCAATCCTCACACACAGTTTGCCAATACTCCTGCAACATTTCTGTTTACTACCAAAGAAAATCTCATGTAAATGAGCGCACAACCAAGGAACAATAAAAACAAAGCCATATTGAAAAATAGCTAAATCAATGAAAATATTCACAGTCGACTGCAGTGCTGACATGTGAAAGGAATGGTGGTGAGTTTCAGCCACGACAAGGAGAAAGTTTTTTTGAAAGTATTTACCACGATTTGTTACTCTAAACGAGCCACAGTTCCACTGCCGACACATGCGGCCAATGACAACCCAGTTGGAAAATTCAGACATGGTACGGGTAGGGTTGTTGGTATGAAATACTATAAAACGAAAGACTTGCGCTATCGTTTCTTTTGGAAGGCCTTTTATTAGACCATATTTAATACACAAGCACGCTGTTGGATCAGAAGATTCGTTTTTCTGTTCTTCAATAGCTCAAAGGATTAGCGATTAGATTCTATAACTGAACTTCGGCAATCACCAAAAAGGTTTATTTTTTTTTTTATTTCTTATATACTTTTTTAGAATTACACAATTTAAAAAAAATGTTTTCAAACTAAATTTAAAAAAAAAAAATTTTTATGAAATTTATTTAAAAATGTTTTACAAATTTGTTTCCTATTCTAATTTCATGCCATTTCATACCACTAATTAATTTATAGAAATACATAAGAAATTCATTAAGAATTTTTTTCATTTTACAATAAAAAAAAAAAAATTTAACTATAAAAATTTGTTTATTTTTATTAATAAGAAAATTAAAAAAAGGCATACAAATTGTTTTCTAATTTAATACATATCACTAATGGATTTATGCAAAAGTACTCAAGTTTGTGTCTGTCCTTGCATTATTAATTTTCCTTTTAAAAAAAATTTTATTTAAAAAAGTTTTACACATTTTTTCCCATTCTCATTTCATACCACTAATTTATTTATAGAAAATACATAAAAAATGCATAATTAATTTTTTTCATTTTACAATAAATTTTTTTCAAATAAAATTTAACTTTAAAAAAATTTGTTTTTTTTTTTGTTAATACGAAAATTTAAAAAAAAGGCAAACATTTGTTTTCTAATATAGTATATAACTCTAATCGATTTATGGAAAAATACACAAGTTCGTGTCTGCCCTTTCTGAAATGAATTATTAATTTTCCTTTCCATTTTACAATATAAAAACAATATTCAAACAAAAATTTATTTTTTTTTTAAATATACATAAAACTAATTGAAAAATGGTAAAGAAATTGTTTTCTTATGTCTAAAGGGCTTATGCAAAAATATGTCTTTTCTGGCACTTATTATTAATTTTTTTAAATTAAATAGAATCATTTTTTTATTTATTTATTTTTGTAATTCCCTCTTTGCGTCCATTGAGAATCCATCCCACATCCACCAGTAATTAAAACTCGAAAACTCCCGATAATCTAAATATGTATTTCCTGTTTCTTGATTGGCAATTTTATATACTCAAACCCTCCCATCTGTGCTGGACACTTCAAAACGTTTCTACTTCTTCAGAAAGACCTTAAAGAATATATTCTTTAAGCAAGCATGACCCTGACAAAGTATTAGAAGGCTGTATATCAGGCATTCAAATTGCAAGGTTTGTCTTTAAGCATTTTCCCACTGGGAAGTACATGGAGAGTGTATGTGAGGAGCCTGTATTGACATGTAAACTCACTCGTACACACACTTGTGTGGAAGGTAGTATATTAAAACTAAAACGGAAACAAACGCAGCATTTTAATTAAAATTCCAATGCTCCCAACAAGTTCATAATCGCAATAATCTCGCTGGAGTTGTAAGTGAAGAAACGAAGTGAGAGTGAGTAGAGTGCGGCTGGGTCCATACGAGTACATGCATGTTTGTCTACAAACCTACATGTGAGTGGGGTGTTTCTGTTTTTGTGGACGAGTGTGCAAAGAAACTGTTGTAGAAGAATAAAACGGAAATCCCACAACGGCAGCAAAACTACAATATTTCCGGTTTTCAATATAATACCCTTAAGCATAACTGCTCGAACAAATAAAATGGCGGAAGAGTTGAAAGAGTTGAAAAAGGCAAAATTTTGTTATTGTTTATTGGTTGTGCGCCACTTTGTGCAACAGCAACAACAACAACAACAACAACAACAGTATAATTTCTACAGCACTAGCCAAACTTGCCCCATGAATTGCCAGAGCTGCTGATGCCATATATGAATGTGTATAATCATACATATATATATACATACATATATATATTTGCACTTAGGAATGTGTGTTCATGTCTGCCTGCGTGGGTGGGGCCAAATGAGGATATAATTGCAGGATTGTGGCAATATTAAGTGCAACTTTTCTGCAAGTATAGCCGTACATGCCGCTCGTACTTTGGAAAGTGAATGAACCCCGTTTTTCCACTCATTAATGCGGTTGACGTTTGACGGTTGACGGTTGATATTGTTCTTAAGTTCTTCCTGGCAGCGGGATTGCTGTCAGAACCACGTAGTCCTCATTTTTGTAGCAGTTGTTTTTTGCTATTCATTTTTAATTTAATTTTATTTTTCGCTGCACTCATCAGGGGTAATGCTGCCTGACAGTCAAAAGCACTTGCAACAATTCGCATTTTTCACATATTTTCACCCGCTCTGACAGCCAGCAACATAATAAATACATTAACTAAACTACGCTCAAGCGAATTGTGGCTCCACACACAATATGCAGCAAACGCTGTGATGGAGGTGCCTGCAATCCATTGTCAGCTAGAATCTCAACCGATTGTGACTAACATTTCTCTTAAAGTGTAAATAATATCGCTCGTAGAAATAGTTAATTAGCAGCAAGCTGCGACAGAGGGAACTAGTGGCGGCGGAAGCGGGAGTAAGATTGGGAGTGGCGCTGCGACAGTGGGAGACGGATGGGGAGAGGCATTTCCGTTTCCTTTGGTGTGGCGTGAGAGTTTAAAATGTGTTAGCAACGATTTTTGTTCTTGTTAGTTGTACTTGCGAATGCCTTGCGGGGCGCTTGTCATGTGGATTTGCTGATTGTGCGTGAGATTTGAAAAATATCACAATTTAAAACTGAGCAACGGCAGGCGACAGTTGTCATGTGGAAATTGTGCCACATCTGTGAACATATGCGAGTGTATGTATGTGCACGTATATATACTCGTATATTTGTCTTTGCATCCATAAGCACGGTATAACTTATCACGGATATTGATATTAGACATTGACACGGAATAAACATGGAAGGCCACAAAATTACAAAACTGTATTGGATTGTCTTGCAGTTCATCCCGAGCAAATGTGACCATCTGAAACGCATTAAATGAGGAGGGCATGGCAGCTTTGGATTAACTTGTAAGGAAAGTTGTCAGGTCACTTTTATTTGCTAATACTTTGGATTGATTGTAAACAATTTACTTAAAAGAAATTCATAAAATTTAAAATGCAGACATTGAAATAAGGTGCCGTATGCTGAGTTCTCACTACGTCATAACGATGACATTTTTGTACGTTTTCCCCTTCTCTTTGTTGAGAAGATAAGAAAAAATACCGTGCAAGTTTTTTTGATATAGCATAATTAAAGCATAACACCTGAAGGCCCAGGTTCCATTCCTGAGAGAGTTCATAGTTGGTATACTGTTGCTTTATAAGACATAATATCTACTTGGGGAAAGTTGCCTTTCATTGAAAGGTCTCTATTGAGGACAATTGGCAGGTGCGAAATAGCAAAAAGATCTGCCAAACTGTTGTCAATAAATCTCCATCTAACAATAATTACAGTGGCATTATCACATTGCATCTACAGTGTGCACTTGTCAACATATTCGAATAGAAATACATTCGTAACAATAGATATTAAAGTATCGACAATTTCAAGCTAAACTTTGACACCTGAGAATGAAAGACACATGTTTTATGACCTACTCCAGAATTGCCCACCGATTGTTTTTTTAACATTTTTCTGTAATAATAAACACACGAAATATCAAACAATTTTCAGATATTTAAAACCAAAACACATCATTTTAAATATTAATTCATTTCCTCTCATTCATCTCCCGCCAGCACTTCAGGCAGCTTGTATGTATCATACGAAATATTCGAAATTGCATGAGTTTGCATGGACGTGGGTAGTTTGCTGATCGGAAATATAATTTCGCTTTAAAACCCCAGAACGGGCGGTATACGAATAATATATATTGATTTTTCAGAATTAATTTCGAAAAAAAATGTTCAAATTTGAATGTTTCAAAAGTAAGTTTTCAAATAGTTACTATCATTTTACTTCTACCCTGTAGGTGGCAGTTTTCTTAGTAACAGCGCAAACCTGCGCCTCAGAATTCACCATTAGTAGCTTATCGAACCATAGGGAACCATTCTTCGATTTCACCACTACAATATGAAAGAACAGCTTTGGTCACAAAAAAGTTTAACATATTCGTAACCAAGGATGACAACCTCCAAAAGCTTCGCCAAACAGCTTCTTAGAACTTTGCCTAACTTTTGTACTTTAGAAGCTCTTTAAAAGCTGGCCAAAACTTTAGCCAGAAACATATATTATAGAGACATCCAATTTCCCTCTGTTAAGCTTGTATACAAAAATCGCAGGGAGGAAAACTTTTTGGAATGAAAGATACAAAATTGGCTCAACTTGTTTGGATACACGAAGTGTTTCTAATCAATGTTTAGTTGCTCTACATATTTGTATAAAACAATTAATTTAATGCAATTGCGTTTATTACATAAAAAGTTTTATTTTAATTTTTTTTTAATATGGCTAACAACCACTACATCATTACATCACCATTCATCTCTAATATGGTATAAAATCAAATAAGCATACATACAGCAGAAATAAAAATTATGAGAGATTTGCCGTAGTAAACTTTTTAGCAAAAAATCACTAGAAATATTTATTCAAAAATAAAATTAAATGTTTTTGTTAAGGATTCGAAACTACCTCAGGAGTCTTGCTGATAGTTTACCCATAGATTACAGGAGCACATATTTGGTTGTCATTTCAATTTTATACCATAAAGCTATGCATTCGCATTGATAATATTGTACATTGTATATATTTTTTACAATGTTGGGAAAAATGAAGATGTTGTATTGCAAATTGATTCTTTATTTACTCTTTCGTTGTTCTTTGATGTGGCGGTTTTGCTTGTCGGATAGAGAACACCAAAAGTATGGAATGAAATTAATGCAATTATTTAATGTCATGTCATTTATGTTTCTGACTTTAGCACGTTAGCATTTTTTTTAAATAGTTAACATTCTCTGAAAAAGAAAGAACTTTTACATCTGAGTTGTGTCCAGAAACATACATGAAGCAGAAGCATGGATCATCTATGTTTCTGAACAAGTGCTTTAAAAATTTTATTAGCATACATAATCGTACATACATATATAATTATAATGTTGCGTATATAAAATTGTTCATAAAAATGTATACGGAAAAAGTTGATTCCAAGGAACATGTTTCAGAAACATGTTTTCCTCCGATGCGATTTCACTGGAAGAAATATTTTAAAGGGAAATTGGATGTCTCTATCATCTATGTTTCAGAATGATGTTTCTGTTGTGTCCATAAATAACAGAAGACTTGCAAAATGTTTAGAGAAATCTTGTTCGACTGTATACAAATAAATAAAAACTGAAACGGAAAGGTCACAAAATTTAGTATATAGGAATATAAAGATAAGTATGAAAAATGATCTATCTACAGAAATCGTTGGCAAAAGACACCTCGAATCCCAATCCATTACACCGATATCGATTATTCTTTTCCAAAGTATATTTTTATTCAACGATTCTATCTAAATTTATGACAGGATTTTTAATGGACAATCCTCAAAAATATGTAATGCAATATAAATTGAAAAATTGTACCGATACAGAGAATAAATTTAAAGCGCGTATAGATTGTTGTCAGTACAAAGCGTTCCCCTATATAGTCGAAATTCATTTCAGAGAATATCTTTCCCAATGTATAGTTTTATTTCTTCCCAATTCGAAAATCAATTAATATTTTAACAGATACACTTCTATCCTAAACTTTCTACAAATATATATGCATTTCCTCACATCACTGTCAAATTATTAACGACTTCTGTCATTTGCAATTACTATTCAAATGTAGCCTACAAAGTAATGAAAATAGTATTATTGGAATATAGTCACAAATCGAATTGCAACACTCTTTTCGTTCACATCACTCTTTAGCTACACGGCAACCCTTGTGTTTTCACTCAGTTGGCTGTTGCTTTTCAAAATTAAAATAAAAACTCCGTTGGTAGCGATTGGCAGATTACCGCTCAGTTTGCTGTCAACCGTCTTGTGCGTAGGTAAGAATATTGTGTAATTGGTTTTATTTCGTATGCACGCATTTTCCGAATGGATAATATGTATATTTGTTTAAAAATAGCTTGTAAATATAATGTAAATTTTTAACGAAATTTGTTTTTAAAATTTGTGCGCGTTTAATAAAAGTAACTGGTAAATTTAAATTGTTGTACGTGTTGTAAGTAAATGAATACGTGCGGTATTTACCCAATTGGGTGAGTGGAGGATTCGTCAGCTTCGGTCGATTACACAGCTGTTTATGGCGGAAGGCGCACATCAACAATTTACAAAATTGGATTATTAACAAAGTGTCAACATACGGCTTTTTCTTAGGTAAGTAGCAAATAACTGTAAATTTAATACTGTTAATAAATCCACTTCAATTCACTCTTGTCTTATAATATTTCACACCAAATTTTGTAAATATTTTAAAACTAAAGCTACAATTTTTAGTACAGCTTTCGTAGTTGGTTTTTCAGTAATGTGATTTGTTCGGAGCAGATATCTATTAGTTATATATACTTTGAATTATGAATATTCCCAGTGACTTTTAAATATACAAATTCTTTGGTGTGGCGGGCGGGATGGCCCATATTTTTATGCAATCCTTCTCGTTTTGACATTTCTGTTTGTGTGCATTTTTTTCTAATTGGAATAGCTCGTGGCCACTTCAGAGTTGCATTTCATTTTATTAATTATAATGTATTAAAACGGTACCTAAAAATTGGCCTGTTGAGTGGGATTTGCGACGCATAATACGAGGCATGGAAGGTGCGGATAATTACAATTTATGTTGATCAGTTTTTGTTTAGAAGCTTAATTTGCCATCTTTCCATCTGTTCTCAACTTGTCTTTCCGTTGAAATTTTACATATAGATTGCCTACCATTTGAGTTTGAAGCATATTATTATATTAACAAAATCTGCATAGTATCACCAGAGAAAACAGAGAAGGGACACTTAATCGTAAAATTTTCTGACGTTTAAAAAAAATGTCTTTGTTTATCATTAGTTGCCTATATGGATAGGTTTGTGCATCATTGGTTAACCAGAATTCTGAAGAAAATCAGCCACACTACTACAGTTTTGCACATGTTGAAGTGTGCCCAAAACAAGAACAATTTCTGTGTATTTTCTGCTACCACCTCCTATGTATGCAACTTTCAATATAAATTGAAATAATCTATTAATGATATAATATTAAAATTTTATAGAAGCTATTATATACATTTAGCAGACATATTTCGTTGTAATTACGTCTATTGCCCCTTCCACTATTGCTGTAGGAGACTCATACAAAGTCAACATATTTTAATAAAACAAGGTATTATACATATTTTGGTATATAGGATACCTACTATACCCATATTAATCTACAATGTGATTTCGCATATGTGTAATCGTCAATCGTCAATATTACTAATATACTAATATACTAATGTAATATTTAAGTATATCGTCAATAATTCTTTTTTCATGAGTGTTTGGTAGATTATTATTTGGTATTACTATTTGCAGTTATCTTATATATCACTTCAAATAGCGCACCCGACGTTTTTTGAACTTATACTAAAATCTACAATTTTGAACTCACTGTTCCTGATTTACAGATCAAACGCTTTTAATTGAGTTCCAGTATAGAGGTAGTTATTCCAAAATTCTTTGGCTTAATCCTTTATAAACATCCGCATAGTTATAATGCAAATTACAAGCTGATGACATCTGGATTTTTATAGAGGATTAAGCCAACAAAATTTGGAATCACTACCTCTATACTGGAACTCAATTAAAAGCATTTGAACTGTAAATCAGGAACAGCGAATTCAAAATTGTACACTTTAGTATTAAACAAATTTATTATTTAGGAAAGAATTTTTCTTGAAGTTTTCACTAATAGAAAATCAGCACAGCCGGAAACACCGATTAGGAATCCACAAGAAGTGGCAGCAGAGAATACAGAGAAACGTCACGTTTTGCGCACACTTCACATGCGCAAAACTGTAGTAGTGGCTGATTTTCTTTAGAAATAATGATAAACAAACCAATCCAAATTGCGCACTAATGATAAGCACAGCATTTTTTAAGTGTTTGAGAATTTGACGATTAAATGTCGCTTCTCTGTGTTCTCTGGTGGTACCGCAACATTTTGACCTGTTTCTTATTTGAACTTTTTTTGTTAAATACAACCCTGTGCCTTTGCTCGCGCTCCACCTCCCTCTTGAGCAGTTTCATTGTAGCGCAATGAGTGCTCTTTGAGTGTGTTTATTTTTGTTCGCTTGCGTTGGATTCTTCTTGAGGTGAATCCAGTCCGCAATTTGTTTGATTGATATGAGTAAATTGTATGCACGGCATGCAAGCGTATGCAAAACTTGCGCATGCAGCTGACATTGCAATTGCATGTGGGGGCACTACTTGGCAATTTTGTTTACCTTATTACCTGGAAAAATTTTCTTTTTTTTTCATTTTACAGTTGTTAGAGAACCGATTTTCCCACCCCTCCCCCTCACAAAAGCAGTTAGAAAATAAAGAAGTTCATTTAATTCAATATTTTATTGTTTGTGTTTTCTTTGATGCTAATCTAATCCATGCTTGATGCCTGCTTGGACTACCGACATTCTACATTTGTTGCTTCATTGTTGAGTCTTGGTGATGTGATACTTCAAGCGGTTGCGCTGTCCCACAAGTTCATTGACATCTTCCACACTCTTCTGCAGATTGTTTAAGGTGTTTCGTGTTTATTTCGCGCTCATTTTATTTTGAGTTCGCTGCAAGATCACGAAAATAAAAGAAGCAGTAGTAATACCTTTGGCCAACTTATTTCCTTAATTTCTTCATCACGAAGTTAACGTCCGGTCCGGTTAGCTTCAACAGTTGGTTTTTTTCGTTTTTGTATTATGTTTTATTGAACTTTCGGTTAATTTGTTTACGTTTCTGTTTGTATTAACGGAATTTAGTTTGTTTCGAATCGCTGCAAAGCTGGTATGTGGAAGTAGGGTAAATGCGCCGGTCACTTCAAATGCCTGAGGCCACCCTAAATTCACTAAAAAATACTTTCCCGCCTCCCAAAGCTGTAGTTTCACGAAACATTTCTCTCTGGTGCCTTCCGCACGTAGGCTTTTAACTGCTTTAAAAAACCTAAAGTAAACAAAAAGAAAAAAAGAAAAAAAAACTATTTAATGCAGGAGGCGCAATTGCATTATTAAAAAACTTTGTGCGTTCATTTTGAAAGTTTGCGTCTTCGGTTATGAAATAAATTATGATGATCAGCAGGGGGCCTGCATTTCTAGTCCATAATTTAGTCAAATTGGTAACAACCCGTATGCTGTTCTCCAATTTCTAGTCAGGCATTAGTGTCACAATGAATTTGAAGCCACAAAATTTCAATATCAGTCACACCCATGGAACTAACTTGGTTCTCTCAATCACGTTTTGGATTTTGGCAGTCAGGTTGCTGGACGGACGACATTACAAATACGTCAACTCAACCAATTGAATCATCACTACCAATACTTTTGGATTATTGTGGCAAAAATTTAAATATTTAAAATAAAATTCACACTGGAAAAAATTTAAGTGAATATTAATTCATTAATGTATTTGGAAGAAAAACACATTTAGAAAGAACAACACACCCAACCCAAATTGCCGTGAATACATTACAGAACAGTGTGATAGAAATTTTTGCGGAATTTTGAAGCTGGTGCGAAAACCCAAACCAAGGTACAAATGTTGAAATGGTTCAGTGCAGTTTCTGTACTTCAGTATTTTATTGTATAATTGTATGAATTCACTTGAACTTCAGCATATTCAGTAAATCACTGTTGTTTAATATATAAGATAACTCAGATAATTCTGAGCCGTCTTTTGGGGAAGAAACCTTCCTTATTTTACGGAATTAATATTGTTGTCAAGTAGAGCACTAAATCAATTGGCTAAATGTAGTTACTTTGTGGTTGACTTTGGAAGCATACCTTGATAGTAGTGCAATTGTTAAAACTCAGCAAATATTTGTAAAAAATTACCCACGGCTTTCTTAATTTTCACTAAATTCTTCATTCAGTTTATTCGGTAATTTTCAGTGCATTCAAAGGCGAGTTTAATATGGAAGATTTACCATTAAAGTTGTCCGGATCATATAAAGAAGTCGCCAAGTTTCAACCAACCTTACTTACAGTGTTTCCATAAACCATACAGCTTACAATATAAATAATAGTTTCCTTGGCAGGTAATGTGAATTTTACATTAAATATATAAAGTTTCTTTCCATGTGGTGTAAATTGTTTGTATTTAGGATGAGTTTTAATCAGTTTGTTAAAGCAAATCGAACAATTTTTTGATAAGGTTGTGATAATTCGCTTTTTTCAACAGCAATATTCCGAAACGTGCGGCCCAATGTTGCGGCATATTTGCTCTAATTACTTTTTAATTTTGCACATTCAGCTGATCGATGCAAAAATTTCTCCGATTAGCGAACCCGGCAGCGGGTGTTAACTTACAAAGCCGTTAGCTAAATTTGCAATTCAGCAAACATTCTTATTGCACAATTTTCAGATGCAAATATAAAAGCAAAGCAAATATTTCAACACCGTAGCTTATTTATATAAAAGAGAGGATTTTCAATTCATAACAAATTTAAAGTCTTTGAATTCTCCGCTAAGAGTTGTTTGTCTTGCAGTATTTGAAGTGCCAAACCTGCAGTTGTGAAGGCGGGCATTACGAGTAATATTGTGCCATCGATTCCGGAGCGAAGCAACAGATATAAAGCAGTATGCTAACCTAACTAAAATTCTAAACCTAGCCCATGGACACGAAAGAGTACAATGGGCCCATGACCAGAGAACACAGAGAAAGGAAACTTAAACGTCAAACGGCAAAGCAGCGAAATAAAGCAGACGGACATTGTACACGAATCCACTGAAAATCGTGGTGAACCCACACAAAATCGTGGAGTGTCCGCTACGGACGCTGGCAGCGAAAAAGACTTTCCTTTGTCTGTGTTCTCTGCCCATGACTACTTACCCTATTAATCATAATTAGCAATGTATGAGGGGACTTGTATTTGCACTATACAAGGAAGTTCAAATCATAGCTTATTTTACTTTTTAATCTTATACGATTGAATTTAATTTTTATCTTTGTATTCGATTAATTAAATTCATCTTCTTTTTTCGAACAACACCATCACAATTTATTTAGACTGACATTTCAGTCACCTATAGTCTTATATTTTAATCAACTTATTCTATAAAAATAATTAGTTATATCGAAAGATTTTTATAAATTTATGTGCAAGAGTCCGCCAACCTATCAACAGACATACCAAGGATTCATCTCCTATGGAAAAATCCTACTGTTACAATTCTTCCCTCAACCACACAGTCTCATCAGCAAATCTACCAATCTACTTTGAAGTGTTAGTCGTTAGCTAAACATATTTTATCGTATCCTTGCAAACGCTGGGCGGGCAGTCTTATATATAAACAGCATTATACCAACTAAAACTCCCTGACCACATTTCCTTTTCACTGAATAATGGAGGAAAAACTCCAATCAGAATTTTTCCATGATTGCCCTGTAGCAGATTTGTATTAAAAATCTGAAACACTTGAGAAAAAAGCAATTAAAGCTCCCCTTATATTCGTTTAGACACACACATCACTCGTTCATACTCTTTTAATGACTAAATAAGCGGCCACTAAGTAGCTTGAAAATGTCGTAAATAAAACAAAAGTTTTTTGAGCAATAAAAACCTTCATCCATGAAGGCGCTTTCATATACTGTGCTCTTCCGTTGCTGCGAGGAGCTATACACAAACCCGCACATCTGGTCACTCTGTATCATGTGAAAATAATTACTGCTTTGCTACTTTTTTGCATAAATTAATTGTCTGTCACAAGTGTGCAAGTAGCGAGAATTGTAAAAATTGCATACACACACAGCTATCCAACCACCTCTTTCAGGTGCATACTTGCACTTTAGATTTCGATGCATAGAAATTGTGACACCCCACGGATTTCCCCTCTATTCGAGTATAGTGAGCAAAGTTCGGCAATGCCGGCAACTTGTACGAGTATGAAGAAGAATGTTGTGTGAATAAAGCCCACATGCAGCATGCTCTCGGTGGCCACACTCAGTTCCAAATTTGCTTTTATGTACATTTGCATTTATTTGCGCACTAATTAAGCATTTCTTCCAACTGACTGAGCGGAAAATTTGTTATTATGTTCACACCCACCTTACTGGGCACCATAGCGGTTGTAGCGGCAGCGGTGCAGCAGGTACACAGTAAATGCCACCTACACATATTCTGTGCGTGATTATGTGTGTCCCGTGGCAAGTGGCAAACTGTGCTGTCGTGTTCTTTAAGGCCATTCGCATGATGAATTTAAAAACATTTTGCAAATTGTTCGTTCACACATTCGGCGGGGAGGTGGTAGGAAAAAATTAAAAATGAGTGTGACTGCTGCGCTAGTTTTTGTTCTTCATTCATATAAAAGCACCTCTTCTGGCGTCCATCTTAATTGCTTCAGTTTCAACACACCTCATTTTTAAGTGCGGGGGTATATGCTCACTTTTGACATGAGAATGCGTCGCAGTTTCTTTAGGCAGGAACTCGGTGCGCTGTTCGAAACAATGGCAGCGGTTTTAAGTAGTCAGTAAGAACTTCATTTTGCAACTGGTCCACTCGAAGTTCAACGCTCTTGCCTCCATATAACAATAGTTTTCCGACTTCTTTACAGAAATATGTTTCTTTAATGACGTCAAGCTAAGAAAGTTCTGAATAATTTTTTCCGGGAACTAAATATATTTTTACCTACAATCATTTTATATTCGATATGACATTTCTACGATATTTTATGTGCATTTTGTGGTGTCATCAATTATGGACCATGGGAAATATGAAAGCGCTCCAAACCTACTTTTCAAACCTACTTTTCAAGTAGAGCTGCCTCATTCCGGAACTAAGTAATGCATCGCAGACAGTTCTTCAAGAACTAAGTAATGTATCGCAGACAGTCGGTTAATTTCTTTGAAAAAACCTTAAAGTGTCCAACCAAATAGGGTAACTACTTCCGATTCTACAATAGTACCCTGCGGAGAAAGGGAACACTACTGACGTATATACTATTTTTGTGTATCCTTGTCTTTACAGCAAGGAAAGAAATAGAACAGATAATGATAAGAAACTTCATGTTTCTATGAACTAGTTTCGTCCACTAGTTACAAGTAACGTCCACATCGAGCAAAAAAAGAAAATTGGTCTAAGTTCAGAGCTGTAAAAAAAGTTTTTGGAAGATATTTGTTTGTACGGAAAATGTTCTATGCAAAGTGTGCGCTAGAGATAGTATAATAAGAGAGCCACTCTGAGCTTACATCACTGTATAGTTGCACTATGATCCGTTTCCATTTTTGGACCAATTTTAAATTATAACTTAATTTTTAATTTTAAAACAATCAAATCCTTTTTTGATTTCTACCTAAATATAACTGCTTAACAAAATTTCTCTATTAATGTACATTGTTTTTTAATAATCTTCATCTCTTAATACACTTATAATTTCCTTTGCACAACAGATAATTTCATATCTTCAACTATGAAAAACTCTTCACTTCTTCAAAGAAACCATTTAGTACAATAATTGGATTGCATCTTCAATGCTGATTATGCAGAATTAAAGGAATGGAAAGAACGTCTTAAAAGTGCTGTGCGTTTACTTAGAAATAGAATCATAGAGTGCAGTAGCATATAATTTTGTAGAATAGTGTAAGGATTGTTACAGGACTCAACTTTGGTGGAAGTAAATACAATATTCGTAAGATATTTTTGATTGTGAAAAGTGGGCATAAATCTCCTGTAATATTCCTTCCTTGTCACATATGAAAATAAGTTTATTGGGGTTTCACACATCAGGAGCTGAAGAGTATCATTCTAACCGAAATGGCCGTTATCGTGTCAATCAGTGAAGCCGGAATCATTTTTAATAATGGAAACGAAAGTACTTTCATTTGCCATTAAAATATTCTAATAATTCCTCCTCTTTTTATGTTGTATTTATTTGTATCACTCCAACATTACAAAACAGCATCTACTTAAGAGAGTCTTCCACTGTTCTACTAGCTGGTAATGACACTTTTATTGAAATACCGCGGCTGTTTCTTGAAATACTGGGACTTTTGCTGACAAGAATGTGCATTAGTTGAATGTCCTTTAAGCAATTAATGCTTCAAATGTGTAACTTGCGCCTCTGTAAACCGCCGTACGTCTTGTACGCCTTCTTTCTTTTTAAGTACGAGTGGGAATGCTCGCTTTTAGATTTCCTTGCAAAAAAGGGATAAGAAAAGTTTTTCGGCACAAAAGATGACAAATTGCATTTTAAAATGTTTTCCTTATAAAAATCTCCCCCAAAAGAGCGTGACGTAGGGTGTTGTGATTTTAATATATTACACTTGCCTCCTTCTTGCTCCACACAATGCCGCATAGTCACACACTTTAGTGCACTTACATTACCATTACAATCAAATGCATTTTAAATTGGGATTTCGTATATTTTATCGAACGTACGTTTTGGGAGGAATGCTTTAGAAGCACAGCACCCACACACACACATGCGCATGCATTACCCATACACTCTCAGCTTGATTTCTTGGCGAAGAAGTGTTTAACTTGAGTAAGTGTGAACATAAATTTTTACTTTGTGATGACTTTTCAACAATGTTCCTGCTACTGACAACATCCCTCGTGGTACTGAATTGCAAATAGGTGTTTGGTTGCGTTGGTGTTGACGCTGGAGTTGGCGATGGTCAGACAGGGGAAAGGTGACGAAAGCAGGATAAATAAAATCAAGGGGAGACCGAGGAGCTCTAAATTTAATGGAATTTTTTTGTAGCACACAACGAAAATGTTATTACAAGCATAATTTCGTTAAACGTTGAATGGCGGGCTGACATGT
Source organism: Clusia tigrina (assembly GCA_920105625.2). NCBI lineage: Eukaryota > Metazoa > Arthropoda > Insecta > Diptera > Clusiidae > Clusia > Clusia tigrina. The sequence goes on from OV050033.1 coordinate 179,383,147, forward strand.
CAATTTGTTGACTTTTAATACTTGTTCTCTGTTCGCTTATAATCGTGGCTGTTCTTTAAACTCTGAATTGGTCTGTCTTGGCACAATTCTGCAGCAAAATGAAACAGTTTATAATCAGAAATACGAGTACTTCACTTGATTGCTTGTAAGGATTACTTCATATACTCGTATATGTGAGGACAGGCTGCCTTTCACAGTATCCTTATTCCACTTATGTTTTCTGATGGATTTTCTTGAGGCCTCTTTGTCATTTAGTCAGCGTAATCTGTATATTGCCATCAATAAATGTATGCTGAAGTTTGTGTCGAGTGCCTGCCTCTTCCCATTTTATCGTGGTACAAGTAGGTTGGGGTGGAACGGGGCGTGTGTTGTTGTCATATCCGTAGCGGTGCCACAAAATTCGTTTAATCCTATTAAATTGTATACACCGAAGCCTTTTGCTTTATGTAGCGTGTAGTCTGCTGAAGTGCTTGAACACTGTTGTGTGAATGAATGCATGGAAGTGTGTGTGAGTGTGTGCGTGTTTTATGATGTTGTAAATAAAATGAAAATTAAACAAAAATTAACTTTTATTTTATGCGTAACGTGCGCCTCGTTTAATATTGATTGCAGGATAATAAAATAAAAATAAAGAGGCCCTGTTTTTTTCTATTCTCTGCTCCTGTATTGTTCACAGCAACATTTTCCTTTTCCTCCGCTCCATGATCCCTTTGAAATGTACAAAGTTGTAATGTATTCACGTTTTATGTCCCTATTGGAAAACTGCAATTGATTGCTGTGGAGCGTGTTCGATGACAGCGGCCGGGTTTATTTTGTTCCTTTGTTTAACGACTCATTGTAGGCATTGTTGTTCTACGGCATCAGACTTGTTGCATTAATCTCACTTTACTTGCTTTCCTTCTTATCCAGATTTCCATGTGTTATTTGACGATAAGTTTCGACGATTTCCTTCCTATTGAAAGTGGAAGTGGTATTTCAGCAAAGTAAGAAAGTAATTTCTTCTACTACGATGTTGTGCTGATGGGCCTTGATAAATTGTGATTTAAAAGTTGTTAAGGAAGAAGTTTAGATAACAAAAAGGTCGAAACTGAGATGGTTTCAATTTCAATAAAGACCTTTTTTATCTAGATGGGCATTCTAGCAGGAAACTAAACACCATTCAACCTAAAGAAGGAGTCCATGCTGCCAATGTTCTGATATATTAGGATATGTGTGAAGTGGCTCCCAGCTTAAACCGAGGCACTTAGTCCCATTATGACACATCATGGGACGCCGAGGTGCTTTTAAAGCCATGATTCAATTCTTATGACGATCCCGCGTCTTAGATCTTCAAGTTGAGTGGACAGTGGTTCGGTAGATGAGTGTTAGATCCTATCATAGAAAATGAAAAATTGTTCATAGTGTTCAATTATCATATCTTTGGAAATGACTGAGCCTACCAAGTGGTATCATAAGTTTTGGGACCAGTAATCGATACAGTTCTGCACCTATATTTTTACTTCTTAGATTAGTGGTGAAGTATATTCCCATAGTCAATTAAGTTTAGTTGGTTGACAACACCCTTTCAGTCTCTATAATTAACCTAGAAACATATAATGTTAAATTTGTTTTTTAACTTATTCCATGCTGTGCATATTTTTAATTACGCGCTCGTGTAGGTGGAAATTTACATATTTCTAGGAATATGCTGTAATTTCAGGAGCTTGTCAACTGTTTACCTTTGTCTTTAACAAATATAAACAACAATCTACATTTCTAAAATATATCAAGAAGAATATATACAATTTTCGCAATTCTTATTTGATTGTTGGCAAATTATGATAGCATTTGAATAAATAAATATTTATTCGGCAACTTCGTCGTACTGGATTCCCTAATGTATTATTCCTGAATGCGAGTACCCACACGCGCACATCCTTTATCTGGATTTGGTGGGTCGGTCGTGTTATTAACGTCAAATCCCAAATTTCTTGTTTTATTTTTATTTTATTATTTCCACATGTAACACATGTGAACGTTCACACTTTAATGGAAATTGTTGTGTACTGAATCTTATCTCTGGGAAATGCTCTTAACTTGACATTTAAATGCGGTGGTATGTGGGAAACGTGAACACGAGTGCGAAAACGAAGGCGAAAACGAGGACGCATCAGTTCGAATTTGGTTTGTCACCCTCGTTTATTTATTGTTCATTTGTTATTATTACATGCCACATTACGAACGTTTCATGCTGCTTTTAATGGGGGGTATACGAGTATATGTACGTTCAAATATGGCAAATTGTTGAATCGGCGCGCCACTCTCGGTGCCTCTGGTTAGGGGTTTTCTTTCTGCTCGTGTGACGCGGAAAAACAATGCCAGAAGAAATTCGGGGGGGTTTTAATTTTATTTCATATAAATTTGCTTAGCAACTCCAAGTCCTCGGGGTTAACTACATAAAATGTGCGTGAAGTGTTTCGTGGTTTTTTTTTTATAGAATTTTCTTTAAAAACCACAAGTATTGGTTTACAAATACACATGCACTGGCACCAACACGTAGTAGAGTTTTTTTGCTGGCTCGTACTGTTTAATAGTCTGAAAGAAGTTTATTTGATAGCACTGTTGATCAAGAACGAAGTAGTATACTCAAGAAATTTGTGGTCTTTTTCAACTATATTTTAGTACTCCGGAATTTTAAATTTTTAATACATTGAAACAATTTTTATTGGTGAGATTTCAGCTCCCAAATTATACTAAATTTTACCCATTTTGTTCTTACTCATATTCCAAAGTGTCCATTGAAAGAACAGTTCATTCAATCATTTTTAAACTCATTTTTACATTTATGCATTGCTAATATATTATTATGGTGTTATTGTTGTTATTGTTTCTTTTTAGTAATGACGGATGATATCGTTGAGAACTGGATCTATTACGTGTTCATCCTTGTGACACTTCTTCCAGTATATTTGGCATTCCAACTGATCATGTTTTTTGGATGGGAACTCTTCGTGAATAATTAAATTTATCTACCGATTGACGTTGCCATTTCAAACAGGTAAATAAAATATATATATATATATATATATATATATATATATATATATATATATATATATATATATATTATATATCAATTATAACAATAAGATCGATTGTGGAAATGAACATACTCGTAATTGATCTTATAGGCAACAATTCAGACTCTGATATTCCATCCAGACCATTAATATCGACCAAAAGCAATTATATTAAGGCAACTCATATTTTCGAGATTTCTATTGAACGATATTAAAACATATTTTGTGTCAAAGTTTCATATCAATATACTACGGATCCATCGATATACGAGTATACGAGTATAATCAAAACTTATGATAGCTATAAATTTGTTGTACCCCATATTTTGCCAAAATTTTGTGTGATGGATATTTTCCATTATTTTTTTTACATTAAAACACATTGGAGTGGATATAATATTATTGGATAATTAATTACGTCTGCAAGGGGTTGGTGGAGAGAGTACTAGCAACTAAGGCCTTCGACTCGAAGAGAAAAAGATTTTGAATGACCCATTTTTCAGATTATGCCCGGGCCCCGATTTGAACCCACAACCCCCTGAGTGTGAGTCTAGCATTACCACTACACCACGGACGCCGCCATAATAAGTATTACAGTCGTGCAGAATTCTAAGACGAGATTTCAACGAATTTAAACTTTTTATAGACTAGCATTATAAATAAACTTTAAAATAAAGATTTTTATGAGAATTCAAAGAGAGAGAGTAATGCTGAAAGTTTTAAAAAATTTTAGGCAAAATAATTTCGGTTTCTTCGTACCTCTTATAGTTTTAGAGATACAATTATTTTCACATTTTTCTCCCTCTCCCAGATATTTAGCTAGATCAAGCCTAAATATTATTTGAAGGTTTCAGTTGCCACAAGTTCCGTTTATTGGCGATTGTGAATAAATAAACACGTCATCATTCATTTATTCAAAGAACTATGCAAATGTTCCGTATTCCTACGGTTGAACTTAACTCAGTCTCACCAATCACGCACACTTTCCATATTCAATCGTCTATCACTCTCAATTATTTCTGGGTAGTAACTTCATTTGGACGCGGTGAATACTCAGAATCCGGTTGTGATTTTCTGTCTTCCTCGTTTACAATTTATCTCTCTGGTCCTTATCGTTTACATTCTCAATTGATATTATTCCCGAAATCAATCCACATCTTACTTGTCAGCACTTCTTTTTCGCGTGTTTTTCGTTTTAATATCATTCATGATCAGGTAGAAGCTATAAATTTATAGCAGCAGTTGAACGATTTGAACAGTAGTACACGAGTACGTACCACAAAGCTTTCCATCAAATACCTACTGAATTCCCAGAACTACTCAACGAAAATACTTTCTAAGGCTGCAGGCAGAGTGCCGGCTGGCGACCGAACCGAACCGAACTTATTGCTGACTTGTTTCAACTTATGGGATGGCAGAGTGCCGGCTGAAACTTGTGCTTTTTTTGTAAACAAAACCAATCATACACTGCGTTGACAACAGCAAGAGCATGGTAAAGGCAGGAGAAGTTGTTGGTGTGGAATGAAGGAAAAGAATTTTGTGTTTTGTATATACATATGTATGTATATTTCGTTCAAACGGTAAACAAAACCAATCATAAACAAAAAAGCAAGAGCATGCTATAATGATCTACATGATAGATACATACATACATATGTGTCGAACAAAACAGAAAGAAATATATCAATAGCATCAAAGCATCAACTTAAATATTTACACATACAATCAAACATCAGTCACAATCGGTCACAAATAAGTCTCTAAAACAGTTTTGTCCAGTCAGTCAGCAATAAGTTCGGTTCGGTTCGGCTGCTACTCTGCCATCTCGGCGCCGATTTGCACTAATTTGTATTGAACCAGTTTTTTTTTTTCGGTTAGCAATAAGTTCGGTTCGGTCGCCAGTCGGCACTCTGCCTGCAGCCTAAAGCACCCTTCCCACACTTGATGGCAGTGCCGCTGTGACTACTGCACTGCAATCTGTATTCATCCCTCTAGAAGGAATTGTTTGCTAAACGCTTGTATCCCAAACAACCCACAATGGGTGGAAAAGCTGAAACTTTGCACAGCACCCCGTTGGTGTTTTACTTGGTCGCGGTGATAGGGTCATTAAACGCGCATCACTCTTAGAATCGCAGTTACGGGATGGCATAGTCATTGCTGTAGGCCTGGCTCTTTGTTGTTGTGCTCGTATGACAAATAAGGAGGAATATTCTCGGAAAAATTCAATTAAAGAATTTATATTTATTTATACGCACATATTTTGCCCCCTTAAATATTCAATTACGTCCATGAACGAGAAAATTTGTAATGAAATAGTTAACTTATGACGCCACAATTTGGGCTTTAATTAATTTTTACAACAATGGTTTTATAGGTCGCTCTTTTAGTGCCGAAAAATGGTCCTTCCTATCTAAAATATACCCCAAATGGGGAAAGTGATAAAATTAGTGCTAATCTCACAGCTTTGTCGGACATTTTATGGTATGTTCTGCTTCCCCGACAACAGCAAAAGCGCATGAAACAGTTTATAACGACCGAAACAAACAATTAACACAACGCTTACGTACGTAATAAGGTCTGTTTTAAATTCGATACCGCCCTACTTTAATTACTGAAATAGAGCAATTTACTTATTATAATATTGAAAGCTGTACCAATATTAATTAAAATCGCCACATCATATTTTCAGTAGCTTTCCTAACAACATTATATTATACTAAGTAAAAAAACACAAGTAAACAACTATTAAAATAGAGTTGGAAAAACTCGAAAAATTCTCGTATACAGAAAAAATTTCAACTTGATGATTTAAGCCATTTTGAACAATTTAAGCCGCCGCTCCATACTCACTCGTATAACGTAATCCTATTTGTATTTGCACAACTGCAGTTCCAACGTATTTTGCTGCCAATACTCGTACTATCCATTTAACTGACTTTGGGCCTTTGTGGGGCAGATAGCAGCAGCATAAAGCAAAAATTGCTGAAGTGTGTGCCGCTCTCCGCCCCACAGCATGCCTGCCTGCAGCGAACTGGTGAGGAACAGTACCTTTCCATAGCTTTTCTAACGCTCTGTTTGCTTTGCTGTATGTCAAAATGTTTGCTGGCTTTTTGAGCTTCATTGAATACGATGACTTCGTTTCTTTCTGTTTGCACATTTCTTTATTATTCCGATTCCTCTTTTTTTCCTATAGAGAGAGATCGAAATGTCAAGCCAAGCAAGTGGAGGAGTTTCTCTACCACATCAATGTTGACCTTAATGGCTGGTTTTTTTCCCCGTTTTCTTTAATAAAATCTTAGTAAACACTTTGATGATATTTGCAGGCTGCATCAAAATTAAAAATTCATTTTCGAAAGTCTACTTTGAATTTTAATACGACAGACAAATAATTTTTAAGGATATTTATTTTAAATAATTTAAAAATTTTTTGATGGAGTTGAAAAATTGCTTCTCGAATTTACTTCTACTCTAAATATAAACAAATTATATGAGTTTTCTTGGAGACAAACGATTCCAAAAGACATAAAAATAGTACAAATATATTGAAACATTTTGGAATACACCTACGGGCTGATACAGATGCTCAAATATTTACACTCCTGCCTGAGAATATTTTCTTTCGGTGGCTTTAAATTTAATCATGTCATAACTTTCCATTATACAAAAATTCACTTGAGCGTTCTCGACAGTATTTTTATTTTCTTAGCTGTCACAGCCCCACATAATTGCTATAATATTGTTCCTACCACACAGCAAACGCCACTGAGAAAATCCATATACATCCAAAAGCACACAAATTAGTGTAAACAGCTCCAGGTACACAAAAAGGTGTTTGCGGGTATTGGAGTTCACGCCAACTTCTTTGTAATAAAACACATTTGTGAATCACAAACAAATATTGGTCACAAAGAAAATGAGGAGATAGTACGATAGCACTTGCTCAAATATGTGAAGAAATTAAGTTGGTGTTATTGAGGGTATAGTATTAAAATTTGTTTGTGACATATTCAACATGGCAGGAACTCTTTTACTGATGAGGCTTCGTGACGTGTGTTTGTGAAATGTGTTTTTTTCCTTCTTTGGCCAATTAAACTTTTAAATTTCTACGGGATTCCTCAGAGGATTTTTGTTATGTTCACTAAACGAAAGTGTTTGGTTTCGGAACTTGAAAGATAAAGTTTAGGATTCGTGCTGTTTTTGTGGTAGAGCACTAACAATGAAATTATGGAAAAATCATTCTTTTCATAGGTTCTTAATACTGCATTTTGAATTTCAAATCAAACATAAATATGTTTGCAGCGCCTGAAAGTGTTCTAGAAAATTGATTTTTTACCATAACTCATTCACCTTTTTAGCGCATAGTAAGCAAATTCTCAAGAACAAGTTTTCGTAACTCTCTTTTTTTCCGTAGGGAGGGGATATCTTCAAAAAACACGAGGGGGTACGTACCACCCAAGAGTGAGATTTTGACTCACTAAAACCACCTCCCTAACCTAACAGTTACGCTAAGCCTCAAAGGCCTGATAGCGATTTAGGAAGGGTATTAAACAGATATACAAAGATATACAACGAGAACTACTCGCGGAAAGAAAAAGTGTTATTTTCGATTTCAACATAAGTTTGGATTCATTCAAACAAATCACCTCCGAAACTAAATTTAAATCATAACACACACTACGAAACGGCGCAAAATCTAAGTAGTTCCGATAACAAGGATGGAGATACAAGGGAGTGAAATTCCTTGTTTTTCTTGCAGGAGCATTAAAGTGGAGAATGCTTCATTAGTCGATTGGACCATGTCCGTCTACATCTGTCCTCACTTATTTTTAAAAGATTCTAAGAATATAATCTAATCACCTGTCGCCCTTTGTGGTCCAGTGGGTAAGCATGCCAGAATCACACTCAGAGTAGTTCAAATCCTGACTCGGGCGTGGTCTTAAAAATACTTTTTTCGAGTCGAAAGCCTCAGTAGCTAATACTCATTCCCCAACTCTTGCAGTCATCATTAATTATATATAATAACAAAAACAGTCACCTGAAGGTTTTTGACACTCGATACGACCGACTCTTTATTACCGATTTATTTACAATTATATAAATAACAAAAATTACCTCAAATTTCAAAATTTGCCTTTACTTTAAAATTAAAACCATTTCATTTCTTATGCAACCACATCTTTTGTTTTTTTTTCGGCAGCAAGGAAAAATATTAATTTAAATTTTCTCTTTGCACTTAGCTATAACTCAAAGGACCAATGGCCCATAAGCCATTGTGCACAGCCAATAATTTTATAGTTTTAAATTTTTTGTCCTTCTTCTGCTCCTGACTTACCCCAGAATTTCTCAAACTCATAGCAGTCGTATGAGTGTGGCTCTGTTTGAATTGCAGAAGCAGGATGCATGTGGGTGTTAATTTATGAATGCATGCATGCAGGCTGCGGACAAGCCGAGCACACATGCAAATAGCCATTTCCACTCAGTGCAACGAAGTACTCAATTTAAATAAAATTTAAAGTTTGTGGTTAATAACCGGCAACAATTGGAAGGTCCATGGCAATTCTATGTGCTCGACATACCGCTGGCCGGGCAGGTAATTTAGGCAAGTTTCAAAAGCAGACATGTGCGTCCATTATTCATGGCAATTTTCATTTGATTTACCGACTCATATGAAATTTTGTTTGTGAATTACTTAAATTAAGGGGGCTTAGAAGGGTGTGTTAGAGAGCATACAAAAATAAAGCCAACGCTTTGTGCACAATTCAAATAGGCGTGAAATTCCCCCCGTCTGTCATTTCATTCATTAACTGGATTTCGTATCTGAAGCAGAAAATAATTGTGTCATTTCGCTAACACTCCACACTCCATTGGCGAATTTGTCGCCACCGTTGTTTAATTTACATTCGTCTGCCAATTGACTAAGACACCTTTTTTGTGCGCCAAATTGATAAAGCACAGGCAACGAATTTGCCCCGGCAAAGCGAAATAGAGTGAGCCAACGTGAAAGGGAATTCATGCAGAAGTCCTTTTTCGACCATTTATCATGAATGCTTGATTTACAAATGGCAGCGGCACAAAGGAAGAGCGGAATTAGTGTGGAGTTCAATGACAATGACAGCAACCAACGATGTAACACGTTAACTCGAGCAGCACTCTCCATAAAAAGGCAATTTTTCAAGCCATTGCAGTGATATGCAAATACTTTTTTTGCATTTCTGTTCGCAGACAGCTGCTGTGGCCCATTTAATTGGCCCGAAAACAAGACAACCACAAATTTCCGAATTGTGAGGTGAACTGGAAAAAGTGCAATTAAATTTGTTCACGGAAAAACAAGCAAATAAACAAACAGCCACGAAATTCGACTGCTTGACAAATATTTAATTAAAAAATTTTGTTTTATTGAAATTTCACGGTTGAGTTGAACTGAAATTCAGTTCATAAAATAACGACGACCTTCACTCACTATCGTTAGTCAGTGTAGTCGCGTTGTTGTCAATGGACAACAAATTTGATGGAACTTTTACATCGTGCCGCGGTATTCATAAAGTGAGGAAAATGGAACTTGGGGAATAATAGGCGCCGTATTCTCCTTCAGCATTTTCCTCTTTAGTGTAGTGATGCGAGGCCAGCAGAAATTGTGCCTGTTTTATTTGGCACAGTGGGAGGCGTAGGCGGTGGCTCTTCAATTACAATTTTTGTTTTCTTTTTTCTAACTTGATGGTAAAATTCCTGTATATATCTATTAACGAAAGTGTCCTTCCTCTTTTTATTCACAGCTGCCTAGCGAAGCTAAAATCATCCAAAACAAAAGCATAAAAAATTCCAAGGCTTCATTACTACTCCCCCCCACACACAGGGCAGTACAGAGGAAAAACAGAACAACGTATAATTCCAGCATATATTGAGGCCGCAAAACTGACGTTTGGTATTTTCTAACACGGCCACAAAAAATTCCTCCCAATGCGTAGTCAACGTGGCAATACTACAAATGCGTGGCATGTACTTGAGGCACGGATTACTATTCCACACCGTAAATAAAACAGAAATCAATCAAACTAAATAAAAACGCTAGAGAGCGAGGAGTCTCGAAAGAAAACAAATAAAATTAAGAATTTAATCCGCTGCTCATCAAACGATATCACAATTGAACACCAGCAGCCTATTGCCACCATACCCAGCATCATGCGTCTGCCTTATCGCAATAAAAAAGCCATTGCCATGTGCGCCATTGTCATTGTGACACTGTTTCTCTTCAAATTTATGGAGCTGCGGCCAACATGTTTATTTAAGGACGATACGCAGGACTCATCGCTTATGCTGGAGCCAGAGGTAAGTGATTTTAATTACAATTTGTGCTATGCTGTCCTGTGCGGTGGTGCTCTGCCACACCCGAAGGATCGGTTAACATTTATCTAATTTTGTAAGGCTTGCTATCTGTGAGTGCAGTGTGTGTCCTTATCGCACAATAAATTGCAAAAAAATTAAGCTATTTAGCAATTAAGCCATTAAGCTGTTACCCACACACATGTGCTTCATGTGTCCAAGCCGACCACTTATGTTTGTACGTACGAGTAGGGGGGAAGCGGGCGGGCTCACAAGGATAGCTCCATAGAGGCAGCCGTTATGCACGGTGGCTAATGTAAACATTTATACAATTTTATTATTTTTTGTACTTTTTTATCGCCATAAAGCGACTGTTGTGGCGACCGATGATCATGAACATTTTTACGGGTATCACCGCATCCTTTTCTTTCGGTTATGTCAACCAATATTTTTTTTTATTAACAGAATTACAGAATTACAGCGGCGCTGAATGCAATTTCTGTGAATAATGTGAATAATGACCCGTATGGCAGAGTGTGTTTTCTCTATTCCCACCGCTCGTAATCATCAAAAGTAGCGAACAATCAAGTTTTTTGACGTGACACACCATTTCTATGCTCCAAACTTTGTTTAAACGTGTGTACTCGAATTGTGTTGTTGACTAAAAAAATAACTTCAGGCTCGTCCAGTCTTTATATAACAGATTTCTACAGTATTCGCTCCTCAAGTCGTCATTACAGTGTTGGCTTCTAAACTAGCCTTGTCACCTCCGCAATCGCATGTGTTCTTGATAAGGTGTTCCTGAATATTTTATTTATACCACAAATATCCCTAATAAAGTTAATTGTTTTCTCCCGAGTGGTGTAGTCACCCGCTGGCACATGTCAAATCCATTTGATGGAGTAATTCCATACTTCAATTCACCGGAACTATTCACTGAAGCAACTCAATTACCAGCGTATTGGCAAGGCAACAAATTAAGTTCGCTTGATAGACTCACGCACCAGACACTCTCATAATAAAGCTGCATTTTAGCTGGCATTAACTCATTTTATCGTATTCCAATTTTTGGTTTGCAATAAGTTGCCACAAATATTCGTATCTGTGGAATTCACATTAATTTCATACAAATACGTTTGTTGCATTGTTGCTGCTGGTTACAAATGTGTGTACTCCCGTAATACTGGTACATATTTCATCCTTATCCTTGTGTTGCATTTAACAAATTTGCTCTGCAGCTGATAAAATCTCGCTGCTTAGCTGCAGCGTACACTCGTGCATCAAACTCAATGATGTGCTCGTAATAACGAAGACTTTGCTACAGCATAACTTGCAGTCAGTAGTGTACTTTATGTGTTTAATCTGTTGTTATAGTTACACTAAGTTGAACACCGGAAACTTCTTACTCGAATTTTGCAGAAGTTTTCCTATTTTTTATATATATTTTTATACTCGATGGCAATGGCTGGCTACCAAACAGTTTGTTGTACATTTTACGTAGGATTAAAAAATTTATTTCAGTTTGAGAGAGTTGAGTAGTGCAAATATAAAGTAGAATATCTCGCAATTGTCAAGGAATTTTTATTAGTTGTTTTCTCTGTTAAATATTTGTCAGTCAGTTTCGCATAATACTTTGGAGTGTATTCGGTTTCATTATAACATTTTCTGCTGCATAACACCAAAACAATTTTGCATTAACCCCCAAAGCGATTTAACCACAATATTGCTTCAGAAATGTTCGCATAACAAGGAGCAGCATTGTACGTGTTTGCTTTTGTGGATTCATAATGTTGCCGCTCGAATTACAAGAAAATTTCATATTTTGGTATGAAGCGCCAAGTTACAAATTTGTCGAGTATCCCTTGTGAGGGAATTTCTATAAATTTTCAGCAATATTTTGGCTAAACTGGAGATGGATTTTTTGCTTACTTTAAGAACATTCAGAACACTGGTTACTTGTGGAAGCTAATTTTTCTCATATACTCGTATGTAAATTCATAAAGCATCAAATCAGAATGAGAAAAATGTTTCGTACATAAATGACCCTTTTTCTCGTGGAACCTGGATCTTGTCCAGAAATATGTCAAAAATTGGTATTTTATATATTGGTATGCAATTCAGTTTCCCAATAGTTCGAATCACTGGAATTTTTCTTGCCTGTTCTTTTGATACGCATGTTAACGTCGCAATCGTGGGGTGGCGGTTGTGAATATTTCCCAGGGCATGGTTTCGAAATGCTTCTTTCTATCAGAGACCACAGAAACGCGACGCTTAGACGTCTCTCGTTTTGCGCACACTTACACATGCGCAAAACTGTAGTAGTGTGGTTGATGTTCTTCAGAACCAATGATGAACAAACATATCCATATAGGCAACTAATGATAAACAGAGCATTTTTTTAAGCGTTTGAAAATTTGACGTTTAAGTGTCGCTTCTCTGTGTTCTCTCCTTTCTATGTCATTTTATGTCCTAATTGAGAGCCTTACATAATAGTACTAATTTTTCATTATAAAGTATATTAATAACAATAGTTTTTAGTTTAGTTAGTGATAATAATAGTTGAGAGATTTTAAAGTATATGAATAATAATAGTTAACAAAGCTACTTCATTACACGAGTTAGCAAGATCCTTCTTTACTTCCAAAATACTATAATCCAAAATACTAGAATCCAAAATAATATAATTCCAAAATACTCTTCAGGTCACTGCTAAACTCAACAGTAGAGCCACATTGCATTTTTATTCAATTACCCTTTCGAAATCCAGAATGATGGCCATTAATGCGAAAAAGATGACTTATCCAGGCCATTGATGACTTATCGTTTATGTCACATAAATTGAAAGAAATAGATAACATCGCCAATGATTTCTCACTAAAGTTTAGTCATGAATATTAAAATGCTCATAAATATTTCATGCATATTAAATACAATTTTCGTCACAATATTAATTTGAATTTTCTTTTTTTTGCTTTTTCAGAAATATATTAAAGGCGATAATCAGCACCAATATTCCTACGCTCGTGATATGCCGTTAATATTTATTGGTGGTGTGCCCAGATCAGGGACAACGCTAATGCGCGCCATGCTAGATGCCCATCCGGATGTTAGGTGAGTTTATTTCCATATTTTATCAAACCACTTTGTTGTTTCGCATATGCCTTGCTGCAGTACTCTGTGGTACAAAATCCAATATCAAAATATTACACTCAAACATAAAAGTAGCAGCGTTGTAAATTGTAACTATCAAAATATCGAAAGCCCAGCTAAACCGCATTTTGATTTGAAGTGGAGATCAAAGCCAAAAATTCCAGCGAAAATATGCGACCTGCACATATTTTGCTATGGATTTATTTGCTGACAGTTATGTCCACGTCCTCCCCACATACCTTTTATTGGGTGCGATTTTAATGAAAAGAAATTCTGACAGTGATATTTGTGGGCGCATTCAACATCCGCAGCCCGCAACCATACTAGTTGATAGTTGAAATATGCCAATTGAAAATTCAGTATCAATTTAGAACAGGTTACCTGTGTAGTGCCTTTTTAACTTATGCACATCCTCGTCCATGAATGTACCCGCAGTGGTAGTCACAAGTACAGTAGGTTACAAAATTGTGTAAACAAACAATTGTGCTTTTAAAGCAAACATGTACGCTTACTCAATGGACTCCCGTTCCGTAATTCCGTGATTCATACCGCAATTTATGAGAAATGCTAAAAAAAAGAAAATTTTAAATGAAATGAAATTTGGTCGGTCCGGTCCTTTCATGTTTGAAATTCCTTTCCATGGAATCCTTTAGAAGGAGTGTGCTGCCTGAGCTGCAGATAACTGCGCCATTGTTGTGCGAGGAATGCTCCGACAAAAACTATGCATATTGCATGTTTGTAAAAATATTAAATGGCATTTAAATTCTAAATTTATATCTCATTGACGCAATTTTGTTGTCATATAATCTAAATAAATTATGTAATTTGCGCATTCACAGGGCTTACCTAAGCAATTTGCAGATTTATGTAGAGAATAAACAATTAATTCCCGCCGCAAAATATGCAACATTACGTGCTTTCAATTTATTATTACAAGCTTTACACACACGCAATTTGATTTAATCACGCTCAATTCCATACTTTTGATTTTTATTGTTCGATTTTGTTGTATCGCAATCTCGTCTCTCTGCCTCCTCTGAAAATATTATGTTCAAATTTAATTAAATTGCATCGCTGTCAGCTGCTGTCGCGTTGATTGCGTAGACACGCTAATTTAATAATATGAAAATACTTTGAACTCTGTTGTGGAAAGCATTTCCCGCAAACAAAATTCAATTGATTACAGTAAGCGGAGCTAGGATGGGTGATCACGGTGCTGCGATAATTATGACCTTAGGAAATAGTAAGTGGGTGAACCTTAGAATACTTAAATACCACTTCCGGCAACCTAATTAACACACAAAAACATTGTGTCATAATGAAATTATTGTACTAGAAATATAATGAAGTCAAGTTTGCGTTTGTGTTTGTGTTTCACTGTTGGAATATTCTTCCTTTGAATCGAGAATAAAACGAGTTGGAAGAACAAAACAACCACAACTTTAAAATTTTACTTTGATTGCGGTTAGTCAGAAACAACTAAACATAAAAATACAAACCTGTTGTAAGAGTTTTTATATTTATTTACATAATGAAGTTTCTTTCATCCTTGAGGAAATAACTGGTACACTGGAAAAAACCATAAACATCTTGGTGGTGACTTCTCCGGCGTTTTAAGAAACGTTTAATTTTTTTAGCCTTTCAGGGTTGGGGTTGGAATGTCAATTGATGTAATAAAATGTTTGGATTCTGAATATATCCCAATTAATTGTAACCAGTTGCACAACATTACAATTAATTGGGGTATGTTCAACAGAATTGGGTGAGTTATAATGACAGCTTTATGACAGCTGCGTTTAACTTAAGTAACATGCCCTCTATGGGCATTTACTTATTATAACATAATATTATAACATTTAATATTTATATAATAATATGAAAGCATCAGCCGTTGTGCTAATGTGAATATGATCATCTACTGCCCCGCCAGTAGAAATCTACAGTATGAAAGCCAAGTTGCTACAAAGCCAAATGGTCTGTTTTATGTTATATGTTATATGTGCCCAATATCGCTCTACCAATGACTGAATATGTGTATATATATTAGTGTAGTTAGACGCTTGTTATAAGGATATAGGTCATCTGATAGTCGGTCTGATTTAACCTTTCAATATTACCTTTTACAAATACTCGTAATATTGTCTTCTGAATCGCCTCTCGCGTTCTTTTATAAATTATAATTAAGCTAAAACATCTGTTCAAATCTAGCCCTTCTATTCAGTTTGTAAAGGCTTTAAACACGATTTGCAGATCTGTTCTAATCCTCGAAAGTTTTTTTTGTATATTTCTTCTAGTTCAGTTTTTGAAGCACTTGTTTAACATTTGCATTATACATTATTTTAAAGGTCCTCTTGTATACTTGTACACAGAGGCACCTGAGGTGACATAATTTTCACACCAGCCAAAAGAAAGCCTCATGCCAAGCTACCGACCGAACGACCTTCCAGCCCACGAGTGCCGGCATACATACAGACATAATTGCTGTGCTTTCGCTTAAATTATTTATAAGCGCGTAAACACAACACCTCCTTGTGGGCCGGATAAAGGCGCATTTTAATTGCTGTTCTATGGTTTCCGTCATCATGGCCCTTAACAAGCTGCTGAAGTTTATTTGATTAATTACAACGCTAGCGCGAACTGACGCTTTTCAAAATTAATGACGATGGGGTTGAAAGTTTTGTAAAGCGAAAAGGGAATTTTTTGGTAAATTAACAACCCAGCAACTCGTTTCCCACCGGCTTAAAGTGCTATTTCGGATTTTAAGTGGTATTATATTTGACAATTGATAATTACGCTAACTTTATTTGAATTGCGCTCCCAAGGGGGGAACTTTTTATACAACTTAAACAAAGACATTTTTCAGAATACACAGCACAGACCTTTTAAAGCACAAAGAATACCAGTAGCATATAAAAAATTGAAAAGAAATAAATTGGTATGCGGTCTTTTCACAGTTGTGTTTGCAACTCTTCAATTGCTCCAAAGAAAGAACAAAAAAGGAAGAAAAAGACGAGCGAAAAAAACGAACAGAAAATGAGCATGGAATATATAAATAAACAAAGATAGGAAATGTGTAAGGGTACCGCAGCTGCTTGTGTATGTTAGAAACATTTACACTTGTTGGTGCAACTCTCCACCAAATAAACACTTCCGGCAATAAACAACAAACTCTTAAGTGCGAAGTGTCCGCATCACAAAGAAAGTGGCTGCTGTCCATGATTTCTGCATTCTCCCGGGTACTTTTAGCGCCTTACTTTGATAAATCAGTTGGTGAATTCAATTAGTGCTGCCTCGGAAAAGTCTCAGGATCGTAGAATATGCACGTAGCGGAGATATCGCACACTATTCT
The DNA here is from genome assembly GCA_920105625.2 of Clusia tigrina. Taxonomy (NCBI): domain Eukaryota; kingdom Metazoa; phylum Arthropoda; class Insecta; order Diptera; family Clusiidae; genus Clusia; species Clusia tigrina. Next base: position 179,400,025 of record OV050033.1, read on the forward strand.
CATTGTTTCTGTTATAATATATGTCAGAAATGAAACGATAATTTTTGCTAACAATATTACACTATTTAACACGAAACATGTAAATTTTGCTCACAACATTCCAACCAAACAAAACGTTTCCTCATTGAATCACTATTCTATACAAATGCGTTACATAAACTAATCGCCTTAAGTAGCAGTTGGAATAAACGCATGCGTGGTGGAATAAGTAGTATTCCCATACAAAACACGTTTCCCTAGGATAGTCCCTTTATAAATACATATTTAAAACCAAAATTCCCCAATCAGAATATGGTTGCGAACTGCATTTGAAAAGCGTTTCATATCATTAGTCATAAAATCCCACTGCAAACTTTGTTTCACAGCTACGAGTAAAATAGTTCTATGGCGGAGTTTGCTGAGTTCGAAACCGCAGTTCATAGTTCATATACGCTCATATATTAATTGAACAGTTTCTCCAATGTTCAAATATATTTTGCTGCCACTTTAGCTTTTGCCAGTGCTTGTGTGATGATGTGTTATTCGAACAGTTGGAGAGGATTGTGTGATTAATGTTTATTAATTTTTACCATATTAGAAAAGTTTAATTACACGCACGCTATTGCGAGAATGTGCGTATGCACTTTAATGGATTTCTATCATAAAGCTCGCAATCAATTGAATTGGAGGCAATTAATAATCTAACTTTAAATTGCTTTTTTAATTACAAGTCTAATGCAATTAAAAGTCAGTCATGTTGACCTTTGAGGCACCCTATTCACAGGCATATTTTCTCGTAACTAAGAAGTTGGTTAAAGCACGAATTCGGGAGTTCCTCATTTAATGCAGTTTTCAATTCCTTTACGTATAGTATACGTATTATAAGCTAATTACAACTATATATAAATTATTAAGTACAGATAATATGAGTATTATTATTAATACATGTGTGTGTGTGTGTATTTGTATATTAGAAACAGTAATGCAAATACTGCATATCAAGTGGCCACAGTAACACTGAAATGCAGTCTCATTTATGCGACAGAGTCACACAAAATTTGTCCATCACCAACAAATGAAACCATGCAGACAGACCATTTGGATGACGTGGCTTTCAATCAGAATGTCTTAAAATGTGCTTCAATTGCGTATTAATAATTAAACTATAACTTACACACAACTAACTTTATATCATTCAATGGAAATCCAAACTTACTCCACTCTCATTTGATTTAATCGATTTTGAAACCAATCAATAAAACTTGTACAGTGTACAATTCCAAACTGGCCAGGGGACGCATCATCGAGTAATTTTCGCAGGTTTAGAAAGTTACGATTAACTTCAACCACATAAGGTGGACACTGTTCTGTGGTTTTCATATTTTCCTCTCCTTTCGAACTTGTTTCCAAAAGAAAATTCGAATTTCAAATGTGTTTTGTATGACTACTTTCGTTTACACATCTCTTTCCTAGTCGCTGTACTCCACTTGCCCGAGATCAACTTTTATACTCATAACTTCCATAATTTTGTTTAATACTTGAACACGCTTTTTCAACATGCATTGTAGTGATTTGGTTTTTTGGCAAAAGTTTATAACCCCAAAAAACACAGGCTTGGCCGATATGAGCATACATGTTTATTTTTGATTTGGAATACTGCATTGGCCGATTTAACCCTGTCCATCCGTCTGGAGTGACTTCGTGCGTATTGGTATTTAATCACACAGAAATGCAAATCGGTCTTCTCATACGGCCAGTTCTCTACCCATATTTTCCGGAGAAGATTACAACTCTACAATCAAAAGAGCCGTATAAGAGAAATTGTATATATAGTCGGGTATGAATTCTCAGATGTAAAAATGTTGGTGATAATCGGATTCACTAGTTCGACCATTTTTCATATACCCATTTTCAAGTAAAGAACATATCTCATGCATGGAAAGTAATATTGGTCGAAAATTGTGGGTGGGTGCTCCAAGTTCACCAACTAGATAAGCTGTACAGTTTTATGATAGCCTCCTGTCTTTTTCAAAGTATGTATGAATTTATGAAATAAATCTATATTTGTAGGTATTCACACCCCAAACATTCCCAGATGTATCCTCACGTTATGTTTTTCTAATTTTTAATAATTTGTTTGAATAAAAAGGTTTCAAAATAAACATTTTAATAAGTTCAACTCTCCTCCTACATTACTTCTTCATTTATACTTCCATTAATACATCTTCTGTTACTACCGGTTGAATTTAGGGCGTCTTCATAGGAAGCCTGGCCATATTTGGCAAAAATTTACAATATTGTGTCCTTCCGATTCTTAAATTTTGCACAATTGAATTATTTTTGTCATCTCATTAAAGCTTATAAAAGGCCAATTAGTGCTCATATTCATTTTTATTCCATTAGTCTCCTTTTACAGGACCACACGCTTTGTTATGACTTGTTGCCAGCCACAATATCGGTGAAATATTCAAGTTTCTAAATATGAAATTTTACGAAATAATAAATACTTTCTATAAGGAAAACTTTTCTTTGCATTGAGAAACACTTGCATTTAAATGCGTTATTTGAGCAAAGTGAACGATTTGTTCGCTCGTTTGTATCACAGCAGTTGAGTCCTTATCTCAGCTTATGGCCACTGCAAAAACCTAATTGGCTATGAACTTCAAAGTTTGTTCAAAATAATTAAACATTTTATGGAGTGTGTAGCAGCAGTACGGCATGCAGCGCCATGATAAACTTGCAAAAAGGACATTTTCCAACTATGCAAATACTTATTCAATGAATTTTCTGCTCGCCCACAAAGGCAAAGTTTGCACTAAAGTTTGAATTTGGAAATTTCATAACTTAAACGTCTGTGGACAGAGAGTACTTTAAAGTACGAGAGTATTTCCATGCAAATTTGCACACATTTTAAATTAGTTGAGGTGAGGCTTTTGACGATTTTGTACGCACACAACTAGGCAAATATTTGCACACATTTAAAGCGTGAAATGGATCAATAATTAAAGCGTAACAGTGCCTCCATTCATTCATTCATACCTTCCTTCCTTACTCCGTGCCTATCTCCGTAGTCGTCGTGGGAATCTCGAAAAAATATTACAATGCGGGAGAAAAGAAGACCGCAGCTAATGCTAGACAAATTATTTATTTCATATTACTGCGATACTCGTACCAGCAAATACGAGAAAGTAATCTGCCGTATCCTCCAACATCCGCTAATTTTTGGCGCTTTGGCCGAAATGCCTGCCACAAAGCGCTGACGGGGGAAACGAAAATCATGCAAGCAATAAAAAAAGGAATCCAAATTCCAGTGTACGGAGTATGTGCGCGAAATTATGAATGGTCTCCGTAGACAAAAGGCACGAGGAAACGTACCGTAGTCCAGTTTATGCAGCTTAAGTTATACGAGGGAGGGCTCATATATACGTAGCTTAGAAAGAGATGAAAACAAACTATTAAAACAGAGACGCTTTTATGTGTGCTGTTGTTGGAAGAATTGTGTTCAAAGCTGAATTAGGTGGTTATTTAAAAAGATTATTTGAACCAATCCTACGTATGCAATAAACCGATCGATTCAGTACACTGAAATGAAACGGTTTGCCCACCTCTGATTGGGATGCATCGGTTTAGTACATAATCTTCTCACAACACTGATCTCTTCTTTTCTAAATAGTTTTTTTCTTTCAATCGACTAATGAATGTGAGAAAATTACTATGCAACTATCTTAAGCACTGTTTGAGAATTGATGTGCACATGTGACATTTTAATATGCAGACCTATATAGCGCTCATGATAATTACGCTAAATGAAACAAATGCATTTGATCTTATGAGAGATGTGTTGAAGGACCAAATACGAGTTGATAAATATTAGGATTATAGAATTTAGGTCCCAACTGTGAGGATGATGGCACTCAAAAGTAACCGGGAAGACCACACAAAACAAGATGTGTTTTTTAGGCAGAAATTAATCATATCTTACTTCCTCTTCCCATCTAGAACTGGAGTATATCTTCGCCTCAGTCAGCACATGGTACTAGCAAAAAAGCAGCAGAACTCCACTATTGTGCGAAAATGGAAATTTCGTCAATCTTGGGTAGGCTGTGAACACCTGCAGAACCCTTAAAAGTAGTCAGGGCTTTAATTCAACTGATTAGACGAAGACTCTTTCAGAAGCAAAAATACACCGTTCATTATAATAACGCAGTATATCAATAGCACCATATTTAAATTTCATACCTTAAATTTCACTTGCGTTGGGTCGTAATTCCTCCGTTGCTTAAACCCAGATCAACTTTTCTGAATGTTTCAACTTCGCTTCGTAAAACCGGCCCGACATCAGTCCCAGTTCCTGTGCCGTGAATTATCTGTACTGTTGAAAGGTTTTATATTATCACTTGTTACCCAACTCACTGTAATTGCTGCGTTGGACTAATCGGGTTGTCTGATTTCACAGCACAAAGGATGGTGACATATATCGTCCTGTAGCGCAATTTTTCATAATGAACTTTAGTCTTTGTCACATGAGTGACAGAACTTTTAAATAAGTTATGAAGTCAGAACGCATTTACCCGTCCGCAACTGCCTGTCACCAACGCCATATGTACTGAGTATGCGTGAACGAGCGTGTGTGTGTGTGTGGATTTTGTGTGTGCGTGGGTTGTTGGTGTGAGAGTGGGTCTGGGTATTCAGCTAACTAATTATCAACCCATGCTCGCAACTCGGTCGGTCGGTTGTGCTGTGTGTGAAAAAGTAATATGCAGCATATCTTCTGGTTATCCTTTGGAGAGCATGCAAAAAGATGAAATGAACAACATATAGGACACATAACACAGCAGTTGGCAAGCGCACAGTAGAAAATGAAGCAGTAAAGAAAGTTGTGAGCACAGCGGGAGGAGCGAAAATGCCCCAACAACAACAGCAGCAACAAAAGACAACAGAACATCGGTAAAAATGGACCAAACAAAAGCAAAGCGCACAGAGGAAGGACATGCCAGGCACTTTTGTTTTTGGTTAGTCTAAGCACAACCAACAAGACGGAGGAAAATGGTTTCCTTCCGTTACCATAGCTGCAGTCGCTGCCACAACCGTGGCCACTGCCACATCACAGTGTGCCACACAGAAGACGGTACTCCCTGACTGAATGCGTTCACATACTCATATGCTATTTATTAAATGTGAACTATTCAATATCAGTTTAGTTACTCGTGTGTGCGTATGAGTGATCATCATTCTCTTTTTTAATTAACTGTAGTCATGAGTGCATATGAAGACGACGAAGACACACAACAAAAACGGCATCAACACCACCAACACTGACAACACTAACAACACTAACAACAACAACAACGGAAACAACACCAAGAACATTTAACGAAAAGGAAAGAAAGTCAACAGGAAGCGACAATGGTTTCAGCATACTGAGCTGTGTGCTCGACTCGCAAAAGGAGTGCAACGGAATGGGTTGAAAAGGATGTGCTTCCGCTCCGTTTGTTAGTACATTCTTGGTTTTTTCTGTTTGTTCCTTCAATAGTCGTACTATTTTGCATTTGCCGTTTGCTGCTGTTAACGTCTGTTTTGCAAATTCCACAATGAATGCTTGTTTATGGTCTATTGTTTGGGTACGACTCCGAGTTCGACTTCGACATTGGCAAGCGCATTTTTTGCATGATGCCTGTGCTGATTCGCAACGAAGGCACCTTTCGCCGCACTTCCTGTTACCATATTGCGGACGTGTTTCAACGGGTTTCAAGCAAATGAAATGTGGCTCGAAATTTTTCAACAGTAATTGCTCAATTTATTGCTACGAATTATGGGAGTTCTTAGTTTTGCTTTGTGTGCGCGCGTCTCTGTGTGTGTGAGTGTTACTGTCATTAGGGAATTGTGTGGAAAAACAGTCTTAAATGCGAGTTCATTTTGTCTTTTTTTATGTTCTATTTATTGACATGGGAAATCTGCATATGCAGAAATTGGGATTGAGTTGTGATTATTGCGTGAATTTCCCTGGAGATATTTACTCCAATTCGTGGTTGGAGCTTCAAAAATTTGTTTTTATCTTCATTCAAATATAATATTTGTTGGTTAAGATGCTTTTCTATGTCAGAAGCCTTTATTGGATTTGAACTCATATACGATATATAGGTCTAAAGAGAATATAATCGAATCAATGGGAGGAATCTCAATTCACCTGCTACTCACAGGCAGACGCAAACATGCCTCATACCAACGATTGTTACCAATATCACAAAAGTTCGTAAAGTGGAATAGGGTCAAAAACCGTTTTACCTCAGATAGAGAACCTTCGGATATTAAAATTAGTCGTCTTTGTACAGTGGACAGTGAAGCACAGTTTATATTAAAGATCAGGGATCAACGAATTCACACATCAATTAAGATGGCTTCATAGTACCTCTAAACAAAATATAGGATATGAAACACAACAGGGTTTTAAAATTCAGTCATTTATACACACCCTAAAGCGGTTCAGCCTGTAGCCTCGTTCTACTTTGCTCACTATTCCTGCAAATTAAGTTTATGTAGCAATAAGTACCCTTCTTCCAACCATAATTACATTAGCTGATATTACGTACTATAATGTGAACCACCCTAATTGGTCACATGCCCATACCACACCAGTGTAATAACTATTAGGTAGGGGTATGTTGTTGGGGATCCCTTTGAAAGGCACTTTCGCACATCTCTTTTTATCACAGACCTACCTCACTCTGTGGGTTGCAATTATCGTCCTTTTAACTTTTCTGAGCGCAGAAACAAAACAGGTCGCAAACAATTTCTCTGCTCTGACAGGGAAAGTTTTTAAACATGCAAAGCGCATTAAACGCAAGTTTAATTGAAAAAGTCCAAACAACTGCGAAGAGAAAGGACTCGATTGCGCGAAAGTTAAGTCCTGCAACAGCAACGCTGACGTTTTCAGAACGCATTAGCTTAAGCACTTTTAAATATTTGAAATTCCTTATTTGTACTCGTCCTTGCGTAGGAAATTTACTTTACATTCGTTTGAAATGGAGGTGAAACTTCTTTCTGAGTGCCACTTCGGTTTTTGTTTTAACTGTAAAATTAGTTTTAATTTATTGTATCGCAATGCTCTGTATGTGTGCTTCGCTTCATTGCAGATGCGGACAGGAGACTCGCGTCATACCACGAATCCTGCAATTACGCTCGCACTGGCTGAAGTCGGAGAAGGAATCGCTGCGTCTGGCGGAGGCAGGCATCACAAGGGAGGTGCTCAACAGTGCCATTGCGCAATTTTGCCTGGAAATCATCGCTAAGCATGGTGACCCGGCACCGCGCCTCTGCAACAAAGATCCACTGACGCTTAAAATGGGCTCTTATGTGATAGAACTGTTTCCAAAAGTAAGCAACTTTGATCGCATTTGCCACTTGCCACTTGCCTACTTCTGTATGCCACTTATTGCATTTTCAACTTGCGCAACGTGCACTTCTATCATTTCAGGCGAAATTCCTGTTCATGGTACGCGACGGACGTGCCACAGTGCATTCGATTATATCGCGTAAGGTCACCATAACCGGCTTTGATTTGAACAGCTATCGCCAGTGCATGGGAAAGTGGAATCAGGCCATCGAAGTGATGCACAACCAATGCAAGGAAATCGGCAAGGAACGTTGTATGATGGTAAGTAAGCTGATTATTTCGAAACCGTTTTCACAATTGTTGCCAAATACATATGCTTGTATGAATTTACCAGTAAGTATGTTTGTGTGTGTGAGGATGCGGTTGTGCCGCATCGTCTACATGTCTGAATGCTGCTCCTTTTTGGAAGGGGGAAAACATTTAAATTAATGGCTGCTGGTACGTAATTTCCAGGATTAAAATAAATTATACGCCAACATATTTAACACAGCAGCAGCGCGCTCAGCTCCTTGTGGCTTTAGCTGCTGGCCCAATGCAGCCTCCGCAGTGCTTTTATGCGTGGCGCTGAATACATTGCAACGGAAATTTACGTAACAAATTTATGGCTTATTCAATAGCGAATGATGCTGGCGAAGGAAAGTATAGAGGGCGGACTGACTGGCTGGTCGAGGTAAGCGGGTACAACGGGAAGAGATGCAAAGTATTCTAGGCACTGGAGCATACAAAACAACACTCAACAAACATTTCGAGGGATGGAGGCAAAAGCAGCATCAATTGCGAGGAGCTTGCATTTTTATATTAGATTTCCTATAAATTTTGTAAGGTATTGCACACCAAGACGACAGATCCAATGACACCGTTTGAGGGCACGAGCACCCACATTTTTGTATTTGGGTTAGCAAAATATGCAAACTGAACATTAGGAAGACATGCGATGGTAACAAGACGGAGCTCGGATAACACTGGATAATACTTTAAAATGAAAAATTGAATTCAATTAGCTACCAAAGTAGTGTATTTAACACCCGGAGACCTATTTTTGTGTCATAACACGACTTGATACATCTGTACTGACAATCCAAAAACTCTTCACATGCTTAACGATACAATCTGTAAAGTTATGATGGAGATAGAATTCGAAATGTGTGGAAAAATCATCGCAAGGCACGGATATGTAGCAAGATGACCCCATGAAGGTCATATGGAATGCCTCGTGAATTGAAATAATATTGAAATGAATAATCAAAAATAAAGAATTGTTTTCTAAACACCAATTTAAACCCCTGTATTAGAAGCAACCTGCGGAAACAAATCGAATTTTCAGATGGTGTCTTTATAGTTTACAAGTTATTGTGTGTATACATATCCTAACATCCTTCAAAGTGCTTTCTAGCCCATCCACTTGCTTGTCCCTTCAGATGTTACCATATTAATGAATGCTTTTAAAATTGCTCAACATACTTTCAGGTTTATTACGAACAATTAGTGCTGCATCCTGAAGAGTGGATGAGAAAGATTTTGGATTTCCTCGACGTGCCCTGGGATGATTCCGTTTTGCATCATGAAGAATTCATTAATAAGCCGAACGGAGTGCCGCTCTCTAAGTAAGTCGATTAAACAACGTTACTTCTGCTTCAGTGCAAATAAATTTCTCTGCCATTAGCGAGACAAACAAATTGCTTTGCATCAGTGCTCTGTCGGCCGTAGTGGCTCGCTTGCTCGCTCGCTCGTCACTTGACCTAGATTAAGCGTGCCATTATTTAAACAATTAGATTTTAATTAATTGTAACATCATACGCGGTGCAACACGCTAAAGCGTAAGGGGCGTTTTCACGCCTGCATTCCTGCATATATCTTCATTTCGTTTAATCCCTCCCAAATGTTTTCAAGCATCCTTTTTGTCGCAGAGCGAGCGTCACAGTTATGAAACTAATTCCGACACTGTAATAATTCACAATTAAGTTTTGTTATTTTTTCTTGTTTGCTTAGTTATGAGCAAAATTTTTGGCCTAATTGCTTAATACCTGGCAAAGTTATAATCCCCTAAACTGCTGCTTACCTACGCCGAAAGTAATTTACATTTTTCTTTCCCTTTTTGTTTTTTTTTTGTTTTTGTCTTTACGTTTCTTTCTCTACTATCTAGAGTTGAGCGTTCATCGGACCAGGTAATTAAGCCGGTAAACTTGGAAGCACTTTCGAAGTGGGTGGGCCAGATACCCGAGGACGTTGTGCGTGATATGGCGGATATTTCGCCTATGTTGTCGGTGTTAGGCTACGACCCTTACTCAAATCCACCAGATTATGGTAAGCCAGATGCTTGGGTGCAGGATAATACGTTTAAGGTATGTGCAGCTCCAAGTTGAAGTTATTGTTTAATGTGTGTTGTCGTTTTTGTTTCTTTTTAACAATTTATTTATTTACAGTATAATGAATGTGTTCTTTGTTTCATAGCTCGATTGAGATTTTTCCTTTAAGCTAAACGAAAACAAAAACTAAAAATAATAGGAGTCAATTGCTAAAATTTTCATTTATAATGCGGTAACTGTACAAGATTTGTCCCTACCAATGCACACGCACGCACACACTACCTCCAGCTGCACAGCGCCTTCATTTTTGTCCACGTTTGCATGATCATTTAAATCGTTCAAACTACTGAACTGAAGCACTATAATGGAGTTTAATGAGACGCCGAAACTGCCTCGAAAACGACACCACATTGAAAAGTACTAACAGAACATTCAGTAATTTGTGAAGAGATATAATCACAAAATGTACAAAACTGACAAGGCATAGAGTGGTGGAAATTTACAATCGTATGTTTATGTTGTAAATGAAATTGTGATTAGGGGTGTCATCCTTGACCCTGGTTTTGGAGTTGAAAATGGAGTGTGTCACGACAAATTTTGCTCAAGTAATTTATCAGCGCTGAGAACCAAAGTAGACCAAACCACAAAGAATTTTTACGTGGCAAGGATCTAGCTTTTCTACTCATATCACAATATTAAAGAGTTAATATTGTGATATGATATCTTTCACAATATTAAAGAGTTAATTAATCTCTTCAAAATAATCCCTAAGTGGGTTCCTATTCCGATAATGCATCATTGCACAATGATGTTCAAACGAAATATATACGAATCCACAACTGAAGTGTGTCGAACTTTGTTAATTCAATATTATCGGATTTCCATTGATGAACATCAAAGTTGAATACTTCTTTAAAGGTTCTCAAATATTTTGTTCAATTTTGCTCAACTAGATGGGTTGTTTTTCACTTATTGGTCTCATTCATTGGACATCGTAGGTGTGAGAAAAATTCAGCCATAAGTTCAAAGCTCAACATGAACTTGTTTTATTAATAGAATAGAGTTATTAAAAAAAAGCACGTTTGCTTTCTTACGAGCAACTATTCCTTTCCTACTAGCAATGATTTAATTGACCGCAGGACCGCGCACATTCGTGATTTAACGAAAGAAGTTGTGAGCAATATTTCATCACATCTGAAGTTCATCCTCCACACAGTATCATTTACCTACAAAAAAGTCATGTCGCCGGGTCTGATGTCACTCAAAGATGTCAGCCAGCAACTGTGCATCAAATAACGTTTTGTCGACACCTCGACAGTGTTCCTGGAAGTTTCGGCTTTGCATTAAACCCCTATTTTTTGTGTCTAAAAACATATGCATGGGGTTTTTTTATACTGGGTGTTTTTAATGAAGCACAGCATTCATCGAATCAAGCCACTTTTTGGTGCTGTTCATCATTACAGAACAGGTTGAAGTTGGGTTCAGTTAGTGAAGGCGTGTTTGTAACACAGCGTCTGTTCAATATATATTTCTGCGCTATGTACGTACAATTTGTCTAATTACTTACATGCCCTGGTCTCATATTAAGCGCCTACTGTGCGATACGATTTCGCTAACTGAGCTTATGGAATGGTTAACTCGAAACATCAGGCCTGTTCGTTGACTGTTTTATCGTAATCTAGAACATAACAGAGCAACAACAAGGTTACTATTTGGCTGCTTTTAAGTTACGATGGAGCTGTCTGCGTACAGTTTTCACCAAATTTTTCTTTTAATTGTTTTTTTTTGATACCTTGATTTTTTTATTTTTTACATTACATATATAGTTGTAAATGGCAGTGTGCTACATCAAGGACACTCTGGGTTCAAACATTTTAACATATTTTCTTGCTTTTTTATTTATGTATGATTTTAAAATATATTTTTTTTATTTTACTTTTAACTACAAAAAAAGCTAAAAGCCAATCGAAAACTTTGGGAAAATAAGGCAAAAGAAGTGTTGCAAATACTGCCCCAGGACACCAAGGAAGCCAAATCGGATGAGGATAATATCAATGAAGCTTTCGTTCCTGCCGTTGCCGGTGGTGCTGCTGCTTCGGAGAATGATAATAACAACGCAGACCAGCATACGGGATATGATGACAGCAATAACATCAACAGCCACAACAAAAAACCAAAGGATATAATAACTATAAAGAAAATGAATATCAACGACAACATCAACAACAACAACCATGCCAATAGAGACAGCAATAATAACAACAGCAACAACGACGATGCCAATTCAATTCAAGAAGGAACATGATACGAGCACCACCACCAACACCACCAACATGAACAACAGCAACAACATCACCAACAAAAGCAACCACCCCCACAAATGCAACAACAACAACAACAGCATATTCCAATACACATACCCATTCCCATACGACTGTCGCACAGCAATCACTGAAAATGTATGGCATTGGTGCGCAGACGGAAGACTACTCTGCAAGAGCGGATATGCACTACAGTGTTTTTATGGAAACAGCAACTACAACTACTACAAAACAAATATACAAAAACAAAGCAAAAACCTTCCCATTGTGTGTGCATTGTATGAAAAAATAATTGTTGTGAATTGATTAGAGTCTGTTCTCTCTCTTTTTAAAGATTTTAAACGACCGCGACCACTGACTATTTAAAATTGTTTTTAATGCAAATCTTTTTAATGTTATAAATTTTATAGATATTACGCTCCAAAAACTGTTTTCATTTCTTTTATAACTCTCCAAATTTTACGTGTTTATTAACTTGTGTATATGTATTATGTTTATTTTCTTTAATTTTTATACATGTAAATAACCTTTTTAATTTAGTTTAAAAAGAACACTTCAAGAGCTTTTGATATATATATAGAATATAAACTAAAATTAAATCGAAAAAGAAAACATGTAATATAAATATAAAAAGTACGTATATAAAATCTGTAAAAATGTTTAATTAATTCTATAAGCTTATTGTGTTAAAATGAATTTCTATAAAATGTTTTAAAGACCAAATGCAATTAATTTAAAATGTATAATTGCTTTTTGTTAAACTATGCATATAAATTATTAAAAATAATTTTAAAGTAAATATGACTGAATAAATTTATATAATATATGTATATGTATACTTGTACTATAGCAAACTATTTTATAATTTACTAGGAAAAATTTACTTACATTTAGCAAAAGTTCTCTATCACTTTGCAAAGATAGTTTGCGCTTTTTTAAGGAGAAACAATTTGTTTGTTAACTTGGCTCTCTGCTCCCGTAAAATAAAACTCGCTGACAATAAAATTTTCAAAAATATGCACATTGTTTCAAATTTCAATAAAATTCTCAGACTAATTTGTTTAAATTAAGCTGTTTTTCGTTCCCATTAATTTATGTTTGTATTTTTTGTGTGAAAAGCGGTTTAGCCGTCTGTCAACATTGCACCATATACCAAAAACGATATAAATCAAATGAAACGCATCCGTTTGCCCAAAAAAAAAAAACAAATTTTAAGTAAATAAATAAAAAGGAATTAGTGTAAATATACAAAATATTTTATTAAGTGTCATAAATGTTATTGTGCAAGTGCAATGTATAATATAAAGTAATATAATAAATTTAGTTATTACCAAATTAAATAAAGCAACTTTTTATAAATAAAATTCAATAATTTTTGTATTATTGTCTGAAATGTTTTATAATTTGATTATAGATTCTAGACAAACATGATACAATGCAAATAAAGTTACCAATTTTTATGTTATTTTGTGTGTGTTTTCTCTGTCAACAATTATTGTTTATTTCTCTTCCGTTTTGCCTTTTCAGTTAAGTGTAACAATACCCAAAATACTTGCAACTTTTTGTTGCACCAAACTTTGTACAATTGAATTCAATTCGATTCATTGTCAAAAACAAAAAACAAACAAACAAACGCACTTCACCACCACAACACAAAGTCAACTAAAATCAGCGCTTGTGGCGGACTAACAAACGGAATTCATAGCTCGGAGTCAATTGAATAGAAAATAAATATGAATTTACGTGCATGAAATGTATTTTTGTTATTTATTTAAAAACTAAAATGAACAGTGGAGGCGTCGTGGCGAGCCCAGTTGATGAGGATTTACAACCTAAAAACAATGGTAAAAAAAAATCACGCAAGCATTTAATATGAAAAGGAAATCCCTAAAAGTATGCAAAACAGAGTTTTGAAAAAATAGACAACAGGTAAAATATTGAGTTATATTTATTTATATTATCATTTTTTAATAAATAACTGTTATTTGTTTTTTAATATGCCCATATTATAAAAAATAGAATAAAGTATTTCATTTTAAAGCCCATTATTTGAAAACAGTTTTTGTGCCGAATACTTTTGTCCGTAAGTGCGGGAGTTTAGAGTGTAGAGGGAGATGTTAATAGCAGCTTAGCATGAATAGGACGGGCGCGTCCTCCAATGATCAGACCACAGTACATGCATAGTTCACTCACATAACATATGCCAGAGAAATGTCTCTGATGAGGGTGGTGGCTCCCTATGAATTGTCATTCAGAGCTTTCAAAAATAATGCTGATTCATGTAGCAGTTTTTTCGTTTTATGCTAAATTTGCTTTTACATATCGCATTTTTGCCATAACGATTCAATCAGATATGGTACAAATAAATATTCGCTTGTGATTAAAATGATTTTTAAAAAAATGTGCCAAACCAAACAAAAATTTTCAATTATGATACAGAAAGCATCCTTTGTAATAGTAAAAAATGATATTTTTAGTGAGTGTTTTTTACGAAATATTGTAATGCATTATATATAGTCACAACTAGAGAAACTCTACAATGCTGACAGGTTTATTATATGTACCTGTAAAGTACGAATTTTTTCAACTGAAATATTAAATTAAGCGAACCTTTGTTGGCAGTGTTGGGAGTTTTCTGGAAAGCTGGGACTTGGCAGCTTCATTGATTTTTTGGCAAGCGAATAACTGGGATGGCGAATCACATGAGGGCGGCTTATGTTTGAGAATAGCTTCTTTTACACCAATGACAATATTTCATATCATTCTATATGAAATAGTAGAAATTATTTCTATATGAGTGGTAGAAATTAGTTCGATATGGGTGGTAGAAAGAGTTCACATTAGGATTGTGAGATACAATTCAGCAACAACACCTCCAAGATTTGACCAGTTACTTCCACGACCTCCTTGAAATTATAGGCAGTGATTAACTTCGGAAAGCCAAAAGCTCACGTCAAAAATGCTCAGGGCCTAGCACCATATTAAAAATTATATACTAATTTAATTAATTTCTTTAAGAGATCCTTCTACAACTAAGGATAACTGCTGATAGAAATAGTCAGAACCCTGCAAACAGCCTTTTGACAACAGAAATGTGAAAATTTCCCTTTACCCCAGCATAGTTTTTTCCCACTGTACTAGGTGAACCTTTACGCTTCAGTGCAAAGGGTAATGGAATCTTACACAGGTTTGAAAAATGGTTTATATATAAATATCCCAACAAACCAATAGCTCTGTTTACTTTTCTGGAAGTGCTAGAAGCTTTTGACAAACCTGTGTAAGATTTCACTCTCTTTTGCATATGTATATATATTTCATCAAATCATAAATTTTGAAATAGTTTCGTTTCACCGCCACTCATGCCGTCATTTATACCACCCTCCATCAATTTCCGTGCCAACTTCTGCTAGCGCAGTACTTCAACTGATCCAAAAGTACACAGCGCCTCTAATTATAAAGCTTCCATAACCTCACCGCCTTAGTGTGCATGGACCAGTGAAATCTTTCACAAATATGAAAAGATAATAATAAAGTTTATTATTATGAGAGGCTGGAGCAGTAAATCTTTCAATGTAGTTGATATAAATTATGCCTGCCATTTGGTATGACAGCTAAATGCAAAGTCCTTTGAAATGGCAGCCTGCCAAAGGAGCAGCAAAAGAAATAACCAAGTAGAAAAAGGATGCACTTTAGTGTAATGCATTAATTCCGAGAGAATATTTAGCGAGATGGGCAGAGCCCTGTGTGTACACAATTTAAAACAAACGAAAAAAATTGGCTCATATTTTTCATGTTCAGCAGCGGAAAGCAGGACGAGTTCATTGAGTGAACCACGAATGCGTCAGAAGACAATGGTGACTCATATATGGGCGTTCGGTGGTTGCTTTGTCATGTCAGATTTGTTTACCGGCAATTATTACTAAGGCCAACGGCGCCTTTTTCTAGTTGTAGCCAAAAGTTTGTGCAACTTTACTTCAATATCTAACCCAAAAGAACAGAACAAAGGCACATCCGTCCGGCAGTGCTCAATGTCCCGAAAGTTTATAACAGTGCAAAGCGCTTAGAAAATCCGAAAATTGAAAGAGCTGCCACAAGGCAGCCATTTTCCTGATCCGTACCAACCATCGGAGGAGTTGGTTGGCAGTACAAAGGGAGAAGAAAAACCGCATATGGTACGAGTAGAATTTCAACAAACACTGCCAGCAGCGCACACACTGGATTACCGGAGAACTGCAACCACGCAGTGGAATTACCAGTGCCAGTGCCAGAACTGCACATTTCGTTTAGCTGCATTTTTCTCTAATAATGCACTGGCTCTGACTTTCCACACAGTCGCCTCCAGCTCGCTCATTGTACCCTAAAAATGGTGCTTTCATTTCAGGATATGGATGTGGGGTGTACGAGAGTAGTTCAGTGAAAATTCAACGGTTCAAATTTAACTTATATGCAAATGCATAAAAGAACGAATAGCTTGCTGCTTGACAAAAGCAGCAGCAAAAAGGATAACGAAAAGAGCAGCGTTGCTGCTAGTCTGTTGACAGTTGGATTGATTGAATTTTATTGGGCCCCGCTGTGTAGGCAAATGGCGGAATGGAAAAAATTAGAGCAACAAGCGACTGAACAGGATTTTTTTGCAATCATCATAGAACCAGGCAGGTGGGAGTTTAATTTATTATTTTTAATCAGTATGATTAAAGTTATGTGAGAATTATAAATCCATTATATGGACTGCTGAAGAGTAGAATTTAATTGAAATGACTTATCCTATTATATATAGATATGTATATAATAGGTGATCCATGTGAGATATGCCAGCGAATACTCTGTTGATTTTATCTGTCCCCGGTATTCGTATGCCCTGAGGGCACGTGGAGCTTCATCGTCCTGATAGCAGTGAATCGCAAAATCATACGTTAAACCCCCACGGAAATACGTAAGCACATTGAGTATCCTGTCCATCATTCTGTGAAATTTTTGACATGTAAATATTAACGTCATCCTTCATGTTTCTATAAATACTCGTACAGACATTTTCAACCACCCACGCCTGTGACTTCAACCTCACTATCCTGATGTGTGGGACATAACGGTACATTTCTCTCCCCCATTAGGGACTTTCATAGTGAGGGCGTCGCATTTTCTCTTCGTACTATTAATGCAAATGTCAAATCAATATTTTTTACTTTTACTCTTTCATTTGCTTAATTCGCGGAAGGATAATGTAAATTGAACTGTAGTTGAGTGCGGGTGCTTGGGTGGGGTTCTCAAATGAATTTGCATTTATGATGAACGCAGAAGGAGACACAGCAAAATGGAAAAATGCTAAGTGCAAATATTTGAAATATCGTAATAAGTGTTAACTGCAATCACACAAAATCAAAGGAGCCACAAGCAATTGCGACGGGAATTTATTGAAACAAAATCATTGGACAAGAAGTATAGGAGCGTGTATATTCGTAATTTTACTCTGTTTGCATTTGTGTGAATATGCAAAGGAAATGAAATATTCACTTTGAGTTGAGTTTAATTGAACCTTTCAGCATTTTATGTGCTTGCTAGCGTAAGAATTGAAGGTGTTTTGCTACTCGTAGATGAACACAGGCACACATATCGGAGGCCATCAGAGAATAGAATTTATGTCACAACTGTGTCATTGTCGTTCCTTATTGTCTTCAAGGAGAAAGCTACACACAAAGGCAAAATTCCCTTGATATGACACAGTGAAAACTCAGCATACGAGTTGTTTTCTTATTGCATCCCTTTTTTTATTACCACCCTTTCTTCATTTACGCATGCCTAATTTAAGTAGCATAGATGACGGTCGCACACATTCTGGAGCTTAAATTTGGTTAATTTGATGTTGTTCTTTGCCATTCCCAGATGCTTATCTTCAATTTCTCTGTGCTGTGTTTGCACCAAAAGTGTAGCGCTAAGCACAAATGCCAACGCAGCCAGTCCTAGTTGGCAAGAATCCGACCAACCGACCGACTTTATCAGCCCTAAAATTCTGCCTGCTTTTCCAGGAGTCATTCGGTTGAATGCTTGCCATTTGTTTTTGTGTGCTCACAAATTACCACATCAAATGTCCTGCCACACTTGCGGTGCTTATTGAACTCGAATGCGTGCCATTGCGAAAGGAACAAACGCGCCAAACAGCCGGAGAACTTTATCATAATCAATATTTCGAGCAACATAACAAATGGGCGTTCTTGGCCGCTGATGTCTGTGGTGTCACATTAAAATTCATTATCATCAATCTAAACATGATTAGTCAGACATTTTGATCTAGACTTTGGTTTTCATTAGTTCGCTGCGTCAATCGATGCTGTCATGTTTAGTCCTCTCTCTCCCTGCTAAATTATGCATTCACCTAAATGTGCAGCCAAGCACGAAAGCACTCACGTCTGGTAGTGTTTTTGTTGTTGTTGTTCTCTATTTCAGCAAGGCTTTGGAAAATGCACATTCCGAACTTGTACGCGTGTAGTCGTATATGTTGAATTCAATGCCGAATAAAGTGCTCACAAAATTGTTCCCACTTGTCCATGAAGCAGGCGACAGTTTGCATTGGAAATTGTCGCCGGTACTGCAGCACATATCCTTTGATGTGAAGTGATGTTAAATACGCGAAAATTTATTGACTTTTAAGTCTTCATTACAATATGTGTGACCATTGAAACCGTCCAAAGCGTTTAATTTATGATCACTCTTCCACACCAATGCCTGCGAGTTTTGATAATAAAAGGACAATTCAAACAAACGCAGCCAATCCACCGCAAACAAACAGACTAACAGATACTTCCCATTAACGTTCAAGTCAATACAACTTAAAATGGTAAATCCCACAGTTGCAGCACACACCTGCACCCACCACTGCACCCAGCGGTGCACACGTGCTCGACCGCCCATACACAAAACACCACTGCGACAATATCCACAAAAAGCGTTGGTGGCCATGCAGCATTTTGGGCACTGCAGCACAGCGGGCAGGCATTACTCGCATGAAACTCGTTTGCGAAAGTTTAATTGACATGCGACAGCTCCAAATAAATAGCAACGCAATCTCATAACGAAAGGCTGCCAAAGGGGCAACCTGGCGAATGAGGTGAGGCGTACGAGTACTGCTGGCATTTGTGCGCCAACAAGTGCAAGTGCAGGTGAAGTCATTCGTTTTATTCTGGTGCCGCTGTGCTGTGCGAATTACATTTGCATGTGTGCCCGTATGCCTTTAATTTGATTGACAGCAGGCAGTCGGTCGGGCCCGCCCGGCACGTCGCCGCTTGTGGGCATGTGTACATGCCACAATGTGCGGACCGATATACTGCTTGATGAGGGAATGAAATCTCTCATGTGTTTTAAACACATTTTTCAATGCTTTAAGAGTCAACTGACTCCTGTACGAGTTGAGGTGTAGCTACGTGCGCTTGACACATTTCCATGGAATTAAGTGGTGGCATTTGAGGAAGAATGACGCAGCTATGACTATCTGACATGGTAAATGGAATGGAAACGCATACATTTTTATGAAAAACTCACACTATGGAAGAATAAAAACTTCTGCCATTTTATTTCCGATTAATAATTGAATGCTACGTATACGTACTGTGGTACTTCTGTGGTGTTCATTGGTGCCTCAAATATTGTGAATCGAACAAAATTTTAAGGGGAACTGTAACAAATTGAATAAACTTTGTGGTCATAGATCCAGGGCCACCGCCCAGCTGCTAACATACGAAAAACTTTGAATGAAAGAAGTAAGGAATATTTATAGTAGGTTACACTGAGCATTAGAAATGCTGTCTATGGGACTGTCGGTATTTTTAAAATTAAAATTTCAACAATTATAATTTAATTCCGATTATAATTTAATGCAAGTAAAGTAAGTAAAATGGGATAACATGGTCCTCAAAGTTACTGCAGTTCTGTACAAAGCTGGAATTATAATTTCTGAATCCGATATTTAAAAGTTATTATTAATTGAAGTTGTTAATAAAATAAAAGCCAAAATGATGATCAAATTGCATAAAAGGGAATACAAGTATTGAAATTCTCATAATTTCACTAAATCGACAATTCCGTATAAGAATATTTAATCCTAGGAATAATTTCAATTGCACTTAAATATAAATATATCCATAACACGCTTTCGATGCCGATTATGGTCTCAAAACCAAAAAACCAAACAATTATGACATTCCAAGGCGAGTTGATATTGCTTCTGCTTGGTTTGTATTCATTATTAATTATTATTTTTATAATTACTATAATTAAAATTACAATAAACTTATATTATAAGCACTAGCAACCAGGGCTAACGGCTTGTGGTTTGTATTCAGACCGCTACCGAGACCTGCTCGATGTGTTTGAACTCTACGCTTAGAATAATTTACCACCAGGTTTCTTCAAAATGTGAGTGTTCCAAGTAAAATTAGAACTCTATCGTATTTGGAGAGATCATTTTCATTTAAAACGTTTGGGGTCTTAAGTTTTACAGCAAGAGATCTACATGCTGGTCGCAGTGCTGGAGGATGCGAACAACTCACACTATTCATATCTTCATCATCATCATTAAGTTTCACATTTTCATTTACTATATTAAATTAAATTATATATTGGCCTTTCTTGGTAGCATGCTACCGCTTGGTCTAGTAGTAAGCATGCTATCCCCATATTCATCAAGGATTCTGTGTTTCGAATCCCTCACAGGGGGCATGGTCTTGAAATTCTGGTTTATAAATATTTCTCTTTTGAATATCAAAGTCTTTGGATGCCTCCTTTCTTTTTCGTTCCAAACACTTGCAGAGAAAATTTATTATGGTTTGAGGTATACTCGTATAAATAAATAACTAATGAAATGTAACTTACTTTTGCGAACTTTATTTAATTAATCGTACAAAATTCACATGAAATCTCATTTAATTTTATAAAATTTTTGTAGCAACCTAAAATTTGAATTCTAAGAAAGTTCTTTAAGACCCAACGAACTTCGCAACGCATCATCACTCTGCAAAATGAAGCGCACGTATACGCAACTGGAAGTACTTAAAGCATGTAGTTTTTTACTCCAAAATGCACGAGGTTTCTAAACTGAACTGAAACACTAATGCACGCGTGTTTGTCTATGCATGCCTGTGTGTGTATGTGTTGAAGTGTTTTGCCACGCTTTTAGTGTATAAATGCAAATTTGCATAACTTTTGGCGTATTTGTTCAGCACATAAAATATGCACCGTGGGTAAAGCGGCATTGGGGAAAATTCCATATCCACACCTGCCTAAAATACACACAAAATTTAAAACTGCATTTTTAAAAGTGTTAGACAAATTGCAACTACTGTTATGGCTTGAGGGAGCATCAACAAAATGCTACTGTGTGCAAGGATCTTTTGTTTTTGCATATTGTACTCTTTTACATTTTTTTTGCGTGCAGGAAATTAAATAATAAAAAGAACGCAACTCACTAATAGCGCTGCTTCACTAATAGTACTCTGGAATATCTGCCATTTATTCACACATCCAAATACAGACGCTGAACAGCACACTCGCACGTATTTACGTACAAGCGTTGAAGCCATTGATAGAGCCGGCAGCAAAGCATAAAAACAGCGCATAAAGGCCAAATGACATGAAAACGCTCTTCCACCATTGTAAACACTCGCACTGGAGACTCGCACCCGTATTTGTACACGTATTGATGCTCTCATGCTGAGTGCTCGGCGACAAATAAAAATTCAGTGTACGAGTATATTGGAAATGTAAAAGCGCTCAAGTGTATATTTTTATTTTCGCCATTGGTATTGGCGATTTGTAATCCTTTAGGCCACTTGAATACCAGAGCGACCCAATTTGGTTATTGTACAATTCAGCTGCAAGCGCTCACACAAACACTGTACTGTGCTTGTACAAAGACCGAAACAAATACAAAACGAACAATAGCAAAAACATGAGCAAAACACTTTTGTGCCGCTTTGACATGCGATATTTTATGTAGTACTAAGAATGTGTACCCCGCCGTATATTGTCCTTGTTCGACATTTTCACAATTCAATTTAATTTCCAATTGATATTGGGAGGGTGGAGGCATTCGCATTAATTGCTATTACTTTTGAGTGGGTGAAACGGTCTCAACCTGTCTGAAGAAACACAATTTTCAAGCCATTAAACTTCAAATGGCTTAAGTAAATAGCGCACAATTTTTAATTGAAAGCATAATCAAACGGAGTGGAAGGCTATATTTACTTTTGTTGTGAGCCCAGGGTTATTTAATAACATTTTGCACAGAGAAACTTTCCCTATAACTCGTACGTAGTTGGTATCTCTACAGTAGCTATGAGTAGAACTATGAACTTAGTAGATGTGGTATGAGCACTTAGAAGGGAGCAAGTGATATGATCAAATCAAAGTTTAGTGGTTACACTACCTATTGTTATTTTATCTGCCAGACGACCCAAATGCATTAACTTTGGTTAGAGTAAATATGAAAGTGTTTACGCAGTCCTCCAACAGCTCAGACCCACCCAAGTCAGTATGCTAATATTTAGCACAATTGTGTGCCTACACAAAATTAGCTATGGATACCATAGAGCAAACCGAAAGTGATTATGCAGGCCTCTGTAAGCAGAGACGTAGCCTGCGAGTATTCTTGTAACAATATGTATCACTCTTCCTTGGCATCTTTGCGTTGGCAATAAAGTCTCATTTGCTACTATTACGAGTATCTTGTGACAGGGCGCAAAGCTAAAAGACAATTGAAAGTGTAAAGTTTGCCTGATTATCCACAAAGCAACAAGTAAAAACGTGACAATAGTTCGATACTTGTCTGATGTAAAAGCCCGATTTGCCACAGAATGCCATAGAAATGTTCGCCAAGTACCTACGAGATTTCTAGTGCTCTTCCGGAAGTGTTGTGCCAACCAGACGGATATCAGTAGTTCCCGTGCCACTACTTTTATTTAATGTGCTCTGGGTCCGCACAGCACCATTCGTTTGTAGCATTTCCTCTGTGCCTAGGAAGAAACTTTTGCTTAACATTACTATAATTATTTAAAAGAAATTTCGTCTACTCAGGACTCCTAATTGAATGGCTTTCAATTGAATTAAAGCTTTGCAGCAATTCAACGCGAAACTTCTGCATAGTCACAGTTGCTCTGGACCAACGGTACTGTTTGGCATGTATTTAGCTAGCCACAATACGCTTACCCGGCCACAATCGTCCCCCACACATTTGAATGGAAACTTTTTAATTTCACAAATGTCTAAAGTCCAGTCTGCCGCCACATACTATGGCCTTGCAGCACAAATCTGCGTATGTATGTTTTAGATATATGTCTGTCCCCACCCATTTAAGTACGTCGCTGCTAGTTAGTGGCTCGAGTATGCGAGGCATGTACGAAACTATGCTCGGCACCGGTTGTTGCGCGTACCCAAGTGTGTGCAATTCCATCGCCTTAATTATGCACAAAATGTTGCTAACCACTTGATAGGTTTCCAAATTGCTGCCATTATACTAGACATACACATATATCCCCGGACAATGGCACAATGCGTTTCGAAATTCCATTGTTCGGTGGGGGTTTGTTGTTGTGCCGCGGGCGCTTTCAATGTTGCATTAAATGTTGCTTAAAAAATCACTTCGTAGGGCGGCGGGTGCCTCAACATGTGAGTACACATGCAAATTATTTCAAGCGCTGAGCGTGTGGTGTGGAACCACTGCTAAGCAGGTCCTTAAAATCAATAATTCTAGCTATAGCCATGGCCCTAGAAGCATCGTACACGTTACCAGCGCATAAACACCCAACCACCCACAAATGCAGACACACACACACACACCCGCACTCACTCACTCATATGCACGCTTGCATGCACACTAACCCCTCAGCTACAATTTGCCACATTTCGCATACAAATCCAAATTGAAATTCAAATATTACGGGTAGATATGCGAAATATGGCGCTGCAGCAGATGGCATTCACGCTAAATGACTTCATTTTAACTTTTAGCAACAAAACGATTTCAAACGGTAAATCTTCTTTTGGTACACGAAAATTTCACACATTTATACAAAGCCGCACCCACACTCAACCACAGTCACACACACTCAGCCCCACGCACCCTCTCATACGTGTACTTCAACGACCAGCATGCCTGGGTGCTTAACGAATAGATGGAAATTTTTCCCAGTTTCGAAATGGCTGCTCTCACATAAACGCACAGACACATTTACGCATTTTATTAAACTAATACTCTACAAGCCCACCTCTGAACCAGCTGCCTACTACATACTATTTCGACATAAGTAGGTACTCGTACATTGTGTGGCAGCGTAGGTTGGCTGGTATTTAAAGCTCAGAGGGCAGCATACTTGAGGGCATTTGGCACGCTTTGTGGCTGCTGCTCCTGAGCCATATCAAATTTTCTATATCCTTGTGCGAGAATGTGTGAGCTTTGCAAACACAGGAATGCTTGGTAGAGTCTTTGAGTTGCCTACTTCGGCTTTAAATTCTGCATTTGCCTTGACGAATGCTTCAACACGACTCACCGCTGGCTGCCAACTGTATAATTAATCGATTGAAATGAACTCATTGCAGGAGGGATTTCCAAATATTCAAAACCACTCAAAATAGAAATTTCACTGCCCCAATAAGGAAAGCAATTTGTATGTAGTCATTTGAGCAATGCACGCTTTGTTGCACTTCCTGTTTGCTGCTTGCTATACATGGCTCGACGAGGTATCAGAAAACATGGTCGTGTTGGAAACAGCAACCAACTGCGTCAGACTGGCAATGATTTTGTTGCTCCTGCTGTGCCTGCTACTGACTGACCTCAACTAGTTAGTTTGAGCCTATGTTCAATTTGTGAAAATTACAATAAACAATAAGCTAAAATGGACGGCATCAAGTGGGGCTCAAGACAGGAATTCCTTAAGCATTCGAAAGCAATCAAAATTCAGACAGCAATTCTACCACATAGGCACACGCAGTCAAATGTCTGTGCAATATGCATTCGAGTTTGTGGCTTGTGAAATTGTGCAATCAAGTGTGGAAATGTTTCAAAAGATTACGAGTAATGCCTGTGCGCACATTTTAAAGTCTCCCATATCAGAAATACAACGTACCGGTAACAACATTAAAGAGTGTTTTTTCATGTCTTTGTGAGTGAGTATTTACAGCATCAGAGTGGCTTTGCAAGTGTGCATATTTTTTCATACACTCGCCTGCCTATGCGAATGGGCTGCTTTTTTCCTAATGGTTAACCAGCTCAGAAAGGATACGCTTTGAGGGCATGGAGCAGCACGGCATGGCACGGCATAGCGTTGATTTGCGCCGACACGACAGTTGGATGAATGTGAGCCTGTGGAGAAAGGTGTCAAGTGTTGGCGCATATTTGCCTTGAATTTGTCAATGTCAGAGCTGTCGGGGAGGGAAGCTATCGCAGGCAGTTTTTGCGCCATACAAATTGTGCAGCTGCAATATGAATTATCTGTATATGTCAGCTTGCTTTGACACATCATTTTAAATAGGTGGGATATGTGGCAGGAAGTAGTGTACGGGCAGTTGAAGTGAACTGAGGAGCTGGGATACAATTAACTTAATATGATTCGAAAAAACTCATCTTCATCTATTTAATGGAATGGAGCTGCTTCTAACATATTGTTATAATTATTTCAGCAGTAAATACGTTTGGCCACCATATTATCTGTTTATATTTTTATTTAGTTTGTAATAAAAGACAGAACCCAAAGTAATAAACATATTTCCTGGTAGATGTGGCTTCAATTTTGGGAAATCACAACGAAATTTGAAAGTTTTAACGAAAAATTGTCATTAAAACACATAAAAACAACGATTGTTGATTGTTTCGTAAGCCTGCCAGTTCCAAAACAAGGACCAGTAGATCGGTGCGAAACAATTATTAAAATATTCCAGAGGGATAAATTTATATAAGGACGGAACATAGTGCTATGAACCACTTCGCACGTCTTACATACCCGATATAAGACAAAGCGACTTACAGAAATGATGCCACAATCGCTCTACAGAAACAGTAAATGCTGATAAGTATAGCCTCAATATAATCGGTGTCGAATTATATGATCACAGATATATCCTTCGTTAGAATATTCATAATCTTCTCTCCAGATCCGAGTGAAATATTAAAGCCCCCAATTTTTATTCCACTTGTTTAAATTTGTTTACAGAAAGTCCTCATGTTATTTAAAGCTCAGTTTTTGACCTCGATTCAGTGATAGCGCTTTTCTTTCCATAATACAATTACGCTTTGTGAGTTTCCAAAGCACTGACGCCAGCAATTAGGCTGCTGATCTGGGTAGTAAATATAGACAACGTAGCTCTGCTGCGGATATGAATAGCCTTCTTTCCATACGTTAATTGTATAGAGAGCAAGAGAGAAGTAGTTAGCATACTACGAAACTATTTCATGTCAATAATACGGTCACATATTTGGTCCACAATCACTTCATGGGTTACGATTGTTAATGGGCGTTCTATCCGAAAATTTGTTGTCACATAAACTGATCTATAAAGTTCCTGATTTCTATATATAATTATAAAATCATCCCATTAATTATCATCACTTGTAAAATCATAAAAAAATAAATCTGCCGCCTTGTATCAGAGTGGAAAAATTGATCTAGTGCTACCTCAGCTTGTGATATGTACAGCCGCATTAACCTAACCTTGCCTTTGATATAATTTGCACAATTATTTATTCTTTTTTGTAAAATTCAGCGGGATGAGAGATTGCTGCCAAGACGTTCAACTTGAGAAAGCAGCATGTCGGCTGCGAAGTCGCGACCTCAGATTTTTCAGACTACCACCGAGGCAGACAAATTGCAAAGAGCTCATATCTAATTTAGCTAGAAACCAGAGTTATTTCTCTCATAAGAAATGTACCTAATTTGGTTTTCTTTTTTGGTTATTTACCTAGAAATCGTTGCTAGTATTCCAGACATCCGAACGTGCTTGAACTCACTGAACCCTGGTACATGCACGTCTGCCAACCATATCAGTTACGCTCGAAATGAGTATTGCTCGCATAATGTATGAGAGATGATTAATTTAAATGTTTTTCTTTGGCGTTTGAAGCCGCAATGGCGCTATGGCAATATTTCATAGCAAATATCTTCTCACTCAGCAGTGAAGGCAGAAAAAGTGGAATTTCTCAGCAACACAAACACAAAACGAACAGCGTAATTGCGACAACAGGCAGCGAGAAAGCAAGCTTCCATCTAAGATATTCCTGCACACACATCATTCAAGGACGTGCATGAAAGTGGCTGCAAAATGTACTCGCTACCGACAAGCTCAATTACGGATTTCCATGCCAACCCAAGAAGTAAATAAATGCAAATGGAAAGCCAAAAATTAAATTACACTTAAACAAGAACGAGAGTGCAAGTAAAGCCAACACTGACTTGAAAGCTAAATTTCTACTCTACAGAATAGTGCAAATAGTTTCAGTGACTGCAAAATGCACCATTTTAAGGATATGAAGTCCACTTGTATTTGAGGATAATAAATTGTAACTGGTTTAAATTGTATGCGCAAATACTCCTCAGCAAAGGTATGCAGTTGAAGCAGTCATTCATCACTGCACTTTGCACACCCGAAAATGGGTTCAGGGATTTAAGCTCGGACCACAGTCATGGCACAGTTAAATAAAATTGCTAAATTGTTTGTGCTAAACGAATTTACAATAATCCAAATGGATTTCTCTTTAAATGTTTTAAGGGCGTTTTATTTTTACAAGGTTTCCTGCACAGATTGGGAAGCGTGCCGCCAGGTATCTTTAATTTTGTTTAGTAATAAGGATTCTACTTTAGAACTTCTCAATATTAAGAATATTATTTTCCTATGCTTTGTATCTGACTTTTTCTTTCGAACGTGAAGTGGCAGTGAAGCATTTTCAATGCTCTAAAATTCAATTTAATTTCTACCCAAATGTATCTGAAATGGCAAACTGCAGGCCACTTCACTGGCACTCTGATATATGAGTGATTGAAATCAAAAGGAAATAAATTAGAAATGTGTTCTTTAAGAATTAATTGAATTAGCACAAAATTTATATTGAAGGCTCAAGGCTCATTCTTTCATTAGTTGCTTTAGTCACATTTTTGCAACAGAGAATTTCCAAAATGAAGTAAATAATAAATTACTCTTATTAAAAATGAAGCTTTTAGTATAAAATGAAGAAATTAACTTTTGGTTTGTTAAACATTCTCATTTAATTAGTATTTAACCCGGATAGTTGCACAGCACATCTGAAAAAGGGTGAAATGGGGAAAGCGGGAGGTAAAACAAATTAACGTGTTTGTATATCATATTTCAGGTTCTGCTGGAAAAGGACGAAATATTCGCAGAACATCTTGAATGTAATGCGAATTTATGTTTAGTCATGAATGGTTATCTATATTTTTCATCACAATATACATATATACATATATATATATATATATATATATATATATATATATATATATATATATATATATATATATATATATATATATATATATATATATATATATATATATATATATATATATATATTATATTATATTATATACTTAAACTTAGTACTGTAAACTCTCGATTATTTGTATTTCATATTATATACGAACAGAATGGTAAACATTAAAGAGCTCTTTAGTATTAAATTATATAAACCCACACATTTCTTATACTTTACTTATATTCCTTGGAATAGTGATTGCATACAAACTATTTAATTACACAGTTTTCCCAGGACGAGTATATCCTGTTCCATAAATCGCTCTGCTCTCTGTGGTCATCATACGTGTATTTCATATTATGAGCATCGTCCCTAATGAGAAATCATTATCACTAAACGATACCTGTCGTTATTCTAATATACATTCAAGGGTCTTACGAGATAAGGCAATATACTTACTTTATACTTCCTTTTATATATCTAAGCAAATATTCTCTAATATACAGTTCACAAATGCAGCGAAATTCCTCAAGATAAGCACAAAAACCTCCACCGGAGCTAACATCCTCTGAGTTGCTTCTGTCAATGTACTGACTCGTAGCATATCTATTCAATTGTGCTTCCTCCTCTGAGATACTTCTATACTATAAATGTAAAGAACACACTTTATTTTTGAGTTTACTCAGTGAACATCTCTTCCCCCATTAGCTCATTTACACGAGTGCCTCCTGTAATTGGCATTATTTACAGCGGGACTACTTAACAGTCAACGAACGTGGATTTATTGCTAGCACGTTTTTTTTTTTTTTGACGCATAATTTACATTACAAAAAATCATATTTCAATAAGCGCGCCCTCACCAACTGCGCCGCTGCGAACTGTGCGTGGGCAAATTAAATTATCTTATACAAAAGCGCATAATTTTGCTTGCTGCATCCGGCAGGCAAATAATGAAAAACTGGATTAATTTCAATTACTGCAATTCTGAAATTTTAATCAGATTCATTGCGGCTGGCATGAAATTCGTAATGAAGCCTTTTATAGCAATGCGCAATGTTTATTCAGCCGGCCATGAACAGAAATATGTTTGGGCCGTGTTTATTGTTAATTGCACTTTTAATTAGTTTTCATATATGTATATTTGTATGGTATCTTCATTTACACGTATCAGTGTGCACTGAGTCCATGCACATATATGCATATACATGAGCATGCATACATGTGCAAATTAACGTACACGTATGCACGCATTCGTAATTGATTATAATTAATTTTGGGGTTAAGTGCACTGAAAAGATTTAAATTGGGCTCAATTGGGCTCCCACTTGTCAACCGCTTGATCGGACTCTGAACACTATCCTGGCTGTGTGTGTATTTGAAAAACACTTTGGTGGCGATAGTGAAGAGCTGCAAGTGGAGTTGATTGTGGAGGATTCAAAAAATAAAAGGATTTAAGAAGTTGTTACAAAGTTCTCTCTCCCGTAGTGATTTTTGGCCATACTTTTTATCGGGTCACCAACTGCCCTAATTAAAACTGAGTCATTTTTAAATTGGTGCCTAGTTCTAAGTTCCACGAAAATATTTCACATTTGGATTCATGGATACTACCCAATAATTTGTATAATATATGTAAGACTATTCCTATAATTTACCAAGAAAGTGTATGGATGGATAACAAATTCTTTAAATTGTGATAAAAAATCATTGCAAATTTGTGTCTCAATGCGATTAATCATGAAGAGATGACAATCATGATGAGATGACAAAGTTCAAATCTTCAAAGAGAAACGAGATGCCGAGTTGTAACAAATTTTACGTACACAGTTGTATCACTCATACAATCATCGTAATATATTGGGCTCTTCAAATGTAGCACACACTACGATTGATTGACCCCAAAAGCTCATACAAATTATTTGGACCACTATACAACTCATCTCAATTGCTTTGATAATGTCAGATGAGTGAGAGAGTGAATGCAAGACGTAGCTTTCCTTGTGATAACTTCACATTCTTACAAGTGCATCTTTGCTTTACTAAAGTTTCGCAGTTTATCTTTGCTCATAGTCGTGTCACACTTCTTTAACTGTCTCTCAGGTAACTTTCAACTATCCTTCTTTTGAAGTGATTTATTGAATTACATTATTATGCAGAATGGGTTACTCACACAAACTCAATACACATGATTTTAATATTGTGTGTTTTTCAATGATATTGAATGCCACAAGTAACTATGAAATGGCGGTAATTGGGTTGTGAGTTGGCCACTGTAATAACAAGTACAAAAAATTTAATATTTTTAAAATACGCTACAAAACTAAAATTCCACATGATTTATTTGAAAATGAAACTGCTTTCCTTTAAGGAAAATAAGAAAGTCGATTATTATATGCCTTAATATCAAAACTAATATTCGTTATAATATTTTATGCATGCATACAAATATTATTAAATCATCTTTGCAACCCCCGCATCAATACTCATCTCAAGTGGACTTGATACGGTTGAGTGAATTTCCAAGGGCCAGTTGCGCGCCTTCAACAAAAAGCAACAAACCTGAAGCGAAACTCAAGTAGCAATATATTCGAAGGTAGTCATAGCAGCTACATTTCCATCATTGATGCACAACAAATGATTATTTACTTTCATAATTGAAATTGGAAATCCAATCAAGTGTATCTAAGAGCGTAGGACTATGTGTTGTTCCATGCTCGCTTATCGATTATAAGCTAGCTGCATATGAATCTATCCGCATATTATCTCCATTACAAGTTGTGGCATTTTAATGGCCTTTAGAACTGGCGGGATTCCATGCGTGCACTTCCAATATACAAACATGTACAAGGAATGCAATTGAATTGGCATTTACAAGTGTGCACATTCGCATAAAGCATTCTAACTCTGTATTTGCTTGGAGTTCGAAAGGATATCGTACCACTTGTGTAAATGTAATGAACACACTCTGCATTCTTGCAAATTTATTTACCAGCTGCTTAAAGTGAGACCTTAAATGTATAAATAAGTGAGACCTTAAATGTATAAAAGTAAGTTTATAAATAACTTCAATCTTTGAAAATGATTTGAGTGCGTGCCCTGAAATAATATTTCAAACATTCAAAGTTCAAACGTCTAGTATGCTGATCAATGATGGAGGCCAGTTGTGCTTTGGCTGCAGTAGTCACAAATGTGCTTTTGAAATAAAAGTGGCATTTGTGTAGTATTGAAGAAGACATACTCTCAACTAGTTTTTCGTTAATCAACGAGAGTTTTATGTCACACTTCACATAATCCTATGATCTGAACAGGAAAACAAATTTTCGGAAAAAAATATCCAACCTTGTTAAGAATGACCATTGTAAATGGCATTCGGACTGATTGCAAGAGAGGGCCTCTGAATCGTATATAAGCAATGTATGAGTATGCATGCTCGCTTTAACAAAAACAAGGACATGATAAACTGCATATAGGTATCCTTCTGGAAGCCATATCCTATTTTAGTGCACCTACGTACGCATGTGCGAGTTGAACGAGTCAAACTAACATTTTAATTGCTTGTAAAAACGGTAATAAAAAATATTTCAAAAATGAAAAAATATGAATATGCCATCAATATGGATTGTGTATATTGCAACCCACTCACACACACACAGACCACACAGCTCATAACAGTAAACAAAAATAAAAACAACTGCAAACAAACGTGTTCAATTATGCCTTTGTTGAAGTTGTCTATTTTTATTTTGGTTGTTGTTGTCCTTTTAATAAACATGTCACATACGTATCAATAATCCCGCAATGCCGCCCTCAACCGTTGTCAATATGCGGTCATTTTGATTGAAACAAATTCACATGTTTTTATTTGTTGTTGACATTTTTATTTTATTTTTACGGGCGGTGCAAAGGAGCAATGCAAATCTCCAATGGACACTTATGAAAAATGACGCCGTAATACGTGCTTTGTTTGTTTAACTATGCACATTTAGTCGTATTATGTGCAAATGGCAACTGAAACAATATAAACTGAAATGACACAATTTATCGTACTACTCAACTCCAACTGGCGCGCCCAACTTTAATTATGAGTTTGTTTTACTTTGTTCCCCATGCGCGCTGCTGGCTCTGGCTGTGTGCGGCGGAGACATCAAAATGAAATATTTCTGCAGATTGTATTTCTGACGTTGTTATTTATTGAACGCACCCTCCTCACTCACCCACGCAGTAGCTTTTATTTTATTTGATGTTTTTTTTATATTTTCTGCAGTTTTGCTACAAGTCAATTTCTAAGCCGAGGATACAAAGGGACTTATGGCTTGGCCAAGGCGGATACAAAATGACGTATTAGTTTACACGAACCCCTGAAGCTGGACGCATTTATCGCATATTTGTTTATTTCGTTTTTTCATTCGAGGACTAGTGCGGACGTTGAGTGAGGGTCATGGACAAACATCGCTTTAAGCTGTAATGAGGCTTCCTTATTTATTCATTTACATGGAGAATGTACCCAAAGGCGATTTAAAATTACTACTTTTGACTTTTAGGCACCTTTTTCAATTTACTGTCCCCGCATTTGTGAATCGAAGGAAAATGTAAATGGGGTGTGTTGGCACATAAGTGTAATACAAACATTAGAACTTTAAATATCAAAGGAAGTACATACAGGATATCTGAAAAGCATTTGGAATCTACACACACGCGTATATTGTTTAAGAAGGCAATTTGTAATTGGTTGGGGGACATCATGGCAATGAGGAAGCAGATAATCCCAAGCCCTCTCTACAAATTGAAGGAAATGGTATAAAATATGGTTTCTTAATATAGATAAGACAACAAACAGATATGAACTGGAACAGATACGAGGGATTCAGGCAGTCAAAAATAATCTAAGGATTCAAACATAAACAAGCAAAGTCCCATTATTTTAAGAATAAGGTTCAATGTTTGTTTTGAATGAGTATGGTTTTTGGAGCAAAACATTGTACACAGTTTCCTCCTAATGTCCAAGAATAACTGAGAGTGGAAGAACTAAGAACTACATAAAGTGGTCGTCTCTCCTCTTCATCAGTATTATTTATATACTTTTATACTGCGAAGACTTTCAGCGTTTTGAGAAAATGGGGCCGGAACCTCTTCTAGAGTATTCAACCTTCACAACTGCGTTAGAATCTGCAAAGAACCTGAATTCAAGAAAGATGCCATTGCTAAGATATATCCGCAATGACAACGGCATTAAAGTAATCTATGTTGAGTATTTAAGAACTGGTGTTAAGATTAAAAATTATTAAAATTTCCATATTTCAAAAAAAGATAAGAAAATAAGTAATCTGTGAATTTTTCGGTTCAGCAAAGTGTGGTTCGAAATGTAAAAGTTTGAGTATCATTCTGCTTGCAATTGTGGCGGTCTGGTGCTTGTGTTTTCCCCTCCAATGTTGTTGCTGTGTCTCTAAGTGTTCTTGGTAGAAAAAATAAAATATACACTGTAGGGTTCCTCACTCTGCAGTGGTTAGGCTAACTTGAAGTTGAAGACAAGTTATCTTCTGCTAAAGGATAAGCCAAAGTGGGAATTTGCTACACAAGTTTACAAATAACATTTTGCAATATAAGATATACCACTTAACTAAAAGTATGTTGATGCTGAATACAATATCAACTTAGCCTTCAACTGGTATGCATAAGAGCACCTAAACATAAACGAACTGCACAAGAGCACCTAAACATAAATTATCAAATGTTACTCATACGCACGTGCATCCTTTGGCAGCTATAAATTAATTGCTTTGTATATTTATTGCAGAAATGCGGGCTTTCTATCTGACAACTCAGTGAATCGATATCACATAAAATAATGTAATAGATCTGTATAATGAAACTGAAAGTAATCTATGTATAAAGAATGGTGTGAAGGATACATATTACGGGTGATATCAGCACTGGCTCGGCTTAGAACAGGAGTCTGCAATCAAGCATTTTTAAGTCCCATTATCTCACTTGTCCAAAATAAATTACTTACACTTCTATTGCCTCACATAAACTTACTGTTTTCTTTTTGTGTTCACCGCTGATTTACACAATACTACTACCCACAAGGATTAAAAACAAATTTCCAGCAATTGTTTGCGTGACCATAAAATTAAATTTTATAAATTTGGAGCCGCCATGTAGCCAGCGGATGAATTCCTAAAGCCTGCGACATTGTGGCTTTACAAGCAGCGAGCGAGGGTGACGTAAACACGTCACTCACGTTTAAAGCTTAATTTAATAAATCACCTGTGCGCAAAGTTGGTGTGGAGGGGTATTCAGAAGCGCTAAGGGACAACTTTTTATGAAGGTCGCAAGACGTGCAGCAAAATACACAGTTTTAAAAACAAAATGTAACAAGTTTAAGAAAAATACTTCGTAATGTGAAGGATTTGAAAGGCATCTCTGAAATGTACGGCGCTGCATGAGTTCTGGCATAAGAGCGGAAGAAATGCTCGTAACTGCCTTAGCACGGCATGACATTAAATGTGTCCTCTTTAATGTCATGCTTTCTGGAAAATAAGAGACAAGTATTTGATTATTTACCACACACCATGTGACAAATACTGCACTGGAAGCATGCGAACGAGCAGAAAATTGAATTCCGCAAACCGCACACATATGCATACACAGCCCACATACACCGCAGCACACACAGCGCCACACTCCCTCACTCATATTGTAAATTAATATACACACATGCAGGCGTGCCATTTCCCTCAGTTCCGCATTTAACCAATCTGTCTTGTGTCTTCACAGTGAGGCGGCAAGGTGAAAATGCGCTATGCTAAAAGTAGCATGTACGCTGTCTGACAAATGCTTCTGACTGACTTTGCATGTGAACACACGCCCACACGCACTCTCGTGTGTACATAGTGGAGTGGCAAATCTTAGAATGCATTCACATCCTGCTGTTGACAATGCTGACATTGATAGTAACACGCAAAAGTAGTGCGGAAGCGAATAATGAAAGTGCAGTTTTTTGTAGTCATGTACGAAAATGACACAAATAGCAACAATAAAAAAAAAACATATAAAGCAAATCTCAGTTTTAGCCAACGAGCAATTTCAATAGCAGCTACAAAACCCAACAAACTTTTGGTCACATTTAATCAAGGCATAAATCGCAAAATAATGGCTTGCAATTATCATTTACTGAAGCATGTTGCCAACAGAAACACCAACCACAACAATCGCAACAGACACAGACTACACCAGCAGCAACCACAACAACAACACATAACTAATCGTCAAGGAAAAATGGAAATCCCTTTGCTGCTTTGCCCAGTTCCTTGAGGTTGAATTATTGTGCTTTGCATTTCTTTGCTGTTCCTGCTACTACTGCTACTTCTACACTGCTGCTGCTGTTGTTGTCTATTCTCGTCCTGATGCCAGCTTGACATTAAAAGAAAAAAAAAATTAACTTTTATAAGAAACGTCTTGAAATAAATTACGTTATACAATTCAGCATGCTGCACCGCCACCACTTCTCCCGGCTGTTCGTTTTGCTTACAAGCAGCATCCTACTTAATAGCATCAAATGCAGCTTAGGGCGAGACTGGTAGACGAGCCAACAAGCAAATGCTGGCAAACAGGCAGACTTCAAATGTTTAACATTTTCTGAGAACAACGACAGCGTCTGCAACAACAACAACAACAACAAATACAACAAGAGGCAGATGAAGATCTCGAGCAGGAACTTCAACTAAAGATACTGGTACAGGAGCTAAACCACCACGGAAACCGTAAGTTGCGTTTTCATGTCTGTGTGTGTGGCTCCCGCCATGTAGATTCAATTAAAATAATATTAGGTAATTGCAAGTTTCACAACATTTTCTTAGCATACTTCTGGGCGTATGTGTACATGTGCTTGCTTCCGTGGTTACTTATGTTACTCATACGACAGCGAGAATATTTGCGGTTATTCTTTTAAAGTAGGTATTTAAATTGTAATTATTGTAATTACGGTTTAGAACAGCAGACAAGCGGTGTTGACTAAAGGTAAAGTATAGCACCGCTAGAAGAGAGCTGAATTTATATATTGAATACCAGGGGCAGACTCAGAAAATAAATACGTGGAAATAATAGAAAAACCGAAAAATAGGATAAAATATCCCAAGAAAAGAAATTTGGATTACTTTTTGTTAACTTCTCCAAAATTTATAAAAGGTTTTCATCGAAAATTGTTTTTGTGCTTATCACCTCTCGAATTTTTAATACTTTTTAGTAATTTATTAAGAAATATATCAACACAGCTTGCAACACCAGAGTCTAAAAATTATAATGTAGCCCACTAAGAACTTATTTCTTAGATCAGCCATACTATATTACGAAAAATATGGAAAGTTTCCCTCATGTAAAGTTTCAAATTATCACATTTTTTATTGTATACAAAAATCCCTTTATGGGGTTTTATCGTCTTCTTGCCTCACGGTGCTTCCTAGGAAAATGTGGGGAAAATTATCAAAATGACATGTATACAAATTGATGGTACATTGCCCCACTTCAAAGAACAAATATTTTTACACCATACAAACTCATCGCAAATTTCTGAATATCTGCTTTTCACGCTTCTGATCTATATATGTCATATAAGAAGATTTATCTATTACGCCTTACCTATCGTTGTTGCATTGTTTCAACACTACACAACAATATTATGGCTCACACAAACCTATCGGTAATCCCTGTAGATTTTGTTTAATTTTTTTCATAATTTTTTATTGATTAACTTTATAATTAATTAAAATATTTGAGCGATTACTGAAGTGTTACTCAAATACCCAAGTATGCACATCCTACTTATATATTTGTGAACTTCCATTACTATATTTTAACGAGTCTTGCAAGCTTCCACCCACACACAGCATATAACAGACCCGAATACTTCTTCTCTCTTTAGCACCCCTCAAAATTTAAATAATCCACCAACAAACGAATCGTGCAATTTTTAACTGGAGCTCATCAATCGCTTACAATTCACTGCATTTATATCCCCCAAACCAATGTGCAGTAAATGCTGAACGGCACTTTTAAAGACACTCGAGGCGAATTTATAACGAACGTTCATTTACACATCCATACACAAACTACAACGTACACTAGTGCATTTGCACTCACACACACACACATACACCTATATATACGCGTAGTTCAGTTCGCTGGCTCTGGCAATAAGTCTGCAAAGCCAACAGTCGTACTGTGGTGCTTACCGCACAGCGCACGCCCCACGGCAACTTAATTTGCCGTGAAAATCGTTCGCAATTTATCCAATCCCCTTTAGAGGCCCCTGCTCTTTTTCCTTGCTGCGCTGCTGATATCGGTGCTGCAATCTGTCTATCCGTCTGTGGCTTTCTGTGGGTCGTACTGTTTCTCAGTCAGTTTGACTGACTGGCTCCGCGCTGGTTATTTCACACCCGCCGTATGTATATTTATTTATGTTTCAACCGCAACGACATGTGAAGAAGCTTTAAAGGCGTCAAATCCTTCCTTTTTCAGTTTTATGCACCCGAAATGACAAATTCCCCTCCCATTCGCTGATAGATTCATTCTGGGCCAGCAGGTGTGCATGTTTGACACATGGCACAGCGCACAATTATGAAGTTAACTGCAGTGACAAGCGATCCAAGAAAAGATGCTACTCCTGTGTCGCGAAATATTTATCGTGCTTCTACCAAACGTCTCCAAAATTGAAATATTTCCTTGTAGCTCAACGTGTCTCTGGCATTGTTTTCATTTTGTTTTGCTTTTAGTCATTTTGTTCTTAGTAGTTTGCTCCTTGTTCGAGAGTGCAAAACTTTGGCGCTACAAATTCATTGCAGTTTCACACTTTGTCGCTGGCCTTGACTATGGCAGCAAACGCTTCTTATTTACTTTACGGCTTAAGCTGCGCACTCGTGTCTCATGTCGTTCCATCCGTCCTGGCATGTGACCTTAGTTTTTGCCTGAACAGACACTTATTTTTTATTTTCAATGTATAGTTCCGAGGAATTTTAATCCTTCAATGATGCTTAAACGTACGTTTAACTAACTGAAAAAGTTTGCGTCTAAAAATGGCTGTGCTCGTAATTCGTATCGTTAAGGTTTATAAATGTAATGCAATCTGTACTGTAAAGTTTCGTAGCTGAAGGAATGGGTTTTATCACGCTAGATTGACACCAAAAGCAGGATTAAAATATTAAAACAAATTGAACAAATCACAGAGCACAAGTATTTTAGAACAACGTGACAGGATTTTAGTATATTCTAATAATGAAACAAACTCTTATTAGAATCGTAGGATGTAGTATAAAATACGAGAAGCTGAGTCTAAGCATATAGAATACAAAAAAGTTTGAAGTCAGTTCTAAGAGCTAATATGGTAAAATAAACAACGTTTGTTAGGAAAATACCTACAGGTTAAACATCACTATCGATATTAACGAAGGTATTCAACATCACCTGTAATAAGGACGACAATGTATGCAATATTAACACTACTAATAAAACACGTTTAATGAAATTACTAATTGGTTACGCGGAGCTAAAACCTAGAAACAGGCAAAAATGCTACAAAGACACAATAACAGATTATTTAATTATACAAATCTGCAAAGTAAATCGTATTATTATTATTACAACTTACGCCATAACTAATTATGCAAAGCTGTTAGTCTCAGTCGAATGCACATAAAGCGTTAGTATGAACAAACATTAAATAAAAATAATTTTATTATATCTCCAAGTAACATTGCCCATATACCACTGCCCTAAGCATATTATGAAGGTTTCCCACATATTTTCATCACAATTATTTCTGCACTGTTCTGAAAGTCTGTCCTCAGACAGGGCAGAAATTAGTTAATCTATATACATATATTCACAGGTTAACTTCAACTGAGGCATGCTATGAATCCGAACTGTCTTGCATCCCTTCAGCAAATTTCTTATCTGTCTGTCTATCTAAACGATGGCCACAATTTAAGCAAGTAACTTCAGTTTGTCTCACTTTCCAGTGTCATTCTAAATATTATGAATGCAAGTTTTGCTTGTTTTCTTGTTTTGGCGTTTATCCTTAGCAACAAAACTTTGCCCAGCAACTAAAGAAGTCGTCTAAACAATACACAAAGAAATAGTCAAAGTTCATATATTTTCTGCTGTTGCTTAGCCAACATTTTTGCATTCATGAATTTCTCAGTCGTGAACTTAGGGCTCATTTTTGAACTTCTCATCGCTCCAACGACAGTGTGTATAAATAAGGCTTCGGTCGTGTGCATTCAATCCAAAATTGATTTAAAATGCAATTATGCTAATATAACTGAAAGGTTTGACTCTTTGCACATAAAAAAAAAAAATTGATAGAGACATGCTTATAAAAAGACGTTGACGCTATCCACCCACAACCACTCAAATACATACGTACTCACATATCCTTATGCATACATAATACACTGTATCAGTGGAGAAGGATAGATTTAGCTGAGCTTCTTCCTTGACACCATATTCCCCACCATCGCTGGTCGTTGAGTGTTTCTTTGCCTAAAGAGGAATGAATAATCCTTCATGTGGATATACGCGGGTGTACATAATTCAACACTGTTGCTGGACATTTTTGCTTGGACTCAAGTAACGTCACAGTGGTAGAGCTCGTAATTCTTGGTCTACATTTTTAATCATCTGAAAATTTTTGCAAATTTTTTAACCAGTACTTTTATGTAGTATGTAAATAAATCACACAAAGGAAGTGCGGTGGGTCGTAAATGTATGATAACGACAAGAAAGGAATATCTTAGTCATTATTCTCATTTGCTACACATTCCCCTTTCATATCCCTTCTAAAGCTTAATATCTTAAAGTAGACGATGGAATCATTAAAAACCGAAAGTCTGCTAGATATTAGAAAATGATGCATAATTTACAAAATAATGCATTCAAATTAAGTCAATATTATAGAAGCATGCATAAATAAATACTTGACTAGGCAATAAGTTGCCCAACCAAACAATATACAAGCTCAGTAAGTTATTCACAATTCAAGGACAGTTGAATTGTTGTAGTCTTCAAGGTCAGGATTTAAGTACAGCACTCAAGCTTCAACATGTTTCCAAATTGCTGCAAAAATGTCTTAATGAATAGCATTACATTTGCTGAGGACTACGTGGTTAGAAATGCACTTCTACTGCAATACTAAATAGTTAAATAGATTTGTCGTTTGCTAATGACCAACATGGCGCACAAACAAAAGTCCACATTGCCGCATCCGCCATTACGCACACACACACGTACGATCCCAACTCCCAACACTAGTGACATTACTGGCATTACTGGCAACCCATATGTATGTGGGGCCGTTCGTGTAACTTATTTTAGACCTCCTTTGAGAGTACGCAAAGAAATAGCTTTCTGTGTACTTTTAAGGAGCAAAGGGACACTTTTCCTTTGTGTTCAAGTTGCTCGAAGTGCATCTTATGTGCCAAATTATAATGCAAAGCAGACTCGCACAAGTAGAAACCGCCATTGCACCATTGCATTATGCGCCCCGAAAGGGGCATGCACAACGGAAAACCACGCTACGCACTCTAGTCCTGTGTACGGTCGCATACATTTTCTTTTTCATTGCATCGAAAACACGGAACGAAAGTAAAGTGTGCAGAAGTATGCAATTTATGAGAAAGTTGCCAAGATTTTAATTTGAGATAAAGTACTCGTATATAAAACGCAAATGCAAAAATACAACGCGTATTCTTTGCTCTTCCTTTATCCCTTGATGCTGACACGTCTTCGGGTCGTGCGCTTCTACTATTTTTCTATTATTTTTTATGCACTCAGCGGCAAAATCAACTAACGCCATTAAAATGTCTAAAAATATTTCCACAATTCGTTTGATATTCTTAAAAGAATATTTCGAGAGCGCTTGACAGTAAAAATTTGGCATTTCTGCGCGCACTTTTGTTATTTTAGGTAAGATATTTTTTATGTCTGAGTATCTAAAACATGATTTCAAATTGTTCATTTGCACTATGAAGAACCAAATGTAGCTGGGATTAACAGACATGAAGGGGGTTACACAAATTTATTTGAAATGCCCCGAAATTTTGTGATTCCATAAAGTCCTAAATAAAAAATAAACTTTTGTGTTCGGAATTGAAAGATTTTAATTTATAGAGCGTACGAGTATGCTATTAACAAGAACGTGCCATCCAGCTGATTAAAGAATGCCTATATTGCTTGTTCGGTAGGTGTTTAATCAAGATTTGACTATTTCAATTGGCTTCAAGAACTTGTTAAATTGCCATTAAATGTCTCTATGGGCTCGTAGTTGAAGTTTACAAAAGGAGATATCTAGCTAATAAATGATAAAATAATATTCTCTTGAATATCCTAAAACAGCGGAGTGCAGAACTATCATCAAATTTCCATAAATCAATCGTAAAGTAGTCGTGGACTAGCGAAACCATTTTCATCTCATCCCATCTCCATCGCAAGGTGGAATTTGCTTGAGCTTATTTGGGTTCCGGGACACTGTGGTGTTCAGGGGAACGAATTAGCTGATGAATTGGCAAACTGTGGATCTACGGGAACTCCAATGGGACCGGAGCCATTTATCGGTATAAGTTTAGCAGGGGGTATGGATTGGATCCGGAGCCATGTGAATAATATGCACAAGGACCGATGGTGCAGTTTAGTTGCCGGCAAGACAACCAAGTGCTTCCTAGAAACCCCAAACAGGAGAGTTAGAAATTTCCTTCTGACATTACGAAAGAAAGATCGTCGATCATTGGCTGGGGTAATCAAAGGGCATACTCCATGGGGCCATCATATGGCGACCATAGTCATCATCGAAAATCCGAACTGCATCTTCTGCCAGGAGGAAGGCACTGCCTTTTCTCTGTTCTTGTCCTGCCTTTGCCAGAATGAGGAGGCGCATATTAGGGTCAGATGTTTTGGGAATGGATGATGTACAGTCCTTATCCCTGGACAGACTTTTGAGGTGCATAAAACAGTCAAAGAAGTTTGAAAAGGTGTAACTTCCTTTCAAAAATCCTCTATATCCCCCCTTCCCTAAATATTTTTCCAGGCTTAGCACAATGGGCATCAATGCCTGAGTGCTTCGAGGCCTTCTTCTTCGGCGGCTCTCCGGCCTACTCCACTTTTATCTATCTATCTATCTAACTTTAGTCTGGGTTTTTGTAATTGTTGTATTGAAGATTATTGTTTATAAGTAAAATTACATTTTACCTATGTATTCTTGTGCCTATGTAAACGACACTTTGCTATCATTGATGCGTGGTTTGCGTTACGACGAATCCCGGGCCTTTTTTTGCTTACTTCACTCACAGTTATTAGATCCACTTAAGAATCTAACTCATAGATCTACCGTAATCGTCAGGCAATTTTAACTCTCTTTCCGTGATAACACTCTTCTGAAGGTATGAACAAGTTGGTAGCGCCTCACGTTTTCAATTCTGATTCCATTATATTTATTACTTTATCTGAAGGCCTCGTACTGCTACGTGGAGTTAAATGTACTCATAGGTAGGTAGGTAGGTAAGGCGGTGACCCGAAGGGCGCACTTAGGCCAACATTGACCCTTTGTGATACCGCATGAGACAACATATCATATTGAGCTGACATATTTTTAACTCAAGGATCGTGGTCCTTATTTGAATTGCAAAATTCTGTTGGGTGTCCTTTGTCATATTTAATATGAAGGCACTCATTGCAGAAGGAGCATTTGTACCCTTCTTAACATAAAAGTATTATAAAATAAATATATTTCCAAGATTGCAAAGAAGCAAGTTATTCATAATTATAATTTGCAATAAAATTTAAGTACGAAATTTCATTTGAATTCTCATCTGGTTTTTCATTTATATTTTATTTATGTTTAAATAAGAAAAATAAAAATATCTTAATTAAAAGAAAAAGGAATATCTAAAGAGAGAGAATTTGTTTTTTTTCTTTGCTTTGTGTGATGCTTGATCTTATTGTTGTTGCTTTTTCTGTTGATGTTGATAGTCAACAAATTTGCTGAAGTACAAATTTTATTAAACAATTAAATTTTAAACAATTGATTTCTTTTTCTTCTCAAGATTAATTATTTGCTTGAATCTTTTCTTTAAACGAGAGAGAGAGAGAGAGAGAGTGAGTGAGAGTGAGTGTTTTAGTGAGAGAGATAGAGAGAGTATGTTGGTGAGTGTGAGCGAGAGAAAGCCTTAAAGACGTGTTGAACATATTTATGGTTGGTTTTTGTTCATGTTTATTAGAGAAATGTTTTTTAAAAAAATTAATTTTCTTTTTGGATTGATTGTGTTGACAAGCTAATAAAAACTATTATTTTTTCTTGTATTTTTATTAGAAGTAGATGTTAAATTAATTTATTATTCCTCCTCCTCTTCTTCCTCCTCTTCCTCCTCTTCTTCTTCCTCCTCTTCTTCTTCCTCTTCTTCTTCCTCCTCTTCTTCCTCTTCCTCGACCTCCTCCTCTTCCTCCTCAACGACCTCCTCTTCTACCTCCTCCTCATCCTCGACGATATCCTCATCGGCCTTGGCATCTTCCTCGCCTTCGGGTGTTTCGGGTTCGCCGGTCTTCTTGCCTGGTCGTTCGCCGAACCATTTTGGCAATTTGGCTAATGGAATATAACAAAATTATAGCAATTAGCAAC
Organism: Clusia tigrina; assembly: GCA_920105625.2. NCBI lineage: Eukaryota > Metazoa > Arthropoda > Insecta > Diptera > Clusiidae > Clusia > Clusia tigrina. Next base: position 179,444,147 of record OV050033.1, read on the forward strand.
AGGAAAGTAGGCACCACCACGGCTCCAAATGTGAGCAAAATGCAAAATAAATCACATTAAAGAAAAACCAAAATAAAAGAAAGACGGACAAAACAAAAAACAAAAAGAATAATGATAAAAACAAAAAACAAAAAACAAAAAACAAATAGTCTCCATTTTCTCAGACTCAAACTGGATGTGGAAGATAGACACAATGTTTGCATTCGATTAGTGTGAATAATGAGTATACATACACTTTTGGCGACCAACGTATTGATCCTTCTTCTCATTCCAGATTTTCTCGTTCACATCCTTAGTGATTTCCATCCAGCCCTAATGAGCAATGTTATGTTGTTATGAAGGAGATGCACACGAAACATGTAACAGAATATTTAAACAAAAAGAGAAAAAGTAGAGAAAAACTGTGATGCTCGAGTACGGAGTAGAGAGAGTGTAGGTGTGTTAAAAAGGGGGCGTGATTGTTAAACACTAAAATTAGTCTAAGTGTACCTAAATATATCGAATTAAATAACATTTTTAAACCTATTTCTTCATACTCTAAACTGAAATTGTTAATAAAGTTGTGTATGTAACTGCGAAATGAAAGTGTGCCTACGCGATCTCTTAGTAACTATGCTAGCCTTATAGTCGTGTGGTCCAATATGCAATCCTCTTTTCTGGTTCCACGAAACGATGGTCTAAGTTGGAAGAACTTGTTGGCCCAAACCCTTGTACTCATTCTTAAGTATTGTGTAAGCTATAAAAATTTCATTGTTAAATGTTTATGTCTGACGCTCAGTTAATTCTCAACAATAATAAATTGAAAGATTCTGCAGTCCGCTCTTTAAAGTTCGAATCTTCTGTGCCCTTATGTCATCAGGCACCGGCGTCTTTATGACATCACCAATTTCCGAAGGGAGCAATTTTAAATGGCGAACATGTCCTGTATCAATCTTGGTTGATGCCTGTCAAATCCTGCTGCCCTGCTTAAGCTTGTGTGACTGTTTCTGTAGTATGCCGATAGTGGTTAGATATATAGTGGGTTATTGAAATATTGACAGTTTAGAAAGACCATGAGATACACTTGCAGAGGTCCAACAACACTTGAACATAGAACACGCCCGCTCGCCTACTAATACGAGTATTTGTAATTGAAATTTTTGGTTTCTTTCTTCAGCGAGCAGGTGACTTTTTTCAACATAAAATTTTAATGAACTAGATAACGAAACACTTGGTAACATTGAAGTAGAAAACTTGCAAGTCTCGCTTTGCATAAAAATTGTATCGGAGCTCTTACATCTTGTTCGTTGCATAAATCTTTCTTGTTTCTCTTGCCAGTGTTTTTCCGAATTTTCCGCGAAAAGCGTATTGTAACCCTTTTAATTCAATAATAATAAAGTAAAATTCATTTTAATTAAATTGCATTGCTAATTCTATGAACTATGAACTTTTCATCGTTAACTTAACCCTAAGTAAAGAGTTAGCTCATATTTAAATTGAATAAAGAAAAGAAATTAAAAAAGAATTGCAATACTTACACCCTCGAAGAGTTTCTTCTTGTCGTCATATGAGCGTGTGTCAACACGTCTTTCATATTTGGATGCTACTTGGATCTTGGGCTGTAAGCGAAGAAATCCGGAAGTTAGTCAGAGTGCAATGTGAATTATGTTTGCTTGTTCCTTACCGGGTATTTGCCAGTCAAAGCCTCGGGGTCGAGACCCTTTTTCAAGGCTTTATGCCTGAGCTGTTGCTTCTGTCTTTCCTTCAGTTCTTTCAACTGTTAACAAGAGGGCATATTTTTATAAAATTTAAACCATTTTGCATGGTTGTTGCTATGAAACTCACATCGTAGTCCTGACGTTTCTGCCTTTCTTCCAAGTCATACTTCTCAGTTTCCAATTTGACGATGAGTTCCCACAGCTCTTGAGCCTTCTCGCGCAATTTGTTTTCGGCAAGACCTTCGATGGCAAGGGGCTTGATGCGGAACGACAGCGAAATCTTTTTCTCCTCTTCTAATTGTTCCTTAGTCTTATTACGCTCCATGGCAGCAGACGAAAGTCCCAACTATACGTATATTTGTTTATATTTTAATAAATGCAGGCGAGAATTGTACCAGTACAGTAAAACAAGACAGAGACGAGTTTGCAGGAAGAAAAACAGATTATATGTTTTTATGTCGAAGTGTTCGTGTAATGTGTGTATGTATTGAAGATTTATTGCAAATAGCAATCGAGTCAACAGTTTGGTAAAGCGCAAAAAGGACATTCAACATAGAAGTGGAAATCAAGTGGAAGCAAGCATTTTATACAGAGGAAGAAACAATTGCAAAAGAAAAGGAACAATAAGTATTGAGCATTACAGTAAATTAAGATAAATACCACGCCTGCGTCCTTTTTGGCAATTGTGAAATTGGGCCCCTTCTTGTCCTTGTCCTTCATGGCCTGGAGCATAGCTTGACGCTTTTTCTCGGCCTCCTCGAGACGTTGGCGCTTCTCTTCGATTTCACGCTGTTTCTTCTCCTCAACTTCACGTACACGGCGCTCTTCCTCCTCCTTCTTCCGTTGGGCCATCTTCTGTTCTTCCTCGGCGCGCGAGATCTTGCGCTTGGCCTGTTTCTCTTTGAGCTTCTTCAGCTCATCCTCTTCCTTTGCTCTCTGTTTACGCCACTCGCTAATGTACTCTTTCAGTTGATCATCGAGATCGGAGCGCTTCTGATCCTGACGTTTGATGAACTCTGGATCGCCCTCTCCTCTGCGTTATTTGTGTTTAGTAGTAGAAACAGAGATCATATGTTAGAGACAGACATACGGCAGGTGTATTTGTATAATTATGGTATATTAAAGATTACATTCAAAGATAAGTTGTAGATTAAATCAAAGAGAAAATGTGTATTTGTGAGAGTATAACAGTTTTATGCATATTTAAGTAATTAGAAGAAAAAACAAAAACTGGTTCTTACAATACTGAGTGAGAAGCCAGCTCCTTTTTAAATATACAAGTACATGGTATACGAACAAAAACACTTTTCAAAAATATATATGTATATATATTTAATATTTTTTATTTGTTTTAATTTGTTTATTTTGATTAGTATAGGAAAAGTAGGTGTTATACATTTTATTATACAATATTGTTTTAGAAATGTGGGTGGATAGGTGTGTGTGCGCTTGATTGCACGCGAAATATTTAAAAGTATTCCTTCCGCTGGGGTGGTTGGTGTAACAACACCAACAATCACAACCAAAGGTACTTTGAAAGTAGTTCCTGGTGCAACCAAGAATGTGTGAATAAAGAACATTAAATATGTACATCAAAAGCACAACACATTCAAGAAGAGGTATTGTATTATTGAACAAATATTGACGAGTATATACAATTTAATAGGAGTATTCCGAATCCCATGGGGGAGACTTCAGAAAACACAAGCAATATAACGAAATAATGAATATTTACAAGTGCAGTCGAAACAAAAAATCAGCATCATCGTCATTGTGATTATCGTAAACAACAAAAAAATATATATATGTAGATGGATATGAGAGGATGAAATAAAATGTGACACTAAACAAAAAGAAAAAATTATATTATACTTCTAGAAGAAAATATCATACATTTACACGGATAAGCGCAGTAAGGATTATATTTGTGAAGGATGGCTACAAATGAAGCTTTCACTAGAAACTTTTGATAGATAGACATACGGGCACGTGTGTTAATATTACCCGTAAACTAGGTTTTAAGAGCAAACCTTGACATTAATTCAAATTGAAATTTCACTAGAAAAAGTACAATAAAAGCTTCATTTTCAATTTTATTTTTTAGGATAGCGCAAGTGGGGTTTTGTATTCTGATAATGATGATGTGGCCAAATTAAAATTAAAGTCATGTTGACTTTTGTTTTGTTTTTTTTTTTGTTGTTTTTTTTTAAATAGCTTCTCCATAGAACTGTGTGTTCATCATTATCACAATGCATCACTCTCTTAGTTTGATTCTTTGTAGGTCATCTGGAGACAAAATTGTTTGATTGTTGGTTATTATTTGATTATGTATTATTTTAGCATGGTTTTAGAATTTAGAGTCAGCGATATTTATTTCATTTCATTACACTCGCAACCAGTTCACACAACAAAATTACGATAGTCTTATCAATCACTTACTCGGCGGCTGGTGTTTGAGGATGTTTTCTAGATTCGTAAGAGGCATTGCAAACATGGAGGAATTTTGTGTTTGTTTCAAAAATTCATAAATCCGGAGTGTTATGCATGTATGGTCAACACATACACAAAAACATGTACACATTTTTACATGTTCAACAAAAATGATTGAGTTTGGTATTTTGATTTTTTTTTTTTTTTTTTTTTTTGGTTTTTTTGGCAAACAAAAACGACGAAAAGAAAGAGAAAAACATTGTTTAAAAAAAATGTGTAACAAATGTGCTTAAATAAGCTAAAAACTAAAATAATAATTTCTAAGCAAAATTTGAAGCTTTTTCTATACATATGCAGAATTAAGTTTTGTGTGTTTTTCATATTTTGTGGCGTATTATTTTAATTTGATGTTGATATTGATTTGTATTTATATTTAAATGAGATTTGCTTTTTACAAATGTGTTGTATCGAATAACGCCAAAACTCGTAAATCACGCAAGTAGGCAGTTGTGTGGCTATACGAGTATGTCTGTGTCTGTGGATCTGTGGAAATAGTGTGTCTGTGAATCTGTGTGACGTAGTTTGTTTTTTATGTGTTATCCATTCGGCTATACAGCATGTACATTGGTTCTATTGTATCTACGTGTTGGTGGCATTTTCCGTTGTTCGATTTCAATTTCGTACCGATTGCAATTTGTTCTGAAAATTTTTATGATACGCCTCGCGCGTGCAGTACACACAAAAACTAAAGGCCAAATAGAAAAACTTTGCAAAAATTCAACTTGCTTAGGCGCTAACTGAGAGCTATTTAAAGACGAAATATGCTAAAATGCTAATACAAATTATACTTTACAATAAACATTCAGGCAGGGAATGAAATGTACTTACTTCCTGCAATTAAAAGAGAAAAATACAAAATGTGACAATTTTCGGTAGTAAAAGAATGTTTTGCTTTTGCATAGAAACAGCAGCGCAATGGCAGCGAAGGAAGTAGGAAAGTCAATTTCGAATAATTTAATAATTATTAAAATTTGCGATAGCGATTCTTTATTGCTTCTTTTAATATATTTTTTTCGTATTATTTTTCTGGCTCTTGCTTTGTTAAAATGTTACGAAATTTGGTCGAATGGTGAAAATTGTTAGCCGATTGGACTTGTGTTTTAATTATTATTATTGTGTTTATTGAATTTTGATTTTGATTTGTTCGATTATATATAAATTTTCTTTTGTTTTTAGTAAATTTTGATTTCACCTCAAGTTTGTACAGACAATTGTTTTTTTTTTGTTTTTTAATTTTCTTTTATTTTTTTTAATATACTTTTGTTAATTGAAGTGATAAGAGTGTTTGCTAATAATGCCTGCAAATGTTGTTGGTTAAGAGCTTAGAATGTTGGGGTTACTTACTCTTTGACTTCCTCGATAACCTCCTCCTCCTCCTCGGAACTATAGATATGTGCATGAAAACATTGAACATATTGGATGTCATGATAACAGATCGGGGGGGAAAACGTTTATAAGGGCGGGATATATGGAAAGAAAAATATTGTTGGATTAACAAAACGCAAAATCACTGACGACACGAGCATCACAATTCCAAAACAAACAAAAAAAATAAAAAATAAAAGTAAAAAATTCACGTCAATTTTTTCACTGCTCGATACTTGCTCTTTCTATATTCATGAGTAATTAATTTATTCTTTTTTTCAATTCGACTGTTACGTTGCTCCATTTTGTTTATTATTATTTGAATAATTTTTTGCAATATTTATGCTTCCTGTCTCACACACGCTAGGGAACGACCATAGTAGGTGAAAGTGCTACAATGCTGGGCAACCAAAATGCATACAAAACACTGTGCCTTGTAAACAATGAAATAGAGTTCGAGTAGGTCTCTTACAATCTCATAAAATGAACATTGCACATTTGTAGTGTGCTGCAACCAAACATAATACAAGAGTCAACATAGTTTAAACATTCAAGGAAAGTAGATAGAGAAGTTTGTATAGTTGAGTGTTTTGTAAATTTTGTGTACATTTATTTATGTTTGTTAATTGAAAATTGTTTGATTATCAATTTGATGCTACTTACGTGTACTCTTCATCGTCGGACATGGTTAAGGTTTGGGATTAAAAAGCCTGCAAATTAGAAAAATAAATGTAGGGATAACATATGGAGATGGCAAAATCGTTTTATAAAACTAATTATAAACTAGAAATATGTTAATAATGGGCGGATAATATATATATATATATATATATATATATATATATATATATATATATATATATATATATATATATATATATATTTGAGTGAACGCTTATCGAAGTAAACAAATAACGCAAAAGGAATGTGCCTCGCACACACACACACACACCCTCACGCATATAAACTCAAGCATTTCAACGAAATTAGAGCAGCATTACGCATCTTAATCCTCTAAAAATAGAATTATAGGTGAGCGTTGGTTGTGTTGCCACAGTGCAACAGGCCATTGTGTTCAAATAGTTGGCACGTACTCAGCAATCCACACGCACACATGCCTCCATACACACAGGCATATTAACATGTCTATTCATATACGTATATGTGTATCTTTTTGAAGGAATTATTAAAAAAATTAATTTTATGCAGTCTCTCATCATATTTACTAGTTACTCTGACTGCCTGATTAGCGTTTTTCCTCGCTCTCTCTCTCCGAATGTTGCATTGGCAGCCAAAAAGGGATATACTGGCGAACTTTCTGTACGAGTATCTGTGTGTTTACTCTTATTTTTTTAAAAATAGATCGTATTGAATTTCTTCGAAAAAGAGAGCGAGAGCGAAGTCTGAGCATACATAATTTTGTTCGGTCCTTTTTGTTTGTAAAAGCGACTCAACGTCATACTTTGTTAGAGCTTTTTACCTTGGCACTAATACAAACTTCAGTCGTTTCAAGTCAAGAATGTGTGGGCGAAATACTTCGCACATTTTTCAAATATTTCTTAATCCAAAATGAGCGAATGGTTCAAAAATAATATGAGCTAAAAGAAATGCATTTACTGGCGCAGAGCACGGAATATCGAAAATTAATACAAATTATTTGAAATGCATTTGCTGGGTCAAAATATGACTGTTCGACTATCTAAAGACCTGCATTGTCTTAATTGTGCTCTCGCATATCAACCCCGTTGTAAGTTCAATGACCAATGTAAAGTCTGTCAAGGCTCAGAACCGCCCTGAACGCCGTGAACTTAGCTGTCATAAAACAGTATATGATAATAGCCGTGAGCACTTCACCGCTAACTCCATTGTATGAGTAATTTAGCCTTCAGGAGAGCGGTCGAGCTTTACAGTCAGTCAAAAGTCGCAAATAGTGTAGTACAGTTTCAGGCAGCACTAATACATGTACAAGTACATGTATGCGTATGTGAATGTGTGTCCAAATGTAGTGGGCGGAAAGAATTTTTGAGGACTACCGCTGCCTTTGGCTACGTGGCATTGCTGTATGTTTGTTTGTGGGTTGCGTGTGTGTATATACATAGACAAAAGCTTCGTGTGCGAGTGTGTGTGTAGACTTGTTTAGCAGTATACATATAAGTGTATGTGTGTGAGTGTGTGAAATTCATAATTTTTAAAATTTGCAGAAAAATTGTCCAAAGACGGCATGCGCTTAAATATCCAATTCCATGAGATAGCTCAATATGTACGCTAGCGAGCGTGTATCGGGATGGACGTGTTTGGGATGCTGGCCATAGTTCACACTCACACACATTCACACAAACTGTTTCATTTTGTAGTTTCATACACACTCACGCGCTCACACTCGCTCTCTTACACAAACAGTGCAATTTTGATGAATACACGCGCACTTTTACGCAATTTTCTGTTTTGTTTCTCGCCAAGGCAGGCTGGCACCGAGACAGACAAGGTGGCCGTGGAGAGTATGCAGGCAATTTATTTTTAAATACAATTCTGTCTGTTTAGCTGTGAAAATGATTTGAAACGAATAAGAAAATTCTTTGCGATCGCGTCGATTTTGAGCTTTTTTGTGTACTGAAAACGGGGTAGATCATGTAACACTGACTGAGCCCATGAACGGATGCTATATTTAGAACTTTTATGCTGCGGAAATGTGTTGGTGCAATTTTAAAATTCAATTCTTCTTTGTGAGTTTCGATATTTTCCAGTTTTTTTTCTCAATTTTATTAACTAAAATGTTTACTGTTCTCCACCATTGAATTTCTTTAAAAATTATGAACTCTTTCAGCTCTACTTATTAAAACACATTTAATATCCTTTTTGGGATGGATTATATAATTTTTTTTAAATTTCCATTGACTTTACTTTTTGTGCTGTTTTAATTCTTTCAGTCTTTTAAAAAATAAATGCAAGGACTTCCTTGTTTTTTATGTATAACTTGGGAACTTATTTATTTTATGTTATTATATTTTGTGTAGTTTTCAACGTTGTCTTTATGTATTGGCTAACTTACTTAGGGAAAAGAAACAATTATATACTCTCTACTTTAGCCCGAGCAGCTGACGTCGTTGGAGCGAATGCTGCGGTTCGACTAAACAGACTGACGATCAAGCAAGAAACAACACGTTATGTTAAAGAATTTTCTGAAAATGAAATTTTCAAATTTTCCTTACTAACACACTTGCGTCACTCACGCACACCACGAGAATGAAAAGATGAAATTTTTGCGAGAGGAAAATTGTGTGCGCCAGCACGAATGAAATAGCCTCACTGGGCGTATAGAAATAACAGATCGAAAAGCTCGAACAGGTTGAAACGAGTAAACGGGCAACAGCACACACACATATTTTAGGCTTTTCGTGGTGCCTGACGGGGGGGCCGTACTGTGGGGGTGCCCGAAAACAACAACAAAAACAACGCTATCATAAAGATCTCATGTGAAATATACACTTTATTAAATTTGTCTTGCTGGCCATATTCCCAAAATTTTCCCGATTACATTCGCCGAGCTACGCTGACGGATACCAATTCAAATTGTGTATTGAGGCGGCCCCATGAATGCATGTTCGAGTGTAGCGGGCGGTAAAGAGGCTGCTTGTAGGTGTGATGGGAGTCCGCGCGGATCGCACAAAGCGTATAACGAGCGGACGTTAAGTGTTGGCGTTGCCTTGAAGTTGTTGTTTTGTTATTCTTATATTTGACGTTGTTGTTGCTGTGGCTTCTGTTGTTTTAAAGGTATCGTTTAACATAACAAAAGTTGCTCAATCAAATATTTTTCACCGACAAAAAGTAATAAAATTAAAAAAATAGAAATTTAATTAAAAAAAGTTAGCTAACAGCTGCCGGGTATTTGAACAAAGCAGGAATACATTTTCTGCAACTACGATTATGCTCTGTAGGGCGAAAGAAATGTTGGCATCAATGCCGCTCAATATTGCAGCAGCCAGTTTAGTCGCCGTACATAGCGGCAATTGGCCTAAAGCGATTTAAGGTGCACTGCAGACGGACGTGCCAACATATTTGCTAATATTCCGTCAAATTCTAAATTAAGTGAATTTTCTTTTTACATAAGGCCCCCTGCCCCACGCAGTATTTTCACTGTTTTTTATCCATTGCGTATGGGGCCGTAAAAAGCGTATTTTTTCCTTTATTTATAATAAAATGTACTCACATAATGTTTATTTATAAATTTTTCTATTTATGAGCATTCGTTTCAATAAAAAGTTTTGTTATGTCTTTCCATACTCTCCTTCTCTATAAGCAGTTTCGTTGTCATTCAAGATATAGAAACTCATTCGCTGCAGAATAAAAGAAAATTATTTAAATATTTTTAAACTATAAAAGCACAGCATGAATCGAAAGGCGTTGATTAATTTTCCGACTTTCACACTGTGGTAATGTAAAAATATGCTTACTGTGGCAAATGTTGGGGATTCTTTCGAACCACAGCATTTAGTACACAGTGGCAAATGGTGTTTATGGCCATATTGCCAGCTCTAGATAAATGCTTGCACAAATTTTGGCTTGCATGTAATTTTACAAATATCTAAAGTATTTTATTTATTTCTATTAACTTAACTTATAATAATGCACAAAGTAAAGTAGCGATTCTATATAGAAGATACAGCGGAATTTTGTTTATTTCAATATTGAACAGAACTGGTGACCTTTGGTATACCGAACCATTCGAGAACATACAAATGCTATGATATGTGGATGCATGATGACTTCATTGTTTTTATTAAACCGTCAAAATAAACCAAAATCGGTTTAAAATAACGGAATTATAATAATAAGTTTTATATGGCAGAAAAAATTACCCGGAAGTTTTTAAGCAAACTCAGGCTGAATACCTAAAAAATCGTGGCATGGTCTCGAAATGCTCAATATTTCTCAATATTTTTCTCTTCGAGTTGAAAACCTTAGTTACTAGTACTCATTGTAATGCTAGTTGTAATAATAATCAAAACAAACACCATATTTTTTTTTGCTAGTTCACCCTTGGAGTCTCTTCGTGTAGTTCTTTAATATACATATTAACTTGTTATGATTCTTCAGTAGCTCATATCGAACATCTGCAATTTATACAATTCAGTGAATCTGAAATCAAATTATATTCTGTCCCTACACTTTTGTCCCTATACGTATGGCTAGGGGAAAAAGTTTCCCGTAGAGAATGTTAATGTTTATTTCTAGTATTTTTATCTGTATATGACTGGGTCACAATTGGTATATATCAAGTGCATTCTTCAATTTATCACTATTTTTTTCTATAGGTTGTCTATTTGTTATATTGTATATTCTATCATTAACTAGAAGGGTTTCCATTTGAAATTATACAGTGCAGTGGGAAGGAAAACTAATAATATGAATTTTTGTCAAACAAGGCGTATGAGTAATTTATTTCAATTTATGAATAATGCTTAAGACTCTTCACTTTTTGGTTTGTGGGATGCAAACCTAGCTTCACTTCTTCTTTGATAGTCTAATGCTCGGGGAGCGTTTGGCCTCTTCTTCGTCATTCGGTGTTCATTGATTCAGAATTCATTCATTGGGACAGAATTCGTTGGTTACAAGGCTTTTAATTGAATTGGCATTCAAAAAATTTGTTGTTTTTCCAGAAAAAATAAAGTGAAAGAGCGAAGAATCTAAAAAAGGTGAGCCCACAGCTATCAAAGATCTTAATTGTGGAATCATTCTCTATCGCAATAAAGTAATCAAAATCGCACATATATGAATTTAAAGTAGGCGTCAAATCATTTGTAAAAATTCATGTTTTTAGAGAGAGTTATGTATTATTATGAATTCAAGTAAACTGGTTCAACCCCATAAAGAAGGAAAGAGATGGCAATAGAGCTGATTTTATATAATTGATCTAATGTGACCACACAGGTGTAAATACCCAGAAGTCAAAATGTTGAATTGAGAGGAAAAAATATGTTTGACAGCATAAATCATGGTTCCAGAGAGTCCGTGGCATGTTTATGTTTGGTGGTGAGTCAGTCTAAAATCCTTATTGGAATAATACTGAATTTTCATGATGATCTGTTTGAAAAGAAATACTTTTAGTCTCTACACAATACATCAAAGCCACTGAGGAATAAGATAGAACAGATGTAGATAGCATCTATGAAGAAACGGACGTCATACGCTACGTAAAACTATAATAATTGATGAGGACTAGTAAAAAACTAGTAGATTAAACAAAGAAGCACCATACATATATGTGGCACTGTGGCATATGCGTAGGTATATAACGAAAAAATATGGTAAACACCTGCTGCCAAACCTCGAATATACTGGAAGAATGTTGCAAGGAAAACACAATAAGTATGTTGCCTAAAAATAATTGAAAAGAAACTACCTGAAAGGTGCAAATGTGGAACAAAACTATTGAGTTGATGATGCTAAGATATGGTTAGAAATGTATTTGAATATATATGTGACCCATTAACTGTAGAGTGGTGTTTTTATGCTGGTTATTTTCAGAAGGTGTGACTTTTTTTTGTACGCCTTCTCTTACTTAAATTCTCGCAGCCTGCATGTCAAGGATGTGTGTATTTCATATGGGTTTGCGTACCAGTCATTAAAGTGAATTCAGGCACATAACAATTTTAGACTATTTCCCAGTGCTTGCATATATTCGCCTATATTTAGGAGTACATACGAGTATGTATGCAAACACAAAGTCACTAATACCGAAGCAATCTTTGCCTATCTCTGGCCTGCAATACTGCAGAACTACAATAACTGTAATAATCGTTTAGGTTGCGCATTTGGTTCATAAATCATTCCAATTGCCAGTCGGTGCGGACTTCGTTGGATTGCGGCGTTTTCATTAACCATGGTTATGAGATACCGACATTTCTGGTGGTAATTGCTCTCCGCATTTGTATACTGCACGCATCTATTAAACCGTTAATCTATTTATCGAATGCTGTTATTGAAAATTTGTTTAATTCTCAAATTTTAAACAGCAGACATGAAGAAAAGCAAAACTTTTGGCATAAAAACTATTTTAGGAACACGCGGAGGCGTAGTAAGAAGGTGCTTGTTTGCTAGCTCGCTTGCTTTCGAAATGTTCTCGTTTTGGGGTGTGAATGTGTTAGTGCAATTTGTGCTTCTGTATAGGAAAGTGTGTGTGGTGGTTGCTTACTTTTGAGGCAGTGTAAATTTCTTTGGAATCAAGCGCCCACTGATATACAGCATTTGATTATTGCTCATATTCTCTTTTTTCCACAAAAAATGCAACATTTTAAACACATTTTTTATTTTGTGTATGTTAAATGGAATCCGTTGAAGTCGGGTGGGCGGATTAAATAATATCAAGTATTATATTAAGTAATATTCAAGTGTGTATAGAAAAGCAAGTTAAAATTAATTTCTCAAGATATTTATATCATCCGTACCCAAATATTTCTCTCTAAAATGTATAAAACGGAGTCTGGCCACATCTTCTATATGAGCAATTGAAATATACATACATAAAATGAATTCATTTTAGGCGATAAGAATACACTGAGCCGAGTCTCTGTGTAGTTGCCTAAGACCTCGTTCACACCGCTCTAGACGAGACAGTCGAATTTAGTTTCAATCCCTTTGAAAATTGCCTATAACAGAACTAACACAAGATTGGCATTCAAAGACAGCTAAAACATGCTTTATAAGTGTGAAGTCAAAAGCCAGGAAGCCGATAATTTGACACTCAGTTACTCGCTCCTCAGCAGGTGTCCTTAAACTCTATACCAATGGTCACATATCTTCCGTGGGATAATGTAATTGCCAAAAAAGAGAGCTTAGCTATTGATATCGTTATTGCAATTAAATTTATTGTTTTCATACTACGGTAAGACTTGAAATTGCGGCAGCAGACGAGAAGCTACCACTGTTACACTAAGGCCACTAATATGGTAGTTTTGCTATGTGAATTGTTGTGCCCTTAAATAATTCATGAACGAATATGAAATTCCGCTTGCTGCTTATCCCACCTTTCACACATACCCATGATAAAATTATAACCCAGGTACTATAAGCCCAGGGAACGGTCATAATATAATGTCAAATAGCATATTTTATGATGAAAATTGAAAATAAGAGTAGGGTTTCATTGTAGTTTTACTGTTTCTCTTTCTTAGCTATTTAAAATTATTTTCTGATAAAAACATACATACTCGTATTAGTACTATTCTTAATGCTATTCATCACCATCCAATTCCAAAGGAGTTTAAGTACAGGTAACGGAAATATATTCTAGGTACCTGCAATTCGCTTTCAATCTTGTTTGATTCACAGGTTGAATATTGTTTATGTTCACTAATGCGTGTTAGCTATGTAACAATAATCAAATATACTCGTATATTATATAATACAAGAATCTCTACAATTACATGTAAATCGTTTTTGTTCACTTATTGCCTCTAGTACAGTAGTTGATAAGCAATATACGAGTATGTTCATATATAAGCCCACTGTTCTCTTTAACATTTCTTCTTCACGAAGATACATTGATGTATGTAACTGGATGCATACTAAAAAATCAAACGTAGCAGAGTATGGTCATATGTATATATAGGTGGTTGTGTCGATGGCTTCTAAAAGAGCCACATTTTATTTCTTGGCGCTGTAAAAGCTTATTCAATAAAATTATTGATATTGAAAAGTTATTGCATGAACACAAATACCCTTAGTAAATTGGTAATTTTGAGCGAAAATGTGAAATTGGCCAAGATTTTTTTTTTTTAAATGCAGTATGCATTAAAGAATTAAAATACTTAATAAGAAACTAAATTCAAAAATATCCGGCAATTCGGAAATTTCTTTAAAGAACTTGATTTCAATTCATTGTCAAAAATATATCTAATTTAAAATAACAAACAAAATTTAAAATAAAAAAATTATAAAGTAGAAAACAGAAACAAAATCATTTTAAAATAGTAAGAAAAAGTATCCACATTATTTTTGAATTAGACACTTACTTGGTATCTTGATATGAGCGATTCTCTTTCCTAATATTACCTCTATAATAATTTTATCATAGTCAAGTCAAGAAACATGTAGAAGGGCACTAAAGTTCAATACGATTTCAGTCACAGTTTTCATCGCCTTCTCGATCACTCTGCAAAGAATTTAAATATTTGAATGTGTAATACCAGGTATTTTGATTATAGCTAAGTGAAAGTGCAAGTACTTTAAAAGTATTTATATAGGTATAAATAAAGTTTTTTGTAAGAACTGTAATTCAAAAATAAATTTAATATTTTAATTTATTTCCTCTAACTTATAAAACTGCAAGATGTACTTAATTGGTTTCAACTTGGAACATATAAGGTTAAGGTAAAAGGTATTAGGTGGTGATTATGATGTAGGTGGTCAACAAGATAGAAGAAGCTTCCACAGCGAGCGACCTCCAAAGCTCTCAAACCCCCAAACCTGTTTTCCTCTTCTTTATCAACTATGTTAAAGTTTTTCTTGATATATTTCGACAATAAATTATAGTTAGTATGGGATTTTGTCTTTCTCTCGTACAGTTTTTGACAAATGTGGTTTTTATTCTGCGAGTAGTTATCCCCACCTCTACCATAGGAGGACGTACATATACAATAATATATATAATGTTTTGTGTTTTCAATGTACAATTGAAAACGATGAATGAAAAATTTATGTGATGACACCAACATGTGATTTAATTTAAAGTAACTGACTTGATAATAAGGTTCTACATTTTACATCTAATACAGTTATTTGGTACTTTTACCTTCTTAAGTTAAAACATACATCTATACCGTTATTCTTTTAATAGAAATAAAAATTTATATATTTCCAATTTATTAATTTATTATATTTCCAATTTATTCACGGATAAATAGTTGCCTAAGTTCTATTAGTATTTTATTTCACTCTCTTTCAATTTTTTTTTATGTTGCTATCATTTTTTTTAACAATTCCTCTAGGGGCCATGGGATCAAATCCTGCCTTGCCATGGCCTGAAAAATGCGTCTTTCTAAATCTTTTTGTCTTCGAAGCCTTAGGGTCTAAGACTAGTTCCCCCCAACCACTTGTAGATATAATGATTTATCCTTCAAGATACAATAATAATAATAATAATAATAATAATAATAATAATAATAATAATAATGATTCACCTCTTTTTCAAATATTTAAGAAAAACAAACTTAAAGAACGCACTCATCACTATAAAAAGTAAAAATACCCCAGTGTAGAAATATCGGTTATATGTTCACTTAGGATTAAGTGACATACTTTCCACAGTAACAATGTTTTTACCAAAACTAATAGCCACAACCGAAAACTCGTATTTTAAATTTGAAGCACTGATAAGTTTTGGGCATGATGTATTACTATCAAGTACCCTTTATTATACGAAGAGTCGTTATACAATGTATAATATGATGCTACTGCCAAACAGTCAGCTGTTGTATAAATTCCCTTATTTGTTGTGGGACTTTTGTCTGAAACGCGATGTAAAATTCCGGCAAACGTAGAAAATCATAACCAAAGAAACTTTTGTGTATATTTTAAAATTATATTGAAAGTAATTTATAAATTTTGCTTTCAATTTCCAATTTCCATAAATATAAGTTCGCTGGTATTGGTGAGCCTAAAAATATTTTGCTCATAACCTCAAAGTGCTTTTATTTTAAATTAAAAAGATTCCACTTATATTCAATTAAATATTGAACTGAAAAATGAGAGAAATACCTGTGTCAACATGCGAACGCAGCTTCATCAACCAAGCGATTAAACAAAATCAGGTAAAGTCACAAAATTCATAATTTGACCCGCTTGATTGATGACGGACCCATTTCCATAGCGACTTGATGGACGGAAGATTGATGAATTTCGTAGTCTGACTATAAATTTTGGTGCAGAGTGGGGTAGTGTACTGGCTGCATTAGGCGAAACTAAAGTTCTTGCGCAAGTATCTTGTGAGCTGGGATTACCTAAAGCGACACGGCCAAATGAAGGCATGATGTACATCAACGTAGAATTGGGACCAATGGCAGCGCCGCACTTGGAAGCAGGCCGTAACTCTGAGCTGAATGTACAAATAAACCGTACTCTTGAACGTGCTTTCAAAGATTCGCGATGTGTTGATTTGGAATCCTTGTGTGTAACTGCGGAAGAACGAGTTTGGATACTGCGAGTGGACCTTAACATACTAAATCACGGCGGAAACCTAATTGGTGTGTAATTACATATTCCCAAACTTAATAGTGTACATTACCAGTTTTTATTTTTATCATTTAAAGATTGTTGTTCTATTGCTACGCTCTGCGCTCTGGCTCACTTTAAGCGTCCAGATGTCAGCGTAGTTGATGATGAAACTCATGTACATACCGCTGCAGAAAAGGAGCCTATACCCCTGGTACTGCATCACTATCCCGTCTGCGTTACCTATTGCACCTTCGACGATGGACGCATTGCTGTTGCTGATCCTACAGATTTGGAGGAACGTACAGCCGAATCCGTCATGATATTTGGCCTTAACTCATTCCGAGAGCTATGCTGCCTAAACCTTGGCGGCACTACACTTACCAGCACTACTATGCTATTGCAATGCTCTCAACGAGCAGCAGCTCATGCAAAATCAGTAGTGGATCATATAAAACAGCTGCTCGAAGATGACAAACAAACACGTCAGTCCGGTCAAAAAGTGGGTTTCACTGAATATCTTCGCCTAAACACAGGAAATGATCTCTCTGAGGATCGCTTAGCAATCAAATTAAGATATTTCAGCTTCAATGATATTCGTAATAAAAGAGGAAAAAAAGATACACCAAAGCAGGAAGGGGACGAAAACAATGGAGAATCCACTTCTGAGCAGGATAAGGGTACCGTCATTTACAATTTTAATATGCAATTTATATTGAATTTAAGGAAAATAAACAATATGATTTTTCAGATTCAAAAACTGCGATGAAATGGTTGCCGGATGATGATGATGACGAAGAAGATGATGGGAACATAGAAGATATGGATTCCGAAAACAGTACTGAGGTCGAAGACGATGATAAAAATTTGGCTGATCATGTTGAATCTACGCTAATGCTTACAAATCAACGCGGCAATCAACCAATAAGTAAACAGCGGCCAAACTTTAAATAAATTATAAAGTGTACAATATCCAGAAGCATACATTTATTATCAGATTAAATTGTAACTTTACATTCGAAATAATATTAAAAGTATGAAATAAAATCACAATTATGTCATGTTCAGATAGATATTCGTACGTCTCAAAAGATCATACCAGATTCAGTGCTTCAATACAGACATTCTGGATGGAGTATTGGCAATAACAAAGAACTTCCTTATTACTTGGTCGAATCTCAGTTCAGGAATCCAATATTTTAGTTTTTGAAAAACAAAAAAATTAGTACACAATTTATCCAGATTAAAAACAATGTATATTTTATTGCCTCATGATATTCAATTAATACATAAAAAACTACATTTCTTCCATAGGGAAACTTAATATTAAGTTCGATTAAAAAATTATATATGTAAGTGCCTACTACAAAATCAGTACATCTAAGTTTTCAAAAAACGCTACTATCGAATACGATTGAGTACGAAGGATTTTTAAAGATATCAGCCAATTTGTAAACTATATGCAAAGGAAGCCTAACGTAATGCACTTAATCACGAGGGGTACAGCACTGGGATGCCTGCCAGCGGCACTGGGACACTCAAGTGGCATCATTCGCTATACCATTTTTTTGATCCAATTTATTTGAGTTTGATTTTACCATGTAGACAAAGTAGGTGATAATTTCCTTTTCCTTGATTGGTATTGTTTTGAAGTGCTTCATTATTGTCTATAAAAAGAAAAACATTATTTTGTAGACCCATCAATTGATATATATGCATATCTAAGAGCTGCATACGCTTCTACTGTATGAAAACCATTTTTGGACACTTAAAATAATGAAGAGAATCAAAGTATTACATACATCTGCCAGCTGCGCCCGCTTCATTCCCGGTCGGGTTTGCACTTTGTAGTGACGTTTGTACCGTCGCAATGTGTTCACTTGTAGCTGATATAGGTCCGGCACCTCTGGCATGTCAGTATCTGTTTCATTGCTATCTTCTTCAGAGTCCTTACGTCGACGCTTGGTACGCGCGGATTGAATGCGGCCCTTATGATAGTCACAGATATAGATGTGCTGAGCCTACAAGACAAAACGAACAATAAAATATTCAATTTCACTCATACAAAAGTCGTAGCACTTTATCTTACCGCTGGATCTGTACTCAGCTTGAGTCGCTTTTGTGACACTGTCTTTTGGATACGTTTACTATACGATGCGTATCCAGCGGGATTTTGGCAGCGCTCGTTGTCATCGACCAGGCAACAGGTCTCATTGCGCCCTCGAGAATCCTCCTCGCCTGTACTAAATCCGTTGTTCATTTTTCGTAAATTTATAAAATAAACTAAGTTGCGAGTACTGTAAATTTTAGCGTCACGGCCACTTCAGATTGTTATGTTGTACTTTTCTTTGTTCTACAAATAATAAATTTGTTCTTTGCATTTATCACTAAATAATATATTGTTCTAACTTTGACTTATATTTCACAACATTTAAAAATTATAAAACACATAACTTAAAAATATGTTTTCTTAAGCTGAGGAAAAATACTTTGTTCTTTTCTTGCCTTTACATTTCTTCAAATTGTGTACGACGCAGCAAAACAAAATGACATTTCAAATTGACATTTGAACAGATAACGTAAATAAAATCCTACGGTATTTGTTTTTGAGATATGGGAAATTATTTTTGACCGCTTTATTCAAACACCGTATATATCACAATATGTCTAAAATATTATCGATATAAGCGATAACGTACAAACACAAGTGATAACAAAAGTTAAAGTGTGTATATTATTGAGCTGTCAAAATCTTGAAATAAATAAATTTTGATGTAAATGGTAAGAAAGTGGTTGAAAATTAAACGAAAAATATACATGACATAGGAAATAATTTCCATATGAATATCGCTATAACTTGTGCTCGTTACATTATAATTTAAGCCTCAGAAGATAATGGATGCATTAGCTACGATCTCCAAGTAAGCTTTTGAAACAAATGTTTACGTAGACTTAGTATTTATGTCTGTTCGGCATATAATTATGAGCAATAATCGAAAATATGATTAAAAATAAGATATTCTTTTCACTAAAGTCAAGTTCTATGTATTTTGATCAACTGCTGATGGCATTTCCCTTTCTCTAAATATTGTAAACATTTACTTTGCGGATTTTTTCCATATATGTTTATATGACACTTGTAATTCTCCTCTTGAAACCAAGTTTTGGTCTGATCCCTGTCTAAAAGTTTTCAAAAAAATGTTGCTGATCTAAAAATTGAATTTGTAATTAAATTTCCTTACATGATGATTTATTCGTCCTTACAGAGCTGAAGTGGCATTTCAAAGTGTTGAATATGCAACATCTTCCTATTGAAATTATATCCTTTATAATATATGAGGAGTACCAACTATACAAGTTTGCACATTTTACACACTATATTGAAATATACTACCCATATTGGGGTTTCGCAAGCGAGCTGATTCAGCGGATGCCATTTCTTTCAGTGGAAATTTTCTTCGGTACCGTATCAACATCTGCTCTACAAACAACTGTGCTAAGTGTTGAGTACGGTAGCGAAGAAAATTACCGCTAGAATAAATTGCGTTCACTGTTTGCAAAAATTCCGGAGAATTCTAATCGGTTGGGTATCCGATGGGCTGCCAGAATGCAGCCAGTGACAAATTTTTGTAGTGTCCCATTTACAAACATAGGGTGCATTCTGGCAACCTATCGTTTGCCTATCGGGTGAGTGAAACAGCGCACTTTGTTTGGCCGCATTCTGACACCCCATCGGATACCCAACCGATCAGAATTCTCCGAATTTTTTGCAATCGGCTGACTGAGCGGACGCAATTTGTTTGAGCAGAAATTTTCTTCGCTACCGTACTCAACACTTAGCACAGCTATTTGTGGAACAGATGTTTACTTATAAAGTGACACATTTTTGTAGCGGCCGCACACTTGTAATAATGGCTACAAAAAACAGGAGTCGGAGTGCATTTTATTCACTTTCCCTTCGGATTCAAATTTGGCGCGCAAATGGATGTAGTTCTGCCGACAAGGCAGATTTCAATTTAAAAAATTGCTATATTTGTATGGAACATTTCGTAACTGAAGATTTTAAAAATAACATGCAGTTTGAATTTTTTATTGTGTGAAAAATTGAATGACAACTGCTAAAAAAAAGGCGCTGTGCCATCAATTTACAAGCCAGGGGAAACAAATCGAGAGAGTTCTCAAAGATTTCAGTGTCTTGAAAGCAAAAAAATTGTTGCTGAACTTCTAAATAAAGCTTCAACATCACGCGAAGGTAATGCTTGTTATCAATTGTACAGTTGTGTTTGTTTCCGACGAGGCGAATGAAAAAGCTGATAAAAATATAAACATTCCGGAAGACCTTGATGGAGAAAATCAAGAAAATTGTGCTCTTGAAGCCAACAGAATTTTTGATGCATTAGCATCAAACGAAAGCCATGCAAATGACTCAAGTGTAAGTTTTGTAATTTCAAAATTAATTTTTGGTATTCATTGGTTTGTAAATATTGAATATATGAATTATTGTTTTGTAGAAAATGCTTACACATATAAACGAAAATACTCAAAAATATTAACTTAACTAAATTAGTTTCATTCGTTCTTTCTTTTTAATTGTGCATATTGAATTTTTGTTTACAAATCGTATGCGTGTTTGACAACTCGCCAAAACAAATTCGATATTGTGACGTTGTTGCGCAGAACGAAAACTTGTTGGCCCTCTATCGGCACAATTTTTATATTTTATCATTCTTGGTGCACTACCAATGAAAATAGCAAAATTGAATTGATGCTGCCACTGCCTTATAATACGGTTATTCCCACTATCTGTAACTGAACATACCCGCTGCGTCAGCGAAGTGTAGTAAAAAAGCAGACGCGAATATTACAATTTAAATAAACTTTACATACGTTCATTCATTTGTACGTTGGCTGGCTGAGTCGGTCTTCACTATTCGTAGTAGTAACAACATATATATTTGTGCGAGAATCGTTCCAAGAATTAATGATTTTTGGATAAAATTGCTTTTATAAATTAAAGAAAATATAAAATAAAGGAGTTAACTTAATAAAAGTTGTTGACAAATTAATTTATTTCAAGTGCGGAATGAATACGAAAGTTTTCCTCTAAATTGCTTTGCTGGAAAAAATTGGAAGTGAATGTGTGTTAAAAAGGTGGCTTGAAAGCAGGTTGTGGAAAAAAGTGTTTTATACAAAGTTAATGCTCAAAGCAATTTTTTGAAGTATTGAAATTAAGAGCATCAAAACAAAATTTAATAATATTATGGCATCGCTAAACAAATTTACGAAGACTCTCTCTTCTGATGAAAAGGCTGAAATTCTGGAGAAATTTACAGAAGTAAGTTGTGTTTTAAGAAGAAGCAGAGCAGGCGTGATGCATATGTGTGTGCTCTCTGATTGGAATAGCATTCGCATGAGTCATGGTAAACATGAAATGTCCATGTCGCTGGAGAATTTAGCCCTGCAGCTTGGTGATCCATGTGTGGGCGAGGGCATCGAATTTACGGGAGTGTCCTTTGAATGAAAGTACCGAAGATACGATCCACCCGGCGTTCTATTCTTGTCATATGCATAGGAGGATTAGCCTCTCAAATAAAAAGTTTGTGGTTTCACAGAATATGCAATTGTAGAATTTTAATATTTGTAAAAGGCAGAGGGTTGAACGTACAGTAGCAAATGTTTATTATTACTTATTTATTTTATATACATACAATATGGCCACATGGGTGGTGGCCGGCAGACTCAGGCGCAGCCTCCACCACAGCCACAGCCCTCTTGCTTGGCACAACGTGTGCAAGTGCATTCGCACCGCTCTCAATATCACTTGGTTCGAGAGTGAAACATACGTAAATATATACGAACACATATGTATATATGTACACACACGCATTACTGTTATCTTGCGGCAAGGGTCGAGGGAGGCAAATCCGCGGGTGGTGGTTCAACAGACAAAACAACAAAAAAGAAAAACAGCGTAGCGCCGTGACGGGCACAAGCACCCAAGTTCAATGGTGCTGCTACCAGCAGCAAGCCAAAGATTTCACGACGAGGGAGAGAAACTTTAAAAGATTTTGTGTGCGGCACATACAGCATCATGGTGCGTCTACGCATCAAGTGCATATTTTACCATACGCATGAATACTTATTAGAAGTTCAAGTATGCTTGAAAATCAGATTTTCCTGCTTGTATTCAGCCGGTTCGGGGTTACGCGTTTATGCTAATGCTGTATGGGCACATCTTGTAATAATTGCATTGCAAAAAGAGCCGCTTGTCCACTTCAGTGCAATAATGATTCATTAATTTGTATTGTGGTGCATGTGGCATTTGGTTTACTTTACCCAACATTTTCATTTTTATTCATGGTACTCGTATTTTCAAGTGCCTTGTCCTCCAGCAGTGTGTTCATCATTGAAGAATGTTTTACGCTTGTTTGTGCCGCTTTATTGTAAATTTATTATTAAATTTCTCCTTCAGCTCATTCGTTCCAGTACGTACATACTTATAATATATTTTTATATGTATGTATATTTGTACGTAAGTATGCCAGTTCTACATCCGATATCAGCGGCTTTCAGTTGTGCAGTTGACAATTGATCTGCGCGCACAAAGTAATTTGTGTGGGCTTTTGTGATTTCGCGAAGCCTTTTAATAGGATACCATGCATCCCTTAGGTGGGCTATACAAATATTCATTACAATCTAGAATTGTTTTGAAAATACATTTCTCGGTTTTTCACGTTTCATTCTGATATTCCTTACGATGTTTCTAAATAATTAAAAGTTGGCCATTGGAAAATTCATCAATCTTTATTGTATGGTGCTATCTATCACTATCCCAATATTTTAATTATGTTAAGATTTTTTAACCTTTCTTTTAGGACATGTTTTTCAACGATTTTTCTGCTGTCACAGTTTCCCCTTGAATTTGAATAGGATTCCATTATCATTCCAAATAGATTTCTGATATTCTTATGTCGTCCCTATTCCAATTTTGAGCAAATACGGCACATTCTGCTTTTATCGCTCATTCTGTGCGCCGATTTAATTTTACTTTCTTTTCCAATGAAATACTGAAATTTCATTTTAAAAAAACAATATTAGTTTCAATACTTGATACTAACCATAGCCTTACCCACAAATATGTTGTTATAATTCAATAAAATTCCAACTGATGATCATATTTATGTCACGTGTCCACGAGTTTACTTGTCAGTCCCACTTCATTAGCAAATTAATTTGACCATGAAGCTAGTAGCTTGTTAAATATGAAAAGTGGTAATATTTCGTGGGTAATATTTTATATTTCTAAAGTCACACCTGGACTGGTGACGACTGCAACAGCAACAACAACAAAAGTAGCTATTCATCGGATGCAATTAAGCGTATAAATAGCCTGTTAAGCTGCACACTTGAGTCCGCGTTGATTTGTGTTTATGTGTGATATGTTTGCTTGTGTATGTGTGGATAATGAAAGCATCGGCTTTCATTCAAGTTAATTAAATAACACTTGTAATTATGTATTTTATACGTAAGCTGGTTTGCTTAATGAGAAAATGTGTATTTGTTATTTTTACAAATAAAAATATTAGAGTGGCAGTTGGAGAGGATTAAATTTCAAACATCTTACAAATAATCAATTATTCTAGTTTAAGTAGTATGTATACCCACACCACTGATTCCACGCTTAGTTAGAAAATTGTAATCCTTCGATACAATTAAAGCATTTGTAATATAATGTTTCTGACAGCTTAGCATATCGTGTGACAATTATTAAAGCTGTTCCATAAAGTCATTTGTATCACTAAGGTGAATTTTGTCTTTGGAATCGAAATTACATTTCTAACGTGTGGAGTTTCACGCCATTCCATTTGCAATCCAGTTTCATTAGCAAGACTGTTGCAGCTGCAGAACTTCTGCTTTGGCCTGAAGTGTTCGTACGCTGTGCTTGATGCCTGTGCGCAGAATATTCACACATTCAAATGTATTTCTTTGTAGGCATGTGCACATTATGAGTGCCAAAGTGCAGAGTACCCACTACGACTCAACATGGTGCAGATTTGCTTCCTCGTTATGCAGCTGCAGTGAAAGTATTTTTCTAACGAGTCAGAATTGATATAAATCTCTGCCACTTAATGAATGTAATTTACCTATCAAGTCGGTGAGTGCGCTTCATTCTATGTTGTGTTTATGGCAACAAATGTTGCTCATAGTATACAAAAAAATATTCACTTTACTATATGTATGTATATTTTCTTTACTGCAACCACACATGCATTCTACAACGGGTGTAGCTGGTGTGGACATTGCAAATTAGCTTCTTGAGCAACTCATAAAAAAATTAATTTTGCTCTGTTCATTTGATCCACATTGTCAACATGATTTGCCATCTTTATTGAAATCATTTCATGCTATAAAATTGCAAAGTAGACGATTGTGGAGGTCCGTTGCTAAATTAATACCGCTGCTCTGCAACTTTCTAAACTAATTTTGACTTGTTTGTTCAGGGAGAACATTATCCCCCCAATGAGCTTCACTATTCTGTCGCGGTTGCTTTTGTCTTCATGGCGTCGTACAGTGATTTTGTAAAAGAATTTGGAGCGAAAAAGTATTTTGCACGACGTTGCTCTGCTGGCACCAGTTTTTGCGAGTGTGTACGAAACGAGTTTTTTTGTTTACATTCTTTGTTTACATATAGAGAATTCGTTTTATGATTAATTAAGGCAAACGGTTTGGTGCAGAAAGCCGCCAAGTTTACTTTTACGCAAAAAGTAAAAAATACGCTTTCCGCTAACTTCAATATTTGTTTTCGATATTGTTGTTGTTGTTGCTGTGATATAATTGAATGTGATTACTTAAGTATGCTCAATTTATTTTAAGGGGAAGCTGTTTTATACAAATACGATATATTCTTATATATCGTATTTGATACTCATTCACCTTTTTCTCTCTCTTTGATTTTCGAAATTCTTCACTTGCAATTTTAATAACAGCAATAATTAAAATATGTAAGAAATTTCATTATTTTTGTTTTTGGTGAAGATTTAATTTCTTTGGTACACGTACTAGCAACAAATTACGTCAAGCGTGCAAATCACTATTAAAGTTGCCAAGTCCAAAAAAGAAATTTATTCATAAGGCACTCGTGTCAATTCGGCAGTAGGCGGCTTGGAAATTATTGTCATGCAACAACTCCTCCGCAGTTTGTGTGGTAAAT
Organism: Clusia tigrina; assembly: GCA_920105625.2. Lineage (NCBI taxonomy): Eukaryota > Metazoa > Arthropoda > Insecta > Diptera > Clusiidae > Clusia > Clusia tigrina. Next base: position 179,470,118 of record OV050033.1, read on the forward strand.
AATTACGCACTTTCTTTAAATTCGTGCGCCACATCCACTGGCATTGGAATATTGATTTTCTACTTTCATTTGTAATGCAATCGCAGGTCGGACTGGGAAGTTTGTGAGTCTCTGGACTCAGTTTGTAGTAGCAGTGTGAGGTTGTCTTTCAACTGTTAATTTATTTGAGTTCTTAATTTAACTCAGATTTATGTTAAATGTAGCGTTGAGCTCATAAGTTGCTTGTATCTACTTAAACCCTTATCATCCGTAACTGCTTGAAATACATCATAAGATGCGGGCATGTAAATATTGTTTATATATGAATTGAATATAAATTTAAAATTTTTGTTTGTACGGCTATTCCACTCGGTTGATTTCATGGCAAAGTTACCCTGATGACCCCTACTTTTGACACCTGGATTAATCTAGTGTTAAAAGTGAGATTGCATTAAAGTTTGACTGCGAAGAACATTTGTTTCAATTGTTATTAAAATTATGGTTTTTATTCATAATATTTAGTATTCATATTTAATTAATGTATTTTCTACGTTTGCAGTCACTGCCAAAACTTTATGTTCTAGTCCTTTTCTGAGGGTAATTTCAGTTTATTGCATTTGAAACGCTATTAAGGCTGAATACTTAGCCACCAGTCAAGTGAGTTTGGCATGCGTTATTAAATTTCTCTGTAGTTCTCTGCCGGCAATAATCTACGCGAATTTGCAAATTTATGCGGAAAACATAAAAAAGTTGAATAATGAATGAAAATGTATACTCAGCTTTGTATTATGATAATGTCCACACTATTTTTATTCTCTAAATCTATTTGAAATTGCTGTTCTCCATTAATATAGAGAAACGAGAAAAGTAGACACATTAAGCACGTGCTGTACGAGTAGTTGTCATTCAAGCAGCACACTCTTGTTTAGTTACGCACATCTGTTGTTTGGTAATTCATGTTAATGAGCGCTTTGTCATATCAAATTGGGGCAATTACTTAGACATGCAATGTTGAAAGGTGGTAGCACACTTTGTCCCTTAGTGTAATAAATTTTCTGTTGTTGTCGCTAAAATATGTAATTATGTAGTTGCATTTTAGCTTATAACATTAGAACTTGCCTCTAATGCGTTTGAATGAGTCACACTGGTGCAATGATGCAAAATTTATCAAAACACTTTGCCCCCAGCAGGTTTTTTGTAACAACTCGCATTACTGCGGAAATGTGTCATTGCTAACACGATAATGCAAATATTGTTGCTGTTGCGTTGTTGTATGTTGGAAAACGTGATAAGCGTTACAATTCCTGCCAGCACACTGGCCAACATTAATTGAATGTGCTTGAATCATTAAAGCAACTCTTATGGAGCACTCCACTCTTTTGGTGTCAAAAATCGTTTCTTTTCGATACTTTTATTTGAAGTAATCATTCGTTTTCTTATCGTTTCTGAGTAACCATATCTTACACTACATATCTTACACTGCATATTAAGCCAGTTTAATGGTAATATGGATTTAATTATAGCAAATAACTTATATAATTATAACAAAGGTCTAAATATGACTAAGACAAGATTTAACATACGTAAGTAAAGATATAACATAAATCAAAATATAACATGAGTAAAGATATAACATAAGTCAAAATATAACATTAGTCAAAATATAACATAAGTTTAATTATACGATATTTGTCAATTATAACATAAGTCTAATTATAGCATAAGCCTAATAATAATATACACATGTACTCTCAACAGGACCGTGATGGTACAGAATGTGGCGTTTAGAGTGGTTATCTTCCTTAGGATTAATAAATAATAATACTGTAAAATGAATAAGTTCAGTTTGACATAACACTTTATTTTGATGCCAAGAAACGTGGAACTATTTTTAGATATTTTAAGGCTGCATACTCCAAAATTAACATCGATTTTGTCATATACTAATTTCCATCAAATTACCATAATTAGTAATTTTGTGTCTATCAACCAAAATGCTATATTTTGCAAAAATAGGACTGTTTGGAAATTTGAATGTTGGTTCACGTCGTACTAGCTTCAGCTCAGTTTGTACACTTTCAGTACAATTGTGACTCCAAAAGAAAAGTGCAAAAAGGCAAAAGTACATCGAATTTTATTGTAGATATGTAGTTCCTGAACTGAAAATGAACAGGTCACGGTAGTTAGTACAAATAGTTAAATTAGCGACAAGAGCAAAGCAATATGAACATGGTATAACAGTAGTGAATGCCTTAGCGCAGCAGTAATCGTTAGTTTTATATACTCGGAAGTAACGAGTACTGCGTTTACAACAACGCAACTACACATTCGCCCACGCCCAACAAAACAACATATGCACGTATTGTACTCGTACATGTTTTGTAATCGCTGCGTCTTCTGTTTTCAATTTCTACAGCTTTGTAATTTGAATTTGTTTACCTGCAGCTGGTTCAGTGGTATCTGGCATATAAGTATAAACTCGGCTTGTCTGTTATTGGCCGCTTGGTATGCACACTGCTGACGTGTTATATAACGCTTAGCTTAATGCTGGCTTACAACGTTGTCATAACGTTAACGGCTGAATGTTTATATCGACTGACGTCAACCTGACAATCAAAACAGATTCGTTGATGAACACTATTATCCGACTAACTATTTTTATTGCCATTCAATAATTTTTACTGAACTTTTACGAAAGTGCAGCGATGAGTGCAGTGGCGGATATTAAAATGTGCAACATGGCAGTTTTTTAAATTAAAAAAGGGCTTTTCTTGTTAACTAACTACTGTATTATAGCAATATGATTTTGACACAATATCAGCATTTTCTATGCTTCAAAACAAACTAAGAATTGACGTTATTATTTTGACTTTATGATTTTGCAGTACACAATTTTTGGTTGATAGTACCTTTACTTTTTGATGTTACACAACTCTTTAAATTATGAACACAACCCTTTTAATTCCTCGGAAAAATCTAGGTATCTTAAGCATCTGTTGTGATATTGAAAAGAAAAATTTGTTCTTTTTCCCATTTTCATCCAATATCGCTTGCTTCCCTTATCAACGCACTCTGAAACCGCCACTGTACTTATATAATTAATATTTTGGATATGGTTTTTTTTACATTCCTGCCACCTTATTTGGAGGTAACACAATGGTACAAAAGAAGTAACAACTCACGCATATGCCACTTAATGCGGCACTAACTGTAGTTGTCAGCTCAAGTTATGTCCGAATGACGTCACGCCAATTGTGCCAATAATCAAACGTTGTGGTCAACCAAGTCGAGACAATCAATGGTATTTGACCAAAAAGTGTACAATGTTATGTTTTTTCTATTGAAATAAACAAGAAAGTGCTTATAAGCTGCGGAAGTCAGCTACAATTGACTTTAAAAATTTTGTATTTATTATTATAGTAATTTCTGAATTTCATATTTTCACATAGGTAAATACGTAATTTCATCTATGTACATATTTAGAGTTTTAAGGCTTTTTAGTAATTATAGTGGACAATATTAAGTGATACTCAGTGGGATTATTCCTTTGTTGTATCTACTTAAGTGGAGCTGACATGATTCATATTACAATGTAATGAATCACAATTTTCGTGATGTTTTACATATTTACTTGTGATTACATTTAAAATCTACTAACTACGAGTATATGTAAGGGAGCCTTAAAATCGGTCATATGAGCACTTCAGATAAGCTTTCTTACGAGTACATTCATTTAAACTTTATAAATTTGAAACTAAGAAAGCAAAGTTCCAGTTTTAAATTGCTCCACTCTGACGAAATTCAGGAGATATTCAATAGAGCGCCGAAACATAATATTCTCAAATCCTTGTGTTCTTCAAACTATGCATACTTTGTCTGCTAAATTAATATACCCTTAACTACTGGTTGTAGTACATAAAACTGCATATTTATTATGTATTTTACAATATGAGACAGGTTTTAGGGCTGGGCTGGCCAAGGTAGGGTGGAGTAGAGTGTGGTTTTTATAGCGCTCCTTAATATTGCGGTAACAGGATTCATTTTATAAAGCACGACAATGTCAGTACTAAAACGTACGTCAGTCGAAACGTGGGCTGAGCAGGGAGGAAGACTTGTGTGGGATTTTGCTCACAATGTATTTATTTTGAAAAAGTAAAAAATAAAAAATGGAAATGAAGAAAATTCATTCACACATATTTTAAGGTGAAGTTGCGTGTACATTCATGCAACACAAGGTCAGACTACATGAATTTATATTTTGCAGTTTTATGATATTAATCTGCCACATGCAGAATAATATTTTTTAAGTAAGTGGCAAGCATGTTAATTGATATTTTCCATACACGTTTTTTTGCTTATTGCACAGAAAAATATGATAAAATCTCATTAGAAGAGAATTTTTCGTATAGTCGTACTTTTTTACGTGTATATATTTAAGATTATCTGATACGCCTTTACTAATGGTTTTATATGTGTTTAACCAATCGGCTTTTTGTTTTGGCTTTTTTAAGTCTTTTTAAAGCCTTTTTTTGTTAACAATTCGCAGTGTGACCTGTGGCAAACTGGTACGGATTATGTAAATACGCGTGGGTGGTTTAATGGCAAATCTTAGTTTAGTGTGCCTGTATCCAATTTGTACGCAAGCTATCAAGTTTCTTGTATAGAAGGTGACTATTTTCAGCGAAAACCGATTCTTAAAGCTGTGTGTCTGATTTCAATAAATAATATGATTTATTGTAAGTAAAGAACGACTTCTTATAAACGATCTTTGAGTTTTTATGAATTTCTAGGGGCTCAAATTATTTCAGAGGCAATAATTAATAATTTCTTACATATGGAAGAAATATTCGTAGTATCGGCCTGTGAGTGAAATCGATAACTCAGTGCAAGAAGATTCTAAGTAACTTGTCATATTTTTCATCAGAAACGTTTTAAGGTTATTGTGAACTTTTCAACGGATTCGTGTAAGAGTCCATTTCAAGTCGATTTAGTTTGATTATAAAAATGTTTTTTTTGGTCCAATTTTTTTATATTTATGTGAATTATTATATCTTTAATTAAATTATCAGAAATGCATATATTAATATTGTCCACATTAAGTTCCGGAAAAGTGTGAACTAGAGCAAAATCCAGCGATTTAAGAACATTTCACGATACATTTCTGACTAAAAGCTTTGATACATCGTTGTAATATTTGCACTCGAAGTAGGGTTTAAAATACCCGATTACAGTTTAAAACAAAACAAACAAATATGCTAAGTTGACTTATAATACTCATGTATGCCAACTTCGATTTTTGTCTAGTAAATACATTTTACTTGCATTTATGTCACATCTATCAGCACTTTCCGCCCATCATGACTCACTGAAACCGTCCATTCCAATACGGCAAGTAAAGTCAATTTTCTGTCTTTGGCGTTTGTAAATATTATGTCACCTCAAATTATCTTCAGCGCTGAAAATTAACTTTTAAAGCGTGTGCTAGCGACTCATTAGAATAGATTTTGAGAAACAGGTTCCCCATTAAGTCACATATGTATGTACTTATGTGACTTAATGTATGTAAGTGCTCAATTGGAATTTATTTATTTATTTACCTAAAAAAATTTCGTTGTTTGCTTTTATAAATTTATTTATTTGACTTTTAATTTTTTAAAAAATTTTTTCTTTCTGCATTTGAACTGTTGAACAAAGTTGCCCCTGCAAATTACTTGCAGGTATATCGTTTGCACAAAGCGGGAAAGTTGAGCATCTGAATTATCAGGCGAAGATAAGTGCTGCTTTAAATGTTTTAAATATTGATACAATAACAATAGGGGTGTGCACTTCACTTCGCAGATTCTATTCTACTAAAAAAACTTTACAAGTCAGTGAACAGAATGTGATTTTTGGACTGTGTGCGAGTTGACCTAATTGAAAAAACACTTAATGATATTTGAACTTACACAATTAAAAACCTCCTTAATTGAATTCGAGGTTGATATTTCAACATAGACACAATTTCCCGAAAATTCTCAAATTATATTTTATTGCTAGATTTAGTTGGTTTGATAAATTTCCAAATGGGATTTGACAATAATTTCGTATTTTGCGTGCTATTTAGGTGAACTTTCCATCTTAATTATAAAGTGCCACAGTTAATTGTTAAATATAAACTTTGATTACAAACAAACTCAATGGAAACTACATTTATGCTGAACAATTTTATTAAATATTAACTTAATTAGGTTAATATTATCGACAATTTAGTCTATTTTTGCTAATTTTGCAAATTTATGTTGAGGGAAACTATGCTGATATAACCGACTAATAGAGCTTATATATCAGTAATAATACTCATGCTTCATAATTCTTTTAACATAACAAGTACCGTTAATTTTTACATTTCCCTCACAGTCCAGAAATTAACATTTATATACAGAGCCTGTAAACAGAATCTTACAGAAACGTCGTACTTCTGATTTGAGTGAAGTTGCCATATTCGTACAAATTCAGAGCGAGGTGAATACACCTAATAATTTTTTAATTTTCCATTTCTTTTAATGCTTGGTCATATAAAGCGGTTTCCGGTTGAATTTGTAATAAAAAAGTTGCTTATATTTGATATTTAATCTTCCAAAGGCATTTAAATTGCTTCTGCTGCTACTGTGTAGCTTCTGTTTATTGATTCAAACGTATTTATGTATGCTTCAGTAGATTAGTAAATACCTGAGCCAGGAACGACAGACAATTTTCTTTCAGTTGGTTAAAGAAATGTGCAGAATTCTTGGTTTTTATTATGTGATTTTAGCTGAGCACATGCATATTATTTATAACAGTTGCCTATAAAGAGGGCTGTGTATATATAATTTTATATTAATTATAATTCCAGCGAGTTGTATTTTGTAATTGAATTTTCAATTGCACTGCAAATGTTTATATCTGTTGGTTTTTTTTAAATAAAAATTAGTGATACCACCCTAATGTATTTTGCGTAATCGGGAAATCCCAGATACCCAACTTACCAAACGAAGTTCAGTTAGTTCATGATATTTTATGATAATATACTGAAGTTCTACAGCATGTTCCCAGTTCCCTCTGCCACCTGGATTTATTACTTTTCAGGCTCTGGACTAAGGTACACAAATCGAGCGTCACTCGTGACCAAAATTAGCGAACATTGTTTAATTCAATGTGCTTCATCAACATATTCTTTTACCCTCCCTCTCTATTTATCGCTGAATATATTCCCAATAACAGTAGAAATTTCTTCCGCTCTGCGTTTGCATTAAACTAAACATATTTATTTACAATCAAAATGACTAAAGGTGGGTTCTCCAGATTGACTGGCACCCATACACAGTCCTCATTAATTTATAGCATTCTGTTGTGGATGTTTGTCTTTCCTTTCGAATATGTTTCTTTTGATTAGTTACAAGTGTGTTCAGCTGCATTGGTATTGGTCACAGACGAGCAGATAACAAATACTGGCACCGGTACTGATACTGGTACTGGCAGTTGCTCGTATCAAGCGCCGTGCCATTTACCCTGGTAGATATTTTTTATGGAAGCCACTTTTACCTTTTTCGAACATATCAATCAGTTCAGTTGGCTTTCGTTTTGCGTCTACGTAACAGCGGCCTCAAACGCATTGGAACGGAAATACAGTCAATCGTGCGGTTTTCAGTACTTATTAAGTGATCACACCATCGAGTGAAGTTCTATTTCAAATCTCCAAACTTCCTAATATAGCAAAGAATTTCGAAATAAACTAATATGGCTGATATAATAGATCTGGCACCCTATCAAATAATCGAGGAATACAAGCGGGGACTGGAGGAATTATTGCCAAGTGTAGGTTTAAGTGCACTTAACATGTGCATATAATTTATTGGTAAAGTGTGCAGCGTGGAATTTGTGTATAAAACCCTTAAAGAACTTTATGTGGCGCCCACGCCCGTATCAGTGCAGATAGTAAGAAAATCTATTAAATGTATTGCTAAAGGTCGGAGTCTTTCGGTGTCTTACTTAATGGATTATCTTCTATAATACGTGTATATTTTTATGTATGAATTCACGTGCTAATTTAAGTATATTTTCTGGGTAACCGTATTACTATATAAAATAACTAATCGGCTGCACGTAATTGCTTGAAAATTTTTGTTTTCTTCATTTGCAATATTTCACCGTAACACTTATCGCTACCCACTTAGTGATTAGCTATTGGAATATTTTTTATTGCTTTTAAATTGAAACTATGTTTCCATTACAGGGTTTAAACCAACACGAAAAAGAATCAGAATTCAAATGAGACATACGAGTAACTCAAATTTGCCGATCTCGGTATCTTATAAGAAATAAAGTGTAACAAAATCTATTTCAATTTGATGGAACATAAACTTTAATATTAAAATATTCCCTTTAGCGTACTTGCTGAATGTAGTTTACACAGTTCATTATTCAATTGAATTTTGAAATATGTCGGTATTTCAGCACTTCGGGCAACACTTTCTTAAAAGAGTTCAAAAAATAGACACATTATTTTTGGATAGAACATATCACAAGAATTACCAGTACTCCTATATTCAGACATTCAGAATTCTTATATAAATATACAGGGAACTCGTTCTCTTTGAAGTCTGCATAGGACTGCTCCTGTTTCTTACCTTAGTTTTCACATTCCAATTTATATGTTCAATGTTATCAATGCACACATTTGAAGTATAGTTAAATTCCTCATTAATAACAACACATCAAATACAAAGCAATAGTTTCAATTCATAAACAACAAATCCGCAGAAGGCTCCTCGAGATGTGCCAAGTGAAACTGTAAATATTTACAGATGACTCATCAATTTCCATAAGCAGTTTTTTTTATAAAAAAAATTCCGGTCAATACTTTTATGACACACTTAAAAATATATTGAAAGTGCGTATTGCGGTAAATACTCAAGAAAATGATTCATAGTAATTTCGAATGGTTAATATGTGCTCTCTATTCACAACGAGAGCACTCTTAAATTTGTAAATTTGAATATGAACTTTGGAATCGCTCTTTAATGTTGCGATGATTAATCAGCTCGAGTAAATTTTATATTTTTACTACAACCACACGCAATTCCCATATTATTGATTTTTTTTTATCGTAAAGTTGTACTCCAAATACTGTTAATACCAATCTTAGGGTACGTCTCTATGTTTATTAACATCTGCGGTATGAAGCCGCAGTTGCATTCGAAATCGTTGGTGCATGAGTGCAGTCGAAGTTAGAGTTGCAAGTGAACTCCGACTCAATAGTATTTTGAGATGGTTTATTTGTTGAATATATGGTTTAATTGTACATATTGGTATTTTTATTTTTGACGTCCGGGATTTTTCTATTGTGGGCATCGCTGTTTTAAGGCAGGAAATAGCAGATACTCCTTACGCTCTCTGTCAACAAAATCAGAGCAAAAATAGCAATTTTGTTTGCTGTATTTCTAGCGGGTACTTCAGTTGTTTTCTTTAAAAAATTATTTTGGTGGGTTCGGGACAATATCCACAATTTTACCACTTTTATTTCTTTGTCATCATTTGTTCTTTGTACATATGTATATCCAATATTTTTCTGTGTTTATTATTGGTCTAATTATATTAATGCAAGTGCTGATGTTTTCCAGATTGTTGTTGCTCCACTCTTTAAATATTTCTGGTGCTGGTATCTGCGGTGAAATATTTCATATCATTAAAGTTCTTTCAGTGAAATAGTGAGAATGGTATAAGAAAATTGTTGAACGCATATTTCAGTACTATTGGGAATACATATTTGAGTCATACAAAAATAATGCTTCCACTACAAAGCAATTTACTTTCTGTTCGCAAAAATAAGTTTCAGCTAAGAGTGTCATCAGAGCGTAGCGATATTAACTTCGCATATGTAAGTGTGTGCTGTTTCTTACACGGTCTTTTTTCGTGGACACTTTTCTTTCCGGCACACTGTATGTGTTTGAAAAGTATAACTCGAATTGTTTAATTTTGCAAGGTTTTGTGGCGAATGAATTGCTTTACTGGCACAAAGAAATGTGTGTTTATCATACGCACATTTATATACATATGTATATACTTTGTGGGAGCATACATATGTACACCATCCACACAAATATGTACCTTTCATCGCACATAATAGCTTTTCAATGATTTACGAGTATGTGTACAAGTGCTCGTAATCATTATTTTTTATCTAATCTATCCAAAGTGAAAAAGTCGTGACATTATTGCAAAGAGCATTCCCGTTGCATGTGAATAGAACGATTCGAGACGAAAGTACTGCAAAAATGACCACATACATAAATATAGTGAGTGTTCTTGGATAATGCACACTCGGCACACTAGTAATCACGGGGCTGTGGCTGGGCTTTGCGTTAATAACGTATGTACATATGTATGTGTATCGAGAGCTGATATAGAGAATATATACGTATGTAGGTGTGACTTGTCCTTAGCGACCTTATCGTTCTGTGGACTACCGTTCTTAATTTTCTCTCCCTATCTACAAATATTGTTTAGACAAAAGGCATTGCAACTCTCTCACTTTTATATCCATCATGGCAGAGCATCCACCTCTGGTGGTAAATTGTATAACGGGAGTTAAGAAGTGAACGATCAATAATGACTATATAGAAGCGAGGTATCTTTATACTACTTATGTACTTTCGGTATCTCTACCATTCTCCATCTCCACGTGAAATGTAGCATTCCCTTTTCAAGTGAATGTGAACCCCGTTCAATTCCTAGCTTCTCACATCTCATCAATTTTCATGAGCTCCCCTCTACATTTTCTTTGTGTTTCTATTTACAGATCGATGCCAACAAAGATGGTTTCATTGACCTCACCGAACTGAAGGCGGCACTCGATCAAGTCGGTTTCAAGCTGCCTGGCTACCAAGTACGTGAAATGATCGATGAATTCCAGAACAAACAGCGCACCTCTCATCAAGGCAAATTAAATCTGGAAGAGTTTGAGAATTTGTGTCTGGATCTGAAATCGAAAGATGTGGCAAGTACCTTTAAGACTGTGGTTTCAAAGAAGGAAAACCTCGAGACACTTGGCGGCATGTCGAGCATCTCTTCGGAGGGCACAACACATTCTGTGCGCCTCGAGGAACAATTGGCCTTCTCCGATTGGATAAACTCGAATCTGGGACACGATCAGGATTTGAAGCATCTGCTGCCCATCGATGCCGAAGGTAAACGGCTGTATCAGTCCATTAAAGACGGTATCCTGCTGTGCAAAATTATCAATCATTCCTGTCCCGATACCATTGACGAACGTGCAATTAACAAGAAGAGTCTCACTGTATACCGTGAATTCGAGAATCTGACATTAGCGCTGGTCTCGTCACAGGCAATTGGCTGCAATATCGTTAATATTGACGCTCATGATCTAGCCAAGGGTAAGCCGCACTTGGTGCTTGGCTTGCTGTGGCAGATCATCCGCATTGGTCTCTTCAGTCATATCACGCTCGACAGTTGTCCGGGACTTGCTGGCCTGTTGTTTGATAATGAACGGCTTGAGGACCTCATGAAACTTTCGCCCGAGGCGATCTTGCTGCGCTGGGTCAATCATCATCTGGAGCGCGCGGGCATTTCGCGCCGTTGCACCAACTTCCAATCCGATATTGTTGACTCGGAGATCTACAGTCACCTGTTGAAGCAGATAGCTGGTAATGATAGTGACGTAAATCTCGACGCACTACGGGAGTCAGATATGACCACGCGTGCCGAAATTATGTTGCAGCAAGCGGCTAAATTAAATTGCCGTAGCTTCCTGACAGCACAGGACGTGGTGAATGGCGTCTACAAATTGAATTTAGCCTTTGTGGCGAACTTGTTCAATAATCATCCAGGACTAGATAAGCCTGAGCAAATAGAGGGTCTTGAAGCGATAGAGGAGACTCGGGAAGAGAAAAGTAAGTGTTAATTATTTTTTCCCCACACGAGAACAGAGTTTGATAAAAATTTCGAACTTGCAGCCTACAGAAACTGGATGAATTCAATGGGTGTGTCACCGCACGTCAACTGGCTGTACTCCGACCTGGCCGATGGTCTTGTAATATTCCAATTGTTTGACATCATCAAGCCAGGCATTGTGTCCTGGAATCGTGTGCACAAACGCTTTACTCCGCTGCGCAAGTTCATGGAGAAGCTTGAAAACTGCAATTACGCCGTGGACTTGGGCAAACAGCTCAAGTTCTCGCTGGTTGGCATTGCTGGCCAGGATTTGAACGATGGCAATGCTACGCTAACATTAGGTAAATTTAGTACTGATTTAAGAGTAAGAATATCATTAATTACATTTACATACTTCAGCACTAATATGGCAACTGATGCGCGCGTACACCCTGTCAATTCTATCGCGCTTGGCCAATTCCGGCAATCCCATTATTGAAAAAGAAATCGTGCAGTGGGTCAACAACAAATTGGCCGAAGCTGGCAAGCAATCTACGCTGAAGAATTTCAATGACCATGCCATTGCCGATGGCAAAATAGTCATTGATCTGATTGATGCCATCAAGGAGGGCAGCATAAACTATGATTTGGTGCGAACGACTGGCACGGAAGAGGTAAGTGGAGACTTGCGGGCTTCATATGGATACTGGACCGACAAAATTTCTTATACTAAATTAAACATCAATTGTTGGTTTTGTGATCATTTCTGCGGGCCCAAATCGCACATAGATATGAAGTTTTATATGAATCTACGAAACTTTGTTGGTCATACTGTTTGGAATACTTTTCTTCTTCGCCTTTTGCTAAATTCTCTCCTTTTAATTTGCAATTTCAGGACAATTTGGCAAATGCTAAGTATGCAATTTCGATGGCGCGTAAAATAGGCGCTCGCGTATACGCCTTGCCCGAAGACATCACCGAGGTGAAACCAAAAATGGTGATGACAGTATTCGCCTGCATGATGGCGCTTGACTACATACCAAACATGGACAGCGTGCAGAATCAGAATAACATCATCACCAACAACAGCAACTAACCAACCACACAAACGCACATACACATACTGCACTAACACGCCCATAATCCATAATGGCCGCATTCCGATGCACATGGTCACAAGAACACAAACACAGCATAGAGACGGTTGTCTCAATCATCAGCAATGATGAAACGCTGCCCAGAAGCGTTACACAATTATACTTTATTTTATTTTAATAATTTGTTTAAGCAAAAGTGAGAATGAGCGTTCTACTCCGCTCCCATCCCCTCCCCAAAACAGTTCCAGAGTAAATAATTTTGTAATTTTATATACAATAATTTAGTAATTTATTATTTCATTTGATAAAAGAGTTTCATTTTAATTTTGTTAAAAATTTAAACGCAAATATTTCAAATACGTACCACTAAAAAAAGAAGAAAGAAAACGAAAAGAGAGAATATGTAATTTTAGCACCTTATTTTATAGATAAGGGTATTTTTAACTTGCACAACATGAAAATTTGCAATATTAAAATAAAGGAAATGAAAAGTGGTATACGCATGCGCAGCTGCATGCACTAATTTATTTGGTAATTCTAAGCGTAAATATTGCAAACATACAAATTGAGTTTACGACGCGACGCGTAGGGTGCTGCAATCATTTTAAAAGCCGAATTTATGCAAAGAAACAAAAGAAAATAATTTTAAAAACACCCCAAGAAAATTGTAAATAAAGCAAAAAAAATTTTATGAATATAAAAGACGAAGCTTGAATTGCTGGTTGTGGTTTGTAACGCAACTGGGGTAGTGTACGCGCGCTCATACACATACACATGCAGACAGAAAGTTGGCACAAAAATTGCTTCATTTTTACCATAGCGTACTTTAAGAGCAAGAAAACAAAGTTTAGAAATTATATTTTAAGTAACTCGTACATGACAAGCCGCCATCGATTGAGGCGTACGCACTACAACCAAAGCGTTCTCTACCAAACCCAAACAACATTTAAGGGGCAGCCTTAAATAGAAAGAAAAGCACGGAACAAGCGAGTGCAGCATTTTATATGAAAATCATCCACCACTGCAAATTCGTAGAATGGAAAAATTGTGCCATTAAAGCAGCATACTTGAGCAGAAGTTCAAACAGAAACACAAGACTCGCCGTCGTAGCGCTAATGATGCACGTTAAGCTCAATATGTGTTTGTAATTATTTCAATTCAAGCAACGAACACCGGCCAAACCGCCCGCCCCACTCGCCCACAAATTTCAGTGTTTGGGAGGGCACATATGGAAACTATTGTATCTGTATATGCATTTACATTGCAACGATTTTAAACACACACTCACTCTCTCTGTGTCTCTCTCCTCGTATTGGAAAATTTGTTTCTTGTTTTAGAGTTGTACAAAAAATGAAATTTATTATATTTTATTTAAAAAAGAAAACAACCAAAATTTTATTATATTTTTTTCTAAAAAATGTATTTGTATTCTATATTTTAGTGAAAGACCAAAACCAAAATTATTCAAAAGATTAAATTATTTGTTTTCCAACAATTTTATTGTATTCTATACTTTATTAATATTTAAGTTATTAACAATTCCTTTATTGCATAAATGTTAAACAATTTTATACGAAAGGCGGAAAGACGACAATGGAAGAACATATGTATGTAATAATGAAATAAAGATCATAAGCAAAGCAAGAAGGAGGAACTTATTGTAAAATAAAGAATTTTTCTATAAAACCGATTTTGATTTTCAATTCGCTTTAATATAAGGCAATAGACGACGATTTTGTTAAAGGCTCAACAGTGTTACAACCTAAACTTATGGAATAGTTAATAGATCAGATTTGTAGTAAATATTTGCGGTAGCGATATTGGTGGTGAGGTAGTAAAATTGACTCCTAACGGGAAAATTAATTGTTTAAAATTTGTAATAATATTTATTTAAGGTACAAGAAATGGGTGAACAATTGGTGTGTCTATTATTCGATAGAAAGAACATTTTTATTTTGCTCGAACGAATTTTTTTTTTTTTTTTTGTTGTTTTATCTCGACTACAATCTCATTGGTTCTTGGTGTATACCATTTACAAGCTAATTCGGACAGCGGCATATGGATACGCCGACACATATATTGATTAAGAATGTTGACCTGAATGAATGAATGAACCAGAGAGGGAAAATGTACCTCGACTGATTTGATCTATTGTACTCGTCCAGCATTTACTTATTAAGGGTCTTCTATTCATTGACATTGAAATATATCTAATGCAGGTGCCCGAGTTTTTCGATAAAATGTCCAAATAGATTTTTAAAAACTGAAATTGTGTGGCATAACAATCTTCGAATAATTCCAAACTTCTTAACAGACAATCAGAAATATTAGGTAAACATGTCTCACAGATTGTTGGTACTACAATTGGATCATGTATTCCCCTTTTAAGAGTAAATACAACAACAAGTGCTAAGCGTGTCAGAGGATTTGTGAATATTAATTTCTTTGTCAGACGATAGCCCCGCCGCTAGTTCTGCCGTTTATTTTTTTTTCGAAATTACGGTAATATAGTTATTAATAATTGTATTTCTAATTATAAATAAATAAATAAAATAAATTTCTTTTGTATAGGTTGTTACAAGCTAGTCACTGTATACAGTTTGAAAAGCTTTGGAGGAACGGTTTGTGCCTTTGATAGAATAAAGTGTATAATTTTCATGGTACGAAATTTTTATTTTTGATAATCATAATTATATTAATTCAAACTACATACAAGGTACTAAGCAAAAAAGCTTTAGGCATTTGATGGGACGGAGGAAGATTTACTAATTTCACAAGGTTTAAATTCTGTGAGGAAGATGGAATTATTTAAACAAATGTTCACCAGTAGTATGCATAATTTTTTGTGGTTTTGAATAGTATTCACTTTACTTTCATTCTGGAATTGCTAAGAAAGTGGTGACGTACTTTCATATATTTTCTTAAGTAAATATAAAACTATTTTTATTGATTTGCATTATTATAATAAAACTATCACAGGTTCAGTATTAAAAATAAATTTAAATAAATATTTATACATTGGGAATTAATTAATAACAACTCGAGTGGGGATTCTCTTATGTATCAGATATAATATCTTCCATGTTACAGAATAAATGCAAAAATCCAATCCAGGAATTGCGCTACATCTGTGTAGATGACAAATTGATTGGTACTGCAGTTGGGGACGTGCTTCAATGCACTGGACGAAGCGTTTCCCTTGGCTGCTACAGGTAGCATAGCCGACACTATGCCGCGTAAAAACCAACGATTGTTTTTGAAAATCAGCAGTCCACCACCTGAATCGCCTGTGCAGACCCCAGAGGACAGCATTGTATGCGGTGCTGCGTTGCCTGCACAGAATGTTCGATTCGATGAGAGGCTCCGAAATCTATGATCCGCTTTGAAGCACACCTCCTTCGATACAATGGGTGCTTCGACTATTCTCGGTACAGCAGTTGAAAGAGACGCGTCGGGAGTGCCCCAGCCCACCACAATCCCATGCTCACCCTCGATATACTGGAACTTCGTCGATCCCGACCAAAGGCAGGCGGGGCGTATAAAAATATTAAAACTGAAAATGAAAAATATATTGTTTTATTGTTTTTTCAAGATTTTAATGAATGGACGCAATTACATTCTGTCCTTAAACATTATTTGACTTACTGCACTTCATTCTTTAGCAATAGAATTGCAATATCAGCGTCGTATGTATTCAAATGGCTATTATACTCAGGATATATGAAGAGATCATCCACTGGTGCTGCCAAGGAACCTTCCTCGTTCCAGTTCTTTAGATTGTGTCGACCCAGAAAGACCAACACCTCATTGGCGGTATAACGCTTTTGAAACAAGTGGAAGCAGTGCGCTGAGCTGACCACCACGCGCGATGAAACCAAGGTACCTCCGCATTGATAGCTAAGCGATGTTATGTTGTTAACATAAATTGCCGCCAACCAAGGCCACGAGCCACGTGTAAGCGAACTTTCCGCTTTCGGATTTTCGTCATCCATTCCAGCTACGATCACCGGTGCTCCTCTGCTATTGTCGTGGTTATGATTCATTCTGGAGTGAAGATCGCCTGTTGTTCTGTCCACATTCTCTTCTGCCCCGGCTTCAGGTGTTGAGTTCATTTCTCTGGCGCTTAACATTTGAAAACGTATCCGGTTATCAATTTTTCCACATATGTCCTTGCTCATACGTAGGGGGCTCCTTGAGAAGAAGTTAAAGAATTTCCATTATTGTTGACAAATTCGAAATCATGGTAAATTATACAATAAAGCTTACTTCTCCAAGTTCGCCAACGGTAAGTGTTTGGAACCAAATGTGAGATCACTTGGAAATGAGGATGTGTCTTTTACAGCGGTGTCGTCGGGATCCATCAAATCTGGCGTCAATGGCGTAGGAATATTGAAGGTAAACTTTCGGGTATGCTCCAGTTGAATTTGTGTTACAAAAATACCATGATCTGCTTAGAATAGTGGATCAAGAAAGTGTGATTATGTGTGATGAAGAAGGATTTGTCACATAGTAACATAGTAATGGAGTAATGGAGTGAAAATATAAAAAAAAAATGGAATAGTTATTTAGTAAAACTCATATCTTAAAAATTGTATCAATTTACCTGCAGCTCCTATACAGACAACGTGATTATTCGTTGAGATTTGTATCAGTTTAGGTGGGAATTGATGCTTTGGGAATTTCACTTTATACATTACTGGTGCATCACTGAGGTATTGGCCGCGTGTGAGCAGTTCGATTTCACCCAAATAGTTCTGAAAGTAATAAAATAACACTTTATTTATTATTCTGGCAACGAAAAGGGGAATTTGTAAAAGTTTTGAAAATATTTAATCCAATATAACTAGCACTGCATTTACATAAGTGTAGAAAATTATCGCCAATTAAAATTTTCACTTTTCCAACTCGTTCGATTGAAACAAATCGATTGCAGAACCAAATAGTTTATTCCAAGCTCCCTTACCGTTGTTGGCTTTCCTCTCATCGTAAGCGTCACTTTCAAGTGTAGCGCCTGACCAAAGTCTGGATTGCGCACCGATAGAATGCCATACCACTCTGTACCATCGAAACGGTATTGAAACATTTTGGGACACGGACTGATCGGCATGCTTTGGCCAAATAATTTATTTATTTGCTCGAAGATAATGAACAAAATTGTGGCAATTGGAAACTGCATTTTCATTCAGTTGCACAATAGTTTGAAAATAATTTTTAATTTGATTGCTACACACTTCCTTCATAGTCTCCGGCGTGGATCTAACTTTCTTCTTGTGGTTATTATTATTCTTAAACGGTTTTACTTGTTTCGCGGACACAACCAAATAAATTGCTCGAGTGTTCAGTTGCAACTGATTTGTGTGCACTCACTTGCTGCCGCCACTCGAAATTGCAATTGTTCCGAGCCCTTTGCGATGTGCAATATAGAGCAGAGAAAAAGAGTGTGACTGAACGTCAATGGATCGCCGCTGGACTGCGCCTCCCTTATAAGTAGCCGCTCGTTGAAGTGGCAGGGAAGAGACACCATCAACTGTGATTTGCATTATTACTGCGCGGATTCGGCGACGAATTTAGTTGTATGTAATTACCTGCTTAAAGCGCATTAGTCGAGAGCCGCGCTGTTGCAAGTGTAAATCGAACCGGTTGTACTTGTAGTTGGTGAAGATTAGGCGCTAGTCTGCAGCAGGTAGCGACATTTGAGTAGAACAGGTGCACAACTATTTACGAAATCAGTGTCGTGCTGACATAAATTATATTCGCGTGTCCACTGATTTACATTGTTCATGTGTGTATGTACGGTATTAGGAACAAATAGTGTTTCGTACGAACCAAAAACAACAGATAAGGTATTTGCATCTCGCTCACTGGGCTGGTTATTGTCAATATATTCGGGCGCAGCTCACTCAATCCAGTGGCAAATTATAAGAGCCTAAGTTGCGGTTTTTAACCATAAGTCCAGTGAGGGAGTTGTAAAGCCACTAAACTAGATAGTGTCTTCCAGGTACACCCGAGATCATTGTGTACCAAGCTGGTCCTTGAAAAATATTAGTCCCTTTCCACTTTGATATCATTGAATTTTACTTCCAGCTGAGGTAGAATACAATTAACTATCTCTTCTTGCGCCGTTTAGGAAAGGGTTTGCATCGACTTACATATACTGGCACAGCACTCAGTGAGTACAGTATATGGAACAGTTCAATGTTCTGTTTAGAGGGGACATTATTGCAACGAACATATGGTACATACATACGAGTCTATATGTTTATATATATATATATATATATATATATATATATATATATATATATATATATATACATATATATATATATATATATATATATATATATATATATATATATATATATATATATACATATACATATGTATATATATATATATATATATATATATATATATCTGTATATATATATATATATATATATATATATATATATATATATATGTATATATATATATATATATATATATATATATATATATATATATATATATACATATGTATATATATATATATATATATATATATATATATATAAACATATATAAACATATAGACTCGTATGTATGTACCATATGTTCGTTGCAATAATGTCCCCTCTAAACAGAACATTGAACTGTTCCATATACTGTACTCACTGAGTGCTGTGTTCGCTGTTTAATATTAATTTCAACGCTGAGTTCTCAAGGTACTGCAGCAGACGAGGGATGTAAGAGCGTAATTAACTCCGATTAAGTATTTGTATTGATTTTGTCATATAAATTTAACAATCAGAGATCTGCGCGAACAAAATACATATTTACCAATCTGTCGTTAATTTTTTAGCATCAGAGTTATTACGAACTCACACTAAAATATAAGGATGCTGATCTAGATCTGTGAAGTTGTAAGTGTCGGATATAAATGTAGATCAGGATTATTGTCTTGTTATGGATAAAAGGTTCTTCTTCTATTACTCTTAAACTCCTGCCTTTGATGATATTGGAAAATGTGTCAATATTGTTAACTAAAACTGATGAGAAAAGATTTATAAAATTGTTACAAAAAATAAATAACTCTTCTTTCAAATTATTAAAAAAGGCCTCTGATGAATGAATTATTTTGCCTTTAAATATTCTATAAGATCTACCAACGAAAGGTTCTCTTATTGAGATTGCTGTTCTGTACAAAATCCAGATGGAAAATACACTCTGAACACATAACAAACACATTTGACTAGAAAATATATGTATAATATATATACAAGCATTTTTGCCCGTGTACGTGCTCTTTATTGCCAGTCAATTGTTGTGGACGACTGGAGGCGATTCGAAAATAAAATTTAGCGACATGTCTACAATTGTTTTTAACGGCAAGAATGCCGATACATCTGAAGGAGTTTATGCGCAAGTAGCAGGTGCTTTTACAAAACAATTATACTACGAACTTTTATTCAGTTGCATTACAAAAATATATTTGAAAGTTTAGTCTAGTCAAATTTATTTCCTTGATTTTAAATTTCTCATATTGAAATATTTAATATTTAAAATATTTTATATTATACAATCCTGAAAGAGTCAGTTAAGTATTCAATGATTCAGTTAAGTATTCAATGATTCATTTTGGTCATGCCAAAAAGTATGCTACACTTTACACGAAAAAGTTGTTAAATCTTCTCCAGTGAGTTGTTTTCTTTCTCGAATAGTATACATTTTGATAATTCCCAGTTGGTTCAAATATATACACACATATTCATATATAAGAGCAACATACCCTGCGGTGCTGTCCCTGAAAAATTAAATTAGATGAAACGTATTTATCCCTTTCACCTTTTTCCTCCGTTAATCCATACACACATAAATACATACCTGTATATGTTTATTTGGTTCAGATATATTTATGATGGAATGAGTTTTTTGTCAGATATATTTATGATCGAATAAAGTCTCATGCCATACAATATAAAACTAGACTCTAATCGAATGCGAAATACTACCAATAAACTTTGTACCACTACTTAAAGGTAGAAGATCTTGAAATATGCAACCAAAACGAACATCGGCAGCTCAGCTTCCTTGGTTTCGAGCAAACTTATTTGTTATTTTTATATTTTCGACCCAACTTATTTTGTTATTAGGAACGTAACTGATGCTGCTGGTAGATTTTAGTAAAACCTTCCAACTGGAACTGAAACGAACGAGAGCTATTTCCAAAGCTTTTGAATTTCGCATAGTGAGTAGTGGAATTTGCAGTATTCCTGCTGTGAAGCAGCACCACACATCAACAAGTTGGTTGTTATAATTTTTTTCGGGAACTTTAAATACCTCGCGGCATTTTGGCTTGAACAAACATATTAATTATATATATTTTTTGATATTGTTTACACATTGTGTTTCTTTAAATTTTGCAGCATAATATTTACCTCCACATTTTTCCACTTGTAATACACTGTGCCATCCCCCGTACTTAAAGATATTTTCCCTTGAGTATTTCATGCTCATGAGTGTGCAGCATTTTAAATTAGATATTGCGACAGAGATTTTTTTTTGTGAGTTCGTTTCGTACATTCCCCACAGCACTTTTCATTGAACTTTAATTGGATTTGGTTTAACTCTGTATTGATTGCAACTACTGTAACAGTTTTCATAACTATCAATTCAGGCAATTTCTATAAAGTTTTGTAAATTTCTGTTTTGAAGTGTATCTTTGCTTCAGATAAAGAATTTTGTTTTATTTACCAACAATTTAATATTTGAATAAACAGCAATTTTTTAAACATCCTCTTCATTCGCTTTCCATCCGACTGTATTTATTTGCACTTTAAATTTTGTAAATTTCCATTTGTCCTAAGTGAGATGGCTTGGTGCGTGCCTGTATCTGTGTGTGTGTGTAATCTTTATTTTTCACTTTATTGTTTGTGTCTGCTTCAATGCCCTCTGCCTGTGTGTCACACAGCAATCCGCAACCAATCGCCTTCAACAGGATGTCATTAGAATTCTGAACGCAAATTGAAACAATTTTTCAGTCGTGATGACATTTATTTGAGGATAAAATATAACGTTTTCATACCTTTAAATAGAAAACAACTAACAACCATTTTAGGCATTGCGCAAGTATTTCATTTGTGTTTAGCTGAGTTGGAGCATTGGAAAAGGCGAGTAATAATTATGTATTACAGTACAAAAGAATAAATCGTGTATAAATATATAAATAATGACCTTACTCATTTTTGTGACTGTGAGATATCCTTTTATTAATTTGTTTGTGCACTCCTGAAATTCACCATGAGCAGAAAGCATCAAACTCGAATTAGACTCATGTTTCTTTCATATAATCTTAGTTAAATCTGGAATTGGGAGTAGAACATTCCCAAAAAAAATCTATAGCAAGAAAAACATGCATTTATAATTAATATATTTTTTTATATAATTAAATATAATTGCGAACATGTGATTTAGTAGCTATCCGTATATTTTTGAAAATATCAATTGATAAGGGCAGACTTTGAGGAATATTTTATTTGTTTATTTTAAATGATTTACACGAAAAAAAATTTAGTATAAACATAAATATCACAATTTTTCTGAATGCGCAATTTCGGCTTTTAGCTTTGAGCCTTTGAAAACTTTTTTCAGCTTTCTTTAAAAATTTGGAAAAATGTAATTAGTGCTGAGTCCAATAAATTAATTATAAATTTAAAATTTATATGGTTAGCATTAGTCCATGAAATTTAGTATAGACGGAATGTGAACCAGTAAAACCCTAGTAGTAGATAATAAGCTATGTAGACAGAGTGTAAGCAATTCATTTTCCAGCCTTATCATTGAGATTAAATACGGGAAAATTGTTACTTTCAAACATTAAACTTTCCATTTGTACAAAAGACAACTTTGTTGAGCGGATATGAGGACATTCGAGAAGACCACAAAGTCCCACATAAAATGTGCACACTTTTAGTTGTTGGAGTTCTGCTTGAATGAGATAAGATATCGCAAAAAAGAGAAAAACAAGTGATTTATAAAGGAGCCGTATTCAATCTTAAAACTAATCAATGGAAGTCTTACAATATTTTGTTGGTATCTCAAAATACAATCGAACACACTATCTAACAAAAAACAAAAATGAAAAGGAGGAAACAATCAATCCACAAACATATTTTTATGTAGCTTTGATATAAAAAAATAATCTGTTGAATTTTACAGCTCGTTGATACTCTAATTTAAAAAAAGAGGAAAGGATATTGGAGAGCTGAGTAAGTTATGCTATGTTCTAAGTGGTTATATTTGGTTGGGTGCTTTGGCTTGCGTCATTCTTAGACATTTTATTTAAAAGCTGCATTTTTTAATTGTACTTTATATTATGAAATATTTGATAAATGGTTTATTCTCGGATATATATGCTTATTGGTGAGTACTATTTTTGAATAATGTATGATTAGGCAATTAAAAGGAAAGCAATGTGCCAACTTGAATGAGGTTCTTTGAAGTCTGTAATCTCGAAAACATTTTCCCTATATTCTCATATTTTAAAGGCAAAACGAAACCACGTTTTGGGATCCCACAAACTGAAGTGAGGGGTACTAAGGTCCGAAACTCCATATCAGTGGACATCTCACAGTTTGTTACATTCGAGTATGCGAATGAAAATAATACTAACTAATGAAACGCGACATGTGTTATTCATCAATAACCAAGCTAATTGAATCATCTTTGGATATATTACGAACATCAGAAATAGTGTTCAATGTAAATTTAGTATCATGATATAGTTTAGACACAAGCTGTGGCATAAAGTCACTGAATATAATTTAGTTTAGTTTCAGTAAATGCATATTTGTTTAGCTCCACCTCAGGAAACTAGTTTGAACTAGTGTAAAATCACATTTAACAAATCATACCAAGTTGCATGACTTCTGGTAACAAATACTTCTAGCACATTGTGAATAGCCCCAATACTCGCACCACGTACCACAAATTCAGTTATAAGGCTCTGAGCATTTGGACACATATACACATATACGAGGGCGGATTGATATTGAAGCTACCTAGCGCTAGATGGCAGCACAAACACAAAATTTCACCCAAATTCATCGATTAGTTTATTTGTTGTAGTCGTTTGAAGTAAGCAATTTTTGTGTTTCTTGAAAAATGGAAAAAAGCGAATTTTGTGCAGTGATTAAAAACTATTATTTGAAAGGGAAAACGGCGAAAGAGACAAAAGAAAAGCTCGATAAACAGTACGAGGTGGTTACTGAAGAAAATATCAAGAAAATCCTCGATATCGTTATGAATGATCGCTGAGTCAAGTTGCTTGAGATTGTTGAAATGGTAAACATATCATATGAACGTGTGTTCAACATTTTGCATGAACATTTGCATATAAAAAAGCTATCGGCAAGATGGGTGCCGCGTTTGCTCAGTGTCGAACAAAAACGAGTTCGCCATAAAGCGTAGTCCTGTTGATTTTTGGCGTCGATTAATAACTGTTGATGAAACGTGGGTCCACCACTACACACCTGAAACCAAAAATCAATCGAAACAATGGGTGGAAGCTGGTGGAAGTGCTCCGAAGACGGCGAAGGCAGTGAAATCGGCTGGCAAGGTTATGGCCACTGTATTTTGGGATGCACACGGAATATTGCTCAACGATTATCTTGAAAAAGGATCCGCAATCACAGGAAAGTATTATCGTGCATTATTGGATCAATTGATTGATGCAATCAAGGAAAAACGACCACATTTAAAGAAGAAAAAAATGCTCTTTCTTCAAGACAACGCACCGGTTCACACAGCATTAGATACGATGCTAAAATTACGTGAAGTACTCGTACACTTCAAATTGGTTAATCATCCACCTTATAGTCCAGATTTAGCTCCTAGTGACTTTTTCCTGTTTCCAAACTTGAAAAAATGGCTCGCAGGAAAAAGATTCATCTCAAACAAATCTTATTATTATTCAGATGGTATAAAAAAGTTGGAATATCGTCTTACTAAGTGTGTCGAAGTAAAAGGAGACTATGTTGAGAAATAAATGGTTTTTGAAAAAAAAAATGGTTTTTTCCTACTTAGGTAGCTTCAATAGCAATCCGCCCTCGTATATGCTCATTGTTGTCATGTTATCCTGCGTAATACAGTGGGCACACAGTTTCGATTGACTACAATAGTATTCACACAGAAATCTACATAAATTTACACGTATACGAATATATATGCAGACGGTGTTTAACGGAAGTAATCAAGAAATTGCTGAACATCCAAGTCCAAGTTGTGAAGGTGTATACAGGCAATTTGTGGTTGAAGTTGTTGTTGTTTTTGTTGGTGTTGGCACTTTTGCGGTGGGTTTGCAAGCTTGTTATTTTATGTGTCTGTCTGCAGTTTGTCATGTTTAATAAGCTTTAAAAATGATGTCTCTCGAAAGCCAGAAAATTGTATATTGCTGCGAAAGTAAGTAAACTTGATTTGTGTGTGTTTGGCAAATGCTTTAAGAATGAAAATAAAAACATAAATAAATATCAGCACATAAAATTTTATTTTATCACTGCTCTTATTTCATATTTCGCGTGTTGCACATCACATCATTGCTCTACGGAAGGCGGCGGTTCTTTGTTTTTCACACTTTTTGTGTAATGTTCATAATAAATGCAAATGCATGTTTTCATGTTCGTTAATGCTATTCAATAAAAGCAGTGCAGGGAGCAAAATAGTTGTTATACTCTACACCAGGCAATGTCAGGAAAATTAATAAAAAATACAAAAAATCTGTAAAGTGAGTAGATAATGTACCAGACACAAGTATATAAATGCAGTTACCATTTCATGGGTGGATAATGTGAATCTTAGATACAAGGATCAGAGCTGGCTCCTACGTACTAGGATAAGAGCTCCGATATAAATCACCAAAATCAGAGATTTCGCAGACCATATGTAATTATTGTTTTTCTGTTTGGACCTTTGAAATGTAGAATTTTTAATTTGCGTCGTAAGTCATGCGGTTCTTATATAATCCTAACTGAATATGGCAGCTCAGAAATGTTTCAGCTTATGTTCTTTTATATTCCTGTGTAGTATGATTTTCTATATTGAGTTGTGCTTCAGCATGTCGCCAATACTAGTATGTAGGGTACTCGTGGCTGAAACTTCAGTCTTTTTTACTATTTACTGGGTAATTCAACAAGTAACAAGCATCATTTGAAAATCCGTTTCAGCCGTTTGTAAATAAACTAATTGAAAAGCAAATTACTCAGTACGCGTTTGTGTGCATATCAAATCTATTATGATAGCAAACTTCATCAGTTCATATTAGTAAAGTTTTTATACTAATAAAAAGAGATGCGAATCGATATGGAAAGCTATAAAAAAGTCCTTATAATAATTTTAATTGCTCATAATAATACTTATTTAACATTAAATTTTGAAATTATTGAAGTTAATTCCCTTTTATACCCCTACAATATTATTTTATTAAACACTTTATGCTTTGCCCAGGTATTGGGGAAATTGTGGACTTCTAGATTAATTTTCAATTCAAATGCGCATACTTTCCTTCTTTACTTTTAATTGAAAATAAGCTTTAACATATGACAAAATTATTCAATATAAAAAGAGTGTAATAATCAATTGATTTAAACCCCAATTCAAGAATATATTACTATTGAAAATTTAGTATTTGCACCACTGGAATCTGGTAGGGTTATCGTCCCAGATATTTTCGCATAATTTCCCCAATTGTAATTGACTTGGAAAAAAGTGATACTAAAATAACTCACAACGAAGGACTACAATGACTATTTCTATCCACAATCATGACAAATATTTTCATTACTTGGAAATAATTGCTAAAAGCACAAACTTTGCAAATATTTATGTAAGTATTTGTTCTATAATAAAAGACGAATGAAAATTTTCCAAGTATCCTCGTAGACCATAAACCTCAACTATCAATTAGTATCTGCACAGTAAATTAGGAGTGAGTAATCTTGTTTGGCGAGCGACAGCAGCATCACTGTCACACTATGTGGTGATTGTATTGAAGCCATTTACGTTGGCATCGCATTGAAATTGGCAGAGCGTAAAAATTCATTTCATTCTTGGCTTGGTTTTTTTTTTTAATTACTGCTGTGTGTACACAGGGGAGCAAAGCTGGCAGCGACGCGTCGAGACGTGTAAAGTTTCCACATCTTTGCAGAAAAAGTCTGAAATGAATTTCAAATAAAATTAGTTAATTTTTCCTTGAAGTTTGTCGATATACATAGGAGTAATAGAAAGGAGAGGGGAAAATGTGTTAATTTTGTTGAAAACTATGAAATTACTTTTATTCGTAATTTCTCTTTATTTTGCTGCATTTCTCAATCAAAACAGTATAAACTTTGTCTACACTTTAAACACAATTGCAGCTTGCATACATCTGTGCATGTGTGTGTGCAGGAAGCTGCCGTATTGAAGTACATGAACGTATTCACATGCGAAGGTGTAGGGACATAGCAACAATTGTCGCTTTTGTCGACAATGATTGGCATATGCTGTGATATATTCGCACAAGGAATTCCAAACTTTTCCTACTCGAATTATGAGTGAGTGTATAGGAATGCACACATAGCTATATGAGCACAGGTGTATATACATATGTATGTGTTTTTGTGTTATTTTCCTACTCCTTTATGCAGTTCTATTACACAGTATTCGATTTAATGTATGAGTCGGACATGGTGGCGTAAATCAAAGGTGTAACATTATGAATTCATTTTATCTTTATTTTTGCAGATTTTATTTTGAAATCGGAAATATGCTATTTATGCATACAAACATTCCTTTACTTAATATGAATGTTTGACCCTTCTCGACAACCAGTTTCATTTGCTTGCTTTCAATCATTTTTAAAATAGTTAATATTTCCTGGAGTATAATGAATTATCTTCTGGAAAATTGTAGGCGAAATTATATCTTTTGAAGTGGCCTGGAATAAAATTTAAAAATTAGTGAGACTTTCAAATTGTCTTAAGTTGCACTATGCTAATTTTGATTAATATATTGATGAAGAGTTTAAGAAAGGATTTAATAAGGAAGAACTTAAACAAATGGTTCCAACTCTTTGTATCTTTGTCTCGTTGGCCTCTGTGTGCCATTTCCGCTATAAACGAGCATTGGCAGAGAACTTGCTTAATACTCAGCTGTCTCATCGTTCTCATTGCAGTCCATGCGATTCCGATGGCCTTCGTTTTTTTGGAAATGATTTATGATGCCTGGTTTTACGCTTCTAATACTTTATGTACTCTTCTTCTAAAAAAACAAAGAATGAGGAAGTTCTTCCTAATATATTAGGCTATACAATATATTGCCTGAGATATTAGACAAAACATAAAGAACCTGTCGTGAACTTCAACATGGTTGTAAGCAATGTACCCTCTAATTTTTTCACTGACTGCACGATGCAAAAAACTGTGTGTGTAAAGTGAGAGTCGTCCTGTACCTGTGTGGATTTTTGCCATTTTTATATGCAATTCTTTTATAAGATGATATAAAAAAATATGGTGAACAATGTGGTGCCCCTTGTACGCAGAATACAAAAAGGGTTGCGCAACTTTCGAAAAATCAGTGCGCGGCCGCACAGCTTAGAGGGAACTTTGTTTGTAAGCGATGAATTGGGTTGCTGGTTCTGGTATGAACAAATTTCTCTCTGAAACATATCGGAGATTTAATTGACAGATGACCCAGATCATAACCACAAAGTTGAATCTTTAGAGTCACTGAGACATCATCTGCATTAATGATCTATCAAAGATGTCGGAATGGAATTAAGACCGACTTTCAGCTCACCCTGTGGGGAAACTCATATCCTTGGACTTTAACATTTTCATCTGCCTTACCACAATATAGTCTCCGACTTTAATACTATAAAAATATCATACGTGAACTTCTAAGCAATAGTCTGTCTCCTGAAGCAAATTGAGGTACTTATAACGAGTACTTCCATAATCAGAAGTTCATTGATTTTACTGATATTGATTTTTAATCAGAGGTTTAGAAAAGCCAGTAGTGCCATTAAAGGCAGTTTCCCCGGGTTATAAAAATATCTCAGATAATGTTAGTTAGGCCCGGCTGCTTGTATCTAAGTAAGAAATCAATTTTTTTCACATTCTTGTTCAGACTTCTCCTCCAGGTAGTCACTGCTAATCTAAGGACATGCAATCCACCACGTATTATACGATTTCGGAGTACATCAAACATCGCTTTAGAAGCGAGTAACCACCATCTTTGAATGACTTCCAAAAGTGAATATTAAGCACTAAAGTAATTATTAAGCACAAAATAATTATTAAATATTATAATATAAATAAATATAAAATGAAAGTAATATATTAAATAATTAAAAATATAAAACAATACAAAATTTGTACGAAATTAAAAAGGTTAAGAAATTATTAAACTAAATGTAATAAATTAAGGTATTAAATTCGTTTACAAATCTACAATCTACTGCCAAAAATATCATATAAAATGTGAGTTTGAATATTTTCTTGTTCATATCATCTCTCATAAAGTTTGGAATGGACCACACACCTCTCTTTTTTACCTGTTTGACATGCAAATATGCGCGTTTTGAGGGAAAACTCGTTTGGGTCTGTGTGCTATCGAGCAAGAAAATATACTTTCCAACTTTGTCATAATTCAAAAAGTGTTCGTGGTAGTTTTCTGAACTCTGATCATATTCCTTGGAATTTATGTCAATTTTGCACAACCCATCAACAATCAGCGTAATAACCTACATCATATTTGGCACTTTTCAATACATAAGCGAATTATATTTGGGTTTGTGCTAATGCTGTCGTCCTGCAGTGACGCGTATGCTGACTGCGAATTCATCAGTTTGAAAAAATGTCAAATCGACGCCATCAGAAGCAAGAGCAATGGTAGCCGTCATCGGTAGCTGGCTGCCGCCGCCGCTGATGATGCGATGAAGTATGGGCGTTTGGGTGGCGGGCGTTTTATGGTTGACGCATTTCAAATATTTGTACACAACCAAAACGTAAGCTAATAAACGCACAGATTTCTCGCACGCAAAATCCTATTAATGGATTTCACTCAGATACTCGCAATAGGATTCGTTCAAGGTGAAGCAGTTGCGTGGAGGGTGGCGGGCGTGAATTCTGATGTAGCGCAATAGTGAAGTGCAAACAACACAGACGTCATATCACAATATTGACAATTCGCCGCACGGAGATGTCGTGCGTGAAATTGATGAATTCGAGTAATTAATTCACTTCGAACGTTAAACGAGGACACTGCATGCTGAAATTACATTTTGCAGCAGTCAAATGTCTGGCCATGGATGGTGTAATTCGTTGTGGCCCACGCTGCGCATGTAAATGTTGTGAAATTAAAGTTAATTGAAATTTCTGTGTGCGCTCAAGTGAATTAAACTGATTTGTTGAAGTTGAGGTTCTTTCGTTTTATTTGAGCATACACAAAAGTTGCCTGCTTAGGCATATTTTCGCATGTTTATACGAGATGTACTCGTATATGTAGGTGTCTTTGTTTATGCCGAAATGATTTTGCATTAATTTCTTTATTATTTATGTTTTACATGCCCACCTTCATCCTTCCATCACACCTGTACTTGTTGCCATCTTTCAGCATTCTGTTACAGTTTCCAACTCGCTGCTGGCCTTTATAAGCCCTCGGCACAAAATTCCAGCAGGCGAAATGGAAGCTACGAGGGGAATTTTGCCTGCAACCGAACACAACGCGCCAAAAATATTTTCCAGCTTTACGAGTATCAGCAGAACTTCGAGCCAGATAGAATTCATTTGTTGCTTCAGACCTTCGGCAGCCGCACATACACACACATACATAAATTTCCTTTTCACGTCTTGTCCTGACGGCTGGCGGCTATAAACACCCCCCCGCTGTGGAGGTTGGGTGGTAAAGACTTTGTACGCAGCTGGAATCGACAGCTTCGCCGTAACTTTGGATTGTGTTATCAGTATCAGTTGTGTGTGAACGTAGCTCTGAATGCGTTGTCAACGCGCAAATCGTTTCACGTAGCTCCGTATTGTGTGGCTGTAAAGGAAGCTGAATGAATACCGTCGGTGTTCGATTCCAACGGAATATTTTCCATTCAAATTCAAAATTTATTTTTATACTCTAAGCCGTCGGTTTCGTAGAAAATAATATAAGTGATTATTGGGAAAATTTATAAAAATAAATACGAATCCTTTTTGGAAATAAGAGTGTCATTAATTAAAAGTAAATATTACGAAAATAAGTGCAAATTATAATTATGTGAATTTATGTATGCAAAGCTGCTAAAAAATAGTTAATTAGTATATTTTGGTGGTTCCGCCCTATACAAAAGGAGTGATAAGAATAAAAGCTGCATAAAAGTAGTCATCAATTAAAATGATTATCAGTTTTTCGGCTACAAATGTTGTTTCCTTAATCAATGAGCCAGCCATATACGTGAAGTTATAAACAAAGCAAATATATTTACAAAATAGTCAAATATAATTATTTTAATTGCATACAAACTTCGCGGTTATTCGAAATATCGATTATGAAAATATTTATGAAAGTTTTTTGGTCACACATCAATTAAGAGACCACTCGAAGTCATATTGTAAATGTGTTTAGAAATGGTTTTAATAAGCAACTTCTTACTCGTATATATGCCTATGTTCTCATATATAGGGGTCTGGAAGTTTACATAAAACCTATTTCAATAATTTGTGGTTTTTGATAGTGGAACTTACAATGTTATCCTTTCACAACATATTTTTTGCCTCTGATCCTAATTCAAGCTGGAAATTTGGTTACCTTTCTGTTGTTCTACTATTGCTGGAAACATTTATTGGTGCGATTTATGTAAAGAGCGTATACTATAAAATTTGATCATGATATCTAGGATTTTTAAATAATTTCTCCTGAGCTCTTCTGGTCCAAATTTGTTCTTTAAATAAAACACACAATTTGTGAAGTTTCAGTGTAAAATTTAGTTATTAGAAGCTACTAATAAAAAAGTTGGTTTCTTCGTCATTTTGAAGAAGAGCCAAACAGTAACTTTCATGGCATATGGAGTTCCTTCTCGAATTACTGGTGGGTTGCCCTCGTTTTGCTTATTAATGCTTACCCAATGAGATTAAAATGTGGCCCATAACTGAAGATCGGTTTACTTGGAAAACCATCGTCAGCGATTTGACTTGTTCGTATTACGATAGTAGAATTCAAAAGGTATGCGATGGGTCGATGTTTAGTAGAGTTAAATGGTAGACTTCCAACTCACGATTTGTGAAAGCATTCGAGAGTAATATTTGATATCCAATGAACATCGATTGTTTTTCTTGCAATTATGAAAATAAATATCAAATCTTGTATTTTTAATTTTAATAAGAATTTTACTGCATTAAGATATCAATTAAAGAATCATAAAATAAACTATATAATTCACATCCTGTATTCGTATGCAAGTTGTACTTAAATATACAGACTACTATATACAAAGTTAAGTACTTTACTTATACATAACTTAATTAATTGAAAATTCGTATGTGATTATATATATTTATAGAAAATTATATTATATTTATTATATGTAGCTCCGTTATTAAATTATGACTACAATGGTTTTGGGGACTACTTACTGAGGCCTTCAAGAGAAAAATTGTTGATGTGTTAACATCTATAGCGGCGTGTAGGGACTAAATCTACAAAGTCAATACATGCAAACAACACACAGAGTTATTTTTTCTGCGACTGCGAAAACGAAGATTTTCTGCGACTGCAAAAACGAAGATTTTCTGCGACTGCGAAAACGAAGATTTTCTGCGAATCAAGATTTTATGAATCAAGTCTGGAATTGATTCGAATCAGCGAGCGCAACAACAAATTCATGAGAAATATTTCCTTCACAGACATCGGCACGAGCAAATAGCAAAACCTGTCCGGTATATTCTGTGTTAAAAAGAAGTAATAGGAAATTCTATGCAAAAAAATAAAATTTAAATCAATAAACTATTTTTTTTATTATCCTATGTAACATTTGCTAATGTGTTCATAGAAATCGAACAGGTACCGTGTAACAAAAAGGTGTTAACACATCGCCCGTGAGTTCGAACACTCATTGGTTTTTTTTTTTAAAGAAGCATTCCTGAGACCAAGCCTATAAAATTATATTAACATACACATATTCTATACCATCTTAACAGGTTGTATTAGTTAATAACAACTAGAACTGTTTCTAATTCTACAAATTTAACGGCTACAAATTTAATTTTGGCAAACTGCAATGAAGTGTTTTAAAAGTATTAAACATCTTCATCAACTTTGATCGCTTACTTTCACGTAGTATAATTTCACGCTCCTTGTAACAGTGCGTAAATTTGTGCATACGATAGAATTCATGTCACAGTTCTCAACAATGAAATGTAATTTTTCTACCTGATTCGGCATCCTGTTGCAATAAAATTGATGAACTCCTTTTACAAATAAATGTAATTGAGTTTTCTAAAAGAGAGTCACGCATAAGCAGGCATTTCTGTGCCTTACTTTTAATATTTCCAGCAGAAGCAGAAGTGAATTTTGACACCTATTGTGTTGCAGATAAATCAGTTATCAGATACTGGCTCCATAGTGTGAAAAGAATACTTAACTAACCTTGATTGAGAAACAAAACCCAGTACATCGATTTTTGGAACACATTTGCAACATTTCTGTAGAGTTATGCTGAAATGGTGATTACTGGGCACATATGAAGCATTTACATGGAACATAAAACGCACTTCCTTGAATAGTAAAACAAGCACAAAGAGTTGTGTGGATTCAAACTTTTCTTCTCTTTTCATTGTAGGCATATTTCTAAAAGATTTTGATTTTGTTCAACAGAATTTTTTGTTTTTAATGGATTGGCTTTTCATTTGGATTTACAATGTACATAAATACGATTACGAGTATTATTAAATTGTGGGCTGTTTATACTGTAAAATGAGTAACAGCTTCGTTCGTTTGGTAATTTGCAAATACTCCTCTCAATATTTTTTTAAAAATTGAGCAACAGTTAATTTTCGCAAATATTTCTAAGTTTCAATTAGGGGAGCTATCAAAGACTGTGCTAATTTAATGTAAACTAACTTCAACACTCCATTTACTTAAAATATTGCTGGAAATTGTTTAACTCGAGGCTAAGAAAGTTTCTTCATTAGCAAACAGTTCGCATCTATACGTACGGGTATATTGAGTACACATCGATGAGTTCTCCACTGAAGTTTTATTTTTCTAATTTTGCAGTTCTGCGAACGAGTTCGTTGCAATTAAGTCGGAGGAAATAACGGAAAATGCAATATTAAAAACAGAAGCGATGAAAACGTATTTTCTTTTAACTAACTAAAATGCACTTTGAAGTAATAATAGCAAGTTTTAATAGCGTGATGCGTTTCAAAGGAGAGAAGTCCCTCAAGCAACTTACAGAGACTCATGCAAATCGAAGTTCTTGTGCAACAAACATATTACGGGTACTTGATGTAGTAAAGGAATATTTATGTGACAGTTGAATTTATTCTATAATATTATACTCTTGAGGGACTACCATCTAGAACCGTTGGGTTTTTGTCTTCATCTCAAACTTTTCCTTCACTCACCGAAAAGTACTGAGTGTGTTAATATGAATAACAGTCAACTAAAATCGATCTTTAAAGAGGTAGGACCCAAAAGAGTCATACTATCTTTGGATTTTTTTACATTATAGGATTAGAACTGATACTGTTGAAATTCGATTACAAATGTGGGAATAGTTGGTCTGACGCAATATTGAAGATCTATGTGGGCTTAAAGTAAACCATTTGAGGCTTTTCTTATTTATATACGAGTATAGTGCTCAAACAACAAGATAATTCATCAAGATTTTTGTAGTATTTTAGTCACGACATACTCTTATTCCAGACGCTTAATCTTGAGCATGAGAAGAGAAAGTTGGGCATATATATGATTCATAGTTCCTACATTTCATTCAAGCAAACACTTACATGAACTGTCAGTTAGTATTTCCAATATGTTTTAGATGTCCTGTGAACCATATAGGCATCTTTGATTTACTCTGTTCACAAGTAAGTTTATTGTGTTTTTGATTCAGTTGGAAGACAAAAATAAATTTTATAACTTTTTGGTGCGAGTTTTTTGGCTCCACAATTTTTTTGTTCTTTTATTTGTTTATTTAAGAAAGCATACAAGTGACTCAGTATTATATGATTCTTCAGTACTTCAATACTTTCGCCATCGTCAGACGTGTCGATGTCATCGTGGGATTTATATCCTGCACCTAATTAGCTGCTACGTTATTCTTAATTACTAGCAGGTATAGTGAGCTATGCTATTCCAGTATCGATAGAACTGTGATAGAACATTGGATTGTCTAGTGATTGTATTCGACTCAACTCTTTGTTGGAGCAAATTTTTGAGAATTTTTATCAGTATCTATCGTGTCATCTATACACAATAAATAATTTTTGGCAAAGTGAGAACTTAATTTATTTGTATGCATACTTTATGTATGAAAGAATCCTCCAGGCTTAAGCTCTTTTATCGGTAGTCCATATATTTTTCTTGATCTGTATTATATGATGTACCTATAAAGATAGAAGAATAAGTTTTAATTAAATGTAGTCATAATTTAATATATATATATATATATATTTTTTTTCCCTATATTATTATTATATTCTCCGGTTTAATAATACAATTCTATCATATCTTATTCCAATCAGTACCCTTGGCATGCAACGCTTTCCAAAACACAAAGAAAATTGAATTATTATGAACGTAAAATGAATTTAAACTTGACTCAAGTGGTACTCTAAATTGAAATTTTGGGTTTCGATTTGTTTATATTTGTTTAAGCATTTCGCTACTTAACTTTTATTTTGTTTCCTTTGTTTTTATGCCACACCTAAGTCAATCTTATGCACATGTGCACAACCACACATACATATGTGCAAAAGCTGGAAATTATGTATTTTTAATAAGAAGAAATGCAAGAAAAGCACAGTAATTATGTCGAGTAAGATGGATGAAATTTGTTCGAATTTAATGTGCGAGGCTCTTTTTAAGTATTCGTAGAAGGATTAATTTGAATTATGCGCAAGAAAAAACGAATATAACAAGGACATATTAAGAAAGGTAATGGCCTCTGGGGAATCTTTTCCACCGTAGTACTAATAATAAATGAGGGAGCGTTCTTTTTTTAATGGAATTTTTTCGACACTAAAGAGAATGAGACTTTCTAAGAAGCGGTTAATAATCTTTCCGATTTGGGATTTTTCATAACTTCTGAACTTAATGAATTGGTAAATAAAATTAATAATTTAAAAAATGAAACAAAAATACAATCATTTTTATTTTAGTGTGTAATTTTATTCACTAAATAAGTTTTTGAAAAGAATATTCTCTTATGGAGACATTTTTCATTATTTACCACAATGTTTCAGGTAAATTTATGACTATTTCGTCTTCTATATTGGTATTTACCTCTAGTAATGTTCGTGGCTTATTCACCTTAGTTTACTTATAGCCAAATGTGTTGAATGGTCATGTCAATCCGTATCTAAGTGGTATTTTAGAATATTCGATCGATTATATCCATGAAAAGCTAGAATATATTTGCTCTTTGCTTGTGACTATATGATCTTCCAATTTCTAGCGGGGAATAAATCAAAACGATACACGAATGTTCAAATTTTTCAAATGGAAAACTTGATCACACGCTGCTCGCATATACGAATATATTACAAAGATTCCCTACAAATAAACATACACTTTAGTTTAATTTTTGGTAATAAAAAGAAACTTGTGGTTCTTGTATGCATACCCAGCACAGGAATCCACTGGGGTGGTTAGCAAAATTAGCTGCCATCCATATAAAATCGTCAAATGTCGCCATGCCAACAGGTGGTACTCGTATAAAAGCATTTTTCATTAAATTTCTGCTACTCGTACAAGCTCTTTAGCAATGATTTATATGTGAATTATTGTTATTGTTGGTGGTGCTAGCAGTACATTCAAAGCAAAGTACTTGTAATGAATGGAGTATTCAATGCCACAAACGCATAGACCAGCAATAAAAAATATACAGACATATACATACATATAAACGTGTATACAAGTGCATTTACAACAATAAGCAGCAAATTCCAAAGCAACGGAAATGAAGGCGTTGGTGAGGAAAATCCTAGCAACGACTGCCATCACTCGTACTCCTGCTTTCCCTGAGTCGAGGTACTCTTTTTTTTTTGAAAGGTTCTTTTGAGTCTTTTGCATGCCAACTTAATTCATACTCACTTACTTACGCACACACACACACACACACAAACACACCGACACGGAGTCATGTTTACTCTGGCTGAAAAATAAATTGGCCCGTTTTTCATAATTGGAAAGTAAATTGCAAGCATGTTTCCATTGTGTTAGTTTGCATTTTAAAAGTTGCGCTCACCCTCAGCACTGCACGGTCGTCCGTCTGTGATTTTGTAAATTTTTAATTAATTTAATTTTAACTTTCATTCATTAATTTAATTTTGTAATATGCTTTTCTAACTTTACAATAGAATTCTCACACATCTTAAAAATCACAGGGAGCACGTTTATTGCATTTTATATTTTTATGATTTATCCTGAACTAGTTTCAAGGGCACAAATAATGATTAACGAGTTTACATTCAGATAAGAGCTGCATTGGAAAATACTCCGAATTATTTTTGTTAATGGTTGACGGATCAAATTATAGATCTTGGCGTCCAGAATACACCACTTAGTTTTGTTAATTTTAATGGTTCTTCAATTGCCCAATATTATTGCACCGGGTTGATTGCTTTGTTCTTTCTCCATTAAAATTGTTTCAGGTATTCTGATTTTGTTGAATCAAACTATGCCTCCAATTCTTTGTAATTTGAAAGCCTTATGAGTTTAAAGGTTGTCGATTCGTTATACAGGCCTTGTAATAATTATAATTCGTTAATTGGACCGGTTTTCATGCACACTGCAAACCAGAAAACATTTTGTTTATCCGAATATCGTTTGGTTAACTCACAAGAACTCCAACGAGCAGGCCGTGAGTCAAACTATGGAGAGTGGGAATAACTTCGCGTAGGTCTGAGAAATCTGCTTAGCCAACATAATATGATAATGCTTACAACATAATAATACAATTTATGAGTAATATGCCCACTGCACACTTCGGCTCTAATTGTGTTATTTGAGACTTTACCAGCCATCTCCGAGTTTCCTAAGAATATAAATTGTAAATAGGCATATCATTGAAGGTACATACTTAACCATGATGTAAACTGGCGAACGCTACTCAAGGAGAGCTCGAGAATAGTGCAATTATTTTATATGATTTTCAAATAAACGGTAAAAATACAAGCACGGCAGTTCTGCATGAGTGGTTTTAAATGAATCGCAGCTGAATTTAACAAAAAAGGATTAAAGTTTTTCACCCCAAAAAAGTAATGCTACCATAGCATAAGATAGAAGTAGAGAATTTGTTAATCAGTCGCATTCATTTTAATATAAAAAAATATAAATTTTGTATAATAAAATGTGAAGAAGGTTACCAAAATATGTGTAGAAAATCAGGGAAAACAACTGTTCTTCGAAAAGAAAGCTTTTTCGATAGATTTCCACTCCCTGTACCAACATTTAATAAAATAAATATTTCGCTCGAATATTTCCACGTTAATACAAATGGTTTGTGAAGAGATTACAGATATATTTATTATTGAAGAAATTTAGCTTCATAATGATTTCTTCACTTCATCACTCATTACAAAAACAATTCTCTCCCATTTATTGCATGCATCCATAAACGCATTAACGACACAGCATACTCGCAAAATTTGGCAAAACCTTTGGAATCGCAATGACATTTTTGAAGGATTTCCTATTCCTTAGTTCAAAGTTTCCTTTTCACACTATAAAATGTTGGTTTTTTTTGTTATAACTGTTTTTTTTTTTTTTTTTTTTGCAAATTTCATCAACATAAATCGCAGCTGTCAGCAAGTAATTTAGTGTTAATTTTTGAAATCGTTTCCACATTTCGCCGTTCACACATATTGCTAACACTTAAGATTAATTTACACCTCGTGCGGCAGATTGTTGCCACATTGTGCGCATCATGGTGCCCAACTACTTTTTTGCACTCATCTCAACTTAATTCCATCGTTTACGGTCTTTTTTTTCGCCTGTTCATCACTTTGTCGGCAATGATAAAGTTTTTCTCATTCATCAAAGAGTACAATTTTTCGTATATTGCTTGAGGGTTGAGGTATAAAGAATATGAAAATTTCGGTACGGAACTTTAATTTGGGAGGGAAGTGGGAGTATAAATGGATGTGTACAAGTATACGGATTAATATGCAGGCGCACGCACAAAGGACACTTTTAAATGAGTTTTCTTCTATTTTGCTTCTTTTAATAACATGCGTGCAGAGAAATTGAACGCGATTGGATCTTTAAGAATCTTTCAATATCATTCAATAAATTAAACGAGTATTTTTTTTTTTTTTTGAAATTGTATGATGATGAGAGAATTTTAGTTCCCTTGAATAAATGAGTGGCGCCACATTATCTCTGTAAAGCGGATGTTTGCTTAGGAACACAATTGAACCATTTCGCTTGGTGTGGCAACTTGATAAGTTTATTGAAGTCTACCACGAAAAATACGACTGGGAATTCTTCTTCGAAAAATACAATTCCTTTTTAATGGAAACTGATTTTTGCTTGGATCGTACTGTTAGTAAGAAAGTGTTCATTTCTGTCTGATGTTTCTGCCCTAACTAATTCGCCATCGGTGGTTGTTAATAACCCATACAGTGATGACAGTTATTCTAAATATGTCTGCACAAGTTATGGATAGGACGATGTAGGTTCTAGATGGTTTTTTTGAG
Source organism: Clusia tigrina (assembly GCA_920105625.2). Taxonomy (NCBI): domain Eukaryota; kingdom Metazoa; phylum Arthropoda; class Insecta; order Diptera; family Clusiidae; genus Clusia; species Clusia tigrina. The sequence continues at coordinate 179,510,022 of OV050033.1, forward strand.
GGTCGATTATTGGCTATTTTATTCTGAGACTATGTTTGCTTCGCATGTATGTGGATTGTAATAATTTATACAAGTTATGTTTTTCAAGTTACACCGAAGTTTGTAAGTTTTGCTTTGAAGCACGAGGCGCGCATATCACATTTAATCCTCACCTTAATTGTAGAATTCACATATACAATCCTTCTTAAGTACCACCTGAAAAATTATTTAGCAGAAAAAGTAGAAGTATAGCTTACTCACAAGTCTTTCGAAAAGTCATCAAGTGGTCGCGTAAGGATAACTAATTTGAATTTATGTAAGAATGTTATTAAAATATTGTCAATCTCAATTTATGTAAAACGGAATACCCACACATCCGAGAGTTCATAGTTTGATACACATACTCCTACACACATCCGCCCACAACGTATGCATACATTTGTGAACTGTTCATATTGTTTCAGTTCTACTTTGCATAATTTACATCTTCGCCAGCCGACCACAGTTCAGTGATTTGTAAAAGTCAGTCCATTTTATATTTTATGTTGTTGTTATCTTGAATATCGCAGTCTTCAGGCGACGTTTCTCATAAAACTTGACTCTCCGCAAGAGACTTATGCGGTGATGGGTTTGGCTAGACATTACGACCATCATAAACCATTGAGCAGGCATTAACTTTTGCACTACGTTCGGATGCATTTTAATATCAGTTCTATGCGTAGCTTTAGGGCAACTTTAGAGACAAATCTGCTTGATGGGTTGAGACGGTAGCCATTTGCGTACTTGTGTTGAAACGTTTCACCGCTGCAAGATGTGCTTTGGCTAATAGTACTCTTTGAAATGGGTTTAGCTTCACAACAGGTTTACAATTTACAAGAGTTTCCTTTTAAGAGATGCAAATGTGAACACAATAAAGTAGAATTATGCAAATAAAGAGCGGTCATAAAGTGTCAATTCAATAAATATAAAGCTGAGTGAGCAGAGCACAAGTGAAAGTTGCATAATAATGAGGCGCATCTTTATAGGTGATAAACCAACAAATTGTTAAGGAAAATATTGTGAAATAATGTATACACAGTGTTTAGTGAAATGTGCTCAAAATCTCAAAATGCATAAAGTTTTGTATGCAACAAGTATGCAACTATAATTTTGTAAATAATGACTTACAAGTGCAGCGCTAAAACGCATCACAACAGTTGACATAAGGACACAGTTCGGATTATCCTAAGGATATTTAAAAGGTAAGTGCTCCTTCGTACTGTATTCGGCTTATGCGAGTACTTCATAGTTCATAAAATATTTACAGCGTTGCGGTAAAATTTATGCCCCCCGTATTCTTAAAGCTTTCAACGGCCCCAAATCGCAATCCGTTTTATGTGCCTGGGCCCGTTTCTTTTATCATTGGGTTTAATGCGAAACTGCCATTTGTGCAGCGCCTCCAGCAAGTTTTTATCACACGAGCCAAAATCAAATAACGTAAATAAACCCCCTTGTATTATTTGCTGCGTATACACGTGAGTGTGTTTGCGTGTTATAACCGCACGCATTTTATGCAAATTTTCGCTTCGTGATTTAGGTAAATGCCACATTTACACTTATATGTATGTAGGGAATTTCTGGAGTAAGCACACAAATATGCTTAAATTACTTTTTATGCAAAAAACTGTTGTGTTGGTGGCAAGAAGTTGGAAGTTTCGAAGTTTCTTTTTTCGTTTCAAACGAGGTCTTCCAGGTGGCAATTACGAAGTCGTCGTACGCAAAAGTTGCTCAAAATCATCTAAAAAATATATGTATGCAAATAAATTTGAACAAACAAAAATATTTCCCTTAATTTATTATATTTACTTTGGCTTAATTCCACAGATATGGTGTATTTATTTTTCTTTTGTGGAGGGTTCTTTATTGCTAATTTTATAAAATATAAATATTTTAAAAATTTCGGGTAAATAGATAGGATTGGCTGAGGAAATTTTGGGTTGCAATGGCACCAAAACAGGTCAAGGATCACACAGCGATTGTCCAGTTATTTTTACTATAGATAATGCGTTCAATAAAACAGATACAAAAATATAAAAAGAATAAACAAAATTATATAGAAAGAATAATCAAAAATTGTTGTGTCTTCATAATGTGGTAATCTCCCATGCGATAAATTCAGCTCTACAGCATGCGATATTTTGAAACGTTCAATCTTCCATAGGGACTTAGAATAGTAAAAGGGCACACAACCTATGCTCTTATTATTGAAACAATATTTCAAAATGCTTGATAGTCGCAAAATGGCAGACAACTACCTTTTTATGATTGTAGTAATTCGATAAAGATATTCGCAGTATTCGGTTGCCACTTTTTTGTCGCTTTGTTAATCTTGCTAAAATGGAAAACGACAACACGCCTACGCACATCTATAGTAAATGTTTCACCATACTCTATTATAGCCATTTATATACATGATTATAAGCCTTTAAAAAATTTGCTACACCAAAGCATCTGCTTTCATCGTCATTGCGAATCAATTTCACCCAGTGACCTACAAGTAAATTATGTAAATACAAAAATGTATGAACCTTTCAACTAAATTTATGCTTTGAACTTTTCCAAACGAATCAAATTTACTTACTCGCGTTCACTAACCCGCAGGTTAGTGAGCAACTACGAAAAGGTAACCATGGCTGATAGTCAGGAGAATTGATGTAATGCTATCCATGTAAATATAGACAACTGTAAAAAGATGAATGTGGCACTGTCCCTTACGGACTTGATAATTTGTCAACAGAAGCTATTCCTGACAGTGCTCTGCTCCGTTCTGCGGTGCTGTGCTATTCTGTACTGTGCTGCGTTGTGTGTGCACTCAGTTTAGCGTAAAGATACCAAAATCAGATTGAAGATGGTGCTTCAGCTTTCATGCTTGCCTTCAAAAGTACGCCAAAGTACGACCCAAAGGACGCGTTGGAAAATTTTTCAAGAATTCAATGCAAAAAAGTTGTGGATCGGAAACAAATTGTATTGAGGAGCGTTTAATGGGCAATTTCCGCTACATTAAATGTGGCGCATAGAATATACCATGTACATCTCATCGCCATCGCCACAGCCATCACCAGCAGCAACTTATTCTATTGTTGTAGTTGTAATTGTGACCAATGCTGTAGTCTGCTTGGCAACATTTCTATTGTTGCTGTTTTCCTGTTTATTGTTTTTATTGTGGGCTTTCCTAATGTTCTGTAGAGAATTCCGTTCAGTTGCGTACGGTTTGAAAATAGAAATGTACAAAAGGAGACAAATGGCCAGAGGTTAAGATAGTAATGGTCAGAATTGCGGAGACAAGTGGAAATTTAAATTTCGTTATTTAACATTTTCAACTCTCCCTATTCTTAATCACAAAAAGGAAAAAGTGACCAATGCTAAGCGTTTTTCTTCTCTTCTGCTGAATTTTTGTGTACCATCAACCAACCCCATTCATCAACTAGTTGGAAAATGCCCAAAAGGCCTAAAAAGTAAAAAATACACTTAACTATTTCGTTCTCGTTTTCTGCTGAGAAGTCATAAAAAATGTGTATATGCTGAAAATCTTTAAGTATTGAATAAGGAAGCCGCAGAAGTATACAAACAGAACACAAACGGCAGCAGTAACAATAAACGCAGTTGTAACCCAACCAACAAAAGAAAATTGCCATTGTAGCAGTGTAATAAATAGCAACAAAACACAATTGTGTGTTAGTTTCAAAGGATTTCTGATTTCTGATAAATGTTTACAAGTGTGTAAGGAACGCGCACCAGAAATACGTCAAAATATACGCACCCAGCGACACTTGTACACTCGAAGAAATCAAACAGTTCAATTGGAGAGAAGTAAAGTATGTTGGCTGCAGTGTAGTTTAAGCGAACATTTTGATGTGGTTGTATGGAAGGTTCACTAACCGGCCAGGACTAGAAAGAATCTTATGAACACAATGCTTTTCCTGTTTGACAAATCATACTCATGCGTATTTTTCTACAGTATGCACAGCAAATGATTAGGGCACAGATGCCGCCACTGGATGAACCCAAGTATGCGTATGAGAAATTTATAATTGAATCAACTTTGCTCGGTTATGTGGTAATTTGTATATTTATCAGTGCAGTTGTGCAATTGATAGAACGAAACTAATTTCAGTTCATACTCTTAATAGTTTGTAAAAATTTTAGGAATAATCGCATATGCTCGAAATACTTTGCTCCAATACCCACATCTGATAGTATACAGGACACATTATAGTTTAATACACTTACAAGTTCGACGTCCTAGCAACACAGTGTATGAAGTTGATAATATTCATATTAAATTAAACCAAAAACCCGAGCTAATGCACACATACGAGTATGTACTGAACTAGCTACTCTTATGCTGCTATGTGGTATCCATACTATGAATATTTTTTAATCGATTCGTTGTTGCTCTTTTTGCATACGACTCCTCGTATTCAACGCATGTCTGGCCTTCCAATTGCCAATTGAATAGTATTGTAGAACTTACGCTTAACGCTTGGTGTGGAGTATGAACTTATATTGTTTGCCCGTTAGCATATGTTTCGGTATAGATAGAAAGTTTATCTTAACTATTTCTGTCAATTACCACTTTCATTGCACATCGTCGTACTACATAAAGTTCAGAACTTATTTGGCATTGTAAACTGAAACTGATTGGTAATACTCGATAAAGGCGGTAAAAGTAAAGGCGTAAATCGTTCACATAATCCCTACAAAATAGTATATAAATAATGTTATTATCCGAAATGAACACGAAACTGGTGAATTATCAATTTTCGACATTTTGATAGTTACTTTACACACGTTCCTAAAAGTTTTCACATATTTACTTGTAATAATTCAAGAATTTGAAGTTTTCTTCTTTGATAATGCTTTCCTACTTTGCTTTTATATAATTTATTTACTTGTAATTTATATATATCGGCATATATTATTTATTGAGAAATTACCATTTGTAAACGAATTTAAATGACAGCAAATTCAATATTTGAATTAATGTAAGATAGTCGGTTGCAATAACGATTACAAACGCAGCCTGGTATTGAAGCGATGCCTCTATTAGGGCTTTAAAGTCGTTAAAATATGGTCCAACTACAATGCCGACTCCTACTATATTTCCAATTTCAATTTTCTAGTACAACTCCGATATGAGTAACAGAAAATAATAGTAATATTTCAATGTAATGTATTTTTACTAATAGATGTATATATACTAAAGTATACCGAAGCATAGGACTATGCCGAATAAGAAATAGCCAACTTGGCTATTATTTTTAGGGGAGCCTTCGAGAATATCCCAATTGCGACTCTTAATCTTACTCAACAGCATTACTCCCCTGTGACAATAATAAAATGAGTTATTCCTTCAATTCGAATTTTGCGATAGAGCAGCTTTTAGCAGTGAATGTGTTAGGGTTCCATTTATTTGACTGAGCAAGGAATTTGTGTTAGTATTTGGGAATGCCAGGGGAAATCTGGTGTAAAGAAATGTGCAATATTGCGAACTGATTTGATAATTTTATATATTTGTTGCCATCTACTATGATAGTCGTACGAACAACCTTTACTGTGGGGCTTCCTAGTAAGCCAGAAATTTGGGTATCCGCAAGAATCAAATTAAAAAATTCAATTTGGTTTAGTTCTTTAAAATTAAAAAATTGTATGTAAATAAGCAAAAATTTCGTATACACATGCAGTGAGTCTAAATGACGAAAGAAGTGACTTCTCTTCGACGCCTTCTTCTTGGGCATAAAAACCATTTTCTGCAATGCTACAAGTAAATTCTCTAGAAGAGTGTATGGTGCATAAAAATATAAATACGCACAATACTCACGCACTTACACCCACCAACACATATGTACATGCCCAACACAATGATAATAAATCATATGCATACGTCAGAGAGTTTTGCAACTTATTACTTTTTGCCAACTTCTCTGTTGTAACTGCTGTGATAAGGATTATTGCCGATGATGGATTGAAATCACGTGTTCACATTGAGACGAATGACATGATTTTTTCCGTGTGGTAGATGTGGATTGTCTGTGTATATGTGTACGTAGTTATGTGTTAACGTTAACGACTTCGATCAGTATGAAATTTGCTAAATTTTGTGTTTATGCGTATGCATTTGTATAATGAGGAAGCTTGTGGCATTTGCTTTCGCAATTTGTAAAAAATAAAAATAAATTTAAAAAAGCAAGAGCCAACTGTGGAATTACTCGTACCTAGTTAATAAAATAATTCGTGTCCAATCTATTATGAACTCGTATTCCATTTCGCTGGTTGATGGGTTACGAGTAGTTTTAACTGAAGCGTAATGTTACATTAATCAAAGCTGAATTGTAAAATTAGTAATGCTTTGTTTAAGGGGTTACGGGGTTTAGCGGATGCGGACTCTTTAATAAACCAAGTGCAAAATATATGAAAATCTTCTTCCGATTTTTGAGGCTACTATTTGGAAAAAGGAATACGTAATGATTAAAGTGGGTTTTTGCAAACTAATTAAATAGTTTTGAAACTGCTTTCAAATTAGAAATTGAATACTACCTACTTTTGATAAATTGATTTCGCAACTTAAATAAGTCGAATATTCTTAATTGAATTACTTAATTTCAGAAATTGTTTTGAGATACTTCAACATTGCAATTACACAATTTCAGAAAATAATTTCGAAAATGACATTAAAACTCCTCAACAATGAAATTACAAAATTTATAAAATTCCATTCTTAACTTAAAGAAATTCAATACTTGATTTTATTTTCCTAAATATCTGGATTTAAATTACAAAATTTCGGAAGTTTAATTGAAACACTTCCACAATGATATAATAAAATTTAAGAAATTTTGTCAAAAAAATCTCGCAGTTAAAAGTACTAAATATCAGAAATTGAATTCCGAACTTTAAGAAATTGATACTTTGATTTTAATTAGAAATTGAATTACTTTATTTCATATATGTAATTGAAAGGCTTGAGCAATGAAATTATTAATTTCAGATATTCAATTACTTACTTACTAATTTACTAATTTACTAATTTAAGATCTGATAATGACTTTCTAAATATTTGATATTAATTTACTAAATTTCAAAAGTTGAATTGCATACTTCGCCTTTGACATTACATAATTTCAGAAATTTCATCCCAACTTTAAGTAATGGAAGATATTATTATGATTTCGTAAATATCTGGAATTAAGTTTCTTAGTTTCAGAATTTGAATTAAAACATTTCGGCAATGAAATTAAAATATTTGAATAGAGTCATTTCAGCAAAAAATTTCAAAAATTAAAGTCCTATTTTCTGATTTTCTGAATATTTTCAATAAAATTTTAGATATTTTATTGGAACCTTTCATTTTGACCTGGAAAACATTTTCCAGTTTTAACGCAACCAAATTTGACTTGCAATTCTCAAAGAGTTTCTTTAATGGAATTCTGAACTGACTTTTCTTTGTTTATATATGAGCTGAGCTGAGTATTTTTTATGCTGATTTGGGTACTTGAATGAAGCCCACAACTAAATGCATCACACAACTTAGTTCTTAGAAACAATTAAATAGTAGTTTGTAATTTTAATTTTTGTGGTCTTCCGGTGATCACTAAAAAACGTACGTAGTCGATTTTCATGTTAATAAATATTTGGAGAAGAGCTCTATGCGCATTTGAAATGAGTACTCTGTGATTCTGTAATACTATAAATGAATTTAACTTATGTTTTTTTAATTATTTATATATTAAATTCAGAATAAAAATACCGACTATTTAACATAATGGTGAAGTTACCCATTTAGTAAAACAAAGTACTCGTAGAAACAAGATAGCGGATAATCTCTAATTTGCTTTCATACAATGAACTAAAGTCCACTTAGTCGTAGTTGGCTTATGCTGGATTATGAAATGTCTGTGCACGATTTAAAGGCATGCAGAGTTTTACTTCGGTCTTATTTCCCTATGTAATCATGCATTTATCCTTTGTTAGAAGCAGCTTTTATATATGAGCTCTTAGTGGCAGTGCTGAAAGGATTCCAGAGTAAATCTGGCACCGCTGCTACCGCATCGGCCTTGTTGTTAAATTCAAAATTAATGCAGTGAAGTGCTAATTTCTTGTTGTTTCAGTTTTTGTGCTCGTAGCAAACAGAAAAAGCACAAAGCATTAAAATGTGTCAACAAAAACACCAGAAGAAAAAAAATAAATAAGGAATATTAAGCAAATACTTCAACAGACTACTAAATGGGAGCCCTTTTACAGTAGATGCTGTAACAGCCAATTAGAAATGCCAATCCGCCTTGTTCAAGAGTGTGCAATATTTGACTTGTTTTTTTAGATATGTTCAAAATAATATTTGAGTATGAACATTTATTTACGTTTTGGCTGGCTACAAAATTCCTCAGAACTTGTTAGCTCCGCATCTCGATTGCATTGGCACATCCACTCACTGAAAATTATTTCCATGCAACGGAACAGGACAAAACAACCCACCAACGGAACATACGTATGTGTATGTAGATGAGCTCCACCAACAAGGATGCAACTTCAAATTGATTCATATTTTCCTAGAATCAGAAAAAATGATTTTTTCATTTTACTCGTATACAACCGAAGAGGAAAACAAAATAGCAACAGCAACGGTTGCGCAAATTGAATTTGACGCAACAGCACAACGGCTCCACATGATGGCGCCACATTCCAGCTGTGCATTTCAGCCAGTTTTCAAATAAAACCTTTGCTGCTAATTTCATTTGTGGCGACGCATAATATGGTGATATATCATTAGACAAGTACATAAAAGACTAACACGGGCGCATATTTTGATGTCAAAAGAAAAAATAGCAAACATATTTGTTCACTTCACGTTGCAAAAGCTAATTGCAAAATGTCTCTTTTTCAATATGTGAAATTGCAAAATGTCCTTACATGTTAAAGTGTTTATCCTGTATGCATGCACATTGCTTGTCTCTCTGTGCTTTGCGTTGCCTCACATTGTAGCCGAATATCCGAAAAATGCTTTTAGTTGTCATTCAGCAAAAAAGTGGTCTGTCTGCTGTGGAAATGAAACTTGTTGCTTTCAATTTTTCTTTGTTTGCTCAAGTTTGTTGTACAGATGCACACAGGCACAAACAGCAAACGATAGCCTTACATTGATTTTTGTGAATGGGTTTTTTTGGAGTCCTGAAGCCCAACAAATGCAGTTGGCAACAGTGAGCGAAGTGACAAGATGTGGAAATTGTATCCCAAAAGACATTTTCTTTCGGAGTGTGTTCTATTATCATACGTCCTCACAGCTTAGCTGAAATTATATGTGGATGCATTACGGCTACATATCGAAGAGTTACGAAACTGTCACCAGAAGTGGAGATGGGTCCCTTTGGATGAGCTTCAAGCTAACATAAAAAGGCTTGCAGCTGTGTTAAAGAAGTGAAAAGTGGCCGCCTTTAATTTAAGTATGGTAAGGACTATCATGGAAGGGTGTCTTTTTTGACAGAGTTAGAGAGAAATGTTGTACTTAATAGTTCGTATAGCACAGTGAACACCTTGCAAAATATTTATGGACAACTAAAACATATATAGTGTATACTTATATAGGAAGTGAGACGTAGAATGAAAAAGTTAAATTTGCTCATGTCAATCTGTCATGAAAGCTGATTTTGTATAAGATAGTTCTAAATGTTACGGTAGGTTCTCGACTTCTACTACCATGCTAGGGCTATTCTGCAACTTTCCGAATACGCTAATGGATACCTATATTTAGGTCAATATGACAGTGCGCTCACTCAATACATACAATAATAGCATACAAGTAACATGCAAGTCTGACGACTGCCCATAGTCGATAATTTGTAACTTTTTAGATCTAAAACAGCAGTGGTTTCTAAAATCCAAAGGCTCTAGTTAGATTTAATAATTCGTCTTTCCCGTGCAATAGCTCAGTTATACAAACATTTTACTAAAATCTTATCAAACTTGTAAAGACCAAAAGCTTAGTAATACTCGCATTTAATGCTTTAATCAAAAGTTATTTATATTTATTAAGAATTTCTTAAATTTAATGCAAATAATATTTAGCAAACACACATGCACACTAAATGAAAGAAAATATTTATACACCAAAATCGAGAAGAACAACCATATTTACTAATCCAGGAGTACTCGCATAGTATATTATTTTTTGTTAAGGGCACTTACTCGCATGTGTACCCGTATACATTTCGCCATGAGTTTATATACCAATTTGGCGTCTGTTGCTTTCTTCTTATGCGGAAATAGATATTTTGCAACTCATTTCAATATTGGCATCCACAAAATTTAGAAGTAGCGTTCTATAATGTAAGCATAAAAATTCAACAAGTGGTTAAGTCTGCAAGCAAAAATAAACACACACACGCACACACATGTACAGACACTTGAAAAGACGCACGCACACACTCAATCATATAAAATAATTATTTGTTTTTATCCTACCTACGCTGCCGCCTCTATTCAGCCGTATGTCAATAAAACGAAAGCCCTCACTGTGTTCATATGCAGCTAGCGAACACACATCTATACATATACTCACGCTCAGGCGCGCACGCACACACGCACATACGCTCTGTTTTCCATTGTGGCTTTATTAATGACTGTGGTACGCTTTATCAGGCTTCTCCATAATGAAATTTGAGATAACTCAATACGGAGCGAGATAGGGAAAGTTCTTTTGCCAATGACAGTATGAAAATTGAAAATAATTGCGTTAAGTTCAGTCTGCAGCTTTTGCTGTTTGTATTGATGATGCACATGTATGTGTAGGTATGTGATGTGCGTGGGGCCATGCTCATTTACCTGCCTATATTATAGTGTTTTGTGTTGCTATTATTATATTGTTGGCTTTGTTTTTGTTAAATTTGATATAATCTGCGGCGTGCTCAGGAGTCTGCTTTATTATGTACGGCCGCAGCCTTAGGTTTTTATATTCTATTAGCCGGATATATACACTCGTGAAAAATTACGTTACGTATCCGAATATTGGCAGCAGCTATAAATTCGGTGTAGTCGTAGTGTGGACGTGCTTTTATTGCCGTCCGGACGTTTACTGTTGCGTTGCGTTAGTGAAGCGGTAAAATTAACGCTTTTCCAGAATTTTGTGGGTCCATTTCTGCCTTTGGATTCTACTTCCATGAAATAAACAAAATGTGGCTTTTAAATATTGTACTCATAGATGAACACTGAAGCGTGTATGTTCTTAGGCTAATCCAAACATGCATCGTCGTTTTAATTGCGTTACTTTGTGGTGAGTTTCTTTGACCTTCAGTACCTTAAAGATACGTCTTCGTCTTAATTTCGTTAGTTAGTTCAATTTAAATTTGTAGTATTGCTCTATTCCACAGGTTTCCTATTTGATTGTAGAAGACATGCGGAAACGTATTTTTGGTTTTCTATACATTTGTGGAAAACATCTTCTTTCTGTGTTTTTTGTATAAATCTTGTATAAATAGTACATACTCGTACTTGTTTTGCTCACTTCAATTGAATGCCTGTCCATAAAACAACCTGAAATTGATTGACATTAAATAAATACTGTTTGTGTTTAACTTTTACTTGTGAACGTCAAGCAATGAGGAGTGAATGGCACAGAGTAGTATGAGTGCTTACTTTGTCTTTGAAGTATTGGCACTACAGAATTTTCTTATAGAAGTGTAACTCTAAATTGATGGTAAGCATATTTAGGGCCCAAACATATTGCAAAAAAGTAAGTAACAATCAAAAGCAGAATTGCACAGAAATATGCTGATTCCGATGCAAAACTCAAACATATGAATTTTGACTCTCAATTCAATTATGCTGAGCATTGAAAGTTAAATATCTTGAAAGTTAGAATGCCGAATATTATTATGAATTCTGATGAAAGACATGATATCAAAATATTTTTAATAGACACTTTTCAGGGAAAGGAGTCTTCATCAAAATAATCTCCATGATGGGTGTCAACTGAAAAATCTTTGGATACATATTATGAAACGTCGAAGCAGGATATTGGATGGGATGGGGCGTTAATAAGCCCAGATATATATATTATCTTTCCATACAATTACAGTGCGTTTCAATTTGAAGTTGGAGTGTTGCTATGATTCTCTCTCGTCTACCTAATTAATTCCTTAAGTAGCCATGCATTATTATACATACCTCCAAATCATCCCTCTGTACTTCAATGTGGGACTTTGTTGGTTCTTAGTTTATTGGGATATTCTTGGTATCTGCATCTAAATTGAACAAGCAGATATTTTGTTGGGGGTAATAAGTGGCCATGATGTGAGAAGAATGGAGGCTAAATTGTTGTCATTTGACTTCTGAAAAGTTCGGAGGGCCATAGAGAATAATGAAAGCTCCTCTTTATTTACCCTGCTCTCGGTAAGCCTCTTCTGAAAAGCTACCTCTTACAGACTATTTTAATAATAAAAGCCTCCTAAACTCTATTTCAATTAGAGGATGATCTACCGTTTAAAATAAAAGGGGTGAGGTTTCCTCGTACCAGTATCATAACCTTACTAAGAGTATAGTGCTACCTTCGGGGGCTGCCATTTTTGTATAATCTCACCATTGTTATCAGATAAGTATCCATCTCGCTCAAATTTAAAGTAGCTTGCAGTGTTTTAGTTTTCTAATACATACGAAGTATACTCGTATATGAAGATATTTACATAAATGTATACGAGTGTATTTATTATATACGCATTTATTATGTTAAATTGTTTTGTATTGTTGAATGAAAATAATAATCTTAAATAACACACATCGAATGCCGTATAATTTGGTCATTCATTCAGGAATTGACGCCAGAACCACCCACAGACAAGTTTTATATCCTTGTTGTACTCGTTTAGTTTTACAGACGTCAAAATAAATGATGTTGTTTTGGATATGGGTGTTTATGTGCTTTGCATGAAGTGCGTATTTTTATGAGATGTTTTTCAGAGACATATTTCGTATTTTTAATCAGCTCAATTGCTCTGGTATATTCGCTAAAACAATTACCCAAACGGCGACACAATTCAACGTCAATATCCTTATGATACACAACACTATGCAACAACTCACACGCATAGTTATAGCCACCGCCACATGTGACAACAAACAAAGTTCATACATTGCACAGCCAGGATAGTGAAGTGCATGTGCTTTAAACATACGAGTGGGATTGCCAGTAAGGGCGTACTGCTTAAAGTTCATTGCGCTACGTTCATTGTGCTGATTGTAAATGTATTTGTGGGTAAATAATTGCATTGGTTATTGCCTCATTGTTAATACTGTAGTAAAGACGAATTGCAGCCATATCTTAATTGTAGCAATTGATTTTTAATTATTTTGTTATTGACGCACATTTATGTACATGGATACATATAAAACACTATTAAAGATTTTACGGTGCTTTCTCCAAATAACTCATATATTTCAGTCCAAGCACGTAACACACAAATATAATTTATTAAGCCAGCTGAAAATCCCCAAAGCTCAGCAGAAAATGAAAACGCACAAGCAAAGTGTACCTTTTTGTTGAATTTTAATTCCTTCTTTAATTTATTTTCCTCTCATCTCTTGTTTCAGAATGCTGGGAGGAGTCGCCGGTCGACACATGTCGAATCGACGCAGAGGTTCATCGCCTATGGTGCGCATAAGCGGGGGCTTACTGTCCAGCCTAGAGGACGGCGGTCCCGGAAGCATTGGCATGAATGCGCAATATGTGCCAAGAATACCACCGAGGCGCAGACGTGCCGTTACCACTAGCGACCATAAAAGCTGTGCACTTATACAAACGAGACTGAAACTAGGAGATATAATGTAAGTATTCAAATATTCATAGGCATTACTTAAAGTATAATTTGTCATATAGTTCAAGTTTGCAAAAAAAAGTAGAGAAAATCCTACCATTAGAAAAAAGAGATTAATGATGAGTATGAAAATTATAGTTATTTCAAAATACAAACAATAAGTAGCAGAACAATTTTTATTACATGATGATAGTTTTTGGATTGTTGGTTGCATATATCTCAAATATTCTTTGTTATTTTATGACCGCATTTCATTGGTGGTGCCTTCATGTGTGAAACCATACTGCGACCTTGGACCACCTGTGCAATCCGATGTCCAAGTGGACTGGCTCCCAGTTAAGTGATATTCTTTCCTTATTTGACAGCCGCTCGAGGGATTTTTGGTATTTTACGACCGATTAATGATAAAAAGTGTGCCTTTGAAGGCCTGGGTTACTGTCATTAATCGACTTTAGAGTTGAAGCTTAGTTTAATACAGAAATTTTAACCTTGTGTATTGTTGATACTCATTGTGGTGGCATTGGAGTGTACAATTGTATTACTTACTAGGGATTTCAAGTTTATACTTTTAAATAAGAATTGGGGGGTTATCCGAAAAATTGTAGTTCATATTTATTTTAAATGAAACTTTAAATAAAAAAATATTTCATAAAGTTATTTTTTAAAGAACGGAGAGTGAAGCTTCAGTACACTTCTAAAATAATATTTATTTATTTATTAATAATTTATTTGTTTTCATTTTTTTATATGCTACTTTTTATTTTTCAAGTACTTATTATATAATTATAAATTTATTAATTATTTATATTGTAATTATTTATTCATTATTTATTTATTATTAATTTATTCATTATTTATTAATTAATTATTTATTTATAATATATTTATTAATAATTTATTAATTATTTATTTATTAATTATTTATTTACTATAATTTAAATCATCAAGTTTATAATCGTTTCTAAGGCTCTGTGACAAAATTGCTTTAAAATTATGCTGAAATAGGTGAAAGAGAAATTTAACTTTTATTAAGGCAAAAATACATTAAAATTTCCAAATTGAAAAGCTTGTTTAAATTCCAACGGGCAAGCTGCGTGAGCGCCATCTAGTGTATTTCAGCCACAGTTCTGACTGTAAAAAAAGCGCTAAAGTGAAATTGGTGGGAAGGCAACATATCCGCCCTGTAAGTTTCTGTTTTAAAGGTGCAGGATATTGCGTTGAGTTCAAAAAGGATTAAAATAAAGTAAATTAATTATAATATAATTGAAAGCGTAACTGTGTTATTTATGGTGTCGGTAAAACAAAAAGCGACTCAAAGCACATTTTGACAGTTGTTTAACAGTAACAAAGCTACACTTTGGGGGGTGGAAATCGTTAAACAGGGATAATTATATGCACGTCAAAAAGGGACAAATGTAGCAATCACACATTCGGCGATTGTAGCTTCAGCACGTTTTCGCCCCTACGCGGCCAATTGCAATTCCTACTTTGCTGGCATGCATTTGTTTCGCTCTTTGGGGGTCTTCCAGGTCGTTCGTGCACAGACAAATTGCTGCCTGTCTAATGCTTGTGTGATACATTGTGACCAAGTTAAGTAGTTGTAAGGTACGTTGAATTTTTCCCCAAATGGTTAGACAAAATCTCGGGTAGCTCTGTGAAAACTTGCAAGAAAATTGGGTAAAATTGTGAAAATAGTGGAAAGATGTTTGTGAATAGTAAAACAGTTAACATTAAAGCAGATAAGTGCCTTACAAAGCACACAAATTACAATGAATTTGGTGGAAAAAAATGTAGTTGAAAATTGTGTGAAGCAACGTGAAAAGTTTTTTCTTCACACGGAAAATTCAATATACACGTAGAGAGTTACTAGGACACGAAGCTAGAGGGAATGTGCGGGCTGGCAACGGAAAGTATACGCGAGCGGGTGTGAAGCGCGTGCAACGACATAGGAAAATCCTTATACCTACATGAAAAATGAAATGTAAAAGTGGAGCAAATGTGAAAATATAAACTTTTTGCTGAGCAAGTCGTACGAAAATACCCGCAATTACGAATGGGCCACGGCAAATGAAATAAAATTAAGGGTCGAAGAAAATTCACAAAAAACAAATCGTCCTAAAAATATGCAACAAATTTTGATTTAGAAATTATATAAATGTAAATAGTGGAAAAGTGTGTGTAACGGAATCCAAACTGAGTACTGTAGGCTTTGATTGTGAATTGCATGAGTGGATTGAAAAGTTAAATTTAAAAAAATTCGCCCATGCTATAATAGCGCAATTTAATTTAGTTTGGTCCAATTTCTTTTCCTGGCAGTGCCTGCCCCCACCAAACCATAGTAATCAAAGTCGTTTGCCGTACGAAGAAACAGAGAATTCGGTCAAATTTTCCTTGAAATGTGCTAGTTTGTGTGTGCGTGTGTGTAAGTAAATATATGCCTGGTTGTGTGAGTGAAAGATTTTTTTCGCTCGCACTTGTGTGGAGCTCATACAGTTGATTCACTTGGCGGTTTCGTTTATCACAATTTCCAGCGGCTCCAATACCGCTATACTCACCACGTGGTGGATTTTTTATGTAGTAAATAGTCCCGTTTCGAACGAGTTTCGTTAAGTTTCCATGTGTTTTTGTTCATGGTTTTATTTTGTATCTGTGTGTGTATGCTTTTTTGTGACTTGACAGGACAGGTCGTTGTATTCCACAGCTGATCTAAATAATTTCCTGTGTTGTGTACACACAGGTGTGTGTATGTACTCCTATTATACGACACTCTTCTTCGCCTGTGTACAACAACACTTTTGTAATAAAAATATAATATGTTCTTAATGAAATTAACACACATTATGTGTAGGTATATATAAACTGTGTATTGACCTTTTTCCTTTAAAAAAATCCAAGAATTTCTGTTGATTATGAAGTCAATATATGCACAACTCTTTATGGCAAAACATTTATCACATTATAAATTCAAAGTATATTAGCACACAAAAAACAAAGCATCATAATCACACATGCCTAACATAGACGCTGTAGACAGTTGTTACTCGAAGCATTTCGATAAATGTCTTAAAATACGAATGTCTTAAAATACGAATCTGCGCATATTTATTACTTCAGAAGAGTTGAGATAAATTATAAATTAGAAACGGGACCTAAAGGGCTGGACCAAAAATCCAAAAATGACACTTGTCTTAAAATTGATATAAATTAGAAAATAAATAAAGAAACTCCATATACAAAAACAAAATTTCGAACAATTTATTTAAAAGAAACTCAAGACTACACGTCAACAGGAGAAATAATAAGATGCATACGAGTACCTGTGGGAAAGTAATAAAAACCATCAATTAATTTTGTGAAGAATAACAAGAAAAAAACATTTTGTAAATATATCGATTTGGTGTTCAAAAGTGCTGTTCGCTGTCTATTGAATTTCTGAATTTCCGCACAATAATAAAACATGTGTGCAAGGCCCTGCGTACTAGATACAAGCTTCCAACTAGAAGAGAAATTAGAGAATGTAACCGGCTTTTATACCAAATCCTGGGCGGTATACCGAGCCTATATTCTGCTGATTACTATATCAACTTGTACATCGTAAACAAATATTTCTATAATTAATTAGTTTTGTTAATACATGTTTTATCGTAATTCCAAGCAAATTTGGTACACATTTTTGAAACATAAAGGATTCTTCAATCAAGGATTATTTTTATATTTTATTTGTGAATTGTGCGGATCCATGGTAAAAATTAAAACAAATCTAATGTTTCAAGTAATATTTAGATGGTACACATTTATTTCTTTAATGTAAAACTTTAATTCGTAAAAGTTGAGTTTTATTGTATTCTCTCGTAGAATAAAATTGTGATTGGTCAAGTAATATGATTTGGTTCTCAGTAAAGCAGGAAAAAGTAAATCTACATGATTTTACATCAGTGGCCGACATTCGTTTTTATATTTCTACAGAAAATATTGGTGTACTTCTAACCATATACATATTTCTTTTCCAATGCTTTTTAATTTATACATTTTTTCACTAGTTTGTCTGCTATAATTGCTGTAAAATTATTCGAATTCTTTTAAGGATATTAAATATCACCAATTTCGCAATTTCTTTGGACTTCAAACATAATCCAATTCCTTAGAATTACACCAGCGATATTTTATCCATATCCAATTTTTTATTAGCATAGTTTTGGGCGCGGGTTGAATAAATCGAAATATTAAAAACTGGAAAACTTTATAATTACTAATATTGTATTTTGATATCGGCTAGGCACACTATGCATATATGCAAATGCATATATATAATATTGTATTGCTATCGAAACACTCCTTTTAGTTTTGCCAACTTTTCAAAACAAGTTGACTGGCAGAGTTTTGAATTTTATTTTCGACCCCATTCAGATATGATGTTCTTAAATTGGCTTTAATAGATTTTAATTATACTTTTCTACACTAGTTCGCTCAGATAGTAAACTCCACTTGGATATGCAATACGAAACAGTCTGGCGTACCTCGCTTATCTCTGTGAATTCGATTTGACTTTTTAAAGAGCCTTAAATTTAGTTGCATTATTTGTTAGTATAAGATTCATTGATTAAATTGGTGTTGGCTCACAGCCACCGAAAACTTTAGGATACTTCAATTTCATCATATCCTTCTTAGAACTTTCAATTTGAGTCTAGAAAAGTTACATTTTGTACGACAGTGTTATCTACCAATTGGATTGGATCTTGGTGAGCACTGCTTTTCCATGCGTTTTGACAAAAAAGTATCTTCATTTGAGAAAAGCAATCCAAAGTAAATTTATAAATATTTTATGAATCATATAAAAATTCAAAGAAAGCGTATTTACACCCTTCCTTACGCACATTCCGTTTTGTTTTTCCTCGAATTTTATGAGTGTGTGTGTATACTGAAATCGGAATGTTTGGGTGTGTGAGTGCATGTGTTGTGTATGAAATGGACAAAAACAAAACAGTTAACTCGTTCGTAGTAGTTTCGTCTTGGAAAGCGACATCAAAATCCTACAAAAAACTTGACGAAAGTATGCGCACGTGCTGGTACGACGCACGCTCAAATACACACACACACACATGTACAAATATATATAAGAGTACTATAAACCGAAAGTGACGACACAAACAGCTACGATAGCTACCAAAGTGGAAGAGCAAAAACTTTTTCAATGAAAATCATGTAATTAGTTTGTAGCGGTTGAGCGTATGCATCAAAATAAAGCGCGTCGCATATATTACAATAAAATAAAGGAGTATATTCTTTAATTGTTGAAAATTTCATGCAAGGAATTTCCATACTTTTAGGTGTTGGTAGTCCAGAGAGTTGTGTGTGAAAAATACAAAAGTGCATCGTGTAATAGAAATGGGGAAATAATATTCAAAATACATGAAGAATTATTTTACCGACAACAAGAGCAGGAGTATATGGACAATTTTTTATGCAATATTTCACTAGAATAAACATTAAGAAATAGAAAAATATTAAACGAACCACAGCATATTTGTATATAAAATAACGATCAACAAATAATCCGCAAACATCACATCATATGTATATAAAAACCAAAACATAAAACAAAAAAGCAAACTAAAAATAAAAATCTACGCATACATTACTAAATCAAGAGAAAGAGAAGTCCGCAATTTTTGAAAATTGATTCCAAATTGTATGAAATTTAATTGATCTAATTAATCTGTGATTTTTGTGATTTTTTATTTTTCCTTGTGCAAAAGCAAAAAGAGTGAAGCGAACAAAGGAATGAGTCCGTTGTTCTCAAATGATAAAAATTAAGCAAAATATAATACATAAAAATTAAAAGAAATGTCTCTGTAAATATTAAATGCCAACAACAATCTGTCTGATATCTTAATATTAATAATAACTGCAACAACAAATATAAAAATAACAGCAAGAACTGACGATATTCGTTCGAAATTAACGTCCGTCTAAACACTATAAAATACTCACACCTACTGAAATACATAACCACGTAAATTTGTTACTGATATTCCTCAGCGGATTCCAACAACAATTTACAATTAACTATTTCAATCGTCGAGTGCATGTCATGTAAATGATGACGTGTCAATCCAAAGAAATGAGTGTACACTTAGTACATCTGGTGTAACACAATTATGGCCGAGCGATCGTCCTTGAACTATCAGAAATTGGATATATTGACGGTAGGTGTTGAAATTCTTTAAACTTTGTATTACTGAACCTATTGATAAATAACGAATAAAAGAAAAAACACTGCTCGTATCAAGAACAAACTCCATTTACCTGAGATACTTGTAAATAACTTTAAGGAAAACCATAAACAACATCAATAAGAAAAAGCGTACATAAACTTAGCGCTGCTGGACTAAAAAATATCGGTCGTACACTGCAAGTGACCCCATTTCTTCATTGTTGACCATTAAGGGCAATGCTTCCTGCCTCGTGCATAGTATCCTTTCACTACCACTACTTATGCGATACTGCAATGTATGCAAGTTGCTGTTGGTGTATAACTATAACTTGCACTCTCTCTCTCACACACACAGACACACAGAACACACAAACACAAACTCAATGATATCGTAGAGTCCATGTACTAAGAAAAAGTATGTCACATTTTGTTTGCACACAAATGCAAACACACACAAATGCACGCACACGCAGACGCACACACTCAGTGTTACAGTCAGAGCTACCGGCGTTGCCTCTTCCAGCAGCAAAAGGGGTTTGAGGTTCTCCCTCCATCCTTAACGTGAAATTTATTCTTGTTGATCTATGGCACGCTTACACATTTACCCTTACATCATTTGTTTTAGCTCGTACAATAATCGCTAGCGCTGCAGATTGCTGGCTAACTGGCTTGCTCCGCATGTTGCATGCATTTTCTGGTGCTTAGCGCTGTGACAAGGCAATTGGCAACAATAACATTGCAACCTAAATTTATAGCAATAAAATGCGACAATAATTTTAATTGTTTTCCTCAAAAGGGAAGAGAAGGACAACTTTATGTTACTTGCATATACGACTGCAAGAGGTCACATCAATTTAAACCCACTTATATGCATATGAGTACATATGTAAATATGTATTTATCCATATACTTCTGTGCTGCAAATGCGTGGCACTGAGTTTAAGTATGTTTTGTTTTAGTTTCGGACATTTTTGTTTATATTAAAAAGGAGACAAATTTTCAATGTTAATCGAAATGTTCATGAGCTGCTTGTATCGATGACGAGTTATGACGTTTTCATGTACGAGTATACCTTAGCATTTAAGCAATTATCGTTGAAGAATTTTTGAAAAACAGAGCAGCACTCCCTAGTTCAGCTTAAGAATGTGTCGCATAAAACCATCAGTCGTATTTATTCACCCAATAGCAATAAGGGTTTTGGAAATATGCATTACATTGTTTTCGGTAGGCAATTCTATTTCCAATGGTTAATTTTAAGGAAATTCGATGGAGAACTCAATTAAATGTTTCCATCCTTCTTCAGTCACATAAATCGATAGGAGTTCTTAAAAGTGATTATGATATTTTGCAATATTTACCAGATTATAACAATAGATGGAGAGACGCATTTTAATTTACAATTTTGGTTGCGGATTGAATGTAAAATAACAAAAAGCCAATTAGTCCTCTTCAAATAATCTCCTTGATTACTCATCTTAAAGTAAAAAGCACTTCCTTGGTTTTTGCGTAAATCTAAATATTTAATTTAGAAAAAAAATATGTAGGGATTGCCATCTAGTGATGCCTGATGTATTCAATTGTCTGTTTTCAGACAGGTTCGCTGGTTTGGTGGACAAAATTGGAAAATTATAATTATGATTCCGAATGAACATACACTGTCACGTGACTGTGAAGGCAAAGGAAAATTCTTAAATCAGTGGTTTGGCTATGTGAGGGGTCTTAGGGACATTTTCAGGGAATTCTATGATTCTCGTAGGTGTATAAATTTTCAAGTTGAGTCTGATTCTTTCGACTGGTCAAGTGAGGTAACTCCTCCTTACCAACATACACCTCAGAAAGGCAATAACTTAATTTTGTTTACTAATAAATATATCAAAAGTTTGCAATTGACTACGGGGGCGAAGAGTTACACATATATTAAAAAAACAAACTTTCTTGAATAATGAAACTATTGTTGCGTACTATTCTGGTATATTACCAAAAATATGAATAATCATTTGTGACGCGGCTACAAATTGTTCTTAAAATATATTAACACAGGCGCCAAAAATAATAAAAATAACAATGTAATTGTAATAAATGCGTCAATGGTATATTTTTATGACAATATTGTGGTGGTGTCTTTTCTTGCCGTCCGCTATTTACAAAATGTACTTATATACTGAATACAATAGGCGAGGGGCTAACAAGTTCACACGTCATATTTAAACACTTGAATGTTGCACTTATAATAGAAAACCCAAGAGGACAATGGAGAGTCAGAAGTTAAAGTTTATTGATTTCTTATTTAAAGTGACGTGGAAATTTGAAAAGGAAAGAGCTTCACAGTTTACCATATGTAGAACCGCCAAAATATTTTCTGACAGACAAAACTAGTCAGCTACATACATATACTCGTATGCATTCATATAGTATATAATTGTCACAGAAATTGTCAAGTACACAAATTTCGAGTGTTAATAATTCTTCTAATATATAGACTATGATCCTTTGCTGGCTAGGTATTGGTATCATTATAGTGAAATTCTTTCAAGTACCTTGTTTTGAATGTGAGAATGTTTTTTCTTGTATTTACTCTATATACAGAGATTTGTTATATACAAGTACATTCGAATGATGAGAAATCCAAATTGATGTATCTTAACATTTCATATATCTCAGCACTATGCAATGATTGAGTTGATTAATATGAGGGAAAGGTTATATAGGAGAAGTGCACATTGAAAGTTACCTTATTTACAATATGAGAGCCTTGGCCAGCCCAACCTAAAAAGTTGGTAAGCAGATATTCCTTGCACGTTTTTAATAGACGATATGCGATGCGATGTATACGGATATATGCTCATATGCAGTTTCGTGGTAGATTTATATTTACAATCAATCCCTCCATTATTACTTCCATTGCATAAATATATAAATGATGTATATATATATATATACGAGGTGTGATCAAAAAAGAACCGTTATTGTGTGATCAAAAGATAAAGTATTTATTTATTCATCAACAACTATCTTGTCCGATTTAAAGTAATTCCCCTCAGATATAATACACTTATGCCAGCATTTTTTTCAATCCTCGAAACACTTCTGAAACGCTTTTTTTGGTATCGCCTACAGCTCCTGTTTCGATTTTTCTTTTATCTCCTCATTCGTAGCAAAACGCTTTCCTTTCATCGGTGTCTTCAGTTTTGGAAAGAGGAAAAAGTCAGCGGGGGCCAAGTCCGGTGAATACAGTGCTTGAGGCATGATAACGGTTTTGTTTTTGGCCGAAAACAGCTCCTGAGCGATGTCCATGCGACGTTGTTTTTGCTCAAAATTTAGCAATTTTGGAACAATCTTCGCTGCCGCACGTTTCATGCCTAAAACATCCGTAAAAATTGCTTGGCATGAGCCGAACGATATGCCAACATCATCAGCAACCTCTCTGATAGTGATGCGACGATTATCCAAAATCATTTTCTTCACTGCGTCAATGTTTTCATCGGTTGTTGACGTGCTCGGACGACCAGGACGAGCATCATCATTGACATCTTCTCGGCCTTCCTTAAACCGGTTATACCACAATTGAACTTGTGTTCTGCTCATAGTAGACTCGCCAAAGGCCACAGTCAACATTTCAAATGTCCTTGCGCATTTAATTTCATTTTTTACACAAAACTGAATACAGATTCTTTGATCCATTTTTTCGAATAGTACAAAAATCGAAGAGCAGACCAAAACACGACTAACCTTTTTATCTGTCAAAAACAAACTGACAATCCAAAATGGTTGGTATTGCCAACATATATAACAGACATGTGTACCAACATAAAAAAAAAAAAATGCTCACATCGAACATACGTAACTCACGAAAAGATGAAAATAACGGTTATCTTTTGAGCACACCTCGTATATATGTAGATAATATATACGCTTTTTGACCTGTGCAACGATGGAAGAGCAATGGAACACCTATCCGCCGAATATCCAGCAATAACACACACAACATTAAAGTAGTTGTCGACGTGTTGCCATAGACTCAGTTTGAGAAGGATTAATTATATTACTATTGAGTATAAGAAATTATACTTAATAGACATTTTAGGTTTTAACGTTTAAAAAGTTCTCTAAACTATCTCGATCTTCCATTTTATGAGTGTCATATCGATCATAGAAGAGTTTTCATATATTTTACACTGGTGAGTATCGGATTGATACGGCTCATATATCTTATATATAGTACCTTGACCATGTGGGTATATTTTTGAACCGGAGCTTTAACTACAATGTTGGTGTATACAGTGTTTCATAATAAGGTCATTATTTAAATTATATGGTTAGTATTTTTTCCTCAACACACTCTTTCCCCAGAGCTACATATTTTGCATGAGAATACTGCACATGTGGCTAAGTATATATATGGTCCAAAGATTTTGCTCCCTAAGCAAGTGATTAAGTGGCTGCTGCAGTTATACTGGTGGTAATTCGTGAATAAAGTCTATTTGTGTTTTTACGAAACTCAATTTTTGAATGAAACAATTCTTTCGAGTTTCATAATTCCTTTGTTCTTACATGAAACGATTTCTAGTCTGATTTTGAATTGTACTTTTTGTGATTCTGTACTGAATTGTAAGGTTTCTTTGAGTCTAATTTTGATTGCTTGTCTTTTGGTACCATCAAATATCCTATACCATTAAACTCAGATAAGTGATTCATTTTTATTACTTGCCAACAGGATTAGGCATTTATGGCATTAAAATATCAATTTATGGTTAAAAGTTTGCTTTAATTAAACCTGAGGTAACTGAAATT
This sequence comes from Clusia tigrina, assembly GCA_920105625.2. NCBI lineage: Eukaryota > Metazoa > Arthropoda > Insecta > Diptera > Clusiidae > Clusia > Clusia tigrina. The sequence goes on from OV050033.1 coordinate 179,534,841, forward strand.
AGATTTATAGTGCAGTTAGTCGAGAACGTTGAGTGTGTTGACATAATTCACAAAAATTCAGCTGAATATTCCACAGTGTGCAGTAAATTCCAATAACATATGTCTTTGTTTCACTGACATATGCATAAGGATCCCTTTATTGCTAAATAAATAAACCACAAACACCTACGACGTACTAAATAACAAATGAAACACATATGGTAAAACATAAACAATTCTATAAATTATTGTCGTAAAATGTGTAAAATCCTGTTTATGACGTCATCAGTAGGGCAAGTTGAAAATATGACAAACAAGAACAAAATGAATGGACCACATACTTAAACTCAGGCTACAGTTTTCAATATATTTATAACCCAAAAAGCGTCATAATGTCGGGCAGAGACGGCGCTCACACAAAAAAAAGAAAACAAAATACAAAAAATGAATGGTTAGAATATGTGCGGAGCCTGGCTGTCTGTAAACATCATACCAACATCAGCAAGAACAGCAAATGCCACCATGGCATCGGCGTCAGTTTCAGCATCAGCAGTAATTGTAGTAATTTTGTACGCAAAAGCACTGAATTCGGAGAAAAATTATGTCAAATCGAAAAGGATTTAACCCAGAGTACGGCCACCAAAACTGATGAGTGCGTAACTAAATACGTATGTATGTAATTTTATTGTTGCAATACGGAATGTGTCATGTATGTACTCTTGCTCGCACTCGTAAATAATAAGTAAAAGTTCAAATAGCAAAAGCAAATAAGCGATTTCATGTTTCACCCATGACTCGAGGGGAGTTCTCCTCAATGCTGTTGTAGCGAAATAGGAACAAAAGAACTGCAGTCTCATGAGTGCAATTATCAATGATTTACAGCAACATATGTTGTAATATTATATTCTAAAAGTTGGCATGTACTCATAGTATACATAATATAACAATTTCCTTAGTATGTGTCACAAATATTTTATTTTTTATAATCAGTTTTGTGGACTTTTCAATACATGCTCCAAAAGTTAAATTTAAAACTAATTTTGTGTTCTCATGCCGATGAATGCACTTGTTTTCAGCTTAGATACGCGAGTTACCCCTTTTTACTAAACAACAATCGAAACAAACGAACAAGAGCCAGAAGAAAGACTGAAAAAATGTCTGAGGTTTACGTCCGCATATGTAGACGTATGTCTGCATGTGTGTGTGTCCCAGCATACGGTAGTTTGCTATGCATGCACCTCATAAAAATGTCAAGTATCCAGGCAGACGCCACTTAAGTACCTCCTCTTCTGTACTTGTGTAGAATGAATGTCAATGGCTAAGAGGAAATACTATAAATAAATCAATGCATAGTCATAGGAAATGTTGAGCTATGAGCATTTCCAGTTGTTATACCACAACCCCCTTTACACTGGAATACACACAGCTAGTGAACTCATGTTTAACACTTTGTTAAAATTTGTATGCATCTTGATATGCCCCGCTGGTGATTGGAAGCGTCTTCAGGTTTGTTTACTTGTTTTCCTACAATTTCGATTTAATTGAAATATGGAATAATGTAATTAGAAACTTGCCGCAATCAACAAAGCAAAGAGAGTTAATAAAAGTAGATACAGAAAAATAATAAGAAAATATTTTCTTAGACTGTTAATAAATATCTGCTGTAAGCTGGGCACAAATTCATTGTCTGTCGTTGGCGTTTATTTAAAGAATGTGTTTTAAAATATTTCTTTTGGAGTCATTATTATTTTAATATAAATAGTCTTATAAGTGGATTCATCTGGAGTTTGAACTTTCTTCATCTGTCACACCCACCTTTTTTATAATATGTAATGGCATACATTTTCTGCAAGTTTTACCATTGAGTCATATGCAGTCCAAAAATGCTTGCAAAAAGTGTTCTGGGTTTCGAACGATTCCATAATCGCCATGTAAGAAAATGCGTCGTGTCTTAAATATGGTTCAGGTAATTGGCTATGGGCTTTATCTAATATGTGTGCCTTGTCCAACTATATCATTATCGCCATCCGGGGCAGCACAGAGTCTAATGCAATCATCCATCCTAAACATGAACTAGACATATTAAAAAGCAGACCCAAATATTTGGCCAAGATACAGTTGATACAAACTTCAAGTCAAGCGAAATTTTTGTTTCATCCAAAATTCACCGATTCGTTGTTGGAACTTCATTTGCATTTCCGAACAAAAATTATGTTGAGCGAAGATGCCCATTTTGGTCCTAATAATAAATACAAATATAATAAAAAAGTTGCCTAGGATCTTCGAATGTCCATTGGGCTAAACATGATTTGGTTTTGGATTTGGAAAGAGGCCTACAATTGATTCTGTAAAAGGTCGTAGTTGATTTCTTATTAACATACTGCATATTAAAAAAAAAATTAAATTACTTTCAATGAAAAAACCCCTGAAACGGATGATTACTCCTCGGATATATGTCAGAAAGAACGCCAAATTTGTGAACAATGACCTCAGGCGGATATTTAAAATATTCTTTTTCTGACTTTTTCAAAGTCTGACTAATGGGGCGTATACGTATTTATATTACTTGCATTTAAAAATATGTAATAATATTAATTTTTAATTAAATTGAATTGATTTTGGAAAATTTGTATATTAACTATTGTTGTTTGTTTATTTAATAGGTTGGCAGCGGCTCAGGAAGCGGCGCTAGCAGGGCATCAACAGGGCTCCACAAGCGGGGGGCACTCGGGTCGAAGGGGAGCCCATCGCTTAGCTGATAGAATGGGTGGCCCAAAGAAAGAGGACACACCACCTGGTGGTGGTCCTACATCATTATTTATCCTCACCGAGGATAATCCAATTAGAAAGTACACCCGTTTCATCATAGAATGGCCGCCTTTCGAGTACGCTGTGTTATTGACAATCATAGCCAACTGTGTAGTGTTGGCATTAGAAGAACATTTGCCGGAGGGTGATAAAACAGTATTGGCTCAGAAACTGGTAAGCTGCTTATTACTACTCTCCAGCAAATCTTCGGGATGGATGGTGTAGTAACAAACTTGACGTTGAAACTTATATTTGAGTATATACAAGAATATTACATGGATTTTTGTATTTATAGGAAAATACGGAGGCCTATTTTTTATGCATTTTCTGTGTAGAAGCATCGCTCAAGATCCTTGCCTTAGGGTTTGTTCTGCATAAACACTCCTACCTCAGGAATATTTGGAACATCATGGATTTCTTCGTTGTAGTAACGGGGTAAATAGAATTTTTACTTTATAAGCGATTTAAGCGATTTAAGCCTGTGATCAAAATTACTCTCTTTTCGTTTTATTTTTTATTGTGTCCTTCACAATACGATAAGTGTTTTGTTTTTATTTACAATACGAATTTCGTTTTGCTTTTTCATTTCATTGTTGTACCCACTGTTCTGTTCACAAGCAATTCTTCAATTTTACACATTTTGTTTAACATTAAATATATTTACAAATATACGTTATGTATGAAATTATGTTCAAATATTCTTTTTGTTTACACAACAAGCAACATCTCTCCTAAGAAACTCTCTTAATGCTGTTCTATTTCTCTTTCATTATTTTCTCCTATGTTTTTTTGTGCGCTTTTATTGTTTTCTAATACTTTATTTATTTATTTTGACTGTTATTTATTTTTTCTTTTGTAATTTGATATGTTTTTTATGATTAAAACATTACGTTAAAAAAAAACACTAACGCGCACAATTATGATGGCTCGACGTATATAAATATCACTTATGTCACTACGACTACAATCAACCGATTCTACCCACCAACAATGCGGATTTATACGTCCGTACTGTAACATCTGCATGTACATAGCGCTATGACGATCTTTGCCGAAGCCAATATTGATGTCGATCTCCGCATGTTGCGGTCGTTTCGTGTCCTTCGGCCGCTTAAGCTCGTTTCAAGAATACCAAGTAAGCTTTCCAGTGATCGGAACTCAAGCGTAGGCAGCATTTCTTTAGTGTTTAATACTAACTAGTACAAAGATATAGTTTTTAAGACAATATAATGACAACATTGTTTAGATCTATCGTAACTATATACATAAATACTCGTATATTCAAAGCTAGTACGCTATCGTATTTTCGTCCATAGATGTGTTGTTTAGGATTTTACACAAGGGTGAGATTATATTCATTAGATGGAAATTAGATCCAACAAAATTAAGAAACTTTCACTGAATTATGTGGTAATTAAAAAATTTCGATCATTTTTAAATTTAAGTAGTGCTAGACCCATAAGGTATATATTCCACAACAATGTAGTCGAGCTTGGATAAGATGCAGCTGGAAAAGATAAATCAAAGAGTATACATAAAGAGAGATTGAATCACTTAAAATTTTGTGAAATGGTAGTGATGGCGATTTCACAAAAATCGGTGAGCGGCAAGGGGTTGGGAGATGCAATGCGTGTATTTTTGTTCGTTGAACAAAATTTTTGCAACAATAATTTCTTTCGCCATGCGAGCTCTTTATATGTATACTCTTTAGATAAACGCTTTGTCAAATAATGAGAACACAATGAGGTTTATGCCGAATACAAACAAGAAAATATAAAAAATAATAAATGTTAAATAAAAATGAAGAGAGCCGAAAAGTAATTTTGAAGATAAATGAATTAAATATTTCATAATACAAATATTGTTACTGCTCGACGTCGCTGCTTTCTTTGCCATATTTTTGCTAGTTAGTCTTAATTAGGTGTTATCCCAGCTTACTTTGAAGTTAAAAAAGTTCACTAATTGAGTTATTCTATACAAACTCTGGGTATATGATAGCTCTGTAGAACTTAATCACGCAACTTACGGCGCAAACTCTCAGGTTTTGCCGCATATCGTATTTGTATGGGCACTTTTAAAAACACTTCCTTCACATATTTCTATCCAAGTTCGAATGCTAAATTTTCAACACAATTATTTTTAAATTTCTTATTCGTGTTTAGTGCTTTAGTGTGAGTCGCGCTAAATGGAAATAGTCGTAGCAAATCGTTTTAATATCAAAGCTAGAGGATATATTGCCATTTTAACTACGCAATAAAAGTGTGCACAAACAATTAATAATAAAAAATATATATTTATTTTGTTTTTCTAGTTATTTAGTATTTTACTTTAATTTTGTCACTTATTTTGAGTATTATGTTAATTTAATTTTGCATGATTAGCTGAAACTATATAAATTTTAATTAAATATATTTACATATATTAGCCAGAATTATTTAACAGGTAAAAGCTGAGCAATCAATCGCAAAACTACATTCGAAGGGTCACTAGGGATAGTACGAGTACCAAAGTCACATTCCTCAGACCGCCAAGCACAAAAATGTTTTAATTTTTTCCCAAATTTAAATATAAAATGAAACAATTTTGTGCGAAAGATCCGAGTAATTTGACATTGAATTCTTTCTGCTTGGGTCTCTTTTATGTGTGCTGAATATTAGTATTTTTAATGCGATACATACGAGTCTAAGCAACATACGAGTTTTTTGATTCTCATCACATTTTGTGTGTTTTTAGTTACTAAAAGTGCAAATTTGAAAATTCCTTCTTTAATTTGATTTTCCTCACAAATATCTGTGTGTGCTTTTGTAATTTTTTTACTCTCTTGGCGTCACACATCTCACAAAATATTGAAATCACTTTTTAGTTTTTCCAAAACAAAAACAAAAACAATACAAATAAATGATCTCAAAAATGTTTAATTGACTAATATTTCTTTATTGTATTTAATTCTCGCACCATGCATCAAAAACTCATTGCTAATTCTGTATACCAACGTATTATTGCTATGAAAATGTAACGTTTTGCAAAAAATGCGTATAAAAATATACACAAAACTTAAAACCACATCAGATTCATCACACAGTTCCCACTAAAACGGCCCGATGTAGATCTAAGAACGTTAAGGGCCATTCGTGTGCTAAGGCCCTTAAAATTAGTCTCTGGAATTCCTAGTGAGTAGTTCTTTAGCATTAAGTTTTTTCTTTTTATTGAATTTGAATTTAAATTAAAAATTAATTAAATTAAAAAACAAAATTCTTTTGTTGTTAAAACAAGTGTATCCTCTCGATATGTAGCTACATATATACTTAGCAGGTTTAAGTTTAACGCTAGATTTAGTTTATTAAATTGTGTTATAGTACGATCTTAGATCGAGAGCAAAATGGCTCAATCAACTTTTTGAGGATCCTAAATGAAAAAAGAGCAAACAAAACTATGATCAAATGAGTTCAATAAAATTTTAGATAGTTGATCCATTTTGCTCAGAATAATGTTGATGATGAAATAATACGTAATGTTCTGTAAATTATAACTAAAAACGGAGAACTGAATTGACAATAATAATATTATTTATACAGCTGCTTTAAATTTACAATTTTCAATAAAACAGAGCGAGGAGGAATACATAGATATAAAATACATGTTAGTATGACGGAAATAGTTATCTGGAATTGATTTTACAAATCAAATTATATTTACCTAAATTCCTCCGGGGCGTATCAACAAAATTTATAAAATATGTATACAGAGCCAATGTTTTTAAATTCGTACTTACTCCATTTCCTGTGATATAAAATTCATGAAGCATGTTTGCTATTGGAATTAATTTATTACAAATAATTTTCTATTAACGGAATGGCATTTATACCTATAAGATGGTTAAATGAACTTCCATCGAAACTTATGTTTCACTATGAATGATACAGTAAAATTATAATATACTGTTTGGCTGATTTTCTGAAATTTACATTTCCTTTAATTTAGTGGGATTCTCCGGGATTTTTTCTCGCGACAGATTTATTTAATAGAATTATTTCATCATACAATATTATAGTAGAGTAGATTTGCTTTTTAAGTATTCCTCACATGTTTATTTTTTACTAATGCCATTTTTTCTATATACAACTTTACCAAAATCCTACGAAACTGTGGTCTCATCTCCATCCTCAATAAAACAACAATCGAATGCGAACAACGAAATTATCACGAACAGGTTTACAAGTAGTTTTAAAATCAATTATCAAGGCAATGGCGCCGTTACTTCAAATCGGACTTTTGGTCTTGTTTGCGATCGTTATATTTGCAATTATCGGACTCGAGTTCTATTCGGGCGCACTGCATAAGACTTGTTATAGTTTAGAAGATCCAAGTAAAAATAATATTTTTCAATTTTCACTGATTTTAATAGAAAATTAAATTGCAACAAATTTTAAATATTGTTCCGTTTAATAAAAATGTTATACCTTTCAGATAAACCTGTAAAGGAAGGCGAATTAGAGACACCTTGTAACACGGATAATGCTACTGAAAAAGCGGGTGGTTCATATGTATGTAATTATAATACGAGTATGTGTCTGGAAAAATGGGATGGACCAAATTCGGGCATTACAAGTTTTGACAATATTGGGTTTGCCATGTTGACTGTATTCCAATGTATCACAATGGAAGGCTGGACAGCAATACTGTATTGGGTAAATTGTAAAACCAAATTATCAAACTAAAATTGAAATTTTTAAATTGCGCCAAAAAGAAAAACGTTTGCTAAGTCGTCATAATCACAAAGCATAATAAGTGTAAAAAAAAGAAAACAAAAAACAAAAATGAAATAGATTAGATTAATAATTGATATTTGTCCTAGTATGTATGCTATTTACTGCTATGAAGATTGTATCCCTCCGAAGGTTGTGTTAAGAAAGTGTTGAAGAATAAATTTAACATATTTTGCATATTTTTCCATCCACATAAATATTCGTACTACCCGTATAAATAAGCGAGGAATATCTAAAGGCATAATAAATGAATTAATCAATATGCAGTTTTTCCATGGATTAAAAACACCTCGTGAATGGAAGGTGTCTTACGCCCCGAGATTCGATTTACATCTATGAATAATGATACATTCGTAGCCTTCGTGGAGCTTTGCATGATAATTCTCCATTCTACACAGACGGAATTTATCAGCGCCTGCTAAACTTACATTCATTAGCAGATATCTGAAGGCACAATGTTCTATAAGATATCCTATTAGTATATGTATATCTTCCTTATACACCTTTAGGATCGTTGTGGTGTTTCTCATTGAGAGTACAATTTCTTCTCCTTCATTGATATAGTCCCAGTAGTAAGTATAATGTCATTCCTTCAATAGTTTTTAACACTTCGGTAGAATGCCCTTTAGGTGACTTTAAGTGAATGTTAAGCAGTCAGATTTTTCGTTGCCGACACCTTGAACTTTTCATAAAACTAAGGTCCAGTTTATCTAATTCAAACGATTTTCAACCAGTCTTAAAACAAGGATCATTGATTTCCTTTGTCTTTTTGTGGAGTGTATCTATGGAGGATGCTAGTGTGCACTTCATATATAGAAAATTTTCCCATCAAGAGTGTTTTCTTTAAGCTTAATTCTAGCCAGTCGGTATATAATATAAGCGACTCTCTTAAAGCAGTCTGACTAAGCTAACAAATAACACTACATAACTTAGATCGCGTTTCATCGTAGGCTCACCTTAAACTACGGGGTGATTTAGAACATTTCTAAGTATATTAGCGTAAGACTGCTAATCCATGCTGTTAGTGTCAGTGACACTGCATGATAAGCACATTGATGCAAGCCTCTGTTTTCTTCATTTGATACTAGTGAGCATGCCTACTAGTACTCCCATTAATTACCCTATTCATATACTCGTATATAAATCAGGGCTTTTTGTGATGTTGTCATCCTTAGCCTGAGTTTTGGCCTCCAGGCTAGGGCAGATTAGATGATAATCAAGCCAATAATAGGAGGATATTCCAAGAGATTCGCTTTAGATTTTCAATAATATATATAAGATTATATTTACTCGTATGCTTATTAGAATTCTGAAATGTATGTTAAATTCATTTATTCTTCAACACACTCATACTTCAACACTCTTCTTACTTACTGCTAGTGTACATTTCGAACATGCATATTTGTCTGATGTAAATTTTGTTGTAAGCTTTATTGTATGTCTTTTGTCATTGTTAAGCATGTCTACCTTTCTGCATAAATCTTTCCGATTCTTCTGTCTAGCAACTGTCTTCTTTCTTAACTGCTGCCTCCTTGAAGGGGTTTCCAACCAAACTATTCTATGCTTTGTAACAAGTTCTGGTTACCAACTTAGAGCTGTTTCATAATTGAATTCGTATTTTTTGTTGACTTCGAAGCTGAATTGTGTGTGCTTTCTGAAACTGATTCTGATTCCAATTCGAATATTGAGTCTGAGTCTGAAGCTGATTTACCTAATACAGAATTGCCTATCGATTACGATAGTGTTCTATTCTATTAAATATTTGTTAAATAACATGATATCTGTTGCTTATTTTTGAGCGTGTATTTTAATGATTCAATAATTTTTCTTTTCTATCTACTGAAACTCTTTATTTGATGTAATTTTTCTTTGCTATTTCTATATTGGAACTTTTTTATATGCACATTGCCCATTAATACGAGATGTTCTCTTTGATGCATTTCCGACAATTAAATATGATGGCCTAATGTTTTATTGTTGACAAATCGAGATAATTTCAAAAGTTCTTCTTCACATAATTAAGTGGAAAATACCCTTGTGTACACTCCGTGCTGCATTTCATTAAGATCTGCTTAACTTTGTTTAATTCTGTAAGGATTTCAGACATCCGCGAGCATAGCACTACAAATAAATTATATTATTAAGAACATTTGTTACTGATACAATAAAATGATCCACACTCATATGTGCCAACGTATCGAAATAGTGGAATGCATCAAAATTGAGTATCTTAATGTGTGTGGAAATTCAATTGCTTTATTCTATGTATTTAAGAATGTTGTAAATAAATGGAATTGAATTCAGTTATGGCAATGCATACCTCAATTGGTAAATAGTATAATGTTTCACCATCCTGTCAAATACTACACGCCCACATGCATAAATATACCTATACGTACCTTAAGCAATATGATTCTTAGGTATTCTTCTTACCGTACAGTAAGAATGAGATCAGCAATTCACAAAAATCAGTGTTACAGATGCAATAGAAATCCAAATTTTAAATACCAATTAAACATGCTCTCATCATCTCCCATTCAACTCCACTCACACGACATCCTCACGTACACTCTTACAAGAAAATGCATAAAATTTGTTCTTTAATACATATCATTATGCGCAAAATTTCTTCTGATTCCATTTATGTAAATAATACAATTCATGTGTACGATAACTTTTAAACTATTATATGCTTTGATATATATGTATATGTGTATGTTTGTGTATAGTAAATGTTCATATGTGTGTGCACAGCTGTAAGACTTGCATTGTTTTAAGCAATTACAAGCCTATATTTCAATCAACTCATAACAATATTCTTCCAGACCAACGACGCTTTAGGTTCAACATTTAATTGGATATATTTCGTGCCTCTAATAGTTATAGGCTCATTTTTTATGCTCAACTTAGTTCTTGGTGTTCTTAGCGGGTAAGTCTGTGGAAACTTATGTAAAATTTCGTATGCAATACATAATGTGCATTTATGTTGATTTACATTGAGTTTGTTTCATAAATACTTTACTTTTTCTTCTTATTTAATATAATAATTTCATTTATTTTATTTTACTTTTTACTAAAAGAAAATAATTTGTTTAATTTTAAAGTGAATTTTCAAATGAACGTAATCGCGTCGAACGTCGCATGGAATTTCAAAAATGCCGGTTTCGCGCCATGTTTCAAACTGCAATGGTATCATATCTTGATTGGATAACGCAAGCAGGTTTATAAGATCACTTAAACTTAAAAGAGGTTTAGCATACCCCCTCAGTTAAACAACAATATACAAAGCCAGCAGACAGTTCCTTTTATCAGAATCCACACAACTCTATATATATATATATATATATAAATATAAATATGATAATAGAATGCTAGTTTTAGAAAACATGCCAATTTCACAATTTCCAATATAAAGCATTTAATCAACTATACCCTGAAAATGACTATAGTAGTACCTCAACTATTTAGTTACTCTGCTAGCGTTAAGAGTCACCTATGTTTAGTTTATGCCAGCAGTTTATTATGAGTATACGTTTGAAATGACGATTGTTCGAAATTTTGCAGTTTTGTGATGTTTGTTTTGCATTTTTAAACACAAACACAAAAATACTTACAGAAAAGTATGACCTTTGTTTTGAAAATGAACCAATAAAAAATAACGATGCCAATAACAAAATGTGCACTACTGATTTATTTCATCATCTCATTGCACGAAACATGTCATTCAATTCCGAATCAGTCATTCCTTGTCAGTCATGTTCATTTGAAATTGACAAAGTCTCCGGTAACACGTCACAATTACCCAACAACAATTGAAGGCTTTCGTATTGGAATGTGGTATTAGGGAGAGCAAGGGAGTAATTAGCTGAATTAGGACTGCAATGTTCGAAGTTGTCGAGGCAGCCATATTCTCCACCTGCACATTTTTTTCTGGAATAATTTTAGCCCAATAGTTCAATAAAAAATATTGTTGAAATTATATACGAGTATAATTCGAAATTTGTTTTAAGAAAATTTGATTGTTTAAGTGAATGGGGATTTCCGTGATCTATTTCAAAATATAATATGAAGGGTGCCTCTACTTAAAATGATCCAACAAATCCTTTTTTTTAAAGAAAATAAAAAAAAATTTGTTTGTGTATGGCAAACATTAATTTCCGTTCTTGAAGATTTGCGTAAGTTCGTTGTGGAAAATTAAATCTCGTAAATAGCCACAGAGATGAGCTCATCACTTTATCAGTTTCTTTTAGCATTTCAACTGATCTTTCATTTCTTATGCATTTAATAATAGGGAAGGGTCCATAATTTGCAAATGAAGGCCTGAATGTAAACATTTTAGACATAGAAAAGGTGGTGAATTTTACCTGAAATATGTGGTCCCTAAAAGTATGCTATAAATACAAAATATGATATATAAAGGAAAACAATAGCGGGTCGTGGGGTAGGTATGGCAGCCGCATCACCAATAAACCAGTGATGCCACTTAGACCACCAGTTGGGTCCGTTGTGAGCCGGGTCGTGGGGTAATAAGATAGTTTAGACTACAGCAAGTAAAACCGTAAATTTTGGCACCACAAATTCACCACATCTGTGTAGATCAGCTATCCGGATAGACACTGAATTGACTAGAGGCTCGGATTGGATGTTTTTGCAGGACTAACTTGGATGTTTTAATCACATACATGATAACTGCTTATAAAAGTTTACTTCTATTGAACATTCTCTTGTGAGCCCGGTGGGTCATCAGAAATGTGATATGGTAATGGACATTTTCGTATGAGTAGACAACAAATTCTGGTTTATGGTAGTATGTAACCTCATACAGAGTTTATTATCCTTTTAATTGCCCAACTCTAGAGCTAGTTATCGGGATAGTTTTTGATAATTAAAATATATTACCCCCAATAGCTTAAAAAAGTCTGGAATGTACCTTAACGCAAATTAGTCAATTCCCCCAGACTTCCATTCTATTAGTTTTGAAATCTGTAAAAAAATACATAATATAATCTGTAAACACTTAAATCATCCTCATAGAATATAATACATAAACACAAATTGGCATATTACAATAACCATCGCAACTATTCCCCAATAAAGATATTCGCTATGTATAATTTATTTTGAAATATATTTTTATTTTATATATAATTTATTTACTGAATATATATGTATATATACATGTGTATATATAACTATATACTTTTCAATTGTTTTATTTTCATATGTAAACCACGTTGATTTTCACAAGAACACTTGCAACATAATTTATCTCGTATTTTGTATATTATTTTTTTGTGTAATTATTTTTTGTAGTGAATTCGCAAAAGAACGTGAAAAAGTAGAAAATAGACAAGAGTTTCTTAAACTTAGAAGACAACAACAACTAGAAAGAGAATTAAACGGCTATGTTGAATGGATTTGTAAAGCTGGTATAGTATTTTGTTACCAACAAGTTTATTAAATTACATCAATAAATATATTCATTTTATATAATTAAAACTATCCCACCACCCACTTCCATATAATGAATGCATTTTGCAGATACAATTGCAATAAATTCACAAAAAAACAAAAAGAAAAAAACACTAACTAATAGTGTGTTTTTGAATAAACTAATATGTTTTCATGATATAATTCCAGAGGAAGTGATACTAGCCGAAGAGCGTACAACTGAGGAAGAAAAAATGCACATAATGGAGGGTGAGTACCAATTGAAAGGATCCAGGATGCAAACAACAAATACATAATAATGTCTCTTGATTGGCATACAGCACGGCGAAGAAATGCAGCGAAGCGGAAAAAACTGAAAAGTCTGGGCAAATCCAAATCGACAGACACCGAGGAAGAGGAAGCGGAAGAAGATTACGGGGATGATGGTACGGTCACTTCTAAATTTAAAATCTCCAATTAAATGCAAACACACACAGAATATGCACAACAATTGAATACATTTAACGAAATACTTAAAATTAAACAAAAATTAAAATTTAAGAATACTAAAAAAGAAACTTGTCAAAATTAAAGAATTCAGTCAACTTGCGTGAGATACTGTGTCGCTTGCACCTGCAAGTATCTCGCCAGAAGTGAGCCGTTTCATAATCACTTTTGAGATACACAAAAACCGTAATTTTGTTTTCGTTTGATTTCTTATTATAGTTTTTCTTTTTCTTTTTCTTTTGTATTTTCGTCTATTTTGTTATTTGTTTCGTACACCGTTCTAAAAATGCTTGTATACAAATTTGTTGACATTTGCCGTTTTAATGTCGAACAGAAGGCGGTGAAAAGGGCGATGAAGGTAAAACATTTTATTTATTTGTTTTCATTTCTATATTTGTTTTACTGTCTCAAGTTCCTGTTTCTTTAGTCTATATCCAAAGCTTTTAATCGGTTCCCATATACTTGTTCCATCTATTTGTTTTTTAAGCGTGCTAGTATTGCTCTTGTGTTGTTATTTTCCTACAGATTTCTAATTCTACTTTTATGTATAAACGTATATATCAATTTTTTTAAAGTTTTTCTTAAACTAAACTATTATAGAACAATTTTGTTTTAGTGTATAATTATGAATTTCGTTTTTTAGGCAGATGAGCAATTTAAGATAAACATAGATTAAACTTCTCTTTATGCAAATAAGTTCACATTAATCTGTCACGAAAGTTGAGAGGAATTTCCTGTCATATTTCTATAACAATTTTTTTATATAGAATATCAGTGAATATCATATCATTAGCCTTAACTAAGGGGCACCCTTTTTATTTGACTTTTTCCCGTTCCGTAAAGCGAAAGTATCAAAAATATACACTTTGCACTAAGTGGACCACGAGCCTTATTCCCGCGAACAAATCGAGAAATGAAACCAACTACAACAACAACAAAAGAGAGAAAAAAAGAACGCAGGGGAAAATACAAACCACACATGCTTCCGCCATGATATATATTTGACTGCATAAGAGCAGAGAATACAGAGAAATGACTTTTGTTTTGCGCACACAAACACATGTGCAAAACTGTAGTAGTGTGGCTGATTTTCTTCAGAATTCTGGTTAACCAATGATAAACAAACCTATCCATATAGGCAACTAATTATAAACAAAGACAGTTTTTTTAAACGTCAGAAAATTTGACGTTTAAGTGTCCCGTCTCTGCTAAGACTCCACCACCCGATACATTTTGTCGCATGTTACATTTCGAAAAACTTATCGCATACAAACGAACCCGATTGACACTTTTATTTGTTAGTGCCACTTTTTAAAGCAAATAGAAGAGAATACAGGAGGTGATGCTGGACATATAGTGCAGAACTTCTGCTTTATGCGGTAATTTGAAAGTAAATCGTGGTATCTGGGATAAGACTTATAAGCAGCCCTCTTTTAGTGTTTAGCCCACTTTTTAATTTATACAAAAATAGAGTAGCATTTTCTGGGCAGATCTACGAATAATGAAGTCAACAACACATTGTTCTTGTTTCCTTGTGAACCTTTGGGGAAATTGTCGAACTACAAAACATATTAGAAAATGTTTGCACCATTTTTGAATCAGGTAGTTCGGAACGTGGCGCCACGAATGCAGTCACTAATATCGAGTTCTACTTCTCACAACTTTTTGAGGCGATAATATTTTATTTACATTTACTTTTGTAATATTTGCTCTTATAGCTATCAGCTGATTACGACTGCACACGAACAACGAAAACTATTGACTTTTTAGGCATTTCCGGGTTAATCAAAAGACAAGACGACTTTATTCGACCAACTTAAAAAATTGGATATATTGTTTCTCGATAAGCATCATTTTTTAATTAATATATAAATTTGTAAACAATTTGTTAGATTTTCCTTTCTATATTTAATCGGTATTTTAAAATATGAATAATTTAAATTGGTATTTAATAGGAAAGTTTTTAGCATAGATTCATTTGAAGCTACCCAATTGTTTAGGTAAATTTATGAGTTTAGATCAGTGATGCCGGAGTAAATATACCTGATGGAGGGAATTAACGCATTGATCGGTTGTGTAAACCAAACAATAATATTAAACTTGTTGTTTTTTTTTTGAAAAAAAGAGCAAATTGATTCATTAACTGACTGTGGCATCGCTGGTTTAGACTTAATTGAGTTCAAATAAACTTTTCAACTGTGACTATTTTCACTTCTGTACGAATTTGTAACTTTTAATATGTTTCGTAAATTGTGTGTATAGAACATGTTTATGGCACAATTTATAAAGCTTTCGTAAATTCGTAAATTGTGTAATTGTCTTTTTAAGTGTATTTATTTCGCTTTGTATTCAGCATTTTAATAGTTTTTTTTATTAAAATTTATGTTTGTGACAGTACATTTTTGGATATTGTTTCTTTCAAACACATACTCGTACCTTTAGAAATTTTGACGCAGTCTTTTGGAATTCTAACGTTTTTTTACCTTTTGTTTATAATCTATTTTAAATAAAAAAATTCAGCCGATTGAAATAATTAATGCTTTACTTTTGCTTTTTAATTTCATTAATTTCTTCAAAAAAACTTTTAAATAAAATGTGTAAGTAAAAACATAAGTACAAATTATTTCATTGAACATTTTTGCGTATCTTTCAATTTATATCACTACTCTTAACTCATCCGAAACACCAAAGTCGTTCGAACTGTACTTGGTAGGACGCATTGTAAAAATCAAACCGAACTCTTCACTGCACTTTTAGGAACCGTTTCCAGGTCATTGTATTAAAATTATTAGATAGAAGAAGTTTGTGCGAACCTGCATTGTAGAAGTTGTTTCAGTCATTAGATTAGTATAATGAAAATAAAATCGTTCCCCGATAGTTTCGACAACCGATCGGAAAAATGTCGTAATATTGAGTTGTCACATGTGCCTAAAGCCTAGGCATATATGCAAAAATTAAGTAGTCACACATTCGTTACGATATTTTGCCGGTCAGGCATTGATTTCACATGCGACCCATCTATGTAAATAAGAAAGAAAATATAAGAATCACCTAGTGTTGACTTAAATTTAATCGTTTTAGTTTTCCTTGCAAAATGGTATGATTCTATGGAAACAATGACAGTGTTTCCAATGCAAAAACTTTATTAGTATAAAATTTCAATTTTGTAAATTTAATCCGTTCCTTCTGGTAAGAAATTGTCGTGGTTAATAAAGGCATCTACTAGAAAGTATACTTACTTTACTATACTAAATAGTTTTGCACTTTCCGTACCTCTCTTCGAGTAGCTCCTGAATCTGTCACCATTCAAACCAGTCAATAAATCCAATCTTCCATTCAATTTTTATTTGTATTAGTAGCATTTTCGTAAATCATAGTCAGGAGTAAACTTGTACACTCTGCTGACTCAGTTAAGACAAACTTTCTGATTGATTTTTTATATAGTCTAACATTGATTTCATTCTATTCTGAACATTCTTATTTCCTTTTGAAAACAATTTTCGGTTTTTCATTTGTTTTTGAACCCTTCATTTTTATTATGTTAGTGTGCGAAATCTTAGCAGTAATATAAACAGAGCGCTCGCTGTGCTGCTTTTCAAATACTAGCGCTTTATATATATAGTATATATATAATCCGTATACTCTTCCAACTGCATATATGTCTATGTATAATACAAGTATATATAATCTAGAACATCAACAATTCACACAACATACTCGTACTCGCATTTTGTTAAACTCTCATTATTCACATTTTCTGTGCAATTGTTAACAACAATTTCAACAATTTTCGTTTCTCTATGTACATTCGACACATAATTATGTATAAAGTTCACAACTCAGCGCTAACGTTTTCCTTCAACTGCATTTAGGTTACCTCAAATCACGTTCAAAACCTCAAGGCAGCTGTACAGGGTTCTGGCGTGCGGAGAAACGCTTCCGTTTTTGGATACGACACACCGTCAAGACACAGTGGTTCTATTGGTTCGTCATAGTCCTGGTATTTCTGAATACGGTTTGTGTGGCGGTGGAACACTACGGACAGCCGAAGTATTTAACACAATTTTTATGTGAGTAATTGCGGTTCGGCGGGCGTAAAAAGCACAGCAGCTGCATAGAAATATTTCTTTGTACAAAATGTATTCATTAATTCTCTTTTCTTCTATTTTTATTTCATTGTTTCTTCTTTTTATAATTCAATTATTTTCGATTTTGCGTTAAATTTTGTTCTTCGTTTTATCATTTTATGTTTGTTGGTTTTATAAATTCTCATTTCAGACTATGCTGAATTTTCATTTTTGGGTCTCTTCATGTCGGAGATGTTCATCAAAATGTACGCGCTGGGTCCACGCATCTATTTCGAATCATCGTTTAATCGTTTCGATTGTGTCGTCATTAGTGGTTCGATATTCGAAGTGATATGGTCAGAAGTGAAAGGCGGCTCGTTCGGTTTATCCGTATTGCGAGCTCTACGTTTACTACGCATATTCAAAGTGACCAAATATTGGTCATCCCTGCGAAATCTTGTGATTTCGTTGTTGAACTCGATGAGATCCATCATTTCATTGTTGTTCCTGCTCTTCTTGTTCATTCTAATATTTGCCCTCCTCGGTATGCAATTGTTTGGCGGGCAATTTAATTTTAAAGGCGGTACCCCCGAAACAAATTTCAACACTTTCCCAATAGCATTATTGACAGTATTTCAAATTCTAACCGGTGAGGATTGGAATGAAGTCATGTATCAGGGTATTATATCGCAAGGTGGAGCGAAGAAAGGAATGATTTACTCTATGTAAGTTATTTTTCAATAAAATTTTTCTCACTTTTTATATAACTAAAAACATCGTATAAGTCAGCTTTAGCTTCTCAGTTAACAAGCATTTTGATTAAACAAAAAAACAAAAAAATTAACAAAAAATTTATAATAATTTTTCTTTAAAAAAAATTAAAATCACATTTTCAATGATATCGCTTCAGAAACTTTTAAATACATATTTTTCCAATGTTTCAATCTTATACAATTTTTAAGCTCTTCAACAACACAACAATTCATTTTCTTTCAATTGCCCAAATATTTGTGTAAAGTACTAAAATTGAATGTAATATATTTGAAGAAACTCGTTTAAATGTGATATCGCTCTTCTATGTCATGCCAAAATTTAAATATTTTTCGCACTCATCCTTAATATTATGCTTAGTTAGTACCCTTATTAGATAAAATACTGAAATAGAGATAATTTAGAATGCTAGAAACATATACGCTAATAAATCTATGCTAGAGAAACAGACTTCTTCATAGGCTTGAACTGAAAGCAATACTTTTATGCAAGGATCCTAGAGTTAAATAAATAAATTAATATACAGGGTAAAAGTAAATATTGTATGTTATAAAAATATGCACCTTTATAAATTAAAACATCACTTTGCATCTTTAGTATATTCTCATACCTCGATATGTGGCTAGTTGGCAGTAAAGCGGAATGCCACGTAACGAGTTCATATGAATTAGTGTAATTTTAATGAGTGTTAAATTTTTTTCAGAGGGTAGTAAATATAAATAATTTATTATAATATTAGTAAAACTTTGAGCAAAAATTAATTGAACATAAAATAAAAAGAATTCAGATGCAACTAATAATATTGAGTTAAATCTAAATGGAAGCTGAAGGCAAGCTCGGCCATCAAAATAACGAGAAAGAACAATTCACTCTCTTATCTGTAAAATTTGTGTCTTAATATTGTGTTGTCAACCATCAACAATTTTTATATCGGTTTTACACTATTTCAAACTATTTGACGGCTACTCGATGATGTCCCAGAATTAAATGAGTGAACTACTCCCAATGTCATATCCGGAAACCTTATCTGTGAAATCCTTTATCCAAATTATTCCGGTTTCAGATTTGCTTCCTCCAAATTCAATTTTCTTATTAGACAATTTGTCTTTGTTATACTTCTAAATAAATGCTCTTTGTGATGTTAGGTTTCAGAAGTACAGTAGGGTGCCATCAACATTGAACACATGTTCAAGGCAATATTCCTTTTCATTACAATTTGTATTGAACATTGGTGCTTGTAGGTTTATCTTTTACTTACTAGCTTCAGGTTTTATCACCGTAGTCTAAGGGCCAAATATTTCCGTTTACCGAACTTCTAAGCCGACTAAGATTGCATTGATTATTTATAAAAAGAAGTAAAAGAAACTCAATGTTTCTTTTAGCGACATGTCGTATAAAGGGTTACCGTATATCGAGGTATGAGGCATATAACAATTTAATTAAATAAATTTAGTTTTTTAATCAGAAAATTCGCGATTATTTCATTATGGTTCCTTGCATTACATGTAATTGCAGAACATTCCAACTTTCCTCCCTAAGATTAACAGCTCCACACATACACGTATAGACACAATAATTGTGTAGTTAGAGCTAGATTTCTTTAGGAACACACACATACTACACAAAGGGACAGAAGAACGTACAAAAGTGCATTCATTGATACTATTTTATATGTAGACCTCCTCTATTAAGTAGTGTCAATCAATGTACATACATACATACATGTATGTAAAAAGTTGCTTTTCCGAAGGGTATTGAAACTAAAAGCCTTCAAAATTAATATTGTTACGTTAAGCTATTTTTGTTTTTTTCGTATATGTGTGTCAGATGTAAAAATTAAACCACGCAATTACCTGCCCAAAATAGAGTAATAAAAGTAGACTATTATTGAACTTCGAACCATTAATGTGTACAATCCCATCAATCTGAACTATACCCAGTTCCAATTTAAGAGGTTGAGCATTGGTGGTCTTGCCTAGTTGCTTCCTTAAGACTGTGCTATCGTTTCAACGACGAGTGCCAAAGGTCTGCACTAATGCCCAAACTTTTAAATTGATTTTTTTTGTTTTTTTTTGTTTTGTGATACGAAACCCCCTCTCAACCCTAGTGTGACTACGCAGGTATTTGAAAAACACATACGTCAAATTAGAAATTCTTTAAATACCTGTATTTATATACATAGTTACTAGCTTCAGTTAAATAGTTTTCTTTTTCTGTACAGTAAATTAGTTATTGCCAAATAGTTTTTGATAACTAGAAAATTATTTTTATTTGCATGTAACATTTTAATTCCGTATGGTTTATTTGCTTTAAAACATTGAAATAATTACCGCTGATTAACGTCAGTGGTGAATATTGAAAGCATTATTTCAAATGGAATATAATTCTTATTATTATTATTACGGTGAATTTGCGAGTAGATAGGATTTTGGAAATGAAAGGATTTTAATTTGCTGCTCTTAATTTCAAGAGTATAAATTCACGTTTCAAGAGTATAAAATTTCCAGAAGTATTGTAAATATACATGAGAGCTTATTTTTCTACTTATACGAGACAATTCAAAATTTTTCAAATTTTTGCCAATAAAACGCTTTTTGCTGCACATATTTTTTATAATTTTTATTCAGCTTCTTAAAACTGTTTTTAATTTAGTGTGAGATAGGGTTAATAGGAATATATTTCAATTTACTCTGAAATTTCGCAAGAAAAGGAGAGGCAGGTAGTTTTGGAGAGAAATACATTTTGAACCCTGCTCGCAAAGTTTATTTAAAAAATGTTCTGTTTCAATTGAAGTGCCCACAGTGAGCCTAGCATACGCAAGGGAAATTCCTAGAAATTAATATCAACGATTGGATCATTTTAACGACAACAATAATGTTGTTTTCCAAACTAAAAAATAATTGAAATTATTTTCCTTTTAAATTTTAAAGTAGACTCAAGGTCCCAAAGTTGAAACGTTTTAATGATTTTTTATTTCATGTTGAAAGATTCCCAAAAAGTCATACTTTTTTTTATAGATTTGTTTTGAAATATAATTCTATGGATAATCAAAAAGATTAACTGTTCTTTTTAGAATACATTGGAGTAAAGCTTGAACCAATATATAAATATATGCCGGTCAAAATATGTAATAAACTCAAATCTTCACATTTGCTCCACAGTTTGGTAGTCAATATAAAAATTCATTGCAGACAAAACCTTTTCCCACTTTAGACACAAATATGCCTCATTTGGTAGTCTGGGTTAGAAACCACAAACTCATAACCCTTAAAATTTGATTAATCAAGCAGTGAACTCGCTTTATAATAATTTCGGCAGAGTTAATTTAGGTCTACAATATTAATTATTATTAATAGCATACTTCTGGGCTTGGACACAAATCAGAAACATAAATGATAAAATGTTGATTTAAGTTCCTAGGAACATGTATACAAGAATCAGAAACAAGTTTTCCTCCCTGCGATTTCACTGGAAGAAATGTTAAAAAGGGAAATTGGAAGTCTATCATTTATGTTTCTGCTCTGACTCTTCAGTAAAACTACTTTGCTGTTAGATTTGTAGCAGATTACAATATCAGGGAATTTTATTGTAGCGAATTTAGTCTTCAGAAAAAGGTAATTCTATATTTACTCAAATTTTTTTGTTGAAGTAATTAAAGAGAAATCTAGACATGAAAAGATTTAACTAAAATATAATCAGTGTATTATTGCATAAAAATAAAACAGATTATACATATTTCCCTTAGGCAGTTAGGTTCACATTTCAGGTATTGTGCATGAGCCTCAAATTAAGACACACTTTATTTTTGCTTCAAAGTTTCTTATTTATTAATATAATGGATTTGATATGCTTTCTCAATATACATTTATAAGAAAAAAAAAACAAATTTGCATGTCGATTCTAACAATTTTCAGCAAAAAACCATTTTAAATAATACAACTATAGTGTTGA
The DNA here is from genome assembly GCA_920105625.2 of Clusia tigrina. NCBI lineage: Eukaryota > Metazoa > Arthropoda > Insecta > Diptera > Clusiidae > Clusia > Clusia tigrina. The sequence goes on from OV050033.1 coordinate 179,557,120, forward strand.
TTATATGAGTAGTTGCTAAGAAACTTTGCTTGCAATAGTTCAAATTTTTTAGCAGCTATTTTAAGAAGACAAGTGAACAATAACATATGATTTCATGATTTCATGTAAATAAAACCCAAAAGAAACCTACCTGCTATTTAACAAATTTGCTTATGAAATTAGGTGATGGATTTTAATCGAGTTCTCGCGAAAGCCCAATTTTTTGTTTTTGGTGTAATATCTCGCATCAAAGCCAGCTTGAAATCCTTTTTCAACTGCTTCATTTTCCTAAGCTTTGCTATGCATTTTACACTATTTTACGGTTAAGTCACAGAAGACTTTGTTTTCGTCATTGAATGGGAGACTGAATGGCACGCCAAACGTTAACGAGCAAGGGAGAGTGTAATCCAAAAAAACTAAAAACTTAATTGTTATATCCTTTAAATTATATCAATTAAAGAGTAAAACAAAAAAGTGTCTTCAGTAGATGGGGGCAATGAAAATGCGTTTTGTAGGTCACATTCATATAAATGCATTTCTTTGTTCCCTCCATAAAACGTCATTTCCATTTTAAATTTCATCTTAGTTTCGCTACAATAATTTAGTTTTAATAAGTATGTATTTAGTCAAATATGAATCAATGTCCTCCTCTTGTAATTGATATCTAACATCCTAGGCGCAGATATAAACATGTTCATTTTCCCTAGCAAACTAATCAATTGATTTTATTTTTAATATGCCAACAGTTTTTCAACATTTCATTATTTACTTTAGCAATTGCTGCGATTTGAGTTTCCTACATGTACCTAATGCCATCAACACACGCATTCAATTTTGTTTATTTTTCCTTTTGTTTAATGCATTTGAAAATATTTTTCTCTCAATTTTGAAAATCAAAATCTATGTGTGTGTATTTCTGTATTTGTTAAAATTTGTTTTACACGCTATGCCTACGATAAATCACCATATCAAATCTAACTGGATTATATATACATGTATATGAAATAACCATAATGCCAACAAATTGCGAAAACAACAAAATCACCACCACCAACAACAACAACAACAAATTATATTGTCATTTACTACAATGCAGATACTTTATCGTTTTGGTACTCTTCGGTAATTATACACTGCTAAATGTGTTCTTGGCTATCGCTGTCGATAATTTAGCGAATGCCCAAGAATTAACCGCGGCCGAAGAGGAACAAGTCGAAGAGGATAAAGAGAAACAATTACAAGAACTTGAAAAAGAAATGGAAGCTCTACAAGCGGATGGTGTTCACATCGAGAACGGTGAGGGGGGCGCCGTTCCAGGCACCAAAGCAAAAAGTAAAAAGAAAGACGACGATAAAAAGGATGAGGACGAGGTCACGGAGGGTCCAAAACCAATGTTGCCATATTCATCGATGTTTATACTATCGCCGACAAATCCGTAAATACTATATTTCTAATAATATTGTGAATAAGCTAATTTAGGTCTTCTTACATAAACAACAAGTTAAGTCTGATTTAAAGTAAGGTAGTATAACGTAAGTGTATCGATGGAATCAATTCAATTACTCTATAAAGCAATTTAATCGATGATTTCATAATCCGAACTAAACATGATTGGATACGTAGACAATGATAGGGTATTTTAAGTACTGAGAGGTTACAATAGGCAGTACTGCTTTTTATTAGTTAAATTAAATTCATCCTTTCTCAGTTATGCAGCCTATGCTGTGAAATTTGGCAATATTTATAGTCGTACAATCCAGGATGCATTCAAGGACTCAACATATATATATATATATATATATATATATATATATATATATATATATAGATCCTCTTTTGTATAAACATTTTCCAATTCAGCAACATTTTTTCTATCTATGAAGTAAGTAAACTTAGAACAAATGGTTTCTTTGTGTTCCAGTTCCAGTTCTACTCGGCAATGTTTTCAGAATTCATTTTCAAGATGCGGTAGTAATAGAATAATGAAGTTGAATATTTTACTTAATAGATAATAATATCATTTCAACATAAATCACGTTCTATTACGAACTTCCCGGTAAATAAAATTACCATCCTAGAAGGTTGAGTGTGAACACACGGTATATATTTTTTGAATTCAACTTGAATATATAGTTTATTGCTGCCTGATGCACTGTCAATTATACGAAAGTATTAAAGCTCCGCATGTCTTTGGGACATATGAATGCCGGGCACTTAGAGAGTGACACTGAAAATTACTCAAGGAAACCTGAATCACAAAATAGTGAATTGGTCGATATAATTAAAATTAGTCTTGAAAAGTTTCAGCCTTTAGATATATGAATTACTTAAACATAATTTAGGGTTAATATAGTTTAAGCCAATATCTTTTTAAGTAATTACATTTTTAACACTTAAATCTAGAAAATATTTTTAATAATTTAATAACTAAACCTATAATTATTAATCCAAAAATTTCTTTCTTATATTTTTTCTCTTTTCGGTTATTACAAAAAAAAAAAAAAAACAAAATAATTATTTTAATTATTGCAAAATTCAACGAATCAATACAAACATCTTAAATCATAACATACCCATCACCACATAACCAAAATCACTACCACCCCACCATGCCAACTGCTATGTGCCAAAATTGAAAATGCATCGTTACAATACAAAAATTGAATAACCAAATTGGAAACATTTCAAAAATAAAATCTTTAAAAACAACATTAAAATTGTACAAAAATATAATATAAAAAAATCCAGCATACGCCGTGGAGCCCATTGGGTTGTTAATTTGCCATATTTTGATTTTTTCATTATGGTCGTCATCTCATTGTCATCGATAGCGTTAGCGGCCGAAGATCCCGTTCGTGAGAATTCACCACGAAATAAAATATTAAATTATTTCGATTATGCATTTACCGGCGTATTCACAATAGAAATGTTACTGAAAATTGTAGATTTAGGTGTTATATTACATCCTGGCAGCTATTTAAGAGAATTCTGGAATATTATGGATGCTGTGGTCGTTATATGCGCTGCTGTTAGTTTCGGTTTCGATATGAGCGGTAGCAGTGCTGGACAAAATTTATCAACAATCAAATCGTTGCGTGTACTCCGCGTCCTACGACCATTAAAAACAATCAAACGTGTACCAAAATTGAAAGCCGTCTTCGATTGCGTAGTGAACTCATTGAAAAATGTTGTTAACATTCTAATCGTGTACATATTGTTTCAATTTATATTTTCTGTAATTGGTGTACAATTGTTCAATGGGAAATTTTTTTATTGTACGGACGATAGTAAACATACTTCCGAAGAGTGCCAGTAAGTAAAAATTTCCAAATCAAAAAGAACTTTAAATTATATTTAGTTTTAAGTTGTTTATCTTTTCGTTTCTTTTACTACATTTGGTTTCAATTGGATGCACTGAAAATTTGTTATAAAGGTTATTCATTTTCGTTTTGGCATTTCTTTATTGTTTCTTTTCTTTTGTGTAAATATTCTTTCACTTTGTATTTTTGACAAAATTTCAACCATTTTATTTTGGACCGGCCATCAATTGAAATACGAGTAGTTGACATCTCTCTCTCTCTCTCTATTTTAATCTACTTAAATTCAACAAACTAGTTTTTAGTTTAGTTTCACGAAATAAATGTTTCAATTAGTTCCATCCATTACTATTAAACTGCGCAACGTTAGAGATTTGCGAATATCTTTTGTCTCGTCTCGCGCTTAGTCCATACTATTCACAACTTTTAACACTTTCGCTCTTTTCCTTCTTTTCTATCTTAACTCCCTATTTTTTGTAAATAAAGTAATTCTTATCTCAATTTTTGAACAATTGATTTTGTGCTACACTGTAACTATCAATAGATTCAGTTACATAATAGTATATACCCATATTACCTACTATATTTATATATTTTTTTAGAATTTTATGACAATATTAAAAGCTAAATATTATTTGAGGAGTGATCTTTCGAAAGGTCATATTTCTACTTCAAACTTATTTCATTGTTAACACAGAAATATACATTTGTAGAGATATAAAAATTAACAATATACTGCTGGGGTAAACCTTTCGTATGATCATCATGTCTGGTAGAATCATGCAATATGTTTCCGGTTTGTGTGCGTCTCTTTAAAGGTATGTATTCTGTTTAAGAAGTATATCGCCTCTTTATGTTTAAATACATCTAAATAAATTTTATAGTTTTTTAATAAATAAATATTATAATTAATCAATATTACTAAATTATATCAGCCGATATAATTTAGTAATATTGAGGGACGCCGTGCAATAAAATTTAAAGTTTATATGAACACACCGGAAGGAACGGTTGCGCTATTGAACAGTCATGCAGAAATGATTGCAACATAATGTAGAGATCAAAATTAAACATATCTGTAAACTATGTTGCCGCTTGTTGCGCTATTTGCATTATATTGCGCTATGTTCTGGCATGCTTGATAATCTAGCGTTCTTCCTCTTTCTTGTTCGATCATACAAACACTTAAGTTGCACTGCGCTCTGTATATTCTAATTGAGCTTAACTTTAAACTGATTTGAACATTCAGAGCGCTCCATGATACACATGTGCAAATTAGTATATAAAAAACATATATAATTTTGTATGGAAAAGTTTCAAGTTGTTTGTTTTTGTTTTTAGATTCGTTTATACATAGAACTTGTAGTTAAAGTTCGTGTTTTAAATACACGTGTTGTTATTAAGGTTTCTATTTGAAATAGATGCAAAGTTAGGATTGTGATTTTATCGCACTAGAAACATTCGTATTCACGTGTAATTCGTAATGAAGCCAACATTTTTAAATCTAGCGCAATCCTTAAAAACAATGACTTATTAAATATGAAAATATGACCTTTTGAAAAATTGCGCCTTATTAAAATTATTAATCTTTCTATTATATACAATTCTCTAAAAACACGCTACACAAATGTGGTACGAGTTAATAATTTGAATCTACTCTCTAATACTCATATTACCACTTAGAAAATCTACCATTGAAATATAGTGAAAACTACAGCTTCAGTGGTGGTTCTCATACACCCGTGTGTAGTTTGTAGAAATCATAAACTAACTATTTTTAAGTACTCAGTGCTAAATATATTGCTTTATTATGCTACAATTTCAGCTCTCAATCAGTATTTTTAACCGAAGATAGTACAATATTCTTATACTAACATACTACCAGAACATTCCACTCATGCCAATTAACTTTTTCATGTCTTTCGCAAGGTGAACATTGTTATTTAGCAAAGCTAATAATATTGTCATAAACCCATGCTAAGAAGCTTCTAGAAGTACTTTTTAATAGATATAGCAAAGAGGTACAAAATTATCAATACTTTATGAAACGAAGAATGCGTCTGCCATAAGAAGGGAAACAGGCATTGTGAAAAGAGCGTAAAGTACCAGGATGCAAATTTTATAAAAATAAATCGTAATTCGTTTAATTAATAAACAGTTCAACGGGATACTTATTATTCAATTATATCGATGCATTGTACAAGCAAAATGAATACATTGGTGTTTACTTCCAGGAAATTGCTTTTAATTGCACTGCAAGCCAAGTTAATATAAATGCACACAACACAAGAAAAACACTTCCAAAGATTATGTCTTATCGTGCAATAAAAAGTTACAAATTTCCCATAAAAAAAAACAAAAACCGAAAAGATATACATTAATTTAAGTTTTTTATGTTTACCTACAAATGCGTGCACAGATTTTACAGAATGTAAGAGTAGCATTTTAAAGTTTCCCGCTTTGTTTATTTGCCTGATTACACACAAACCGAAAAGATCATGCAAGCAAACATAGCTTAGAGAAAACCAACATAACTCTCACTCACAGGCTTCCAGTTTCCCCCTTTGAAAATGCAGTGCATTTTGTATTTTGATAACCAGATACAATCTATAACAATAACCAAACCAGCGACGAGGACAATAATTTTTGTATTGGGTATTTTGTATACCAAAGAGTCCATATTACTGCCAGAAGATTTCTTAATAAGCTTTAAAGTCAAATTTCGCGCTCAGCAAACAAGCAAACAAGTAAAAACAATTCTCAATTTCTGGATTCATGAGCTTATTTCTATTTATACATCATATGCAGCTGCAAAACAATAAAATAATGTTAAACATCTTTTTTTGATATGCCATTTTTGAATATAATTCGGGTACTTACATTAAATACAAATTATAAAGTCTTGATAAATGTACAAAAGTAGTAAGATGTTGCTTTATACATACAATTAGCCAGTCATAACTATACAAATTTCATTTTTGGTTTTAGTTTACACATCATTTAGCTTCGTTTTTCGTTACAATTAATTTGAATTATGTATCTACTTGTACATATGTGCATTCATATGTATCAGGCTTAGTCTATTCGTGTTATCTTTCTACTTATTGTTTACTTGACACACACTCACCTTAAGTTTAGAACAATATCTTGTTGTTGCCTTCGTGTATGATGAATGGGAAGTGCATATTTGACAAACATAAACAAATACATCACAATGTAGCATATTTATGTCTGTCGACATTTAAATGCCTTTAACACAAAACACCCATTTAGCTAAAAAAAAAAAAAAAAAAAAAAAATATATATATATATATATATATATATATATATATATATATATATTATTAAAAAAAATAATACTCACAATCAGCACACAACAAATGGATGAAAGGATTTAATTGAATTTTTGTCTATATAAAAAAAAATTACTTTAGTAACATAAAAAACAACACTTTAAAATTATACCACATCAAGAAGAAAACATACAATGCAGAAAAAGTTGTGAGGGAATACTTAAGATGTGACACAAAATTTTTAACAAAACTAGCACCATTATCTGTTATTCTATATCCACTTTCAGACTTCATAATAGTTGGACATAATTTTACATTATCTTTGGCCACATTTTGCCATTCATGAGCACTTTATTCAGAGCCTCTCAACCACCAACAATATAGTATGGATAATTTTCACATGTCCAATTCCAAAAATTTCAACATATTCTTTTTAAGTAAATGCTCATAATAGAAAGATTTAGTTTTCAATTCATTCTGTTCTGCAGTGCGACTTTGTAATGCATTTTGAGCATACATTCTTAGTATTTAAACAGAGGACCAACAGCTTATGATCATTTTTTTATTATATTACAATTTGAATTAATCTAAAATTTTTAAACATTTTTAAGTATGTAAATCCTACAAACGCCAGAGCTTTAAGTCAGCTTCATTGGTTCGAAAGCCAATGTCCATTTTACTTAAAACCATATTCAGAAAATTGAATCAGTTTTTAAACTGCTCATTAGTCTTAAAGCACAAGTTGGGTGACATGTTGCTTGGTCCTTACTGATTGGAGGTTTTCATTAATCGACCAGTCTTCAATTACTAATTCTCAACTTCTTCAACTTAAAAAAACAATTAAAATGTGTATAAAAGCAGTCAATTGAAGTATCTTACCTCTCTTTAAATGTATGAATCGCTTATGACCTCATACACATTTGAATACCTATTTTCCTGTTGGAGTAGTATTCGCCACAATTTTCATGATAGACTACTTAAAATAGTTTGGAGAATACCCCAATAAAATTAGTTACTATCACACAACTTGTTCACCTTTCGGAGTCTTTCCTTTGTTGATGTGATTTTCATTTGTCGATAGATTTTACATATTAGAACCTAAGAGTTTATTTGTTTATTTTCATAACTTTTGGTGTGAATTTAATAATTATAACTGTAATTTGCAGTCAATTTAACGCAACGCAACTATGTTTTATTCTTGTTGACTAGTATGAAAAAAATTAAGAATCTTTCAATTTACTAACACACTGAAACACAACATAACATTTACAAATTTCAAACACAAACAAATTCCTATACAAATATACTTTATTATTGTAATTTTCTAAGTTTATTTTATGATTTATGGTATTTCAGTTGCTCAAGTCGATTTTGTAACATTTACTATTTTTTCTACGCCTAAACTGTATAAAACTACATATTTACACCCACACGAACATTCATCTAACCACAATTCTAGGCGTATGTGTAACTAAAAATACACGACACGTACCCGTATTGCTAGTGAGTACTGCTAATGTTGCTGCTGTTGCGGGAAACTATGCGTAAGGCTTTCCTAGGCAATGCACAGTGGAGCAAATATTTATTTCTTTTACGATTTTCCTTTTGATTTTCGCCAGCTGTACTTCATCCTTCATTCTTTCTACTCACATTATTATTTCTAGCCATTTTCTTTTGATTTGTTTTCTTGGTTTTTGGTGTGTGTGCTTTTTTTCTGCTCTCTCATTCTCTTACATGAATAAAATTACAAAACAATCTTCCAACTCAATCATCAAAGGGGTTCATATTTCAAATACGAAGAGGACGAAATACTGCCGAAACAGGAGGCGCGCGTTTGGCGACCACGTAGTTTTCACTACGACAATGTAGCAGCTGCCATGTTGACGTTATTTGCAGTACAAACCGGCGAAGGATGGCCACAGTAAGAACAAACGCCCATTTACTTTATTTTTCCATATTCTATATTAAAATAAAAAAAAAACAATTATTAAATATAATTTCATAATTTTAATTAATATTAAAATTTAATAGAGTCCTACAGCACTCCATGGCTGCCACATATGAAGATAGGGGTCCAATACAAAATTTCCGGATCGAAATGTCCATATTTTATATTGTATATTTCATTGTATTTCCATTCTTCTTCGTTAACATATTCGTGGCCTTGATTATCATTACATTTCAAGAGCAAGGCGAGGCCGAGTTGCAAGACGGCGAAATTGATAAGAATCAGGTGAGCGCTGTAGCCAAATTGTTTTTAGCGTGCTATTATTGTTGTTGTTGTGAATGTAGCATCCACAGAGTTTTTGATAGACTTCAGTAAATTCCAAGTCCATGTTCCATGTGTGTATTGAAAAATAAGTGCTATTAGATATCTAATTTGTATAATTCATTTATTAACAGAAAGTCTCTAACAATATTTAAAAAAAAAAAAACAAAACAATAAACATTAATAATACTAATATTAATATAAAAATAAATAAAACAGCTTCCCTTTCCGTATTCAAAAGCTAAATTGTACTATAGTAGTAGTAATTGATTTAATAATGAGTTTGCCTTTGTCATGTCAGTTGCAAAGTATAGCAAAGTTTTCTTTGTTCTCTTTATCAAAAGGAGGAATCATGTTACTGACATGACCAAGTGGAAACCCAGCATACATACACTGACTATAATGATACACACTACACTTCATTATCAACAAAGTTAGTTCTGATAGCATTTACTTAGCCATAAAGAATCATATAGTATTAGTAACTTAGTAACAAAACTCAAGGTGGTTGCTCACATAGTGACTGAAACTGTTCCTTGAAACACGGCTTCATAATGCGGAAAACAAGAATCCACTTAGTGGATCACGATCTATCTGGAGCAAAGAGGATCTTTTTTTGGATGAAGATTTTCGCCCTTCGAAATATATGCCAACTTCGGCGAGTTATATTGTGTTGAACCAGTTGTGGCTTCACTTTTTGTAGTGTTGTAAATTTCCTCATAGCCCCCATGCAGAATATAATTGTCTTCGACTTAATCTAAAGTCCTTTTGCTAAGACTTTTCTATTCAACCAGTGACATATGCTAAAACATAATTTGAGCTAATTTCTCTTATTACCACTTATACTCGTACATGGTTTATAGTCTAAAGCTCCTTCCATAACTAGAGATTCTAGTAATGTAGATTTCTATTAAACTCTCATTCCCAAATATTAAATATAAAAATTGAACATTTACCGGAAGTTAGAAATGTTGACAGTAAACACTTTGCAAAGGTTTTAAAAAGCAAAAAATTTAAAATACTTTGCAAACTAAAAAAACATAAAACTAAAAAATTTCACAGGTTTGTAAAAGCAGCAATTGGGAATTTTTTCGAAGCACCCTGCTTTTTGTGCCATAAAATATTTATTTTGTTTAATATATGAAAAACTGCAAGCAGTCAAAAATTGTATACCTGATTATTTTATTAACTCAATTATTCTTATTAAAATGTTTTGTAAATTGGGTGTTTCAGAGCATAATTCACATACTCCTATAAAAAATTTAAATGAAATTAATATCAATACAAAAATTCAACTTCCATAAATCCTACAGAGGAAAGTATTCTGAATTCGTTATCTACGAACTTTTTGATAAATTGTACTGAAGCACCCTATTTATTTAGTGAACACTGTTTATATTAGGCAGACGAACTGAATTACCTTCTCAAATTGTATGTAGTAAAGTAATCTATTGCAACATAAAATTTTGCTATACAGTGCACCTTATAATTTATACAGCATTTGTAGTTTCCATCCGGCATTTCCGGGTGTTGACCCTGTTGAACTTTATGTACGTACATTGTTGCTTTGTAGAACAGTTATTAACAAGCAATCTCGTTCTTAGCGCATGCCGTAACCGTTTTAGATCACTTCCGCAATGAACTCATGAAATATTTTAAAGCCTGAACCGTTACTCTTCCAGAAATCCTGCATAGACTTTACGATTGGTGCACGACCACTTGAGCGTTACATGCCCAAAAATCGCAATACTTTTAAGTACAAGGTGTGGCGAATTGTTGTGTCAACACCATTCGAATACTTCATAATGATGCTAATTGTGTTCAATACTTTATTGCTAATGATGAAGGTAAGTTTCGAGAAATTAGTGTAAGATGGAGGAGAAGTAGACTTATGAAATAAATTAAAATACAAATTAATTAAATTAAATAAATTAACATGCGAATTAATTATACGAAAATATTAAAAATACGAATAATTTAGAACTACTTTTGTGATTATTCGATAAGTTAAAAATTGCTGGTGGTACCAAGAATGTTAGTTCCCACAGATTCACACTTCACAAAATAACTAAAAAAATATGAGTGATTGTTTAAATTTGTACACACACATTTTCCCCCTTCTAATTATTTCTATTCATTTTGTGTTTAATATTTTCTTCAAACTCTCTAAATGTGTTTCATTTTGGTTCTGTTCTTAACTATAAAAATTTTATACATAAGTAAGTGTCATAATTTGTGTGAGCATGTATAAATTTGAATTTTATGTGAAAATAAAATTTTTGCTTTCCCATTTTTATTTCTATCACGGCACAATACTTTTTCGACCTCCTTTTTAATTGTTATTTTTGTATGGTAAAATACCTACAACAATTACATACCTACATAAAAACGTGATACAGTTCATCATTGTCCCTTCTAACAACTGTTTATTCACCCGAATATATGAGTATGTATACATCTTTGAGATCGTGCGTTCAAACACCAATTTATAATTTTCATGCTTGATAGATTTTTTTCAAGGAATGCTGGCGTAAATTGTAAAATCTTATTAAAGTTTATAATCATCAATAGACACTAAAAATAAATCTTCATAAAATCAATATCATAATAGTTGAATATTCAAGGGGTATACTCCTCAGATCAACTGACACCATAAGAGTATCAGAAGGATTGGAGGGTGATTCGTCTAGACATAACAGAATGTTCCAGTTTCACCACTATTTACTGCAACACTAATCAATCAAGTGTTCATGTCTACCAGTTTTGTGTAGTGCCGATCAGGGTAGGGTGGTTTTGAATATGAGTGTGAGTAGTATTGAGCGGTGTAGTCTGTTCGATCCAAAAATTGATTCACAATAGTGTTTATATATGTATATATATAACTGAACATTATTCACAAATTGATAGCGATATGACGCACAGTCATAAACAATTAATTTAATGGACATGGTGTACCGACTCTTCATAGAACGAATGACAGTTATAGTAAACACGAGTAGGGTATGACGACATAAGAATAAATCGATGGAGAGCAACATTGAAAGAATAGGAATAATAGACAAAGTGAGGAGCTACCACGCTGAACAGCCTCCTTATTTCTACCATGAACAGTATTAATTATTTTTGTTGCCCATAATGTATCATATATAACAAACTTTTGCAGAAAATTCCGCCATTAATTTCAGTAAGACACAAAATATCTACATAAGTGTGGTTTGATAACTAATTTATGCATATAATGGATATTTTCTTTATAAAATCAATAGCTTTTAATTTATGAAATATTTTAAAACAATGCATATTTGTATCTTATTTTAAAGGCTTATACTAAAATTCTATTATGCTGGTATGAGTTGGTTTCTTAACATGGTCATGTGCTGAGGGCAATCCAGTCAAATCAAGAACACATGTATGCGCTACGTGCATAGTAATGTTGCGAGTTCGTGCCGAGCTCGAACTATATTTGAAACCAGGATACGACGTGCATATTAATGTTGCGAGTTCGTGCCGAGCTCGAACTATATTTGAAACCAGAATACGACGTGTTGTTTTAGCGAAAATATTTCCGTTTGAAGCTGGTCGTGTTCCAGCCTGATTTCAAACACATCTCTGCTTCGACATGAACTCACGCCATGTTAAAGAAGTCCCGCCAAAAATTAAAGAGGAGTAAAGAGAATGAAGCCCTAAACACTCATGAATTTTAACTTAAACTTTGACTTAATTTTAAGTTTTCGTTGAGCAAATACTCATGACATTGATTTCTTAAATAAATAAATCAGCTGTTTTGGGGCTTTCGTTGACTTTCCGTAGCGAATCTAATTTCAATAGTTTGGCAAGCCACGAATGTTTAAGCAAAGTCATGCATACTCGCCAACACTGCGCTTCATATGTTTGTCAAGTCAAAGTTGTAAGTCAAACGTAATGAGTATTTAGGACTTAATCTTTATTAATACGTGATTCTTCCTTTGACTCGTTGCTTTCAGTACATGCACAGAAAAAGAAAACAAACCAGAAATGCATTTACTCCGTGCTACTGATATCTTTTTTATACACAAAAGTGTGCTTTTCTAATCTCTGCTTTTAACTCTTATACTTTTTCTCTTATATGATATAATCAGTCTTTATTATTGCATTTTTTTGACTTACTCCAATTTGCATGCTAGACAATCAATCTATCTTATCCATTAAATCGAAATATCCGCCAAAATCACAATTAAATTGAATATGCTCCAGATATCTAGCTTGGTATCATTTGACGGACTACGAATGCGAAAGAGGAATTCGTGGTTTATTAAACAGATTGTCGGTTATCTAGAATTCGCAATTGTTAACAATATAAATAATGTTTGGTAATGTGTTGCGAAATATACTGGATCAATTGTTCGTAAGGTTCGCAGAAAAGGTTTACTTTCTATAGATCGGTTCGACAGTTTAACAAATTTTAACTGTACAAAATAATTTCACACTAGTTTTAAAGTTTAAAAATGGATATTTAAGATTAAACAAATATAGAGAGACAATAAAAAGACATACAGATGGATCAGCTTCTAATTTCGTATTTTAGAAATTTTGAATATAATGAATAATAATAATAAATACAGTAAGATTTAATTTCTTGTACCAACTTTGTCGAAATATTTTCCACTTAATTACACTAGTATATAGTTTTTAATATTATTGTAGCTTATGAATATAAAATAAATAATTAACCGTGAATAATATTAATAAAACCTTTCTGCAGTATCATAATCAAGGTGAGATGTATGAAAAATCACTAAAATATATCAACATGGGATTTACTGGAATGTTCAGTGTTGAAACAGTGCTGAAGATTATTGGATTTGGTGTGAAGGTAGGTTCTTTTATGTCTGTAAATAACATGCAATGGAAAACAAATGAGTATTATTGCTGATTTTTATTTGAACTGAACGTAATAAGCTGAAATTTACAATGCGCAAAATTATTTAGTTCAAAACGCACTTATATATACATTACAGGCTAATTCTGTCGGCAGGTAAGAGGTAAATAATACAAATTTTCTCTTTTATACAATTTATGCCTTTGGTTAATTATTTCGTTAGGCTTTGATGCTTTGAAAACTGAGCTACAATTTGTAGAGCACGCAAATAGCACTTTAAAATACCTCTACTTTTACTTTTCCTTCCTTTGTTTATGTTTTTTTTTTTTCTTTATTTATGCTTAGTAAATTAGCAATAGTAAAGCTATTGACGTTATTGCATGCAAATTGAAAGCACATTTAACTTGTCCAATAAAATTTTGCAATATATTTAATACTCCGAGCTTCTTGTATCTTTAATCTTTCTCCTTCCTTCTAACACTTCACAATCAACACTTAAATATCACGAAAGAACAACAATTAAAGAAACTAAGCCACGTACAGTGAACTTCAAAAATAAGAGGATACAATCGTAATTAACACAATCATAGGTGGCATGAAGTGTATTATTTATAGCAATTTGACTACAAACTAACCAAACCATTAGCAAAAATAACTGGAACTAAACAAGTTGATTGCAAATTTGTATGCTTAATTCCTATTTTATATATTTATTTAAATGAAAAGTTTGTACATTAAACTACTCCTACATTCTACTGACACATTCTCACATATTCTATATAATTTTATTTCAATTCGAATATTTAATCATTCTAGTTGAGAAGCGAATTCGCAGCAACTCAATTCAGCTGAAAGAACCACCTGCATTTCTAAAATACCGTAGAAGCATTTTAATTTACTGTTTAAGTTTTTTTTTTATAATGATACTAAATCTCCCACTAGCATTACTTGCATTAATTATAAATGAACATTTTTAACGTACTCGTACCTACTCCCTTTTGCATCTCTAAACTAGTTTAATTAATTTTTAAACAATATGTAGTTATTTTAAGTTGAAAACTTTGCCTATGTTTTCCTTGAACAATTTTGTGCTCTTTTTGTAGTTTCATGATGCACCGCCCCTACACAGTGATATTCTCACCTACATGAATCTGGTTTTCACATTGTTCTTCTTTATGGAGACCATTTTGAAAGTAATTGCCTTTGGTTGTACGGTAGGTATTGTTTTTCACCCAGCGACAATGTGCAAAACCCATCAGCGGCGTTGTAAATTTCAGCTACTAACTATGTATTTAATTAAGTGTAAAATATTTATTTATATATAATATGTTATTTAATCTTGTACGTTATAGAATTTCTTCAAAGATCCGTGGAACATCTTCGATCTGATCACTGTACTGGGCAGTATAGTTGATGCACTTTGGATGGAATTTGGGGTAATTAAATATAATTGAATTCGATTTTGGTTTCTCTCCTTTTCTTTATTATACTTTATTTAGGCTGTTGCTCTGTATAAGTTAATATCTTTCCTATCTTTCTGAAAGATGCTATAATAGTTTCTTGTTTAAACTGTGTATCACTGAAAAATTTAATTTTCAAGGAATGGATTTGCAAATAGGGTTTACATCATTTTCGTTGCATAAGCGAGTTCCGTAGACTGTTACTCTTTCAAACAGTTTACATATACTTTTATTAACATATTACTAATGTTCTACTTATGCCTTTCTTTTGCAAAACATATTTAAAAAAACAACAAAAAAATAATAATAATAAAGATTGTTAATTATAATAACATTTCTGTTGAAAAGACTGCTAAGGTTAATTTAAAACTAGGTTTTATAACGTAAACTAAATCTACTTCTACATATCTTTATATGCATATTAAATTATAGCATATTTAAAGCAATATAAAATATTTAATTTCTCTTTCCATTGTACCATTCTACTTATTCTTATTTAAATCATCTTAAAATACAATAATAATAATCATTTTTTTTTAATTTTCCTTTTTCATATATTATTTGTGTACGAATACGAAAACCAAATACGAAATGGGGTCTAAAAATACAAAATCGTAAAATCTTGAAACAAAAAAAAAACTGAAATCACTTTACAACAATTGCGCATAACACTTTCAAAATTTACACACACACACATTTTGACACCTACAACACCAAAATACTACTGAAAAAATAAATGCCACACAAAATCAATTTTACAATCTTCATGATCAAAATCGAAACTCCTTTGCCAATCAAAAATCTTGCTACACACAATGTCTTCAATACTTTCTTAACAAAAAAAAAAAAAAAAATCAAAAAAAAAATTATACAATTAAATTGAAAACAATACATCAACATCTTAAAAAAATTATCAAATTTTCCAAAATCTATTCTACAAAATACTCATCTACTACAACAACAACACCAGCACGATGTAAGTACAAACACACAATTTACACTAATACATTTATTTACATTTAAGTCGTATCGTAACCCTTTTGATTGTTGCCTCATTTACTTGCTTTGAATTAATTTTAAAGTGTCAATTTTAATTAGTTCCATACTTGGTACGCTTACTTTTCGTTTTCCCCTTTTACATTTTATTTAATTTTATTTATTTGCAAATCAGCCCCAATTGCATTTGTTTTCTTAATTTTTTTTTTTTTTTTTGTCGATTAACCAGGCATGTGGTGTGTGTCCTGGGGCTGTGCATTCGAACGGTCCTATTCGGACGTTGCTCGAAGGCTCTGAGCAATACTGGTTTGCTGCTCACAATCACAACTGCGAGTGATGGTTCCATTGCGTTCGTAGTGTGTTCTGCCCACATTGCACTCATTCTGCTAGGTATGATTGCAACTCTAAAAATGAATTCATTTGGATTGTGTATGAAGCGCATATATTGAAGTGAAATGCGCGACGCACTAACATTAATAAAGAGATGCTCGATCAATGTTCGAAGACTCCATTGCATAGCCAAAGTGTTTATTCTCAATGTCCGCATTTATTTGATTGTTTTACACATTCCTAATACTAGGAAAGGCTCGCAATTGACTGATAGTATCGAATTATCTTTCTTGACATTGTTCTACAAGGAAAGCTAATACACACGAGTTAGACGGTAGATAGGATACTTTGGATACTACTCCAAAACAATTGTACATTGTAATTTTTTTTGAAATTTGGTGAAACCAAAAAACTGAAAATAATATTTTTCGGAATACAGCATTTAATGGTTGCCAATACTATACATTTTTTTAGAAAAAAGAAAATTTTTATGTGATAAAATTTTTGGGTATATATCAGTGTATTCTCTAAAAATTTGTAATATTTTTGATTTATATATATTATATATAATCTAAATGTTTCTTAATAATTTTTGATTATTTTAGATTTGTTAAGTTTTTTTTACAGTGTACGGCCAGAGTCGACCCTGATAAGAGATTAGAAACCGAAAGTAATCTAAAAAGTTCAGAAAGTTTCGATTGCAGACAGCATCATGTACCACAATACTTAATTTTCTAGCAAAAATTAAATTCCATGTTTCTACTAATTACCATAGGGAAAATAATGCAATACGATAAAGTAAACTAAAAAGGACATATTTAGTACCAAATTTATCAAATTCGAACACATATAAACTAAGTTTATTATGATTGGAAAACAGATATTTCCATTGTGATTTTGACAATCCTGATGCGCGAAGTTTTCTGCAAGTATTTTTATGTCAGATTATCAATGACAACTTTCTACTTCTTTGTAGTATATTTAAATACTTAACTCGGTTACTTCCAAAAATAATCCTAAATTAAATTGTAAAATATTTCATATTTAGGCCTTGTTCCTTACCTACTGTCGTTCTTTCACAACCTCTCTTGCCTTCACTAACTTCTTTGTTTTGATAGAACTTTGTTTTAAATGATTAGACGCAAGTTATCTCAATACTTCCCTCAATTCTCTGATATTGCTGTCAGAACCCTATACCAAAATAACATTAAATATCTTGCAGCGTACTTGTTTGACCTCAGTTTTTACGTTGATTTCAATTTTGAATTCTCTTATTCTTATATTTACTATTTATTTTATAAGTTTTATTATCTTTGCTTTTATACATTGCCATTCAACAAACACTAACATAACCTCTTCCATTTTTGTTCTATTAAATATACTCGTACCTTAAATGATGAAAATTATGCTTCTAGAATATCTAAACGTTAATTTAATCTATACTGCCTCTAATAGAATGCTATTTAAGTAGGTTTCCTAAATATGTTAAACTATTAAGTTTGCGTTTTAAAAGTGAATTTTAAGCTTTCTGTAAGTAGACAAAAATTAATATCTATTTTCTTTATTGGTATTGATTTAATTAAACAAAAAAATGAAAGAAAAAATTGACACTATGTAAACCCATCTTAGAACTAACTATTGAAAAAAAATCTATTTTACAGTGATTTTTTTACTAACTCTTCGTTAATTTATTCTACTTTTCTTTACCTAATATCTTAACTGGCTTTTGATTTTATACTGAAAATTTACCGAAATATATACGAGATTCACAATTAAAATTCCAACCGAATTTTAGTTTCAATTGTACAATTGTATTGTAAAATAACTCTTTGTCTAATTGTGTACGAAATTGTGATATATTTCATATTAATGGGTAAACAAATATTTTGGAAATGCAGGACATGCTCAATAATGTAACGAAATAATATTTTGAATGTCGTTTTACTGAGATAATAGTCCCCTCTTGTAAATCTGAAGTGCATAACTTCACAATAGTCAAAGAAAAAACTAAATTATACCTTGACTTTCGGCCACTTTCGACATGCTTTTTCGATCTCGAACTGGTTGTTTGTACTAATGCCAAAATTGTATATAAATTTCATTATCCTATGTCCGGTCAAGCAATTAACGCATTTCACAAAAGTAGAATGCGAATTTACTGGCTTATCCATCAATGTTTGTAATGGAAACTATCCGATTCAATCAGTCAGTATGATTATCCAGACTGATATTTGTGATAAAGCCTTAGCTACTTTTTCGACAACGATTTCGGCAACACGTCGACAAAAACATAGACATTGGAGAGCATTCCAAATTTTTAATATTTGGCGTTAAAAACTGTACATTAGGAACGTGAGTTTATTGGGCGAGTACTGTTTTAACACATGCATTTGACTATTTACATACCTACAATTATAGTTGGTATATTAGTCGTCAATATCCCAACCAAATTGTATGGGACGAAAATTGGGCCCGTTTGGCATGTATCCAGGAATGTTCCATTTCAACAAAACATTGTAATTTGAGTCTTGTCAAAGTTCGGTTAATTTTTAGTATGGAGCTTTCACCTCTATAATTTTCTCACTGTAAACTGCTGGTAAATCATATACCACAATACATTAGAAAACACGCTTAATTTTTTCAATTTCAATGTTCTAACATTAAAACTTTTCATATAATTATTTCCTGTAAAATTGGCAAACATCATCAAAACCAACATATACAAAAAAAATTCAAAATAAAAAAAAAATACTCTTGCATCTGCACGACAACAAATAATCACCAACATCCATACAACCATTCACAATTTCTGATTCACAACTGTCATGAAACATTTAATGCAATAACAACAATGACAACACAACAACAACTTAATCAACATCACCAACAACAACACCACAAACACCACCACCAAACAAACCAACATTACATTGTCACCAACAACGCAATTATCAATCGATTTATCAAAATATCACAGCCAACTGACGCAACTGTAAGTAGTCAGTAATCGTTAAGTAATTTTTAACAGAGAAAAAACAATGCTCTATTTAATTAATTTTATACTGAATATTTAACAAAAAAAGCTAATTTCTTTGTAAACTGTAAAAATAACTTGCTATAAAAAGTTTTTGCTCCTTCTTCTCTCACTCGCTTTAGTTTGTTAATAATATATTTAAAAATTGAAGAGAAATCTTTTGCAAATATGCTACCCTACTTTCCTAAAGTTAGTTGATCGCTTCCATTTGAAGTAAAAATAAAATTCAATTAAATGCTTTTGATATACTTTGCTTGAAATACTCTTACGAAACATTTGGAAAATGCTTTTTCTTAACAAATTCGGAACAAGTTTTGCTTATTTTTCTTTTTCCTTTATTCACGTACTTGTATTGTAAGTTTTCGCTCATTCTATACCGCTAGTGAAGGAACTTGATTCCAATTTTAATATATAATAGTTTAATATTAGCTGCAATTTAAAGAAAAAAATCACTGGAAAATTATCAACTTTTTAAATCACACAATTAGTTTATGCTTTGTGTTCCAATTAAAGCATTCGTTTCCATTGTCGTCCTGCACAAAATAGATGAAATATATCATAGTTGAAACCGTTAAACTGGCATGTTGCAATTCTTTCTACGAATACTTTTCCTTTTTTTTTTTTATTTTACATACTCCTCAGGACTTCAAGCTTTTCAAAAGTGCTTTATGCAAATATAAATCAAATTAAAATTTGTAATATACTACAACATTGTTGTTAAAAATTGGTAAATGAATGCTTAGCGAAGCTATAAAGTCGGAATTTCAAAAGAACCTATCATTTTAAATATATAAATATACAATATTTGCATGTTTGGAACTGCAAAACTATAGAATTGCTAATTTAAAAAAGAAATCCTATCGCAGAGTATATACATTTTGTACAAATAATTATATTTGGTAAGTAAGATTCTCAATACGGTGTAAGTTGAGATGAAACCTTTTAAATTTAATAACAATAACTTTTTTCACTATTGTCCCATAACATTTTTGTAAGAAATTATTAGCAAAGTTCTTAAGATGTTGAGTGTGAGATATACAGTGTCAGATATGTGGAGGAATTTATATAAACATGAAAAGTCAGATAGAAAATAAAGTAAATAAACATTTCGAAATCAGATTCATAAATAAAGAAGTACTGAAATAAGTAGGGATGACTATTGTTATTGTGTCGCCTTATTACTTACTTATACTGAAAACCCATCGGGTATTTCAAAATTGTGTGGCCAAACTATCACCTCCTTGATAGTTTTATTATTATTATTATAAGAAGCAAAGAAGCACTGCGACCCAACAAGATCTATTGTGCGAGGCCTTGCGTTTCCCCCTACTAGATGTTTAGGGTTTTTATGAATTTTGGCACAGTCTGGGGTTTGCTATTCCAAAGATCTTTTGGAGGTATAACTACACCGCCTAAGTGGTGAAACCTCTGGACAATTCTTAAGTGATAGCTCAGGTTGCAGTGCCCCTTTTGATGGTAATTACCTCTGCTAGAAACACACATCTTTGCAATCAGACTTAAATTTTGGACTACAAAGTGTTTCGCTCTCTATCTCTTCATGTAGAATTACTTGAGAATTTTCTAGACCAACCACTTTAAATTTATTGTCCGAAACTGTTTTTAAATCTGGATTTTTTCCAGATTTCATAGAGCTGTGTTTTGCTTTCAATTTAAAAAAGGTTAAATTGGAGAAGTTTACGGACGGTGATAATGAATATTCTTATATAATAATAATATTAACATTTGAATATAAAATTTATGCAAGGGTTTTAAAAAATAAATCTTTCGATGCGAGACATACAATATTAGCTGCAATATTACTATACTTTCTTATTTGTCTATTGTCCATTCAGTCCTACTTCCTACTGTACGGAGACTGTTTTTATTCTTATCATATCATAAAATATTAATTACCCACATTCAAAATATGGCGTTTCTAATCAGAGTTATGTGTGAAATTCCTTTCGTATTTGGTGAAGCAGTAAATACGCCGCTTTGCTTATGCGCCGTTTTCAAATATTCCAAACAAATTTGTGAAATGTGGCCTTATTAAATTAATTTCACCATAAATTCCAGGTTATAAGACAGTTTATACAATCGTTTTTGGTAAGTTTGCAACCATCAGAGAGGTACCTATTAACAATCATATTTTCTTTTGTGTTTCTAAACATCAACCATTCAAATCAAATTGTTTACCAATTTTTAACAATTTCTATTAATACAAAATATATGATTAACTAATTTAGGAGGGTTTTTGTTCGGAGATATTTCATATGTTTTACTCATTTAATACTACATACATATTTTGACATTAATATAATTTATCCAGATATATTCTGCATAGATCTAATATTATCTTTTGAAGAAAATATACAAACAAAAATTATTAAAATACTTCGATGGGTTGTACATACATAAAAATTACTAATTCTGTACATTAATTTAGATAATTTATTTTTAATTAATAAGTATTGCTAATAAATATCGAATCATTCGATTTGTGGTAGTAGTTGGTAGTATAAAAAATAGTTGCTTCAAGAAAAGTTGCTACTATTACCAAAAATTATAGATAATTATTAATAAGATTAAATGCCCACATATTTTTTACTATGCTCTATAAATGTACACCTTCAAATGATACATTGTTGACTAATAATGCACTTGTATCTTTTTAAATATTAAAACTATTTATGATCCTAAATAAATTTGTATATTCCACTATATTCCTGTAGAAGTGTAACGTACATACAAATAGTGTATTCTATAGGACAACTTTCATGATCTTAAACTAAAGAACTCTTTGATATTTAGCACCAAAACGTAATAAGTGCATTTATATTTAATTTTTTCAACAAGCTGACATTAGGGTGCATGTGGCGAGCCAGGGCTGTATTTCAAATTAGGTTGGCACATGAGTTTCGATAGAGTTTCCCTATGAGTTTATAAATATAATGCATAATGAAAATTACTTAACAGAACGAAAAAGATTACATCCAAGAATTATTCATTCAGAGTTTCACTTTTATTTTTTTCACAGGAAAATAATGCCAGTGTGTTGGAAATTAACAGAAAATAGGAAACAATTTTTAAAACAAAACAAAATAAAGTTACCACAAATCTGGTATAGAAATTGCAATCAGAAAACACCCCAATCTGCCAGCTGGGTTTGAAATATAGCTCAGAGCTCAACACCAACAGCTATCTTCGGCATTTCATTTATTATACTCCCTATTGCTAAAAATTTTAAAAAAAATTCAACTAGCTAGGGTACTAGAATTGGCGTGTACATTGGTTTCTGAACATGATAGAACACATTAACTGTGAATAAAAGAATTACCTGTGAAATAATTCATAAATTTACAAAGTCTAATAGAAGCAACTATTTTTTATATTTATTAACATTAAAATATTATAATAATTGATTTAGTTGTTATACTTATATAGCTAAAACAGTTGAAAATACATTCGTATAATTATACATAGTTTATAGTTGTATAATAAAGTTTGTTTACCATATACCAAGCATTTAGAACCGTACCAAATTTCCACTAAACTTATGGATATGTATTTGGTATTGTTAAAGTGCTCCTTTTGTTTCTATTGATTGGTATTTTCCAAATTAATAAAGTTGCCCCATACCTTTAGTTGCATTAATTAGTAAAACTAGTTGGAAAATGAATCTTGTATCTTGTGAAGTAAATTTCTTGGAAATATGTTGCCTCGTCTCCCTGTTCTGTGTTTTTCGTGGCTTGTACTCGTATTTAAAATGTAATTGTGTGCCGTACATTCCCATTACATGCATACGTATAAAGTATTAATATGTACATAGAAAAATTGACAAAATTATTAATGAAAATATTTCTTTTCATTTTTCTTCTTTTCTACAAACAATTTGTGAAACGTGCAAAAATTATTAAAAAACACTTTTACAAAAAAAAACCAAAAAAAAAACAACAAAAATCACAAAAAATATAAAAAACTACAAATCAAATTTTGATTCAATAAACTACAACAACAACTGCAACTTTATACCACTGTATGGCAACTTTATAATTTGTGTATCGCAACTGTTACTTAAAAAATATACACATATATGAATCCGTTAACATGCAACTTGCTTGCAACATGTTTGAATGCTTTGTTTGACATGCTACTTTACAAATTTGGAAACAACTAAAATCATATTGAAATGAAAAAACAAACAATAATTGTCAAATATATCATAAATACACCACAAATCATGCAACAACAAAATACTTACAACAACAATAAAAAAAATGGTAAACCATATTTATGGAAAATTTTCAAATATGTATAAAAAAATGCATTTGTCTACATAAAAATTCTGCAGGATGTAAGTAAAATTGAAATTATGGAATTTACTTGATAAATATTTATTTGTATTAAATCCATAAAGTCAGAAAATTTAAATTACAAATTCAATTGAAATTAACTCTCCTCTTCCGTAAGCTTTTAGATGCTTTGTTGTATTCTTACTACTGTATTTTATTGTATTTCATAAGAACCTATTAGCTACTTAATTGCGTCAAACCTTTCAAACTAAGCTCTCTCTATTTCTAAGGGGTCTCCCTATTTATTATTAGAATATACCTTAAGTTAACATTTTTTTCTTAGATGACCCTAAAATTTATATATTATGTTACTATACTCAATTTATAAAATCAAATCTTTAAATTTCAATAAGTTTTCCTACAGTTTCTAAATTACTATTCTGCTAATAGAACACTATAGTTACTTTTTTCCAATAGATTCTACTTCTCCATTTAAAATTTACTACTGATTAAATCATAATAACTATAATTGAATTAACATAACTTTAGGAACCACAAATATAATATAGTTTATAGAAACTCAAAACTGTTGATTTTTGACATAATAATTGTAGTTTTTTTGGTTTAGTTTCCAGCTTATGACTGATAGTAAAAAATATATTTCCTATTACTACATATTTCGCCAGTCTTCTAAACTAACGGTTTCTATGCTCATAAATCTGAGAAATAAATGTTTGCGTAACAATTCCTAATTTAGTGAAAACAGTACTTGAAACAAACGAAATATTAGAGCTTAAAAGAACTCGAAACTTTTACCACTCATTCTGATTAGTAAATGTATCTGAAATGCTGCTGTGGACATTGTTTTCCTAATAAAGAACGAATTTATTTGCACGAAACACAGAAATTTCAGCATTTATCATTGGTCTGAGTAATTCGCTTTCAAAGATTTATGAGTCTCTATGGGTGAGGTTAGAAGTGTTTTCAAACTACTGCCCAATTGTACAGACTGACCAATGTGAGCTCAGACCTAGAAAGAGTTTCGAATAGAATTGTATGCGGTCTGTATATTATTTAAAAGTACTCCAATATTCAAAAGATGAATAATATTTCCACTTGATTTATTTAAGTACGAGCATAGCCAACCGATAAGATATTTTTTAATTTATCATCAGTCAGATATAAGATATCTTAGTACATCAGTTTATCTGACTCATTAAATACTGAATTTAAGTCGACATACTTTTCTGCCGACGTGGTCACTTTTGATCTTCGAATACAACTAAGCCACATATGTATATATTCGTATGTAAATGTAATGTTTCTATCTATAAAACAACACCTTATGTTAATTGTTAAACCGTGTTTATGATACATTCGTTAATTTTCAGTCGCTCGACAGTTAACTCCGTAAAATGATTGAACTTTGTAAATTTGGAGCAAGTCTCTGTACATAAACCGCATAAAGACTATTGTAAAAAACTGATTTTCGATTTCCACCTTCGAAATATCATCAACCTAAGTCTATTCTACTCTATATGTAAATTAGTTTTAGTGCTACTTATGTATATCACTGCTTAAGTCTGTCCATTTTACTTTTACTTAGAGAACCTTTTATTAATTTTTGAATTTTAATATAAAATGTTCAAGCCCCTTCTTAAATCCAAAGCAAATCCTTCAGCTGCTAATAATCGTAGTACTTTCCGTATTTATAAAATATTTTGAACATATTTTTGTTGTATAAAAAAAAGTGAAAATCGTGGGATGAGACGCTTTCGGCCGCATTAAAAACTGCTGTCCGACAAGTTTAGCCGAACTTATTGCACAGCAGGCAAATGGCGATGAGAACAAAATTCGAATACGTACGAAGAGGCCACTGCGAGGCGGTATGCGTCTTTGCATTAGTTCAGCGTTTAAAAAACAACGCGAGGCTGATGCGTAAAATATTTTGGTCAATACTATTTTTATTGCCTTCAAATAAATCAGCAATCAGTGATGAATGAACGGCATTAAAAATACATATAGCACAATAACATACGATACAGTAAAATGCTATACTAGATTTTAACATTACGCTTTTATTTGTTCTTTTTGTTTCCTAATAAAACATTTTTTATTTCCAATGGAAAAGAATTCATTTTGCATATTGGCTTCACAAATTTCATTTAAATGTAACTTTTTTTTCTAATTAGCTTCCAAAATTTTTTTAAGACTAACAACATTTTTCTGTGTAAGAAGTTTTGTTTATAAATTAGACAGCAGAAGAAGAGAACGGAAAACACGAAATTCGCGAACTAAAATTTCTTACACTGAAAATTAAATTGCAGCAGAAACGATTTTTTTATGCGAATGTATATTAATAATTTTGTTCCTACTTCTACGTAATTGGTGTGTAAAATAGTAAATAAAAATCAAAATTTTTTTAATTTTTTTCCAAAGTATCCCTTAAAAGTCGTGCATTTTTTTCTGTAAAATTTAAAACGAAATTTGAACAAAATTTTTAATTAATTTATATTTTTTTATATTATTTTTCACAACAAAAGTACAACTAACAAAGTACAACTCTAACACACATCAGACATTTAAACGGCCACTAATGCATTCCCATTCTTTTGACCAAAAATATTTTACAGTCGAACTCAATCAACGTTGGCTTCCTGCGTTTATTTCGTGCGGCACGTCTCATTAAATTGCTACGTCAAGGATATACGATACGAATTCTGTTATGGACATTCGTACAATCGTTCAAAGCACTTCCATATGTCTGTTTGCTTATAGCAATGCTATTTTTTATTTATGCCATTATCGGCATGCAGGTAAGTTCCAATTGAAAATCTACAATTTTTATAGCAATTTTCATTTGATTTTCATTTGCTTTTATTTGATTTGTCTTCGTTTTTTTGTGTGTGTATTGTTTCCACATTATTCGACAGCATTAACGACGGGGGTCATATGTACTCGTTTAGCGATTTAGCAAAATGTTTATCTAGAAAAATTCTTAGGGACTCTCAGAAAAATTAGTGCGTTTACATATAATTTAAAAAAAAATTAGGTAAAATCCTTTAGGGATTAGAGTGCAGAATTCAAAAATTTCATCATTATTGCATAGATAAAAATGATTTCAGCTACAGTAAATCTTGAAATACAATGATGCGTATGACGAAGCGACTCAAGACCAGAGTACAATGAATGAGTTGAACGTAGAATCAAGTTCGCAACGTTTCATTCTATTTCTGGCTAAAGTTGTTTTCTATATGGTAGAAGACGTGACCTTCGATTTCGTTTGTGGCATCAATTATATGAATGAATGGCAGCAATTCCAAAAGGAACAAAAAAAAATAATAATAGATCCAATGTCAAGTCTTTAATCATATGAGAAAAAACATGCTCCGAGTCAAAGCAAACGACTTGGAAAGTAAACCTCATATAAATATTATTGTCAATAGACTGTAGGAAACTTAATTCTGGTTAGAATACCTTCTTCAAATTGTGCCATTTGAAGAGTTGTAGCTGAAGTAGCAATAAGTGTTATATAGATTTATATACATATACATAGGTATATAGAGGTGAAGAGATAGGAAATTTTCGTATATTTCTTAATTAAATTGTCAATTTTATCATAACCTAATATTCCTAAACAATATCCTTCTATGTCTCTACGACTTTGAATAAAAAAAGCAAAGAAAAAACACTTTAATAGAGCCCTCTGATACTCAATTATTATTATTTTCTAGTGTACAAAAAGGGTCTCATAATAATACTAGAATAATTATAGAGTATTTAAGATAAACAGACAAGACAGGGGTTGGAAACCAAAAATCACCCGGATTGATCCGGTTTTTTGTGCCAAAAATAAAGCAGATATTATTACAACAACTTTGATTCTGAGAGCATTGCTAGGGTATTAATATAATATTCTTTCAACATATATAATTTTCAACTAATAACCGCTTTACTCAGAGTAATGCAAAAAAAAAATTAATATATGCCGCCCTCTGTGCTCTAGTGGTAACCATGCTAGACTCACATTCAGAGGGTCGCAGGTTCAAATCCTATTCTAATTCTATTCTCTTCGAGTCGAAAGCCTCAGTTGCTAGTACCTATTCCTCAACCCCTGGCAGTCATAATTAATTATGATGTAATTAATAATAATAATAATTAATTGTAAAATTTAATATTGTTGAAGAAACTTCAACTTAAATAAAGTTTCTTTAAAAATCGTTAATAGTAAACTTTAGAAAAATCACGATTTTTTTTTAAATAAAAACCAAAACGAAAAAGAAAAGTTTCAAATTTTTAACTAGATAGATTTTTGAAAAGGTCAGTAAAAAAAGTTGAATATATTGAAAAGTATTTCATAACAGTTCGGTTTGAGCTCCATGGGATTCAGAAGGAATAAATTTTAGGTTACCGCTAACTTTCTAAAATAGTATCGGATAAAAGTTTATATCTATAAAACATATGCTAAATATTGTACGATGAAAATTTCCTATTGTTCTTCTTCCTTAAGCATATTCCATTATATACCGAGATATCTTAAGCCTCGTTTCCCTGTTGTCTTTTATTCTTAGCTTTCAATATATTATTAGAGATACTCTTAGATTAGAATATAGAAAAGACAGCTGGTAAACGAGGTTTGATGAACTTGTCTGTCTTTTATGCGACCCTTATCAAATGATCACTTAATGACACGCAGAATTTCTGTCTTTCTAAATCCGAAACTCATCTAATCAAAGCAGAAGTATCAAAGGCTTATATTAAAATGACATATGCTCAATAGAAAAAAATGGTTTAAGATATTAATGGTTGAACTTTGCGTACCATATGCGGATAACATAATGGACTGTGGCATCCACAAGCAAAGGACTTGTAGAGGCTTTTATGTTATAACATATTGGAGCTATCATGCTTAAGCTCCTTCAGAATATGTTGTATCAGCCCATTATCACACTATTTTATATATCACATTTATTTATTCGTGCTCATTCTTGCCTTATGATAGTTGTATATTCAACAGTGTTCGGAAATTGTATCGCATACAAATCGATAGATAGTTAGCAGTATGAAATACAATTCGAACAGTGATCAAAAGGCACAACGCCAGTATACAAGAATTCACTTATTGCCGGCAAAGGTTAATAGTGTGTTAATGGCCCCATACAAATTCGTGCAATTGCTCTACCGCTCTTACCTTAATAACAAACGATGAAATTTTTGAATTTCTTTAGCCGATTTTAGTTCAATTATTACCAAACTATATGACTCAAATAAATTCAACTACTTATGCAATTACAAAGATCTCATTTATTAGAATTTCTTTATGTGTATATATGCCATAATTAATAATATTTTGATTCTTACATTTATATATTGCACAAAAACTCATAAAATTTTTACACACACATGCAAAACGTTGTGTTTGTGTATACGAAAAATAAAAAAATAAAGGTTTTTGGAAATATAAAATATGATCCGGATTCGCAACTCAACCGACACAATAATTTTCAATCGTTCTCCGGAGGAATTATGCTGCTTTTTCGGTAAAGACAAAAAAATCTTGATCTTGATTAAAACAAGTATTGCAAAACAAAGTAATTATTACAGAGTATTTATTTACCTAATTAAAGTAAAAATAAAAATTGTTAATTACTTCTGTATTTTAAGAAATATTTGTTAGCATTTGCAATATAAACAGTTCAAGTTTTGTATATTATATACTCGTATATTTTGTATTTGGGGGTTACAGTTTGAGAATTACTGTAGTTAGTGTATTTGAAAAATTTCATAAAAATTTTGTTAGTTTACAACAAGTTTCTAAATGTTGCAAAATATACCTATATATGTTTATAGAATGCATTTATTATAGATTTTCTTTTCGTTTTATTTTCATTTCAATATTCTTTTGAAAATGAATTCAAAGTTTATCCTTCTTGTTTTCATGTAAATATATAGAAATACCCACCATATAAAGCCCTCATTTTATAATATAAAATTTAAATATTTAAAATTTATTAACTATAAACTTCGAAACGGCAAATAGAAGTTTATATGAATTGCTATGAAATAATTTCAATTGGTGCGTGGTTCTTTGATGAAAAACAAAATGCAATTATTTTGCTGAATTTCTTTGGTGTGAGAAACATTTTTAAGGATACTACCCGCTATACCTATTGCACTCGAATTTGGCCTTATTCTTGGCCTTTAGAAGAATTGCTTCTTCGGAGCACCTTTTCTTATTGACATTTATTAGTTTGAAAATACCAAGTTAGTTGGAATGTTTGCTCCTTTTAATGGGGTAAATTCCAGAGAGCTATAAATATGCAACTACTAACTACGGTACTCTAGCAGAGTTATGTTGGGATCTGGAGGAACTGAACTAATTACTGTAAGATGTTCCATATATGCATCTCTTTAACTAATATTACAATAGAAAGTTAAACTGAAGCCTGTAATAAATCTTTAACTAAGGTTTCTCTGTTGGCAGCGAGGACTAAGAAACTGTGGTGTTCCATGATCGCATTAAGATTGGCACATAATTACCACAGGACTCATATTCATACCATAGGAAAATATAATTATCCCAAGAACGTTGGATATTTTCAAACATACTTTAACCTTCTTGTCGGCATGGTCATATCTAATAACTATCGCTTATTAACTTCTAATTTTGAGGCGATTAGCAAAAACACATTTGCCACATTTCTATAATTTTATGGATTGAATTGTTAAACGTTATAAATGCGGCAATTTAAATGTGCCATTATCATTGTAACACTTACAAGTAGTATCTGAAACCACTGGATAAGCAGCTTTACTGAGGATTAATAAGTTTACCTTATTAAGTAATACTTAGTTATCAGTGAACTGAGGGCCCTGGCAGCTATGCTCCTTTTAAAGTATGACATTAATTTATTTTGTTCTTCTTATAATAAATGAACAAATAAATAAATAAGTTTACCACTTATATTTCAATATCATTAATAAAGAAATTATTAATTATTATTAAATTATAAATATAATTCAGCAAATCCAATTAAAAAACGAATACTTGTGCATGGAATTTTTCATCACACCACGTACACAATTTTTAAAGGAAATCATTGTTTTATTATTGTTCCACATTTTGTTAGTTAATCGTATTAATGAATTTTACTCCAATGCTGCTAAAAATGTACCCACCAAAATTTATAGTTTAGTTCCATTGCTAACTTTAAAGTATGTGTATTAGTTCAATATTAGTGCAATAATTGTGCTTTTTCAAAACACATTGAAAAGGTGCATTTGAATTTTGAAAGTGACCCTTTAAAGTTTTCAGAAGTTTTGTAGTTTTGGTAGAACGCTTTGAATTTTCCTTTTGATTCGACATATCGACCAACATTTACACAGACACACTGAAACATATTTTAATTTTGTATTTTTTGTTTTTAATTTTTTAATAATTATAATTATTATGAAATTATAATAAATTAAATTTATTTCTTTATCACAAATTTTGCTTTATAAATAGTAAAAACCAAAAAAAAAACAAAAAAAAATGTATTTATAATTATAACTAAACCACATTCGCTACGTCGTGCATAGGTATTTGGAAATATCAAACTAGGTACAGTGGAAAATTCCATTACTAGGCACAACAACTTCCAATCATTTATACAAGGCGTCATGTTACTCTTCAGGTATGTACATCGTGTTTCATTGGATTCGTAAGAACAATTACAAAAATAAAAACAAAACAAACAAAAAACTAAAAAAAATTTAATAGCTCCTAAAAATTTTATAAATTTTGTTTCTTTAGCAATTTTAGCAAACTTTATAAGAAAATTTTAGCGAATTTTATACTAAAACTAGCCTTAGTTCCAGAGAAGTTTTTGCAATCTATTACAACAAAGAAAAGGTCAACAAGTGTACGAGTAGACCCAATTAAGAACAATATTTCTAAGGTGCACAGCATCTCTTGTCTTTTTATATGTAGTGCAGTTGTTACGACTTTATTGGGGAACGGGGCAAAATTCACTAAAAGAGTTATTATAGTTCGAATTGTCCGCAGACTAAAAGAAAATACTATCGTATTAGAGGTTCTCTAATGTTATATCATTGTACTAACTAAATGAAGCCTCCTTTATTGGCGTGTTGTCCGAATTACAATGTAGAAATAACATTTGGGGACCTTTTCTTATGTGCCACTTTGATAATAGGTAATGTAAAAGCAATTTAAATGTCGAACAAGAAAAAAAGAAATAAATAAAAATACTTGTATCAATTTAATATTTTAAATAGATTTCTACTTCATTGTTTTTTTTTAAAGACAACACATTTCACACTTTATATTCATATTCATTAAAAAAGATATTAAATTAATGTGCTTGCATTGTTGAATATTAAAAATTATATAATAAACTGTTTTATATGCACTAAACTTGTTAATAGTAAAGACTTATTAGTACACTCCCAAAAATTACATTTACTTTGCTGAAGATAAAAACAAAGTGTTACATTATCAGAAATTAAAAACTAGTTCGCCGAATTAATTGCATATTTTCTTTTTGTAGAGTTTAATTGAAACTTGCAGGGCGGTTCAGCAGCTACTTATGGAGAAGGCCTCGAAAGATGCAAATATTCAATTTAATTAAATTTGGTGGAAATGTAAAGAATTGATCAGCTGATACTGGTGTAGCTAAGCTCGTTTACAACTGAATCATTCTTTTGGATCAATTTGAACTTAAGTTTCACATATCGGGCTCTAAACCTAAAGTTTAAAGACTTAATCGAATTGATATATTAAACTCAATCATTAATTCAATGCACCGCAAATCATTCGATTCTTCCATGAATAAAAGAGAAAATATTGTGGTTGTAAGGGGCAATCTCACAAAATGTTTAACTGTTGGCGACCAATTGGTTTATTTTTGAAATTGCTATTAAACGTACACTGTTGAATACTTGCAAAGATAGGTGCGTTTTTGAAGATGGCATTTTTTCAGATAATTTATGAAAATATATTTCATTCAAGTCTGGCCCGGGGTTAAGTAGCATGCATGCGAAACTAGGTTGAACACACAAGAATTGGTGAAACCCCGCGCCACACAGCAATATTATTACACCTTAGTATTTGGATTTCAAAAAGGTGTTAAATTCTTCGAAGCAGGTTTAGAAAAACTAGCATAAAAATGGAGTAACTAATACCAGAGAGGACACCTTGTGTTCTTTGGAGCCATTGTTTCACTTCAATCGGTGAGTTACTTCGTTTGAAGTATAATTAGGAACTCTTCTCAGACGATTCGACTATTTGGTCAGGTCGCTTCAACTCTTGAGTCAGTTGGTTATTCTAAGCAAATAACCAGCTGACTCAAGATGTGTCATATTTTTTGACTAAAATTCAGCTTTCAGCTATGCTGCTGACTTCAGGTTCGAGTACTTGGATTTTTGGATTAACGATCCAAGAACATTATGATTGTCAGTGTCAAAGTACGAATAGTTCAATAAGAAACCAACAGAGAGCCCTGTAGTTATATCTCACAGAATCGGAAATTCGTACATTTGAATGATCCGAACGTGTATTCTCTGACTATAGACATAGAATTATTCTTTTTACATTTCGTAAAAACATGATTTGTTTGTACCATCAATTGTGTACGTCTCTTGCTTCAGAACTCTCTGAATTTGAAGGCATGCACTATGTTCATAACTGTGTAGTACTGTCTAGAATAACATAATTGAATATTCCTATTCGAGTTTCATTACCTCACAGTGTACTCACAGACGTCATTTAAGAAACACGCTTTTTAAATATTAGTAAAACTGTTTGTTGATTCAGTTTCCACTTTCCTTTCAAAAACAAATAATTTTTAAAAACAAACATTTAGAAGCTTATTTGCTGCAACGCCATGCAACAGAATGAATACCGCAAAACTATCCAGTTTTTAATTTATGGGAAATGAAATGTTTTACGATTACTTTTTGGAATGTTGCTTTTAAGTTTTTCAAGTATGTACCAAGTTTCTATAGTATAGGCTTACCTAATAGGCTTACATTCGTTTTATTAAGGATTATATACTATTTTAATGAGAGAGGAATGTTGACAGAAATGGTAATCTTACTAATTATAAGTATAGGTTTCCTCATTACGAACATTTCATTCGAAATTGGTAGCAAACTTTGCATCACATCTCAAAATTTAAGCATATTTCTTGGTGTTTTATTTTCCAGTTTGTATAAAGATAACTAAATTTAACTTCCGATTGTAAACTTGTATGTGTGAGCTAGATTACCATCTCTGAGTATTTGTACATAAAATTTGCTTAGTGATTTTAAGTAATTAATTAACAATAATAAAAAGCAAATTTTTGTTTTGACATCTTTGGTGTAGGTGTAGGAAATTCCCTGTATTAATAAAGTACTCGTACTCATACTTTCCTTGAAATGTACTTCAAAATCGTAGTTATCTATATGGTTTACCTATTTCCAAGTAGATTTTTAAATGTGACCAAACTGTTTTTCATTTGCTTTGATCTTAACTTAATTCTATGCTTTCGTCAAACTATTGTAGGTGTGCAACTGGCGAGGCGTGGCCGAACATTATGCTGGCGTGCCTTAAGGGGAGGCCATGTGATGAGGAGGCCGAAAAGGGCGACGAAACGTGTGGTTCAACGCTGGCATACGCGTATTTTGTATCATTTATATTCTTTTGTTCATTTCTCATGTTGAATTTATTCGTGGCTGTTATCATGGATAATTTTGATTATCTAACAAGGGACTCCAGTATATTGGGTGCCCATCATTTGGACGAATTTGTTCGGATATGGGCTGAATATGATCCAAATGCGACGTAATTATCAATTTAATATATATGAATTTGTTTTTAAATTTCATTTTCAAAATTTCTTCAATACTGTGCATTTTTTGTTCAACATTGCAATTTATTGCTCATTTAATTGCAAAGCAAATTTAATTTTCATTTCAAGTTTATTTATTGTATAAAAATGTATTTTGTTGCTGTGCTTAAATATTTAGTTACATTTTACATTGTTTTTTGTGTTTATTGAAGTAGTTTAGACTTTCGATGGAATTTTCATATTTTGTGCTTTTTATAGTTAATATTTTTAGATTCTTTTTCATAAGTTTCATAAATATGGCCCCATTATAAATTTGCTAAATTGATACAAAATAAAAACAAAAAAAGACAAGAGCTGCCAATGTGTGTTCTGCAGCACGAGTTTATATTAAATGGTTATTATTTGTTCGTATTTGTTTCATATTATAAGTGACAAGACATAAAGCTCGGCGCAGAATTACTACCAGATGCAAGTGGAAACTGTACTTTTACAGTAGTTTCGGAGATGACTAAAATGACAGTATAGAATATCCCTGGTCCCTGGTTCGGTTTCTTATAAACAAAAATAGAAAAAATAGTATATAATATAAACACTCTTAGTATATCATATCGGTCCCTTCTTCGGTGTTTCATAAACAAAATTCCAACATTTCCAGAGTCAAATGGCGAAACTGTCCTTTCGGTCATAAGTAAATTTACGCGATTCGCGAATTTTCCTGGCCTTACTTCGATTTCTTTTGACCAATATTTTGGAAACTGGCTCTACTAATTTGAAGATAATCCCTGCTACCACATACGAACAACATTGACCACTTATCGTACTTTTTATAAGACAAACTTCAGTCTCGCAACTACTCAGATCTGAAATATATAGGATTAAAATAATTTGATTCAAGTAAATAAAATCTTTCCGTCTGCTTTCGATAGCTTGATTCAAAATGTTGATAGTGATGAGAAAGGCGAATTGCCCAATGATTGCCCTTATCTTTTCCCCTAAGGGGCGTTAGTTGAGCTCTTTTCTAACCTGTTGGAACAATATGGGAGATTAAAATCAGACAAAAAAGATTCGCTAAATTAGCAACAATATTATTAATCTGAATTCTGTTCATACAAAACTTATTGTCATAACCACCACAGCCCCAGTTGTTGACAGTTGAGATCCAGAAACCGATTCCAAATGGAAGATGTTTCTATTATATTCTGACTCTGTACGTCCCAAACTGTTCCAAACTATTCCAAACTCGCAAAAGGAAGTAGTCCACAAGGAAAGTGGGTACAAATTAATTGATTATTAAAGTTATCGAAAAAGTTTCTGTACCAATCTCTAGAACTGTGATGTGATGTGCCATTTGAAATGCCTGGTTTGTTTTTAGACCACCACCAGAACTACTCCTTGTTGTCGTTGTTCTCTTTATAAAGGCCAGGTTTCGGATATCAATTATAACTTGGCTGTTTGCATTTGAGGTATTTATGAGAAAATGAATACTCATGTCTATCTCATAATATGGTTCATATAATTTATTAATTTATATTCGCTTAGCAATCAACGCTTGCTACTTGGCAACTTATTCATACATAATTAAATCCTTCCAAATATGTTCCTTTACCTACTTTCAACTTCTTTCTCTATTGGGGGCTAAAATGTAATATATTAAATGAAGGGTAATGTATTCGTATATTAAATCATTTCAAATCCATACCAACAGCCACACATTTACCAGGTATGAACTCGTTATTTCTCTATATCAATTGCTTTTAGCGACTAAGCACAAGTTTTAAACAACTTTGCATTCTGCTAATTGAAAGTGCTCGTACTGAGATACCTGCCAAAGCTTTCACTAAAACTTGTCTCAATGCATTTAACAAACTTTACTTCTTCCACTCTCTTTTCTTATCATTGCCATCATTAGTATTATTTTGTTTTTTATTGTCATTGTTTTTGTCCATTTCATTATGTAAAAATTGTGTATTATTATCGTAATCCGTACCACTTTGTAATTTGCTGTTTCTGTACTCGTAAATTTTGACTCGTTCTGCTAAGCGGCCAAATTATATTTTATTAAAATTTTACGATGGTTAATATAAACATTTTCTTTTATATATTTTACAATTTGACAAACCCAAAAACCAATTAAATATGAAAATAAATATTCAGTGGTAGAATACATTATACGGAAATGTACGATATGTTAAAAAATATGGATCCTCCATTGGGGTTCGGTAACAAATGTCCCAATCGCCTCGCCTACAAGAAACTCATACGCATGAATATGCCATTGGATGACGAGCTAAGAGTACAGTTCACGACGACACTATTCGCACTAATACGAGAAAATCTCAGCATCAAAATGAGATCCGGTAGGTTCTTATTAACTGCTTTAAATCTGTTTCCATTAATTAACAACTTTTCTCATATTACTGCAATTGAAGCTGAGGAAATGGATCAGGCCGATTCCGAACTTAGGGAAACCATAACAAATATTTGGCCACTGCAAGCGAAGAAAATTTTGGATTTACTAGTGCCCCCCATCGACCAATTGAATAAGGGCAAACTGTCTGTTGGCAAGATATATGCCGGCTTTCTGATATTGGAGTCATGGCGCAACACGCGCTTCGGTCAAATTGATTCCGGCATACCGGTAAGTCCGTTCAGTCTCAATAAGATTCATATACTTCGGTATGTTTAAAGTTAAATTGGCAATAAGACTGTTAAGAGAAAGATTTTGAACAGACAAAATACAAAATAACTGCTTAAGTTGTTATAAGTGCAGATACAAATTTTTTTAATAGATTATTTCTTCGTACACGAGAATGATATAGGAAAAGGGAACACTAATTATATGACACATATTGGAAAAATTACTAGTAAATTAATTTTATTTAAGAGTGTAGTAGAAACTACCTATAATACTTGATTTAACTTTATACAGAGTAGAATTTAAAATTGGCCTTTATAGAACTTGAAAATTACTTGAACTTTAATATTGTGATGGAATTTTGCGAATGTGTACATAGTTTTTCTTTTGATATATAGGTACCTTATAGATCTTAT
This sequence comes from Clusia tigrina, assembly GCA_920105625.2. NCBI lineage: Eukaryota > Metazoa > Arthropoda > Insecta > Diptera > Clusiidae > Clusia > Clusia tigrina. Next base: position 179,594,831 of record OV050033.1, read on the forward strand.
GATATATAGAAGGATTACATGCAAATATGATGATGTTTAAAGTAGTAATGCGGAATATCGCAATTTATTCAATGCATATCGTGATGGTTCAATCAATTGAAATGAAACAAATAAATTGGTTTGAAACTGTTGCTCTTGGTTGATTGATTTCAATTTCATTTAGAGGTCATATGCGGTTGAGTAGGAAATATATACTTAAGGCTGTTCATTTATGAAGTAATGTATTTTTGTTGCGCAGAAAGGTATGAAGTACTACAACGCGGAGGACAGAAATTTAAAAAATTGTATATAAATATATAATAAGAATTTATTAAATGGGATACTTCCTACAAGCTGTGATTTAGATGAAAATCTTCCTACCTAAAAGTGGTTGCCTGCGCAATTATGCAATTAAGAAATCAGGATCGAGATGATGTATGGAACGAATTCATTAGACATAATTAAGGGATGGTTTTTTAAACATGAACTAAGCTTCCTATTGCAGAGAGAATCGATACCGTAGTATCCAATCCATTTCTGGGTGACTTTTAAAGTATTGGACAACAAACCGAGTCGTTGGCATTTATTATTACGTGTGTGCTATTATAATTTATTGGAAAATTTAAATTTAATATAAACATGCACTTTGTTATATTAATTTTCCCTGTAAGAGAGGGTAAATATTATATTGTATACTTTTAGGCAGGCTCTTATTTTTTCTTACGAATAAAGAGAAGTAGGTCCAAGGAAAAAAAAAACTTGCTTAATAAATGCACAGCATCTTATGCATCGATTAAATCACAACAACAAGCCATGCAGCAGTCATGGTTGACTAAAAATAGTTGAAGGCCTAAATGTATGCTTAAAATTTTACACTTTTTTAAGCTAGCCAAAATTCTATAGTTCTATAGAAAATATTAGTTAATTTAAAAAAAAAAATTTATATATATATATATATATATATATATATATATATATATATATATATATATATATATATATATATATATATATATGTATATATATAAAGTTGAAGAAAATATGTAAATAATCAAACGGGAAATATTAAAGTTCAAGTAATGGTTGAAACTGTTTACAATAAATTTAGTTTAAGTTGACTCAAACACGCCACAAAAAATATACTTAAACAGCGTATTTAATGCACAAAAACACAACAAAATTTTAGTTAATTTTATGCAAAAGAATTCTCATTGAAGCAACTTTATAATGAAATTATTTTTCTCACTTGTTTGTACGTAAAAAAATTTTAAATATATAAAAAGCAGAATTGGAAGGAGGTATATAAAAAAATATCCAACCTCAAAGTTAACATATTTTAAATAATTGCGTATTTGCAGTTTAGTTCATTATAACTTAGAAGAAGTTCTTTAAAGTAAACATTTACACTTTCAAGTACCGTTGAGTATATCAATTATAATCGATTAATAAGTTTTGCGTAGGTTTTATAGTATATTTATATTTATGTACGTGTATACGGACCATAGCAGATATAATTTTGTTTGCACAATTATATAAAATTGTTTGGAAATTAAAATGTAGTACAGTGTTGAAAATATCTGAAAGAGTAACGAAGAAAGTGTTAATAAGCAGGCAGATCTCTTGAATCCGAGACGAATATTATTCTGTCAAATTTGCACATATTTATATGTTCATGTATTTAAATACTGTGACATAACGTGTGCAAATCAAAACGTTATAAAGAATCAATGTTTCAATTTATGGTATATTTTCGTTAGAACGTCGGATTATACATGTTTATGTAGAACTCATCACAATTTTACAACAAATACTTTTTGCTACAACAGGAATGAGAAAGAGACAGTTTAGCTCACGGAAAACAAACTCCGAGTTAACTCTGACGGTATAATTGAGTGCACTGGCTTTATCAATGCCGTTGAGAGAGAAAATATTTGGAAGTATTTTATTATTGTTATTGCGCTGAGTGATCGAATAAAAGGGATCGCATGTATGTTATGGGTGGTAATTTTGCATTATTTTTGACCAGCGATGTTTAGATTATTCACGGCAGCATTGTTCTACGTTTAAGAAAGGTCGTATGTGAAAAGACCCTTTATGTTCAAAATGTTTATTAATGGATTGGATATTATTTAAAATTTTTGTGGTAATGACTCTTTACAGGAAATATTTGCAATAATCTCTAAGTTAAAGTAAAATGTGTACTATCAGTAATTTCCCTCCTTTTTTACCACTCTTTGACAGCTGATCGGTTCAGAGTAATTTTTTTATTATACTTTTAAAATTCGTTAAACTTTTGGAGTGTGCACAAGTTTTATAAAAAGAATGCACTTTTTTTTTAGGCAAAGAATGGAATAAAATTGTCACTGCTAAATATTTACATTGGCTTTTTAAGTACGTTATACCATTTACAGCTATTTAACTTGAATGGTCTACTATACAAATATAAAGAAAGAAACCCTACGGTCGGTTAGCGATACCTGCAAATTGTATTAAATTATATCCACATAACAGTCTATATTTGTAGAGATAATTAGAGTATATCACATAAATATCGTTCCAAAAATTATAAAGTTGTATAATTAAAGTAATTCATTGAGATGAAAATCTAGTAAAAACTGCTTTCAATGAAAGAAATTGGCTTGCACTTCTAACACCTTTCGTCCATAAAACCAAATGGTGGCGGTTTCGATTTTCATCGATACCCATATACTTGTTGTGTCAGTCAAAAAGCATTGGTTTCCTAAATAAATACAACCGAATATAAAAAAGTTCACTGAGGAGAAGACATTGAGGAAGAAACCAAAGTTGCCTTGTTCTTCATAGTACACTCGTTCCTATATTTATAATATACTGGTTATAAGAAAAGTGTGGGGTCTACTAATATTAAACAAGCTGTCGTGTAAAACTTTTCATTAGTATGTAAAGAAAATAAATTTCAATATTTACCCTGCGAACAAATGAAAATTCTGTGGGTGATGAAAAATGACACACACAAATTGTAGACATTTTTTTATAAGACCAAAAAAAATAAATACACACAGAATTTAATCGCATTTTAAAACTACATTGGTAACAATCCTCTAAACATATGACAATGAAAGTAATTTTATGGTTGTTATTACGCTGCTTTTCGGTCGTTTCAAGTGTTACTGCTCAAAATGTAACATATTTAATTGAATCATCCGCTGCAAGATCTAACGTTAATTTGGAAAAACCCACACCAGCATTTAGAGAGGAATCCTTTACAAGGAAAAAGCCTTCAGAAGTGCCTGTCACGAACAAAACAGTTAGAGTAGAATGTCCTAAAATGGAAACAAAGGAAACTGCAGAGCTATCATATACAAACTGAACAACCAAAAACTGCGCAATCCACGATAGAGCAACCAAGTACAGAGCAACCACCTGCAGAAAAACAACGGAGAAACCAATAACAGATCAGCCAATAACAGAGAAATCAATACCAGAGACACCAATAATAGAGCAGCCAATAACAGAGAAATCAATAACAGAGACACCAAGAACAAACCAGTCAACTACAAAGCAATCGCCAACAAAGCAGTCAGCTGCTTTTATGTTCCAGATATATTTTTTTTAAATAATATGACATCCACATCAGGAAAAATCCTTCCGCATGGCAACTTTATAAATAGGATTTAGTGTTGTAATATAACGCAATAATTTGATCAGTTAAAGAGAACACAATATAATCGAAAATTTTTTTGTGGTTACTTGCTCATAAGAAAATGCGTAGATGGAGAGACAAGAGTGGAAACCAAATAATTTTTGATGGATTTTTACTAGTTATATTTTCATAGCAAAATTACACATTTTACAATTTTATTTAACTACGCATGAAGTCAAAATGTTTGCACAATAATACAGTTTTTGGAGTTTTTTTATGCCAATAGATCACCATATTTACTCGTGTGTAAATTATGCAATACATGAAAACAAGCGAATGTGAAGTACATTAGTAAAAGCTGTTTCATTTTGGGTTTACACGAGCGCAATTGTTTTTTTTTTATATATACTGGTTCTAGAATATTAGAATAAATATTTACAGTTTGACACGCTCAGAAAAGTTTCTACGCAGCCATGAACATATAGTAATAATATGAAAAACAAGTTTGTGTATTAGTAATATAATAGACACAACATGTGTATTATACAAACAATATACGAGTATATAACTTCGTATATAAAGAAAACAACACAAAATATATTATGAATTGTGAAACTATATAAAACTTGGGAAATATTTTTGAAATAAATACGAGAGACGTACTCATAAAATTTAATTGTAATTGAAACTCGCATTGGTAACAATCCTAAAAATTGTACTTCAAAATGAAAGAAATTTCATGGTCGCTATTAGCCAGTCTATCCTTGATTTTATGTCTTACGTGTAAACCAATATATGGATTCCCCGCTTCGTCTACAAGCTCGGACATCACAACAACATTCACTAGTTGGATAATTACCTATACGGCACCACCACCAACTGAACCTACTCAGCCACCACCAACGCATATGCCAACGCATATGCCAACACATGCGCCAACACATGCGCCAACGCATATACCAACGCAGCCACCAACAACAGAGGAACCAACTACAGAGGAACCATCTACGGAGCCACCAACAACAGAGCAACCAACTACAGAGCAACCTACTACAGAGGAACCATCTACGGAGCCACCAACAGCAGAGCAACCAACTACAGAGCAATCAACTGAAGCGGACTCGACTCCAAAAAGTAAACCACGCCACCGATGTAAGCCTCCAAAAGCGAAACATTTGGAATTCTCTAATCGAAATTCGTTCCTGTCACCAATCTTTAAAAATATATTTCCATTTCCTCGATACGAGTTATTTTAAAATGTAAATAAAATTACGTGTATATAATATCCCAAACATTTTTTATTAACGGTATTTCACAAATACACACCACGATTTTTTTGAGAGCTCCGCGATACGACAATACGAGTATAAAATTGATTAATGTGCATCATTATAATAGAGAACTTCACTTATCACCACTAAACCATTATATAGATTATCATATTTTACTGTATAGCCGACAATTGTTTTTTTAAGTTCGATTTAAAATTGTGATAATTTCTTTGCATTAAAGGAAGAAAGAGGTGTACTCGTATTTGTATTGGTGGGATTATATATCCAAAGTCCAATAGGCACAATTTCACTTTCAGTTCACTTTATCGTCTTCAACCAACAACATACTGACTATTGAATAGTTAACTTTAAAGCATTAACTGAAAAAATTTGTCGATTTTTTCTTTAGTCAGTGTTGTTTACTCAAGTGTTGTTTGTATACAAAAAAAGGCCACTTGGAAGTCATATTTTGTTTTTTTCAATTGAGAAATACACGTGTACCCTAAGTCAAACATTTACCCGAAATTGCTAAGACGCAATTGTTCTAGCACATTTTAATTGTTTTGAAGAAATAATGCGGAATGCATAAAAAGTGTACTTTAAATAACAATAATCCAAGGTAGTGGTCTAATGAATGATAGAATTAATTCGAGAAATAAGCAGTAATAAGAATACCTACGTTGTTTTTATATTCCTGGTGGACATTATTTTTGAGCTCCTGTGGTAACCTGATACAGAGAAGGAGAGAGTGAGAAAGAGAGAGAGAGGATATTTTGTGTGGATGATGAATTTTGTACAAGTTATGATGGATGGATACCAACCACAATGAAAGAAATGATGGCATAATTTCAAAGCATCGATGCACTTCTTTATGTTACAAAGACCTACTTTGGTCAGTTAAGGAGAATGAATTAGAAACACACACCTGAAGAGCAGTTAATTGCAGAACAAAGTTCTAAAGAGGACGCGAATCCAGATGTTTGCAAATATATTCACAGGCTCATGTGCTGGAAATGCGGATGGCTCAACGAGTACTAGCTCAGCGGTGTTAATTTAAATAAAGTTCCGATTAGGTGGTCCATTATTCTGCTCATCCAAGTCAAATCGAACATTGCTATCATACGGAAGTATTTTATTCTAACATGTCTATAATGAATAACGCTATAGAATTTATTTGCGTGATTCAAGACCTGCATTTTTCTTTACTCTTTTAGAATTTGAAACATATTATCTAGTTTGAAGTTGAGTTCATGTTCTAATAACGTTTCAGACTTAGGCGAGTTCTAGTCTGAAGCTTGCATTTAACCAATTGACTGATATTACGATATGTGCAAAAGGAAATTTAAAATTATATTTAAATGCAGGCTTCAATTATATTTGTATTTTATAATTATACGTTTAAGTAGTAGTATCGTTTTTAATAATTTCACAGTTAAATAATTGCATAATTTTTGTGTATTCCTTTTATAAATGAAATCAACATCAACAATTTGTCTTAAAAATATTACTGATTAAAAAACTAAAATAAAAACGTTTAAAATGCACTGAAATTAGCGGCAGAAACGTGACGATGAAGATGTACATAGTCCGACCGCGGACGATCAACCGGTATTATGCATAGTTTTTTTTATTAAAAAACATAAAAAACCATTTTTAATTATATTTAGAAACATGCATCTTGCTAGTCGATTATATATATATATATATATATATATATATATATATATATATATATATATATATATATTTATGTATATATATAAATCACTTTTCTTCTGTATAAAGAAACTAAAGCAAACATTTTTGAAATTGTCTTTACCTGCTGCTTATTTTGCCCCCCACCAAACACTTTCCCTAATCGCTTCGTATAATGTTTTTGTTGAGAAATATTACTGAAACAGCATCGTGATATTGTTCAAATATAATTTGTAATATTTTCTATATACACACAAATAACTCCACACAACTACTATTGATGACAATGATGATTCTTCGAAGATAAATATTTTGTTTATGAATGATTCCGACTAAGATAGTAGTTAAACTAATATTTTTGTTCAATTTTTATTTACTTTTACGTATTTTCATTACTTCCGCACTTCAATGAGAAGAAATACAATCAAAAATATCAGACAGAACGGTGAACTTTCAACATGGAACTGATAGTCGAGCAATTCCACTGTTTTAATGGTTAAGCTAATTTTTTTGTTAAATTTGTATTTGCTTTTACGTATTCTCTATACCTCCACACACACTGAGGAGAAGAAATACAATGCAGAATATCACACAGAACGTTAAATATGCTTCGATATGGTTCTGATAGTCAAATATTATTGGTTCTATCTGGCATGGCTATAATTCAATTGCTGATGGCGGTACATGAAGACCTTTACTCCACAATGCATTTTCATCAATAAAAGGGAGACTGCTGGTGGACGGTCCGTCTACACAGCTTTCAGAGAAATGTCTCAAGATTAATGACTTCAGTTCATTATTTTGTCTCTTAGAAGTTTTTGTGCAGTTAGCCTGAAATGTCGATTTGATACAAGAACACCAATCGGAATAGTGTTCTAGCGTCACTACCGAATCAACTTGAGGCAAAATTCTGTATTCAATAGAGCACTACATTTTCGAAATTTCCCATTTCATCCAAAAGAAGCTTAGATACACACTTCTCGCACTTTTTAGCTTAGACAGACTAGAATTAGTTACCGATTATAATCGTAGAAAATGTGTGTAAATATTTAATAGAATCCCAAAAAAACTTAGCAAATCGGAAGAGCGTAGTCTGAACAAGTAGAATGACTCACCTCAACTCATAAATTCGTTCCTATAATATATTAAAGAAAACATACCAAATCTTAAAAGTTGATCAGCTTCGTTTGAAAAATTCATTTGAAAAATATGCACAAGTGTTTAGATTGTTCGATAAGCTCGTATAAGAATCATCCAATCATCAATTTGTAAATACACAAGTATGCATAAAATAATCAAAAAATGAAATTGGCTGAGAAAATAATGCAAACAATAACATGAACAAAATTATAAATTAAATTAAATTTATTAACAAACATTGGAAATTGGAAAATAGTTAAAATCCTGTAACTAAACGATTTTGAATTGGACGACAACAAAATTCTTAAAATATTAATTATTTTAAGCACATTTTTTATAAACAATAAATGCACACACAAGTGTTTTTTTTCAATAGTTCTAATTATGCATATGTGAATTTAGTTAAACCGTTTATTAATTTATGGAAAATGCTATGGTCTTTTTATTGTTACTGGTTTTCTTACACATTATAATAATGAATTTTTCCTTCCATATAAACTTAAGTCCAAAAGCTAAAACATAGAAAAAATTATATATCTATGCGATAAACTATATGCAATTAGATGAAAGTAATTAGGCCAATTATAGCTGTGGAAGGTACAAATATGTCCTATATTTAAAGTTAGCCTCGTTATAATTTTTCCAATATTATTATTATTTATTTTGCGTTATATTCCATTATTTACATAATTTTATATGATTTTATTTATGCATGCAGAAATTAATTACCCAAAAATAAAAGCATGTAATTTCAATTTTATTTTATATTAATTTGATTCACACTTTCATTGAAATGAAATTCCACTTTGTTTGTCTATTTTACACTCTTGTATGAATTTTTTGATCAATTTCATTGATTTGTATATCGTCTTTTCTAGCAATTTTTGGCATGCTTAGCAAACAATATCAGACTAAAGATACATATATAAAACAAAGTTTTTATTCTATTTAAATAATCGAAATTTTCAAAAATTATATTCTATTTAATAAAAGACCATGGCTCAGGGTAATTCTTATAGAAACTAGACTAAATATAGACTAAAATAAAAAAATATATATATATTTCTCCGAGATATTAAGCTGATTTTTTTTGACGACTGTGATAAAAAGAAACACCATTTCACAGCAGTTTCATATTTTGTCTTGATTTAATTACTAATAAAACTTTCCTTTCTCTGACCTTGCATACAAAGGCCCTGACTGTCTGTGCTCTCTTTTTAATGATTTAATATTATTCGAAATAAATTAACTATTTTAGCTTATTCTTTAGCAGTCAAAACTTTTTCTACGTCAACATATTGGTATGAAAACAATTTTTTAAATTGTTTAAATAACAACATTAAAAATTATGTTTTTATATTCAAATATTTAAAATTAACTGTTGCATACAATCAATCAGAATTTACGTTAAAATAATAACTTTTGTCCACCTCTGGAATTGTGTACTCAATTAGCTTGTTGCTGGTTACAAATAGGTTGAGAAACAAAAATTATCATAAAAAATTTTTCTTTGGATATGAACATTTTCACCAGAATAAATATATGGAGTTAACAACACATTTCAAGGACGTGGAAAAAAATGAACACTGTTCTTGGAGGAGTATAAATCTATTTTACCAGAATTACCCTGAGCTAATTATACACACCTAAAAAATATTATAGTAAACTAATTTAGTTTCACTTACTTTGCTAGCCATAAATAGTCTTGTCCAGTTTTGTAATATACATATCTATTTTAACGCTATATTTCATATCTTTTTAAATTTTTCCCACATATATTAAAAGAACATTTTTATACTATTTAACTCTAATGAGAAACAAACTATATACATATACAAATATTTCACAAAATTTTGAATGCTCTTTAACCATTTTTTCATCTTATTTTTTGGTGCCTTATTACTCTATGAAAAAAACTAAAACTTGTTGCTACTTCACTCAAAAATTTACGAATTTCACTCACAAAACAACGCAAACTTCAATTATATTACGTCTATATAAAATATGCATTTCAAACATACAATATAACAATCTGGCAACGCTGTGAATCACATGGATTACATAACAAACACTCACAATCTGTATAAAACAATGACTGAATATAAATCGGAACAATACATAAACAACCAAATATGTATAACCTCTTTGACAAAATTTCAATCAAAAAATAAATAAAAACAAAAACCAAAAAAAGAAACAATCATTCTTCAACTGCCTGCTCGATATGGCCGCCCTCGACAAAGGAGGATCCCGTCAGGGTTCAGTTAGCTATGAGCCAAATGGCGATGGTGGCGCCACCTCACAAACGCATTTATTAGCAAACACACATCAGACGAACGGTGATGCCGAACATAATACAAGTTTGGCAGCACTGGCACGCCGGAGTACGATAAGAAAACGTTCCGTTAGGTAAATTTAACATACTCGTATACCATTTATGTGTACTTTGTCTTTGTTTCATTCATATACACAGTGAGAAAAGTAAAAACAAAAATTCTTGAAATTTTTTATTTCAATTATGCATCTGACAAGAGAAAATTCACAAAATTCTGATAGCAATGTTTAGAAGTGCGGTTGGCCGGAGAAGGAGTTATCTAAGTACTCAGACATTGACATTGATGCCCACTGTAGCAATGTTTAGTATCAATCATACAAGTTATGATTATATATGTCTTTGCGATGAAATATTAATTGATAAATTGAAGATATTTATAATAAATATTTTACCACTATTTTTAAATTAATGAGTTCCAAACATAAAATCACGTTTTAAAAATATTTTGTATATGGTTGCCTGATTAGTTCCATAAATAACGAACTCTGAGATATTGCAGCTAGGGATTAGCTTCTATTAATAATAGGAATTGCTGTTGAAGAAACATGATTTGCTTATAAAAAGTCTTCAAAGTTACCTTATAATTTATGCTATTTCAGCAAGGACAGAAGTTATTTTTCTATAATCAATTATAGCTCCAGATACCAAAATATTCTATAAAATATCGGCCTCTGTGTTATTGGTCTCACAATCGTGATCCCGACGGTTCTATTCCCGCACAGAGCATGGTATCGAAATGCTTCCTTCTTCGCCTTAGTCTCTACGAGTGGAATGCCTAATATGCTATCATTCTTTCATTCATTCTTTTAAAAACCTTGCAGAACTAACTCCTTATGTCGTAAGGTGCAATTAATATATAAAAAAATACGCTGTGCAACTAAAAATCATTAAAATCTATATAGATATATGAAGAAGACCTTTTTAACCTATAATGATTTAAAGAGAGATTCAGAAATATTAAGTTTTCCTATTAGAACAATTTTTCTAATTACCAGAATTTGCTCTCTTGCAATGGATGCACTCCAGTTAATAAAAGAGTTTTATCTTATGTATCAAATATATTTTCTATAGGCATACTTTCTCACTATCATTACATCATTCACTGTTCATGTCACAAACAACGCATCGCCACCCATACAACTTTAACACATTTTCATGCCATGCCATACAAACACGACTCGCAAATGTATATAAAAAAAACAGATCATACAACAAGAAATACATACACAATTTACGCATACATTGTTCCACTGTAAATTGAAACTATATACTATCAATATTCACGAAACATTTCTTTTTCTAATTTAAATAATTTCAGAAGCAAGAAGGTGAATAAGTTTGAAATACTTCAAGTGGTAAAACAAATCCAAATTTATCTAAATTATTGTGTATTTATATGAATATGTGTGAATTCTATGTGTCCGTAATCAGTTGCCAAAATTAATATTGTTCATGATATCTATTTTTTTTAACCAAAACTAAATATTAGTGTACAGTCATTGTTATAGAATATAATATGGAAGCCTCTAGATGACACGTCGCTCATAGTAGGATAGTAAGAGGCAAATTATCTATTCAATGTTGTAATGTTATAATTGATTGTAAACCAGTAGGAATTCTTGATTTAGATTAGAGCTAAAAGATTTGCAGTTAGCCATTTCGTGTTCACCGTTATTTAGAGATCCGCTAGGGCCTTTAAAATGATACCCATAAGTATCTTAATTGTAGGCTAACAGCTCAAAAGTTACTAAATACTTGCATACATTATTTTAGTACAAGCAAATCAATATAAAAATATTTATAACTTTTCGTTATATTTTCTACACAAGTAGCTCCGTGGAATGCCGATCGTTATAAGTCACATAAGAAAACTTAAAAAAAAAAAACAAAAGGATAGCACAATATTATTGGCGTTGACTCTTAATTTCCACCAATTTCAATTAATCTAACATTTTTATGGCAATTATAAACTCATTTGTAGAGATAGGATTTATATGCACGACTAATAGAAATATTCATGGTTCACCTTGTTTCAGAACTTCTCTCTGAAGGCTTATGGGGTTTTGCAGAAAATTCCTATATTAATCAATTATACATTTTTGACACAAAAAATACTAACATTGTTATTTTATTTTAATTATCCATTCCATATATGTTTATATGGGCTTTACTATATATATACGAATGCAAATGATTCCATATTTTATCGCTTTTTTGTTGGATGTTTTCCAACTGCTTTTCATGGCAATGTGTTCTTTTTAGCTTTTTCACATCGAACAGATACCTCCAGAAGTGAGTGTTGTATGGTTACAACTTATGGGCCTTTTGGTAGTCATCTCAATTCATTCATTAGAGATATGTTTATAATTGAACAAGTGTAATTTTTATGACCGTATTAGAATCTCAATCTACTTATTGTACTCTGTAAATATCAATCAAATGTGTGTACAATTTTATATTATTTTAAACATCAACGTATTCATTACTATGAATTAATATCTGAAATTTCACACGCTTTTTAACACAACCTTCAACACACATGTCAACAGAATAAAGTTCCCTTGTGTTCTATTCCTAGGTCAGCTTCTGTTGGCACTTTTCAAGCAGCGGAACTGTCAAAAGAATGAATATTAATTTCTTAGTCAAACAACGAGCTTTTGAGCATTTTACTTGTTGACTCGTACTTCTGGTTGAGAATGGTGTTGATGGTGATATTGTAATCATGCCCATTATTGAGAAAATTTGAGTTGAAATATTTATTACTGAAATTAAAATTTTGTGTTGAAATAATTGATCAATAATTTGAAGAAGGACTACTATTTTCATATTTCTTTTTTAAATACTTTCCTGTACCCCACTTACAGAAGTGACGGGTAATATTTGATATGAAGATTTTGCATGAGGTCTCATCAGTTCAAGGGGACTATATATGCAAGTCTCCAATATTTCCACAAAGTGTTATATTTGCAAACATACCCGTAATAGATTATTAATATTCACTTTTGTACACAGTGATAGGCAATATTTATGTAGTTAGAGCTGTTTAGCATTAGTAAAGAAAACAGTATTTGTGTAAAATTTGGTACATTGCTAATTAAGACTAGAATTTAGAGTTTTATAAGTTTCGATTCTCGAATTAACTTACTCACCAGCAACACTTACAAGACCTATATACCTAAAGGAAAACACATTTGCCCAGCCAAGCCAAATCATATACAAACCATGCACAGTGTATCATATTCATTTTCACAAATAGTAATACATGTTTTACTATAATATTTATACATTTTAATAAGTTTTAATTTACCCGCGCAACAAATGTGGTAAGTAAATGAAATTGCAACACAAAGCAACAGCACACAGGCTTCCAACATTTTCCTAAGGTTCAACAGTTAAAGACTTCAACTTACTTAAATGTGCATGCACTGCTTTTCTATGTTAGTAGTTAGTTAAAGTTGTTTGTGTATATATTTCAAATTCCGTAGTAGTTTTCGTTAACAATTTATTTCATTTTTTCTTATATGATTTCCATTATCATTTCAAATCCTTTTCATGATTTAGATATTCTGTTAGTTTTGGATATTCATAAATATAGGACAAATACGAAAAAAATAGTCAAAATTATAGCCCAAAAAGTAAAAATCAAAATTATTCTATAATAAAAAAAAATTTTAATGAACATTTATATATATATATATTATATATATATATATATATATATATATATATATATATATATATATATATATATATATACATACATATATATATATAAATAAATATATATATATATATATATATATATATATATATATATATATATTTTTTTTTTTTTTTTTTTTATATATATATATTTATTTATTTATATATATATATGTTTGTGTATATATATATATATATATATATATATATATATATATATATATATATATATATATATATATATATATATAAATGTTCATTGGTTTAGGTACCACTTCCTATATATACATATATAAGTAGTAATAAATTGTTTCAATGTTACGCATTTGATCCTGCATCAACCTTCTTACCCATTAACGTATTGCAGTAACTTGGTATTCCTATTGTGTGAAAAGAACTAACATTTCATTTAAAAAGGCTTTTTATAGCAATTAATAATATACGTCAAAATTTAATATTGATTAGATGCTGGAACTGCAGGATGCCTCGAGGCACCCATCTCAGGAATCATTAACCGGTGCCGATGCTGGTCATTTACATCCTGGACACGCGTATCAAAATGGACATCGCCGATCGCCAAGTTTAAGGTACGTGTTACAAGTTAACTTTTAGGAAAAATACACATTCTTTTAAAGTAGTCATATACGAGTGCCATGTGATCAAAATGACTCAGGGAGATATGAATAGGACTGATTTGAACTAAAATGAAAGCATTTATGAAGTTGACATATTTTACTCGTATTAAGTGTTTGAAAATTCAGAGTTGAAATCGATTGGGGTCCTTTTGAGGCATTACTATAAATGATGGGTTTCAAATGGGCATTCCGAATTTCTAAATGCTATATAATTTATGCTCTACATTTTGAGTCATTTGGCATCGTTAGTGAAAAAATAGTTTGTCAAGTTTGTTATCATATAATACTACACACAGACTTGTTAGATTGAATATTTAGAGCCAAACATTTTCCCAAGTGGGTTCCTTAAAGATGGGAATTTTGTAATACATTAATTTTGTTTCCTAAATCAGAATTTTTCATATAATTCTCAAGAATGCGATATTTTAAGCGAAAACATCTTTGAAATAATGGACTACCGATGACTTTATTATGCCACCTAACTTTTATCTCAATATTGTTGACAGTGTTTTCAACAATTGTTCTGAAATGAGTATATTAAAGTGGTAAGATGAATTTTTTTTTTGCTTTAGGCATAACGGATCTCCATTGGCCAGATCTCCAAGTCCTAGACGGCGAGGCCATCAATACATACATCATGATATTGGGTTCTCCGATACCGTATCTAATGTTGTAGAGATGGTCAAGGAGACCCGTCATCCCAGGCATGGTTATGGACATCCGCGTTATCCAAGAGGTATTTGCATACTTCACTATACTCATTATTATCTCATCAATTTTGTATATTCTCTGTCTCTCTTCTGTTTAAATATATTATTTATTGCTAAGTATTTGAGAAAAAAAATTTCTAAAATTTATATAAGTTTATTTACAATTTCATTGAGCAATTCAACGCGTTTTATATTTATGTTAATTAATTATGCTTATTTTGTATAATATTCTCACATAAATGTTTCCTTTTTATACAATATTTATTTTGTATTGCAAAGCATGTTAAAAATGGAACGATATGTATGAAACGCACTTCCCCGTTGTATACCCCATAAGAACATACCTACAATACAACTCGTACATAAAAACTTATAATTTATAGTTTTTTTGTTTCGTGTTATTATACGCTTGAAAAGTGAAACCACACCAAATAATCTAGTTGCATAACTCTCTACAGACATGTGAAATAAATTGCCACAATGCAACACTAGCATTCAATAAATGTGCAGAACAACAAATTGCGGTGCAGTACAAACTATGATATGTTGTATTTAGAAACATTAACCAAGACACGAAACATATGCACACATTCAGCTCATATAAATGCAGGGATGTGGGATTTAGGATCGCTTGATGAGATTAGGTAAAGAGTATGGTACATAATAATATGGAATGAACTCAATTGATTACTTCTGTAATTCTGATTGTTTTATATATCTATAACAACATCAAAAGTAGTTATGATTTTTAGTATCGGAATTTTTATGTTTGCATTTTTAAAAGCAGGCAATTCTAATTAGACCGTTGCAAACCGCTCTGGGGAGTTACTTTCCAAATCTATGTCACTCCGGAACTGTATAAATATGGAAATTATGTTCCCTGTCTACGACATGTCAGAAATGTTCATACAAACTACCTTAGCATGTCAGAATATTTCCGAATATGCAATTATTTATTGTCGATAAAGAAAATGTTTGGTGCCTCAATTTAAAAAAATTTCTATTTTGCACGCTTTACTTTATGCCGCAAAAGAGATAAATGGTAAAGAACGGTAAAAAATAAAAAAATTCAGACAAAGCACATCGTGGATTTGTTCGCATCAGTTATATTCCACTGGAGAGATGCGGCTTTGATGTGCCTCTAAAACTGCTGGGGTATGCATTCAATATTTGTATGAAAGATCGCCGAGCATTATTCAAAATCTATCGGTGAATATTGATAGTCCTACAAAACAAGTAACCGGAACTAGATCTAGTTTAAAGAGGTAACCGTTTATTTACCATTCCATCATTGGAGTCTACCTCTACTTCTAGTCTATAACTTTGGTAAAATCATTTGAAAACTATCATGTGGTTCTAAGGACCATTCGTCTGTTCTTTCGCTATCCATGTGCCATCCAGCAAGTCAGTAATGTAATGGAATGATGAATTCATGAAGACGAATTTAATTAATTTTCTATAATGCATGAACATGAGTTGTATAAAGTATCACATTAACAGCTTTAAAGTACAAAAATAAGAAAAATGTTTTTTTTAATATTTGAAAGCATTCCGGAAACTCCTGAAAATAAAATATTACTCATAATAAGAAATGGTTTTCTTCAGCGACTTTAATAGTATTGTATAAGAATTATAATAAGATCTTTGTCAATGCATAAGAACTATTTTCGAGGGGAAAGTCTCTTGCAAGTACTGCACTATTGTTCCTATGCTGAGAGATCCAGCACGAAGTGAATACATTTGATGTATCAAAATTGAAGTTTTTATGCTTTTTCCCTTTCTTGGAAGTCTGATTGGTTGCCAGTAATGTTATTTAAATAGGGATTTGAGGTTGCGTTTTCTCCTTTGTTTATATGACAACGGTCTTCTGATATAATTTTAACATTTTTCGTATAGATGTATTCTACAGGTAAGGAACAATACTTGTAAGTGGATCATTGAAATTACAAGAAGAAAATAAATCCATCAAGAGTTTAGTTTATTAGAAGGAGTTAGGTAAAGATTTTCTAACTCATCTTGTTTTACTCATATACACATATACAATATTCTTACACATTTCTACAATTAGAGAGAGTACAGAAAATTCAAACATAACTTTCTTAGTGCCCAAATCAAACCCAACAACAATTGTTAAAAATTACAATTAAAAGATCATGTAAATTGAAAGTCTTTTAGATTAAAATTAAAACGATTATTGTGTAAACAAAGTTTGCTAATAGTAAAATTTTTGTAAAATTGATTTAAAACTTATTTAGACATTTGTTTAATTACAAGTTCATTAAACTAGACACACAATTACATAAATTCCGTTGTTTTTAATAATTTCTCCATTGTTTGTTTCGAAATTGTTTAACAAACACTTACTCGTACTTTATTTAACTCGAGATTTTCTCATCAAAAAACTCGCACATGCAAAACTGTTCTTCTTATTTCATTGATACACTCTAATATTATATCATACAAATTGTTATACTGTTACAAATTCTTTTCTATTACATTGTTCTATAATTTATTTTTAATTTTGTTTGTTTGTTTTATCATTTAACAATTATCGTAAAATCAAAACTTGTTTGTATGTGTATATATTTGAATATGAAATCTTATACCCTACCCCCTTATTGTATAGGTTCATGGTCAGCATCGACAAGTCCGGCCCGTTCGCCTTCGCCTTCTCATTACGGTGGCCATTTATCTCGCAGTAGGCGCACTCAACTGCCTTCTTTTCCCACATATGGGACAACAAGTCTATGTCAAAGATCACGATCGCCAAGTCCCGCTCGACTTCAGGAGATGCGTGAACGAGATAGACTTGGTTATGGGATTGATATGGGTACACTTCTAATAATCTATTTCTCATACACATTATTAACAAAAATAATATCATCATCTACAACGTTTTCATTACAAATATAAGAACATGCTTCTTTCTCTAAAAATAACTAATTCTAACAGAATCGTCTTTTAAAAAGTTGCTTTAAATGAATTTAAATAATACAAATAAAAACAGAGTATTTCATCATTCATCGCATCTGATCATCCTTTGTTAAGTTTGTCTGCAATCGTCACACACCCACACGTATATATATACACATGCATATACACCTACACAAATTCTCTTTCTCATTACACAAACAGTTAAAATGGCATCCATCCACCAGCTTCACTTCAGTGTCGTCGCAAACACTTTCATGAACTCTACATATGAATTGTTGTTGTGTAAATGTTTGATAACTATTTTTTCCTTTGGTTTTATTCATTTCTGTGTATTCGATGTTCTTTTTGTAATTTTTTCTTATATGTTTGTTTATCAATGTGTAGAAAAATCATTTTCACAAAATTATTTGAACGTCTCCGACAGCATAATGTGGGCGCTACTGCCGAGTCAATATAATTATATATTTATGAATGGTGGTGATTATATTTTATATACTTTGATTTCCAGCGAAATTTTCACTTGAATATGCCCATATCAGTGGCCGGCAAACACAAAACAATCATACAGGATCGAAGTGTTTATGTATGGTGTTAGACTGGTGGAAGCTTTCACAGTGTTGCAGTCATAGGGAAGCTGAAAAGCTTCATATGCCCTCAGAGTAAACTTATGCCGGGCACTTGTCTAAATGTAAATATAATACTTATAGAAAAGAAAAAACTGAACTTGGTGCAATAATGAATCGAAGAAAGTTGTTTCCCACTAAAGTGGAATTGTATACTTCGGAGGGTTCAAGTTCCAAGCCCATGTAGACCAGGCGAACAATTGATATGAACTGTGCCACTTGTATAATACAAATGATGTATAATTTCAAAGTTAGTTCAGAGTTCTTGATTTGAACTGTTCACGCAAATTCGTTGCAGTCTGTGACAACTTGGTAGTAATTTTGTTGAATACCTTTATATCACCTCTATAATACTAATCATTGCAGTACGACTACGTGCTGCAAAGTGGGTATGCTTCGTTTGCTTAGATCAGGTCTTGCTGGAACTGCAAATCAATTCTGTAAATAATATATGTATAAAAAGAGTTCAACTGCCGAACATTGGAAGAGCGCTTAATTTTCGCTTCTAATTGCAGCTAATCTAATGCCATCTAATTACGCCTCTCTTTTTGATTTCAAATATCCTAATAATTAATATATATTGTATTTTGATTATAAAAAAAATTATGTCATTTTTTCGTCAACATTTTTCAACACCCCATATTATTGCTGTCATATTATCAAGAGCCCAAACATCATGCATGTTGTCATATATTCGTATAAAACTAAATGTGAATAACTAAATTTCCGTTTCGTACTAAAACATTTTTATTATTTGTCATATTTGAGGTGCGCATTTAATGGATATTTGGAATAATTAAAAAAAAAACTCTTGTAACTGTATGTAAATTAGGTGGCACGCAAGTGCAGCATAGTTATCCAACGTTAGCATCACGTCGCACAGGAGCGGGTCGACGTCTACCACCGACACCGAGCAAACCATCGACACTACAGTTGAAGCCAACAAACATAAATTTTCCAAAACTGAACGCGAGTCCCACGCATGTAAGTGCCGTCTGAACCATGTACTTGTCTCAAACATATTGTTACTTATTAATTGATATCTGCTCCACATATTACAGACACACCATTCAACACCTCATAGTGTTCACTCGTTGCCACACCACCTGCGGGACCCCAGGGAAATGTACTATAGTAGTAGAGAGCGCGCCTACGATCTGCGATACGAATATCGGGACCGTGAGCGTGAGCTGTATGAGCGCGAGCGGGATCGAGAGAGGGAATTGGAAAGAGAAAGGCAAGTACAGAAGCAGCTGAAAGAGTATGAGCATAAATAATAATAAAATTTTACAAGTATAATCATAGGAGAATTATTTTGTATGGTCCCGCAACTTCACTAAATTTTATTAGATGTGGGCAGATATATAATAACTCAGGCATTTTTATATAAATACCGCATGTCAAATTTTACTAATCCTGATCTAGTTCAGGATTTCAATAGTGTATACAATGGAATTAGTTACTTCGGAAACAATATTGTACGACTAAGTGACGGAAAGTTGGCTATCAAATTCAAAAATTTAACATATTCTTCAGTGCTGAATGTACAAGTTTAGTCTTGAGATGGAAAGAAGCTCTGCTTGAGCCGACTTCCATTTAATCGCAAGAAATTAAGTTGAAATAACCTGAGTGTGCTATACATATCAATCCGTGTATTACTCCCACCATGAGGTTAAGAGCAACAGTGGGGATTATAGGTATACAAGTCACTGCTGCCAAATTCATCAATTCACTGTCAACAGAGAGTACACACATCCTACAATATGCCACAAGGTTTAATTCAGAACTAACAACTAACATTGAATTTGCCACTCTCTGAAGTTGCATCACCAAATAAAGTAATTTTCCTTTGATCATGACGCACAAATTAATTATTCCTAGTATTATTTTATATATTATTATATATTACTTACTTCATAAAATGTTATCTCTTTGATTAGACTGGAATACATAGCACCGCTATCGTTTGAACAAGCGCTTGCTATGGGCAGAACGGGGCGTGTCCTGCCATCGCCCGTTCTGAACGGCTTTAAGCCAAAAGTTGGCTTACATGCCCGACACTCCGATTCCGATGAGGAAGACTGGTGCTAGCAAAGGCTTTGATTGCGGTCGCGCGATCGAAGGGAACAGATCTGGGTATAGCATCAGGCCATATTTGCATCACTATCAGCACCCGATTTAGACCACAATTTTGATACAATACCATTACAACAACTAACCGCAGCATCCGTCACAGAACTACCAGCATCGATGTCACAACCACTACTACGACCAACGGGCGATATTGCCGATACAACAAAGGCCACAGCCACAACAACAATAGCAACTACAAAAATTTATTCTGATCATGAAATATATCACAGAAATCACTTAGAACACCAGACACAACGACAAGAATTGAAAGATACGAATAATGCAATGACACCAACACAAGAACTTCATCTTTACCACACTTTGTAAAAGTAGGAGTAAGCATACTCGCACTTAAGGGACAAAAAAATCCTATTGAATTCTCATTCCGTAGCTTTGTGCTTTTACATACATAGGTATATACAAGATTTGGCCGAATTGAATTTAGTCTCATGTGCATTAATTATACCAACAGACGCAGAAGAAGGAAGCTGACATACTCATACATTTGTTGAATTCAGTTACTATATGCAAATATGGTATACACTCATTGTCTATAATACTGCTGCATAATTCCATTCTTTCCTGTATGTCATTCAGTTTCCTCACTCTCCAGTGATATTTTTGGCGTCTAGATATCGAGGTCCAATAACTATTGTGCCCACCAATAATTTGTATTAATTTAGTTTCCAAAATAATTATAAAGAAAAGTTTCTTCATTACACGCACTCCTTATGTGCGGAGAATCTGAATTTAGGCCGCAGTGTCTAAGATTGTAAGATTATTTAGTAAAGGAATCACTGAATGCATTCTTGTATATACATATGCGTGTTCATAATGGAGCTGCACATGAAATTGAAAAAGGAAATCATTCACTGCGAGGACACATTTTACTTTTGATTGTTAACTATGATAACTTAACTACTGCTGATAGATTTTAGTTTAATCACCATATTGTATCTTAGATAAAGTATTTATTACAATCCCATTGAAATCTTTACCTGCATACAGGCATGTATTTGTATGACACAGTAATGGTTGCATATATTTTACGGTTTTTATGCTTAACTTGACATAGTATTAAACGAGAAAATTTGTTTTTTAAAACATTTGTCAATATTCTACAATCAACAATCAATCCCAACCCTACACATACACATAGGAAAATATTAACTTAAATCTACCAACACTAGATACCAGTACTAAGAAAATTTTAAATTTGTTGACTGTTTTCGCTAACTTATGTTACCTTAATATGCCAGAGCTTTAAAGCGTTTTAAATTTACATTTAAAATACATTGTTTCTATTGCTTTAAATTTTAATTAGAAAATTCATTTGTTACGACCTGTTGTAAATATCTTAAAGGAGAGAATTATAGAGTTTTAAACATTTGGGTGATTACCATTAATAGAGAATGAATTTTAAAACACACACAAAGTAGGAAATTTTTAAAATACTCATGCATACATAAACATACAAATTAGATAGCAAATTAAATGAATAACACGTCAGCCAGAAGGCAACGACATAGAGAAGACCCAAAACGCTGTGCTCCAAGGAGCCACGAAGGGGATGTTGTATTTTCAATATAGTGCAGTTAAAGCGATCGCAAACGTACATTGAATACATAATTTTTTACAATATAGATCTTAAAGAATATTCATAGCCATACGTAAGAACCTTAAATATACACACACATACATATAAAATACAAGCATACAAAAACGCTACACAACTTACATACTAGTATACATATGATGACATTTCCCGATTGGCCTATAGCCAGTCACATGCAGTGCATTATTAACCACCGGTTCACCGGTTCAATCTTTTAAACCAATATCATAGACGGCAGCATGCCAAAGTGTCCATGCTGTCGGCAATGTTAGGCAAAAATATGTAAAAAATTGTTAAATCACAACAGCGCACAAGTACTCGTATTGTAATTTACGAAGCCAAACCATATTTAAAGTAATTTAAAGTAGAACAAAAAGTGTCCCTATGTAAAAACGACTCACTCTGTAAATGTTTAGCAATGAAAGTGATGCACATTCGAAACGTGCCCGTTTCAATCGGTATCTTCTTTGACCATATAATTAACTATGTTTTGTTAATATGTAGTGTCCAACTAGTTTGCCACTGCAGAGTGTCTGAGAAGTCAAAAAATATACACCGAAATATATTGAAAGTCGTGAAAGCACCCAATAAAATCGACCACTGCTACTTATGAACTGCTGTTAATCGTTACTAGCCTTAGAATGGGTGCGAGGGGTGCCTTAACCAGAAACATAAATTTATAGCGACGTTAAAATTCGCTGTCACCAGCAGCACCGGAAATCTGTTTGCTGAATTGTGCCAATCGTATCGCAACATGTTTCTTCTGTTGATGGTGAATCAATTTCAACGACAGTTTTCTGCCTTAACTATAGAAAAATGATGGAATTATTGGCAGATGTTGGGAAAATATTTTGGATTTGAGGCAGAAATATGCCATTTATTCTTCCAATAGAAAATCAATATTTGGAAAATTATCTCCCGCTTACCAGAGTAGAAAACATTAATAAGATTCGAAGTTAATTTTTCCAAGTTCTTCTATTGAAATAGATTCTAATAAATTTTGTAGAAGTCTGTTTAACTACGAGACACATCCCTATGTACATAACTACATATACGAGTATATGTGTCTCTCAGTTATATGCATCCACTTAAAAGAATCAGTTTCCTTCCCTTATGTCATGTTTGTAGATGTTGATAGTAGAATCCAACAACTATACTTTTTTGATTTTTGAATGCCAGAAAGACTGGTAATCGTAATTGAAAGTTGTTTCTGTTTACACACTCACACACTCTTAGTTGGCTTTGCTGACATGTTGCCAATAAAAACATCATTTTAGTTTAGTTAAGCCAAGTCGCATATAGCCAAAATACACTTAGATTTACCTATTTTTGTTGCTTAAATATTGAATCATTTCAGAAACGGCATTTCTCTTCAACACCTGTGTATTAATTGTTGCTCATCCTAGATTGTATGAACAACTATTAATATATGAGTTGCTTACAGACTTACTTGAATGCAATTAAGCAGTTTTTGATATGACTGCCATACAAAGATCTTTGTTTGCTGCACTTTTATTGAGATGGCAACACTTGTTTGCTACATTAGCTTTAGAAGTTGCTGAAGGAAGATCACACAGAAGCATGGCCGTCGAAATATTTAAAATTGTATTTTACCCCTCATATTATCACAACAAAGGAGATCCGACATGAACCTCTTCATTATTCAATTGTTTGAATACATTAAATACTGTTTATTTACGGCTGCATAGTAATCATGTGTCAGACTGTCATTCTTGTTTATTATGTTTTATTTCCCGAAAACCCACATCAATTTATCGTTTTGCGCACGTAAAAATGCAGTTCCTTTTATAAAATTTATATACCAAAAATTTCCTTTCAAATCTCGCCCGGCTTTCTAAATAAGAAACAAAACATTTGGTAACAAATTTCTTTAGACTTGCTATACATACTTGTTATTCATTGTTGCAAAAAAAAATTTATCAAAACAAAACAAAACCAAAGACCTTTAAAGAACATAAAATAAATTTTAAATTAATATTGATATAGCATAGAAATAGAATGAAAACTTATACCAAAGGAAAGCATTTAAAACAAGAGAAAACGATATTTTCCCATAATCGCATTAAAATTAATATTAACTATTTCGAATAAAATTTTTATACCTTAAACTGTATTCATGCTGAAATCTTTTATCGAGATGAGAAATAAGCAAAACCAAACAAAACAAAACAAACCAATTCAAACCAACCAAAACAAAACACTTTCGTACACCAAAACCGTTGCAAACAACAGTTTAAAAAACAAAAGTGTTGCATAGCTTGATCTGTTCCTTGGATTATTTTTGAAGACGATGTTATAAAATATAAAAAGTAAATAATAAATATTTGTAAAAATAATTAAGGAAATAACAAAAACAACAAATTTAGCGTATATAAATTTAATTTGATAAACTTCTTACATTTTAGATATTGTACTTAAATAAATACTGTAAATTCTTGAATTAACACATTGTTCATTGAGAATAATGCCTGGTTAAATATAAATCATATGAAATTTCAAAATGAAACAACCTAAACTAGCCGTATTACAGAATTTTATATACAAAAAAGAAAAGAAAACAAACGCAACTAAACTTTCATAATAAATAAGAAAGAAATATGTATACATATATATATATATATGTATTGAAGTAAATACAGCAATAGTTTAAAAAAAAAATATTTTAGCGAAATTTAGGCATTAATAAAATTAAAATATTATATGGTAATTATTAATAATGAAATATAAATATTGTAATGTATTTATAAATATTAATAATATAAAACACCTGCCTTCAAAAAATTTATATAATTACCTTATAAATATTCATTATTTCTTATTTAAAATAAATAAATAAATAAAACTAGTTATACATAAGGACACACGTAAAACCAAAGCCAACTTTTACATTAGTAAAACGTAATAAATAAAATATTATTTTAAAGTTTTTCATCACAAAAATGTTACTAAAGAACATTGCTATAATTTCGCATTTAAAGCAAAAATAAAACTTAAAAACAATTTTTACTTCAAGTGCATAATTTCAAATTTTTATTTAATAATAAACAAAAATAAAAGAAATATATATATATTTAATCGTACAAGAAGCCGCTTCATTCCAAACTTAAAAAATGCATAAATTAAAGGAAACAGCAAAACTTTATTTCTTTGTCAACTAAAATATTTGTACATACGCGTAAATAAAATACAAGTAAACAAAACAAAACGGCATCTCTTCTAGTCAAACAAAAATAAAAATAAAATATATATATTATTACAAATTGTAATACTACAATTACTACTACACCGAACGATTTTTTATAATACGAATCTAATTTTATTTAAAATTAATTTTCATCTCCCTTAAACAAGAAACGACAAATAGAGCAAAAGTAAACTATTCGAAATTCAAAACTATTGTGCATATTTTATAGAAGCAAATGTAGGAGAAGTGGAGAGACCACGCCATGTTCATTTCCGAAATACTTAATCCATGAAGAATTTTCTTCAATATATACAAATACTCCATAGGTAGTGGTATTTCTCAAAAGTAGAATTGTTTAAGTGCTTATGAATAATTCAGAAATAGTTCCCAAAAGACTTGCCAGAAGTTTCATAAAATACTTTTGAACAAACGTAATTCTGCGATAGCCCGAGAATTTGAATAACCAACGAGGGTCATATTTTTTGTGTATCTGAAATTAAAATGAGAAAAGAATCCCCTATTTCTATTGTGAAGTATGAGGCTCATCATAATCTTATAAACTACTAAAAGACTACCTACCTTACTGGAATTGGAGATAAAGAATAGTGAAATATTTTGCGGTGTTTCTATCATGTTCTAAAAATTTAATTTTATTCTGTGTTTTGATATAAGGTAAAGGTGTGAAGAATCCTTTTTATCATGAATCTTGAATATTTGGTCTATAAAAATCTAAAACTGATAAGAATAAATATTCATTAAGACTCTCGAGTTCCAGTGGAGCATAGGAAAAAACTCTTTTAGGTAGTAAAATCATTGATAACTGTTTCTTCAGGTAGTAAGAATATAGATGAATAATGAGGTGATAGTCGATTTTATTTCTTTGACATATTTCAAAGTCTAAATCAATTTCTTTTATATGCAAAGTTTTTGACCTTTCTTACCATAAACATTTCAATAGTATCACAACCCTATAATATACAACTTCTTCAAGCTCGTTTCAAATGTTGGACATGAATCCATTAACTTCGCGCTTTAATATAAAAATTCAACAGAGAGAAAATAAAAAATGGTTATTTTATAAGCAAAGAAAAACAAAATCTTTTTTAACTGAAGCGATTCTTAAAAAAAATGCATTTTTCATATATCAAAACTGATCCCGTAATTTAATAATGAATTCATTAAAACAAACCTAGTTAAAAATTTATAGATAATTTATTTATAACAAAGGCAAACATACAAAAACAAGCAAAACCCAAATCGCGAACATTTACAAATAAAATTTTATTCAAATTATTATTTTAAATCAAAGCATAAAATTATAAAACCAAAAGGAGTAATATAAAAAAATAACTTGTCCATAACAACACAGACTACGATGACATTATTAAAAGACGATTTAAATATTTAGTTATTATTGTTATAAATATTTATTATTATTACAATTACAAAAATAAACAAATGCAAACAAATTAAAATAACAAACAATTTTTTTCAAATACATGATGAAATATAAAAATTGAAAATAATAAAAACAAATACAAAAAAAATAAGAAAATTTACAAAAATGTATTTTATTTTCTATCTGAAGATTTATAGTATTGGGCAGAACGAGAGAGCAACAACAAATTTGAATGTAACATTTATAATTGGATTGGAAATGGGAGTCAGATTGAGCCGATAACATAGGAACCTCCAAAAGGGACGAAGTATAATAATGCGATTATCGGAACTCCCAACCTAATTTATTACAACGTTGGCAGAAATGGGTGTGAAATTTCATATTTTGAGTGTTACCCTAGTAATTGAACTTGTAATTGAAGGATTATTGGAGTTAGGTTAGGTTAGGTTGATCTGGCTGGCCTTAAGTCACACATAGATCTATTGGTCCTTAGCGTTACCAGATAGAGCTATTCCTCTACGTAGAGTTGTAGTACGTATCTAGGAGTGGTTGAAGTTAAAAAAGTTATTTATCCGTTCATCATCATTGTTGGAGTATTAGATAAGGAGGAAACACTAACTTAACAGGTACATTTGTACGCCCTGTCGTATATAGTAAATAATAACCGGCAATCGCTGTTATGTATAATAAAAAATTAGGTCATGTTTGGCTGAAACCCTAAATTACAATCCTTGGGTTTGCATTGGTATATAACCAGGAAGTATGTGTCCAAGTATTGTTCCACTGGGAACAATAAGAGCTCATTGGAAATTATCATCATTTGTCACACAGTGAAAATTATCGGACGATTCCAGCTGTTGATATACGAATATATATGTAACTACAGGTACATATAGTTTGAGAAGCATTGAAGTGGAAATGAAAACCCTGAGTAATGACAAAGCAGCCTACCCACCAAAATATTGTTTACGTCTTTGCTAACACAAAGAAACGCGGCAACGAAACACTCTTGTTCTAGTTCCACAAAAGCAGCTGATTCGCAGAAGCGCAACTCGGGCGCAGCTATTGATTCCAGCGTTTGCAAACGAACCGAAACGAAACGCACCCCCAAAGAGCAAACAAGGATTCTTCGCCAGACCAGCACTGCTCAGTAGACGTGTCAGTGAGACAACAAGCGGAAGTGTGACCTGACTATGTGTGTGGAATAGTATATATTAATTTTAAAGCACAAATTGCAGATTTCTTTTACCCCCTAAAATTTTCCCGTTCATCTTTTAATTGTGACAAATACGAGTATGCTTGCATTAACGCAGTTGGAATACCTGTTTCCGCGTGCCTCGTAAAATATATTATACCGAAAAATACAAAGAGGTGCCGTTTTCCACGCCCCAGCTCTGTATCTATCTATTGAATGTGAAAAACAACAATCAACGAATAAGGAAAACCAACTAAAATGGATATTCCCGTGTCCATACTGCTATTGATTTGCCTAATATTTTTGATAATTGGCGCAGTTCTTATGTTGCTGCTGCAGTATTATCTGTATTTCAAAATATCAAATTTACCAGACGAGAGTGCGGAGCAGAAGGACATCAATGCCAAATACTCGCTGCCAAAGGTGGGTTCAACGTTGTATTCAATTGGGCCTTATTTATCGTTTGCATGTTGAGTGAACCATATTGAAAAGTTCATCTTTTCATAATTCTGCTAATTATTACTCGTCTTTTCTCATAGGCAATTCAACAAACTGCACGTGTCCGCAACGTATCCTCACCCGAACAATTGGCATTGGCTGCCGCTAGTAAAGTAGGCACAGCCTTGGTGGCGCTCAATTTTGTAATGCAATTTCTGTTTCATGAGCTGAAAAATTGCAATCGCGTGCGAAAGTGGTTCTATCGAAAACTTTCCCTGGAACTGGACGAACTAATTGCCAAGACAACAACTGGCAAATTGTTCGACAAACTGACGGTAAGTTGACATTTGATGTGATGGCATGTGCAACGCATGGGTAGTTGGGAGTGAAGGCTTCACAAGCTACAACTGGTTGCAGCCTGTATTATTTTATGTATCGAACTTATAGTAAATCAACTTACATTGTGGTAATATACTAGTATGTCCTTTTAATATAGGGTCAGTCTGTAGGATGTTTATGATTTAAATGGCGGGATATTTACGTAGGGCTAAAGTTGACTCTTTCTTTTGACAGCGAAAATTGAAAAATATTGGCGCAATCATGTGCCCAAGTAGATATATATTAATTGATTCAACTTCTTGTATGATCCCTTGATTTGTCGGAACTGAATAATAAAATGAAATAAAATGATATGTGTCGACAAAACTATGGGATTGGCTTCATGGCAGTATTTCAGCAAGGGTTGACACTAAATTTATGAGTGATTGCAAATGTAATCGAAGTGATCTAAGTTGTCCACTGAAATCTTGTTGAAGCCACTTTGTTTTTCTTGAATTATAATTAATAATAATTATCTAATCATTTCTATTCCATCGGCTTTTATGATCCTCTCAGTTAAGATTTCATATGTTCCACAAGGTCTTTAGGTCGTATTCTAAGTTCAGTTACCTTTACAGTACAATGCGCATCAATGCTCAGTACTTGGATACTCCTTCTTTGGCGGTTCTCCGGCCCACCCCACTTCTATCTATATATCTGCCTTTACAGATACTTGTTAAAAGTTTTTTGAATGTTCTTCGGCAGTAGTGAATAACAAATATATTTGAAGAGCGGGACTAAAACATTCACACATAATAAACAGTGAGAATTGGAAGAAATGCTTCAATGTGTAGACGGTGGAAGTGTCGTCATAACAAGAAAACATAAATAGATTGTGTATCCGTCGACACAGACACAACAACAGTAATAATAAAGCATAACAAATAAATCAACCGTGAAGTAATTCTTCTTAAAATAAAATAATAATAATAAAAACGGGGATTTTGAAAATAACGTTCTTCTCTTAAAGAGCAAATGATATTTCCTGTTGGCCACCACTGCTTTGAACTTTATTGTTCTGAAAAATTTGGCTGATGTGCATTTCATAAATTTCCAATAAGAACTCGATAGAGTTGCATGTTCTGTTGTTATCGCGACGGCAAAAGTGTTCCAACTACTACTTTAGTTGTTAGTCTTACTAAACTAGTCGTTGATCAATAACTACTATACAAGAAATTAGGCACACCGAACTAACTGCGTTCTGACACACTTTGTAATTCAAGTTCATGTAAGATAAAACAATTTTCAACACACACAAAGTGTTAACTGCTGCCTCGTCACAAAACCATTACAAGCGGTTGATGCTCATTAAAACAGACAAGACACAAGAGAATGAGAAGGGGTGCAAAATTTGTACCAGTTTGTTCAGGTTGACGTGCAAATGGCACACAGGAAGTACGAGTAAGTGCACTAAAGGCAAGCAGACTAATGGCCTTAAACACTGTCGTTGATGTTGGCTTGAATTGCCGTTTTCCACCACAGACCCTTCAGACAAGCGAAGAACAACAATGTGTATAAGCTCATGAACACATTAGCACACCGGTCCTAGACAGGGGTAGGGGGACACAATTAAGTGAAAGTGCCCGTTGCGAAGGCACTGCAGACGAGTTGAATGCATTTGCATTAAATAGTGTAGTAGTGGGCTCAGCAGCGGAGAGTAAGTAGGCTTGATTTTTTATAGATAAAGGAACTTGAACTGGGCGATCAATTTCCCGAGATAAAAACTTTAAGTGTACACAATGTTGAACTGGATGCATCGGGGGGACGGATTGAGAATTTGGATTTATTATTAGAGCTGAACTATGCGGGTAACTTTCGTACATCCATTGACGCGGATATGGTGTTGGGCAAAAAGGGGTCATTGACTTTAAAGGGTAAATATATCCAAATAACTGCTTCAGGTTGGGAAATATTGTAGCTTTTCGTATTACAGTGAAACAACTTTCGGGTTTGGCTCGTTTACAATTCACCCGGAAGCCGTACACACACTGGTCCTTAAGTTTCTTGGGCGACCCGGAAATCGATTTAGCCGTAGAGTCAAAATATCAGGGACGTCAAATGCAATCAAATATCACTAGTCTGATTTCGAATCAAATACGGAAGGCTGTGCGACGAAAGCATACTTTGCCCAATTACAAGTTGCGTTATAAGCCTTTCTTTCACAAAACACCTGAGGAGGATGCCAGCGATTGCGATGTACAACCCAACGGTTTGCTCGAGGTAAAGGTATCGGAATTGTCGCGGCTTAGGTGTCCCGAAAATATAATGGACATTTACTGCACACTGACCATGGCCTCTTTGGCCTTTGTTGAGGCGCATCAGAAAGACGATCGGAACGTTATTATCTCACTTGATGTGGAAATACGCAAGGCCAAAAATCAACAGATTGGTATTGTTTTTAAGCAAGTCGCCGAACAGTATGTGGAAATTGAAGAGGTGCTTCCAAACACACCGGCTTGCAAGTCCAATTTGAAACCTGGAGATATATTGCTATCTATAGATGGGAAGAGTGTTGCAACCATACAACAGATCGCCAAAGTCGTGAAGGGCTTGCACTCAGTATTCAGTATGCGCATAGAGAGGGTTATACCTGGCATTATACGAAATGATGCCATTTTGGAGGATCTGGAGTTGTACGAAGATATGGGTGATGTGCGCATGCGAGTGAGCAACAATCTGAAACCACCTGAATACGATTCAAATATAAAGCAGTTACTGGCACGACACAATTCGGGTGAAAAGGGTACGTCCAGCGAGTCGAGTTTGACTAACACCCCCACGAATTCGCCAAAGAAATCGAAATTGATTGCAAAGGCCTTGAAGAAGACGATTAGTCGCGATAGCAGTGAGCATGGCAAAGATGAAGAAACGAAATTGAAAACAAAACTTGTTCCTAAGGTGGACGAAAAGCTCAAAACTCCGATGCTGTCAATTGCAGAAGCTGTCAACGACGTTGAACACTATTATCAGCATAGCACCGTTGATTGCACGCTAACCCAGTTGCTGCAAATGGAGGACTTAAGTAGCTTCAAGCTCGATATGCACAGTCGATTTTTGAATGTTTGTGTTTATGGCAAGTCTACAGGAGAAAGCCTACTTCTGGGCTATGTGAACATTCCCATTAATCAGATTCTGGCAGAATGTTGTGAAACTAGTCTAACTCAATGCTGGAAGCGATTTGAATTCAATCCACCAATTTCACAGGACCTGTAAGATTACCTGTGATTATGTTGTACATCTGGAATTCATAAAACCTATTCATATATTTATAGAAAGACACATCAACTTTCCAACCAAAATGGATTCAATCCAAACCTTTGCTTTGGCGACATTTTGTTCGCTTTTTCATGGGATGGCAATCCGCATCTATTGCATGAGACACCTTCAAAACAGGCAGGAAAATCGAAAATAAAGTAAGTGTTTTTTTCAATTCTCCTGGAATAATATTATATATGACATGTATTACTTCCAGATCGAACTCACATCTCGATACGAAGAATGAAGACAGTGGCTTCTCCGACAGTATCTCTATCAAATCCACTTGCACAGACACTACCGTAGGCTCCATAAGCTCAACGCAACCCCGTGCGCACATTTTCATACGCAAACACTTTCAACGCGCCACACAGTGCGACTTCTGTGGCAAGAAAATCTGGCTCAAAGATGCGGTACAATGCCGTGAGTGCTCTATGAGCTGCCACAAGAAATGCATAACGAAGTGCCAGAATTCGACAGTGTGTGGCCCCGTTGATTGCACAAGTGCGCTACAACAGGCGCCCACTACGACCGCTGCGCCAGAGTTTACGGTCACTCAAGTGGACAATACGGAAGTCACTGAATGTGAAGAAGCTATGCCTACCGGTAGCGATGAAGAACAAACACAGGCTAAAATTGCAGCCTCACCTAGTTTGGAGGTGCATCGCTCAAGTTTGACGGGATTATTGGCCCAAGGTATAAAGCGAGTGAATTCAGCTAATAATCTTGCCATACCTGGTATTGTATCTTCGTTGACTGGTACTAATTCCGGTGGCAGTGCAGGTGGTTCAGCTGGCGGAGCCAGCACGAATACCAAAAGTCTGCCGCCAAGTCCACAACGATCGCCTTCACGGTTAGTAAAATTCTTATATACATCCTAGTAGAAATGCAATGCTGTGCTTCAAGGTCATCATTGTTTTTGTAGCTTTAGTTACACATATTTTGTGAAATATTGCTTTGAATCTCTTGTTTATAAAGGAAAGCGTCTCTGGTCTCCAATATGCAAAGCCCATTTGATGTTGTAACTCAACGCTTAGAAGCAATTCCTGCTGATCTAAGTGAGTTGAGTGCTGATCAAATAAGCTCCGTCATTGAAGCCATTATAAACATTCCAAAGGAAGAGGATATCATGACGCTTGCCAAGACTGCCAGCAGAAACTTGTACAGCGAAGTGACTGGAAGTGAGAGAGTCGATAAAATAAACCTCTTGGTACGACTAGTTTCTTTTTTAAAACATAATTTTCTCTGAATTTCTGTTTTTACTGTCTTGAATTCTGACCATAATCCTTGAATGACTTTTCCTTTTAACAGTTAAGCAAACTCCGCCTCGCACTGGACAGTGAGACTTCAATGCATTCCACTTTAACAGCGGCAGTGAAAAATGGCACCGCTGAGACAACACCAAAAAAGAAGTCTCCTACCAAAACCGTTGTTTTAGGAAAATCAGAGGAGCGGATACAGGCGCTGAGTGTGATTATGTTG
Source organism: Clusia tigrina (assembly GCA_920105625.2). NCBI lineage: Eukaryota > Metazoa > Arthropoda > Insecta > Diptera > Clusiidae > Clusia > Clusia tigrina. Next base: position 179,628,577 of record OV050033.1, read on the forward strand.
TATTTGTGCACCGGCCTACAACACGCTCAGGGTGTGGCACTTCAGTAACGGTGACAAATTTTTAATTATGTATTTATGTATAATCAAAAGGCTGAAGTTCAAAAAGTGGAATTTTTAAGTAGCACTAACAAAAAAGTATTAGAAGTTTTTATTGTATTACAGTATATACGAGTACATATGTATGTATAATTAAAGTTACTTATGTGTATTTGCAATTTTAAAATCTATTATTAGAACTATTTTAAAACTCATATTGAAGTGTTGTAATCGTCACAGTTTACAGATACTATATACGTATAATGATTATGTTTTTTTTTTAAAAAGTAATCAAAACGACAATTTTAACATAGATAAACGCCTTTTAAAAGTTCAATTATTTAAAAAGCATACACTAAAATCACACAAAAACGTTTACTTAAAGTACACACCAAAATATATCAATACTAAAAGAAAATTTTTTAAATTATTGAAAATGTAGAACTAATTTCTCTACTTGATGTTGTAAGCCAATTAAAAACAAAAAGATTGCTTCTTGTCGTTTCCGTTGAAATAAATGATTAAAAGTTCTTTTCAAATTGTTCAAACCTAAAATTTCAATTAAAATTGTTGTTTTTTCAAACGCTGTTAAGTTTCACAACAAACAACCAAAGCATACATTATATAAATTGTAAACGGTTGATGAAATATTAAATTTCTAACTTCAAGTTATGCAAAATTTGAAAGCCTATATTTTATTATGATAGAAGTACAAAGATTTGAATTATATGTAGTAAAGTTGAAATATAAACGCGTCATACTATCTATTAATGATTGCATACGTACCAAACTCTTTTAAATCTCAGTGGGAATTATCTATATTCGAATAGGAGTGTTGATTTATTATCCCAGTAGAATTGTTGGAAGACTTGAATGAGTATTACCCCTTAGTGTGTTAGTTTATTATCACAGTAGGCTCATTGGAAGACTAAAATTAGTATTACCCCTTATTGTGTTGATTTATTATCCCTGTAGGATCATTGGAAGACTTGATTGGGTATTACTCCTTAACTTTCTTCTCCTTTTTCATTTTTTTTTTTTCCAAACATAAAAAGAATATGTACAGACAATGCTTGTTAATACTACAACTAGTTAAAAGAAGCTAACGAGCACTTGCATTTTGATACATTTAGAAATGTGTATGAAGAGCTTTTTACCTATAGAATATCCATCATTTATATTAACAGGCAATGAGATACTAAGGTTTTTTCCGTTGAAGGCCTGTGGTAATGAAAAGCCTGCTATATTGTTCATTTACGTACCTCTGGAGCCTCATAGCGTGGATATCTGTTTTTTTAATATCATCAGTGAGAGCAATAATGTTGAGGTCACGATGAATGTCGACGTTGCGAACTTTCCAAGGTGCGTTGACAATACTTTTGAGGATTTACTTTCGTTGAATTATATTTATGTTTTTTTGGGTTAGCGCAGCTTCAAATTTCTGCACCATAGGACAACACTTGTGTTGCGGTCGTTGTTTTGGCGTCTACCGTCTGTATGTTTGTTTTGTTTCTCTCCTTCTTTTGTTCCTTCCACTTGTCCGCTTTGCTGGTGAATGCGGCCAGGCTGAAACCTACCAGATTCTGAGGTACAGATGGCGCTGACTCAGAATGGTAGAAATTTTAAAAAAAGGTGACTGACCGCCTCGACCGCTGGAGCGGTCACTGATAGAATAGCGGAAGAAGCCGAGAAAATTAAGATTAGTTTTTTTCAGTTCGTGTCGGTTTTTTTGGATGGAGAGTCTCTCGTCTCGTCCGTGGTCCTGTGATTGATTCGGGTATATTTAACGTGTGAAAGATAGCAATGGAAAAAATATTTTTTTGAATGCAATTACAATGTACATGTGTCGAAAAACGTTAAAATTTGGAATCAATTTAAAGTGTTAGTTTAGTTTAAAGATTTGGCGTTAGAAAGTTTACCTTGATTATTGAGTGCGCTGACTAGATCCATAACCGCGTGTTTCCGGCACATCCCATAAGAGGGATAACTTATTGTTCCGGCCCACCCCATTCGAGCATAGGAGGAAAAGGAGGCTGCCGCCCGCCCCTAGAGATAAGTACATATTTGTTAAGTATATATTTGTTAAGTATACGCGAGTATACATAGGTATTATTAAGTATACGCGTATATATATATATATATGTTATTTATTTAAGTACCAGTAGGATGTTTATTGTGTTGAATTTAATGTAAAAAAATGTTAGGCTAAGGCGGACAATATGGAGCGGGCTCGCTTGTCGTCGTAGAGGAGGATGTTAGAAAACATGGTGAGTTGAAGTTTTTTTTGTAGTGTTGCCCCACCCGATGCAGTGTGGCGGGTTAAGGACCACGACCATTGCGGTGAGCTAGCCGTGGCCACCACACTGCATCATTCTAGTGGTGCGGTAACACTTGTTTTAGAATTTGTTTATATATCCTGATTTATTGTATATGGACAGCTTCGATCTTCCTCCAATGACGCTGGGTAGAAGGAAGGGATTCTTCTGCAAGAGAGGCAAACGTTTCTTTTTTTTTAGTTAAAAATTACGGTTCCTTTTGGTAAAAAAAAACCAGAATAAAAAAATTTTTTTCGTCTCTTTAAATTAATTTTGAATATTTCTAATGGAAAATTGGTGAAAAAAATTAATTTTGTTTGGAGGCTAAGCTAAATATATTTTTTATTTGACTGAATTATTATTTAATTTAATATTTTGATATATAAAAAAAATGTGTGCTATTTATACATACAAAAAAACCCTTTATTATTGAAAATACAAAAAATAATTGATTTTAATTAAACAAATTTTTTTGTCAATTCTATAAATTAATAAATATTTTCATTTGGATATTTCAGTTAATAAAATTTTATTATTAATATTTTTATTGTTTGCATGCTAAAAACCTGCTTTTTATTTTAGTCAAATATATAAAAATATTTTTATTATGTATAATTTTTAATTACTATTTTTTTAAATTAATAAAGAACAAGATTTTTATATTTTTTGTATTAAAAAAAAAATTAATTTCCTATAATTATTATTAATAATCTGTTCCTGTTCGAAATGCATTATTTACAATTTTCTTCATTAATTATAGAAGCAATAAATTTTTTATATAATTTCCAAACTGAAATCGCTGACATTTTCTTCAAGAATCTAACTCATCTATTTTAAACCTTGTCTCTCAAATGAGATTTTCAGATCAATTTGCTTTCTGCCGAAAAGAATAATGGAACTGGAATATTATTAATTTTAATGAAATACAAAATAAGCATATATTATATAGAATCAAATTCACCAATATACAGTAAGTTTCCCTCAATGCTATTCAGCTATGATGAAAGTGTTTATATTATTTATGTAGCGAAAAGTTTTGTTAACAGCACACCAACTCACAAAACTGTGAACTAAACAGATTCTAACCTCTATGTGTGACCATTTGTATGTGTGTGTGTGTGTGTGTGTGTGTGGAACACAAATCATTGCACTTAAAAACTGAATATTATTAGAGATGACATTTTCTTCTTTGTGCTTGCTGGTAATAGTCATCAAAATGGCGTACGTAATGCATAATTTATTACTTCCGAGTCTGTGTGATTCTTTGGAAATGTTTTTAATTTTTATGACATATTTTACGAAATTTTTCTCCTTATATTTTCGTTTGTGCGTTGTTCAAATAATTAAGGTCAATTACATTTTCTCTGTTCTGCAGCGTGCATCATTCGGTCAGAGCAGATGGAAAAGAACGATTATTCTTTTCCATTTTCTTTTCAAAAATTTTCCATTTATAATTTTTTATTTACATTGTTCACGTTGCCTGTGAAAATAAGGAAAAACAAAAACAACAGCAATATTAAAAAACAAAATAAAAATGATTGACCAAGTCATGGCGCAAAGGAAATCTGATTTTGGGCCTGATGCCAAGTTTCTTTAGAAGAGATCGCAGAAACAGCTGCGCATCATTTGCGGCTAAAAGACGCAGGGTTCAGACTGATGGATCTCTCTTTTCTGAACCTTTAAAGCACATGGTAACAGTCAAAGTGGGACGTTACAAGTACAATTTATTCACAATATAATTAGTTATTCCTTAAGTACCAGGAGCACCTCTCTTTTGCTAATTATCGCACATTCATTGTTATCCTGTTTTTAAAAGCTAATATATAAAAATTAAATGTTATTAACATAAGGAGCAATGTCTTCGAAGTAACCTAAATGCAATCCATAACAATTTACAGTTAAGTCGTGGTAGTGTCACGGAGAGCTGTTTGTTCAGTTGAGTTGCTTGCCACGCGCTTGGAAAACAACTGTATTATAGCATTTTTCAGATTATAAATAATAATACAGAAAAATAATTAATAACGCACTTGGTCGTTTTTTATAATGCGATTTAATTTGGACGCACGGAAAACAAAAACACTAATAAATGCGTAAATTATCCAGGAACATTATTATCGGTTTCAGGAGAATATATCTTGGTTCTCAGAAATATGTAGAATTAGAACATTGACAGAAAGTGCTTGATATTTGGCACAAGCCGAACTTCTTGAAAAACTTTTCTTATATAATGCTTCTTTTCGGTGTAAGCACAGAGAGAGAATTTTTTGTTGCATTCTTTCGATTTCTGTGAATGCTAAATTCGGCTCCCCAGAGTCCTGCCCAATAAAATGGAACACTTATATGATATGAACTATATCCACTGAAACTATTATAAGTGAGGAAAAGAAAGAACTATTCAACTCTAGCTTAGTTACCCAAACTAACAAGGGAACAAGTATAGACAGATGGTCGGGACCTAAGGACTCCCACTTCAACCGACGGAATTTTGTCTGACTCATAACTCTCTAGAATTCCCCACTGATGTCCGAAAAAAAATTCATTTCTCGCTGCTAGAACTTATTGACAATCTATCATCATATTCACTTAGACATGTCGATTTTAATAGACTGGACTAGTAGGTCCAACTCTCCTCAGTATTCAAGAAACAACCGAATTTAGAAACTCTTTTGATTTTTCTGACTTTCGACGCAGCATGCCCCAAGTTTTTGCTAAGCATTCTCACATTGGTTTGACATTTAGCACGAAATCACTTCACGCTTCTTTCGAACTGTCGGTGCAGATGTCACACATCGATTGCCTTCTGATGACTTTCCCACTAATTGCGCAACTTCTCGATAGATGCTAAAATGTTCACTTACACGAGAAACTGTTGGCATTAGCGCAAAATGGGCACACTTCTGTATCTGTAAGAAGGAACGAAAAGAAAAAGATTTCAATTAATCGCAACTAAAAATACGATTGATGTAGGTTTTTTTGGTGAATGGAAAGTAAAATTTGAACTTTATGCACTTCAGAGAATGAGCAAATTATTTGAGAGTGACTAAGTCAATCTTTGGTATATGTTTGGAGTACCACTCATCGTAATGCTGCTGTTAGTACTCAAAGAATATAGAATTAGCAAGTGATGGTTATATTGGATGGACCTATCATTAGGTCAGAAAATACTCAAATAACTGGAGATGGTGGGAAATTTTACCTGATCTCCACAAATCAAACCAAATTTTGAACAATTAAAGAATTTCTTAGGAAAGGAAATTTGGTATACTTGATTCATATCTGGATACTCGTACTATGGTATCCTATACCATATAAGCTAATTTGGTATGTTCAAAGGAACCTTATCTCATCTGTGTAGGAAGGATGACCAGATATTCTCGGTGATTATCCAACCCTGAATCGGTTTGGAACTTAAATTACTTTCAGACGATGTCATATTAAAACTTACTACGTAAAATTTGTTCTAGCTTTCATCAGAACAGCTGAACGTATTTGCTCTAATATGGGTGTGGCACACAATATGTGCCAGGAAGCACTATCGGACAATTGTGTCTTCTCCATAACCTTACCTAGACCTAGAAACAATTTAGATTTTAAGAATGAGGAACGAAATATGTGAATTCAACCAAACGATTCCTGACATTTATTTCCTTATTTTTTTCTGTGTGGGCAAAAATTGTTGTCACCTTTTAATAATGGCGCAGGTACACATTTTTAAGAGTGTTTCTACTGCAAAATTTGAGAAAAGTTCCTTGAAACTTGTTTATTTTGAGCACCCCACTTGAACCGCTACTGTCTTTATTGCGTTGTTGATTGCGACGAAAACGTTTCTCTCTGCTCTCTTTAATGTAATAAATTAAAACGTGATGTAAAATAAAGTAAAAAAAACGCAACAAAGAGAGCAGAAACAAAAACAATGAACAAAACAACGCATGCGAAAGACCACATCAAAACAAACAACACAATAAGCAAGACCGACGGAGAGAAAACGATCGCAACTCGTGATCGTTAATTTGATTGTTTTTGTTTTGGTTTTTTGCTCTTTGGCGCAGTTTTTCTTTCTTCTTCCGTGGTATAAAAACAGCTGATGGAAAAGCTTTTCAGCCATTTGAAAAACGGAAGACATTCAGTTAGCGTTTTAAAAGAAGAAAATATATATTTAAGCCAAAAGTGGAAATATTACGCGTTAATTAAAAAGTGCAAGAGTTGAAATAATCTTGCCAGTTTTTAAAGTGTTAATGCGCAATTTAAATGAACCTTATTTACATTTATCAAAAACAACGTTTTTGCCGATTTGTGAAAATTTTCAAATTTAAAGTAAGCTAAAGAAAGCACCAAAAAGAGATAAAAATAAAAATTATTGACTGTCGTTTGGATATTCAAATAATTGAAACAAAAAACTTGACACAAAATGCGTCCTTTCGGTAACGATATTACCAACATTGCCAACAACAATGGCAACACCAATAATAATCAAAATAATGCCAACAACAACAACAATAATGATAACAATGATGGGAACGAAGACGATCCCCGCATACCGCCGCACATTGCTCGCATAGGAGGCATTGTCACATTTTCACCCATTGCTGGGCGTGGAGTTATACGCGTAGTGGGCCGGTGTGAAGACGCCAAAGAGAATAGCATGTTGGGTAAGTGCGAGTATACTAAAACCTTGAAAGTGAATGAAAGTGAATGGGTAAGACGCTTACAGCATGGAGTTCTGTGAGTCATGGGGACGGATGCAACTACATGCGTCGATAGCAAGAAAAGTTGGCAATAGCAGATATTTTTAGCTGAACGACGATATTATTTGGACTGATATCTTACCAAGTCATTGGTAGAAACGCGTTGAATCGTGTTCAGTTGTTATTGTTGGAAGAACAGGTGCAGTGGAAATGAGTTTTGTGTGCGTAGGGCAACAAAAGTATCACAGAGAACACGTAGAACTGATGACTGTTCAGCCGCTTGCGACATACTCGTATTCTACTCACTCCCCGCTGACGCAAATGGTGTCTTGTACGAAGCGTAAATGCCACTTCATTTAATCTGAAACTAAAAGTAGGCTACCATGGCGTATGAAATAATTTCTGATGTGGCAATTGAAATGGAAATTTTTTTAATTAAATTAAAATTGTTGTTTATCATGAAACTGCCAAAAGTCTGGAAAATCATTACCTAATTATTTCGGCCTCATATACCACGAGTAATGATTGCATGCATGCATTTAAATGACCAATCACCTTTTTTGTTATTATTGTTGTAATTTAGTGGAGGAAAGTGTTGCATTTATGTAATTTCTCATTACTGTTATTTAATAGAAGATAATTTATGAAAATTATGCGAAAAAAAGTTGTTGTAATGGTGGAATTATTTCTGTAAGCCGTAGGCATCTGCATTGGAGTGGAAACGCTTTGTGTATAATAATTATATAGTAATATTCCTCGTTTGCTTTATATTTAAAAAGTTTCAGCCAATTTTAGCTTCACTCAAAGTTTTCGTAGAAGAAATAGAGTAACATTACTTTGCATAATTCTGCATATTTTAATCAAACTTACTACATATACAGATTTTGATTCACTGAGTACCTTATGCTGTATCTTTAAAACTCACTTTATTACCCGAACTCCTATTTAAATTTTTTCAGTCACCCCAGTAGACAACGTCTATGATTTCATCTGGTTTAGGTTATATTATGTACCTCATTAAAAATTACTTTTCAAAACAAAATAATAAGAGCCATCAGCAATCTGAAATTTAAATGCTATAGGAGATTTATTTGGCGAGTCTATCTTTTAAACCCTGATAATAAATAAGTCCAAAGATAATAATTTTTGACGAACCCAGAACTGCGACTTCTCCTTCCATTTAATTTTATCGTTCGCTAATTAAATCTAAGCAGTTGCAATGGATGCCTTGAGCAATTGCTGTTATGCTAGTCTAGAGATAATTAAAAAAAAAAAAAATTATATAATGGCAATATCAAAGAACTTAATTTACGCTTTAAAATTTTGTCTACGCAGTTTTGGAAATATTTAAATTATTATTGACAGCCGTGCTTCGGTCTTTATTGGTAAATATACTGAACTCACAATTTCATAACATGAGGGCCGCTACAAATTTCTTACTGCTATATAAGTAGGTTGAAACGCACGCGGTACTTGTATATGGATTAATCATTTACGTGACCGCGAACTCAGTAAAGAATTCATTGCATAAACCCACAATTTTCGAATAATCAGAAACTTATGTACAATTTTATTATTTAACACGCATAATTTTTACATGTGCCTCGCCACGTGTGGAATTAATTTATACAATGTATTAGAAAACAGCGGACATTTAGTTAAACTAACTCGTCACTGGCACAAGAAAACGACCTTGAGTAAGGGCGTTGCAACCGTCTTTTGTCTTTCTGTTTATTTAAAAGTGGCACATTTTTTTATCGCTGATTTTGTAGTTTTTTGTTTTGATTCCACGCAATAGTCATAACAATAAACAAAAACGAGCAATAAAGTCCAATGAACAAACGAAAATTTATCAATGATTTTTATTTTCTTATCGACAAACAAACAATAAAAAAATACTTTCAAAAGATTGTCATTTGGAAATGAACGTGCAACGCAATTTTCTAAGTATTAATGAGTCCATTGGCTTTGTGTTTCCATTAAGAAATGTACAAACAGACGATTGGGTTAAATTGTAGTCTCTTTCTAATCACTCTCGTTTAAGTGGGTCACTTCAAAATGTACGACAAACTAGTACGCTATTGATACATGTTTGTAGATGATGAACATTCGAATTTTAACATAGAAATATATGAAATTTAACTTTAAAAATCAACTGAGTTGTAAGCGAATAGAGTAAATATGTATCCAAGTTGTTGGCATTGAGGTATTTTAATGGATAGCAGCCTTATAATTCTCCCATATTTTGTGACCGTGATCTAGTGGTAAACACGAAAAATATGTTCTGAATGCTGATTTTCTAATGATCAATATAATCTGGTTAACGTCTTGTATTGCATAAATTTACAGCAATACATAACAATACCATATCACATTTATGTATTTTCATAAATAAATTGGTATCCCTTCATTTGCCTAAATTACATATTTTAATAAATAAATAAATAAACAATAAACCGTCTGAGACTCTATGCTGAATTTAATAATAAATATGAAGTGAATTCAACATTAAATATGAAATGAATTTAACATTAAGCAAACAATGTATTTAACAGTACATAACATCATAATTTAACATTAAATTTCATTTATCACAGATTTTCATGAGTGATTTACAGCATTTGAGACTGATAGTGTTAACAATGCTGTTAACAGAAACATGTACATGTAAATATATGTTTTTGCAGATTTCTGCGTTGTGTGCAGATATTAAAATTAGCGTTATTGGTCGTTATGCTAATAACAGTTAATCGTTGTTATGCATATAACTTTAAGTTATATATAGTTTTAAGTTAATCGTCGTTATGCATATAACTTAAAATGTATGCTGGCAACTCTGCACTAGCGCATATTGTTACAAATTATTTAACTATTATTCGCTGCTATTTATGTACAGAGAAATGCACGCCTTTCTTTTTGGCAAAATAAAACGCAACCATGCCATGCCGTCAAGCAAACAAGAAATTACGACTGCAGTAAATTTCACAACAATTTTATTATCAGCGTGTTTCTGAATTAAAACAATTTTCATATTTTCCGGCCAAATGCCAACAAGGCTGGAAGCACGCCGCGCATTTCTTTAATTGTCTTCAACAAAAGCGCGCATTAATTAAACAATTTAAAAGCGTAAAAGCTTAACAACTTCGCAGTGCGTTGGACTTCACAGCTGCCTCCTACCTCCTGTCTTCCCTTAATTGCTCACGCTGCTTATAAAAATAAACCGTCACTTGGTGTTTTTCCATGCTTGGAAAATTTTCGTGCAGTTTGTAATGGGATTTTCAAAATAAAAATTGTTGTTTTCAAAATTTATTTTCCTAGGAAATTATAGAAATAATATTGAACATATACTGAACTATACACGAATTTGAACAAACTATAAAGGAGCACACTTTCCAAAGAGCGGGCGACAAGTGACATATTCTCTACTATAATACACTACACTGAAAATGTTGGGCATATTACTATACAGATAAAATATAAATAAAAAAAACTTGAGTCTACAATATGAATGCAATCATATTGAAATTCATTTACATTAGTTAGATATTATGACACTGTGTCTCAGTAGAATCACATACATAATACACCTAGGTATTTACCCTGAGGTAATTTACTTATGTATATATCTATAGTTTCGCATAGAAGAGAACCAATTAATAGGGCATAAGTGTTTCGACCAATATCTCTTTTCTTGTTTCTAATTTCTTTTTTTTAAATTTTTTCCTTAAATAGCAACTTTGGCAAATTTCCAAAATGCGCTTTTGCGCACTTTTCACTCTTTGTTTTCATATTTCGCTCCACATGTTTTCCATTTCATATTTACGGTAAACATCATCAAATTTAAATAAAATTTCTTTGTGTGAAATAGTATAAAATATAATAATATTTATAACAAAATTTCCCCATGTCGCATCGTGGTCACCTACGTCTGCATTCACGGGTCCTCTATAGACAATTTGACGCACTCTGTCTACAAACTGAAAGTCCGAGAATATGACGTATTTAAAATTATTTTTCTTTCTCTCGCACAATTTCTTTCGTCGTCTGAACAAATATTTAAAAATAGTTCTACTATTTTCGCGCGTGCCATGATTTCATTTGACTTTGTTATTCTTTTGCGCACATGAGTGTATTAATCAAAATTTTAGCAATCATTAATTACATTAAATATATAAGAATTGTTAATTTATTGTCCTTCGTAATGCGTGTGAACAACATCGCCAGTTGTTTTAATCCATTTGCACATCACTGCTGCCAAGTTTGTAAAACGACTTTTTGGTTGAAAAATTGGCAACAATTCAAATTTTTAGTTGAATGACCTGATTTTCGGGTGAAATGCAAATAACTGCAAAAAAATAAATATCTTTAAAAATAAATAACCTTTAACTTTACCTGTGATGAAATTATTGTACAGAATACTTACCTAACATGTTGTTAAGAAATCGATCTAAAATATTTTTTTAACATTATAATCTAACGCAGTCGATAAGAAACAAACCAACGAAATTAAATTAACAAATGATTCCTCACAATAAGAAATTCAATTGTGAACGATGATTGAGAAACAACGAGTAAATTGCTATTTTTAAGCCATTCTGTTCACCACTGGTTTGTGCATTCGATATCAATATTTGTCAATAGGGTTTGTAACAACAATTGAAATTATCAGGGTTTCCAGTCTTCGCATACAAAACGTACTCTATTCACAATTTTAATATTTGTTTTAGTGTCAAAGCGAATTTCTTTATAAAATATTTATTTAGTTGAGGAGTCTCTTTTGTTTCTGGGATGCTGACAGCAATGCTGGCAGACGTACTGCACGCAAATTTAAATGAAACTCTCATGGAACTACAAATATGTTCCATTTTATCGCAGAGGATTCGAATCATGTGGTACGGTGGTCTATAAAACTACGAGAACACTATCCACAGCAGTCAAAATTATTAATATATCAACATAATTATTAATATATCAACATAATTATTAATATATCAACATAATTATTAATATATCAACATAATTAATTCCTCCGGCTGACGGGAAAAATATTTTTTAGAAAGAAGCGTTTTTGAGACCAAGCCCGGAGCAGGATTTGCACATTGAGTGTGAGTCTAGAATGCTTACCTTACAATATAAATAAATTTCTTCCTTATAATATAAATAAAATTTTGGAATGCCAACCAATTTTTACGCTTTGTATACATTTATTAACTTTACAATGAAATAAAAACAGATTCTACAGAGATTCAATATATTTGAGATAGTTCTGTGATCTCATCTCCTCTCGAAGTTGGCCGTCTTACATCAAGCTCTGGATTACATAGCTTTACTTTCTACAAAACGTGTAATCTGTTATTCACTGGAAAACAATAACAAAGAATTAATGTCCCATATTGGTCAATTTAACTATTCTTGAAGTCAGAGTATACAGAGTAAAGAAACTTAAACGTCAAACGGCAAAGCAGCGAAATAAAGCAGACGGACGTCGTACATGAATCCACTGAAAATCGTGTTGAATCCACTCAGAATCATAGTGAATCCACTCAAAATCGTAGTGTGTCCGTTATGGACTCTGGCAGCGAAAAAGACTTTCTTTTCTCTGTGTTCTTTGATTGAAGTCCTCTAATCAGTTCCTTGCTTTAGAGATCAAGATAATTAATTAAAACAAATTGTTTCTAGGAACTGCCACCTTATCATACGCCATTATCTGAGCTCTATATACTAGAAACCACTTTGAATTGGAACAGTTAAGATATAAATTGAGTGAGAGATCGCAGTTTTTTTTAGCTGATGAGTAATATTTTTAAAATAAGTTCCTAAACTATTCAGAGAGAGCATTGTGGAGAATATTAAAAATATTTGTAAGAGAATTTTTCTAATAAATATTTGGCGCTTCAATTAGCCAAGGTAGTTTTGATTCCGATTGTGATCGTGCTGATTGTGACTGTAAATTGAATTAAGCCCTTTAGCCACTTTCTACAATACATTATTGTATTTTGACGTTATTTTTAGACGCTCTAAAGAAACTTTTAAATATGGCGCATTTGGTGGTTAAAATTGTTGAACGCTGCGAAAATGCTCAAGAAAGTGCAGAACTAGGTAAAGTTTAGTGAAATGTAAAGTGTTTCTTTATTTTATAGGGTTAGAATATGCTAACTAAACTTTTATTCATGTAATGCGGGACTGGTTGTTTTCGCTTAGTATAAATAAATTACTACCATAAAAAGCTAAAAAATAAGTCGAAGCAAAATGTGTGTTCCTTTTTCATTTCGTTTCGGTCTGTCACAAGTTTCGCCTCATATCCTAAATTAGTGTGACTGAGAGAGGGAATATGAATCTAGTTGGAAAAAAAATTATTTATTATTTGTAATATTAACGTATTTTCTATATTTGCAGACTTATCCGAATGTGAGCTTATGCAAATACCGGACGCAGTTTACCATTTAATGCGCAATACTGCCCTGAAGACATGCGATCTTAGGGGAAATGAGATCAAGAAAATTTCGCCAAAGTTTGCCATGAAATTTAGTTTGATAACAGGTAAGCAAAAAATGTCCTCCATGCACATCGATCACTAAAATAGTATATTCCACGATGGTTCACACACTTAAACTTGGATTTAAATTCAATTCCAGATCTAAATCTCTCACACAACCAAATAGCCAAATTACCTGATGAATTGGCAGATTTGAGCGCTTTGGCGCGCCTCAACATATCTCATAATTCGTTTATTGTATTGCCACCAGTTGTATTCAAAATGCCAAAATTACGGGAACTGGATGCCAGTAATAATGCAATTATAGGTAAGTGCCAACATTTGAAATGGTTTTAATTACATTCATATAATTGTTTTTGTTGTTCTCATGTGCTTAGAAATCGATACAGAAGAAATGATTACCAGCGACAGCTTGGAAGTAGTCGATTTGCGACACAATCCCTTGGGACGTGCCTGCCATCGCAAGCTGAAAAACGCCAACCCATCTTTCCGTATTGAGATCTCTGAATACAATGAGGATGAAGACTGGTAAACCGCTTTTGCACATCAAACTCGTTGTGTTTGATAGATATACAAAAGAGGCAATCACGTATGGTACTTACAATTATATTTAAGGACGACACGATTCACCCTTCAACACATTTACGCGATACTCTCATTTATTTAATCGATGCATAATAATTTAAAATTCAACTCCATTTATAGTATATATATATAGATATCTTTTTATACTCCTGCGAAATTATACTTTAGGTCGTAAAGTAGTTTAATGTAAAACGCAATCATGCCGCTTGCGAAAGCACATGTGCAACTCCATTCTATGAAAATAGAAAATATTTTATTGCAGGCTGCATGACTGCACTTGAAGTGGCTTAGCGATAATCAATAAGAATGATATTACAGGCGCCCACTGCTGCCAAGCGTTATTAGAATTGTGTAGATTATAAGAAAAATGTGTCAAATGATCCAAAGATTAGCGCCTCTCATTGTTAAAATGTACAATTCTGCTTATAAATTAGCTTTAGGCCATTATGCGATTTCTGTTTACTGTGATTGTTTTGAAAAAAATATATATGTGGTAATTTAGCTTTTGTAGCAATTCTTATGTAAACGCGGAAGTGATTTCTCGTAGTAAATACAAAATTTATATGTTTCTACTGTGAAATAAAATTAAAACTTAAGAACAAAAATGAATATAATTTCCTAGTCAAAGAAAAAATGTAAAATTTGTTTTATAATTTTACTGCCGTTAATATTATTAAAAACTATAAACTTATTCATATAAATTAAGCATTTTAATTTTAATTATACTAACAACTAATTGTATAATATTTAAACGAATATTTTAATTTGTACACAAAATTTAATAAATTTATTTATACTCTTTCCTTGTAAAGAGAATGATAAATACTTGAATTTTTTATTTCTATTAGATTAGCATATTTATTGACCTGACCTCACCTGACCGCAAACAATTTTTGGTTCATCGTTATTTATTTAATGATTTATATAGTAATAAATTAAAATATAAATAAGATAACTTGCAGCATTAGCAACTTAGGCTTTCGCCTGCCTGATTATAATTATAGTTGTATTCATATAATTAAAGTTAAAGAATAATATAATATTTTAGAGTAGTTAGATGTTTCAAATCATCAGTTCATCGTTAATTTGGTTAAGTCCTGAACTGACTGCTATTTGAATATTGAATTTAGATATAAAAAAAAAATTTTACAGCTCAAGTTCTTCCATTCGTGTGGTTGTTAGATATGTATTGTGGTATGTGATAGCGAGTTAGAGTTGATATTTTCCATGTTAATTTCTTCAGTTATAGTGCAGTTATGTCGCAGCCTAGGAGAGGAATCAGTTGAAAATACGATCACTTTTCTACGCTGAGGCTTAATCGTGTAATTCGATAGCGAACGAAAACAAGATCTTGTTTTGCTTTCACATATTTCGATAAATCGTTCAAAACAATCGAACTACCGCTACTCGCTTCTCGCTACTTTACATTATGTTTCGTCTCGTTTCAGTTGTCAAAGCAATATTCGCTATGCCGAATTACGTAATGCAAACTACATTAACGAAACGACGTAATCGTTTTCCACTCTCGTTGTGGGGATAGTTGAGTATCGAAATACTGAGAGACGTTTCTCATTCAGCAGCGCTGTGAACCCCATAACTCAGCCCTTATGAATCGGTGGAAATATAAATCGACCCTTAGAATTGGTTCAAATAAAATATCTTTTTTTTTATAAGTTTTAATATTTTTGGATTTCTATAGATTTTTATTAAGGTACATTTAAATTGTATTTAATGTTAAACATTCATACACACAATAAAAGTTAGAAACACTTGTTAGTAAATATATTTTATATTTATTATATATAAATATAGTAATAAGAGTACAAATACTCTGATTTATATAATGAAGACTTAATTATTTACTTATGAATTGCATTAAGCTAAAGAAAACATTTTGAAAAAGTTGGCAAACAAAATGGTTTCTATTAATGTGATTTATATAAATTTTGTGTTAAGTGGACTTGGCTTTATAAATTTGATCCAACTATTAACGATATTGTATTCTAAACTATTAATTAAATTTTAGTTATTTGGGGTTCAAATTGGAACGGGAGCATTGCAGATTATTTATTACAGTTTAATGCAGTATGAACGGGTTCTGTCTATATAAAAATGAATTAATAAACTGAACGTTTGATATTGGACAAGCAATTGATAAGCAATTGTTTTGGTAAATTTCGAGTCTAAAGTTTTTCGAAACGAATTAATTTTGTTACAATGTAGTTTAAATTATTAATCAAGAACAATATAATATAATTTATTTTTTTATTGGTTCATCCTGCTTTTCGCCCTTGAAGCTTCTGCAGATGTCAACTGGTTAATACAAATGGAGTGGTATGCTATTTAGAGATGTTTCTCCAATTCCAGCAGTACTATCTCTATCCTCTTATTTTGAAGAAATCTTCTATAATCTTATTTAATGGATTGTTCATGTGAAAAAATTTTCTAATAATATATTAAAAGTTTGTTTATTAAATGGCTTTCCAGGAGGTATAAAACAGTATACACACGGATTAGTTTAAATAATAAACCACTAAAATCTTTTAGAGTGATAATCAATTCAGGGACTTTCTCGCAGTAGTTAGCAGCCATATCATTCGAGAGGGAGTTATATTTCAAGTCCACTTTTAGAATAACATCAGACCTTATATATTTATTCCAAAGATGTTTATCTGGTAACAGTTGAAGTTGTAATTCAATTTGGGAGGCGGATAAAATAAACTAAAATTACTTTTATTATTGGAGAGATTCCAGTAAACAGATTTTACTTTGCATTGAGAGTTAAATCTATTTTACCGACTTCTTTAAAATAAATAAAATATGTCAGTTTAGCTCACATGATTTTCTATGTCTATAGAATGGTGTAATCGCACACAGCTTTGATAGACTTCGTGGAAAACTAACATTTATGCTGATAATTAATTGTCATATTTATTAAACTTTTATTGACTTTATTTACTGCAGGGAAAAAATTATTCGAATGAAAAGAAAAAGTTTCGAAAAGATAGGATAAATAAAGTCTCGTCACTAAAGTTTTGTTAAGTTATATTCCAATTCCTAGCCAATGTAAAATAACGCTTGTGTGAAATTGAGGGAGAGACCCTCTTCCTACTTGGCCTCCAGGTATTCAGAATTGGAAACATTTAATTTTTGAATTGAGTAATTGTTGTTGTACAGTGAACGAACCCGCGTGGTTTAAGAGTACCAAGAAACATAGTTTTCAATTCACAAACATTGATTATTTTACAATGATCCTGGCTTATGTTAGTAAAAGTTTTACAAAAAGTCCCGAATTTAACGTGTTAACGATAGAGCAGTTTGACAAATTTGTTTACCAATTCTACATACATAATCCGCAATATCACACACTCAGTGATTTTTCTTTACAAATATAAACCTTTCTTTTCGTATTTACTAAACCTAATAACATTTCATAGACTTTCCTTTATAGATCAACTGTGGATATACATTTTATTTCAATTTTTTTGCCTGTGGATGGCATTTGAGTAGCACTTCTTTTTGAACGATTGTTTTAAATAGTTTCTCACAGTAAAAATCAACTCGTGTCAAGGACTGTCCGAGACGGTTTGGCGGGCTAAAAGACTTGGCCAGAAATTCAACTTCAGCCTAAGTCACGCCAATGTAAAGATAGAGGACCTGTCTAAGACTTATAAATGAGTTTAAGGTAAACTACTTGTAAATATTTGTGAAATTTGATTTTGTAAAATTTATGCAGATGGAGATTCAGCAAGGACAGCATGCAAGTTTGAGCTTAAATACTTAAATTTGAACTAAAAAGGAGCTGACTTCTCTCTGTATTTTTGGAAACACACGAGTATCTTAGCTTAAAGCTTAAAGAAGTCATTCAAATTAAATTTCGAATTTGTCAATTTCCATGGCAATCGCAAATTTCCAGCGGAGGCTGCCATTCTCAATCGGAAAGTTCCATTTCAGTTTTGTTGCGTTATGTTATGTTGAAACCTGTGCATTTGCTGGGTCAGTAGCTGCGACTGCATCTGCTCTATTTCGAAGCACCTCTCATCCTCCTCATTGAATTTATTGTCATCGTAGTCTTGAATATCCTCCAATTTACTTTTATTTGCATACGCCGGCAACTGTGGAGCGACATTCAATTCGAGCATTTGTCATTCCGGAAGCACTGCAGCCGCTTGCAGCAGTGGCAGCTGCACGTCCATGGATTGTTGTTTTTTGGAGGATAAGAGTGAGTTGCTATTCAGCTGTGCCTGAGCCTGAGCCTGAGCCGCCGCATTGAATGAGTGCACATGGAACTGGGAATGTGTACCGGTCAGCTTTGTCAACGGTATGCGATACACACGCAATGGCTTGAGTCTGTCCGGAGAATTGACATGGGTGTCAACGGCTGTGCTGGAGTTGTAGTTAGCGCTGCTGCTGTTTGTGTTGCTGTTGAAAATACCTCTGTATCTGGAGTTGCGTTTCGTTGGCGACATGGGAGTGTGTTGGCTACCTTTGCCATTGATATTTCGAGGAGAATTCGGTGGTACGCCTGGTTGTGGTGGATGCATGTGATGCTGTTCCATAATCACATTATTGCGCAATGGAGTGTATTTGTTGTCCGTCTGATATGAATCGCCGCAAGAATTACTTTTGGCTATAATCGGTTTGTCTTCATTTACATTGTTGGTCTTCTGTAGGGAGCGAGCGCGCTGAATGTGCGGCATCAGGCCGGCTGCGTTGGGTATTTCGAGCAGATTTGTCATTTCGTGCTCTTGATTGATGACCAGATCTCTTGCATTGGCGCTGGTCGAGTCGGTGTAATTTTCACGTGACAATTCCTCATTCGAGGATGTTTCACTGGGCGTGGTCACCAGCCGTCGTTCCAGTGTGGCATCGTTAATTTGCAAACCCTTTATATTAAGATCTTTCGACATGAATTCGGGAGCTGTGCTCACGAAGAATATGTCTCGCTTCGACGTGATCATTTGCAGCTCCGGCATTATTGCCGTATGCACTAAGTTGCCATTAACAAGAAGACGTATTTCCATTGTGTCCGAGGTGAATCCCAAAATGTAAGGAAATGCGCAAACAACAGAAGTGGGTGAAGTGTTCCAATGGAAGTCAAATTCATTTGTTGTTCCTTCTTTGTCGTTCAGCTTCTGAAAGTGGCAAGTGTCTGCGGGGAAGAAAGGTGAATTAAAAATATGAAGTATTCGTATTGGAAGCAAAAGTAATTTGAGTATGTATTAACGGTAAAATAATGAAAATTTGTCAGAATGTAAATCTTGATACTCACGATTATAGCACAGCAGCAGTTCAGTTTCAAGGCCATCGCACAGTTCTATTGCTGTCGTAAGTTGGGTTTGGTTCCGTTTGGCCGGCTCCACTTCATGCAAACGCGTGGCCGTTCCTGTTTGATCACATACAATTTCGTAGTGGTATCTGAAAGTAAATTTAAGCGACATTTTTAAAGGAACTTTCCTCTATTTTATTGATTGCTGTTTTTTCTAATCTCCCACTTACTTATAACCAACACAAATTAGACCTCCGGCATTGGTATTCGTGGGTCCTTCCAATGGCGTAATTATGGATGGTGACTCGCTTAGGTGTATTTCCTTTTGATAGATGAATCCCTCCACAGTTTCTGTGTCATTCTCGGGGCACCACGAAGCCCACGCAGCCGTATGCTTCCATTGAAACAATTGTAATTTACGACCGACCGCCACCACCAAACGCAAGTGGCCACCATTGATGCGTGAGCTAGCATACAAATGACAGCCTCGCGTCCTTTCGATGCGTCGATCCTTCACGTCCGAGCGACTGCGACACTTAAGTGTCTCTTCAGGACATTTCGGCTGAAACTCACGCAAACGGAAAACATGCACACGATGTGCATCGCGATTGCTTAATGAACCACCGCGTATTAAGACCAAACCGTGTTCCTCCAACACCTGCAACTGGCGCACATGAAACGTCTTGTCGAAGACAAGTTGATGCGATTGATCTTCTACGAAAGCAAGGCCAAATTGTAATTAACTTGCATTGTTATCTGCGCATTGCAGCGCACTTCGGCTTATTTGCATTTACCTTTCATCATGAATGTTCCGTCATCGGATGCCATAATCAAGCACTCATCGCCGGAGCCAAACGAATCGCCTGCCAATGTGCCACGGTGCGGAAATGTGGGATAGAAGCAGTGAGGCTCCCACGGTGGTTTCTTGAATATGGTGCAGGGGCTGGCGGAAGCAATGCTGGTTGGTGCATCGCCACGTACAATGGCCTCCAATTTGAGTGCTTGCCCGATACGCACGAACTCAATTTGTCTGGCGTCCTCTTTTAATTTTGATGTTCTTGGCACGTCGTATAGTACTTCAGAGAAGGCGCGTCTATTTAGCATATTCTGTAAATGAAGGTGTGTGTACGACGGTGTGTGTATACGTGTTTGTGTGCGTACAAGTGCATGCAACGTGTAAAGAGATATATCAAATATGGTGAATATGTATTAACTCTCGGCTGTGGGTAAATATATCAAAGCAATATACATATGTGCTGAGTACAAGTAAATCTCCAATCATGGAATTTCTCATACTTTATTCAAACACATGTGGTAAAAACCAATTTGCATAATATCACATGCACTAATATGGATGGGAATACACTTGAAAAAATGTCCGCTGGATTCCTATTCGAATTAAATAAGCGTATTTTCTAAAATTGCTCAATTTATAGTTCTGCACGTTGTATTGTACATACTGAAAACTTTCTGGAACTCCATTCAGTCTATCTTCTTTCAAGTGTCCTTCCATCCTTCGTCAATGCCTACGTGCGGCCGTAAATTAGCTTACCGATTTGCTGTCGTTCACATAGTCTTCATGCAAATCCTTTATCAGCATTTCCAAAGTTCTTTCACGTTTCAGTGAGAATGTAGGCGTCTGAAAGGTTGCCTTTTCAGCGTTGATCAATTTCACCAGCAGGAATTCACGAAATAGCGAAATATCCTTTGCAAAAGAATAAAAAAAGTGTGTGGCATAAAAATTAATTGAAATTAATTGGAGAACTTTCTGCAAACCGAAAGTAATCTAAATTGACAATTAATTCAATAAATTGTGTTAATGAATTGTTCCTCCAATGTTTCCCTTCCAATGTTTAGAAATACAAAAAAATGTAATTAGAAATACTCTCTGTGAACCACTGAGATGCAATTGTGTAGGATAGAAGTTAATCATTGAGAGTGAATCCTTGCAAAGCTGTGCCATATGTGACTGCGGTGTATTAAAGTGGGTGTTGGTACTAATCTAGAAATGCAATTGCAATACTGTGGACACATTTGTTGCGATGAGTGTGGTGGTATAAAGTGTCTACTCTTTAAGGGCCATGTGACTGTCCGCAAAATAGTCTTGAATTTATAAGGATATATTTTGCTGGATAATATGGCGAATTAATATATGAACGTCAGATTGACAAGGTTAACTCCATTCAATTATAACGTATGCATACAAAAGTAGATTTTGCTTAAAATGTCACTCAACTGGTGACGGGCAAGAACTGAGCTTAGCACAATAAAATGTCACTCATACGCACCGCTGTGCATAAAATTAAATCCAATCATATTCGTATTAAGTGTGCAACAGTGGAGAATGTTTTTCAATTAAAACGTTCGCAATAAGTCTGTTATAGATTAATAGCAGCATTTTTTCGTTTCAACATAAAACGTTGTTTGCATTGGTGTGGGGGTGGTTTCTACATCACAAAGGACACAATGAATTTCATTACGTACAAATTATAAGAAGTGTGCGTGTGCATGACACGTGTGGTACACTCATAGTTCCATACACAAGTGTGTATTTGCTCTATACTTCAAATCACATATAAATATGCTGAATGTCGGCTCGTGTGTGTATGAGCTTCTGCATATTTGGAGCGTGATTTTCGAACCGTAAAATATCAGAATATTTCCTAGTGGATAATTGCTAAATAATTACTGCGTTCAGATTGTCCTGGCTTCAACTTTGACATACGTGTATTAATGAGATTTAAAGGCAATTTTATGCAACCCCCACATCTGGGGTCTCTGCATTAACATGTCAAACTGTGTGGCGTGTGAACTTACGAGTAAATGTTTATTTTACGTGCGTAGAAGAGACTTTGTTGTTAATTCAATCTGGAAATTGAATTAGTTGCCAATACTCGTATGCTTATAATTGCATAAAACATTTTCAGTTAATTGCGCACAATTTTCATTAATTATTTGCGTTTTCAACGAATGATGATTGACCACATGCCGTTAAATGGCGATAAGTAGCACTCCTTTCGTACGTTAATAAAACCTTTTTATGGATTTTGCTGTTTATTTATTGCCCTTAATTATTTCCTCATACGCTTTTTTTATACATTTTGTGGTCGTAAATTGTATTATGAGCAATTTTATCAATAAAGAAGTGTTAATTTTAATATGCATATAAAAACTTACCGTAAACTCCGGCGGGTTTGGAAGGGTGGGTCCAAATGGGGGCACATTTTCATCACAGAAAATTGCCAAACGATAGGTGTGGTCCACTTTTGTGACAACAGCAAAAACATCTAATTGCCAAAATATATGAAGTAATTAAGTCAAGAAAACGGTTCAAAATTATTGTTGCTCCTTTCAGAAAACAATAGCAAAAGGAAATACACAAAATGGAATATGTTATTCGCTTAAAAAGGATACGTGTAAATTGGCTCTTAATCCAGGTCGGATCAAATGCAGTGGGAAGTATGCGCTCAGTTTGTGCAGTGCCAGCGTTGGTCACATTTGCACTTTGCTCAATGAATACTATGTTGACGATATCATTGCCAATATGACGCTTGCGTTCCACCTTAATAAAAATGTATAAACTTTGGAATCAGAATACAGTGCACGTAAATTGCAACTCTTGCCCACCTGCTGGCGATTGTCTCGTGAGAAGGGCAAAAGCGTTGATACATGAAACATTATCTCATGGCCTTCATACAAAGTGTACACAGAGTATTTGCCAGTCATATCACCTGCAACATTAATGTACAAACACGGATAAGTATGTTAGTAAAAGTTAAAACATTGTCCAGGAAGTATTATAAAATTTGCAACATTTTTACAAGACTACTCTGCAGTTTTGCAACAATCCATGGAATTGAAATTGAATTCACCTTTCACATCCAGACCACCACGAAAGCGGTCCCATCCTTTCAGGCGCACACGTTCGCCAAGCACGTCAAGAAAGTCTTCAAAATCCTGACTTGACTCTTCTGTAAATGAAGAAGAGTATGAATAAAAATATTAAACAATATTATAATAGTAATAAAGATATGGTGTAAGAATATTATAAAACAATGGAACAAAAATAGTTAGGTTCAAATAAAACTAAACGAAAGGACTTTGTCTGAAACTCAGAGATTGGAAGCATATTTGAACGTGTGTATTGTTACGAAAATAGATTTCTAATTCGGGCCACTGGATTGTGTCAAGTAAAAGAAATCCATTGTTTGATTATATAAAAGTTCAAGTTACGTTTCATTTTAATAAAAGTAGAAACTAAGGTTTCGATTAACAGAAATTCACTTCAAAAATATTTGACATGAAATACATTACAAGACACAACAAGTGTCCTTGTTACTCGTACTTCTATATCACCACTTATAACTGTTGCTTTCAATGCAAAACTGCACTTTTGTTAGTGAATTCCTGCTTTCCAAAATATTCCGGTCTATATGAGAAGTATATTCATAAGTCCAAACGAGATAGCAATATCCAACCTGACTTACAGTATGACAATTAAGGCAGAGCTTTTGGCTCTCTGGTTGGGTCTGCAAAGCACCAGTTGGGTCATGTGATTTGTGGATTTTGTAAGATTTTGTTTATTTTTGGCACTTAACCCATTCATATATCGTCTTACACATTGAACAGATCTTAATGAATATGCGCTTGGAATGACAAATAGGTAACCATTACTTACGATTGCTGAGCATCTCATCGTCGCAATTTTGTCCCGGATTCATGTACACCACACCAAATTTAAAATTCACCGAACCCTCTTGTTCCTCCAACAGCAGCAGGTCCTTCTGTATGTCGGCGGCGAAAATTTCCTTCGGATTTTTGGTGCTGGCTGCATCGATACCGGCGAAGTGTGTAAGGATTTGTTTCACCGTAAGTTTTTGATTGGCCTGATAGGGGAGTGCAATTTTTTGTGCACCCTTTTGGTTTGTTGTTAGTGTTTTGAATTGTGACATGTAACGGGAGGAGATAAAAAGAGAACAGTTCTTTAACAACATGAATTTGTAAGACTAAAAATACTCTTTGATGTGGCAAAATGCAATTTATATAAATGCACGGCTCTTAAATAAGCTTTTAACAGGAATAAGAGCCAAAAATATATATCACAATATTTTACATGGCTATTTGGCAAGTGCTTCGTCCCCTTTTGCATATTTTAAAGTCTTCAATATCCTGTGCAATTTGTCAGCCAATTTCCTCAACCAAAAATAAAACACAAAATTCATCAAGGGCGCACTTTTCCTTTTCCGGCTGTGAGCACTGACTCCAAAAAGGAAAAGGAAAACAAAACATAAAACAGAACGCAACATAAAAGGTGAGCATAAGTTAAAAATAAGTTTATAAGGGCCGCACTTCAAAAAACTAAAATGGAATAATTTAAAACTCTGCGGATGAATTTGGTGTGAACTACGGCAACTTCTTCCTAGTAAAGTGGTCATGAACGGCAAACCAACTTTAAAAATATGCCAAAATAAACTGGCGTCAATTTAACATGGAAAAAATTAAATAAAATAATATAAAAAAGATAAACAAAAAATAAAAAATAACTTAATTTGCATAAGCTCAGTCGGCAATGGGTCTGACCCGAAGCCGAAAATAAAATGTTGACTTTTAATTCAGTGCGAAAAGCGAGCACACCCGCTGTAAATTCTTAATTAAATAAAATCGGTATCCGCGGTCTACGGGCCGGCATGCTTATTTTGCAGCAGTCATTTTGCCGTGGTTTACACTCCGGCAGTGTGTGGTACCCTAATGACTCTTTCTGAGCCTCCGTTCGCTCCTAGTCGAAGGACTTAATTGCTGTAATTATTGCCCCAAAGCCCACAATTAATCATGGTTTATGGTATTAATAAAAATCATAATTTATAATAATTAAATATCGCAGATAGATACACCAGTTAAAAATGAGCTTCATTTAAATAGAGTGTATGAACAATTTCCTTTTAGGGTA
Source organism: Clusia tigrina (assembly GCA_920105625.2). Classification (NCBI taxonomy): domain Eukaryota; kingdom Metazoa; phylum Arthropoda; class Insecta; order Diptera; family Clusiidae; genus Clusia; species Clusia tigrina. Next base: position 179,653,910 of record OV050033.1, read on the forward strand.
TGCAGTTTTCTCACAGCCTGCCGGTTGTTATTGCAAAAAAAAAATACTTAAAGTGCCCTAAAATATTTGGCTTTCAGCAGCATACTCGTCGTTTTTGGGTTTAATGGCTTTTTTATTCTCTATCTGGACAGAGTGGAAAGAGGATATCAGTGAAATTGTTGTGTTCTCTTTTGACATTATGTGGGAGTTTGAGCAGGTCACACTAAAAGCACCTCCATTAATGCCAGCGCAATTGCCTGAATTCAATTAATTTGGTTAAACCTTTATTTTGGCTTAAATATCGAAATTTTGCATTTATATGTGACCAGCTCTTGAGTGGCACATTTAGCCCCCCTTGGTTGATTCATTTCCAAGATTTAATAGGAGTAACAAATTTATTGTTGCAAAAGGGTCAAACAAATATCCTAAGTCCTGTATTTAGATTATAGTCGAGTTGCTCGTGCGATGGCGTTACTGGTGTTACTCGTAGATAATTCATATGCATAGCTTTAATGACCGAGGCTCTGTGTATATATATTTCCCGTTGTGTTCTGCCAATTTAACGTGGAATCTCCTTTTCCAACCTCTAGGAATTTGTAGGATATCTTGTGGAAAATAATTAATATTATTATTAAGGGAGGAAGAGAATTTTGCACTCCAACCTTAGATATATACTGGATTCAGAGTATATATCATGGATTCAGAGTATTTCCCTAGCCCAGTTTCCTCGATAAATTTTAGTATTAAGCTTATTTTACTGAGTGGAAAATATTATTATGTGTATGATTTCTATTGGAAAGAGTCTATATTCGACTTAATGCAGAACAATTTGTTAGCAAATGAGTAGATATGCAGCAACTACACAAAAGTTGCGATCCACTTTTATCTTATTGCTATACTGTATGAGGACACGATATCCTTCAAAATATATAACCATAGGCATCTAAATTCCTTCGATTTAGATTCAGCAAAAATTACGAAATCTTAACACAAAATTTGATTTGGAAGTCAGTCTCTTCCGCTACTAAACTCTAGAGAGTCTCTGTGAAAGATTTGAAAGATATATTTTAGAAATTTTTATTACCTTAATAGAGTATGGAAATAAGTGTTCCAGAAAGACATGGGAATTTAGTAAAAAGCCACTAAAACTTTTAAAGTCCATGCAGACGGAGGATCATTCATAAAACAACTGTATTTACTACTTTCCCGCTCTTTATGAACACTTATCGTAAATTACTCAATTTAGAAAGCAGCTTTTTGCATAGAAACCGTAGTGCATTCACTGAATTTGTGCTCCCCACAAATTTCATAGACCATTTGGTGTTTACGCTGTGCAGCTGGGTGCACAGAAACACTCGCGCCCCACACCATCGATGGCGCGTTAGATACAGTGCTACGCCTTGAAAATGAAATCATGAAAAGTTTTTGAGTGTGGCACTGCACTGGCTGCCTAGGTGGCAGGTGAAGGGCCGTTGGGAAGTTGCCATTATGAAGCATGGAAAATGCAAACAATGTCGGCGGACTTTCACCAAATTACTGCCAAGACTAGACTTTGTCCTAGTTTGGCCTTTCGCTTTCACACTGCTTGGCGTGCTCGTAAAAACGAATGTTTTGCGGTAGCCTTTTCTGTGGTCTACTGCTGAAATTCAGTGTATTTGTTCGGGTGGAAAATAAAGTTAACCAATAAAATGAAGTTTCGAGTATTATCTGCACGTGGGGGTCTGGAGAAAGAATTTTATTTTGCCTCGGTACCTAAAGCATCAACAGGAAGTGTTGTTAATAATATTTGCTTGAGTATAATACAAGTAAAGTGTAGATAGACAAGTAAAAGAGTTGACTTTATGTTTCTGCATTCTTCAGCTTTGCTTGCTGCACTCGTGATGTCCTTGAACATTAAGCAGGGTAATTTGAAATGAAGCTAGAATTTAGTCGTGTGCAGTCATAACTGCATTTGAAGGGTGTTGTGCAAGTTTCATCAGAAACGTGTGTTGAAAATTCATTTCTGTGTTCTTACGTTCTCATTTTGTATTGCTGTGCACTCAACGATTTTCATCCTTCAGCAAAATTTGGCTCTGCATGAATTCGTTACTCTTTGATATGAGTTTTCATTTTAAAACACAGCACCAGGGCTCTTCAGCGAATGCTGTATTGTGTATGCGGGGTCTATATTTGCTACAAAATTGGCTGCATTTGTCTATGTAAAATATTATTACACAACTATCGACAGACACACGTAATAGGGAAGGCTTTCCGACACACTGTTATGAAAAGTTCGGCACAACCCAGAGATATATTTCGTCATCGACGATATCAAAGAGCATAGCCTTCGAAAATGAATGTCACAATATTGCGCCCCATCGTCCCTATTAAAATTTATACACAAATTATAAAGTTTGCCTCAAAGAACGTTTCTAATTAAGCATTGACGATGGCTCTTTCTAAATTTTCATGCTTGTTAAATTTCAAATGAAAACACAAATCAACATCAAGACGCAAATTAGTAAAACAAAAACACTTCATTATAAATAATCAAGGAATCAAAGCAAAATTGACGGTTAGCAAGGGTATTCATAAAGGAGACGCTGCAGCTTTTTATTTTGCAATATTTTCCCTGTTTAATTTGTTCGCTTGTTCCTAGTAAGCCCTGGAGACTGACAAGTAAAAAATCAAAAGTAAAAAATATGTTTATTTAACAACACAAGCCCAATTTTTCATTATTATAGATGAATATGGAAACAAAAATATATTTACAGGTCCACAAATTCTCCACCCAAAACAAAGATAAAGCAACTTAAGCAATACCCAGTATATAATAATCCTCGTAACGCAAAGTAGCACACAGCACATAAGGAGACCTTCCTTTTGCGTTTTTCCGCAAATGAAATATTTATTGTTTCATGTCGATGGGGTGGCGGGATACCTGCTAGAAGGTAGCATACTGCGCCTGTTAGGTAACATACCGGTACTGTTGTGTACTTTTGCACTTTGCCTTCACGCATTAAAGCATATGACGTCTTAAGACGTACACACAACTCTGACGGGCTGCCACACAAACTGTTGCAAATAGTTCAATGCGCACAAGACATACGAGTCGTACAACTAACTCACTCAGTCACTCACCTGCTTGCGGAACAATACGGCACGATACATGGGCGCTCCTTGATTGCCGGAGTCCTGCGAAACCACAGACAAAAAGTAAGGATTCTTCTCCGCATCTATGCCGACATAGTTTTGATGCACTAAACCGTTTGGCATTTCCATGGAAAATGTGAGAAATGAGAAGAAAAATTCGAATATAAAAAGCGTCGTCAAAGGAAAAAAATAACATACAAAGAAAAAAGCAGAATGTGGAAAAATAGGAAAAAGGTTGTTTCAGCTCTCCGCTGATTACTTTTAAGTTCATTTAAGTTGATTTAAGTCATCCAAGGCTAGCGTACTGGCATGAGCGGCTAAACCGCAAAACTTTGCAAAATTTAATAAAAAATTGCTTTTTGATATGCTTCGTTGTGTTTTTAAACTTTTGCCTGTGTTGTTGGTGGTGTTCTCGTTGTTGGCGTCTGGGGCACGTAATGCATTTAATTTTAGAACTTTCAATATCGGTGCTCGGTTAACGACTTCAATGCATACCATAGCTAAGATATTGATTGGTTTTTAATTATATCTTTTTGTCCGCTACGCATCTCGGGAAGTAAGGTGTATTCACTGGGTAACTAGGGTCCATCAGTAGGTGCGACAAGCTTTGGTTAGTGTCTCCTTAGATAATTTAGGGATGTACTTTAATTTTTTACCTGGGCTTGGATTTCTGACAACTTTTTTTAATATAATTCTTTTAAACATTGTGAGCAGAAATTTTCAATATAACTAACACCAGAGGAAGCACTCGATGAATACATTAAATTTCCATTACTGCATAGAGTCCTTCTACTGATGATAAGGGCATTTATATTAGTACAAACATACATTTTCCATCTTCTGTAATACATGCGTTTACTGGGGAAGTTAACTCCACCTTGCTTTTATAACGTGAGATTCATATCAGTTCAATTCTCAAAATTGGTCTTTATCGATAGTAGTTTTACGTGCTCAAATGCCCACTTACCTTTTATTTATATCCCAGTATTCGGAAGAGACCACCTTCAATTGCGTATCACAACTGGACTGGGAATACAATTCGTTCACAAAATTGATCCTGGCATTTCAGTTCCAATTATGGTTATTTTACTTTATCAACTTTCCTGCCCACCTTTATTTAAAACCCATCTATACAATCGTCTAATTACTAACTCAATTTCATGTATTGTCAATTTTCCGTGTCGTATTCCCATTACCCTTAAAAATGTCGACACGGTCGTTGAACTTGCACACCCGCTTTTCTAGTAGGCTGATAATGTGTTACCTTTCCTTGGCGGGAAGCATACCTCGCAGTCAGCCTTCATTACCTAATACGGTTCGAGCGGTCATTGGCCTTATGCACATACGGGCACAAACTTGTTCATGAACATATTCGTATATTGCGGTTTATTTTTGCACTATTCAAGAAAAAATGTCACTTACGCTTGCCCAAAAAGTATTTGAAATACCAGCGTGTCTGATGTTCAGGATTTTCCAGTATAGGGGTGCTGGGAGAACCAAAAACCTGCAAGTAAAGTAAAAGAAAATTTAGTTCAGCGGCAGTTGCCAGTTGGAACTTGGCATCTATGTGGCAAAATTAATATTTAAACTAAAAGTTTCTTGATGAATATGATTGTTGACATTTTTATTTGCTGCCGCCTTTTAGACACATTTTGATATGCTTTTAAATGGTTTCTTTCCACAATAGTGCATATTATTTTGCTTTTATTGGGTACACTTGAAAAAATATTTAAACATTTCAACAAATTTATGAAGTCTATGTTAAGTTTATTACAAATAATTTAATATCTGAGGGTGTTCTTATAAAGCTAATTCTTAGATGTTGATTATTCTATCGAATGGAGCCAGAATAGAATTGACGCATGAGGGCGAATTATTATTAATATGTCATGAAGGGATATATGACTTGGAGGGACGAGTATTGGGGCCAATAGGGAATAGTTGAAAACAGTACTTAGTGGTCGAGAGATTCTTCCCCCGATCTGTAGATTCGAACTTACTTATACCACTGAGTCACTAGATCCGGCTTCAACAGGACACTTGAAGTAAGTTTCTTTGAAGAGATGTTGTGTGACAGAATAATATCACTCTTACCAAATCTATTAATACACTTTTGTTTAAATTTAATTTAAAATTAATCTTTCATGAAATTATTGCGAGTGTGCTTTAATGTTAAAGTAACCCTCATAAAATTGTATTTGCTTATGTTTTGATTTTAAATTGTGCGTACAGTGCACAGAGAGCGGGGGAAAATTTGCTACACTCGCTTAGTGGATTTTATTATTTTTTTTGTTGATTTCTTTACACAAATTTAATGGAGTTTATTTGTATGCTGTTCCAGCTCGCATAGTGCGACTGTATATATTTAGATTGACCGGATGCAAGAAAATTATTGCTTGGGGACACTTTCTGGCCCGAAGTGACATGCATGATAGACATTCAAATTAGTAGCTTTCGTTTGGTGAAGTCCTTAGCAGAATTATTGATTTGAAGTGAGAACAAATAAATAAACAAACAAACAAAGAAATGATGAATGTCATGTGAATGTTGTAAATGGTGCTATCTTGAGGACAAATATTCCAAATACGGTTTCTTTTATGGAATGCATTTAGGAACCGTTGTTAAAATTCCGCAAAATGGTGGTAGGATTAAATTTTTTACTTTAAATGTCACTCACACGAACTCACAATAGGTTTCGTGTGTGTGTTCATTTGCAGGGAAATAGAATAAGCCCACACTTTCGTGCGTGATATGCAGCTTGGTGAGAATTTCTGTGATTTGGTGATTTATTATCTCACGCTTAAGAGGCGAATCCTACACAAAAATTTCTTAAGTGGTTTTTCTTGTTAAACTTGGATAAACCCCCCACACACACACTCACAGATGCCTACACATATTACTTCACACACACAGGTCAGCAAACTGGCATAAGTGTTGTTGTGCTGAATTGTTTGGAGTACCTGAGCTATCTGAAATTGAATCAAATTGGAATCAAAGTTTTTCAGCAATCATTTCACTGTTTCAGTAATATAAAATCAAGTAAGCAAACAGAATATTATTCAAAAAGAAACTTTTATGCACTAGAACAAGAAAAATTCGTAGCTCACTTGTGGTGGGAACTACAAGAAGAAATTGATTGTATAATTTTTTGGTGTTGATGTTCAAAAAGTCAGTTAGTTTACATTGAATGAAAAAACAATGATAGTAACAGCAATAGGATCGATAGGTGATAGCTTGAATGTTTAAGCATGGTAAATTATATCTCAAATGTCCCTTGAGGTTAGCTTTCGGTTTAGGTTTAAGGGGCTTTTTAAAGGCACATACCAGCATATTTGGCCAGAAGATACACTTCGGCCATGAGGGCATGTCTATTTGCATCATAGAAATTTCTAACAAAATATATTAGGTTTTCAATGCACACTTCCAAATTCATGATTAATATTTAGGATATAAATGGATTTGAAGAATAAAAGCAATCTCTTTTGCCTACCCTCGACCTATATATTCGTTTCGAAATCTATAACAAATGATTCGCAGAATTTCTGTAATTTATTTGGTTGTGCAATGTGAATCTCTTTCTTCATACTTGTAATGTTCTACCAAAAATTTGTATAAATGTAGGTTCACAGCGACCAGTCTAATATCTCTAATATAATATTCATGAAATTATCATTCAATTAACGCGTGAACTAACGCGCACAATTTTTCAAATTTAAATTCAAATTTCATGTAAATTCAATTTGTACAAAATACAAACAATGCAGCGGCAACAACAACATTAACTAAACTGCCATCAGCACCAAAGAATAAATCATCAACTTCCAGAGTCACGTTAAAGCAAGAAAACGCAAGCAGAGCGACACTCATGCGTGCCGGAATTGTGCAGTTTTTCATTCAAAAAATATTAGAAAATGTTTTCCAAGTGACAAAGAAAAATTTTGTGAACACTGCCAACAACACCACCGGCAACAGCTACACCAATACAGTGACAGCTGAAGCCAGCAGGACCAGGGAACTTGTATTTGCTGACAAATATGAGCATTAGCGAAACGTCAATCGAAAATGCTTTGACTATTTACCACCTGGATTGCGTGGGGGACTCTCCTCCAGTTTCACGCTGAAGCCCATAGCCGCCAATTTTTAAATTTCTTTTTTATTGTACATGTTGTGGCGTTGCCTGCCAATGACGTGTTGGGGTGTTAGGGTGTTTTAAGGTCTTAAGGTGTGACGGGACTCAATTCGTTAAAATGTTATGCACAGCTTTCACACCGTGTTAACTGACGGCCACTGGGTGTGTAATCAAATGCTATGTGTAATTTACGCAGGTGGCTAGCAACCCAATTGGAAATCCTATCAGATATTCTTGCAATGTTCATGGTGATGCGATGACACTGCTGCGTAAACAGTAGTAGAAAAAAATCCTTTCAAGCCATTGTGTGACAGTTGTGCGCAGTTTGATAAAAACATTGTCATGATTATATTTATGAATGATTTATAACGTAATGAAGAAAAGTGCCACTCAGGATTTTTGTTTTCCTTTATGCCATACTCATTTATTGTAACATTTCCACATGGGCTCCAATTTGTATACAACCAAAATTGATGGCCACTTCGTGAGTGCTACGTTTATACGTAATATAAATGAAAAATACCCACCTCGTCTTTTTCTGCCAGCGAGTCCCCATTCTCCACTCGAAAGCGCTTAAAATTGGGATCTATGCCATCCAGCTCGGATTGTGGTAACTGAAAGTGAAATATGAAGTTATTTAGAGTGCTGTGCAAGTATATGTAGTTACAGTGTATGTCAATTTAATTATTTAAGTCCTTTGAAATGGCTGAAAATGTCCTTTGCATGGCACCATCGCATATCAGCAGATTTGTCAATAAATATTTTGTGCATTTTCATGCTTGAATAAGCTTTTCATATGACTTTTGTCCTGAAATTGAGTGCAAATGTATGCAGCGCGTATTGTGTCTGTGTGCGAGAATGGTGCGATATCAGAGGTCAGATTTATAAGTATGAGTATGCGACAAAAGACAGAAAAGAATAGTTAATCTTTGTATTAAGTAATCAAGTGGTGATAAATTGAAGTGCTCTTGCTTCAGTGTTACGGGTCATTTTCAATACTTTTGCTGGTGAGGCGCTTCAGTAGACAGATTAAATCAGGAAATTAAGAGATGTGCATAATAAATGTATTAAAGCAACCCTAAAACAATCTCTTTCAGCTTTTATAAAACTAATTTTATAATGCTTTCAAATTTCATTTTTCATAAGGCACTAAACACTGTAAAGAAGCAATCTAGGAGTCTCACACATCTTTGTATTTAAAGCTACAATTCAAAATGGTTGAATTGTAGCTCATATGCTACTCCTTCAGAGTGCTTGAAGTTTAATAAATATACGGTTTATTCTATCATATATTAAAATATTATTTGTGTACTATATAATGTAATATTTGTGTTTGTAACAACATGTTTTCATGTTAAATTCTTGGTTTTGGAATTGGAAATGAATGAAATGGATTTTTAACCACTTTGTGGATGCTGTTAAAAACACAATTCAATGCAAAGACCCACTTATCAATGACTTTTTTACATAAATCTGGGAGCGTGGTGTCCGTGTTCGTGTAGCGGGATCAGATTATTACTGAATTCCTGGACCATTCTTGATTTATTTGGCATATAATAGTAACCAAACATATATCCACAAACATATTTTTTTAGAATTCTCACACAAAATACAGATTGCTATTACAGCTTGTGCTGAAAAAATTTACCTTGGTACATGCCATAAAACAAGGCTTGGTCCTGAATACTTTTTTTTTTGGCGATATGGTCCTTCATTATAATGATGATATTGGATTGTGTGACACTGCACTATAAAATTGCAAACATTACAGATAATTTATGTTACCACTAATGTGAAAACTCTGAATTCCAAAGTTCAAATTAAGAGAATACAATTTTCAGGAGTCTTATTGAAGAACACGTTACCTAAGCACCTTTGCAAGCACACTTTTGATACTATATTTAGAAATATATATAGTATCATATCCTGTATATGATTAGAGTATGTATGTAAGAGACTACTTACTTATCCTCGGAGACCGAAATATTCGAATTATATGAAATAAGCACCAGTTCTATTTTGGTCCACACACTGCGTCCTCTACCTGAATCATTCTTCCATGCTGCAACTCAAATTACATCCAAACAACACGTGCACACGTTTTTGGGTTGGGTGCAAACCAGACTCCTTGCCTTAATAAAAGTGTCAATGTCACTCGCAAATAAGAGACGGTTCTGGCAAAAGTCGCACGCACTTCTGCACTTTTCGGTGTAGCTCTGACTTTGCTGACATGTTGAAATTGTTGATATGCTATTTGTGCAGTCATGAGCAAGTTATGTAAATAACTACTGCAGAGGTGGCAATTGAAATCCAAAATGTCAGACCAAATGTTGCTTGAATTACTGAATTGGATTGGACCAATTACTTCAATTACAAATGGAAACTCCTACACTCACAAACAAAGAGTAAGGTGAAAGCTGTGTAAAAAGAAAAATTGCCTGTATATCTCAAATGAAAGGATTGAGCTATTTTTCCAACTCTTTGAATGTTGATTAATTCAACAATTTGTTTTCGTAGAAGTGTGTGGAAAAATGTACGCTATTAATACACAAAACAAATTCAAATTAGATTAGTTTCAAGTGCATTTTTCTATTTAAATTACTGCCATTAATTATGCAAATCCTGAAAACGAAAGGATTAGCGCAATCCAAAAGCCATATTTGTCTAATATCCTCACACTGAGTGCCGTTTGTGTGTTCACTTGAATCTATTGTTGGCAGGCAGCTTTAATTCCCCCCACATCCTGCCACACATCTTGCCACACATTTAATTTAGTTCACCTACGTATATGAGCCCGTCAGCTGTGGCGCTACGCATTATATTAATTTCTGTTGTGTAGCCGCAACATTCCCAAAATGTTGGCAGTTCCTCTTGCCTGCAACTTTATCAATTTATCTTGCTCAATATGCTCGTACCTACTGCGAGCCTTATGGTGAGAGGCGTAAAATTAAACATAAAATTTGCTGGGGGATTAAAAATTAATAAAGCAGCGAAAAGCCTCCTTCTTCGAGCGTAGCAGTTACCTCATACGACCGTATCGATTAAAATTGCCAGGGCTGGATTTATTCTTGGCGTTCCCAGTTATATTTTCTTTCCTAGTATTGTTTTCAGTGTCGTTTCTTTTTCGTGTTCTGTCTTCATTTGTTAATTTTTAAGGCAGCTCTAGTTTCTGTGCTTGTTGTCTTGTGCCATTGTTTGACATTGTGGGGGTGGAGAATTATTTTATCATTTGCAATGAATTATATATTCTCTGAGGTAATGTGCTCCTTACTCGTGGGATGAAATTGCAAACGTTTTTCTTGTTATTAGTCGTAGATCTTCTGTTTTCATGCGCAATTAATGAACCAGTAGTTGAGTGATGTTGAGTGATGCAAATTAATATAAGAGAGTATTTCAATAAAAAATTACTGAATGACTGTCATTAATTGAAGCCAGCAGTGACTGCGCAATACTGCAAAATGATGCGGATATTTGGATAAATAAATTAATAATAAGAACGCATATAATACTTGTTGACTTTGCCCGGCTAAGGTCAACTGTTTTATTTGAGGCTTCTTTGAAAGTTAGTCCAAAAATTATCCGGTTCGTACACTCCAATAACTTTCAATAAAAAGGTCAGAGGTAGACAAAGAAATGTCTCATCCAGCGAGAGCTGCCTTACAAAAGCTCCTAAAGCTGAATAAGGCGGATAATCTTGGTATTTTTAGGGGATATGCTGATAGGGCACTTTGTGGGTAGTAAAATGTCAGAACACATTTGGTGTGACTTGTCATGCCACCAGGAAATGCAGACTCATCCTTCCTTCAGGCTTTTTAGTGTTTCCAAAAAATATATATAAAATGTATCTCAATGTAGTGCTTAAATTCGTAAAAGAAATATCATCCACATCAGGTCAGGGTGCGTAATAATAGTAACGAATTTTGAATTAAGATTAATCTCTATCATTATTTATAATGATATTCATACTACTGCTTTTGCATGTACTCAGCATAAGTTATTTTATTCAATTGTTGCTTGTGACAGTGAACCGTAAGACAAGTATGGAAATTTCATACCAGCTTTGGTCCAAATTGCTTTGCATTCATTATTGCCAGCAGTCAACGTGCTGCGTGGGAATTCAAACATGGTTATAATGGTCTAAGCTCAGAGAGAAGATTTTTGCTGTCCAAATCAAATTTTCCAAATGAAATGGCAGTTGGGAGGTAGGTTGGTCAAGTTTATTGTATACCAGAAAATTGTGTTCCGAATAAGGAACTCAATGGTAATGCTGAAAACTAGGTAGAACGCCTAGAAAACTGTGGACTGATGTATGGGAAAAAGATGATGAGCACACCAGCACAGACAAGAATTAATAGTCCCTAAAATGTGGAAGTACGATTAATAACTGTAGCAATATAGGTGAACATTTAGTAATGCATGATTAAATAGGGTGGACTTTAGGGGTTTATTTGCCAAACTCAGTTATAGTGTGAACATTAAAAGAGCTTCCAATATATATTATATAACAACTCTTACATAACCAGACATTGGAAGTTATTGGAGATAGTCCTGGCTGTGCCGCAAAAGCGGTAATGAGCAATACGAGTCCTAAGCTATTTTTATTACAAAGATATTGGAACAATGAATGAATGAATGAATGCCACTTTTCAGACCAGTCCTTATTTGGGGTCAGTAAAAGTCAAATGCTCATTTATTTCTGGAACCTCGTTTCATATTTATATGAATGGCACAGCGAAAACATTCTTCCACCTGCGTTAATATTACATTAATTGTTAATTATTTGCATGCTCATTGTTCACGTTTATAATTATTTAATATTTTAATCACAGCGCAGAAATGAAACTCATGTTTGGATAGCACACTTTTTTAATTTATTGTTAATATTTACTTTTTGTGCAATGATGCATATTTCTTGCCTGCTTTCGCATGGGCGTTCATACATAATTTATTCCATCGCAGTTAATACACTGCGCACCCATTGTTAAGTTGTTCAACAATTATTATTATAATTTTTTCATACTCAGCATGAAGCTTATCGCGCGGCTGAATAACTTTGCTCCAGCGAAACACGTTCCTGCGGTTGGGGCGGGGCGTTTTACATTCACACCATAATGCCGCTGAAAAGTGCGGATCATTAGGGTCGCTGAAATATGGGTACTTATAAGCGTGTATATGTGTGTGCATTTTTTTGTATGTGTGCTTCTATAGTCCTTGAGTTTGTGCCCTTTTGAATGTATTAGTTACGAATTGAATAGTAATTAATAACGACGAAGATGGTGCCATAGCTATATTATATAAGTCTGAAATTTATACATACCACAGGGGTGCGTATTGTCGGAGGGACTTTTCTGGTTAGGCAGGAGAGTTGTGCGTGATATGGAAGCACACACAGCTTATTTATAAATAACAGACGTAAGTCTTTAATTGTGTTCTTAGTACTTAATTTCAGATTATACTCAAATTGGACGAATGCTTCAAAAATAATACAAGACGGAATAATCTTACTCTGTCTGTCTTTGAACACGTTTCCCATATTTACGGTCTATCTCGACTCTTCACTTTCATTTAAATGATGGTCTTATATTGTGTCTACTTCAGGAATAACTTTTTGGGACAATTTTAATTACAGCCGACATTAATTGCAGTGAAGTTGTTAATCTTCGTAAATAAGTTTAAAATAAAAGCCGACAGCCTCCTTCCTGTAGACAATTAATCATGAAACCAAATTTCAACTGGAAGGACCTTATCCGTATTCACACTGCATATGCTGGGGGAAATGGTGGCTTCTCACATTTGTGCTGCAATTAATTTTATCAATTTGACGCAGAGCTGCCAAGAAGACGGTTGCCGATGGCAGCATCAACTTCTGTGGAAGGTGCAAATTGCAAAATGATGTTAGCTTCATTCACCGTGATTCAAAAAATATCTCTTCTATCAATTATTACTTCAGGCTGTTGTCTCAGCTCGAAGTCTGCGCCTACAGTGCTACTGAAATGTACAAACGACCGTTTAATAAATCATGGCTTGTTGAAGCCATCAAGATAAGGAGTAATGACAAAATTACCAAAATGCTGTCCCGATTTGAGACAAATGTCAATAAACTTTAGGAGCGTTTAATCGTGCTGCTAACATTGCGTTGGTTGAAAACGAAGAAACAAATTTTAGACCGCAATACAGAAATCAATCTGTCTAAGGAAAGAGTTAAGTAATTGGCAGCTATTACTTACAACCATCAGCATTGGTGACAAATTATGGTAGACCTTAAATTTGGACTAGCTAAAGACTGAGAGGAGCAGAAACCAGCATAGAAATAACTTCTAAATAAATGTGAACTTTCAGAATTAATTCAAAGGAGATACTACCAAACTAGAAGTAAATTACTTCATTATCAAACTTCTGGGGACTCTCCATCTCACTATTACCGTTTATTTAAAATAAAATAAGAAAAAATATCTCTATTTCCATCTCTAATTGTCCATCAAGGAGTTTCGCAAAAAAACGCATATCTGTCCATATTCAGCAGAAGGAGGCGTGAAGGCTTTTCACGGGCACATTAAAATGTTACTTGATGATAGACAAGATCTGAATAGTTGTGAAAACTAAACAACAAAATACTTGAAAGCATATCCCTTGAAGAAAGAGATGTTAGATAGATAGATAGATATGTTAAGAAACTGAAAAGTTCAATCTATTTCAGAAAAGTATTAAACAGGATTCACTCTTCGAAAGCTGGCTATGAGTTCCATCAACTAATCTTAGATATGAATTAAACTCATAATATAAATATGATTCAGTGGATTTAAAGCTTAGTTCTTTAATACTTGAATTTTGTTGTGCTCTCTTTTAAGACCACTTGCCTTGTGAAATCACTTTCAGTGAACAGTGCCATTCAAAGAACTTTTCAACTAAATGCGAACTTATCAGCTAACGCAATTCCTACTGCGGTTAGCGTGTTCTTAACTTGAGCAACTGCCGCTCAAACCCAATAATAAACAGAATAGTTTCAGTTATTTGCACAGCTACTGAAAAAGTTCGAATGCTGTGCATAATTCCGCTCTCGGTCTCGCAGTTTCCATTGGAGCGAAGAATTGCGCCAACAAATTTCGTATTTCAAATTGAGATAACATTTTTTTTCGAGTGTAATGAAAGCTGTTCGCACTGCGTTTGTGGTTGACATTTTGTTGAGTCGACGCTTCTAGTGCGGTCGCCATTGTTATTGCTGCGTTTGCTCGTGTGTGAATTCGCGTTTCTGTTTTCGTAAGTTCGCGTATAAAAGCGAAATAAACGCATACTTGGTGAGCAGCCGCTTTGTTGGCTGATGAGACCATGTGCAATAAATGAACACTTTGTCGGCCACGTACTGCCATGGTGCGATGGTTTAAGTAGTTTTAGCTTTTTAAGTACGAGTACATCCCACCGACTTTGCGGACATGTGTAAAACTGTGACTAGCGTAACTCTTATGCAGTCACTTACACAACTTTTCACTTCAACGCAACAATCTTTCTTATGAATGAGTTCTAATAGCGTGGCTGACTTATAGCATACTCGGAAAATGGGAAATCATAACCAGATTGGTTTTGAATTTATTGATTGAAATTAATTTATTTGTAATTATAAAACTATCAGCTATATTTTGTTATTGAAATAAATCTATTAATTCTTGCGAGGATATTATCAACGTCCCTGGATTACCCCATCTGAATTTGCTTACATTTAGTGCAGCGGACTTCAAGCAGGCAAAATTTATCTGTTTTAACTTACATTTTCTCGTCTGTATTTTTTCGCGTTTTGGCACACTTAATTAATTTTACACATATTGCAGTATATTTGAATTATCTTTAGTAAGAATTTTTAAATAAATATCTCCATTGTTCACAGGTCTGGAGTAGCCAACTTCCCCTCCCTAAATATGTGATATTATATATCACTGATATAACATTAAGAAGCACTTGCCGGCATTGTTCACACGATTGATAATGAAAGCACTGGAGCCACCATATTTGGGATTGACGAATGGCAGAACAATTCTACGTGGATCAGTTTTTTATTTGGAGTTTTCCAAGTACATTTCTTTGTAATATTTTGGTACTTTGCTGTGTTTTTTCTACCATTCGGACCACTGATTATATTGCGTGCATTATCATCTGCCCTAAAGACCAGAAACCTCTTCATTATTTTGAGCCTTCTTCATTATCTGATACACTAATTTGAAGCCGATTAAACACGTCCTTTATTATTTTTTTTTGGCTTTGATAATGAGTCACTTAACTGATACTATCGCAGTATATGAAAAATGGCATTCGCAAGCAGATGTTCCATTGCATGGAAACGCTACCCATATGGCGCTAAGATCAAGATAATTGAACAGTTTGTGAAAACCATTAAAGTCAGACTTAACTAGTAACTAGTCAACATATTGCTCTGACTCATCCTCAGGCGGTTAGTGCTATTGATATAAAGTACATGAGTGCGAAATTTAAATAAAATAGTTACTCGTGTTCCCATCACATTCAGTTTTACGGGGGCTTAGGACTGCTCCTTCCGAGCAACTATTTTGATCGCCATGCTGAGCTTCTTCGGTTAAATTGTGTTTTCTACAATTTATTGAGTAATCAACATGCTCTTTTGATTGTAATGGCTTCAGTTACACAAATCATTGGCATATGGCAAAAGTATATTATTTTCAGTGATTATGGCAGGATCTGCAAATAGGAACTCGAATGTTGTGTGTATTTTTAACAAATTTGGATTTCTTTAATCTGCTCTGTTCAGTTACAAAGTAGTTTCTTTGTGACAAGAACCGAGAAGAGCATCTTCCATAGTACTCTTTATAGAGCTGGAGTTGCTTCTCCTCAGCCATTGTGATGTTGATAGGTGTTGTTGGTAGTCTACAAATGTAGTTGCGGTTATTTGATGTTCCTGCTCATTATTACCATATTAGCGATATTCATTTCTTCGGGTATTGTTATATTTTTGTCAAGAACAAGAAACCCGCAGTTTTGTAAATCTAATACGATTTGGTGTGAGTTTAATTCTATTTCATTTATTAGTTAATACTTCTTCTTCCTTTTAGGAAGTACTGCCTATTATGCTAACAAAATTAAAGACATGATGATAGCTTCAAAGTTGAAGCAGTTGGTAATTGCTTAACTTAACCCTTTATGAAACAATTTGCGTGGATACAGTTTTTTTGTAGTGAGTTGCAATTTAATTATTTGAAACGTCAGCAACGAGGAACTGACACCCACGGTAACAATTTAAAATAACTTTAATGTAATATCTTAGCTGACGTTCCTGAATGGTGCACATAATTAGAAGACCTAAGCGACAGCACAACAAGAACACCCTGAGTGGCACATTGTGGCACGTTGCACGTAATTAAAATTAATTGCAGCTCATTCTATGCACACAAATTTACGAAAGGCAAATGCAGTCCAGCAAAGTCATTTAATTTGTGTTTTTGTTTCCATCTCCAGCGTACTTCCATGAATAAATGGTTGTGCTACTCACCTGATCCACGGAGCCATAATGATGCCGCGAGAAGACGCCACGTCTGGATATTAACTCAGTTGCTGATGAGCTGGAAATGAAATAGAACACAAAAAGAAGTTCTAAAGTTATGGTGCATTAAAACTGGAAAAAGCTAAAATTCGAAGAATAAAATGGTGTTGAGAACTGTATTCAAAGTCTTGCAAAAAATCTGTTAAAGAAAAATTCAGCTAAAAATATTAAATTTGAATTCAGCTGCTAATAAAAGAGTAGAATGTGAGAATAATGCCAGAACAGTCATGGAACTGTAAGCTTTGAGGAATAAATTATACTACAATTGACTTTTGCTCGTCATTTGTTAATCATATTTCCTGTTAACTTGCCGAGCATTACATAATTAAGTAGAATGGAAAACCAAAGTTTGCAACTTGGCACTGCTGATCTGTACCTTACTCCCAATACATTTTCTGTGTCATTTGTAAAGGTATTCCTTGAAATTGGGAGATTGAAACTTTTAAAGTAATTGTTGTGTAGGAGTGTTCATTTAATTTTATGAGATATTTATGAGAATACACCAACGCAACAGATCCATCAACGTCAAACCGCCGCCACCATTTTATACAAGTTTTAATTGCAATTTCGCAATTACTTGTAAATTCACACTTTGAAAGGATAAGAAATGAAATTGAAACCAGGCACCTGCGGTAAATTCGTCCTTAAATGTTACTCATACGCCACAAACCGCATACGAGTACTCTCAGCTTTTTGCTAGCGCAAATATATGAGTACGAGACTGTTCGTCAGCTGAAGTGTTTAAAAGATGTATTGCACCAAAAGTGTGCGTCAATTGCTGTAATATTGCAGCGGTATATAGCAAAATAAATTCGCACGAGACTTCAAGTAAGAGTGTTTGAATTTTGTTTTCTGTAATGGCTTAAGTTGGAACAGGAAGAGAATCTTATGTGTGATGACTATTAACACACTAACCAGCTTCTATGGTGCCGTCCATTATGTAATGCAGATGCAGTTTAAGTGATGTATCTTATTGATTTCTCCGAAGTGTGCAAAGTGCCACGAGTTATGCCACATACACATTTCAATGGGGAATATTTCTTATATCAAAAAAGTTAACAAACGTGCCAATTTTCACTTAGTTGCGATGCATACTCATGTCTACTGTGTGTAACATAAAAACCCCAGTGGCATAATTTTTCTCATTGCAATTTGTCCAAATAAGAGAAACAGACTTTTGGGAATATGTGTAAAAATTTGTCATCGTTGCGATTTGCTGCCGGATTTATACAAATAATACTAATAAAATGCTTTAAAGTTTTTATTTGCCGGCTGTTCGTGACTGGCATATTTCCATGACGATGCACTTCAATAAAAGTAAAATTTTTTTCTCTCACATACGTTGCCAATTGCATTAGGATATTAATGATATTCCACGTGTTATTGGACATTGGAAAATGCACGAGTAACCAACACGCAAGAGTAGAGACACGAAAGGCGAGGAAATACACTCCTATGTCTATGGATATCAATACGTCCGTACAATAGTGGTATACTGAGTTTTTTACAGTTTTCCAGAAAAAGTTTATTATACGGGTCTTTATGGCTTTTGTCAGTGTATTTTTTACATAACTTTAAATTAATTTCAGATATAGCTGCAAAATTGCAATATTGTTTCATGGTTGCACCGATAGACGAATACATATACTCTTGCTAAGCATATCCTCCTGAATTGCCGTATAGATTCGTTATACAACAGGAGCAGCATTGTTGATTAGATGAAACAGATCGAGCATAGAATGCACTGAAATGGAATATATACGCACACAGAATGTAGCTCTGAAGACCCAAGCAACACGATAAAGTTGTTTTGGTCGTAACTGGTTGAATGCTGCTCTTGGTTGCACGACGCTACTCCTGCACATAAATTTGCTATTGAAATTGAAACATGCAGTAGCGAAACTTGGTTATTTTGCAGACATCCGCATCGGGACAATGCAATTTATATGTCTCTATACATGATGTGTGCATGATAAAATAGACATTCGAGAATATTGCGTGCGACGTTAACAATTTTAGTGAATTTGTACGTGTATAGGTGAAGGCACATATGCAGTCCTCGTAGCTGCTCCTAAAAGCATGTTTATGAGTGTGTACAAAATTTAAAATCAAAAGTATAATAAACCGAGAGCAACTATCCAGGATGAAGGATATTTAAACACTTGCAAAGTAGCAAAACATAACACAAAATATTGCTACCATTTCTGCATAAACAATTCCAAAATTGTTTATAAAACGGAAATTTTCTATCTGATCCTTAGCATATCTAAACAAATATAATTAAGATAAATATAATTAAGAACTGCATACAAATATGTTCTCTATAATAGCTCAAAAAATACTTCGTGTATACAAAATTGGAGTCATATCAATTACGGTACGAATAGATAATGTCTTCACGCAGGCACAATTACGCCTGAAATTAGTTGAAGTGTTTGTCTGGGGACTAATAAAAGCAAGGCAATTTTATTGAACTGAAAGCGTAAAACGAAAATTGTGGTGGTCGTTTTGTCATTCCAATATTTCATTTGAGTAAATAGTCCTGAATTGTACGGGGAAAGTTGGTGCTTGTATATATTTACCTACGTTAAACATACGAGTATGTAAAATGTTGAAAGTTAGAAGATGAATAATTGATATTTTCTACATATTAAGCAACACAATTATATCGATGTCTGACACGGAAAGTTTCGTATCCAAGCCATTCAAAGTAATATTTGATTGTTGTGTGTGGAGTTTCTTGAAGGTGCTTGTGACAAAATGATATGAGTGCCCGTAAGTTCCTGGCGATGCCTGCCTATTGAGATGTCGAAATAGTGTAGCGAGAAAACTTATATTGAAACTTTGAGTTTATATTGAATGCACCTAATACTGAATGCGCTCTCATGTTGAGTACATTTTGATAATATATTTTTGAATTTTCTAAGAAGTAATATCAGATACTCTTGTAAGTATATAGAGTGAGTCTGGCAATAGTAGTATTTTAAGTCGTAGTAATTTCTCTAAAAAGTCAAATAGTTCTTAAAGGAAATTGGATTGATTATGGAATAGAATTATAACACTTCTAATGTATAAGAAAGAACTTCTAGGGAACTTGAATTTGAAGACGAAGAACAGAGAATAATCCCTTTACAATGTTATTATTATTATTATTATTATTATTATTATTATTATTATATCTTACACCATTATTAATTATGACTGCAAGGTGTTGGGGGGAATGAGTACTATCTACAAAGGCCTTCGACTCGAAGAGGAAAGGATTTTTTTAGAAAGAAGCATTTTGGAGACCAAGCTCATGGCAGGATTTGAACCTACGACCCCCGGGGTGTGAGTCTAGCATGCTTACCACTAGACCACAGAGGGCGTTGTGTATCCAATTACTCTGATATGTCCTTGAGATAGCCGAAGTATTATAGAACGGAACTATAAGACTTCTAATTCATAAGAAAGATCTATTAGAGAACTCGAATTTGATAGAACAGAGGATACTTCCTTTACAGCGATGTGTATATAGTTACTCTGACAAGTCACTGAGAAGGTGTTAATTTAGAGTGTAAGTGAAAAAAGGTGTTTACCATTCGCATCGTTAATGTATTGTTTGCAAGTGTAGGATTGCTATGCACGGCCGGAGTTAGGGTAGAACTGAAATGAATAGGTAGAACTGCAAAGGTACTTTAAAACACCACGGTGAACATAAACCGAAATAACGTAAAATTGACTACAATAGACCTTAGAACAGAAGTTAGCCATTTGGATCAAGTGAGGTGGATACATTGAGTTCCTAAGAACGGTTAAGCTGAAAATTTTGCTACCAAAATTTGTAAAGGCACAATAATATATTTATATGCGCAGTCTCTGAGGCCCGTGACATTTAGTAAAGGAGAATTAATTTACACCTTAGCGCTTCTTCTGGGCCTGCATGTGTGCGGCTTACCTATGTTGGACACCACGCAAGTTTGCGCCTCACTGTAATTAATGGTAAATATCAATAATAGCAAAATTATTAATAAAGCACACAAAAGCGCCCAATGTAAACAAAAATTAAAAATAAACAAACTACATGGCGGGGGCGTCGAACTCCAATTTCCGATACGCGTGCCTCGTGTTTAACTAAAAGGGTCAAGAGGTGCAACCGGTAGCCTGCAGGATAGCACGCACTTTCACAGATTGATGTCTAAAGTCTAAAAGCGAGTGACGCCAGTTGGATTCATTGTACATGCCAGATACCACCAAAGTCGCTGTGTAGCGGCCTGCAGGTTGGACACCCCTGCCCGAAAGCACCACTGTTTACATAGTGCTCATGTTGTTGCGAGTTTCGATTTGTACATAATGTCATCATTGTCGTCCCCACCCATTTCGCTGTGCGTCGAAGTCTGTCGCAGTAGGCATTACACAAGGAACTGTGTTTTGTGTCCCCTGTGGTGATAGTGGCGCTGATGGTGGTGGTTTTGCTGGTGGTGTGGCGGCGGCAGCAAGTGGGCGTGCAATTATCGGATCCACTTAATCAGCGATTCATATCACATTACAGTGTGCTTTTATTGCCAATACCATTACCATTACGATTACCAGCTAATTCGGCAATTGCCATAAAATGAGTGTGTGCTCAGTTGCAGTTGACATCGATTGCAGTTGCACTTTTAGCAGCCATTACGCTTGGGTGCGAGCATACTTACATAACACTCGATGCACGTCGCTGCAGCACTCGCAGCGCCCCTATATCCTTGTGCGGCGGTGCTCGTCGCGTGGTCGGCGGCGCGCACAAACTCTGGCTGCGGTCACGTACACTCTCCTCGCGATAAGATCGGAATATTGTGGCTAATTTTAAGTTGAAGCACAACATGGCGGACTGCGTTATCGTTTTTTAATTATTCGTTGTTTTTTCTGTCGTTGTTGTTCGATTCTCCTTTTTGTTCGTTGCTGTTGTTTCCTCTTTTTCAATTCTAATTTCCCCGGCGGTTGTATTGCCGCGCGGTATTTATTATTTTTAAATTACAAATTCCAGTACGTTTCGAATTTCAATTGTTGGTTTAGTTTGAAGGGCTTTGCGGCTTTTGGGCCGTGCACGTGTAAAAATAAATTCATCCGCTTTAAAAATAAATCAAAATTATACATTTCCACGTGGGGTTGAAAGGGTTTGTTGGATTCAAAATTGCTGCGGCTCATTTAAATAATTAGCTTATTATGTATATTTTTTCTGTGCGTGAGCGATGGGGGTGTATTTTATAAATGCTTTTGGTTTAATTTGTGGAATTTATAGTAGGAAAACAACAATGGCCACAATGGTCGTAGTGGGTATGTAAAGTTAGTGTTTAAATATTTTAAAATAGGTCTGGAAGCTATTACGCAGATTTAAATTTGCTCTACTGTAGGATATCAGTACAAACTTTAGTTTGATTGGAAGCAGATTTAAATTTGTTCTACTTTATGATATCAGTTTAGTTGGACTGGAAACAGCAGCATTTTGACCTAGCACTATATTTTGGAAATATTTGGAAGTTTATCAGAACGTCTGCCCAGGTCGGCGCCTACGCGTGCTCTGTTTGGCACTTGTCACTTGAACCAGAGCCAAAAAACATCCGACTCGGCGTACACTGAACGAAAGCAACTTTTAATCTTACAAGAAAGTTGTAAATATTCATGGGCGGTTTGGCTACGCAGTGTTTCAGCGAAAGTGTTGCTTAGCCGAAGCAATTTCGAAACCTTCCTGCTATGGAAGTTCTTTATTAGAAACTTCTGAATAATATTTTGCTTTACTGTTTGCAAGAATTTCAAATTTCCTGCTACAAACGAATTTCAGCATCTTTCTTTTGCCATAGAAATTGCATGCAAATGCGTTCAGCACTTCATTTCCGTTTGAAATTTTCAAATGCACTTCCACACAATTGTAGCAGACTGCACTTTGTTTATTCGTTGCTGTTGACCCAATTTGACCGTACACTGCTGTATTCTGTGATTTCCACTGAAAAGTCGAAACAACACAAAGCTCAGAAGTACACAACACATCTATTAAATCACTTTCGTTTGTTTGGCACTCGCAATGCAGGAAATTCATATTTTTTTACGAGTAGCTGGTTTGGCATGTGGACGAGACATGACCATCGTCACATATACGAGTACTCCATGCAGTCAAAGCCAACTTTGTACAGTTTCAGGGTATTTAGAAATATACACACATTCGATGGTTAGAGGAAATATATTGAGCAAATAGATTTTCTACTGATCGAAATTGCGGATTATCAGTTATAAACGTAAAGTGTACGGAAAATTTTACTATAAATTGAGGCAACACAATCTGGGAAAGGAACTTTGCATTTCCTTTCTCTGCATGTATCCTTGAGTGTTTCGATAATGAAGTGGTCATTACTCAATTAGTCAATTGACATCAATTCATTGCAGCAGTCTTCATGGACACAATTTGATAAATAATGAATAGTTACAACTGCCTTCAACCAAAATACATTTTAATTATATTCTGTTTTGTGTGTGTCGCTCACACAATTCCTATTAGAGAATTAGAGTGAGTTGTGCTGATAATGATGATGATATTTCAAAGTTGTGTGTTACTTTTATACGAAGAAACACAAACTTTTGGAATACTTTTAACTATAACATTAATTCCGTACTTAAAGTTTGCTCATAAATTCTAAAGTGAGAATAGTGTAGAAAATTTGAATGTGAATACAACTACAATTGTCCGGTTGGAACGAGTATACATGAGAAGTTTCCAGCTGTCCTTTACATTATACTATGCTGTACATTGGAGTGTCTGAGCTAGGCTGCGGGGGGTAGTTCCATGTCACACTGAAACGACATGATAGATTAGAGTAATTTGTTGTAAAAGCGAGTCACAACCAGTGATATTTTTCTACAATCTATTTTGTTAGTCTGCATTAGAATGCGAAGCAGCTGGAGTTTAATTGTGCCACGCCGTACCAGTGTCACACATTTGCTGGCTCACAATACCCACCAACCCGCACGCTCATATGTAAACGTAAATTATTTTTGAGAATTTTAAAATGCAACCTCAATTTGTGTCAGTTTGCCACGCTTGCCTCGTAATTGTATTCGGTTGCGGCAGTTGCTCATTGCATATTTTTTACATTATTATGTGAGAGAAGTGCACAAAAAATATAAATGCAAATTTTGTGTAATCTTATTTAGACGAATAATTTTAATCACGCTTCACAAAAACATCACTTCATTTACAACTCAATGCACATTCCACAGCACAGATTCTTAACACTGAAGCGACGAAAAGCCGCGCTTGTACTTTTTATCGTCACGTTCTCTTGTTAACTGTTTGCTACGTTGTTGCCGCAACTTTTATGCTGGCTATGAAAATATGGTGGATTGTATTGTGACGTCATTTATTTAGTGTTTATCCTTTTCGGAATTCGCGAATGTGTGTCACCGGAGTCCAGTCACTTTGTGTTTATTTAGCGCATGGTGGATTGCGAGTGTCTGTGCGCATGTCTACGCTTGCAAAGCTGCTGGGCATGCCATGGCAATACATTACAGGTGAGTGAATTTTGGCGGGAAAATGATAAATGTTTACATGTGTTTTCTGACAACGAAAAGCTTCATCGTTTAATATAAGGTTTCGGTTAAAGCTCTGCGTAAGTAAACTTCAAAGTTAAGGACTTTACGGAAGCTTGTGAACGAAGGCGCAGTTTTATTTTGTATACAAACCGCCACAAACTTTCAGAGGGTGCTCCAAATTTATATTGGAATCAAGTAAATATAAATAAAAAACACGGAACGCAAATGAGAAGAGAGGAGCTTTTCAAAAATTGTCGACCTATAACCTAGGAAAATGTAGAAAATAATGATAATTAGCATAATTTTTTTCACTTAGCTATGCTGACATATAAAATGGATCTCAGACCAGTTTGGATCACTGATACGATATAGAAAATTTTTAAAAAGTTATTAATACTTTAGATTTTCAGAAGCTAGTTTTTAGTATATTAATTGAATATAGTATTCAATCTGTAATAGATCTTTAAAATTTATAATGTAGTACGAGTATAAAGAGACACTCTGTTTGTGTGAGCTTAGTCAACGATTAAAAAATGTGTTTATGCTGTTGTTAAATTTGTGTTTTTTTAGCATTGCACTTGTAGGCTTGAAATATTAACTATAAGTCCATTGGGTCGTTGGCATATCATAGACAATATCAGATACGTGTATAAACCTATTTTGAAAATATAACTATCAAATTCATTGTGGGTATCGAGCTGATTTAAATAATTTCGGTACACTAAATCCTATTTACAGTGAGTTATCATTAACTAAATCTATAACTTCCAAATTGTGATTTTGACAGATATCTAACCTATACTTTCACTCCAAAGATATACCGAGCATTGATACATACTATACATATATACTGAGTTTCCAATAAAAGTATATATGCTGAAATCTCACTCGCCAAATCATTTGCCCACTCAGCATTATTTAGTGATCCTACCCACTCCTTGAATGTACATTAAGGAATATATTTTCACAAACAAGCTTCAGCTGCAAAACATTCGGCCGCTTTAGACACTTTTTTTGGATTTACTATTTTGGGTGTATAATAATAAGGGACTCATACAACAGCCGCGTGTATGACTTAATAAAGAATGCTTCATGACCCATTCCGTGCTACGTGGTTCAGTAATCCTCAGAATTGGGAATGTACATTGCGTTATCAGTAAGCTGAAATCTGATGTGACTGCAGTCCTTACTCCAAAGACCTTAAGAACTAAATATTACTAATTGGTGTCTCTCTATATCTGTATACTATTATTCATATAAAATTTGAAACATGAATAATCTCCAATTAGGTTTCGAGAGTGTGATTTAAAAAGACATGAGAAAATGAGCTTAAAATGGCACTATCTCTATCGTGCTTCGGGTGTGTTACAGGTGTGTAAATTACAGACCACTGATGTTAAAACTTTGTTCATTTGTTCCAGAAGTAAAAAGCGTTTCATTTGTTTTGTATCGATTAAGAATAAAGTCGTATTATGAGCTTAAAATATTATGTGCAATATTATTGTACTGAATGTTGAATTTCCATAGATCTTAAATTCTTTGACTCACATATTAAATAAAAATAAGTTAGGCTTAATTAAACAGGAAAATATTGCAAAATTCTGCTACACATTGAACATTTAGAAATATACTAGGATGGAGCTACAAGTTTTGGGTTTTGAAATTTCTATAAAAACTGTTTATAAAAATGTTATTTTTCCAAAATCTGCTTTTGGCTCTAAACACTTCTTTAAGCGAAACTCCTAATTTTTTAAAATGGAAATAATATTTCTTTATTTTCATGTTCAGGCTCAAAACTTCTTTATCCACCCTCAGAATATATGTGTCTATACGGAGTAAATTTTTGTAGTCCGCCCAAACTGTAAGTCAGCCTGTCATTATCATATCATTGAACCATATTCATTAGAATCCTTTGAATCTTCAGTTACGCAAAGAGCATTGCTATACACTGCCACACAATGCAACTTTCTCACTTTTTACTCTCTACTCTGTTAGAAAGTAGAATTCAAATATGAAACATGCCCTTTCGAATATGAGATATGTCGTATATACTACCATACAAAAATCTCTGTGTGAAAAAGCCAAGATTCAGTGTTGCACAAATTTGAATTGAATTCGCATGTTAAACATGCATGAAAAATGGCATTTGAACCGAAAATTGCATAATATATCAAAAAAACTCTTGGAAAACATAAGAGTGGCACCAACATGTGAATTTGGCCATACATACCAATAATGTAAGTGACACTGGAGTTATCCTGACCCATTTTAGCAAATTGAAACAAGGTGGGAAACCTCGTGTTTACATCAGCGAAGTAATCTTGGTGTGATGGTCGACACGAATATCTTGTATTTATATACCTAATGTATACAAGTAGTTTACTAGTTTACAACACCATCAATATTAGTAGCGAACAGTCTCGTTCTGCTACATGGTACAGGAAGTGTGTTCGACAAGTTTAATTAAATATCTACATCGAGCTAGACGGGGAAAATAATATTCAAAAATAGACAGACGGATGGACAGCAAATGAATAGATGGTTAGCCATATGCTTAAAGCTACATTGAATTTAGAGAGGGGCCGATTAAGAATGTGAGACTTGGATTTAGAACACCGGTCTGTTCTTCCTTTTTATGTAATATTTCAACCAATTTTGTCGAAAAATCTCTTTACCTATTTCCTACATTATGAATATAAAATTTAAAGGACTACATACATATAAATATATGAACAATGATAACTAGTTAGATCTCATCTAATTTTCTAATTTCAATAATTGGTCAGGGGTAGGAATACGAGTATGCAATCGCTCACCTTCTATTTTGACCGAAGTTTGTACAGGCACAGAACTTGAGAAACACCTGCGGTTTCGTACCGAAACGCTTACGTCGCTGCAATACTGAGCTGCCTGCATTGGCTGACGTATCCACTGTTACAGCGATATCCTTTGTCAATTTCGTCGTAATTGGCAGCAAGTCTGGGCTGCTTGCGCTACTCGACGCCGGCAATAGCTGTTCATTTAAGGCACTCAGATTGGAAGCATTTGCGTGCCATGTATGAAAATATCGACGGCTGATAATGGTTTGTGCCAAATTAAGGACTGGGGCTTTGGCGCTGAATGCTGCAGCTGCAACAATTGTAGCTGCAGCGCCAGCATTTTCCTTATGGTTTTTAGCATCGTTGCACTTCACAAATGATCCAGATTTACGAAATTTTCGTATTGGCGTAACTTGATTATTTACTAATGACTGCACACAGGCTGTACCAGAAGTGGCGTTCGCCTCCTCTGAATTGTGGGTGGCAGTATAATTACTAGCGGGTTTATCGCTTCCATTGGAAAAAATTCTGCTGTGAATAAAGGACCACTTTGACATTTCGCCACGCAGCTGGTGTCAGTGGAGCTGCTGAAAAATTAATCGGAAATCACTTAGAGGTTGTTTGTATGCAAATGTCCTTATCGAGCGCGGCTGCTAATTGGAATTTGCAACAACGTTTTTGCCTGTCGGCTTGTTGTAGGTGTTGTTATTTAATTTGTCGTGGGCGGCAACAACATATCGAATAAATTTGTTGCTAATCAAATACGAGTAGTATCGGAAATTTGTGTAAATTTGCATGCACCGCTGTGGCCGTTTGCTTTATGCTGTTTCAAATTAAAAGCTGTCAAGAGGACGACTGTATCGACACTAAAGTTACCTGCAGCGAACTGATTTCAATAACAACAGTTTATGAGTCTGAAAGGAGAAAAAGTGGAAAATAGAAAGCCAATAGTAGCTACACTGAAAAGATTAGGCTCCAATATTCACCTTTTGCGGGATATTCTATATCAAAAAAACACGAATAAAGTCTATCGAAATGTAGATGTGATTTAAGGAACTTAAATTGTATAAAATAATACAAAATCAGATAAAATTTGAGTGAGTAAAATTATGCACAGTGTGAAAAATTAAATTTAAAATCCTTACTGTGCACCCCCACAATAAACTGAATATCACTGAAGCGTATGCAAACACACATACATCTAAATCAATGTTATTTAATCAGTTTTACATCCCTTCCCCGTCTGCATGCAGCAGGGAAGCTGAGCATAAACGAGATGGTGAGGAGGGTGCAGTATATTCATGCAAAGGCATGTTGTGTTGACAGTTATGACTGCAAGCTGCAGGACGTCTTATTACGGAATTGTTTTAATGGTAGTAACTTACGTTGTATTACATACATTGACGTAGGTTTTCTTTAATATTCAAAGTTTCGTGCATAGCAAAGAGAATTATTTAAGAAATACTTTATGGCAACAAGGGAGCAGAGCAACAAGTCAGCTTTTTCTTTGTTTAAAGAACATGTATTCAATCGTGAAAGACTACAGATCTGATAAAAACAAGTTTGGAGATAGAAAAAAACTTGAAAATAATGTATAGGGAATGTACCATAAAATCTAAAGACAAATAGAAAATTTTCAATCCATAAAGAGTGAATCTGTTACAAATAAACAGGGAACAAGTGATGGAAGGAATCTGTCAATGATGTCTTCAATAAGGTATAAATAGAATAGAGAATGGAAAAGAGCGGCCTAGCTGACTTAGCTATGTATGACAGCAAATAATTGCCAATGACAGTTGGACTCCTCGAATTGGGAGTAACATATATGAATAAATATTTCGGGAAATCTAAAAATACATAATTGCACTAGATTGTATGTCGAAATGTTGCCAAAGGAAAGAGGATTAAGTAGGCATATTTAAACACACCTGTCAAAAGAAAGAAATGGGGTCAACAAACAGCAAGAATGTTCAAACTATATGAAAGTATGTCCCACCAATGAAATAGTAACAGAAGTACTATTGCTCCTTTTAAAAAAAATTGTAGGAAACACTGGCCCATTGAGAACAGATATCCTTCGGCAGAATAAAAAGTTATTTATTTATTTAATTTTTTGTTTTTTAATTGTTCTAGTTGCAGTTTATTTGCTTATTATTATACACTTAGTTAAAGATAATCATATTATAAATATATAGAATGATTTGAAATGTCATGCTAAAGAGAAGCCATTGCCAGTCCTTTCATAGATAAATAAACACGAAGGCTGTTTCTATCTTACAAATTTGAAAAAAATTATAATGAAATGTATTCGATAACTGAACAAAATATCATACAATGCACGCGTATTCTGCCGTTTGTTTGCATCAAACTTTGATGATGATGTCTATGCCAATTTTCTCATACAAAAGCACACGCGCCTACGGAGCGTATGATTTACTTTTAATCACATACTCGTGGATGTGAACACTGTCCTTAAATTTGAAAGCTGATTCGAATCCTTACATTTAGGCTTATCAGATCAACTTTCTCTTCCTGACAATAACTCTAATATTAATTTGTAGGTGGACCCACAAAAATTGTGTGCTTCTAATTAAGAATATACACGTAAAGGTCAAGTTACACCTCAACAAATTGCTTATTATTTCTGAGATAAGTATACAAAAATATATAATTTTTGCAATAAAGCGAATGTACGTGCGGCCATTTTTCCATTCTGTGCGGCATTTTGCGTGCTTTAGGAAGCAAAACGCGTGCTAAAATAATTGCCGTCGATTTGAACACAATGCTTAAATGAGCTGCTGAGCCGTGAGCTTAGCTACACTAGCTGCAGTATTCTACAGGCGTCAATCCAATCAGTGATTCACCAGTTATTCTCAAAGAATACATCTGTATCCATAGCTGAGTATCTATAACTATGGAAAATAATCATTTGGTACTTTAAAAAATGTACAAAAATTCAAAAATAATATATAAAAATAACAATAATTTATAATGCCAATTTAATATTTTTTAAAGCAAGTTCACGGCCAACATTTCTTATTACTGGGTTGATATCGCCCATTTATGTAGACATAGCGTGTTAATGAATGCAGGAATTGCGTCTACTTCATTCAAATATTGGGTAAAGTCGTTAATAGGCACATTTTTCAACTATGAACACGCGATGTACTCATATCCAACTAGGCTGGTGCTGACGGCTTAAAAGGTCATACCCATATTTTTTTAATGTTATGTTGTATATGTATAGCGTAGCACATAGCATTACTTACCGTATAATTTAATACTTTCTACCAAATAGTTTATTGGAGAAGAGTATGATACAACTTATTAACGCACATCCTTAACCAACAGTAAACTTGAGACACGCGTTACGAAAAGCAAATTGTACTCTTATCATGCTTTGTCATGGCACACACGCCTCATGTCTGACTGGAAAGCAAGTACAGATCGAATGCAAACGGTGCTGCTAATTTTAACTCGAGTTCTTACTTTCTTTACTTACTTTTATGAGGAGTTTGTGTTCAGTAGTGAGCGGTGTTTCAGAATAAGTTAAGCACGCCGTATAATTGTTAGCGCGCTGATTTGCAGCTAGCAACAAGGACCTCTTCTCTCAATAATAATACAAGGAACTAATAATATAACAGTCAAATTTATATTGTAATTTGTGAGAAAGTATATTTAATTTGCTGATACTGCTTGGTCAACTGACAGCGACATACTTCGAGAACCTTGTCATGTGCCTACCTGATTTCACAGCTCGGATTCGGCACGTATCCCTGGTTCTCAGCACGCTTCAGGAACTCTCATGTCGTGCTTTTACGATTGATTCAATGCCGTCAGCACGTTTCCATGTCAACTGAAACACACTTAGTCCATGCTAGGGTTGAATTTTAGTTCCCAATGGCGTATTTTTCTGAGCTCTGACCGAAGCAATGCTTGTTTGATAATATTATAAAATTGACGATAGGTACTCTTATCATATCCATCACTTGGTTACTTTCTCCCCAATATATTCAGTAAATTGACCTATGTAAAGAGTACCTACAAGCTAACCAGATATTTACCTGTTTCCTATTTCGCGGAACTAAGGAACGATTCATATGATTTGTCCAAATATTGGAATTTTTAGAATTCATTCCACAGCACCGATAAAACCAACAACGTTGGAATTGTGTGTACGGGTATTCAACTGAATAATAAAACCATTAAAAATATTAATTAAAAGCGGTGTTTTGCTTGAATATCTTTTTGGATTAAATACAAATTAAAGTGCGCATTTATTTTAATGGCTAATCTCCCACAATTTTATGTGCAATTGCATAATTTCGCTGCCCATAATTGGCGCCGCCTCCAATTGCGACCACACCATCAGCGACGACTGTGAAATAATATTTAAACACTTCAGATATTTGCACCGTAAAAAGCGCTGCGAAATTACACTGGCAGCTACTTCAGCGCAAAGTTTACTCAACTGTCGGGGACTGTTATAAGTAATTAGAATTTTTTGCTACCGAAATGAGAGTGGAAAGTTTTTTGGCTTGTCTTCTTTAATTGACTTTTCCGCTACAGCATTATACCAGGACGAGCAAGAACCACTCCCACCGAATGTCTCAAAATATTAATGTACTGGTTGCTAACAGCGGTTGCCAACTCGACACCCCGTACTCACTCGGGGTGAATGCGGAGTATGTTGATGCTTTTCCAACATCCACTTTTCACACTAAATGCAAATAAATAACGTCTACGCCCTAGGAGGCTCCTAATGCGGTGCTCACATTACCGTTTGCTCAAATGTTCAGCTTAAAAAAATTGGAGCCTTTCGAAAATATTAATTCATCATTTTTGTGCTGACAAAAACATTGCCTGCGAGGCATTGCATTTCGGAGGTACGCCCGTGTTCGTTCGCAATGACCTCTGGTAATGGCACAAATTATACGAAATTATGATAATTTCTCTTTGGCGTTATCATTGGCAGTTTTTGCCTAACAGCTGTGGATGTTACTCGCAACGTTGTTGTTTTGCGGTGAAAATATGGCCAGCAAATGGCAGAAGCAGAGCATTTACCGCAAATTGCGGGTATTGAGCCGTAATATGCGGTTGTGAAGGTAATATCAGCGCAAATTGCTGCATGATAAAAGAACACCTTTTTATGGAAATGAATGTTGTTCACATTTAATATTTTTATGTTTGTGCAAACCTTCAACCGTGCATTTCCAAATGATCCATTGTGCTCACAAACAACGAGGCCAATTTGCGCCTATTGTTCTCTAGCAAATTGAAAATTTCAGTGCGAAATGGTTGAAGTAATAATAACAAAAGGACGAACAAAAGAAAAAACGGCACGAATTGAAACTGTTGCACAAGAAAATTCAGAGTAGCAGAATTTAAGAACCATACAAACGAATTACCGCTAATTTGATTAGTGAAAAAGGTTTACATCCTTTGCAGCCCAATTAACTAGGAAAAGAACATGATTTGCATATGCACCCGCACCCACACATCTACGCCCACACCCATATCCCAATGCGCAAAACAGTAAATACATATATGGCAAAAATCAATTATGCAAAGCTTTGTGTTGTGTTCGCAAAGGCTTTTAAAAAAATGGGAAAAAATGCAGATTTTGGTAAACTCGTGTATTCATTTCGACTTGAAGCCACTTCCTGCTGCTGGCCTACAAGCCGCAACAGCCAGCAAAATGCCTCCACATGTACACTGGGCACATGGCAGTAAACTGAAAGTGAACAATGCTTTTCCTCTTCTCTGTGATACTCGTACAGTGTGTGTATGGAGGCCAGTGACCGTAACTGCCAGGCTAGTTTCTATTTTGCATACGATGCTATTTAGTATCTTTTTTAGATAAAAGCATTTCATTTTGTCCTGAATAAATTGAAAGGAGAATTTCACTACTGTGTGTTGTATTTGTGCATATGCAGATGAACGAACCTGCGAGTTAAGCGCACTCAATATATGAGAGAGGCTCATTTTGGATTTGGTACTCACCTGTTCGGCACTATTTTCACACGATCGTCGACCAGTTCCCATGAGGTGATTTTTATGGGCCACGCTATCTGGCCGAAACTCTCCTTTACCAGTGCCTCCCAGGCTGAATAAGCAGTGGGTGTGGTGGTTGAGTTACTACTGCTGGAGTTTGTCAAACTGTCCACTGTTTGCAACCGTTCCGAACGTTGCAAGCGACCCTTTTTCCGATGCTGCAGTGGTGCGGTGAAGGTTTGCACTAATGGCTGCAGGGGTGGAGTGTGAGGACTTGTTGCAGCATGCGTGGGAGTTTGTGCTTTCAGGTTGTCAACTAATGACTTTTCCTCGTTTTCCATTTTGGTTTGGTTATATGCTGCGACGGTTCTGATGCTGTGTGCCTCGTTTTGTGGTAGCAATGCGCTGGTTATATTTATTAAAGTTTTTCCTTCGTGATGTTGACTTTAAAGTTTTCGCTTAATTTGCATATTTTTAAAGCAATTCCTTTTTTGTTTGTTACTTTATTCGCTTTTCATGTTGCAACGTCGAGGTAGGCAACACTCTGTAATGAAAGAAATAAAAAAAAAATGTTATGTTAATGAGGGGCAAGAATTCGATGTCCTTTTTTTGTTGTGTCTTTGACTTCCTATTAATAAAGTTGTTAATATGAATTGCCATTGAAAGGACTCACTGCATAAAAGTTAAGTAAAAAAGAAATCATGTGGACAGGAACATTAACTTTTACCTTACTATCTTATATCCTGCATAAAGTCAAGAAGAAAGTTACTCTACAGGCCAAGTTCTTCTGAGGATACTTTCTTTGGATTTACTAAAACTTTGTTGCATTCTCGGTTCATTAATCAAACTTTGACATAACTTTTACTTGTCCGCTAATTGGACACTTTAAGTTTCCATATTCCGATTTTGCGTTGACAACATATTGGAGCGTGATTTGGTGTCCGCACAGAAAGTATTTGCTATGGTTGTATATAATTGGCGAAACAAGTCAGATATATGAAGGCAAATTCAACATATAAAAGGAGTTATTTATTTATTGTTTGATCAACAGCGGTGATAGTTTAATTTCAATCTAACGATTTAAATTTAATTATCATCATCGATGTTTATTTTATATCTGACTTACGCTTGTCAGTGATTTTGTGACTTCTCAGATGAATGGCAACGAGCGGCACTATTCGCAATATCCACAGATATAATAACCACTAAAGTTGAATCTTCCTCAAAGAAGAATGTTTAAAGGATTTTTTTATTTGATTTTTATTTGTAGAGCCTCCAAAGACTCCAACATAACAATGTTAAATTTTATACAAACTTAACTTAAATTATTATTTAAAAATTCGCAAAAATCTCCTTTTTATAGGGTAACCTTCAAGTTGAATCCTTTGAATAGACAATCAGATAAGTCTTCGTTTTTTCTCAGACCATATTAGAGTCTAGTTTATAAGGCAATTTGTACATTGCTTTACAAATTTTAATTTCTGTAAAAATCTGGTGGGATCTCTAGAACAAATTGAGTTTTAACATTTTGAATGAACTTGATAGAAGTCGCAGGGACTAAAATTAGCAGCAAAATATCATCTACCCTCTCAGCACTTGCTTTGCTCTTAACCACCTCTTTGGTGGTCTGTTTAATCAGGTGGATGTTAATGTTAGCTCAGGATTATTCATTAAGTGAAAGGAAAGGCGGTATTAGAATGCTCCCTACGTGGCTTATCCCTTAGCTTAACTTAATATACTTTAACCTAATCAAAACTACCATCGACTGTAGGAAGGAGGCAAAATCCTTCCGGTCCAGTTTGATGCATAAATTACTAATTTCGTAATGACTTTTTCGATTTTATATCCTAAACAAAAATACACGTGATGAATATACGAAAATACCCACACCGTGCATAGCTTCTTTTAATACACTTATGCATAATTAATGAATTTATGAAATTCCTCCGGGAAGTATTTAAGCAATAAAATTAATTTCTGCTCACGGCTGAGCTGTTCCTCATAAGCATATCTGTAAACAGGCATTCCACCAGAACGTCAAGCGAAGGATTATTTTCAGCATCAGCTGAATGTGATGGAAATTCTTACTTAGAGCACTTAAGATGAGGCGGATTATAGATAAAACTGTACGAGAGATGAATAATGAAACATTGGCAATATAAGTCGTATAAAATGAAAATAAAATCCCAATTTGGAGCTACTCGTATATATTGGAAAGTAAAATGCTCAATACAAGGCTTTCATCGGAATAAATGTCCGGATACAAAAAAGGTTGCTGTCCTTTTTGTACTTTTTAATTGTGTACGCAATCTGATTAAAACTTTCAAAGTCGTTTTAACCGCGTAAATCCTGTTCTCAAAGGAACTTGGCCAAGATTATGAGTTGCCCTGACAACAGCTTTGGCTGTTGCCAGTTGCCTTTCTCATGCATTGGGCTGCTGTACGCATATCGTACCTGGCTTCCACGGTCGTTGGTATTTGGTAGTCGACCAGGAAGACAGTGCCCTTGAATACCGATAACAGAAAACCTTGTTGCACACGCCGCAAATAACATTGCGAGCTCGACATTCAAAGCTTGTTGCTTCGCAGCCTCTGATGCAAGGCATATGCTAAACCAACTATGCAAGTACGAGAACTCTAGAAGTGAGTTCGAAAAAGCTCTCCTAAACATACTGCAAGCAAACTGTTGAATAGTTGTCTCAACGCTAAAAGGATTCTCCGCATTATGTGTGTTTTTATTGAGAGAGAGTAGGAGAGAATTTTGCACACACGCAAAGCTTTCGCACGCATATGTGTGGCTCTGTGCGTGTCCTCGCACCTGAACTTGAACAGCGCGGCCTTCTTCCAGCTGCCGTTGGGGATACGATATATAAAAAATTAAATTTCAATTATGTTCTTTGAAATGTTTGGGGTTTCGACGTTTACTTCTTTTTTTTAACCTCTTCTTTTGTTGGTGGGGTTGAATTTCATTTCGGCCGATTAGCAGACTGTCAAATACTTCGCAGGCTGTCCTTTTGATGTAGCGCATATTTCATAACCACGGAAGTCAGCAGAGCAGCATTGTGTGATTTACCGAATGGCGGCATAACAGTTGCGGATTATCGCATCAGCAGATCCCATCAATTTCAATTTTGAATGCGTGCACGTTAGACAGCTTAGTATTGTTTTCGTTCCCACGTGCCGGGAGCTGTGTGCGTCTATAATTACAAGGATTTTCTAATCAGGCCTCTTTGTTGTGTGCGTTAATATAAATGGAGCATGTAACGCACGCACGTCTTGCTCTAATTTGTTTGGCTCTAATTTGTTTACTCCAGGCTTCTACTGGGAAGACTTGATGTGGTAGTTGTTTTTCAGCAGTACTGAACTGTTAAACTTATGTGTATAATGCGCTACTCATCTACTTTGTAGAGTGTTTTAACCGCAATATTCAACAATAAAAATATAGTCTTCAAGTGAGAACTATTCTATAACTGTGTGCAAACTGTGAGCAAATTAAAGAGTTTCAAATTCGCTTCACTTTTACTCCCTAGCATCAAAGGATTCACTTCAATTTCCCGTAAATAAGCCTTCTTTTAAATTTTCTTGCATTTTGTGCGCACTCGAGCACTTTTAGTAAGCCACTTTCGAGCACTTAAGGTCCTTCACACACACGCATGCACCGTTACACACGCAGCCATACACTGTGGAATTATCCACAAGGACCCAAGTTAAGAGCCATGAATACAGAGAAGCCGAACAAGACGGACCAACTAAAATTGCTGCACTGGTACATTAGGCAATAAGTGCTGAGTGTACGTGAAAATAAAAATTGATGACCGTCACCGCCATCAACAGTTGGCGCATCAAAAAATTTCGTAGTAATGCTGTGGCGCTGTGACCTGGGCTTTGTGGAGAAAAGTTTCAGCATCTCTAAATGTATTTAAATATTTCACAGACTGAAACGCACACACACAGGTAGTCCAAGGTGCCCTGGACCAAACGGAAAGGACATCCTGCACAGATGACACTCGAATTAGCCACTTCAGTTTTTGCATAACAATATTTTTAAACTGTTCTACTTTACTTTAAAAACAAAAAGAAAAATAATAATACAAAATTTAATGCGACACTAAATTTTCAAGTCAGTCCTCATGTGGCCGAGGCGCGCATATATACATATTCGTATTCCTCTGCACAAACACAGACGCACACACACATAAACAACAGGCTTCGGGTACATGGAAATATGCTGCGCTGCTAATAGCACACTTAAGGATAGCTTTATTTGCTGTTGTTATTAAAATTGAAATTCATCTGAGCACATGCATACGGGCTGCGGCATTCGGCATACAACATGATAGCGCAGAAGTAAGCAAAGCCTGAATTGTGCTCGAATAAAGGCCGATACCATTGGCAGTTTGCATCATCATCATGTAAAGTGAAGTCATCGTCCACATGTGTGTAAATATGCGTACTCGTATAGGTGGGCAAACACAAGTATGCAAGGCAGCGCTGGAGTCAGTGTGCGTGGCGGGAATCATAAGCGCGAAACTTTTCTATTACCTTTCATTTCTACATTTCAATATTTTCTTTTAATTTTTATTTCTTTTTTTCCGTTTGTGAAATTTTAGTGGCTTACTTTAAAAGCCTTTCAGGTTATGTTCGCTGGCATGTAGAAGGAGTGCACATGGATTGGGATTTTTATTTATTTTTCTGTGTTTATTTTGATATACGAGTGTTCCGAGGCGTTGCAAGGGGCTTTCAAAGTGTTCTTTAAGCCTTATTTCAATAAAATTTGTTTATATTGGTAATGCATCGTATTCGCATATGTTTATGTGCGGTTACATGTTATGGGAACGCTTCTCATATCTCGCATATATTACACTTTTTTATTGGATTTTCCTGAACGTTTGCTTTTATTAATGTTTTGTCGTATAAGATATGGGCACTTTGTTAAATAAACAAGCGGGCATATAAATTTATTTGCAGCACATTGGAATGTCATATTTTCAGTTTGAAGACTTTCGTGGCTCCTAAGCCGCCTTCAAATCAGGAGTTTGCTTCGACATTTTAAATTGAGAGAGGTGAGCCAGATGGGCACAACTTCAGATATTAGTATCTAAATTGTCAGATTTATTATATCGAATAAAGATGAATAAAGCAATCAATCGGAGGAATAGTTGTGGTTGATATTTTTTGTGGGAGACGTGTTTGTAGTTCATTATTCGTGTAAATTTATGTCGTCAGTTTGGTATACTTGTAGTAAATTTTTCGGCTTAGCTTCACAAGTCACCGCGTTATGACGTTATTGGGGAGTTTGCCTTAAAGCAATCTTTATTTCTGATATTTATTCACAGAGAGTTGGACCAATCTCGGGCACAGACTAGTTTCTTTTTTGTCCTTCACTTTTCACGTACTTTAACTCTTATAAAGAACTGGAAAATACAATAATAAATTATAAAGTTATTGGAATTCAACTATCACTAGTTTATACATGTTCTTTCTGTGAGTGGTATTGAAAAACTGACTTGGTTCTAAGCCTCAGAATTGCACAATTCCATTACGAGTACATATTAAAATTTCTCATAATTCTCACTTTAAATTTATAAGTTTGAGTACATAATAATATTTAATCGTTTAAAGAATAATATTCAACAATTTACATAAGAATATTTAATGATTTACATAATAGCCATTTACAGAATAATATTTAATTATTTGTATAAAAATATTTAACGATTTGCATAATAATAATTCGACCTCATCTCTGGGTATGTCTGTATGTTTATTTTGCCTACGAACAATCCTGGGGAGATGAAATTTCCACCCTTCTGTGGCTCATGAAGGTCGCCTTAAATTGATTTTATGCTGATTAACTGGCTGATTGATCGATTTTGGGTTTATGCACATATTTTGAGGTCTGACAGTTACACTCTGTCATTCCTTTCCATGCGTAGTAAACATCTGAAATGTACTTGAATCGAAATGATCACCATTACAAGTAAAATAGGTGATTTATGCTAACAATGGGATACCCCAATCAATCAAAACTCATTTCGGTTTTTGTGCTGTTCTTCTTATTGTAGTTCCACACAAAATGAAGCTGTTAAAATAATACAAAATAAAAACAAACAAACAACAAAGAAATCAAAACATCAAGAAACATTCGAACACATTTACAAAGCCCTGCGTTGTGCTAAAAAATGTCAACCTATCACTCGCTGCAGGTAGTTTGATGTGATTTGGGCCGCACTGCTGACAGGTCTACACAGTGAAATAAATTAAATCCCACAGCCAACCTGCAAACTGATGCGATTTTGGGATTTTGCACTTGTGTCGATGTGTTGCTTTGATAAATTGTTGGAGATACACATAAGTTTGCCCTCCACATTACAAAGATATCCCTACGCAATACGCACAAAACGCAGAGTATATGGAATTAAGTCTCATCAGCTGCTCTCATTACCAGAGATATATGCGCCAGATTAGGAGCAGAACCTATGTCAAAATGATCCAATGAGCAGTTCAATGGTCCTGCTTAGGTCTCGTTAAAATTGATGAGCTGCAGGCTGGAATATGACAGATTTTTGAAAACCAGTGCCTCAGGAATTTGCCACTTTTTCATATTTCGTAATCAAACAAATGAATTTTCCTCGTCTTTTGATGAAGAATTTTCTTACCGTGTTGCGTACCAAACGTGGGTGTACTGCCCGTAATATACTCGTATTTAAGCCAAAATGTTGCAGTGTCACTGTGTTTATTTAATTTTGTCAGCTGATATGGACATTACTTAGCTTTATTGGGTTCGGTTTTCCTGGGGAAACGCAAAAATATGTGAAAAATACTCAAAAATAAAACAGCATAAAAAATAGTTTATCTGCGCTTTGTTGGCGGTGGGTGTGTGAGCTGCATTGTGCAAAAATCCATCCATTTATTTATGTGCAGCCGCATTATTCGGCTCGAAATCTAGCGCATCAAATGGCAATTTAGCTGGGAGGAAATTTATTTTTGATGGGATTTCACCGCGTTTTTTGTATGCAAGCGTTAGTGACTGGTGTTTTAAATCGGGCTATTATAAGCTTGCGCGCTTTTCATGCATTTCTTTGCTTTATTTAAAATATTTAAATGCCCTGTAGAGAATATAATAGGCTGTCGCATATATAAAAAAATTTGTTTTCAATTTTCAGCTGAAGTTCTATTAGTGTAACACGTCCACATTTATCCATAAGGATTAGGCGGGCACTCGTATGCGAGTCGATTTAATTGAATTAACTTTGCTGTTGACAACCTCCAGGAAACTTACACAATTTCACTATTTCCATCCTTGAAGAAGCACGTAAAAAGCAAACCAAAATACACAGACGACGAATACGAGTACACACATGGCGGTACAGCACTAGGCACATGTTAGGAAAGCAATAAACTAGAGAGCAGTTAATTTATGTGACAGAGTAGATGTAAACAAACCATTTACACGCTGGTAAGTCATATGAGTGCTGAGTATGTGCGATGTGTGTGTATGGCTGGCGCAAGTCACAAGCAAAGCAAGCAAAAAGTGCGCATACGGAGAACAAACAATGTAACTCATACGCCCTGCAGACACTCATGTCTCTGTAAACAAAAGTACAATTAAACTTCAATCATGTTGGACCCGTATCACTAGCGGCGGCAGTTTATGGAAGATAAAACTCAAAACAGCTCCCACTGTGAAGGAGGACAGTGTGCAGGAATTAATTTCAGACAGCAAATACTCGTAGTGTGGCGTGAAGTTGGAGTTAAGTGATTATACTGTCGGTGTAAATCGCCTTAGTCCTTACGTTGGCAAATATTACGGTAGATTGTACACATGTGTATTTATAATATAACTAATAAAATAAAAAACAAATAAAAACAAGTAAAACAAAAGCAAATTGAAAAAGAACGTGAGGGTTTTGTAAGTGAGTGGAAATTTGTGTGTTACGACACAAACCTAATGTGGGAGCACCCTACATGCAGATATGAATTGTATATGTATTCGCAATTAATTTGAAAGGCTCAGGATAAGTCTGTTTTGTGCTTCTGTCACTTTCCGTTAATTCGTTTAGCTTGAGAAATGCAATGCAAAGATTTGGAGGAATTAAGTTTGTATACAGTTTTCTGACGTGGACTTAAGAGGCTAAATGTGAGGCATACTGGTGGGAAGATGATGAAGTAGACAGTGAATTTAGAAACTCACTGAATTAAAGTGAATTAATTGATGGAAGATTTCTTCCGAACAGATGTGACTTTTTAGATCTACTTTTATACAAAAATTGTGTAATATTTGTTTGGTTTTTATTCTCAGTTTGTAATTGCATATTCCTACATTATACTTTCAAACAGATTTTCTAAACCAAAGTGGGTTGAATCTTATCGAGCAGTTGAAGAGGGTCCTCCCTAAAAATATGGCAAATAAATAAACCATTAATAAAAGAATAATTTTTAAAATTTATAGTGCTAATTAGAATAATACAGAGAGAATAGTATAAAAGTTGTTGTCCAAAAAAGTCACTTCCTATGGTCGGGTCGTCTATGTGAATGTCCACCCAGAAACTATGTGTCCGCGTTCTATTTGTGTACAGGCCCAAAGCTGACAAATTTGTACACACACTGCCTGCTGACAAAATTTACATTCATATAAAAAATATTTGATAAAAACGGTGACACGCCCGATATGGTCAGCTAAATTTTCACTGATTCATATCGTAACAACTCCTTCTGCTATGACATACGGCATATATTCGAGTTTATGCCAGAAAGTACACACAATTTTAGTTTATTACAGCAATTCGCTCACTGCCTTAGAGTCAGCACTTTCAGCGTAATCAGTGTTTCTATAGTTATTTTCTTTTTATTATGACAAACAAATTTCGCTCATTTGTTTTAGCTTCTGCCGTGCCAGTGAGCATCCTCACGAAGCCGATCATTTTCCACTTCATTGCACTCATATGGAAAATAAGGAAATTACTCAAACTTTCACAGTAGTAACAACCCCCGCCATTAAGTTTTATTCGTCATTGACCGAGCTTAGTATTCTGAGTATTGTGCGTGAAAATTGTCTTTTGTGGCACTCACATGAAAGCACTACGACTCACTTCAACCGACCACTCAGGCACATGCACGCATTGCCAATATGCTGCCAGGGTAAATAATCCGTTCATCGCAAATATTTCCTTGTGGTCGTAAAATATTTGCCGGCGGTGATGTTTATCTTTATTACACATTTGAGGGAGGGGGGTTTGTGTCATAACATGCGCGCCGCGGTATTTCGGAATTTAATACATGTATTCGTATAAAGAGACTTACATTCGCCGATAAGATCAGGTTGGGATTTGAATAATATAAATCAGTACTAGAAACCCATTTAGGAAAATATATGATGTCTTTATGTTGGTAATGGCTTCTTTACACCTAATAGCCTCGTCATATTATACTGCTGAAAAGATGCAAATTTTTTTTACAATTTTAATTGCATTCCGCTGCTAAAAGTTGAGTACAAATGCCCGCTTCTACCTGTGCTTGTTTGTGCAAAAGTTTATCAGCATCATTTAAATACGAGAAAAATAAAAGCAGCATTTCTGCATATCAAGTGCCACAAAGTCTTTGCATCACAATTACTTTTCACCTTGAGTCGCACACGGAATTGTCCTCAGGTGCCTGGCTTTGTCTGAATAATAGAATCGATAAAATTCCCGCTTAAGCGCAAATTTAATGACTTTTAAAAACGCGTAAAAGTTGCTTCGTTGACTCAAACTCGAAGCTAAGCAAGTGGAAAATATGAAACGCTCCCAAAGAATGCTTGCGAAATATGCCAGAAATCCATTACGAATTCAGAGGAGACGCCACCCTCACAATTGCCGCCAATGTGCTTGGAGTGGCATGCGTTCTCTGTTCATTTTTATTATGTCTTTGCGCGAATTGATAAAATGCGAGTGGCGGCATGTGCACAAGGAACATTATTCACACCGAAACATTTGGTTGTCGACTTCACGACGCACCCACACCCACACCCACACAGTCGAAACACACAAACAAAGCACGCACAAATACGTGTCACAGCATTTGCAAGCGTCACATTGTAAAAGTTTTCCGCATACAAGTTTAAAATAATATTATTAGTGTGGCTGGTACGTTTGTGTGTGAGTGCAACAGGGGGGGGTAGTCTGCGCAACATATGTTACACTGATTTGATGTTTATTGATGAATATGTGCGACAGCGATTCCTTTCCTTATTTAAGTTGCGCTGATTTTTGCACAATTCTCTCTTCTGTTTGTTTGATTGTTTGCAGTCAACCAAATGAAATAATTGCAGAATAAAAGTATAGAGTGAAATGAAAATTAAATTCGAATTATGAAATATAATTGAGAAAGTAGAAGAGAGAAAATTTAATGGATATAAAATATGAAAACAGTTTACACACTTCTGATACAGAAGCAGCATAGGCTCATATGGAAAATAGGCTGGAACGATGGTAATAGTATGAACGATTGTTATAAATTCCCTAGAGTAAGTTCCCTAGAGTAAGTTCCCTAAGTACAGTTACAGCTGTTGGGAGTCACTCTTATACAAGGAGCTTATCATCTGTTGGTCCAATAGCCGCAACTTTGCTTGTGCTTTAGCCAAATAATGTGGAAATAATAGTTGGGAAGTCAAAGTCACAGAGTCGTGGTTGGTGGAGTTGTAAACATTTGTTGATGCCTCCAGTACCTGGGAAAACATCAACGTCCGAAACTATTAAAAGAGGCCTTGGACAATTAAATTCTTCAAAGAAAGTCATTCAATTTTTCACAAGGGGAGCATTCAGGAAGAGCTCCTAAGCCCTAATTTCCTTCTTCATCCAGTCCCGAATCATAGTGTCAGAGTGTCACTAACTTAAATCCAGTTGACTTTTGTGAGTGAGTTGCATTGTAAGACAGTATATTCGTACAGTTAAGATAAATGTTAGGGATCGTAAACGGTTTTTCATAGTGGATTGGATCGTTATTCACCAGAACTTTATTCGAGTGCCCTGTGAGTGCTTTGTTCAAAGAAGTATGTATATATTGAAAACTATTCATATACTATGTGAACCTTTGTTCCTTTAGTTTTTAAGTTAATTTATAATAAATTTATATAAAAAAATAGTTATTAATACATAAATATCACTTCAATTGCCAAAACTTGGATAAGCAAAAACTGTTAAAGTTTCCGATGAAGAGTGAAGACGCAAAGTCTTGCAAACAAAGTTCATGCAATTACTTATTGGTTGATTCCTAGTCTTTATGCATATACGAATCAATGCCCGTATATCCCCACTTAGATATTTTTTGCCAGCATCACTCACCAAATTCTGTCGTCAATATTTAATGCCACTTAAAGTATTTGTCCATTTGACAACTTTTGCAACTTAAGTTAACGCTTTCGGATATCTGCAGCAGAGCAAAAAAGTATCGATTTTGTTCATACCAACTAGAAAAATGCTCACAACTGTCAACTTAGTGTAGAACTTCAACACACAAATTTTAATCTTCCGCAGGAAACGGTTGTCACACGTACATGGAGCACATGATTGCCTACGGGTTGAGCGCTCATCCATGTACTCGCATTGAATCCGAATCGGACAGAAACATTGAACTGAACTTCCGAAGAATATACAACTATTCTATCGACTCTGGTGCAGTTATTAAAGGACATTGGAAAAAGTTGAAACAAAAACTGAAACATTATAAATGCTCTGTTTCTCA
The DNA here is from genome assembly GCA_920105625.2 of Clusia tigrina. Classification (NCBI taxonomy): domain Eukaryota; kingdom Metazoa; phylum Arthropoda; class Insecta; order Diptera; family Clusiidae; genus Clusia; species Clusia tigrina. The sequence goes on from OV050033.1 coordinate 179,698,787, forward strand.
GAGCGCATTGCGTTAGTTCAGTAATAATAGTGATCAGAGGTAAATCTAAACAGAGAACCTTGACCAAATTTAAATTATCGTCAAATAAAGTGAGCAAGAGCGCAAAGCAATGATGGTAGTGTACTCCAATTTTGGCATACAAGCACTTAAGTACCACTCAAGTGTGCCTGTATACCAATTGTGCGCGTTCAGATTCGACATTTCAGCAGACCGAATGTCCACGTAGATTATGGCGTACGGTTTATGTGAATTTACCTCAAGTGAGTTGTTAAAATCGGCGGTTCTCCTTTCAAACAGGTGTGCTTAAACACTTGTGATATGTGTACAAGGTGCTTGTGGAATACTATAAAACTTTTATTTCAATATTAAGAGATTTGTTTCAATCATTTGTAGAAGTCGAAGTCTATTGGGACTAGAAAAAGCACATTTTGGATCATTTTCCATGACTTTATGAATGCACTCATTGATATTGTAACAATATTAATTGATAATATTTCTGATAACTTTTAGGCAATTCTTAAAAAAACGTCCTTTAATTTTTTAGCTTTAATGTAAGTAATTTAATTTAAGAACTATAAAAATTGTGAATATGAATTATTTGTTATAAAACTGTCACAAGATTCCCATATTTTTTTCCAAGTTGCTCTTATACCTGAACCATCCAATTTACTACTTATTTCGGCAGCCAATCCGCAGCCCCTTTTTTGCTTCAATTCTATTTGAAGTTTGCTTCTATTCTATTTGAAGTTTGCTCCTGTGCTTTTTAAGATTTTGTTAAATTAAGTTCATTAGGCCGGAAGCGGCGGCATCTTTATCATGTATGATAGAAAGTGATGTCACAGCCTCTTCGTTATATATACATTTTTATTAGTACCTTATAATAAGCATTACAAGTATCATGACATTCATTATTATTATTGACAGGCTAAAAGAACACCGCGACCTAAAAGATCTATTGTGCAGCCTCGTACCCAACTAAAGCAGTCCTAGACTGTTTATAAATCTCGTAACTGCTGTGGGCTTAATTTTAACTAGGTGATTTGGAGATATGAACCCACTGCCTAGGTACTTATGTCTGCGTCTTGCCACCGCTGGGCAAGTGCACAGAATGTGTTCTGCCGTTTCCTGCTTCTCTTGACAGAGTCGACAAGAATCGTCTTCTACCACGCCTATTTTCTTTAGGTGGTAATTTAGTTTACAGTGTCCTGTTAAAAGTTCAGTGTATAGTTTGATGTCATTTCTGCTGAGGTTTAAAGAAGCATCTACCCTTATGTGTTCAGGATCAATGAGTAGTCTCGACTGCCGCATGCCTTTTTGGGCTCTCCAGTAGTTTAGCAGACTTCGTTTTTCCTGTTCGCACAACAAGTTATTTGTGAAGCTACTGTTTACCCCACAGAAGGGTTCTGGGCCTATAAAGGCAGTGTCTGCACCCTTTTTTGCTAAAGAATCTGCCATTTCGTTGCCCTCATGTCCCTCGTGTCCCGGTACCCACATTAGCGTAACAGAGTTTCTCGCTGCTAGGGTATTGAGAAGTTTACAGCATTCCCAGACCAGCTTTGATTGGAATGAGAAGTTTATTAATGATTTTAGAGCTGCCTGGCTATCTGAGAGTATGCATATTTTGGTGTTGCGTGTACCCCTGCGTAGACATTCTCTAGCACATAACTCTAAAGCGTGGACCTCCGCCTGAAAAATGGAAGCTGTTTTTCCCATTGCAATTGCTTTTTGGAAATTTGGCCCTACAATTCCAGCTCCTGCACTGCCATCTTCCATTTTGGACCCATCTGTATACCACAACTGAGAGTCCTGTTTTATTGTTATTTCCTTGTTTCTCCAAGCTGAACGGTCACTGATGACCACTTTGAATTGCTTTGAGAAGTCTAATTTTCTGTCCATTTTGTCGAAGACCATGAGGCACGGAGAATTCCAGACAGTGTCCAGAATCTTTGCGTGCCCCGAAAGGTTGCCTTCTTTAAGATGGGCTAGATTAGGTAGCCTTAGGGCCGCGCTGGCCGCCATCCTTTTAACTACAAGGTGTAGAGGAGTCAGTCCAGTGATCACTCCCAAAGCTAGTGTGGGGCACGTTCTCATTGCTCCCGTCACACTCAAACAGGCTATACGGTGAATCTTGTTAAGAGTCCTCTGAGCTCCTGTTTGGTTGACTTTTGGCCACCATACCAACGACGCATAAGTAATCATTGGTACTATTATTGTTTTATATGACCACGCCATCATTTTTGGCCGTAGTCCCCATGTTTTACCGTACAACCTCTGGCAAGCATAGGTTGCTCTTAAGGCTTTACTAGTTATGTATGATAAGTGGTTTTTCCAAGTTAGAGTTTTGTCCAGGATTACTCCCAGATATTTCATTTCATTGGACATTGTTAAGTTTGTGGTCCCTAAACTTAAAGTCCCCAGATTCAGTTTCCTTCTTTTGGTGAAGGGTACCACGTTTGTTTTATTCGGATTTATCGATAGTCCTTTCTCCTGACACCAGTTTTGAGTGATATCAAGAGCTAGTTGCATGCGATCTGTTATGGTAGAGTCAAACTTGCCTCTGACCATAATTACCAAATCATCCGCAAAGCCCTGAATTTCGTATCCGAGGTCATTGAGAGTTTGTAAGAGCTCGTCGATAACCAATAACCATAGGAGTGGCGATAGGACGCCCCCCTGGGGACATCCTTTGGTTGACCTGACAATTTGCTTTGCTGTCCCTGTTTCAAAGATTGTCGTTCTGTTTTTCAGCATGTTGAGAACCCATGTTATGATCAGTCTTTGTATACCTTTCCTGTTCATCCCCTCCTCAATTGATCTGAAAGTAGCATTGTCAAAAGCCCCCGTAATGTCAACCGATGTACAGAGAGCTATTTCTTTACCCTCAAACGCCTTTTCAATTTTGCTTGTTAAGCTATGTATGGCTGTCTCAGTCGATTTGCCTGATTGGTAAGCGTATTGTTCAATATGAAGAGGAGAATCTTTAAGATAAGTTTCCCTGATATATTGGTCCAGAATTTTTTCCATAACTTTTAGCAGGAATGACGTCAGGCTAATGGGCCGATAGGCTTTTGGCGTGTGGTCCGCCTTTTTGCCTGCTTTCGGTATGAAAGCCACCCTAGCCTTCGTCCAAGGTTTAGGCACTATGCCTAGCTCCAGGCTTATCCTGAAAATGTTTGTTAGCACAGGTGCTAATACATCAACACCTTGCCGAAGTAGGCACGGTTGTATATTATCGACACCTGGCGATTTGAATGGTCTAAAAGTGGAGATAGCCCATTTGGTTTTATTGACGGTGAAGATTCTGCGAGCCAGTGAGAGTTCCCTCCGTGTAGGCATCAAGAAACGAGTATTCTCGATGATTTCACTATCCTCTCCGCTAGTGGCACAGCCTGGAAAGTGAGTGTCCAACAAAAGCTGTCCCGTCTCTTCCAGGCTCTCCGTAAAATTTCCGTCAGGCTTCTTGAGTGTAGAAAGCCCGTTTGAGTGATCTTTATTGAGTGACTTCTGGAGTCGGGTAGCTGCTGGGAGGGTTTCAATCTCCTCACAGTACTTTTTCCATGAGTCTCTCTTAGATCTTCTCAACTCATTATTATAGGCCGTTAAGGCACTTCTATAAGATGCCCAGTCACCATTAGACTTGGCCCTATTAAAGAGTTGACGGGCTTTTTTGCGCAAAACATTTAGCTCCCCGCTCCACCAGGGTACGTTCCTAGAACGTTTCTTCACAACTAAATTGCAGCTACTTTCAAAAGCCTCGATTATTATATTATTTAATTTGTTAACTTCAAGATCTAGTTCCTGAGAGTTACTTATTTTTTCACTAAGGCCCGCAATATTTTGCTCTAAGTAAAAGTTCATGACATGGTAGAAATAGCACAACATCATGAGTTTATTCATGTTTAGTCATGAAAATTAAATTAATGTATTTACCACATGACCGGCTTTGAATTGAATGTGTACTAAAAGTCTTCAGAGGTTCTCCAGATTCAAATACGAGGATTGAGAATCGCTTTGTACAATTCCACATATTTTTGTACTGTTGTGTCAGGAAGATGGAAGGCAACTCTATCTTGAGAGTTATAGAGTTAGTAAGCCACGTCGGCATGTCATTTCACCAGCTTCAGTATTAAATAATCGCAATTCCTACTGAACATCCGTTGGTGGAATCTATTTATACCATTGGTATCTTAAGAAAAACAGGCGAATCGTTTTATCCTCAAAATTTCTGAACCTGCTCTTGCACTCTTCAATGCTGAGGATTTCATTGCCTCATATAAAGGGAAGATTTTCATATTCACACTACTTTTACCCGTGAATAAACTTGCAGTCTTTTCAGTTTGTATCATAGTCACAGAAAAATTCTAATATTAAAGGAAACAAGGATTCTGGATGGGCGTGAATTTTTCAGTCGCATTCATTTTTCATTACATTGAAATGACAATGAATGCTTGAAAGTCCGGCTGAAGAAATTCATATCGCTGAACAAAATTTTCATCCTTGTCGATGGCAAAATTGGCTCTTACGCGTTCGATTTTTCTGTTGAATCACTTTGAACAGAAGAACTTTTCGTATAAATTGTGATGCGCAAAATCACAAATAAATACCATGACTGTCTAAGATTAATTTTCACGCTTACTTAAATTCGTGGAAATTCGCGATTACTGTGGGCTTTCCGAGAACTGCGAGTACCTCGAATCACCGAACTGCAAGTGGCAGTTTATCCCTAATTGCAGGAACTGCAAATGACTTTTAATATTGCAAACAAAACGTGGAATAAAACAAAATTAAGCGAACTTCGAAAAAAGAATTATAGCAAATTTAAATGTGAAATATTAGGAGTAAAAAGTTATTTGTTCAAGATGATGAACACTTTCGATTCGGAGTGCGCTCAAAAGAGCCAGTAAAAGGCAAATATTTTAAGTCACCCACGAACCGGGTATGAGGCTTTTATGGCGCACATGTATGCATTTCAGTGGATAATCTCTGGTGTGCATACGCGTACACAAAGGCGTCTTAAATTTTGGCGTTAAGTGAATTGCGCTTTTGCTTAATGATATACGCAACTCATATGCTCACTTATGTGCTCGCACACAGATCCAGGCACACATTACCTCGCACCAAGAGTGGCATTAAAGCCGCTTACAATCAAGTGGATTTACTTTGCAGCCCGAACTGCTCGCTGCGGCACGTAAGATATAAGTTTGTTTGCTTATGCACATTGTATTTGGATTTTGTTGTCCTTTTGTGTGTATGGTCGTGTGTTTACAGTGATGATTTCAGTGCACACATGGCAGAGAGCATGACGCTGTACAAAACCCTCCACATAATCAATCAAGTGTGCATCCGGCTTTCGCATATCTCATATTTGTTTATGTTGTAAATTTTTTGCTTGGTTGCAAAGAATCCTCATCCGTTCATAAAGGATATGCTGACATATATTACAGCAGCACTATCCTTTACAATGTACAAAGCCTTGTACACTGCACTAAGCTCCGATTGCATAACATGCGCGTACACCAAAGGTGCACTCGCATTGCCCATTTTCCCGCTTGCGACACACAGCAGATGAGAGCGTAATGCTCTGCAGTTCACAGCACACTTTAATCATCATCAATACTAGTGCAGGATATGAACATTATGTATTCTAGTGTGAAGGGCATTAGGTAAAACAGAGAGAAATTCATTAAGTCCCATAGAATGGAAGTATGCCAGGCAATGAACTTGTTTCAAACGCAGGTGCTTTGTTTATTTGCATATCTTACAGCATAAATTTAGAGATTTGTTTCATGCATTTAAAGATATGAAATGCAGTGCCATTTTGTCTCTTAAAGAATATGCAATTAAATGCTTTAAATAAGTACTCCAACGAAGAGAGGTTCTTGTGTGTTATAATACTAAAAATGGTGTAGATGAGGGCCTGTAGACAATTCTTTGAAAGGTTTTGAAGTTTCTAGTCCAACATAGCTAGTCATGACAACAAAAGCTTTGGCTGCCCCTAAATGACCAAAAAAGAGGGCAAAACGGACTGCAGATTTACACGTTACAGTACAGTGATACATCTTCCTTCCACACACAGTTAAAATTGGAACCCGGACCCTAGCATTCATTGAACTGGCTAAAATATAACTTTGGGCAGGAGTACTGCTCTGATCTATTATCCGAACTTGGATGATAATCTTGTGAATAGGTGACTTAAGTATGGGCGAGATATAAATGGCATACTGGAACAAGTGACTTTTCTTATAATAAAATTGTTGCAATTTTTATAATAAAATTGTTGCAATTTTGCCCACAATCGTTTCATCGTCTTTACCAAAGAAAACCGAAGATTGCTTACGATGTTTATATCTGCTCACCATGAGTTCCGATGTAACCTCAACGAACTAAGTCTGTCAGATGAAAGGGAATAGCGGCTTTTTCTGGAAGACAACAAGATTACAATAATGCACCGGCTGGGTGATTGTCTAGTCCTGGCTCGGTGTCAAATTCTTAACTCATACTGAAATTTCCTTGTACCCAGGCAAATATGGTCTATGCTTTCATCAGAATAAGGAATCATTTTTTGGTCTAAAAGGGGTACCCAGAGAAGATAACCTTGTATATGTTTAGAAATATATTAGTGTATTCATATCAAATTTATCCCGATTTAAACAAACTTTTTATTAGTTTTCTGAACAATAATTTTCGGGAAACTTTAATTTCGTACACTACAAAAAAAGCAGTGAATATTTATATAACAGAATTTAATTTTTATTTATTTATTTATATAAATTTATGGATGGAAACTCTTTACTTTATTTTACCCGAAAAGACCCATTCATTTAAATTTCTGAATTGTGAAATCGTTCACTTGTACTAGACTAATTTGTTAAAATTATTATTATTAGCATATTATTTTTAATTAAAGAATTTCAATGCGCCAAATAACAAGCCACACAGTTTCTTTGTTTAGATCGACATTATCTACAAAACTTATCAAGAGCTGAGTGAATTTCATACACTTTTATTGACTTGCTTTTTTAGTTATGCATGGAACATTTATTCCTATTCATATATATATGTATATATATATATATATATATATATATATATATATATATATATATATATATATATATATATATATATATAAGATTTAAATAAGTTTTCTTGTTAACTCAATTTTAAATCTTTGATTAGTTCTCAACAAATTTTGAGCGCATTGTTATTGCATTTGAAGAATATGCAATTTACAACAGAAACTAATATTTTCATGCGTTCTGTTTCAAGAAAACAGACAAGGAAGGATACGAGGAATTTATAAGAATCATCATGATGCTTGTGAGTCCAATAAGATGGTGAGTGAACTCGTTTAAATGCAAACTAGAAACCTCTTCAAACTGAGAAAAACTTGTCACGCTATGAAATGAAATGATAATTTGCTGGGCCTACTTTAAAGTCAGATATTCGAGTCACCATGACTCATCTACACAAGCACACATTTTGAAATTAACGCAAAGAGTTAGTTTCATACCATAGAAATACTGCATTATAAATAACATTTTACAGTTGTACAAAATTCGTAGTATTACATCAAAAGAATGCATCGTAGAGAGCTGTTTTCTTTTGGGTTCCTGTCAACCGTTAAGTTTTAATTGCAATTATTTAAAATGAAAATATATGAATACATAATAAAAAAATTTACATACCCAAACAGAACTAAACGCGTTCACTGCAACATTCAAAGTTCTCTTAGTCACTTTAGCAAATATTTAATTTGAAAATCTTGTTATGCTAAAACGGATTATGAACAAAATACACAACTCAATTTGCAATTCAAAATTGCACATAAGCGCATTAGACCACAACAACAAGCGCGAGAAATGTGGCTAAGTACGGTGAGGTTTATACTTCACACACATTTGAATTCGACATAAACAAATAGAAGCTCCAACTATTCGCGCACATATATGCACGCATACACACACACACAGAACATCAACAAAAGTCAAATTTATTTTATTTTTTGTTTGTTTGAATTGCAATTGTGAGCATTGGTTTTCCGCACTGTCGACCGTTACCATTCAGAATTTCAAAGGAAACTGTGCCTTTCAACTAGCGCCATTTTGCCTAAAAGGATAACGCACTGGCAGCAGCAGCACTTCTATGTTTGTCGCTTGTTGTGTACAAGCCACGGCAGTGTTGGCTAAGTTCGAAAAAGCTCAGCAAAGTTCGACGAGAGCATGTCCCAGCATGCTGGAGCTCCGTGGTGCGAGGCGAGAGAGCGTGAGCTCCTCAAGGTTGAACGTGTTTTCGGTACGTTGTGTTGTGTGCGTCTCATGTGGCACTGAGCTCGCCTTGAAAATTTGGCATGAAATTAAAAAACAACTGTTGCAATTGGAGATGCTGTTGCTGTGGCTGCCATTGTTGTAGGCGCTGCTGCTACGGCTGCAGATCTGCTGACTTGGAAATATTCGATATTCGGGCTGCTGATGCCTTTCAATTGACAGCGGCACTGTTGCGGTAGAGGAAGGAACAAGAAAATAGAAAAAAATACAAACAACAACAAACAAACAACCTATGATGAAGGCTGAACGGCCTCAAAAGTTGTGGCATGTGCGTGCCTCGGTATTAAATGCAAACGCAGCTTGTTGGCGCAATTGACACGTTCCTAGTCGAATGGCAATATTTGTTGATTGTACGAAGATGTTACAGCATTTTAATGAGTGTGTTTGCACAAACGGGGCGCAATACATTGAAATGAAATCAAGTACTCTTAAAGAACATTTAAAAGAATGAACTCATAAGAAATTAATTGCAATTATTATGCTTTCTTTACGGTAAAGTGCTGCTTGAAGGCAATTATATGGTATCGATTATTAGTATTGATGGCGAAGAAAACAAAACAATGTGATGTGAAACTTTTCTTTTCTTCTGTTTCTTTTTTAAATATGATACCGATTTTCTCTATATTCGAGGATGATTTTTATCAAAAGCTAAGCCAATTATTTCCAGGAAAATAAAAGTCAAGTAGATATACTTTTAAAAATGTAAATCAAATTTAGTTTGTAATTAGTAGACAAGATGAGTTGGTAGGAAATAAGAACGAAGAAAACATTGGCATGTATTCGTATAGGAAGCAGCAAGTTCAATCAGAGTTCACTGAAAAGTAGGATGCTGTGAATAGAGGAAACTTGGAAAGCCTTGTGTCTCGTAAAAATACATGAACAGCAAGTCTTTGAAATAAGTTTTAGTCAGACTGCATTTTAATCCTGACGGAAAGATAACGGATCCATTGCTGAGGCATGAGTTACAGGATAGAGCCTATCCAAGTATCTATTCATAGAGTTCTGAATTTGCATAATGTTTTGAATTTTCGAAAAACTAACTAAGTAAAAGTAACTGATGGCGAATTATAAATATTCAGTACACTTATCTCTGCAGCTTTGTAGTGAGTGAGCAGCTGCATTTTCCATTTATCTGTGTGTATGAATCTCTTCTTGAAATTCATATGCAAATTTATTACTCATACGCACCGTCCGCCAGGTTGTCAATTGCATGTTTTTAGTGCTTTCGTTTGTGCTCTACGAGTAGCTTTCCAGGTTTAAAAGAGTGTGTCAAATCGCACTTGATTCCAATTTGAATTAATTAAAAATTAACACAGGATCACAGGATTTGAGTCCTTGCATGCATGTGTGATTTTTGTGAAATCTCTTTAATGCTACTGTTGGCGTCTATTATTGCAGTACTCCTACTTTTGTATATGTTTCATATCAGTTTATGCTGGCAGTGATTCAAAGTGTGTGGCAGAAAAGCAGTTGAGGGAGCAGGAGGGCTCAATGCATTTACGAATATGTACGTTCATTGTATTGTGAGCGACAAGCTTGTCAACATTTGATTAGCTGCTTTGTGTAGTTGTTATTGTAGTTACTGTCGTCGGCTTGTTTTCGGCTTACTTTGTGGACTTTAAACTGAAGGATGTATGTAATTTTATAGTAAGCAAGTATTCTCATCATATTGATTCTATCCCAAGTAAAGTTACTTATGGAATGAGCACAATTTATATGCTAGTTTAAGAATTATTCAGCATTTTTGTAATTTTCTTTTTTAGTTGTCATACAAAATAGAAACTACATATTTTTTAAATTCTGTACCAAATTCTTGTATTAACTGATTCCCTTTTCATCATTCCCACTGTATTTTATATTTGCTTCAACTCATTTCAAAATAATGGCAATAATAAATTTAACTAATGGCATAAAAAATGAATTTACTTCCCTCTCAATTCACCGCTACAAAGTGTCAACATATTTCAAAACATGAAAATGTATAAAATTAAGTAACCATGCATAATTAGCGCTGAAAATGATTTCGATTTCTTGCATCATTTCATTCTGCTTCCTCATCCAAAGAGCCTTTTAATAACTCGATAAAATATTTTCTTTTATTCTGACACACAACACAAAGGAAACTCATACGAAACCGTATCTTTGCGCCGTTACGGACGACCTTGCAATCTAAATCGTACTTAAGGAGCAAATAATAATGCCAACGAAGTACAAACGTACGAACGTATCAAATATTTAAAAGGACTGCGAAAGCTTGAATTGTGAACCCGTATTCGACGAGTTCAAGTAGGCAATCGTGGGAAGTGGCAGAGTGTCAAGCTTCAGTGAAGTGTTTATTTTCGTTGTTGTTGCTGCAATTTATGTTATGTGCTCCGCAGTTAAGGTTTAATTGGGGTTAAGTAATGCAAATGGCTAAAATGTTTTAGACCTTTAAGTGATATTACCTAACATTGTGACTGTAAATTATGCCTTTGAAAGACTCCGGGGATATGTCGATAACCCCAGTCGAGATTTCTTTTGATTTTTCGGTTCTAACTGAATGGATTGGTGAAAGTTGTGTTGTAAAGGCATTTTATGAATGCTGCTTTATGGTAAATGGAGATGAGACTGCAAACAAGTGTTTTAGTATGTATACATTTATTTTGAATCATGATTTCAATTCCCAATTTTACAGAAGGGACGTATCAGTAATACTCGCCTCGAACTCTAAACACCTCCAGAAGACACCGCTACATTCAGTTGACATATAAAACAAGCATCTAATAACCCTATAAAAAATGTATCTATCCCCTTTGCTATATTATCCACCAATGGAATCAGGACAAAAAACCGGTTTCTTTTCTTACCAAAGACATTTGAAATGTTTTTTTCGTTAGTGTTAATTATGCTTTATTTAAAAAAAAAATATTATTAAAAATAACTTTTACATTTTCCTAAAAATCAATGTTAATATAATTTTTTTGTTTTGTAAATTTTTACATACGATTCTTTTTTAAATATATTTATTGAAAAAATCAGCTTATGTTAATTAAGACAAGTTGTTCACATATTTTGTTCTTTTGCATTTTGAAAAATGTACACAAACTCTTTTGTTGTTGTTGTTGTTGTTGTTGTTGCGTTGCATTTTTGTTTTCTTTTCAATGGACGGCTTCATTTCCCCAGTGATCCTTTTATTAAAATATTCTTTACATGGTGTTTTTAGATAACTATTTGTGTCATAATCAAATTGTGCGCTGGTTTTGAGGATTTGTTTACAATTAAAATTATAATTTATATTTTAAGCATTCTAAGTTGAAATAAAATTTAAGTTTATTATTAAATCTTTTAAATTCTTAAAGGATAGCAATCAATTGCAGCAAAGTCCCTCCACCTATGTAGCGCTTATAACATTTCATTTAGCAATTATAATTACAGTAAAACTCGGTATTGATTGGTTAGAAATAATAAAATTGACCTTTTAAATTGAAAAATAATCAAAGTTTTCCAGTTTTTCACACGTCAAATTTACGAAAAGTTATGCGCAATTTATGAATTTTAAACTAAACACGTGAAAGTAATGAAAAACCTTGAAGAATATTTCCAAACCTGATGTATTGAAAGTAAGTAACTCTTCAAAAAAATGTGTTAAAATACTTATTTGTTTAAATGTGTCCTTCAAATGTTTGAAATCAATTGCTTTATATTCGAAAAGTTCGACATGCAACCTTCATTTGCTTGGGGAATTTTGCAGAAAAGGCAGCGACACTTTGGAGGAAGAGTAGTTTCCTAAGAACTTTGTTAAATATTGTCCGTGCTATCTTCGTACCCCCACTTACTTGAGTTTGCGTTCATATTTAATTCCAGCAACTTTTAGTCAGATATTCAGAGATTATTCGTCAGATATAAAATCCACCAGATAAAGACTGACCAGAACCGACCCCAGTAGACCATATGGATAACATCCCATTGCTACGTCTTCATGGTAAGAAAAACTTTCCTCTAAATCTATTCTCATTTTGAGAGGACCTCTCACAAGAACTTGTGGAGCTACACTCATATTTTTGGATTAAGGCAAGTAGTCAAATTGAGTATTGCAAAAACTTTTCTGTAATCGTTCTTAATGGAGGTACTTGTTGATTCGTTTCAGTTGCTGAACTACACAAAAGTGAAACGTTCACGAAAGTTAATGAAGTATTTTGCAAAACAAACAATTGCCATACACAAACTTGCCTCACTAATACCGCACGCTCCTAATGGCTGCCACGTCAATTAAGACCAAATTGTGTCTGCAGCTGAAACATAACAAAACTTTTTCCTCCGGAAGCACTCTGTGCAATTTCAGTCCATACAAATTATTAATGTGGGGTATTCTACCTTATTCCGCCTAATGATGACAGCTTCCTTTAATTCTGCCATGCGGTGCATGCCCGAATACATACTCTCGTAGAAAGGGCTATTCTGGCACTTCCAATACACAGCGTGGCCATCAACGTTTGGTCTGGGCTGGTCAGATTGTTGTTGACTAACTAAACCATGTGGTGGCTGCTTTTTGTTTGCACCCCTGACATCTTTTGGTGCTGCTGTTATTTATGATTGCGGGGATGAAAGCCAACTTAACCACTGACAATTAGCACATTGGACCTTTGCTAAGTGGTCTTGCGACTGAGTTTCTACAGGTTGCGTATTTGTGGTGTGGTTTTTAAATAAACTTCTTAATAACTGTTCGAAAAGTAACTGTTTTACTACTCCTGAGGACACTTAGGACGAATTTCACGTATTTCAATGCGTGGCTCTGCGTTGGGAATATAGTCTTGCTTAAAAGCAGTGGTTTCACTGGTGGCAGTAAAAGGCTTCCTCCATAATTTCTGCACATTTTTCTTTGCTTCCTTCTGGTCATACATCAGGCTTTCACTTATCAATACGCCCTAACTTTCAACTTAATTACGCTCCCTAATTACACTAAGGCAGATTTTTCGTGTATACGAGTAATTTTTAACATTCTATACAGCATTTTTATATTTATGAGTAAACGAGTATTTAGCATATTTTTAGGTAGTTTATGCAGGATTAATTAATTGGCACTTGTGTTAATGTGAGAAAGCCACACATAACTTTGAAAATGGCTAAAGTACTTTTTACAATTCACTAGTTTTAGAGGCTTGACATGACTTTAACTGAAAGCAGTGTTGTTAGTGTAGTTTGTGAAAGACTCCGACAAAAAAGAATATATATGTATATACTGAAAACAATTCCAGTTGCTCTGCTCCGATACGTTTACGCCCGTCCAGATTACCACTCACGGGGAGGTGCTTCGTTTTCAGTGTGGAACGTGCTGCGACGCGTTTCCAAGTATTCGCTTTGTGTTTGCGCCACAATACGCCCAGCTCGTGGGGGCGGCGGAGGTGCGGGCACACGTGGTTGGAATGTGGTCTGTAAGGCAAACAAGGAAAAGCATAAAACAATTATCTTACACAAATTATTCTATTCAAATTATTACCAGACGGTTTGATCTGCGCGATTTCGGGGAGCCCTCTGGCGAGGATATCTCCTCGGGTGCCACCCAACGTTCAGTAAACTCGCTGGCTGAACGCGCCAACGATGGATGACTCACTGAGCGATGGAACGAACGACGGTCTTCGTCGTCGTAGTAGTGCATTGGATAAAATGAGCTGGCGTCGGACATGTTATCCAAGTGATCTGGGCGTCCGAAATCGACGGTTACCTCGGACATGGAACGGAAGTCGTTGTGGTCGGTCTGGTAAGAAGTTCTCGACGAACGACGCGACGGATGCAAGTTGTAACTGCCCACTGTTAGGGGCAAGGCAGGATCCTGGCGTATTGTGCGTACGCTGGAACCGCCGTCACTGTCGTATTCGTACAAGGTTGGCAAGGAGCTGCGGCGTGAGCGGGTGTCCCACGGTTGAGTTTTTTTGGAGCGCTTAGGAGCGCGCATTTCCACGTCGCTCTCATCGTCGGAGGGTGGCGCAAGTATGCGAATGATGACGTCCCAAGTTTGTGGCTCAAATATGCGTTCATAGCGCGTGTCTTGTCGTATGCGTTCGAAGTCCTCACGGACCACAGCGGCTGTGAGCATAGTGCGTAGAGATGATTCCGTGGTGATAATTTCCTTCCATTTGGCCTTGTCATCGTAGCTTATGTGGCGCGTCAGTGGGTGTACGCTGGAGTGCACTGAGCTGGCATCGTCAACTTCGGACATTTCGGGCTCTTCCAAAATACGTATAAGAACATCCCAGTTGGGTACCGCCTTGTCCTCTGGCGGCAATTCGATTGGTTTCATGTTGCCCACCAGTTCAGGACTAGTCAGTTTTTCCTTGTTGTCGCGTATTTGTTTTGGCGGTTCAGTTGGTGGGAACTTAGAGAGCGGCAAACTGAGGACACTGCGTTCCATCTTCGGCGTGAGTGTCATGCCAGAGGCACTGGATATATCAGAGAAGTTCTCCCATTGTTGTTGTTCGCGTTCCGTCGGATAATTACGTATCTTGACGTCCCAGGTTGGGTCGGGTATAGGCGGTGGCAGTGGTTTGGCCTTCGGTTTGTATTCCGTAACACGTCGCTTATGACTTTCGATATCTTCCACGGTCTTCTTCTCAGTTATGGTGCGCAAAAAGACATCGTCGACAGTGTGCGAAGAGACTTGCGGCTTCTTCACGACAATCGGGGGCTCTGGTAGATAGTCTGCTTCAAAGAAGTGCGAACTGTCCACCATTTCACCCACCGAGTGTACGTCAGGTGCTTCTGAAATCAAATCAGTGACTTCGCTAGCTGTGGGAGCGTCGGTGTAATCAGACCAGTTCTCTGGACGGCCGTCGACGAACTCATGGTGAGTGCGCGTATAGACGGAGAACACAGGTGCTGGTGGTGGTGGCACTGCCACGTGTGACTGCTTCGGCGCAGAATGTAGATCAGGGACATATGTAAATTGTGTCTGCATGGTTTCGTCTTGTGCTGGCAGTGAATCCATAGTGACAATACTTTCGCGGTCTTCGTGAGATTCCATAATAGTGGAAAGATTGTTGCGATCAGGACGCAGCGTAGCAACACTATCCGTGTCGGAGGTAACTGGTGAAGGTGGGGGAGGTGGCGATTTCTTGACGCGCACTTGCACATCGAATTTCGGTGAAGCCGACTCCTTGACTGCTATCGGCAGACGAGGTACAGAGCTGGCCACGGCATTGGCCGCCTGCACTTCCTGAGTGTGTCCATAGTGGTCGCTATAAATGCTAGAAGTTTCCTGCACAAAGGCCCGGTTTTCAAAACTACCCGCCGAGCTAAATGGCAGTGATCTAATCAGGATGAAAGTTACCAAAAACACAGCGAATTACAATAAGCGGCCAAACTCACCTCGTGTCAATTTCTTCGATCTCGGAATGTGATTCGCTGGGATAGTCCGAGGGTATTAGCGCACCTTCACTGCCTGACGAGCTATGAACTGCCGCGAGAGCTGCGTGAGCACGTGGTATCTTCACTCCCTCAAAGGCACTTATGTTACCCATGCTGCTCCCGCTGAGTTTGGTGATTTCCGAACCACTTCCCATGGACATGGGTAGGCGGCGCACAATCGGTATGGGACGACTACGCAGGCAGTAATAGGAGACGGCTAAGCCGAGCAACAGAAGTGTGAGGAACATGATGGCGCAAATGATCAGCAGTATCTGAATACCCTTCAGTGGTGGCTGCACAATAGGACCAGCGATAATGGGGTTTATTCTATAAACGATATATTCAATGGTGTTAGTTAAGTTAGTCAAGTCTCTCGAATGGGTGGGATTACATACATAGGTTCTGGCATTTTTGGGGGCAGTGACGGTATTGGTGGCGGATAACGACACACAATTGTAATGATTTCATCGCCATCCATTTCAAGATTGGCATGGAAGCGCACAATGATATTATTGGTGAACACACGTGTGGGATTCTAATGGAAATTGATATTGTCAAATTGAAAATGATTATAGGAAATAAGTGTAACTCACTTGAATTGTGCCGCAACCCTTCAATGGCAGTTCCAATCTGTAGCTTAAGGCACCGTTTCCATTACGCCGGCAGGCGCTGCTGCGGTCATAGTCGGCTTGTATAATACCATGGAATGGCTCGTTAAATTTGAGATCAACCTTTAGAGAATTTTTAAATATTGTTTGATATCCAAGTCAACCGAAGAAACTGTGGAATACTTACTTGCATTGACCCGGCAGCACAGTTCAACGCAGCTTTGGTGCGATTCAAAAAAATCAAGGGGCTAATATCGTCCAATTTGGTAACCTTAAAATGGAAGAGTAGAGAGAGAGAGTTCTGTTACTTGAAGTGTATGAGAAACAGAGTGCTAAGAAATGCAAAAAGGTGTCAGAAAAATTTGATAATGATGAGCTCAGAAAGCATTTCCACAAAAGTTTTCTTGGCTCACAATTTCATCCAGTGTACCGATTTGCTTGCAGCAGTATTCTACCTTCAGCCGTTAATTATCCAACTACCATTACTTTAGAGACCAGCTTCTTTTCTTTTTTCCTACTCGTATTCAAATCTTTACCACTTGTGTACCCAATTCTTTGCACTTGGCATCTTATTTTTGCACTTACGAGCTCTCCGCGAACTCATCGCACCATTATATATGAACAAAATGAAAACCACACAGTTTCACATTTTCATTAATTTTCCCAGCAAATTAGAGACAGTGGTGCTCTCCATTATTATATGCTTTGATCATTACTATGGAAATCTGCCACAAATCTGCATATTATGTAAGCCACAAGTGCGACTTCCTGCACAGATGCCAATTGCTGCATAATTATTTAAAGTAATTGGAGCAGTATCTCGGGTATAATTCAACCAAATACTGAGAAAATATTTAAGTCTCATCTTTTGACAGCACTGAGCTTGTTGCCTGAATTGTTGGTAATCTTATTGCAGCACACAAAATGCAAATGGTACTTAAGGCATCTCACACAAGTAGACGTGTGATGCAGTTGGTGTGTAGTGCTTTTCACTTAGAAGCGGATTAGGTGCTTAGAACACTTGCTGCAGTTCAACCAGCGAAGCGAATCCTCTGAAGAGCTGACATGTACGAGTAGCTGTGTAAAAGGATATGCGTTCGATGTTCGAGAAACTGTAATGTCTCAGACGAACACATGTTGCAGTTGTTAATAAGCCACCCTACTGCTTAATGGATTTTAAGTAATTGCCTGAATAGCAGCTTCTTTTGTCATTAGGTGTGTTAATTATTTAGAATTTGTATTAAAGCTCTCTCTGTTACACTCTTCATATATTTTGTAATCAATTCCATTTACGCTATTTGAAGTATCTCAGAACGTCCGCATTTGTCGACATTAGGAAATGTATTCAAATTATATGGTATTAAATTATACTCTACATTATTACTAGCGATTTCTATATTCTTCCATCAGGCGATTATGCTGTTAATCCGAACTTGGAATCAATGATTTTCTTCTGAAACAGGAAAGTTTCGTATAAGAAAATGCTACAAGAATCCCCCTTGAGACTGATAATCTTAAGTCAATATAAAATCTCTTGTGTTGAATCTTTATAAGGTTCCTTGAAGCAATCGAAACCAAAGCTAGCGACTCTTTCACAGCGTTTTGCGATTACCTCGGGGAAAGTGGTCGAAGTAAAAAAGGACTTAGTAAAGGACGATGTGGAAATAATACTTATAGTTACTTGAGCAATCTACACAATTACAAAGATACGAGGATATTAGTTTGCAGAAAAAATTCACTAAGATCCCTTTTATATAGGGAGAATCTGAAGCATGAGTTTGATGATGACAGAACTTAAAACTATTCTGGTGTTTGACTGCGATTTGTACACAACCGGCAGAGATGAGCCTGGTATATCATACTCGAGATTCCCAGCAATTCTTCCTGCTAGAAGAGGCTTTCATCATTCAAATACAAGTATCAGCCAGTGCGCATTTGTAAGAGGCTTTTAAGATGAATTTTTGTGCCGACTGAAGCTTTTACTTTGAGTTGCCTGTTATGCACGAATACGAAAAGTTATGAGCAGGCAAATTGTTAAATCGACTCAAATGTGAATTGTTTGTATACGATTAATTCTGGTAATAATTTTTACCAGTGATGTAAAAAATGTACCACAAAATAAAACCTAATTTCAAATTGAAATTTTTAATTTACTTTTACTTCCTGCTTTACTAAAATTTCTCTACAGATTGTAAATTATACAAGCTCCCAGACCGAAACGTTTCACTATCCACATATAAAACTTTTGTTTTTACGGTGCTGCTTCTTCAATTTTCCTACATTTAACTGCTTCAGTTTGCATATTTTGCATACCGAACACGTTTTTCTGCAATTTTTCTCAAATAGCAGTTAATTTCTATGCAGAAGTAAATTTCAGTTGCACTATCCCCGCAAAGGCGGTTCTGGGAGATTATGGTAAACGCTCAACTAACAAAAGTGATTACTTTTGATTTAGGTAGAGTTGACAATTTAATTCATGGCTTCATGGTTTCATGGCTGATGTCTGTGACTGGCTTATTCCTGGCACGCTGCGACGACGAAAGTATGCGAGATTCTACGCACAAATGCCGGATATGTGGTGTTTGGCAAGATATGCTTAAATGTCTTAACTTTTATTGTGTGTCAGAGCAATTTTCCGTAACTGGGATTGTAACTGCGCTGCATGACTGGAGGAATATTTACAAGGGATATAAGTAATGTGAATGCAGAAGCTGCGAAAAGTGTGTTTTCTCTTCCGAAATTTTATGCAGATAGAACAGAGAGAAAACATTTTCAAAATTCCAAACAAAACTAATTTGGAAACAAAAACTTTAATCTAAGGACCTTTCGCTGGTGATGAGGTATGTCAAAAAATTAATCGAGGTTTTCCCATCGGCGATATTTATGGTGAAGGTATCGGTATTAAAATATCGGCTAATAGCACTGAATATCGCTCGAAAAAGCATTGATGTATCGTAAAAATATTTGGAATATCCGGGAACAATTTCAATAAGCTTAGTTAAGCAACTCCATTGTAATTGGCAACAAGTTAAGCCATTAACTGAATTATGCATATCCTTTAAACTCAAAAAAACATTTTCAGCCACTTAATTGAATAAATGTTTAATTAAGCTAATTGATTTTTTTACCTTTCCATCCAAAGTCGCCTCTTCGGGCAGACCATTTGTTGTATAATTCCCGCTATCGCCATGCTGCACATAATTCGATTGCGCCACTGTTGTCGCGAACTGCATGGAACACAGCACCAGCGCTGCCAACACGGCAACTAATCCATTCATATTTACTGCTTTCAACCAACCGAATGATAGTTTATTTGTTCTCAATCTTTGCCTGGGTCTGTGGAATTTCAGCATCTGCAAAAGAAGAGTGGAAAGAGAGGAAATATCATTAAAACCAGCACGGCAATAATTTCGAGAATTCTGTAGGCAACATAATTAAGAGCATTGCAGGGCAAGACCCAAGCTACAAAACTAATAACAAATGCAACAATAACAATACGAGTGAAAGAAAACACAAGATGTATAAAAAGCGAATCGCTCATTAAGGCCGGTTAACTAGAAATAAATGAGCGTTCACATCCTTGCTTATGCGAAACAATTACGTGTTCGCCAACGATGAGATTAATCTTTGGCAGCGGTCGCATCCTTCTGCATCCTTAGCGAATGTCATTAAATGGCAGCTCGTATTATGCGCCGCAGTTCCCTTTGACTTTTCATTTTGCCGCCTTGCTCGGGGTCCGTTCACAGGGATACAAGTATAATTGCCATTATTAAGCATGCTGCGTCGCTGTTTTAGTTGTCATCGTTTGGACATTTTTTATGGTCACCCGATCGTTGGCCTACGCGCACTTTAATGTCAGTTTCGATCTTTATCGTTTTAATGCGTTAGTTGCTGCATAGCCAACTCTCCGGACTTGTGTGCCTAGTCAACGCTCGTAAAGATGGGTTTAAATCCCCCTTTGCAGTTCGTTAATGCTATTCACATAGGCCTAAACTGCACTTTATTCGCCAGTTTGCGTTTGTTTAATGATTAACTTGGCTAATACTGCTGATTCAAATTCCTCTTATGGAGTGCGTTTGCTCATGTCATTTTATCCGGTTTGCCAACTGCAGCGATTAGATTTATGTTAATTTCAGCTCTCAAGTCATTAAATGTATTTTTGTCATCAGACATCAAAGCTGATTAGTCATAAAATTTATGAAACAGTTGCTCTATACACATATGAGCAGCCATCAGCAGAAAAAGGGAATAGACGAGTGTTTTGATCCCCCCATATTAGGGTTTGATATTTTGTTTAATTTGTGTTTAAATTTTAATATTTCAATCCTTCAGCCGAGAATAGTTTTTTGGAAAACCCTGGTGTAGATGCTTCTGTTCTATATTAAATCAGTGGCATTTAAAGCTCCATGAGAATTATCTGTTATTATTAATAAGAATTGTTAGAAACCATGATCAAATTATGCAAAGGTAGATTCCAAATACATCAATTACTCTGATTCTTGCAGAAAGTCGACTTGACACTTCGCTAACCACAAAATCATCCCTTCTTCCATATCAATAATGGATTCTCTTACTCTAGAGCTAAAAAAATTATTACACATTTTTTAAAGGAGTACTTTCAAATCACTGCTTGTTGAGATGCTGCTTTGGCAGCTATTTTGGTGATTGTAAAAATGGTTGAGAGCTTTTGGGATTGTAGTAAGTGTTGATATTGTTTTGTTGAACTCTCTGGAGTTATATTTTCAGGCATTAAATTAAAAAGAGTTGAGATTACACGATCCTGATGATAATATATTATGGTCGAGACAATAGTTATGGCATTGGTCAAGGAGTATGGGGACAATAACTGAAAATAGGCTATAGTTGACCTCGATTAAGTTAGAGATCACTTTAGTTTGAGTTCTTAGGAATGAAGAATATAGTGTATTATTTTGTCAATACGAGATTAGAAGTATCGACTAAGACAGGAATATACCAAGACTATTCGATTCGATTTATTCATATCATCAGTGTATTTGTGTACCTCACTCTTAAAAATTGTTAATAACATTCGTTGATAAAGCAGAATTATTTTTTACTTCAGTTATCATAACAAGTGACTCGTTGAGTTTATGACAATATTTGCATGAGAATAAATACGAGTTTGAAATTGGAACAATTGTTGACAAGGCATAACTTCAATTGGTCGCAGTCATAACAAACAAATTATTATGGAGCATTACTCTACGTTGGCAATAAATCCACAAGAAACCCCATTCAATTATTATTAGTCGTAAAAGAAAAATTACAAAAGAAAAAAGCAACAAGCCACCACATAAAATTCTTTGGAAATTCTAATTCCACTGTCAAGTGCATGGGCACGTTAACTAAGCACTACAATAGCAGACAAAACACGCATAAACGCTGCCGTACCTTATCAGCAGGACGGCAAGGATGTGCGAGCAGCAGCAGGTACGGGTGGAAGGCCAGTTTTGTTAGCCGTCCAAACACTTTACGTGAGGCTCTTTATGAGCATGGATCTTTAAAAAATGCCAAAGCATTCGCGCACACATGCTGGAGAAGTGAACGAAACGATCAATAATAAAATAAGGAATATGATAAAAAGAATAAAAACACTTATAAATAAAGTGCAGCTTAACAAGCCGCGCACTACTGCCACAAAAGCAAATAAAAGTTGTTATGGGAAATATTTTGGGTGGGGGGAGGATAAATAACAAAAGCTTACACAGCTCACACAGCTCGCACAGCATACACAGCACAGCAGCGCATACAATGCGATCGTGTTTATTCCTTTTTCGCAAGGAGCTCTCCTACCTTGGCCGACTGAGTCCAGTGCGTTTGAGCAGAAGGCGTCAACGACGCATATTCGCCGAGGTATTTAAGTATTTGTGTACTTTGAGCTGTTGCTGGGGCTGCATGCGGCATGCGATGCAAACGACCTTTGTGCTGCTCAGACACCGCACAACACAAAATTTTATGCACGCTTTTTATGGCCGCAGTTTCGCTGATACTCGTATTAGTTTTAGTTGCATCTTTTTATGCATTGTTGTCGGTATTCTTAACAATTTCCTTCGGTGCGGTTCGATGAGGCTTGGGGCTGGAACTTTCGCGTTTAAGATCAATAAAGGTAATAAAGATTTTGGAATTGGAAATGAGCAGATATAATTCTATAAATGTATCCGCATGTGTGCGAGCATTTCAAGTCGCTGTGGATATGATGAGCTCAGACGATTGCTAAGGAGGCTGTTTACATGGACGCAGTCGTAGTAATTAAATGCCATAAAAAGCATTGCAAAATAAGTGTTGGGTTTGCATTTGTTGTAAACAACCGGGTTGTTATACAAGTAATCGTATCTTAATGACAACAAAGAGTGTTTATATTTAGGAGCAATTATTCATTTGGTGTATTTGTGAAACATGACAACAAAATGCAATAATGCTGATTTAAACGCAAATCCAACCGCAGTTGGTTTGCTGCCTTACTTGCACAGAATTTGAATGCAATTATTTTAAATGTTGGAAGTTGCATGCATGAATAATTTATTACCCACTCACAGTTGTCAGTTGCAGACGGAAGTGAGTAGTTCGCTTTGTCTGTGAGTATTTGTATGTCGCTTGGTGCGTTTGACTATGAGCAATGCTGTGCCTTCTGTGGTGGCAAATGATGCTATTTGCATAATTGCAGCTAATTAGTTTTGTGTGTCGGGCATTAACATTTCCTTCTCCAATACTATCAACCGGCAGGCAATACTGAAAATTTGCCTATTGCTCGGCATCAATGCACGCATTAGGGAATTTTTAGTTGATTTTGCAGCTGCAAATGTCACCAAATTCTCACATTAGCCAATGATTTGTATCGTTCACCACTGGGACAGGCTTAAATTGTGCAGCTGTTCTTGAAGTGGACTGCTTAGCACTTATAAGACAGTTTCGAATAATTTCAGTGTTCTGCTCACATAATAAATAATGTGGTAACATTCTAAACACTTGGCTGCCACTGTTCTAGTTTAGCAGCTCCAATCTTTAATTTTCAATCGAGTACAGGCAACAAAAAAAAAGCCGACATAAGTCTCTACCGAATGGAGTTTCGTTGCTTGGTTGCACTCTCAGCAATCAGTAACATTTCAAAATCTGTTTTTCCATTAAGTTTTTATTTTGCTATTGGGTGCTCTGAGTAGTTCACAATATTTCAAACATTTTACTCGAATTTGACACACATTTTTGTTGTGGTTTCTGTCTTGTTGCAACTTCTGTGACTGGATTGTGACATTTGCACAGCCGAAATGGCGCAATTGCTTTATTGATTGATTAATGCTTCAAACTGGAATCACAAATGGGGCTTCTAGCACAAGTTTATGGTAGATTAAGAGTCAAATTGCAAAATATAAAATTCAAATGAACATCATGTTGAAACCCAGTTGGACACAAGATTCCAATGCAAATGGGTACCTCAGCATTATTGCATACACGAGCAAGACAATAAAGTATTTATAGTATAGGAAAAGCGCCCACAGTGATCGCTTGGGTAGTATCGAGCTTGACTTTATTGCAAAAACCATCCATAAAACGTAAGTATAAGTGTGATCTGAACAAAGGTTTCCAACTCAGCATTGCCTCACAGCATTTTAAGTTCGCAATTAATTGAAGTTAAACGAACCTTGCCGAGATACGAAGCCGTATTTTGGTATATAATGTGCAGTATTTTATTAGGAATTTTTCCAACTGCAAAATAGTGAATGAGACCGGGGAAACAATAATCTACCAAATTTATAGTCATTGGAAATTGTCCACGTTCATTTCGCCAACTTCTACCACATTAAAATCATCATTGAGCCCGTGCCACAGCACACTCTGTGAGTGTGTTTTAAATGATTTTAAGAGAAGGGTTCAAAATTATTGGACACATGCTGAGTAGGTGGAATGTTGGCTATACCGAGATGTTCCACTTGGAACGACAGAATAAAATTATGTCACTGAAAAAAAAAAATCTTTAATATATTCAAAACTGAGCTAAATTTCACAGGAATTATAATTTTTAATATAATTTTACAGATTTTGATATTGATTATCTTCTACACAATTGGTCAAACTATTGGCACTACATTACTTGGCAGATTGTAAATAATGTACGAAAGACTTCACACAAAACAAACTTGTGTGGAAATTGAATGGTTAAAGTTTCAACCACAAATAACCTAACTTTTACATCGAAAGAGCGCCTTGCATCCGGTAGGGCAGGGATAGGTACTATAAAATATTTAGAGAGGGTTACACAATCACCAACAGTATCAGAAATTTATGTAAAAAATCAACAGAAAGATTTGTGATGAGAAAAATTACAAGTGACTTTTTGTCCGTCTGAGTACTGATGTACAGCAATACAATAAACGGCGAGTCATACAGACAGTCAACCGTGAAGTCATTTTCTAAAATATAGAAAATACATTTGCGAAATACAACAAACAATTTGTATAAAAATATTTGTGGTTGTAAGCGAGAGGAAAGAGCTTCCAAGAAACAACGATTTAGGAGCTTCCAGCAGCTCATCACAAAGGAATTAAATTGTATAAATATTTTTTTTTTGTAAGAGAGAGGAAAGAGCTGCCAGTTGTCCATCCCAATAAACTAAATTTGTAGAAATTTGATTTCGGAGCAGCCAGCAGCACATCTCAAAGGAAAAAATAGTTGAAATATGAATTTTATTGTAAAGAATTCAAGGAGCTTTGAGCTGTCAATCTCTGGCATAGTCTGAATTCCATTTCCAAATGTTGCTTATATAAAACTTTATTCTGTGTGGTGGTTGATTTTATTATAATTCCCCAAAGCCACTGCCTCCTATGACGTGCTTCTGATAGCGTCTCTAACCGAAAAAGAAAGCAAAGCCTCATCTTCAGATTTCTTCAGCATTCCAAAAGAGTTTCCAGAAACTAAACACACAAAATACGCAATTAAAAACATTTTTAAATTTACATTTTATTAACTAATGATACTTGTATATTTATTAGGCTGTCAATATATGTGCACATGAGAAGCTGCTGACTAGAAGTGAAACTAAAAATAGCAACTTTACTTTCAAGCCAAATGCGTGCGCTGAATGAGGAAAGTGTGTCCATAGCTGGAAATTATGTCAAACTAATTGTCAGGAAAAAGTAAAGCAGACGCTCGCAAATCAATTGACATTGATTTTTTCTTACTTCTCGCATAGTTGCACTCTAAACTGCGCACATAACCGGAGAGGTATCAACTTACGACAAGCATCACACACGCTACACAGCTGCCGCATGTCGTGGCGTATCCAGGCGCAAGCGCAAAAGCTGCCAAACTAGTTCTGCCGCACTTTTAGCGATTGCAGCAGAAATCAAAGCCAGTTAAAAGTTGCAGTTAGATTCAATTCGAAAATGCTGTCACAGTACGAGTAGTCTGCATATCTAAGTAAATTCTATTAGCAGATTGAGGCAATAAAACTTGTCACGCCATAGAATCAGCTGCAGCTGGACGAACGCTTATGCGCAAGCGCACGCCCTACCAGAACTTCAATGCTTTTGGTTAATGACAACTACGCTCGCTGGCTCGGCCGCCAGCTAACATTGTGGCTCGCCCGCCGACCAACACTGTGGCCCGCCCGCCGACCAACACTGTGGTCCGCCCGTCAGCCAACCTTGTGGCCCGGCGTGGGCAGGCAAGTCAACAACAATGGAGTTAATTTGTACGTAGCTCATTAAAGTAGCCTTTCAAATATTGAGATATGTTCGAATCTGTGGGTACGGCACAGATTTTCTTCAAACATTCTAATTTGTACATATCCAAAAGAATGGAGAATGTTGGATATAGCCACACTAATATAAAATGGTGACATTTTTTTTAAACGAACACTACACAATATTTATTCAGGGTTCGAAAATTTAGCCTCAAGTAATTTTATCTTGCCAACGATTCGTTGAGAATTTTGATTATTACATAGCGAGAATGGTACGAAGCATTCTCAGAAGGCTCAAAATTGATAAATGGATCTTTCTTAATCTGGTCTAATGATGGAAGATCGTTGAAGCTTAAGAGATAGGGCTGTGCAAGTGAACTTTTCTCACGAACTAGTTCGAAATTTCTTAGTTGATGTTTTCGTAACGGAATGCGGCACGACTTTTTCTGAAGCATCTAAATGTTCTTCAAGAAGTGCAATGGAAACTTGTGCGCTAAAGTCATGAAGGAGTAAGTCAATTTGGACCTTGCATTCATGAACTGCATCTTATGAGTCAGCCTACAATCTTTGGAAGGACGCTTTACTAGGAACTAGAACGGTCTAACTTAAAAAATACACGAAATCGTCTGTTTTTGGATTGTAGTGTTCCTCGGAACTATATTATCTGGACTTTTTGAATAGCTTGATAGTTTCATAGATATTGAGTTCATCAAAGAAAGTTAGAATTGTGGCAGAACCATTCTTTAAATTTACGGTCACAATAATGTGAACTCACTTACAGCGTATTTATATTTTACGTGAATTATGGATATAAAAGTAATGAATCCATTCGACATAGGCTCATGGAAACTTGTGTTCTAACAAAAAGTGAAGTGTTTCCTTTAATAGTGTTTTCAATTTGCTAACTACTCGTGTAACAAACCAGATACACTCATGGACCCTGTGAATTGATTCTATGAGGTTTCTTCACAAGTTATTTGTGCTGAAACTTCGTGCTGTTTTAAAGTTGCGTACCCTGTATTCCGCATTCTTGAAACAAATTGCATGTGGGTTTATTATTTTGCATTTAAACTTGGCCAGCAGCATAAAACCCGAACTAAAGCTGCATAAAATTTGCCGTCGAAGTTTCTTGTGCGGCTCCAGTGCTTTGTGAATTAAACAGCTGTGCTCAGCAGCAGTTTCGTTTTTCTTGTTCGGTGGCTCTTGCTTTGTCTCTGGTACTCGTAGTTTTTCCATTGCTGTTATACTTCTAGCAGTGTGCCTGTGCGCTTGCGCATGCACAATTATATTACTCGTAGTTTTCCCTTCAGGCTCTGGTTGGAGCATTTTCTTTTTGGGGCCTGTGCGCCAGTGGCCGTGCAGCTGACCACAGCCGTTGTCGCCGCTCACCGGAGCGTGCTGCATTTTCCGCAACTACAACCAACGCAAACAGATAAAAAGGAACGTGCATTGCAGTGGTTGCTCTCGTTGACTTGCGGCAGTTTTAAGTTTCAGTTAGAGCCACATTTTTAGTGCGCGTATTTTTGTTGTTGTTGTTGTTGTCTATTGGTACTTGCAGCTTAATGCATAGCGTGCATGTGTCTGTGCCGCATGTGCACAGCTGTGCTCGGTCTTTGTTGCTGCTGTTGTTTGCCTTGCATTGTGCAAATCGCTTAACTGCGCGCTAGTCCGAACGATCAAAATTCCTTGAAAAGCATTAAACAAAAATATACTCGAATGTACGGAGTGCTCATACGCTGATGAGGCTGTCTTTGCTTTGTTCTCTTTCCAATTGGCCACACGTGTGCCACATTAACTGTGGCGCTGCTGCATCGCTCCGGAATTGGGTTAAGCCATTGTTGCTAACACTTGATTGCCTGCATTACTTGCATTAAACAAAAGTAACACATAAATCAATGAGAAATAATAATAAATAATAATGAACTAATATGCATTTCGATGCATTTATATAATGAAAAACTTATGTTAACCACATTGACTGCGCGTGTCTGTGCATTGTTTGTAAAAACTACGTTTCAATTAACTTTACATAATCAAGGCAAATTAATGAAAATAATTGCAGTATTCGTAATGCCATAAAGCAACTTTTACAGTTTTATAACTCAGTTGGGCATTTTACTGCTCACACACACTCACTCACTCACACACTCAATTAAGTATGCCACCACTATTAAATAATGAAAACTGTGGGAAATGGTATTAAAAGTTCAGTTTATCGAATTGCAGAAATGTGCGAATTATTACCAACCTTTCAATTAAAACAACTTTAATAACAAAAAAATAAACCCATGCGCAATCAAAGCTTTTCCATAGCAATTTGGATTCTATTTTTCAAGTCATAAACTTTGGAGATATTCATGGGATTAGGATAAAAGGCAAATGTTCAGAGAATTAGTTCATATTAATGAGCTCCAGAAAATTATGCAACTCCAATAATCAATTTTTACATTCTTGTATATTGGCTTAATGAGCCTTCTATTCCACTCTTAAATCTATTCAAGTATTTGGAAACGTTTCTTTTGTTAATATTTTACAATATTTTTTGTAGTTTTTCCACATATTTACAGAATAAACAAAGGGCTAAATTAAACTTGGCTAGAGGGCATATAATATTTAAGGATTGCTTATTGTTTTATTGTAAAAGAATGATTATATACCTGCTGGAAGACACTACAATATAGAAGAGTTACATTGTGGAAGAGGTAAGGACAGTAAACCGCTCTTTGAAACAAAGCCGCACTTTATTGTTCATACTGAAAGGCCTGGAAGAGAATGGACATTTCTTGTCACGAAAACTCTTGAGTAAACTGAGGTTGGATCTCCCAATACAACATTATGCCTTTTCAGAATCTTAGCCAGCACCTTCTCTTCATTAGCAATCCCAAATAAGATTTTAAGATTTAAACTAGTCACTGCCTCAATGAAGCTTGTAAAGATCTATCAATTGTTTTCTGTAACCTTGTTATACGTGAACTCGATTAATTTACCGTTACTTTTGGCGACAACACCGAGAAAATCACAGTATTCAGTCAAGCTCTACAAAGGGCAGCAAATGAATTTTCAGTCAGGACAGTGAAAGGGTGTATTTAATTCCAAATCAATTTCAATCCAGTGCTTGAACTATTAGCAAAACTAAGTTACGTAAGGAGGAGACTGTGGAACATCTCTTCTGTAGTTGCCCCGTTCTGGCTAGAAGCAGAGCGGCTCTTTAGGTAAATACGCTTTTAGCTCTCTTACAGAAGTGTCTAGCGCGAAGGTGAAACAAATCCTGCGCTTTATTAGGGCTTCGAAATAGTTCGACGAGTGAATCGGAGGTGCGTTGTTACGTGGTGGCATCACAATGGACCCATGGTGGTCTGAGTGAGCTGGTCCTTAGACCGGCTGTCACGTTAACCTAACCTAACCTAAGTTACGTAGCAAATTGAAGGATTATGGAATAAACTACTGAGGTGTGGTAAGAAATATCCGTAGCCACCTTCCTCTGGATATGACAGTTGACACGTCAGCCATAGTCATTAAAGCTGACAGGGGTAGAAAGCATGATAGTAAAGAGGTATTAAAGCTCATCGATTCAGTCCATTTACAACGTGAACTAAAATGTATGAAGCCTAGTAATTTCTTCTGCTTTCGTCACAGGAGTGGTCGGAATTTCCAATGGGGATTTTTTTCCCATTGTTTAGTTTTATTAACCTTTTAAATTAGATATTAATTTTATACGAGCATCACCAATTTACTTGCTTTATTGGTATTAAAACTCATTTGCATCATGTTTAGAACAATATAAAATGAAAAAGTTTATAAATTTTTATTGTTAATAACACAAAATACGAGAAGCTTTTTAGAGTGGTGTTTGCTTGTTAAAAAGCAAAAAATGATTTAGCCAGCTGGTAAATCATAAACGTCACCTGAAAATTTGGCACGTGCACAGACCTAGGATCGAAAATATCATTGAGAAACAAAGCACTCCAATGCTAAAAAAGTGCCCGTACAATAAATGTTGCTGCCTGGCATTTGAGTGCGACATTTGCGCCATTCATTACAGGCTTCTTGAGCAAATCCT
The DNA here is from genome assembly GCA_920105625.2 of Clusia tigrina. NCBI lineage: Eukaryota > Metazoa > Arthropoda > Insecta > Diptera > Clusiidae > Clusia > Clusia tigrina. Next base: position 179,728,859 of record OV050033.1, read on the forward strand.
TATATGCAATATTCGCCTGGAGTCTTTGGCTCGCTGTCTGGCTTAGCCAATACAATGTTGTGTGCGTTAAGTTTGGTTCGAAATGTTTCGTTGCACGTTTTGTGTCATTTCCATTTGGTCATTCAGCTTCGAACGAAATAATTCACTTTGACCGCGCAGTATGCAGTTGCAGCACTTCGTCCAGCCGGGCGTAATGTGCACTCGTGTACTTGGAATATGTGCGATACGAAAGTTGGTTTTTATTTATGAGCACACCGTGAATGATAGCACTACCTTTGGCTATCTGTGGCTGGTTGGGCAAAGGCTGGCTTCGGTCTGGCTGACCAGTACACATAAATAAGCAAACTTGACAGTCTGTGCTCAAAACCATGAAAAAGCACAGCAATCTACCCACACTCACACTCAGACACTTGTGGAGAAAAGGGAGCAAAGTAGAAAAAGTTGCAGAATTCGCATTCAATTCTTTCATGGAGGTGGAAACAAATTGAAGGAGATTTTTAGGGCAAACGTGAGTCAGACCCCCTTGCAGCTCATTTTTACGGCACCACTCTAATCGGTTGATGTATGGCAGACCAGTGGAATTCACAATTATTAATAATCGGGCCACTACAGCAGGGGGGCCTCCAGCAGACGGAAGTGTATGTCATAAGCTGCCGAAATCATTGGAAATAAACGTTATTTGAGCGGTGGCCTATTGCAGTGTGCTCCAAGGGGCACTTTTAACAATTTTTTTACTCTCCACAAATAGAAATGAGCACATTTGCTAAGTTTGCCTAATTTAAACGACTGATCTTGCAGTCAGGTCTCGGCTAGACTCTGTTTGCTGCTCTAAGATGTGCTTCGTCGCTGCTGAAACCAAACCGGATTTGCCAAAGGTTTCGTACTTGAACTTTTTGATTGAGCGAGCGCGGCAACTCAGGCCGACATTTTGATGAGTGTATTCAACTGGCACACTTTCGTGCTTGCGCTTTTCTGCGTTACAGTTCGTTAGCGGAGGTCAATTGTTTGTGTACTCGCTCCCAAATACTCGTATAGTGGGCACGTTTCTATATGTGTGCGTAGTAGGCATGGACTCGTACATGAGTGTTGAAACTATTGAACATCAAGCACGAACTTTGAACAGCATGTTCGCTGAGACCCCGATAAAATACTTTACGAAGCACTTCAAATGAAGTACACAAATATACACGAAATTGCTTGTGTGTGTGTGTGTGTATGTGTGTGTGTGTGTGTGTGTGTGTGTGTATGTGTGAAGGCAAACTAATTAAAGCTATTATCACAAAAAGAACAATTTAAGTCTCACAGGTAGCGAATAAAAAGGCCGTGTACGAGGAATTCCAACTTATTTCTTTCAGTATTTAAAAGTCCACTACTGTCGTTGGTGGTGGTGATGGCGCTGACGCTGGCGTTGGCTGCGGCTCCAGCTCCAGCTGCAGTTCTTTGTCGCATATTCTGTCGTCTCGGCATGCCACTTATTCTTAAATGTTTGCTGCTTCTTTTGCTGCCTTTGTTTATGTTTTGCATTTATTCATCTCCATTTCCATCCACCATTGTTGTCATTTAGAGGGATTTTTTAACTTCTCTAAGGCCAAAGTCAAAGCGTGACAGGCATTTGACTGAGGTTTAACGTTACTTCTTGGCTAATGACATTCTGCCACGGTTTGCGTGTTTTATTGTATTTATTCCGTGTTCGCTGGCGCTGGGCCGTACGCCTTGCTCTTCACTTGCTTCACTGGGCAATTCCTGAGCCGCAATTACCAATGCACATTTTTCTTGCTTGCCACCGCAAGCGGTTGTGTGGTTATTATCGCCTTTCCCCTCCAACCATCTCCACCGCGCCTCTTGACATTTGGCTTGTCTTGATTATATCACACGATCGGCGATTAAAGTTGTAATTTTCTTTAATTTCTCTTTGTATGCGCGATTGGCGATTGTCGTAAAGTGTGAATTCTGTACGACTGTGCAGCGGAAGGCGTGCTTTTGAAGTGGTCCGATATCGGGCCGGATATTGTGGCATTGTTCAGGTTTGAACATTGCCGGTAACTGGTTGCAGATTGTGTTCTGCAGGCATTTGTGTGCATGAACAGTACTAAATAACAATCAACAAACACGACAAAGCTGCTTGGGTGCGCACCCAGTTGGCCCAGTGATGCTAATGACCTATGAGTTTTAATGTTGTACCGTGAATCTTTTTTATGGCTGACTGGAAAGATAAAAAGGGACATTGCTGTCTGTTGAAGCCTTTCGTTATCAAGAATTACGTTGTTGTCTGCACAAGTTTACGATGGATATTCATTCCAATTGTTTTTCTCTTAATCTACTGTCTGCACTCTATTTCAAGTTGCATTTAAATACTAATTGATGACAGTTCATACCACTCAATAATCTCTTTTTTCCATGAATACTTGAACTACTTATAAATCTACTTAATTCTTACTTTCAAGTCATAGAGTTCGAACGATCAGGTGCATATGTATTTCGATTTGTTTCACGTGCTCACTGACTTCAGTTCTAACTTCAATTGATGATCGTTTATTGATCCTAATGAATGAAAATATTATTGACAAAAGTGAATGAGGCGTGGACAGAAAATTGAATAGTTTACTTTAGAGTATATCTTAGAGCATATTTTAAACACCGATAACTGAAAATTAAAATTTTTATAGTGCAATACTCGTAATTTCCATTTTAAAAACACATCCGAATAAGCATCCATCCATAATTATTGCAATCACATTTTATGCCACTTAAACTTACTCAAACCGTGAAACGACGTAACCGCATTTTACATACGAGTATATGTTTTAACTGCTTGACAAGCATCTCCAGCAGCGACACAAAAAATATGCGCAAAAGGTTTCAGACCTGAAAGAGCCCAACTAAAATGCCATTAAATGCTTGCAGCGTAAGTTCCCTCGCCTCAATTTTGAATGCCTGGGCTGCATGCGGCTGCCTACCCTGCGAAAGCTGGTAGCAAAACGAATTCTGTTTCATGTTTCACCGATGCTGCAACTGGCCAAATGATGCATGGGTGAACTGATGAACGGGTGAACGGGTGAACAGCTGAAGGGGTGTACGCGTGTACTCTTGTACTGGCAGTGGCTGGGCTCGTGTAGAGCAAATTTTTATTTGTGTTAATTAGAATCATTAGTACGCCGCCAGAAACTCGTGATTTTCTGTGAAAGCGAAGTTCAAGTTCGTTGCGGGGATATGCACAATGTATATGTCCGTATCTCAGAAGCTGCCTCAGGTTGTATCAGTAGGGCAGACATTTTTCTCTTTCTTAAGATTTATGTGCGAGCAGGTAAAGCGAAGCATCGCCGATGTACTTAACCGAACTTATCTATCGCTCTCCTTTTACGTTGCAGTCCGCCAGAACACATTTTTCATTAAATGCCAGCAAAGGATGCCGTTTATAACATGAGTTAATGACTATAAGTAAAGGTCTCAAAACAAGATTAATTAATTACTGAAGAGCCCTGAAGACGCTGGACAGCTTGACTCGTTTTAATGCGGTTGTTGTAATGAGTTAAGCATTTAAGCAACAAAAGTGTAAAGTAGACTCAGGGGTTCAGAACGAGCTATCACAAGTATTTAACTGATCGATCTAATATGCGAAGATCTAGTTGAAGATCTAACAGAAAAGTTGTGAGAGTTCCTTCAATTTAATACAACAAAATACTTTTTAGAACGAGTTCTTTGTACTCTTTCTTTATGCCTGTCTGCTCTTCGCTTAACAAACTGTTTTGCTTTGGTCTGCTGTGATTTGTTTACAATATTACAATGAAACTTTGTGAATGTAGGTCAACATGCACCTGTAAAATGGCTGCGTTACATGCAAAACCGCAACTCTGGCTCCCTTCAGCCACACAATTGCGCAAGTCTTTCGCAATGCTACTCGTAGCATGTCATGACATCATCGTGCAAAATAAAAACTTCTCAACAAACATGATTAATGATAAATAATTGTCAGTCTGTCGGTCGTTCCGCTTGCCGGCTAGACCCTGTGCGCAATGCTGAGTTGAAGGAGTTTGTGGCCGACGCGCCGGCACACGAGGCTCTCACATCAGTTCAAGTGTTGGCGTTGAAAGCCTTAATTAGAGTACTCAGAAAACGAACTGACATTTAAGTGTGGTTAAGGAAAAAAAGAGCTACCTCTTCCGTCTAAAATAAGTTAAATGTTGTTCTTAAGAAAATTCATATAAACGAATGAATACAAATACTCTTGGATGAAATATTTTTTGCGATATTTTTGGAATCTTATATTAAGCTAACCGCTCTTTACATTTTCGACCACTGTCCTAAACTTTTGTTAAATTCTTGTCTACAAAAATCGCATTAAAAGAAAGTACATGAAAGGAACTATAAAAAATGAAATCAAGGTATTTTTAGTAGTTACACACAGCCAAAAATATTATTAAGAAGAGTCGTCTTTGTTCCGATGCTTCAATATGCATATTAAGTGTAGTAAGTAAAGCGATTTTCATTCTGAGGCTCCAGTACGCATATTAAGGGCAAGTAAAGGGATTGCCATGCGTGCCTTGACAAATTGGCAACGAAGTGTAGGGAGTGTTTTTGGTCCAATGTTGCTATAATAGTCCAAGGCCTTGATCAAACATAATATTGAGTAGTTTATAACGATAACATATTTCCATAAACATTTAAATTTGCATTTTTGCATAATGGAGATTTCGTATAATATGTTGATTTTTACCTGGGGAATCATTCATATATATATACACTGACGTTAGCATAACCCTACAGAAAAAAACTTGAAAGGATTCCAATCTCACAGCCATAGACAGATCAATCAAATCAGATTGTATGAAAGTCAAAGTCCTATGAAATGAAAGGCTTAGCGAACTTTGCCACGCCAATTGTTTGACATGTAACTATGCATTGTTTAAGAAACTTAGCTTGGAGTCCATACTAAGCACACAAAATTCCACAAAACTCTCAACATTATTTCAATACTACTTCCTATTGACAGTCAATGCTCGGCTTTCGTTATCGCAGAAGTAGAGTCCGCTGTATCCCAATAACTTTTTGTTGGTTTAATGGAATCCTGAATTGACTTTAGTGCATTTAAAGATTTATTGATTAAAATTCTGGAATTAATCAGTGAATGTACGGCGTAACAGGTAGTCTTCTTAATGGCAGAATTCGCCAAGCCAAGTTCAGACAATCGCTTCCTTTGACTATAACATTTCAGTGATAATTATCAACAAATAATTTGTTTAGAAGATTCTGTCTATTTAATTTTAAAGTAACGAGCCCTGCAATTCAATCTGCTCTAGTAAAGTGGAAAATATTTAACTCATCCTTCAACATTCTCCTACATAAAGAGGAATCGAGTGGTTGGAGAACGTTTAGCATTGAACTAACTATGATAACAATCTGGACACCCTACACATCGGACTACACTAGGATCAACAACTAAACTCCGTACCCACCACTAAAACAGAAGTTTATAATTTCCAATTTGTTACTAACAATTTTCGTTGAATGTTGTAACGCTGCTATAATTTGCACAACAAAAATTCCCCAGATATAGTTAAACTAGTTTCGTGGTGGTAAAAGTAACAACCTTTCACTGCGGCTACTGGCGAGTCTAAACCTGAGCAAGCTTCAGGCCAATTTTGCTATTCCAAACGGATTCGTACCGAATCTCACGTATCTGCACGCATCGCTATTTAATTTTAATGCTTCTTCTCCGCTCTGTTCTGCGGTGTTCTGTTCTTGGCGGTTTTCTAACATGATGAAATTTGTAAAATTTCTTTACGCGTGGATTAAAGAGGTCATTGAACGCTGAACTTAGTTTTCCTCTTCGTTTGTTTCTCAATTGGCCATTAACATTGCGGCTAATGTAATCAATTGCTAATCAGCTATTTACTTCCACACATACGTATACATTTTGTGTGTGTGTGTCCATGTTTTGCTCTAATTATGACCCAGCAATGCGTGTTTGCTGCTGCTTCGGGGTGTGTTATGCAATTTTATTGATACAAGACGATTACGTTGTTAACACCTTGATAAACTGAACGCTTTGATTTAGTTCGAGCCAAGCATTCTAAGCCGAATTCAGCGACTTTGTGGGCAGCTTGATTGATGGTGCTGTAACTGTATTTCGTAATAGTCATAACTCGTTTGAGTATATATGACCAAAAACTATGAACCAGAGTCAGGCAAAATCAAATGTAGGCGTTCGTCTGTTCATTTTTTTCCAAATATTCATTTTAGGAACTATAGAAAGTCGGTTGTTGCCAACTCCAGGTCATAAGCTTGAAGCAATTGGACACCAAACCATGTGTGCATCTTTTCGGTCGTTTACTTTTTATACGGATGTACGAGTATAAGCCCCAAGTGCATTACCATAAAACGCATACAATGGCTTAATTAGGGCGTTGCGGTTCAGACGCAATTAGTGATGAAAATTCATATTTGAACATGTGTTCCAAATATCCAAATTGTGTTTAAATAAGCACAGTTTGTTCGCTTTTCCTTAATTATCTGTTATTTCACATTCGCTGGGTTGGGAGTCTTGGAAATTACGACCGTATTCAGTCTTATATGCTCGCCTTATTGGTTGTCTTACTTGTGTTTTATTAAATAATCTTAACTTACCCAACCAGTCGGTCGTTCGCACCATTTCCAACGCTCAGACTTATAAGCGAGTAGACGATCACCTCCGCAGACGTCATCAGGCAGAGCTGTGCAAAATGGTGCACTCTCAGATGCGTTGTGCGAAAATAGTGAAAGCTGTTTTTGCAACAGCGAACTTACCAGCAGGCGGCCGGGACGGCCTGGCCTGTGTTTCAACAAAAAGTTTCGTTACGTCTGTTATAAAGTTAAATTAACTGAAATTTAAAGCTTATTGTCTTTTTGTCAAACAGTTCAGGTTTGTTAGAGATCAGTTTGAATTTTTTGTATCATTCGCTTATCGTTTTACCAGAATTGTCGAAGTTGGGTTTTTTTTTGGGATATAAACAGCTAGCAAAATATATTTGTGTCATTGTATTTAACAAGAACTTCAACCCAACACACCTCGTGACACGCCCTAATGGAGCACTCTGTTTGCTGAAATTTTTAAGTGCTTTTTGGTTTGTTGATTTTTCAGCGAGTTTTGCGTTGAAATGCAAACGAGTTTGCTGCGGATTTGCTTTTGCATTCTATTTTGCCAGGCATCGCCCGCATATATAAAATAAAAAAAAATAAAATATTTGTATATCTTACCACTTCACCATCATATCCCTCAGATAGTTACCTGAAAATTAAAAAGAATTATATTAGAAAAAAAATTACTTGAAAATTAAATGCATTTTTAAAACATTCACAAAAGATTTGAAAACTTATTATATATGCTAAGGACTAGAACTGAATTGTTGGAACGTGATTATAACAACAGATATACCCGAATATTGTGGTTCGCTTTAACAGACACAGCCCCAGGAACTACAAATATATTTCAAATATGTACATTAACCCCACATTCCTTGTGTATATGAAGCACACAATTAAATCAAAGTATATTTATATTATTTTTATCAAAAATTACAGTTTGGAGAAAATTTTGTACCGGACATCGGCAATTAAGTCTAACGTATGTAACTTACATATAAACGATGCTCTGGAACTAGGTTTTGTACACATATAATGTGGCGTTCGTGTACAGGAACTATTCAAACTACACGTGTATTTTGTTTCGTATTGTACTTCACATGTAATTTGGGTTCATATTTGTCAATATTCGCAGATCAGTTGCCACACTTGTACATGTGTATTTGTAAGTAATATGTCATAAGTTATTATCAACCATTTGAAGCTAGTGCTCTCATAATTTTTTAGTACTAATCAATCATTATTTTCATTATTCATTATTTGAATAATTCATTATTAATATTGAATAAAATACATCTCAATTGCATGAAATTGCTTTAAGCACGGTGTGTTTTGCTGGTGACGCTACTAAATGTAAGAATACCTGCAAATTCTCAGAAAGGTTGGTAGCAGCTTTTAACTGTACCTCACTATACAGTAAGCTTTCTGATTGTATTATTATTGTTCAATAAAATAACTGTACACCTCTCATTAACAATATATATTATAATATAATAAACTATAAATTTGGTAAAAGAGAAATAACTTGTTTCTTTTATTGCCTACGACTAAGAAAAAGTCTAATTTTGTTTGAGTTGACTTTAAATATAATTTATAAATTTAGTATATTCGATTTAAAAGTCAACTCTATTCTAAAAGCGCAAACCAACAAATTGTCCACTCTGAGACGCAAAGTTTGGCTGTACAAAAACCAGTTAACAATTCTTTTATTTGACTTGACAAATTCGGTGCGTCATCTTGCGTGATTTTTGCACAAAACACCAACTTTTAATCATGCAAATACAGGTTTTCTTATTAAAAGCAAAGAGTGTTTTATAAATGAAACAAGTTTCAAGGTCAGATTTTAATCGGATTTCGACTTTAAACATGAAAAAACTAAAGTTCACATAAGACTTGCAGCAGCAGCAGGAGGAGCAGCAGCGCAACGAAAGTGAAACTGAAGTGCAAAGCGCGTGAAGATTAACTTTGTATTGATTTTTTTACTCGTTTTTGGAACGCTTTGCAGCTCTTCGCTAAACATTCTCAAACTAAATTTCAATTATACTAAGAACCATGAACAAGTTTCATAAATTGCAGATGAATTATAAAATCACGAGTTTATGGGCACAACACTACAGTCTAGACACTTTTATGGGTTAACCTTAAACAACATGAGAAGAAATGGTACAAAAAATAAGGAAAACTGAGAAAACGGAAGCGATACAGACAGTAAAAATTATTGAAATGGAAATTCTGTGAATATTCTAAACCATTTCTTCAGTAATCATTCACTTCAGAAACGTGACCGTCAGGTGCATATCTCAGACCTCAATGGTTCTGAATCCTGAAAGTGCTCATAAAAAGGTACTTTAAATCAGTGATGGGCACCAGGAATATGTCAAGAGCGAGATAGTAACAACACCATCATCTGCCATAAATAGTGAGCTGAGTCAGAAAATCGAGACAAGCATAATTAAAGACAACAGAACTGTGCAGATGGAGTCGCGGACTCTTTGGGTTTTGGTTTTTGGGTGAATTTGGAGTTAGACTCAGAGTACCAGTTGGAATATTAATGAAGTCTCTGACTGCAATATGACACAATATTTTGTAATACTGTTTTGTAATACAAAAGAAGAACGATAAGAAGCTCTGTTTTTGTTACTCTGAAAGTCACACAGGAATGTTTATAAATCTTTAAAGAATACGTATTCTGGAAATTTTCAAAGTAGCAGAAATAAACTGAGACCTACTTGAAGCAGCATTCACAGTCACTCTATGGAAGGGCATACGCGGCAAAATATTATTGCCACAAAAAACATAGCAAAGTATGGCAAAGGAATAGAAGTTATAAAAGGGTTAGTTAAGAAAATAACAAAAACTGGAGGCAGGAAACACACGTTTGTTTATGAAAGGTATGAGTGTGAGTTTAGGTTTGTCTTCTGCCATAACTTTGGAATATTTTCCAAATATTTTCTAATGACCACATCTGAAGAAACAGAGGAGTACAACCACAACAAACGCTGAAGACCACAAAAACTCATCTTGCAGTTTGTTGAACCTCTTTACTCAGCTGAAGTTTCCAACATCCAGCATTTCCTTAAGCCAACCAAGTAAAACCCCCAACTAAAGTAACAATTTATTGTGCATTGTGCAGCAGCCTCGACGCATTTCAAATATTTCAGTCAGTGCTGCTGTCGCTGCTGCCGCTTCTGCTGTTTGCTCTGTTGCTGTGGAGTCTCTTGCTAGTGCTGCCACGGCAGTGTCTGCTACGAGTATTATCAGCCGCGCATATTTCCGCCATCAATTTCAACATTTTAACTTAAGGAAGCAAGAGTACAAAAGGGAAAAAAGAGTACAATGCAGACTCAGGCAACGAAGAAGGAGAAATAAAAAATAAAACCGATATTATACTCGTATCTTGTACAGCTTGTTGCTTGCATCTAACAACACACGTGAAGACGCTGATGCTGCCGCCGTGCTCGTAATGAAGCAGGAAGCTACCAATACACAACACCACTCACTCGGATGATGCTGGTGCTGGAGCTGGATCTCGGTGTCCGCCGGTGTGTTTGTGTGTGTGGAGCGTGTAGCATCGTTGTGCTGGGATGTTACCATGTTACAACTGTACATCGACGAAATTATGCTTGTGGCACAGTGAGGGACTGTGTGAGTCGTGCAAGCGCGTGCAGAGCAACATTTTACTAGATTTTGCGTGTTGCCTGCTTTTTGTGCAAATCAGCTAAGAAAAGTCTTTCAAACTGTTCCAGTGTGCAACACGTTGCAACTTTTTAATTTTACAGATCACTCGTATTAATGCCCTGCCAACTACAATAGCGACATACTCGACATACGAAATTAAGGGGGGATGTTGCTCACTCTAATGAGAAAATGATTACTGGGTGGAATGGCTTTCGTGTGTAGTTTCAGAGTTGAAATTTATTCTTTTACGAGAGGTGGTTGCGCGTAATGCCAGATGTTTAGCTCTGGATAATGGTGTTGCCGCAGCTTCCGTCAGCTTCCGTCAGTTTATGGAAATTAAGATTTACCTTAAATGTATTAACTTTCTCGTGCATTTTTATTTATTTCTTATTCTCATGCCACTTAATGACGGCATGCAATCAACTCGAAAGTGCAACCAAAATTATTCGAAGCGCAAGTTCCAGTGAGTGCATTTAGCAGAACGTGTGTTGAGTGATGTCAGAGCATTAAATACATATACTCGGATTTTTATTTATTTTTGATTTATTTTATTTTCGAACAGAGACGAGTAGCATTGAATATATTTTACGATTTACGAAGCATTTAAATTGAAGGTGCGCACCTGACTGTCTCCGCTGGCACTGAACGGCAGAGCTCCGTGCAATGCATACAAATGTCTTCCAACAATACTTTTAAATTAAGTTTGTAAAGATAAAACGCTTTCATTTTGGATATGTTATAAGTAAGAAAGTTTAGAGTCTAAATATGAATAAGTGAAGAAGTAATAATACCCACAACTATCCTCACAGTTAGTATCTCAACATCTGTGATATACTTTATTTATTTTACATTATTTTATTCAAAATTATACACAAATTTACTGTGTAGAACATCATAAGTATCGACATTAGTAAGGATATTCAACCAATTGTGAAACACCCCATTTTTGGGTCATTTGGCCGCTCAATTTAGACTATATATCAATTTTCAGTCCCAATACTCGTAGATATTTTTCTTTAAGATAACGAATACTGATCTAAATGAAGCAAACATAGACCAATCAACTGCCAAACTCAACAGGTACTCTAAATGTATAATCTAATTGTCATTTAAACTTCTAAGCAATATCGCTTTTCAATTTTGGGATACATTCGTCGAAAGAAATGAGGTATTCAGACGGACAAGACGAAATCCAGAATTCGGGAAATGACACTGATGTAGAATATATAAACTTGACGCACTTGGAGCACTTCCTGTCCTTACTAGACCAGCCGGACACTGCAAGCACTGGTGCAACAACGTGGCTTCTGGACTTCAAAAAGTGTCCACATACAAAAATATTCTGATCAGTGGGGTATCCAAGGGGTTGATATATGTGTTGCATCTTTCCCGAACAATAGGAATTTTATTTCTGCACTATACATTGTTATTTAAACTATTTTATTATATACTCCAAATTTATAATTATTCGACCCGAAAGCCCTGGCAGTTAACGCTACTTTTTCTTTTTAATCATAGTAATTTATTATTGTGATTACTATAATAAATAAATAAGTAAATAAATAAAATAGAATGTTGATCAATACAAATATGTACCATTAATATATTGCACAAATTATTTTATTTATGACTGATTGATATCATCATAAATCCATAATTTGTTTAATTAACTTTTTTCAGTATTTCATCTCACATTGAATATAATTTGAAGATGGAAACTTTCATTATAGAAAACTTCGAAACTTAATCGTCAACGTTGGTGGAAAATTACTTTAAGCGTAGTCTTTAGTGGCAATCGAGTATTTAGTTGAAAAATTAACATTAAATGCACTATCTCTTCTAATTGAATTCCTTTTATAGGTTGTCAATTTATCAATAGACAAAATTTCGAGTACACATTTTTTGAGACTATACAAACAAATTTTCCTATATACTGCTTTGGTAATAATCTGGGTTGCAATAGATTGACACATGAGTATCGTAATCTCCAATAGAATAAAAAAATTAATTAAAAGTCCTCGTTATTTTTTGAACATTTGGGCCTAAAAATATCACATTTTTAAGCTTTTCGACTAAGTCGCCTTCCTGTTCTAACAAATGCCTCTGTATAATCGTATACGAACAATGTGAGCACAACAACAAATGCCGCAGCCACTGACTCACTGCGGTTTAGCTGGAATTACAATTGAATGTACCAAATTACGAAAAACTCCACCATAACCACGATTGTACTAGGTACGGGCAGTGAGATCGTACGGGAGCAATTACACAAGCGTCAAGCGCCTTGCCCTGAGATCATTAAGTGGGTAGAGCGGGTATAATGAACTTTGCTTGCTACGAGTGTCACTCACTTAATAAGCTATTTCCGCAGTGTGGCAACAAAGTAAACATTGGAAGAAAAACATATTTATGCGTATTTATTGAAACTTATTAAGAGACAGCAAAAATGTTGTGATCGGATTATGTATAATTATCTGTAGGAATTTTATCTCCAAGAGACATTGAAAACAGCAAAAGTGATTCCATGCTGCCAGCACAGCGGACTTTCCCACATACGCGAACCTCGTAAAACAAATCATCATTTTGATATAACAATAAATCTTCTTAATACTTTGGCAAAACGCATGCTTTACATGCAAATGCCTCCGCTTAAGAATCATTCATTAACTCGTGACTTGGCCACTTTGTCTGTGGTATGCAGCTGCAGCTCCACCTGAAGCGAGGGCAGATGCAGTGGAAGCGAGTGCCTGGCAAAATTATATCACCGCCAATTAGACAAGTGCATAAGAATTCTACGAGGAACTTCGCTGGTACGGCCCTGTGGCAGGGGCTGAGTTAGTCTGACAATGATGCGAACGATTGGGTTTTGCACAGTCATGAAACAGTGTTTGAAGCGCCTGCAAGGATCAGTCAGAATCATCGACGTAGGCAGCATCAACGCCATTAGCGACCGGGCAAATGCATACGGCGTCCACCTTGAGTTGCATGCAAAATGATGTTGCACCTCGTCTAATTGAATATGACTTCATACAATGTGATGTGCAGAGTGTAATGTGGCGTGGCTTCTTCTCTGAGTAGCGCATTCACTGGTTTTGTTATTTTCTTTTAAAATACGTAGTAATAATAGCAATAAACTTGGTTCGTCTGTCTGTCTCTCTGTGAGTCTGTCTCTGTGTCTAGCCGCTTATCTGTGCGTCTCGTGGTGGGGCATTGTGTGTGCTCCCCAGCAGGTGTACGTGTGCGCTCTATGCAATTTATCTCTGTGCGGTCATATCTTTAGTTTGCATGCATAAATTATAGTAATCTTTGGTGGAATCGTAGGCAGGCTTAATTATGCAAATTTTACGACACTTTGCTGAAGTTATGCGCCGGTTTCCTTTTCTTTTTCGTTGCCTTCGTTTTTGTTTGTACAGATGCTGACAACATAGTGTTTAATATAAATAGACCCTGTACCGGCACTGGCATCCTACTTGTTTTAAATTGTGAAATTAAGAGGCAATTTACAGCTTGTTATTGAAAGTGGGAGGGACGCCAGGTACACAAGAACTGGACGATCTGTGCTTTTTAGAACATTTACAGCTGGTTAATGCTTATTATTTTATATTCCAGAAACTATAAATATTAATTAAATAAGTCGTTTATTAGATATACAAAGACAAATATGCCAACATTCCAAAATGGCATGGGATTGTTTCCTCAATTTTACAATTACAATTATCTACTCTAGTGGAACTATGTACTTAACTCACTATGGAGCTGTATAGAGGACCTTTCAGCTTCTTTGAATTTCAAATTCCTCACCTTTAACTTTAATTACCAATAACAATCGATGGAAGACAAATTTCGGTTTGAGAGATTTACTGGGAGTGTAGATTTAATAGTGTACTGGATTATAATGCAGGACGACCTACAATATCAGTCCATGAAATTTCCAAAATATAATTTTTACAAGTAAAAGAAAATTTACTGAACTCAAAGGAAACCTTTATCCACACCAAAGATGGAATATCATTACAACGTTTCATTTTAAGTAATGATTCCTGTTAGTTAAAATTTATATAACTAGAGGAATTGCTTTCAAAAATTATTCAAATTAATTTCATATTTGTATTCGTATTCTTGTATGGCAAAGTAATTTATTACACTCGTATACCAGTATTTAAATTATTTGTACACCCTGCACAGACAACAAAGAACAATTGTCTATCACGGCTTGCATGAAACAACGCGAGTGCGAGAAATAAATACAAAAAATTCGAAATACATGCGAATACGAGTACATGTAAGTGAAATATACGTGGAACGATTGAGGAGACAGAAAATGTGGTAAAAAGTAGAAAATAATTCTTTTTTTCACTTCACGAAGCAGACACGTTTACATATTTACAATTCATATGCAAAAGACAAACAAAAACAGAAATACAAAACTCAAGCGAAAACGCGAATTGTAGAAAAAACCCACAGAATCTGGCTGACTGATTGTCAAAGTAGTCTGCATCGCATTATAAGCCGAACACCCACAACATTGTGGCCTTATAAAGCTGCGAATCACCTTGCACAATTTGCGGGGCGAAGCGTATTCAATAATTTGATGAGCAGAATATTAAAAATATAAGAACAATTTGTTGAACATTTCAAAGAATTCGGGAAATTATTCTATATGTTTTTTGTATCGAGACCATTCATTCTCCAGACCGTGAACAGTTGTTCCTTATGTTTCCTTGTAGCATACAAGCCCATGTATATATACTCTAATAACCAGACACCCTGTATAAAAATCTGGCTTCAGTTATTACACGAATTCGGCGAAAAGGCGTTGAATGTTCGAATCAAGTATTTGTGGCTGAAACTCATGTGGTCTTGCCTATAAACGCATGTGCTGCTGCGGCATTTTCTGCCTTGGCAGGCATGCCTTCAGCATGAATGAAGTCAAGTCAAACCAACCTTTGGACATGCCGCCTTTGCATTGTTGGATAAATTGTTAACTACACAAGAAATTTTTATGCGTAGGTTTAGTTGATTTGTCCGTCCCTCTGCTCTGCTCCGCCGCCCCTCATTCGCTTATTCGTTCGTTGGTTCGTTCGATCGGTGATTTAATGCAAGAAATAGAATTGGTAAAAAAAAATAATTTTTACAAATGCGCTAATAATGATAAATCCGCGTTGGCTACAAACCATGCATATTAGCATTTTTTGCTGCAGTATAAAATCTGTTTTGCATTGCCCAAGGATGGACATATGTATATACGAGTACAATAGAAAACTATACATATTATATATGATATGTATCTTATATACGAGTATGTGTCTAGAGATGGTCAATGCATTCAGTTTGCTTCAAATTATGTTTATTAGTATAATATTCGATGGGCAAGGAAGATCAGCTCTTGTGTTATAATCCTCATATAGTTATTATGAGGAGTGTGGAGTAATTTGTAGTCATGCTAGTCTAATAGTCATTGAGTCCGAGTTTGAGTCCAGATCTCAAAAAGCGTATCTCAAAAGTGTTCGAATCGAGGTCTCTAGTTGCTGTACTCATTACATTGTATTCCTATGTTATTAAGTTGTAAGGTTTAAGAATAGTAAACTTTTATAAACCATTAACTTAGATTGCTAGAACTTCCCACCGTTTTAATACCAATTTAGCACCATTATATGAACTTTAAATTCTAATATTCATAGAAATGTCAATGTCAGAAAAGGAAACTACATTGCCAAAAATTATTTAAGGAATAATTATTTCTTTCTTTTATTTTCAAACACATTTTATAGATAGAAAAGTGTACGTATATATATATGTGATATTCTGTTAAGCCGATAATGATATAATAAAGATAGTGTTTAAAAAACACCACTTCTGAACTCTTCTAGTTCTTCATATCTGCTCCTGTGCGGTTAGGATTTCTTTAGGATTTTTTGGTTTCATCTCTGATTGTGTTTTCCGTGTTTCTTTTGAATGACTCTTTCCTTTTGATGGTCTCTTCGAAGGTCTCTTCGAAGGTGTCTTCAAAGGTCTCTTCGTAGGTCTCTTCGAAGGTCCCTTCGAAGGTACCTTCAAAGGTCTTTTCGTAGGTCTCTTCGAAGGTCCCTTCGAAGGTATCTTCAAAGGTCTCTTTGTAGGTCTCTTCGAAGGTCCCTTCTTCTTTTTGTGTTTCTTTGGTGGTTTTGTTGAGCATCCCTTCTGTCCTTTTCGTTTCATCTCACATTTTTTCTTTGGTGGTTTTGTTGTGATGTTATTTGAAGGTGTAGATGTACTGCCTAATGCTGTACTATTAGAAATTGTGCCGGTTTGTGTATCAGATCCTGGAGGTGATAGTGTAGGAGAAGTTGTGCTGGGAGTTGCATCATTTGCTGCGAGCGATCCTGTAGAAGTTCTTGTGTCAGTTCTTGTAAAAGATCCTGTATTAGTGGTTTCTGCATGAAAATGTTTACGATGTGAGTCAATAACAAACTTCGCTTTTGAAAAAGCGACATTATAAACCACACAGACTAATATAATTGAAGTCAAAAACTTCATCCCGGAATCTTTACACTTTCTGTGTCAATTGCTGACTACAATATTATGAATAAGAATAATATGGGTATTGTTCAGCTTTTTATAAAATTTGCCTGATAGAAACAACAATTGAATTGTAGACTAAATAAAAATATCGAAGCCAATATGACAATAGTTATTAGAGCAAATTAACATCAAGAACAAAACGTACGCAGCTAATAAAGTAAACATCAATTAACTATGTAAGTACACAAACTGGTCTGTAACACTTTTGAGGAATTTATAAAGCGATCGAAGGCTATAGCCCTGATAATAAAGTTTATTGCTGCTGAGGTTACCATAAAAAAAAAGTTCTATAAGACAGCCGTATATCAAACCCAAGTTATTCCTTTTGCATAGATTAAGTACAGCTACAAAACGAATCAGATTCTCTATTTGGAGTAGAACAGAATAGAATAAAAGTGAGGTAGGCCGGAGAACCGCCGAAGAAGGATTTCTCCATTTCCTATTCGTCTGAATAGCTTTAGAATAGTATAAACTTAACTTTATTCAAGATATACTTAGCAGCCATATATCAACATGTTATGTTCTTAAGTAAAATATGTGTTTCATGATGAAAACCTTAAATTGCAAACTGCATGACACATTCCGGATTTTGAAATGTTATGAAGGAATTGGAAACATTTTATGTGGCGACAGATGATGACAAAAGTAGCAGATATTTATTATTTTTACTTTAATTTTAGGAGAGATGGGCATTTAAAATAATTAAGTGGGAAGAACAACAGATTACAAATAGTTTATTCGACCAGTCAGAAAAAAGACAAACACAAAAAACATTCACACGCCGGATTTGGAGGGATATTGAGAGAACATAGTATTGCACAAAATTACTTGGCAGGAAACATTGAACAAAAGTATTCATTTATTTGTGATCTATACAATAAAATTATCAATATATTAGTAAATAAACGTAATTATACAAACAGTGAACAGACTTACCTCAATTTTTTTGCATTTGAAAGTGAGTGCGATAGACTGAGAGAGGAGGAGAAAAATACGTTGCTGTATTTAAAAGTCTCTTTATTTGTCGTATTAGTTTTCTGTGCAAAATATGCTGAAAACGCGCCAGAAGACAAAACAAAATTATTAAAGTAAAAGCGAAAAATAAATTAGAATTGTTTCGTTTTTTTTCGTAATCTTATCTCAATTTTCGTTTAATAAAATATTATGATGGAAATGAGCGCAGCTGTCTCAAATTACCTTAAAAATTAATATCTCTTGTACGCCCGTGCAACAAGGATTAATTTGATTTAAATCGATTTATGGGAACTCTGCATAGAAAAAAATAGCTTTAAAAACACTCAAATTTTATATTATATAATTTTGTTAAGTCTGAGTTTGGATTTTCGTGTGTGGTGCAATTATTTCTTTAGGAAAGTGGCTCACATGTGGGAGTAGTTAACATCTTACAAATTTAGCTTTTTATTAACGCGTTGGCCTTCTCAGTGCTGATGTTAAGGTAACTTAGCTTAAATAATTTTTTTTATTTGCAGAAATGATCAATCTCGACAGAAGCCACAAATTGACTCAAACTACTTTAGTGATCAATTAGTCGTACTTTTCTTTAAGGAATAATTCTAATCGATTAATATTCAATAAGTAAAGTTGTACAATTATGTTTTATTTAAAAGGTTATTCTCAGGTTATAGTTAAATTTGTTGCTACGTGCTTAGTCGGTGTAATTTGTCTCTATTCTATTGTGTTACTAAAATTGGTTTGTATCTTCTTTGAACCATCTGTGAATCATTTTATAAATATTGCAATATGGAGAGTACATTCCTTACATACAGATTATTTAGTATATTGCAATGTGGAGAGGCATAAAATGTTCTGGATGCGTTGGAGATCAATGCCAATAGGAGAGCGCTTGTCAGATAGTAATTACCTCCTTAAAATGTACTGCTTGGGATTCGTTTTACAGTCGCTTTTTTGATATAAGGTGGTGGTGAACATGACTTATAGAGCATTTCGTAAAACTGTGAAGAAGAGAAAACTGATAAATTGCTAATGAAGGAATCAGATAAATGAATTAAATTGTTAAGTTTTGTCATATTTTTGGTGCAGTTACATTAAAAAACTTATGAATTGCTGGAGAACATTTGCCTCAATATATAAAGATAGGGGCAGGATGAAATTGAGGTAGTTGGTTTGAAGAGTTTGGGTGAACCCCAATTCGGGACGCCTTTTTCTCTCACATTCACAGTTTTACAGCAGAGTTCTTTTCATGTATAATCAGTAATCTGCACATGCGCAGAGAGAGGATTTTTAGTCGCAGAATTGATGTTGATAGGGAATTTTAAACTGATCTCCTCAATGGCCATTGAAAAAAATGTAGTATGTTTGATGAGTTTTTTCGCCTTGAAATTTACACATATAATTTGGTTGACTTATTTCAGAGAACTATTTATGGATGGAAACTCCTTCTTTGATATGTGGTAGTTTTCAAACTCGGATCTCTTTGTACTCCTAACAATTGCACCCCATTTGATTATGATATGTTACAGTAATCATGTTTCTCAAAAGTATGAACAAATATTGGATTTAATTTTTTGAACTTTATACCTTAAAAAACAAAATTGTATACTAAAATTACACTTTTAAACTTTTGCCCTCATTCATTGCGGTTGCTTTCAACTCTGTTTCTGAAAGTGCTTTTTCTGCCAAAACAAAAAGAAAAACAACGAAAAAATAATAAAAAAAAAAACAAGATAAACAGAAACAAAAAACTTGTTAGTAATTTTTTTTTTTGTTTTTCCCTGATATCAGCAGCGGGCCAAAGCTCTTTCTTTCAACATATTTTGACACAACTTTCGTGGTTGTGTTCACGGTTGTCTGTGTCTGTGTTCGTGAGCACTACAGCATTTGAAGCAACAACAAAAGCAAACGAAAAAAAAACAACAACACGTAAAAGCACAGCATTAGATCAGCTTAGCTGAACAATTTTTATGGTTGAATTCGTTTGCACACACTTCAAATTACATAAAACTCAAAATTGCCGCTGCTGGTTATGTTATCAATGCTTTAAAAAACGTCAAGCACACACACGAATACACCAAAACACCAAACATCAAACACCAAACTTGTGTTCGGGATTGAATTCTAATTAGCAATTCGATTGTGTTTATTTAGTACACACTCAACACACTGAACAGCCGCTACGTCGCTGTGACTGACTCTTCCGTACCGAAATCCGTACTGTTTGGTTACCTGCACACGACTGTTTAAGCCACACGTTTAAGCTTGTTGTGGCTGCCGCTGCGGCTGCGGCTACGGCTGCCAACTCTAAGCCAGCGAGCCAGCAAGCCAAGTTTATCTGTTGTAACGTCGCTGCCGTGGAGACTTGCGGCGATGCGCAACGGATTGGATGCAGAAACTCACCACAGCTCAGATCTCGGATGTGACTAACTTGGCTGGCCAACAGAGCGTGTGCAGTGCTCGGCGGCTGTTACCTGTTCTTTGCTGCCTGCGTTGTGCTGTGTTTGCGTGTTGTGCTCGATTGTGCAAAGCTAGCGACACTCGCTCGCGAGGGTTAATGTGTTCGTTCATGGTGAGATTTTCAACTTATTTCAGATTTTTCAAGGTAAAGAGAGCGAGTCTCCAAAAACACTTCGATGGCATAAAACCGATTTTAAGCTCTGCTGATTTTCTGAATTGTTGGCTTTGTTAGCTGTTAGTGTTGTTGTGTGTTTTCGAACGCCGTTATTTTCTGAACTCCAAGTTCTGCAAAAGTTACAAAATCGTAACTTCTGTTTTGATTGTATTATAACACTGAGTTAGAGTAGCAGTGAACAAATATAGAACCAATCCAAGTACTTCTCCAAAAGGCAGTTAACATATCCAAATTTGAAGAGTGTACTTATGGGCATTTTTTATTTGTCAAAACGTAAAAGAGTTGGCGATACCTAAACACTCACACACACACACAAACCATTAACGGACACGCAATGACGTCAGCGCCGTTTTATTGATAATTTTTGCAAAGAATATTATGACTCTACTTGTAGAGTAACAATAGACCGGCAATATAGCAAATCTTGCAGTCGCTCTATTGCGAAAACTGCGAAAAATAATTGCATTTGGTTGGCTGAGTAATTGATTTGTGTTCAATGCAAAGTGGGTGAACGCTTTGCACCCATTTGGGTGCATGGTAGAATTATTTGACTTTATGGCAACCGCTCACTGAAACGCAATGAAGAATTCTAGAGCCTCTCATGTTACAAGCGCTCAACGCAAATCATTTAATACACTCGAATTCGTGGTGGTGATGGTGGGTGGGTTTGCGAGTGTTCTGATTGCTTCATTTGCAATTAGTGCTTTGGAAGCAAAAGACTTAAGACACAAACCTGTTCTAGCATTGTTTTCCTTTCGATTTTCGTATCCGACCGCTCCGCCGTTGAACGCTTGCGTGGGCGTTGTGCTAATCTCTTTTAAATTGTAATTTGATACTGGTAAATGGTTCTTTTTCGGTATCTGAAAAATATGAAATGTTAGCGCAAGTGGCGGGGCAGATTTTTATATACACAGCCTGCTTCTTGATGTGCCTAAATAGCTACTAAACTTGATCCTTTACGATTTTTTTTATTTATTTTCTTCCATACTGATCTGCATAGGAATCTTCACGAACTGTCAAAATTTATCAGTATCTATATTTTTTGCATTGTGTCCGCTGAGACCTTTCCATTTTTCTTCTTAATTTTAAATTCGATGAATTGTTGTTGACCTTAACTATCTGCAATATGCAGAAGAAGAAGATTTTGGTTTTGTCCTTTTTTGGTTTTTGTAGAACTATACAAATTCACTTTAGTGCTACCCGAATTATTAACCATCTTGCTTCAGCCCCCTATCGTTTGTTACTCATCACAGTTTGGAAATCTAACTTAAAATCTTAATGTATTACAATATTCCTTTTCATGTTTATACTTCTTTCAATCTCAACCTTATGCATAATATTCACATGATTTGTGATAAGAAAATTCGTCGATGCTTTAAGTTGTGTTCATCAATTCACTACAGAGATTCCATACTATGGCTCCAGAATTCAATACATACCAATATGATAAAAATTTACCCGGTATACAACTGAGCTTGGCCTACGCCTCTGGTTGACCTATTTAAAGCAAAGAATGCTTCCAATCTCATAGTTCTTTTCGTATGAAAATATATATTCCAAGTCATACAAACTCATATTGAATACAGCCTCATTGCATCCAAGAAGATAATTTGATGATTTGTTACAATTTGTATGTAGGTTAAGAGAAAAATGGTTTCCTCGAAAAGCTTGACCAATTTGAAATTTTAATGGAAATTCACTGACAAAGAAACAACATCTTTTCACGCACCGTAACACTTAATGTTACGCCCTTTTCCATCAGCACCATAACTTAAAAAATCAATCTATATTAAAATTAACGAACCCATCGTTTGGGTAATTTGAGTGACTTTATGTGGTTTGTTGAATCAGCCAGACTTTGCTGCACACTGGTATCATAATGATGTAGAGGCAATGCCGTTGCACTTACGTGAACAAAAGTTGTTGCATCAGCAGTATGCATTGGCTCAAGTTTTAAGGTTTACAAGTAATTTAAAAGAATCTTGTAACTTACTTTCAAGTTCCTGCACTTAGTATTAATTTAGGGCTACTTCTAATTATATGAAAGAGATAAATTAAAGTAAATTAAAGCAAACACCAACCATAAAACCAACTTCTTGTGCTTCTTAGAGTGTTTGGATTTCCATATAATGTACCATAAAAGAGCTCTGCTTTAAAAATATATAGTTTGCCAGCAACTGAACAGAATTCACGAAATATGTCATGCTACCTTGTTCCAATGTCTGGGATAACAACCAATGTATTTTTCGGTAATTTGCTTGTAATCAGTGTATACGAAATGAGTGTGCTGTGTATAAAAGTTTGCCCCGCAAGCCTGATTATTTGCAATAGGAGGCCAAAAGAAACAAGAAATACAGCGTGCTAAACTTTATTTTATTCAATTCGAGCTTTACAAGAATAATCTGTTTTTCTGCCCTAATCACGTCATCAGCTAAGTCCTATTCTCTCACTTTCTAACCTTTTCTACTAATTAGGCTTATTAAAAGTCCTGGGCGGGACCAAATATTCTGATTATTTTTCAAATATGTTTAGTAGGAAATATTTATAATTGCATAAATTGGAATTGAACGAAACGAACAGTTATTACCATAATGTCCAATTTTTCTTATACGTTGTCTGACTCAAATACCTGTAAAGGCATGCAATACTGTATTAAATCAAAAATGAAGAATACATTAGCATGTAAATAAGCCAGAGAAGAGCATTTTTTAGAGCTCCCAAAAGTATGCATCCAAAGTTGCATATTTTATAGTTGTGCATTTGGGTCCGCTGAATAGAATCGAAACAATTTATATTTTAGCTGATTCATTCTTTAGGTGTGTAGTGCTGGTTTGTACAAGTATATATCAAATTTCATGTCTCTTTTAACATTAATTTCCTAGCCTTTGCCCAACATGGTGCCGGTTGCTCATAAACCACAGCTGAACAGTGAATTGCCACCTCCAAGCATTATATTCCAACCCTGAAAGTATACTACTATTTTAAGCAGTTTTCCACTTGGAATAAATTTGTTCTGAGTTTGCTAAATGACTCTTGTTTTGCGCACACTTACACGTGTGCAAAACTGTAATAGTGTGGCTGATTTTCTTCAGAATTCTGGTTAACCAATGATAAACAAACCTATCCATATAGGCAACTAATGATAAGCAAACCTATGCATATAGACAACTAATGATAAACAAAGACATCAGAAAATTTGGGAAATATTGTCGGAAATTTAATCTATCATTTTTCAAAATTAATATTCCCGGAAAAAGAACGAAATTATCCAATACAATTAATCGTTTGATGGCCATTCCTGGTTGTTCTTAGAATATTTAATTCCTTTGTTCAGTTTTGGCAGGAAGGAATGTACTTTAAGTCGAATGCACAACTGTACATTTTGTGTGTTAGCTCTTGGGATACTTATTTGGAGATTTTTTGACTCCCCATGTTTTTTATTATCAAGCCTACTTATGAAGTCCAATACTTTCTAAAACCAATTTGTTTGTTTTGTTTGAAACTGCGAGAAAGCAAGTTAAAATTTGTGGCAGTTTATAAAATAAAAATTCCACATATAAAATTTGTAGGGGAAAAAATTGGACTCGCTCCATATATAAACACATGAAACCAATATTTAATGGCACATAGACGTAAGATAGTTAATCACTTGTACAAATAGACGCACAATATTAGTGAAGCAATGAAGGTTTGTATACAGCATTATATAGAGAGTAGTTCGCATTATGATATTAGGTCATAGGTTGGAATCATGAGCAGAGTTTAGTACCGAATTATTTCGTCTACGAAATATCGTACAAACAATCGTTAAAGAGGTATTTCAAAAATTATTAAGTCATTCGCTTATATCTTAATGCATTTAACATTTCTCCTCTCTAGTAAAATATGTTAAAACGCAATAAAAAAACAACAAAAATTAGTGGACGCATGTTTTGCAAGAGTACAAAAATATTTGGCTTTTTGAATTACGAGTAAACAAATGTACAAACAACAAAAGCTTTCACAAACTTAATCTCTTGACGTCAGAATAATAGTATGGTTACGTTACTTACTAGAAAACTGAAAATGAGTCAAACATTTCTATATTAACAGCCAATTCGGATACTTCGTAATACTAATATCAACTGTAGAGTTTTAGTGAAGAAAAATGAAGAGTCTCTTTAGTTATATACTTATTCTTTTAGCTGTGCTGATCAGCTTACTGTTCGGAACTGCAAATGGAGAACAAGGGGATAGGCCTCATAAGCCTAATAAAGGCAATCCATATCACTAACTAAATTTTTACTTATCGTTAGTAAAAAATATATAAAAACTATGTAAAAAATATATAAAAAAAATAAAATCGAAATAACACTTATACAAACTTTTCATTTTGGAATTATTCACATTCGTTGTAGAGGAATTCACAGACTTTTTATGGATTCTACAATTCTTAAATAAAAAAAATAAATTGACATATTAATTTCTTATTATGTGTTATAAGAATGAAAATTTTATAGGTTTCCGGAGGAGATATTAAATATGTAAACTATTTATTGCACATATTATCAAGATCGAATAACGTCGCTGAAAGCCGCTTTCGTTAAAACCCGAGATGGAAATCGGATACTTATAATTTGTCATTCGCAATCAAATAAAGACATTTTAAACATTTGCCGGTGCAAACAACGAAATAATTTCAATTGATTATTTGAGACATTTCTCTTGTTTTTGCTGTTTTTGTATTTCATTAGATAATTGTATATATATTCATTTATTGTAGATACAGGGTGCAACATCAATCGACATTTTAGAGGGTAGTATACAGTTTCAACACAATGTATGACTATACTGCTAAACTGCAGTAAATTTCCAATTCATAGACCCAATCACATGATCATAGATTAGTTGCAAGTAATTGCCGGCTCTTCATCGAAAGTTTTCCAAGTGTTGTTTGATTGGGACGTCAAAGCGTAAGTTTCTTAGTATATTCTAAATTAAAATAAAACCCGATAGTTTCTAAAATATTCAACTTGTGTAAATACCATTCTTGACGCAAAACAGCAATTCATAGTATATGCAGATATTGTTATATAAAAAAACAGTACAGATATATATGGCCAATTGTAGCGTTTCAGTGGCACGCGAAATTAACAATGATAATACAATGAAGTGAGTCTCTCGCTGCTTATGTGTCATTTTGGTGGCAGTTTCATGGCCGCAACTGTTAAAGGAGTCCCACCATTTACAACACCAAGGATAATTCCTAAATCATCATATTATTCCAATATGATGATTTAGGAATTATATAACAAAGTGATTGAAGTCATTGTAAAAATGTAATATTATTCTAGATTTGTAATCAATATTATTATAATCTGAATAATGTAGCAAATAATGGAATATATTTATCAAAGCACGCAAATATGTGTGGAAACTATTTTAGTGCATTATACATGTTCAGCTATCTGCTGAGCTTAGCTGGTGAAATACTTACTCGTATATTGGCTTATTTGGTAACTGATTTACGAGTAGTAATGATATTCTGCCAAACTGTTTTCTTCAAGAACTGATCCATGTATTGGGGCATTTATATACATTTTAATGTATTTATTTAATTAATTCCTTGTCAAAATGGTTGGAGTAGAAATCGTATTTCGAGAATTGCATGCTCATTTGCTCATTTCACTCCTAAACTCTGTGATATTTGAAAATCCATGTTTTCTTGAAGAAGGGTCCAATGGATTTTATATCTAGATTCAATGGAACCGTTACCGAAATAGTAAAAGAAATACTCTTCGGGAGTCACTTGCCGGCCTGAATCTTCCACAAAAGTTGTCATTTTATACGTTGAATGTAGTAGGTGGCCTATCACAATTATAAGTGAAAGTATTCGCTTATTAAGCACTATTTGGCAAACTGACGAATATATCAGTTTGTATAGTACCCTAAAAATTTAAAAATGTGTGGTCTTATTGAGATGAAATAGTGTGGTTATTCTGACTTATACTTTTATAGATTCAACTTCAGTAGTCAGAATTCCGATCTGGGAATATTACTTATTCCCCTCTTTGTTGGTTTTTGTTTGTTTGGTTTCTACAACTGCTTCTCATGGTGATATATTTTTGTAGATTAGAAACCCAGTGAATTAACGTTTTGTTGGTAGACTTATCGGCCATTTCAGGGTTGGCCAAGTTTCCTTCAATGGAGGATTTTTAACAAATGGACAAAATATCTGAAAGTAGGGATGACTGCACAAAAACACTTGATATATATATATATTTTTTAACAAATCGAAAAATTTATTACTTTCTGATCAAAATCATACAACGTTGTCAATTCGTTCTCAATATTCCTCGTTATTGCATAATAATAATTATAGTAATAATAATTATAATATAATGTAATAATAATTTTACTTGTTACTTATGAACTTTTAAATATTATTAATAATAATATTTTAACTAATTGTGTAAATTATGTGTGCATGAATTGTATTTACAAATAGAAAATTAATTCGTTTTAATTTTCTGTTCTTTTTTTAAATTGTGTTTCTTTGTTCTTTTGTTATTGGATTTTAATGATAAACATTAAATTTACTTGTTGGAATTTATTTTAATAATTTTCCTTTCTTCCTATATTTATGTATATTGACTATAATTTATAATATGTTATACAATCCTGAAAATGATGTTTCTGCTTCCGCGACTCACTTTAATTGTTTATGTTTATATATATATTTTTTGTTTTCTTTTACTTTGGTAAATTGTATATTTTATTACTTAGTTCGCTAATAATTTCCGCTACATGAGTGTATGTCAAATATTTTTTTATATAATTTTGTTATCGCCGTATATATATATATATATATGTATATATATATAAATATTTATACTAAATTTATATATATAAGTATTAAATTTAGATTTTTCGTTAGTTAAAATTAAAATTATTATAAGATTTTCTTTTAAAATTTTGTATAAATATTAGTTTATGGAAATATTGATGTCAACTACAGCGTTTTTGTATTTTGTTTTTGCTTTTTTAGGTTTTATATCATTTAATCGTTCAAAATTTCGTTAAAGTACTGCTTAGATTTAAAAAATTTTATTTCTTTAAATTTGTTGTCGCTCATTGTAAATTTATATAACTGAGGACGTATTTTTATATTAGCTTCTTTCAAATTAAAGCTTTATTAACCATGCTTGCTTGTCATATTAACAAAATTATAATTACTAATTTAGAAGTATTCATTAATACAAAATTAGTTTTTATAAAATTTTTTATTTTTATCTAATAAAATTTTAGGGTTAAATATTTAAAATATATTCTCAATAAAAAGGCATGCAAATCTATGTATTTGAAATTTTGATTTAAAGCTACGAAACGAACCAGCTTAAAATTTTTGATCCGGAAATCCTTAAAAGTAATAAATTTGTTGATTAATATAAAATATTTCGGAGATAACAAAAAGAAAAATTAATTTCATTAAATACAAAAATAAATACAAAATATATATTAAGATGGCAAAAACCAAACCTTTTCTATAAAAAGTTTCTTGTAAGAGTTCTGTTGACAGTGAATTCTATGAAAGATCAAGTTTGCTTTGTCGGCTTATGCCAAAAATTGATATAGATGCACCGGCACACCTTCTGAATTAAGCAGTTTCTGAATGTCTTCCTTACTAGAAAGGACTGCAAAACATCATAGATTCCAACATAAATACAGCATCAGTCTTTTTTTATAAAAATCGAAATTATGCGAGAGTTTTCGGATAGACACATTCATCTGTAGAATTGCAAAAAGTAGTTAAAGAGAATTAAACTTGAGAACACAATATAAAAATGTGTGAAGATTTCTATTGCCGTTTAATGCACTCAATTTATCGTTTTAAAAGAGATGATTTGGGAACTTACGGATGTGGTTCAGAAGTTGTGTTAGGATGCTACTCGTAAGGTATCTCCGAGCAGGCACACATATTATACACTTGGATTTACAGTGTAAATAATTTAAGAAGGGGAAATTAGATGCCACCTCAATATTTGCGCAACATAATATTCCTTTTTCGCTGGTGCATATTTACCTGCATATATATGTATATAAATGCTCGATAAAAAGAAATATTGGTAATCGTTAACTGTAGTATTTATAATATATATTCCCGGCCCGGGGCTCCAATAGTAATACAAAGTGATCAATAGAAGTACTGAGTTTGCCTCTGAATTGACAGGCTTATGAAATAGGCCACCACGAAGTATTTGAAACTTGGCGGAACGATAGGTTGGGAGGAATTCTTTCAATAGTTTAAGAGAATTCCAATCCGGAGCTGTAAATGATTTGAATAGAAAAGATTTGGCAATTTTTGCCGGAACTGACATTTTTTTAAACGAAATACAAAACATTAAAAACAATATGAACGCTTGTCTACTCCAATCGATTCAGATATGAATGAATTGGTCCCAATTGAATTAATCTACTGTGTCCAAATAAAGCGTACGCAACGTTTGTTATTTTAAAAATATTTATACTGGAACAAAATCGTAAATTCTTGAATTACAATCACCAAATAAAACACGCTTCGAACCTGGATTCAACTATGATGAGTATGAAATTTATTTAAATTTAAAAATTCCTGTTGCTGTTGACTTTATGAATTATATGTAGTGATATTATTTCAAATATATACGCTAGGTTTGTGTGTCTTTTGTTTTATGTTTACTTATTGTTGGTTTTGTTTGTTTTAGTTTCCATCAATGTTTCCACGTTGTTTGGGGCTTAGCGTTTGTTCAGTTATGATAAATTTAAATTCATGATTTTAAAGTGTGCTTCTTTTGTTTTTGTTAATATTCTCGTTTTATTAATATTATCATATTTTATTTTATTGTTGCTGGTATAAGAACTAAATACAATACAGTATATTGTAGATTTCAAATATGCTTAAGTTTAAATATTTTTGTTAAAATCTTTGCATTTGCTTCAGTTCTCTTTTGTTTTCGTTACGGTTCTAGATACTTGATATATTGTAAGTGTATAATTTGTTGTTGTAAAATTTTAAATTTTTTCTCGTAAGTGTATTTTCTTAATTTTTTTGTCGCTTTTCATATATTTTTTTGCTTTTTGTTTTTTTTTTTGTTTTTTCTTTTGTTTTCTTTTTTATTTACTTAATTACTACATTTTGGTTTTTTTTCGTTTTTGGTTTATTGTTTAAATCGAAATTCTTCTAGTTGAAGGCAATCGGCGAATTTATTTGAAATCATTTATGCATTATTTTACAGTTCTCCCTCTTATCCTTTTCTTTGAATATATGGCATTATTATGTGAAAAAATGTAGTTTCAAAATAAAATAAATCAAAAGAAGGAAGTCCTAAAAAATTACGTAAATTATGCTAATTGGATTTTGATTATTTACATTTTTCTAAAATTAATTCACTTACATTTTTAAGTTATTGTATATTATTGCTACAAATTATCATCGATTTTATTTACAATATTTTTTTTTCCTCGTTTACATTTTATACGTTAAGGCAGTTTTTTACTTAATTTGGTTTTCGAAGTCCTAAATAATGAGTACGAAATAAATAAATAATTTTTCCCAACATAAATTATTATAAATTCTGCGTGCATTTGATTGGTGCAATGGAATTTGTTATAGAATTGGGCAAATTAGTAATTGTTACGAAAAGTTTCGTGCAGTTATTATGTCTCACTGTGCAAAAGGTTAAAGATTCTGTGTAACGGAAATTTGTGTGGAGATC
This sequence comes from Clusia tigrina, assembly GCA_920105625.2. Lineage (NCBI taxonomy): Eukaryota > Metazoa > Arthropoda > Insecta > Diptera > Clusiidae > Clusia > Clusia tigrina. The sequence goes on from OV050033.1 coordinate 179,759,057, forward strand.
GACGGAAGTGCAAAATTCTGGTGCGTAAATTATATAAAAGAAATCAAAGGAGCTAATTGGATACAACAATAAATAATCCTAAGATTATGGAAGACTGCTAACAGTTATAAAAGTACGTATATGGAATTCGCACAACATTGAGTCCAGAATAAAAGTTTTAACAAATGAGAAGAACTTTCTAACTACTAAAACGAAACTGAATATGTGGCGTTGTTTTGGTTTGAGAGGCTATGGCATTTTTGTGCACCACTTCACAACGGACCCAAATTCTGGTCGTGGGTCAAAAAGGTCGCTATTCATTTACATTTACATGGACAGACATCGTGGAACTGGCAGTATTGCCCCGTTCGGTACAAAGTTCTCGCAAGTGTGAATATGCAAATATGCTAAATTATCAATTAATGTCAAGAGACTTTTAGAGAATAGTTGGAGAAGGACCTTAGGAATGGTTGCATAGGAATGCAAAGACCTTATACAGATTGCATTGCTATGAAACCATTCCTTTAATGAACATTATATAATAGTTTCTTTTTTGAAAATTGTTAAACATCGAAAATTTTAAGTATAGATTAAATTGCTGTTCAATGAACTACTATTCCATTTCCAGTGATAAATATTTGCAAGAAAATCTTAATTTGACTTAGATGCATTTTGACTATTTTCTTCCGAATGAGGATATGCATGTTTATTTTTTTCAGGTTATACTTTCGGTTCCTTGAGAAGAATATATTTTTGTCGGCATATTATGTGTTAATTATGTCAAAGAACTCTGAAGACAAAGAAAGCTTATGCGTAAGAGAGCATTTTCAGGTAACATTCAACATTCAATTGTTTGTGATGTTTGATAAAATCTCTTTTTGGGGCGCTTTTATTCAATTGTCTTTCCAATACTCCAATTCCAATACATATTTCTAAGAGTTACTTTCTTTGTAACTTCCTCTCATTACACGGCGATATCATCTTTCTGTCTCCTAGGAAATTTCATAAACCATAAGTACGCGGAAGGAGTAACCACAGAGTTATTATGTTATTATGATTCTCTAAGTGATACTGTGATATTAATAACTGAAGAATGCTAGCAGCGAAAGCTACTTATCAAACTGTAGCTGATCACTCCTTGAGTCCAAATAATAAGAGGGCGCAGCTATGTAATGCAAGTAATGAAGCCTTTGGTAGCATTTTATGACTGTTCTTAAAAAAACGCACTTACATTTCGCAAAACACTACTATTCTGGGTTCTTTATACCAATGCACTCACACAGTTTTCAGCCGATATATTCCTTGGGCTAGTGACGTCATATATACATATATTGTAAGTTCTTTGTTTAGACGCCAACTATTAAACGGCATATTTACTCATTTTGCTACTACTTTCACCATGCAAATGCCTATTTCCATGAACATGTCAACAATGTTTGAAAGTACGCACCTTCCCTTGAACTGAAAATAGTTAGAAGAATTAAAGGAGGAGGAAAAAGAGAACCTCTCTTTCTCTTTCTCTCTCTCCGTAACTAAATCGACATTTGCGAGTTAAACTGAAATTCAATGTAATAACGATAGAACTAAATTCTAGAGTCACATTTCAATTTCCTTCTTTTTGGTGTTTTTGTTTTTTTCTTCTAATTATTGTCTTCTAAATTTCGTATTGTGTGTAAGTATTCTTAACGCACTTTAAATAATACCAAAAATAAAACGAAAAAGCTTTCTTGTACTTCCCTCCACAGTAATCAGACGTTTGAAAGCTAGAATATTATCGTTTAGCAATTAATTACTACTCGTTTTATAATTTATGAACGATTTGTAAAATTTAAATTTAGTTTCTTTGTTAATAACTATTCTTTGTTTATACTACCTAGTTTTAATATACTTATTAGGAAATTTATATATGTTTAAATTAAAATTGGCAGTTTTATTATTGTTGCTTAATGCAATTTGTTATTTAGAAAATATTAAAAATTACATAAAGTTTGAATTTTGTACAAAGGTTGGGTTCTTTTTAACTCAGTTTCGACTTCTTAGTGCTAAGACCGTGGTGTTTGTAATTAAACAATGATTTGCTACGATTTAGCATTATTTTAAAATTGACATTTTGAAGTTATTTTTTTGTATTCTACGACTTAGTTAATTAACAAAAAATGGATGTTAAACGTAAAATTAATTCAAAGGAAAATATAACTAAATTAATAATATCTGAGACCGTAATCGGGAACATAACGCATAATGTATAAATTGCATGTGTTAAACTAAAATTGTATACGAGTATATCCGAATTTTGTTTTAAATCCAGAATCGTTTTACAGTGCTTAGCACAAAGTGTGTAGCTGGCGTTTACATCCGTACTACCAAAGCCTGTATGAAAGAGTGTGGCTGAAAGAGGGAATTAGATTAAAGATTTAAGTAGTGGCAAGATTAAAAAATGTAATAGGGCATGAACTGAGCCATCTTTCTTTCTATTTGAGTGTGCTTCAATTGAAAACATTTTAGAAACATTGAGTGTGGGCCACGTTGTCTAAATGAAATAGTTGGTATTTCTGGCAGCAACCCAATGAAACTGTGAGCTCCATCAACACAATAGTGAAAACGTTTTGGCAAGTATTTTATCTAGGATCTTAAGATGGCACATCTAACCGGTAATGAAAGAGTGGAAGGGATCTTTTATTTTTCTTCCATACTCGTGCGTTGACTGAAATGTTACATTCCAACGCAGAGTTTCTCTCTATTAGGTTGCTAGCTCCTTATTATTTATGACTGCTTCATCTGTGTTTCTATGTCACCATTCTTGGTATCAAATTTTATACTTGTACGCTTTCTCTTGTATGCATTGAGGGAGCCAGCGGTTTCATTGGAATTCATCAGATACACTGCAAGAAAAACGCAACGAAATTCGATTTTGGAAAGGAAAAATGAAGTAGATAAATAGTATATCCTTGGCATTATTCAATTTGCTAACAAACTAAGTATTAAATTACGATTTTAATCATTTAATTTATCTTCTATGATATTATTTCTGAAATGGTTCCTAACTTGGCAGTGAAAAGTTTCAAGTCGAACAGCAGTATATGTATATAAATCACGAATCCGCACAAATGAAAATGTAATTTGAAATGAAACCATAGGAGTATTTTACTGTATTTATTAAGTATTTCGCAACTAACTACAATAATAAATAACTAATAATTTAATCGAATTAATTGTAAATCAAATGTACAACAAAAAACTTAAGAAAATAATTACTTATAAATGTAAATCAACTTTACAGTGCAACTTTCGTTGCGAATATCTTAGAATTAATGTAAGATCGAAATGTTTGTTTTAATATTAACATTAATACTAAGCTGAACACTTTTACGCATATATTAAAGCAGCCCATACTCGCTCGCGATGATGAAACAAACAAAAACGTAAATATGAAAACAAATATTAAGTAAGACAATGAAGTAAACGAAATAAATGTATAACTAAAATGTTTTAAGGTAATAAAATCTTTTGTTTCATTTTGAGATTTATAATTTTCGTTGTTGCAATTATTGCTCATGTTACGTCATCTGCGTTTGTAATTTCAATTTTCAATTAAATATCAAGGAGGTTCACTTTTAAAAGTATTTATGTAGATTTATATTTTTGTAATTATTTTAAAATTTTAAGTAAAATTTTTGTTTTAAAAACATACTTTATTTTGCTACGATAGCGTTTTAGTTTATAAATATTTTACAATTTTTATGTTTCTTTTTTGTTTAGTTTTGTAGTTTATTAACTATTTCTAAGCAACTTTGAACATAAAGTTTCGCGTAAAACTTTCCGTTATTGACTTTATCATATAGTTTCCATATTAAACATACGCATAATTTAATATTTAAAATTACTTTACAAATATTCATGAATATTATTAATGCGCGTTATTGTAGTTTTAAATTAACTCCTTCTAAAAACTAATGGCAATTTCCTTTGTAAAATATTTCTTATCGTTATTATAATTTATAATTACTTTAAAAGTATTTGTTCGTTTTTCTTTAACATTATAAATTAAAGTATTTTAATTTAATAATAGCAGTTTACAAGATTATTTATAACCAAAGAAAATGAGTCTACCTACGGTTTTTATTGTTAAGTTTCGCTCTTCGAGATGCTTATACCCTCCCCATCTTAAAATCTAGCACGCGTCTTTAATAATCTAAAACATACTCGCATGTATACAATGTACAATATTAAAACTGCATACATAATCTTTACAATATATGAAAATTTTGTTCAGGAACAAAGCTATCCTTCTATATACTCGTAATATATACTTGTGACTATTTTACATATACCCACACTTTCCTTTTCATACTTTATACAAGTTTTTGAGTTTGTTTTTTGTGTCCTCCCATAACAAAAATTACTTACACCTTCTTAGTATCAATTGTTTTCACTTACTCAATTATGATATTTTGTTGTTCACTTTGAAGTTACATTTTAGCATAATATTTAATACATTAATTTATTAATTATTAGCACCGCGCTTTTTAATTTATTTAACGTTTTCGTATTTGCATTGTATCGTGTTGCAGTTATATTACCGCTGCCCTCCGTTTTTCTCTGGATTCAAAATGTTTTCAGTTTTTTGTTAATTTATAAAATTTCTTATATAAATTTACTGGTTGTGTTGGCAGTGAACGTGGATCATTGAAAGTTTCCTTCCTCTGGTTCTATATAAATGATTTGATAACGTCATCGTCCTTTGCTTATAAGATTGAAGAAATTGTAGCAAGCTGTATATACATATTGATTAGGGAACTGGAAACTTTTAGATGGACAATAAAATAGAACATAAAAAACTGCAAAGAAGGGGGAAGCAAGTGAAACGAAACTGAATAGCAATCTGAAGCAGGTAGGGTGAACAAGAGACAGTTAGGAAGTGGCACGAAAATTGCTTCAATGAATCTGTAGTATGAATATTCATTTTTCCCAGACCTTCAAGAAGTGATCATTAAATATATTTGTACTCCATAAGTCAGAGGTGCCCACGCCAAAGCACGCACTTATAAAATACTCGTATGCCCATTATTGTTGGATGTAAAGAACTTCTTTGAGGTGTCTAATTATGGCAATTCTGCTCCAAAGTTGGTTGTCGTCAGGGTTATACGGGTATAATTTTTGATTGCTCCTTTGTAATGTTCGATGAGCACCTCTACCTTATGGTATCAAACCGCAGTAATCGGGACAATAATTTAGTTCGAAATTTTATGGTTTCGTATTTAAACTTTCCTTAGACTTCACATCATTGAATTTATGAAATTGTCCATACTGTATAAACGCTCTGTTGCTCCCCCACCTGGTTGGTTTGTGCAACTAAAGAAGGCAACGAAAACTCTGTCGAGTGGGTCAAATTCAAAAGTAACCTAGAGAGGAGTTGGCTGAATTAAATCTCCGCATATGATTGATTTCGTATGACTTTCTGTCATGCTGACCATGTTATACTTGTATGTAGTACTCGTATGTAAATTCGTGCATGAATCTCTTTCTTTTGTTTTTTGGACGGATATTAAAAAATATGTCAAATGTATTAAATGATTGTATTTATAGATGAGTGGCATGTGAAAACGGCAATACACATAACTGCAAATTCGTAAGGTCCACTGGACTGGCATGGGGGTAATATAACTGCAAATATACTACTTTGTGAGAATCCCTATCCACAGATTTTCTTTTTGTCTTCATAACAGTTATGAATACGTAAGTATGTGTTTATGTACATGCGTCAATAGTGTATGCAATTGTATCTGATTTTGTTTTAGTTTTACTTTGAGAAATTTCATTGCTTTGGTGTTAATATATCGCTATCCTTCTGTTATTACACTTTTATACTGATTTCGTTAATACTATTTTGCTTTCGTAAAAAAGAAATTTCCTTCTACATGACTTAAATAAGAGGGGATATTTTAAAACTTCTTTTCTAACTATGCTGGCCAATTATTTCCTTTGTTTTGTGTTGGTTTTAATTTTAATTTTTATTTTTATTCATATGATATTTGTTCGCTACTTTAATTTAAAATGTTTACTATAATTATTATTCGTTTTTAGTCGACTATTCACTGTGGCGCGCTATATTCATTAAGTTTTATTTTTATAATCTTAAATATGTTTGTATGCAGTTGTGATATTGATAAACTTTTTTTGTGTTATTTTCTTTGGTTTTATAAAAATTTGTTTTCTCTACAGCGTCATGATCGATTTTTTTGGTGTTTTTTAACTTTTTCTTTGGGGCGATGCAATGCTTTTGGCGTTTATATAAAAAGTATATTCGCTTAGGGAAGGCCTAAGCGTAAATGAACACTTAAAAATGTCATGGTAACCTACAAAAATGCAATTTTTCGCGGGCGTCGTCTCAGTACTTGGTGGCTGACTATTTTGACAAGCGTTGTGCTGTGATGTTGGAGATGAATGCTGCTGGTGAATGGTTACTTTGGCTTGCTAATATTATAAGTACTTTATACAGTGTTTTTGTCCAATGCGATATTTACGTTTAAGTCTAAAATCGTTGCAGTGTGTGTGATGATGGCTTCGATGGCTGCGGAGCGTTGTGACTTATTCGACAGTTTATCGATAATGAGAATTCGCAATAATGGCATTAATAATTTCGATGTGATGGCATATGCTGTGAAGCACTTTGCTGCTACTGATAATGGTGTTGGTTGATGTTAAATTGAGACGACAAATTGCATTTTGTATTGTTTCTAATACTCCCAATATCATGCATCCTGTATTTCACCTTTTAATCCAGGCACCCTATGGTGTTGGTTATGTCCTAAACGATTCGCTAAATCCTGTACAACATCACGAAATATAACTGTATCTATATTTTCACCTAATAAATATAATAAAAACCAATCGCCCATCTTTGAACGACGAACGATAATTTCAATAGCGTCGCGACGCACTAACCTGTAAAAATAGATTAAAAAGCCAAATTAAGTGGGATATTAAAACAAAATGAAATTTTTCCAATGAAGAAGCTAATTGCGGACTTACCTAAATCGCATGCGAAATAAATACACCCTCATACGGGGTGAAAATATAATAACCACCCTGTATACCATCGTTAAAAATGTTAGAAACGTTAATAATATAAACCAAAACCAAAGAAAAATGTATATTTTTTCATTAACAACATTCAATGGCAATATACAAATGGCGTCGTGTTTCTCCACCTGCAAACAAGGATGTTATTAAATACATCCCTTCTGTGTGTGAGCAACGAAAGTTATGTACTCACCTCCCCACTTGAACCGTATTTAAAAAATGTACATTTGGTCATTCTGGGAAAAATGTATATCATCGGATCCATACGATCCTCCTGATCGGCTTCCATATATGCTATCACATCTAAGCCAAATGTCATAAATTCGCCATCGAAAAATTTATTCATAAGAAACATTTGACCTGCAAATTAATGTGGAATAATAAGTGAGTGCATTTGCATTAGCCATGGAAAAATAAAGTCAATCACAACTAATTTCCCTAAAAGCTGTGTCAAAATATGAAAATAAACAAAAATGGAAAAATGCTTGCCACGAACGAGGATATTAGTGCACACTGCACGTATAGTGTTTACAGCAAAGTGCCTCGAGATGCCATCCACATTAAACACGCTCATATAACGAACATTTCCTGTGACAAGTCCCCGTGTGTATTAAGAGTGAAGATTTACATTAAACTAAATAACCAAGAATCTTGAATGTCTAAACTGCTTGCATCTGGCAAAGGGTGGGTTATTATAGATTTTCGACTCCACGACTCACAGTTTCATAGCCCACCTCGCACCAGCCAAAGGCCAACTTAGGGAATCATCGGAGGGGAGCATTCAAAGTCTGCGGCAAACATTATTTGGAAGTGCCCTTGGAAACACAACAACACAAGAATATTCTCATTTCAACTAGATTTGGTGAAATTCCGACATGGGCAATTGAAATTCGTTCAACTTGATCAGAGTTCAAAATCTACAACAACACATTTTTCCGTTTCACACGTGGCATTTCGTAAATTCAAGATCAATTTACGGGGAAATCGAAAATATTTGTACTACGGGTAATTTAGTAGAATGTGCATAAATATTGGCATACACACTGACCCCAAATTAAATTGAACTGCGAACCACCAAAGAACATCGACTTTATTTTATTATAAACATGCGTGTTTAAAGCAACAACTTGAGTTGCCGCGCCTGTAAACTTATGCACTCTTGTCTGTGTGTGTGTACGTGTTGGTTTTAATATATTAACTGACAGTTCATTATTTTGATATTTTGTCAGTTCGAGCAGGAAAATTTTACGCCAGCGCTCGCAATGAGTATAAATTAAATAAACTTTACGATAAAATTCGAACGATTCACCCATCCATCCATCCATCGATCGTTTGGGTTAATTATGTTTATTTTCATTTAGATGCCATGAAATGGTCAGTGTATAAAATCTCGCCATTACAATTTGTTTATTTTGTTGTAATTTTGTGGGTTCATAAGAAGAAAAAGCATGCACAGATTATAGTTATTTTTTCATTTTAAATGATGAGAGATTTTTATAATGCATCCGGTGTAATTTAGTGAATTCCATCCTTAATGGGAAATTGAATATCAGCACTGCCAGAAAACCAATGCAACAATCTCGGAAATTGAGCCTAATCAGGTTGTGTGATATAATATGAAATATATGCCTAGCCATACTATAGCTACTACTGAAAATATGAAGCATAAATATAAACATAGAATATGAATCAAATACAAGCTGACATTTGTTTTACAAACATTTTAAAAATATTTATATAGTTCAAATAGCCCAATATTAAATAAAAAAATTAAAAAAATGCATTTGCTACTTGGCTTTCAGCTTTTCTATTTCATCATCACAGAAAGACTGGCGAATGGAAAGAAAAGTTGGAGAAAGATAATCTGAAGCTTTCGCACATATTCCTGGACGTTCTTGTCCCCATGGATTTGTAGGACTCCCGGGACCTCTATAAAGAGGTGACACGCTCCTAAATCGGAATATACTTGAATAGTGTTCAAAGGATATTCTCAATGTTATTACAGCAACAGTTATCGTAGACAAGGATCAAGTTTCTGAGCCTGAAAGGAGATCACGAAGTTTTGGGCGATAGACATATCCAATAGCAGAAAACTGCATTGACATTATGTCGTTCATGGAGGAAACCAACATACAAAAGATGGTGATAATTTCCAAGTTAAAAACTTTTAATGTTTATAAATTCAGTTTAGTTTTCAGCTGAACCGCCTTTTCTTTTTTCACCCACTTTATACTCTCTTCTTTGGATACGAGATAAAATGGCAGTTCCAGGTTTATTTGCAGGTAACGAAGCAATTCAGAAGTACACTCTTTGTTCCACAGATCGACATAGAGATATTGTGTCTATTTAATGCAATTGGTTTCAAGCACGCTCTCGGTCTTTCCATGATGATGGAATAAGGACCTGTAAATTTCTTGAAACACATGCGTTTCTTAAGCAGAGAACTAGAGAAGTGATATGTTTTTGATCATTCAAATAAAAGTGTTTGAAAAATCAAGTACGGTTTATATTCCAATATATTGTGTTTCTATTTCTATTGTTCGTCATCTCACCTATCACATTTATAAGTGCCAATAACTCGCACACGTAATATCTGTAAGCCCACCAGTTGTGATACCTGCAATTGAAACAAAGAAATTAAAGACAAGTTATAATAAGTTCAGAAGTAAGTGCCCAAACGTCGACACAATCGGAGATAATTTGTGTATATAGCATTTTAAATTTCGTGTTTTGATGTACCTTAAATTTTCCCATAAATAATCTAAAAGTAATTTCTTTTTTTGCTTTTTTTCGGCTTCGGAACAGATGCCTATATCTAAGTCCATGATTAGTGCGTGGATTTTGCCACCTTCCCAAGATTTCCACAGCCATCGTGGCGTATAAAATAAAATTGCCTGTAAATGGAAAAATGAATGTGTTAATATACAAATATTTTACGTTTATAATGTGATGCAATAGAAACCCGTTATAAGTGTATGAGATCAAATATTAATTATATACTTCTTTATAGAATTTGTTCCAGTCAGAGTTTGACTTGCTTTCTGAAATATTGCATAATAGTTTATTTCCAACTTATACAGAGAGAATTACATTATTTCCGTTGAAAGTTTTTTTTTGTTTATGAATTTTCTCTTGCATAGGCTAGGATTGAGTTCTCAGAATAATAGGTAATTATAGTTTACGAGCCAATTTTTTTCTGTCACTTATCATTTTATATGACTGCCAACATCCAAATATCTCAGAAACAATCAAACTTAGATTTATTCTGATGCCAACTTCGTTTTTAGGAGGCAAAAATATTGTCGAAAATTATATTAATACTTTGTAGCGTAAACCTTGTAAACTAGTTGTAATGCTTATATTTATATTTCTCACCTTTCGCCATGATTAAAACTACCTAAGAGTTCAGTATAAATAGGGAAGCTCATATGAAGAATGAAGAGACTTGACTAAGTGAGAATCGCCGAACAATACTAAGCTAGTCCTCTTGATAATTTTCAGGGAAGTGGAATATAAGGAATAAAAGGAATCTAGCTAAACATTTGCAATTAAATTATAATCTAATTAGATTAGTTTAATTGTATACTACGATTTAATCTGAATTTATGGAAAAGAGAAATTGTTCATTGGAAATTTTTGATTAGTGTACTGAATTTTAGAATATTAGAAAACAAAACAATGTACTGAGGTACGAGTAATTGTAGGTTTATCTGATTGAAGGATTATCTGAAAAATCACCGAATCTTAGGGAATAATCCTTAAAATAATGAATGCGTGTTGTGCCAATAAATTGTTAATTTTATATATAAAATAAGCATATATTCCCGATAATTTCTTTTAGGCATTATTGTGGATTCGAACAATTTTTATTTTCTCTTTTACTCTATTTACTTTTATTATATTTAACGTTTTTAATATTAGAAATGGGTTTATATATTTAATATTTAACATTGTCTAAAATAAAAAAATTATTTGCATCAGCACTGCAATAATTGGGTGACCATGGTATGATCTTGATCCAAAAAGTCAACCTCGTAATCTACAATGGAATGTCTTTTAACAAGGTGACATGACAGCACACAGTAAAAATTGGAAATGTCCTCTATACTAAATTAGCATATCTAATATTATCCGTTGCAGGTTGCTGCTCTTCGAACAAACACACACAAAAGCATGACTAAAATTCCCAAAAATGCATTCTGCAACATGCACTCAGAATGCCTGCATTTCACAATAAGATTAAGAATATTTCATAATACTTTTCCTCTTAACAAACAAATTCGGTTCATAACTATTTGGGGTCCAGATAATTGCACATAGATAGAATCTCAGCAATTATTAAATTGAAACGCAAATAAGGCTAATACGCCATATTTTGAAATGATTTTGTGGAAATTTATGCTCATTCGGGTGACAGACTAACACTAACTTGTATCGTAAATTAGGAATAGTCCGCAACAACATTTGAGGGATTTGCCACATTCAAATTTATACGCTTTCGTTGAAACTTATTTTTGCAAATAATCCTTGTCGTAGGCGGAATTTGTTTTGTGCCCTCTTCACGGGCGGATTCTGAAGCAGACATATGTGCGTCTTCAACACTATTTTATGATGTATCTGCATATTTGAGACAATGGTATTATAGCTAATTAAATCCCCAGCATTAAATAAATTGCTGCTACATCGTATGCAATAAAATGTTCTTTTTATTCTCAATTCTTACCACTAAGACCAAAAGTAAAGGCTACAAACCCAATGAAACGAATGCATACTCTACGTAAATGATTTTTCTTATCTCATTTTCCAAGTTTTTAAATTTCTGGCATTGGGGAGCTTTGTGGGGCTTATTTAAAAAGCCATATTTTAGCATTTTATGCTCGCAATCAAAATTTAAATTCATGATGAAAGAGGTGAAAGTTCATTTGAATTCTGGCGGGCAATGTGTTTGCAATTTGATGAGTTTTCGTTATTGTTTCCTTTGTTCTCAAACATTTCTGGATCTAGCTAAGCATGTAATGAAAAAATGCAAAAGTGGAGAATATTGTTCAGATTCTTCAGAAAAAGAATGCAGTCGAACTGAAAATCGAGTTTTCAATATGAACAATTTTAGAGTCTCATAATTCTTGAGACACTTTATATGCTGATAAGTGAATTATTTCCAAATACAAAATGTCCGTAAGAAGAATTGTAAACATAACTCAGTTAAAAAGAAGTTGAAATTAATCAATTTTCCTGAAAGCATAATACTGAAATTATTTTTTACCCAAAATTTAACATAAAATCATCATAACAATTTATGGATATATGTAATTTGTTTTTAATAATCTAAATTCGATCAGCACAGCAAATGTCATTTAAAAATATACAACAATCACTCCTTTTAACACAGCTGTAAAATAATAAGAAGAACCCATCTAAACGCCAATTTTTATTAACAACTCTTTGTGTTTATGAAATGAATATTTTAATTTCAACATTTCATATATTCAGGAATACGAGAAATAGGCGAATGTCTAACGCTGGCAAACATACCCTGAGCGGAAGTTTCTTCCCCAAAATGGTAAAAGACGAATTGATCAGCATCATTGATGTTCAAAATTCTAACCCTGTCCCGTGCACAACCAATAATATGAGACATCATTTTGCAACGAAGAATACATCATTCTTATATGGCAGTACGTGGAATTATGGGAACATCAACCATAGGAGTATATCACTGCAACTTATTTATGGTTGGAAAAGCCAAGAGAAGTTGTATGCGAAATATTAATCCAAAAGATACCACAGAAACATATCTTAAAAGTAAATTTTTTGGATGAGTGGAAACTCCATGTGCTTCCCAATTATAGAAAAGGGCATATGATACCATGAGGAATACTTTGAAAAATATTTAATGATTTTTATTAAATGCATATTGTATCATCATCCTAAAAATTAATTTTTATGGAGTGACTATAAAGTCACAAAATTGCTTCCCTCTCCTAGAAGTGTTCACTGTTTTACAAACTAATCTCTAATTCTTACAAACTTATATATAAATATTTTAATGGTAAACATAGAAATGCTTTTCGGATCAGGAGTGTGTTATCACCATATAAGCATTCCATTTCCCCTTGTTCAGAAAACGATAATTAGACATTTCTAACTCATCAACGAAATACCTTATTGTGTGTGATTTGCAAACTAATTCTTGGCATTTCCTAAACATCATTGAGATATATTTTCGATTTTACATCTTGTGTGATAGGTGTGGAGAAATTTCGGAACATTCAGTTAGGTTGTATCTGCTGCTTTCACATACCTACATACATATATAATCAAATGTCTGCGCTCCATTCGAGGCGTGCACATTTTAAGATTTGTTTGCGTTGGTTCGCTTGGTTACACATGAATGCATCAACGATGATTTCCCAGAAATTCACCGTGAAATTTATTCGTTGATTCGTTTTCTAATCGTTACAAACAATTATTGCAAATTGTGCGTCTGCCTCGAGGAATTGGCATGCATTCAAAATGATCTCAATTAAAATGAGAGATTGGAATATCTTTCAAGTTTAGTAAAAGAAAAAAATTTTAATTGCAATGCATTTACCGAAAGCCTGCTGAGGCTCTTCGATGACACCGCAAATGGCCTCAAAATCTAGTCAATGAACTTGAATTCTATATGGGATATTTTATGTAATTAGATTTTATATATTCGTACTTGTAATAAATGCATATAAAATATAATGCTTTTGGAAGCAATTATGGGGATTTGTGAGAAGAGTTAGGATTAGTAATTAATAGCATTATCATATAAATATGCCACATCCTTTCAGTTTACAGTGCACTTGGTCATTGCATATGAGTATATCTATAAATATCTCCTTGGTGGTCAATCAATGAATTCAGAAACTTATTCTAAGTTTAAGTCGGTGTATTTATAATCTGATAGTCTCGATAAATTAGTTAATAAACAATCAGAAGTCAGATTTGGGAATATTCTGTCAGCTCATTTCGATAAGTATTTGGACAATTCTGGTATGGGAATTTTTCGAACAAGCTTGTCTCAAGAAGCTAACCTTGAGGCTATATAATAATGGTATAATGCAATCGAGTTGAAACACGAAAAAATATGAACTACTTTCAATGGAAGTATGCCATGTTAGATAAGAGAAAATACTAAAAAGTTTCTTATAACACATTGTATTGAATGAACTAGAATTATATTCATTCAAAAATGAAACGTTCTTGTTTTCTTTCATTTCAAATGTTAAAAATGTATTTAAATTTGGCGAAATTTTTATGTAATTTTAAATTATTGGCGGGAATAAGTTATCTGCTTCCCTGATTCTCTTCTCTCGGGTAATACTCTCTTAACTAGCAGCTTTCTCTTCGACTCTACCAATATGTATAAATATACTAAGCGCACTCATTTAATGAATTGGCTTTTGGCATTTGGCCAGCATAAATATGTCATATTTCGTGTTTCTGTTACCGCAAAACTATTCCAAATTCACATGCTCGTATTTTCATCATGTCTGTTTCGAATCTAAATGCTGAACATGTTTGATGCATGATCGATTGATATCCAATCATTTGTTATGCTCAAACACCGCAAATATTTTGAGTGATTTTTGTTGGAAAATCAATAAATGATGCTAGGCAAGATTCCCAAGGAATCTGTATTATATAATTATTTACTACATATTGAATGAAGCCAAAAATATATAAAAATAATGAAAATTTTAAAATGCCTGAAGTTTAAGCTATAGGACCAAGTACATATTTGTAATACTTCAATATGTCAAAAGTTGTGTTACAAATACATTCATAATATTATATTTAGCTTAACAAATTCGAGCTCATCAAGCAAGGCAGGTAAAAGTAGTGCTCCCAAAAGATTAATTATGTCATTTATTAAAAACGGGCAGGGGTACACCGCAAACTCAAAGCAGGTCATACGTCATCACATTAGACGAAAACAAATAAAAAACAAGGAAAAAACATACATAAAAAACTAAAAAGCGAACTGAACTTAAATTTAGTTGTCGATCTTCTGGCTCCTGAGTGCGTGCGTCTCTAATTTACTTATCGTTACCTTCACGGAGAGAATCTCCCCCACTCATGCATGTTTTCCATAACATTTACGTTCGGAGTGAAAAGTCACAACGGTTGGGATTACACAATAATTATATTCTAACAATGCTGAAAATTACAGCCTGAATGATGCGTATGGGGCGATTAGTCTTCCTTCTTATCTTTCGATATGTGTCACAAAACGTTTATAGACGGCGCGGCACACACTCACACTCTTGCCTATAAATAAATTTACTATAGTATTTCCCTCGTTAATGACGTGAATACTGGGGCTGTTTTGAAATCGGTGATGAATGTAAAATAAACAGACTGTGCAGTTAATATACTTAGATGCAATTAAACACTACGAGTAACTTTGAAATTTTTCAAAAATTTTAAATTTATTCAAATATTTATCGGAGTTCTTCCAAGAATTTTCTAGATACGAGTTTGTTACACATTAGAATAATTATAGAATGATTCCCAATGATCTGCCAATCGTTCAGAACTTGATAAGTCATATTTAACAGAAGCTGTAATATTTCTTTCATGTTGGCATCTGTAGAGAAATACGCTAATTTAAATACTTTCAGTATTAAAAAATGCAGTGTAAATTAGGGTCTAATTATACAAAACATTATAGAACTGTGACCGTGTATGCGTGTGTGGGTGTGGGTGTGGGTGGTGTGGGCAGGAATCTGTGTGGGCTTACGTAGGCATACGTCATTATTCAATGCAAATTTGTTTAATATTCTGATTGTGTGAACAGATTTATTTATTGTTATTGTTTTGCGGGGTAAAATGCTCGGGCAATATCGGGGCCCTCAGTGTGTGCGTTAATTTGAGCATAACAATTAAAATATTATTTCTTAAAAAATTGCTGCTAATTTTTAAATATGTGATATAAAAACAAATTCAAAAGAGAAGTTTAATAAACTCATGAACTGGCAAAATGAGATTTCAAAAAGCCAGCGTATATATTTACTTATTCAAGTAAGTATGAAAAAACAAATTGCTAAAGAGTGCGCTACCTTTCAACACCCATATTTATAATAATTTTTAATTACAAACAGCGCAGATACAATTTTCCGCCCATCTTTTCGCCGGCCATTAATCAAATCGTAATGAATATGTACACAGAGAATATAAATGGTGATTTGTGAAACGAAATCCATTTTGATGAAACAATCGTAAACATGTGAGCGCGACTTTAAAATGGAATGGAAGTATCTGCCAATAAATATTTGGAGCAAATTGATTCCACTTTGAAAATTTTCATTCATTAAATTTGCATGAATCGACATTCTACGGCATACTTGGGTAGTTCTACAGGGTATTGCGAGCAATACGAAAGACAAATAATGAGAAAGGTTTATCATCGTGGAAAGCGACGCTTTATAATCCAACAACAGCTGAAACCTATTCAGCGCTGTTACGAAACCATGTATTCTAAAATAACACTTATTTTGGCAAACAAATAATCAGCAGCGACTCCGCATTGCTGAGATATGTCTCAGAAAAGTTTTCCTGTATAAATACTTCAAGTTAAGAGTTGAATATCAACTATGGATAAAATCTAAATTTCCCCACTGAAGTGCTTTATTCATATTCATGCCAAAATGGTATCAATAATTGCACCTCTCTAAATGATAGAATTAATTTTGTTTTAACTGTACCTACCTTTACTCGTATATTGCTCTATAAACATTGTATAAATGGGCGTTTGTTTATTATTTACTTAACTCTAAAATCGGGCGATCGGAAAATTAAAACATATAAAGAATGATACTTATGTGATAAGTAAATTTCACCAATAGATGTACTAAGAATTGTTAATTGCCCAACTATGCAGATGAATATCTTTGGCAATTCTTCTGAGAATTGAAATTAACAATAATATTGAATTTCCAAAACAAAGCCAATAAATCTCAGTGTTATTGGTATTTAGCCACATCTTGAAGTAGAAAAAAGTCCAATAGAATCTTTGAAGAATACAACCCAAATACATTAAAGGAATATAATTCTTATTTCAATACATAAATATAAATAAGAGTGCTATGAAATCTATGGTCCGATGAAGCGTTTTAAAACGTGTTTATTTTCAATTAAATCAATTCGAAACTGCTGTAGCTCAACAAATAAATACGTTCGTATCATTGTCTAATGAAATAAAACCAGAAAATAAATTGGATTTTTTAAGCAAATTTATTATTGCGATAATTTCACTTCATTTATCTGCGCTGTTTTATGTAAACTATTGTGTAAACTATTGTCCAAAAGATTATCCCAAGTTGGACACTTAATTGTTATTACACTTCTTCTATCAATTTATTTTAAAGTCGGCGCGCTATTTGGCCTAACTTGCAAGAAATATCCAAAGTTATTGCACTGGAACAAAACTAATTCCATCCCAATTGTAAATCGAGGTTGATCTCTTGACCAAGTGAAATGTGAAATGTTAAAATTATATCTCGTCCCAAAATATCGTTGCCTTTAAAATGTTTCTGCATGTTGATTTAAACTAATTTTAGAATAGATTAACTGCAATACGTCTATTGTGTTGTTTTCTATAGTTTAATAAGTGTCAAATATTTCAGCAATGGAAGAAAATTAACATTCCTATCTTGAACTACATAAACCTTTGGCCAGAAGGTTCTCAAATAACAATCGATTGAAAGTGTAATTGATGTGGATGTTGAATGTAATGTTCGTTGCTTTTCTGATTCGAATCATGGAATTCATATATACTCGTATTTTTCTTTCGGTCTTCGAAAATTAAAGAAAGTTTTAGTAGAATCAATCTTAATTTCACCAGGTGCTGATTGTTACCAGTCAGTCTGAATCCTGGTGTAAGGATCTTCAATATTTTACCAAAGCCAATAAAGAGAAGTGTTAAATGCAGTACATAAGGACTTTTGGAGGACATATATTATATATATATAACTCATTGATATATATATTATATATCAATGAGTTCGTGCAAATATTCTGTTTGTCAACTTAAAGTAATTTTAATAAAATAATGGAACAAATAAACATCTTTTTGTATAAAAAATGATATATATATATATATATATATATATATATATATATATATATATATATATATATATATATATCTCAAATCATATCTTTATCAAAAGCTATGCGGTAAAAGTTAGGGACAATAGCCATTCAAGTACATCTAAACATATTTTGAAGGCTTCTCTCGAAAAACATTCAAATGGTGTAGAATCGAAGAAGATCCATAGATAGCAATGCCGATAGTGAATGAAAACATATTAATATTTTATTAGGGACTGTATATAGAGATTTATTGGCTAAGTAAAGCAATTAAATTTAATATCATTAGAAGAAATTAAAAATAGTTGTTAAAAAAGATTGACACCTCTAGTCTAGATATTAAAATACATTTGTCATCAATTTGATTATTCGAAGATATGAATTAAATTTCACCCACCTGAAAGAATAGGCAGAAACAAACCCATTGGTAGTATTTATAGTGTTTCTTTTCATTTGCATCACCATCGGAATTGCCTATACCCGGGTACGGCACCGATATGCCCTGCTTTTTGTTGAAATAACTTTTGAGAGTATACGTGGAGTGTATCCAACAGTACGTGTTGAGTACATCTTCTGGAATATCTTTGGTGTGAACACAATCGATGGGATTACCAACATATTGACGAGTGGTTATAATTAACGAGAACGACATCAATACCATCACAGTAATGGAGTAGTGCAGGCGAAATACTGGCGAATCGGTTTTAACGTGACTGACCTTTACAAGGTTTTTCAATCCACGAAATATATCTAACATTGTTCGCTACTACAAGAACGCAGCCAACAACGCAAACTATCGACTCGATATTTGTTATTTACGGGATTGCTTTATTTATTTCTTTCTGCTGAAGATAGAACTTAACACCGGCCCGGCCCGCTGGAGTTTTAAGTGATTTTAGTTTTATTTTTAGATGTGTTTAAAATTTTTGTTTTTGCGCTCATTTACTTTTGCATGCACCGAAACACTTCTTATCGCTTTGCTGTGGCGGAAAGTTCTTTCTCTTCCTTGGCAATCCCATATTTTTGCCTGCTGTAGCATTTTCTACAACGATCGTGTGATTCTTGCCATATGCTACATATGCAATTTTGGAAATTTTTTTTATAGGTGATGCACTCGCGCTGGAACACTTGAGACTTTTATTACTTTGTGTAAATGACTTTCGTGTGATTCTTATAAAATGTTGCATTTTCAATTGTAGAATTTTATGAAAAACTTAAGAGCTGTTTCGTTGCTTTTCAACTGTGTATATAAATATTACATATTTCACAGTGGAAATTGTTTTGCTTCCGCAAAATAAGGCACTTTTGGTTCTGGAAATATGATACAAATTATACTGCTAAAATATATTTCATTTTGTGCATGTTTTCTGGAGGCGACTGTAATTGTTTCTTAAGTACTTATGTAGTTAAATAAATTGCAAGTGTTTTTGGATTGACATTTCAGTATGAAGAATTGTTTTGTTACCACTTGTATCGATGTGGGGTACACGCACAAATATTAATATCTATACACCCATATACAAAAATTATGATCCATAATGTTTTACCTCATCATCTGGTTTCAATTGGAAACTTTAAAAATATATTACAAAATCTTAGGAGGCACATTCAAAATTGACTGTAAATATTTAAAATT
Organism: Clusia tigrina; assembly: GCA_920105625.2. Lineage (NCBI taxonomy): Eukaryota > Metazoa > Arthropoda > Insecta > Diptera > Clusiidae > Clusia > Clusia tigrina. The sequence continues at coordinate 179,778,876 of OV050033.1, forward strand.
GAGTTCTCTGTTTTCGCGGCGTCGCACGTGTTCATTTTATATTTAGTATATCGCTTCAGGCAGAACGCAAATGTTTCCCATACGCGTTCTACCAGAAAATATGCACAAAATGAAACACAAAATATCTCTATGCTCACATTCATGTTTGTGTTTATTGAAAACAAATCGGCAACATATTTTCTAAAGTCTGATCAATTTTTTCCCCTCTAACTAAGAATCATAAAAAGTCTTCTAAAAATAATTCCTAAAAACACGTCCCTTTATAAGTAAATTAACCGTTAATTTTAATTTTTATAATCATATTCCAGAGCAATATCCAACACAAAGTCGAAATTCGTATGTGAAATGTTTCTGCTCCAATTTAGAATGAATGTTTACAAATTTACGATGGAGCTCCTCGTGTGCTGAGATCTTTTAATTATTCATTGTATGTGTTTTACAATGGTTACGAAATATTTTCGAAATTCGGTTTCTAGTCCAAGTACATCAAGGTTGTCAGAATTTCAAACATTACTATGGAACATAGAGTATACTTCGAAAACTTTTATAGCGAATGAAAGTAAAAAGTGTTAAAGTAAGCATTGTATTTATAAGTTCAATGCTGATAGCAGAAACATAGATTTGTAGAGATATGAAATTTGCGGATACCATCAGACTGAACTGAAGTTCAAATTTGTTCTTCATTGGGGTAATCATGATACGTACGCAAAAACATGTTGCAAAGACTTTATTGGAAACAATAATTGGCCTCGAGGTTCTCCTTATAACAGAAAAAGGGGTTGCTTCAAAATATATGTGGATATTTCCAGGTAACAAACATTTTGGACGTCCGTTATACCCCCTTATAGCTCAATATATTTTTTCTAATTACGAGCATAGGCTTAATACAAGGAACATATTAAAATGAGATACTAATGTAGTACAAAGAATGGGTGGATATGAGAGAAAATCATGAATAATTGTAATTTGTAAGAATATTTGGATTTAACCGAACAAGTCACAGATGTAGTAAAAATTCGCTCATGGTGGAATTACTCCTATTGGAAAGTAATCTATACCTAGACATTAAGAAAATGTGACGGCAATCAGAGACCACCTAAAAACTGAATATATTCTCCAGTTACTCTTACTTAACTTCAGGGATTATTCGAAATGCAGAGTGAATATTTCGCAATATTATTTTAGTATTTCTAATAATTTTATTGACTCATACGATCAAATATGAAATAAAAAGAAGAAAATATAAATAAATGTGGGGGTAAGTAGTCATCAAGAAATCGCTTATACTAGAGTACAAATCCACTGCATATACGCCGCAGTAATATAAAATAAATTAAAATTTTACTAGACACACTGTTTTAAATTTTACGCGTTTTCCCACTAAACCACTCTAAGAATGTTGCATTTCTAATTAACAACAATTTGAACGTGCAGTCAACTGGAAAATCCGCCAAGTGCGAGTATCGACGTTGGCAAAAAGCTGCCAACAAACTCGCGCAACGGTAACAAAGTGTGCCGGCAACACAGAATCTGTGGAATTGGATCGTTGCAGATTCATCGAATATTTTTAAATCATTCTGTCTCTAAGAGACTCCTGATGACTAATTGTGTTTCCCTGAAAAGCACGCAGAAGCACAGTTCTTTAAAAAAATAAACACAAAGGTGGAAACAATCGCACAAGACATGTGCTCCATGACAAAGTCGCTAACTATGAGTTTCGGAGAGGATGAAATCAACAGAGTGTGAAAACTCAACGGATTTTAATACTTGCACTTTTTAATTTTGGATAATAAACTCAATAATTCTAAGTAAACATTGAGGTGTTTTGATCGGTGGGGTTGCCACTCGCTGAGTATAGAACAAATAAACATGATGGAAATGTTTAAGTTTCGATTTTCGGTTGCTTTTTGCTTATATCAAATTGAACCGAAAATATTTCGACCACCAATACAGCACAATGTATTTTTAAATGACCGTAATTGTTAAGTTTGTAACCCAACTAGTCACAGAATGCTTGGGCGCGAAAAATTCATTTTGAATGGGGAAGCCAGTTCTGACTGTAATGCATGCATAACTACAGCTTCCAGTGCTACTTTTATATGTTAGTCTTTTTTGAATTTGCTAAAGTTAAACTTTATGTCTTTCTGAGCAAACATTGCTTCATTTTCATTTTCATGCCCAAAGAAAACACAAATACACACGTCTCGGATACTCCCGCATTTTTATGCTGGAACACAAAACACAAAAACACATAAAAACCGATAAAAACGGAGATTTACTGCGGCAAGGAGACGCGTACGATCACACATACGAGTAGAAGGAAGAACAGAAGAGAATGCACGCTGAAAAATTCACGATCAACGCACGCACGCACGCACACACGGCACCGGCGGCGTATACTTAACCCAGCAGCGTCTGGTAGCCAGAGAACTCGTTGCGTACGAATATTGCAGGGAATCACGTCGCGCCATCAAATCGAAAACCCACTGCGAGACCAACCGACCGACGACCAACCGTTGCTGATGCTGATGCGCGTTCACTCCGCCGCCAAAATAAGCACTGTTCGTCTAACACTGGGCGCCGCAGCATCTTAACCGCGGCCAGACCGATTTCCATCTTGGCCAGTTGTTGTTGGGAACATTTTCCGAGTGTGTGGAAAACACATTTTAGTACAGCACAAATTTCCTAAATGCTGAGCGCAAATTGGTGCTAATTAGTGTTGTTCAAAAGTTGTACTAAATTTGTTTCACTGCACTTGCGGACGAACCTCTCTCAGCGATCTCATCGTGAAATCGGCGCGAATGTGGAAGCACTGGCACTGTTGTGGGAAATTCTTCTTTCTTGCGCTTTTCTTTCGATTGAGGCGCACACTTCCGGTTTGTTGTGCGACCGGAATCTGAATGATGATATTTTGCCGGCCAAATCTGCATTTTGGTCACACTTTGCCGTCGTCCAGTTTTACACATATATTTACATAAATTTTAATGCGCTGCCAGTGTTTGTAAGAGAAATATTCTGCGAGTATATGAAAATAATATGCCGTTCATTGTGGTAGTTGAAACAATCTGTTGTACAACAAAAGGCTTTTTTCTATTTGACAGTGGGACCACAACAGCAGTCGAAGTGGCAGATTTTCAGTGTGTCGATTATGTATATCTTACGAAATACACTTCTATGAATACATCGCTTATCAGATATACCTTTGTACAAACTTTTTAAAAATTTTCACATTTAAAGAACATTTTTAAAAATTGCCATAAATTGTCCTCAATGTAAAATTAATAGTTGCCCTAACTTATATGCATATATATGCAATAGACGAGTATATCAAAAGATCTGAATACTGATTGATTGATTGTTGCAAATTCACGTCTTATGTCCTTGGAACTTTGACATTTGAGACCAAGCGATCTCTTCGCAAAATAATTGGAACATATTTAAACATGTAAATAAACAATCAACAAAAAGAACTAATTGTTTGTATGTTCAAACACAGATACTATCTAAGTAATCAAGTGAAAACGTTTGCCCACCGTATAAAGATATATATCAATATATACAATATATTCACGTATATATATTGCATTCTCTTGTATTAATTTTCGAAATAGAGGGGTGCAAGAAATTTAAACAAATCAATATATTTCTCAAAAGAAGATGACTCACCTCTGAACTTAATCGAAATACTTTTAAAAATAATTGTTAAGTAAGGGGGAAAAACTCCCTTAAAATTACTATTGGCATATTAGGAGTAAAGGTCAAAGGAATGAATTAAAGCTTAAAACTAGTCTCACTCTAGACTTAGAATACTGCGGTACAGGCCACCGATATATTTATATATTAAATTCTGTCTTCTAATTTACGAAGCTATGTTGTAGGATGTACACATAAATCCTCTAAATCGACGGTTCTCTAAGCCTGTGAGGAATTAGGTTGGTTGTTAGTGCAAAGCTAGGAAATCACAGTTCCACCTGAAAATCCACCGTACAAAAGTACGGAGACAATTCATTTTAATTTTTTTTATCAGTTTTAATTGACAGACTCAACTAGAAAAATATGCGCGTTGGCTTGAAGTACAACTTCCACGGTGAATCACGCGGGCACTTCATTATTCTAGCATACAAGTAAATATTTTCCGCATACTCCAGTGATGCCATCAACATCCCCGTTAGTCTGTAATGGCCACAGCGATACATGTAAGCGGATGTTTTCATATTGTGTAGTGTCCATCAGCAATTTTCCCATTTTACATCCACTATTCACTGTAGTTCCAGGACATCCTTTTCACATTTACTTCTTATACGGTCCACACCAATGCAAAAGCTCAAACCAACAACAATACTAATAATTTGACACTATAAAACAATACAAAATAATAAGAAACATTTAACTGCGATTCTCTTACACACAGCATACGAGCACGAATGCATGTGTCCAGCATACTCGCAGACTGCCACAGCTGTTCAAACTGATTGAGCTGCAAACTGATTGCCATATCATGGAAATATGCCAAGCGACATCGTCGTAGGCGCGTCAACGCTACGCAATGTGCGAACACCGTCAGCCGCAAATGTGTCTGTCGCATATGTTCATGTTGGTGCACGCGACATGTCACTCCTGATTGTCGTGCATATAAAGGATACGCACCATGATTAGAGGGATATGCGTGATGGCAGGAAGTAAATCAAAATTCATGAGGAGATGAGGCGTGAAGTGTTTATTAATCGATTGATTTCTTCAAGTCATGCAGACTGAATGAAGCTGAATTTTCCACTACTTTCTTAAATTGTCCATTAAACTGATGCATATTGGCATATTTTCGTATACTAAGATACTCGTACGTCTTGACAGCGTCAAAAGAGTAGGGTTTATGTTAAAGTTGCCAATTATACGCTGCGATATTGTAGGCTATGAGAGGTTGATGTTATGGCAACATTGTTCCGGTATCACAAAGAAAATATTGTATTGGATAATTTATTTCAAAGTGTCTGCAAGGAAACTGCATGGTGCGAAAATTAAAGAAACCCAAGAATGATCTTCTATATGAGAAACTGATGCGTACGTCCAGTTGAATGGACATGGTTGGCCCAGTGGAATAATGTGCGTTGCCATGCAGCAGCAAGCTCAAAATTGCGTAGAAGTACGTCCCGGAATTGGCAACAATATTAATCAGTGCGTGCGTCCGTGCATGCATGCCTTTCTTTGTCTGCAACCAGTGCCGATGGTGGTCAATGAACGCAACGCCGCAGTATAAAACAAACCAGCAGCAAAATAAACTCATGGCAGGAGCCAAGCATTGTAGGCAAATGGCGCAAAGGCGACGATACTCGTATGCTGTGGGGAACATTTTTGTGGCATTCACTTGTGAGGTTGACAATGAACTTTGCCTCCGAAAGGCTTTGTTGAGCGAATTTTAACCGCATTGTATAATAATAAAAGTTGCCTCAAAAACGGTTCCAAGTACGAGGATGTGCTGTGTGTGGTCTCCGATAATAGGCGCGACTGCGGACAATGCCAGCACAGGTAGACATTAGGGACTACGAATATGAACAAAAACAGCGCATACCCGCACCAGTGTCGCACGTGCCGTATGTGTGCTGTAAATATCCACACAGTTCACACTTTAGCATTTTGTTAACCCATTTCCGCACCGAATTCTAAGTTTGCGCTCCAAAAGTGAAATAATTAAAAATAAACCTGAATGTATGCGAGTATGCGAGTGTAAGATTTCCAAAATCTTGCTTAGTTCCTTACACAACTGCAGCTTGTTGCATGCCACGCACGTATAGATCAAAACTTTACTTGTTCATTTTTAAACAGCGCCAACCGAACGCGAAACGATCTGTCCGCCTATTTATAAAACTTTCAAATAATCTCATTTTGGAGGCGCATTTCCTACCCTTTTGCTTTTCGGTTGCTTTGGCTGGTTCGGTGCAGTTGCAGACAGTCTGCGCTACTCTGCCGCCCGTCGTTTGACGTATTTATGCTAATATTTCAAATGTTCTCCAAAATAAACGAGCGGCGCAGTGCTGCGCTGCCCCATTCCTCATACTTCCTCATGCCGCTGCATGTGCGTGCACAGGCGCGAGAGTCTCACGCTAACCAGGAGAAGATGCATGGACCAATTTGACTCCCCCAACACTAATTTGGCAACAGCGAGGCAATGCGCGCTTTGTTTGTTAGCCACGCCAGTCAATCCCTCCGACGGTCCGCCTGTTCGTCCGTCCGGCGCGCGTCTAACATTAGTTGGCGGCAACTGTGGCCGGCTCTGCAGTGTTAAATGCGTGCGACTGCTGCATTCTTAACAATTTTATTGGCTTTTATAATTTTATAGTTCTGACTCGGCTGCGTTCTTAATCTTTTAGTTTCAATTTATTTGCTTGCAGGTTGTGTTGAGGAAACTTCACTCTGTCATATCCGATCTATAATTTATTTAATCTGATATGGTTTATATCGCTCCCTTTTTGATAGGGGAGTTGGTCGTATTTCTTTACAAATTGTTTGGGCTACGAAATCAGGAGTTTCTTCGCTTCTTTCTTGGGGAATGAAATACTCATTTGTAGTCAGTTTGTGTGAGAAATGTAATCTACAATATGAGATGATGCAATGAACCACATCAAATGAGATGACATCTTAAAGATAATCGCTGTAGCGTGTAAATGAATGCTGCCAAAACATTCCAATGACTCTGAGACTAAAAATAACAGACACTGGGCTACATTAAGAAATTCCCTAGGAATTTCCAAGCAGAGCTACCTCCGTTGGAGAATACATCCGAAGAAACATAAATGGCAGGAATATGTACATTATCAGACTGTGAAGCTACAGTTAGCGACCTGAAGTCCCTTCTAATTACTTTCGACTACTATTCGAACTGGTACATAATGGTGTGAAGGTAACGAAGGAATTGTCTGCTTAGGTAAAAGAGGAACACAGTGTTATTTGTGCCTGAACACTTCTTTGGGGTGTCTAAGGAGCAGAGGGCAGAAAGGTCACAGAACTTGAATGAATCAAAATTCACTTCCTACTGGAACAATTGTAAAAAACAGAAGCAGATGCAGAAATCCCAAGGATATCTTACGGGATTCTACCTATAATGGATTTAGATTTATACGTGATTGATATCTATCGACTGGGAAATCCCTGAACACATTTTACCTGAAATTTTCGCTATCGGAAAAATCAGACCCAACTATTAAGAAGGACTCGTAGTGAATGCACGTAAAATTTGCATCGTGTAATCCTACGAAATGATAAACTTTAAATAAAGTATACCATTCCTGGGATACCCGCAGGTCACGTCAATAGTCCTGCCTTCGAAAAGTCATTCCAGGTATTGCTCGCTTGCAATTTTAGTGAATTTATGAGGATCTCCAGAACCAAAAAAGGAGGAATTTTTTCTAGACCATGTCTTTCGTATTCTGTCAGTATTCCTAAAGAGTGTAGTGGAAATAGGTCTGCTATATTAAACTGTTGTTGTTGTAGCTCTGAATCGTTCATTGCTTGTTCTTGTGGCTGCTTTCACTCGTTTTGTGCTGAGACAGTTGCTCGTTACGTCCACCACCAACAATGCGACCGAACTAAGTTCTCTGTCGTCAAGTGGTGCCGTCTTCGAAGAATTGCATGCAGGAGTCGCGTGAAAAGGAGCCAATCGAACGTGTAGCAAAAGTTACCATAGCGAGGAGAGTCAAGACGCACAGCCACCCAGAAGAACCATAATGCACTCAAGGAGCATTGCATGCCCACAGAGTAAACGAGTAAAAACCCGGAATTTGCACAGAAACACCGAAAATAATTATTGCTTGGAGGCAACGGCTTTTGAATTGTTGGGTAAGATAACATTCGTGCTCGTATTTACTGCGGCATTGCACTTGAAATCTCCAATTGGACGCAACAGCATTCCCCATGCTCAGTACGCGTGCCGGCAACTGTTGTAATGCTCGTGCAAGTTCGCACACTCCCCCCCCCCTGCGCCATGCTTACTCCTCGCCTACCATATGAGGCAGGCCAATTTGGCACTTGATTAGCATGGCTGTTCCGATTATTGTCAGGACAATGCATCTCGAACAGCAGCTAATGGAGAAGAACAGAAGCCCTAAAAATCATTTCTCCTCAAATTTCTGCGTCTATGAATATTTCTCGCATTTGGATTCGTGCCCACATCCGACTGATTTGGCCATCCAAATGTGCTTTGGCCAGCTTGCTTGCTTGTCTTTTAAGTTATTCTAGCATCGCTCCCTCTGACGGCGTCGCAGTAATGCACAACTCGAATAACGCCCGTTAACACAATGGGGGAGCTCGAACCCAGCAACGAAAACAAAGAGAAAGAAATGACGCTGCATTTTGCATTTCCGGCACAGACGTCTAAATTGAGCTGCCTTCCACTGCTGCTGCCGCTCCTGATGTGTTGTGATGCTATCAATGCATTTTGTATACATTTCTTGTTTGATAGTGGAGAGCATTTGTTGTATCCAAAGATTTCCAACTGTTTGCATGGTGTTTGTTTTAATTTGGAACACCTTGCATACGACATCCGAATATTGGGTGTGTGTGTGTGGCGAAATGGGGTACAATTCCAGTCCGCTTACTAGTAGAGTAGTGCTATTTGTGTTGCACTTAAGAGCCACGCGAGACAATGCATCCGATCTAAGTGGCACCCACCCACCTGCTCTACGAATTATAAAAGGCACTTACTCCAAATTCTCTCTAGTCAGACTTTGATTGAAGCATTAATAAAAGGATTCAACAACGGTCCCATTTTTCTGGGTTTATTACAGCCAAAGCAGACAAATCCAATAACAACGAATTGGCAAATTTTACAAATGAGAAAGTTATTTTTCAACCAAATAGTTTACGAACAGCGACAACACAGGAATAATTAGCCACAAAATGTAATTAAAGTATTTGTGAATCAATACTTACGAATTTCGTAAATTATACAACTATTAATTTAAATAAACTTGTTTGAAATATGATATCAGTTTTCCTAATCTGAAGAAAGTTTTTAAACGATTTGGAATTAATTGGTTGGGAACTGCCTTACCGACAAAACCCAAAATTTAAATCATTCAACTTAAGTTATGACAGGCTATCAAATTTCTTCAATACCGATCATTACAGAAAGATCAAAGAATAATTCCATCTTATCACTCTAGAACTTACAATATTATTATTATTTTATAATTTGTTCAAAAATAAATTTGTGTACAATTTGGAAGCGGAGCACTAGCGACTGTAGCTCTCATGTAATAAATATGCTACTCTAGTGTTTTTACATTTAGTACATGTCGTGTTATACTTTGTTAGTATTTTTAAATAAAATTAATTAAATTAGTGTTTTTAATGTAACTATATAGTTTTTTTTATATTATCGGCTGAAGGTTTATTTAGCAGCTCTTGAAATTTCAATTAAAAATTGAACACCGTTTTATCCTCGCAGCCCTTTATTATCCGCATATAAAATATACTCTTTTCATATTCCTGCTATACCGATCATAAACTAACTCTCCAGAAATATAAATATCATTTTCTTTTTCTCATTTTGTTTCTGCTCCTTGTGCACTGCTTTATCGAGAAAATTCTTGGTTTTTGTATTGGATATTCTGGTATAATGTAGGCATTAATTATTAGTACTAACTAACTACTAAGTATACTTCACTACCACCTGCACTACACTATCACTCTTACAAGAATTGTGTATTCCGAAAAAGGTTTAAGTCAATGATAAACATATCTGCCAAAGATAACACAAGGTGTAATATATACGCAAAATAGAATAAAGTAAAGGTGGGTGTACAGAACTAAAGGGTGTGTTTAAACGAAATATAATAAAATCGGTGGTAGACTGGCTTAGTACAGAGATGAACGCCATCTATTGCATAAAATTAAAAGATTTTGAAAAATATTAGCTCTTTTCACGTAAAGTTAACAGTTTCCTGTACTGCTTCATTACAAATTCACACCAATAGCAAGTTCAAATTTCTTATGTGCACTTGTAGTCATTGATAATTTTTTATAAAATAATACGAAAAAAAGACAATTATATATATTTTATAATTAGATTGACAATCTATAACACATTGCTTGAAAATTATATGTATTCTCAGATTTAGTACTGCATAAAGAAACATAGTTATGTTTGACTATATTTTAGTATTATCTTATCATTTATTGACCTACACTTACAATTCTATGAATTTGACTTAAGGACCACTATTTATCTTTAAAGTATCCGTTTAAAAAATAAGCAGCGATATCGATATGAGGATCGAAAAGGAGTCCAAGTAAACAATAAATTACCCTCCCTGCTTCGGTCACTTATTTTATTTAACGGTTAATACGCTTGCAATAATTTTCATAAATTCTAATTTACTCACCTGAAAAAATAACGTAAACGCCACCCACTGGTAATATTTTGTATGTTTTATTGTGAGAGGTCCACGCCCCTGTGAATTGTGAACCCCAGGAAAAGGCACCTCGGAACCTTGCTTTTTCATAAAAGCATCCACCACTGTATATGTTGAATGTATCCAACAATACGTATTGAGAACATCTTCAGGAATGTCTCTGTAAATATGAATGGAATGTACACATGAGTAACGCACCTCTGTTATTGTGTCTTGCTCACCTTGTATGTACACAGTCTATTGGATTTCCGACGTATTGCCGCGTCGTAACAGCAATCGAGAATGTTATTAATAGAATAACAGTTGCATTTGTGTGTAGGCGAAAAACAGGTGAGTCGATTTTAACATGAGACACCTTTTGCCGCGAACAACAGTGGCGAAGCACAGATGCAAAATGACGTCATCAAAAGCAGATCGATGCACGCCAAGATTGAAATATATGCATATATAGAGAAATTTATATTATTAAGAGATATTAGAAGATTTAATGTTGGTAAAGAAATGAAACATAAAATTAGAAATTCAAAATCAACGGAAAATTATATTATTTGTTTGTTTAAGTAAGTATTAACATTACTGCGTACATAATTTAATTTAAATACATGAAAATATGTATTACTATTCAATAGTGTATATGTTAATTAAACAAATAAGATTAAATTTTATTACATACATATATTGCTCAATTTGAAAATTGAATTTTGCTTATCGTGTCCAATTTACTTTCATTTTTTTTGCTTCCCTTATTAAATTTTGCAATTATTTGTTTAACTATTTTGCAATTTTGACCAATTACTTTTAATAATACTGAATAATTTGAATGTGTACATAAGTGAATAAATTCAGTATTACATATCATTGTATATAGATGTAAGTAATTATGTAAGAAGTATAGTAAGGTGTACAATTTTGACATAATCATGTATGACGTTATTGTATAAGCTTCGAACAATTACAGATTTAAATTTAATTTTGATTGTGTGATTCCTTGGAAGCGTTAGTTTGTAATTTAGAAATGTGAACAACTAAACTTAATAGGTTGCATGTTTCATGTATAGGAATGCAAATTTTATGTTTGTATTTAATAAATTTTTTTTAATGTTTTTAAATGACAATACACTTTAATTTTCGTAATTTTTTTAAAACTTTTACAAGAGAATACCACAAAATTTTGTTTAAAATTGTGGCAGTAACGTTTTTAAATTTGAACTTTTAAATCAGACTTGCCTGCTGAATATCGTAAACTCTGAGTCACATTTAACTTTGCTCTACTTAAGCATATTTCATTGACGAGAAGTGGTGCTGCAAAATGCATTATTTTAAATGGGGAATATACGATACAATTAACATGCCAACTTAGTCGATTTAACATTACTGTATAGTTCATACAAGATACAACTTTAATTCGAACTAATCACTTTCTGTTTGCTCTAACTATATCAGGTAATTACTGTCGTTTTAAAATAGTTCCATTGGAATCTGTGATAACAATTTCATATTTGAAAAATTTTCAACGAAATCGCAAACATTTTATATAGAGTATCAAATTGATGTATTACAATGGCATACCAAAGTGTGGGTAAGTCTTCAAAAGTGTCTTTATTATCTTCAAAAGTTGAAGCTAATTTCGATGTTGGCTAATAAGAGATTCTATTTACAAAAGAAAACCGGAAAGCTCATTGGGTTTAATTGTTGTCGAATTGTTGTATTAGAGGGGTTGATTAGTTTATTCACCTACAATCCTCGTGGATACTTTTCTAACATTTTGGTCATTTATGATGTACTTGTACACTTGTTCTACGAGATAAACTCTTATAGTTGATGAATTCACTCTAGGTAGAACATTTCAAAAGACTTTCAACCTTTCGAAAAGATATTGCGAATTCAAATCTGTCTTACAAATGTATCAAACAAAAGTGAAAATTAAGTAAGCTTTGAGAAATCACTTTTTCTCGTTATTAGCAGAGTTGCAAAAAATTTTTCCGAAAGAATAGGTGAATTGAGATTCTTTAAAATATTTTTTTCGATCTTAGGTATTGGTAATCAAAGCAACATGGATTAGCAAATGTTGACAAACAGAAAAAAGTATTTATATAAATACATTCCTAATATTTTTATGAACTTGTTCCAACATTCCTGCTTTGAAATGTTTGCAATATTGTATCGATAAAGGCGCCTAACACAACTATTCAATAGCGATCACGGTTTTCAGATTACATGAGAAATTACGAAATTATTGCTCCAATAGTTACCTAATTTTTTTTACTTTGGTGCCAAAATTGGTTTGTGTATTGCCCCATTTACAAATACTTAAGAGCGAATTGAGTTCTTCTATTTTGGGCATATGTAACTGAGAGTTTATGATGATCAAACTATTTTTAATATTTTAAAATTGTGAATTTTTGTTAATTTATCGCAATGTCATTAACAATTATTAATATTAATTTATATAAAATTAGAGTTCTATGTAAGTAAAAAAAATTATCTAACCGCTTTGCCACAATTTGAAATTACATTTGCCAATTTAATTAAAATTCCATATCAAATTTTGCTTTTTAATTGACAAAAATGAAAAAAAATTAAAATGCATTTAAGGTGAATTTAAAAACAATGCTTTAATGCCATTGAATGTAAACAAATGACACTGACTGAGAGACTGACTTGAATAACGATGACCACTTAATCGATATTTTATATAATTTTCTTTCGGAATATTTGACAAAAAACAAAACTGATAACCAAAATTGTTCATGAAATTTCGATAATAGTTTAATTTATTATCTTTTTTCGATTTTCAATTTTTATTGTGAATTTTTAAGTGAAGTGAGGTGAATTATTTGACGTGACGTGATTTAGTGGTGAGCAAAATGTGAAGTTTTCTTTTCGCTTTGTGAATTTGGTGAAGAAATTGTGAGTGATTGAGTGAGAACAAGAAGAAGAAGAATATAAGGAAAATTAAAAATAAATTACAAGAGTGAGTGTGACTGAAAAACGTGTACGTTAATATAAAATCTGTTTAGCGCCATTGCTGTGAATGGTGATTTCGATAAGTGAATGCTGGAAATTGAGCGGAATTTAAATTAAATCTTTTTCATAATTTTTTGGAATAATTATTTGGAAGTCCAATTTAATTAGCATTGTTTATAAAATTATTGAAGGAACTTATTTCGATAATATTAAGGAATAAATTGTTAATTTTTATCATATTTGCTTTTGGAAAGAACCTTGTAACAAAAATCCATATTGAAAAATTTCATTTGACTAAAATAAATGGAAGTTATTCCGAATAAGCACGCTATAAATGCCATGATTACATAATATCAGAGATTGGATCCAGTTATATCAGTATGTATAGTTGGAGGTCATAATAAGTTGTCGATCTCAGAAATAAAGGTATACTCATATTCAAAAACAAATATAACATTCTTTATATGTTATTGAAATAAGTTCCTTGCCATAATAACTGGCGGTTCTACATTATCTTATTCTAATTTAAAATGGGCAATACAATTGAAGCTTTAATATTATTTCGCCGATCGTTACTAGAGAATTACAATTAACGCAATATAAATAACAATGAAACTCGTTAAAGAAATACTTAAATTACATTTAGAGGCACACAAATACAGGTAGAAGAATAAGGAGCAATTCAATAAATTCAAATACATTAAGCAATACAACATTTCTCTTCTGTCGGATTTGATGAATTTAGATTTATTATTAATTTTAGTGAGGAGTTTACATTATCAGTAGCTTAAGAAATAGGTTTCCATTTAGTGAGCGTAAGTGAGTTATTGCTTATGTGGTTTGCTTTTGTGTTTGAGTGAGTGAGTGGGTGAGTGTGTGCGTGATATCAGAATGTGGCATCAATTTGCATGTGTTAAGTGTTCCTTTCAAACTTGGTGTATAGTTTTTGGAAAAACGTAACACCATTGCCATTTTTACTATGTGAGTTTTCCCAAGGAAGTGTATTTATTTAATGGGAATGAAAATTGTGAGTACATGTGCTTTATATGATTTGTAAGTGATACAATAGTTGCCAAATAGTATATCAGTTCACGAGTATTTGCACCGACTTTAAATGAGAAAAGAAAAGTTGAAATTCAGTATACTGTTGTTGAGTCGCAGTTCTATCTGGATCCCATCGGATCGGAGCTCTTTCAATACACCGGCCAACTCAATTTAGTGTTTTTTGTTGATGCTGATTTTATAGCCTGCATTTTCGCAGATATTAAGGATATGAGTTAAAAAATTTAATATTTGTATATTTTGCATACTTTTAGGAGCTCTCAAATTATTGTCTGATTACCTGGTTATACGAGAATAAAGTGTCCTGCTAATTAGATAATACATTTCTATATTATTATATTCCAAAACAGTTTCAAATTTTCTTATATACAAGAAAAAGTAATTTATATTAACTTAGCATTTGGCAACTATTGCGGATTTGGGAGCTTGGATAGGGTGAGTAACTTGTTATAAGAATATTCTGTGTGTGGTGAGTTTTCTTTGGAATATGTGCTGTTATTATATGTATTTATTGTTAACGGTATTAACCATTTGCCTCAAAACATTGTGTTTGCTTTTTGTCTGCCGTTTTCCACGAGCTATTTGTGTGCTATACGAGTAGTTCCCAATGAGTGTTGAAATGTGAAGTTAATGATTTTATTATTATTTATGTAGGTTTAAAGTTGCAATCATGTGATATGCCACTGCTGCTATAATTATACGAATATATGCCACGAATATATAATTATTTTCATTCTTTCTAGATAAATGATTTTGATGATGGAGATTTGACGTGTTTGGTTCCGTGCGGTTGATATGATGTTGATTTAATGATGTGATTGTACTATGACCTTAATGTTGACGTGATGTGATGTGCTATCATAGGCGTTTCTGGTCTTGATGAATTGGTCTAAGTTTTTCTTTCGCTCTATTTCGGTCTTGTGTTCTAGGTGCTTGTGATGCCGTTTGTGATTGTGACATGTTGACTTTTTAAGTATTTTAGTTTTGGTTTCAATGTTTTGTTTGGAAGTATTTTGGAGCTTTCAATGTTATCTAAAGTGGGAGTGAGATATGATATATAATGTGGTGCTTTTCTACTAAAACTGCTGTTGTGACGTGATATGATGCGTGATGGGTCCTTAAACCCATTCAAATTGGATATATTGGTATAGTCAAAGTGATTTTAATTGTGATGGATATGCAGAAATCTTCATCAAATCTAAATTTGAGTGATTAGTGATGAATATTATTGCTGCTAACTATTGCAGTGATATGTGTTGACTTTGCTCTTCACATATTGTGAACAAACAACTGTGAATTTCTTGCTGCCGTGACACGTGAGATAGGTGGAAATTGCTTGCTGTGAAAATGTATATGTGTGAACTGATTTGTGACGGTGAATGTACTCGGGCAAACTTCTTAGTTTTTCTTTTCTTTGAGGTTATAGCAATTGTTGGAAATTAAAATTTTTTAAGTTTTTGTCGTATTTGAAATGTGCTAATAATCGATATCTTGCGGATGATTTTACAATGGCAAGTTTTAAAATGCGTACAAGTGAAGAGTGGTGAAGTTAGCGAATTAAATTGAATAAACAGAGACATTTATTATCGTGGTGAATTTGTGAAAATGGTGAGAAAGGTGAGTTAGTTGAAAATTATAAGAGTGGCTGATAAAAAAATGTAGAAACTCAACTAAAAAATTTGAATTAACAGTAACAAGGTTCAAAGGAAGTGGGAAGCGGATAGGAATTAAAACGATTAATTTCCAAGAAAACGGATTATTAACCATAATATTTTGTTGGTATAACTTTTCTGTATAATTGTTATGTTTACGAACCCACGTTGATATAGTATTTTATTTGTAAATTTTTTTAAGCAGTGAGAGTTCGTTGTAATTTTCAAATACAAAATATAAATGTCCATTTGCAGAGCTGCATTTATTCTTGAAGAGAAATTATCGAACACGGAATTTTCAAATTAAAAACTTCTATAAAAACAACTTTCAAATAAGTTTCAATATTTCAATTCGAATCTGCTGATAACTTCCGGTAAGCGGAAATGGAAGAACGAATTTCGGTTTGTATCCGTCTCATTATGGGAGCCACAGTTTTGTTTACCATTCGCGGTCCCCCTCATTTTGTTTGTAATTACTTACAAAAACAGATCGCATGGAATTACATGAAGTTGACATCTTCAGCACTGCTACATTGGAAGAGTATGCTTTAGGGGTGATTTACCCTTTTTTTTCCTAATGTTTTGTTCTGTTAACTTGAAGAACAGAAATTGTTCTGCTGTTGCAGGTTGGTGCTACGTACGGACGTTGGTTGTGCGATGGGCATAAAAGGCATTCTGCTATCGTGTGACCGGCTGAAACGGGTATTTCAGGCACCCTCTTGTATTTAGCGGCACGACAGCAACTCGAGCAGCACCAGCAGCCAGAGTGCCATTTGCTAAACAATTTTCGCAGTGATTCATGTTATGTGGTAATAAAAAAGAACGTCATGAGCGTAAACAAACTACATTGTACTTTTGGTAATAAAAATGAAATAAAGTACAACAGCAGCAACAACAATTGTTATAAGTATAAGTGAATTGTTAGAAACACTCTTTTGGGTAGGGAGTTTCGTACGCGCACTCGCAACTATGGAGGCCTACAAGAATACGTGTTTCATTGGACTTCCTTAGGTTTTTGGGAAAGTTCGCAATACTCGTAAATATAAATGCAGGAGGCGCTTACGTTCGAAGTCAGTTAATTCGAGCAGAAGACTGCCAAAAGAAGAGACAGACGCAGCAGCGTAGTGCAAAAGTCATTCAATTAATAGAATACATTCGCTACCCAATTATTGTAAATAGTTTTAGAAAATTGTCCTCTGCCTTCGTTTTGTTCTATTCTACGATATTAAATCATGTCATACGCCGGGCGGAAAGTCAATAGTTTTTAAAATTAGGTTAATTTTATGCTGTCGCAAAAACATATTTTTGTGTGCTGGCTTTGAGGCAGCATATACGAGTACTGCCTGAAGATATTGAAACTGGAATCGCTATAGAAAAAGCACACACGAACCCAAATTCATTGAAAAAAGTAGGTTGAACAAAGTTCAAAGGGAACCAGCGTTTTGACATTAGAGTGCACAAAATATAGTTGGCAGTTTTGGTTTTAATACATATTTGAATAAAACTTTTATCGTCCACAGTGAAAAAGGGGGCTTCCTTTTTAATTTTGAGATTTCGACATTCAAAGAAATTCATATGACATCAAGGGTTGTCCTTCGGAAAAGTGGTTTGCGATAAGTCTTAACAATTTGTAGGGGGTGTGATTCAACTGTAAAACTGGCCTATGGATGAATGGGAAAACTCATGCACCAAAATGAACTTTTTTCGTAGGATAACATGCGATTGCAGACATGCAGGAAGTGAACACTATGTTATCCCATGCCTCCATCTGGGCATCAGCAAACTCAACAGTTTAATATATATAGTTCAACCACACATACATGTATTATATATTTATTTCATACTTTTGTAGTGATATGCTTTATTACACATTTTCTCCTGCTTATTGGATTCAGGTATTTTTCTAAATCTGTAACAAAAACTTGATTTAATATTAGCCGCAGAAATTTTAACCGAATTTTTTCCAGAACCATGTCTATTTGTATTTAAGTCCATTACTCGTATATGATTCGCTTATTACACTTGACTTTATTGTAGAATACCCATCATCAAACATGTGGTTTCTGTCTTGAATATTTTAAAATAAAGGAATAACGGAGCCGTTGAAATATTTTAAAGAATAAATTTAAAAAAGTAAAAACAAACAGAGAAAAACCAAAAAACAAAAAATATAAATTTTCAATTCATTCTTAGTAAGGTACTTTTAGTATATTTTAAAGTTGAAACTTAATTATTGTGCATAGTTATGCTAAATGAAAAACGAGCGAAGGTCAGTATTTAAAAAACAATATTAAAGGGATAGGAACAGCGAGCGAGAGAGATAGTATGAGAAAGAGTGAGAGATAGACAGAGAGTAAAGAAGGATCAATTGAGGACGCAAAGCAGTGGGGGAAGTTCTACATAACAAATTTGGAAGATTCATTTAAAGTTGGCGGCAATTGTTACACAAAAAATTATAATAAGTAAAATAATATGAATAACAAAGCAATAAGGTTTTCCAGAACTAATGGCAGATAAAGCATAAGTTTATAAAATATTACATATACTTTATCGGTGTAATTGCTGGTTGCAATATTTTATTTAGTAACGGATTTACGCTAAGCATCAAATTTACATTGAGTAATTACGAAACAGTTTTATTTAGCACATAACGACGCATTTTCAACATTATATTTGAATGCAATTTCAAAAATTTTTTATTAAAAAAACTGAAAAGGATGCATTAAGAAGCGTTCTTTATAATTTATATAAATATTGTATATACTTCATATTATTGTTAATGTTTATTCTTGCATTGATTTTGCATAACTTCGTTAATTATACTAGTAAACTATTGTATTGTGTGTGTGTTTTACTTGTATCGTGTTCTTGTTTTCGTATATCTTGCAATATTTTCCAAACAAAGCAAAGCCTTGGGGATACGTACGTAGGTAGGCATACATGTGTGTTTAAAATTAATAGATGGGTAAAGTAGTCGATTCGTTGTATAAATTCAATTATCGTGCGCGGTGGCAGTGAACGTGTTGAATAGACGCTTACCTTGGGCGTGATTCGAGCACTATGTATTTCGTGTTCTTGTATTAGTGTTTGTTTTGTGTCTAAATTTAATTAACAATCGTTTTAACAGATTACAAGCAAAAACTGACAATTAATTTCAGGTGGCCATAATTTTTTCAAGAAGAATAACGCTGACATAATTATAGTATCTATACTGATAATATATTTCATGTATTTTATACGAGCAATAGAAAAAATTAAAGGCAAGCAAAGTTATATTCATATCTAGCACCCTGCTACGTTGGTATGTTAATATCAGATTACAAATACAAATGATTATTGATTGTGTTCAAAAACCAAGGATCATTACTTTAAAAATATACACATTAAAAAACAAATGTTTGTTTTTTAACCTATTTCTGTGGAGGTGTTTTGCATAAGGTCTAAATTACTATCTAGTATCAGCGTGATTTCAAGGCAGACGATAAAAGAGTAATCACCTATTTATAAATAATGTGTAGTAGTAAACAATCCTCAGATAGTGAGTTATTGGAATTCGGATTTATTAGATTCTATCGATGATTATTTGGAATGATTGAAATTGAAAAAGATTCTATTGAATGTCACATCCACAACTATATCTAAGAAGAAGAATAAAAGAAGCTGTCTCTTTTAGTCGGTAGTCTGTAAGAACGTAACTTGTTCGTTTATAGAGTTGAAAAAATCCCACATAATGTATAAAAGTGTTCCGTACTAAACACAATAAATTGACACGGAACCAAATAACAACACTCATCAATTCGATCATACTCTGCAAAATTTTGTCGATAGTCTTATTAAATTAACATTATAAATTTAAACTTATAATCAGGAGTCCATATTGCCTAGTATAAAAGTGCTTTTCCTAAAGTTAATTTGCAATAAACTAAAAAAGAAATACTATTACAGGCATGTACAATTATCAACTGGTGTGGATTTCTAACGGGAGCTCTATAGAACAAAGCCTGAAATTGTTATTTTTGCTACGTAATTGAATTTTGTTTACATAAATATACATTTAAAATTAATTAGAATAATCAACATTAATAACTTCTTAATTATTATTAAATTGCTTTTAAAAATTTGCAAATGTTGGTAAAAGGAGTTTTTTCTAAACAATTTAAGACAATCTTTTAATCAATTATTCTATTAATTTGCTAAGTAAAGCTCTGACAATGTTGTGTAAAATAAAATTGGTTCCTTAAATAAACGTGTAAAAAATTTGTGTGCACTTTTCACAGTACCAGCTTCATTTGAGAAAGTGTAAATTAGGTGTTTGTCATATGTACAATATTTGTTTATAGTGTAGTAAGCAAGCCATTGTTTAGAGTATTTCACAATATATTATAAGGTGCATTCACTTGCTATATAAACTGCAGTATATATATTTAAGTAGGTATTGCTATAGTTAGTATATATTTAACATATATTGCTCATTAATTACGCACACACATTCATAATACAAATAAAAACAAAATTGAAAAGGAAACGGAAACAACAGAAAATGTTTGTTTACCTTTTGAGAAAGGAAACAACGGAATAGCAATACAGGTTATTAGCTTATTAGTATAAGTATAAGTATTGTTTGAGAAGTTGCATAAAAAAAGATATATATATATATATCTATATGTAAGTTGTTAAAATAAGTTTAGTTTTCCTAGCATTGTTTGTTGTTTGCTGGTTAGTAAATATTCAAATTTAAACATAAAATTGCAGTGTTATTTATTTAAAATTATCGAAATTTCAAAAGAAAAATTATTCATTGCAATAAAACAAAGATTATTGAATTTAAAAAATTATTATTGTAAACAAAATTGAAAACAAAGAACTTGTTGTTTTGGAAATTCATTTTACAAATTGCTCGATTGCCAACATATATGCTGTCCGTTTGGTAATTGTTGTTAACTAATTTAGTAGGGTGAAGAACTTTTTCATTGTTTATTCATTCACGGTAGTGCTACGCATTGCAAAATTCAATACAAAAATGTCACACAACTTTTTTTGAGAATATTTTATATGTACATACATATGCAATTTAATACAAAACAACTAATACATTTTGGGGTATGTTCGGGGAGCGCACATTCAAAAAATAGTTTTAAAGCGCTTTATGCAAGCATTTTTATTATAATAAATTTTTTTGGAATTTGTTGCATTGATTATGTTGGTTTTTGTTTTACGTTTAATTTAAAATTAATTGCACATTTATCAACAACATCAACAACGACAACTACTTTGTATTATTTCTCTTATACATTGACATTTGCAATTGATTACAAACATTTATTTTATACATACACCACACAAGTAACCATTTTACAGTATTATACGTACCTGTTGTTAATAAATTAATTAAAAAATATTATCCAAAATATCATTGTTGGTAAAAAGTTAAATAGTTTGCATGAAAGAAGTTTGTTTATGAATGATACTACTAAAATCTAGTTTTAATTTACACATTCTCCAGCTAAACCGGCTTATAGCGCACAAATACAAATCGGTATACACCAAAGTAACCCACTAGTCAATAATCATGGTACCGATTCAAATAGTTTTTGAATATATTGGCCTAGTATGAGAATAAAAAAGATATATCCCCAAAGTTTCGGAAATTCCAAAAAATTATCGACAATAGAGCGATATTTTCTTTGCTCTATATGGTTTGGGAAGATTTATACTTGATAAGAGCTAGCTTAGTTTTTCTATATTTATGCAAAAATATTAAGAAGGACTGTGAATAGGAGATATAAGTGTTTGGAAAATATGTGCCAATAATTAGAAAAAACTAGGGTTTTGGTGAACGATCTAAAAAATGGAGAGTTTGGAATTATCCTTAAAGTTGCGTATTTAGTATGAAATGATACTTCAAAGAATTCGCACAATTCCATCTTATGCGAAACGAAAATATTTTGGATTAACTAAAGAATTTGAACTTCTTAAAAGTTGTATATTTCCAAATGCACCCCCCATTGAGTTCGATATTAGTGCTGTGCCTAAATCGGAGTAACCTCAGAGCTATTATAAGATAATGAAAAAAAAGCTTATATTAATTTGATAGCAAACTGTTCCGCACTGAGACGAACAAGGTGCAAAGTCATTTCGAGAAGTGATTTAATTGGCCTGAGATACCTTAGAGTGAAATAAACTTCTCAAAAGAGATACTTAACAATCCTTTAAAAGTCTATTTCTTCTTCACTGCCTTCATTATCTGAATTTGTATTTGTGTGCATAAGTGATTTATGATTTTTAGAGATTATCGAAATATTTTTATTACCACAGACAGAATAATAGAAATGAAAACATGTAAACTTACGGTCTATATAATTGCTGATTTTTCAAATATTAAAGTACGACAAAAATTATAATTACTCGTAAGCCTAAATAAATGAAAATGTTTTCTTCTTAATATACGAGTATGAGCACACTCACCAATATTTGTAATATGGTATTATCATCATTGCTTGTAGTCATGCACATACGAGTATTTTACATAAATATTATTATTTGCTGTAATATTCGTGTCATATTTTATGTATGTATATGTATGTATGTATATTTATTTCAATCTACGTAAAATGAAACAATAAATTTGGGAAAACAACAGACAAATCCATATAATACTGCAAATTGCGTGCAATTAACTATTTCGTACTTTGTTTTTGAGTATAATTTGAAATTATTTCTGATCATAACATTAATATTCGCATATATAGTATTTTCGGTCGGGTGTGAACGGTACAAAATATCTTTGGCCCAATGTGATTCGTTGCCCATGTTCAACGCAGACACACATATACGCGGCAATGGAGCTGGGTTTGCAAATATAAGACTTAAATTTCAGTTTACAAATTTGTTTTTTTTTGTAATTTTTCTTTCTTCTATAAATAGTCATCGTTATTGATAGATGTGAAAAATTAAATAAATATGAAAGCATAATAAGAAATAAAAAGAGATATTTTATGCTGCTTGTTA
This sequence comes from Clusia tigrina, assembly GCA_920105625.2. NCBI lineage: Eukaryota > Metazoa > Arthropoda > Insecta > Diptera > Clusiidae > Clusia > Clusia tigrina. The sequence continues at coordinate 179,801,971 of OV050033.1, forward strand.
CGCAAATTGTTACACTTTTACTATACTTGAACAGTATCTCGTGAATAGAAGGCAGGAGGAACAATAGAGTACAATTGCAGTTGTAGTAATTGACAATGGTGCTTGTTGGAGCCTTTGGCACTTGTGTAATAGTTTTTGTATTAAAATTTGTTGGTTTATGCTATGTTTATAACTATTTTATTGTGTTTAACATTAGCACTTAGTATTCACGATGACAGCATATGTTTCAGCAGCCGAGCAATGAGGTCTATAATTTTTACAATGATCTGTTGACAGGAGTCGTTATTCGTTTTTTTTTCTTGTTTTTTTGTCTGGCGAAGCGAACGAAATATTTGAGTATAATAAAATATCGATTTTTTATTTCTTTCTTGAAATTGTAAGCTGCTGTTAGAGTTAAACCTTATACTGAATCAATTATTTGCATCCCCACAGTAGGTGCTGTTGAAATTTAATTGTAAGGCGACAATTGTTTCTGTTTGAAATAAAAAGAAAAGTAGGTATAAAAAAGGTTCGATTTCAAATAGTACTGAAGTATGTAAGAGTAAGCGCGAAGTTTCTACATAATTTATTTCCTGGTTTATATAACGGAATCTTAGAATTTGAAGTGGAAACTATTGAAATTTTTGGAATTCAAGTGAAATCAAGGTAAAATCTCATACAATTTTGGAAAAATTCTTCCGTTTTTCCGAATTCGATTCGATTTGGAATTCTTATTTTCAATAGGCCCTGAAACTAATTTGAATTTTTTAGTAGCATAAGCTGTATGAAGAGAAAAAGAGAATATTTAATACTTCAGTACTACATTGAATCCTATCATTAAAGGGAAGAGGAAATCGTGTGGTATAGTGATAATTTGTAAAAGAATTTCTTTTCTGGAAATATTTGCAAACATTTCCATAGAAATTATTTAAAACTTCTTAAGAAATAAAAAGTGAGGGATTTGTCAACTAACTAAAATTAAATTAATTATGTAATTTGAAATATTGTTAATTACCATTTTCTTTCACTTTGCGTACGAAAATGTTTTGTGGCTTTCTTTCTTGCAACGCAGCGGCAGCGCAGAGCAGAAGAAACCACTTTTGAACTGAACACACACACAAAACAATGCAAGGCACGGCGACAGAGAGTTTAACAGTTTTATAGTTGGAGAAAGAGAGACAGAGACAGAATGTATGCGGAAGAGCAATTTAGCGGCTGGTTGCTTATTTGATTATAGATTCTTTCACAGAAGCACTGCGAATCGTTAAGTAGAAGAAGCCCAGCTGTGGGAGTTACAATATCTCACTCAAAGTTGGATTTTCTTGTTTTGATTTTCCTGTTTTCTTTCAATCTATTTGCTTAGTTCTGCGGTTTTTGATTATTGATTTTTGTTTTTTGTTTTTTGCTGTTGTTTAGCAGTTATCACATTTTTTCAAATTTTGATTATAATTTTATGTTACTTTGGTTTTGATTATTTTTGCATTATCTATATTTATGAATTTAATATCTTTTATATGCTAAACTTGTACTGTCATATTGAAGTTAATTTCATTTTATTGTTGACTTGTTTATTTTTTTGATTATTAGTGAATTTTCTTCTTCGGCATCGAAATTATACGCTTTTGTATTTTTTGTAAGAATTGACGATGTGTTGCTTGTAGTTGTAGTTTTTGGTATAGTAGCACAAAATGTTGTTGCAGTAGCGGTCGAACTTTCATGGCCGTAGTCAACCTTTGTGGAAATACACAATTTTATATACGCATTTGTAATAATAAAAGAAATTACAATAAAAAAATCATTTTTATTATCTAAAATGATTGTTATTGTTGCACATGTCGCTCTGGCTGTTGTAACTGTGAAGAAAATTCTCCAGTCTATAGGTTAGTTTGGGCGGTGGTGTATGTATGCGTGTGGCTGTGTGTATTTATATACCAAGGCGCGTGTTAGGTCTGTTCTGCAGGTAATGCGAATTCATAAAAATTAAATTTTTAATTTGCACTGTGCCAATTTATCGGTACATTCCATTAACACTGTTCCTACTGCTTTTCCAGTAGCTAATTTTAGATAATTGTATTTTCAATTGTTTGTTTAAGATTTTATAACAAATATCTAACAGTATATTTACACAACTAAGTACCTCGGATTTTGATTTTAATATTTTTTCACGTACACCTATTTTATCATTTTAAAACTATAAATAATAAATTTAATTTAGAAAGATTGTGTCTATTCAAAATATGTCACATATGTACAATTTCTTTTGTATTTTGTTAGAAAGATTATAAAACTATATTTAATGAAATTAGTGAAATATTTAAAATAAAAGAAAACTTTCATTAAATTAATACCAAAAAAATTAAAAGCTGTTGCTTTAGTTTTATTGTGTAAAATTATTTATATGTGTATTTTGATATATTGTATTATATATAAAATATTTTTCAGACTACATGTTGCTATTGTCTCGCGAAACAGGGCATTTGCATAAAGAGCGTTTAGTTACTTCCTTTAATTAAATTAATAAAAATATATTCTGACTTCTGGGAAAACGAGATTTGCGATTTAGGTGCAAAAAAGTATATTTACCATTGACCATCTTGTCATTCTCCACTTGGATAAGACGTGGTGATATAAAGGGTACTCCAGTTTGACATCTCAAAACTCGTAACCAAATATATAATAGATATAGGAGAGTTTTAATATCCGTGATTGTGTTGGGCTGGATATTTTTATCGTGGGGCAGACGGGATTGTTAAAGGCTTGACAGGCTAACAGGGGAACCGTTGAACTGACTCAATGAAAAAATGTTGGATCTGGTGTCGATAAGATACTGGAGAATAATAGCGCTTGACCGTACAAGGCCGTAATTCGAGCGTTAAGCAATTCAAGAAATATACTTCTTCATAAGTTCATTTGATATTTCCTGGGTGTATAAGTGGTATTTCGTTCTTCGAAGTGACGGAAAGTGAGAATCGTTAACATTATAATTGGTTAAGGCAAGTTTTATTAAGGGTATAAACTACCCGATAGAAAGGGCTTAAAGCCTGCGCAATATGAATCTGTTTAAAATACACAGAATTATATCACTGGAGGCTTACTAAAGGCATTCTAAATACTGTACTTTTTTTAGTTGTTATACCTCGGGGTTTTCGAATCACTTCTTTGGCAGAGATGGATTACAGTTGGAATACACTGATTTAGAATTTCAACGACACACATGAAAAGGATTGCAGCAACACATGAATTGGCATAAACTCCTTAAGAACGATTCATTACAAATCGATTTTTCAATCGTGGTGTGTATGAATGCCTTTTGAAATAAACATAACAGATATGTACAATAATTTGTATTCAAAATCACAAAAGTCTCTTTTCTTACATTTGAGGTCTTGTGAAAATGCAAATTTTTAGAATATCTACAATTGACCTTCAAAAGTGTTTGGCTATAGAATCATACCACACATCAATACAGTCGACCCCCGCTAATCCGACGAATATTTTTTAGGGAGATTAACGAATTTGTCGGACTGTAGAGTGCTGCCACCGACCCCTTGTAGTCTGGCATTTTTTGAAAAGGAGTGTCTTGTGATCCGATAAATTATAAAGATGGTGAGATAAAATTCATACTATGTATACAATATGGTACTTTTTGAATAAAGCAACACAATACGCCTCTAAATAACGCAAGTTTATTAAAAAATACATGGTTAGAGGACGATGCTGGAGTTTTCTATAATTTGCTCCAGACAGTCTCATTTTTTAAAGAGAGTGAAAGAGAGAGTTGCAGCCTCGGTTATAAGTCCCTCTCTCTGAATGTACATAATTGACAGTTCTGATTACAGGGGGCGCCGGATTAGCCAGGGGCCGGATTACCGGGGGTCGAATTTACATGGAAATAGGCAGATTATTTTGTGTCTAAGGTTCTCGAAGTCATAATGATTAAACAAAAGAAACATTAAAGAGAGAGAGAGAGAGAGATAGAAGTAGAAATACAACATTTACCAATTAAAGCAAAATAATAGAAACAATTTTGCATACGATAACGATTAGATAATTACACAATCAACGTAAAAAGATTTACACAAAATCGGCGAAAAGAAACATGTACAACACGCATAAACAGTACCAAAAGAAAGACAATAAAGAAACCAAAAAATTACCTTAAAAAACACAATCAAAACTAAGGAAATTAATAGCGCAACACTCTGTACAGTGTTCATTCCTAAATTAACACTTTCATTATTTATTTTCCGCTTGCCACTTAAGATGCTTTATTATTTGTTTATGTACACGATTTCATTTACTTAGCCACGTTCTCGACAAGGCAAGGACGACAATGTAGCCAACAGCAACACCAACAAACAGAATCATACATAATTAAACAACGAACGAAAGAATCCGATGGAGTGGAGAAGTGAAAGAGGAGAATCGCTTCTTGTTAATTACCAGGAATATTTCAAAGCACCCGCCTTTAAAAGGTGGACAAAATAAGGAAAGTAAACAACAACAAAAAAGCAATAAGGCCAAAGGATTAATAAAAAAAACATTCGTTAAGTAAGGAAAAGAAACTAAAAAAGAAAAGTAAATATATGTATATATAAAATATATATTATCCAAAAAAGAAAAACCGTGGTTTAAATTAGCAAGTAAAATCAGTGCGCCGAAGAGATCGCTAAAGAAGACGCTAGAGGCCACGAATATGACGACGACGACAACGAAGTTGCATTCCAAGAAGATTTTCTTTTGGAGGGGAGGAGAGAAAACATGTTGAAAATTAAAAGTGCGGCTTATACAGATGACAAAAATACAAAAAGAAAATGAATATGAAAAAAAATCGCTGATTAAAATTGAGGCGAACGAAATGCGTAAAAACAGCAAGAAAGAGAAGGAATTTCGTTGAACGAAAGAAAAATAAGACGAAATGTAAGAACATTTTTTAATGAATACGAAAGAAGGTATGTGATACGTTGTTATTGTTGTTGTTGATATTACTGTATAACAAAAATTACTGTTGTTACCGATTTTTTTCTTCAAAATTTTGCATGACTTATGTTGGCTTATTAATTTTAATTACGATGAGAGGAAAAAAATATAAAATACAGTTCTCTTTTCGTTTTTCATTGTATTTCTTTTCGTATTTACTTTTTGTTATTATTCGTTCGCTTATTCGCTCGCTCACTCGCTCGGTTATCTGACGCAATTGAACCTCTTTTTCTAATTTTAGGTATAATTTTCTTGTGAATTCTATGCCTATGGTTAAAGATATACAATTCTTTGAAGAGAGTATAACTTTGGTACCATTTTTGCATTGATTTTTATCATTAACTATGTTTTAATGTCAACCTCCAAATTGAAAGAAAACAATTATAACATAAAAACTAAAATACATCAAATAAATATTATAATATAAATTTTGTATTATATAAGAAACTCAACTTATATTTTAAATAAAATTAATTTTTATGTGATCAAAATTGTTCATTAGCTTGACAATTTGATGTGAGAAAATTGGGCCAGGGAGATTTGAATATCATATATCTCATAATAATACGATACGATATTCAAAACAAAAGGTGTGTTATTGGTTATACATGATATAATCTTTTTATAATAATAAAAGTCAATGCAGTCTCTAGCAATTCCGATTGTATGAAGAACCAAAGTTATACTTCTCTATTCATAAGTAATTTTTCAGTATTAAGATTTTTATATAATTATCGTGCAAGTTGTTTCAGAAAGCAACAACAAAAGTTTGCACCGTTACCCTTAGCTTACAAGAAGTCAGTTAGTAGAAAATAAATGTCCATGCCTGCCAATTCAAGCCAATTAATTTTGCTGTATTCTGCTGGATACCTTTTCATGCTTGTTACTCTGTGTTTGTTTAATTTACAATATTTTTACTTAGTCCTTTCATAGCTTTTTATTTTGTACTCGTATTTACGTTTCGTGCTGGTTCTTTTTCTGAACTTTTCAGTTTTCAACTCATTAGTTTATGTTTTGAATTGTTTTTTGGTTTACATTTTTATTGTAATAAGTTTATTTGTTTTATATTTTAATTTTTGTTTTTACAAATTTTTTAGATTTGTTATGATTTGAAAGCAAATCATATGCAATACAAAAAAAGAAAAAGAAGATTTTATGGATTAGTAAGTTTGTTAAATGGAAATAGCGACACTCACCGATGATCTACTCACTTGCATAAACGCATATACACCACGTAAAAACTCCATGTTAGGCTGCTGTGCTGTTGAACCTTTTGTAGTGCGTTGCGCCCGACTGATGTACTGCTTGACAGTGTCGGCAACTAAATGCGGTTTGAGTTTACGTGATAATGCTCTGCAATTAAAATGTGAAATATATTCAATTTAAACTCTATTATTTTCAAGATATAGAAATGAGTGCTACGGATATATAATATATGGAAAAGAAACTTTGATATAATTATAGGATAGAATAGAATTTTAAGAAATTTTTTCAACCCCAAAGCGAAGAAGTTTACAGAAATTATGAACAAGAACTACTTACCTTTAATGTAATGAATTAGCGGAATTTGTGAAAAGGTGTGAGTTTTATTTCTATGCAGTGTTAACAATTTCATTATTACCAAAGGCAATCGGAAAAGTGTGTAGAATAAATTTTGAAATTTTTAATAATATAATTATAATAAATGAATTTATTCACTACCGATATGTTCCAAAATATCTCCCCACTATTACTGTCTTCTTTATTTTTACATCCTGCTGATGCGAGTTGTTTTAAGCTATGATCAATAGAAAAAATTGATCTTACTATACTCGGAATTAGTTAGCCAAATTTGAATGATTTGCATTCGATTACAGGACTCCTAAAAGTTCGCAAACTTAAAGACTTTGATCTCTTAAACTGGCGCTAATGGATTGTCGATGCTTTATTTGGAATAAGTGGCTTAAAATATCTCAATAGTTGAAATTTCCGTTTGACTGACATCAGAGTTGGACAGAGTATTTTTTAACTTCGGGTTCTTTTAGCAGTTTATTTGGGGGATACTCTTCAAATTTAGAATACCACGGTATTTTTAAATCAATTAAAATGCGTGATTAAGTGTGACTCAGCAATATTCGTTAATTGAATTGCTCAGAACTTTTACGCTTTCACACAAAAAACCAAAGTTAACCTCAGCACGTTTTTCTCAAGATCTATTCTCGTACAAATTTTGTCCACTCTTATGCTTTACTCTCTTCATAAATTGTATTTCAGGTCTTTCCAATACATTTACACGTACCAAGGGATTCCGGAATAAAGCACAATATTGCAAACTTAGTTGCCACAGCTCTGCACACGCTTTCACACAAACACATCAACACACCTTTGCTTGGATATCCACAAAATTGCCACTTGGAAGTGTGAGAGTAAGCGTAAATGCTTTTGCATTTCCTTAATTATTTTAAACTACGAGGTTGGTTGCATGGTAGCCGTTGTTGTTTTAAAGCGTTTTCGCCCAGTAACAACATAGTTAAGTGGCATAAACTGAATCATGCACAAATGTTATGTATGCGCCTTGTCAAGTAGTCAACCGCACAATTTGTGCTGCACAAATGCATTGCCAGCTGTGTGCGTGACAATAGCATGAATGTTCGTTAGCATTGTGTATTTAAACGTTTTTATTAAATTAAGATGGAAAAGGAAGCAACAATAGCCAAAGGGCGTGTGAGTGTGTGTGTGTTTGCAGCATAAAAATACGGAAAAAGGGAGACCACATGCGAAAAACGTTGGGAGTCCACACGAAGATAGGAGTGCGAGTATATGACTGAATTTGTTAACACGTAGGCAGCAGATGTCATGTAAATTATTAATTGTTATAATGCATGCGTATGCTTATGCATATTTGTGGGTGGGCACTGTTTAGTACTAACAATAAATAACAATGTGACTGGCAGATTGGCTGCAATTGTGAGGTACTTAAAAGTTTAATATTTAATAAAATGAGAAACCCCGAAGACAAGTAAAATTTAATTCTCTTTTGACTTTAATTGCAATTGTGAAAAGTAAACCTAAACGTTTTTCGACACCCCTAAAATTCTTTATCATTTTGTTTCTGTCTTATACCCTCTTCCAAAGCTATCGACAAGGTCAAATTTAGTATGCGAATAAGTAGATTACTGAATTATTGAATCCTTTGAACTCCCTCCAGTATATGGCATATACATAAGCATAGGTACAAATAGAGGACTTATAGAAAGACAACAGTATGCAATATATTTGTGCACTACTTTCTACAAACCGCCACACTTACAATTTCCCACTGCTACACTCACATATCTTGGTATTAACCAAGCTCTGTACATAATTTGTGTTTTATTAGATAAGCTCGTAAACCTATGCAGACAAACAACGGTCTGTCAAATATTTCTGTATTTAAAGTGACGATTGTTGACTTTTACTGTACAGAGTTGTTTTTTTTTTATTAACATCCTAATTACCTTCAAATATCTATTGTGGTGGAATGAGAATGGGGCAAATTTACTTCTTAAATTCAGCGTTTATACGGGTGTAAATATTAATTTTGTAGCAGTCTTGTAAAGTTAAAGTAGAAATATATGAAGAGACATAAACAGGCTGCCTTCTTGAAATAGAAATCTCGCATTGGTGCACACCTTTTGCATAAATTAAATTTAAATACATTTATCTAAATATACAGGCCGAGTAAAAGTAGAAGACAGCTGAAAAAATGAGAACAAACTTCTTTGGGCCCACTCTAAAACACTTTCATAGCATTTAACTTAAATATTAACCGTCGCGTAAAATGTCAAGAAGAGGATATGCCGCGCAAGTGAAAATTAAACGACATATGAGAAGAAAGCTATAACTAAGAACATAGCCATAAACCTACCAGGCAGGTAAACATTAGAATAAAATGTTTAAAAACGGAGAAAATGTATCCATATCAGAACGCGCAAACACACAAGAAAAACACTCGAATTTACTTGTAACAGTGAGTATGTTGAGCAAAAATTACTTCAGAAAGGATTTACTTTAACGATTAAAGTAAGTAAATACATATAAGTATGCACACGCATAAGCCAAGAAAGTGCATAAATTATATAAGTAAATAAACAGACGACCAAAGTTATCACTCACACACACACACACTCAGATGGAAGTGGAAAGGAACATTAACGCAGACGATTACGCGAGAGAAAAAATCAAGAAACAGACGCAACGGAATGCTGCGTCAAGACGATTCCAGTTGTTATTATAGAAGTGTGCATGCGATAACGTTGCCTCAGCTTATATTCTGATTTCTAATTGTTTCTTGCGCTTGAATGTGTTGTATTCTGCTTCAGTTATAGGAACAATTGTACATTTAAGTGAGTGCTGCAGAAGGGCAGTCATTCATGTGCTGGGGGGTGGTTTAAGTCCAGTTGAAAATGAGGACTTATTTGGAATACCGTCCATTTTGTATGCATTTAGAGCATTTACTTATGGAATTTAAACCTTATTTTCTTCAGATTTGCATTTTAGCATATTTTCCGTAACATAAACAAATAATTAAAATTTAATCAAACATTTTTGTAAAATATTCTTCCGAAATGAGTATTTCTTTGCATATATATTCAAATAGTTCTTTCCTTCTTTACTGTTACGAGTATTATACTTGTTGTTGTTGTTTATTTGCAATTCGACAGTTGGCAAGCGTTCAAGGTACTAAAATTACCAGGAAAGATCGTCGCGAGGAAGAAAATCGCGGTATGACAATTGTGTCCAAAAATGCAATTTACCTGAAAGTAAGACAAGAAGTCAAGATAACGCGAGCAGCCAAAGGAAATCGTTGTACTTGGATACGTATTCGTATAAAGTTAAATTTAATATTTGGAGAGCGTGACGTAATGCAATAAAGTAGAAATGGGGAAATGTGAAAAAGTAGAACAGTTTGTCAATAAAGCGGCAGCTGTCATTGTTTTCAGTTGTATGTCGGGACATTTGTGAAATTGAAGTCATTGTTTAGTTTTTCTCTGTCATTGTTTTTTGTTTTTCTGTTGTTTGGGTTTTCTTCTCGTCTTTTTTGCTGTCTTTATTAGAGGTTAAATAGCAAATAACATGCTATTTACTTAAAACTAATAAACTGATACAAAGACCTTCAAGTTGCAAGTAATAGAATACTGACTCACAATTATATTATTATATTTTTTGTTCTCTTTATTAAACTGGCTGCTGAAAGCTAAAAAAAAATAGTGTGGCAACTACTGGTAAAAGAAAAAAAAAACAGCAAAAATTAAGTCAGAATCTGTATGTAATTCCATAGAATGATTTCATACCAAACATGTCGAATTCCAAGAACTTTTTTTTGTCGGATTTAGTTACTATCGTCAAAAAATTATCGTACCTTGGCCACTCAAAACGCTGCGATTTCATAAAAATATTTACCAAGAATACGGATATTCCACTGCTCATACGCCAAATATTTCTTCGCTTAAAAAGCTTTTGCTTATGGGTTAAGACAGAGACATGGTGAAATGATACTTATGAAAAAACAATTATAGTTATTAAAATGTAATTTTTTCTATATTTCTTGTTATTTATTAACGGCACCAATGTACAACCAGTAGTTCCGGGGAAACATCTGTCTTAAAGTTATTTAAAGTATCTTTCTAACTGTGGTGTGGAAGCACTTTGAAACCAATAAATTTGTTATTATAAAATGTATTTTAGTTTGGAGAGTAGTATAAAGGGAACATTTTTAAGTAAGTCGCCACGGGAGTGTCGATTTTCCATGTAATTTTATTTGCAAAACACTGTTTTTGAATTTCTGGACCTGTATTTCACTAAGAATCATGTCAATAACAAAAACAGCACAACAAAATGCTCTTAGTTTAAACAAATTTTCTTTTCAAAGATTTATGTAAATGATTTCGCAGATATTTCTGACCTTCTTTCTTTTGACCTTTTACTCTCGAATTTTTTTTATATCGTTGTTTGAATACCTTTGTCAAAATCCAGCCACATAAAAAATCAAAAAAAAGGTTGACTATTTCGCATTTCCATTCGACTGAGTCCTGTACATTTCAAGTGCTTTAATAAGACAAAAAAATGTGTTTCTCTTTGGGAAAAAATGTTTATTACTTGAGTTTTGACCTTTTAACGGATCGATATTTGTTTTAGGAAATTTATTTACTAATCAAATATTTTCCCAGTTTTTTTATTCTTTAGATTTTATTTTTGTATTTACAAATTATATTCAAGGAACGAATTGCACACTAATTCCAGCTAATTGCCCCCAGTACTCTCGCCGTTTAAGTGGAGTACTCTTGTTGTAAAATTGTGTCCCCATTTTCCGAGGCGGTATTAAAACTGAGAATTTTCACACATGCATTTTTAACAAAGGTTAAATTAAATTGTAATTTTCTGCAGCGAGCGACCCCATCTCACCTCTGGCATGTCAGGAAAGTTACGACAAACAGCGATGCCGTTTTTTATTTCACGTACAGCAGAGCGCTATCTGCACAAAGTGCGATAAGTTTAGTAGAGCAATAAAGGTAGAAATTAAATTTAACCCACAAGAACGAAAGCCAGCACTCTCTCACACACAGCCACACATACAATCGAGTACACTTATGCGCATACACACTCATACGTAGGTGTACGTACTTAATGTGCTCCTACAGCGCACGTAGTATCCTAGAAGCATAGACTAACGACCCAAACGCGACATATTCTTTTATTTTATGGCACACATATGACAGCTGATTGTGACAGGAAGTCAAAGAATGTCTGCACACAGTGGTGTGGTGTGCCTGTGCGACAGTGTGTGTGCATGAATTTGTTCGGTGCGGCATGTGTTGGCGGTGGTAATGCATAGGTACAAAAAATAAATTTTATGACTTTATAATTTATAGGGGAGAGTGCCAGTGTGTGAATGTGTTACGTAAAAAAGGGATTTAAGTGTTGAGTGTAGGTGTGGGTGCAGCAGAGTTCGTATTTTGTAGGTAATGGCGTTAGATGGTCTTTGAAATTTTTAAACTATTTATAGTGCCAAATAAATTAGCTTTTCCTATTACACGACTCCCAGACTTAATTAATTAAAGCATATTGTGTGACAATGCAGTGATAGGGAGCGAATTTTCTTATGTTTTATTTACATTCCCTCAAAGAAATTAATTTTAACAATTTTCGCTTCGAAAGACAGTTAGTAACCAGTGGCGAAAATAGTTCTATTTATTGAGCGGTTTGAGGTTCATGCTTTTATGGTACGAAACTTTTACAACATTTGCCTTAATTATATCTTTAATGTCGAACAGGATGCATTTTCTTAGGCTGTAAGGGGCCACAATTATCTGTGTTTAAATTAGAATGGTCTAATACTGCAAAATTTAAGTTTTTAAGCCCTATGATGGTTCAGAAGATGCCTGATATGTAAATTGTTTCAAAGCAGATAAATAACTTGATAGAGTGGAATTGGACAATATACAGAAGATCTCTGTAAATATAATGGGAAGTGTTACGAACGGCGTATGATTGGAACCTCTAGGGATATTCTAACAGCAAGTCACCAATGATCCTATATTTCAATATATATATATCTAAACTTTACTAATTTACCGTGGCGTGTACTTCAGTGGAAGTGTGTGTAAATGGGAGGCGGGATGCATGAGAATAAGCCCTCAGCACTAACACTATATTCTTGACGCAAATTATCAACTATAAACATCTTTCCAATTCCTTCCAAGCATCAATCTATCTAACCACTGTTTGACTTATATGATTTGGCAGCTTAAGATACTAGCTTAAGATAATATCAAATAATTTATAATTTTCCCTTAAATGTAGTTATTATTTTTCCGATTATGTTTTATTTGTATTGAATGCCAAAATATTCCAAAACTTAATAATCAGGAAGAGAATGAGAAGTAAACTTTTTTATTTAAATTTTATAAATTTTAAAATATAATTTTCCTTATCTAAACACAATCCAAATTTGTTTGCCTTGTGAACTGCGGTGCAATTTACCGTTAACTATGTATTTTTTATAGGAATAACAAATTGCCAGGATTTCACAATTTATTAAATTATTGCAGTTATTGGGAATTAAATTCAAATAAAATGTTTGCCACTATTGTAATTGTCATGTAAACAGTGTACTCAAAATTGTCGAACGTTTTAACTGGTTTCGTTTAGACCGAAAACTAATGCCAAAAATTGCAAATTAATGGCAATAGAGCAAGTTTTTATTGTGAATATCAAATCACAAAGCATTCTCGTAAAAAACAATTATTTGTACATGAATGTGTGAGCCGCAAGAGTACACCGAAGAGCACATACGCTACAAGTTTACAGTGACATGCTTTGCAATTGTGTTGGTCGCATGCATGCTTCTGTTTTATGTTTTTTTTTTATTTGTTAATAGTTATGCTTTGTTTATGTATAATTGTCATACATCTATTTATTGTATTCGCTTTTGTGGTTACTGTAATATGCGCTCCTTTTTTGTGATTATTTATTATGCTGGAAACGGTGTATATTCGTTGGGTTACATACTCGTACTACGATTGGTCCTCATTCCCACGCACATGAAAGTTGTTCTATGAAGTATGTTTTTGTGTGTGTGTGTGAGAGAGTGGGTTGTATACAATTTTCACAATGTCAGCGGTTTTAATAAAACACAACGAAATGGATATTGAACATGATATTCGCAAGGAGTGTGTGTACACACGTTGCACTTGTGGTTTTGCATTGACGCAATTAGTGGCGAAGGTGGTTTTCATTAGTCGGGAGAGAAGGAGGAGGCACCTGTATTTGGTATATTGCCAAGAACAATGCGAAGTACTCATTAGTATAACGTATTAGTAAGAATGGTTTGAAAGTATCCACAACCAGCTGCAGCTCTTCGTATCCTTTGTTGTCGTTTCTTAAGGATTGACCTTGTTCTATTGAAAATTTACCACTAAACGTTTATTTTTGTTGATTGAAATCACTTTTATTACGGAGATGGTCTCAGAATATATTGCTACATAAACTAATCTTGTCAGCAATTTACTGGGTACCTATATCTTGAGGATTTCCCGGCACCATTATTATCAAAAAAAGTATAGATAGACCATAGAGAAAAAATAAATAAAGAGACGTTCAAATTAAAATCAAATCAGTTACCATTCAAATCTTACCCATTTGTTTGAACTTGCCCCTAACTACATAGAAGCAAGAAATAGTATTCACACTTCAGTGGTCAAAATCATTATTTGTGTCCTGTCTTTCAATTCGTATGTGTCTCTTTCTCCACGTTGGAGTAGAAAACTTGTTATAAATTTCTTTTAAAAAAGTGTCAAGTCACTGCTGCATTTTCTCCTGCTAACTGTGGCATAGCTTGTTGGGTGATTGTAACAAGATATTAAGAAATGTTGCTATTATTGCAGTTTTCATTGTGGAGCTCTCTGGCGTTCTTGGCAGTGGCATCACTGCAAATATACGTTAAATTCCAATGGTTTAACGTTAAAGAGATACACTCATGTCAACACTCATGAGGACAAAACGATAAGCAGGTGGAATACTATGCTATGCTTCAAAGGTTCACTTTATTATTATCTAATCGTTCGCATTTCCTAAGCTCCTTCTATGGGAACTTATGCAAAACACTGAATTGTGTAAATAGCTTTTAAACCCTTAATTTTTTCAACGACCACAATTAAGAGCTAAGCGCATACGCTCACACACTTGCCGCACTTATTGCGTTTACTTAAATCTCTCTTCATAATCTCAACTCGTTTTACTATTCTTCCTTCTACCTCCCTTTTTAAGCAGCATAATTGCTGTTCATTATTCAAACAGCTACAAGCGTACTACTTATGCCAAATAAAAAGTACTCCTCTAAGTATGCATAAAACACGCTCTCATAAAAAATGCCCAACACGCACACGTAAATCCAAACGCCGCCTTACACACATCCCTACACACACTCATTCGCACACAAACTCACGAACACAAACGCAAACATAACTGCAAACACAATCACCACTACACTCACAATCAAGCAACAAATTGCAGTGAAATTGTTATTTTATTTCGCATTTCGTTGCTGTTGTTGCTGCTGCTGCTGTTGGTGCCGCTGCTGCTGCCACTGCTACTGCTCCTGTTTAGCTTTTTGTTTTGAAGTACACATGCTACATTTAGCTAAATTACATTTTGAGTATGTGTGACTGTGTGTGAATGTGTGGGTTTCTGTGCATGTGTGTAGTCTGTCTACTTTTATGTTTCTTTGTTGCGAGAGCTGTAAGTAAAATTTGACTTTAGTTTTTATACTGATTGACATCGTAAATTTTATTTATTTTATTAACTTGCATTGGGGAAGTGGAAGGAGAACATATTTTCATTAATAAATACATTATTCAATTCTATATTATTATTTACGAGTCGTGTTTGCATAATGCATAAAATATTGCAAAATAACAAGTTTTCAGATTATCGAAGTAAATGGAAGAAGCTGCATTATAAGCTCCTCTTTAACTGTCTTGTTTAAACTGTTTAACATAAATCTTTTAAAAATCTCCATTAGTTTGCAGCTCCCACTTCAATACGACGCTAATGCATAAACGTTCACAAGGCTGTAGTTGCCTTCGAGAGTGCTCTTAAACCTCAAAGCTTTCACTTTATAATCCTACTAGAATTCTTAACGTAAATAAATGATTATGCAAATAGTATTTGATTGTATATTTTCCATGACTGAATTACATTTAATTTGAATCAGGTCAATAAGCTCACGAAACTTGAATCATTATAATTTGTAAACCGCTTAAGCTCCGCCGTTCTATCCACAATCAAATCTACTTCACTCAATAAAGCAAAATTTGCAAAATTTACTAAAGTGCTGGCTTTGCTAACAAATCGAGATGAACTAATCTTGAACATTCTTCAACTACGAACAAATACAAACAAAAGGCAACTGACCAAGACCTATTTCAGCAGTACTTATTAACGATTACTTCAACCGCTATTATTAAACTTTAGTTTCCGTTGCGCTGTGTTCATTTTGCTTGCATTCGCTTGCAAATTTTTCGATTTCTCCTATGCTTGACAGCACTTCCTGTTGCCATTCGCCATTCGCCATTCACCATTGTACTTTAGCTGCAGTGTATATGTATTTGTATGTGGATGCCTGCGGTTGTGCATGTTGATGCGGCCTGTCGGTACAAGACCATAATTATTGTACCGCACAGTAGCTCTCACTGGCAGTGCTTAAAAATGCATACCTTGCCCCACATTCGGGGGGCCAGTAGAAAATTGGAGTTCTCATCGCCGTTATCGTGGGAAAGTGGGTCTAAACGCGAATGTCCTATCGACATTGTGCTGTCCTTGCTAATGTGCACTGGGTTGCATGGCATGGCAGCGACTGCGGCACTTTTATTATTATGCATATTTAAAGCCACTGACTGCATTTCCGCGCCTTCTTTGCTTTTATTCGTTTCGTCAAGCTCTTCCGTTCCGATTGTTGTTTGTTTTGTTTGTTAAACTTGGTCAAATTGTTGTAGGCTAGTAAAATATTAAACACCAATTTTTCATGATTTTGAGGTCGTTTGTAAATTGCTGAAGTGGTTTAGAAAAATCTGAGTTTGCCAAATATTATTTAAGGACTCAACAATTTAGAAACAAAAGTAAAAATTAAGTAAAAATGAAAGGGGTGGGGCTCGTTATAAAAACAACTGGTATACCAAACTTTTTCCTGAATGATTTTTGAGGAAGAGAGGCACGTTTGATGATATCTATTGAATCGGTTGGATTTACTCCTGAGCTAGTACCATGTGTACTTTTAAAAATTATCCAAAATTCAATTACATTTGTATGTAACCGAGAAAGCCAACGTCTTTTTAATGGAACTGCTAAACGTTTGAAAGCTTCAAAAATTTACATGTATCCACAGCTCCCGGAGTAGGAATTGTATACGTTAGCATCACCACATCAAAGATAATAGCGCACCCAACCCCAAACTATAATGCTGTAGTTAAAGAAGAGACAGCTAAATTCCCCGGGAAGAGTTGAGGCGAAAAGCCAGAGCGATTAGTGTCGCAGGATAATAATTTCCTGAATACTACGTTTGCAATGCATTACGCTGCATATGCGAAAGCGGGAAGCCAGTTAGGCGGCGAGGCAACGAGGCAAGCAGGCAGGCACATGACAGCTCACAGCGTGTGCACTTGGTAACCTATTTCCTATTTGTCTTTTTCCGAGCATAATGAAAATGCTTCAAATACGTATTTGAACCATTTTTACTACACTTGCTCCCACTTGTAGACCCTCATAGTCGTACATCCATATTACTCGTATGCAGGTGGTGGTGGTGTTGGGTATTCGTGTTTGGCATTGTGCTCATTTGGGCAGCGGGAATGATTACAAGCAATTATTTGCTAAAGTGCGTGAAGTTGGAACAGAAATAATCATTAAAACGAAAATATTCATGTGTATGTGTTTGTTTGATGTACCCATGCACACGTCTATGCATGCACGAGTAATAATGACAGGTTGAATCGGGTTAGAATGTGTGTGGTTGCAGATGCGTTGTACGGTTATGTCTGTATATGGAGTGTGTGTGTCTTGGGGTGTGTGCATATTCTTGATATTTGAAGTTTTGTCTTTAATTGAAAGAGCAGGTGGAAAGTGGAGTGCATGTCAAGGATTCAGTAGTTTGTGTATACGTGCACTTTGTGACCAAATTAATAGAAATTTCTGATGAGTCAACAGCAGTACAAATTTTATTTTCTTCTGAATTTGTTCCAATTTATATTAACGGAGATACCGCATATAAGTTTCAAGTTATATAATAGTTTAGATTAGTGCGTCAACTTCAATTCCGTCCGATCCAGTTATGAATCTTCAGTTTCACCAACTGACTATCATATTTTGCATTGACTGCTGTGCACCTTGTTGTTTCACATCCTGCTCCAATTTTCAAGTCTTTCAAGAGTCAAAATGACGTACTAAAGTTCGTTTGAAAATTGTCTTTCTGTTTGAGTAATTCTCTTTTATTGCTGTTGTTGTTGCACAGCGTTATGTTGCGTTGCTCTTTTATTTCCCTCTTTTGGTGTAGCTGCACTTACTATAACTACACTTCACCTACTACGAGCTCTATTGTCTCATACAGGATTTGTGCAAAATCATTAAATGAGGACATCACACTCGCACTCAATTCCATTCGAGTGCTTTATCTGGGATGTAGTTCATATGCCAGCTTTGTATATGACACATGAAAATTATGAGTATTATACGAAAATATAATACTACTAAGACAACTTCACCGTTCTCCATTCATCGTATGCTGTTGTGATGGGTTGCGACTGGTTGGGTTGTGTTTAGTTGTGCTGAGCTGTGTTGGGTTGCCTTGAATTGGTTTGGGTTGGAGGCGACGAAGACAATGATAATGACGATGATAGCTATAAAGATGCAGCTTTTAGGGACTCCCATGTGGTTGGCTGCGCTACTTGTGTGCTGTGACTCTTTTTGACTTTTGTTGATTGTTCTATTTGGGTGTTTGGTAATAAGGTTTAGTGTTGAGTCGTTTAGCGTTGATAAATGCCAGTGTGCGTATTGGTGTCACAAGAATTAAGTCAAGTTGTTAGTGATACATTAGAAGTATAATTACCCTTCAAGTGTCATACCAATTTGATGACATTCTATGAGAGCACACTTGCGAAATATGTTTATAATTTCTTTTTTCCAATTCACTTCAATTGTGTGTACACATAAATAGATACCTTTGAATTAAAGCAGATTTTAAATGGGAGGCAGTGGAAAATAGATATTATTATATTTCAAATTTTCTCGTAAAGATGTCCTAAAAATGCGAATAACATTTTCAGGTTAACGAACATATTTAATGAGGACAAACACGATATTTAATCTGATTGAAACTCTAGTTAATAGATTACAGGTAATTGGGTTCTTCTGCGTTGTGCAGCACAATAAGAAATCAAAACATTATGCAGAAAAGTAGCTCACAGTTATGAGTTTTCATTTGTGATTCTTCTTGAAAAACAAATGAAGCCTTATCAAATGCCCCGTCCTAATGAGCTTAAAGTCGTGTTGCACTCTTTGCTACACTTCAGTGAGCTTTAATGATAATTTCAGACAAAAGGGTCAAAGCACTGCAACATCATTAATTTTCAGCCTAAGGCAGAAAAATGTACTACAACAATTTTAAATAGTCCACCACCGAAGTAAATAAAGAAATTTCAAACGCAGATTTTTTTAAAAGAGCGATAATAAATTATATCTCATGCAGAAGGAAAAACAATCGTAATGTGCACTTTATCATCATCATGTCAACCTCTAGTGTTGAAATGCAAACAAAAAACTTAAAAGGATTGTAAAGTTCTGTCCTATTTGTCATTTGGAGCGAATTTGCATAAGCAGCGGAGACAAAACAACAACAACAAGAACAAGAGCACCAACATTAGCAACTACAACCGCAGCAACAACTAAAAAAGACAAATAAAATATTACAACTCAAAAATACACAATAATGGAGAGCAAGCGCGGGATGGGAAGACTGACAATAGAGGCAAATCTAAAAAAAGTAAGTGATAACACCAAAAAAACTCCCCCCTGGAAATCACAGTAAAACGCATAAAGTAACGCAAAAAGGAAATGACACAGAAATGAAACACAGGCCGCAACACCATTAAAAAAATGTTCCTAGCTTAACTTTACTTTCAATTCTTATAGGCACTCTATTTTGTATTTTGTGGCAAAAGTTTAAAACAGTTTGTTTGTTTGTGTGTTGGTGTGTGGGTGTGTGTGTGTGTGTTAGTGTCAAGTTATTGTTGTTGTGCTGTGTTGTGCCATTTAATACGAAATAAACCAACGGGCATTAAGCTCAACTACGAAGAATATTAGTGCAAGAGGGAGTTTGTCCTCGAGCTAAATATGTGACCGGCTTTGGGGTTTAGCAGAAACAGAGGCAAACACAAACACAAAAAAATACAGCAAAAATACAACAATGAGCAAAACAAATCACGCTCAACGTTGTCAAAACGAACACAACGCGAAATGCAGGAAGGATGCCGTGGTGGCACGAAAATGAGTTTAACAAAAAATGTGAAGCGAACAAAAGTCGGGCAGAAAGGAAGCATTATGCTTAATATTATATAAGCCTTAAAATGGCAACAGGATACTTCATGCAAAATATTGGTGTGGGATTCCCTATTTAAAAATATCAGCTTAAATGTAAATTCCGCTACAGGAAAATTGAATTTGAGTTTTTTCACCATTACATTTTTTATTATAAAAACTTGTGTTTCTGGAATATAAAAACTTCAACAGCTTTAAAATTTTCAAATAAATCTGCAAAATTCAATTTGGTGAAGCCGGAACTAAAAAATTTCGCTTTAAACGTCAGCTTTATCAGGTTAATGTTTTTATTCAAAGCAGAATCAATTTAGAGCATATATAAACAATTGCATGGAAGATTGCCATATGCAATATAAATGTCGCCTGAAAGTGCCTGATTTCCAAAAGGTACAAAGAAATCGCTACCCAACTGCTTGGAGATTTCTAATCCTATAATGAAATAATAAATTATAGTCAAGGCATACTCCAGGCAGTTAGTCCACTGAGTCCACTTGTAGAAAATTGTAAATGTGTTATGGACTTCGTTTTGCCAAACATGTTTATTCTGCATTCTCAGCATCTTCATGCTTGTTGGAGGCTTACATTCTCAGGGAATGTACATTATCCATTTAGACTCATAACGATCACAGCAATGTCTAGAAGCCATCTGAAAGTACCTTCTTTCAGAACGGATTTGTTAGGCGCTTGGTATATATTTCAACATTTTTTCCAGTTCATTTTATAGAATATTTTAATAAATTTCAAATCGTAAAATATCATACAATTTTGGTAGAATGAATTTTTGGATGAACCACTCCAAGTATTTCAATGGAAACTAATTTGCCTTAACAACATATTGCATGTGAATACGGTGCACTTTCAAGACCATTATGTAACTTTCCTTATTCATAATTTCGTTGTAAGTTGTATGCTTATCTTAAGAGTTACTGTCAACAGAACAACAACTAATGTCGAGTATGAGATTTACATTCCAGCTCTAATGAAGAAGTTCTCTATTCGATTCTGTTGACCAGGATAAAATGGTGTACATTTGAATGATATAAGAAAATAAGATTTGATTGGATTTTGTATGATTACGAACCAAAAAAGGTGCCTTCAAAATGCTTAGAACGATGTTGGATATTATCAGTTTCTATGAAGCTGCAATTGTAGTATTAGGAGAAAAAATTAAACCAACGCTGCGCATATAGAATGTGGGTTTTTATGGCACTTTGAAACAATCTGATAAGAAATTTCAAACCTTCGAAACTACCAAAGCGATGCAAATGGTAAATTGTGTTGCTGAAAATATTTGCAGGTCACCGCTTATAAATTTGTGAAGAGAACGATGCTATTTAACCACACACTGTAAAATTGAATTTATTAAACACGTTTTTCATTATGCCAGGATAAAAGAAAAGCACGAAAAGCGTACATATTTAAATAAAATAAAGGAAAAAAAATCTTAAAAGTATGTTCTGCATTGCTGCGCTAGTATTAGGGTGCTGCCACCACAGACGTCTCGACTGCAATACTCCTAGTGTGTCATAGCTGCTCAGTTGCTGTGTTTTATGCAGCAGCAGACGCTGGCCGCGTGCGCATAATAAACGCTGCACATGCAAAAATCGCATTGCACACACACTGTGCAAATTGCACTAGCAAAGCGGAAACTGAAGCATTTCCGGTTTGTTGGTTTGGCTCTCGCTTTTAGTGCAACTTTTCCTATTTGGTTGAAGAATTTCTGTTTTTATTTTTGGAAGATTTGTGAAATTGATGCAACGTGCTGTGCTATGCCGTTGAACATTGAAGCAATAAAATGTGTTCTGTTCCCTCCAAGAGAATTGTCCGATGACGACTTATATCACACACACACACACACACACACACTCATATATGTATATATATATATATATATATATATATATATATATATATATATATATATATATATATATTTATGCCGTGCTCACTTTAAATATTGCTTTCACTCTGTTCTTGTGTGTTGCAAATAAACGCGAGTACTTGTATATAAGCTGGCGATATGATGGCACATACTCGTATGTACTAGAAAGTGTGTGCGTCGTCCATAAAAGCACTCATATTGAAGGAAAGTGGAGCCTGCCAAAGACACCAGCAGCAACACCAGCACCAACACCAACAAGTACGGGAGCAACCGCGCTCAAATACAAATACAATCACCAACGCCATTGCCGTCATCGTCGCCAGCAGCTGGAGCGGCAGCAGCGTCATAAGATGTATGCGTTTCTACGGAGTCCTTTTTGGCGTTTTAATGCGATGATGGCCATAATGATGGCACATATTAAATTAACGCTGGATGCGTATTATTATTTTATGGGGTTTTTTATGCATTCACTTTGTAATTTATTTCATGTTGCTTTCGCCGCTTTTTTACCCACATTAAAAATGTGATGTTAATAATTCACAAAAATTGTTATCCTTGAAAATATGAATAGCACAATGTGAGACTAACGCCAGAAGATGTTTTAATTTGATCTTAAGCGAACTAATTTAGCTGCGTCTAGTGACGCATTGCCCGATTTTTAAGATTTATGTTCACGATAATTATCTAATTTAAGGTTTTTAATGCCGTTTTTATTTAATGCTATTTTATTTATATATTTCTGCCTCTTTTTCTCACTGTCAGTCGAATGAGTCGTTCTGTTTGCGAGCTTATTGGAACCTATTGTGCGATAAAAATCGTTAAGTCTGCCGCTCTGCGTTGGTAATGGCGGCTAAGTATTGAAATTTCATTATGGCAGCAACGCCATTAGTCGCTAAGTAAACGTTACTGCGAGCTCATTGTCAATTTGTATTACGCGTTGTGATTGAAATTTATTGTGCTTTGTTGTGCGAAATGTGTCTGAGTGCTTGGAGAATGATTTATGGCACACATGCAAGATGCCAACCGGGGCGTTAATTTTTAAGCCTTTCAGATTAATGGTAATTGCATAGCTTATAATTCTCCACAATAAATATGTGAAAGCTTTCTCAATTCAATATGTTAATTCTGATTTTGAAATCGATTTAAATGTAAATGAGCAAGAGCAGACATTTTCATCTTTGACCTCTTCTCCAGTCTTTAATCATTGTACTCGTACTTTCATTATTGATTGACAATATGCTGTTATCACTGGTGATATATAATTCCACGCAGCTGATCACTTTCAGTGAATGCTGGATTATTCAATGAAGTTTAATTCCGTATTATCAGTTTTTAGCTGTTTTAGCGAAAGGTCTGGATTTAGTGTGGATTCAACTGGTCCATGACTAATCATTTATCTTTGGAAATTTCGAAACCTTCATCAGAGCACCTCTTTTGAATTGATGATGATCCACTTTATATTAGAAATAAGGATAATTTTTGTGCTTGTATAATTTTCCACTTTTCTGCAATATTATTTTACAGCTACTACGATAATCTTGGAATTCAGTTGTGTTTCAATTGTGGTAATGCTGGGCAATTGTGGACCAATTGTCGCATGCTCAGAGGTGACCAATGCAATAAATGAATATGAGTTCATACATTTTCCAAAATTATGCCTCTGCTTACTTACTATGAAGTTGTTCAATATCAGATAGCATTGAAATTGTGAGCTGAAAGGTCGAATATTAAATAGTCATTCAGTTCAACTTAATTCTTGTCTTAGCCAGCCACGCAACAATATTATGATGCCCATAATGTGACAAAACTTTGAAAGTCCAAAATTTATTGCATCTTAGATCTGTTCAAGTTATTATTTAAATAGGATTTGGCATATCGGGAATATGAGAGAGGTTTGGTTCATAAACAAAGGAAATACATCGGAGTAACAGAACAAGTTCGCAATGAAAATATTTTGGATCTGAGAACTTAACTTGCTCTCAAACGTGCTAGAACTAAATTCTATCATTTAGTAATGCACAACAAGAAAAGAGTGTTCCAACAAAAGATACTTGATTGAAACTTTTTAGATATTCCGTTTTTAAGGAAGCGTATATTTACGAAATTATTCCAATAAAAACCACACATAATTATAGTGCATTTGACATTGCCACTAGTAACAACTCAAGTTTATATGCTTGCTGCACATCTTCCCTTTATGGGTTGAAATAAGAGTATATGCCACAAATCCATGTACAAACCTAGCCTCACTAACGCTCCCCTAAGCAAGTAAAGCTCAACTGAGGTATAACCGAGTCCTTTGAGAGCTGCTCTGTTCGTTCTAAGAGAATCAGATTTTATTTATAATGAAACTTTAATAAACTTCAGCACAGAGAATGTCAACACATAATTTATAAGTTGCACTCTAATTAAGCTACACAGGCGCTTAGTGCCACTACTATCAAAGACCAGCAACGCACGCAGAAAAAACTTTCTACGATAGTTTGTAAGGGCTCCGCGGATGCAAATTGCAATGCAGCTTGCATAAACCAAAATCCTTTGCGCACCATTGCTGCATGCAATAAAATTCTTCCAGTTTTGAGGTTGGAGCAGGGAGTGATTTTTTGCTTGAGTTTGCGCTCCATTAATTATTGCCTGCATATACCTTGATCTACAAATCCCATTTGCTGGAGTTTTATAACAACTCTAACAAAAAGAAAGCCAACAACAACAAGAACAGCAACAGCAGAATTTACCACCCAATAAAAATGTGTGAATATTGATATCTGCAATTACGCCAGGTTAGTTCGGCATAGAAGCATAAAAAAGTCGAACTCATTTTTTGCGTTTGTATTTGGGCCAACGCAGAACCAATTTACATTTGCGCGCTTCATAGGCAATACAAGCACACAGCATTTAGCTTGGGTTCGAGGAGAGCGCGAACAAGCGAGGGCGCGTTTTGAAACGTACTGGCAGCATTTATAAAATAAACAGGATAACAGACTCTGTGCGAGCTACTGGAAGAGCCCTGCACACATTCTGAAAGCGAAATTGGCGGATGCAAATAGCCACCTGCAAAATCCACACACTTAAAATGTAAAAGCAAACGCACACACGTGCATTACGAATGCGATTACCGTTAGTTTGATTTGGCGCGGTCGAGTGTGAGTGTTATTGAATGAAGCGAAGCGCTTTGCGTAAAACCGATTTTACACATTTCCGTCAACATGCACGCACAGACACATACACAGATAAGTGTTTATGCGCTTAGTTATAGTCGTGCATGTGAGCTGGTGGAAAATTAAATATGCGTGTGTCTGCTTGTGCAGGTGAATATATGTAGTGGCAAATGAATGCAATTAAATTTGCATAAGTGTGAAGCGACACAATGAAAGCAAAGCAGGATATTTCGCGCAAATTTTGTTTACACCAGCGCCTCAGTAACAGAAAGTTGTATGGAGGAAATTGTTTATGGTGTATTAGAATAACGATAAATTTGGAGTTGCATTTGTCAGAGAAAACTCGTTTCGGTGTTTCAAATGCGAATTTTATGTATGCCACAACATTGTCAATGCAGGGTGCAGATACGAGTAGTTGCAACTAACCGCTGGCAACAGAGGCGTAATATTTTTTTATATTTTTTTTCCTTTTATTTAAATTGCTTTTACTTTTTTTCTATGCTCAAATTTCGATGTATGCGTAGCCTAGCTAAGCTTCCACTCGAGGCATTTTCCATTTGAAATTGTGTCACTTCTGAATTTACGCGGTTTGTGGGGAATTTGCATTTTTCCACATCAGCAAAATCAAATGCCTCGGTTGTTGCTGGGAATTTCATTTGCTTTAGGGGCATACGCAAATGCAATCATTGGTATCATTGCAGTGCTTATGAGAATGCTGTGGCATAATCGTGGTACAGGCGAATATCAATGGAAAAGTTCGCACAGGGAGTCACTTAAATTCATGCGAATTGAACCAATCGCATAACGATCTGTGCATATGCAGTAACAAAAGTAAAATTCGGAGACTCCGGAATTGCAAACTATTAAATCCGTAAATTGCGATAACAGTAAGATTGGAATCAACCTCGATTGGTATCACGTGATTTCGTCTGTCCGTTGACAGAAAAAAGCGTCTGAGACATTTTCTGTGATTGTTCAACATTGACTTGCTTTAGAGTGGGAATTTCCAATCAGAGATTTTAACATTAACTGATGTCAGAGCATACTTTGAAAATATATTCTATACTTAAACATATTAGCAGAAAAAACTGGTATACAACCAAAAATTATGCAGGTCACACTGCTTCGCCAGTGGATCTTACCCAGAACCTTCTTTTATGCCCCATCCTAAACCTTATTTACCAGAAACTTATTTAAACTTAGGAATTCCCAAATTACATTTTCAACAATTGCCAAAAATTGGACTCACAAAGCCGAGAAAAATAACACAGACTCCCATATAGAATATAAATAAAGACGGACGAAAAATGTAAATGAAAATCTAAAAAATCTTTCTTCCAATTTGTGAACAAAACTAAACCCAATTAAGTTGCTGCAGCATATAACATACGTCGTAGTGTACGGCACCGCCTGAGCTGTGCTGCGGAGTGGTGTGCCGAACTGGCTGCATGTTGCAATAACATAATTTCTGCCTCTTGTGCTCTCGAGTGGTTTCGAATTTCCTTTGCTGCACTGTTTGCTGCAGCGCTGGCGGTTGTTGTTTTTATAGATACGACTGGCATTTCTTCGCAAACACTTCCACTAATAAAAACTTATGTGGCACAAAATGAGAAAAGCAAAAATGAATGGAAATACGAGCGTAAGAAGAGGGAGCAACTTGTTTTGGAGCATAAAGCTACTAACGCCATAATGTCATAATGTTATTGGGTTAATAGCGATTGTGGCTTGTTTGCTCCAAAATGCACACTCTCGTGCACTTGTGTATAAATCTGTGTATAACTATATGTGTGTATGTGCGTGTTTGTTGCTGAGCGTGAGTGTGTGTGTGTTGGAACTTAACACACATTTACAAAAGCACGCCAAAGGAAAAAAGACTGCATAAAAATAGGAAAATAATGCCAAAAATACTGGCAAACTGAGAAAAGCATAAAAACAAAACTTTAAAGTTCTCCATCGCTCTTTGCGTTCGTATATGTGTGGGCCACGCATGCATACTCGTATGTGTACATAAGGCGCTTCTGAGTATATTCTTGTTGTGGCGTATTCTATGGCAAGCATGCATATTATCAATCCAACTTGCTTTCATTCCTTTAATACGCTTATTCGCTATTTTGTAGGTCATTATGCCGCACTGCTTCACTGGCTCATTTATGAGCATAACAGAGAATACAGTGTTTCAAAGCAGGAATGTATGTGTTTGTTAGCTGGTATTAAAGCAGCCAACTTACTTATATATTTTAATGACTGTTATTTGCAGTTTTATGGTTTACACGCGTAAGTTTTTGCCATATTTTATTTATGAAGGCTTGTAATTTTTTCTAGTGTCTGAAATCATTTCCTTAGAGAAAGCACATACACTCTGGTCATAATGGATTTAGTGTCCACAGCAGAGCCCTCGAGCAGGCTGCTTTTGGAGCTCAGAATATGGATGAAAATACTGATTTTTTTAAATTCGTTTTCTTTTTTATTATTTGTATCTTAGTGTACAGTGTTTAAAAATTGATCAAAACGAACCCATCAAATTTCTACAAATATCCACACGACATGTTATTAATTAAAACATCTGTACTTACATTTTATACTCAGCTCTTTGCAGGTCTCTATTGCCTGCATACATATCAATACATACTCAACTCTTGTTTGCTATAATTACTTAATAAGCTAATAAGCCTAAACGCTTAAGCGTTAAACATAAAAACAGTATCATTCCGAAAAATCAAAATATTAACAACTTATTTATGGCGACAGAGCACGCAATTCTTGGTGTCCATCAAGCGAAGATAATTTATCAACTTATATTAAATAACGCCTGCACACACACATAAATATACCGAACATAAAAAGCTCAACTGCAAAAACTCGCCATAAAGATAACGAAGATATTTTCTCTGAAGTGTTGCAGGAGAATGAGGAGGCAGAATCACAACGCAAAACATAGCAAACCAAAAGAAGTCTTAATTGATGGCAACATTTTAATTAAACCGCAAAACGGCGACACAGCACACATAAGCATCTTTATCAGACGCTTTCGTATAAGACGAACAACCACACGAGCAAACAGAGCAACTAAGTAAGAGCCTACGTCGGCCCTCTGGAATAGCCACAAAAATAAATAATGAAAACTGTATGAGAAAGTGGCGGAAAATTACAAGACAAACGTACCACACAACACGAAGGCAGAAAGTTAAAAGCAGTTGTATAAAACCTGTTTAGGGAAAAGTCTTCTCGTATTGGCTGTGGGAGTGTGTCTGTTGTGTTCCTGGATGTCTGTATATGAGAGTGTGCGGAAATGACACTCGGAAATCCGATTTGACAAATGCGTTTGCACATGAACCTCATTTATTATCGAAGACTTGGGAGAACAGGAACGTCGAGACATGGCGTGGCCGTAGAATTTTTGTAAAATGAAAGCAAATATTGAAACTAATTGCGTATGGTATAATTTTAATTATGGACAACTGGTTTAGAAATATTGCAGTATGGCCACACATGACGTATGAGTAACATTAAATGTTAATCAAACCACACATTTATATTTTATGAATACGGGTGTATAACAGTCTTTATTACGGTTAGTATTTATTTACGTGTCTAAGTGTGAGCCACTCACAATTGGTTTTGTTCACATTCACCAGACATATTCTAATTACTAACATAAATTTTACACCAAAGTCATTATCAAGTGCCATCAGTCGAGCTGCCAAAGTATGCAGAACAAATCTGAAATGTGGTGGTGATGGTGGACGGACTGAAACTAGGGATGCAGGAATAATGAATAATGAATAGTCTAATGTGAAATACATACAAGAAGCACTACACTTGATTAACTTTCTAGTTTTACAATTTTACTCTTATTCACTATCGACTTATTTTTTGGATTATTTATTAAAATACACAAACTAATGGAACCATCTAATACTGAAAAGAAATCATTTTAAACTAATAACACATTCTGCAGTTTTTCATAAGTTTTCAAGGGTATATAAAGAAGAAAACAATAATTCCGAAGGAAATGTTACCTATCAATTTGTATTTATCTGAGACAAAATACAATTTGAAAAAAAGACAAGAAAATTTTTTCTTCACATTGTCGTTACTTCCAGGACTATAATCGAATCCAATAAAAACGGAGTTAGAGAATGCATCTAGGAAATCCTGGCAGCATTCTTTGAAGTGTGTTGGGTCTGTTTCAGAAATATACTCACTGCCGCTTTCTCCTTACCGGCAGAGTAACAAGATCTATTTTTTCTGATAAAACAGAATTTTTTCTGTTGAAAGTAAGTCTGGATAAACTTCATCAAAGGCTTAGAGCCGAACCCAACAAAGAGCACTGCTGAACTGAAAATCTATTTAAAAAAATACACATGTTTACCAAATAATTCTGGAATGGACGTGATTAACCCAAAGTCCACAAAGACAAATATTTGTTTGATCGCCTCTTCAGGTGGAACAGAAGTGTCCAAATTAAAAGACTTGAAAGTTGGACCAACTGTACGAGTACAGCGTGTTTAGTTGAAAATTGTTGGAATGCTGCTGCTGCTACTGAGAATGTTACTTGTGATGTCCACTACATTGTTATATTCAGACTATATAATTTTGATCAAATCAGGTATTATAAGAAACAATTTAGTACTCTGGATTCTCAATTGGAGAGCTCCCGCACATGCTTTGATTAATTACTAAGAGAAGCCTAATGGAATATTATTTTGTTACTGTAATTGCATAATGGACTTGAAATCGAAGTCAGTAAAGAATGATGATAGATTAGGAAAAACGACTTTACATATATTGTGTCTTCCAATTAAAGCCCAATAGTATCTGGAACTTACTACCTTGCTCCTTGCGGATATTTTACAAAATAAGCAGACTTACACGATGAATTCGAAGGACTAATAATAATATTTAATACTTGCCTTTTTTATTTTTAAAATTTATTTTTGCTTTTCTAATATTACTCCTTATGTTATTATTTTATGCCATGTATGTCTAAATTATCCTTTCTCCTATAAGACTATCAGATATCCACTTTATTACTAAAAATCTAATTTAATTAGATCATATATGCTATGTTCTTCTTAGACAAACGCTCATATCTAGTAGAGTGGAAGCCAATTCTATATTAGAGAATATGCTAAATGAACCGAATAGCTGAGTAACGAATGCACGTGCACCCAGCTCAAATGCAAAACAAACAAATGAGAAATTCCATTGACAAACAAATAAATTAGCTTATTTATATATTCACGAAACGAAAAAAGGCACAAACAAAAATTAAGTACTAACGTGTTGTTTCGAATTTGAAATCAAGCCAGCACACAAATGAAGCTCCACCAATAATTGCAATAACTTTTAAATTACTATGAAACTAATAATGCCAAAGTCTTTAATGACCCACTTTCGAAATACTTATAATTAAATAGCAGGACTGAGCACTGAGCGAAAAGCATTATGGAAAAAAGGCAATACTCGTAACACAACATCGCGTTCCACCAATTTAAAGTATTTTAAGCAAAACTAACAAACATATTCCTAAGAGTTTCCACTCTTTAATATATTATTTAAATTAATAAAATAGAAATTTTTCAGAAAAATTTTGCCGGTCAAAATATCATGCGAAATACTCAGCAACGCGCTGCACTAAAGTCAAAAAGTTCATTGCACTCTTGTGCAAAAACAGAAATGCACACAGCAGTCGGATTTTACTCTATATATACGTACATACATACCATCATATATACATACGGACAATTTATATACATGTATAAGTGCATTTTGCTTTTGTATTTTGTATTTAATTCAGAAAACACAGGCGTGGCTTGACTGTTATCGTTCCGTTTCGTTTCTGCCAATTTTTGTTTTATTTCTTTCCTTTTTTTATGTTTACTCGGTTTTTTTTGCGTTGTTTTTGCATTTCATTTTCCATTTTCCAACTGTTTCTGTGTTACCAAAGTGAATTGCTGCACAACACATTCAATGCAATGCAATAAATTTTGAACGTTCAAGCTCGCTCACACCACCCCATCGTGTGCTTGGCGAGTCCTGCACACAACAATATCAGACGAGAGCAGAGTTCCTCTGTACAAAAGCACCAAAATGCCTCCGCGGCACCTTCTGAACGCACACCACAGCAGTGCCCAAAATTGGGCGCCCACCAGCGGAAAACGTTGTTTGGCAGAACTTCTCACTTTAGCTGCTATTGATTACTTGAAACTTGCAAATTCAGGACATTCGCCGCTTTCTTTTCAGTCTCGAAGGCATGTATGTACCGTTTAGTGCACTAACACAGACCCATGTACGCAGAAACCCAGTCTGCTAAGCCATCAAACACACACTTGTGCAGCACGTGCATGCATATGCGCATATATGAGTGAGCGCACTCAGCACGGCGCTCCTTGCTGGCTTTCTTCAGCGATTTTTTTGCATGCCTTATTTTTAGTATTATTATGTTGCACACTTTTATGGATCCGAAAATGCGCGCGCGACATTTTACGCGCAATATTAAAAAAATCAGTTACTTATGTAGGCATGAGTGGCGACTGCATGTGTGTACTCCTATATCCCTATCCGTATACGTACATCTGGATGTGGTGGGGGTTTTTTTATTTATATTAAATGCTTTTTCGTTTATGTGCTGTACATGTGTACCGATTTATTGATGTATGTCACAAACACGTGCTCACTCGGTAGCAAATTTGTGTGGCAGTGACTGTTAATTCTATATTTTTTTTGCCTTTTATATACACAACATTTACGAATTATTCAGTAAGCTGTCAGCGATTTTGACCTTCATATGCCGAATTTTAAATTTAATATTGATCGGAAATAACGTTTAATATTAAAGACCTTGAGTAAAACAATCAATTGTGTATCTGTCTGAGTGGTTCAAAAAAACGGGTTCCTCAGGGTACACTTTAAGACCTGACAACAGTTTAACAATGGATGAGAAAACGGAATAAAGCAGTTATTCACATCGGAAGAAATAATGGTTTAGATTTCATACTCGTTTATGCACTTATTTTGTTATATTGTTTCGTTTTCATGAAAGTTTTTAATGACTTTCGGGAAACGGTATCAATGAATGAAGGAGATGCAGGTATGTTTCGGTCTCTTCCAAATTATTCGGAATCCTCGGTTTTCAAAACAATGACTAATAATGAACAAAGAGCTAACATTGAAAGAAATATTTTTTTATTATGTAGTAATTACAATAATAACTTATTAAAAATAACTAAAAAAGGTAGCTAGCTGCAAGGACTCGATAAGCAAATTTCATTGAATGAAATTTAACGAATATTAATTGTCCCTTAATAGGGTGAAGCCAGGAAGGCACAACAGTTTAGCATGGGTAAATTACCATGTTTGGAAATTAAATTGGAAGATATTGGAAATACTTCTATTCCATTAGAATGACGCCTAATCCCTGGAAACTGACGGAAGTTATTATGGTCTTTAATCTGGAAGGATATCAACAAGTTTTTCGTATGAATATTTTTAAAATAGATAAAATTAAATAAAATACCTCAGAGGTTCTTTCCAGGAATCGTTAGTGAATCATTGAACCGATATAAGATTATTAAATTTAATAGAAAAAACTCTGAATCTGAATAAAGTGTACTCTGGTGCAATTTTAAATGTAGCAAAAGTAGTTGGGATCGTTTTTCCGCATTAAATAGGAAAAATTATACTAAAATTTTAAATAGATTAAAGCTCCTTTTCTTCAAAAAGGCAAATGAGACTCTATTATGAAAATTGCGTATATATATATATATATATATATCAGACAGTAGTAATTTTGACCAACTGGATCAAATCGTTGTACTAAGAATATTGCTATAAACTAGTTGGTCTTCATTCACCCCTACAAAATCTACAAAGTTTTAAATTATATAAACTAATGGAATATTGAATGAAAAATTTTTAAACAATTGAAGTCCATTGCACAAACAAAAACAGTCAGCATCACCAGATTTAATGACTCCGGGGGACCTTACTCAAATGCAGAATACTGCAAATTTGGGATATTATTTAAAAAATGTGTCGCAGTTTAAAATTATATATATTATTCGTATATATATTTCCATGCTTTGGTATCTGCATCGTGTTTCTGAACACTGTAAAAATAAACAATGAACCCACAGAGTTCGTTATGAAGACCACAAAAAATATTGGTAATGGCTTTCATTACTCCAGCTAAAAATGCAGGAGCAAACTTGCTCATTAAAAAGTATCTAATAATGGTCGAAATTTAAATACGCGATTATTGAGCAATTGGTCATGTTCATAATATAAAGATCAGCACGAACCATGTCCGTGATCCCTTGCCAATTACCTGGGCATTTAGCTTAACTAGAAGAATGAATGTATAACATTTAATGAAAATTAATAAAATACTTAACATTTAAAGACTGTGGAATTTTAGTGTTAATACAAACAAGAGAAGGTACTCAACGGCACTTTTATTATTATTATTATTATTATTATTATTATTATTATTATTATTAATAGAGTAGAAACAATTGAACTGGAAACTGATGTCGGACCTTTTAGGATTGCACCTGATCCTTGTAAAAATATATTAAGTGGGTGACTGCCTCGTTTGAATTTCCGTTACAGTGAAATAGGTTTAATTTGAAAGTAATTAATAAATAAACAGCACAAGTTTATTGATTTCTGCTTTAATGTGTTTATACATGTTTAACCATGGGAAAGGAAGTCTATTAAAATATAATATATTCAAACTTGTTTCGAGCATCCGAAAATGGTAAACTGTGTGCAGAGTTCGAAACTCATAAAGATAGTGTATCGAGGCTGAAGATGTCATTAGAGCTGAAATAACTGCTACTTATTTGTTTTATGGATGAATAACTTAAATGTAGCAGATTCTCATAAATTTCCTTAATTTATTGCATTTGTACGCTTGAATGTATACACATGGTAGAGTGTTCGCACCCACAGCTCTTTGTCTATTTGCGGTAAGCATTAAAATGCCATAAGCATATTCTGTGGCCTCTTATGTCACTTGCATGCACCTGTGTTTCTTCGAGAATTAGAGTAAGCCTTTCAGTGTTTGTTTTTCAAATTGATATCTAAACAAGTTGGTAGCAATTTAATCTAACATAAATTACGTCCACTTCAATTAGAGCTAATCCGATCCAGAAGTATTTAAAAACATATTTTAATCAAAACGAATGTTGGAGTAATATTTTTTAATACGGAATCCAATTTACATCGCTTGAAATTGTTTGTCTTTGCCATTTAAATTTAAGCCGAAAACTTTAAACACGGGAAACTTCAGAGAAAAAAATAAACAACAACAAAAGCAACTGCAGCATTTATAAACTGTTACAGCACGCAAGGAGGTAGTCGCGCCAAATTTAATCTCTTGTTGACGTTATCGCTAAGCCCTATCGGTGGCAAGAATGCTCAACTGACAACATTACAGGTACCAAATCTCCCTTACCAAACGGAAAAATGCCGCCACAAAGTGAAATACTTGAATAAACACAACAACAACAACAACACCAGCACCGCCACCAAGAACAGGAACAACAACAAAACAAGAACAGAGCAACACGCAGTCTTAAACTGATTAAGCTTCATTATGTTGCCTTGCCTTGATGATGTTTTTGTCATTCTGCATTAAATCGCATTCCAATACAGTGGCAAGCACCCACAACTGTTCTCGCTGAGATGGAAAAGTAAATAAAGGAACACAATGCGATAAAAATGCCGTAGGGCTGATTACAATGATTTACTTAAAACGACACCAATGAACCAAATAAACAACAGCAGCCAAGCGCTACAACGGGATGTTGGATGCTGGATGCTGCATGGAGGATGGCGGATGGCGGATAGCGAATGGCGGTGTTGGCAGCACTGAGTATGCGGGCAGAACGGGATGTGAAACGCCAATTTAGAGAAAAGCGTTGATGCTTTACAGGCAGCAACCGCAAGTCGCAACTAACTTTAAACACCTTTAAGCTTTTAACACCATGCCAACGGTTGATGGTGGGAAGTCCCTTCAAGCGTAAAATGTAGACACAAATTTCCAAATAAAAAGAAAAAAAACAAACGCTTGTGTAAAAACGCGGTACCACATAAAAGCTAAAGAAATTGCAACAGACATACGAGGTGGCATGACAGCGGCACTCATTGTGAGTCGCAGTTGAGAGGGTCTAATTCAATTCAATTCAATTTCAGGTACTCACTCGGCTTGGCTGCCATGTTAGCGGAAGTGTTTACAAGAATTAAACGTAGCATTACGTTTTTCACAGAGCTTGCAGCACAGATTTGTGTGAACGCGTCACGGTAATGTCAAAGTTTCATAAATGAAAAAAAAATTCAAGTAAATTAATGTGTAAGTCAAGTGAGCCAATTCCAGAAGCCCATCTAAATTGCCTTTGTAGATGTCAATGAGCGGAGTTGGTGGAGACCGGGCGGAAACCTGAGCCTCTTACGTGACGAATTTATTAGGAGTCACGTCTTTTATTTATGTTTTTTTTTGTTGCGTTTTTTATTTTACTTAAAAATTTATTTTTTTATGCTTTCCTAATTTTCTGCTCTGTTGCCGCTGGCGCATCGACAGGGACGCCTGGGGTGGTGTGGTTTGTGGGACATACGTTTTGCTCATTAAGTGGAAGAGGGGGTGGCTGAGGTGGCTTCCAAGTGCCTAATGATGTTTGCGTTTGTATATGCAGAGTGTTCATAATTGTAACATTTGCCTATCCCAAAAGTTTTTGTTTATTTTGTTTTGTTTTGGAAGTGGGATTTCAGGCTTCCGCTTTCTATGGCTTTCCCACACATTTAATTAACGACTTATGTTTTTATCTGAGGATTACCTTCCGTCTGTAGGTGTACTCCTGTTTCAGTTGACAGCTGTCAACTTATGTAGCTTTGCATTGAAGTGTCCAATGAATAGAGTATAACACAAGTTTCTTTGCGCAATGTGCAATTGTGATAGTATTGTTAAGATCAGCAGCTTGGAAGTACTAGAAGTGGGTCGTTAATTATTTGGAGAGCAAACAAAATGAACATAATTAGGTGGTTTTGTTGTGTAGTTGAAACTCTTGAGCAAATAATTCGATTATTTCGATTATAGAAGTTCGAATTGCATAAGGAAATTGTGTTTAAATTCCAAAAACACTGAGGAACAAATCTTTTTTAGTACTTTAAGGATGTTGGAATTTATTGGAAATATCAGACCATAGATTATGCGGGAACCCATTACATAGTAATCTTACCCCACAAGAAATTAAGAAATTTATGCCAAATCCACTCAAACCTATAGTATTAGTACGTGTATAAGAAATTTGTGTTTATTTCACAAGATTAGCATAGAAA
Source organism: Clusia tigrina (assembly GCA_920105625.2). NCBI lineage: Eukaryota > Metazoa > Arthropoda > Insecta > Diptera > Clusiidae > Clusia > Clusia tigrina. Next base: position 179,838,415 of record OV050033.1, read on the forward strand.
TTGTTTCTCTACAAATCTGCATTCGCATCAAAGCGAGTTCCACTTCAGGTTCATATTTGAGTTTTCGAGTAAGTCGGTGTAGTATTGAGAATATTTTAAATATTCAACTGCATTTCGTATGCCCCAAAGTAATAACCAAATATATAATTAGTTTAGGTTAGGTAGATCTGGCTGGCCGTAAACCACCATATACCCATTGGTCCTTGGCGATACCAGATGGAGCTAGTCCTCTAGATAGATTTGTAGTAGACATCTCCACACTTTTAGCAAATCTCAAAAGATGAATTTCAATAAAAATGTAATATATATTTGCAGAACCGTTCTCGAGCGGCAGAGTGAATCATAATATTCCATAATTTTGGACAGAACCATCACATCTATGCCCTTTATGATCTTAGCAGTCAATAAACACAGACTGACATTTATCTATCTTTAAACATTTATTTAAACAATATCAATATTAAATAATATTATTCAACACATTTATACATACACTTTTATGCACGTGCATTTGTAGATTCAACGTGACTGCATAAAATTATTCATTTCCGCATTTACTTCACACTACTTCCACATTTATCGACCATAAAACAAGACACGGCAATAAATGAACAAATAAAACTACTACTTACCTTCGCTTCCGAGGTTGATTATAAGTGCTTTTAACTGAATACTCGTAATATTTGGGCGAATCTATGAAAGCATTGACAGAAGCATAAAGTGCAAAAACGTAAAAAATAGCAAGTAAGCATTTGCGCCTTTCAATCAATAAGACTATTAAAACATTTATGATCGTTTAAAGGACTACAAGAAATAAACACAAAATAACATAAATACTAGGAATTATCTCACGCGATTTGTTGAGACTTTTCATTGAAATCAGATAAGTTGGTTAATATATAACTATAATTTTTTAATTTCTATTAGCAACATGTTTTTGTTTTTTATAACACCACATCGAAATTGACAATATGACACTTAGAATTAAATAGCAGCCCTCTAGTAACATATAACATAGAGAAATAGAGGTAGAGAGAGAAAGAGAGAGAGAGAAAGAGACACACAGAAAATACACCAAGGATAAAAAGACATCAAGAGAATGGTTCCAAAAGTTCTCTGGTGTGTTACTAATGACAATGATTTCAAATATAAGTTTAAGGTGGATTTAATTAACTATTGCCTGCTAGAAGAAGTTTCCTGATCATATTGAATAATCCGAATTGCATTTGTTGTGAAAAACGTATGAGCAGCTGATTCATGTTTCAGAAGCTAATTTAGTAATTGCATAATTACAATTGTGAGTGTAGCTCTCCTGGTAAAATCGAAAACAAAAACGGAAATTTCACCTTCAATTATCTCTATCTATGAATTAAACATAAAATGGTACAAAGATAGAGTCTCACATTCGAATGAGCGACAATATTGCATCTTAAAGATCTTTGATTCTGACTGGGAAATTTTGGTTCTTCGCGCATGCACATCGACTTTTTCGTTATAAAGTGTATTTTCTTGAGAGTGAATGACTTTCTTGAACACAATCTTAATACTGACTTGAAATCATTCTAGTCACATGCATCAATGAGGTTTATAGGAATATTGACGATCCACGCAGAAAGATAATACGCCTGTGAACTTTTGGAATCATTCTGGTATATACGAGTATATTATACGACTGTATTTACTAAAACAGTGAGAAAGTACACACATATACACACAACAAGTAGAAGTAATATACAAGTAGTACGAGCAAAATATTAAAAGTTCAAAACACATAAAACTGAGAAGTCATCTAACATTTGTGGCCACAGTTTGACAGAGGCGCGCCATCATTGCATACGAGTACTCGTAATTTGGCACGAAAACTACTTAATTCATCTGCTTTGTATGCAAGATTCTTAGCATACGCGTCGTAGGACATTTGGAAAGCTATGGAACGTCACTTTATATGACATTTACAATGCGTTTCTATGTGACGTGGATGTTTGTTGGTTTGGCTGGCCGTGCCCTATTTCTTTTACATACCGTTTTGGTTGTATGTTACGTTTGAGTTCAGAGTGTCGTATTGATGTGGAGGGGCCCAAACGGCCCATCAATCCGCCAACGTGCGATTGTGAGCCGGCTCCGGACGCTGCTCCAATGCCACTGCGTAAGGAAGTGCCTAATTCGCGATGATGCGTGCCGATGAGCGATTGTGAATGAAGCGCATAATCCAGACCGGGCAATTCCAGCGATGTAATTGGATGAATCCGTGTCAATGAAAGGGTGCTTTCTAGAACTGTGCTAAGCAATGGGGCGCTGCGCAGGGATCTCAAACTACCGCGTCTAGTTAAGGGTTCTGGTTTATACATTTATGTTGGATTTCTTGAGTTTATTTCGCATAAAATAAATAAATATTTAAAGTAAAAATGTAGCTTTAATACGTGCACGTAGCGATGCTCAATTTCACTCTCGACTGTTTTTGTTTTGTTTAACGTTTTTTTTTTGTTTTTGTATATTCACGTATACTCGTATTTGCTTTGATTGTAGTCCTTACGCTAAGGAAATACTTTGTTCACAAGTGCCAACTTTTGGTGTTGATTGAAGGCAGCTCAAAAACACTCGACACGCCTGTGACGCTCCACTTCCTCTAACAAATGCGCACGTGAGCTTGCGTGTCCTTTCGCACTTTTTTCTGCATCCTCCCCTGCCGTTGGCATTCAATTATTTCGTCGCACACATGTTATAATAAAATTAACGTTTCATTAACTCGCTCTGCGGCATTTTCCTTTAGTTGTAATCTGAAATGTTTTGTTGTAACAGTTTGTTTGCTGTAATATTATGACCAATTACGATGTTTATCAGCCATTTTCACAGCAAAACTTTACAGTCACGCGATTGTGTTGGCTATTTGTATGTCATACGTTTTCGAGAAATTTGCATTTTATTTTTAATTATTTTAATCACTTGAATTGAAATTTACGATCTATGCACTTTAGTGAGATTTTCGTAGTTTACTACGTTATGCAAATGTGATGTCCTGTTAAATTAAAGGAATTTTTAATCTTTTTCAATACAAAATTGTTGCGATTTGCAATTAATGGTAATGTAAATATGTGTGTATGTGTGCGTGCTTTCTGGCGATAGAAAATATTTACATATGTGACAATATATGGAATACTGGTACAGTGTTTACTGTGAATAGTTTCACAAAGTGGGGGAAATAATGTAGTGTTTAAGAAGATACCGAGAAAGATGTGGTGAGTAGATTGCACGGTATTTACAAGAAATGAAATGACACTTGAGGCAGCTAATTGTACCCTGAAACAAATAACTTCATTACACGATTCCAATTGTTCGAGTTAACAAGTTTTACTTAGTTTCCCGGTTTTTTGTCTAGTCGTACTTCTGAGTAGTTCCTCCAGAAACATAATTAATTATAGTGTAAGGTAATAAGAATGTTACATTTCAATATTAGAATCCGAGAAAATACTAGGGAACTAATGATATATTTTGTCTAAATGATGGATAACAATAATAAGTACTCGTAACAAAAAGTGGATTGTTTTTGATTGGGGAGGCTGACAACCTGCCCCAGCCAGTTATGAGTTCTACACCACTACTTAAATAAATGTATGGAATTTTCAGTCGTAGCACTTTAGCTTCCTTATCTTTATTTTGCATGGAGCTAGTTAAACACTTGAGAAGAAGTTCAATTGAATGTACAAATGTATCTGAAACCTTCATGTTGGGCCCTAAATTAGTCACGTTTCATTAACTGCTCATTGCAGGGCATGTGTAAAGTCCTTAGTTTATTTAAAAGAAATTAAGGACACTGTTTTTGAATTTTATTTTTTCCCTCTATAAGCTTCTGTTTTGGATGTAAAGTAGTGCAATCCTAGTTAAATGCAGGGTAAATTTCATATAATAAATAGTACCTTGTAACTTCTACTACAGGAAGAGTTTACGGTAATAGTAACTAAACAATGTAACTGTCTAGGTAACATTTTTTTGGGATCTTTGGGGATTTTAATATTTAATCGGACAACCAACATAAACAGAATATAAAATTTAATATTAGAGTAGGGGAATATCGCCAGTTAATGATTTAGCAGAACAACGTGAACATACGTGACCAGCTATCGCAGCTGCGGACATACAAAAAAGTGCTGGTCTCCAGACTCCCCTTAAGAGAGGGGTAACAGATATTTTACAATACAAACACATATGAACTAAATGAAATGACCGTCGGTCTTTTGAAGTTCAATCACCTTTTATACACAATACAAAAATGACTTCAGAGTTAATTATTGGACACTTATATACGGGGAAACATATAAAAAGGCTACATCACAGTTCAAGATTCCAGTGGAAATAGTGAATGGAGATTTTCCATCCACGAAAGACATAAAACTTTTCTTGAAAAGTCAAGTTCAATGACTTTGTAACAATCTACCCTAGAAACTCTATGAGAATCCTAAGCCTCTTATACTCCAGGAACCTGCTATGATTTAGAACCGAAATAGGAAATAAGGAGATATGTACTAACATATTTTATTCTAAGTGTACTAGGTGGCTGCTACTTCTAACCAAATCCCACTTGCCTACGTTTTGGAAAGTCCCAATACAGGAAACAGATTGTATGTTTGACACAGTTCTGTGACTTTTATGTAGTCTTCATATTCTTTTGTTGTTTTTGCAGGCTTTCAGGGGTTATTAGTGTGAAGTTCCAAACTGATTCACTGCCTAACCCAAATAAGCACACCTCGAATGAGGAAGCTTCCTCTGTTCCCCTCCTGCTCTGCTTTTCATTATGAGTCTATTAACCTCAACTATGTTTCAAATGTCCCTCAGCATTTCCTAAAAACCCCACAGTTGCTGAGCGTCATTGCATTATGTACGCGTGTGCTTGGCATAAGTTGAGCGTATGGCGTGTGTAAATCTCATGCGGTTAGTACGGGTAATTGATCTATGTGCGTATCTAAGTTAGTAGCACTAATTGCGGTAGGAACAGTTAACATTTGACGCTAAATACGTGTGTGTACGAGTACTCCGGTTGTGCAGTGTCTGCTCTGCGCTTGCATTACGCTTGGTGTGATACGAATGAGTGTAATATATCGACAGAAGCTGTCGTTAGTTAGGTAGTACGAGAGTATGTAAGCTAGTAAAATAGAATGTAATAGGATAATTGCATACATGTGATATTAATATCGCTCTCTAGTCACTTTTCTATATCGCTCCGCTTCCTTCTGCTACTCCAGTCGAACAATGTCTCGCTGCTGCAACTCGATTGCCGATTCCCCAAACGGATTTGTGCGTTTCGCTGCTATTGTACACTCTCGCTTCAGTGTATTCTGAGTATCATTGCTGCGTAGTTGGCTGGCTGCGAAGTCTTTATATAGTCAAATGCGGATAATGTTTGCGCAGCTTCTGTTTGTCGTGGCAGTTACGTTGTTCAATTGCTTTGCTACTTATACATAGAATGGCATTTACATATGCAATTTTCGTTTTAATTCGAGTTATTTTATGTCTGAGTTCATGTATAAATGCGCTTATAAACTGATGTAGATATTATATTTAAATCTATTTGATTCGTATAAAAAGGTTACGGGGAAGATCGACGTAGGTTTGCTATTTGTTGCTGTTGTTTGTGTCTTAAATTCGCGACTAATGACGCTAGTGATGGCGTATTTGGTACAACTACTTTTATGATGTGATTGCGATCGTTTTGTGAATTAATGCTACAGAATTTGATTTGTGTTTGCTTGACGAAACTACTTAGCGAGTCAAATGGGCAGCCACACTATGCTCCCAGGATTGCAAATGATCCATAGAAAGGCGTATTGCCACCGAGTCCAATCCATGTTTGCATACAGCTGCGGTGGTTATGAACTTAACTGCCCAAATTATTTCGCCGATTCAGCTAGTCATGTTTCCAAATGCTGTAACGAAAGAAATTATGCAATATTGATTATTACACGTCAGAAAATGGGATCTAGAGAGAGAGAGTATATAAAAATATATTACAATTGCAAATTAATTTATAAAATTTTATAAAATAATTATTTGCTTCCCACTTTTTTGTTCACAAAATTATCAATTCGCAGCAAATTTTGTCATACTCATATTTTTATGTTAGAATGATTAAATAATTTCATTTAAAAACCCGGCATATTTCTCTGAATACTTATGTTAAAATACTGCCAGCGGAAACTGTGAACTTAACTTCCCGAAAAAAATCTACACCTGTGCAAATTATTATTTTTAATTTGAAAGGAACATTGAAATTATTTCCCCGAACCATATTTTTTTAAATTTCGGGATACTTTCCAATTTAATTGATAGGCATCGATTTAAAAACAAGGAAAAGAAATATATTAAATGCGCACGACAACTAGCTGGCAATCTCACGTTTTCCCCAAACTAATTACAATGAAGTCAAACAAAAAGGACATCAATTATGTTTGTGTGTATTGAAAAGTTTGAAAAAATCAAACGTAAACAAAAGAAAACTTCTCATCCGCAAGGAAGCAGGGAAGCGACGTCCAGAATACAAGCAAACAAGACAACGAAAGAGGCAGGAGCGATCTGGAGTCTACCACTCATGCACACATATTGCACTTTTAACGGAAATGTTTAAACCAACATCCTGGCAAACAGAACTACAATAACAAATACACATACTAGGACATGACGAGCACGTAGAGACACGAAATCGTCTTGAATTTCCGTGTAACCGAAAACTGAAATATTCGCAAGCAGAAGTTTGCATTCTTTTTCCGCTTCGCGTTTACCAAGCATGATTGATTGATACGCTTATGCAGTAGCCAAGAAAGCAATATGAGAAATAAACACTTCATATCATATTTCATTCCCTTTTTACCGCAGCAGAGTGTAAAGCGAAAAAGAAGGAGACATGAGCGGAAGCCAGCATGATGTGGGCCGCTGTCTGGGTTCCGTTTACAGTTATTATTACCCGCAATTTAGAATGTTGGTCAAATCGTGCGAGCGTATCTGCGTCTCTTTATATTTTTGCTCTTTCCATGTGTCTATTTACTTCGATGGTTTTTTTGTTTTTATTTTTGTGGGGTGAAGTGTGGTTCACCACTCGCAGAACTGTGCTATTTTGCAAGAAATTAAATATGTATGTAAAGAGTGAGCGACATAATTGTAAGTAAACACACTTTCACGGAATTACAAACCGCTCCAAAAGCAGAACGAGCCAAACTAACTTGAAAACAGGAAACTTTAAGTTTTGAGGTTTTTGCCGAAAAGGTAAGAATGTGGCCGAACTTCATTGCTTTTGGGGTGGAGATACTTGTATCATCAGAATGTTACTATAAAACGTGCATGGCATAGTTAAAGCATATTTTTGCAATCTCTTTTTATTTTTGTTTTTTCTTCAAATTCGGTATGACATATATTTGTGCTTATCACAGCAAATACTTTCATTATTTAGCTGCTGGCAGGAAATATTACACTAAAAGTTACTCAAAGGCAGTCCTTGCTTGAGTAGCTTCTACGCCCACTGCACTCGCTCAAGCGCACAAACCCGACGCCACGCAACGGCAGGCGTTGTAAATGTGTGCGCGCCCACCACCCATACACACGCCCGATTTTAGATATGACACGTTTAGTTTAGTTCATTCAGTTTATTGGTAGTTTTGTTTGTATTAGTAATAGTATTAGAGCTAGTGTTAGTGCGAGGGAGTTCATGACATATATATAATTCTTATTGCATCCTGCATATCCTGTTTATCAGAGTAGAATCAGTAAAGGAAATGATTTAACTCCTTGATTTTGAAAAATCACTTTGAAATATAAGTTTTTGATGTTGCCTGGTATAATGGAAAAATTGTTAACGACTATTTTCTACGATGATAAAACAATGTAAGACAATACGATAATATGGTGAAGTGATAACAGGTACAAGCCCAGCAATTGTATTTTGAATGTTGGAAATGAGGCTCTTTCAATGAGTAAGTGCCCCAATAATTTTAGAAAAATTCTTTGTTGCTTGCAACCTGAAAAGGCTTCCAAAATCTGAGTTTTGCTGAATAGTTAGAAAGGCAGGTATGTAGTACCTGCATGTGTGCTTAGAAGCCTCGATTGTTGCGATTCCCATTTTAATATTTTTATATGAGTCATGTATATTTTATTTAGGAGTAGCGAAAGTATTTAAAGAACAATAGCGCAAATCCTCGCTTTCTGCACACATATGGACATTTTTTGGAGGGACAGATCCGTCTCTGATCATGTCGGCTCAGGTAAATAAGTTCTACTCAGCCTTAGAAGTATATGACGCCGGGTTATGTGATAAACTGCAGTTGATGATAATCAGTGTTATTATAAGACTTGCTAAAATATCCAATCATTGTCTATCACAAATTACCCATACATACACAAAGTGTCCTTTAACTGTAAAAAATTGTGTTTAAACAAATGAGAAGCCAGTTTGTTGTCAGTGGTCTAGTTCGATTTTCTTCAGAATTTCTATTCATATACTGGTGGCTCCGAAGAGAGGTATATCCCTTTTTTCCTTCGAAGTTGTCAGAGCCCTGGGAAAGCGATCAAATTTTATTGTATCTATTAATTAGTGATTAAAGTTTCTAAAAACATTTGTACTACAAAAATTTTCAGCCAAAAAATAATAAATTTTCTTAAATAAAATGAAATGAAAATTTGCTGAAGTGATTTTTCATTCGCATAACTGAAAAAACTCTTTATCAACACATTAAAATTTGCTTGTTAATTATCACAAATTTGTCAAAGTTTAAGTAGCATTATGCAGAAATTAATTTTCAATTGATTGAATGTGAAATAAATTCTGTCTAATTTGCGCTTAATAACGAAATGTAATTTTTCATTTGGGGGCTCAAAAAAAATATACGGGATCGGGAGTGAAATGTAATTTCAGAAGCTGCCAAATTAAAATGGAAACGCATGTTAAATGTTTGTGGTTAAAACATTGCAATAAGGCAGAGCCGCGCACGCCTCGGTGGGCGTCAATATGTCAGTCAGCTGCGATCGAGCAGGGACACAGCTGCAGAGCGACTGTAGCGAAAAGCGCTTCTATAATGAATTCATTAGCAAATTTGTTAACTCATTCCGAATGGCTTATAAATGCTGTTAACATGTGCCATGATGAGCTGTTGTTAACGCCTTAATTACCAGAATCGTATTTCAAAATTGCCTTGCCATGCATGTGCGTCCCAGCGTGCGGGTAAGTGCTGATTTGGCAATTGCGGCACTGATGAAACTGCACGTATTGCCGCCGGCTGTCCATTTGTCCATTTAGGCCAGTGGAATTCTATGTTGGCAATGCCAATAACAGATCGACCGTTTATAGTCATTGCATTACTTTCCAATTTATTTTCATTGTGTCGGTAGGTGCGGCGCAATCATTTGCAGTGATGAGCGGCGTTCGCGGCTAATATGAACTGCAGTCCTGGAAATTGTTTTAAATGCATTTTCGTGGTAGGTCGCTATAATTTGATTAGCGTTAATTGCAAATCGCTCTGTTCCATTTAGATATGAACAAAATAAATAACAAACTTGGAAATCATTCTAATTTGAACTACTGCCGAATAACTAAATATGCAATAAATAGAGAAATAGAAATTCTCTGAGCAGACAAACCACTCAATTTGTTGTTCTATTTATGTACTCAAATGTAGGCAAACTTTTAAAATTTGCAAACATTTGCGCCGGAACGACGCTAAGTCTGTCCGTAGTGTGAATGGAAATCCTGATAGTAGCACATAAAATGCGAATTTAACTCTGGCAAGTCTCATTGTCAGACTTATTTGTTGAGATTTACGCCTTATTTTTTCTGTTTCGAACATTATCCTTTCCATGTGCCGATATGCCGTTGTCATCCTCAGCGAAATTCACACAATTTGCGCCAGCCCTTCCTTTTGACGACACTCGCCCGCCCAACCACCAAAACACACACACACACAAACTCACTACGCCAACCCACATATCCAAACACTCCCTAACACAGCCAACTACAACCGAAACTCAAACAATAAACGAGCTCTCAAATGTTGTTTGGAATTTGGTGTGAATCAGATCCTTTGTTTTATTTCATTCCACGCATTAGCCTTTTTTCCTTACACTCGACGCTCCCATAGTTCTTTCTTCACGCTCATTGTACATTCCGTTGTTGATGTTATGCTGGTGTACTTGGCGCATTTGGGAGGCGGCCACATCCATGGTCGTAATTTAATTGCGTTGTGGTCAATCGTTGAAAATCATACCAAATTGCTTGATTCTGATTTGATTTGCGTAGATTACAATCTGTGCTCTTCGCATGCTAAGTGGATTACGGCTGAAGCACTTTGCTCAATGCGATAGATACCGACTATTTGAATCCTTTTCGAACCAGAAGTGGCTGTCGGGAATTTGCCAGCATCATAATGGATGCCAGGCATTCGGGCAGGCAAGCAGACAACCAGATAACCAGATAACTTGAGAAACAGAGAAGCAGAGAAGCTGTCTAGCTGTGCTGCTGGCAAATAATGGCCTACAACTAATTTGAATTTTATTGTTACCATAATATTCGGTATTTAGTGAGAAATGCCTAGGGATTGACTGTGGATGGCAAGTGATAATCGATAAAGAAGAGATGGAAGCTGAAAATAATTTTGATAATGTAGTTTTAATAGAACGACTTGTTCGCAATCCCTTACTGAAGTTTCCATTGCAAAAGGATAGTTGAGCAGTTTGGCAAATTGAAAACGGTTTAGTAGATTTTATCGATTATTTGGCTGCCATTGTCAAGTCTCGAAATCAACGACAGGAACTACAACAACACCAACAGCCCCAATATCAACAACTAGGAAAAAAGCGGTATATGCATAAGTTTATCCAAATCCTTTAAAACCAAGCACATAAAAGCAAAACCTCTATTGCCACCAACACACAACCGCAAAAAGTCAGGAATTTTTCAGCTCAATAGAAACGAGCAATTCTACGCTTGAGCGTACCATGCCGTGCCTTTCCGTAATAACATTCAACAACAATAAAGTTAGGCTGGAGCTAAAGAAAAGGATAATAACCATAAAAAAGTATCAAGAGCCATTTTGTCATTACAAATCTTGAGAATCATGCTAAGGCCGGCTGTTCGGAATGCGACCAGCTTTTTTTAATGGCAATCTAAAAGATTTTTACAAACTCGTTGTTAAACCACTTTAAGGTTTCATGATTTTTCTTCCAAGAGGGTTTTAATGTGGCCCGAAAAGGGGTTAGATTTTGTGGCTGGTGCTTTAGACGTGGTTTTGTGGCAAGTGTTTTTGCATATAATAGGCTTAAATTGAGTAAATTGTTCAGCATATTGACCAATGCAATGTAACAACCTTCATTAAACAGCCGGGAGCTGAAAATCTGGCAACTAATAGGAATTATCATAAATAAAATACCACGTACTATTTAGAAAAGGCGGCAGACTTTCTCCCATTCCCTAAAGCGTTTACAAACGACAATGAGGACACCAGAACAAAAGAAGAGATAAAACTAATTGAATGCCTTGATAACTTAGATTACCATGTAACCCTAACGTTCAGATATAAAGTTGCTTGTAAGCGAACAACTCTCAAATTTAGTCGCATTAATATAATACGATAAGAGTCCTCAAATTATACCCCAATGAGCAGGTATTAGTATCGCATGGGGTTGAAGACATTATTGAAAATTATAGTAATGCCGAATTGATAAGGGAGCAAACTAATTAATTTTAAATGCATGCCAATACTTGATGACACCAGCCGCAACAGCAACAGCAACAGAAGGGCATTGCAACCTTAAGCGTAACTACACACAAAGGACAAATACACAATTATAATCTAATGTATCCTTGGACTTAGTTCAGCTCACCTTACACTTCAATAGCTGCACTGCAAATATATACACAATAATAGACGTATTAGCAATACCAACCGCAGCAGCAGTAGAGGCAGCATTAGTGCAGTAATCCAAAGCATCCCTTGTCAAGCTTTTAAGTAGCAAACTAAGAAGACGCAACACACGAACACTGGCACAAGGCAAGTGTACAAGGTAAAGAAATTAAGGCACAAAAAAATCGTATTTACCTTCGGCAGCTCGCACAGCCTCATTGCCCGTAAAACGTTTCGTCTCCTAAGTAAACCAAACAAATATCCACCGACAAGCGAAGGCAGCTCTGTGCAACACTCTTTTTGCTGATGTGGTCAATGTGGCAACAAAAGCACAGCCAGGCGACAGCCACAGTGTAAGTCTGAGCAATGTGGGAAACGGAAAACTGCTTGCGCCAGCTTAAAAGGGTTGATCTGAAGATGCAAACCGTAGATTGCAAACGTATTGCTGAAGGACCTCTAAGCACACACAGCCATACGGTCTGCTGCTCCCATCCCAAGTAGCAGTGCCGTTTTGTGATGTTCTACTTGTTCTGTGTGTAGAATTTTACTTGTCTTGTACCTTGCTCTCTGCGATCATGGTGGTATGAGCGCTTTGCACTGTGTTCGTGCGTTCGGCAGTTTACCCTTTGGAACGTGTCCCTCCAGCATTTTGCAATTTTTCGTGCGGCAATTTGCTGCTGTTGTGTTGTTTCTGTAGGTATAATGAACTATTGTTTACTCAAACCGGAAGTGTTTGCTCTTGCTGTATGCCTGCCATTGTATGCTTCATTAAATTATGCTTTATTGGACTTTTGGGGTACAACATATGCTTTTAGGACTTTAGCGCACTTCTGCACTTCCAAAGAAAGGTATAAATTTATGATTTTGTCAAGCGATAAAATTGTGTGAGTTTATTCACTGCTGCAGTAACAGGCACCGGAGCACACACAGCTTTTGGGGGCAATAAATTGTTAATTCAATTTTATGGTGAAAGGGGTAAATGGCGAGGGTGTGCCATAATACACTTTGATGTGTTGTTTATAATTAGCTTCTGCGGCAAATACTGCCAAGTGCACATTTTTCACCCAATAAATTAGAAACCTATCGCACCAAATGTCACACTTAATTGCATGTTAAAGTTTGCAACTAGACCGATAATAGCGATGGGAGAAAGAGAAGAGTTCGGTGAGATATATGCAGCAGATTTTTGGTGTTTCCTCGAATTTCATCAAACAAAATTGATCTGATGTCATTTGTCATTATAGCGAAATAAGAATGTTGGAAGTAGTCGTAGTCAATGGCGCCGTATTCTTGGTGTATCAATAAGGAATACAAAAAGTATACGCAGCCAGTATCCCAGCGCAAAGTATCTTGTTAGCTACAAACAGAGAAACCAAGTTCTTTCAGTGGATCGATGGTTTGAGTACATATTTAATAAACCTTGTCGCATTCAGTTAATATATTCATCACACATTAAACAGTACACAGCGGCTCTCCTTCATTGTGCTATTTTCAATTCAGTGTATGAGTAAAAGTTTATACTAGCGATATGCAATGAGCTATTTACTACAATCTCCATTCAGCAAGAAGCTATTCATAGAATTTCAAATTCTAAATATTTTATATCCTCTCCTCTGTTCGGTATTTTCATTTTCTTCACCCAAAGCACGCAAAAATGTTCAAAGTTCTTCCCAATTCGTTAGCTATGAAGATCATATTTTAAGTCCCCACTTATCATAGCATGTACGTTCCTCTCTCTATAAAGCTTGACAATGATTGAAAATATTCCAGGAAAATGTTATCCTAACTTATGTCTCTACTGTATGGTTTTATTGCTGATCAGAAGAAAACCAACTTTTCTTGAAGATACAATTATAATGTTGTTATAGTATAATGTTATTACAATTGTTGTTGTTGTTGAGCTCTCCAATATGTCTATGGATTTTATTATGAACAGAAGCAATAGAACTATAGTAAGTGGAATGGTGCAAGTGCAGTAGTTTGACAATTCTCTGTTCTGCACACTTTTAAAATGAACAAAAATGTGATCATGCATTTTACCTCGTAGCATTTATTACGCTAAACATACAGATTCAATAAAAGTAATGATTTGCGCTCGCATCTTTTCCTCACACTCCTCTCCTACATTTTTATAATGCATTTAATTCATTGTGCTCTGGTAATTCAATTATTGTGGGAAAATATCTTAAAACTTCTTCAAACTTCTTTATTGATTTCTAGAAATTTCCCTATTTTTCACAAACAGTTCAGTTTCAAATCATTGCAGTCTGGTAAAACTATTACAAGAATTCATAATGATAGAAGATACATAAAAAGTTATTTCAAGAGATATGATTCAAAGGATTGCGGATAATTCATTACTGTACTTATAAGATAACCTCGGTACACGGAACTAAGTACTTTCAATTTTGAAATATTTAACTTGAATGAATTCTTAAAGCAGCGTAATCCAATCCAACTTTGGTTAAAAATAGTTTATAAAGAAATTTACTTTTAATTGATATTTAGTGGAGTATTTTCCAAGTGTTGTAAGTAATTATATAAAGCTGCACCTTGTTTCGCTCAGTGTGCTTACAACGTGCACCTACAATTGTAGGAAACCTACTCACACATACTTGAATACCTGTGCACATATGTACACATTATAAATGCACAAGCTGTACCATGTATCGCATTTCAATATTCTTTTTGGCCAGTTTTCCTTTCATTTTACCCAATCTCCAACTTTATCAATGTGTATGTATGTGTGTGAGTGTGCGAGAGTGGGTGATTTAATGTTAATGTTGGCTTATGCAACGTTCGCCTGTGTTTCCTCTTATTTGCTATAGTACTCGTAATATGTATGCCATAGCATCAATAATTCATATTAATCTGAATTAACGGCGCGAATGTTTCAGTCAGTTTGGCAGACAGTGAAGAATTTAAATGGGCATCTGAGGTGAGCGACTGTGCCTCTGCCCGTGCACTCGTATACACCTGCACTGGTCAGGTTTAATAATAAAATCATTGCCAATTTATGCAGCCCTGCAGTTGGCAAGCATTCCTTGATGAGAAGGATGCTCAAGACAGTCTGATGGCTGAAACTTCTTGCCAGAAGCAGTAAATTCAAAAGTGACAGGAACAAGAATTTTGTAGAAATGTATTAAAGATAAATTTTACATGCAAAAGCTTCTGCAGATGAAGAGGCAGGATATATCTGATGCTGCCTCGTTGTAAATATGACAAGAAAGGCCTATCTGGATATCAATTATTTTGAGCGTATATGTAATTTGGCTGATGTCAATATTGAATATCTTTAAATTTTAATTACAATATAGGCTATGAGTAATTCGACGAATGAACGAAGACGTTTTGTTATGGTGGTATCACGAAGGACCTCACTGTTCCCTTCATAATGTCAATTTAATGGAAGTTAATATGAATTTTTAAATACTGCATGATGAAACGTTTGCGATAAACATTTTATTTGTTTGTTAAGCTATCTGCTAAACTCTGTCTAAATGTAGCTTACGAGAAACATACTCTTCTTAACTTATAAATGAAATATATTTCCAGAATGGCTTTTACTGAAATTACAGCTTGAGAAGCATTTACCACCTAATTTGAAATGAACACCCCAAAGGAGGCGGTATACGTAGAATAAGTACATATAATAAATCATTAAATATGTGGCTTCCGTCAAAATTCTGGCTTGTGATTAACGAAGCTCGTTTATTGTCAGGCATACTGATAATTACGCTTAGCCCCCTGGTATCAATTAAATTAAAAGGGATTAGTTTAGTTTTGATTTTAAGCTGCTTATCCTTCCTCTTAAGGTTTGAGTCCAGGATGGATTCTACCTTAAAATTTCCTTGCTAATTAAAATTGCACTATGTACAAGAAATGCATTTAATGTCAATTAAGCTTATTAATCCACAAAACTAATTAAACAGAGAAAATTCGAAAGGGCAATAAGTTCAAAGTGGTTGAAAAGTCTCAAAGAAGATAAAAGCATTGAGGTTTTTTCTGAGTAAGCAATTTGTGGAAATATAAATGATGAGCTGCATCGACTGAAGGGCACATCAAAGAATATCCTTCAAGTATCTTTTAAGAAGGTATAACCAAGGTAAACTCACTTCAGTTATGACTGAAAAGCATACTGGCGCACTTAAGACAGCAGAGCTGAAAAGAAAAGTCTGATTGCCAAGTTCGCAAGGTAGCAAATCGAGGCAGATTGCAATGTCAGGGCAGCAGGGAACTAATCACCATCATCCTAATGCATTTATAAAAGTAATCTGAGAAGAAGAATAACAAAGTGAGGTGGATGACGAATGATTATAAAGCAATCTACCACTGCACTGCTAAGCTATTTTGAAAATGCTTAAATATTTATTTTTAAAACAATATAAATCCTACTGATATGCACAGCATTCAAGTATTCAGAGATAATTCGAAGAAAATGTAGCATAAAATATGCAAACTGAGGTTCAAAATTGTCAACAGCTTCATCATCATTTGCTTGCTGGGTTGCAATTTTCGCATGCTTCGCATCCTCCGACAGCAATTTGGATGCCAATTCACATATTTGCAAAATAAATTTTCCAATTCTCTGCTAGTCATACATACCTACCTCCTCGACGGATGGTATTTGCAATCAATATTTGAGCCACTTATACAAGCATCGTTGTAAGGCACTATCGAGAGTGCTATCGACGATATACAAGCATCTGATGACAATATTGAAAACGTAATAAAATCAAATAAATGAAAGTTAATGTCAATAGTCTTCCTCTCTCCTCCACATATCTCCTTCAAATGCAATGCAAGTACGGGTACACGGCCAAGGATGCGCATTTCCGTAAAGGCACATACATACACAGGCATACACTCACGTACACTGATTGATTTTTTATGCGCGTAACGCACTAAAATGCAGAGATATTTTCTGCAAAAAGTTGATGAAAAAACTTGGTACTAGATGAAGCGGCAGAGAAATGTATGCAGAATTTATTACAAATGAAAACAAAATATTCGCAGTCCTTGTGTGAGACTTGAAGGATATTATCAGTTGTCCTACAGTGTCTGTCCAACAAGAGTTGTTTTGCTGTTCTTTGTGCTTCTGGATGAATAAGTTTGGATGCTGCCAAACACGTTGGTCAATGAGCTGTGATCGGCTTGACATCAATTCTGAAATTATTGCACGAAAAATACGAAATTTCATACTAAGAGGTAAAGTACAGAATCATATCACTAATAAAATTTATGTGGAGTATAATTTGCATCAATGTTGTGCAGGAACAAAAAAGTCAGAATTGGATTTGAAATTGTGTAAAACTTTGTACGAGTTATTTTTTAATGCATACGAAATGAAGGGATTTAGTTAATATCAGGCATTTTCACTATTTCAGTTCGCAGCAGTTGAACACAACAAATTCTGAAAATAAAGAAATAAATCCAGAACACCATGCGGTCTGAACCCCAGTAAAATAACCGAACTTCATTAACATTCCGAATGGACGTTAAAATCAAATTAAATGAATTATTTAATGAAATAACAAGGCGATTATGCGAGTAACGAGTATGTTTTATGAATGTTTATGTACGGAAACTCTCACCCACACAACAGAGAGATGGAAATCCACTCCTTACTCCTTATCCATACCCGATTCAATGTATCCAGTGTAAGCCTCCATAATGGTAGCGCGCTGGAGTTGCTTCTCGTTCTTTTATTGTAATTTACGTCAAATCTCCGCACCCACAGACACACACACACACAGAAGAGTATTCATGTATTCATGTGTGCGTGTGTGTTTCTGTGGCGTGTTTAACGTGGAAAAAGTGGCTGCTTAGCGTCTGCCATGCATATAAATGATAAAAACTCATGGTAAAGTGCGCGTCTGCATGTGGGTGTGGAGTCCTTTTTTTTATTAGTTTTGCCGTGATTGTGTAACAATAAAACGCAGTTATGAACTGCTTTATTTTCAATTATTTGCAATAGATTTTCATTTACACTTCCAGTTGTCAAAGTTGAAGTGGAGTTCACGTCGATTATGTCGAGATTGTGGTACTTACTTCCGCTGCTCGACGCAACTGAATTAGGTACAGGAATATGTATGAATAGATTTGATAAGCTTTTATATTTGAGAACAATTGCTCTCTTTGTGGTAGCAGTAAACGTCTGAATACAGAAAAAACTGATGAAAATCGTAATTGTTAAGAAAACCAGGTATGACGAAGCCATTGGTCTGGACGTGTGAACTAGGCCATGCGAATAGGTTCTACTTGCTCGTTCTAAAAGGAAATCAAACCGACTGAAGAGTCAATCAATATCAAAGGGATTTCGATCATCATTCAATTTATATACATTCAATGCTGAACGAACTGCGTTCACATTCAGCTTCAGAAATACTGGTAAGCATGGATATCTAGAGATTCATTATAAGCGTCAGATATATTAGTATATTAGTTCAAACCATGTTGCTCATACGCAGTGAATGCCAATAAAAATGAGAGTGGATTAAAGGAAGAACAAATCGAGAGTCATCTCTGAAATGGCTCAGTTCAAATGCTCAGTTGATAAATTTTATATGTTGAGACACAAAGGGAATAATATTATCTTTCGGTATGTTTTTGACAATGATGCGTTGCGACCACGCGTAATTTACTTCGCATACAAGTGTCTTTTAAAAGAAATGAATTTGTTCTTGGCAATTCAAATTGTGGTAGCTATTAGCTCGTTAAGCTATATTTTAAATAACTCTTTAAGCTAGAGTGTGTTTTTTGCCAAGAGTATGACGTTCTCCCCATAAGAAATGCTCAACCCACATGTGCTACAACATTATCGGCTTTCAAGGAGTCACCAATAGTATAAGTGCATCACTAACTTTCAAAGTTTGATAGAAAAGAATGTCCAGCCGCTTGTTTGGTATTTTCTGGAGATATGATGAGATTCGTTTACATTCTGTTCTCAGTTCCTTTCAAGCTTGAGTCGAATTGCTACCGATGCTAGCGTTTTCGGCAAATTCTCTTGCGATATTCGTGAAGAATTTGTAGCCTACCTCACTTCACAGTGTTATACTCCTCTCGTGTTTAACGGTAGCAATTTCTCGCCAATTTGGGCAACTTTGCCAATGCTTTCAATCGTGTCAATTCAGGTCCTCATTATTCCACATGCAATTTTGGCCCACTTCATTACGAGTACCAGAAGTAATTCGGTTCGGTGGCGCTGGAAGACGCACGATAATTTCAATTATGCTGTATTATTTCTTCCACAAACTTTTATCGTACGAGGAATGTGTGAGTTTAATTGAAGGAAGCCTTGATTGTGAGCAGCCATAAAAATGTATTTATTACACTATGAAATTGCTTATAATTCATATCCTTAGTCTGCGTACGCATAACAAAGTTCGGCAGCCAGAGCCTCCCTGAAAGGCCAAACTTTAGCTGCTAAAGTAAAGCATTGAAAATATTTTACAAACAAATTTGTTATCTTAGGCAAATATTTTAACATGCTAATTTTAGCTAACAATATAAACTCAAAGTTTAATACTACACAAAGCTGCACCAGCCGTAAGCCGAGGAGATAACTGTGTACGTGGCAGCCGAACACAGAAATTTGGTCCACAATAAATTCTAGCCAAAAACTTTCTAACTTAAATTTAGATATTTTTCATAGTCTTTATTTTAGAATCTAACCCCACAAATAGTAAACTTACAACTGTGTGTGCGGCATATACTTTATTGACTACATACGAGTAAAAGTAACTGTGTATGCTAGAACTGGTGCGTTGCTGCATATGTATGCATGTGTATGAATGTGTGTGTGTGCAGTTTGCGGAAAGTTTTGCCTCAACTATTTTCCCACCATTGCATGCAGCCGAAATGATATTTTACAGAAATTTACTACTACTTAATGCACAAGAAGTAGTAAGTTGGAGCATTTCTGGTGCCACCTTCCTGCCAGCTTATTCCAATGGCAGGACACCATACTTCCTCCTTTGTCATTCGCCTTCCGCGTTGCACACAAATGCACTCTGCTTTGTGCCAGCCAGGACTCTTGCCCGTACCGCGTGCACCACGCACACACCGTCTTAATGTGTGTCTGTGCTGCCACTGACTTATCCAGCATAAGAAACATATTGAATCCTTTAAGTTTTTAACTAGAGAGAATACACAAGAATTTTACAAAATTATCTGCACACATACTCTTACTTGTTTGTAGTTAAAAACTTTGCGCAATTTTTCTTGTGGATTTTCTTCTACATGAATTTAAACCACTCTTCTCATCCACCGCCACCCCATCTGATCACTTCGTTTTTTAACGTTACACTGTTCCTGTGCAACGGACTTAAATTGCAGTCATTTTGAAGTTCGCACACGTGCGTCCCTCACTCGTCTCCTAGATTGCGGCAAACTTTCAAAACGGCCGAAAAATTACTTTTGTCGTACTTTTGCAGTTCTACTTCATTGGTACAGTATTCATGGGTACGTACGGCAATAAATGTCGCCTTTAATTTTCGTTGCAGATATATGCGGAATTTTCCACTCACTCACTCACCAAATGCTGCCATCTCTCTTGGTCTTTCTCTATTTATCTCTGTCTCGCACATTAACTCACTGATATACTCGTGCATACTCGCAATCGTTTTGCATGGTACGTGCTGGCATTCTCCTTGTTATGTTAACGTGCAATGTCCCAGTGTTGTTTGTCGAACGAGGTTGTTGCTAACAAGGGATGACATTTGGTTACAATGACAAACATGTGCACTCATTTTCATTATGGGACAGCAGCAGCAGTGGCAGCAGCGGCAGCAATAGCAGCCAGAGTAGTAAAAATTAAAAACTAAAAACCATTCATTCACATTGAATTGGAGCAGTCTTTGTTCCACGAGAGCTGGCATTTGCCTACTTTCATCTTGTATTTGGTTTTTTGTAAGGATTCCATTAACATATCATTCAGTGTCACCGCTGCTGTTGTTCTCGTTGTTGGTTTCTATAGATCTAGGCACATTCCCACACAAGTACACAACTTGACTTTGAAATGAATGCATTGGTAAATATTAAATTTTGAATGCAAATTGAAGTATTCCCAACAGTTTTCAATCGAACTGTGTGCCCCGTTCACAACTTGTGCTACAATTTATGATATTACTTTAGAACGAATGGTAAAAAGTTACAGGAAATTGAAACAATCCATTTGGGGATGTGAATATAATTGTATAATTTATTTGTAGCTGGGAAACTGGGAAACAGGGAAACTTGGGAAACTAGCATAAATGCAGACTGCCTGGTGCAATGTTTACGGATATAATGACTTGCGATTCAATTTTATAACAGACAGCATTACAAATTTGTACTCATAACTCTGAATATTGCAATAAAAGGAAATCAGGTACGAGAGTGTATAAAAACGAAAATTATGAGCTCTTGGAAGAAATACTGCAAATATATTAGTGACATTATTAATTTCCTATGTTTTTTATATACTCATTGTAGTGAATTCAAT
Organism: Clusia tigrina; assembly: GCA_920105625.2. Lineage (NCBI taxonomy): Eukaryota > Metazoa > Arthropoda > Insecta > Diptera > Clusiidae > Clusia > Clusia tigrina. The sequence goes on from OV050033.1 coordinate 179,859,772, forward strand.
GGAAGCACCATAAGTCCAGGATACTAGAGGTGCGTCTCTGGCGTCAGTGTAATCTAAAGCGTAAAAATACGATAAGCGGATATTTAAAGGGACCTTCAATTTTGATTTAGCAAACAGCTCAAAAGTACCGCAGAAATTAGCTGAAGGGATCAATCAATCAAGTCAGGACTATGCCAAATATCAGCTCAAGATCTTTGTTTTTTCTAAAGAAAACGCCACAACAGAAAAAGTACTCCTCAGCAGTACCAACGCTGACAGAACGAAAACTGACCTCTGACGTGTGCGTAGTCCTATAAAATATTATAATATAACTGCAGAGCATATGTGAGTATGGGTATAATGAGAAAACAAATGAGAGCAAAGAAAAAAATGACTATTATAGTGTCATGGTTAACAAAATAGCAAAATAGCAGTAAATAAAGCTCAAAAGCAGCAACAGCGCAACCTTCAAGGCGGCCAGGTTTGGAGAAGTATGACGACGCATAATGCCGCCCGCATTTCTGCCAGTTGTGCCGCCGCCTGTTACTGCTGTGGCTGCCATTCCCATTCATGCCTGTCCAAATGCGCTTATCTGAGCACTTTCCCTCACATACCATATATGAGAAGTACACGAGTATGGTGTGGAAATATATACCCTCAGGGTAATTTGCAACAAAATGACGTATCAACAACAGAAGCAACCATAACAACTACACCAACAACAGTATAGAGAATGAAAGACAACTGCGCTGGCAGTTGTGTTGTTGGCACGAGTATGTCTTCTGCATAACACACTCACGCGTACACACCGATGGAGTCGTCCGCGTCCATTTGTGTGTCTTGTAGTTGGATTTCCTTCCAGTTTTCCTTGATTTCACGACTTCTCTCTGCTGTTATTTTTGTCAATTGACAATGAAAACTAACGACACGGAAAAGTAAACGCACTGTGAGTAATTTTAGTTTGTGATTTGATTTTATGGATGTTTTGGGATTTGCTTCTTACAAATGCAATTCGAGACAAGGAGGCAAAGAAGGATGTGACGGATGTTGTTACAACATGTGTCTTGTGCTCTGTATATGGTTCCATTCATTGAACTAATATTGGCTAATCGCGCGTATGCTGGTGGTGAATTTGTGGGGAAGCGATTACAGAGTATGTGAAAGAGTTGGGCATAAATTTTATAAAATTAATGAAAATACAAGCAAAATTTGCGTAATGTGGAAAACAATTGGAAAACTGAGAAATTGCTGTACTTTTTTTATATATAATGATATTTCTGGAACATTGGTGGACATGTTTCCGGACTCAGTCCAAGTTTTTGTGTTTGTATTGAAGATGCTACCTCCCTTTTTGATCTGATATCCTTAAGAAGTTTTAAGAGAGTGGGAGAGACAGTTGATAATTAGAAATGAATCTATTATCAGAAAACTGTATTACAGAAATTGGTTAAGCTAGTTTATTTCCCAAGGGAGAAAAGCTTAGACATCACATTTAAGATCGCTTTTACAATGGGTATTAATAGCAGTCAATTCATATATTTTTACATCAATATTCTTCGAAATGTTTCTATATTTATAGAGTAAGATGGGCGTAACAATAAATATTGCCCAATATAATGCAAATTCGTATTATAATAATCTGAACATCATTGAGAATAATTTCAATTGCTTATCGTTAACAATTGAGTGTTATAAATATTTCCTTTCATGATATTGGCATAGAATTAGGCTTTGTTCACTCTTATATACTCTAGTTTAGTGATGTGATGACTCGAACATCACCATCGGCAAAGCAGCATCTGCATTTCTAGTGGAAGGTGTGATTATCTATGATGATTTTTATAGAAGTTTTACGATATTTAAACTTTGTCTTTTTGTTAAATTGTGCGCATTTCCAGAAGTAAATTTTCTGGATCGTCTATCCGGGTTGTTTCTGTTGGCACATGAATGTATTTGCGATCGTTTTTTATTCAATAATTCTAATATATACAGTAAATAGCATTTATTCTGAATCTACTACGCTTGCGCTGACTAAAACTTTTCGCAGTTCTCCATAGAGTTCATTTTCTACCACAAAGGAAATTATCTTATTCAAAATGTTCTCAAGTGACTGTATTAGTTAAAGTGAAAATTTGAAATATCATCGGAAAGGCCTCTTAAGCATTGCCCCAATCATTTGTTTAAGGTTTCTTTATAATTTATCTAATATGCTGCCTACGGTAATACCGATTAAAATCTACAGCCACTGCCTACTTGATGCTGACCCTTCCGATATTTACAGGAGATTGATTTAAACCTTGTGTGGCAGAAGCGAAAACCTCAGCTCAAGAGCATTGTGCCATTCACAAAGCCACCGACAAGAAAAAAGTACAGTTACTGCTACTCAGGCTGCACTTGTGTGCTGTAGCTGAAGGTTCCATCAGCAAGGATGAGGCTTCTTTATTTAAATAAATTTGCAGCACTCTTCAAAGCAACCAAGTCCCCTTTAAATAGTATTTGCATGCTCGCATCTGAGGCGGAATATAACAAATAAAAAGTTAATACTAAACTATTATAACTGATATGTGGATATTGACAACGCTGCCAGACCGTTGCCGGTGGATTCAAGAAAAGAGAAAAGAAACTCTTGTAAGAAAAACGAAATTGTCGTTCATTGGGGTCAAGGGCGTTTCCGTGCACCATCCAAAGGACAATGAGTGCAGCTGCATATGTGAGAGAATGTGCAATAGCTGCAGTGCCAACAACACCAGCAACAACAATAATACAACAATAACACTATTAACGACATAAACTAACACAACATTATTGCGCTTGTCCCCATAATTGTTCGTAGTTGTGGCTGACCATTTTTATTGCTGTTGCAATTGTCCTTTGGATTTGCATGCAGCCCCTTTCGCTTTCTAATGTGCTTTTTTCGTCATGTTTTCATTCCGGCCACTCTCCTGGTGCACCATACTCGTACATTCCAATTTCAGTTGACACAAACGAGTTGCAGTGTTTCCGTTTCCGTTGCCGTTGCTGTTGCCGATGCCGTTACCGTTGCTCCTGTTCATGCCTTCTGGCATTATAATTTATTACAATTAATGTGCGGTGAAGATGGCGAAGAGGGCGAATGAAAGGTCTATCCTTAGATGTTAAGGTGGGTCAGTAATAGCCATTAGCATGTTGCATATTGCATTGATGCAGCTGCATTGTGCACTGCTGGTCTCGAATTTTATTGTACACATAAATAATTGCAATGCGAGTGTGTGCAATTATCCTGTACTGCTCGGCTGATGTTTTTGTAATTGCATATCCTTCATTTTGGTCAATGCTGTTTGCTTTATTGCAATTTCTCAGCTGCACTGTGCTGTCCTGTGTTGTGCGGTGTTGTGTTGTGTTGTGCTGTGCTGCCCCACTCGAATTGCTCTAAGTAGGTATGTATTCTTTTAACTAGCATTTCTCATATTTGTTGTACAATATTGTCCTGTCTGCAGTGGCCCAGTAACACAGAAATACTCTCTGCATAATACCCCATGTGACCCAGTTGTGGTTCGAAGCATGCCGCAATTTACGTTGTTGGTGTGAAACTTGAAAAAACAAAAAAACAACAACGTAACACAAAAAACTGCGCCCTGCTTGTGGAAAATTGCAAAATTGTATATGCCCTTCTGCAAATGAGTGTGGAAATGTACGAGGAACACTCACACAGCAATTTAAAGTTCAAACATATTGATTTTTAAATTAAACAAACAATCATGTTTTTAATCTGCATTACAGGGTTAGTCAAGGGATGTGCTACGTATTCGTGCACAAAATCACATTGGCAACATTATTTTAAGTCTGAATGTGAGTATCTGAAATATTGTACCAAACATTTCGCATTATGGAGTGTCTTTTAATTTTGTCATCCTTACTTGAGGCTCAAATACTCGGCATACTCATTGTAAAGTAGCTGTCAGAAGTCATAACTCAGTCGATCTATTGTTAGAATATTCTACGCCAAAACAGACTCCCCAGTGACCCATATGTATCAAGGACCTGCAACCACTCACTCACTTTTACGAAGAACTTGAATGTTTGAATGAACATGCAGACTCCATTCAAACACACCCCTTTCCACTTTCCACTTTCCAATTTCAAATTTCCACCGCATCCGCATTCCCCACAAGCAAAATAAATCAAAAGATTGCTGCCAAACCACTGCGTCACTCTCACTGATAACCGTGCCGCATTATACGCGAGACAATGCCGTATGTCTCGGTATGCAAAATAGATCGAAATTTGTTCGAAGGTTGTGGCTGCTGGGCATCTGCAGAAGTGTGTACGCAGTGTGTTTCATTTACAATGGCACAACATGGAGCGAGGGAAGGTTCAAATTAAAATAAAAAATTAAAATTCTTTTGTTTTGTTTTGTTTCTGCGTTCGCTCTCAATTTTCTGAATGAAACTAATCAATTCTATTGAAGTGGTTTTATCACGCTCTATTAACTGGCAAAACAGCAAAAACTTTCATACAATCAATTAAGCAACAATAATTGACTCAATTCGGCTCTATTCATAACTGAAACGCCGGGTTCGGGGGCGTTGCTCCACCACCGCCAACATCGTTCATGCGGGCAGGCGGGCAAACAGCAAACCAGGCGTGAATTTGTAATTTCTGTACGTAAGAGTGTATGAGTATTTGTTTGTGGTGTGTGTGTGTGTGTGTGTGTGTGTGTGGGGATGTAAATACGCTCTTAACATTGGCCCTGTACTCTGGGTGTTGCTTTTTTGTTGTTTGCTGATACAAATTTCAGAAATTGATATCGGGCATTCCGGGCGCACTGGCGGAATTCTACAAAACGAGCACAATAAGCCTATCATGAGAATTTTCAAATTGCTCTGAAATGTGGTCCAGCAAGCATTGAGTTCATTTAACTGGTCTTTTCCCCGTTAATTATTCCAATTTACAATTTATATTTCTTGTGTTTTCAGTTCTTTCACACAGTTGCGAGTATTTGATTTTTTTAAAACGATTTAAATTTATACGAGCTTGGGGTGTTACCTTGTCAGACCGACTCCTGCCCAATTTGGCCACAAAAGAGGAATTCTATAGAAATTTTATTTATGTATTGTTTAATCTGCTTCAAAAATGCTGAACATGCGGGTCTACCATGATTACCACCAGACCACAGAGGCCGGTAAAGTTAAAAAATTATATATTAAAATTTCTTTATTACATATTAGGTATATTGGTATATTGTTATATCTTGACGTGCACTAGAAACGAACGGCAACAACAAATGCATTTGCATATTGGTCGACCTAATTTATGAAAATTAGTCCTTGCTCGTAGTTCAAACACTTGATTATATTACTTAAATGAAAAATCATTTATATTGGGTTCTTTGTATTAACTGAAATCAATATATTTATTTCTGCAACGGCAGATCTAGAAGTACAAGTATTTCGCCTCATCAGCGTCATCAAGCAAGCATAGGATAAGTACACTGGAATGATTACTAAGTCTATTTAGATACAGAGTAATGGCGTGCTATGAAATTCTTGAAAAAATTTAAAAAGTTTCCAATAAAAAAAACAAATTTATTAAAATGGATAAATTCAATGAAAAACAAAACCCGGTTAGATATATAAAAAATTGTATGGAGTCGCTCGGATTTGTATTGAAAAACAAGAAGGGTAAAAAGGATTTAAAAAATATACATACAAAAAATGGTTAAATAAATAAGAATGTTGATGGAGTCATTTTGAGTTGTATTTAAAGTCTCAGAAAGAAAAAGTTATTTAAATATAAGTTTTTCGTGTCTTTCCAGAGATTAAACAATTCAACCAGAAAAATGTGTGAAGCGAATGAGAGAATAATTTACAAACTGAGAAAAAAATTTATAAAATGAAAAAATTATTTACAAAATGAGAGAATAACTTACAAAATGAAAATGTTATTTACAAAATAAGAGATAAATTTACAAAAAAGAAAATAATTTACAAAATGAGAGAATAATTTACAGAATTGATTACGTCGGAGTGGTTTTATGCCAAATGCCAATTCAGCTGATGGGAAACTGGTGCAACCTGAGGGAAATGTATGATAGGAAGCTGCGAATTCCCTAAAGAGATCTTGCATGAGTTGCAACATCTCTTTTTTAATTGTGATAACCAAATCATGCCTGACAAAAAACGAAGCTTCAGTTAAAGCCACAAGAGCATTTAAATAAGCCCTATCATTATTTCGTTTAATTTTTGACATAAATGCCAGACATCAGTCAAAGCTCACCCACAGATCAGTGGTTAAATTATAAATTATTTATGTTACACAATAAATTTTGCGTTTTTTCTAATCTCATGTATGAAAAAAAGAAAAAAAATTCCATTTTATAATTTGCAATCGATTAACAGGTTAAAAAATTTGCTGCACATGCCTATATCAACACTCAGGCGCACTTCTCCGCAGATATGCCTTTAATTTGCATGTAAACACAATTAAATATAAATCACACACACTCACGGATAGAGCGCATTTGTAGAGCGTTCGCATTCGCATTCGCATTCGCATTCGAATTCGCATTCGCAGCTACCAATACAATTGCGAGTTGCAGTTGCAACTGCAATTCACAGTTGCCCCGCACTGACGTACTAAACGAACTTCCACTGAAGCGGAAGCGAGCTTTTGCCCTTTCTGCACTCTGTGTGTCAGGGCGCACGTTGACCTCATTTGTGCTGGCGTCAAGTGCTGCCGTGCAGTGCCGCTGGTTTCGTATCGGATCGCATCGCAGAGCAGAGCAGCGCAGCGTATCGCGTTGCATGGCGGAGGGTATCGTGGCGTATTAGGTTATATTGGCAACACTGATTTAATGCCATGCCGCAATAAGGGTTTGCAGCGCTAGTTGGTTTATTGTTTTCGTTGTTCCTGCTGCTGTAGCTGGTGCTGGTGCTGCCGCTGCTATTGCTATTGCTTCTGCTGCTGTTGCTGTTGTTGTTGCTATTAAATCCGCTCGTAAGTGTTTAACTAGGTTTATGGGTCGATTGGGTGCACAAATTCGTTTGCGCGAAACAATTGCATAAACGATTGTTGCAAAACAGAAAATAAAAATTAAAAGAAACCAACCCAAACCAAACGAAACGAAACGAAACGTTGCGCTGCGAAAAAAGTGAAGTGCAAAAGCAGCAAAGAAATTTAAATTAAATTTACCAACAAAAGCTCGGAGATTTTCAGTTCCTTGTTTTTATTATTATTATGCTTGGTGTTGTTGCATGCCGCTGCTTCTACTACCACAGTGACTACTGGTGTTGGGATTGGTGTGCTTGTTGTTGTTGTTGTTGCGTGGGGGTAATTGCAATACAGCCGCATAGAAATGCAAACGAAAAAAAGGTGGGAAAAACCAAGGAAAATATTTAAATTAGTTTCATTGGAGTGGCGAACACTTTTGCGCCACTGCTTTAATAGTTGGAGGGGAATGTTGTGGGTATTTGCAAAACATTGGAAAAAACTAATTTGTGGTTTTCAGTGCAAAAACGTGTAACGGCAGGCAAAAAATGCGAAATATTGCAAAATATTTTAATTACTTCGACGTTTAAGCGATAAGTCCGAAACTTATTTGCGCAAAAAATTAATTAAAATTGATTCGTTTGCAACTATAAAATAAGCGACTCACGCTGGACGCCGCTACGCTTGCAAGCTGTAAAAGTTCCGTGTAATATCGGCAGATGACTTGACGGTAAAAATTCCCTCAAAAACCAAAATTCAATGAGCTCAATGAGGCATACACGCGCTGACAACATGACAGCGAAAGAGCGTTGAAGCGATGCAAACGAAGTTGCTTCCTTAAAAGCAGCCAACGACGTATGGAAAAACGCTGCGTATGGAGGAAATTTTGTGAAGAACGCCCACTGCAACATTAGAATATAATGAAATGCCCAGAGGACACCAGCAACAAAAAAGAAACACATGCACGAGAACAAAGACGAGTGAAAAACATAAAAGCAGAAACTGAAAACGCGTAATGCGAAGCAGAAGATGACGCAGCAGCGCCAATAGCAACAGCATTTCTTTTACATTGTTTTGCTTTTTTGTTGTTGTTTTGTATTTCTTGCAGGCTGTGGAATTGAAACAGCATTCGCTGCATTTGCTTGCAATTTCCTATGCGCAGCTGTTTTCGGTCTCCATGCCGCCTTCCCACACTCCTACTGCGTTCGTTGTCCTTTGCCGAGTGCAATTTCTATTTTTGCTGCTTTTGCTATGTCATAAGTTAAGTGCGCTAAGTCTGTGTTTGCATGTCTTTAGGTTAATGTAAACACAAATATACCACTACGCTGCGGTGCACAATGGCAACGTGGGGCAACGTTGGAAAGTTAAAAAGTGAGTTGAGTGGCGTGGTGTAGCATGGCATGGCGTAGAGTACACATCCAGCCAAGGAAAGCAAAGGAAAGCGAAGGAAAGGAAAGCAAGGCACAGAGCCATCGGCAAAAAGCGAGTGCACGGCCAAGAACTTTTTAAGTTGTCAGTATGTGTGGGTGAGTGTGTGCGACTATGTGTGTGTGCGAGAGTTTGCCTGTGTGTGTGAGTGCATTTTGCCGGTAAAAGTCCGCTTCCAGTGTGAATGACAAATGCTGCAATATGACATTTATTTATGGGAGTTTAAAGGCTTTTCAGACTTTAGTTATTAATTTTATGCACGTAAACAGACGAGTGCCAATAAACAATTCAATATTTCTGAGTAAACGTATTAATTTTACAAATATTTGCATAAGCGTTCAGTCTCCTTAGAAGTAACTTATGAATATTTTTCAACTGAAACAATTTGAAGGCAAATATTTAGGATACCTGGTGAATTTCGGTCAGAACACTTCAATTCAATTTGTGGTAAAAATATTTCAAAATAGTTTTTAGTGGAATCCTAGAAGTTCTTATTTCATATGGAGGCTCAGATGGTCAAGGAAAAATTACTTTTTCGATGTACTCCAATGTTTGCATTATATTACTTCGTTTAATATATATTTAATTAATTCATAAATTCTTCTTGTTCTTCAAATTGTGCTGAGAAATTGTGCGTTTCATTATATGCTGTGTTTACGCCCTATTTATTGTATAATAGCTTAGGGATGAATTTGAGTTTTGCAAGAATAATTCAAAATTTTATACATATTATAAAAATGTTTGCTTCCGAGAATTGAACTCTGGTCTTCCAACAGTTACAGGGCAAAGCTGAAGGGCGAACTATATTAGTTCCTTAGATTTATTAAATAAAATACGATAATAAGTGGTCAAACAAAGACTAATTTTCACTTATATGAATAAAACAAATCCATCGAATCTTGCTCAATCCTTTGAAATGTCTGCAAAAGAGAAATGAGGACATAGCATATTCCAATAGGGTTCCTATATGATAAAATCAAAAATAGAGCATTACTTATCTTTTAGCACCATGATAATGAGGCACATGCGGGACTTTCTTTTAAATTATTGCCTCCTTAAAATTTTTGGAATATACACTTTATACTTCTGATCCTATATCTTACGGCTTATTCTTCTTTTCAATTAAACAAGGATACATTTTGTGGAAGACAATAAATACCTCAAGGTGTATTAGAGTGAAGTTTCCGCGATGTATTCTTAAGAGTCTCTAGAACTATTTCCAGAATTGGTTCCAGACATCATGGCGAATATTTCTAAATACTAGAAATGTCTTCGATTAAAAATGAAACTGTGTTTTTCATTACCAGGCACATTATTTCTTCAGTGAATTCAGTGAATTGTTTAAATTCCTTACATCAGAAATTTATAATGTGTTAATAATTTGGTTGCTCCTTTAATTAATTTATTCTTTATTTAAATTTACAATGTTCTGCATAAAGAAAGCAGTCCTAATAATTTATTGGATTCACATAAGCCGAATAAATCTACCTAATTTCTAAACAAATTTAAAGTAGATGCTACCTTGGAAAAATTATTCCTTAAAGGTTTGAGTAAAGTAAAATATGAGTTAAAGTGTAAAGGAAATGGAAAACGAGATAAAAAAAAACATTCAGACAAGTATTTAATTAATTGAAATAAAGTGCTGGATTTACTTCTCTGCTTTTTAATACAAATTGGTCCTTCGCCTTGCTCTTGCCATTTAAAGAAGCAGCCGTGTGAAGCAAAATTCAGAAAGCAGCACAAGCACTCAAGAATTTTCCACCTCCGTGCCAACACCCGCACACACGGCCATTTGTACAAACAAACAAAAGCAAAGGTAAATGAACCCTTGCAAAGACGGTATTTCACAACACCAGCAGCAACAGCAACAACAATAACAACAAAAACAACAATAACAACAGAAACGACATCAACGTTTTAAGACCATCGCACATACAACCGAATTCTTACATATGTATAAATGAAATTGCAACTGCACCGCCTATTTCAGTTGTCTAGCGCACACATAAACAAGTGTGTACATATGTACGGGTGCAAGCATCACCCGCGTACAAGTGGCAAGCTCCCCCACACCAGCGCTTCCACAGAACTACCACTTACAATTTTGCAAAAACATTTTTTGAGCACCTTTAGGGTGGCTCCTCCACTTGGAGCACACATCATCTGCAGAGTCGTTAAGTCTATGTGCGCTGTTGGCTTTTGTCTTGTGATGCTGCAAATAAATGTTGCTGCCGCTGCTGCTGATGCTGTCACCGTGCCTGGCTCTGCCCTCCTCGCCCATTACGCTGAGCCGTTAGTCACTGTTATTACTTGCTTAAGCTGATGTGTGTCAGCAATGCTAAAACGAAAAATTAAACTGCATTTGCGAATGATAACAAAGGACAAGCGGCGGAAAACTTCGCGCAACCACCCGTACCCAAGGAGGTGGGGCAGACAACGTAAGAAAAGGGACTAAAAAATAAAAAAAAATATGAATACTCGTATTATAAACGGCGAGTATGTAATGCAAGTAAGCGAATAAAAGTGTATGTGTGTGTGTGAGTACGAGTACGAGAGTGTGTATGTGTGTGTCGTAAGTAGTTTTCTACGTGCCGTAGTAAGGCTGTATTAGCAGCACTTTATTAGCTCCGTAATGCATTCGTCTTGCCGGTTTGCTGCTACACTCCTCCAGCAGCACAGTTGCTCTAAGCTGTGCTTTCAAGACGCGTGTAATTCATGAGTTCATTAGGAGCACATACACGAACACCAACACACACACACCCACATAACCACATGCACACACATCCAAATACACAGGACACATTGACTTCCACATTCACATATAAATAAAAAATTGTGGCTGTCTTATGCCAGACAAGGCGTGGAGAATTAAGCTAATGGCTTGGAAGCCAACTCAAAATACCATCTCATGCAGCAGCAACTGCTTTTAGAGAATTCTTGCATTGCCATGCTGCCAAGTTAACTGAGTGGCGTTTAGTGCACATATACAACTCTATACAGCATTTATAATTGCAAAAACAATTCTCCTCCGAATATGCCTCACCATGTGCTGATGAACTTGCAGCTTTTTCAGCGAAAACATTTGCTTCACTTCAAATGCATTAAATACGAATGCCATTGATTTTGCTGCTTCGTTAATTTCAGTTTGATTGCCCTTACAAAAATTGACCCCCTAAAAAGGCCAAAAGCCGAAACTCGAAATTCGAAAATCATAGAGAGGAAGACTAAGTAAAATAAAATTGAAGTCTGTAATAAAAGCGAAGATAACAGTTTGGCACATTAGCAATCATGGCCAGAAGCAGAGAAGCGTATCGTGCTCGAAACAAATCACTTGGAAGTAAAATGCAAGGCAACGACTTGGCAGAAGTTGTGGGTTTATTTTTACATAAACACCAGAAAAATAGAGTCAAATTGAGAGCAAAATAAGTAGGAATTTTAATGCATAGTTAATTGTTCAAGAATATTATTGACTCTGATATAAGTTATATACAAGCTGCCCTGTAAAAGCAGGCGTGGGGCGGAAAAAATGATGTTCGTATAGGTTTTTAAATAAATCCCAAAATAGTAGTAATTGAGGCAGTCAGTAAGATGTCACAACCAACTCCATGCTTTTTGGTGACTTTAATGTCTTTGACTTACTTAGGTATTAATAAATGCTAGGCAAGTGTATAATTTGAACTTAATTTGTATCGAATGAAATTATGTGTTACATAAAAAAATGCAATGTTCGGTCTTATCAAGGAGTTAACTTTATGCTTTATGGTGTTATTGGACAAAATAATTGTCAGGTGATCAGTTCTCTGAACCCTGAATTAATTAAAGCTCATTACCATACAAAATGCGAACTGGTGGGGGGGTTCAAGTCCCCCTTCTACTACAAATTCATTCTCTAATTGCCACCACGTCGCTGTTCAAATTATTCTAATTGAGATGCAAAATAAAATAACAAATATTTGCATAACAAATTTCATTAATATTACATAACTAATTTAATATTAAATTGAATTTCAAATTGCTTCTCGGTTAAATGTTCATCTAAATTTTATGGGAAGGAACGTCAGATGGGCAAAAAAATGAATTTTATCGATGCTGTAAAAAACTTTTCGGTATGAGTATTTTAGTTTCAGGAGTTGGTGGCAGTTTTAAATGCAGCCCGTCAATAAAAGTTTTTTTATATTACATTATAACAATTATGTATTTTATCCTAAGGGACATCACCACCTCAATCCTCAATTATTCCCAAAAGTAAACTATCGAACTAAATTGAAGATGAGATCAGTGCCGCAAAAATGTCGGCAGTGGGCTACAGTTTGATTTCATTTGATGTGCGATTGGTAGGAAATCTACTCTGACTGTATAATTACAAGTCGGCAATTCGACTTAAAAATCCACTCGTATGGATGATAAACTGAATACCCGTAGATATTCTTCCACTTCTTTAAAGATTCAGCCTACCAAATTTCTATGATAACAGAAAATTCTAACTTCTAACTGGTTCGACATTTTCAACTATGTTGGAAATAGCAGACCATACTTGAGGGCGACTTACCTAAGCCTCAGCTCACCACAACCTAATTCTATGTGAGAATCAAGAGCAGTTTTACCTTCTGCCAGTACAAAAAATGTTTCAATGACTTTTGTTTATACCATAAATTTAGTAGTTCGAATGTGTAAAGGAAACCACCAGAAAATCGGAACAATAAAGATACTTGAATATCTTCTCTGATGCTTTAGTTTGAAAATTGTTTCCAGTCTTATTCTATTCAGTTTTTTAAAAGCTGTGGAGTGCTCTTTCCGGATGCTAGTCAATCGGTTTATTATGGCTCCAACATTCATCGTCCTCAACGAGGTATTTGGCGGCTCCAGAATTCGCATGTATTATTTAAATAGCAGAAGATTATTGAAAAATGAACATATTTGAAGTTAATAAATAATTTATAAATAATAAAATCAATTTCACAGCCTCAACCGCACAACTAAGTAGTGTACCAAATTCATAAAAATTTGCATTGAAAATTCTGTAACTGAATAAAAATATCGATGATTTCCGCTCAAATGCGTTTCCGTTTCCATGGTTCCCAATAGCACACACACTTATGTACATACTCACATATATGCAGACACACATAGAGGAGTGTGGAGCATTGTGTGGTTAATATGCCCGAATGCCTGGCGGGCTTCTTGACTATTGCAACAATTGGCATTCATAAAAGTTGAGCAAAAAATTCATAAAAGAAGTAAAATGGTCAATAAAATTGTATGTATCCGTATTTAATAAAAACAAATTATATATATAAATAAATTCATTGTATTGCGCAAAGCTGCGATGACAATGGGAGATAAGCATTAGCAAAGAGGAAATGGAAATGGAAAAGGGAAAATTTGCCAGCAACACAGAAAAAAGATCAGACATGAAAATAAATACGAGCAAAGATTAAAATCATGAAACCGTTTTTCTGCCACATTAACGCTCCGTTCCCGATAATCAGTTTATTGCTCATAAAAAACGGATACTTCGAGTATTTAAATGCAGTTTAACACTATGCAAAATGCCGACTTCTCCTATGCAAACATCCACAAATCCTTTAAAACAATTCGTCGTTTAATTAAATGTTTGAAATGAACGGAAGCGTGTGAGTACTCGTAAATGGATTGTTTTTATTTTGCTTAATTAACAGACCAGCGATTTTAATTTGACTGGACGCCATGCCATGCCATACATTATTTTCAGCACGGATTGTCATAATAATTAAAAATACTCGAAATATAAACACACACACACACACACAACAACAAAAAAATCACTCACGTTTCAGTGCGGAAATAGCAAATGTCAGATAAAAATTATGCATTAATATAAATTGAAAAATTTCCCACAGTTCCGTCACAGTTCGTAGCGCTCACCTGCGAATAAATGCGACTAATTAAATTTTCCAATTAAATTTTCAGGCAACTTAAAACTTTGCGCAAACATAAAAAATCAGTTTAAAAGTTTTGCATTAGACGATTGTGGCGGACCGCTTAAACGTAAGTGTTTCCTTACACTTAATTATAAATTACATGCTGCCCCAGTCACCCACTTGCCCAGTACCCCCCACCGTTAACCTAAGTTGTGGCAGCCTCTGCTGTTGTACTGCTGCTGCAGCAATTGCACAAAATGTGCAAAACACTCAATTGCAATTTATTTTCTGGTGGTTGAGGGGTTGACTGCCAACTTTGAGTGGACATTGGCAGCCACAGACGAAAAACCACATCACTTTAGTTAGTACTTTGCTGGAAAAACAAGTGTCGGGAAAAGTTTTTCGGTGTCGTAGATTAGAAAATAAAGAGAGAGAGAATGAGAGCAAGTGGAAAAATTTAATAAAAAAACACCGCAGAAGAGAACAAGTAGAAGAAAAGTACTTGAAGAAGGTTTCACAACTTGGAAGAACATTTAAAGTTAGCGAAATTATTTGTTGATGGACTTATTTTATTTCAAAAATGTGGGTCTTGTGCTTTCAGCACTTATTCCGACTCAGAAAAAAGGCTCTCAATGAGTCTGCCTCGTGTTAAGTTGAAAGAAGAATTTAAACTACCTTGGAAGTTTCTGCAGCCATACACTTATTAAAGTATACTTTTACAGCTGCGTGTATTTATGTCCTTAATTGGTAAAGAAAAGTTTATAAAACAGAGGATATATTCTACCACAGGAATACGAACATCTTTAGAACTCATATAAATAATTGTATAATAGTAGAAGCAGGAATAGTGGTCAAGAATATGAAAATTTTAATCGGTCTCTTCGTATGTTGTCTTGTATCCAGTAAAGAAGAGTTGAACAGAGGTATTCAGAAAGGATTGTGTGGCATTCTACACAACCGGAATAGTGATAGAACCACTGATAGCTGATAAATGACAGCAGAACATACTCGTACTCTTACAAAGACGAGCCTAGACATACAACCAAATATCTAAGCTTCCACCACTAAAGACGTACTGCAGCATTTAATCTGAAGTACTAAACTTACACTGTCTTTTTAGGCCGTATGAACAGGACTTAATCTACTATTCATGATGGGTAATTTTCCGTAGGCTAAGTATATGGAAATAATAGACACAATAGACTTGGATTTTTGGCACACTTGTAAGGAGGAATATGAGAACTAGGATCATTTTTGTGTATGTGGATCATTTACTCTACAAACAGATTCGCTTTTATGGCACTGACAATCGAAGTGGCATAAGGTTCGACTTCTAAGAGCTACAAGATCTACTGAGATTTTTCCATATATCCCGCTATATTCATTCAAACAAAAATATAAAAATCTGAATATAGTTTGCATCGTTTATGTTCAAAGAAAATTTTGATAAAATTCAGATAGTAAATCAGATGTCTAGATTGTAGTCCGAGTGCGAAATCTGACTTTGTGGTTCCAATAATCAATAGACAAAAATAACCAAAGGAATATTCTCCTCAGGGTTGTATTAACTATTTATTGTAAAATCTATTAAGGACTACAATCAATTAAAAAGTAGGTACCAATTTAGATTATATCCTATTGAAATATTGACACATAAACATTTTGTTGTACAGGACTATCACAGGAATAACACTAAAGACTGGATTGAATCATGTGTGTATTTTACTGACTTTCAGGCTAATAGTTTACATATCTTGTATACAAGTTCAACTTATAAATATTCAAAATTTAGCATTACTTCTGATTTGATATAAATGTGAAGAATTTAAGGTACAAAGGGTTTTCATTATTATTATTATATTTCACACCATAATTAATTATGACTGCAAGGTATTTGGGGCATGAGTACTAGCTACAGAGGCCTTCGACTCGAAGAGAAAAGAATTTTTTAGAAAGAAGCCTTTTGAAGTCCAAGCCCGCGGGGTGTGAGTCTAGCATTCTTACCACAGAGGGCGAGAGTTTTCATATGCAAATACTCGTATAATCGAATAATTGAATATTAACTAGGAATTTGCCACTTACGGTATGTATACGTACCGCTAAACATCCACTGAACCATGTGCAAAGTTAAATCAAGTCACATTTCTCGACTCTAACAAATCTAATTAGCATAATACCAAAAATAAAAAAGTTTTCAAAATTGCGTTTAACCCTAAGTAATAATTAAAGAAACAAAGCATCATTTTTCATATGTGAGTGTGTGAGTGTGTGTTTGTGTATGTGAGCTGACCTTTTGCACTATTTCACAGCCTTGGAGCTTGCGACATTTGCCACTGTTATGTTTTCCTTTTTGTTTCATATATTTTTATGTTTTGCTTTTTTTAGACTTAAAAGTTATGGTTCGCTGCTGCTTACGAGTACGTATACTCATAAATTTTTGTAACACGCGCTTCGTTCTGTGTAAACACATAACTTTTTCCTTTGCCTCTTTCCTTGTTGTGTTTTTTTTATTTTTTATTTTATTTTCTTTTTACTAACAGCAAACTTCCGGTTGAGCGCTTTGAAATAATGAAAAGTTCATATTAATTTATTTTATTGGTAGCAGCCAGAGTTTCAAATGCGGCAGTTATATTTAATATAAAAAAAATATGAAACAGTAAAAAGTGTGTAAAATTATGTATTTTAATAAAAACCAAATTTATGTTTAACTTAAACGCCACTGATAACAAAATAAGTTTGAGAATTGTTGGGGACCGCCCTACTTGGCGTATGAGTAACAATATTTAAGCTCAAAAAAAATTAAAAAATTCCTTTTGTAATTGGGTTTCTAATTTCTCTCTTTAATGTTAAATTGAAAAGCAGAATATTATTAGACAGATATTAGGATCGGTGCCCAGATGAACCTTCATTTGAAACTTTATAAGCATTCGGAAGCAGTGTTAATATAAAATAGCTTGAGAGCATTGAGATATTTATGTATTCTCACACAAACGCTATAAAAAGATAAACAAAAGACATCCGTTATAGTTTATATGCGAGTCCTGATTGCTGGTAAAACTATTTCTAAGATACAGTTTGGAGAATACATATATCCATAAGTCCTTGCAACAGGATTCTTAGTTCACTATATTTAGGTTTTTCTTATGACATATTAAATATTATGTAACCAATATCTCCAATAGCTCAAAATATGTGGTAAATATGTATTCGACTGAGAAAGTCCATGCCAACATTAAACTTCTACGCTTGTCATGAAAGGACATCTTAGGATACTGTTGGATTCTTCAATCAAAATAGCACATATGTAATATGATTAAACACACACGAGTATTGAGTATTTATAGAAAATTGTTAACACGGAATATTCCCAATCATATAATTGATAATTATTTTTAATGTTTTCTCTTAATGTTTTGCTTTATAAGGTTTCAGTTCAGATTGCTTTGTGGATTGTTTGCATCGATCTAAAAATTAAATAAAAATATGATGCTTGGGAAGGAGTATTTGTTTTATCACCGGATAAACAATCATACCAGACAAGGAATTTTTTGTCTTGTGTGATTGAAATATGTCTAAAATAATTCAGATCCGAATCATTGTCAATGAAAATGAATACCAATTCCATTGTCCAAATAGACGTAACCTTAGTGTTTTTCAATAATTGAAATCGAGGCACTAATAAACGGTAAATGAAACATAAATTGGACTTCAGATTTAAATTTTCTTTTCATTTTATAATAAAGAAAATATATGTGACTATGATATATACTTCCCACTATTAGTAGAGATAGAATCCCATCCACCATCATTGTAAAAAAATATTTATTGTCTCTGAAGCAAACGGCTCTTCTATTCCTTGGAACCTCGGTGTCCAATATCATGACAATTACTTCTCATACTAACAAATGACTACTACAGTGTTGGCGAAGCTGGACTATAGGCAAGACGCTCGAAATCAGTCGAAGAACTTTACATAACTTTTGGATTTATAATTCTCAACGAACTAAATTTGTCTTTAAAATTTTCACAGTGTTTGCGTGTCCACTACCAGAGCAAATTTCGCCATCATCCCGAACGGTATAAAAAAGCTGTCAAGTGCCTTACAAATTAATTGAATTAGAAAACTTGAAAGACTCGCGGAAGAATTCTTTTATGCGAAACACAACAAACTTGTCACATTTTGTGTGTACTCGTATAAATTATTTAGCGCTGTCGCATTACCATCATCAACAAAGCTACCACAAAGTGTCACATTGTATTAATTATATTCTAGAACAACAACATTTGCTGCAACTGCAACAATAATTCGTGCAACAAACATATGAATATTCATGAATGTGCTACAGTTGGGGAAACAACAATAACAACAACAGAAACAACCATAGCCGCAGCCACAGCGACAACGACAGTAGAAGCACAAAACAAAGCGTGATGCACATAATAACAAACTGGGTTTTTCAGCTTTCGGTTTTTTGTTGTTTGGTTTTCCTGCTGTTTTTTTGTTTTTGGCAACTTTGTTTTACTGTGTTAAATCAGTTGCACAACTAACTCTCATTTCAGTACTTGCACTTACCACGATGGCGCAGCGTTGGTGGCTGTTTGAGTTTCTAAAAATATGAAAAACTTGGCAGACACATGACCAGACCGCAATTCCCCGCAATAACAAGAACATCAACGCCAACGCGAAAGCCATCGTCGACGCCGACGACGACGCTGACGACGATGCCGAGGATGATGCTGACGCCAACGCGTTTAATGCAGTTGCAATGGCAAATTGTGAGGTAAGGACGAAAAACCGCACCAACGACTGCAGAGGGTAGTGACGCGTCACATTTAATGGTTTAGATGGGAGCAGTGGCAGTGGTTGTGATGGCGACCGCTGTGTTGGTTGTATGCGCGCACTTAGAAAACACAGAACCAGCCAACCTGTGTGTTCGGGTTTACTGGGGCTGCTGTACTTTGTGTCTGCGCACATTTTTGATATATGGATGAGAGTGCGAGTGTGTACATGTGGGTGCGTGTCTTTGTGTGTGTGTGTGGTGGCGGTTTGATGCTTTTAGGGTATGAAGGCAATTGCTTAGTTTCGAGCCACGTTGACTCCATCACCCATAGTGGAAGGAACTCCCACTGAATTATTACGGATTAGCCGTAAATTAAGTTTTGCGGAGCATGCGTTCAAATTCGCTTATCTGAGAGTGCTGTGTACGGTGCACGCTGTACCCTGAAAGTGTGAAATATTTGCTTTGCTTTCTAGCATCAACGCAAAATTCTTCTTTTAATCTGAATGCCCAGCGGTTTTCTTTTATCCAGAAGTACTTTTTCATAAACAATGCATTGACGCGAATGTTCTTGGTGCATTTGTTATTTCCGGTTACCTCGCCTACGTGCACATACTGAAAATATGTCACCATGACAAAGCAAATACCGTTGAATGTGATGCGGGTGGTACTCCAAATGGTGTGCAGCATATGCTCCACTGCATAAAGCAACAACCATTTCAAAGAGTTAGCGAGCACACAAGAATGCTCCACATGCTTGGAGAACTTGTAACAATTGCAGCATATGCAATTGACGGGGGAAAAGAATAACTTTCAGAAACACGCGCTTGCAACAATTGTTAATATCTTACTTTGTTGAGCAAACAACAACAGCCAGCAACAGCAACAACACCAAGAAAAGGACAAATGGAAAAAAGTAAGAATGCTTCCCACTGATGGTGCGCCACAACAAAGGAACCGCACATACTCATGCAAAAGAGGGAAACTTCTTAGCATGAAATTAGAGTAAATCCTTTAAATCTCAAACAATATAAGCAACCTTAATGAAAATAAAGAGAAACATGTAAATGTCTCACTCTACGAAAGAAATGTTTCAGCTTCAACTGTTGGGGCAGCCATTTAAGCAATTTTAAACTAATTGAAGCCAATTCATCCGTTAAAGCTCACATTTAACGCAATTAACCACAAATCTTAGAGCTTCGGAAACAGTAAAATCAACAGCAGCGATAACCACAACAACCAAGCGCCGGGTAGAACAAACAGGAAATTCCGCACAAGCGGTGCCAACTGCAAACGCTGTCACACTCACGCACAGCCTCGTACACAGACACACACACTCACACAAATACAACTGGAGAGAACAATTGCAGCACTTAATTTGCTGAATAGAGTCATTGTGCTAGTGTCTTCAAGTGCATAATGACACAGTCATCATCAACACTCCACACGGCAATACCGGCAACACCAACAACACCAGCAACAACGACAACACAATTGGCATCACAACGGCGGCAACGCGGTCTTTTCATTGCCGACACCGCGCACCGGCGAGAAAAGATTTAACAAAACGACTTCACTGATGACAATGATGACGGTTAATTTTCAGCTTCACCGCCACTCGCATAAACTCCCACTCTTAAATACATTTCCAATTTAGTTTGACGTGTGAATATTTGAATAAAGCGTTCTTTTTTTCGTCATTTCTGTTTCCCATTTTTTTGGTTCGAGTACTTTAAATGAAGCACGCAGTATGATAGCCGGGAACAAAGCGAAATAAAAATGAAAATAAATATAAAAACCAAAATAAAAATAAGAATGAAAATAAAAGAGCCACCGAGCACGTGTTTCGTTTGAAAAGAACACCAAGATTTCCAAAAGAAATTTCCGTTTTTCCATATTTTCCACTCGCAGCAGCAGAGTACACGTTCGCTCGGCAGCGTCATAACCGCACACTACCGCTGTCAACGGCATCATCACCGCAGTCTTCTATCGTCATTTGTCGTCGACGGCGTCGCCTTCGCCAGCACAGTCATTGCCTCGAAAACGTGCAATGTGCCCCTCTACCAACTAAGAACATGCGCTTACGGCCGTTTGTAATGTCAAACACCTTTACCATACACGCCCGGCGTGTCTACTAGGCCACCTACTACACGAACACAATGTAAGCAATGGCGTCGGCGCCTCAAGTCAAGCAACACAAAATTGTTAACTTAAAGTGAATCTCGAAATTTTCGTTGAGCAGCAATATTACAGTAGGTAACCCGGCACAAGGACATTTTTGAATACTTTTACTGGCGGCAATGTTGGCGGCAGCAACGCACACGACGGCGTCAGCATGTCTACTCTACATAAAACCGTGTGTGTGAGTATGTGTGTGAGTGTGTTAGACTCATGTAAGCATGCATCAGCGTGCGTTGGCGTGCTTATACGTATTTGTGCACCTTTGCCGGTTAAATGTATGCTCAGGTTTAATGCGAGCACAACTTTGGATACGAGTACATATGCATCAGTTGTACTAGGAGTTGGCGCTGCTTCAGTCTGTTCCAAAGTGGTTGTTGTTCCTGCTGCTGCTGCTGCTGTTGTTTCGGGTGTTACGTTACAAGCACGTTCCGCTGCAGCTGTATGTACACTTCCTACTTTTATTCATAAAGTTTATACTTTTGGTACATTCATTAAGTTAATCTTGACATGATCGTGCATACCTCGCGTCGTTGTCTAGGCAAGGTTTGTTCTTCGTAAGGAATGCTTTAAGTGAATCGCAGACATTTTTCTGGCAATGTCACCCATAAATTTTCGCTATAACGGAAGAAGAATTCTTATTAAGAAATTCATAATTAAACGGAGGGATAGGAGAGCGGTGCAGAATTTCCAATATGGTGGAAGAAAGAGGTAGCTTTAGTATGGAATAATTTTGAATGGATATATGAGTACTTTAAATAATTAATATATATGCTTATTTTCAATGCTGGTATTTTAAAATTTAACCAATGAAGGTATCCGACAATAAAATTACACTCATTCTAAATATTGATGCAGTTTTACTAAGTAATAAACAAATGAACTGTTCAATTAATATTGAAATTTTGCCCTAAAATGAAACTACTAAATAGAAATGTTTGTCGTTAATCGTTATTTACTTATATTTACTATGCAGCCCCACTACAGAAAATCCACAGGTGTCACCCGACAGGATACCAGTGGGCTATTAAGAGCTGGGTTTCTTTAACATACAACCAAGGAACTTTCCACGCAAGTGATTATGATTCCACCACTTGAGTGGCACGTAGAGTTGTTCCATTAAAATCTTGCAGATCATGCATTTCCAAGAAAGAAAAGTATGATCATCTAATTTCTCTTTTGATCTTGTATAGACAGAAAAGTTTTGGAACTCTGTGCTCTCGAAGAAGTTGGGTATAATGCCAACTCCAATTAACAATCAGATACACTATTGGGTATTCGGGTTGTGGTCCTTGTAGATAATTACATAATTGTATAAATCAAATTATGGTGAGTTTTACAGTGAAGACCAGGTACTTGTAGTAATAAAGCGGAATATTTCTAGCTGTACTTAATGAATTTCTGAACCCCTTGCAGACATAATTAAATATGGTTAAAGCTATAATAATATTAAAAACAAAAACTTTATGAATTCTCACGATAGAATGACATATCTTATATGTACGTGCAAATATAAACTCTTACATATAATTTGTCTTTAATAATTCAATTAAGTCGAGATTTCTATGAAAATTTCATGTCAGAGAAGGATATGTCCATACATAGATCTCTTATATCTTAAGATAAGGACTCTTCAAGAAAATAAAATTAAAAAAATGTATTTTGGTTTCCACCAAACTTAGCACACCTGATGTGATGGATGTTAAACTCCACTATAAATACAACTGACTGAAGTAACTCTTTGGGGCCTTGATATACTCGTTTGCCATTCTCACGAAGGGAAATTGTGGACAGTGGCCATCTTTGTAGTCCGATGTAAATGCTTAAATAAAATTTCTGGCAAATAGCTTTTTAGATTTTTGAAATATACTCTTCTTAAAAATATAGATTTATGCCAAGTCGGAGTGAAAGAAGAACGCTAAAATTATACAGATCCGACATGTGTTAAAACTTATATTAATGTAAAATTTCAGCTCAATATTTATTTTCTATTTAGGGCTTTATCTATAAAAGAAGTGAGACCTTTCAAATGGACATACCTAAATCGACTCAGGTAATGACCCTAATTAACCAATTAATATTATAATTGTATCTTAGACCATAATTAACTATGATTACTACGGCCATCGACTGGAAGAGAAAAAGATTTAGACGGACGCATTTAGGAGATCAAGCCCGCGGCAGGATTTGAACCTGCGACTCTCTGAGTGTGAGTCTAGCATACTTACCACTTTAGCCAAATTGAAGAATATACATTCATGGCTGCCATCCCTCACTTTGATTGTTGCATATGTAGCACCTAAGCCAATATACACTAAAACTATTACTAATATAATACAAAATTTAAGATGTTCCTCTTGAAGAATTTGCTGCAACATTGCAATGCCGCTCAAATCTCTATATTTGCTATTAAAAGCAGCCTCATTGCTTTTGACGCACTGAGCACAGCATCGGGGAATAACACATATCACCAGTCATAAAAGCAGGCGATCCCTTGCTCAACCCACCTACCTACACTCAAATGTAAAGCTTCCATAATAGACTGCATAACTGCCTACAATAATTTGTTTATTGTCAAAAATACGTGTGAGGATCAGAGGTCAGCCATATTTTTTTAAATTATTTACGCATTCCAAACATTCTTTAAAATGGCATACAAAATTGTGAATGATTGCATGTGAATGATATTCGCCATTTATGTATCACATACGCAAATATATCACTTTATATCATCACTGCCAGAAGACGGGAGAAAAACAAAATTTAAAAACAGCAACACACGAGTAGGGCAGGAGCAACAACAAATTAATGAATCAGAAAAATAACACCAAGGACAAAAACGCGCAAATCAATTTTATGCGAGTGACCACAAATTATGACCAGAAGATGTAACATGAAAACACAAACAGCCAAATAAGAGAAACATATAAAAGGCGCTTGTGGGAGAATGTCCATGACATTAACAAATATATTTATGAAATGACAAACGCATAAATATACTGTATAACACTATAAATATTACAGGCCCTACACACTCACACACATGCACACACATACGCAGACTCTCGGGTGCGAAGCAAAATATTTGGCAAAACAAAATAAATCAATGAATGACACGCTTTAATATTACTATAAGTCCGTAAACGCGTCGTTTTGCCATTTTATCGATTGTTGCCAATTATGTCCCATTTCTATTTTAACATTTTTATTTTTCAAATTGAAAAACACTCCCAAGGAAATCGTTGCGCGCCGGAAGTGACTATTGTGCCACACATCGATGGCGACGCCTAAAGAGATGTGTGCAAGAATATTGCACGTTTGCTTATTGGCATTTATTTTGTGGATTGTCCCGGGGAGTGAGTGGCTGAGTGAGTTGCTCTTAGTTCCTTCACTGCCGTTGTTATTGCTCCCTTTAATAGCATCATATTTTATTATATTTGCACAACTTTATTCGCACGAGTGTATTTGTGTGAATGTGTATGTGCGTGGTCGGTACTAGTGCCAAACCACCCGCAGCTGATGTCGGTGCGTGCGGTGGTTGGACCCAGATACGCAGTAAGATTGAATGGGTACAGAGCTTTGTGTCTTTGTGTCTTTTAACTGCTGCTTAACTGCCTGCCTGGCTGCCAGACTCAGCTGTCAATGGATTGTTGACATTTTTTCCTCCTATTTTCCGTTCGTTCGTTTTTGTGCACATTCCTCTCGAATATTGCTTAAATTCTTCAATTTACTCCTAAGCGTCTATTCGGCACAATACCGTTCATGCATAAATGAGTGTGGTTGTGTGCGTGGGTACATGTGTGCATGTGCTTAGTCGTTCGTAGGAGCACGCGTGTGCGGTAGTATGCTGGAAATTAATATCTGTGTCATTTGTGGGTTAATAAGGGTAAATTGAGAATGTGTGCCGCACTTAATTATGATCATAGTTATTGTCTTTATTTATAACATTTTCATTATTTTCGGCATCCGCACGCCCACCCACATGCACACAAACACAAAAACACACACACCCGCCCACACTGCCTTAAAGCCATACCTTAAAATATTGGTAAAAATATGCTTCGCCGCTGGTTTAATCTCATTTTGACTTGTGGCAGGCCCAAAACTTTCACTGCAATCAAATTTACTCGCACCACACGAATATGCCGCTGCACAATCACACTTTTTACCCTCAATGCACTTTTTACCCTTCGCTTTTATACACTTCTCGTATGGTGAATATTTTTTAATTTTCGCACACCACACACACCCGCCCGCGTAGTAACGCAAACGACAGCAAAACTGTCAATACAACGCGTGTCTTTGACGTTGACGTTCTGAATGGTGTCGGTGCGGCGGTAAAGAAAAAATTTCGACCCATTGACCAACTTTACATGAGGCAGTTGCACACACACTCACACCGTTACACAGGCCCACAATTCCCTACGCCACACTTCCGAACCGCAATGGCTTTTTCCATACTCGTACTACATATTATATTGCGGTTGACGAGAAATCGGATTTTTTTTATTTCGTTTTTCTGGGCTTTGTTTTTTGTTGCTGCGGTTGTTGTATTTTTGTCGCCTTTTACTTCGATATACTCGTAGCGTAACTTTTTTGGCGCGGATGCAGCTTTGCGCAGCATTATGCCAACATGCTGCATTGTACTATTCTCATATTCATGCACATGATTGCATAAGTAGATTTTTTCCGCCATACGCCGCGCAGCATATGCAACTTTTTCCGAGCTCCAAAACTTTTGCTGCGACTGCAATGTCGCTTGATTCAACTTAAAACTTCAACACGTTGCCTCTGACGTACACGTACGAACTTTGTGTGCTGTGTGGCGTTAGCGGCAACACTGGCTACAGCATTTCTCCAAATCATTTTTGAATATACGCTCTAAACTCGGTTGCGCTGGTATTGTACAGTTTTCCACTTATCTTCCGTTGTCAAAACAGTTTTTCAATTTTCTTCTTTGTTTAGCTTCTGTTGTGCTGGTCTCTTTCCCTGCAGCAGTGTGGACAAAAGTTCATTAATCTAGTTACAAGTTCGCTCAGACATTTCGCATAATCAATCAATGCGAGGAGTGCATTTGTGGCATGTGGTAGGGAGAATAGTTTTTCTTAGAAGACGGCTTTAGAAAACTGGCAGTGATAGAGTGAACATAAGAAGGGACCAAAATATAATATTCAAAATTAATGCAATACTCAGAGAAGAGGTTTAATCCAAAGACACCCAGCGAGGGATTATACTGGCAGACCACAATAGAGGCATGTAATAAGTTTAAATGCGTAATTCTTTTGCAATGCGAGGTGATACAATGAACCACATCAAATTAGGTGCCTTACTCTGAGAAACATGCAATGAAGTCTGCAAGCGTCTGTCATATTTTCACTAGTCACTTGCAGTAAAGTAGAGAGTAAAGCAATGAATGGTGTTCGAAAAATGTGCACTCTTGAAGTTTTCTACACTATGCAGTAGTTGTGAAGGCACTCATTCGCTCATTGTGCTGGTTCACTCGCAGTGCATTAAACATTTGAGTTCCATCATTAATGAGTCTCACATAGTAGCCGAATTGTGTTCATGAAAGCAACGGTCTAGACCATAATCAGTAAGAAATTAGGTCACTTTTCCTTTAGAGAAACTAAAGCCAATAGTTCAATGGAGCTATTGTGTTATACGAACATCGCCAAGTAATCTCAACGCTTGTAAACATGTTCCTGGAAAACGCGAGGTACAATTGTTTGAAAGGTGCACAAAGTAAAATCAATTAGAGAATCTGCTTATTAGCGACTAAATACCCCCTTCATCACACTTACATTGGCTATGATCTTTTAGAATATATTGGTGATTGTGCTCCCCCAAACTGACAATAAAAATGCACCTCTCCACAATTGATTATTAAACGTATTTAAAAATTTCCTACAGATCTTTATATCTTTATTTCAAAAATTATCTCATTCACCATAAATATATATTCTACTTGTAGGAAAAAAATGAAGAGAACAAATGCCTCTCCTGCAATTTATCATTGGTCCTTAACATAGCATCTCCCAAAATATATTTGCCCATTTTTCTTCGTACTTCACTACGGCACATTATCAGCGCCAAGTAAAACCATTCAAGCTGCTATTAAAATAATTTTTCATCTGAATTTTCTACACAACTGAAACTATTTCCTGCACAAATATCTGCAGCACATAATTTTTCTTCTTTAATGCCAACAAACCAAAAGTTCTCTAACCTCTCGCAAACGAAAACGCTATCGTCGGATAAGCACCATCCTGGAGAAATTGGGGAAGTAGAAATGCCATTTGATATATATATGTATATATATTTCAATATTAGATGCAAAAGTTTACAACGGCAGAAATTGCATTGTCAGTCCAGGCAGCATCCTGCCACGAAAATTTGAAAAAAAGTGAAGATTTAATAAATATAATTTTTTATTAAAGCCGAAGAGAAAAATTATACCAAATTCCGAAGTTGTAAACTGAACTGGCTTGCGCCCAATTGACGTAAATCGTATATTTGGCAGAGCCATGCCGTGCAACCAAATTACAAACACATGCTGCAACATTTTAGCGGAAAATCGCGCCAAAATCGTGCAAAAAGGAGCACCTAAAAACCGTCTGGCCAAAGAAAACACCAAAGAATCATCTGAGGTTTACAGCATAGAGCAAAGTGGTGACGACATTTGGTTGCAGCAGCCGCAGCCGCAGCCACTGCCATAGCCGTGGCCACAGTTCCAGCAGCAGGCGTAGCAGCAGCAGCAGTAGAAGTGGCAGTTTGGAGTGCATAAAAGTCGAGCCGTAGATACGGCTAATCTGCTGGAACATTACCAAGATAATGACGCTGCAAGCGGCTTTTAAGTACGCTTCTGCACTCTCCTGCTCCACCAGCAGAGGTCATTGCATTGTAAAATTCCAACAAATTTATACGCTAGACAACATTCCGGGATCGCCATATTTCCGCTAACGATTAATTGAATACATTTACTTTTAATGCCCGCACTTTTACGGAGTGAATAGAAAAAATTCGCCCCGCAGATTTGTTGTTTTGACTAAATTATTACATCTCCTGCATAAAGGAACATTTCTTTGTGTATTGTTCCTAAACCTGAGAACAATATACACGTAGAATAAAACAATATAGCAGGGAACATAAAGAAATAAAGACCGACCACCTCCTTGAAAGCTGTTTACACCTCGCGCTGAAAAGTGTTTTAGTACAGCACGTAATCGCTTAATGAAAATATTTTTATTCATACAGCGGCAGAAATAAAATGAAACGAAAGCGAAGCATCAGCACGGTCATATTTTGTGATCCATTGAAACGAAATCAAAAATTCATTACGAGTTTTATACGCACGCACGCAATGTTCGGCAATGAAACAAAACAAAACAACAACAACTACGACAATCTTAAGCTACGTGGACAACAACAACTCCAGCAAAATACAAGGAGTATCTCAGCGCAATGATGTGTGCGTAACACAACGCAATGGCACACAAATGGCGTTTATGTCCCATAGGATGAAATTCCACAACATGCCAGGACGAAAATATTACAACAGAACGAAACAAGCCAACCACCTTACGTCTGTGTGGGGAATAAGATGAATTACATTCAATTCTCAGCCAAATGAGTACGGGTTGATTGCACCGCCGCCGCTCCACCGGCTCGACGCTCCACCAGAGCAGACTGGAGTCCGAAACTAAAAAATAAGTGGTTTGGTTACCGAAAGCCAAATAAGCCGCATCTGCATTGCGTAAAAACTATAACTGAAACTTCAACCATGGAAAGTGGAAACACTCGCCAGCTTACAAAACAAGCAAATAAGCGAAGGAAATTCTGCGGCTACTTAGAAGGTGCCGGGATTGTGTGTAAGAGTATTTTTATACTCGTATAAAAGGAAAGCTCAACCGCACGGAAATCATGTTTACGCATCATTCCTTCGCTCTTTTGTGTGTATTCCTTGCTGCTGCTGTTTCTGCTGTTGCTATAGTTCTTTCAATGCGAATGTATGTGATAAGCAATTTCCGCTGGGGAATAATAGTTCTTCACAGAGGTATGCTGCTGATAACTAGAAAAAAGTAAAAAACAAAAAATACACACAAAAAGCAGAAAAAAACTGTGAAAAATAAAAAGAAAAACATAAGAAAAAACGGATGTTCTGCCTAGTAATGAAAACAAAATGAGAAATGTTTCGGAAATACTGAGATAAAACTGATTACTCGTACGGCTGTTAAGCAAGCAGAAAAAACTTTCGAAAGCCTACAAATACGAGTTCGCACGGCATTCTAATTTTGTTGTAAAATTATTAACAATAAACAAAGTTATAGCAAAGATTTTGGGTACAGAACGTGACACAGGACCAATGTATGCAGATGTACAGAGCGATAAAGCTTGGTATGTAGTTTAAATTTTATTTATCAAAGCAGTGATTTAAAAGTATATAAGAGCAATACGAGATATAAAATTGAGCAGTGGTAGTAAAAGCTGGCGAGGTTATGAAGCCGCAAAAGGATTCATGTGCTACACTCTTGATATTCTGCTATTCAGTGAAAGCTACACCAGTTTATTTGATTTCCTATTAGTTAATTTATGTGTACTCACTATAAAGACAGTATTAAAACTTTATTATTGTAATGCTTGAAACTTCATATAAAGGAACGGAAACTGAAATTTGGCAATTTCCTAATTGACTATGTTGACAGCACAAATATTATTATTATTCAGTATTGTATTTCAATGAGGCGTTTTCAGAATACTTCGAAATAAATTCCTGTCTTCACCAAAATTGCTTGTCTACTTAATTCTTATTCGCTGTCTAAAGGACTCGCCTCCCCTCTTGTAAACTATTTATCGGAAATACACGCACGATTACTGGGAAATCATCTAAAATGAAGAGTTTAAATGTGGAAATGCTGTTGAAGTGATATTGTAATATTGGCAAAAGCATTTGACTTATAACGAATCATGCCTTATATGTTCACAAAAGAATGCAGCGTATAACGAAACATGACTTATAGGTTCGCGGAACAATCTGGCTAACGAAATATGGAATTAGCCTTAAATCTATCAATCAAAATCACTTTTGGGTAGAGTGAACAAGAGATGTCAAACATTTTATAAACAAACATCTTTTATAAATGAATACATTTTTGACAGGCGAGCAGATAAGCGACAGTTTTAGGTGTCTAAATCAGTAGCGTATATTTCTGTATAAATATATTTGTTTCATAGAATAGCAATTCGATATGCTCTAACCACGGGACCTGCTTATGTATGCACATATCCTATCCCAGTTTTTAATTCGAAGCCATCTACTTCTTTAAGCAGAGTAGCAGTTAGATCCTGTTCTATTCTGGAATTTTTTTTAGCCTCAAAAGTTCTTTTCGATATTGCAACTGACAATCTGTTAATGGTCCTAATCGGATCATATACTATTCAGGATTTCTGGAAACTCCTTTTGCTTGCCTGCTTTCAAGACGTTTGTTTAAGTAGGTGCAATTTTTCTGCCATTATAACTATACTGAAACAATCAAAGCTATATATCGAACATTTACAATATGCTTCGACATAAAATACATAAAATATCAAATCAATTAATATATAATCTTGTTGAAATGTATACTCTGTTTGTATGCTTTCATCTTCTTATGTCGGAAATTATTACAAAAATGATTCTTACAGACAATTACTTATTTTATTATAACCTAAATGCACACAATTTCGTACTATGCAAGTGCATAATTTTATACACTGTCTTTTCAAATGGTCTATATATACTTATAAAAATCGACACCCCCTTTTCTTCGCATACCTACAATTCTTGAAACACAAATTTCGGTGAAGGCATACCACAGATTATTGCAACACCATTTCTACTTCTATTAATCTTTTCACAAATTAAATTGGCTCACGGTGCGTATGAGCAACATGATTTACGTATAGCAGTTGCTCTAATAAAGACCTCCTAATTAACAAATTAATTAATTAATTTTTTGTTCTCTTCATTAATAGCTTTATCGATGAATATTTGGAAATTTGATTAATATTTCTTTCCATTATTTTTCTTTCGTTGGTTTTTTTATAAACTGTCTGAATGTGGGTGCGCGCAGAAAAACATTACCAAAATTTGCACAACGCTCATTTTTCAAACACTTACGACATATGTTAACACACATGTTCAATAAGGAGCAGTGGTGTCAGTAGTCGCAGCAGTAGTCTTCGCCAATATCGAATAACAACTTATTCCGCTGGATAAACATAATTTATCTTTCGCCAATTGCCATTCCCCATATATGCAATTTCTTGAGTGGTTGTTCGATACTCCACAACATTTAGAAGACGCCCCGAAATCAGGCAAATAATTTATCCGACGAATTGTCAGAGCAAGGGATAAGCCCAAAAATAGACACCAAACAAAACAAGAACAATAAGAAAAACAAAAATAAAAATCGAAGGAAAACAACAATTTTGGGAGAAGAAAAAATTGACTGAAAACAAAGTCAAACACAACAACAAAATCAATGTCTATTCACTCCCACAATTATCGGCTACAACGACGTCGGCACCGACAACGAAGAGCGTTTTGTTGACTAGTTTATTTGGCTTAGGAAGTCTGTGAATAAATACGTTTGTATTTGTATATACGCATATGTATATGAGTTTGCGTTGGTGTTCGTGCAAGGGTTGCTCTCTGTTGATGTGGCAAGTGGGCGCTTCTTTGTTTGGTTGCTTCTGTTTGTTTGTAGCTTCTGCCCAGTGAACGAAATAAATAACAAAACGCCGAGGCGGTTATTCTTTATTTCCGAGCGTTTTCAGCCACTAGCAGGAAAGATAATATTTGCTGGCTGAAAAACAACAGACTTATTAACCAAAAGCGTCTTCTCTCCGCCTCTGCTCGTGATGCCAGTTAGTGTAAAATGGAATTTTAAGAAGTGTGCGAATATAGCACGCTCCTGTATTGTGTTGTTATTCCAAGAGGACGTGATTTTCATAGTTTTCTTTGCCGCACTCCCAGCTGCAGTTTACACCATTTTAATCAATTTGGAGTGGGAGCATTTCCCGCTTAGCCAGTTGTGCTTTCCCCCACACTCATATTTGCACAGGCTAAGTACGTGCTACTTGTGCTCACAGCAGCCAATGTTACGGTTTTCGTATACACACCATTACTTATATTTAAGTTTGCACTTCTTTCGTTACACTCGTACGCTTTTTGCTGCTGAAAAAGTTGCCGTGATTTTTTTGCTAACTCCTGTTTTTCTGCTAACAGTACTCGAAACAGCAGCGCCGGCTAAATGCAGTCCCTTCTTCTGCTCTGATTTCTTCAATTTTTTATGCAATTTTTTGCAGCACTTTAAGGAAATGGCAATACTTTGTACAGTTCTTTTTTTATAATTGCAGCATGCACAGTGAACGCAAAGCAGTTGAATTTTTTCCACTGAGTGATGTGGGAAGAAACGGGATTTCTTTTCCGCAAACTCCTGCTGCACACACATCCACACTAAACTATATATATATTTTTTTAATAAGAATATAATAGAGCACCACTTGGGTCCATGTGTGTGTCTATGGGTGTGCCTCTGTGTGTGTTTGTGTGTGTGTTGTGCTGTTTTTTGTTGGGTAGCATCAGCTTCATTGCAAAATTACATTTGCTACCACCGCCACCGCCGCTACTATACTGCTACTACTGCGCCGAGTAGATACACGTAGGAGCACTACTTACACACTAACTACCATTATCTGCACCAGCGCTCGGATAAACTACTCGTACCATTGCAACATTATCCAGAGGAAAAAGAAGCAATTTTTCAAGCTGTACTTTTCTTGGCCTCCGCTCGGATGCCTGCCAGAGTGTGTTCTGCGTGAATGCGTGTGTGTTTGGAAGCCACCTATTTGTGCATGAAGTTGATTGCTTGCCGCTGCTCCTTTTTCATTTGCTTGCTTCTTCTTATTTCATACTTTCTTGGCTTTCATATTCTTTGGGGTTCCTCCAAAGGATTTCTTTCGCAAAATGCGCAATTCTAATGGGAATCTGCAGGTTTCTGCAGAATTTCTATGCTGCAGCAAGAAAGTGGATTACATTTACTTTTAGCATTCATGTTCATTCTCTTTGGCCTCACAGCTGCCGTTCTCTTCAACTCGCACGGCAACTACAATGCCGATTGTGCGACTTGGATAAATATGCGAATATAATGAAAATATATGCTAGATTTGTGTATTTTCACCGCATTCAGTTCAGCCAGTATTTTTATAAATTTGCATTTATTTAATATTAAGCACTCATACATCAAACATCATCCGCTTAGCCACAAATCGAATTTAATTTCGAAAATTCATAAGAATAATGAAAGTTTCATCGAAAATTCAATTAAATTAGTTGTAACAACAATAAAAGCTGGAAAATTTTCAACTGCCGGCTTAAATTGTTCGCGCAAATAGTCAATGGAATACCACCATTCAGCAAACTTCGCCGGCCACATTATCTTTTCATTTTCCGAGTGCTCCATAATCTCTGCTAACAATTTCATCTTGAGCGCCATCACTTATCAAATTTTTATCCCATGCATGCCATGAAAGTCTGTAACTACCCGTACTTCAACTTTGGCAACAACGGCTTTTGTTTGTTCGGTTGTACGACCCCGCTCAAAGAGCCAGAAACTTTTGTCTGTTTGCGATGATGTTTGTACTCGTATGTGTGGACGCAGACGTAGACGCAGACGTATTCGTAAACGTAGACGTAAGCGCGGTTGGGGATGTGGCGAGATGTGTGCCCGTGCAGATTTGGGGATGTGTGCGGTGCATGTGTCGGTGTGCTACAATAGTTTCATCGTTAACTCAATTGTTTCAGTTGACTTTTGTGCTTGTACAACTACGAATCTTAGCGGTACTTTTTGTTTCTCCATTCTTCTTTTAGTATCAACACAAGCGCAAAAATAACAATCGCCTTTGTGAATACATGTGTGCTCCTTTCCAGACACACACACATACCCCCCACACACACATTTACACAGACACATAGTGAAATTATTAGGCAAGTGCTGTCTTACATGCATGCTGCTTTGTGAATCTTTTGAAGCAACTTCAACCATTTACGAAACTGGCAACTGCCAACATTTCATTTCTTTTCTCTGTTCTTTTTTTCCTCTCTATTTTCATTTTTTATTTATTTTTTTTTGCTTAGCTGCCATTGTACACAATCACAAAATTGGTAACAAAGCATGTACGAGGAGTTAACATTTGTGCTAGTGCCACTAGGGAAAAACGTGTGGAATTGCTGTATGCTAATTTTTCCACAATATTTTCTTGTTTTTTTTATATTTTACGTACATATATAAATTTTCCTCTTTCAATTCCTTTTACCGCGTTTACGGCATTTACAGCAAGCTTTATAAGCACTTTTTTGTTTGCAGTTTTCTGCTGTTGTGTGTGATGAAAATGCTACAAAATACAAGAAGTGAACTCTGCATTTGTGCTTTGCTTATTCCCGTATGCAGTACGTGTATGCGCTCATGTGCAGTTATTCTATTTTATGAAAATCTCATTTAGGCAAAGAGAGAAAAGCAAAAAAGGAAAAAAAAATCAGCTTATAAAATTTGCTACTGCAGCACAAAAGCCGTTTATGTAGCTCTGGCGCAAGTTGCCAAAGTGATATGCTCATAGAAATGCTGAATGAAAAGTTAAATTAAGTTAGTATTTCATTTAAATTTGCTTTATCAAATGTCAACGAAGCAGTTGAAAGATGCCTGTTTAATCTGACCCGCGGAAGCCCAGTTTAGTTAATTAAACAACGTGAAAGTAACACTTTTAGTTTGTGACATTGGAGGTGCTTTTTTAGTCTGAAAAATACATGAGGCAACCGAAGATTATTTCGGTACAGGAGATTCTGGGATGAAATGATGTCTGCTTGAGACTTATTTCAAAAAATGAAACAAATTAGAAAAATTCTTCAATTTCACATTTTTCAAGGATAGTCAAGTGGAAATATTTAAAACATATTTGCAAAAATTAAACAAAAATTAAATTTATCAATTTCCAGCAATCTTTCGAAAAGAACACGTTATGAATCATGTCATGAATCTAACATGCCATTAGTAATTAGCTAGGGAAGGTCGGGTGAGAGGCTGCACAAAAATCATACTTATCTGGATTGGCCCTTTGTGGCATCGCATGAAACACTAACCTTACATTTTACAATCCGAGAACACAATATATAGAATCACCTGGTGGAGAAAGTATTCTGCAAAGATCCTTTCCAATTTTCCACTTGATTATCTTCGCAAAAGTTACCAACTAATGAAAACATTGACACTAATTACTTGAAAGAGTCAGGTGTGTCACATTCCCATTCTTGCTGGATTAAATAAGTCTTCTTATTTACGCAATGTTTTGATAAGTCCGGGAGTATTAACGAAAGTCCACAATCAAGAAATGCAATGACAGTAAGTACTCGTAGGAGTCAGGTGTGGCACATTCCCATTCCCCCCTTACTGGATTAAACCAAAGTCTCCCGAAATTGTAAGTTCGTCCAGAGAAGGGATTGAACTCGAAACCTGTTCTCATGCTACCGGCACTATATTTGCATTTGCACCATTTTTGGTTGCACTTTAATCTTGAACAATCTGCATTGAAGCAACCCAGCAACACTGCCCCAGCACTGGTCCCTCTAAGAGCAACTTTACCACCCATACAGTTCCTGACTAAAAGGGCTTTTCCACACTTACAATTTCTCGTTTTTGTCTTCGTCGGCACAAAATACGGAAAGGTGGTATTTTATTATTTATATGCAAGAGCGTAATCCACGCTTCACACATGCACAACACTTGTCTGACAGTCTTGTAGCTCAAGCAGAATATTTGTGATAGTGAAATGATGCGGAAACTCATGGGGAAAAGGGTGCTTTGTTGTGCTTTTTGATCAGCTCGGAGCAACTGAGCACAGTCTAAGGCAGCAGTGGCAATAATGGCACTGACTGCAACGAAAAAACGATGGACAATTTAAAGGGCAACGATGCATTTTACAAAGGAACACATACGAAGTAGACGTAATGTATGCATGAACCATGAATTTGATGGAAGAGGTTTAAATATTTGTTGAAAATTAAATATCTATTTACAATTTATTGTTGGTGTTATTAGTAAATTTCTGCCATATATCATTTTCGAAGGCCTCTTCTTCTCGAACATCAGCGATTTCCATAGCGGAACAAAATTAGAGTTCGGGAACTAAAGAATAAAACACAAGCGACTATACTGAGAGAAAATGGTTCTTTTTTCCATCAGCCGCTTCAAAGCAAAACGAAGTAGCAAAAGAAAAGCCACAAATTTTACAATAATTGATTCCCTTGAACTTTAATTCATAAATGTTTAGCTTAATAGTGGTCACGCTCGAGTTGACAGAGGCACTCCAAATGTGGTTATTGGCTTCATCAAAGCATCCCAAGGATTATGTACGAATTTCTCTGTGAAGTGCAAGTAACTCTGTTGACTCTGAACTTTTATAATATCTTTCCTGCAGTCGGAGTTTAAACTAAATGTAAAAAAAGTAGTTCAAAAGCCGGAAAGTATCACTGTTGGTATTCCTTGCTATACATTTATATTTTATCTCTGAAATTACCATCATGATACGAGCATAACTGACCGAAACATCGCAAACACTTGAAGCATTACAAATTATCTTTGTCCTGCATTGACACACATTGACGCCATGCTCTTTCAGTCTGTTGTAAATAATATTTGAAAAAAAAAATAAATATTGTACAACTTAGTCAAGAATTGTAAAGTGAACCTTACCCACAGTTGCCTTGCTTTGGCATATGGCACGCTCGCTTAGACACTCAACTGCATGTGGCTAAAATGTAACTTGACATTATTCCTGCAATTTTCACAAGCACCATTTCTGCATGTTTCCAAATCACAAATGCACAGAAACAGCACTGCAGAGCCAACGCATTCTCCCATCTAAACACACACATGAGCACACGAACATACGCAAACACAAAAAAATTCATTTAATTCAATTTCTTTACTTGTCGGCAACCCTAAAGGAGGAACGTTGGGTGGCACCCGGCTTGCTATGAACACTTACGGCTATAATGCATCGATGTGCAGCGCACATGCAAAACTGTGAATGGTGTCAAAGCTGCCACTGGCTGGCAATACCGCATAGATCCTTCCTTCCCTCACAGCGCACCCACACACCCGCACTCATGCTCAGCTTCACATGCACATGCCACCGAATATGACTTTACACATGTGCCACTGTTTAGCACTTACGGTGGGAACAACACGCCCGCACAGAGCCAGAAGTGGGGCACAGAGTGATGGCATTGGTGCTGCTGGCGATGAGTGGAATGCAAAAATACATTAATCAAAATGTTAAATAAGCATTGGAATTGATTTGTGAGCGAATGTAAATGATTTTTCAATCTCGTGAATTGTTAGCTGCATTGCCACATTGCGGCAGCTTTGCGCAGCACATGTGTGCATCAAATAAGCTCGCTTCCAGCACTGGCGAAATGCTAAAATGCGGTATGCAAATGAAAATGAGCAGGAAGAAGAGCAGAAGCAGCAGCAGCAGCAGCACCAAAAGTTCCTCTTGAAAATTTTATAAATTATTAAGAAACTTTAAAATTTCTACTTGGAAACGAAGCGTACCAAATTTTCTGCTATTACACTGCAACTTGCTGCATTCTGCACACACAGACTTCGTCAAGTCCCCTGCTAACAGCGTTTCTAATTAAATATTTTAATTTTGCCTGCAAATACACTTGAAACTTAATTTCAGTTTCAATTTCTGCACAGCTCGCAATGTCAAGACAGCAAAAAGAAAATTAAAGAAAGTACATCTTTGGAACGCTTTCAATTAAGAAAAGTATCCTTTAGGTCTCATCAAATCGCACAAATTGCAGCCGCTCTTTACTACTCTCTGGCACTCAGAATGTCGGTCACTGGCGGTTAACTGCGATTAACACAGTGCACTGCCAGCGTGCTCACTTCTGCAACCCACAAATCAGTGCACTACACAACTATGCGCTTCAGCTAAGCGTGTATTTCAACGCTATCAAACTGCCATTCATTATGGCGCCCTCTGTTCCGCTTCAAAGGGTGGAAAAATTCAGAAAACGAAGCGCAAACAGAAACACTGCACACAGAAAGAAGCGCGAAAGAATGCTGTTGCATTTGTGGCATATCCTCCCACTGCTTTGCGGTACCTGCGCCAAGGCGTTGCTACAGTGCAGCTTAATGATAAATAATTAGCGCAATTAATGACCACGTAATTAGCGCTCAAATCTAAACACAATGCACCAGGCAAAAGTACGACATCCGCCCGGAGGCACCCACCCCAACTACACTAACCGCACAATCGTCATGGAAATATAAATGACAGCTATGAGCGTATTCCGACCTAGACGACTGCTTTCCCGTCGCACTCCCACGTCACAAGCGTTCCGCTTTTCAACTGATGTTACCACCTTGTCTTGCAGCGCTTGTGCTTTATCATCGGCACTCTCTCACAACCAAACTCACACACACCCCCACCTACCTAATTTGCACCATGTAGAAACTTTTAAATTAAATGAAAATGAAATAATTACTTTCGGATTCAGATTGCGATTGTGGGCTAGCGCGCGGCAGGAGATACGGCGCTGAACTCTAAAATTAGAATTAGCAGCAACTGCGAAGAGGCGAGGGCGAGAGCGAGAACGGGAACGAGAACGAGAACGATACGAATAAAAAGTGTCCACTTTTGACGTGGCCATAAGTTGCAGCAGCAGTGTTATAAATTGCCAAGTAGAAGCACGGCTTAATTGCATTCGAGGAAATTGAAAGCAATTAGTGGAGTCGGTGAAACGAAAGGGGAATTATACGTTAATGCGAGTATGTGCACTCCGTCAGAATAATTGTGGCAGGTATTACCACTCCATCACTACCAGAAGCAATGATGGCGCTGATGTTGTAATTATGAACACTCACGGAAAAGTAGGATTTACGAGTAGGTCTACTTTCAATTCATATTACTATCCAAATATTGGTACGTAGCTATTTTTCAAAAATTAACACGCATGTTGTGGAGTTCCAGTGAATAAACTCGTGAGATTATAATTTGGTCCTGGCAATTACCAATAGAAAAACAAACAGAAAGTAAACTACCTTCCAGCTTAGGACCTATTTAGCAATGATTTACTACGCTTCGTCTTTAAGTCGTTCAAACATTATTTTATAATTGTACCCAGGAATAACGTTGAGAGTCCAATAATGACCAAGTAAGAATATCTCAATCTTGAAAGAATAATGAAAAGGGTTCCAGTGAGGAGAGATGTTCTCAGTGAGAGAGGGCGATGCTTTTATGATCATAAACCAAATCTGTGACGAGAATTTTGATGAATTTTTACTCTCTCTGCCCGGAAAAAAGAGGTGTACCTAAATTAATTTCATCTATTAATTTTTCATAAAAATAAATCTTTTACTTTTGAAAGAAGTTTTCTTGGTCGTCAAAAAATCTTTTAAAAAATTTTCTTTATTCTACCCTCAACTGTAATTTTCCACACTTTTAAATATTTAATATTGCGAATACTTTTCTAATGATACGTATTCATATTCCCATCCATTGTCCTCTAAAAATAGTCATTCTTATTATTATTATTATTATTATTATTATTATTATTACTATTATTATTATAATTTGTACAAAAATAAATTTGTGTACAATTTAGAAGAGGAGTACTAGCAACTGCGGTTTTCAGCTCTTATTCATTTTTATGTTCAAATGTTAAATTACAAAAAGGATTTCCTAATTTCGTTGTAAATCCTTCCAAAATATTGAAACAGAAAGATACTTTTTAAATATTTCTATATTTTTTCTGACTACTGTCAATAATTTTATTGAAACTTGACCCAATGTCCTCCCATCAGTTGATCCACATCATTCAGATGTGGCTCATATGCCTCACAGCTCGCTCAAAATTCACAGAGAACACAATTCCTATACAGAATGTGTGGGATCATTTTGTATTTCATTATCAAAATGGGTCACGTGTAAGAAATATATGGAAGCGACTTAGGCAGAATAATGATTTGTCAAATTTGGTTAGGATTAAAATAAATGCTCCTAGAAATTAATTTTGGCCGCAAGTTTCAACTTTGTTTTTCGACACGCATTCAAACTCGAAGTTGTAATAACTTAAAAATTCATTGTCTCCACATGGCGCGCCGTGGCGTGGCACGGTCGTGCTCTGAACTGTCACCAAAGCAGTTACCGCACGCTACTGAAAACAAATGTCCATGTAGGTATGTGTGCCCGCACACCCTTTGGCATATCGTTGGCATATCCCTTCTGTACACACACACACACATATACATGCTTTTGCACACATCCTATCCAGATGAAAAACGAAAAACTGTCATCATATGACGGGAATCAATCTAAAGTCATTTTATAACCCGAAAAGTCATAAATCTAACTTTAATGCTCTATACGTGACTGCGGCATACGGACAGACAACGAGCACAGAACATAGAACACAGAAAACAGAACACAGAGTAGCTCGGAGAAGTGGCGAGAAGGAGCACCCAGTGGAGTCGGACGTTGAGATGAATGAATGAATGAGCGAACGTAGCGCCACACACTTTCGCATGGATTGTGAAAATAAAACAAGCAAATGAATGTATTTCCGTTTGGGATTTCCAAGGCAGCGAATGGATAAGACAGTGCTCGTTCAATGCTGGCAGCCAACTCAGGCGAAGCCTTGTCGCATTGAGAGATTTTATGTGGATAAAAGGGCAGGCAGCAGTCCTGTTGGTGTTGCTGGCATTATTTAATAGGAGAATCAGGCACAACTAAACTATTCAAAGTTTGCTGGGCTGGCACACACTGCGACACTCACTGCGGCACGGTCGAGCAAAGTTACTCCTAGTTAAGCACACATGCGACACAAAGACGCAGCGCGACGCAGCGCAGCGGCACACTTGACAGTTTTAAATTTGCTGCGCACTGCACTCGCTGCTGAAGTATACGAGACGCAAGGCGAAGGCAGTGTCAACAAATTAATAGCAGAACATTGAAAAAAGGAAGGAAAACCCGTAAAGACTTTTCCTCACCATTGGAGGCGAGTGGAACTGGTGAGTTGAAATAAAGACGGTGGATGGCAGAATTTATGAGCTGATGATTGTGGGGAGTGCCTCTCTTCAAAATAGAATGGCTTTAACTTACATATTTTCCAAAGAGCTACGAGAGACGGCTTACCTGAAAGAAAAGAAATAGTATTATGTCAGTAAGATTATAAGAACAATGTGGATTATAAATATAATTCTTACTATAATTATTATTATTTCTAATAATTATACTTATTATGAGTATATTTATTATAATTGTTTTTCTTATTCTAATAAATATTATTTCAATTCATTATATAATTATTTTTATTATAATTATTATTATTATTATTTATTATTAATATAATAATTATTATAATTTTTCTTTTTTGTGAGAGGTTAAAAATGCATGTCGCATCATCAAAACTGCCACCACAGATTTTGTAAGTGAGGATTACACTCTCCCACACTCACTGAGAACATAAAGTGTATACTGTACTGTGTGGAGATATGGATGGAGTATGGATGGAGTATGGATGGAGTGGTAATGCCATCATAATAATTATCTAATGGAGAATTAATGAAGAAAATCTTGTAGCTATTTCCGACACGCCACTGGCCTCATCAGAGATCTTTCAATGAAAGGCAATATTTTCCCAATAGATGTTATGTATTTAAAATCGACAGCACACCAAATATGAACCTTCAGAGGAGTCGATACCGAACCTCTAGTTATTACTCACACACACACTGTTCCCCATCTAGACACCTTCTAATAACTGTATTCCTTCGAGAAAGTCTGTTCATTTACTTTCTCAGTACACCGCACACTGAACTACTCTTTCTCATTATTACCCCTCTTTTTCGTTATAGTATAATTACTATAATCATTACTATTATAACACCAATTAAAATAATTAACATTATAATTTCAATAACTATTATTATAATTATTATTACTACTTCTACCATTACCATAAATAAAGAATCCAAATACGTCTACCGAAACAGGAGTCCAACTCGCGATTCCTCACCCATCCGATTAGCTTGCTTCGCACTGCACCATAGATGCTAGGAAATTTATATGGAAACACTTTAAAGTGCAAGGACTTCTGGAACTCAGCCACTGTTAAGACAGAAGCAAGCCTGAAGAACCACTTTGAACCCGAATTCGTGCATTATATTCAACGTCGTCGGCCACAGAAGCGATTTTAATGATACATAAAAGAGAAAATAAATTTTAAATCGCGTACTGTAATCTGATTGTGCCATTTAACTATGGCATCATTAAAATTTGACGTCGGGATTTACAGTCAAATATTGTGACGATAAAACTTCAACTTAACAAACAATTAAATAAATGCAAATAACTCAGCTTCACTGCTAATGAATATTTTATGACAATCTTAATTTCGTTTTCGTGGCAGTCGCAGTCGTAGTTGTAGTAGCAGTGGCAGTGACAGTGGCAGTGGCACACAGCAACAGCTTACTTAAAACTCTTTGAATGAGTACGCAAACACACACATACACACTCGCAAACAAGTATTATTTTGTTTGTAAATCGTTTATGAGTGGCACTGCAGAACGCTCCTGCGAGCGGATCGCAAGCGGCAAAAGTGTTTTCATCAGCAAATATTTTGCCAAAGTTTCGAGTTGAAAGTTGAAATTGAAATGGTTGTCAACGCTTTTGCCAGCCAATGTCAGCTGAATGTGGCTAAATATGGCATGCCAACAGCATAACTATTGGAATGCAGGCGTGGCTGGCGGGGATAGGCGGGGGCGTATGCGGAGGGTTGTGCCGTAGTTTGCTCAACAAAATGCTAATTGTCATGTCAGAATTTGGGCTATTAATAAACAGTTTGGCTGCTGCTGCTGCTGTTATCTGCTTCGATAGGCTGAACGCATATCGTGTTGGCATTAACAAATATAAATAAATGTTTAGCAGCCCTGTAAAATTCTGGGCCGTAGCAGACCATTGGGGCACCCAGCTGGCCCCGATATCCGTACCACATTTGAATGTTACACAGCTTAAAATCGAATTTGTTATATTTCTGGGATACTCGTAGATGCGTGATTACGCAAAGTGTGAGCAAAAGTTTCTTAAAGGCTTAAGGAAGCTTTCGCAAACTATTTACCACAAAATAAACAAATTTGCACAGCCAACAGACAATTTCACTTTCGTTCGCTCCCAAGCGCTTGTAAGCCAGCTTAG
This sequence comes from Clusia tigrina, assembly GCA_920105625.2. Taxonomy (NCBI): domain Eukaryota; kingdom Metazoa; phylum Arthropoda; class Insecta; order Diptera; family Clusiidae; genus Clusia; species Clusia tigrina. The sequence goes on from OV050033.1 coordinate 179,903,300, forward strand.
GGCAGCCGTAGCGACTGCGCCATTTCACATTTCACATTCCATCATTTGTCATGGTTTCCATGCTGTGTGGAATTATATAGATTAGGCAAATTACATGCTATCATGCAGTACGAAATCTCTGCGGGTGTATTCTTTCATTTTATTCTACGAGTCTTTCATATTGTTCTGTCTCTCTGTTATCCGTTCGCGGCTCTGCTCTTCCATATGCCTATTGTTATTTTTACTTAATTTCCTTTGTTTTCGTGCTGCCGCTTAACTTTTCGAGTGAAATCATAATTTGGTTTTATGACTTGTCATAAAGAAAACAATAAGTAAAACCGAATGAAATATTTATTGGCCCAGAAAGACTTTTGTTGCGCTGTGACCGTCGCTCTTTGATGACGTTTGATGAACTCGTCCTGCAGCCATCAGTCAGCCAAGTCGCGCCCGCTAATGTCAAAGTTTGCGTTAATACAATAAAAAGAAGTTTTCTTTCTCTAATTTCGCCCACAATTTTTGGCTTCCTCCTCATTTGATTTGATTTATTGCCAGAAATCACAAGAGCCTCGACTGGCGTAGTCTGGCCTTGCCTTTCCACTGCTACCTCCTGTTTATAAATGTTGTGTTTGTTCCACAAATCCTGTAGTAACTTTGGCATATAGCTTCATAAATACACTTATTTATAAATATCAGGTTGCCATAGCTCACATTTTGTTTTTGTTGTTTTTGTGTTGTTGTTTTTAACAATGAGAAAAGAATTGAGTTTGTGATAAAAGATTTTCTGTGGCAATCGGAAAATTCGGAAAAACCAATTTGAAAAAGAGATAAAATGCTTTCATCGGTGCAGACAGAGTAAAGTAGAAGACTCTTATTTATGGTGGAATGATTTTAATATTATTAAGCACAATAAAAAGGAGTAGAAACATTTTAACGGATTCATAAAATTCAAGTTACAGAAATTAAAAATTTATGTTTTGGGCTGCCATTAAAAATATTGTGATTTGTCAGCCACACATTGCCACACAGTAGAGGAATATATAGACTAGTATAGGCATAGCATGGACTGCCGAAGAGGACCAAGAATTTATTTGAGGAATTTCAGAAAATAGAGATTACAGTAATCATATATATACATGAATAAACTCTGTATTCAAACAGATTCTAGGACAATCGATGGTCGTATTGTGTGTTGTACTTGGTGATAACCCATTAGATGGTATCTTGCGTCCACTAATTCACAAACTTCTCGTGTATAGAAAACATTCTGGAAAGCTTTGTCTCAATTTACAAAAATTAAATTCAACGCGATGGAGCTAAGTTGAAGTTTGGCATCCAAAAGGATGATAAGGAAGTAAAAGTGAACTTCATTACAGTAAATTCAACTTTGATAACTAATTCTTAAGTGAAATGCTGTTAATTTCAACAACTTTTATTAATATAATTTTATACTGATAAATAGTTAACAAGGATTTTGGTGTTACTTAACACAATCCAGTAAACGAAGTTAGTAAATAAATAAATTTGCATAACTATATGGAACGAATACTCTAGCTACTGAGAATGACCGGTGGGCGCCTAAGGATTCTTTTTGTATCTCCTTCAAAGAGAAGTTACACTAGAACTGATTTCAACAAATTGTAGTAACACCATGTATTGGCCTCCAGTATCCTCTAGCTCAATCTTCAGCCAAAGGTATCCCACTAAGCTCTCAAAATTCAAATTTCGTTCTCTGAAGCACGCTGTCTGCCTTTCATTACGAAGTGCTTTTGGGTTGAGTTAAAAAATCTTTTGAGCTGAGAAATTAGTATCCTTTCGCACAATGTACTCTTTCTAGTCTTTACTTTGGATGCATATCTTTAGTAGAAGGCTCATCATCCTCCAGATACAGATGCAATATAAAATCCTAATAGCAGTGTTTTCCTTTCCAAGCCAATCAGAATACTTCGATAGTTTTTGTAAATGTACAATAGTTTACTCCGCAAATGCGAATATAAGGACATACCACCGTTGCCATGGATTTCAAGCCCTAAAGCTATTGTTGGCAATGGTGATTCTATACCATTCCTACAGGCGTTGATTTATCTGTTCTAAATTTAGACTGATTGGGTTTATACGAGTAGAGTCTTCTACCAAATTCCACCTTCATTTTGCAAGGATTAGTTATTTTCAGAGTACAATTGTTCGTTATTTTTACATGGTGCATGATTAGTTTTGTCTGCAAATGTACGCTGAAGTTAAGTGAAAATATACTCTTCCATGAAAAATATTAGACGGGACTGCTAAATTCCCACCACGAGTTTGATAACCCTCCGCTTGGATACATGTCTCTTATGGCTGAGTATTGCACATTTCAGTGCACACAAAATACTCTTAATACTATTGTATAAAATCTTCCTACCCCATAAGCCATTCTGAAGTCAGTGTCCTACAAACATTATGAAGTTGCTCACTTGATCGTCCAATGTACTTTTGTGTGATTTTCCTCAGCACTTAACACGTTCGTGCGCCTGCCATTGTACTGTAATGCTGACAGGATACATGCTGCGATGGCTCCACTCTCATCGTAATGAATTGTATACTTAGTTCGAAGAGTGGTTGATAAAATATTTAAATTTTAATTACAAAAAACTAACTATCAATTGGAAACATACCAAAAAATGTCAGCAATTTTTGCAATTGCAGAAAAATTCAACAATCGAAATGCAAGCAAAGAGAAATATTTTTGAAATTATGTGAAAAATTTATTCCAAAAACGAAAGTAAACATACTGAAAATGCAGCAAAAACAAACAAACAAATAAACAAAACTGCATAAAAAATTAAAACAAAAACAAAGTTAATGTATACAAACAGAACACCAGAGCAACTGCAGGCGACCAGATTGATGGCTGCCCTGACGTGTATGGCCGTGCGAATGCGTTGCGTGAAAGGAAGTATTTATCGCGTGAAGTAGACACAATAAATACGACGCTTGCATGCACGCAGCCCACTGCCACATGCAGTTAGTGTAAATATGCGACATGACATGCCGTAAAATAAACATTCTAACATTCGTTTTGTGTATTGGCATTGGCCGGCCAAAAGTTTCCCATAAACTGGATGCACAATTTTTTCGTTTTTCATTTCTTTTTTTTTTGTCTTTCCCAATTTTACGATTGTGTGATTTTATATAATTTTTTTTTAATTTTATGGTGGAGCTCTTCTGTGTAAAGTTGCCACCAAATCTGCACATTCGCATTAGTTGCCTATGCATTTTGCACTCTTTCCCTGCGGATTACGATAAAAATAGAACAATTCTGAATGTTTGTGTAGGTTTTAAAGTCGCTTTTGTCCTTCCAAGTACGCTATCCTTTGTTTGTTTTCTGTAACAGCAGCACGGCTCGTGTGTTGTGCTTGCGGCTGTTGTCCTTATGACATATCCTTATGCCATGTTGACTTATACTAAATTGCTTGCATTGTTTTTTTTTTACTTTGTTTTATGTTTGTGTGTTTTCGAAGATTTATCGTTGAGCTGCGCCAGTCGGATAAAGTCATGTAATCATTGATAATACATCACTTGGTGATACGTGCCCGACTGCGAGTAATAAGGAAGTAATAACTATCGAATAATCTCTAAAAGATGACATTGTTAATACACATATGAGCTGTATATGATTATGAATATGATTACTCGAATACACGCTATGTTGAGCCTAGTAAGGCAAACAAAACGCTGCCCTCACAAGTCTCTAACCCTGACCGTCTCTTCCACTTGCTGGCGTCCATACATTTTTCATTACCTAATGTGATATGGCTAATTTATGCGTATAGCTTTAAGTAATTACATAAGAGTTCATTGTCTGTGGAGCCGGGCAGATAGCAATTTTTCATCCTCTATTCCCAACTTTATCCGCATCTCTGCTCTGCGATTATATCTAAAAATGACATATCGTAACCTAATTTCAATGGACCATAAATTTGCCTACAGGAAATTAATTTAAGCATGAAGGATGCCTCAACCAGCAGAAAGAAACCCCAATACCACTACTGCACAGGCATTCTGTGGGCAGGCAGCGTGGTGTCTTACATATTGAGGCAATAACCCAAAAACACAAAGTTCCACAGAACATGCTCATACCTACACACACATGCTTACAAACACACATACGCTAACACACACCGAACCACACAGCACAACTATTTAGCTACGGCTTTTCAAGCTCTGTCCTCCTGTTAAGAGGTGGTAAAAGTAAGAGGTAGCATTGAAGCTAAATCGATATTATTGCGAACAGAATCCAATTGAACGCGCTCGAAGCGAAGTGAAGCATCAGCGGCACAATTTTAAGAATTTATGTGTTCATACGTATGCGGAACCGGAAACGAATATGGAAGCAGGACATAGGGCATAATAGCACAGAGCCTGGTATAATATTTGGTATCAATAAAATGACATTTATATATTTAATTAATGCAGCATAGTAAAGCGGCAAATCTGTTTATACGCTTGCTTCTAAGGTAAACATAGCGAGACATTAGCCCACCCACACACACGCCGGCACACTTACAAACACTCAGGCGGAAGGAAAACGGAAGGAAGCCGGGCTGTTACACTCGCATGTGAAGCTTGTGAGAATTGTCTTTGTTTGCTGTGCTGTCACATCTGCATCATTAAAAACAGAGTCAATACAAATGTTGACCGTAGAATATGGCCGTAAGACTCTAACCGTTTAATTGAACTGAATAAATGCAAATCAAATTGTGGCAGCTGTGACCAGGAAGTGTTATTTATAGTGAAGTGCTTGTAAGTGCGCATATGTGCGAAGATGTGTGAGGCTACTGCAAATTATTATTAGCTTCTGTGATTTAATGAAATTAATTTGTGAGAATTACTGCATGATAATTGCGGTTGAGAAGTTGTCAATTTGTTTACAAAGCTCGCCAAAGTGAAACATGCTGAACTGAAGCATTCAGAGCAATTGTTCCAAAGAGCATGTGAGCCTATCTCAATATTTATCGTCAAGTAACTAAATTGAAAATTAAATTCTAACAAATAATTTTATTAGGTTTATTTATTACAAGTGTGGCAGGGATATTTTGCCTCATGAGGGGCTACTCCGAGCAAAGAACTCGAGTGCATCGTCCAGGAACTCAAGACACTTAAAGTGTGCGTAGATAATTGCTAAGCAATCAATCATCATAGCGGAACGATGTCCATTTTAACACAGAAAATGTATTACAAATAAATTGTGGAATTTTTGATATTAAAGGATGTGAAGCCAAGACACAGCCGCAGAGACTTGGGCAGGCATATTTCAAACTCTGAGTGTGTTCAACATTAAATTTGACAACTAGCTACAAAGGGAATTAAATATATGGTAGAGTTTTAAAGTAACAGCTTGCAGTGAGATGATTTTTGGAAATAACTTACGAGAGCTTGTCGTCAGTTTCATGTGTGCTGCAATTTGCCTTAATGAAAGATAACAAAGCAATAAGTTCGTTCGTCCTGTAATCTTTTAAGACTACCATCAGAAACTCATGCACCGAATCCTCATAATCATCAGAAGTACTGTAGCCATCATTTGTCTGCCTATCTAAAATATATGTATATATATATATATATATATATATATATATATATATATATATATATATATATATATATATATTTAAATATATATAATAGACAATAATTTAAAAGAAGTTTAATAAAATTCTTCAGCATTTGGGAATATTTTTCATATTTAACAAATCCCCTCCACTAACAACACATGCAACCATAGACCACAGTTTCTACGCCTACGAATCCGTTGACATCACTTTACGAAGACTTACAGCAGCACTTAAAGATACAAAATACTACAGAGTTGCAGGTTAAAATACTGAAAGAATTACCATCAAAAGTAATTTTCCTATTGCTGTTCATATTGAATGCGATTATACGCACTCAGTACTAGCCCAAAGTACTGACATTAACATAAATTATTCCTTACTTATTGGGAAATAACCAAACTGGCCCTTATCGCCGAATGAGTCTCCGACTAACTATGTCCATAAAACACAATAATAATAAGGTCGCTACCTGAGGTCAACTTAAATGAACGCATCTTACGTTACTTTTCTATATGTATGAATGGAGAGCGGTAACCAAGCCAGCTCACTGACTCTTTTATGTCAATTGGACTCTTAATGTATGCGAAATAAATCCACTTCATAGATTTCGATGGATAGAAATGACTACTTATCACAAGGAGTCCAGTACAACTCTGGTAAGGAAGATCCTAAACCAGAATCAATATTGTGCTGGCTTTTCTGTTCAGGTGTTTCAATGACGCGAACACGTCGTTGATTTGCCATCAACAATTTTTTTTAAATGAACACAATTAAAAAGAACACAATTGTATTTTTAAAAGTATTTTCAATAAAAAATTTTTTGTGTTTTTAAACAAGGAAAATGAAAATTGCTTGGAACAAAAAATAGACACCCAAAAATGCTTGAAAAAAAATATTTTATAAACAAACAAAAAATTTGGTTGCAAGATAGCTGTGTTGCTAATTAGTTGTTGATTATATGTCACATCTATTATATTATGAAAAAAATCTTCTTTCCATTTTTAGATTTATTTAATATTGAAATTGTTTTAAAAGTGAAATATTTTCGGTGCTAGAACGACAAATACCGATACAGGATTCAATCACAAAACTACCCACAATACATTTAAAATGATTTTTTTCTCTTGCAGTAGATTTTTAAATCAATGTTAGAAACACACTTTATCTCTTGACGTACTAAAAGAATTCCCTCTATCACCAAATTCCCAATCAAAAATCATGCGAATCATGCGAAGAATAAGCAGATCGAATTCAAACAATACACCAAGGAATCTTCCATGAATATCAGCATTAACATTTTTTTAGAATGTATTTTGTGTTTACAAAACTTTAATTCTGAACTATTCATGTTCTTATTCTGACACTTAAAGCTGTCAACCCTGTCTAAATAAGTAGATAAAACATCCAATGATATACAGAAGTGAGTCGCACAAAACAATACGTGGGTGCACTGATCTCTAATCTACTGAACACAGTTTACGCAACTGACTACAAATTGTGCCTGGTCTTATGATTTTCAATGTAATCAGAATAGTATAATTTAAAATATAATTTAATATTGTTTAGAATTAAGCAAACAAATACAAAATTAGTCTTAAAAGAAATGTTAATGGAAAAAAATAAGTGATGTGTACCGCTATGCGCACACCCCACAATACCCCAGGCATGACCTCGTAACATTATTCAAGTGTCAACAATACGGAATTAAGTCTTGCCACATCCACGTATGCTACCCGGCAAAATGCAAAACAAACGAGTGAAATTAAAAGCAAACTTTCTGACTCTAAGCGACCAAAACAAACAGATTAACTGCAATAAGCTTAATGGAGGTCATCGCAAAGAGTTACTGGGTGGGATAAAAATGCGGTGCTTCAATATATAGAAACTGGACCGCGAAACTAAATCAGGGAACAATAGTTTCGGTCACATAAATTTTCACGGGCGCTACGTAGGCATTCACGAAATTCATCAAGTTTCTGATTAAATGCCACGCTCTTTTAATGCAAGCATTTGCAGCAAAACACCTACACATATGTACTTACCTACTCATATATATATATTGACGATATGTGTGGGAATGTGTGTGAGCAGCCCGCTGCCTGGCATGCCTCATCATCCCACAACAGTGTCCATAATAAATATGAGCACGTTTTCAAAAATCCATTGCATATTTGTAGGCCGTTTATTTGCCGTTGAGGCGTCGAAAACCACGTTTTATGGCAACCATCAAGAGCACATTCAACGCCATCATCGTCATCATCAAGAGCGGTATAATCATCATCGTCACCACCAGTGTTGTCGTCGTTGTTGTTTTTTGTTGTTGTTGTTGTTGTTGTTGTTGATATCATCAACAGCAGCTCCGCAAACGTGGAATTAGCCTGGCAAACATTAAACCATAAGCTCTGCTCTGCTCTGCTCTGCCATTCTAACAGAGGCGCAGCACCGCAACAACAATGGCGGCTGACGCAGCGGAAGTAGCTTAGCAGCGCGATTCGCATTTTATATCCGGTTTGCTGTGTGGTGCACATTTTTAAGGGACTTTTTGCCATATAAATAATTAAAAATTAAATTAACGCCGGGCAAAAGTTGTGGGCACCTTTTTCTGCTGCTCCTGCTGTTGTTGTCGGTTTTGTTTTGGTAGCATATTTAATTAGTTGCACATATGAAATATGGCCACATATGCTACCCGTACTCTGTTGATGTGTACAGACGACTACTTATGACACTGAACTTGTTTTGTTCGAAAAAAGCAAACTTTTTCAAGCTTGGAATTTTAACTGGAAATTTAAACAAATCATATTGCTGAAATATTCTTTTACGTGAGGATTTTGTTCCAGTATTAGAGCCACTTCGGTTCAATAGCGCCAACTTCGGAGTATGTTAAACAAGTTGCAATAGTTTGAGTTGAAATTCAATAGAATTTGTGTATGTGCCAGTATAATAATCAGCATTATCTCTAATTAACTAAATAAGTTCGGCCAATGCGATACATATAATGCTCCTATTGATTATCAACTACATCACGGCGCTTTATTGTCTTTCAAGTTTCTTCGCTTTGAAGACCATTTGAATAAAACCGCCAATAATTGGTATTATTATGACAAAATAGCCAGTTCAGTTTTCATAAGAAAACGTTCAGCCCAATTCATATTTCAAATATTATTAAGAACATTTGATATGAACAACAATTAGTAGATTTCATTATAGAGAAGTCATTTGTGAAATTGTTTGTGTTTTTTTCATACAATGAAACATGAATGGCATGTGCACCACTGAATAGACCTCCTCCTGATTAAAAAATGTTTTCGAGTTCGATTATGAAGAGGCTGCGTAGAACGACAGTTTAGGATGAATTGAGAGCAGAATCAAAAACAATGGCGTACATATAAAAGTTAAACTAAATAAAAAGTTAAATTAAATTAAATTGCATCAAATATTTCTTAAGTGAAATGCATTTTCTTCAAACTACTTTTACTAAAACTAAAACATACAATTTGATTTGATAAAGATTTTCATTTTCCTTGAACCAAGTCAGTGATCGAACTTTAAGTAGAAAGCTAATTTTTAAGTCTAAGCAAATTGTTTTCTATCGAACTCTTAGTTTTGGCTTCATTATAACTATGTTGGTAGTTTTAAAATAATTATAGTTTATAAGCAGATAATATATATATACTGTATAATCTAGGTCTTAGTGTGAATATAATCGGATCATTGATATTTACATATACGAACATTATTTTTTTTACTATATTATGTTGTACAAAAATATTGGAGTTGGACCTTAATCGTCCATATAACCTTTGATTTAATCGAACTCTCCTTGGATGCATTGTTGATGGATTGGATGACTATGTTTGTAATTATACAAAATATTTAATCCAATATCTAAGCCGATATCTAAGCCAACATCATCGTCAAATGATTTGATCATAAATATAAATTTTTTCTGCTATTTTTTATTAGGTTTAAACTCAAAAAAGTTTTTATCATAGAAGCAAAACAATTCAATTATTTAGTTGAGCTGGAAGAGAATTTTTTATAGCGGAACTATTCATTAATTCTGTACTTCAATTTCTATAGTTATGGCCAAGTCTCTCAAGTATCAGAAAGGAAAATTTCACTCAAAGTAGCAGAAAAGAAATGCTTAGTACTAGTTTCAGATTTACCCATCCTAGCAGTGCATATTGAATTTCGACTATATCCTCTGTAGATAAAATTGAATAACGAAGAAGTCCTACTTAAAAGTTCAAGTTTGGTTCCTCTAGAATAGATCTAATATATACAAATTTCATACCGTTCTCACGACAGTTTATTTTAAGCAATCCCAGGCCCTGAGACACCTTTACAAAATGACTCACTATGCTAATGCTTAGTTTCAATTTAATTGACTTTATTATAGTTCCAATAAAAAAATGTAATTATTTAAATATTAACTTTAATAGCTACTTCAAAGGAACTCTGACATTACAAACAACACTCCAATAAATTTCACGTCAACGTTGTAATAAAAGAATTCTTAAAAAAGTTAAATCAATTTAGCAAACAATTTCTGCAGTACTCGCACTCCAACCTACATTTTAAAATTGTTGACCTTTCTAAATCGACTATACTGAAATTCTGGACCTGTAAATTAATAAACTTGACTTGTGGAACAATAAATTTTTTATGCAAATTAATTATTTACGAATTACCGACATAAACTCTCCTCACTCAAATGTGCAAATAGTATCCGAGTACGGTGAAATGTGAAATTTGTCTGTCAGTAAACAGCGAGTCTGTCAGGTGAGCGTAGTTGAATTGCAAAAATATGCAAAGCCAGCAGCAACAGCAGCAGGAGCAGCGGTAGTGGCAGCGGCAACACCAACGACGGAAAAGTAAAGCTCACCACCGCAAACAATGCTGTACTTCAGTAGGGAGCCGGCAAGTGTGCGAGCATTAGAAGTAAAAATAGAAGTCAAGCAAAAACAAATAAACTTTTATGTCAGCCATCAAATTTGTACCATGTTGGTTCTGGCGGTAGTGCGCCATAAAAAATTTAAATAAACTCCATGGAGCCCAAATTCCACTGCATGCAGCAGACTCACATTTTAAGGATTAGGAGGCGATATAGAAACAGTGATTTTGTTTTCAATATTTCCGTAGGCGGAGCAAAATATCTGCATAAGCTATCATCATCCACTGAGTTGATAATATTTAACAAATTTATTTGCATATTTATCTAAATTTTCACAACAAAGAATTTCCAATACTTGTTTTGCGCATAAATAAAAGCATCGTCAGCTTCGAGTAACTATGTCCGTACTGTGATCTTAGCTAGCTTTATTAAAGCCAACAGCTATTTGCCTGCTATTGAGAACAAGACTCGCTAAGATAGACGAAGCTATTGGAACGTGTTCAACGTCTCGGGAGCAGTATTAGCAAATTGTATTCGGCTCAAGTGGGCAGCTGCTTTGATGTTGCTCTACATTAAATTACAAGGCAATAATGCTCGTATAAATTAAAATTAATGATTATGTAATTTTAGCATGCTCTTTGTTGTTCCTGGTGAATTTAATGTTGGCTTCCAAAATAAGCAAAGAGAATCCGTGGAATAAACCTGTATTCTTGATTGATTAAAATACAGCAATAATGGAGGCTTTTAAGTAAGTCAAACATGGAAATGTTGCGAGTTTGAGGGCCTACCAAAAATTCCCAACAAAACCACAATTATTGAGTTCATGGAAAGAAGGGTAATAGACAGAAAACTTCATAAATGGAGGGCAATTAGGAATATAATTCCTTGTATATAAATAAATCAACAATTTATCTTTTTTGAAATATGTATTTTACAAAGAAAACTGCAAAATGCTGCTCCGTAAAAATTTTGGTTTTAAGTAAACAAATTTAAATTGGTTCTACCCACTAGTTCTAACCAGCGCCACACCGTGGTATCAGGATGGGCCATTAGGTGTGCTCAAGTGTGCTTTTGGCAAACTAGGCTACCACTCCTACCTACCTACCTACCCACTTTACTTTAAGACTTCATCTACAGTTGGTACAAAAAAACTTCCAAAGACGATGTTATGAAAAGTTCTCCTACAAATGGCATGGAAATCTTTGTAGTCTATGTTTCCGAAGAGAGGGGAAATATTCAAAAATACACGAGGGGGTACGCACCACCCAAAAGTGTGAGATTTTTACTCACTAAAACCACCTCCCTAACCCAACAGTTACGCTAAGCCTCAAAGGCCTGATAGCGATTTAGGAAGGGTATTAAACAGACAGCAGTTCTAAGACTATTCACAACCTAAACAATAAGAACGACTGCTATAATAGGCATGGAAGTCTTTCAACTATATATCAGGAGAAAATAACAATGCAAACTAAGTTACAAATGAGTACCAAATTTCAAGAATTTCATAGCATCTCTTATATAGAGGGATAATAATACTCTAATCTGGGTGCACGGAAAAAGTTTGGAGATCACTTCCCTAGCAGATCTTAAGAGTAATCAATTTTGGTATAGTTAAATGGGGACTCCCAGAAAGAGGATATATTTATGGGTCGATAAGAAATCAATCGTTTCAGTTCCAAAAGAAATCGGTGCTACGAGTAGATTTTCATAAATCCGTGAACCCGCTGGCAAGTAGGAAAAAGTTGTCACTCCAACTACAACAATTATCATAAAACATAATAGCAAAGTAAGCTATGCTAGCTGCTGAGGACCCAAGCAATGGTTCAGGTCCATATACGGATTTACAAAGAAAAACATCGTAAATGTAACTACACCAGACAACACATAAAATAAATAATCCAAACCACCTGGCATTAAACATTCCAAAAACTTTCACTTATATAACAAGAAAATTAGCTGAACTTGGAGACAATATAAAATACTTCTTTGTTTCGACATCATATCTGCCGCTACTAATTGAAAAAAAAACAAAAGGTTTCAGTGAGAAACGCTGGTATACCTAGGAAGATAACTACGTGTCGCTACTAATAAGCGTTGGGAACAATTGTGTGTTGAACGAAATATAGTGCTCAAAACTGTTGAAGAAGTATCCCATTAAATTCCTGAGTAGTATACACAAGCCAAAAATTAACTAATGGGTGACCAAAATACCTTCTTTGCTACTCATACCTCAGTCAATTCAAATCCTAATTAACAGATTATAAAAATATACCTTTCGGTGGGAGAAAACAATTTTGATAGCATATTTTCTGCTAGATAAGACAGGTTCCAATTAGGGATCAATATCAAAGCTCTGTTTATAATAAGTGGGCACATTGAAATCATAACATAAAGAGAATAACTCAAGTTCCAGTCAAGTAGATCGTGATACCCAGATACTCACATCAGAGTACATAGTATCCTTCAACAAATATACGAATATACTTAAATACATTTAAATATTAAATTCTGTAAAGCAGAAAAAGTATTGAGGACTACAGCTAAATGCAAATGGGCTGCATAAATATGCTTCTCTTTTTTACTCGTACTCGTATTGTCGCCACTTTTACCAACGACTTTAATTTAAGCCCAGCTGAGCTGAGCTGAACTGTACGCATCCGAAGCACAATCAATCGGAGTATCATTTTTAATATCAATTTGCTGAAATTGATTCGCAACGAGATCTATGCAAATTGTGATAAAATAGCGCTCGAAATTAAAGCGACTTTAAATAAAATATCCTACAGAATGCATTCAAAGCACATCGTTGAAGGATTTTATGCGCCGCAGAACTTTTAAATAATCAAAAAGTGCCCAATTATGCCTTTCTCTGGCTTTTATTTGTGTAAAAGTATGAATATACGATATGCACGTGTTTGTGTGTGTGCAAGTGTGATTATACTGTGCGCAAGTGTGTATTTGTAATTACAACTTTTTTAATTTTGCAGAAATGAAATTGCATCCTCACCGCAGCAGCCGCCAACTCACTACCAACTCCTGGCTGGAGAAATATTGCGAAATATTTCAATCAATGCACGAGTAATTGCAAAGGCGGAAATGCTGTGCGGTGATCTTCCGGTTGAGTGAAACTGCGATAACTACGACAATGCTACAGTGGTATAAAAGCAAAATGATCTATGTTCGAATATTAAAGAGCATACTCGTAATGTATGTTCGCTTTAAGGTAGATAAGAAGGCAATGCCTCCAGTTTCAATATGTGTGAATAAACTGCAGCGTGCCTCATTTCCGATTATGATATACTCACAGTTCTCTCGGGCGCAATACAAAGTAGTTACATACATATGCGAAGCCGAAATGCCTCAAAAGTATAATGAGGCAAAGACCTAAAATTTATTCACAATACGATGGGAAAGAAATAAGGTAAAAGTATTGTACTCTTAGCTAATACGATTGCTTTTCTTGTGCTATACTAAATAGTAATAATGTACGTGGCGATACAAATCACTCGTAGATCGACAAAAACATTTGCAGTTGAAAGACGCTCCTTAATTCATCAGTTTATAATAATTTTGTCATATATAGAAATGAAATCCAAGCTTTTTCTGAGACTTTTTTATATACACGAGTATATGTACTTGCCCAAAACTTTATTTGAGATATCGTTGTGAAATGTTATTAAAAAATATAATTGAATGTGCGTAATAAAATGCAACTATTGTAAACTATTCCACCACCATTCAGAATATCCTTCCACGGGAAAATTGTTATGTTTCACAAAGAACGTCGTCACTGCACGGAAACCCCTCGTATAACATTCGAATCTGTCGCACTTGTTAACCGACAGACAAGCAAATTGTAGGGTATTAAATAATCATTACTTGACAGTTTCGCTGACACTTGCAATTGACAGCGTCCACTGCAGTTTACACTGCTCAATGGATGCCATGTCAATGTGGAGTATGACATACAAGTATTCAAGAGTAACTTTATACGGTACGGTAAAAAATTATTAAAAAAAAGATTACAAATTGAATTTATATAAAATCAATATTAAACCATATTTAAAGCAATATTTTTTTGTATATTTCTTTTATCAACACGGCTTGTATATTCGTTTTAACTTTGCTTAAGTGGAATAATAGTATCAATGATTCATGGCACGTCGATGGGTGGAACAGTTTCCAGTGCGACGTCACTGTCAGCATCCTCAGACCCCTCACTGCTGCAACTATGAATGTGCGAGTAACGCGCCATCAACTAATTGTGAGCTCTGCGCACTGGCTGCCATTGCTGCAGTGGCGGTAAAACCACTGACAAACATTTTAACTGGTAAACATTGCAGCATTTAATCCAGAGCAGACACTTGAGCGTTTTTCCGCACTGAAGCTTCTTTGTGCGATCCCATGTGCAAGCAAGATTAAACAAACAGATGTGAAGCGATGATGACATTACAGAAACGAATAAAAATTTAACAAAACAAATGAGAATGACCGTAGACGCCTGTAACCCCACCTACGGTGCAAATAGTCCCTAGAATATAAGGAAGACGGAAGAACAAACTCGACTTCGTTGGACAAATTGCATTCTTGTTAATTACAACAGGCTAACAGGAGTAAGTATTTTAAGAATTCTGGGTATTTGTCAATGATGATTTTGCTGTTTAAGATTAAAAATTGTACTCTTTCATTTTCAAAGATATTTCAATATATTTCATCCAGAGTTGATAAGCAATTTCAAATATACGCCACAGAATCCTTAAATCCTTAAATTACAGATTCACACCTAGGAAACAGTCTCTTTCAAGAATGAACTTTGAGAGTTGTTTCCCATGAAGCCACAGTGAATCGTGCACAATTTTTAGTACCGATCTTGCAATGTCTTCAGTGTTTTCACATGGATGATTCTGTTGCAAAAGCAATCACTTATAATCCTAGCCGTATAACTCTTGTCAACAAAGACGCGACATAAATGAAAATAAACCGAGTCAAAACAAGCAGTATTTATTGTACTCAATAGTGCACGTCCATCTGTAACGCCGAAAAGCACTCTAGTACCACAATTAAATACCAGGGTATTCCCCTAAATCGACGGCTATCATACCAGAAACATATTCAAACAAATCCACTCATTAAGATTACTTAATCGCTAAAAAATCAGACCTAATATTGATACCAAAGAGAGCCATTCTGAAACCAATCTAAACACATATTATCTACACTTATTTGGGCATAGACGGAAATATAACATAGTGAACCTCTTCAAAGATATCAATCGAGAATCGAGCGATGTATTGACGAAGGTGTGTGGAACAAAAACAACAAAAGCATCATTTACAATTTGAAAATAAAACTAATCTGATGACCATATCTTAGATTTTATAGCTTGAAACTGAGACTCTCTTTGATTTATTGCGCAACACTTCATAATTGGCGCCGATCTCACGGACGATTCGACTCATCCAGGCCCTTGCTTTGCACGCGTCATTCTTATCAAGTCTGTAATATTTTAGATACTTTGCTTCCTCTCTTCTACATTGCTCGACAGCTCAAAATCAGACGACTACACTATATTCCGTTTGTGATGCAATATCTCGATAAAATTAAAAAGTAATTTATTGAAGTGGGTGTGGTACTGGCAGCCGTGATCACAAGTTTAAAGTATCGATGTGGAAGGAAAATATACAGGCATGTCCTTTTTATTATTTGAATCCCCAAGTTTTTGTGTTTTGTTTCAAGTTTCAACAAATTTGTTCGATTGAATTGTGTCCTTGACTTAGTGGCATAAACTCACTCACTTAGACGGATACTGTCTTCGGGTCGTTTCACTGAGAGTGAATGCAGGCGTGAGCACTCTATGGATTAGTTTATGTATTCACAATTCGACACAAAAGCGTTTAAGTGCGACTTCATTTATTCATGCTTTATTTGGATTATATGCCTGAGGTCAAGTCATATGCTCGCTCTGTGACAACACCATAATATTCAAGGATTTTATGCTTATGAAAATGATTGCGGCATTTATGGATGAACTGCTGTATAGATGACAGGCAGAGATGAGTGTATTGAATATAATTTAAGTGCAGCACACTTCGTTGTGCGAGTAGACAAGAGCACTTTAAAGCAGCGTAAAGTAAAACTCGAGCAATTTTTTCTAACTGGCACAAATTTCCAACTTGAAAAATAGTCTTTTAACTGAAATTAAAAAGTATTTGGTAGCAAATTGCTCTCAATTTCTCCGCATCAACTTTTATTTGGAGTATCATCGATGTCACCTTCATCAACATCAACATCATCATCATTATCAACGTCATCATCAACGTCAGCGACTACTTTCGCTTTACGACTGACTTTCTGAGTTTTTCCCCGCTCTGATTGATTGCAAAGTTTTATTCGCGAATATTTTTCATTACTCTTAATACTCGTAAATGAAAAAGAAAACAATAACCGCCAAAGTTAAATGATTCGTTTTCCCAAGTACAGCAACAAGACCCACAACAAGGGATTCGTTATTACAAAGCATTGAAAAACCTTCTTCGTTTTGCGTTGTTGTTGCTGTTTGGTGTTGTTGCTTTTTACAGGTTGTTAATTAAAAGCGACAAAGAAAAGTTGAAAAAGCCCGAGCAATCCCAAAAGGAGGAAAGGACGAAGCAAAAAACCTTTAGAAATTGATTTCTAATAATGACATCATTCGTGACAGATTGATAAGGTTGCCCGAAAAAAGTAACAATCTTTTTAAACAAAAGCATCCACACCACACTGGAGAGAAAGTGTTTCTTTTGATTTTTCGCGGAAACTTCAATTATTTCTGTTTTGAATAGAATGTACGAAGAGTGAAGTGAGGAGTGAATTGTGAAAAGGGGCAGCATACATATTCTTAAATCCCTTGTCTCTAAAGTGTTTTAAATTTCTGTAATCTTTGTGATTAATGAAAATTAAACGAAATTGCACACAATCGGCTGAACCTAAGTGGAAAATGATTAAAAACCACCAAAGTGGGCGGGTGGTCACAATCGCTGGCAATAATTGCCTGCGTTGACTGATCATCTAACAGGGAACAGGCTGTACTCGTACTCGTATGCCAGTGGGGAAACGGTTTTTCATTAACCCAATTTGAAGTTGTGTGTGATAATCAAAGTGTAATTAGCACTTTAATGTTAAGCCACAAATTAAAGCACACGCAATTAAGGGCCGTCAATGGCGCTAATAATGCAGCAAAGAATTTTTCCCATAAATATGCGTGCTTATTACACGGCTTTGTTTGTTGTTCATTGATGGCGGTCGTTGTTGTTGTTTTTGTTACCACATACTCATAAATTTGAAATATTTTATGGGTAAAAGCCATAAAATATGCAAAGAAATATTGTCACCTCAGTTGCGCTTTTTTTTGGCTTTTATGGCTTAATTAATTGAAGAGCGGAAATTGTTTGCACAATGGGGCAGAAGTGGAAAAAATGCAGCCCAACGCTGCTACTCGTTCATCAAAGTCATTTCCATGTGGCACAGTTTTTCAGGCACATTCCATAGATACGCGTACACTCGCCGGGGCTATGCAAGTGCGAGTATTTCTTGCGTGTGCAGGGCTGAAACACGTACCGCAAATACACACAACAATATTTTTGTTGTGCCCAGCATCACGCCCCTTGTGGGTATACATTTTTGCCCATTGTGTTGTTGTTGTTGCAGCTGCGGGTATTGGTGTTATTTTGTTTATGTTTGCCATTGATTTTGTATATAGGAAAACCCCATATTTGGTAACTATACAACGCTCGATGGATATGAACTATTGTGTCCGTTTGGTCTGTTCCGGACTTTTTTTTTGTTTTCTGCTGCTTAGAGTGTTAACGCAACGTCTTTGGTGCTACGCTCGTTCGCCACAGTGCTCGATATTATGCCCTTTATTTATCATGAATGAATGAAATAAATGATAGAATGAAAGGAAAACACTGTAGAGGCGACACATAAAAATTGACAATCTCCTCGCTTCGGGTCTTTACATAAGAAGCACAAACACTTCCTTCATTTTGTATGGTCTGGTGTCTTGTGCCTCGTGCCTTGTGCGGCCGCCCCCTCAAAGCACCACTCATAATGCAGAACATTAGTGTGGGGTTTATTTTATGGTCGGTCTTTATGTGCTGGGTTTGAAGTGAAAGATTGGTGCTGCTTCAGCAGGGTTTAAAGCAGTTTTTTCGTCTCTTTTGGTTTTTTTGTTTTGCTATTTGCTTTATTTTTCTTAAAGTCAAACAAAAGCGCATTGGCAAGTTTTAAGCTACAAGAAAAACAAAATTTTGGGTAAAATTTTGCCAAAATTGATTTTCGGCACGGAGCATCACTGCTGTATGCTTTTGCATTTTCTACTCTGGCATATTCGGAACTTAAGTAGCATCGTCGTTCCTTGGCATTAGTGGTGGTGGTGCTGCTGCCGCTGCTGCTGCTGCTGCTGCTGCTCTTAAAAAAGGTATACTTCTCTATTTTGGGACTTTTTGCATGGCCAATTCCGCTTGCGTTAGTTTCGACGACAGTTTGGCGTCTTAGTTTCTGTTGTGAAATATTTTAGTGTTTACGTTTGCTGCTGCTTTGCTGGTGTTGGTGTTGTAACCCCCTTTAATTTTGCTTCATTTTTTTTCAAAATCAATTTATGGTATCTATATAATAAACGTTTTTGCTTTTATTTGCCCTTTTATGGCCGTATATACTCGCAAATATTTTTAATATATGTTTGTATGTGCGCCTGTGCTGAAATAATATGACAGTAAGGGATGCAGAAGCCCATTGTTCACTCGCCGCCTATGTAGTACTCAACTGAGTTTTTACGCCTCGCTTAGAATCGCTTCCTTGATGGTGGCCCATTTGGTTCTAAAATATTTCACATCCTTTATTCCATTATTTATTGGGGCATTTCTCGCTATCCTAATTGCAAATGGCTGTCATAATGTAAAGTGAATGCTTTGATATCAATCAAAATTCTTTGGAGTTTAGAATTCGTGGTATTAACTAAATATGAATGCTGTGAATCACTCGTACCAACTACTGCAGCTAAATTTCGAATATCTGAAGAAAGAATAAAATATGAGAGAACAAATGTTCTATCAATAAAAGGTCTGATGGTTTAATGCCCTTTGATATGTTAAGATAAGGTTAACTGAGCTATTAAAGTAAAAATTCGAAATTAAGTTTGCTTTTTTATGGGAGGCAGCACAATTTCCTAACTCAATCAGTGAACGTAAAATTGAGTGCATAACCCAAAGAAACGAAAAGTACACCACACATATCAAATGTTAAGAAGGGTCCCTGGTAGAGAAAAAAAAACTTTTTCTATCAATAAATAAAATGGAAATGCTAAGCGAAATTTAGCAGCCAAATCTCAAATGCAAATACAACTCAATCCTTGGCACTGCCGACATAAATCGATAGGTGTCCAACTATACTAAGCTAGACAAAGACTCCGTTGTTGTTGTATGAGTGATGCAAGTAAAGACTTTGCTGAGGAAAATTCGTCGTTTTAAATCTAGAGAAATCAAAATGTCCTACCAGAATATGGTAGATTTTACATCAAAAACTCTTATATATTGCTTAACAATTTACCACTATGTGAAAAGTGAACTATAGAATTATGAAGTGAACTATCGATTTATGAAGTGAACTATATACAAAAATCAGAGAACGATGGGCATTAGAGATATCTATCAAAAACTGCGAAGAGTGAGCTCCCTGAACTATTTGTCGAATCCTAAAATCTCAGTTGGCTATGCAAACTACTCCAATGCTTCAGTGGATATGATATGGTGGATATGTGATATTTGTAAGTACATGTTTCGAAATTGAAATTTCTGGCATATATGCAGAAAACGTGAATTGAATAAAAATCAAAAATAATTACAAAATGGTTAGTTTTTTGCAGATCTTTGTGCATTAAAGACGACTAAAATATTTCATAGTCCTCAAAAATTAGCTTTTAATTTAAATCGAACCTATTTACTTTGGTCTCGAGTCAAGAATTTTGTTTTACAGAGAGAAGTGATTTATTGTTAATTTTCCGTATACTTTTTGAGGAAGGACATAAGACACTCATTTCGGATAATGCATTATGAAATGGAAAGTAAACTAATGACTAGAAATTAGAGCAATTAAAGACCTTCCTTATCTGATCACACAATCATAATATGATAACCGCTATGAGCAAGTGTTCAACAATATGCATCCAAATTTATGGCCTAAATTTCTAGAACTAAACTATAAAGTCAGGAACAAGACTACACTTATATAGTTACAGGTCAGCTGTAAATATTCACTTAACTAAATATTATGAATTACTACTTTTAAAGTCAAATGATGAAATTATTCCCAAAACCCCTCGCCTTTAAAATTTTCTGGATAAATTATTATGTGATTTGACGAAGGATAATTCCGGTGGATGTATTGAGAGAATGTTAAGTCAACTATATTTTGACGTAAAATATTGAAAGTAAAATATTTGTTTAACAATAAAAAAATTTTTTTGGAGCGGTCTATAAAAGATAAAACACCGACTTGATGCGAAACGCTTATGCTATAAAATAATCCATATTTCCTTTATTGCTTTTCAGATTTTCCGGCGGTTTTTAGATATCCATATTTTCCCAGAAATGGTTGATTAAGTTTAAGAGAGAGGAAAAAGTTAGACAGAGTCATATCTGAGGAATGCAGTAGTTCATCGATGACAATAAATGAAGCAATAACCATATAGATCAATAACCATAAAAATACTTAAACACGTGTTGAAGTAATAAACTGAAGATACCACAGACAGACAAAATTACTTGACTTTATTTAGACTAAGCAACGAAGTAGGAATTTTCATAGAACAATCTCTGGAGTTCACTTTGCTGCAGTGATTCCTTTAAATCGTCATGAAAGATAAACTGTCCTGAACTGACACATAAAATTTCGCAACAAGCGCGAACGAAAATTAAACTTTTAGTCTTCTATAATTTATAGTTCAGTGTATCCCCTTAATATATTCTCATGCATGTATAAAATAGAGTATATTCACTAACACACACACCTCCTCGGGAGCCAATTGTTCTCCACACATTTAAATCTCTGAATTAAACACCCGCGTAAAGCAAGAATAAACAAAGAAAAAAACAAGTGACAAGTTCATAAATTTTCAGCAGGAGTGCGCAACGGATTGTTAAAATTGTATACACACCATTTCCAATAGCAATAAAAATAAACAGTTTTTAAATAATTTTCTTTTTCTCTCTTATTTTGTGTGATACCCCCAAATAACAAAGCAACAAAATCGAAAATAAAAAAACAATAAACACACCGAAAAGAGAAAAAACCAACAAATATAAAATAAGAACAGAAACGCTTAAAATAAAACTATTCAGTTGCGGCACGTTACCCGTACGAGCCCACCACAACTACAAGAGTTACAACAACAACAACAACTACAACAATAACAAGAATACAGTAATGCTTTTTGCGATACTTTTTATGATTTCCTGGTAGCACTTGCGAACATATAATAAAATATAGTGATGGTACTGGTGGTACTGCTTCGGTGGTGGTGGTGGTGCTGGTGTTACTGATGATGTTGGTATCAAAGTATCTCAAAGATACCAACCACCGGCAGCTGCAAAAAATAGCAACTCACACTCGTACACTTTGCGTGTCCCGCTGCTGATGGTGCTTCAGCCAGCTTCAACACAAATATATGCGAAATACTGCAACAAGCAAGAGCTTTAAATAAATACTTTTGAAAAGATTAAAAAGAGAAGCAATAACCCAGCAACCAACCACGCCCGCTCTTTCCAAGCCACCCTTTTCGAATTTTCCAATTATTAATTTAAAATTTAATACCTTTCAGTTTGTTGTTTCAATTTCTGTAAAGTCAATAAATTTTGCATACAAAATCCCGCCCGCCTGAGTACACAATGAACAGAAAGTTTGATGCTGCAGCAAAAGATGTTCATAAATTGTGAGCTAAATACAGTGTCGGGCAAGCGAGTAAGACGATCGGATAGCAAGAAATATCCATGCTCACACAATTTAAAATCCCACTACAATCATTTTAGACCTTTATTTATATAATAGTAAGTAAATAAGAACATAAAAGTGGTGTGCGTATAGAAATTTGTGTAGTATGTGTGCTTCGATAGGTGGGAATTTGGGGAAAACCAACTCAAGTTATCACTTCATTTGCAAATTGTCCAGAGTATTAAAATAGAGAACGATACCAAAACACCTAGCAATGGGCAGCGAAATTCAAAAGGATCGAGCAACAGCTCAGTCCTTATAAATATGTAGGCAAGTCAAAAATGACAGAACGCAGAGGCAAGGACACTAGTGGAGTTTGACCACAAACGCTGCCACATAGAATTTTTGATCACATTTCCGGCCCATTGTAAGCTACAGTACGAGAATATTTGAGTGGACAAATATCTAAGCAAAAAAAATACCCCTCCGTTTCCAATTATTTTGAAACACTCTAAAAACAGAAATTCGGAATATTTTTCCTTCTATGTACAATTTTATAGAGACACTTTTTTATATGAAACACATATCGCAGAGTAATATTTTCATCAGTGGATATATATATATATATATATATATATATATATATATAGATATATATAATTACATATATATTTATATATAAATATATATATATATATATATATATATATATATATATATATATATATATATATATATATATATATATATATATATATATATATTTGAATCAATTTTCCGCACTATCTTCTCAGTCAAAATGTTAATCTGGCACAACATATTTTATCCAAGGGTCATTTTACAATTTCGTACAATTTTTGCTTTTACTCCCCTTTTATTTTGCGCAAATGTTGATTTTATATGGCGCGGGGCCTGTTGCAATAAATTTTCAATAAAACATGAACAGCAAAGCTCACTCCATTGTTCAATTTCAGAACTGTAGCATACTTATATGCGCCTGTGTGCATGTATGCCTGTGAGCATGTAAGCTTGGCAGTACATCTACGCGTGGGATTGTGCCTGTTTTTGCATAAAAGAATATAAACAACGCAAATAACACAAAAGTGAGCTGTGCAATGTCACTATTTGATTTTGTTTTGTTATTTTTCTTTTTTCAATTTACTTGGTTTGCCCTTACTAAATATTTTTAATTGTAAATGTAAATCCAAGCACACACACGCAGCAGTAAATTAAAGTTATTTGTTTAATATAGAAACCAAAATTTTTCAATTGTTGAGTGTCCTCTTCCACTCAATATAATTTAGACAAATTTCTCCCGCACTTAAAACAGCAGAAACTAGATTCGCTCGTAAAATACTCGTAGAAATCAAATATGTGAACATTGTGATTTCACCAAGTCTTCCTTCTAGTGGTAGCACTACTGGACTGATAATTCATTCCAGCAGCGAGAGTGCTTATTCAGATATATCTGAATATCAACGCCATTGAGGAAAATCTTTTTCGAAAAAAAGAATTGTTGAAGTTACGAAGTTTTCATGCTTGACTTATATGAGTATTATGGTTGTTTCCCTTCGACTGGATCAACAGAAGGAATTATAGCTTAGTGGCAGTGATATAATATGAATGATATTTTAGAATTTATTAAAATAGAACCAATATAGAGCTGCCAATTTCCGGATTATATTTAAAATGTATTGAAACTATTTCTAGATGATACTCTCACATTCCAAATGGAAGGATATGCCAACATTTCCTAATGTGGGTCACATAATTTATTTAAGATTCCTCTTCCGAAATATACCAAACCAGAATCAAAGGAGACAATAATTAAATTAGAACCGAAACCCCGTTTAATATTGATATACTATAATAATCAAGCTTCCAATTTAATTTAAGTCAGTAACTGAGGAAACCGATTTCCTAGTGCACTGGAAAGAATCGCACATGAATTCTATACCTAAATGAGGGACTTCTATACCTCCCGAGAACATTTCTCAAGCCAACTGATCGAGGATTCTTTGTTTCTTCACAACCAACTTATTTCTTGATATAGAAAGGAATTATATTTTTTATAAAGAAGCTCTGAAGTAATTGTTTTGCCTTAGAGTCGCGCGGGGTAAATCATATTTTTTCCATTGTTATTGATTCTTTCAAAAGAAACTGACAATATATTTTGAAATTTCACAAGGTACTATAATTTCGAAAGAAACTAACAATAAGTTTTGAAATCTTCGAAGAGATTGGAAATATTAAAAAGCATAACAAAAAATTCAAAAGTTTTAAAAATCTTAGCAAAAAATTTGAAATCAAGATTTTGACCAATTTTAACTATTTATGGCTATATTTTTGTCCATACGTTCGTATATGCATCATCCATTCTTTCCTCAAAGCAATTATCTACAAGCTACATCCCTCAGTCATATCGGCCCAAATTTAAAACTAAAGGCTTTTTTGAAATACCAAAACAAAAGATTTATAATTTTTTTGTTTTAAAAAACACCCACAAAAAATGATAGTTACAATATTGGAGCTCTTTCGAAAGCCTATCCACATTTATACCCGTAAATCATAGCCCTAAATATTATGATAATGACAGCCCTATATATTAAGAAACCTTCTCTGGATACTTAGTACGATGAAGTACGATGCAGTTCAATTTCCACTTTTATCTGTATTAGTTCGTAATAAAGGGTTTTTCAAAAGAAACGCTACAAAAGTAAATCGATAGTGACAGCAAACGACGCCATATTTTTTCCCGCTCTTTTGACATTTCTCTTCAGTAAGGTTTGCCATTTCATCATACAAAGATATACGAGCCAACAACGTGTCGAAACTATTAAAATTTACTACCGAAGTTCGGAGTCAGTCGCCTCAACTTTAAGAGCGCTACGTCCAATTTATGATGAGGCTCATTTCTGGCTGAATGGCTTCGTCAATAAGCAAAATATGCGTTATTGGTTAGACAGCAATCTACACGTACTCCATGAGTCATCATTGCATCCCGAAAAAACTACGGTTTGGTGCGGTTTATGGGCCGGCGGCGTCATTGGGCCGTGCTTCTTCCGTGATGATCAAGACCGGCACATTACTGTGAATGCGAATCGCTACCGTTCAATGATAACGGAATATTATTGGATAATATGGACTTGGAGGACATGTGGTTCCAACAGGACGGTGCCACAAGCCACACAGCGAATGCCACAATCAATTTACTGCAAACCAAGTTTGGTGAACGTGTTATCTCACGAAATGGCCCAGTCGATTGGCCGCTTCGGTCGTGCGATTTGACGCCGTTCGATTATTTCCTGTGGGGCAACGTCAAGTCTATGGTCTATGCCAACAAGCCAGCGACGATTGATGAACTTCGTACGAATATCGAACGTGAAATTGCAGCAGTATCGGCCGATTTATGATTGAAAACCGTTGAAAATTGAGTTCAGCGTCTGGACTTCTGCAAGCGTGCCCGTGGTGGCCATGCAAAAGAAATCGAGTTCCATACATAATGGCATCGAACGTACTTTCACAGGAATAAAGAATTTCATTGATATCTAAAACCGGGTTTGTTTTATTTAAAAAAACTTTTGTAGCGCTCTTATTGAAAACCCCGATATTTCCAGTTGATTAATTTATTAGTTAGTTTTATATCAACACCATTTCAATCAAATTTCATAATTGATTTGTAAACAAAAAAGTTATATTCAATCATTGCCTGCCATTCTATGACATCGCATTAATAGAAGCTCTCATCGGAAATACTTTCAATCAAATGAAAATGAAAATTATAGAAACGTGTTTCGAAATAAAATTAAAGCAGCGTAATAAATATTAATTAAAAAACACAACTTAAAAAAAGAACTGCAGAGGAAATGATAAAATTGTATGTGAGGTGGTGGCGACGGCGCTCAGCAACCGAAACATCAGAAAACGCCCCGAGGGAAGAAAACATGCTTAAGCAACAGAGAACGCGCCTACTACAGAAAAGGAAATGAAGCGTATAATTTATAATTAATTTTAATGTTTTCGTTGAAACATCGATTTGATAAAATCAAAAATAGGCAAAGAAATGTTTCGAAGTGAAAAATTTCATTCACGGCTTTTTGACGCTATCACAAAAGAATACACGAATTTGATGTCAGGTACGTCGAGGAAATTGTGGCATCAATCACACAATTTACAACAAATATATTTTTGATCACAAGGCAACAACAAAGTCAAATTAATAAAATTCAAAAATAATTGAAATATTTATAAAATTCTTGGAATGTGAATCAGTCGGAAAATATTTCAAGAATATTTCCCATCACGTGGCAATTAATAACTTATCATAGAAGAGCGCTGCCAATTGTTCTTCGTATTGTTACGCACGCAGTGTTGTTGAACTCAGTGTAGTGAGACGGATAAGTTGTTAGTTGTTGAATACTTGTTTGCATTTGGGAGAGAATGTAAACAAATAAAATGTTTTTTTTTTTTTGTTCATGAAGCCATATCAAAATTGCTTGTCATTTTTATCCGCATGCCAAAGTGAGTATAATTCCTTTTTAAAATATTTAGCGTGGTAAATTGTGTGTTGCCCAGCTATGAAACCATTTGTCAGAATGTCGAAATACGTCTGCCAAACTGTCTGTCTGCGTATTAATTACTTTATCCCAGCAACTTGTTTTTAGTATGCGCGGAAATAAGCCAATCTGCGAGTGTGATGACGTATTATGATAATTTCTTTTAGTGAGTGTAGTACAAGCAAGGGTCGGTTCGACGCACAGTTCCGCACTAAAGATAGATGCTAAGTTTAGATACTGGATGGAGTGAAAAACCCGTCATATTATCTATTAAAAGTGTTTGGAAATATGTTATGACTGCTAAGAGACACAGAATAAAACATTGTTCTTTCATGGAACACGAAAGATTTACATTTCTTAGCGCTTTCCCTTGCTTCAAGCTTGAATGCAATATTTACATTGTGCTAAGCAATAGTTCAGTGTTTTTCAATCTTATGTTCAATCCTATCCAACGATCTTCTCACATAGTTTAAGTACTTTTTGTATTATGGCTTTTGGAATTATGGAGCGTGGTACTTATGAGTACGAATCTTATGATTTATGTTACTTTATGGCAGGTTCCATGTTTTGAAGCTTGAGGAAAGGCCAATAATCAAATACGGACCCAGTCGAATAGGCAATTATTTAAAAGAATTCCATAACGAAATATAAATAAATGTTTTCTCAATGCTTAAATCTGCGAAGAAGAGTCTGAGTACAAGTACATTCAACAAGGTAATTATGACTTTTATTGGTGTATTTCACAGCGATTAGTATACAACACATTAGTATATTATATATAAACCAACACGCCGAACAATAGTAATAATTGTTAAAATATTAATAATCACAAAATAATTATAAATTTGTATCACAATTTTATCTAAAATATTCTAATTCTAAAATGATTCTATATCATAATATTCTTTAAAATATTAATAATTAATAAATGATTTTATATCATAATTAAGTGATAAATAGCAACAATAATGAATTATAGCTGTAATAATATCGGTTGCCAGATTGGCTCCGGTTGCACATACATAAAACACCTCACCACCTGCTGGTCCATGATTATTACTCTAATTAACGGCAGTGAAAAGTGTTCCCCAACTAATCTGTTAAGCAAGCCCATTCCTGCTCGACTCATTCGGAAGCATTTCGGTCATGTGGAATTTCATGAAAAGTGTTTGCGGTGTTCTTGCCAACACCTGTGTTTATTATTTATTTTATTGTTGTTGTTGCTGCTGATGCTGCTGCTGATACTGCTGCTGCTGCGTAAGGGTACACCCAGCATGCTTGTTTATGGCTGAACGGCAAATGTGTTGTAATCGTGCGTCTGTTTGGCTTGGCAGTAATTCCTCCGCACCGGGACTGGGAATGGCACTCGTACACTTGATGGGCGCAAACTTGTTTAGCGCAATTAAAACAAGAAATTAATTAAAATTAAACAGCTTGCTAAGCGTTTGTACCAGCACAGGCATTATGAATAATAAATACACCCCCCAAGTTGAAGATCATTGAAACAATTTAAATTGCAATTAGTCAATGCACGTGCTAAAAATAACACAGTTTGTATGGTAGTGCTGAGAGATATAACTGGAAAGCTACTCAAACAACAATTAATGTTGCAACATTGAAAAGTTTGTTACGAGAACTTTAAAATGATTTTTACATGCCATAGAAAAATGTTGCAGACTCGTGTAGCACAGCTCGAGGAATGCTCATACTTCAGCATGTCATACACAGATATTGTTTATATAGGAACTTTTATTGCCAGATTGGCTGAGCACGAGCCGAGCAAGGCACCACATCAGTGAGTATATGTGTATGTATGTAGAGTGTGTGGTGTGTGGTGTGTGGAGTGTGGAGTGGGGCATAGACAATGTTAGTGATGTGCAAGTTTTATTTGAAAAGTGTTGCCGCACAAGAACAAAATACACAACTGCAGCAGCAGCAACAGCAGTCAAGAAAATGTGCATTTTCCCAAATTGAATTGACAGTTGCATGTCTTACAAAGCAACAACAACAACAACAACAACGACCACAAGCACATCACTGGCGCAGCTCCACCCGCCTAGCGTTCGGCACATTTAGTTTTGTGGGTGTTTTATTTTATTTCACATTTTACAATACGAACATATTCTGCGCTCTCGTGCAGTAGAGTGAGTGGCAGCTAATTTTCTGACACCCGAAAAATCTTACAACTTGTGGCAGTGTAAACAATGAGATTGCCATGAGAGCAACTATTTTTATCCCGCAAGTGTTTGTTTGAAATCCCTTTGATTTGATTTTTATTAGTGCTGCCATCAACTGAGAGTGGGGTGCAGTCGCTGTCTGCAACAAGGAAAGCTCTTTGCTTGGTCACATGCACAGCTAGTCTTATGAATGAAGATCTGTGGATGCTGATTTGTGTGCATGTTTCGGGAATTTTGCGCTTTCAATTTAAAAATTTGTTTTTACTATTCGTAGTGTTTATTGTGGCGAGTGTCACCATGTGTTTTCCTTCATATTTCGAAATTGAGTTGTTTTGTCGTCCATGAAAACAGTTTCCGAGAGTCAAAATATTTGTGTCGGCAATAATGTTTCAATCAGTCCGTTGCTTTTGTCACCGGAGAAACAAACATAGTGAAATAAAAGGAACACAAAATCTGGGATTTTCTAATGAGATCGTTTGCTTGCCACCACAGCATAAGCAATAACGACTCGCAAGGTGTTCGGAGTTTTATTGTTCTCTGCAATTGTTGGATCATTATGGGAAACAGAAATTTTAAATCTACACACAAACTACATATTTCTATATTCCTTTATTAACCCAGATTGGATAAAGAAATAATCGCGCCTCTTTTATAGAAGGCAGAACTCGAGTACTGAACGAAAGAAATATTCGAGTATAATCAATATATTTGGACAAATGTTTCTGCAAACCTCTGCAGAAATACTTGGCACCCATATCATAGTTGTTTGGTGTAATAAATTTGCGGAATTGGATATATAATTGTATTAATCATTTTGTGAAACGACAACTTTCGTTGGATTTGAGCCACAAGCAAACTAAGCAATTCTTTGACTATATGGAATACAACATAAGTACGCATATTAACCTCTTTTACTGCTGAATAAAAAACAAATATAATTTGGTTTTCTCTGAATCATAAATTGAAAGTTTGGTATCAATCCACTAAACCGTATATGGCCCCAGAGAAGGTAGGTCGGATGAATGGACGGAGTTATATCTAAAAATCAGCTGAATGGAATGGATAGTTATGCATGTTAATCCATACTTTTTACTTAATTTTTCTAATTCTACTTTTAGACTTTAAAATTCCATATTAACTACGAGTCATACTTGCTTCTCACCCTACGATGCTCGTCATTGAAAACTATTTAAGTTACGAGTAGTTGTGTTTTAAGTTATTAGTGTACGGTCCACAGCAACTAAGTTGTCTGTCTTCCTTTTCCTGTTCTAAACAAAAGTTCGTATTATTCCGTCGTATTCGTAATTAACTTTACAATATTTGTCGCAATGGGCCTTTAAGTGTGCTTTACCGAAGATTCATAAAGAAGGCTGCCACTTGACCTTACCATGTATGGGAATTCACAATCCAGATATCAGATCAATTACTACCAAATTTTAGTATTATTATTATTATTATTCTTATATCTTACACCATAATTAATTATGACTGCAAGGTGTTGGGGGAATGAGTACTAGCTACAGAGGCTTTTGACTCGAAGAGAAAAGGATTTTATAGAAAGAAGCATTTTGGAGACCAAGCCCACTACCAAATTTTAATTTTATAAGGACTCTTTTAAGTTTCAATTGCAATCGTTGACTCACTCAACTCATCTCAACTCACTGTAACTTTAGCTGAACTCTTCGAGTTATAACAACAGCGGTAATTATAGCTCGTCAGAACGTACCCAACTGGTGGTCTAAGTGGCATCACTGGTTTATTGGTGATGCGGCTGCCCAACCCACCTACCTAGAATACTCGCCCCATCACTTTACAGATGCACATGTTCGCATAGACAGGGCCACGGCACATCAACTACATCGAAACATTGACCATGAGTATTTTTACCTCGTCACACCACTGTGATTTCATTCACAGCTACTGGATCCGAATATTCCAATGGGTAGGTAATAACATCAAATGATATATAATCTAAATCAGTTCAGAGCACACACTATTTGGATGGAGAGGGCATGTTCATCGTCCGCACATTTTCTATACGAAAATTCCTTGTAATGTGAAAATATGTTTTCGCATCAAATATTAAACTTGAATTTATTAACATACTCGTAAGCGCAAGACCGCAAAAAATCATCACAAAGAAATTATATTCGTACAAAAGGAAAACTACAAAATCGTGTATAAACAATTGTGGAGGATTTGCTTTCGTTTGAACATTTTTGTAAAATTGGCATAAATTCACTCAATAACTTTATAAATAAAATATCAATCAAATGAGAGCTCTTTGAGCGCACGTACCTTAATTCCGATGTGGCAGACGAATGCAAATTGCCGTTGTTCGGTGTATGCGAAAACGAGTGGGAATTCTAATTGAAAACGTATGCAGTAGTCTGAATATGGGTCTGCGATAAATCCAATTATAGATTTTCCAGAACACAACACGTCGAATTTCAGTATATTGTTTTAACTTTTTTCTATTTATTCTTTTTGATTTTTCTTCTATCTCATATGTTGAACACACAATTTTCCAGAATGAAACAGAATTACAGCAGACACAATAACACGAAATCAAAAAATTAAAAAACGGAAAGGAAAAAAATTCAACTTATTACAGCAGCGGCACACTTTGTAAATATGAACACACACTTTTATACATTTATCTTGTGTTGATTCTTTTTCGCCGCCTGGATTGCACTCATAAAATGATGAATTTCACAAATACTTAAAAAACACACACGGGCTTTTAATTGTTGCTGTTGCTGGCTTTGTTGTTGTTAGTGTTGCTGTGATGGTGTAGTGTATGAATTTGAAAACAGTGTTTGAATAATTTATTTGCCTGAATGAGCACTTCGGCTGCATGTGCGTCCTGCACGGTTGTGTTTTGTTTCTGTTTTAATTGTTAGGCCGGAGCGGCATTAAAACTTTTTTCGCATTTTGCCTAGGACACTGTTTGTTGGGTCTGCATATGGTGATAGTTTTTTCGATACTCTATTTGCGAACTGTATGAAATTGGGTTTTATGTTTCAATTGTGTTAATTAACTTGACAGCATTTTTATCGCTTTTGTTGACATGTCAGATGCGTTTTTTGACACTTGGCTGTACGTGTCGCTGACGCTGGCAATGCGGATTCCGAATTTATAGGCAGTTGATTGGGCGCGTCATTAGCAAAATGTCGGTCGATGGCCATTTCACATAATTGCACATTTTAACTGATGGCCGGGCCAGGCCTGCCTTTTCGAGGAGTGTTATGGCGGTTTTGTTTGATTTACCGAACGTTCCAACTTAGAGTGTGCATAACATTTATATTTGTTTTTGTTATTGTTATCGTTGTTGTTGTTTTTGTTGTTGTTATTGTTGTTTTTGATGCGTTACTATTTACTGTGTTAACTTAAATGCAATTGCTAATTATTTTATGATATGTTTAATTAATTGCATTTATTTCGTAAAATATTTGGACTCTATTTCAGTCTATTGAGCTTCGTTTATTTCAATAATTATTGTTATTGTTTTTGTTTCAATCCCATGTACATAGCCGTGTGTTGATTTTGTTACTGCAATTCCCGAATTGTGTAAATATAGTCGGCTTTTGGCAATTATGCTAACGTATTTTTTTATGTATCAATTCCCGATGAATCCATATTATGGAGATCTGCAAGTAGAAAGATTTGCAAAATTTACTAGTTGACTTTTTAATACACAAAAGCGAGATATTATATAGAGTCTTGAAATATTTTTGAAAACTAAACCAAATATACAAGAGCCTAATTCGGCAATCGTTCAGCAACTGCGCAGATTTTTCTAGAAGTGTACAACAAGAACATCGCTATATGTCGCCACATATCTTGAGGTGTTGAAACCATTTCACTGTGTATGACATCTCAGCCAGTTACAAAGTTAAAAAAGTGTTTTCTTTATCCACCGATGAATGACATGCAGCTACGCCCAATACCACGACAAATCCACAAACCTTCATTAAGTAGAGCTTGAGAACCTTAAGGGAGAGTAGTAGTAACCATTTAAATAACTTTGTATACCTATCCCATTAACAAATGAACAAACTGTAGTCACCATAGGTCAGGACACTCTATAGATAGCATAGAAGTGACACTTTCATTAAGCTGCGGCAAAACTAAAACTTGAACAATACCCAACACTAATACTGAATACTGATTCAGAACAGGATTGCGTCCAGAGTGGCAAGGGTATCCAGGTAAGATATGTAAAGAGGAGAAATAACCCTCATTAATTAACACTGAATGACGCCCAAATCCAAATAGACCCCACCACACACTATTTCGAATTGACACTGAAAATCAATCTTAATGGAAAAACCTTATAATCCGAGAAAGTAACGAATGCAAAAAACCAATTAAATGAACTGAGTTGGTAGTTAGGCTAAAACCCTATTTGTACACAAATCTGCTGTTCTATAAAGAGAAAATTACACCTGAAATCAGGGAACTATAAGCAAACCAATCCAAATTTCAGTTCGCAATCCAAAGTTAAGCAATGTATGTGTAGAATTAAATACAACAGGACGATCCTCATTCTATTTAATTAGGCAAGGCGTGAGTTATGTATATATATATATATATATATATATATATATATATATATATATATATATATATATATATATATATATATATATAAGCCTCAGATTATCAAGAAGTATTCAATTGTTCTCTACTGAATACTTATCGATAGTCGCCATAATAAATCAGTGATTCAGATTAAGCATCAGTCGATTAGAGCAACGCCATGTATTCAATTCACATCTCGCGTAGATTATAAACGCAATACTCATGAATAAATCATTTCTGCACGGAAACCTCACACTCTATAGGAATATGTTTTTATATTTATAAAATGTGTGTAGTATTTTTCATATTAATTAAGATAAAGTACAATTTAGTGGAGCTCTGATACAAACTGCAAGCTTAATACATCGATAATGTTATTTAGTATAAAACAAATTTTGAAGTACCCAAACTAAAAGAATTCTCATTTAATGAATACTTTGAATGAATTACAACAAATCATTCATCTATCAAATTAGTACAATGTCTTAAACCTACGGTAGAAAATAGAGCAAATGGACCAATGCTACAGATACTTTACTGTAACTATATAGAAGGAAGAGTATTAGTCCCTCAAGTTCAAATTTACTTCAAGAAAAACTCTTTCCTCACACAAGTTCCAATAACGGGTTTCAGTAAATTATATTGACAAGCACCCACATTTAAAAGAAAATACTTCCATTCAACGATGGCATTGCATATAAATAACGAATTATCTCAGTCTAAACTGAGAATTTGCATGTTATTTGCCA
This sequence comes from Clusia tigrina, assembly GCA_920105625.2. Lineage (NCBI taxonomy): Eukaryota > Metazoa > Arthropoda > Insecta > Diptera > Clusiidae > Clusia > Clusia tigrina. The sequence continues at coordinate 179,937,788 of OV050033.1, forward strand.
CACAAAAATGGAAAATCATAACAAGCGAATTATGACTACGTGTCAAATAATAATAAGAAAATTTGCTTGTCAATTTCCATTTAAAATTCCTTAATTCAATTGAAGCCATTTCTAATTTTTTCCTGCACAAGCTTGAAAAGTTGTGGACATTTTCAATTGAAAATCGCAAAGAAAAATCCCAGAGATCTGCAGCAATTATAGTGTATGAATACTTCGAAATCAATTTTGGTGATATTCTATAATCACTTATTTAGATTTTTCGAAGGGAAGTAACGATTCCACGCAAAAACCTTATTTAAGAAATTATTTTTCATGGCCCAAAATCATATTTAATGTAACCTTCATTTCTAGTTGCATTCACCGCTATTCTCCGAGTACAATAAAAAGCCGTTGAATAGCCATTTTACCGTAATCCAAAACGTTAGCATTGATGGCTTTTTCATACTAACCGCCCATCAATTTGTGAAGAACAGAGAATCCTCCAAACTACTCCTAAACAAAGGCCACATGTGCGCCTCGCTTACAGTTCTTTTATTTGCCTGCTTTTTAGAATGTCAGCTTTTAAATGTCTGCTGTCGTCTTTTTTCAAACAAACAAACAAAGACGACAACAACAAAAAATCGCTATTACGCTCACAACAAAAAAATGGAAAGAAGCAAAAAATTGCACAATACCAATTTTGTGGCAATTTGGTATTCATGGCAACGCATGTTTTTGTTTTCAACCGCACATCCAAAACGACACCTTAGGTTTTGTAAACTTGATTTACATATTACAGATTTTGACATTCATATAGCGGGGAGGATTGAAATACACAAATTTTTGTGCCAATATTGAATGTAGGAAAAAGTTAAGGAGGACTGAGGAACCAGCCGTGGTTATAACTTGTTTATAGCTTGTGCCCCTTTGAAACTCAAGCGGAAGAAATCGATGCCTGTTGTAGAAGAATTCTTGAAGAAAACTAAACTCTCAAGCAATGGAAAACAATTTAAAGAGTGTTGGGGGAAAAAATCCATACAAGTATATTAATCCTTGCATACTCCCTCCTCACACATGTCCGTATAAGTTAAGTTGAAGCAGACATTGCTGGTATAGAAACTTGCCTCATAAGCCAATAATGACGAAACTTTATTGCACATTTCATGTCTGCATAAAAATGCCCTACTTTTGCGGAACATTTCTTGTTTTTTTTTTTATTTTTACTAAACTACAAAAGGCAAAGAAAGTGGGTAACCCAGTGCGCGGAAACGATAGGAAAAGTTTCAAACACAGATAAGCAAATTAAATTTTGCCACTTTTTTCTGCAATAATTTTCATACCACTTGATTTTCCTTTCGTTTTTAAAAAATCAATTTCAAAGAAACAGACAGAACCACCGTCATCACTCACACTCTCACACACACCCTCATACATGTTTTCAGCTCATCTTTTCAGCGCTGCTTTCACACTCCATGAGTTTAATTTTATTTTCAACTTAGCCGCTATTATACACTTGCGAATTTCCGTGTCCTTTACTAACACTATCAGCGCCGAGGACCAACCAACCCACAGGCACAGAGCTCTGCCAGCACTACGGCCGACCGCACATTATGCACTTCACATATAATCATGTGGTGTTTCTTTCATCAAAGCATAGGAACAGGCGCAAAATTAAATTGCATATACGGCACACACACACACACACACACACACACACACACATAGAACATAGAACACAGCGGCAACATTGCCACAATGCGGCTTACAGACTTGGTTGCATTTTCGTTGCTGTTGTTTTTTAAACAATTTTGCATATATTTGCATGCATAGAGCCACACAACTAATCACACACTGACACACTGCGCTAGTGTCAGTGGTGATGGGGCTGGTGAAGGTACGAGTATGATTGTAATGGCGATAGCGATGCCACTCAATCGCAAAGCTAGCGAACGACCGTACGACCGACGGACGGGCCACTTAAACTAGGACAAAAACAACAACAATAGCCCCGCTATAAGAAAATATAATGCCGCTACGTTAAATAGTCGCATACATGTTGGTATGTCTATGTACTTAAATGGAATGTATGTAGGCAGATGTGAGCAAAGCCGAAGATACAAGTAGCACTGGAACACATAAATACATGCACTTATAGTGGCTGGGTTATTTTTGTGTTGCAGAATATATAAACGGATTTTTATTATTACTATATAAAAACGTAATAACAATGAGCTAAATTTTTTCCTGTTAGTATGTCGCCTCATTCATCACCAGCAGTGACGTCGCCATGTTTTCGAGCACATTATCGTATTGACGGCATATTTTCTCGTATTTGTCTTTGAAGGTATTTTCACTTCATATAAATTGAGCTGTATTATTCACAAAGAATTTTTTTCAATGTGTGAAGTTATAAATCCATATTAAGTGAGATTATTTATGAAATGCAGTAGCTAATAACTGAAATATTGGCTAGAAATACAAGATACTAGTGTCAGACATGATGCTGTACAATAGTGAACGTAATACCCAACTAACTCAAATACCGCTGCGTAAAGGAAGGATTAATGTTCCAGACATATGGGCCGAAAATGTGTTGAACTGTATCAATTAAATTGAAATAATTTCATAACTGAAGTTTGAAGCAACAGACCGAGAAAATATGCTTTGAAGATCAGTAACAAAAGCCATTACAAGATTCACAATAAAAGTATATTGAATTTATGTTGTACTTATAGGGAAATGAAACCAAAGTGCTGATGTAAAGTGTCTCTGTGAGTTTCCTTTGTAAATGCTTTGTTTGTGTATTTACAGTTTTCCTGATTATTTGTTCATCAGGTACTGGCTATCACTTTCCCTATGAGAAAGGCACTAAGTCCGGTATTGATGCAAAAATAAAATACTTCCAATCAAAGTTTCAATATTCTGGTAGACTATGATTCAGCAATATACTATAAGTTTAGCTAAAATCTGATACTTTATCTCAATAATCATTTCTTTTCTATCACCAACTGAGCTCCCAACAATTTAAATATTGACTGATGTGCAAACATGTAATGAAAGCAAAGTATCAATGGACACTTTGGCATTTCCTACCTACTACATTTGCCAACGGTGGTCAAGTGAGCATAGGCTGAGGACTGCCTAAAAAACTACAGAGAACAAAAGAGTCTACGCTTTTCCCTGCACTATGTCAATACTGAATAAAAAACCTGGATTAGAAACTTGAGCCACGCATTGATATTTTACTCATTCTTAGTTGAGCTTAAAAGGTCCTGCATGAAGGTTTATAAAATCAAATCTTAACTGCAAAGTGCGTGATCTAAATTCACAGCATTACTGAATGAATTTAACTATGTGCCAGAGGAGTTAATCTTTTGGAAATTTCAATAAAAATTTCAATAAGAATTTCATTAAATAGCAGAGCCTTTATGCGTTATGCAGAAATAGAATAAAGTTAATCACTTAAGTAGAAAGAAAAAGATTGCGTTGCTGTAATCCTCCAAATACGAGTACTTTGACAACCTTGTCAATGAGAGAGCATCTTTTCTCCACTAAATCCACTAAGTGCATTGGGGATCATTATGAGCATCGGAACGATTTCAATAACAATGGGAAATGTGGGTAAATGTGAACCCAGGCAATTTGTATTCCACAGTCGGCTGAGTTCCTTTCAGTTATTCGTGGACATTTTTAATTTATGCGAAAACATTTCAACTGACTGAGCAAATTGTATAAGGGTCGCATTAACTGTTCAATTTGTTCTCTTCCGCATTTTTCGTACGGTCATGCTTTCGTTGCTACAGGAGATATTTTAAAATTAAAATTGCTTTCAGAAATATCCACTGTGCTTTTTTAAACGCAATTATTAATAATAAACAAACAATACGAAAATAATTTACACACCTTACTGCATACGCAGAGCGCTTTTTGTTTTTTCAGCATAAAACACGCTATTGGCAATCATTTCGCAGTTCAGCGCCGATTATTGCAATTAATGTATCTTCCGGACTGGCTAAGCCGCTAAGCAGCACTTCGCAGCAGTTGGCTACTAACTTTGGTTTAATTATTTGCACTTTGTATTTAAAATACTTCTTCATTTATTACTAAATCATTTGGCTATGGAAACTGTTGTAAAGATTGTACAAATCGCACACTGCCTGGCCAAGAATGAAGAATGATTGTTTGAGCTTCCGTTTTCCATTATGCACTGCACTTCCGTTTTACGCTTCAAACCCGATTCAACTCAGCGCTCAACTCACTTCGACAGACGTTATTGCAACAACGAAAGAAAGCACGAACGGGGCGCATACAAACAGCAAACGTACACACACACACTGAATCAGTCTCACTGCTGTCTGCTTTACCACACACTAAGCACTGTCTGTCTGTCCGTCTCTCAAGCAGGCTCACAGCCGTAAAACGTGTGTTAGCACGCGGAAAAACAAATGTAAACTGTTCTACGGCACGGCCTGTCACTTGGTGGAAGCGAACGGAGCAAAATTCACACGACGAACAGCAGTGAAACGCCGCACACGAATGCTGCACGAGACCGCTGGCAACACACGAAATCGCTATGGCGGCACAGCACAAATTTCTTAGCACGACGAAGAACACGGAGCACCACCACCACCTCCAAAAACAGCGTCGGCAGGCGGCAAGGGGTGGTGGCAGCTCTAGCACCAGCACCAGCAGGAGAGAAACAATAGCGCTGAGAAAAACACTTGCAGCGCCGTAAAGCTTCCACTTCCTGCTGCTAGGAAGTAGTGGCAATAAAATTTGTGGAAAATCACAGCAAACAGCGAGAGCGCGTGAGAAAGAGAGCACGAGTAGCATCGTTGGTGCGCGCAGGCAATAGGAAAAGCGGCGCAAACGGATTTTATACACTGTGCCATGCAGCAGCAATGAGAGAGCCGCTGTCTTAATGCCTGGAACACAATTACAAGGGTGCAAATTGCCGAACACTGAAATTATTAACTGAAAATCATTTCTGATGGCGAATATTCTGCTGCTGCACAAATTCTGTTAATAGCGATAAATGCACGACAAATCTATCAATATGTAAAGCAAATACAAAATTCAATCATTCTGGTACGAGTATTTTTGACCCACCTGCTTTAGGAAAATTCCAATCTAGGACGATCAGAATACAAATAAGATGATAATAATAAATAAAAATAATAATAAATTTGTTAGAGAGCATGACATTAATATTTGAGTATTATCAAAGTAAGAAAATAAATCCACAACTTATTCAAAATTTGTATTTCAAATGCCTATTTTTAAATTCACCTCAAATATATCCAGCAGAAAAATGTAATTAGAAATGGCCACAAAAATTACAATTTGTGGATACTATTTTCAACAATGTACACAAGTATAATTGCTTTAACAAAATTCAGTTATGGTGAAAAGTAAAGTCAAGTGTTTACTGAATCATTGATCTTCTGTTGGCTACCTGATTTTGCTTTGACGAGGCTGGGGGATCACAGAAATAACCTTGCCACTACTTCTTTGTTATTTGGTTTAGTTTCGTAGCGTATTTTTCTAATGAGCATCAGGATGGGAGTTGTGTTTTAAAATTGATAAAATCTACATTCGTTTCCTCCTCATGCGGAAGGAGCTGAAGAGCTCTGATGAGGATATTGGAACCTCCAAAATGGCCCTGAGATATCCCAATACAATCGTACATTTTTTGTGTACATGCCACCGGATATCTACACTGGAAAAGTGGTTCACTCTCATATATATTTAGTTCCTGAAAATATTTGACATCTTTGACACAATAATTGCAGACTTACGATTTTTTAATATTTTCTCCTTTTCCCTGTATAAAGTTTTGCTAGATTATATAATTTCGATTCACTGAACATTTTATGGCACAAAAATATCATCCCAATATTTCAGTAAAATATTTTCATGTTCCTCTTTTATCCTCATATCATTATTCCTCTCGTCAGGATTAAAAGATAGAAAATATTCAATTTGGGAACTTTGTATACTTTTGGGGCCGTAAAAATGTGGGTTTCGATATAGTTTGGTAAAAACGGTCGTGAAAAAGACATAGTTAGGCCATGATTGACGTTCTGTGATACCGAATGAAACACAGGTCCCATTCCCTTTCAGAAGTCCAGCCATTTGAAACTTTAGATGAAGCAATTGATGGAGCAAATTTTCTTAATTGGAAGCCTCCCAGAGAGTCCAGAAATTAGTCACCCAGCAAAGTGTGTCGCCTTTTAGACCATATTTGAAGCAATTCTCAATCTACTACCATTAGTACCCAGGGCCCAGTGTCCCTTTAGCATATTTTTGACGGTACCTATACTTTGTCTATTGAGAGATTATACATTTTTTGAGCACTTGACGTTTATGTTTCGATATGAAGCTCAACGATTTTGGGCAGATTTCTATAAAAGGAATCTACCGTTCGTAATCCCTATAGATGCAACACTAATAACCTAAGAGTACGGAACAATTTATGTAAATATATAACATAATTCTGAAATCAAGAGTTTACCACATCACAAGGAATAATTATTGTGATGTGGTGGACTTTATTGTGTTACCTACGACGTGAAAGTCAATAGTCTAATTTTGCATTTAGGGAAAACCTTTTTATAATATTATATCGAAAATAGTAAATAACTTTATGTATCCTGTATCTTCCGCATTTTCTGAGATTTTAACACAATTATAATTAGTCATACGACCCAGTAACACACAATTCTTTCTTCCCATTAGCCACACCGACATAGAAGTAATTTACTGTAATGCTAGTGCCTGGAAATATCTAATAATAGGCCAATATTACTCTGTCTTTTCTAATGTGTTCATGACCTTATAAAAATATATTTTATAGTAAATATTTGAGTTCATTGCTTCTAGACTTCATTTATGAACCAATATCACTCAAGAATAAAAATGTAGGAGTTCAATAAATAAACAACATAAACAATTTACAAACCAATTTCGCAAGAAGCTCCCAAACTGCAATTCTGACTATAGAAATTTTCGGTTCATAGGGAAAATAGTACCTACCTCAAATGTTTACTTATTTATTTTTGTTTCTGACAGGCGCTCTCCCTGTCTCTCTGCTCTCTGTGCCGCTCTGAAAGTGTTATGAAATTTTTAATGCGGCCATTTCCAGCATTTCCAACACTTCCACATCAGGCACTTGCAGGCGCTCTCTCGCCACCATCGTTTCCACAGAAAACGTGCTTGTGCAGAAGGCATTCACACCACGCAATGAGTGCAGGAATTGTACACACCGCATGCACTTGTGGTTGTTGTGCAGATACGAGTGCGAGTATTACGCCATGACATCGGCAGACTGATAGGCAATTCCATTTGACGTGGGGTACGCTTCTGGGTCGCCTGGGGTTCAACCCAACGCAAATGCCGGCTGTGTAGATGGTGATGCTTTTGCGGCCGCTATTGCCGCTGCAGTTGCCGCAAGAAGAAGAGAAGCGCCATGAATGCAAATGGTAGCAAATTCCGGCTGCAAATGGAAAATTGGTGTAGTTTGGCGTGTTTTCTTTCTGTTACTGTGCATTGTGCAATTACGTAGCAGCTCGTTGCGTCGCTGCGTCGGTGCGGCCGCTGAGGTGATTCCTTTTTCGACTCTCTGTTGTGATGCAATCGTGATGACGACAAAATAAACGCGTCAATTATGTCTGTATTCAGGTTAACTGCTGAGTGTTCCTTTTGGTACTTTTGTGTTTATTGCTTGTTCGTGTTGTTGTTGTTGCATTTCTGCATTTAATTTGCAGAAATCATTTACGTATAAAGAGAGCGCTCAGGCACTTTACTGCAGTTTTCTCGTTGCCACTTCTAATTTATATTTCATTTTGCTATGATTTGTTTTTGCTTGATTTTGTTTTGTTGGCTGTTTTGGGCTGATTTTATTTTATTTTGTATTTTGTTTCGGTTCACTTATACGCTTGTGTGTGTGTGTGTTAATGCACCATTTCCTCTTATGCTATATATATGGGTATTTATGTATGTACATGCGACTGCCAGTGTGCCAGCGTGTGTATGTGTTCAGTGTTTGACACAATTTTCCAGATGCGCCTGGAATTTCAGGAGCTATGCAGCACTGATGTCTGCACATGAGGTTGGCATAATTTTGTTGATGTAGGTCTGGATTTCCAGGGCAATTTGGAGAGAGAGATTTTCACAATAATTGAGAATTATTTCAAGTGCGGGAATTAAAAAATTTCGTGAAAACTTTTCTGATTTCACACAAATTTTAGTTCCTTTAGCTCCACCTCTTATTATTATAATTTCTTTATATGTTTTTTTAATATATTTTTTATTTATTTTTTAAATTTTTTCCCCGTTGCTTTGAGGTGTTGTGAATTCAAAAAACGTATTGGGCAACCAGCTGGACTCTACACCACTCCAAAAATCCTCTCAATATCTTAATGGTTTTGGCCAACTTCAGTGCTGCACTTCAAAAGCTCAACACAGTCTCTCTGCACAGCAAGCAGAAGACAGAAGCTTTTGCCCACGCGCGTCCATGAGCGATAGCCAAACACTTTCCCATGAAGCGCACCAGGAAGTGAAAGAAAAATGGTCTTTCGTTTGCCATGAACGGACGGATGGCAAGGAAACGAAATGCTGCGACCAGCAAAAAGCGGCCGCTAACAGCATAGAACAGAGCAAGGACATGCGGCTGGTTGGTGCTTGCAGTTACAGCATGATGCCGGTCATTCTTGGACATGCTTTCAAAAAGCCGAAAAAGCGCTTGCGCAGTAGTGCCTCTGCATTTTGTGTTTGTTTTTTTTTTTCTTTTGGTTGTACAAAATTTCTGCATCATTGGATTTTTGGATAGAGGAAGAAATGTTGCAGCACCATCAGCAGTGACGTTGGAAAATTGCTTTCATTTTTCCTTTTTTTTTAACTGATATTCTCCTCGTGTCCTCTCGTGTGCAGACAAAAAATGATTTAAAAAAAACCCAAAAAACATGTGACAAACTCATTTACGTTGCAAGCCCGGTATTTGCAAAATTATGGTTAAGCATGGTGAGGTTAATGAACGCAGTCATGTTGAGTCAACACCGCAAGCAGCATACGGAGTCTTGCAGAGCTGCAGAGTGGACATTTTTGTTTATATAAATTTTTTGAAGTAATTTTTTCAAATGTTATGCCTTTTTTTGAACTCTCCGTTTATAATTATAAGCTTATGAGCTTCTTCTCATTGTCACTAAACGTTTACTCCTCCAATGAAATTAGACAATGGCCAACCCCACCAGAGCCCATCAGAGCAAAGCAGAGTGCAACGAAGGAAATTAATTTGAATTTTTTTATGCGCACATTGGCACCTGAGTTGCCACCTTTGCGCGGTACTGCCAATTCGAGCAAAATCCCCGCATAGACAAACATAACCGGAAGTACTAAGCACGAGTGTACGGTGTTATAGCGCCGTGCTTGTGCTAGGGGGCGCGGCGGGGTGGATATGAGTGGAAAAGCTCCGCTCTAATGTGCGCAATTTTTGGAACCGTTTTATTTTCTTAATGCGTTTTTCGTTGCTTTTCTTTTTGCAATTTTATCGTTATTCGCACGCTTTGGCATGAACTTTCGCAAAATGTGTTGTTTCACCTGAGCGCAACGGAAGCGGAAGATTAAACTTTTTGCCCTCTGCTGTGGTCTTCTTTAATTGGAATGCAACGCAGGCACATAACGTGCTCAACATGCACACGGCGACAACATTTGGAAACAATTTCTCGAGTGGTTATGTATATATATGTATATATTATATATATTTTATATATATATGTATATATATATATATATATATATATATATATATATATATTTGTGTGGAAATTTTAGGTTGCAGTATGTACAGTTAAGGAATTGATTAAGGAATTTTGCAGGCAGCTCCTAAGTGCTGGCTTTATAATTGCAAGTGTTTCTTATGCATAACTGAGAGGTTGCAGAAGTTTCGGCAACGTGCAAAATTATTTAACTTTTACAATTTTTCATACATAATAAATAGTAATAAAATTATGCTCTCTTGACTTTTTGGGTCGTGTACATGCTCACTGCCACACATTTGCGTTGGACCTTGTGAGCGACTAAACACTCGAACACTCTTTCTAATTAAATTGTAAACCCATACATTCGGGTAATTTATATTACCACACAGAGACGACAGACACTTCAGAGCATAGATGGAAAGTGGAATTTATTTCTGTGAAATATCAACAAAGAGTCTTACTGGGAAATTTATGCGATTCTGCTGATTTCACCAATGCTTGTGTCTAGGAGTGCGTCGGCTACAGGCAAAAGAACAGTGTAAATTTTCAAAAAGGGGGCAGCAGCTTCTTACAGAATGTAAGCGCACATGAAATATGACACTATTTTGTGTAAGACTACCGAGTCAGAATATTTGTACGCTTTTCAATTGCTATAATCACTCTATAAATAATACGAAATATATTTGGTGGCCAAATAGTCATCTCATGAATAAACTTTCAAATTAAGAGTGTTTTGTTTCAAATATTATATGAAGAGCATGCGATACCTGATGCTTTATCTATTCTTTACATATACTATAACTCAGCGGTGATAATTCATTAATGTTAGCAACTCATAGTAGCACCATCGATGGGTCGTCAATGATGTTTTCTCTCTTTACTTCGCACAATGTGAATGCGTTGTGGTATGTGACGAATTGTTTTAGAAAGCAGCCGAAATGAATAGAATAGCAATCGTCATGACAATTCAATTTAGTGCAGATTAGCAGCCTTAAGAGTGATATACACTTATGTCACCATAGTAGATGAAGTATGCGCTCAGCTTATATATTTGGTCCAAAATTCCTATTCAAGGATCAATTTTTTTGCCGCTTTCAGTCCTACTTTGATGTTCGAGTGAATTTGAGTCGTATTTTTAGTTGGGTGAATTATGTTCAATTATACACGCAGGCAACGAAGCAGGGGACATACCGGCTAAGTCAGGGGCAGACAACCCCTACATAGGACCATGTCCTATGTTCGGATTCAATAAGCACGGTCTTAAGCTGGATCTAAAAAAACTGGACGACGCAGCGGAAAAATGTGTACTGGATCAATTTAGAGGGTCTGAGGCACTCGAAGTGGTTCCTGTGCTTTAACGCAGAAAAGGCTAAATTGGCCCTATCACTGAGAAGAAATCAACTGAGGATACTGTGCGGTGTATTGACAGGTCACTTTCCCTGCAATGAACACCTGCACAGAATGGGCCTCACTGACACCAAACTATGTAAATTTTGCCTAGAAGATAATGAGTCTATGGGGCATCTAATCGCCAGTTGCCCGGCCCATGCACTAACAAGAGTAAAGCACCTCGGCAACATTTTCTTGGAGATGACGACCTGATGCCAACATCGTAGACTGATCTGATCCAATTCCTGAGCACTGTAATTATTAATTGAATGAAGGGGCTGGCACAATAGATCTCTGTGGTCGCAGTACCTAAGAGCGATGGCCCAACATTATATAACATATGTTCGAAGGGCCACTATAAAACTTATTTGCTGGTTTCTATACACATCTAGGCCTCAACATTTCATTAATTTACGGACTCATTTTCTGAAGAGACTTCAACTAGTTCTGTGCAAGTCGGGCCGCGAGGGGTCTCAAGCTTAAAACATCAGCTGAAATAGTATACACGAATTCGTCGCACATGTCCAGATCCAGTAATATATCCTGTGTTAAGGTTAAAAGTACGACTTTCTATTGTCATTTTCAAAACTTTTTCGATGTTATCGTCAGTCAAAAATGTTGAAGACCAATCAAAAGCGAGACAAGTATTTGGCAGTTTCTCAGTTTTCTTTGAAAGTTCTGTAATCCCAGTGTCGATAAAATTACCTCACCAGAACATTCATAAATAAAAAGATTCATTTAGTCAAGAGCCGAAAGCCGCAGTCGCTAGTTCCAAATTGTACAAAAATTTATTTTTGTGGAAATTATAATAATAATAATAATAATAATAATTTCGTCAATAAGTTTCCTCTATATTTTAACCATTTGAATAATCCCAGAGTATATTTGAGATCGGTTAAGCTAACCAGCAGCTATAGCCTTTTGGCTGACATATTGAGCTCTAAACTCTATGTGAGAATTAGGTGCGTTTTACCATTTTACAGGAAAAAATTATTTTAGGTACTTTTGAAGCCAAATTTTTACATGAACAATTGCCAATAATTGTAACCAAATTTCGTACAATTTCGAACTACACAAAATTGTGGTTTCGGGGTTCCGGATTCCGATCATGCCAAGTAGAAATTCCAGTAACGACTCTCTTCCCTTATTTATTTCTTTTTCGGGTGAAACGGTTTTACTTAAAAACCCTGAGACATACATTTAATTAATGACGCTCTTCTCATTTTTACTTCCTTTTCGGATGGAAGGATTTTGCTTAAGAGTCCTGAGAAACATACTTAATTACAGTGTTAATTATACTAATAAATACACAATAATAAGAAAAGTATTATTATTAACTAATTATGTACGCAATGGTTTGTTCGAAAGCCTTAGTTGCTGGAGGGTGGGAATCGTACCCGCGAACACATACTTAAGAAACTGACATGTTTACCGCTGGATCACGGTAGGACCCTAAAAGAAAAGTTATGATAATTCTTTGAAAAGTACGAAATAAAGTCAAAGCTTCTATTTAACTTGACTTTGACATAAGATGCTACAATAACTTCCAGGCTTATGGCCATGCGGAGCTTGAACCCCCCGCATTGCATTCGCAAAGTCGCAGCAAATGTGAGAATTCGTTTGAAATGTTTTGCTGCAACTGTGATATTTGCATTTACCCATACGCAAATAAGCTTTAAATTACCTTGCGGTGGTGCAGCGCGCCCAGCAAGTACTGCGAGGGTATCTCTGCCTCTTGTACAAATTGCATTTTGCGCTCGTTAAATGTCGAAAAAAAAAATTAATACCTCTTTTTTTCCTTTCGGTTGCATTTTAAATTAGGAAGTGGCAAAGCGAGTATTTCACTTTATTGCAATGGGCGTGCGACAGATATAATTAATGGTTTGAACTTCTGCTCGGTATTTCCTGTTTGCTGTCTATGTGTATTTGCTGTGTGTGTGCGAGTGTGTGTGCGAGTGTGTGTGTTGTGTCTGTGGCTGCGGCTGTGGCAGGGGCTATGCATGGGGATGTAGATGTGTCTGTGCCGACGCTTACATGTAGCTAGATCAGGGAGCTCTCAGTTAAGTTTACATTTCGGCAAGTTCTGTGGACTGCGGCACTTTTTACACCCGATTTTATTTCATCTTAGAGCGAGCGAGTATTTTAATATGCGCTTAAAATGTCGTTGACCCCATTTTCTGACTTTCTGCTAAGGTTGTTGACGTTGAATTAAATTGTTTAAGTACATATTACCACAAATTGAGGCAAATGTTGATGCAGATTCTTCGATTGTGCGAGTATTCTCAGAAGTTTGCATAAATTTTGAACTTTTATCAAACAATTTTTCTATTATGAGAGTGAGTTTAAGCAACCCACATTATTTAAATAGAGAATAAAAAACAAATGCTACTCAAAATTTCATTAAAACAATTTTTTGTTTGTTTTGGATATTTAAATTATTTTCGTCCGGTGAGCACCGCAGGCGTTTGTGCTGATGTGTTTTGTGGCCTGAAGCTTGTCGACTCGCTTTATTTATTTCTCTTCAGTTTACTTATTCAAAGTTAAAACCATAACGAGCCAAAGGTGCCACAGCGATAAACAATGAAAGCAAATCCCTTAACGTGCCACAAAACAAGGGTAACAAAATCCCTTCGCGGCAGACATGGCAAGTGCAATCATCCAATGTGAACGCAGAGGTGTCCGGTTGGATTATTTTTTCATCTCATTTTTTTGTTGTTTTTTTTTCATTTTGCCTTCAGTGATTTTGTGGAAAGTTTTCGAAAAATAAGCAGCAGCGAAATGCAGCGCAAACTTTTGTAACAAGTTCAATCGATTGAGCCGCAGAAAAAGAAAACACCAACAAGTAAGCAAAAGCTGTCGATGTGGCACGAATAATCCACAGAAAGCAAAAAGTTTCTTTTTTAATAAACGTGATGAAGTAGTGCAGGTTCCTTCGCTTAACAAGTTCCATGAGAGGTTTGTTAAATTAAGCAGCATATTAATTTAAATTCTTAATCACAAAGGAGCACGGAATATGAAAGGAAACATTTCGGACAACTTTTTGAGGTTTCGCATATTGATGGGATCGTGGGTTTAGTATTCTAATGGGAATAAAATCAATATAGTTGCAGGTGAAATATTAATTTTTATGTATACACACAGTCAAAGGGAATTGAAAAACTTACCAAAACAAACCAGAAAATAAAGAAAAGAAGATTAAAGTGGAGCATCAGGTAATGTCAGGAACGATTAAAGTTATTATGGTTTTAAAATTAATGACAAGCTGGACGATGACAAAGAGCGATGAGCAGGCATTAGGGGCGTTCGAGAGAAAAATTCCTCGAAGGATGTATGGGCTTATAGGCAGCTGTGGGGGTATCGAATCAGATGGAACGTAGAGCTCTATGAGCTATACGCCGTATTAAAAACAGCGTCTGCGTTGGATTGGTAATGTCTTGTGAATGGATGAAAGTGTTCCAGCCAAAAAAGTATTTGAATTGCTGCCACCGGCCGAGCGGTACAGAAGGCGAAGACCACCATTACGATGGAAGGATCAAGTTCAGGAAGACCACTGCATTTGATGTTTCCAACTAGCTTCAGCACGCTCTTAGCCGAGACGACTGGCGAAGTCTAATAGCTCGGCAATGATCAAGAATGGTTGTCTGCCAATGATGATGATGATGATGATGATTGCAATTGAATGACATAAGCTTATAATATATTCATTTATATATAAATACAAAAGGTTTAGCTTTTAAGTAATTTGCATACCCAACCACCAAGACTCAGTCTTCCTCAAGTTGAGATGTGATCACATGTCATCAATAAACAACATGAAATATCATTGAGGTGTGTATTGTCTTTATGTATAAGCAAAATAAGAGCTTTGCAGGACTTATAAGGAACAATATCAAGGTCAGCATTAAGTTTCAAGCACATAAAGTTTATTCTGCGATAAAAACATAAAGAACAGAGTACCTTCCCATAATACCTTGCTGGAAATATTATCAGATATGAACACATTAAATAACACTGGCTCAAACCCTGCAGAGAGCCAAACAATAGACAGCAAAATTCAAAACAATGCTCCATAGAAATGTACCATTGCACGGCACCCATTGTAGCCCAAACGATTAATATGCTTCGCTGAATTTCAATTTCGCCTTTTCTTCCCGTATATATCCATGAACCAACCGTATCAATGATTCAGATTCTAAATTTGTTATGCACCAAAATGATTTATTTATTGAATTTAAAATATTTTCCTTCGTTTAACAAAATTATGTTTTTTCTGTTTTTTTTTCTAAAAACCGAAAAGAATATCAAGAAACCAAAAACACTTTCTCAAATTTATTGGGTGTCAGAATACATTAAGACACAAGTGCCGCGCACCACATACTGAACATGTGTGAAGAACTCTGCATGTTAATGGCAATGAATATGTTTGCCATTAGCGGGCGCAGCTTCCTCACATCTCCAGCGAGAAACCAGCTGAGTCGAAGTGCGTATAAAAAAATCAATTTAAACAATTTCCATGTTTATGAGCAACACTCTGAATTGCCGATTCATTTGTAAAGTAGCAAATTTTGAAACAATTTCCCTAAAAGTGTTTATTATATAGCAATTTATTTGGTTTTTATTACTTTTAAGTGATTTTTTATGGGTTATGAGTAATTTTTGTTTATTTTTCCAATCAAGTCAGTCGCCGGGAAACATTATCGATACGAGTACTTTAAGCAATTGCTGGGAAATTCATATTTTAATATTGTGATATCAGGGAACGACAAAAGGGAGAATTAGAACGGGTTGCGGATTCAATTTTCATTATTCATGACAATCATCAAAGGTATCCAAGATTAATTAACGACTACGTAAACTCGTAAAAAATAAGTCACATCCAATAAAACTAGTAAATAACCTAAAATCTTCTTTCTACGACCTAAATACTGGAGGCATCTTACAATGAATACCTGAGTAGGAAATCAAGTGATTTTCTTCATGTCCCACACAATGAAACTTGCCGAAATTTGTTATTATTATACCTTGCAACATTATTATTTATGTCCGGAAGCGGCTGGGGGAATGAGTACTAGCAACTAACTCTTTCAACTCAAAGAAAATAATATGTAGAAAGAAGCATTCTTCAGACCATGCACGTGGGAGTACTCGAACCCACGACTCTGGAATGTGAGTTGAGCAAAACTATCTTTAAACCAACAAAATAGTTGACGTAGGCCTTCGTTCCTCTTCAGTCACTCGTCTTCTCATCTTATGCCGGTATGGGAAAAAGAAGGCGTCATTTTACACCACCAGTTTGTCTTTTGTACAGGACACATAGACATTTATAGAAATACAATTATTGCACTGACGAATTTCTATATATATCTCAATTCATTGAAAAATATGGGTTTTTAAAATTTACTATATATACTGAAAAAGCAAGTTCTAATTCATTTCCTCATGCCCTGCCTATCCTACCTGCCAAACCAACTTTTTTGTTGACTCAAACAAAGTTCCTCTGCAATATTCACTATAATATGCAAACAATATTTTACTGTGAATTTCTACACTGACCCTACTCTAAAGGTATGATCTAAAATTGTGAATCCTGCAACTGAAAGCCCCAAATGGATTTAATAAAACTTTTTCTATAAAAAATCTACGACTCTCAGTAAATGCGCTTTAATTCTCGTACATCATCATCTTCATATTAACTTCAAATTGTTCTACGCTAAGGACGAGATTGCTTACTTATCCAACACAACGTCAATATGAAGACAAATTGACCTTCTCTCATCAGTTGTTAAATACACATTCAAATAATTTTAGGCATAGATTCGTTGCCTATATGGGTTCAATATTGTGTTAATCCTCAGTATACTGACTAGGACATGAAAATTCTCTTCCTTTCTAGTAGCTCTGATGAGGGCAATGGCTCGTCAACAGATGTGCCAAAAACAGAGCATTAGAGAAGTGCAAAAAATCTGCTAGTAAATTTGATCGAAAAACCACACACAAACATATTAATTTTCGTAAATACAACCCTTTTTGCGTACCGTACTTAGCTCACACTCCCTTGAAATTGAAGTGAAGCATACTAAAATTCCACAACTTTTCAAAATTTCGATTAACTCACATAAACTTATTGAATGGTGTTCCTGTAATACGGTCAAAACTATTCGCGGCTTTCCACGTTCATCCGTTACCCAAGTTTAATTAAAATTAAAATTAATATTTGGGTGAGTCCGCAACAACAACAACATAATAACTAGTGCGACGCCTAACAGCAACTGACTGAAACAATTTTGATGCAATATTAAAGCAAACAAATGCGTAAAATTTGAGAAATTTCATATAAAATTCATACGAATTGCCATGAAATTCCACACCACAAGCCCGCAAAGTCCAACCCAAAGCCTCACACCCAACCAAACAAGTGCGCATAATGTCAGGCATGCACACAAGCACACTCTCCCGCAGACTGAACAGATATGCATCTGTATGTCTATCTGCTTGCATATATATGTGTGTGTGTATAAGTATGAACGGAAGTGCAACATATGCTCACTGGCAGTCATTTTGTAGACTAAAGTACGCTTCACTGGACATAATCATAAACATTATAAAGTGGCATCGTTAATGGAAATATTAATTGTTGCTTACGCTGCACATTATGGCAAAAGCCACGCCTTTTATTGCCCGCAGCGCAAGCAGACGTCTGTGTGCTCGCACATATGCTACTTAAATCGTACAAATTCTAATCTCTTTAAATGCGCACTCATACAATTTTCAGCTAGTTCAGTGTCTGCCCTCTGTGCGACTGTGTGTCATGGCGTGTGTTTATATACGTGTGTGGCAGTGTTCGACTTTCTCTGGGTTTGTCGCACATTCATGCTTTACTATGTGGCATTAAAGGGAGACTTGAGTTATGTTGGCGGAATTAGAATTTTATAACAGCATTAAATCTGCCATTTCATCGTCGTTTATCGACAACAAAAGCAGCATTTAAGAGTATTCTTTAGTATTCTGTCTCGTACGAATATATGCGGTTGTGCTAACGTTCGGAAACTCCACACACTTTTGCTTAAATAAATATTTAAGATTTTCCTCCTGGTCCTTTTTTGTAGGGGATAGCGTAAAATCTCAACGACCCAATTTAAAACAGACTCGTGTTTAATTTCTAAAGTAAATTCCCTGACGCTACGTTGTTGTTGCTGTTGTTTTTGTTGGCGCTGTTGTTTATTTTCATTCGGTTGCTAAACGTGCAAGGACTACACAAAACTACTTAGGCGCTCCATGCTCTACAGAGGTAACCTTCTTAATTTGTTGTTGTTGTCACAGTTTTGTTGTATGTGTGTTTCATTTCTCTTCTTTTTCCTTGTTGCATTGTGAAAAACTGCGATTTGAACAAAAGTTTTTCATTGTTTGAATATTTTTTTTATCTTTATTCTGCAGTTTTCATTTTGGCAAAGGTGGCAATTTTTTTTCTGTTTTTGTTTTTTTAAGAGTGGAGCAAAACCAAACAAACCGACGGTTCTGATGTGCGGTCAGATAAGCTTCGCAAAACTTCTATGTAGTATTGAGCATAAACATATAAAAGGATGTGGCTGCTTGCTGTGGGAATATGAATTTTACACCTACGAGTAAAATGCAGAGTCTACCAAGTGACATGTTTGCAGACATAAGAGAAGCTTTGCTTTGATTGCATTTATTATTTATAAATGAAGGAAAATGATGAAATTAAGAAAATATTTCAGTGCTGCGTGGCGTATGAGTAACATTTAATTTGGTTGTGATCACTTAGCGCCATTTATTTACATATGCACTTTGATATACACACCTGAAATAGGCTCAAGTTATCGCAGACACTACGAATTAGGTCAAAGCAAGTTTGAATAGGTCTCACTTCTGCCTAAGCGAAATTTCATGCTATTTCAAACTGCAATTTCATGCGATATCAAACTGAGGATGAGAAATAATTTCTGTTATCAAAAACAATTTAAATGCTCTTTAAAAGTAAATAAAATTAAAGGAAAATATCGGTGATGGAAGTCATCTCAATCCTTTCGGATTTTTATTATTTTTATTCTATTAAATCAGGAACTTCATCAGTGTAGCGTTCAAATCCCTTTGATTTTTTATTAATTCCATTTGTGTCCAGGAGGGGCGTTGGTGAGGAAAGTCGTTGGTTGACTACACTTCAGTTCGAAAGTACTACATGTGTCACCCAGCTATATGAAAATATACTTCCTTTCGTCATTTCCTACAGAGTTACCGATTGCCGCTATAGGCAGGTTTATAGAAGAGATGCTTAAAGAACGCAAATGTTCCTTTTAATTTTGTCACTGTAAAGCTTGATCATGTTCTCTGAGCTTTTAATGGGATTCCTCGTCTATTATTTTAAGATCTTCGTTCATTTTCACATGTTTTTTTGATATGACTATTTTTTTTTTATTCTATCTGTGTCCATTAGGCATATATGTGAGTAAGATGATAAGTGAAGTCGCTGACTACCAGTAATACATGCGGCCGCTTCCAGCTATGTGAAAATTTACTTTGTTTTTCGTCACTTCATACAGCTCGTATATATCATATCGATATCGCATAGGCCATCCGTAGGAAGTGACGAAACAAAGTATATTTTCTTTTGTTGAGCTGCTTCAAGAACATCTTCTCTGGTCTACAGTTGAATGGTTCTTTTAATTGTGTCACTTTTTTCTCTGAGATTTTTATTAGGTCCCTCCTCCATTGTTTCAAGATCTTTGTTCATTTGTACATGTTTTTTTTTTACTTTTATTGAGTCGTCAATTGCTTCAGGTTTTTATGCTTTTATTAATGTTCTTCGTTCATTCTGGAGTTTTTTTCAGTTACTTCATCCATTTTATCGGCAGCTATTTTCCATCATTATCAGGCTCGTCCCTGTCTTCAGCTCTTTTGCTCATTAGCTCAGGTTCTTTGATCTTGTGTTTAGGTTCTACGTTCAATGATTCAGGTGCTTCGTGTTTTTCTTATTATTTTTCTTTGTCTTATACATTCTTTCAGCTTTTATTCCATCAAATGTTTGTTATTTGTGAATTTTTTAGATTCTTTGCTTTTCTCTTTATTCTCAGAATTAGTGCTTTTGGCATGTTCTTGATACATTTATTTTATTCTCTTTTTGATAAGGTTCTTCGTTGATTCCTACAGTCTTTATCCAGCTACTCAGGAAGAATTCGAGTTCGTTATTTTGTTTCTGTGTTTCGCCCAGCTCAATTGTCACTTTCATCCAATTCTTTGACTTATTGCTCAGGGTTTTCTTCCATATTTCCGGTTATTTCTGCTTATTGACGCTCCTCGTTGATTTTTATGAATTTTTTGAGTCTTCTTCTATTTGATCTGATTCTCTGCAGATTTTTTTAAGGTTCGTTGAGCATTTCTTCACCTCATTATTAATTTGTTTTCATTTCCTATATTTACTTTAATTAATCCACTTTTTGTTATGTGGACAATATTCTTAACTGATATTTTTAGGTTCTTTGAGTACTTGGAGAGATCCTTATCTCATGTATAAGTTTTTCTTTTAATTACTCAATTTTGTATTTAGGCTATTGATAAATTCTCTCAGTTTTTGTTTATTTTCTTATCAGGTCCTTCAACCAATTTTGCTGCTCGTACTCCCTATAGTTATGATTATGGACTATCATAATACTATTTTTCCTTATCAAATTTAAGTTGAATTCATATCAAAAAAGCCTTTTCGATTTACTAAATAGCCTCTGTATTTTAAGTGATGATGGAGTCTGCCGAAAAACATTTTGTTAGTCATAGTTCGGTGGAATTTTTCTCAGACTCAGTTGAAAACAAAAACAATTTACTTGACTTGCAATAATGACGCATAATTTCGGTATTACCAGCAAAATTACTGCCTGCTGTCTGAGGAAATTGCTAAGACTGTACGACAAACCGTACCAGAAATTCCGTTGAGCCTTACTATGAGAAATATCCCAAAAAAAAGGAAAACAAGAAACCCGAAAGTAGAAAGTAGAAAGTAGACGTGCTCAGTCTTTTGTGCAAAATAGTTGAAAATTTGTTTATACTTTGCCCACCAGCAGCAAAAAATAGTCTCGCATTTAGTTGTTGTCAAAGCATTTTTCGCAAATTGCTGATAAAACACCACCAACACGACAAGTTTCGCAATGTCAATAAACTTTACGAAAAAACCGAAAAATTGCCTGTAATAACCTGGAACAACCAGGCTCAGAGCATTTTTGTTGTTCCTATTCTCCTCACAGCATTTTAAGTGAAATTCAATTTTGTTGCGGCTCTTGTTTTACTTCTTGTCTCGTTTTATATTTTGTTGATTTTTTTGTTTGTTGCTCCTTTTTATTTTCATTTCCTTAATTTTTGTTCGCTTCCTGCTCTCCCCTCCGTACTAGTTGACATAAAGTTTTACTAAAAATGTGTACGCAGAGTATGCAAAGTTCATTAAAATGATAAGAATCGACACACGCTGCTCACTTGTCAATGGTCGTAGTGCAACAAAAGCAGCATAATTTTTACATATCGGAAATAGTTTAACAAAAACCCAGTAATCGGTTTGAATGCACAGGCACACAGGCATCGACAGGATCAGTGGCAGGGACCGGGATAGGAGCAAGGGAAGGAGGCACACGAACACAACGCAAATAATTTCAGATTCATAATTTCGATAAAGAAGTAATAATAAGCAGCAAAGGCAGTAAATGACACACACAGCGTATCCTAGCTGGGCATGCTGTGATAAATCATCATTTGTTGTACACTGACTGCCTGACATATGACATATACTCGTATGTGTGTCACACAGCAAGAGCCATGATAATAACATCAGCGGCAGCGGCAGCGACTGCAGCAGCAGCAAAAATAATGACAACAGCATCAGCATCAGGAGCAGCAACAACAACAGCTCTTTTGGCATAACATTTTTATTACGCGCATAAAGCACTCATTTATGCGTTAAATTGATAAGAGTTCAGTGACTTTTAATTGTACACTGATAAAAAATTCTGTCGAATTGTCAAAAAAGAATCTCAAAAACAGACACAAAACTTCCGGGATTCTCTGTTTCTCAATTCAGTGAAATATGAGGGACTACTCGTACTTTAAAGTGCCCGAAAACGAAACTTACTTTTACGCAATGCGCAACATTTTTTACATATTCCACTAACGAACCTCGGTCAATGCAGCATATTTTTTTAATTATTGGCATAAAAACTCCTGATTGATGATATTAGCTGAGTGCGAGCCTATTACGTTCATAATGGGAACAATGTATAGTAAACAGAGTCCTACATGCGGCATATAAATATCAAAGGAAATTTGATGTAATTGCTGCAGGCAAAACATCACAAAGGACGTCTTTTATAATATGATTTTTATTTTATCCATCACCAGCATTTAACTCTGTTACCAGCGTGGATGGCGCACACTCACACGGCCGCAGTGGACGGTAACGAGCAGAGCTCTTCGTGAAGGCCAAACTTGGCTATATACATGGATAGAAGAATTACAGTGCCAACAGGTAATAAACTCAGCAATTAGTAACGAGTTGGAATAGTTGAAATAGTGAACCAGCGTACCTTTATTCGTATATAAAACATTGCAAAGCAAAATTGCTACAAATAAACTGTATTAATATCACAACTCTTTAAAGGCATTTCTGCTGTTTTGTTTAAGCCTTCATGACAGCGTGAATTCATGAGTGAATTATGAAACAAAATTTAATGGCTTGTGGCGGAAATGCGGAGCCTTGAAATTATGCTAATACAATAAAAAAGAAATTTTGAATAGGCAAAAGTGTCAGCGCCAAAGGAATACATAAAAGAATATTTGGTTTATGGACGAGCATCGAAACGTGGTCGTATTGAAAAAGGATTGCAGCACAAAATTCGCTACATTGCACAAAAAAGGAGCACAATTTGGGATCCTACAAAGGAATGGATGGTTAGCGGAGATAACAACAAACGATAACAAAATTGTAGGAGTTTGCTGTAAATATACACAAGGCAGCAAAAAATGATACATGATAGTATATCATATATAGATAGACATATATAAATATATGTGCGAGTATTTCGCATTTGTTGTTGGCGCAAGTTGCCACAACGAAAATCGCAAAATACGAGTATGCATGAGAAGAGCAAAAAAAAAAATATAACCAGCCAAAGGAACTGCCTAAATGTGGCGCTCTGGCTGCTTTAGACGCACAGTGCGCCACAGTTAAATGTTAAATGCCTGCTAACCACAAACGCAAGCGCAAACTCAAACCACGGCTCCACAATGCCACCATCACCAACACCATGCGGCAGACAGCACCTCAGGCAGCCCATATACTCTCGTACAGCATTGCTCCAGGCAGGCATACGTCAGAATCGATTTGGTAACGTGTTCGACTGATGCAAGAGTTCCTGCTTCATGTTCAGTTTATTAAATGCTACCAGGATGCGACTGAATGAAATGATATATATATATATATATATATATATATATATATATATATATATATATATATATATATATATATATATATATGTATATATATATATATATATATACAAGTATATATATATATGAAAGTGTTCTTGTGTGTATGTATGACGACGACGTTGCTCCTTTGCCGCTGGCAACATGCGAATCGAGCAAAGTTTAGGCCACAGCTGCGGGTTTAAAAATTTCAATTCATTTTCGTTGCTTGCCTGTGTGTATGTTCGCACGCACACCGCACCAAAAGAAGAAAAAACACACACACATAGAAACTGTCTCACAGACGTTCACAAACAAATGTACAGTTTAATATGTGTAAAATTTAAGAGGACAATGGAATTGTCGTTTGCGTGGAGAAAGTCGCATGTTGTTGCATAACCACCGCAACGCAGAGCATTCACATTACAAAATGCCAGCTGCAAAGTTTCTTCTACTTACGACTCGAAGTAAGTAAGTTTATACCAGCATAGAGTGTGGCACCAATACAAACACCATCACCGAGACAAGACCCACCACGCACCACAGTCGCAATATGCCACATTCATTTTCTAATATTTATTGTCGAATAATGGAATTTGTGTATTGGCGGTGCTTAGAACAGCAGACGTGTAGACGTTTATTCGCATACGGATTACGGCCGCATATATCAACCAGCTTTGCCTGCGTGTTCTATGAAATCCGGAAGTCGCTTGGCAAAATATGCTTTTTATTTAAATACAATAAATTTATGCTTTCAATAAATTGTATATTTTTATTGATTTAATTAATTTCCCAAGAATTTATGTGCACTAACAACTCCGGCATGGGCAGTGCGTATATTCAATGCTTGGCTATGTCCGGCTTTCCTTACCAATTTATTGGAATTGATAGCTGCATTGGGGTTAAGGGCATCTTCCGTAATTTATTGTTACATTCTCAGTTTGTTGGCGATAATTTAAAATGTCATTTGTTAAAAAAAGCAGCTCTGACTATATAGTAAAAAGAGTGGAAAGTTTTCTGATTCTTAACTCGGCAACAGTAGCATAATCCATGCCTGAATATGCATTAAAACAATTCTATAAAATAATTTTTAAGATTATGCGGCCATGCATTTACGCAAGTGGATCCAAAAAAAATCACAAACTATGCTACGACACTGCAAACCACCGAATTCTAGTCAACGAAATCGCCAGCAGAATACTTATATCACTTATGTTGAATAAGATTTGCTTACGTTAAGCATATAGAATTAGAAAGCTCCTAAATATATTGTATAAGAAGCTGAGAAGCGACTGAAGATGAAAGCTCAAGAGTAATTAATACCAACCAAGAAACTTAATTATGCAGAAACCAAAACATCTGGGATTAAATGTAAGGCCTTGCACAAAAGGTCTCCTTTGGTCGCAGTGGTTCTTGGCCTCTAATAGTAAAAATTATGCAGATTTAGAGTTTACCGTAGAAATAAGTTTTTGAAAATGTTGATTATGAAATCAGTTATAATCAGAATTTCTTGTGATGTCATTTGAAGAAAGTCTACATAGATCCAAGACAATAATTAATAAATAATTTTTGAATAAAGGCTATGCTTATAAAGTAGATAGCATCCAATTAGATAGAAAAGCACAACCCACAATAATATAATTCTATCCTAGCTTATACACATAAGTCTATGTGATATACTTTGGCACTATAGCGGTCCTTAATCAGCAAATGTGTTGGAAAACCAGTATCTTAACAGTCCAGTATCGGTTACTGGGCTTACGGTGCGTATACGTAATATTAAATAGGAGATAATTAAATGACTGCAAGATTAATAAAACCTGTTCTGGTTAAAAGGGTACTTAATATCAGATAAGTTTGGATAATAATACAAGCATTTTTAGTGGATTCTCGTTGTTCCCACATTCCAACTCTTAACAGTCTTTTTGAAAATATTGGCCTTATTACAGCGCAGCCATTACATTACAATAAAATCGCTGACTGGTGAAACCAATTAAAGCATTACGCTGCCTTTCAACAACGCGTTACCATTAATTAAGGCATAAATGCAACCAAGTACGAGGAAATCGCAGGGAATCGGAAATAGATGGATGTACGAATGCTGATATATTGTATGCATACTACTCGTATATAGAATAAGCAAAGCCTTGTTGTTGACAGCAGAAGGCAACAGCATCACCAACAGCACCAGCACCACATGCCTGCAACATATGATAATTACGTTAATGTACCAATTATAAATTTCCCATAATAAAAGTAGTTAAATAGCGAAACGCATACATGCACAACCGCTGGGCATACACAAGCAAAGGATGCACATACAATAGGACAATTTTTGGCATTACGTTCACTTATATGTGTTTCCTTTATTTGCGCACACACAATGGCGATTTTGCAACATTCGCTCTGCATAACGAACGATCATGCACGTAGTTCATGTCACACTGCTTGCTTGGTGCGCTGGCTGGCGAGCTGGCATCAAAAGTGAACCAAAGCGAACATATTCCATATTTTCTGATTGCCGGCAACAAGAAAAAAAGTATTTCACAAATCGAGCGTACGAAATCACATTAACCCACATATTCTTGCGGCATGCAGCCACTGCAGCAGCGTCCCTACGGGAATACCGCGTGCGCTGTGCTTATTTATTCGCCACGTTCTGCTTGGACACTATGAATTGACTGATTACATTGATGGTGGCCATTGTATGCAGCAAATATTTTCCAGTCTCCTTTTTTGTCCTTTTTGGTAGACATGTGGTGCTGCTGCTGTACTCGTATTTATTATTATGCTTATGTTTACTCACAATTTAGAGCAATTTTATTGGCTCTCACGCTGGCAAACAAATTTCATTTCATATTTGTTATGCATTCATTTACATAATATTTGTATTGATTTAATGGTATCCTGGTGCTGGCTTCTATATTTTTATTTAATTAAACTCTTAACTGACGACCACATCTTTAAGAAGGTCTTCTAGAAATTGAGTTTCAAAATTTGGCCGAATTCTTTTCAATTCGTTCATTTTTAAGCCCATTTGTTTTAATCTTGTTCCTAACCTACACTATAAGCGAGTGTTGCTGGCAGCGTCCTAAATAGCGGCGGCAATTGTGTCTCTTCTGTAAGTGATTGCACGCACCGCCTGCTGTTGACATGTGCCTCCCAGTATCGCTGACAATTGCGATATGTCGCTATTTGCTTACTATTTCCTTAGCATGGCAAACAAATTGCCAACCGTTTACACCCAAAACAAAAACAAGAATTTGATCTGGCACTCACCTATATTAGACACAAATGCAAAGACAATTCTCATACAAGCACACTAGTTATACCCTTTACCTTTAAAAAAGGTAAATAGTTTTATTAATACAATTTATATACTCATAAGTTTCGCTACTTCCCGAAGAGCAGGGACTTTAGAGATTATTAACTTTGTTTATGTAAAATCAATTCCTTTGCTAAACTTCTCAGTAGGTTTATATACTTCTTCAACTCTGGCCTTATCCAGTGTCAGCACTTTCTTAAGGCAAGTCAAAAAGTACTGCTGCTTGTGTAGTAAAAAAAATATTTGAACAATCATGCTTGTGAATATTGTCAACTGATTGACTAAAATGGAATTAGTTATCAAACCTTCGCCAGCCAAGTTATTTGCAGTTGGTTTTTTTCATTTGTATCTAAGCTAGTATTGCTCTGAAGTACAGCCATACTAGGGTAAAATGAAGAGCCTCACCAAAGCTATCAAAAGTTGTTTGCTGTTGGATACGTTACCCACTCTATTATTTCCAATCCTTACCTATCCAAACGAATCATGGACTATGAGTAAAAGGGACTATAGTAAATTTATCCTAATTGAAACAAAAAATTCTCAATTATAACTTTAGACTAAAAGGACGAATGACGAGACATTTCAAGCCCTGGTTGTGCGTTCAATGACGATGAGAAAGCTAAAATAGTTGAATAATTGAATTGTTTGTAATTTTCTCAATTCACATAGAATTTGGAATATGGTACTTTTTTCTCTATATTATTGATATCATTCTAATATATCCTCGTTTAAATGCTTTTTTGCTTATTGATAAGTTTCCAGAACAGTTTGCTTAATATTGTTTTGGGATTAGTGTGCTCCCCAGAATTGTCTTTCAAGTAACGTCTAGAAATTACTTTCTGTCCAATATTATTTTGCCATTACTCTCTTGGGGATACTATCTTTCTCTGTAGTACTATTTTGCTAGTATTATCTTGACAGTCATGCCTCAGCAATACTGTTTTGCCTGTACTGTCTTGCAAGTGCTGACTGGTCATTAGAACTTTCTCAGTAGTACCTTGCAAGCCTTGCCCGTAATCTTTTTACAGTCCAGTCTTTTAACTACTGATTTGCAAGTACAATCTTAGAAGTGCTGCCCCACCGGTAGTGCTTGGCAAATAATATGCTGTCAGAATTGTCTGGTTTCACTTTTTTATTGTCCTTACTATTTTTTAATTTTTGTGTGTTTTCACCGAAAACTTTACTAATACATTTTGGATGTGGGTTTTTTTAGGTGTAGCCTACTGACACAACTGCGTCCATCCGCTTGTGGCTCATACATTAATTCACTCCCACACTCCCGTGCTCGGAATCACTTACGCAGTCAACCAGCGAGACATTTTATATGTCAGCCAATCAGCTCGCAGCCACATGCAAAATCTCAGCGCACATTGAAATACAATACTGAGTGTGTACGAATGATACTAGCAGCAGAAGCGGCATCAACACCAGCAGCAGAAGCAGCAGTATGCATATGAGAATACTGCAAGCATTTAGCTGCCTGTTATTTCGAAACCACATGCAAATAGCACACGTTGCTCTGTGCGAGTATGTTCCTCCGTTTGTGGCGTGTTCCCGTTTCAGTTAAAGCGGCGGATGTGGCTCTGCATGTTAGGAAGCTGTGAAATACTTGGTTGCATTGTGTTGATTGCGTTGACTTGACTTGACTTGACGTTGCCGTTACCGTTGCCGTTGCTGTTGCTGTTGCTGTTGCCGGTGCCGTTATTGTTGTTGTCGTCGCTGTCGTTGACTTTATGAATTCCCATAGTCCACCTGCCAGGAGTCAAATGAAAAAGAATTGCATGCTAGCTGACTGCAGCTCCATTTCAGCCTCCAGTGGCGTTGACATTTATGCTTTCATTGTTAATAGTTATTTGAGCGTAGTTTGAGTATTTATGTAATATTTGTTATAAATCTTTTATTATTAGTGTTTTGATGCAATTGGAATATGCATAAAATTACGAGTACACCACTCTTTTATGACGTCATATGAGACTGATAAATGATACGTTTCTGTATATAATTCACACATCCCACTGACACACTGAGCTCCTGACACACGTCGACAGCGTTCGTCGTCGTCTTCTTCCTATTGTCGCAGCTGCGTTATTTGTTATGCAGCAAGTGGGGGCGTGCGCAATTCGCACAGCACAATCCAATATTTAAAACTGCTGCAGCGGTTGAGGCAATATCTAAGCTGGAAGCAGTCTCAACTGCAATTCGCACGCAACAATAGCAAATATGCCATCCTAGTGCTTTACAACTGCACACAGCAATAGGAGAGGCGAAAAGCAGACACACAGCGTGAGCAGTTGCAGCAGCAGCCGTTGCAGGAACATGAAAAAAATGGAAAATGCGGATTTGTATTGCATCAACCGGAAGTGCTGAAATTGTTAGCCCAACTACGGTGGTTGCACAACGACGGCAACAAAAACAACAACAGCAACAACATCTACAACCAGAATAGCAGCAGTAGGTGCAACCGAAAACTCAAAACCCAAAAACGAAAAACAATGCAACGCTCGTACAACACAACAAAAGCGTCATCGTGCGGTGTTTTTGTATTTGTTTTTGTTTCTGTTTTTGCCGTTTTCAGTTTTGTGTTTTTGTGCTGTTTTTGTTTGGTTTGTCGTTTTTTTTGTTGTCTGTTTTGGGGCTGTAATATTTATGCCACGTCTAATGTGCCTTCGGTTGACAGCACAGCTGTTGTCATTATTACCATTGCAGCATTCAGAATGCATATTCCCAGCAGACACAGAAGAGCTGCGCAGCCACACAACACGCAGCACAGAAGATAAAAAAGCATAAAGCTCAGCTTAACTGCAACTGTGCGCCAACCTATAATGTCGCATTTAGAACTCCTTTTTTGGGTCAAAACTAATTAGTTGGCCTCTTTGTGCGCTCTCATTCACCAGCAGTAAACGCAACACATTTCATAAATGACAATAATTATTGTGCGTTGCATGTGACACATCCAGCATTGAGTTCAATTGCTGGCACACCAAACACAAAATACCGAAAATTGCTGCCCTGCAATGCCGTGCCGTCCCATGCCGTTCCACGCACTGCAGTGCTGAGCATTGAAGCTGCGCCCCTAATGCAACTGCAATTAAACTGCATTACTGCTGCGGCTCATATAGAATGCAGCTGCAGTGTATGTGATGAGTCCAATTGCAACTTTACTGTTTTAACTGTATCGCTATCCACACTCACTCACACATGCACACACTTATACACACACATACACACACTGCACCGTCGGCTCAGATAAGCGGCTGCTGTGCCACACCAATAGCAGTGGCATTTTTTCCCATGCGATACCATATTTCAAGTCACCCCAGCATGTGTCAATTGTCCTCAATTGGCAAATCGCATTTCGATTTATTAATGCGCTTAAAGTGTCTCAGTGGAGTCTTCCAAATAGCTGCGCTCTTGCATATCCTTTAACGATCCATTCCACATTTCGTAATGCAATGAATGCCCATAAGCGTTTTATGGGCGGCTTGTTGGCCAATTCACGTTAATTGTTTAACTTCGACATTTCTGTCAACACACGAATGTTGGCGCGAATGACTTTTCGACTGACATAAAAGTTTAAAAGGATTAAGACTCAAAACAGTTGCATTGTCCACCTTGATCGAACGTAAATTCGGCAAAGTCACAGTAAAAAATGGGGCTCAGTTTAAGGTGAAAAAAGTAAACAAGTAAAAGAAATGCATAAAGTTTAAATTAAAAACACCTTTTTCCATATCCCGCACTTGAGAATAATACAAAGTTTATATTAAGTGTGAGCAGTGGAGTGGTGCTTACATCGCTGACAATCAGGCGTGAGAGACCGGGGGTAAAAGTAGGAGTAACAAATAAGGACATTCATTTAATTAAATTTGCAGCTGGTCTGGATTTGATCAGTTTTGGACCACATTGTTAGGAATATATTAGGAATATATTGTCAGAACTTTAAGAATACATGTATTAAGTTCAGATGTCGGACGTTGTCGCCAATTGATGACAACTCAACCAATTCGAATGACTCAGAATAGAATGGTTCGCTTTCAAGCACAGAACCAGATTTGTATATGAATAAAATACGCCAGGAATCTAAAGCATTATACAAGAAGTTTAAGAATCGGGACTTTATTAGTATTCTTTACTTTAGTTTGAAATTCATATCACAATTCACTGATTTGTGCTGTGAAACATAATCTCATTCCTTTTAAGCTCTCGGCAAATTCCACGTCAATTTGTGGCACACTTTTAAACGAAAATACACACACGTGTCGCAAACTATTGAACTACTAAATTAAGAAAGTTTCATTAAGTTGCACAGCTCCCTTGTTGCTTGTTCGTGGGACTTCCTGCACATTTTTTTAATTAATTTCGAACACCAGTTGAAATTATTATCCCAGTCAGCTCAGCAAAAAAGGAGAATCTCTAAAAATTGTTGATTTTTTTTCATTTTATGCAAAGAGAAAGTTATATCGTTAAAACAACAACCCGTAAATACCCACCGCACGACATAAGCCGGAAGCGTCGCAATATGCATGAGGCAAATGATAGCACCGCATAAAGCAAACAGAGGCACTTGACAACTGATCCCTGCAATGAGAACGCAACGGGAAACTTTTAATTTAATCAAAACGAAAGGCAAAGAGCAGAAAAACGCAAGACTCAAATTGAAATTGAAATTGAAAGGAATAGGGTACAAGGCGTAAAAACACGCAGATACCGCCGCTTACAACATCCGCAAAGGATGGCTTGAGGGGAAGGGCATGATAAATCCAACGTGCGCTCCAATTGAGTTCGCACACAATTATTGACATTAGTTGGGTACGAAAGGGTGCACAGATTACATCAAGACTCTCCTCTAAATGGAGACTCGAGAAAAAGACTCAATTTCAAATTAAACGCCAGCAAGGTGCAATATGAAGTGTGGAGGGTTGTACGCGCCGCAGGACACTCAATCAAGCACACTTAATAGTGGCGACAATGGCAACCGCGGAACTTCTACTTGCCGCTGACCGCACAAATACACGCTCCAACTCGTAGAGCAGCAGTCTCAAGCGGCGTCGTGACGCAGTGACGCAATCTAAAGTGTTTGTGCGGCAAATTAAATTAAATGCATGTAAAAAGCGAAGACGTCAAAGGCGGATAATAACGACCTGCTACTCACCTACAACTGCTCAACAGTGACACATATTTCGGTAGGTTAAACTCTGAAGGGATGTGTCAACCCGACTTTCGGTCTGCATTAACAGCTGCAAATGGTGTAGGGTGCAGAAACTAACGCGTTTTCATGTAGCTCCTTGTGGCTGATAATTTACATAATTGCATTAAAGCAGCAGTGTCGCAGAGGGATGTCAGTTGAATTTGAGCAGACACTTTTACTAACAGTATTATAACTGATTAAAGTGAAATAAGAAAAAGAACCACAAATTAAATCACTGCTTAATTAGGAAATTAAAGACGGAAATTCTGTTTCAAATTTAAGAGCAAATTGCGACCGAAATGTGATGAAAACCGCAATCAAAATCTTATTTATTTCAAAATAGCCAAAATTAATAGGTTTCCCCGAAACTTTTCTACGAGTAAATAACTTAATATGGCACGTACTCGTATTATGAGCGCTGGGCTGGTGTGCGCTGGGCTTGTCTGCGCTGTACGCGCTTAAGCCGTGTCGCATCCTTGATGCAGCAGTTGCCATCCGCAACGCACAAACAGTGCAGTTTGTTTCGGTTTTAGTGAAGTTCCGCTAGCCAAGTGCGAGAATAAATACAAACTTTTGCCAAAAACCCTCTATGGGGATATGCAGACGTATGTGAATGAGTGGATAAATGTGTGCGTGTGTGTGTGAGGATGTGTGTCGGCTGCCACATCAAATAAACACTCCTCGTGCATATTAGAGTTGGCAAATATCTCCGTTTTACTTTAATTTTACTTGCAACTATCGTTATTTGGTAATCGTTAGTGAGTAACGACATCGTTATTAAAGAAGTAACAGCTTAAAAAAGAATACGTTGTCTCCGAAACGACAAAAACGATACTTAGAATTCATTTTCTATTGAATGGATTAAAATCAAGGGCAGGTTGCAGTCATAGTCCCTAAAAAAGAATACATTGTGTTCAAAACTACTGAAACGATACTTAAGAATAAATTTGCGATTGAATGAATTAAAACCAAGAGCAAGTTGCAGTAATAGTCCTGTAATACATACCGAAGCATAGTTTTAGGCAAAAATAAAATTGGTCTGTGATTCTACACACGGAACAAATTGTGGATTGGAGTCCACTAGATTTATGTCTCTGTGATAGACCGTATATGCAGCTACGCCTGCAGACAAGAATGTACCCATAAATCGGCTGTAAATGGGAAGCTATCACTTTGAGTCTGTGTCTGCCATGAGAACCGCCCCAATCAAATATGTGGACTAGTTTACTAACTTTAATAGTATTGGATACCAAAGTACAGCTTTCTCTGTCTGTACCTTAAAATGGCCCTTGGAAAGGCCAACATTACTTTATGTTATTGCACTTCCTAACGGATAGAACGGACTACCTACATTGTTCCCTCTTTTGGAAAAAGTGGCTTTCTTCAGGAAAATATAGAGGGTAATCTGATTTGGTATTTGCATCGACATATATAACAACACAGGGCAGTGAAACGATGAACGAGTAAGTTAAAAAATGTACAGAATTGTTAAGGACCCGTCTTTAATATAAAATACTGAAACAAATAGCAAAATATGGAATCAGATCGGACTAAATAGCCGAGGTTCAAAGGACTTTTTACTTGATAGGTTCAGGAACAACTTGACTTTGGTGGTGATAGGATACCTTGGTAGACTCTGAAGGGATTTAGAAAGTTTTGCGGGAACGGTAAAACCAAATCTTAACCTGAGATGGCATAACCAACCCTCTGTAATATGGAATCTGATACATTAGGAAAATATAAGAACATATCAGAATTAAACTAAATAGCCGCACAGTTCTTAGAGTAACAAAATGACTTTGGTGATGATAACATAACTTGGCAGACTCCGAAGGTCTTTAATGTTACGTGGGAACAATTTTCTGTTATCTCTACTAGTATCCTGCACTCATCTACCGAGAATGAACCGATTTAAGATGTGTTCATAAAATTTTAATCTCTTCAATGACCATAAGAGGGCTCTTATGTTTCAGTTCGTCAAAGGTTAGAACCGATACAGGATATTAATGGGTACGAACTGTATCATAATATTCATATCCTTCTTTAGCCCTGAAGGAGTCGTTTTAGGTTGGCACCCAATTTTAACCTAACCTTATAAAAACTAAACTGCAACTATATTCGTTAGCCAAGCATTGTTGCTAAAATAACGGATGGTTACTTTTTTCACAACTCTAGGGCAGCACAAGGGCACAATTAAATCCTTTCGAGTACTAGTATACAGCCACATGGGTTTGCTGCCAGTGGCTGGATAGAGGGAATCGGTCCAGTTCATTCTACGTACATAAATTCATTTATTTGTTTTCATTTAAAATCGCAATCACAGCACTGAAGTTGAAACAACTGCATTCATCTGCAGGGGCAGCAACAGCAACAGCAACAGCAGCAATGAGACTTCCCCAACTGCAGCTCCGACTGCGGCAGATACCCACAATTTGCCAGTGGTGCCAAATTTCCACTATTTTCATTTATGCAGAATGGGCGCATTTATTTTATATCGAATTGAATTGTGTACGTGTGCAGGTTTGAGTGTTGCTCTTTGCCTGTGTACAGAATAGGTGGGACTGTGTGAGTGCATCTGTGTTTGTAGGTGGGTCCCATGTCTGTTTCTGCTCTTAATACCTTAGAATGTATTTATATGTGTGCACGTAAGCTTGTTGAATTTATTCACATATGAGTCTAATAATTGTATCTGTCTGCATGTACGCTTCAAAAATAAATGACCCCACCCACTACTCGTACACATCTACACACACTCAAATGCGCCATTCATGTTTATGCAATATGGCATAAAATATGATTACCATGCAGCTCTTGCAGTCTTTGTACGGTTTATTATATGACTACAGTGTTCTATTACGACAACATCATTAAAAACGTTTTAATTCTCTTTGCTCACAAAAATCCCCAGCGATACACAATTGGTCTCCTTCCTCTGTCGGTTGACACAAAGTTGAAAAGGTTGTACTTCCAAATGGGACAAACTATCATCTTAATAAGTCTCGTTAGTAATTTACTCGTACTTACTCATTTTGGATATTTTGAAAAGCATAATTAATGAGCTTTTATGGGAGGTCGCTGCACCATCCTCGCACATTTGGTAATGATGGTTAAGATGGGGACTATATACACACATATTTCATTTTATGTTGATGATGCTGCAACTCATTTATCAAAACTTCGATTAGTCACAAAAATGTAAAGGATAAAAGAGTTTGAAATTATATATATATTTATAAATAAATATGAATTCTGGAAGAGCGAAGAGCGAACTAATGCTCAGAAATTACATAATTTGCCTTTCTAAACGGTTAATTAATCGCTGCGGCCAAGAACAAATATTTGCCTTTGTAGAAATTTTCTCAATATAATCTTTTGCAATGTATTCATGCACACCGAAAATTTAATTATAAAGAAATATTACGCCGCTGAGCAGCAGCGCTGTCACCATCGCCATCGTCAGCGGCATCTGAAGCTCACACAGCCACTCAGACACACACACACATACACCTACCGACATCACCATAATCAAAGCCAGCCACTTTAAAAGGCCCACCGCTGCATACCGCAATATTGGAAAGCAATAGAAATGGTGAAAAACTTAAAATATGGCTTGGCACATATTTTATTAGTAACTAAAAGCAGCCAAACGAACTGAAGTTGTGCCATTGTCATGGACCATGCTGAGCCAAAATATGTACGCCTCCAACAAGCAGCAGCCAGGACCGCATCAGCTTCATTACGGCTACACAGCTACGAGTTTGCAGCCGTTCAGTGTTAAAGCCAACTTGGCCAGCTCACACAAAAACGAGCCAAACGCGCCAAACGAACGAGCGAATGAGCGAACGAACGGGCCTACTAGCACTTTGGGCGTCTGAAATGGGTTTGTGCCATGAGGCGTAATCGGAGGTGGTGGGTACGTTGTGTTGCGGTTTATCTTCTATCTTTGGCAAATGTTCTTCATAAAGTATTCCAAACGGTTCGCCCGCCTGGCCCAAAATAGCAAAGTATTTTGGTTGGATGCTCGCTTGCTTGCTGTCTTGTTGGCTTTTTTGCTGATATCGAATTATACCTAATAATGTGCGGCTTGTAATTTTGGGTATGCGCGACTTTGACTACAACAACTACACACCCGCACGTTGACATATACAGATTGATGCACAAGTCCCCATTCATGGGCAGACAAACCCAAATTGTTTTAGCATAAAAATTTCAATTAGAACTCACAACTTTCCTTGCGCCAAATTGATCTAAATTGACGTCATTATTGCAAACATTTAACAGACTTTGTACGTCATCACACTCACACCCACCCTTAATGCTCAGTTTTTTATGTTTAACCAAAGTCAACACTTCACGGGACCCTGTACCGTAGTCATGCACGCGAGTACGAGTATTTAAGTGTAGTTGTCTCGTTTAAGTGTAGTCTGCTCAATAATACTCCCCTTTTGTGCATAAGTCACTGTCCGGGAAACCGTTTTGGCACAGGCCTACGTGAATTGAGTCCAAAATTTTGTGCACCGATAGGGCATTATCCTCGAGTCGGTCTTTTTTTCTTGCTTTGCCCATTTTTTCATTAGGTATGTACACATAAGTGCGAGAGATTGCGCCATAATTCGTTCGCTTCGTTCGCTCTGTTCGGTTCTACCGTCAAGCAATGAACTGGCTGAATTTGTAGTGAAATTTCGAACTTAAGTTCATTTCCTCGAACTACACAATTGCCAGCTGCACCAACTGCCACCACAGCCGCCGTTGCCAGTCGCCGCCAAGCGAGGAATAGGAAGCGAGACAGCGTGATTAACTTCCACTAAGGATGAAAATTTACGATTGGTTTAATGTCAGTGTTTAAATGCTTATCATCCTTGCAGTCAGGCATTTAAGCACACACACACACACATACACACTTATACACAGATTTCTCTCTTTTCGACTCAAAACAATAACCGCTAAATTTCTATTGAACTGTTGCCATTACGCTTCGCTTCATGCCAGCAATGTGAAATTATTTCAATTCCGCTATACGAGTATTTGGAATCTTATCGCATTGTTCATTTGAGTACGAGTATATGGAATATGACAACCCGAAGAATTTCGGAGTGCATTTCAGTGACATTGCCAAATGCGAGTGCTGGTGCTACTAGCACTGCCATTGCATGATTTAGGAATGTGCTAAGTCAATGACACACGATGGCAATTGAAACTAATAATAAATTTATGTCAAATGCTCGCATATGTGCAGCTATTGGGTAATTTATGGGATTACTTCAATAATAATGAGATTAAATTGCTTTCGTCTATTTGGAATTGTGTGAGTGCAATAATGGTACTTAGGTAGTTATTCAATTTACTTCATAATGCACTTACGTGACAATTAACACAATTAAAATCGCAGAGTTTGTAATAGCCGAAGCATTGTGGAAGTGAGACTTTCTTTGTTGTGCTAAGTCAATTGCATGCCATTCTAATTGTTGACATTTTTGGGAGCAGTTTATGGCTGTTAATTTGTTTAGATAAAGGCGTTAGTGAATCTAAATGAAATTTCGCCTATTCTATGCAATAATTACTGGGAATTGTTGAATGCTTATGGAATTTCTGATGTGGAGGAAAGTAAGAGGCTTAGAAGAGGTCGCAATCTAGACAGGCAGTAGAAGTTCGGATTTGGAATGAACTTAACTCTTCAAAGGATCGAATATAACTGAGGCATATTATCTGCCAATGTAAAGCATGCATCATAGAAACTATTAACAAGTTAGAGTTGGCGAAAAATTATAAATCTCAATGAAAATTATGCACTCGACTGTTCAAACTTTTCAAGATGCCATCTACGGATTTTCGTCCACGCGGCAATGAGAGCCCAAAAGTGTGTCTGGCATTCGCAACAACTTTAGAGCAGGTTGAGAAATTTGCACACCAGAAAACAATTCAGGGAAGAATGATGAAGTAAAGGTTTTCTCTATAGAAGGCGTAATATACACTGCCTGTGGCATTGGTAATGTTCATCGTTAGATGGACATATTTCCGTTTAAGTTTCGATGCAGGATGAAAATGCAGTAAAATTCGGAGTGTTAGACATATTTCTTTTCAGAGCTCATTTGACTTAGCAGAATTGCATTGGTTAAGAAAGGTCCTTCCTTATATTTTTTCATATCTTGTCTTCTCCCTAATTACATAATTTATTAAAAATTTGTTTTTGAGTATAATAGATTTGGATATCGCAATACTTGACTCCATCAGATGTGTGATATTTTATTGATAAAACCTCTAACAGAACTGACCAAGTGTGTAGTGCTCATTCGTAGAAAATCAATAATGAAAGTGGAAACTTCATGCATCCATCTGCCCATTTTTATTAGAAGCGGAAACTTTGCAAATATGAAGCATTGTTTGCACTAATTGAAACTGAAAGTTGAAAATTTTGCAGTTTATATTTTACCAACGTAATGCAATTTGCGTGTTTCAGATGTCACACGAGTGACAATGGAAGAGCCAGCTGGAACGTACAGGGACAGAGCGAAAGTTTTCGATTTTAAAATGTTGTCAACGTGTCAACAAAAGGAGGAGGAGTTCCACGAACCGAAATATACGAGTAGCTATGAAAGTGAAGAAAAAAGGCAGCATAAAACTAATTAACATACTCGCAAGTAATTCACGGAACTTAAACTAATTTTTGAAAAGTTGTCGACAGCATCTATTAGAATTGCAGCTCAGCGGCACAATGGATAAGCGGAGCGATGCTAAATGGCTTCAAGGCACAGAAAAATACAGAAGGTAATGAAATTTATGGATCGCTGCTAAATCCTGGCTAAGATACGTTTATGCTAAAAAGTGCAATGAATCGAACCAGTTCAGGCAGATGACAAACTGACAATTTCTTTACGTAACCATATTTACTTACAAAAGTATCAATCAATTTTAATTACAATGCGCTCAAAAACCTTAACAATCTGTGAGAGGCTCAGTTTCCTCCAGGCATATGAATTATATTTACAAACTTCATAATGTTACTTATTTTCAGTTTCGTTTTATTTAATGAATCTTCAATTATTGTTGAAAATAGTAATTAAATGTAAATAGCTTATATACCGATTAGTTATTTTGACAATCGATTCCCAAAGAAATCAGAAATGAATAGTATTGAATACAGAATGTCCTTACTTTCAGATCGTATAAGTAACAGAAGAGAAATCCGCCTTAACCTGCTTGATATTCAATTGGATAGGCTCACTTAGGTTAGATTAGGTAAACGTGGCTCACTCAGACCACCATGGGTCCATTGTGATACCACCACGTAACAACGCACCTCCGATTCACTCGTCCAACCATTTCGAATCCCTAATAAAGCGCTGGATAGGCTCACTTACACCCAAACTTCTTGGCAAGTAAGTGGATCAACATAAAAACACCTTCTATAGCAATCAGCACTAGTTATTTTAAGCGTTGGGACTCAACCCACGAACTAGAAATGTAACGTTTGTTAGGCAGATTCCCCAACAGCCTCAAGTATCGAAACAATTGGAAAAGTATACGGCATAATACTCGGTAAGGAACTTTAGAACTACGTATAGTGTATACAGTGTACTGAAACAACACAATGGAAATATGCTCTGAGTACAAAAAGAAGGGCTTTGGCCTGCTCAAACAAGAAATATCCAATTTCTCTTGTACCATGGTGGATCTGACGAAGATATTCTCTACAGCACGGGTCCCAGGGCTGCAAAAATGCGTATGAAAGTCTTAGAAAGCTTCATGCCAACACACAGAAAAAGTTGAGCGAACTGAGAATAAAGTACTAATTTAATCACATCATCATCCCAGCCACAGAAGCAAGGGATGAAAAAAGGAGTAAGAATAAATCTCCTTCTATGGTTCTGTAATACTACAGAGTGACTTCAGTTCCCCTTTTTCCCTGGGATGGTGACATCTAATCATACTCTGTATATCTATCTATGGCAGTTGGTTTCTAGCCTATGTTTTTCATAAAGAGTCTAAAGTTTCCAAATTCTAAATACCATATATTCTTCAAAAACTCCATCGTAATCGTACTTTACGCCACGTTCTTTACTATTTCAATCTATATCTGAAATTTTGAAAGATTGTTCAAGTTAGTTTCCCATGGAACACAATGCAGGAGTCCGAATAAAAATGACCTCATCCGATCACCCACACAGACAAATTTTAACAAAGCAATTAAACAACGGGGACAAAGTTTTAAACCTCACATAAATAACCCTCACAATCAGATATTTAATTCTCGTATTAAAGACTACAGCCACATTCAATTTGCATCACTGATATCAATTTCATTGACATATTATCCTAGTCGTCCTTTTCGACTGGGTAGGGTAGCAGTTATTTTTATTTACAATATACTTAAAATTTATATTATAATATGAGATGTTGAGAATGGCGTTCAGTGGTGTTCAAAGCAAGCCGACACATTTAATACGACACTTACTTGGAGTATAAATGTACGCTGTGCAAATCGGAAAATACGCTTTTTATTACGCCACCACCACTTACCGCGGTACCAATGCCGAGCTAGGCGTGCTAAAAGTGCTACTTCAGCGCTGTCTACAGCCAGACAGGCAGAGCTATTGATAATAACGATGATACTGGAGTACGCTCTGCGGGTGTTAGGGTATTGATGGCGATGCAATGCGAGCATATGGGAGTGTACAATAAATCTGCTAACGGTGGTGATGAGTTGCTCAACTATAGTCGCACGAAGATACCATATTTGCAGCCAACCGTGACTTTTCTGTTGCCAATGACTGTGCAATTTAAAGTTTAACGGCGGTAAACTGCAATTGCAGCAGCAGCTGAAAAATACTTGCCAAAGTGATACGACCATGCAGTACAGTGCTCCTAGTCGAGTAGGGTAGAGTAGAGGGATCCACAATATGTTTTAATATAAATAAATTGTGTTGATGGCCGTTGCAATCATGCAGCCAAAGAGCTGATGTTTTGGCCTAAGTTAGTACGTTGGTAAGTTCGTAAACGAAACTTCAGCTGTGTCCAAATTATGGAAGGAACTTTTAGTTGGTGCAAACTTATGATCGCGGTTTTGGAGTATAAAATGGTATGTTACTGCGTACATTTGTAATTGTAGTCTACGTGTGGCCATGCAAACTGAAAAGGATTATTATCTGCATTATAGAATTTGTCATATACACCGAATTCTTATTGTGCTTTACTATATTTGTCAGATGAATTACATTTCATTATTAAACAATGCAAACATGGATTGTGTTTCTTAATCTACAGCAAACTTGGAAATAGTAATCGTCCTCTCAGCGCAAAGTAGTCTAGTCACGCACACAACTTGAGTTGAAAATTGCCAAACTTACGCCACATGTGCCACAATACAATGTAGATGCACATCATCATCATCATCAGCATCATAATCACCACCATCACAAAAACCGGCTCGCCAGGCCCTCAGCTGCGAGTAGAGTAGTTCAGTTATAAGCGTTATAATGACTTTACGCAAGTGAAATAAATTGCCTCGTTGATGGCTATCAATGTGTTAATTGATTGTTTTGCTAAGTCATCGTTATCAGCAAAGAATTCTGTGCCTTTTTTAATTTATTTGCCTTTTTCCCTCTAATTTCTTAGCATTTCTTTGTTTTCAACTAAGCTATGCTACACTCATACATACATCCCTCACTCCATCCAACTCTCTAGTACAGACACACACTTAGAAGACTTCTTTCTGCTCGGGCTGGGGAGGAGGCAGTCGTAAGACAGCCCACAAGGATCACGCACGCATGCATCTATCCATCCATCCATCCATCCGCAGAGCTCACGAAATACACAAAGGAGCAGTGCGGTAGAACAAAAACATAAAGCAAAACATGTTAAGGCTTCAATTTGTGGTGGTGTCTGCATGATTGCATGTGTGTGTGTACGTGTGCATTTGTGTAGCTGGGCATGAGAGCATGTGAATCCATGCATTGTACTGGTAAGAATTTTGTGTTAATATTTTCTTATATTTTTTTTTTTTTTGTTTCTTACCAATAACAAAAGACTTTCAGCATGCCACCAAAGATCCAGCGTCCATGTCATTTGTGGTGCATGTTTCGACAAATTGAAAAGAAAGATGCTGTTCCTGCTGCTACTCTTGCTGCTACTCTTACTGCTGCCATTGCTGCTGCTGCTGTTGCGATGATGTGGAAAGTGCTTTTCAAAGTTCGCATTAAGGAAACGTTGCATTGAAGTCGAGGTTCTGCCTTGCATGCTGCATAAATGACAGCATATGGACAGGGAACAGAGCGAGCTGTTTCAAGTGGATTGTGCACTCTGAAAAGGAGCAGTTAGTAACTGGTTTAAAATTGCACGTGCACGCTTTTGCTGCAGTACGAGTAATTTGAAATTAAATGTGCATGCCTTAGTTATAAACTGTATCTTATGGGCTCAGAAACAAAAGTGATTAAGACCACTTTTCGAAAATTTCAACATTGGTGCATAAATGTAATGTTAATGAACTTTTATGGAAATATTATATCAGATATTAACTATCTGATAAAAGGCAGATCAGAAGGTATGAGTGTGATGAAATTTTTACTTTGGCTTATCATAGGATACCAATATCAATGTGAGGTAGAAATATTAAAAACTTCTAAAATGCAGTCTTTAAGAATAAATGTATTTTCAATATGTTCTGGAACTTAATAGTCTGGAATTACAGGTGTCCCAGATTTTCAGATGAAATACTTATTTAATATTTTATACCATAATGAATTTTGTCCGTAAACGTTTGGGATAATGAGTACTAGCAACTAAAGCCTTCAACTACAAAGGGGAAATATTTATAAAGAAGCATTTCGAGTATTTGTCCCCTGCTCATGATGTGGTCCGGCGATCCCACATCTGCGAGACTGACATGCCTGCCACCAGAACATGGAGAACGACGTTTGGATTAAATAATAAATATGTTTGCAGAACAAGAACACGATTGGAAAAACATGAATATCAAAATCAAATACTTCTACACACAACC
Source organism: Clusia tigrina (assembly GCA_920105625.2). Lineage (NCBI taxonomy): Eukaryota > Metazoa > Arthropoda > Insecta > Diptera > Clusiidae > Clusia > Clusia tigrina. The sequence goes on from OV050033.1 coordinate 179,980,879, forward strand.
ACAAAGAGTGCCATTTATACCTATAATATGGACACTACTTTACTAATGTTTCTATGGCGAAACTCTCGAAGAATACAGCAATCCTGAGAAACACATGAAAGAGTTTACAGAATACATACTTGTATGCCGACAGTCGAAGAAATCAATAATTAAAACCAAAGCAAGCACGATTCAAGTTAAAATATATTTAAAGGCAAAATAAAGCATGCAGATTCTATGCGCTACTTTAGTGATTATGGTTAAGGAAATGAAAATTAGTTACTGCATCAATGCTTTCAATGCGGTTTTAGCATATTAGTATGGAAAATTGTAAGAGGTAAGTGCGTATTTTGCATATTTGTTAAAGTGAGCAAAACATTACAACTGTCCGTAGTACTAAACAGGAGGAACGATATGCTATCTTAAATTAAGCTACTCGTATTTATTAAAGTCATTTTCTTTTGTGTGATAGATAAAATGAGAACACCAGTTGGGATATCACAGTGGGCATCTGCATGGCCTATGTATCTGTATTCTATGTATTCTGGTCGATTATATGTCTTCTAGATACCCGTATATACTTATAGCTAAACATAAACCTAGAATGAGAGGGGAGAGATAGTTACCCGACTGCTCCACAGCTATTGCAGATAATTAGTTGTACACCACACCGTTGTGCTATCACAGGCAATGAGAGCTTAGATGGTACCCTTTATATTAGCCCTGAACTCTACAAGTCAGTCCAGCTTTCTATATGGACACTGTGGACTCCGATACCACCGAAACACATAAGGAATTTCCAGTGGGACACAAAGGATATAAAAGCACACATTCTCTGCTATTCCGTAGCCCAGGTTTTATTTAGAACATGAATCTAGAAGCAGATAATTTCAACTCCTACTTTGCAAAAGTTGTTACAGCCTTCATCAAGACAGCAAATCGACGTTTTTCCTAGTCAGGGTATTGGATAAATTATAAGAAATGTCGAAATGGCGAAACTCAGCTCCTATTATTGCTTAGCCTACATTCGCTTTCGAATATGCACCTATAATCAGTCAGAATATGACACAAAAGAACTTTTAGGTCGCGATGACCCTACCTTAGCAAAAGTAGCATGCCCACTGCGTACATTTTAAATGATATTTTTACATCAACATAAGTATGTTTCCGGGCAGGTATATTCTAATAGTAAGTTAGCTTACAAGTGACTATCGGCCTCCACTCCAAAGGGGGTCAGTTCGGATTGCATGTGCAGATAGCCCGTAATCCAGTGAATCTACCGTAAACTATAATTCACTTGCCATGGAATTTAACATATTTTATATATTACTTTCATTTCGATCCCAAAATTAATTACTGAGTAGATGACTAACCGAATTTACCAGAGAATATGGTAAATTGTGTGCACCTAATTTGCGAAGCTTCTGCTTCTTTACACCGAAATGCCAGTGTTCGCGAACATTAATGCTACTAAAAGTATAATTATATGAGGTCCTTCTCACATGCTTTCGAAATATTTAAACCATTAAAACTATTTTTTAGGGACCTGGGTCGGGCTGACTTTTCAAACATTTAATAAATTTAATTGTTCGAACGCAAACTTCCGGCTTCATTACAAATGTATGCAGATTTTTTACGACTGTCTGCGGAGGCCCGTGAGTGGAATCTTCTGTAAGCTGCAGAAGCATAAAAAAGTCGAAAAAAGTTTGTTCACTGCACTGTGGAAACTGCCAAAGTGTGCACACAATAAAAATGCATACGAGAGCAGTTTTGCAGTTTTACTGCAGACGAAAAATGAAATTAATGAAGAAAAATGGCAACAAAACAAGCGTTAGTCACGTGTGGCAGAGTGTTTCCTAGTGTCATTGTTGTTCTTGTTGTATTTGCTGTTGTGTTACTTGTGCACTTGAATTTTTCCAGCAGCAGAAACAGAATTTAATAACAACAGCCCCAGCGCGTGTTCCAAAAAGGTGTGCGGAATCCTGTATTTGTTGTTATCGTTGTTATTGTTGTAAATGTTGTTGTTGGCGTTTGCAGGTGTTTGAAGAGAGAAATGCAATAAAAAATAAAAATCGAAAATATATTGCCGTGCTTTGTTGGCTGTGTGAGGATATGCTGCAGTATGCTAAAAAATTCCTTGTTTTACGCGTTGTCCTGCCTGCAAGTGTCACAACCGAAACGTCAGCACAAAGCAACAAAAGCGACAAAGGATGCCGCTGCCGCTGCATCTGCCGCTGAAAGATGTTCGTTCTGCTGCTGCAACTCTGTTATTGTTGTTTTAGCGTATTTGGCTGCCTGAGAATTTACACACGCAGAAACAAGTACACAACAAACAGAGGCACAGACACAGACCCAGCTGCAACCAGACTTCACAAATAGAAATAAAAGAACTTCTGACTGAGGATGAGAGAGTGGCTGGTAAGCTAACTGAGATGCACGGCATGCAAACGCATGCATGCATGACTCTCTAGTACGGCTACACTTACGAGATAACTTCAAATCCAAAACATTTTGCTGTAATTTGATAAATCACTTTTTCATTGGTGACGACGACAATGGCAGGTGGAGTTCCAGCGCTAGGAATGGCCGCAACAGCAACAACAACAATAAAAGCAAGCACTAAAATAAGCACAGTCCGCATTCCTAGTTGCTTGCCAGTAAACTTTTCCATCGTTCGTGTCTCAAAATTTGCGTATGTATGCGTTAGAAGTCTGTGTGAGCAAATCAAAATGTTTGAATTATTTCTGGTTATGCGGACGTGTGCATGCGGCTGTGCGTGTGAACAACGGTCGATGTACGGTTCGTTGTTGAGTTATGCATCAGGCCTGCCCACCTGCCTACCCGCCACCCGGCCCACCTGCCTCTTGTTGCATTTGTTGACACATTTCATGTGCAACCACTTAAGCGCATTTTTCATGTTTGCTCTGAGGTGTGTGACAACAGCTGCAGTGGTAATTATTTATTAATTTTTTTTGCCTTTGTAAACTTTATAACACGAAGCAGGCATGTTCCAATTGTCCTTTTTTCAGTTCGATTCGAATGTGCGTGCACAAATACGCAGCAGACGTTTACTCAACTGTCACTTCAGCATAATTGTTCAATTATGAGGCAATTAATGCAAACGAACTGCATGTGGGGGTGTAGTTCGATTTCTATGTGAGTGGGCGTGGAAAAAATATAAACATATTCATATATAAATGTATATTGTGGTCATTCACACTTAACTATTGAATTTGTTCTCTTCTGATATTTCAATTAAGCTGAGTTCATAATCCTCCTCAGCTTTAAATTGATTATTTAGTATTTGTGAAGGCAACAACAAAATATTACGATATCGCTTAATATTGTGAGGGGGGTGTCTCTCGAATTTGATTTACCGATTTATAACCGTAGTGATAATTTAAAAAACCGGAATGGTTCTGCACAGAATAGAACTTTTTTTCATATAAAAGTATCGATCTTGTCAACATATTTCAAAGCAGTGTTCTTGATGAACGTACTCGTAGACCAATCAACTTGGTCGTCCGTTTCAAAAGCGGGTAAAAGCTTCTTCCAAAGCTGGCAAGAGCGTTGTTCTGAACCAGGCACACTACGGTGACATGACAACTGATATTTTGTGGTCGTAATTTGACAATGGAATTTCGACCCAGCAGAATGACCACAGTGCCAGCTGAGTCATATAGGAATCAATCTATCAAAGAAGCACTAATGAGGAGATATAATATACTCGTATATAGTGTAAATTGAAGAAATATATTTGAAAATTTGTGCAGTTTCCTAGTGTGTGGTACATAGTTGCAATAATCTTCTTAATTTATTATGTAGTTTTTTACTTATATATTTTGAATTTAAAATGAAATATCACTGCAAGGATTTAGGAGACTGGGTATTAAAACAAAGATCTTCGACTCGAAGTGAAAAATACTTACAAACAATAATTTCCAGACTATGTTCTTGGTGGGAAATAACCTCAATGCCTTTTAATATATTTTTAAAAATATCACTTCACTATTATGCAGTCCGAACGAAGGTAGTATAGAATTTATATATCGTTTGGACGTCATTATGGGTCCATGGACCCTGGGTACTCATGCTAGAATGTTGGGAATTGTCTCAAATTACTTTTCAGAAGTTGCCTGGGTGAGGAGGAGAAAATTTCACACCTGATATGTGTGTGAACGTGTCCAGCGCTGTCCAAAAGGAAATACACTTTATTGGGTGACTACTTTCTGGACTCTCTTCATTCCATATAAGAAAAAAAGCTCCATCAACTGCTTCATAAAAAGCTCCAAATGGATGGACTTTTGAAAGGGAATGGGACTTGTGTGTCAGGCGGTTTCAAAAAGGCTCAATCGTGGCCTAAGTGTGCTTTTTTGGAGACCACTCAGCATACCTACCTACCTTGGTCGTCTATATTGAAGAAGAGAAAGAAATAATTGAATGCATCTGTGGTATATTATACCAAAAGGTTACACAAAGTTAAAATTCCTTATTAGACACATAAGTCCAGCCTTTCTTGGAACAGACACGTTGCTAGTCCAAGTTATATGACTCTATGAAACAAATTAATTGTATTTATATAAAAGCTACATGTTATCTTCACAAAACCTGAGCAATTAAAATGCTTGATATCGTAGCTTATTCGTACGGTTCATACTAAAATAATTAATCTTCATACAACAAACTGTCCACGAATATTTCCCACTGTTTGGCAGTGCGAACCGTAACAAATGACATAAATAAATGGATCAAGAAAAATAATCCATCATTGGTAATCACAGAGCACAAACAGAAAATGTCAGATTCATGGCAGAGTTACCACAAAAAGAAAAGTTAATATATCCAAAAATGAATCACGATTTTTTTAGCATATGTGGTCAAACCACGTAACAAAAATTGACAAAATTATTTTCCTCATATTACTAACATTTTTCGTTGTGGGTCAAGCAAACTGGATGTTATCGTCAATTAGAATAGACTCATCAAATTGTTGGCAAACAAATCAGAAGTGTTGATTGCTTACTGATTGAAGTATGAACAAAAAATAAACCAAAAATATAACACACAAAAATACAACAAAGAAACAAAACAAAAAAGATACAAATGAAAAAATATTGGTCGAATTTATCCCAGAACAGAAAAAGATATATTAAAGTTAAACGGCGGCAAAAGCGATAAATACCCACACATTTACACTAATAAACCGAAGCTTAAACATGTTTGCGTTGGTATTGGTTGCGCTCTGTGGCGCGGTGTGTATTTAGGGCCGTAGGTGGTAATCATGTAAATCCTGTTTGTGGAGATTACAAATCAATTGCAAACAAAAGAAAAACAGATGCCACCACGTTAGGGGAGAAAAACACGCCTTCAACGCCTTCGTGTGGATGGTGCGCAGTGTCTTTGTGTGAGTGTCTGATGGGTGTGTTTTTGTGTGGATGTGTGTGCGTGCGCGTGTGACGTTGACAGAGATTGGATTAACACCTTATGTTGTGTTGACAATTTCCGCACTGGCAAGTTCTGTTCGGGCAACTTATTCTCACATGACATTGTGACTTCTTCTTTTGCTGTCTGTTGGCTTTTTTTGTAGCCCTAGGATAACCGTTTTCCGCAGACACTGACGATTTTATTTACTTTTGTTTTGGCTGATGTCGTTGATGTTGTTGCCTATAATTGATGCTATCAAAATATTATTTGTAGCGCAATTTATCAATAAACACCAATCGAGTGGAAATAATTTGATTACGGTTGATTTATTTGTGGTATGCTAGCGGCACAGAGCGGTTCAAGGTATACGAGTGCGAGTGTGTGCACTGAATGTGGGTATTTCAACGTGTCTATTAGATTACAACTAAGTGGGAATGTTCACAAACAATGCGTATGCTGGTCGGCGAGCAGAAAAATATGGCAGAGAATGAGGAAGAAATTGATGTTTTAGGAAAAGGAGTCTTTAACACAGACTAATTTTAAATGTCTCGACCGAACTTAAGAGAAAAACTTCATATTTCGATACTAAGTTTTTATGAGAAGAGAAATATGTTCGTAACTACATAATAGGGGACCTTATTTGTGATGTAGCGTTTTGGCTGTGAATATATTTATAAGTTCCTATTTTCAAAGGAAGAGTAAGAGAAAGGACTAAGTAACCTTTAGTATTGGAACTACTTTTATCACAAAAATAGAGACACGTTGAATATTGAACAATTATTACAAAAGAGGTAATAGAGAGCGTATGCTCAGCTGCTTGCCATTATTCCTAATTTTATGATGCCTTAATAATGCTATTTATTGCACGATAATTGTCTTAATCGAGTAGTTCTATCGTAATCCTGGAAATGATCTGAAAGAGTTATTAAAGAAGGGAACAGTAGAGTAGAAAATAAGAAAAACTTTCTGAATAATAATTATCGAAAGTAGAAAATAATCTCAGTACATTATCCCTACAAAATATTGTATTGGAGATCCCTACGAAATATTGTAACCACCACAAAGAAGGTGTCTCCCCGAACTGACTATCTATCCAAGCACACTGTGTAGGTACGGTAAAATCAATTCCCGATTTTATGTTAAATCAATCAAAGAACGAATATTTTCTTTATTTATTAGGACATGAAGGTTTCAGAATTTAAATAAATAAGCTATTCGTCAAAATGGCGAGTTCGGATTTTTGCCGAAACGCTGACCAGCCACCTTTCAGGTGAAAGAATCCATCACTAAAGGATGAATCATTCATAAAATACACTAATATTGAAATGCTAAAATAATAATTGAATTTGATTTTTTATACTCAAAAGTATTATGACCTAAGATATGGGTACTCAATTGAGTATATAAAATTACACTATAACAACAATCATTTACACTCGCATATAAATCAGAAAATACCGAAATAACATATCAGTATTAATTAATACCGCAATTTGATGGCAATATCAAACTTAAAGTTACAAATGCATACTTCCACAGACCCCCTAGAATACGCCGCTTTAAAAGACCATTTTTATATCCTGGCTCAGGTGCGCGAACTCAAGTGCTCATCTGTCGGTACTGAACATTCGTTGCATATTTCGCTCACATAACAAAAAACAGATTCTGCTCACGGTACACTTCAATATTGGCATTAACAATGTTTGCATTGTCAGCATACCAAAATAAAACTTCAAATACAGCATCGTTCTTTGTCTCGCAGTGTATCGCTTACGCCCACTGATTGTTCAATTCTGTTTGAAGTTTTCTTGTCTTTTAAACTCTGTTGGTCCTCTCAAAACCATACAAAATGTTCATGAGTCATCACACTTTTTGGTCTTTTCTCTCAAACCAGACACTGATGCTATCACTACTTTGCTGGGAGGGGGGAGTGCTCCTTTCTGTGTGTTGACGTTGAGCGTCAATATTTTTTGCTGTGTATGTATGCAAAATTGATTATTTTTAGAAAAACTCATTTTCTACATAATGAAATTACCCAAAATTGACACTTTTCCCCAGAGTTTGGTTTTCTTGTAGCAGCAGCAGTAGCAGCAATAAGCCAACTAAGCAAAAAGTTTGTATGTGATGACACAAAAACGTCTATTTTAAGTACATATAAATTAAGTTTAAGAAGGAATGAAGTATCCAACTACCTACTGAAAAAAAAGAATTGAAAAATAGGAAATGTGGTATGAGATGAATCCATCACTTTAAGGCTCTATGTGACCGCTTCATAGAAAAGTGACTTGGTTGGGATTAATTTAAACACTGCCCAATGGCCACGAGTGTCCCCAGTCTACTATTAACTGAGCTGTACAGACAATTATTTGCTTATAACATTATTACTAAGACCATCCAAGAAAGCCATAGAATAAAACTGGTTTCGGAATGAATAGAATATGCATATTTAGGGATATTCGGGATCTTCTTTAATTCCAAGCATATCTTCTTCAGTTCTTTAATCTTTAACACAGAGAAGAGTAAACTTTTATATAAATGGCTTCTTATGAACTCACATCACACTCGAGAATATTTTTCTTTTAGTTGCAGAAGTACGTTAGGAAAAATATATCCATGGGTATTAGTAATATTTTCCATATATTGCAAATCCTTTCCAAGTGTGTAAATGAGACAAAAATTACTCTCATTCTTTATTCAGAGACGCCTCAAAGGCAAGTGTTAAGAAACTGTAAACGCTAGACATATTTTTAAGGACTTTCCTATCAATCTCAGGTTTATATATTTCTTTATTTTGTTCCACTCCTACTGCAATCCACCCACCCTCGACTACCTGAGACACTTGAATCACATTTTGGCACACTGAAATCAACGCCAGCAGCTCATGTATGCATATTTGCTGAATTTGGTTACTAAAAATCAGACCACGCAAAAAAGTCTGTTAGCGTGCCGCAAATATGCTCTGCCAACCGGGGACAACCGCAAAGCTGCTAAAACCCGATGTAGGCGGATTTTTATGTGAAATTTTTTTGGATGTGCATAATCAAAGAATTAAGGGAGAGTCGGAAAATAAAAGGTCTGTTTGATCAACTAAAAATTGGAGCGAAGCCAATGTTGTGTACAATATGACTTCTATTTAGCCGCACGTTCCAGTGTGGGGGGAGGCGCCCGTGCCTATGTAGTGGAATGGACTATTTTGTTTGCATATTCATACATGTGAAAGGATTAAATAATGTTTAGAAAAGCCCGGCCACATTTGAAAGCAGTTTAAACAGCACTGGCTTGCCCCAAAGATTTGTGTAGTTAAATAGAGTTGCACACATTTGCTAATATGTAAGGCAAATATTCTACTTCCGCTGCGTAAAGTTTCTATTAAGTGCAAACGCATGCCCCGCCTTCACCCACGATGGATCGCTCTTAAATAACACACTTGCTCCTAATTAGTTTCATACACAAAAGCGTAATCGTTATCCTAATCGTACCCAACAAGCGAGCCCCCATGCATTTTTAATATTCAAACATCCCAATGCTTATCAACGTTTCCGTAATCATTTACCATTTATTCAGTTCACATCCGGTAGGTAAATGACTGCGTTTCACATTTTTCATTTACCTACGAAGCGCAGACTTTGGCAAATGCGGCCACTGAAACCCATCGTCATAAAACGCAACCGCTGCGCACCGCATCACTTGAATCCGCTTAGCTAGCTCATGGCGCAAATGAAAGGAAATCCTCAAATCTACATACGAATACTCGTGGGTACAGAGGTGCGAAGAGGAGCGGAGCGCCTATGCATCTGGCGCACAGAGGTAAGGTTTCATCGCATGTTTCCGCTTTTGGAAATCATTTAATATTTTACAACTGCTACATCCGTAAACTGGGAACGGAGGCAATGCACGTTTGGTAAGTGTTTAAAAAATCATAGAAAACACCGCAGAAAAGATGATTGATGATGCCAACGACATCGCGGAGCGTACCAGAGGCTGCCGACTTCCTATTCGGTAAATAGCAGGTGCCCCCCACTTGCACTTCGATGGGTGAAATATATTCTTAGACTCACGATTTCAATTTCTCTTCTACTTTTCCTTACTACGTATGCAGAAAAATAAATCAATGCTCTAATGAATCAATTTCTTTTATATCCAATATGGCATAAAAGCAGACGTCAGGAAAAAACTAGAACAATTCCGTGGTACAGAGAACAAAATTCGAGTATTTTGTTTCCATTCAACTCTCTCTCCAACTTTCATACATTTTATTCGTGGTTCCCTCGAAGATTGTAAACTTGCCTCGAAGTAATTCCGAAATTGAATTAAGGAAATTGATAAAGGGATATGAAGCATCATCCAATAGACAAAGTTCGCGGAAATTAGGCAGATATTTGGATTAATATGGAAAAACATTTGTAACATTAATTTCTCGTATACTAATTAGGACCATTCAGGAACAAGTAATTCACTTCTAATATGTTTTTTCTCTTTTGCCGGAACAACTTGGCAGAATAATCAGACAACTTAAACTCGTTATTAACCCGTCTTCCATACCGCATACATTGTAAGCCTTTAATGAAATTGGGAACACTGTTGGATTTCCCGTGTCGTAATTTATGTTGTAACAGAGGCCACAATGGTCTGGAAAATATCAAAAGAGTGTACCGAAAATAGTCCTGGTATAGCATTAAAAGTGTTCGTATATAACTCTCGCCGAGAAGAGTATTTTTTTCACCTACCTGTGACTTTTATAGTTGCACCAGAAAGAGTTGAATTTATTTTCGTATTTCTATACAATTTCTGTTGTCCTTGAGACAACCAGCAGAAGCGACTAGCACTAACAACGTTAATCTTTCCTTTTAACTGAACAGGCAGCTCTTTTAGTGAGAGGTCTCTTCATGGTATGAATCCTATTTTATAAAGGATATGATATGTCATACCACTTTGTTTAGAAGTCAAGGGCAATTACCAACCTCTTTTCATAAGCACAAGTACAATAATATAAAAAAGTATTTCTGCTGCTATGAATTCTTCAGACCATACCTAAAGGACACAGATTTTGAGACCACTGGCAATTTATCTACAGTTGATTCCCTTCAATAAAGTTGTTCAAACCGAAAGATATTTTTGTGGTGCCTCAACTTCCAACCATTCCACTGTCAGCGTCCACAAAAAGAGGAACTATTTTATAATATAGCTCAAATAGAATATTGCTTTGGCACAGGCTAAAAATAAAAATATCAAAAGGATATGATATGCATGCTCCAACGTATGGTCCTGTGCAACGCGTTACAGCGCATCCCGAATTTTCTCGATAAAAGTCGCTTTGTTGCAACTTGATAAAAACACATCAATGAATACATTGAACACTATTAGGTTTTGCATCACTGTTGGTGTTTTTCACAGGAACGGTGTATTTTGGGTGCGCAGCATCTGCGCATTATCGATTTGACGGGATTTTCATTAAAAATTATCCAAAAGGAAAATATCACGTAATTCCTGTTAAACAGGAGCAGAATTCGTTACAGAAAAATAAAGGAACGCAAGCTACAGCAGCATATTGAAAATTTAAAATGCTCGTACGTGTAAAACAGCGGCAGCAGCAGCTGCTATAAAGGACCAACAAAACCAAATCAAACAAAATCAGTTGCTCTGGGGTTCCGGCAACATACCGACATTTAAGCTTCATTTTCTTGACGTCACTTCCATATCAATGGCTATTCTCACAAAAGTTGAAGCCATTGTGAAGGCGATTCGCTTCAAAGGACGAAAGATGGAAACATCAAAAACATATTTAAATACTCGTAGAATGAGTGATAAGATTTGATTTAGCACTCACGCAATGTATCGCACACCAACACAACTGAATGGAGCTGATTTTGAAGGTAAATATTTGTGGATTTCACGAAGCAGAAGGTGTTTACCTAATTGTGTCCGCACGTTCATACTTGCTTGGCGTGTCCTGCTTCCGTTTGTGCAGCTAAACATGCGTCGGTCTATTTATCCGTGCGTACATACGTTTACGCATAAAATTCGTTTGTGTTTGTGTTTGCATCAGCCATGCACGACTGCATTCTATGTTCCTGTGCGTGTGCATGTTCTCTGCATATTGGAACCTGTTTTTGCTGCATTTGTGTATTAAGATGTCCTTGTGGTTTCATTTCAGAAGTCGTTCTACTTCGGTAGCTCAGTTGAAACCATTAATTTGTGGTTTTACGCGCCTGTGGCCGCAATTGTCACAAAATTATAAAGCGAAGGTTGTGAGTGAAAAGCCCACTTGATTGATTTTGTTTTCAATAATTTAACAAAAGAATTAATTATGTTGAAGTGGGTTACAGCTGATTATGATGTTCTGTATTTATCCGATTACATAATACATATATTCAGAGTCTCTCTGTGAAAGTAGTAATTAGACAAGTCATTTTTGAACTAACATTATTGAATAGCAAATTACTCAGTACATATAAACCGGGAGCTAAGTTGGGTGGCAAAAGAGTCCCTCAAAGGGTTGCCGATGTAACACTCAACGTAAATTTTGGGTATATAGAAATCATCTAAACTTACTCTCCTATCTCATTCCTTATCTGTCTGCACTTTATCCGATAGTATGCCAAACCAATGACAAATAAACAAAGAGTTATCAATGTAAAAGAAGTGATTTAATATTGGCTCTTTGCGAACAAATTACTCCTACGAGTCCTAAAGTGTACTACAGCTAAAGTAACTACTCAGGACATTGAGAGTTCAGTGAATTTAGAGCAGATTTTGTTTAATTAAATTTTTTCTAATTAAATTTTGTTTAATTAAATTTTATTAGAAAAAAAATGGCAAACAATTTCTTCCTGTACAATAAACAGCAAAGTAGATTATTAAATTCCAACAATTTTTAATCGACAGACAGAGTGTAAACTCTTTCGCTAAGTCCTCTTTTTGTTATGAGGACACCAACAAAATAAACTTTGAAATTTAGCTCTCTACCATCCCTTTCTCCTTCGCATTCGCATATACTTCCATTGGCTTCCGCAATAGAGCATACTTAATGCAATCCCTCTTCTCTCTACTGCTAATTGAAAAGCCCAAAATGTGGCGTACTCCTTCTTTCACTGCCCGCTTTCCATGAAATACGATTAATGCACATTACGTGTCCATAAATGTTTGGCCACAGAAATACAATGAGGTAAATGCGTAAATACATTGTACTCGTACTTGCGCCGCAGCCAAGCATATTAAAGCATCAGCACCTGTACTCAAATGAAATACCCATAGCAGTGTGCACACTCCGGCTCACTTGTACTCGAATGCGGGTATGCAACATTTTGACCCCTGGCGGTGGTCAACAATGTGAATTTCCTTTCAAATGAACGACAACAAATGGAAGAGGGATTCGTCGAGCCGCTGTTACGAGTACAAAATAGCAACTTCCAAAAAGCATTTCTGAGATTTTCGGGATAATTTTGAATAGAGAAAATATTCAATTTCCTCTGAGCGGAAATACAGAACCACATTGTATTTCCTACAAATCATATCCGACAGCTAACAAAACGGTTGTCACACTGCCAAAAGGCATGTGATGAACGTGGAGTGGGCCGCTCATGAATCTGTATGTGAGCATGTGTGTGGATGCAGATGACTACGTATGAATAAACGTGGCTCATATTATAGGCAAATTCTGATAGGATTCCCTTTGAAGTCAACTCAAAGTAATACAACGCCATTTCTTATGCGAATGTCTTTAGACAGAATTAAAGGTGAGTGAAGAAAGTGAATGAAGTTACAGCAGAGCCGTTAAAGTATTAGCAGAGTTGCAAGCAAAACTTTGGTGACTTTGAAGATGTAACTAATTAATGCTCACTGCATTTTATTGCATGGAAGGATAATTATACACCCTTTTTTGCGCTTTTACATTATAAATTATATTTCAAAAAAGTTGTTTTCGGAACTTTTTAACACCATTCCGTTTTTTCTTCGTTTTGGAGATGGGAATTTATATACTAGACAGAGCTGTCTGCACGTATAGAGGGGAAGGAATTTGTATAGGAATATAAAACAAGAGTTGAAGTAATCCCCTATACTCGTTTCTGTAACTTCGGCAAGTATTACATTACTTCTGATATTTTCTCCAATTTTCTACTCTCTCTTTTCTTTGAATCGCTGAACAATTTATTAAAGAATGCATTCCCGCTAGTATGCCCTTATTCTACACATTTTTGGTCAGTTTAAGGATCTAGAATCCAAAAGGACGTCAAGCCATTTGAAAAACAGACAATGGCAGTATCTTTAAATCATTCAGAATACAGACAGCATAGCCCATTTATTCGGATTAATATACCGCAGGTAATAAAGTACCTGTTATATTTGTAGTTCCCCCACTAAGCAAATATTTTTGGAGCCCAACTCTGGCTGAGTATAGCTTTTTATATTTTCAGTTCAGTATAAACTAACAATTATTTTCCACTGCAAATAAATTAAATTTTGTTGAATTGCAATCCTCTTTTTTATGTCGCAAGTGGCCCCTTAACACACTTCGACCTACAAATTTCAGCGATATTGAACGCTGACGAAGATGCAATTTTCCGCTGTACCAATTTGCGTGTAGCACAAAAGCCGTTGAAGATGCTGTTGACGTGTGTATCCACGGCCCTACCAGCAGCAAGCGGTGGCAAGCAACAACAGCGAAACAGGAAAAACATTATTCAATATGAACGACATTGCAGCAAGGTAATCAAATGCAATTGAAAATACGGGGAAAAGTTTATTCCCGCAACAAGAGGAGAGCGACCAACCGGAGGGCAATCATGTTGCGAATGTGGAGCAGCAACAATTTTACGAATTTAATCAAAAGTTACAATTTCCATTGTCTGAATTGAGGTCATCATCGAGTTGCGCATCGCAAAAGTTTGGGGAAACATTGAAAAATCCAAGAGCAGAAGTATAAGAAAAGAAGACTTCTTAAAGAGCAAACTTTCAAACTTTAAAACAAAATATTAAAAGCTCAAGAATCAGTTAAACCAAAAACAATAAAATAGAACTTAAACTCATGAAAGTTGTTGTTAAAATAACTCCTGTTATACAGCTAAGTTTCCAATAATGCACTGGCTGAGTGATGGATCTTTAAGGATGGGACATACAAGAAGGACATTTTATTATTCTGTCTGCATTGCGGCGGAGGCCCATAACTGGCACCCACTCGCATCCATTCAAACTCACATACACTCTCAAGTAGACGGACTTGCAAATGGCATGTGCCGTACACTGTCAAGGATATTGGCATTAGCATGCATGTGAAACCGGAAGCCATTTCGGCATCATGACGGAAATCGGCAAATTTATACAAACTGCAAAAATATGTCAACAAGTAGGAAGCTGTGAATGCAGATACAAAGCAGCTTGTCCTGTGTGCTCGTCTAATAGAGAAAATCAGTGTCCTTTCTATTTGTTGGAGAATCATACGACAAAATGAAAAGTGACGAATTGAAAAGTAACTAAAAATTATTGGAAATTAAAAGTGGCATAAAAAGAATTCAAGGATTGCGGAAACCAAAAGCATAGAATTGCAAAAGGTAAACCATTATGCGATGGTGGCACAAGAGTATACATTTCTACATATTAAATACCCAACATAACAGTGCTCAGAGGAACTATTAAAGAGATCTGTATATATATAAACTTACAATTATAAAATACATCACACCAGCTGCACATGACAATTTGTATGCCTCCCCTTATCACTGAGTACGGGACAAGGAGTGACATTTTGCACAATTCGCTGCACAATACACCAAACTACTCCTCAGTTAAGCCAAAGTCGCAATGCCAATAACATATGAAGTAGAAATGGCAAATTTCGCGAACTGAACAGCCAAGAAGTTGTTTTCTCACACAAACGCACAGACAATCGCTTCCGCATTTAACACACACATCCGCACATACACGTAAACAGTTACGCCCAAATACACACAGCCAGCCAGACAGCAAAGCCAAATGTTGCCGCATTTGCCGGTTGGTTGTGCGGTCGTGTTTGGCTGCTATCGGTGCTGTCGTTCTTTGTGAAAATTGTTTATGTATTGGAAAATTAAATTTTCCACAATAAATATCACGATAAAATTTGTAATATTTGCATTTGCGTTTTTGTGAATTAAATTCGAATGCATGTGGCAAGTTCAATGCAATCATTGCGACTTTGTGTGTGTTGCAAACACGAACACAATGAATTTGCATAACAAAACAAACAAAAACCGAATATCAGGAATTACATTAGACAAGTTTTAATTGCTTGCCAGACTGTAAGAAAGTTTTCGGATTTTGTTTATTACGCCATGTTACCAGACATTTAGGCACAATCATAAATACAAATTATTTGAGAGCAGCTTAGCTCGGTGCAAGGATTGAAATAACTGAAACGAGCGTTTACACAAAGTTTCCAGAACCCCTTTCTGTATTATTCATGTTCCTTCTATAATTAAATATAAACTTTTTAATAATAGAAGAATTTGGTAGTATTTAAACAGTCGGCTTATTAAAAAGTAATTTAATAATCTTCATTCTCCATATGCTGTAAGTGGTTGAATCCAAAGCGAGGGAGAGGGAAAATGTCAGTGCTTTTCTTAGTTGGAATTATTGTATTTTCATTTGAACAAAAATTTCTGTGAGGAATCTATGTGGAATATCACAATTACAACTTCCGTTTACGCTGTACGATAGAGTCCTTTGACTTTGTGTAGGAATTACTTTTTATTGTGGATGCTAAAATGTCTTCTATTTGAGATACATGTGCATTTGGCCACAAAATCTCGATTAATAGTGCAAAAGATTCAGTCCATTTTTTACAATTACAAATAATATTTAGCTAGAATTTTCTCATCTTTATTAAGATGAAATTAAGAATTCTTCCATTCCATAAAAATCTTCTACACTGACCCTTGATATAAATCAGCTCTGATTACATGGAGTCATTGCAAAAAGAAGTTGCCAACTTAGCTTTACGTTTGATTGTATCAAACAAATGTGAATTTACTGTGACAACTGAAGTGCTTCAAGCAAACGAATTCCAACTGCAGTGCTGCATGACCAATGACAGCAGTTAGGTGCATCGTACTCTGTAAATGGTAACGGAGAGCAGTCAGCCTTAAAGTTTATCAAGCCATTTAACGACAGCTGACAGTAGTCCACATCAATTTAGATACACCAGGGAAATGCGAACAGTAAAGAGTAAGTTGCAATGACATCCAAAGAAGCACAAACAAAAATTATCCTTTAAAATAAATTATAAAATCACAAAGAACGACATTAGAGTAAATAATATAATCAGAATATCCTCAAAATTGTTAACTATTCATGAGCCACGCATTCATGTAAATGTAAATAGAAGAAAGAGTGGTTAAAAAATAAACCCAGTCAATAAGATAATTATTTGCCTGTGTCTATGAACCGTCCTTACCTTCCTCGAATTTTATATTCAAATCACTCACATATAAAACACTGCTGTACTTGATTTAGAAGTAAATATGTCGTTTCCTGAAATAGATACACCATATAAACGAATTCTGCTGTGGTCCAACGCATCCACTGCTCTTCTCTTTAAAGCATGTATACAAGAATTTTTTCTGCTTCTTTAATGATCCCAATTTTGAAGAATTTTTTATAAATTTTCCGTTTAAAATCTGCAGTTATAAATCACTCAATAAAATTAGACCACATCAAAAACCAAATCATCCGCTTAATGGATTCCAATATAACGGATTTATTATTATTTATCTATCCATGAGTATTAAGCGAATCTATTCGCTGCCACTCGTAGCAATTTTGGCATATACGCAGATACTCGTATATATGAACCAAATAAATAACATACTAATTTGTTTATCTTGTGTGTGAAGAGAAAAAAAATATGCAAATTGAATTTTGAGCCTGGAGCTCACATACCCACTTTGAAATTTTTCTGCAAAGCCAAAGCCAGGCACTTTGCAGATCACGTGCCAGGCATTTGCTGTACTAGCAGCACCGGAAGACTGAAAATTCAGGACAACTGTCGTGATTATATGAAAATATCAAAGTGAAGAATAAAACCTTTGCAATACGTCACACAGACTCACACACACACACACACACACACACATACACATACTCAAGCACAGATAATTATGCACAGGCACACATATGTGCAGCCTAAATCTATTTGCCTAAGTCTGCAAAGTGTTTCGTGTTTGTATGGGCAAATATGGGTGGCCACACATGAAAATGGAATGGAAGCGGCATTAATGCCGATGTCGTTGCACTCCGGTTTTCAGTTTGCAACTAAAAATCATTTCACCACATACAATACGTTAGGTGTGGGTAGGTATATAAACAGGTTCTACAAATCGGTAGTTTCAGGGAAGTTTATAACATTTTTACGTAGTAATTCATTAAGAAAGATATAATAATTAAATAATATGTCATGTTTAAAGGAATTACCTAACTAACTAAATACTAAAAGGAATAGACATGAAAATAAAGAAGTCTGGGAGACCGTAATCGCAAGGGTTACGAACCCACGGCGTCTGGTTTGACAGACGAGTTCATTAATTGGTAATTTCCTAGACTTGATAGATTGGTAAAAAAAAGGTAGTCACATGAGATATAATCCCTCTCTTAAAAATCAATTGGATACATTTTTATAAAGCAGTGTAAATTTGAACCGTTCAAAAGGATCCTAGTTAAAGTCAACTTGCCAAAACCATTTCACAATCAATTAAGTTTCCTCTGCACACTTGATTACATGCGAACACGTATAGGCAATAATTTTGCTGATGATGTTGTTGTCATCAAAAACTATTTTAATAGCCGACATAGATAGAGAGATACATTACGCAGATAGAGCTTAACATGAACGAAGCCTACATAATTGGAAATTAAGCAGACAGCTTGCCTGATGGGCAGACTTTGCGCATATTATGTTAATAATGCCAACCGGAATGTGTGCCACACGCATACATCTACGCTCGTGCGAGTAGTACGTACCCCGCAATCCTATGAAACACATGTTACCATAGATTTCGCACCAATATTGGGGCTTGAAAATTATTTCCATATCTGTCACTTACACAAATGAGAATGTGTGATGCCAAACAGAGATACTCGCACATGTGCTGACGCGGCGCATTATTTGTGTGGCTGTTTGTATAAGTCTATTTGCGTGGGTGGAAGCAAACGTAAACATTAGCGGCGCTCTGGCGAAATGGTACTCAATAATGCAGCATTTCAATCAACTGAAATGGCAAATGCGGCGATCGCCTATCACAATAGATTGTGACCATTATAAAGTTAATTCCAATTCCGAGAGGTATTTTTGTTTTATAAAGTATGTCTAAACATACTCAACACTATTCGTTTGTATAATATGAAGATGTATTTTAAAAGTCTGTTATATACGAGTAAATATTGAGTTCATATTAGAAAAAGAACTCTATTCAATTCCTTTGTACCGACGTCCACTTGCGTGTGAATACTCGTCCACACATGCCTAAGCACAAATGTGATTTATTTGATGTCACAGAAAGGCAATCATGCATAAATATTGAGCATAACCCGCAATCCTTATGAATATATTCTTATGCTATATAATGTTGAATGCAACAAAAAAAATATTGCTCTGCATGGAATTCGAATAAAATCACCCTACACTATCTACAACAGCAGGAGCTGATAAGCCCCAAACAATGACGCAACATATATTCGTTCACTGCAACACTCATACAAAGGGGATAAAGATAATGTGTACGGATACATTAAGGAGATGCTATGCGTTCTTATTGACATCTATCATCTATGCACCGGCACACCTAAGACTTTCCCATGGCAAAGTTGCCACAATAATTTATACAAGTTTTTATTTCATATCTTAAAAGTGTGTCAAAGTAAAGGGAAATTCACATTTATTTGCTTCTACTCGTGCACCCTTGGATTTCATGTCCTTATACGTGTATGTCAGTGAGTATGTATGAAGTAATTATTACATTCTTCACTCTTTGCATGAAGGGTATTTTGCGTTTGTCCCACTGAAAACGAGGTGTAACAGGTATGAATCATATGAAGCCTTGGAAACACTTGGGTACCATTTAAAAACCTTAGTGTAGGCCTAGTCTAAAAGGTGGTTGTAGTTGTTATTGACTTATATTGGCTCAACTATATAAAGCAGTGTCGATGCCTCAGCTAAAAGGACCTCAATCTAGCTCGTAAGTGGCCATATATTTTATATTAATAATTCTAAGCTTATTATCCTTCATAGATGTGGGAAGTAAACCGAATCCAATATAAATACCCCTAAAGCAATTACACAAAAATAACTTCATTATGCAGGACTAAAAATGAATAAGCTTTATATTCAAAACACATGATGAAGACTCGAATAGTTCTATCTCTTTCTTGGTAATTCTATTGATTCTATCCCATCCTCCTACAATAGTTTCAATTCTAAAATGTGGTACAATCATACTGAACAAGTGAATTGAGAGTTCTTTTCTAAGATTACTGAACAAATAAGAGAAATATTGTCATATATTTTTTGTTCTTTCTGCCTGTCTTGGTACAAGAATAGTGGACCCTGGTAGGTGGGTTTGAATTAGTAACTCGTGAGTTTATTTAATAATAGGCCTTCATTCTTCAAAGTGTTGGGAAATGTTACAGCACACTCCCATCTAATCTATTATTTAACCTTGTTGTATATCAGTTTGTATCCTGGTGCTGTATTTATGCAATATAAGTCACTTTTTCTCAGTATTTGAGTAACTGATATATTCACTTGCTCGTGTTTCAAATCGAATGCAACGGTTAAGTGTTTGCTTAGGTCATAACGACTTTCGCCACAATTATTGCTAGTCAAGGTCACAATTTGTTTGCATTTGTTCAGCAAAAGCGGCATTGTAATTACTTAATGACGTGGCAATATTTGCAAAATATGCAATGTCACTGTTAGCAAATTTTAACAATACCCAAATAGAAAGCGGAAAAAATTGGAATTCTAACGCTGAACAATGTTGGCAGCTAAATCATGCCGAAGGACACGCTGCTTTAAGTAATAACGTCAATGAAGCCGTACCACAGCTTTTGTTTCACTAAAGCAACTCAGCAACCAGAGCTGCCGAAAAATATCACAAAAACGAACAAACACCAAAAAATTCAAAAAAAAAGCAGAAATCCTTTAGAATCCACACAATATATCTATGCAGAATTGAGTGACCTTAGAACATGCGCTAATAAACAATTGTGCATATTGCAATAAATTTTTGGCAACAATTCATCACTTCTTTAAAAAATGCCACTGCAGCAACATAGATCAACTTCGGTGGCCTTGGTTAGTACGAGTATGCAGTGGGCGAAGGACTCTTGGGAAAGATTGGAAATAAAAAAACACAAATAAACAGAAAAAAACTCATTGCAAAATTAAAAAGAAACTGATATCAAAAGGAAGTTAAATTAACCTAATGAGTGTAACACATCCCCTACCTGGGAACTGGTGCAACGCCATGCACTGCGACTTAAGGACCAAAAGGTAGTAAGAACAGCGGCAACAGCAAAGGCATCAGAAGTACCACAGTTCAACGACACACTCTGTGACAATAATGAGCAAGGAAAGCTGTCATATGTTGGAGCAGCTGAAGCAGCTCAAAATGACATCTTCTTTGCTCTTTTTGACGTCTCTCGTACTCGCATTCGTACATGCACATTCCTCACTTTTTTCAATTAATCAAAGCTGACGGTCGGTGACTGAACACAAAAAAGCACACAAAGCGTATCCGTTTCTTTGGATAGGTTTTTACAGTAAAGGAAGTCGCAGTAACTTGCTTTATGCAACAAATTAGTCACTTCTGCGAGTATCTGGGTGCGTGCGTACGCTTGTAAGGAATATAAAAAAATCGTCATTGCAATGAATTTCTAATATGACAGAGAAAATGGTTGTATTTGCCAAGCCTACAAGCAACATTCGCCACACACTTTCTCTACAGATCCTTGCAAATTATTCATTGTATATAATGACAGATTTTCTGAGACTTTTTATCACGTATGCTAACTGTGCAGATAAGCTAAGTGAGGATGGTATGAGTGGAAGATTGTTCTCCAAGTATTGAGACCCAAGTACATCTTATGGACTTTCCAATCAGGTCTAGTTACGATTCTGCTACAAAGTTATAATTTTAATGCACCATTCTAAGTTTTTTAACGAAATTCGGTAAACACATATTCAAATATCGTAGGCAAATAGGAAGGAATACGAATGCCAAAATTTATTGATAGAACATTGTACACAATTTAGTAATTTGGATATTTAGTAACGACTAAAAAATGTGTGATCCATTTCTTTACCTAACAAAATATACGAAAAAAATAATTTCAGCATAGGTTTAAATAATATTTTACGTTATTTATTAATCTGCACTAATTTCTTAATTGCCCAAATCACAACAGTGCGAGTTTCAATTGAAAGGTCTCCTAAATAGATTTACTAAATAATATTTCACACGATTTAATTATCCATTTCCCCAACAAATCAAAATTAGAAAAGATTCCAGCATAGTTTTAAATAATATTTTACACAATTTAAAGTGACTTTATTCGTATTTGACCTCCCCAGTACTGCACATTATGTAGCGTCTCCCAAATAAACGCCCACATCATAATATCATAACACTTCATTGGCTTTAGACTCCAGTTCTCCCATGCATGCTACTTGGGGTTATGTGCAATGTTTGTGAACTTTTAATATCTATTTGAAATGCATGCTGATGGAATCCTGTGGCTTCTTGTTCCACACACATACACATACACATGCATATACATGCCATAATCAACCAGCAAAGAGACCAATCACCAACACTGTGCATCACACAGCAGTTGGTCGCATGCGAGAGCTTTCAGTGGCAATTGCTGATTTCAAACAAATGAATTATGTGCTCGAAAGTTCTCCGAGTGCTGAGAGCTCCAACTAATTCTACATGTATACCATTATTTTTTTCCCTCTTCGTTGTGTGCCTTTATGCTTGATATAATCATATTCAATTTTATTAGCCAAATTGCACTGGAACTGGATGTTTGATAATCTAATTGTGTTTTTCACTTGAGTTTTGGTCATTTTTCATGTTCTCATTATTATTGAAATTATTGAGGTCATGCCAGCTGCTTCGCCATTGCATAATATTTGCACTAGGCATGCTTTTATAAACATTTAAATACCCGCGCTGGGGGGTATCCTTCAAATGTGCAGCATTTTGTTGCCAACATTAATTTGCCCAAACTATTTGGTTTCCTGTGTGCTCGTGTAGTATTTTGAATTTTCATTTCCCTTGAGTTGCGCCATCGATATCGTTGCCGCTACCGTTAGCGTTGCCATTACCGCTACCAATTATTTGTTTGCCAATGCGCGACCTTCTTCTTCTGGCCCACTTTTACTTCTTTTCCGTGGGCCTCAAGTCACTCTTAATGGCAAATGGCGTAATCAGTTCAACAATGAAATTTATAAAGGGAAAAAACGAACACCAGAAGGCAGAATCTACTTTCAGTAAGAAGTTCAATTTGCAATCAACATTGACACAACTACCGAAAATTTGGTCTGATGTCGTGTACAATTTTCGATTTGTCTTTAAAAAAAAATACGAAATGAACTGAAAGAAAATGTTTTTTTTATTTTTCATTTTGCTTTTCGTTTGTCATTGCTTGGTTCCTCTGAGTTACTTTTTAACTGAACCGAAAAAAAGAAAAAGATTTGTTGTTATACAGGTCAAGTAGTCAGTAATTTCCTGTTGTTGCAATTGTCCATGAAAATGTGCACTTTAATATTCTTGTGACCCAACATGTACTGTGAGGTGTATTTACGAGAGACTCTGTGAGGGAATGGGAATTTATGTTTAGCATCGCAGCATGATCACAAGGCTGCAACTGAGAGAAAGAGAGACTGACACAAAAAGTAAGGATCACTTTATGGATGAGACTAATTTTAATTGAAGTAGTTCTACACAATAGTATTGATGATTTATTCGTATGTAGCCGCTCTCTGTGGTCTAGTGGTAAGTATACTAGACTCCACTCAGAGAATCGCAGGTGGTATGCACAAGTATATTGTAAGTTCTTCTTATATAAGTTGAAACGGAAAGCGGCATCACATTTCGTCTAAAGATACGTTTAAGAGATATGGGCACATTTCTATATAAATATATCCAAATAGTCTCAATTGGTGTCTCGTTGAGACTAGTCGACTTCGATCATATAGAGAATTATGAGATGTGTGAGGTCGTCCCAAAAAAAATTCTAACCTCGAGTACTAGATAGATAAAAGCTTGGTATATCGCAGAACTGTGACTGCTACTCGCACCCGTAAATGAGAGTGTATTTAGTCGACTGATACAATACATATAAAGTGATATCTCCAAAGATACATTAAATTCCATTAATTGAGGCACTCTTCCCACAATTCATCTCTGTTTTAATTATTTGCTTTCAACTCGTTCAAGACTAGAAAATACAGTAAAGATTGCAATAGAAAAGATTCACCTCGAACGGAATGCACTCAAATATCTTCACTGAACTACAACAGACCCTTCTCCAATTATATTATACTGCTCACTTCAAAATTTCACTGATTTCTAAGCTAACTTATTTATTAATTTGGACTTGGTTTGCGACTAATGAGGAGAATCAAACTTTCCTTACATACGCACTTTCTTTTCTTTCTGATTTCGTAGCCGGTGTCCTATGCTCTACTATTGAGACCATATTTTTCCCTTCAGTTTCCTTTCACGCCTTTTTTTATTTTAAGGCTACACCTAAATCTAAAGAAATAGTCTTTGACCTCAAATTTGAAATGAGTACACCACTTCCAAATGACTTTTTGAACTCTTTAGGAACATAGTTGACATTCGCTTCCTTGGTAGTAGCATCTGAAACTCGCACTTCATGAAGAGTTCTTTCTCAAAGTAACTATTTACATATCTAACACATCCGACTCGCGTATTTTTTCGCACACCAAAGCTCCAATTTTATGAGTATTTGCCATTTTTATACAAAGCCGGTTCGGTCCCTTCAGAAATACCACAACGAAAAGTTTGATTTATGACCGTACCAGAATATGCGTTTCTTATTTATTGCATGCTTTAATATATGAAGCACTAGTCCCGCAGATACGAGTATACTCGTAAAGTAGCCACCACTGGCGGAACTGTGCTGTCACTGCTGTTGTCGTATTGGTGCGTAAAAAAAGAGCGCAGCGAGCATGTGTCCTCATTTTTGATTAATATTCCCGAATTGTATAAATAAGGATAAAGGTTAAACTGACGCTTGAAATGCCACAAATAGAGCCAATGGCAGCGCAAACCGAGCTGAAGTAGCCAATTGTGTGCAAGGCGAGAAATTATAATCAATTTGAATGTGAAGAGTCGAAACACTTTTAGGAAAATGAGAAATCTATTCCAACTTCAGACAGTTGCTGTAATTCCGGAAAACTATAAAAGCATTTATTTTTAATTTTGCGTACGTCTGTCGACCGACCTCCGACATCCGTCGGTACGAGTTCGCTCAGCTGTTGTATGCATGCTCGTACATAAATAATTATACAGGCACAATACCTATGCTTGTACAAAGTTTATTTGTGCTGGCAACAAACAGCGGCAGCCAACTTGCAGCACTGACACAGATAAGGCGCTTGCTGACTGACTAAATAACACCTATTTTCACCTAAGGAACGGCATGCTGCTGCTGCTTCTGCCACTGCTGCTGCGATTGCTACTGCTCCTACTGCTGCATACGTTTCAGAAGGCTTTGTGCTTTGAATGATTTTTTTCCTTTTATCATTTACTTGTGTATGACATTTCGTATTGTTCGTTTGCTGTCATTCGTTATACGGAATATGGAAAATTGCACATTTGCAGGAACTTCCCTGAGGTCTCTTTGTTGCCGTGGTTGCAGTGGGGTCAGTTTTCAGCTTTTGTACTATTATGTAGCGCACCACAGGTGTACAACCGAAGTGGGCTGTTGTAAATGTTGTACATGCGAGTATATTTATTACGCTTGTTGTTGGTATTGCTGCAGTGGCTGCAAAAGTGCAAATGTCATTCATTGTTAATTTGAAGTTTTTGTAGAATAAACTCGTACATGCCTTTGTGGTTGGCTGTGAGGCTACTCGTAGGTTTTCCTTTCATGCTGCATGTTTATTTTTTCTCTCCTTGGCTTTTTCATTATTTTCTATTTTCTAGGTTTGTGGAACGAATATAGTCATACACAAATTTTAAGTCCAATATGCAATATCTGCTCCATTCTATTCAGAACTAGAACTTAAACTAGAACACGCATTCGCTGTTACCAGTTCCCCGTTAGCTTTGGTAAGGTTGTGGAAATTAAAACTACCTTTTTACTTATTAGCATATAAAAATAAAGACGACAAACGACGGCGTGCTCAAATCCGATAAAGCCCTATAAGTAAATGAAGAATGAATCATAAATAATTATAGAATAGCCACAACACGGAATACTACTGCCCCCTTGAGTTCTTTCTGATATTATATTATTTTTATTATATCTTACAGCATAAGTAAATCACGACTGCAAGGGGTTTGGGGCATGAGTACTAGCTAATGAGGCCGTTGGCTTGAAGAGAAAAGATTTATTTTAGAAAGGAGCATTTTTGAGGCCAAGCCCGGGGCAGGATTTGAGCCTCCAAACCTCTGAGTGTAAGAAAAAGTTAAATCACTTCTTGATGTAAGCTGTGAGAGTAATGGCTCTTCTGTTGGCTACCTGTGCTTGCTTTGACATCATGATGAACGCAAAAAGTATTCATTGAACCCATAAAGCACTTAAATGACTCGTATTGTTGTCAATTTCGCTGTAGTTGTTGGATGTCGTTTGGTATTTTACTATTTACTTTGATATGCTAAGAAGCACCAAAGATAGTTCAAAAGTATATGGCAGCAATTATTAAAAGATCTTTGAATTTTGTCCATATATTTTTATTATTGTGGATTAGATAAAAAAAATTGCTTCTTGTACGAAATTAATTACAGAGTTTTGGCATGCTGCTCATATGGCCGTTGACTTGAAGCACCTTGACTGTGAGACCAGAAACTTCTCCACTTCCTCAACCGTCGGCAAACAACACTTGACTCCTTGGGTTATCCGCATATCCATGCTGCTATTGCATGAACCGTACAAATGTTGTCACAATCTGACATCTAATTTCCGCTATAACGAAACCAATGCGGCACGTTACACAGCACATAAAACAAGCAACAGCTACAGCGTCATCATAATCAACATTAAAACGTTTCGGCAATTTTATAAATATTTAAAAACATCAAAGGCAGCACTGAAGCTGCAGCCCACGCCATAAAAGTTTCGCGTTCTCGCGCTCGGTCAGACTGACAGCTCTCAAGGAATAAATAAATAAAACTGTAGGCAAAAGTAACTGTAAAGGATTTCGTACTGCCAGGCATGATCGCATATTAAACGCGTACGACTCACTTGGAAAATGTGTCTCGGAAGAATTGACATTTGAAGTGATAAACAGCAAAAGTGCGCATAAATTTAATTGCAGTGCGTGCGTGCGGGCGTGGATAGTGAGTTCACTTTAAGCGTATACGTTTGCATGCTTTATAGACGTGCCTGCACACACAAACACCCACACAAAGCCGCACAACTACAGTTGCTTTTAGACGGTGGCATTTTTATAAAAAATTTATACAAATTTGTGCTTTTTTCCGTTTTCAATGCTTTTGTGCGTGGTGTCATCAAAAATGCGCATTCATCATTTTATAATAAAAGGGGCGTATGCTGTTTTACGCTGCGCTGAGCGGAGCTGAGCTGCGCTGCCGCACTGTAAGGACATGACCAATTTGATAAACTTTTTTCCGGCGAAGTTGCTTCCCCGTTTGGGCTGTTGTTGTTGACAGTAAATGTGCGAACATGGCAAATCTGTGAATACCAAGGTAATGGCGTATTTTGACGTGCCTGCAACATTCCCACGTTTTTCACATTTATTATGTAATGCGTTGTCGTTTTTATTTTATTTTTTATTATTATTCTTTTTGAAATCTTCATCACTCCACTTCTGGAGGAGGAAATTAGCGTTAAGCTGCTTCAAAAGTCACTTTAACTGTATGGGGAACTGATTTCGAGCACAGCGGAGTGTCAGTCGGCTCAAATTGTATGCTCTTTTATGTCGCAGCTTCACTTCCGTTGCCAACATTCTGATGCAGCAGTCAGTGTTTCCTTAAAAAGCCGTCTTAATTTGAGCAATGTTTCTCAAGAATACTTAACTGAAATTAAGGGATCTCTCGAAAGATGGATTAAAATATAATTTCAATTGAACCTTAGATATGCCCACATCGGTCTAAGTAAATGTGACCGAACAAAGTCTTTGAAGCTAATTTGCAACTATTCGTGCGATGAATGAACACATTTCATTGCCAAAATGAACACATTTCAGGGTACATCAATGTAGTTGAAATATTTAAAATAATCACTTCTTCAGTCAGCGGGGTACATTGAAACTCTGCACAAGTTATTTGTCTGAGGTTATAATCAAGCAGGTAATTCTGAACATAAAAAATTTTGTTGAGCAACCATGAAAGTAGTTTGTGAAAAGACTCACTGCACCTGATCACAGACTGCGCACCTTTGCCACATAAAAGACACAAGTGTTTTCGAAAATATCCCTTAGTTATGAGCAAGATCCCTCAATTTGATTCCTCCAAAACACATGAATTCCTGTCGGAAATTAACATCACAGAAGGTTTATAGTTAGGACTATCCTCATCTTTTAAATAAATAGGGGCATGTGAGAGTAGATCAGTAGTCGTCAATTAAGTCAAATTAAGATTAATTCTCAACGAATTTGTTGGCAGACAAGTGCGGACTGCAGATAGGGCAATACACAGTATTGTGTAAATAGAGGCATCACAATTGATCTTTGAGATCGCACCCTTAAATAAATCTACAATAAATCTACCATGGAAGTATGTTTTGGTGATTTTCGATTGGTTTTTATGCTTTGTTCTATAGCTCACTCGTACAGAATAACAACCCAACTTATGTGCATATGACCTGACAATAACACTGAACAATTATATACGCAAATTATTTAAATTTTAGAAGTTATACGTGAATAGCAGCAGGAAGACCAGTGCATTATTACCCAAAAAAGTTCCAAAAGCAAATTTTATAATCTTGTTGAACTGAAATGTGAAGCTTTGCAAGTCTGCCATAGTTTGCCATGTCTGAAATTTGGCATAAAATTTAAATTTAGTAACGGAAAACTTTTTAATTACTTTCGTAAGCCAAAGACTCACATGTACACACACACACGCACACACACATAATTTTAATTAAAAGTAATTGTCAAATATTAAAAAAAAAACGTGCATATATGAAAAGAGAAAAGCAAACGCCGCTGAGTCCATTTTACGCACTCAAAATGAAAATATGAAAAACTAAAGCCAAGCGAATGCATTTCGACAACAATGCAACGACGCGACATCGTGTCTACTTGCAAATTTGTGCGCTGGTGTGCGTGTAGGTTGCATGTAGCAGTAAGAGTGCGGCTCGCAGACACAACTTCCTGTTTGCAGGAAGTTCCACTGCTGTGTTCAGTGGGAGGACGGAAACGGCCGCTGCACTTGATTTTTGTTCAGTGGTATTTGCGGTTTTCTGGTTTAGACATATACAAAATTTTTCGGAGATTTGATCAACAACAATTTGGTTGGGATATGAATGGTTAAGGCAGAGAAATTCCACTAAGAAGTGTGGAATTGTTCAAGTTGATTTGTGTTTCCCCAGTGAGGTGGTCCTGATTAGAACCTAATGTTGGTCATTAAATAAAAACTTTTGAATTGTGAACTGAACTAGCTTCGAGATGACAGGATTTTCCTCCAAATACTACTATGAAATCGTAAGTGAAGCTTATGAAAACGCGAAGGAACTTATTTAAGAACTGTGGTAACAAGTGTGGAAATGCTGCACTCCAATCAATTTGTGGCTATATTGATGCCAACGGATTGTTTGTATTTTACATACTTCGATCTATCAGGTCGGGTTTTAAAAATTGCATCATGGAACACAAATTGTTCAGTTTACAACTCAATTGAAGGCATTTTATTCCATACCACAACGTTGACCGCCGAAATATGGAAAATGGTTGAAAACATGGTAAATACTCGTAACTCACAAAATGAATCATAAAATCGTATTCGGCACACGAACGTGAGTTGTTAACATCAGAAAAGCGTTCATGGTTTGCTGCCACCAAATCTCATATAGAGCCGCATATGCCTGCTGGACATTGTAATTGGATATTCAGGAGAGTGCAGCTTCACGCTGCTAACTTTCTGACATTCACTGTAGCCAGTTAGTTCATCACTGACTTCATGGCATGGCAGGCATGGCAGGCATGACAAAGAAAAAATATTCCAAATACGGGGACTCGCACTGTGCTGTTCGCTGTACCCTTCTTTTTCTTCATTGATTTTGGGAAGTGGTGCATCTGTTGTTTATTTTGGCGACGTTTGCCCCATTTTTTTCATTTTCCTTCTTTTTTTTTGGAACTTTTGAAGTGATGCTACGAAAATTAAATGATGTTTTGCGCTCAAGGTTTCAGCTGCGAAAGGGAAATGGTGGCAGGCTGCAGAGCTGCCTCAACACTTTTGTCACTGGTGCATCTCCTGCATACGAAGCGTTCATGTGATTGTCTGTTGGCAGTAGGCTGGAAATTGGTAGTTTGTTGATTGCAATCACGTTTAGGCGCAGTTTTTATTTCGCTCAGTTGATTGTCGAGCTGTGCTTGTTCTCCATCCTTTCATCCTTCCTGCATGAGTCGAAGTGGAGTTCATCTTTAAAGTGAATTTATACAAAAGTTTGTTCGTTTGTAATATTCCTAAAATCCTTCAAAACTTTCTGTTCTTATTTGCAAAAAAGTTAATAACACAAAAATGAAAACTTTTTTATTAATATTTTTGAATTTATGTGTTTTTAAATACAATTCTCGTATAATAAAAAAAAACATATTTAGTAGTATATTTGAACCGAGCAATTTGGTTAACTTCATTTAATGGAGTTACTAGAAAATATCTTGAAACATACAGAAAAGTATGAGCTAATATATATAAATTATTGTTTAATGCTGCACTAGTCCGCACTAATTTAAACGGTGTCTCACAGTCAGATAATCCAATCTACTAAGAAAGAAGTACGAGTATTTAATAAAACTAGTCTTGTTAGCAGACTCGTCATTATCGCCAATTGTGCCTGCGCACAACTTTCTGGGTTTGTTTGCCTCTCACATTCTGCTCTATATAACTTAGCTAATTCTTATATACCTAGCGCCTAGGTACTTTCACTGTATGCTAAACATATGTACTCTTATACATATATTTAATAAGTTGGTTCTATACTCATACCCAGTTATCCTATAGCGGGCAATTTTTTCATAGAACTTAGATAAATGTAGGTAGAATTGAGGTAGGTCGCAGAACTGCTGTAACAATAGTTCTCCAAGCACTCAACCAAGCGATGCCCATTGTACGCAGTACTGCCGATAATGAAAAGAGGAGAAGGTAGAGGGGTAAGTTTCAACTTTTCAAATTTCGTAGACTCTTTGAGAATCTCAGAAGTCTGCTCAGGGATAAGGAGTGTACCCCCACTGACTGTCTATACCCACTACATCTGAACCTAATAAGCGCCTCCTCATTTTGCGAACGCTGGACAAACAAAGATATACTGCTCTGTACTATCCTGTTCTTCTTCCAGACCTGAGATGCAGTTCGAACTCTCTTATGGGCATCATAAGATGGACCCAAGGATTCCCCGTAGTTGACACAAACATACGAGTAGATCGAAGATATTTGCTTCCAAATGTTACTCTCTTCTTCGGGACTTTTTGGAGGCACTTGATTATTGTGCAGATAACTGAGTTGCACCATTGTTCCTTGTGAATATTATTCACATGCTCGTTGATCCAAGTGGCATTCCCTGGTAAATTCATACCGATAATTGGCTCTGGACTCATTGGCGCACCCTTACATGTACACCTTAATAGAGACAAAATACATAACTTTCACCTTTTTGATATTGATATTTGATATGCCGTTATTGGAGATTCTAGCACCATGTTGAAAATATTTATGAGCAGACAGGCGCAGATACTCTAAAACTCCCTCATTATTTAATAAGTTAATAAAACACACGACTGGGTCGTGGTTGGGACCTAACTATAAGAGAAAGTATATTTTTGCTTTACTAATATGGGGTTCACTTCAGCCAATTCTGGCATATGTGGATCGCTGTGACTTCTGTATGAAAGACACTATAGTAATCTAGAAAGGTACATGAATATGTATATCGAGGCTCTCTGGAAGCATCTTCCCTTACTCTTACTAGCATCTTTATATCTGGATAACTATAGTGCCTGGATGGACTCGAAGTCTTAAATCTACGTCCAAATGAGTAGTACCGCTTTTTCGAGCCTACAAACAATGTTCAACCGCCCACTTCCACCATCATCTCCCACGTCTTACTTACTGGCTATCCCAATGTTCGTTTATCTAAGCAGGTGAACTACGAATTACATGAAACGTACATTAAATTATAATAATAATATATGTGCATAACACATAATTATTTCAAAAAAAATATCATATTCATGAAGTTAAATTTCGTTAGAAAAGAAAATATTGTTATTCCCTCCCGGTACTAGTGGACTAATTACGACCTTCACTTATTTTCCCCTGGTCTAGAGTGGTATTCAGGTATTTCTAAAAAATATTGTAATTTATGATCTGGTATTTGTGGAGCCAACCAGAGTTTTTCAGTTGAAAATATACACACGTGGGACTGCTGTCATCATTAATTTACAAGGCGCTGCCATTACCATTTTCTCAGACTATTAAGTTAATAAACTTGCGCTATCTTGGGTACCAGACCAATCAGGCCGCCGATGAACTTTATACGAAGGGTTCGTCGATCATGACTACTGGCTCTGAGCCGAATTGCTGATATACATATATGATAGTTGATATGATTCAGTCAAAGATTGGACGAAATCTAAATGGGGATCATACAAGGAACTTGTTTCTGGATGGAGTATGGCCTGGCGATAATAATAATCCTCTGCATTTGGTGGTCATACCGACGACATAATTCAAATCGGTAATGTTGCCAATATAACTAATTAATTGTTTATGAAGAGACACTAATTTCGAGGATTATTGTGTCATTTCCAAGAAGTCGCTTGTTGTGCCTTCAGATCACACATAACAAATGACAGCTTTAGTAATTGGACTCACATTGCCCCAAATATGACTAAATTGTTAATTTCTTTTTACTTTTGGCTTTACACATCTGAACAATAATTTACAATAACAATTAATTATTATTTAATTTATGAATATTTAGAGAAGTGACTCTGTTATATCCTTCAAGGAGCAAATGTATTAACTTTACATCCCAGCAGATCTAAATGGAAATCAAAGCTGATATGTTGAAATGAAGAAGTCCAGAAGTGACTTAGTGATCATATTGAATATTCTGAATGGTGAGGGAGCGGGAGTGTAACTATGAGTCAACATGCCTACTCCACAAACATATTTGCACAGAATCAACAAGCTGAACTTCACATACCCAAGAAAGTTTTAATGAATGTAAATTGTACAATGAAATTTGTAGGAAGAAAGCAACTACTACGAATGTTAATTAAAGTAAAATAGTCAGATCATCAATAAAGCACTTGTCCTCACAAGTAGATGCTAGACTGTAACAAGCACTTGAATCTGCTGGCAAATAAGAATAGGATCTCTAACTGGATTACTCTCGTATAGGATGCGAAGACAACGAAACCACAGATGATTAAGTGAGAATATAAGCTGAGCTGTCATAGGCCCAAGCCAGCAATATGGATACGTAAAGGAAGACATGGTAAATGAAATGGTCTCATACATGAGCCAAGAAACTGGCATCAAAAGCCCCAACATTATACTTGTAGCATTGCTCAAGAAAAGAACCGAAACCGAAAAAGAAGTATCATTGATCAAGAACATAAATGGTAGCCACACATTACAATATATAAAAGATATGCCATTATTTTATTTATCGATTAAACACACTGATTCTTGCACTATCAATTTCTACGACAATTGTTGTAATTTTTTTTTGTTAAATTTGATGAGCACGCCTAAGCAAAATATTCAATTTCCTCACAAACTTAGTCGGTTTTTTTAAACTAAAACATAATCGAGTTACTCCAGCTTATCTAAGAAACTAGTGTTTTACCCAGATACTTCTTATATCAGAGTCGTTGTCAATGTTTCAAAGAGTAGCTTTCAAAAATTCAAGAGTATATGAGTAATAAAAAATAATTAATAAATTATATACGAGTATGAGGCATATAAGCCATTTCACAGCTCTATAAGCAACGTCGTTCTAAGCGCCTGCCATAATATTCCTAAATGAACGTCAATCTTTCTCCACACGACTGTCCTCATATAACCTTCAACAAACCAAACGTTCCGTGCCGCTACATTAGGTTCTAATAGGTGCTTTATTCACTACGTAGCAGCTTAACTAACTTTGTTAATCTTTAGATCGTTTTCGCGGTTGCCGTGTTGCATATTTCCTGAATAGCTGTACATTAATTAATATTATTAATTTTAGTTTTTTATTGAATATCAGTATTCATATTAAATACGGTTGCCATAATAAATACACTTTTTTTAAAATGAATATAAATTTTGTGGTTGTTCTGGAAGGTGCCGGTTGCCGGTTGCTTCGCAGGAGTGACTTGTTTTGTATTTTGTTAGTAGAATGTGGGCTTCTGCGTTGTTATTTCTTCTTTCCAAAGCAAGTCCCAAACAAACATGGGAATAGTAGCAAATCACGTTGTGAGACAGCCAATCCGAAAATTGAAATTAGTAAAAGTACAAGTAAGAATATATTAAAGAACTTCATCGCGTTGTACACAATTTAACTACTGTCAATTTAGAGATAAGTTCTGAGGTTTTTATATCATTTTCTATAAAGCGCGAAACATGTCGGGACAAACTCAGCCCTTGTTTATTTGCTTTAAGACCAAATAGTTCAAATAAAAAATTAATTAGCAGAACAATAGAACAAACATTCGAAGTAAATAAACAAAATACATATTAGAACATAGTTCATTTTAAAAACAAGTACGTATTTCAATTAAATAAATTAACAGTAAACCAACTGAACCAAGTTTACTTTTATTTCTGGTATTTACATAATTTTTCGTAGAAAACAATCAGACACAAACTAATTGCCAGAAGTAGGAAGGACTGAAAGCGAATTTCAACTGCCCAAAAAGGAGATTATCCAGGAAAAATACATGAACAGTAGAGTTCCCTTATAGTGACTGGTTTATATGCACAATCGATTTTTAGCGACCTCATTTGTAAGTATGCACAGTTACTCTGGCTGTAATGTCCAGATCGGTAGTAACTATAGAAATTTTGACAAAAAATGTAAGAAATATTCGCATATAGCGATGAAGAAGGCGAATAAAGCTCATCCAACATTTAATTTCGGAGACTTTCTCTATAGTTTTCAGAGCACAATATTCTCAATATTTAAAGTGAGTATCTCTGAAAATACCCCGCTTTTGCAAACTTTAAAATGGGGATGATGAGTTCGTATGGTTGTCCGGTGGTCCTGTTTTGACCACTTGTTCTCCATTGCTATAATTGAATTATATTGTAATTTTTTTTGTTGCTAATATGAGACTACCCACTAAACTAAGGTTATATGAAGTGATCATAATAATACACTTAGAAGTTAGGTATATTATTAGGGAGTATGCTTACTCTGCGGTAAGCTAATATACTACTGCAAGGTAAGCATACTCCCATAAGAACAATCGATAATTTCGTACAAGTTAACAATTTAAACATCTCCACCAAAACATAATCAACAAATGAGCGAGATATCAGCCACGTTCCATCCGCTATTCCAGTTACACATTTGCCAATATACTACAAAGTCGCCCAGTTTATTCTGGATAGCTATTTGGTAGGTCTGCTAGCATGGATATTTTTCTATGATAGTCTGATTGCATCTAGAAAGAGCAAATAATCTGACTTCACAACCCAAGAACCCAAGAGAATTCACCCCGCTAGAGATGCCAAAGCAATTACGCTGTGTATTGTTGTTGTATTCACCTACAAATCTCAACCTAAGTTGACCTCTCACTTGTATATCATTAACGAAAATTTGTCTACAATGACTACATGGATAATTTATTGATCCTCGATCCAAACCGCTCCAAACTTGAATTTGGCATTTAATCACAATAAAATACCACAACACAATAAAGCCACAATCCTGATTACAGTCGATTAATCGAATCATATTGATTAAACTTGTGACTTAAAAGACGATTTTTTCCATGTAGTACATAAGAGCAAATAATTTCTTTCCACGGCTAAGTTAATAAAACAAAACATTTCACAAACTAGTGCGATATCAGTTTCGTAGACTCGAGAACTTCCTACGAAAGTGGGTTTGCTGGCGCATCTGCAACAGCATCAGGAATCTGTGCTTATCGGCAAAGCACACTTCATTTCCGTCTGGATCAGCCAAAAGAGTGAGCCACACAGACGATTTTCCAGGAGTTCGTAACAGAAAAAATGGCTTCAGAATTGTGCAGTTGGCCGTCTTCATAATGTTTAAAATTTTCATCTGTGACTGTTTTGGAACAGTGAATGTAATGCGACCACTTGCCGATTCGCTGTTCATAGGCGACATGGGCACCTCGCGTAAAAGCAACGATGGTTGATTGCTGCCATACGATAACGAAATAGAGCACGGCTCCTCTCCTACAATATTCATGCCCAGTAAATCATGCCAATACGTTTTGGATGAAGCCAAATTACTTGAATGCAGTACTATCTTTGTTATGGACTGATTAGCATTTGACCGCTTATCTTCGAACACATGAAATTTATATCCATCAGGCGAGCTAAGAACACTGAAATTTCCATAATGTTTAACTGGATAGTTGTGAACAAAAGCACGCCGCAATATATCTTTGGACTGAATGGTCATGCCACCGAAATCAGTTCCTGTCAATGGGGATACAATGAAACTAACTGTAGCCATTTAATATGGGTATAAAATATTTTTACCAAATTACCCATTTTGCAGCTGTCGAATCCGTTTTTATAGTTAAGTTCAACTGCAAAATGCGATGTTTCTGGTCCATAGCCAAACATTGCCTTTGTCCAGCAGTTATTGTAGGCACTACAAACACCGCAGTAGTTGAAAATTTCTTACTATTAAATATATGTAACTTTGAGAAAATTGTCATTGACGTACCAATTGCAATCCGGTTCACATTCTCTTTCAAATTGCTCATGACGGAGTATCTAAAAATTAATAAAGAAGCATTTAAAATACGCCACAAACAGATGTGATGCACATGCTCGCCTATTCCAGCAAAGAGGTAACCAAGTGTATAAAGTATATATCCATATAAATAACCGACTAATGATTATGTAGGTATTCACCTTCATGCCTAAAATATTGCTAAAGAAAAACATATTCTTGGCGCGGTCGCTAATTTTCAGAGCATAGTTCATGGCGCGAGCGGGCACATTACGCAACATGATAGATGGCTGCATATACACTAAATCCCGGCGACCAAAAATACTCGTAACAGCGGAAAATCAAACTTTAAATTCTCCGAAAATTTCACACAAACTGGAAAAAGCCACGATTCACAGCAAAATTGCAATGCTCAACAAATGAACATCCGATTTGCACACATGAAATTTGAAAGACCAATGAAATAGTTTAAATTAAACTAATTTATGCAAATTAAAAGAATAACTCAGACTTTTAATATATTGACTGCCAAGGCAATAACTTCAGAAATATCAAAACAAAATATTAATATAAGGTCAACTTTATTTTTATAGTGCCTCAACGTTTTTTTCTATATAGCAGTCCTGAAGTAATCAGCACCCATTATGGACCCAATATAGCTGTAAAATGAGCTGTAATTATATATAAAAAAGATTGAAAGATCCATAAAGTATCCATTGCTAATAGAAGACTGATGAATTGATGATATTGTTTTGTCAATATATTCAAGAATTATAATTCGAGGTATAATTTGGAGAATCATATTTGCCTGACTGCAGCAGGAAGCATTGTAGTTGCTTGTGACAGACATCCTACTCGACTATTGTCCTAATGGTAGTAGTGTAAATGGTATGGTTCCTGACCTTGCACAAGCGACTCGAGAAATCTTGAAAATTCTAGTTGCAAATTCAATCGACCCGAATTGTGAGTAAAAGGTAAACAGCCAGGATCCATCATTCCAATGGATTGGTTATTCTTGTACTGATCTATTTTTCCACCGTGTTTGTCCACTCACAACTCCAAATAAGTGAGTCCTATGAAGTGATAGAAATATAACTCAAGATGGGCATAGGAAAATGCCAGCAGAGTTTAAGAGATATGTACCAGTGTTTGTATAGCAGCAGGGAATTTAAAAGTTTAAGCAGAACTGAAGAAATTGGTGTTTGTGAAGGGCACTTTAAATTTGTATAATAAAGTTTATATATAAAATCACTGGAGGGGAAGCTTTCACCATACCCTCGAAATTCAGGAGTACCTTTCTTTTCAATACTATATAGTGTGCTTTATTCAATTACTAATTAGGTCTCTTCTATGTATCTCTCTGGTTCGATTTAGTAACCCAACTGTAGAAAATCAGTTTTTTGTATAATTGTACGCCCAGCAAGCTTGGTTTTTTGATATCTGATAGTTCAATAAATGTACATGATTGTGTCTAAAATTCACAAAATTGCTTTTATTGGCCCTTTAATGGCATTTAATAAATTTCTTTACAATAACTTCCTTGCACTTTCAAGGACAAAAACATAGGTCCAAATATTTCAACATTCCAAACACTCACATATATATATTTACATATACATACGAGTATATATTCTTTGTTTACATTTACCAGAACAAGCGTATTTATTTAATCATTTCAATATTCCCCACAAATGCGAATATATTATTTTTACTCCTCGCCTTCAGTTTTCTGAAAAGGATCCTTGCTGATATATTTATCCATACTCTTGTCAGCGTCAGCCTCCACCTGGGAAAGCTCAGAAAAGCCCTCCTCATCGACAAAGCAAATTTCGTGACCATCCGGATCGGCCAATATAATAACAACCACTGACGCCTTACCAGGAGTATCCAACTTAATCATCGGTTTAATAATTGTACAATTCGCTTTTTGCATTATTTCATCAATGTCCGGCAGCACAGCACTTGGCACAGCAAATGCAATTCGCCCATAAGCTTGTGCGCGATTCAAAGGGTCTGAAACTGCACGTAGACGTAATTTAGCCTGATTACCGCCATAGGAAAGTAAAATGGAATGCGGATCCTCAGCTATAATTTGCATAGCTAAGAGGTCATGCCAAAAATTTTTGGATACCTCCAAGTTGCTGGAATGCAAAGTGACGGCACTAATGGGATCGCTATCAGTCGGTTGACAATCGTCCAGAATGTAAAATTTGTAACCATCGGGAGAGGTGAGCACATTGAGATGCTTTTCCTTCGTGATGGGGTAATTATTGAGTCGGGCGCGTTCCAGTGACTGATGTGACGTGATGGTGATACCTCCAAAATCATTACCTGAATGCGAAAAAAGTCAGCCAAAACATATTAAATATTTTGTATGCTTACCTAGATCGTAGCTTTTAACCCCGTAGTTGTACGTAAGCTCCATAACGAAATGCGTCGATTCGGCCCCGTAACCAACCATTGTCTTGCTCCAGCGATTGTCGTAGGGACTGAAAATGCAATTATAGTCGCATGCTTGTTCTTCCAAATGTTATATTTACCCGTTGCATTGCGCCTCACAACCCTCTTTGAACTCCTCATGACGAAGCACCTACAAATGTACAAATAAATATAATTTAATTTATTATAACCTGATAGCCAAATTTCAAATTGAAAATATGTGAAAAAATTGCAACAAGCAAATAAACACCGGCCGGTTGAATACAAATCCCGCGTTTCTACTTGCCGTATGTAGCGCACAATGACCGTGCAAGGTTAAAAGAGTATAATTACTTGCTAATTAAAGATTTATCTAACAACTTCATAATTGACTTATCTCTCACTGCCTTTCACATCCGAGCTAAATTATAAAGTTGCATGAATCACATCCACTTGGCAATCAGAAATATTCGCACTCACCTTCATCCCCAGAATGGAGCGAAAGAAAAACGCATTTTTCTTACGGTCGCCAATTTTTAAGACATAATGCAAAGCGCGACCAGTAATTTTCGACATGATTAATACTAACGAAAACTTAACAAAACAGATAACAAAAGTAAAAAATCCAACCACTTTGCCAGAGTAGGAATAGGAATGAATTGTAGCAGCTGTTTTCGCTGTTAACAACGAACAGTCCTGTCCTCTTGTGCAATCAATTTGATTTGAATCAGAATCCACAGATGTCGCTGTTTGACTTTTCGCCGCTGAGCGTTATAAGCAAATACTCTATAATAAAGAGTATTTGGTAATAAGCATAAAACTAAACAGAGCCCACAGATACAACATAGTGCGGAAACCCATTTATGGAATACACAATCCCTTTCGTTGGAGGCGCCATCTACTGGCCAAATTTATATGCATCAAATTGCATATTGCAATGCAATGCACCATGTTAAATTATATTGTGAGGAAATAACAACTATGCTTGGGGATTTTTAGTTATAAATGAAGCGCCTTAACATGTAGTTTTTAGTATAGCCAGAAACATAATCATTTTATCATTTATGTTTCTGGTATAGGTTGGGCGAGGTTTTTTTAGTTCTATCGACCAATGAATTCGTTTTGGAGTGATTAATATTAAAAATATATATAAATATTAATACATAAATATAGTATAAGTTACCATGCCGGGGAGTTTTTGTAACTAATAACTTAAAAAGATCAAAGACACCACATCAATATTAAATTTATGTTATTCCTATCACATTGTTTTTATTTAAAATTTCAGCAAAGTACTTAACACAATGGTTTCGCTTCGAGCTCCACTTTTACATCAGTTTGCCTGATATTTTTCCCCGATATCGATAGTGTATCGTCCCACTTGTATAGATGTGCGTCCCACTTGTATTTACGCACATCTATATTCGCATACAGTTTGTTGACGAACTGCAGTTTATTAGTTGCTTCATTCAATAACACTTCCCAATAATTGAATTTGATTTAATTCACAAAATACCTTTATTGCCCATGTGAGCCGTTATAAAATACATTTTTAAAATTTGGATCCACAAAAATATAAATTCAAATACATATATATATTCTAGATTTCTATTCCTGAGAAGAATCATCGCAAATTGCTTTATTCAATTTCTTATCAGCATCACATTCTATTTCTGAAAGTTCAGAAAATCCCTCCTCATCTACAAAACAAATCTCGTGGCCATCCGGGTCAGCCACAACAAGCACAATCACTTTTGCCTTACCAGGAGTGTCTAACGCAGTGATCGGTGTTAGAATTGTGCCACTTTCTTCCTCTATCTTTTTACAAATGATCTCCAACATACAACACGGCACAGCAAATGCAATTCTCCCGTAAGCTTCACCGCGATCCAAACATCCACTAAGTGCACGCATACGCAGTTTCGTCTGACTAGGACAGTAGGCAAGTAAAACAGAGCCCGGATCTTCTGACAGAACCTGCATGGTCAAAAGGGTATGATAAAATGTCTTGGATTCGGACAAGTTGTTGGTGTGCAAAGTAACATCGGCAATGGGATCGTGATCAGTCGGTTCGCATTCGTCGATAATATAAAATTTGTAGCCATCGGGAGATTTGAGCACACAGAGTTGTTGTTCCTTCTCGATCGGGTATTTATTCTTTCGAGCCCGTTCCAGTGATTGACTAGATATTATGGTGATGCCACCAAAGTCGTTCCCTGCAAGTAAGAAACAAGAAGAAATACGTATAAAACTCACATTAAAAGAATTCATCAGTTTTCTCGGTTACCCAATTCATAGCAATGCACGCCGTAGTTGTACGTAAGCTCAATTGCGAAATGATCGCATTCTGCTCCATAGCCAACCATCGTTTTGCTCCACTTATCGTTTTGAGGACTATAGCAAATGGAACAAATTTACTTTAGTTAATATGCCCTTTTTTGTTGCTCGAAATGGAGTATTGAAAGAAAAAGCCCAGAATAGAAACCAATCTCTAATGTTGCTTACACACGAGGCAACCGTTGCTGCAACCAAGGCATGTTGCTTTGACGGTTGCCTCGTGTGTATGCAGCATGAGAAATAGAAGGTCGAGCAAATAAAAAAAATTTTCTCATAAGAAACAAAATAGAAAGGAATATATATTAACTAAAATAAATGAAAGCCAAAATAATAATTTGATATGCAGTTATGGTATTTTGTAGCCACGCTCGATTCGCCAGTCTGAACACCCTGTTTTGAAATTTGTATGGGATAACAACAACAAAAGTCAATCGCCGCCTTAACTAGTCGGAAATACGAATAGGCGACGAGTGCTATCAAATCAGAACTTTTATGGTTTATGCATAGACTAAGAAGACTACTTTCATATATAAATTTCGAACTTTTTGTCTAGTGCAACCAACTCAGCCAGAGACATAAATTATCATTTATGTTTCTGCTTTAGCGACGTCGTTGTGTTTACGACATGTTACTAACTTTATTTCCGAATCGAACGCGACTAGCATCAAGCTTTATTTTATAATTACCCGTTACATTTCGCCGGACAGCCCTCTGTGAATTCCTCGTGACGTAGAACCTATGCAATGTAGACATAAGTTTAAAAATATCACAGTGGGCAAACTCTGAATCTACACGAGGTGTTGCCCATCGCAAGTGATCAGCAACTGTTTTTTGTTCACAAATATCTCATTTATACACAATGATTTCTTTTATGAACTTGAAAATTTTTATCACAGCGACAAACTTTAAATAAAATACCCGACAAACTATAAACACGATAAATGTAAACGACAAAACCCCGGAATGCCCATATATTTTTACGCCTTCTTCACACCCATATCGACAAAACAAACTGTCACCCACGGTGAATAACCTCTCGTGTAGATTATATGTTTAAATACAAGAATCTCTCCTACACTAGTATGTTATATAGGGAATAATACACAGTAATATAAGGCCAAAGCGCCGAATTTCTCGATCAAAACATGTGTGGCAGATTTGCTTTTCGAGAGAAAATATTTTTGGTCTTTATCGCTCTTCGAAACGTGAATAATTTTGATAAAATCTCAAATAATACGAGTGGGTATTTATTGGCCCTTTTCTCCCCCGATGAACCCAAGGAATTAATTATTAAAGGATATTGTAATAGATTTATGTAAACATTTTTTTCTTTTTGGGCGAACTGATTTAACAACTTTGATTAAAAAAATTTAGTTAAAAAATTAACAATTGCACATAAATTAGTCCGTTGTCTAACTCTGCTAACTCTTTGTATTTTCAACTTTTAATAAAGTCTTCCCTAGGTTTTTACTGTGTATAACTTTGATCTGCATCACAAATCAAAGACCGCTACATTCTAAGATGGCTCAATTCGCCGTCACACCCCAATATTTTTTGTGTTTTTCTCTAATTCTCTCTTGCACACTACTCCGCTATCTGCATGCGATGTGAATTTATTCTAAAGGTGGATACAAAATAAATTTTTGAAAAATAAGTTTCTCTGGTGAATTGTCAAAATTGTCATCTTCATTGTTGGCATGACGATCCTAGTTGAACCTTGACCTCCCACGGTCAAAACTATATGTCTAGAAAAATGCGAACAATTGCAATTTGAGATTTGTGCATTTCTTTGAATTTCGTGTTTTTAATCAGCTGCCCTAATTGCACTTTCTCAACAAGGCAAGAAGTTCACCTTATTTCCACCTTTAAAAGAAATTCACCTTGCTGGTAAGCATAAGTTGTTGATATACGGATCTTTACGTAGTTAGAATGAGCATAGCAAAATCATTATCAGCTAAAAGCCTAAAGTATGCTTCAAACTATGAGAATTGGAAAATAGTAAAAAATGATACTTAATTCATGCCCGATTGTTCTTTTCCTCTTTTGTTCCATAATGGAATTGCCAAACTTACGCTCAGGAACTTTATGATATATTTTGCATTCATTTTTTGTTGTTTTGATTTAATTTACAATGGCTCAGTTTATTTTTGTCGCAAAATGTGAAACAAAGTAAGTCGCTGGCCCTTCTTTGTCTGTATCTTATACTTCCACTCTGTTTTTGTGGTAGCAGTAATTTTGAGAGATGCTTTCGCTGGCTTTTACCTGGTGCAGCTTTTGCCATGATATCAGTCGCAGGCGGGAGTTAATATTAATAAAAAATCAGTAATTTCTCCCTTTGGCTTGCAACCACTGATGATTAAATACAATACCTTTTACCTACGATTGGCACAATATTAAACATACTTAGAAAAAGTTAGAACAATTGCTTTGGTCCGCTTTACTCGACAAATTACAATAGTGCAATACATGTACATATTCAGAGATGAAACTGCTTAAATAATATCAAAAATGCTCTCTCTATAGTTTCCCCTACAACCAATAATTAAAAACAAGGGTTTAAACGAATCAAATCGATTTTTTTGTTTCAAATAGCAGAACTTACCTTCATGCCAAGAATACAACGAAAGAAGAATGCATTTTCCTTGCGATCGCCAATTTTGAGAACGTAATGTAAGGCGCGACCACAAATTTGTGACATGATTTATGTTATTAAAACTATAAATTTATATAAAAAATCCGAAAATATGGAATTTAGAAAATTTGAATTTAAATTGAAAGTTGCGGAAACTTCACGAACAACTCTGTTTTCTCTCATAG
Organism: Clusia tigrina; assembly: GCA_920105625.2. Lineage (NCBI taxonomy): Eukaryota > Metazoa > Arthropoda > Insecta > Diptera > Clusiidae > Clusia > Clusia tigrina. The sequence continues at coordinate 180,025,183 of OV050033.1, forward strand.
CTGTCGTTCAGTGCTGCCATTCACCGCAAACGTCGCATTTCTATTTGCAACTGGATGTGAATATTAACAATAAGCTTGAAGACGGTAATCATTATGCAAGCATATTAATAACATTCTATACACACACCTTCTTATATGCTTGCGCCATCTATTGACCAAAATTGAAAACATTTACAAATTGATATTTGAGTTTGCTTTCAATTTAATTTAAAGAAACAAATTTAAAGTTTTAATGATAAATGATGAATAATACATAAAAATATATAGTGGAATAAAGTATTAACAGAATTTGATAGAATGACATTCATATCCGAGCTCAAACTTAGGATGTTGATAACATACCTTAAGATATTCACATACATGTATTTCGTATGCACCTTACATGAGGCTATAAAATATTTTTATTTTTTTTTTTTCTTATAGCTTATACGTAAAATGTGTTTGTTTCCACTTTAAACCAATAAATAACAAATAGAAACTGTATTTAGGAAGCCCGTATCATCGAATGAGATTTTCATATTATTAGTCATTCCGATTTACATATATCACAAAGATAGATGCCTAGATAAATATATATATTAAATTACATCTAGGCACTAATATGATTCCTAATAACTAATTATTTATACAAGAGCATCAAAATATTCCCCTCTATAAGAGTGTATATCCCTGATCATTAGGTTCCGTTCGATTGGCAACACTGCTGATTGTGAAGCAGAGAATTGTAAAAGAGTTCTCTCGTTCTCCTATAGCAACTACCAGTGTTGTCTCTTGCATATTTTCTCTTTAAATAATTTTTTTAATTTATATTAAATTTGTTCAACATAACTAACAAAATTTAATTAATTTAATTTAAAAAGAACTATTAAGAAATCGCATAACAATTTTTAGAAGTAAAGCAATGTAGGTATTGACCAGCAAAGTACTAATTTCAAATAATGTTGTAGTGGTTTTCACCCATGAGAAACCCCTATTCTTCCCATCTTTCTGACGTCCTTAGCAATTTAAAGTAAAAATATAAAAGATATTTCCACGATAAATCTTATCACATTGTTTGTTTCAAGTAATAAACCATAGAAGTATGATATGACCCGAAATAGAAAAATTTCCCACATGAATTCCAATAGTAAAAACGTGAAAAGTGTCGGAAAGTAACAACATTGGACACGACAGAAACCAGGTGCGCTACCATTCGAATTGATCGCTCAGTCTCAGTTGGAGTTCATACGTATTGCGCGATCGTTCTTCTGCAATTTCTGTGTTTCACTCTGCTCAATTTGGTTGCATTTTCGTTGGAGTTTCGATATTAATTCATTGAATTTATTTAATGAAACTTATTGTTGCCTTTTGCTAAATTAGCTATTTATTATTTTAACAAAAGTGAATTAGAAAACAGGCAATTCGTGTGAAGAACGGCTTATGAAACGCGAGCGGGCGCAGGCGGCGGCAGGTGTTTTGCTAGACATGATCGTTCATGCGTGTTACGAAAATACGAATTTGAATATTTAATTGAATTGTAGCCGAGAAAGCGGGAGTAAGTAGTTGCATTTCTGATCGTGTGTGCTCGAAAAATCAAGTGAACTCTCTCACACACGCCACACACACACAGCAAGAAAATAAGTTGTCGCTTGGCTACCGGAACCAAACCGGAAGAGTGTTTGCTCGAGTGCATTTAAATTAATTTCTGCTTCGTATTTACTTAAATTTACATAGTGAAACGAAAATAAAAACGTTACTGTGAAGTGCATGGACGTACAACTGCTCATGTTTAGTAAAATAAGAAGGGTGTGATTTCTTTCGTATTGATAACAAAGATAACACTTGTTCCGCTAATCAATTTCCATTAACTGCACCCTTGCTGGCACCCCTAATCACACGCGATACGAAATTCATTGCAGCACTTGATTATTCCTGATTGATTGGTTTTGAATTTCAATTGGACTAAAATCCGTCTTTCGATTGATTGTGGAGATTAGTTGGAATTACTCATTTGGCCGAACGGTAATTAAGATTAAATTGCCTGCCCACCAGCGGTGTTTACAATTCACAACCGATGAGGTAAGTTTCATATTGAGAGTTTGTTGTGCCTTTTACTGACCTACAAAACTAATTTGAAGTAGCGCACAATGAAAATCAAAGTAAACCATAAACAAAATTTGTACCAATGACAATGCAGAAATGTATCAATTTATAATGATAGTGGGGCTTATATTGTAAATATTATAAAATAGTGAACCTGAGCAAAGCGTCATATTGGGTGCATGTCGTTTTGAACAGTTCAATATTGGGATTTCTCATGTGAAATATGTGAGTATCAAATGTTTTCTTCTCACTTATTCTTCTTCCATGAATGTTATGACAGCAACCCACAGTGTAAAAAAAATTCACCTTATTTGAGCCAATTTGCCAAATTGTTTTGTTTGCTTATGTTGCTGGGGACTAAGGTGAATTTGTCTTTTGTCCTCGCTATTCACCTTGATGGGGACTCAATTGTTGTATCAGAATTAGGATTAACTTCGGAGCATGGGGGAAGATAATTTTTAACATCAAATATATGGGTTTTTTATTATTATTAGTCGGAGACAACGCTCAAATAGTGTCAAATAAAAATAAAATATATACTCGTATATATTGAACAAAACATGTAATGCACATTTCTATACAAAGTGCTTATCTATTGCATTCTTACATTGGATCTGTAATTCCATTGATTTCATTAATCGGCTTTACTTGTGGAAAGAATTTATTTGCCTCTATTAACTAGGCTGCTTAGATTTTCTTTTAGATCTGATTCAGATGTAGATACAGAAGAAAAATACCCAATTAATAAAAGTACAGGCACTATGGTTAACAGTTAATTTTCCAATTGGACAAAAAATAACTGAGAAATCTTGTTTTGGCCAGTTCCAATGTGAAATTATAATTAATTCACTTTATGTGGTCACTAATTTGTAATAATAACCACCAGTCTATGCGGCTATAATTTGAAACCCAGTCACACAGAAACTGATACACGTATCATATGTACACGTTCCAATCTGTAACAAAGAACGTGCATCCTTCTCACAAGGCGACCCTTTCGTTGTCATATGCATTTTAGGCATCATTCCTACCTGCTGAACTGCCCGGCATCGTGACTGTCCGTTTGTCTGCATTTGGAAAGGCGGCTATGGTATAAATTACTTCAAGGCTTATGATAGGGCACCGCAGGTCTTCGTCTTGCCATCATCATCTCCCTTACGCTAGTTTGATTTTAATATTGTAACTCGCATTTTAGTAAATGGCAGTAGTGGCTTTGGTTGAGCTACGCTTCGTTGGGGTTCGGTTGCGTTTCTACTCGTGCAGTGTTGTGCTGCGTTTATTGAGATCCACACCGTGATGTATTTAGCTTTTACGGCAATTCTAGGCCCCAAACAATTTGAGGTCCTTAAGGTAATAATTCACCTACTGCTGGTTACCAGGGAAAATATTCACATTCAAAACGAGTCGAACATTCTGTTTCATAATTAAATTTAACAAACAAAAGAATGTAATCGCAAAACATCTTTCTTTTTGTCATTAAAACAAAAAGAGATGCGGTTCTTTTAAATAGTAGTTTTGAACTTTAGTCCATCGAAAAGTGCACGCAGGTTGAAACCCAACATGACCCACACAACGTGTACGCTACATTGTATTGAAATCTATTTTCCAAAACATACCCCCTCACTAAGTAGGTATTCCAACATTAGTCGCGCCTATAAATGCGAATTTTTCCACATAGTTTTGAATACAACGTGTTGCACAAAGAATGTCTCTGAGAGCGTTCGTAGTCGTTCTTCGATAAAATTGAATAGGGTATCCTCTGGTGTTAAATACGCCACTGGTTTCACATACTAAACAGGTAAATGTTGTATTTGTTGTGTTGGCTGTGCCGCTTGCTATTTCATGTGTGAAGTGCAGTTGAGTGCGATATGCTGCATGCAACCCTCCGGTGTCAATTGTGAGAATATTTTTCTGGCCTTCCTTCAAAAGGCTTTTTTTACCATACCCTGCATGTAGTCTCGAGCAGCTGCATTTCCAGAAATCTCATTTTGTTTATGTACAAGTACATATATACTTCCTTATTTCTTTCTTCATGGATAGCCCTGCTCATTCACCACACTTTTCTTCCTTTATGAGATTCAGTTCAGTTTTTAATTTCAGCCTTGCATACACGGGGTGGAGAGACACTGCCTTTATTATGCATCACTGAAACGCTCTGCGTGAGTTTTGTGTACAATATGATCCGGGTATGTTGCAACTGGGCAAATAAGTGGTTGCAAAAACGATGTTAATAGGCATACAATTAATCCTTTCTAAGGTAAATGTATACACACAAAGGATAAGGAAAATAAAATTTGTATGTACAGAATTGAAAGCCAATAACGTTTCGCAAAAAAAAATAAAATCAAAAACTTATTGAAGTAGCAGCAGTCCAATTTTTCCCTTTTCGACCTTGTAACTTATTCAACATAACGGAACACGAAAAAACCAGCAACATCACAACAGACATCGCTCACACCACCGCTGACATGGGATTACATACCTTCGTATTCCTTTTATGTCCATAAAACTGGACTTTATCCGTCTGGGTTTTAGTTGTAAAATTATATTTTATTACTTGTTTTGCCACAGAAAATTCTCACACTCTGTTTTATGTTTGTAATGTGTTGGTGCTCGCAGTTTTTACCTGCGCGACATGTTTGCTGCATTACAGCATTCGGTTCGGTCGAGAAGCTCGTGCTCGTAAATTAAGTCATGAATGATAGAGCAGTTGAATTCGGCTTTAAGTTAGTCCAAGTCCGGATTATTCAATTAATGTGCTAGATTGCTGATAGGTCTATATTAGAAGCTTCGTAGATGGGCATGTCTGCTTCAATACTTCAACAAATACAATATAGTTGAAACTCTTGTTTTCGAATTTATTTAAGTAATTGTAGAGAAATCGCTTAAACCCAATGCAATAAAAAATTTGAAATTGCGGCCTTGAGATTTGTTTTGGTCTTCTTCTTTAAATGAACTTACTTATCTATAAAGGTGGGATTCTGAAAAAGTGTCATTTTATATGTGCGTTGTCAAGTTAATTACTGCGAATTATTCTAGAGATAGCTTATCTGAGGATTTGGAGATATTTATATGTATAAAATGTGTGAATCATATAAGTTAAATTTCTTAAAGTGCAATAAGAGAGCTGCTTTCTTGATGGATTTATGATTTCTTTTATTATATTAAACCAGTCCTTCATTTAAATTTATTAATTTTTAAAAATTAAACTTTTTGTGCGAACATACAATTTGCAGTTAGTTATAGCTCCCTTCAAGGCCTATTAGTTCTTCTTTACAAACTATCCAGTTCCAGGAACTAATGTTCCTTTTTTTCTGAACTGAGTCCTGGGTTGGGAGCGTATCATAAGTCGTTATTTTAAGTTCATTAACTTTCTTAAACTCCGTCAGTAACGTTCAACTTGAACGCAATCAGGATAAGAATATCTTCGTTTATGAGGGAAAGAGGATCACTGACTGTATCGACAAGGAACTGAGGAAACTTCTTACTTATCATATTAAAATTAGAACTTAACGGTGCGTAGTTCTTTCGAGAATGCTTTTTCAGGCACAAGTACCTTGTTTTGTCGGTCAGTTATATCATGGTAATTGAATTCCCACATTCCGTGCGGTAGTTGTGTTCATTATAGTTCAGACATGGAGTTTCTGGTTTTGGGCAAATGTAAAACTAAACTAAACATTTACAAAAAACGGTTTTAATTTCATCGCTAATAGCACATTTTTCTTTGTTTGTGTTCAATTTGATGTCAAAATTGGTTTGCGTTAACGTTGTATGACACATTTTAATTTCCCAATCAGAAAGTAATTATTTACTTTCGCCTTTGGTGTAAACGCACGCACACTTTCAACTGGTGCTCTACATTACCATATTTGAATGTAAATGTGCCACTTGCATTAAAACACAACCAACCGACTGTAAATATGCTGACACACTGTAAATTTCGAGCAACTAAAGAAAAAAATTAAAATAATTTAATAAAATTGAATTAAATGACTTTCGTAATGCGATTTACTCTCGCTGCAGCCAACGTCATCAGCGTGTACTGATAATTATAAAAGTTTTTTTTCGTGTGTGACTTATCAGTAGCATATAAATAAATTAACTTATTACAAGCGTTCACACCAAACCAACAACCTCAACAACAACAACAACACCAACAACAACAACAACACCAACAACAACAACAACACCAACACCAATTGCAGCAACACAAATGACAACAAGTGTCAAACAAGCGGCTGTGGCGGCGCCTTCGCTTGTTGAATTGTTTGCTGCATTATTAAAAAACAATGATATGTAAAAAAAACTATAAAATAAACATTTCGAAAAGATATTTTCATTTCAGTATTGTGTTTTATTTTTATTTTTGATTTTTGTGTGTATAATTTTTTGAACCACGCTGAAAATGTTATCAGCGTATTTTTGTCGACACGTTAACAAACTCTTAAGTAGCTGTCGTTTCACAATTTTTATATTAATTACCAAAGAACAACAATTCAAGCGACAACGAAATTCTTTGTTAACAGTTTTAATTTATAACTTAAACATTTACTCTTTTTTCGTTTGTGCAAAAATAATTTTTTTCTGTAAACTTAAGTACGAAAATGTTTATGATTGTATTTATCATTGTCTTATACTTGCCAAACTTCCGTGGAAAAAAATTGTATTTACTTTCTTTATTATATATTTACAAAATAATATAATTGGTAAATAAAGGTGGTCATTTGCAGTGGAGTTGCATTAATAAAATATTTGCACATATGCTCGCTCGCTGTCACCGGTTACATTTAAACTTTTATTTGTCCAAATAGACACGAATATTTGAAACGTTCATACATATTATTATATAGAAATGTTTGTGTGTACATTCCAACCGCAGTTGCATGTGTGCATGTGGGTGAAAAGACATCATTTCGATGTCTCAGGGTAATCTCTTCCATGAGTAATATGAGCATATGAGGGAAGACCCCAATGCCCACTTACGATTTGCTCAGATCGTAACACGTGTGTTCTACTGGCCTTGTGTGGCTAATGGCACTGGTCTTTCGGGGTACGCACGCAGCCAACAATATATACAATGTTATAATATAGTGCCAGTTGTCAATACCAGTTGGAGCATTTTAGCAAATCCGTTAGTGCAGGAAATTATCCAATACGTTGCCTTCATATTTGTTAGCAAAAAAAAAATTATTAATAATATAATGAAACATAATTATGCCGCATAGTCGAATTCCTTTATATGGTGGTTCAACTTTAGAGAGTGACAAAATTGAATATAAAGGCCTTGCGCACATAGGTAAGATACCAAGGGCATCAGCTTTTCATGTGAGTGTAGCCTTTGTTTAGTTTGACAGTAGGAAGTTTGAAATATTGAAATTAAGTGAGGATGGCGGAGCACTCTAACAGCGGTAAAAACCTCGTAGAACTAATATTTTCTTTCATCTCAATTGAAGATTTGAAGTATTTTACACGGTTATTTTGGTTTTTACTCTTTAAAAAACATTTCAGTTTATATAAAACAGATTTTCTATTCAATTTATTCTTAATACCGCATGAAAAAAGTGATTCGAAGTAATGGAAAGTAACTGTGAAAAAGATTGTTAGCCTTCAGCGAAACGACACAAAAGGTATTTCAGGTCGTAGTACCTGATCAGTGGGTTTTCCCAATAACCTTGCCTACCGCTGTGGCTACATGGGTGAATCATTCGATGATAACTTAATCGATTGTGCAAATTATTAATCCGGGTAAGGAACATAGGTACAATATACAGTGTTGCAGACCACATGATATAAAAGCGGAATAAATATTTTCTGGTGGTTGACGCGATAGAGTTATGTTTCTTCCTAGTTTCTAAAATATCGAGGAGATTTTATGGATACCAATAATATCCACATGCCGGGATTTAAACGTTTCTTTGTTGATTTCTTGTAATCATACTGAAATTAGAAAGTATGAAACGCTGCATGAGAGAATTAAATATTAATTAAAAAAGCTCGCGGCTCTAAAGAAATTTAGAATAGATAACAATAATGATAATTATAAATTGAAAAGATTTCATTATTTTTAAATTGCACTTTCATGAAAAATGAAAATTATCATGAAACGCACCTACCGCTGGGTTGCGTTTTAGACGACTTACTTTGCGGTCAGCTAAAAAAAAGAACTCGTGAATACTCGTAAAAACAACATTAAAACTAGCCAAACAAAATCCCAGTTGGATTACGACATTCGAAAAATACGAGTAACTTGAAATTGGCAATGCAATCAGACGAACGTACAATTATTGAATACATATATACATATAAATATTTGCTGTAGCTGGTCATGCCCACGTAAATTATCTAGTTTAAATCACGTGCTCGCCAGCAAAGAGTTCGTTTACTTGGCAGTTTGTTGATATGTATTAAAAATGTAAGTTTACCTTTTGGACGTAATCTCGTTGCACGTTAAACAAGTTAAGCCAGAATTTCCGAGTCGGCTTGGAGCCAATAAATGCGAGTGTAAACATTAAAAGAGCTGCAGAAAAAACAGAAATAAATGAAGTGAAATAAATGTAAAAAAATAGACTCACCACGTTGCCTACACACAGCAACGTTTTGCAATGCTAAATGAGGCGACCTCTACTATTGCTGCTGCAGTTGGAGACTATTAAAGTTCAATTAAGCGTCAGCGCTGAATAAGTTATGCCTTTTAATTGATTAGGTTAATTGGCAGCGCCAAAGGTTGGACAGGCCAAGTAATAGACTTGTGGGCATAGCGGAGTTAATTCGTTTTCGTTTCTATTTTTATTGAAAGGTGTTTCGCTTTTTGGCAGTTACGTTAATTCAATATGTGTGTGCTCGTATGTGGTCTAATTTGATAAATAATATTTTAGAAATGAACCCATTTTGCATATTGTAAATTTAGCACTTAAGGCTTATTTGGGTAATTATTCCCTCCTCAATTAAAATATTTTAATTCGCTACTAGTTTATGCACAGCGAAACTCATTAAAAAGGTTACAAAGGCATGTAATTGGAATTTCAATAAAATGAAATTGTGGTATAATTTAATTAAAATTCTTTTACGCAACAGAGATAAAAAAAAGATCATTCACTATGCACACAGCCTCATAAATATTTTATTATTGTGCGAGTATCAATGAAATGCAGTTTGGTATTTCATTTAAAATTCGCAAATGATAATTAATTTATATTGTGTGAGAAATCAAAACGTAGAATTTTTTATATGCAAACGAAAGGTTGTAATTTTTGCTATAATGAGTTACGGTCGAAAATCAACCGATTGGCTGGCTTTTGTCTTGTTCACGTTTCTGGTGCTGTGAATAAAAAATGGTACTATATCTTCCCCACGATTTATTTTAATTTAAAAATACCGAATATAGCCATCAAAACAAGTATGGAAGGAGGATCCTGGAAATAGTTGAATGAATAACTTCCCATGGTGGACCACATGAAAACAGTAAAATAGTGTTAAGAAGTATAAACACGATTTTTTGACTATGGAGACGTAAAGTAAAGTAACTAAAAGTGTAACAGTTTGAGTATATATCATCGAGTCAGCGTCTTCTGTACTCAATATTTCTATGCTAAACATTTCGATACTCATTAAAGGTAAATACGAATAATCAAGCAAGTGTTTATTGTGCTACTTGACATAATTCAGTGATTTGAACTAATTTCCTTAACATAAATTTATTCTGGGTGAATGCATTCTGATTTTTTTATTATTTACTCAAATTACTCAGTCAACAATTCAATTTTCATTGATCCCCTCCCTTAACAATTGTCGTGAGAGACACTTTCTCTATCAAACTCGCTTACATGAAGCGCGGTAGATTTATCGGTGTGACTACTGTGATGATTTTCATCTTGGCTCTGGAGGTAATCTTGAGATGATGATGATATGTTGGATCTTCTATTAATAAAAATTTTCTACGAAAAGAAAGTCCCGACGATCATTTGTCAAAGAAAAATAATTCGAAATACTCATAGTCCTCGTTCTCTTTTGATATCAAGTCTTTTTAAATAAGTGTGGAAGTTTTTGAATCTTGGCTCCCATCAATGTTCAAGAATCTGAATCGAGAATGTAATCTACAGTTTTATTCGAAGGCAGTAATTCATAATAAAAAATGTATTTTCACCCCATCAGTGTATGTCTTTTATTTATTTATTATACCTTGACCATAAAGAATTATGTCCAAAAGGGTTTGCGAAACTAGCATACTGATCACTGAGGCCACCTGCCATCAAAGACGTTGGTTTTTGGGCATGCAATGTATCATTTTGCACAGCGTCTAACTAAAGTCTTTCATTATCTAGAATATAATTGTGAGGATATCTTTTCATTTGTTCAAAACTAGATATAGTATTTTTACCCAGAAATTGTACAAAAACATTGCAATTTTCAGTTAAGAAATAATTTGTATAGAAATTATTGAAAAGTTTTCGTGTCATCGTGCGAAGAGTCACACTCCAAATCACTCTTCTGACATCACTCTGAACAATTTCAAAAAAAATTGTGCACCACACGCAGACACTCGTCGTCCAGATTACATACTGGCATACACCCTATCTACACAAATTTTCTATTCAATTCCATTTGTCATTTACGCATGAACTGATAAACTTATCTCTTATTTGATAAGCACATATACGCCAACGAATGCTCGCTGCAGCAGATACTGTACATGCATGAACCTCTGACACGACTGAGCTGAGTGGGTCTTGTGCCAGCAACAGAAACTCTTTCGCGTGCTATATTATTACGAGTACGAGTATACTGCCAATGTGTGTACAAAACGAAGCACCTCACAGCGGGTTGTCTGTCAGTTGCAATGCCAGAGCAGAGCTGAGTCTCCCTCAGAGCAGCGTAGATTTTCGGAATCTAAAATCACGGTTTACTGCATCCGAAGCGATCTTGTTTGTTTGTACTTTATCGCATTTTATTATTTTATACACATGTTTATTTGTAAAATGCTCGCGCTTGAATGCAACTTTCTGAACAGAGTATTACGAAAATGACATGTGTGGAAATTTCGTTGCAACAGAGTCAATTGAGCAAAAGAAATTTCAAAGGGAATGCGTGAAGTGTGCGAAATAATTTGTTCGCCTTGGCACCTTGGCGAACGTACTTATTACCGAGTGGAGATGACTAAATTGAATCGATCTGTGTATATAAATTTTTGGATTTTTTTCTTAATTCTTCCAATTTCACATCCCCTTTTGAGGTGTGAGTGAGGTATATGTGAGGCTACTAGGACCTTGGTGTATCAATTCTTAAACAGAGGATTCCACTTTCGTTATTTTTCCATGCGTAGTTAAACAATATGGAAATATTATACAGATTAATTCTATTCTCGCATTTTCGTCTATTTTTAAACCCTATTATCGATTTTTATGGCTTAAGCTAAATGCAGAATGGGCTTAAACATCATAGCAGCCTCAACTCAGTTAAGCCTATTTTTGCCCACACACAAATGTATGGAATATGTAACGCAACGCTTGCCGATGAAATCCACTTGGAACGATGCGAATAAAAATGCCAATTAAAATTCACAAATATGAGCATTTCTATTCAGAGCCACTTGAATGAAAAGTTCAAGTGAATCGAAGTGCACACCCTGCGTCAACACGGCCGGATTTGCGTTGCTGTTGTTGTTGTTGTTGTTGTTGCTGGGTTTGCTGCTATCGTTGTTCATAGCATGACTAGAGTTATTGGTGGCGATGGTGCTGTTGTTAGTGGTAGCGACTTTGCCTGTTATCGTGAAATAACCAACTTCATTATGATCCGTGCTAAAACAGAAAAACAATTATAAAATTTTTCTTTACTGCAATTATTGTAAAAGGTGATTGCTCTTTTCAATCGCTCCAGCCATACACGCAGTTATTTTTACGCTTACAAACACACTCACCCGAGTCACGTCATCTGCAACAGCAACAACAACACCAACAACAACTCAAAAAGTTTCTAAAATTTATTATGATTTGGCTTTATGCATAAAACACTCTAGCAATTCCTTTTCCTTTTTATGCTTGTGCTGGGTTTTTGTGGTTAAGCACCTTGACTCAGTCGTGTTGTGGTGTCAAAATGCATGCGCTTGGGTGCACATGGTGCAGTGTATCCCGGCAAAAATAAATTCGAGTAATGCCACTGGTTATGATTACTAATATTTAACCATAATCTAGAGTCAGGAGAGGACTAACACTAAAGATACCTCTTTCAAGGAGGAACATGCCAGAAAAAATATTTGGTTTGTTACTTCCACACACGCTGGAAAGGAAACATCTCCGTTAGAGTGAGAAAGCAGAAATTGAACTTTTGTAAGGAAATTTTGAGATCAAAACTAGGAAGATTATTATTATTATTATTTTAATATTATTGTGTAATATTTCTCCATGCAAGGCAAGTATATATAGAAATAAGTATTCGGAGACCGTGAAGGCAAGTCTAAACAGTAGACAAAGGAAATTTATTGAATAGGGAATATATTATTTTGTTGAAATGTCCACGGAGGCCTCAGTTTGTGACAGCAGACACCAACAGTTTATTTTTGAGAAGTGTTTAAAATTTTCGCTATAAATTTTTTAACCTTGAATTTAATCTAAAATTACATAACAAGGAAGAATTTCAGCAGCAAACAAAAGTAGTGCTAAATTTGTGTCCTATCGTAATCGAGAATGTGAGTGAAGTGGACCGATATATCGTTTATTTGAAGCTTCATTGCAGTTTTCTGTTGGGGTGCTGCGCCAGTGCAGCAGAATGTCGCAAAAAAATGCACTTTGATAGCGTTGTTTATGTCATTTCAAATAGGAATAAGTGGCAAGGAAATAAATATGCATATGTGTGCGCTTGCTAAGCGGAAAAAAATGAACAAGTATTTATAACCAACGAACACTTCTATATGCGGCACACGGTTTATGAACTGCAATATAAGAAAATATACTACAGCCATATTCATGAACATATTTATTTTCAGATGCCTTTAGCATGTACGAGGACATAGATGCATATACTTATATATGCAGATTCAAATAATAACACATGTGTATCCATATTATATGTTCTACATAAGTATGAAAGCTGAGCTACAGCTAACTGCAGTTTAAACTTTAAAAAATCTATGCCATTGTTTTCACAGATTTAGTTTTAATTGGCAAAATTAATCCATGGAATTAAATATAATTTACAGCACTTAATATGTGTTCAGATGTGTGTAATAATCCTTAGTATACGAGTACGCAACCAAACAATATTCGTATTAGCCGGAAAATCAATAAAAGACCAACTATTTCATGATCTATTTCTGTGTGTGAATGTTTGTATAATAATTATTATGCCAAATATGATGTAGTTATTGGCTTTAATTGTGCAATTTGAAATTGTAATCATTAGACCAACACAAAAGATCTTTCAGATGCCAGCACCTGAGCTTATTGAATCTTTCCAATAAGCTTACATATGAGAACTACAAGAACATTATTCAACGAGGATTTCTTCAGCTTTCGATTAGGTAAAAACTTTATGAAGTTATACATGACCGCTTATCGTGGGTGCAAGGAACTATCTTTACTTTACGACGTTGCCAAAACTAATTTAGATAAGAATAGAATACTAATTTAGATATGATTTACAATAGAATTTGAAGCTGAAATTATTTATGCTGGAACATCAAGTACGAGGTTTATTGGTTGCTTTTTTGTTGTTGTTAAGAGACTAAGTTAAATTGAAAAAATTTAGTTTATCCACATGAAACATAAATAAATTTTCTGCTCGCACACTGCGGTCTTATTGAGTAACTACTTCAATCCAACCCTGAATGGACAAGTTCTGTTCTACTATTATATCAATATAGTTACGTAGTGCCAAACATTGCCAGAGCTCGAGCATCGAATATCTGTGTATATTAGTTAAGTATCTCAGCTGACATTGATTTTCTTCCTGAGCACTTTATCTAAACAGAGAACAGAATGGAGAAGTACTTGAGACTAATCAAATATGGAAATAGTTTTTTTTTTCTTATGGGATAATAGTTTTATAAGAATATGTAAATATTCCTTTTTTAGCCTTAATTTTGTGTCTTCTTTCAAATACCCGGAATTATGCCACAAATTTAATAACACGACTTTAGAGTAAAGTCTCCTAACATTTTCTATCCTCCTTTTTTTGTAACTTTTATTCGATCTCATTTAAAAATATGAATGGAAATAATTATTTTACATTTCTTTTTAAATTTTATTTATAGTTATAGTTATAATTCCACAGTTTTACCCGTTTTCCTATCGGTTTTCTCGTTGATGCATTTTTTGTTAGTTTCTTCGAAACAAAGTATTTAAAATTTGATATTCAATTACAGAATTCCTGGAACTGCTTCTAATTTCCTTAATGCAACACCGATTCGATGGTTCCGTGTTTACACAGTTCATTGGGGATGTTCATATTCTTATTTTTGTTTCTAACAATCTTTACAGAACAAGTTTGCCTGATTTTGTTTGTTCCTTTGTGTGTTGTTTTACTTAAAGTCTTAAAAATCATTTCTCACTTAAGAGTACGCAGTGGTATTATACTACATTCACTGTGCACTTATACCGTGTTAGTCGTCTATGTACTGGAAAGTGCTTCTAATACGTGATTCTTATAGGTCTTTATTGAAAATGCTCAGGTATTTTATTAATGATTTGTTCAATATTTTTCAATCCTCTTCGAAATCCTTTCTATGTTGGCGCTGTCCCGGAGTTAGTCACCATTCCTGTTGTTTATCAAGCTAAAAGCATTTCTTCTGTTTAATCACAAGACGCAACTGACGCACTTGTTCCACAAGTTTTTAGGCGCTTGTATTTATTTTTTATTCTCCTTTTTGTGTTGTTTGTCAACGCAACAACTTTCAAGTATATTTCTGCTTAATTTGAAATCCCCTTAATGCCTCCTAGAGTTGCAGCTGCAGTGCAAATGATTCATCGACTGTTGCCATATGCCTTACTGTCTATAGTTGTATAGCAGATGCTGCAAAAAGAGGTTTATACACACATGTATGTATGCATATACGAGTATATTTATATATATATATATATATATATATATATATATATATATATATATATATATATATATATATATATATATATATATATATATATATATATATATATATATATGAATACACATGCGATGCATAGTTGTTCATATGCAACGACATTGCGTTTGAAGTAAATTTGCACTTGAAATGAGTGCATGTGCATCTTGTAATATGGCAAGAAATGCAAAAAACAAAATACACTCGTATATGTTCCAAGTAGAAAACGAAATAATGAAAACAAGATTGAATACGAATATGAATAGAAAAACATGAAGCAAAGTAAGTGCAACATGTGCACTGCACGTATTTGGTGTTGTGTACCACTTCAGGTGAGCAGGTTGATTTCAATGCAATGGAGGAACAGAACTGTTGTCGAAGATGTTTCTGAGCTCAATTTATGAAGATTTATTTTTAGTTTTTACGAGTTAACCATGATGGAAGTGGAAACTTAAGAACTGGATCCTTCGACTGTAATTTAAAGTAAAGAAAATCCTTCGAACAATAATCAATAATGAATATAAACTAAGAGTCGGCCTCCTTGATCTAGTGATAAGCATGATATTGTCCCAGTCATCGGGTCGCGTGTTCGAATTCTTGGCAGAGCATGGTCCCGAAATGGTCTAAAATCTTCTTTTTTCGAGCCGAAGGGCTTAGTTGCTAATATTTATTCTTCCATATCTTTGACCACATAATCTATTATGGTGTTCTCTCAGTCTGCAATTCAGTATAATATTATAACATGTTATGTACTATAATTAATTTTGTAAATATGTAAATAAATAAATATAAGTAAAGGGTGCTTAAAATTTATATCATTAAATGTGTCATAAATTTTGCTATGCATGCTTTAATATTTACAATAAATATACTATATTTGTATATTATATAATATAATTATATATACATATATCACATCAACTGGGAACTTGACTTAGAACAAGGTTTCTCAGTTACTCTTATTTCAAACCTGTCTCATACTAATATCATTTCAATGTATGTTTCACTTTTCTAATCTTCTTTTTTTTGGTGTCATCCTCATTTATTCTATGCCCCTGTATGCATAAATTGCAGAACTTGTCAACATGTCAGCGCAGTTGTGCAACTCTTGGGACAGTACGAGTACTTTAAATGGAAAATCCATCGTTATCTGCACACAGAGTGCATGCATTTTAGTTCAGAGCAGCTCAGCTCTGCTCAGTGGAGTTCAGCACTCGCTTTCGCAACGCATTTCGATTAAAGTAATTATTTTAAGTTGTTGATTGCCATCTTTAATTTCGTAACGACACGCTTCCTGGTGCAAGGCAAGATTTCTTTCTGCGAGTATTTCGCCTACTTGTATGCCGTGCAGTTTGCAAGAGCATAGCAAATATTGATATATGTACGTATGTAGCTTTCCCCAAACAATTTAGAATTTAATAATTTATTTACTTTTTGCATATTCGTAGCATCACACCCTTGCACCGTAACCACGAAAGCCACTCACTCTGTTTTTTCTGAAATTATTTTTTGCCTCGGAGTGCGTGGGGATTTTGTGTTCGTTTTTCTTTTCGCTGAGAAAATGTATGCGCCACTTGTATATCTCTGGTTGCAAGTATCTGCTGTGCATCTTCGTGTACTTGAACTTGTAAAATGCTTTTTTTTACAATGTGTGGTGCAGATATCGTGCACGATAAAAGCAATGCAGCAATTTTTCTCCCCATTCAACTACATAGTGTGGATTTATTTAATTTATGTGGAAAATCTCTTATTTTTCGCGAAGAACTGTTCTTAGTAAAATAAAATGTTGAAGGCAAGCAGCAGTAACCTTGTTCTCATCTTCGAATTTTCAGATTGCAGAAGTTAGCTTCGTGAAATTACCCGAGAGCAAGATTTTTTTCTCATTATTTATGGACAATTTATAACGCATTTTGTGGCTGTTAAGTCAGCGAATGAATGTTCAATTTCAAACATTTTCAGACAGTTTAAATTATAATATAAATAAAATTATTTTTGTTTATCTTCTGCTCCAAAATCTGGAACAATATTTATGATTTAAAGAAGCAACTTTTGATACCACTGAAATTTTTAGTTACTTAGCAGTAATATTTTTTCTTTAGAACTGTACTTAAACAACCCTCAAATATCATTATAATTGATATCTATCTTCGTAGTTTATAGACAATGCTTATTTAGATCAATAACCAAATTTCGATTGAATATTAATTTAATGGAATAGTTGAGGTTTTTAAATTACACACTTATTTCTCTGATCTAGAAATTATGAATTTAAAATTTATTGTTTCTTCAAACCTTGCTGGATAATATATATTTTTTTCTTTTTCTTTGCAGTACAAATATGTGACTTACTTACGTGCATAACACTTCTAAGGTATGTACTAATTGACTATATAAAAGCGCTCTTTATTTTATTTAATTGTTTTATTTCTCTATTTGAGATGAAATCAGATATTTTTAATTTTATACTTATTTTGAAGCTAGGCACAATTTTATTCAGTGATGCATTTGTTTAGCTCCTTGAGCTCGTTCCATTCTTATTTACAATAAACGACAAACTCAACTGTTGTAATAATTGCTGTAGCTATGCCATGGATCACATAATATTTTGTTTGGACACTGCTGTTTGAATACTCCTAAATTCTCTTAAGCGACCCAGTAAAGTAGTTCACAGTTCGTGCTCTTCATTCTCTCTTCTCAACATTATTGACAAACTTTACCTACACTGTATACAAACACTTTTGGTCCACCTGCAAAATTTCCATTGCAGTAAATCTCGCAGCAGAAAATATTGGCGTCCCAATCCTAGAGTCTAATCTATGTCCCAGCCGGGCTAACTTAACGTCAGCCTCTTTATTAGTTTGGCCCAAAATATTGCAAAAGGTTTTTTGACAATGCACATGCGCAACTTATGACCGTGGTACACTGAAATTGGTATTTACTGCACGCCACATGCAGCACGACGCGTCCAATGGTTATTTATTTTGGATCAGTGGCCGCCGTTGAGCTTGTATTTGCAGTTGCACCTCCGACACTACTTGATTTATATATCGTTTGTTTTTATGTTTTTCTTGTGAAAATATAAACACCAAATGACAACGTTAAATAGAAAATCGAGTAAGACTATTGTACAAGTTGCCTCAACTATTTTGTGATGTTTTTAAGAGTTTTAAAAAAATTTGTTTGAAGCAAGCTGCTGTGTGTGTGTTCATCTTTTTGTTGAATTATTGAAGATTTCCATTTTGCCATTTTAAAGGTGCATTTTCTGCTGCTGGTATTGCCACGGATAAATGCCACTTTTTCATGGCATTTGCCAAATTTCTCTCGAATATTTATTTAGCGCTATTTTCAGCTGAAACGCAGCTACGAAAAAAAACAACAAATATTGACGCGCTGCATATGCAAATTGCATGAAGTCGTTTGCTGGAGTTTCGGAGCGTATTTGCGTGTTTCTAAGATGTACTAATTTTTGGCTGCTTGCCAATAGTTTCGTTACCTTTATTGAGGTTGTTGATTCTTTTTGCATTACAAATCATAAACCGCATCGATTTTTTGGGTTCTACTTCATGTCTGAAATTTATGTTTCGGGCGCATATTTGGAGCAAAACGAAATTGCCTGGGTAATAAAAATGTGAGTAAATAAACAGAAAATTTATTGTTTATTTATGGAGAACTATTATTAATATGACCTAAATAGAGGTTAATAACAACTTCTTGGATGAATTTTTATTTCCATGCACACTTATGGTAATTTGGTGTGCAAATTTTGGAAGTTTTTAGATTGAACATAAAAATTGGTTTTAAACCAGTACGTTGTGGAATCAATTTTGGGCGCCGCAGTAAACCTACGTAGAGTTGAGTCATTTCATACCTATGAAATGGTATTGTATTCTCCTCGTAAGATAGGAAAGGTTCCTTAGTTCTTTGGAACTGTTCTCAGAGAAGTATACTTCGATTAATCTATGGCGAATGTATTTAACTTAAATGTTTCACATAAATATGTTTCATATTTATGTTCACATAAGAAATGGGCGCTAGGATTTCAAACGATCTTATGCGAGGTCAGGACTAAAATAGTTCAGGTAAAGCGAAGTAAGTTTCAGGTTATTAAAAATATATAAAATTTCTTTGTTCCCTCTGTTATATGAAAATATTATGTGATGAGTCATTTGTTTAGTTTATTAATTGTCAGTTTATTAAATATATTTGCTTACCAGTTCTTTGTTGTTCTTTTTTTTATCTAGTTCAGTCTATAAACAAGTGATGTGTAACATTTATTTATCTGCTCCATAAACTTCCACTCGTACTTTCATAAATTAAATTCTTACTTCTTGTGTTAGTTAAACTTTCCGAATTTCCGTCCTCTATTCTCACTTCCTTTATTGCAATTTTGTACACCTCTTTTTTCAATTATAGTTATTTATATTATTGCATATTTCGTACAATGAAACTTATGATTTATTTGGAGCTTTGGATATAAATAAAATTTCCATTGAAATGCTCCACTACTCCACTTTTATCGCTTCTGCTGTGAGTGTGTGTGTGTGTGCCGTTGTAGCATAAATAAAAACTGCCGTCATCCGCCATTCCCTGAGTTGGCTGACAGTTGTGCAATTGTGGGTCTTTTTGCATGACGTCGTTATGCGGTTCGAAATGAAATGTGAAATGACAGTTGACAGTTGGCTGTGCTGGACTGGTTGATGTGACACAAATTGACATTAAATAATATGAGTTTCCGGATTTTATATCATTTTTAACTGATTTTGTGGGGGGTTCATGTCATATTATGATCAGCACATCAAATGCACGTTTATTATTTCATTCGCCTTGTGTTGTGTGTGCTTAAACAATTGTAATAAATATTTCAAGCTACATTGGAAATCATTGCCATTACAGATGTTAAAGTAAAAACAAACTTTTATGATCAATTTTATGAAAGTTCGAATACACAACATAAGTAACAAAACATCAACATTAACAAGCAAACAACTTAACAAATCGTATTAAATATTACAAACACACGCAAATTAAGTAAGAAAAAATGGAATAAATTATTTCGTTATGAATTGAAAAAAAGAATCGGTCAACTTACATAGCAGAGAAATTTGTTTTTAGTGTGTTTTTTCGTAATTTTATTACATGAAATTATATTTAAAACATAACTCTCCTACGCCGTTAGGCAGAAGCTGTGAAATAGCAATTATGTAGCTATTTATTTTATATTTTTATTCAATTTACTATTCACATTTGATAAAAATACAATAAATGTAAAAATATTTCTGTGTAATGAAATTTGTGTATTTATTCGGCTTTTTATTTACTTTATTGATTGCTGCTGGTCCTGCAATGAAATAATTCACTAATTTAAATGAGAATTTCTTTTGTTTTATACAATGCATAACACAAATAAATTTAAAAAAATGCTCCTTTGTTCTGTGTTTTTAAAATATGCTCCATTAAAGAGAAAAATTTCCGCGACTCATTGTTGTGGAAAATAATAAACACAATTTAAAGGTTTTTTTCAGTTCCGTTTTTAAGAAAATATTTTCATCTATATTACAGAATATGCTCGGTCATTAAAATTTTATTATTGGTTCAAATTTAATGTGTTTGGTCTCACACTCGGATCCCTTGACATCTTCACATAAAACCTGTTCGCTATCAATTTATAAATTGCCTGACTAAATATGAATAGAGATCCTTTAAGGGTGGATTTATGCTTGTAAAATTCTGTCCATAAAGCAAAACAAATTATCTTTGGTGACCCCATTGTCTCTATCAAACCCGCACTACCGGAATTTGTCATGGGTGCCATCAGAAGTCCCACTGCAATTGTGACAAATACAATTATAAATGCCAGCATTTTGTATTTTGTTGGTGTTTTTAAATATTAACAGGATACTCTCTGATTGCATATGCGAGGGCAATTTCATAAGTCTGTGACTTTAAAATAAATATTTTTTTTCAAATTATATAAAAAGTTTATATAGAACTGCGATTTATAAGCGCAAAGAACCAAAATTTATATAATAAAACATGTTTTATTTATTTATTAATTAATTTATAAGTGAAAAATGTGAATATATTTAATATTTTACAATAAAAAGGTTTATTCTTTGTTGGCTATTATAGCAAGTTTCTATATAAACAATTCATCAGAGCTGTACCGAAATAACTGTTGAAATTTGTACTTTTATACTCTTAGCAAACACTTTGTTCCACGATATTCCATTCACTTTAAACCTTCCAACATATAGGATATATTTTTCAGTATATAAATAACCACTCTCATTCGAATCCCCTTCCCCACCGAATTACATTTTCATGAAAAAGTATACGGATCCAAATTTGGGGATTGCATAAATGGGTGATGTAACGTTTGTAACGCAGTTCAATCAATTCGACCTAATGTGGAATATTGTCGTGGTGGAATTTATCACTTTTAATAATATATAAAAGAATCTTAATAAACTTATTCGGTAAATACTTCTACTAATTTAAATTACTTGCAAAATGTTTACTAGATCTATGTACTCCATAGTTCCGGAACATTGGATTATAATTTATCCCGACCACTTTTAGTAAAATTTCTGGTAATCAATTTTAATTCCTATGCTTACATTAAGATTTTCAACGGAAATTAATTATATAATTTCTAGTACCCCGTAAGGGCAGTTACCAACTTTCAGTTAGATATCTTCTTTAGTTTTCGAGATAACACTATTACACAAATCAATCAGAAAAACAGAAAGTCAGATGATCATAGCTAATCGATTAAGTATTTGGTCCCTGGCGGTTGGAGAAGAATTTGACAAGCATAACCTTCTTAGTTTATTTGTATCGTACAGAAAAAGTGTTGTAACTGTCTCTAATCCTTAAACTGTAGAAATATGCTACCAAAATTCCTAGTCCCTCTTCTGAATTGCGGGTATCTCTTGCAAAGGTCGCTGACTTATCACAATGTTCTCGTCTGTACTCGTACCAACTTTTTAACAATATTATCATGTATTTTATATTGTTTTGCGTGTGCTGTGCTATCTTTACGGCATTTAAAAAGTAATTTCTTTTAAATAATAACAAACTTCGCAAAGCTGTCTCACTTAACTCTTATACAAGCCGTGCTAAAAAATCTGATAAAAGTGTTAAATTTAAAATTTTATACACCCATTAGGTACGTGTAAATGATGGTGGCGTTTCGTGCAATGCTTCTTCGCCATTAGTATTTTAATTTTTTAATGTGTTGGCCAATTAAACATAATAAAAATTTTAAATTATAAAGGAACAATTTTTAAGTCATTAAACTCAATTTTGCATACACAGCTGCATATGCGCACATTAACACGAGTGCACTTGAATATATTTACATACTTGTACGTGTTTGTGCAAGTGTGTTGGTGTGCGTGCATTTCTTTCAGTTTTTTACTTTGTTTTTTATGTTTGTGTGAGAGTTTTTTGCAGTTTGTTTGGGCGCTGCAATTAAAGTTAACGCTATCGATGTGCTCTGCCCGTCCATAGTACACTGGCACACATGTGCCCTTAATTGCCGCAATAATTGTTGCTGTATTGTAGTTATTACATTGCGGCTTATTATACGCTACAGCATGCTTGGAAGTGATATGTGCTTCTCCGGCACTTCCTGAGATAATTTTTCACTTAAGGACGGAGACACTATTATCTCCCAACTCTTTAGAAGTTCAAATTTTAAACAAACTGGGCGAAACGCCAGGATCCAGACCTAGTTTACCATATAAATCACATCTGACAAAGTACTTTCAATGTTTGTTTTTTGTATTACTCTATTAATCTTCAGACCCAGTTTGAAGTAAACAAATCTTTACTCGGGTGGAAAAGCCCTTAACCAGAAAAAGGAGCATGACTACCAAGACTAGTGTCTAATTCCAAAAAATTTTTATTTTATTTCAATTCAATTTTCTTTCCTTTTTTTTTAGCCAAATTCCCTTTGTCCAATAATGATTCGTATACTACCAAAACAAATCAATTATTTTCCACGGCCAGAAACAGGCACAATTATGTTTGCTGTGTTTCGTGTACACGTTAATGCTTGAAGTTTGTGTATGACAACAGACTTTGCATGGACCCTTCGCTCAATTCCACTGTGTTTTATTACACTCTCCCAGTGTGTAGGGGATCATGCAGTCAGTCCAAAGAGGTTTCAGCATTTTTTACTTACTTTCTGTTTTTGTGTTGTTCTTTTAGTTTTGTTAGTTTCAGCCATAGAAACTCTAACTGTGTGCATCATTTGCATTTGCGGGTAAGTTCTCGTATAATGGGTTGCTAGGGCGTGTAAGTGTGGTGTGCTGTGCCCCATAAATTTATAATTCACAATTTTATACTTAAAACAAACTTTATTGGCTTTTTAACGTTCGCTAGAATCAACTGGAATTGTGCTTGGACTACACTTGCATGGTGTATTTTACTCATTGTACCTCATGCGCTGACGTGACGGCACTTCAATAGCAGCAATGACCTCTTTGTAGGTCAATGAATTTAACTACGTACTCGTATATGCATTGGGCTGCAACGCAGAAGTACACAAAAATACTTCATACAAACGTAGCCAACCGTTTTTCATATTTATTGGAATAATAGTCCTTGAAGAAATTATTTATTCTTTACTCACTGAAGTGGTCGATAATTATAGCAAAGGAGCTCTTTACATACACTTGCAAATTGGTTTTAATTGTAAATTGTGAATTAACTCAATATCAAAAATATTATCTCAACAGAGTGAACAATAATGCTCCTTCCTTTGAACATAAATACTTTGATGCTGAATCTCAGTTGAAAATTGCTGAAGACATTGTCTCCAGGAGGCCTGATAAATGTGATTATATGCTCATAGTTTTCCTAATTCTGATGTTGCAGCGTCTTTTAAGAAATATGAAGAGAAATCAGAAATAGGAGAATTGCTGTCATACTAAGAAAATATAAAAAAACTACCACATTACCTTACCGAACGATACGGAATTTTTACCTTTCGATATCTTTTATATTTGAGTAGGGAAAATCCTTGCTTTTTAATTCATTTCACAAACGGAAAGAAGTGGGCCTCCTCGGCTATTGAGATCACTAAAGGAAGGATAGAAGGAAGATATTATATTAAGTTTTTTCCACTTGTGTCTGTAATGTTTTCTCTCTGATAATCGTCAACACATTGTTATCTAATGAATAGAGTTGGATATAAATCACATCGCTTCAATTATAATTTCTACTGTTTATTATAATGCTATATCTTTTTATCATATTTATACTTCTATTGCTGATTCTTAACAAAAATCACAAGAACAGTTACAGACTCATACATTGTGTTCGTAAAAAGCTATGACAAAAGACAAGGTTATCTACAAGTATAAGTTTACAAAAATTGTTGTTGTTGTTTCTCCATTGATAAATACAACACATACACAAAATGTTTTAATTATCATTTAATTTGTTTTACTTTGAGCAAATTAAATCGGTTTTTAGCATGTTTGTCACTCGCACGACATTTCCTAATGAAAGACCTCATTCATGATGTAAAAACTTTATTTATTTTTGCCGGTTTTGTTGCTGCCGCTGGTGCTATTTGTTGTTGATTTTTCCCTTAAGGGGTTAAATAATTAATTTTCAAGTTAAATGTTCCTTATATAAGCTTCAATTAGAGGCGTTAAACAAAATTTGAGTGGAAAACAAAAAAGAAAAAAGAAAAAGAAAAAGTTCACAAACAAAACACATGCAAAGAAAGAAAGCAACATTAAAAGGAACACACGAACTTGCGAAGACACATTCAACCAAAGACAAATAAATCAAAATTACGTGCAAGTGGGGATGAAATTGTGGAAAAAATAAGGTTAAGATTTCCTTTGTGCCACAAAGATAGCAACTAAGGAGCAAGAGATGTGAATCTGCGTTAAGCAAAGTCAACACATTAGCACGTTTTTCAGTTTCGAGTTTCGACTGCACAGATGAGCATAAATTAAAAATATTTTAATGAGAGTACAACAACTTCAAAGGTAACGTTGCCAGTGCTTCTCTGTTATCTTAACTTTTATGCTTTTTTCTTGTGTTATTTTGTTGTTCGTTTTTTAACATTTTCTCTCTTCTTAATTGTAATCTTGACGTAATTTTCTTGCGTACTGTTATCTTCGGTTTAATACCTTTTGCTTCCACAAAAGACATAAAACCTTTTTTATGTTTTAAAAAAAGTTGTTTTCTTTGTGTGTTGCGGTATTAAGCAGCATAAGCTGAATGGTTTTTCCAGACAAAAGCAAGGCTTGAGACGCGCGGTAAATCTTTAAATTACAAATTGTACCGCTTATAGTTTCACTTCAGAGCTTTATGACCATCCTTACCTACATCTGTGAAGAGATGTTATTATTTACTTTAATTTACTTTTAAACCCGCTTTGGTGGATATATTTCACTTTATTTATCTTTGTTGGAAAATATTGTGTTGTTTTTGCAAAGTGATGATTAATGACTTTTTATTTGCTTCCCTATCGATTTGTAATGTTGCAATGTGGAAAATTTATTTATATTCAATATGAAATGGTTTTTCTATTTTAGTTAAGGAAATGCAAATATTATGGAAAATTTTTGTAATAATTTGGATGAGTATGTATGAGGATATCATTTTGTACTATCTCTTCCAAAGAGATGAAGTCTTATAGTTATTCTGAGAAATAATCTATGAAATGGTTAGCAAATTTTGTCCACCATCATATGAATTCACCTAGCATTTCACTCAATCAATCAAATCAATGATGTGAGATTTATTTGTCAAGTTTTAAACGTTTATCAATAGTAACGATTCAGTGTGTCAGAACTAAATAAGCAATCATTAGCACCACTCATCTTTTGCCTGGTAAAGAAAAAGTTTTGAGCTTTTGGTTCTGTGAAAAGTATGGCAACACAATTACTAGAATATATTGGCAACCCCTTTTTTCTTTGTAACACTGTCTTGAATTTTATTTTACGTTCTATCCTTTTGTATGTTTTTGTACATTCTAGTCAATATATGGTAAACACTCTGTTGTGTTGTGTGTTTTTTCTTTAATTCCAATAGGTTCAAACTGTGGTAAAATTTTTACCACATATTCCATGTGTAGTAGAACTACGCTATTTAGAACTCTATGTAGAACTCTGATTAATGCTCAAATTGTGAAATATTCGACTTTCTTCACATTCTCCCATTGAGCTTTTTGTAGGATCTGCAATTAGTGAAATATATGATCAACCAGCAGCTTAAGAGTTTTTGAAAATCTCTCCTTGACTTTTTTTCTAGCGAAAAGGATCCATCGTTTATGAACTTAGGACTCACGCAAAAAGTATCAAGGAAATTATAGCCATTTCGCCGATATGTTGATTAAGACCACGATATTTTGTCTTTCAGAAGAAAACTTCACAAATTTAAATACTTTTTATGAGAGTCAAATTGTATTTAAAACTGCCTGCCGGATGGTTTTCTTTTGAAATCCGCATGCAAAGTCTACAAAACTGAACTCTCAAATAATAGCCCTTCTAATTGCTAGACTCGGTTCAGAAGATGGTGATATATGTTCTGTTTTTCTCTTAGTGCAGGTACTTTGTCCTTACACCAGGAGTACCCACTAAAATTGTTATATTTGCCCAGAAAAAAAATCCATATTCAGAAAAACATTCCATGTGACGAGCCACGGGAGTCAAATCGATTCGACTCACCAGGTTCATACGATGTTGTAGGTAATTTTTCTGACGTGTAGGCAATGAAAGTGTAATTATTTAGGATCGTTTATACACTTAAAAGACAAATGCAGTTCGTGTTTTTAAGACTCGTGCAGGTCGTATTTTTAATGCAAATGCATTTCGTGTTTTTAATATACGTTTAGCTAACAGCTAAATACACGTGTACTACGTTCACTACTTTAAAAACACTTGGAAACATGAACACGTGCTACATTTGAGCGCGTATTTCAAAACTTGATTTAAACTAAATTTCATTATGTCATGTAGAAATCATTTATGCTCTGAGATCACAACTTTGTACCTGTTGTCAATGCAATCCAAAACTACTTTTATTAAATAAGTTCAATTTGTTTGTATGCATATGGTGCACTGCGTACAAACCTTACAAAACTTGTGCAGCGACGTTGTCTATAAAAGGGCATAATGCCCGAATGCATTTCTGTGCAAACCACTTCGATAGTGACGTGAGTGCCGGCACATTGAAGGTTGCCCGCAGCTGTAACACGTAAATGGAATTACCTTTTTCGTTAACACACGGCGAAATAACAATTTAAAAATATTCCGACGCAATTTGGCCATTTCTGCCATAAAGGGAATGTAGTTCAACTAGTAAGGACAAAATTGCATGTGCATTTTTTCAGCTTTTGCCCCGACACATTTCTGTATAATAGGTACACGAAATTGCATCACTGCAATGTGTGTCATCTGCACACAATTAGCGGCAGGTGAAGGCTGTGCCTTGACAAATACTCGAATGTTTTTCGTATACTCGTAAAAGTAATTAAAAGATTTTCTCAAGGATGGTATGTCTAAAACATTTATCATCATCGTTATATTTCAAGAGGAGCAGGTGCAAATTTAAATGTGCCCAACGAGATTTTAAATAATCGTTCTTTGAAGAAAAAAAATCACTTTTTCTCCATTCTCCAAAAACAAAATAAAATAAAATAAAAATATTCCACAACCTTTCGTATACAACAAAATGAAACAAGAACAACGCTGAGCAAACAAACAGGAAAAAAATATTTAAGCAGGATATCTGCTCTTCCAAAATTTGAGAAAAAACCTGTTTAGTCTGCCCTCTGAAGGAAAAAAAGCAAAAGGATCTGAAGACAAGTTTTTAAGCATATCACCTTTTGCTATTAAGAAGGCTGCACAAATAAATGTCGATAGGAGTTCAGGGCAGGTAGAAATGAAAACCAAAACAATAAATTCGTACCTTAGCAAATGATGAAATAAAACTACCATGATTTGATCTCTGAAAAAACAAGACAAAGTACAATCCAAATCCTCCCAGCAGCTGTGGCCGGCTTTGTTCTTCATACTTCTTCTTTCAGTATAATGTCGCACTGTGTTGGTATAAATTTAATACAGTGATATAAAAAACGGCATACAAAGCAAACCAAAACTCAGACAGAATGATTCACACATTTGTATTTATTGTATTATTTTCTTGATTGTTTTTTATTTTGCCTTATTTCCAATCTCAGTCTGAATTCTAAGAAACCCTGCCTACAACAACTGCGGCTTAGTCTAAAGCAGCCTGCACACACACATACAGAGAGAGACACACACACTCACCTGCAGACACCTACTGCAAACGTTTTACACAAGTCTGCAACTAATGATGAAATAAGCATTTCCAACTGTTGTTGCTTTATAACGTTATTACATCGTTTGGTGTTAGAGGCTGCAGACCTTTGGACTTGTTTTCTTTTGGTATCGTTCCCTTTTTGCTGTTATTGTTCTCGCTTAAGACTGCAGCTGCCTTGAACCTGCTGCTGAAATTAATCTGTATTTAATTGTTAGCAGATTTCTTATATTCTTTGCTTTTGGTGGGATTTTTTAATTGAGCATCTCCATCGTCATTCTCAACCTCAACTTAATCTTCTTCATCATTGTTCTTTTAGCTTTTGTGTGCATTCATTTTGAAGTCGGAAAAGTCATGCCCTTAATTATCTAGTTTTATTCCATAGAATTTTTTATGCAATTTTAATTCTTTTGTATACCGTTGCAACATCGCAGTTGCCCAGAAGGAAGGATGGCAAAGCAGCTGTTCTTTCTTGATATACACGTAGGTACCTTCGGGTATTTTAGCGTGAGAAAGAAAATTTAATTATCCATTCACTTCAGCGTTCATTAAACAAAGTTAACATTTTTTTTTTATAAATTATGATTTTATTTATTATAATTTTTGCAGATTGATTGTGGAAAAATTGTAAGCTACAAATACCTAAAAGGATCCTTTACTCATTATTATGTTATCGTTTGTGCCAGGATATACTAATCAGGCTACAGGCTGATTAACTAAAATTAAAAAGAGGCTGTCAAGTTTTTCTTATGGGTTTTCCGTCAAGAAAGGAGACTGTTCTTTATAGAGAATTTCTACTTCTATGTGTCCGGATAGGTCCTTTATAATCGATTTAGAGTTAGTTTATTTTACCAGATTATATATTTTTGTTCTGATTTAAAGCAGAGATGGAGAAACATTTAATTTAAGTTACAGGATAACTTTGAGACGGTATTCAAAAATTTCAGAGAAACTTTAGAAACAAAAATGGTGTCAAATTATTTGGAAACTGATCTCAAATCGTTCTAGTCCTTCTTTTAGTTTTGTTGACTTCTAGTTGATAATCTGGTTTAAAATAAACCAAATATACGAAAATATATAAAATTTTATGCTCACACCTTTCGTAATATATTTCTTGGTTTTTCTTTGCGATGATAACTCACGGGTGTATCTTGCACGTTCACGTAATCATTTTTGATATTTTTGCCTCCCGACAGCAAAAGAAAATATTGTGAACCTTCATTATTTAACATCGGCATCATGGTGGTCATCATGGAAACAACACTCTCGCTCACTTTCAAGCACAAAGTCACAAAAATTTAAAAGTAAAAAGTTGATTAAGGTTGTTCTGTGCAGTGGAGGAAGAAAAGCCAAAGTTGAAAATGATTATAACTTGTTTGAGTACGTGCTGGCGTGTTGGCCACCAGAAAAATAACCAATTAAAGTAGTAGGCATGGCAACAAGAAAGGCTGCCGTACAAATATTGTACGCGTATATCAATAACAGCAACCAGAAAATTAGACACAATACAAAAAATATTTCGTGCTTGTTGCAAGCGGATTTTTAGAATTTATTTTCACAACACGCATGCGCAACAGCATACAATATTGATTGATGATGGCGCAGCCGTGTACAGCGAAGAAATCGCTTAATTGCTCCGAATCTTGTATGCATCGTAACATGCATAAAAGTTACAGCATGCATGCCTGGTTACATATTGGAGATGCCGCAAAAAAGTAACGGTTGTATTTTTATGGACCTTAACACATAGATAGTGAATAACCATATTATATAGTAGTCACATGAAATTGCTGTGGTGTGATAATTTACTTCCTTGCCTATGATATTTTAAAGAAACTCTGGAAGAATAAGAAAACACTTGTTTATCAAACTTTGTTTCCTTCAAAAGAAAGGGTATCAGAAATTTCAGAAAAGACTACGGACGATTTAGGCAGCTAAGTCATATTTATATACGGAATTGATCAGCTGTTTAAATAAAAATACACGGAATCTATTTAGAGATCTTGAAAGACCCTGTACTGCCTCAAAGTACTCGCATCAGAATTGAAACAATTCATTTAATTTGTGGTAGTGGAAATGGGGCTGACTGGCATCTGACTGAAAATGTCAGATGCTTCTCGACTACGGGAAAAATGGCAACGGTATTCCAAACGGAAGTATTTGCTATACTGAAGGTAATGGAATAGATAATTGAGAATAAATGATGCGGTAAACAGATTAGAGTCTGGAGTGACAGCCAGGCTGCACCGAAGGCCCTAGAAAACGCGTTTGCCACTGCAAAAATTGTCCAAGAATGCAAGTCAAGTCTTAACTCCATCGCAAGGTGGAATTTATTTGAACTTATTTGGATTGTGGAACATTGTGGTGTCCGAGGGAACGAAATAGCTCATGAATTGGCAAACTGTGGATCTGCGGCTACTACAATGGGAGCAGAGCTATTTTATCGGTATGAGTTTGACCTGGCCAGGTTTGATCTAGAGCCATGTGAATAATCCTTACGAGGACCGAAGGTGCAGTTCAGTTGCCTGCAAAACATCCAAGTTCTTTTTAGAGAGCCAAAACAAGAGAGTTGCAGATTTCTGAAGGAAAGATATTCGATCATTGGTTGGGCTAATCACGTGACATAATCCATGGGGCCATCATATGGGGACCATAGGCATCTTCGACAGTCTGAACTGCATCTCCTGTCTTGCAGAAACACAGAACGGCTCAGAGCATTTTCTCTACACTTGTCCTGCCTGTGCCAGAATAAGGAGACGCATATTAGGGTCAGATATTTTGCGAATGTGCAACGTTCTTTCCTTATCCCTGAACCGACTTCTGAGATTCATAAAATAATCGAAGAAGTTTGAACAGATGTAACTTCCGTTCCAAAATCCTCTATCTCCCCATTCTCCCAAATATTTCCAGGCTTATAATACAATGGGCATCAATGCCGAGTGCTTGGTGTTTCTCCGGCCTACCCCACTTCTTTCTACTTTTATCTAATAGTGCACGATGTCACTACGAAAATAACATAATAATAATAATAAGTAACGATTAATCCAGATGAAAGCAATAAATTTTACATCACTAATGTATGCATATACCTCCATATTACATGTGCATACGTTCGTATCAAAAGGAATTTATATTGAAAGCAGCTTGTAATGGAAAACAATGGAGAAAAGCGCCGCTTTTGTTTTGCGCATGCGCATGTGCGGCACCCAACTAAACCAAACCTTTTTCTTTTGCAATAGTTTCGGTGTGTTGTTGTTGTGTGTACTGCCAGAGTTTGAAGCTGCAACACATGCGAGTACACAAGTGCATTGTTTTGGTTGTGCTGCCGCTGCTGCTTGACTAGCACACAAAAGTGCTCTTGGCTGCCGCACAACACTTAAGTCAAAACTAAAACCAGAAACAAAAACAGCAATAATAACAACAACAATAACAGCAGCAACAGCAGGAAAAACGAAGCCATTCCCTTCACCTTTGAAAGAGCAAAAAAACAAATCTTACAACTTCAAATTTACTTGATTGCACGTCTACGTTGCTGCATTTGCAGCATCATTAGTTAAGCTTCAGCGCAAGTTGCAGCGAACAGCGCTGCAATGGATGGCAGTTAGTTAGGAACAGTGCCGTGCACTTCAATTAAATTTTGTGTTGGCAAGTTTCAAGTTGAGTAGAAATATGCTCAAACAAC
Organism: Clusia tigrina; assembly: GCA_920105625.2. Classification (NCBI taxonomy): domain Eukaryota; kingdom Metazoa; phylum Arthropoda; class Insecta; order Diptera; family Clusiidae; genus Clusia; species Clusia tigrina. Next base: position 180,057,330 of record OV050033.1, read on the forward strand.
GTGAGAAGTTGTGTGCCGTGCTGGAATGGCTCTAATAGTTGCATTAGCTACGGCACGGCGCGATTGCATGGCTGCAGCGTTGTCGTCGTCGTCGACGACGGCAGTGGAGCTGGTGGTGGTGCTGCTGCGGCGGCTGCAAGACAAACAATTTAAAATCTTGAGTAATAATCAAGTATCAAACAGCACAACAACAGCAACACAAAGGCAAAATGAGAAAAAATTTACAGCCCCATCAGTATGAGTATTGGTACAAAAGACTGAAGCACACCGTAAAGATTCGGTTCCAAGAATTTAATCAAGGTGCATTAACTGAAAAATAGTTGAGAGGCAAAGCAACATAATGAAAGAGCAAGTTGGTTTTTCGTTGTTGCTTTGTTGTTTGTTGAAGTGTTGCTGCAGAGTTGCCGCTGCTCTTACTTCTTTTTTGTGTAAGAAGCGATGCGCGTGAGTGATAATTTTTGGTGGAACAAAATTTTTGTTATGTACCCGTACATGTATAAGGAAGAAGATCTTGTTTGGATCTTTCTTTTCTCTCGTTGTATAAGTAGATGGCGACTGTGAAGATGTTGATTAAAATGACCCCGTGTTTGTAGATAAGCAAAGAACAGGCGTTAAATAATTTCAGTTTGCTTTGAAGTTTTTCAGAATTGATTCTGGTTTTTTGTTATCAACGATTTAAGTTTAGTAAGGAAAATTCGATACGACACCTTTGAAAAGTGAATAATTGTTTTTGTTGCAATACAAAAATCACATAATCTATCAGCACTGTAAGTAAAATCTTGCAATACTTTGATTTGTGGTGCACGTATTTGGTAATTAACATTTTATAAACTCTGCACATATTTAATTTATGTTGTAATACTCTTCTATCCTCAAAATTGCATTGCAGCCACATATTAAAAATTCATTCAATTAAAAACGAATTAATAATTTTCATTATTTGAAATTTTCCATGCCAGACCAAAACCACTTTTGTAACACCTCAAATAATTAAATTGATTTTATGCATGAGAGGAAGAGAATTAGCTGCATGCAAATTACCACTACAAACTCCACTCGCAATGCAGTCAATCAACATTACAGAGCTGCTGAAATTATTGCAATTTATTGTGAAATTTCTACCCTTCAACTACCAGATTAGTGATAATGAAACGTACGAGTCTGTGTTATAAGCACGAGATTTACTGTTGAGGGTAATGGCTCCAAACCTAAGAAGACGTCAGCTCCTCCATCAATGCAACGGAACGAAAACCTATAAAAAGTAAGGTAATGTCTTAAAAAACAGGAAAATTGGCTTGACAAAGGCTAATATTTCAATCTACGATCTTGAATGAAACCTTAGTCCAACAAACCTCATGTGAGGTAGGCGAAAAATATCAAAAATGACACAGAAGTTCGCTGCGTCTGAGTCTTTCATCGTACGAACTTTTTTTCCAAAGGCTTTTGTTCCATTAAATAGACTCGTCGGGAACATAAAGTAGTACAAATCTGATATGCCGTTGTAGATATTTTCAAGCATCTGATGAATAACTAGTTGTGCAAATATGTTTGTTTATATGACAATTTAAGAAAAATATGGTTTGAAGTCGAAAACAAAATCAAATATTTGCTTTAATTTTGTGTTTGTATATTTTGTTATGAAACTTTAATCACTCTTTAATAAATGAAGCTAATACCGCAATTATGTAATCACCTCATAAGGGACAATTTGTTTGTATTCGGAGCAAAATTTCCGAACTAGAATTAAAGTAAAACCTACACACAGATATTTGAGTGTCTCTACCTCTGTCTCTACTTTTTTTTCTCAATTTCCAGTATAGTGGTTCGGTAGAAGTTATATAGATATTTTCACATAACTAGGATATATCCAAAGGTCTTTAAGAATGTAGTATTATATTGGCTTAAAATTGGTAAAGATTTCTTACTGAATAGCTTTTGGTTAGAATGGTCGAATTTCAGTCATATGAATTTATTAAATCTACCCTGGGAATTAGTTTTCTAGGCTTATTTATTGAAAATTGTTGTTTATTATGTTGCAGAGACTTTAGATGAAAGGGGTTTTATATATCCAGTGATAGGATGTGATTTTAGAATCATTTGTATATACTCTTAAAAGTAATTGTGCTATTCTTTTTGGAGTTAGTAAGTATTTGAAGGCAGTCACAATGGACACAGATGTCTCCGAGTGGAAGTGCGGATACTTCGTATCGCCTTCCCAACCTAACCTAGCCTAGTAAGTATTTAATAGGTTTAGTTGGGATTTTATGCATGGCCAAGAATATAGTTTGCGCGAACTTTGGTATGTGTGTCAGTACTATTATACCTGATAAATTGATAGGTCACAATTTCATACCAAAAGGCAATAATTCGGAGAGTTTTGCCAAGCCTTTTAGTATTCGTATTTGTAGTATTTGTTTAATTAAATAAACAATGATTTAAGTTTCCTAAAATTGTCTGTGTATATTTTACTATAAACAGAATTCGGTTCAAAGTACAAAATAACAAAAAAGTAAATATTTTTGTGTATTTTGGTATGACATACGCAATAATGCAATACTCTACTATTAGCCAATTAGTTTTAATAGTAAACGTAAATGAAATAACAACAACAATAAAATTGGTTGTCGTTGAATTTCTGTCTTAACTGAAAGTTTTCTCCTCTTGTTGTATATTAGAGATTGGATTCTTTTATTTAATTTGCATTAAATTATGCCAAGCCTATCTAGTGACACTTTCCGCTACTTGAGATCTTTGTGTTATAATTAAAGTAAACAACCAAAATAGAAACCACACTCTGTATGAGAGGCTGTACGTGTGAATGGTGTAAATAATTGCATTTTAAGTTGTATGAAGTTTTTACTGCATGCATGGCTATCCTATAATTTAAAAATTTACTACTTACAATTTTCCTCAGTGTCTCCTCTACTCCTCTGAATTTTAATTGTAAAGTATTTGCTTTCGTATTGATTTGCTTGGAAACAACACTTTAATTGTATGATGTATGCTGGGATTATCATTACTTTATATCTGGTAAAAGCGCCTTTCAACACTCAATCGTATAAAATTATCGTCACTTTTGGTCTCTAAAAGCAACAAAGGTCTCCAACGACAACTCACTGCTGGATGTCAAACCTTTAAAACTCGGGATGCTGAGTTATTCACACCAACAATTGTTTTTAATTCCCGTCGCGTTGTCTCTTACTGTTACTAGCCATATGTAAAAGCTTCACAGCGCGGTACGAGAGAAGAGGTCATCCCATTCCCATACGTACGAGTACAAGTATTATAAAAACAAAAAAGAAAAATGAAAAAAATACCTGGCGTAGACTTAGTTTCAAAAATAACCGGAAACCAGCGGCGTTACATCGGCATAAAAGCAACCACAATAAAAGATCACATGCAACAGACCGTATGCACACATACACACACCCATGCTTGCCTAAAAACAACAACATAAAAACACTCACAAAATTTAAATGAAAATTCAGTTTATTTATTTCAGTTTATATGACAACTTTATGCCGCAAAGCTATGACGCTGTATCGTTGCAGTTGGCTGGTTGTCCAGCCTAAGCGGGTCAATTTTTATGCAATACCTAAAAAAGGGTTAAGGTTATGCTTGATATTGGCATTGTTATTGTATAATTAGCGTGAACATTTTATCACAAAATTAGCATAAATAAGCACAACAAACACAACGGCTCGCATAATGCAACAAATTAATCATCAACTCTTTTAGAGTTGCACTCTGGCGGCTTTTTTAATCCTACACCATTCACCTTTACTTTCATTGTGTTTGTATAATTGATTTTAGTTAATTCCCTGAAGCGCTCATTATCGCATAATCATAAATCTTTGTTGGTTAGTTGGCTTTCTGCTTGCTGCTCATTTCAGATTAAACTGTCTGTCGGTCCTTTTCCGAAAGAAACCTGCTGAAAACTTTCGCCGATAAATCAAAGTCTAAAGTCAGCTTGAGAGGCTGCTTCTACACTGAGTTGCTGATGAAATGTTGAAAACATAATTTTTGTTGGCTCTTTTGTGTGTGGGCTTTGTTGCTCACTCACTGAGAAATTTTGCTGTTCCTGATAGACAATGGGCGAAGAAATCATGAGTAAAGAATATTGTTCAGAATTGTCCGTATTCATTTATTGTTTAATTACTATTTATTTAAAGTAAGGAATATTGTTTAGAACGTGGGAAGGTGGGATTATTGTTAAGTCCTAAATAGCTTCAACTTTAATCCATTAGGATATCTTTATTGCTTGTAAAATTGGTATTAATTAACACCAGAAATTGTTTTTGATAGCTACAATATGAAAATTGAATTTTGATTGCTCAGTTATACTCTGTGCATGACATATCTGCAGATATAAGAACACAGGTCATACAGTTATGTTCCACATAAAGGTCAAAATATAACTATGATTCAAATCAAAGAATTCATTTTAAATAAACATTGAAAATTAAAGCATCATAAATCCAAATGTGAGAGGGCTTTAAGAGTAATGCGGCTTAAACCGTACATTCACGTTATACGTTTAATTCAACCAAATTTTTTTCTTTCATCTTGCGATACACCAATGCTTATTTTCATTTACGAATTTAACGCTAAAGTGTTTCAGTGTGTTTCTAAAACAAGACCATACTATAATGTTCCCTTAAATTCTTAATGTGCGCGAGACAACAGGACAATTTATGGGCTTACAGTTAAAAGAAAGTGATGCAGAGTTGCCATGTGACACAGAAGAATATCAGTCGTCGCATAACGACCTACTTCCTGTCCTGCCTTAGTGTCACAATCGATTTCAGAAAAAATATGTTTTAGTAGCATGCCTACTCTAGCCTTCTCAGTGGCGTCTTTCATATGGTTTTTGGCTTTTGTCAGTTGCTGACGGAAGGCATGCGATCACTGAATGTATTATGGCTATTTTTATAGCAACCTGGCAGGTCAATAAAAAGTATGGAAACATATTTCATACAGAGGATGTGCCAGTCAGAACGTTATGTTTCTTAACTACCATCCGGCGTATGCTAATTTATGAGTGACTCTCAGGCACCCCCCAATCTGAAGTTATTACCTGCTGGAAGAACATACTTAGCACCAGTTAGGCTACTATCCACCCATTTTTCATAAGCGTATACAGTCGAAATTTAAGAGGCAACTCATTCGCACCAATAATTTTTATGCACACTGAGGAGCTTTTAACTTTCTTCTTCCTGTCACGTCTGCTACATAAAATTACAGTTTCTAAAGAATGTTCAGTGTGGAAAAAAGTAAAGAATATGCGACAAAATATTGCAACATAAAAGAAGATTTATGACCAAAAGTCCACCAGAGGCTATAAAGGAATTATAAAAACGTTAACAAACAAGTTGGACAAAATGGTCACACCAAAAATAAAAAAAAAATAAAAAAAGAATGAAAATAAAAATAAAAAATAAATCAGTGGAAAATATGAGAAGAAATAAGTTAGTTGCATGAATGCGCCAACAGTTGTGATAACCGTAAGAAAAAACACCGACATTAAAGGGTAGAAGGTAGACGACTGCCGAAGAGGTAGAGAAACTGAATAAGAATGAAAATGGCAGCAAGCTATGCAAAATACTCACGGCATTTGCAACGGCAACAGTTGCTTGAAGAATTTTTGTGCATTTTTTTGCCCTGCAGTAATAGCTTAGGACACTGCACCACACAACTGGCATTTTATCTCTGACATCTTTGGTCTCATTAACATTTTATGCTTTTGCTGCTGTTGCTGCTATTGCTGCCAGCTTGCCTGACTTCTTTCCTGCCAACATCAGTTGCGTTTCCATTGAGCTATTTTGCCAGTGGCCTTTTTTATTGTTAAAGATACATTGCACCGCACTGCGTTGTACCGCATTTTGTACTGGATATTAAAATTTTGCAGTGTTGAATATTTGCCATCATTGGCAACAAATAAAAATGCACTGAAATTGCATTGACAATGGTCGTATTTCGGTAGCAAAGGGGCAATTCAATGGAATGTTGTAGGGTAATACAAGAAAATTGTATGGTGAGACTGAGACTCATAGAAACCCTATCTAGGATATTTACGTGCTGTTGTAAAACTTGCACAAAGCAATTCTTTGTTCATAATTTGGTCTCTCAACCCTTGTATAAGAGTTCTTTAATTCGTTCCTTTTGTTGACTTCCTTTCATCCGGAAGGGCAAGGTTATTTTCTTGTAAATTTGTTCTTGAAGAATGTGAGATGGGGTTGCCTAACCAGTGGAAATGGCTGAAACAGACAGATATATGTGTGTCGATCAGCATTCGTCAAATATTTTTTTTAAATACGAAAGTAATCAGTATTCGAATTTATTGACAAGTGCACACTGTAGGTGCTATTGTGGTTTGTAGTGGAATTGCCAACGTAATAATTATCACATTTAGAAATATTGAAAAACATATTTGACAGATCTTATAGCTATTTATGCCTCGCCAATGTCCTCATCAGAGATCTTTCAACGAAGACAGATTTTTCCAGGTAGATATTATATCTTTGAAACCAACAACCAACCAACTATGAATTGAATTCGTGCCTCCAATTATTGCTATACATACCAATAACATATGAAATTATAATCTTCAATAAATAATCTGTCCTATAAAATGCATATGCTCGAGGCCAGTATCACTCACTATCTTTGCTTTCTTTCCTAACTATGAAAACTGACAACTGTCCAATTAAGCAACACACACGCAGCTGTATTTACACGCAGGAGTGTTGAAAATTTGTATACTTTCAAGCCATATCGTTGGCTCGTCCTTCCAACTTATCTGTCAAATTATCTGTTTTTACCTTGCTTCCATCTGCTGCTCGTCCTTACAGAAGTACATGTTGATACCCAAATTCTATTATCTATGCACGGTTTCTTGTTGTTCTATGTAGGGCATTCACAAATAATAATACATAAATAATGTAGTTCGCTGAGCAGCTTGTCCAGACCAGCCCGAAGAGTGTATGCGAAGTAGTACTTTTAAAGCGATTTGAAGGAACTGAAATTTAACTTAAACCAAGCCAACAGTATAAATTCTCCTTGCATCATAGTAAATAATTTTCTTTTATTTATGTGCATGCGAACGTTTGGAGGGAATTTTATTGTTCAATTGTTCTGCTTGAGTAAAAACTTTTTCATTTTAGCTTTTTAATTGTTGAGTATTCATTTAATAGCGTGAATGTAGTGAAAGGGAAAAATGGCTCTAGCCACGACACTAAAGTCATTAAAGTGCCGTCAGTGAAAAATGAACGCAGAAATATGGCAGCAGAGTGTGTAGTTTCCATAAAAAATGATGTTAATTACCGCGTAGAGAGTCAGAGCAGAAATTCCACTTAAGAAATTACTCTTTCCTCTTTTTGTTTTAGTAGAACGATTTTTTAATTTATAAATTCACAAAAGGAATAGAATAAATTTCTAGAATAAAAATGCAGTCATGCATTTCGATTCCACTACACTGCTGATAAAAGAAGTTCCCGCCGTAACTCACACTCTGCTGTACTCCTTCCCTGTGCATTCCCTCGCCTACTCCCACTACCGATCTGATGCTTCTTTTGCAGTAGTCACTTCCGAAAGCATTGTAGCAAATCAAATACGAAACACAAAAGAGAACTGCTCTACGTCAACTGTACTCGACAGCATAGAATAATATCCGTTTCACTTTTTTTCTATTGCAGAACTCCGAAGGAATCGCAAAGAAGAGTGGAAACATAAAGCAAATGTCAAAAGAAGCCAGTGTCACACATTGCACACATACGGAAAAGGCAGCAGAACAAAACCAACAAAAAGAAAGAAAAATCTCATGCAATTTGAGTTTTAATTGAAAACGTGCTTGCAGCATTTTTTACAATCATGACGGTGAAACTGGCGAAATTTTTCAGCAGTTCTGCAGCAGCTCCGCCACCACTACCACCACCAAATCCTTCAAATCCGCATAATTACTACTATGCAAGAAATCACCATCAGCAGCAGCAGCAGCACCAACAACCACCACAACAACAACAACCACAACAACGGCACCACCACCACCAACAGCAGCAGCACTACAATGCTTATATGGATGAAGATGACGTGTCATTATACTCGACAGCAGCCTCCATTTTAACAGAACGCGATCATCCATTCAACAACTCTCAACGTCCATTGTTGGCCGAAAGAAAACCGCAATTGTTGCATAAGAAAAAACTGAATGTGGTCGCTGCTCAGCAACCGCAACAGACTCAGCACCAACCACAGCCACAGCAGCAACAGAAATCGTACATTTCACCCTATGTGCAGCAGCAGAAACGTGATAGCGCCAAAGGATTGCACGGCTTCAATGACTTTGATATTCTGTCTCAGCAGTACAACAGTCATTTGCAGAGTCCCTACATAGGTTACCCCTACGGTAGTCCGCCTTCTCCAACAGCCAATTCCAATGACTTTGTTTTTGATACCTTGATGACGCATGGAAATCATAATGAGCAGGCTTTTGCGAACACAACACTGCCGCCGCATTACAGCAACGACAGCAACAACACATACGCAACGACTAATACGCCATCTTATCGCAATAATCTCAATGAAGCCGATTACCATGCAAATTCTGCAATTGCTACAAAGCAAATTGGCCAGGATTACATGGGCAAGTCATCACGTTTCGAAGATGACTTCTGCAGTCGTCGCAATGTGGAATTCTCAAAAACCAAAAACATTGATTCCAATCCAACGATTGCTGGAAGTAGCGGACCTTTTATCTTTGGCATACCGTACGAGCAGCAAAGTGATTTGGGTCGAATATCCACAGGTGGACGTCGTTTCAGCGATAGCACGCATACTGTGATAAATATTGACAATGGAATGGATAAATACTCAGCGCAGAGTGGTCAAGCCACAATGGTGAGTTTAGTTTAGTTTTTTTGCGATAGAGAATTTTCATTAAAAAAAAAACCGTTGAAAGCAATGTCCGACTCAGCTAAATAGAATCACATAGGATTGCGTCTATGTGTGAGGAGCCTTCAACATATGGTTTTGTGCTAAGTGAAGCTTATACCCATATGAGGGCTTTACATGCCCTTAGGCCATACAAATGTGACGGGTGCTAATTCCATATATTTTCTAAGGACATACTAAATTTTTAAGGTACACGAATACCTGAGAAATTATTTAAAAAATCCAACAAATAACGCGTTAGTCTAGTTTGAATACTCTTCTACAAACCTGTCGATATTTGCAAGTATATCAAATAAGACCTACTATGGAAAAGTTGCGGTCTTAATCAGCATCATCTTAAGCACCCGCACACACACACACACAACCTTGACAAACTTCCTACAACCTCATTTAAGTGATTAAAAGTTCCTAGCAAACAAGTTGCCATTATTATCTCGAACATTAATCAGCAGAACTTTTCTTTCCAACATTAGCAAGTTTAGTGTCTGCTGTCTGCCGTCAGCCGTGAGCTGTGAGCCATGCGCCGTCTGACAGCGGTAGTCACAGCAGCAGAATTATTTTTCTTTTTTCTGTAAACTCATTTTTCACAGTAATCCATTTGCAACTTGTTTGCAACAGCATTAAAACTTTTTATAGCAGTTGTTGCGCCTTTAAACATTTGGAGCGGAGCAGTGTTTATTTGCCGGTGCAGTGTTGATTCAGTTTTGCAAGTGCATATTGCATGCGGCATGAAATTGCGAAGTGGCAAAATAAAATAAATACTTGCCATACCAACTGCAAATAAATTTCAAACCAAACCAAACCAAACACAACTCTAAACCAAGCGAAGCGCAAAATTTTAGGCAATCTAGAACGCTTTTGGCGCAAAAAAGTTTGAAGGCGGCTGCAGTCACGGACTTGGGCCAAACCGCTTAGCAAAAATGTTGCAGCTTGTGGCACACATTTACAATTTCCATTTTGTTTTGTAGACTATTTAATGGCATTATTGCTCAGTGACAAAAGAAGCAAAAACTAATTGTAAGCTGCATGCAAATGTGAATACAATGAGTATTCTTAAACCACAAATGACCATTAAGCTTAAGTGGGGAATATCAAGAAGATGGTTTTTTATGGCGACTAAGATAGACAAAAATTACTGTTAACCACTTCAACTTTTCCCTGGAAGAGGTGCAAGTGTTGGGAGCAGCAGAGAAAGGAAAATTTTTAAATGTTGAGAACCATCAATAAACAAATTAAAAAATGTAGAATATTATTTATTCTTTCCTCAATATTTAAATATATACCTAAATATCTGGATGAAATTAGTACTCCCCACAAAGACCTTCGTGATATGTGATTACAAATAATTGAATGAATTTGGTTTTTATTACCATCATTATTACTATCATTATTATATATTATTGTCACTATTATTATCATTATTATTACTATCATTATTATATTTTATTATCAATTATTATCATTATTATTACTATCATTATTATATTTTATTATCACTATTATTATCTTTATTATTATACCTTACATCCTAATTAATTATGGCTGCAAAGGTCTGTGTTAGAACTATATTCTTTATTTCGAAGAGAAAATATATAGAAAGAACTATTTTCAGACCAGGTCCTGTGTACGATTGAAACCTTCGATCCCTGCGAGACTAGCATGGTTGTCACTAGCTCGCGAAGGTTGACGCATGATTTTTAAATTCAATTTGGTAGTCAATTGTCACTCGCATAATAAATTATCATATGACACTCAGATGACGAAAGGGATATGAAATGATGAGGGATCGTCTACGAGAAAACATCATTGTTTAAAAATAGCATTGCCACGCATATTGCTTCTTGGCCAAAAACAACGTTATATTTATAGTGAAACAATGTCACTGATATGAGTTTTAGATTACTAATAGAATGGCTAAAGTTCTCAGGAGACTTAATACTCGTATGTGTAAAGTGCCTATGTTCAGCTCCAACCTAATGTGTAGATTAGAGTGGCAGCCTTCTTCGTGAAAGCTCACTTAATATGTAGCATATCATTCACGGCCAAATTTGTGTGACAGAAAATGGGACAAGAACAATTGATTTTATTCTTACTATTTTCTGTTGATGCTGTCGGATATATAACTGGGGGTGGTGTTTATATAAGCTTTCGAAAAATGTTTATCATTGAGCCTAGCAAATTTGTCGTCCAATCCATATTTAAACAATTTCCCTCACGATTTTTTTAGACATCCAAGCTGTTTAAGTTAATTAGCTTACCTAACGCTATAGAGTATTTCAAAAGAGAATTTCTCACAATTCTCTCCTAGCCTAAAAGTAAATGCACGGTGAAATAATTGGCAAGAAATAAGGATTTGCGCCAATTAAGCAAGTCAAGTGTAATTGCACAATTTCCATAACGGCGCTGCGCCAAACACTTCATTAGCGTCATTTGCGTTTTAACTGTTTTCCCTTCTTTGAATTTAGCTGCCTAATAACCTCATTAAATTAATTCTAGTTCAACGCCTCAACTGAGCAAAAAGTGAATATTACAGACAAACTATGCACACAAAAAAGAACGAAACCGAGAAATGAGGAGGTGAAGGAAAAAATATTATTTACTCTAAATGCATGCAAATATAAAAGTCAGGCAGTCAGAATGGCGGCGCTCCGCTTCAGTTGCATTCATTAAAATTACTATTAAATGTTCTTGATTTTTTTTCATTTTTCGCTACGGTTCTCTCTCTTTACTTTCTTTTTGCAATATTTCTGCACTCGTATTCCAACGTTTTAATTTGACAGCCTTAAGTGTGGCAACCGCGCGAGTGGAGTGTAAAAAAAGCAGTTTCGTTCCATCTCCTTTCATGTTCTTGTCGCTGTCTCTCATTTCTGCTGCAAGCAGCAAATGCTGTTACCACAAATTAAGTGCCTTTCGTTGAAGGCGCACAAACACACACACACACACACACGTATAGCACAAGTAGATAAAGCCGTGGCTGCAGTTGCAAGTTAACAGATACAGACAGAAAAGTTGTGAGGCAAGCAAACAAAGAACCAACCGAGAGATTTCTGCTGCTGTTGCTGCTGCTGCTGCTACAGCTACTTAGTACAACTGGTTGCCATTAAGACCAGTTAGTGCTGCATTGTGTGTGTCCGTGTATATGTGTGTGTCTTTGATATGGTTTCCTTTTTTGCGCACTAAATTGGCAGGTCTCGCTTGATGAAAAGTTGCAATAATGCTATAATGAAGTCAATACTTTGGAACAGCAATAAAAGCAAAGCTTAAACTTTGAAGAGTTTATAAAAGTAAATAACAACTTAACACTTTGTTAAGAAGGTGTGTTTTATGGAAAAAAGATGCCGATGGGTGTACAGTAAAAACGTGTAGCTGACTTTAAACTTATTGAGTATTATTCTGTTGCATGTGCCAAAGTGATGCACGACTAAGCAATGTGCCAAATGAAAAGTCATATAAGTGATTTTGCTCTATCCCCATGGTTTTGAGCATACTGCAGAGCTAAGCAGCAGCTTTGTGTCTGCATCAGACCGTCATCAGTCACTGATTTTCACTTAATCCATTCAGCAGCTACTTATATTGGATGACAACTCGAGAAGCCAACCATATTAGTAAGGCTCCATGCAGACTGATAATAATATGTCCAATTGGATAAGTGTATGAAGGTTTAAGCCACTATAGTCAGTACATTTCAGTTGTAGTTTTTCTACTTTTACTCTATTATCAGATTCGTATAACACTTCGTTTGGATCTGGAAAATGATAATTACATATCCTTCAATCCTCTACTTTAAATTTGTGCAGTCTAAAATGATGTAAGGAACACTGAAATTAGGAAGTTACTTAGTCGACAGTTTTACGCGGAGCCATTTGATGTTACAATATTTTCTTTCTGTCTTTCTTTGTATAGCTTAGAATTCTATTTAATCGTGTTAATATTGTTGCGAGAATTAGTTTATGTTGATAGATTGAATGACTGAATAAAAACCCTTCTCAAAATCAAGTAGTGAAATATACATATATACATTTCTTTTCATTTGCATATATTTTTTTATTAATTAATTGTGTGTAGGAGGCGTAACTTTTAATTAAATAAAGTAGTCCATCATTTGAATACGTTCGGTAGCAAAAGTGTGCGTGGTTAAACCAAACATTTAAACTTTAACAACTTGCAACAACATAAAAACAGAGTCGAGTGCTCTTATATATTTTCTTTGGGTACTATTTTGAGGTTTATTTTATGCATATTCCGTTATTATGTGCTGCTTTTGGTTGTAGAGCCTAAAAATCTACAAAGCTACAGTTGAGTGTTTCATGCGAAGCAGCGCATGGGCGTTTTGTATGGCAATACTTAGCAGCACACTTATCCGTAGCTGCTACTGCCGCACACGCTTAAAGCGTAATTTTGCGGTTTGTGTGTTTACAGCAGCGATGAAAGCGTTAATAAAATACATCAAAAAGAGTGTGCTGGTCAATAACAATGTGCAAGAGAAAAAACATATGTGGGCTAATGACACACTTTTTATTAGGGGCCACAATCCTGAACCCAGGCTTCTCTGTGCGTGCTTCGATCTGGGCCACACTCAGCTCTTTGCTATTCCACTAGTTGAAAATAATAATATCTGACTGTATATTAATAACCAAATTAAACATCATGAAAATGTATTAAAATAAAATAAATAAATGAAATTGCATTAAACCCATGCTCATTGAAATTGTGCGTGCGAAAAATGCGGCCAGACACCTGCCACTGCAAAGCAGTGTCAAAGCGATCCTTTCACCATACCAATGTTGAGCATTAACCATGAGCAAAGACCAAATTTAATACACTGCGTGGTCTCACTTTGGCCAACATTTCTGAACGCGTGTTTTATGCAAATATTCGCAATTATTGTTTGCACCATACCACAGCACAGAAAATCCCGTGTGACATCGTTTTCACATGCTGGATAATTTTTAATACTGCACGCTGTTTATGCCAGTCAATAACTAACCAAGGCACTGACAGCATATCACATGCCATAAAGTAAGATTTTATGTGCATCCACACTGCAAAGCTACAAGTTTGGTAAAAACGAAATTTTTCAATTTGAAATTTAATTATGTATTCTTTTATGCAGTAAATAGTCGTGTTTTTACAGGCTGCACTGAACCTAATCTTACGTTTCCTACTTAATTCTTGAATTTGGAAGTGGTCGCCAGATTGCTACTTTCATCGAATGCCTTTTATAATTTTTTTTACTTAGTTGAAAGTTGAAATCTAAAAAAATGTTCTGAAAATTTTGATACATTTTAGAGGCATATATTACTAACCGTATACCCTGAATAAAGGAAAGATATCCTGCTCGAACAAATTTTAGCTCCATTTATAACACCCATATATAAACTCCCAGTTAGTTGCTTTTGATTCATAGACTTTTTATACCTTCCTCCTCAATGCTGTCAAGAAATGCAAATCCAAGAGTGGAGAACCATTTTCTGTATCGAGCAATGCACCCACATAGGAGGTGTTCCACTGTTTCCTCTTCTTCGACATCTTGACAGCTGCTACAAAAGTCATGGTGGGGTACTCCCAGTCTACTTGCGTGTCTACCAACCAAGCAGTGACCCGCCAGTACCCCTATTACAAATTTAATATCCTGCCTATTAAATGTCAACAGCAGTTTTGAACGGCCGCGATTTCCATTATATATACATAAGGACTAAAAATGATGCTTTCATACGGGAGTGGTACTGTGGGTCATAAATCAGGATATCTCCTCTCAACATATTTCAATGAATAGTATTGTCGTGTCTTTAGCACCAGTGATGTTGGAAATAGCTGTAATATTCCCGAAATCGACTAGCGAGAGGGCAATGGATCAATTTAGTAGCAAATAAGGTGCTGTAATGAAAGGAGTGAACTAAAAATAGAAGAGGAAAATCCTTAAATAAAAGTTTGTCAATAATTTGGGAAACGGGTCGCTGATAAATTAAACTTAACTCTAGTACTGAAGTAAGATAATCACACAAAAGCATGTATATTGCTCTTTATAAACCAGTGATCTCGAATATCCGCATAAACTAATTTTCGTAGTAATTTGTGTCACTTAAAATTATTTATCTTCTGTCAACCTACTCTAAAGAATCATGAAGAAAAATGTATATATAAATATTAAATAAAATTAGTCTCGGAAGTAAAAATAAACGAATGTAGACAGAATAATGAACGTTAATTGCCAGTGGTGAAAAGGCGTAATTGTAAGATCCGGAGTTGTAAAAGAAAAACATTTTACTCTCGTTTTAATGTGGGGAGTTTCCATGGCGCTTGTGTGCTTTAAACTTGTCGCAATCCTTCTGAGTGGTACAATGCACATTCTAATTAGAAACTAGCTTTCCGCTTTTAAATTGCAAGTCTGTTATGCGCTAAAAAAAAAGAAAAGTGTCATAATTAAAAATGCATCAAATTACTTGCACTACACTCATGCAAATACACACGCATACGCACACACAGTCGCACGCACACCCATCCACACACTTGGTTGAATCTAATGACGACCCCAATTTTGCACTTAACAGCACACAAAAACCGCAGCAATAGCAACACCAACAGCAGCAGCAGCAACAACGGCAAACAGCAACAGCAACGGCAACGGCATCACCAACATCCACCACCATCATCGCTAAACTGCACCACACACTTTTCTCTCACTGTGCCCGTAATTTTTACATTTTGTGCAACTCAACTGCAAAGTTAATTAATCTTGTGTGTGTGTGTGTGTGCTTTTTTTTAAGACTCGTAACTACACGCGTTGGGAGTTTTTTTTGCCGTGTGCTTGTATAACGCAGCAAAAATTACACGGGCTAAGCTGATGATTAACCGCAGCGCGAGGAAAAACCAAAATTGCATATGTCACATTAGTTTGTATTTTGGTTTTAGTGTGTTGCGCCTCCGTTGGCAGCGGCAAATGTGCGAGTATGCCACGCTTGGCAACACCATTTAAAAGTGCAGCAACAACGGCAGCAGCAGCAGCGGCGGTGGCAGCAGCAACGAAACGCAATCCATGCGAGTACATATTTAAAAAGTTTAAAGTACGTTCGTCTCGTACACGGCCGCGGCTTCGTGATGTTAATGGTGATGACGATGACGATGGTGATGGTGATGCGCCCTGGTGATAAATTTTATGTTGTTGTATGCCATGTTCTTATGTAAAAGGGGCAAAAGCGCTGGATTAAATTAAATTTAGTTTTTCTTTTATTTTTCTATGTTTAACTAAATGCCATGAGTCGAGTCCAACCACATTCAAATGCTGCTGCGCATGTACGAGTGTGTAGAAGAATGCGTGTTCGGTGTTATGCGATCTTTTGAGCCAAACCTTTGTAACTGCATTTGTGGCCGCTGCAGCACTTCTAAATTCTGGCGTTGCATTCTTCAACCCAAGGACGTTTGTTTTTGTGTTGCATGTTCGGGGTTTTTTCTGCTTTTTCTGGGCAAATTCCAGCAAAAACACAATTCCACAGAAGACATAAAGCAACTTCATAAGCCAAAGTTATCTCATGGTCACAACAACAGCAGCAGCGGCAGACAAGCTGGCTAACAACTTAACTATGCTCGAGTGTTCGCTGAGAGCTTTGCAAAAACAATTTCGACTGGCAGCACAGCGTGAACAAGAGCCAACAACGGCAACAACAAGAGTGACACGGCACATGCAGCAGACGAAGTTAAGCTACATGCAGCTGCAACAAATTCTCGCCATTTTCGTTTGTGGCTTGCTTGTTGTTTTTGTTCTGCTCTTGTCCGCTCTGCAGTTTGCCTCTGTGATTTGGTTTTTGTTGCGTTTTTGCAGTGCTGGCAATTGCTACGCTCTAACTGGTACTTGGTATCTGGCGGTGCATTCACCAGCGCCAGCGCCATTGCCATCACTATAGCCAGGTAATCCATCTTAAGGCATAATTTATGCGCTTTGATATTTCAAGCATGCTTTTTATGCTTGTTTATTGCTGTTATGGTTTTCGAGTTATATACTACATCCCTGCGTTTTTTCACTGTTTTATGGTTTCTTGGTTAAAGGATATTTTACAATTGCAGTTTCATGTAGAAATTATGGCAACAGTAGCGTAAAGTAATAAAAGTATTGTATGCGAAATTTGATTTATTAGTCTGACCGAAAAGAAAGTTGCAGATTTACCAGTTGCACCGCTCAATAAGTGGTCGTCGGTGATTTCCAAATTTCAGTGATTTCATTTCAAAGAAGAAACATTTTGAAAACTAAAGTGGTAAAAATTTGAAGGAAATATATACAAACAATCAATATTGAAATTATGTATGAGAATAGGAATAATTTTCACTCAATAGATAAGAGAAATATATATGAAAAAATACTTTCTATCTCTTGGCTTCTTTCAAAGGCGTAGTAGGCCGTGCCTCAACAGTTTACATAAATTATTTATACTGCAGTAAGGTAATATTAATTTAAATAAAACTATTAATGAGTAAAATAATAATTCTAAAAATAATAACAAAAGAAGAATAATAATTCAAATAATAAAAAAATTTAAAGTAAAAAGAATAATAACAAAAGAAATATTAAGTTAATTTTCTATCTTAAATAATAAAATTCTGTGTGAATTGTAATTTAAGAGTATTGTCAGCAATTGTGGAAACTGAACTTTTAAATTTAGTTTTAGCACAAATTTACACAACATTTCCTATTTAGTTCTTTGCGAGAGTTTCTTTAAGCCTTATACAGAGAAGACATTACAATCTGATACGTAGATTGATAATGGGAGCCCTTTTGAGACCAATTAATGCTTACAAGTCCTGCGTGCTAATTGCCATAATCACCAACAACGTAACAGTAAACAAAATAAGCTGTTCTGTATAGAATGCTTCCCAAACTTTGCCACTGATCCCATTTACTATCCCTACTATTTAGTTCCCCAGTGATACATAAATTAAATTATTTTTCTTTAACTCAGCTGGGAAATGTTCTTGTTCTGGAATAAATTTCATACTTTTTGAGAAACATTTTTAAATATAATTGAAAAATTGTCGGAAGTTTTTTTTGTACCATGAAAATTACAACTGTGAGCAATTATTCTGACAGCTTGCAAATTTGTATATGAGTTGTATATTATTTTAACACACGGTTAAACATAAATGAAAGCATTTAAAAACTTGGTGCATTGCTGCGGCGCTATGTCAAAAGTTTTTATAATTGCGTTTGTTGAAAAGCTGAAACAGAAGGGGAAACATTTTCAGTAACTAGTTTAAAGCTGCAAAAAGTAAAGTAAAATTATAATTATCATAAGTATGTTTCATACAAATAAAGATGAGAATAATAAATTTAAATATAACTTGTGTAAGAGCCAATATGTAAGTTTAAAAAAAGCATGGTATAAGGTTTGGTTTCTCCAGTCAAAATGGAAATTCAGTTTGTGTATGCTTTGACTTAAAATTGCACAAAGTTCTTTCTCTCTCTTCTTCAAAATTAAATTAACTTTGGATCTGTCTGTCATCCGCTGTGTACGCGGCGTACTCTGGAAGTAAGATGAAGTTTGCTAAGATTTCAACATCGGCCATTTGCTGCAGCAATGTCGCCACTGTACATAACATTTTATATATTGAAATGTTCCAATTTCATACAATTTAATATTCATATATTTATATACATTTTTATTTATATCGGCTTGGTGCAATACCGACAACACTAAAAACCAACTCAAAATTGAGGGTTCTTTTTTCTGCCGCTTTGTGGAATTTCAATTTTAAATATGTCACACCAAATAAAAAGAGCCTACTTTTAGGGAGCTCCATTGTCATGTGAGTGTTATCTGTATTGCTTGACAGAATCATGGTATGAGTGGGTCATAATTTAGTCTGCCTCTGTGAACATGTTAAAAACCGCAGCAATCATATTTTTGCAAAGCTCTTTCATTTAACCGCTCCCGTTTTAACGCTTTTTGTATGCATCTGCTGTATCCTTCCGTTGTTTTCGGCAATAATAAAGCATGTGGAATTTAAATATGTAAACTAAAAACAAACGAGAATTTAATGAGTAAAACTTTGCCACTTGGTACGTTTTAAGTATGTAAGAGAATTTGCTGTGGGAACAAAATTTGTTTGACATTCCTCTAAGACTGATGTTATGAAATACCAAGTAGAATGTTTCTTTATATTTATGTGACTAACAGAAGGGTATACACAAAAGTGGCTCTTATAACTCAAAGTACAGACTATTATTGTCTTAACAACTCTCATCTCTACCCACATATAGACTAGCCATATAACTGAAATAGATACTTTAAATTCAAGCGTATGAAATATATTCACTGATTTCATTTTTAGTTCAGTAGAAATAAATGAAAACCTAAATTCAAAACCACTTGTGGCGTCTATGAGCTGAACAATGCAACCTCAATTGCAACAAATACTCAATGCGGTTTATATAATTGCATTCCGCTAATAGTACCACACCAGCCAACGCAATAAATTTAGAATAGAAATAAGAAAAAACAACAACAAAACAAATTTCCTTCAACAAATGCAACCACTAATACGATTATCACATTACGAAAATGACAGGCGAAGGCAACAGCAACTACGCACATACGGCAGCAAAATTGTTTGTTAATATGTCAGTTTGATAAGTTTGGAAAAACCGCAAAGTAACAAAAAACCAAAAACAAAAAGCAAAAACGAAAACAAAAACATGGTTCCGTTGCACATGCATGGCACACATTTGTATACGTAGTAGGTATAGAGTAACAGCATCTTTTGCACCCTTCAGTAGGCATGAGTGTACCCTATTATTATAATGTAATTCACTTCAATATTGTATTCCGATATACAACAGACAAATGTAACCCAAGAGAGGAGTTTGTACTTGACTATCAACAGTAGCAAATTGTAGTTTCATCATCAGGAATATCGCCATTAATATGCATTTTCCTTTGTATTCTTTCGCTCTTGTATTCTTTGAATATGTGAGTAATTGCTGATATATTAAAAAAATATGAATCACTTCAGCAATCTGTAAATAATGAACTTTGCCTTAATAAATACTCCTTTATTGCATCTCTTTGTGCTTAGTGGAAAGTAGATTGCGAAATTAATCACTTAAAGTCAATTTTATAAAGTTTTGCAATCATTAAAGGGTGTCCATGCACCCTTTCTGCAGAGTGTAGGGTATATTACATGTGTCTACAGCAACATACTAACCCTCTTTTTGTTTTACGATTACAATACTAACTCCGTTTATATCAAAATTTCAACGTTTTGCTGTAGTTGCACATATGTTGTTTGCGGTTTGAATTTTTACTATTCGGACATTTTATTGCGGCAAACTGATGTTTCGTGTACTGCTCTGTGGCAAGTGTGCTGGAAGGAAACATGTGTGAGTAAAAACTTTTCAAATTAAATTCACAATTTCCATTCCGTGCCGTAAAATATTGTTTGTAACAATACAATGCCTCAATAAATAAGTATTTAGCTTCAATTCAATTCAATTGATGAAAAATTACCAATTTTACTGGTATTGTATAAATTTCCAGACAATTTCATTGTTTTGATTTATTTTGACAGCTTACAGCGTTTTTATTGATCATGTGTAGTAAGACGTACACTGAAGGTACTAGGGACAAATTGCACATAAACGAACGTTTATTCGTGCATTACATGTGTACAAATTGTACAAACAGGCATGACATGAGGGCATTTGCAAAATACTTGTGCCAACAGTGCGTATGAGCAACCACAAATCAACTAACTTACAAGCATAATACCCCATTATTATTATTATTATTTACGTATTAAACCATCTGAGCTCCCTTGGTTTTCTGTATATGCAAATCACTCATAAGTATTGTCTGCGTACACTGCAAGTATGTTGCTGTAAAACAACACTCTTCGAAGTAAAAAGTTTGCTTACACATAAAATTATTTTCAAGTAGACTGTCCAAACAGGCGACAACCCAGCGTTAATGCTGTCAGACAGACACAGTTTGGCTGCGATGGTATGTGGCGCAATTGTAATTTATAACATTGGCAAAAGTGTTAACTTGACTATGCAGCTAGAAAAGCTTTTCCTTTTGGCTGATTTTTGGGGTAGGTGTGGTGTGACACGACAAGACAAGGCAAAGCAAAGCACGGTAAGGCAAGGCAATGCAAGGCACGACAAGCCAATGCACGACAAGGCATACCAAGAGTCTCGAGTAGCGTGCGTACTCGTATGTAAATTTAATATAATATTTTTGTTGTTCTGCTGTCAACATGTGGCATATTAGATACCGACACATGACAAAAATTTATATCCTGTGATAAGGTAAGAGAGACAAATTATTTGGGAATTTATTTGGTTGGCTGCTGATGATTTCCCACAAAAGCAAGAGTGTCATAAAGGAACATCACTGAAAGTTACCAGTTGCTGTACTCATTTTGTTGATTTGTGGTAATGTGTTGTGAAGTTTTGAACTGTTCTGCGAAGTAATGCTGAGCATACAATTTAAACAAATTTACAAGCAAATCTTTTGTGATTGGTATTAACGGGAAAAGGTCCGTTTCGGTTTGGCATGTTGTAAATCATGAACAATTCTTAATAAGAATGAAACATTTTCGTTTCTAAATACATGAAAGTATAAATCATTTAAGAGAACCAATTTCTTTCTGTATGTGCAGCAATTTATTACAAACTGCTGTGCTTAACTGTGTTTATTCAAGTATGGTGCGAGGAAAATTAAGCATATTTATTAGAAAGCAAGAAGTGTAAAAAGGACGAACACAATATGACATAAAATACAGACGCTACTTAAGGAACTAAGCTACTAAGTCATGGTTTCGATGAATTAAATTTTAATGTCAATATTTAGAGTTTCTTATAGAGAGGGAGAGAATGGGAGAGAGAGAGAGTGGGAGTGGGCAGGAGAGGGAGGGAGAGGAAGGGAGACGGAGAAGTAAGAGCAGTAACAGCAGTAAGAGGAGTAAGAGGAGTAACAGGAGTATGAGGTGTATGAGGAGTAAGAGGAGTAAGAGGAGTAAGAGGAGTATGAGGGGTAAGAGGAGTTATTGGAGTAAATGGAGTACGAGGAAACTGGCAGAGTGCACACTCTTTCATTAAATCAGTAATTGGTGACTCCCAAAGGGAATATAAACAAAATTTACTGTCAAGCAGGCAATTATAATAATATTAAGCGTATTTAAATTCAATTTATAAAAGGGATAACATTTTTTACAATTTATTTTTAATTTATGAAATGGGCAAGAATTAGTTGAGTGCATTTAGGGTAATGAGGGGTTGAAAACGATGCCTGATTTTGCCCTCTAAACGTCGAAAATGGATTTAACAATTTTTATAATAGAATTGAAATATAAGAAAAAAATGTTTAAAAGCTGTGAACTTTTTCAATTACTTGAATTAAATGAAAAATATGAATTTTTTTCGTAAATTGTAAAACAAGATTTTTTCAATTATTTTTTGATAATTTTTTTCTATTAAATTTTTAAAAAATGTGTTTGAATGTAAACATATTTTTAAACAAATCTCTTTATAAGCATGGTAAAAAAATTATATTGGAAAAGAGCTATAAAAAGAATCACACTAAAATAAATGGCAGTAATCTTTGCAATTTCATTAGTGAAATTTCCCTGTAATTAACTCAAAAGAATTATATCCTCGAAACAAAATTTTTTACAACAAAACATGCTTTGCATTTAAATTAACGACTTATTTAAAAAATGAGACTTTATTAATTACAAATACCAATCAAATCTTTGTTAGTTAAATTTGAATCTGTATTTGCTTTTTGAATATTTTTGTTACTATAAAAATGTTGTTTTACTATAAAATATTTAGTGACCAAACACGATTCAGAATGCGAGCTAAGCACCGTAAAATTACAAAATGTACTTAACTCATTCCTAGTATGCTTTATTTTTACTTCATCGTTTTGATTTGAAATAGGATTTCATCTGTTGAATTGTGAAATAATAATTCAATTATTAGCAAAAGCAACAGACTAATTTTTACGAGTTCATCAACTTAATAAAATATGCACGCACACTTTATCAATTAAGTATAATGTTAATTGTAATGGCAAAGCAGTAATTTGCATTTATTGGATGCAAAAATGTCCCGTTTGGTTTTGCATACTTAATGTGCATTTAATTGAAATTTTCAACAGGCTGAGTGCTGTAATAAAGCTAATTTTTCGCGGTGCATGTCACTGCCAATGCAATACTCTAAAGAAGAAATAGCGAATTGTGGTATTAAATTAATTATTATTTCTCAGCATCCATCTACAGAAGAAAAAAGAAAAGGGAACATTTTAAATCATACCTGCTGCGTTCTCTACTCCCACTTCCCCAATTAGCTTCATACAATTCAACGCTACCGAAACCACAAAAGCGCAATACTCGCTCACACTCGCAACTGGCTTCCACTTGCTTTTCACTTGTTCGCCACATTTTCGCATTGTCAGCATGTGTGGATGTGATGCGGCAAAGTCAAGAAATTCTCATTGCCTTACCAAGAGTAGCTGGCATCCTTTTGGCTTCTTTTTTCCCTGCTCC
Source organism: Clusia tigrina (assembly GCA_920105625.2). NCBI lineage: Eukaryota > Metazoa > Arthropoda > Insecta > Diptera > Clusiidae > Clusia > Clusia tigrina. The sequence continues at coordinate 180,080,817 of OV050033.1, forward strand.
TAATTTATATGCGCATATTAAATTGGGCTAAATTTCACTTCGCTGGTTATGCAGCCATTTGCCTGCCGCGAGTACCGCCTTCACTTGCCACACTCCCATCAACACATTCACTCTCTCCACACAGACACTACTCGAGGGCTGCTGATTGCAATGCCTGCTTGAGGGCTTCTCTCAAATTATTAATCTACGCGCATTAAGCGAGCTGTAAATGTAATTATATAAATTTGGTAGCAAATTTGGAATTTTCATTAAATTATGCTGTTAGTGTTGGAACTGCAATACATGAGTGTATCGTGTGACACATGTGGTAACGAGCGTTCCTCATTGTCTGATTTTCAAATTCCTGTGGCAAGAGCAGTTTAACGTTTTTGCAACAAAAGTGTTAAATAAATTTGAATATCACTGTTCGAAATAGACAGAGACAAAATCTTTTGCACCATCTCCTAATATGTGTTCTTTATAGTATGATATCACTTGCATAACTTCACAAAAATGTGCGACATTTTATTCTTTACTATTCCCTCGTTACATTTAAAAAGTGTGACTATTTCCATCATTGTGAATACGTCAATACATCCACCCTTTTACTTCTTATGTAAACCTTAAGTAACTGTTTCATAGACTAAGGAGGGAAATCACTGAACTAGTGTAACCCATTTCTCTCCTTGCGAATACGAGTACGTCATGGAAAGTGTGGTATTTTTAGCCGAATTTTTAACAGTCTGCACACTGAATATCCATTATACCAGTACTCGTATTTTGTTTGTATGTGTGTGTGTGTTTCTGCGCGTTCGTACTCGTGGACGTGTGCGTCAATATCAGCAACTTTCTTGAGACTACATTTTATGCAACAACATGCGCGGATTTGATGCGCTTTGTTTGTGTGTGTCTTTCGTGTATTTGACATTTATAAATTGAATAGCGTGCTAGACAATGTACGAGTATATAGTATAATATAACTAGAACGTGTACACCAGCCAATTTATTACCACGAAGTTGCTGAATGAAATTTATAATGGAAAATGTAGACTTTCAAATATGTCATGTATCAGCATTACTAATGAGACGAAAACCAAGAGATATGTAAGGGAAACAAAATTCGTTTTAATGCAAATGAGAGAATTCGTGGAGGCTAGTGGCACTTTCCGCTCTTTGAGCTCAGATTGTTATATTTAAAACAAACACTCAAAACACTCATATCAGATTCAAACATCACTCATCACTTTCTATATGTGTGTTCCCTTCACCTAGAAGCTCAGATCAGAATCATAACTTGAGTCCACTTGTCCTCACCTAAAATCCAACAAGTCCATAAAAAGTTGTTTTAACGAAATCATCATGGCTTTGAACGATTTGTTTTATTTAATCTAGTTATACTGCAATGACGAAAATTTACCTGACAGAAGATTTATAAATGAGACTATCCTCATCTTTCAAATAAATAGGGGTATCACAATAGATCTTTCAGGTCACAGTATATAACACCCTTAAATATATCTATCTACTGCAATGACCTTCCTAACACCCGTCGTAGCATGTTGGATGGTCTCAGTATTATCGTATCGAAAAGTCTTCACAGGTATTTTCCATTTGAGGGACAATCAGCAGTTACACGGAACCGAATCATACAAATAAGGCAAATGATCGAGAAATCAAATCAAATTATCTTTTGGCTCAAAATTTCTGACTGCTAAGATGAGTTTTCATTCCTTAAGGATGAATTACTTATTTATTTATATTCTGATCGAATTCGATGAAGCAAAACTTGTGATGATAAGTTGCCAGTAACAGTTTCGTCATAGGTCTTCTGAAACGTTCAGCACACACTTAAAATAATCCAACTTGAAATTTAATGTAAAATTTGAATAGACTCGATGCGCAATTTCTGAAACGATATTTCAGATTTATGGTACGGTTTTAGATATTGATGGGTTTAGAGAAAAATTTATTCGTGATATATGTTGTATAATGTTATATTAGATAAGGATAGTGAAAAAGTCGATCGAAAATAAATTAAAATGCTTTGTTCTTTGTAAGAAAGGAACTATGAAGCCTACACAAAAAACTAGTTAACAATGAAGAAAATTCTTCTAGTGAGCTCACTTAAACTAAACTATTGAAAATATTTGCCTATAAAATTTGAGAGTTTGATCATATTTCGAAAAATTTTCCCGCCAAAGTACAACAAAACGGTGGTGAAAATAAAAATAGACAAAATTGTATCTTGCCGGTGCAAGACTGGTCAAAAATATTTTGTCAAACCTGTTATGTAGCTGCTGCTCTCTAACACTATGTTTCGATCTGACTGATAATGCGGAAATTTGAAGGGAAAATGCTCTTTCAGTTTTTATTGCATATTTTTAGGCTCTACAGTTCAGAGCATTTGTTATACACCAGTACCGTTGAAGTTGCTTTAACCAAGACAAATCATAGATTTATACATAAAGGAGGTAATTGCGACAATTTGCACGACCCTCTGGAAGTCGTATAATAAAAATTCACAAGAGCCCATTTACTGCACCACTAAAAACAATAAAAAAGCCTATTGATCAGCGTAAACCGACCCAAGGTACTCGGACCTTATTGACTTTAAAAAAGCACTTCAGTCATTCATAGCCATTTCATTTACCTAAGTACCTCGTAACATTTCCCAGTGCCGTATATTTTATGTCCCCCGTCTTATTTTTAAGTCTTGTTCTCGGTAAGATTCAGTATAATCGCTCCTAGCAAATATCGTCCGTGTCCTCAATTCTGGAATTTGTCTTCTGTATGAAATGTGCAAATTAAATTCCACTTTAGATAAGTTAAATTGTCGACTAATAAAACTTTTGTATACTTGTTGGTTATTTTGCTTGCAAATTACTTTTAAAATAAAACAAAACGAATGCTGGCTAAAATAATTTTTTGCGTTCCTTTTTATCCTTTCTCATTGCAGCAGTCCACAAGCGATACCAGTTCCAGCTCACAAGACAGCAGCAGTAATAAAGGTGCAAAGTTTTTATTGCGAAAAAGCAAATCAAAGCAGAATAAAAAAGGTAAGTCCTGCCTGCATTTCATGACCAACCGACCGACCGACCGGCCGGCCATATTCCTTAAAAAGTAATTTAAACAATTTAAACTTTGTTGTTGTTCTATGCCAAATAATTTGCTTTAAGGTGCTTTTAATTAATTGCAATTTTCTGCATTTTATGCTTACAGATAAACAAACGAAAGCAGAGCCACCCAAGAAACCAACAATTAAGTGCGTTGTAGTGGGCGATGGCGCGGTGGGAAAGACAAATTTGATATTGTCGTATCTCGAGAACCGTTTCAATCCGGAACATGTGCCGACGGCATCAGATATTTATAACGGTAAGTAAAGTTGTTAACTCGCCTTTTATACTTGTGATTGCTCATTTCCGCCCGTGCCTGAGGTTATTCCTGTGTCTTTTTAACAGGCTGATGTTTCTTTTATAGCCCCCGTCTGCTCTGTATGCAGCTCCGTTTATGAATTTTTCATTTTGTTAAACCAATTTGCAAATTTCACAAATTTCCCTCCAGAACTCTCCGCGCTATATTTGAACAATCAACAACCAGTTCTTTCATGCTTTCGCCAACGTCTACTTTCACTGCATCGCCCCAGACACAATGGCACCCTGCCACTGTTTCCTGTTATCGTTGCTGTGCGCCTATTAATTTTTCAACAGAACGCCATTTTTCTTTTTGCTGCTTCCTTTTCCCTCTAGCATTCATTGTGCTGTGCATGGATACATGTATGTGTGAGGCCGTATATGACTGTGTGTGTGTGCCTCTGATTTTTGTATTACTGTTAACTTTTCTGTATTTTTTTTCGATTTTAATGAAGGAAAATTGAAAATTGTGGTTATCCAAGGAAACAAATTTTTCAGATATGACTTAGCTCGAGGCTGCGTTGAAATTTGAATTTCTGCTGCAAACACACTGCAACTGATTGAATTATGATGCGCACATGAGAACAGAGCATGTCGTATGAGTGATATATGGATGCATAAATATTTGAAAGTGTTTGTGCGGTTGGTTGAGGGTGTGGGGGTGTGTATTTGGCTGTTTAAGTGTGAGAGAAATTTGAATAAATCCTTTTCGAAAGTAAACACTTCACACACAGCATTGTCAGCAGAAATCGGGTTACTTCATATACTCATACATGATGAATCTTAGGCATCAAAATTTCGATGATATTTGTTTGCCCTCGAACTTTGCTGAATTTGAGTAATTTCGTGCTGTACTCAGCCTAATATGTATGCCCTTTTCAGCTGGTATGTACATGATAAAAATGTTCCTTTCGTTATACGATGCGGATGTGGGATATTTAGGCAATATAATTAATAAATTGAAAGTAGCACAATTTTCTTAGTAACAACATTTCCTTCATTCTTTAATGAAATATTAATTATTTATTATTAAATTATACTGCTTTTCATTATCTAAGCGAATGAGTGAGTCGATTGATGAAGTTTTTCAAAAAACTTCTTTAAAGTGTTGCTTCACTCAATTGCAATATGTGGGATACTCACTTCTAATGTTGAATGAGTAGAACAACACTAAAATGTGCACGATCTCCCTGGCACTCAAACTTTAAGAGAGCTAAACTTTATGATGATAAGCTATGATTTGAGATAAAAATACTTTTGATGAAGTTTTGCTCACTTTCCACTCGCTGGAAAACAAAATCACTGCATAAACTCACTCACTCAATTCCCTTGTATCAACGAATGAGCTGATTTCTTTTGGGCTGTTCACTCAATCATAAATGTATGGGATATTTGATGTAGTAATATAAATTATATTAAAGCACTTTTGTATGTCCGAATGAGCTGAGTTGCGTCATAGTTGAGTTCTTTTGATCAATCGTAAATGTATGGGACATTTGAAGTGGTTTTGTAAAATAATTGTATGGTGTTACAAAGCTGTGTTTTCATAATTGTAGTTCCAGCTACGATTATCACATTTTAAATTAATTAACTCATCGTAATCACAATAGGCCAATGGGCCTCCGAGTGCAAGTTGCGTAACTCGCAAACTACCTGGTTTAACTCATCGTAAATTTATAAAAGAAATCATGAACGATTTGCAAGCCGAATCCCTCATGAAAATCATGTGTGGTTAATCAGTTTTAAATCATCGGAAAGTGAAGCCATTGCCATGTGTATTTCCTCATTTCATTAATTGACATTTCTCTTCTGATTTTCCTTTACAATGCCGCTGATTCGGCTAATTAACTCGAAAGTTGAAACTTTAATCCACAAACACAATTACAAGCTAAAAACGTTTGCACATCCAATTCCCAACCACTTCTGTAATTATACTCTTCACACAGAAAAGCACACATGGACAGAAAGAGAGCACACACTCAGACATTCGGTTCACACTCAACTGAACACAATCTCTTGGCGCTTGCTACTTACCCATGGTTCTTTGACTGCTTTTCAATGCGGTTGGAATAGTATTAGAAAATTTTCAATACAATTGTGCTCGTATTGTGAATAGTGTAAGTAAGTTATTTAAAGAAATGAAGTGAGCGGAATACGAGCGCGGCGCGTGCGGTTGGAAGAGCATGGAACCTAAATTAATTGAATATGGAGAAAATGTGCTTTATGGGGGCGGAGGCGCTTATACTCGTACAATGCTGATGGCATGTGACAAGCTAAACAATATACAATTTGAAATGTGCAAGGATGCAGAAACGGCAAGGCAAGGCCAGGCATGGCACTAATACAAAGCTCAGCAAGAGCATAAAAAGGATAACAAAAACGGAAGACGGAAATCCATTATATTCCTTCGTTTCACAAATTCCAGCACAATCCCTGGCAGTACGAGCATAGTGAGTGTGTGTCTTCTTTTTTAGATCCTTAACACGTTTGTTGCAGTTAAATTGTGTGAAATTTCACTTTCCTTTTCACTTTTTGCTTTGATTTTATTTTGTAATTTTCCCTTCAATACAAATAAATGGCAAAGTGAAATACGCTCGTGAATTAAGTTGACAAAAAGAGGCGACAGCAGCAAAAAAGACAGTTAGAGTCAGAGTCAGTCACTCCCTTTGAGGGTATGCTGTGGCGTTCATAAGCGCAAAATTGAATGAATTTTATTATTTGGAAGCAGTCCTTTCTGGTGCCCATTGAGCAGCAGTGACTGACAAAAGTATGGAAAAGAATGAGTAAAGTATGACATTTTAATGCCTTCTGAAATGTTGAAAAGGGGCAAGAAAAAAAGCTGATATAAGAGAAACATGGCAAATTTATTTTTCTTTCTTAAAGTGCTGACATGTGAAAATGTTAAAATTATGATTAAAATTCCCTTGCGGGGAAAGTATTCGGCAAATCATTGCAATGGGTTACAATGAAATTTAATAAAATAAAGTGTTGTCACAATAATCGAAGAGATAATTTACGCTGATTTACGCAAAAATGAGAGTATTTTATTGAAGCCACATAATCGTCTGAAATGTAGTTGTGTAGAGTGATAATGAGGCGTGCCTTTTGAGAACTAAGACTTAAAAGAAGTTTGAAAGTATGTAAATTGCACTTTAGTAGTAACAGAATAAGCTGAGGATCAACCCCAATTAAGGGCCAACAAATCATGCTAACAAGGATGAGACAATAAACTGAAGTTAGCTGAAAGAACCAAAAACATAAAAAACCTTGCTACCCTTCACCCATAAGAAAGTAGCGGAACAATAATACCAATTGGAGCCTACTTGGAATTTTTTTCGGTATAAATTGAGGATTACCAAAAACACACCTGATGTTAATACAGCGAAGAGGATGTAACTCTGAATCATCTTATCTTCAATGGTTCAACCTTATCATACCAGAGACCGATTTACCCGGACAAGTATGTGTTGTCAAAAACAAAGACCAGAAAATCTCTATAAAAATTGTAAATTGATCCTAATCATACTTACAACCAAGCAGTCGTCTAAGCATAATCGACGTGATTCGCCAAGTCCCATCGGCTCCGCCAACGTAATGGTGAAAAAATGTGTGGAAGTATTTCATGATTTTTCTTATGCCACAACACCCTCAACAACACTCAAATCCATCTTTTACCTTTATTATGATTTTCGTAAATTGGGACGTTTACATGGCAACACTCCCTTGCAGAAGTCAGCGTGTCAGCTTTTAAAGTTGGTTACTTTTAAGAGAGAAATCATTTTTTCATTGTTATATCCTTTAGGCCCCAAATGTAATATCGTATCCTAACGCAAGTACGTGGATCACTGAAGAAACATTGGTTCCAAAATTCAGTTGTAATACTTAATTGTTGTTTATGTGAAGGTGTTCACAGGCATTTGTGACAATTCCATATGAAGACTAATGCGAGTATGCTGCTCCCCATAATTTGGTGGTTAATTAAGACTCCCACATTTAGACTTACTTTTCGCATTAATTTTAAACCCATTACTGTTTATGACCTGGCAAAGATTACATGCTTAAAATTAAATGGAATTCCCAAAGAAAATCCTCTTTGGTGTTTACTAGTTGCATGGTTTTTTTTTTTGTAATCCATCTTTCACCGGGCTTGCCACCTGAGACAGCTTAAAATTTAATAAACGAGGGTGACATGACGTGTGAACGTAAAACCAACCACTACCCAAACTTCCCCGACAATATGCTCTTCTACAAGTATTGCTTAAATAGATGCTTGTCAGGAAAAATTCATTACGAGTGACAATTTGAAAATTGTTGACGTGTAAAATTATTCTCACTTAAAGCCATCAATTCAAAAAAAGGAAAAAAAAATTGAAAAACTCTGCAACACGACACTTCCCCTGCACACCAGTGTGAATGTTCCAGATAAGTGACGTGCTTCGTTATTGGGAGTGTCAGTTGCAGAATTTCTATCTGTGCTGGGTATATGTGCACCACCAGCACCACCAGCACCATCCCCTCCTCCCCAACACTGACATACCGAAAATTAAAAAAGCAAATACAACCATTTCTCAATATACTCGTACAATCGAATATGTTCGTTCGAGTGAAATGTTAAAAAAATATTCGAAATTTTTAGGGAGCAATGTGAAATACACAAACAAAAATACACAGCCATGGAACCGCATCATTTATTTCCCTTAAAAGTATATTGGAAAAAATTCTTTGAAAATTATATATCAATTTAAAAACAATTTCCAATGATTTTAAACATATTTCTATTTACAACCCCCTCCCCACTCTCTCCTTTCAGCTGATGTCATGGTAAACGACAGCCCGGTGCACTTGACGCTCTGTGATACGGCCGGGCAGGATACATTGGATCCCTTGCGTGAACTCTGCTATCCGGACAGTGATGTGTTTCTTTTGTGCTTCTCCGTTGCGAAGCCGGAGACATTTCATGCCATCAAAATGAAGTGGGCGCCAAAGTTCACCAAAACGAAAGCTGCATTGATTTTGGTCGGAACGCAAGCGGATTTGCGCTCCAATGCGAATATGCTGAATAAATTGCAGGTGATTGGGGAGTTTCATTTCATTGCGTTTGATTTGCGTAAATATTTATGAATTTTTTGATCTCTATCTGTGCTCTTTTCTTTTACGTTTCACTGCACATATGAATATTTGTTGGGCGATGAACGCGGCCAGACTAATGGAGAGAAACCAATTTCTTATGCCGATGCCTGGGATTTGGCCACAACAATAGGAGCGAAATATATTGAGACTTCGTCAGCCACACAGGTGGGTGTATAAATAACGCATCAACAAATTTATTCCTGCATGTATATATGAGAGCCAATTACCTAGAAATGACGCTCAGGCTAAAAGGAATTCAATGGAATCCACATGAAGACGTTTTTAAAATCCTTTCGCGTTTCACATGTTTTTCTACACAAATCACAACTGTGATTTTGCAAATGTTTTTTTTATATTATTTATTCTGTTTATTCAGTTGTACACAATCAAGCAGCAAATGCAAAAAGCTTTCCAACATGTTCCCTTAAGAATTTGAACAGGCGCGACAGCCGAGCGACACCGTGCGCATTAAAATCTGACAAGATTTCCATGGAAATGTGTGCAAATTAAATTCAAGCGTAGCATTCGCCGCCGCACAGGTGTGTAAGTGCGCCCGCTTGTGGCTGACTGTACATGTGTGGGTGTGTCTGAGCATGTATTATAAATATATATATATAAGTATGTTTTATACTTGAAAATCTCACACAACAACCACAAAAGGAAATAATTTTCGTATCCGCACACACTCCTTTACACCCCATTTCTCATCATGTAAAAGCCGAAACGCGTTGCTACAGAGTGTTGTGCCTGCCTCAAATTCCCTGTACAGCTTGTTGCCTGCGAAAGTGTCAGCGAAAATCCTTGTTAAGGTTATTTTTATTATTATTTTATTTTTTTTCGTAGTTACTGAGTTCCAGAAATAAAATAAAATAGAATAAACAGAGAACGGCAGGAGGAGCAAAACAAAAAGCAAATTTCTAGTATTTGCACACATTTCCCAAAAGGCGGTAACAGAATTAAAAAAGAAATGGAATAAAAATGTTCACACGCAAAAGACAGCGTTGTACGAGTAAACATAATTTACTTAAAATCACACAAAAAATGCTTGAATTCTCAAGCGACACACTCGCAGACACGTTTCCGTACTCCTATAACTGAAAAATTAGCCCCATTGACTTTAAAGCATTCTAATATTTAATATTCTAATTGTGTGTCTTGCAGGACAAAGTCAAGGAAGTTTTCGACACCGCAATTTGGGAGGGACTCATACCCACTACTCTGCCACCCACGCCGCCGCTGTGGAAGAAACTACTCTGCTTGGCATAACTACACTCGTATACGTGTCAAGCAATTATTACGCGAGCAGCATTAACTCTGGAACATCAAGATACGAACAGAAAACAGAAATCGAAAGTTGTATTAAATTCACGCTCATTGTTAGTTTTAGTTGTAAACACGCAAGTCCAGCATTATAGACTGATTTATACTTTATTCTCTAGCATTAAGCATACCATAAGAGTACGTTTCATTACAGCTGACAGCAACTCATTCTAAAATTGTTGAATGTTATGTTTACTATTTATATTTTTCTATATAATGTTAAGAATTGTATATGCATATTTTCATTAAAAGTTTCTAAGAATTAAGATTGCTTAAGTTTTGACATATATTATTGCATTCCATCCGTTTTTTCTATTTTTTTATACATACATACTTTATATTATAAAATGCATACGATTTCATAAAATACATAAATAAAATTACACATATTATTCGTATAATTTTATACACAATTTTAGTTGTTCTTCCCCCGAAGAGTTAGCAAAGAGAAGAAGATTCTGCTATTATTGATAATCCCTTGCGAAACAAATAAAAAGTGATGTCAATTGTCAAGTGAAGACGATGTTAGGGCTATTAATATGTGAAACAAAATTCCAGCTCAGACCCGAAAGCGATGCACCCTAAAACTATGCTGCAATTTTATGCGACTTTTGATATGGTTGTGATAGAAAAAATTTAAGCAAAGTTCTTCAAATAAAATCAGCATACTTTGAGGATGCGGTGGTTTATCGTTTAAAAAAGATCAAAATACAGAATGAGAGAAGCGAGGTCTACTTGATAACCGGAGACCCCAAACAGGCATGCGGCAGTCGACCCTGAATACATCAAGGTGGATCCTATTCTAAACCTCAGCACTGAACTATTAACAGCACACTGTAGACTCAATTATCATTTGAAAAAAATAGGCGTGGTAAAAAACGATACCTGCCGACTCTGTCAAGTGGAGCAGGAAACACGTTCTATGCACTTGCCCAGCGGTGTCAAGACGCAGACGTAACTACCTAGGAAGTGGGTTCTTATCTCCACATCACCGAGTTAAAATTGAGGCCACAGCAGATTTATAAATAGTCTAGAATTGTTTTAGTTGGGTGCGAGGCTGCACAAAAGATCTCACTTCGGTCGCGGTGCACTTTTAGCCTGTTAAATAAGAATAATACAGAATGCTGGACTAATCAAAATATGAGTCACGCCAATTTGTTTATTATTATTATTATTATTATCATTATTATTATTATCTTACATCATTATTAATTATGAGTGCAAGCTGTTGGGGGAATGAGTACTAGCTACATAGGCTTTCCACTCGAAGAGAAAAGCATTTGTTTATATTACACAAAATTGCATTGTACTGGGTCATCCAACTTATATAGAGAAATTGAAAATAGAATGGATCTCTACTAGGCTGTAGACATCGTCCTGATGCATACCAAAATAGTTTCAAAAAAAGCTTCTCTATTTTCTCTATGTGTGGTGTTTAGTCTAATGTATAAGTGTGTGATTTAAAAAAAAATGTGTAGTACCTCCGCTTAGTCAAGATTATATCATCCTTTTGTAAACGATGTGATTTAACATTTAGGCTCCTTAATGTTTTGTTGGTTTTGTTCTTATGACAAAAAGTTTCCTTTTTCTGTGGTTTTATGATTTTGTTGTTAATTAAATTTCTAAAAATTAGAACAAGTTGTGCAAGTCGAAAGCAGACTTCGGTAAAGTTTTAATAATACATAAAACAATTTAAAACTTTTGCTAAGCGAACAACTGCAATCTATTGCTATAAATGTTTTTAAAACAAAATGCAACAAAAGTCGGAGTACACGAACGACTTTAAAAGTGGAATTGGCGCGTAAAAGTATTCAACACAATACTCGCATTCTCAACAATTGCACAGTCTCTTAACACACCGCAACAAAAATGCGCACCTCACAAGTCAAAGGAAGGCGTGTTTGTATGAGAGCAAGAAAGAAACAGGAACAGCAACAAATGCGTAACAACACTGGATAACACAATGCAACCGCAACATTTCTGAAAACCTTTCAAGCACTCAGCACGACGCAACAACAACAACAAAAATAACATAAAAAAATTAAATCTCACTTCCGCAATGCAACACATCCGTAAAGCAAACACGAGCGATTTGTTGACGTTGATGAGTGGATTGCAACAGCGAACTCGGAGCTGCGGCAAAAACACACGCTGTCTCGTTGGAAAAAGTCAAACCCCACTCCGCCGGCAGAATGCACACAGGCACACACACACCATGAAGTGTGCAGTAAACAACAATAACGGCCACCGACTTAAAATATTAACGTCTGGTTGGCAGCATGCGAGCCGCAACAACTCGACAAATCGGCTGCCAAGCCCACGACTATAGCCGAGAATATCAGGCGAACAAAAAGCAGCGCGAGTGAACCGTGGCGCAGTTGAAAATTAGAGCGCGCTGCTCAGAATTCATCTGTCATAAATTTTCTTTCTCATACTTAATTGAGGAACATTTTTTGTCGGAGCGCATATCGGTAAGTGTATGTGTGTATGTGTGTGGAGGACCGCAGTGGCTGCAACTGTCATTGTGTGCAGTTTATGGCTGCAAAAATGACTTAAAGCGTCGACTTTATTTGTCGCAGGCCAGTTGCACAAATAAAGCATAAAATATAAGCAATAACTACAACAATGGCAGTGGCAGCAAATTTCTGCCAAGTACTCAAAACTCTTATCTGGGTCTATAATAGAACTGGTCAGTGCTGTGTGCTCAAGACCCACAGAAACCAACTGTGCATTTGATGTGGTGGCACTGGCAGTCAAATACCCGTAGACCACACGAAATGTTTAAATACGGAATGAACGAGCTTGAAGTGGCAATTTGTATACAAGGACTCGTACTCGTACTCGTCCACATGCAAGTGTATGAAACATATTTTGAATGCGGTACGCACATTGGTCTAAGCTGCCACTGTAATGGCTTCCCATTTCCTCTCTAATTGCGAAAGCAGCTGTGTTTAAACACAGAGGAAGTACGTAATGTGAAATGTTCACACTGCATCTGATACACAAATACAAGCACTCGTGCATCTATATACACACATATATATATATATATATATATATATATATATATATATATATATATATATATATATATATATACAGGCAATGTACTTGTAATAATACCACTTGCGAGCATGTTATCTGTCTGCTGTTCGCTGGCAGACACGGAAGGCTCAGAAACTAACGAAATTTCAACGGGGCTTGAAAACTAGTCCAAATGTACAGCGATGTGTGCACATAGAAGGCAAACAAGAAAAAGGGGTGGGTGAGTAGTCTTGCTTCATTACACTGATGGAAATTAAAGTCTTATAACATAACAACGCCGTGCTGGGGCATTAATTTATGTAATTCAAGACATTTTGACAAAGTGAGCACTATTTTGATTCCTTGAATAGATTTTTGTCTTTCTTGTGAATATTGTAGTATAGCAACTTAGTGCGGAGTAGGTCCCAACTAGGTTAGGAAATATCAGAATACTTAAATTGATACCTTCAACTATGCACAGACAACGTAGTAGCTACCTACAGTGTTGATGGATCAACTCAGGCAAGGATGATCAATGAGGAGAAGAGTACACAAATTAGGGGAGCGATGATCTGTGCGATTTCTCTTTGTTGAAGAAATGGAGCAGGGAAAAACACATTCGTAAATACACGGCAAATGAAATGTTCGAAATATGCATAAATAGGCACAGTCATAAATGAATTCGCCAGTCTTTGCTGCCCCAAAACGCACCCCATAACTTATATTTCTGCCTATAAATGGGCTGCAGGTCATGCTTATACACCACCAGCCATTTTTTACATGCCGGTTCAGAAAATTGACACATTTTATTGTGCGAAGTAAGTAGGAACACTGTCGCTGCCAAAAATTCAACTGATTTCAAAGAGAATTTGAAATTTTGAGTTGTGAGGGTCCTCCAAATAAGGGACGATCTTTTCATCATTTGGGTTAATGGAGAGAACCAAAAATATTAAAAAACGAGACATTAAGAAGAATTTAAACTGTTGCAATAAATATTAATCTCAGTTGGAAAATGTCTAAATCATAATGATCGCGGAAACTTATAAGGACCATATGCAAGTGTCGTCATACAAGCCAATCAGCCTCCTACCTCAGCTTTCAAACATATGTGAAAACTGTTTATAAAGACAATCCTTTAATAAAAGATGGACAAATGATTCCACACTAGCAATTCGGGTTCAGAAAGCATCATAGCACGTTGGTACAAGTGCATCGGATCATCACTATTATTAGGAACTCATTCGAAAATAACGAATACTGCCCAGCAGTCTTCATAGATATAACACAGGCTTTTGACAAAGTATATCGCGGACTTTTATATAAAGTTAATTTCTGGAAATGTGCACAATTTATTTTCCAACTATTTATCATATAGGAAATTTGTGGTAAATCATAAAGGATTCACTTCAAACCCATCTGATATTCATGCCGGTGTTCCACAGGGTAGCCTCCTGGTTCACTATATTTACTCTACACATCTGACATGCCTACCAGCAGGCACACATTTACCTCAACGTGCGGATCATACTCTAACGCATGCCCCATAACAGCTGTAAGTCACCTACAGAGCCACCATAGTTCTCTGGAAGTCTGGCTAGCAAATTAAAGATTCAAGGACAACGAATCCAAATGTGCTCACGCTACGTTCACTCTGAAATTACCAACATATCCCTCTCTAAAAATAAACGGGCAAACCATCCCTCACACCAGAGATATTAAGGCATTCATCTTAACCGGAGGGAAACACACAAAAGCAAAAAAAAACTGAAGTGAAGCTAAAAATGAGACAACTTTATTTACTTGTAGGCGAAAAATCAAGAGTGTCTCTAAAGAAATGAAAGTGAACCGAGAATCCTACAACCCCCCCACCTATAAGGACGTACAAAAAACAAAAACAAAAATATGAAAGAAATAATGAATAAAACTGAAGGGAGAGTCCTGCAGCCAGACGGCCGTGAGCACTTTTAAGTAAAAATTTCACATTGTTACGAAGATCAGATGGATTTGTGAGCTCTTCTGCTCTAAATAACTGCTTGGTGACATTCAAATGACCCATTGATAGTTTGAACATTAAAGAAGATAGAAAATACCTCCATTCCCACTGTTTATTTTTGTTCCTCAAATGCTAAAAACTGGCCCACTGTGCTGCGTTCATGCTGAAAGTATTAATTTATGAGCCTTTGAAAATATTACGCTAGAGTTGTTGATTATTTTTGGCACAGACGCAGCGGGGTGACAATAGATCTAAAAGAATAGCTTCATATACTCAGTTGCTGGGCTCATGGGCTCCACTTCAATCCATAAATTCATCTCCGCTATATAAAGCAAATTAAAAGAGCAAATACGTTATAAATTATACGTTCCATAATAAACGCCTACAATCCATGCTCGTATAGAAATATCGATATGTGGAAATGTTGCACTTGCATTTAGAATGGCAGCGGGAAAGACCATTAATTATATTTCCGATACATTCCTTTAAATATGGTTTTTGTTATTGCAGGAAAAAAATAGCATGGCTCATAAATTCAAGCAATTTTAATTCATATCCCAAAATTTGCCTCAATACGAAACCATTTATCATGGGGTTCTGGTGCAATGGTGTGCGATAAATCACGCTCCCTTCAAAGTGCTTGAGCGCCACCGAAAAGTTACAATTTATCCTTAAATGGCACAAAGAGCAGTGCACAATAATTTCACATAAAGACATCATCTTTATCTTCGTCATTTCAGGAAAAAGTTTTACTTTTGCGCTTTATGCGGCGATAAATTTGTAATTTTTCCTGCACTTTGTTGGAATCGTCTTTTAAGCAGCGAACGGAAGCGCCTCCATTTATAGTGTCTATCAGCAAGTAAAGCCTCTCGCATACAAATTGTATCAATAACAACGCAATCCAATATATTTGTTGTGTGCTTAAATGTGGGCCGCAGGACATTCATGTATGCCGCCCACTGCCATTCTGTATATGCCGCTGCAGCCTGTTGGCATATTTTTTGTATTGAATAATAACCGAAGTGAGCTGCAATTGCGTTGTGTCTGTGTTGGCAGAGTTGGTTTTATCGCATTCTGCGATAAACTGGCAAAACAGGATAATGGAGGCTTGTTTCATTTCACATTTTTTTGCCCACCTTTTTGTTAAATTGCATTTTAAGTGCACGTGGGTGTGGCTGGCTGCGCAAACTTTAGCTGCAAATTGCATTGTGGTTACGCCAATGAGGGCAGACGGCCAGCGTTTGTTGGTGCGGGCGGCTTCCGGTGCAACTATGAATTGGAGCAGGATATAATTTCTTTAAGTATTTCTGATAACAGTGCGGGAACTAAGCATTGGTAACATAATAATTCCAGGCCTTCATTTAGCGATTGTTCTCTGGTCAGGAAGATATCTAATATATAAATGAGCAGAACGTTTACAAAATTGAAGTTGACTTCTGTTTTTTCTGGATTTTTTGTAATACTGCTTGCAGAGATTATAACACGAAGTATGCTTGAAATGCTCTGGAGTAGATTCTTTAGTACCATTTGCTCAGGGATATTGGGTTTAAGCAAATAACATATTTTATAAGGAAATCAAGCGTAGATCAAACAGTTTTTGAGGAAGTTTACTACCACCGACTTTATTCTCTTTTTAGGCGTCTTATCTATTATCATACCTTTTTATCTACCTTATCTATTTCTTTTTGTATTCCCCTCGTAAATCTCTTTTACTTGAGAATATTTGCAAATTTTATGTCGGAATATGGTACCAATTCTTCGGTGTTCATAAACTCCACTCTGAGATTTTATATATAAAATCCCGAATCCTGTTTTTCTTTATTTCTACTCTCTGAATATACTAGAAACAATTTATGGAATGGTGTTGTTTTTGAAAAAGTCGCTTTTTGTATAACTAATGACCAATTCGTGTTTCTTTATTCTCTCTCCAGCAATTGAATTAGAATTTTAACCTTGCGGTACAACGAACTCTTTTGTCTTTCACCCACAAAAAATGTACCCACAAGTTGAACCCTCGTAAACTGTGCGGTCACCATTAGCGTTATTTTTATTATTATGTATTGTTTTGTTTTTTTTTGTTCTGTTTTGTTGGATATGTGGAAGAAGGGTGCTACACACATGCTGAATACTCCTTTCTTGCACACAGAAATGAAAAAACTTCATTTGTATGAGGGCTTCATTGTTTTGCTGTTCGGTTTTACATGCAAATGAAAAAGGATATTTTTCTGAGGGCTACACTAAATTTGCTGTACTGCGTTGCTTTTTCATTATTTTCCAGTCAGACTGATACAAAGCTGAAAACAATGGAGTAATGTAACACGTTGAGGGCAAAAAATTATTGCAGCATCTTTTTTATTGTTATTTTGTTTATTTTTGCACCAGAGAAAACTATTGAAGCTGTTAATTTGGCAAGCGTTAGGAACTCATATACTCAAAGTATTGCAAAGTCATATTTCGTGTATTCCGAGCACGTTCTCCCTTTATGTCCTTAACGGGGAAGTTTATATGTGGTGTTGCTAAAAGATAATTTCATTGATGATGATGATGCTATGATTACAGGGACCGACCATTCATTTGGGGCACAAAAATACAATACACATATAGGAGAGATGCTGTTTCGGTTGCGTGATTGGATGAGTGAGTACAGGAAATGAGCCAAATAAATGCTGGTGCACATTTCGGCTTCTAATTCAGTGGTTAACATTGTTAAAGGAACAGCAGAAATAATTTCAATGGGGTGTCTTTAGAATTGTTACTTTTTTACAGATGAATCTCTGAATAATTTTAACAATTATTATTAAAAAATAATGCTATTAGCAGGGGAGTGAAGTAAGCAGACTTGATTTTCGAACGTCTGTTTAAAGAATATGTTGTAAGTTGCTTTAGAATCTTATAAACTCTTCAGAGAGACGTCCTAAAATAAGGACTAACTACAGTAGTATTTCATTCCGACCTATATATACCCGATATTTCTATCTAGCCTACAGTTACAATGGCAATTTGCATTACACCACGATTAACTTTTTACTTTCACTATTGGTAAATTTTTTCCTCCTCCTTTGCTGTTTTTAAGCTCATATTTTCTCGCTCTTCTGATGCACTTTTTCATTTCCATTCCTCCTGGTTGCGCTGCAAAAATATGCCAGATTTATTTTTTCAAACCAGAGTTTATCGCTTACGGAATTGAATGTTGGAATGTGGCTGGTGGCAGGAAAAACTCCTAAGTGCTTACGGCAATGTTTTTATAGCACTTCTTTGGTTTGTTTCTTTTGTGGTTTAGGCAACTGCAATTCTATGGCAAATTTAAAATCCGGGCATTTGCCTCAATTTCGACTGTGTAACAATTCTGTTATGATTTTAAACTTAGACAACTCCACAGTTTTGCCACTTTATGCAATCAGGCTGTGTAGAAATTATTTCAAATTGTGCCAAACCGCACAGACATTGCCATTACCATCGTCAGCGGCAGAAATACGAGAGGCAGCCAAATTCACACGCTGTTTTCTCAGATCATATATGCATGAGACTCCACACAAACCGCATTTACAAATCCTGTGAGCGTTTTGGCATTTTACTCCTGTTGCGTTCCAGCGGTTCCGCTGCCGTATCCTGAAAATGCGGCAATTACCATATTTGTTAAATACACATGCATGCGGCTTACAGCGCTGACATCGTTCGGCATCATTAAAATTGCTCACATATCAATGCGATTTTATACTGAGCTTAATTTCAAGTAATCGCCAATTTATGTTTCTTTTATTTCACAAATTTATGCAAATGGCAATATTTTAAATTTATGCTAAAAACTTTCCTGATCCCCTCTACATACGCTCATATCCACTGCCTGAGAGAGAATACGTGCATTATTTATTCCTTTGGAATCATGTGAAAATGTGTGCTAATCCCCTAAACCCTTAAAAGCAACTTTACACATGAGCCATTTCATAAGAAGTCCCCTTTGTCTTCAAAGAGTTTAATAATATTTATAAACAAGACTTGTTGAGTGGGAGTCTGTGTGTGTGCTGTGAGAGGATTTGTGTGTTTATGTGTGTGTGTGTGTGTGTATATTAGACACACTTGTTTGCTTGCTGCAACAACTCCCAACAGTGGATGCTGCCTGCATATTAAATATACGAGCACAGTATTCACATATCCCCAGTTTATCCTGGGAGACCATTTCAAGGACTCAACTCATTTGTATGAGACAAAATAAGCTTCGCTTTGTGCAAATGAATCGAACGTGCGGAATTTGAATGGCATTTGTTGATGCAGCATTGTTCATCGCTCTCTGATATAGTTTAGCATGCAAAATTCAGAAAAATGTGGACAAAAATGCCTACGACTTTTAACGCTCACTTTTATGTTTCAATTGCTTTTCAATTTGCGCTGTTTCGTTTTGGTTTTTGTCAATGCTTGCCATTTGGCTGCCTTTTTTTGGGTTCTATGTTTTTGTTTGTTTTTGGACGCTCTTCTGTGCGACATTGCGCCATTGGAAAAATGTGTCAAGTGCGATTTTTTCTGTGCTAGAGAGAAATTGATATGCTGCTGATGGTTTCCTTTATGTTATGTGCTCGCATATGAAGCATTGGATGACGTGAGACAATTTAATATTCAATCCAAAATTAGTTAACGTCAATAATGAAGAAATTTCTGTCAAATATAGCAGTGGTGAAAAATAATCTCTTAACAGGAAATGCCATTAAAAGTCCTTCAAAGTAATTATAAACCTACTCAATTCAAAAGTCTATTTGTGCACAAAAGGGTTACTTATCGATTCTTTGAATTGATAAGTTTTCCGACAAAGAGACAATGAGATAATGTAGAAGAATGAGAGTATACAACATTTAATTAAGGCCCATGTTTAGGCTCATTAAAAAAATTTAAGTTTGCTGCTTTGAAGTTAAATGAATATTGAACTCGTTAAGCTGCTTATCATAATGATTTCTTATATAGTTTTTTCACTACTTCGGTGCCTATATTCAGTTGAATACTATAAAGACACATCTGCTCATATCATTAAAACCTAAGCAACCCTTCAAATAAATAAACTATAAACAGTTACAAATCCCCATTCAAGCGAAGAGGTCAATGCAACTTTTATTGCAAGGACTTCGCGTGTTCTGCAGTGTTTGCGAACTTTTTTGCCTTTCTAAACTAGACCTGCCATAATAGAACACCACAAAAAAGTATAAAAACAAAGGGGGGCAATAGCAGAAACTGCATTTAACCACAAACCGACCGTCATCAACTGTGGTTGCAGCCCGAAAGCACTCATTGTCAACTGCACCTCTACGCTGCTGACTGGGATGGCACAGATCTACGAGTACATGCACGCTCATATTAAAAAAGTTATGAGCAATGACGTAAAGTGCCGGAAATGAAACGGAAGTCATCTTTGTGTACTTATGTGGTACGCAGAGTTTGCACTTTAAGCAGCTGCCGCAGTGGAAGAGAGCCAGGAATGAGTCTGGTGACGGAGTCAGAAGTTGCACAGACGCATACAAAAAACTGACTAGCGCCAGACCAGCACCGAATGATAATTTATTTTTTTAGTTATAATGAAGTTAGATCTAAGCAGTGTGGTTGTCATAAATTACTTTCGTGGTATTTTCAGTGCATGACTTATTATCACATTGTTCGTCGCTCATACGCTCCGAAGTACACCACCAATTTATTTTTTTTGGGCACACTGCAAGCAGAAAACTTCACTCTCAAATTTCCGCCGCAATAGAATTCGCAACTTATGACATACTCATATTTTGAGGGGTGTCACGAAATAATTCTGCGCCTTTTCTATGAAGGCCCATGCGTGGATATGCATGTGTTTACACAAAAGCCTGAAGGGATTAGCCGTGCATGTTATGACACAATAGCGGAGTCAACATGGCATGTGCATTATGCCAGTGGGCTGGTGTGGATACTTGCACATCCAAGCCAACGTCACAAACGCTGTTTAAACAAGAACGAGCAAAATTCATGAAAAATAAGGAGCATGTTAAGTAGGTAGGCAGGTAGGGTGAGTAGGTACTGGCTGCCACATGCAATCTTTGCACCTCGCTTTATGTTGGGGCACGCTGCACCGGTGTGCGTACATGTGATTTCAACGTATTCACTTTTCACCCCTCAAGGAGGTCATGTGACGCCACTACATCAGCGCTTTAAACAAAGCAACCACCAAAAGCAAAGCATAAATAATTCAATGTGTGTAATCTGATGACCTCGCAGCTGAAGGCAATTGAGTTGATGTATGCTGCCCGTATAATGATAGTTCATTAAAATTGTGATAGTGTGGATTTCACATTTTTTCCCAACTGCTTTGAGGTATTTTTGGTTTGCATGTTGTCCTTTACAAAAAATGCATCCTACGTTTTAGCCACATTTTGAATAAAGTCATGCAAATAAAACTGCGTAATTTTAAAGATTTTCCAAATGTGTGCCCCAATTTATGCGCAGCAATATCATTAAGTTCCTAAAGTCAACTCCCCATCGTACAAAAATAAAGTCAACTAAATCTGTGCTTAAGAAAGAGGGAAAAATGGGGATCAAGTATCAAACTTGGCGTTTGCATAGTTGACAGAGGAGCACTAAAGAGCTTAAGTGAATGCGAGATAAAAGGATTTAGAAAGAAGTATCATACGAACACATGTGCGACTGACTACTAAATAAAAAATTAAAGGGGAGCCAACAGAAAAGCACTGCGTGTGAGGAAATAATACCAACATAGCTCCTTAATTTAATTAAATAGCTAAAGTTGAATACATAAAGTTGATGCAAAATACGCCGAGTTCTGAGAAGCAGTTCCATTATTTAGATTACAGTATAATTCGAAAAACTGCTCAGGCTCTGTGAACATAATGACTCAATTATGGAGCTCTTTAATCAATGTAAAGTTCAGAAATGTCTTCTATGAATAGTTGTTGGGTCACCAGGAAACGAGTATAGCTGCTAAGCCAAAGATCGCGAATCTTCTACAGATGATTCAGTCATTTGAAACTGGAAGCTTGTAAAAACTGTGATGACACTTAATTTAACAAGCATACTAAAAATGTGTGAAGAAGTTTATTCAATTGTGTCTTGACCACACTTAATTTATGCTTCCCTCGCTCGTTTTTAGAGAATGTAATTAATGTGCGTGGAACGTTCTCATATGGACACAAATTTCTATGAGTGGGTATTTTTGGCAAATTTTGTAGATGTGCAAAAAATGGCAAAGAAGAGACAATTCCTCTTCCTTGGTATTCTTCCATTAAATTTGTGCTTATACGAAAGCAACTTTTTTTTTGTCCTTCCCTTTATATACGTGTTTGGTTCATACCCCTCCCAAAAGTAATTCAGCAGAAAATTGTTTCTTTCCTTTTGCCAAATGTGGAAAAATTTATGTATGTGTGTTTCGTTCCGGCATATATTTATGTTCATTAATTAAACATAATTAGCTGAAACTTTCACCAAATGTCAAATGCCAAATTGCTCTCTTGCGGAAATTGTTCCTCTGTTCATTAAAATTCTGGGTTTGTGTTGTTTGTGTGGCATTCTTTTTATAATAATTACAGAAAAACTTTTCCTTAAACGAAAAATGAGGTGAACAACAATTGAGGTGGGTGGCTACTTTTTCTCTTCAATTAAATGGGAGGCTACTAATTGGCCTATCAAAGAACAACCACATGCCTACGTGTAATTCCAAGGAAAAGTTTCAGTTAGAAACTATGCAATAGCAACAGGCCACAGCAAATTATGTCCACCAAACACGAGGAGGTTGGTTCCTGACGAAAATACTTGAAATTATAGCATTTAATCAGGCTATCAGAGTTTATGAAGGGCGCTATTTAAATCACTCATACGCCATGTGGTTATATTGGGTGATATTGCAGAATCCTGTAAAATTATTTACTACTTTTTTATATTTATTTGTTAATTATTTCCAATTATTTCCAGCATCTACAACATTTTAGTAGGCAAATTGGATCAACTAAAATCTTCGAAGCTATACTTGCAACTCATGCATATGAGTTATTTAATTGAATGGGGGATTAAATTCACTTTTTTAGAAGTGAACCCCTCTTTTTTAAAAGCTAAAAATTCTAGGTAAGGTGCACCCCAGCACAGAAACAGTTTGCGACTGTATAATTTGGAGTATTCTTTTATATTAACAAAAACTTAGCAATGTAATAAATTTCCTTTGCCACTTTCGCCGATTTGTCGTTAGAAGCCAATTATATTGCCTGAGAAAGGCATTTATTTACTGGTAAAATCTGTGTTATAAAAATAATATTCGCATGTCCCTTGTAATCTACCCCCGATGATTTTTTTCTGCTATCGACATAGCCAAATCACCACTCATTCCGTGTAGATTCCGTCTACAAAATATGGCCTGCTGATAATTGGCAAAGTTTCCCAGCTGTGTGTTGGTGGGGATTTGGTTTGACTTGCGCCGGGTTGTTTCGTCTAGAGTGGACAACATTGTCTGCTGTAAGGTGCACGTTGTCCTTTCTGCTCCCCTGGCAACTTTACAGTGTAAATAAAATTGGTTTTGGCTCATTTGATACTTGTGTCTGTGTCTGTATATTCTTGGTATATTGGTGAATAATCTAATTTAAGGTTTTTCTCCAATTTTTTTCCGATCTTTTACCAAGTGGTTATGTCCTGCTGGCTCGTTGTTTACCTTTTTGTTTTTGTGGTTGCAGCTACGGTTACGGTTGTTGGATACTTGTGTGGGCTTCTCTCTTTGATCCCCATAAGCTTCTAATGAAATCAAATTGTATTCAAATTAACGTGTGGTTAAACATATAATTAATTGTTTAGCAGATCTGCTGCGGTGGTTATGAAGCTACTTTTAATTGGATACGTGAGGTGTTCCTGTAGTAAACAGAACAGATTTCAGATGTTGAGTTTATTATGAAGAAGTGTTGGACTAATATAAATGCTATAGAAAGAAGCAGCAGGACGATAATTCAATATGAGTCCATTAATATTATCTTAACTTAGCGTGGAGACATGAAGAATGAGAAAATCCAATATATTACACGATAATATCAGAATAATACGGTAGATGAATGTTTGCTCTAATATCCAATAATATAATATAAACTCCTCATACTGTTCACTTTTAATTATTTTAGTCTTCTATTAGAAAGGGCAGGACCTCATACTGCTCACTTTTAATTATGTTAGTCTTCTAATAGAAAGATTCAGTTGCTCGAAATTCATCCCGTATGCAAATGATTATGTTGACTGGAAAACAAAATATATTTATAAATTTTGTTTGTCCATTGTGGATGTCTTATTCGTTGACAGTAGACTGACAACTCACAAAAGAGTGGGATATTATATTAAAATTCTCTATGGTAGCTCAAAGTACCAAATATTTTTTATCTTCCGTTTTTATCTATTTGAATTCCATTCTTTCCAATTTTTATCTCATATATTTTATTTGCGACGCAATTTTGTGGTATGAAGAAAATACTACAAATCTCCATCGATCAACAGCTTTTTGTGAACAAATTACAAAGAAAATTGTACAAAATGTCCTTACATATGGGACCAATTGAAATCATTGGATTCTGACATCCTAGTACAGTGCGGAAAGGATACAAGGAATCTTATAGGTATGTATAGGTACAAAACTGACAAAATGAAGCTTAAAAGGGAACTGTATAATAAACATAATTCAACTGGAATTTCGTCGAATTCATTATATTAGATATTTATATTTGAAGTCTAAAATTTGACTCCCAATTTTCGGCAAAAAGTACTTTCGAAGCGTTTAATTAAGCAAATAAATCACAAATAATGAACTCATTTAGTGAATAAACTTAGTTAATGAACTGCGCTTTGATTTGAAAGCAAGTCCGCCCCTTAACAGGTTCGTGTTTGTGTTCGTGAGATTGTGCGCGTATTCGCCTACCTACCTAAGTTGTTAATTTATGGCGCAGCACTTGTTTAACTAAGTCCAACAAACGCTACAAGGACGAACATTACTACTGCATTATTACTTCAACTTGTGTCAACAAATGTGACAATGACATACCACACAAACGTATTAATAGTCTGAAAGCACACATAAACAGCACCACACACACAAAGAGGTACACACACACAAGCAGATCCATACACCCGCACACATGAAGGTAAACAATAACAAGCAAGCTGCGCCTTATTTTGGTAAATATCCAACTCAGTGGATGGGTATGGGTGCTCGTAAACCAATGGGGAAAAGAATTAACTTGGCCAAATATTTTATATAAACTAAAGCATAGCAAATACATTTGCTGGGCAGGGCGCAAAGGATACGCCAAAGACGTCAACTGTTGATTATTAGTGTGAAAGGTCAAAACGCAGAGTGTATGAGGAACACGTTTCAACTAAATGAACTGAAACATGAAACTACAATTTTAATTTATATTTAAGGATAACACGCTCCCTGCCGCTTGAGAGAGCAGGATGTCGTTTTCCAGTGGCCAGCAGTGCGCATGCTTTGGAAATTCATTCAGAAATTTTGCGTGTTGTCGTTCTCTGTTGACATTTTGTTTGGTAAGATCCTATGTTGTGTTGGTAGCAATCGCAGGATGTGCAGCAGTGGCAGCAGTAGCAGCAGCAAGTCGAATTTGATATTACGTTGTGTTGATGGCATAAATCGTCAGTTGTATTCCAAACGTGCCGGCGATAAGTTGAATAAAACGCTTCAATTCAACGGTCACTCGAGAGCATTTGGTAATCCTTTAAATCAGTTTTACTGGTAGACACATCGTGAATGGTGTACAAATTGAGATTATACGCGCAAATAAATTCGATTTAACAACTTCCGTGGCAGAAATGTAAGAACAGCAGGAGGAATTTGTGTGAGAGACTGCAGACACAGGATTCGTATCCGTGCTATCCTCTAGCGATTGCATTACACTGAAAGGATTTTTCGAACCGAAAACGTATAAAAAGTTCACTTCAGCAATTAAGTAAATATAAGGAGCGATGCGTAGAGGAAAAATTGGCGCTCGTTGTTAAAATCCTGCTGCGGTTAACTTATTTTATTTTTATTTCGAGCGTGCGTCCCCTTTTATTATACCGCTGTGTTTGACATTAAAAAGACTCATAACCTTCGCCGCTGTCACTTCGTGCGCTTTTGTTGTTAATGGCCACCTAGGGAGCCAGCGACAAGGCGCAGAAAACACAAAACACAAAAAATAGCACCAGCAACGGAAGCGGCGGCAAGAATAAAAAAAATCGCCATTATTTGCACAACAGCACAAAATAATAAATAAATAAACTCTTACTGCCGTACGCGTGTGTATGCGATCGGCAACCTGAACAATACGCACACATAAACATTAAAGCCACCGTTTAAGGAAGCGTATGTGCGAAAAATCTGTTTCCGCCTCTGTTTGGCGTACGGCACTTAATTAATTTAAAGCAATAATACGCGCTCATTTCATCGCTTCCTGAGTTGCATTTTTGCGTCTGGTGGCTGGCTACTGACTGCAGGCTATTGTCGACTGGTGGCCCCCGTTTGTGCGTCCGCGTCCACGACCGCGTCGGCGACCGTTAAATTTACACTTGTGCCCAGTGCTGCGTGTCGTGAGATGGACAATGTGTGACAACAACTACACATGGTTGTTTAATCTTCTGGTGGTTGCCTTATTAATTCAACATGTCGCTCGTGTTGCACACGCCGCAGAGCATGGTTCCACTTCGCTGGTGAAGCGCGACATTGTTAGCAATGCTGATGATGACAATCTCCTTGCCACAAATCACAATGTGGACGAGAACATCAGCGATGGAGTTGATTTTGCAGCTTACGTGAATGGTGAGTTTCTTTGTATTTACTGTGAATATATATAGAACATGAATTTTACGAATATCCCTTTAAAGGATTTTTTATAAAGTGAATCTGTGAAAGCATTCTTGGCTGTTTAGTGTTTGTCTTTCGAAAAAATTAAATCAAATTGATATTATGAAAAATCTGAATACTTAATTTATTATGAAAAATCTTAATACTTTAAACATACATTTCTGCACACAAATACTAGTATAGTTTAGTTGTTATAGTAAAGCAGTAAATATAATTAATTAAGTAAACGTGTGCAATTAAGTAAAGCTGCTATAGTAAAACATTAAATATAATTAATTAAGTAAACGTATTCAAGTCCACCCTCAAGAGACTTTCAAAGGGTTAAACTCTAAGGAGGAGGCTAAGACTTGAATTGGCAATTAAACTTTCATGTCCACGCGAATTATTGTTTTCATTCAGATAATTAAGGTGCATTTTTAATACACTATATCTTTATGCCACCAAAATTAAACATTTATTTCCAAACCAAATGTGTTGATTTTTGAGATAACCAGAAGATCTACCAATAAAAATTTCACTCATTGAGTTTCCATTGTTGGACGAATATAAGTAATAAATGAAAAATACATCGCCTTCAAAAATAGTCACAAAAAACACAAGAGGAGTGCAAAGTGTGGATTAAATCCTATTCACATATTACACAAATTGTTAGTCCACAGTCATATTTTCAGCAAAGCTATTTGAACAACATCATTGGCATCGAAAAGAAATGTGTCACAGCAATCGAAAAACATATTCCAAATACTCATATTCATTTTCTCAAAAATTCTCCACATTTCATAAGCTCTTTATTTTTATTGGTAAAATCAAAATCTCAGCAAAGAATGAACAAGAATACAATTTCGTTTCGAAGAAATACTAACTTTTGAATATGATGGAAAAATATGTATTTTGAATGTGTCTTTGTGCCTGCTGAGCAATGTTAAATAAAGAAGATGTAAAACCCAGAATAATAAAACCTCAAAGTTATCTAGAAAATAAGGATGCATATCGATCTGAGGACTGCTAGTATCATTGCCAGTAACTTTTCATTGTAGCTGAAAAGAGTCCTGATACAATTGAAAGATAAATTTAAGAATATTCAGACAACTTTTCCAATACTACTTTTCAGTATGTTAAGTGATTGGAAAATTATAATTTTGACATACTGGATAAGCACATATATTAATGGGTAGATGATTTCTTGCTGGATGATATAACCTTTTAAGCCAAATGGAGTTCAAGACTATCAGTATGTTAAACATCTTAAAAAGCGGAAAGACTCAGATCACTCGATTACCTACTTGCATGTTGGTTTTATCGTTTTTTATAACGCTAACGTGCAAGTCTAAAGTAAACGTTGGTGTAATTGCGAAAATCATGATCAAATATAAATAAAAGAAGTATAAAAGGGCCTATTCAGTGAAGGGGAGACCAAGAAACAATATGAAGAAATTTAAATTAATTTTGAACCACAACAAGAAGCTGTTAAACGATTTTTTTTTAAAGATATCGCTTATAACAACTTCTTTAGTTGCAAAATAGAAAATGATTCTACTTCATTGAACCTAAAACAATTATGTAAATTTTGTATTTAAATTTTATTTAGTAAATTCCGTGAAAAATCGTATATTCTTGTAGGAAAAACTGTTTAGAAACTAAATGTAATAAATATAGACTACATAGAGGAGTAATTGAAGTATATATCAACTTGGGGAAAAGTAAAAACTTATATATCTATATATATATATATATATATATATATATATATATATATATATATATATATATATATATATATATATATATATATATATATATATATATATATATATATATATATATATATTAAAAATTTAAGTACGAGTATATATACAAGTATAAATAAAATCGAAATAAATAAAAATTTGTATTAATGTGTGCATACAATATATAGTTCTCGTTCCACCTAAGTGCTCCTCAACTTATGTGTTGGAACTATTTAGGAGAAAAGAGATTTGCCTTTTAGAAACAGTTTTTGTTTTTGATCTTCTCAATGATTTAACGGTTGAATGAAAAGTATTAAAGTTGTGGTATTTCTTCTCTAAATAGATTTTGGATAACTTCTGTTAGGCATCAGATGGCAATGGGAATAAAACTGAATAACACATTTAGGCAAGAATGCAGATGGTTCTAGGATAGTTCTGGAATTTCCTTTGAAAATTATTTTTCTACGCTTTTTTGAAAGACAAAAAAATCAATTTTTTAAAATATAATAAAATAATGTCATATGACATCACTTAAATGTAATAGAGGAGAGAATATCTCAAAAAGAGGGGAAATGATGAGACACTAGTAGTTTAAAGGCAGTACATGAACAGAATTTGATCAGTGAATTCACCACCTGCAGCTAGAGTAGTTGTCTGGATGAAGAAATGTAATCGCGGAAGTCCCAGGTTCGATTCCTGGGAGGGTTCATAGTTCGTGTACTGTTGATCTCTAAGACATAATAGCTACCTGGGGAAAAATTGCCTTTCATTGAAAGATGAGGACAGTGGCGTGTCCGAAATAGCTAAAAGATCTGCCAAAATGTTTCAATAATTCTTCTTCTGGCAATTATTACGGTGGCATAACCCCACATTTGCGCACCCTACAATGTGCACTTGTATGTTAACAAATTCGTGAGAAAAACACTTTCATTTTAAATTTTTTTTAAAAAATATAAAAATTGAACAATTTATTACTCTTATAATTTCATTAACTTCTCATAAATTTACTAAATCCTAACTACTCGTATCTGACTAAGATTAGATTCACAATAATAAATTGAATTATATTGTCTAGTTGCAACTTTAGTAAAATTTGTTGTAACTTTTCCAAATGGATAGAAATTCAAATTTTTGTTCAGTTCAAAACAGAATACTCTGGAAAGCAAACATTCCCTGGTGATGTGCCTAAAAAGCTGGCAAGTCAACTCAAATGCCGGGGTGGAGGTTCAGAATGAAAAATGATTGTGCTTTACTACGAATCCATAACTGAGCCTTCTCCTTGTATTGTTTAGATTAATGCTTCCGACATTTATAATTCGCACAACACCTTTAGGGCAGACTAATATTCGCTTTGGCCTTCATCATGTGCTCGCAATAAGTAGCCAATTAAACAGAGTTCAAGCAACCATAATTAATACCCAACATTCGGCTATTTGCCTTCAACACAATGCAGAAGCTTCCTTCCCTCACCAAGGCAAATGCCAGCAGAACAAAGCGAGAATTGTGGGTAAATAAATTGTTTAATTGTGTTGTGAAATTTCTAATCAATTTAATTACGCACGCAATCATAAACACCCGCAGACATGCAGTGCAGCAATTTTTACGCTCGCTCAAACAGACGAACATAAGCGTGTATGAGCATTTGTGAAAAGTTTTGCTTTAATTGTGCAGCACAAATCCAACTGCAGGCAAACGAGCAAGTTGCCAAGCTGGCGTACATTTATTTGTGTTTGTGCATCCGAGTTTGAGTGGGAGTATGTGCGTGTGCGTGTATGTGTTTCTGCGCTTTGTTAACAAACACATTTATAAATCTTATTATCCTGCAGCATTTAACACTGCGCAGCAACACAATTTGACGTTCATTGCTTTAATTAAATTTCCATTTTGTGCTGCAATTGAAAGCATAGTTAAAGTTTTCAGCATTACTCAAACGGTTAGAGGAGTATGCGTCTTTACGCCTGCATGAGTAAGCGATGCTATTTTAACGCTTGAATGCCCGGTGGAGTCACTTTATTCCTCCCTGTTCTATAAAATACATGACATGGAATATGATGTTGAATGTAGTGAAACGTGTGAATTGGCTACTGGCGGCGATGATTGTTGTTTTATACAATGGTACACTACGACATGATCCTTAATAATATATTATCCTTATTCAAAATATTATGAACATCTAAATTTATTGAAATACGTTCATAATATTTTAATTGTGTGCCAAATGACTGCTCATGAATACTGGGATATTGCTACATTATTTCTTTTAGTTTCTGTTACCGTCATCACAGGCGTTTTAAGTGGACAATGTATACTCAACTAGCATATGAATAAGTTGGGTCTATCTTCAGATACCATCTGTAGATTCTGTAGAGAAAGTGACAAAACCTCACTGCATCTGATCACAGACTGCGGACCTTTGGCACATAAAATGCACAGGTGTTTTGGAGAATATATCTTAGATATGAGCAACTTGATTCCTCCAAAATAGGTATATTCCTGTCGGAAATTAACCTCGTAGAAGATCTATAGATACGACTATCCTCATCTTTAAATAAATAGGGGCATCACAATAGACCTTTGAGGTCGCGGTATATAGCAACATTAAATAAATCTAAATCTTTTATTATTATAATTCTTATATCATACATGAATGTTGTGGAACGAGTACTAATTACTGAAGCCTTCGACTCGAAGAGAAAATGATTTTTATAGACAGAAGCAGTTTTGAGACCAAGCCCGGGCAAGATTTGAACCTGCGACCCTCTGAGTGTGAGTATCATGCTTAGTACTAGACCACAGAGGGTGGCTAAATCTAAATCTAATACACCCACTTTCGTACCATTTTCCAGAAATGTGGATTTTTGAATTAAGTGAAATATTCTTTTTTGTTTCATTTTTCTTGGCAAAGGATTGAGTATTGGTGAGAGTGTAGTCTGCTCCATCGAAACCATTCGCTATCTCGGCACTGTGACAACTCGCAGAATTATACCAATGAAATGTCTCGTTACATATATAATCATTATTATTATTATATTATTGTGCAAGGTGTGGGGGGAATGAGTACTCGCTACAGAGGCTTTCGACTCGAAGAGAAAATGATTTTTATAGAAAGAAGCGTTTTGGAGACCAAGCCCGTGGCAGGATTTGAACCTGCGACCCTCGGGGCGTGAGTCTAGCATGCTTACCACTAGACCACAGAGGGTGGCTATATATATCATATATATCCGTATAGTTTTGAAATGCGTGAGTCTCAATCATTGTACTAATACTTTTTTCTTCAGTTTCAAAAGTGTGTTCATTGTTCCCCTTGTTGAGATTCCCCATCAAGGCAACTTTTTGAAAGACTAACCAAAAATATTTTCTCTGAAATTTATTAATAAATTTTAGGAAATTTTGTTAATTTACTGCTATGCTGCGAAGAAGAAATCTACTGGCTCTCGCCCGTTGTTTTAGTGTTAAGCATTAATTTTTTATATCTAGTATGTTTGTACTGAATATGTTTGCTTGTATAAGAGAACTCTCTGATGAAATTCTTTAAAGTGTTGGTAGTCATTTTGAGGTGTTGAAGTTTTCAAGTGCATTTTATCTTAAATACATGTCAGTAGGTTAACTTCTTGACATAGTTGGACGTGTTTATGCGTGTGTTTGTGTGCACTCTATTGATCCTTTCAGGACTTAACTTAAAAAGAATATTTTCAGCATTCTCAAGAGAGATGCGAAATTATGTACACAGTGAAACTCTTGCTTTAAGGTGAGATACTCGTAGTAGCGACAAGCTTTCGTAGACTACTCTGGTGTCAAGTGTTTTGAACTGAGCTCACACAGAGGTTAAATACGCTTATGTGAGATGAAAATATAACAGTGCACCAATTCTGAAGTGACATCAATGAGTGTATAAGAATGTTGACTATAGCTCCTTGTGTGCCATCTCTGGCAGTAAACATTCCTTAAGAGTCAGAGATGTAATGTCACAAAGCATTATTTCCAGGAATTATTTGCTGACTATACAAGTTGCTAACTTTAATTACTCAATCAACAGCTGAGGAACTTCTTTGTAGGAATTGAAGTACTGACTGTACAACCTTGCAAAATTTCTTGAGTTACTAAATCAACAACTGAGCAATTACTTTGTAGGAATTGGAGTGCTGACTTTAGTAGTTGAACTCTTTTTGTACACTACACACATTTGGTAGTGTACATGAAAATCGTGCAAATTTGTGTGCGATCCAAAGAAAGGCGTAGCTTGTTTAAGTTTTCGTAGATATTATTTATCAGGAACAGTTTATGAGTCTATTTACCGAGGTGCGTGTGTTTGTACTCATTACTTGTAAGGTGCATAGCTCAAGAATAAAATTCAGCAGTTGCGTTTTGAAACCTTTATTGAACAATTGAGTTAATATTTTTTTGTGAAAAGTTCCTGTTTTCTGGAAAAGAAATATTTTAATATGCGGATCATAATAAAAAAAAAAAAAACAATAAGAAACGACCATTCGCTTATTATAAAAATAGTATCCTTTCATTACAGTTCAAAGTTCCATTCATTTCATTCGCTGTTTAGGAAACGCAAAAGCAATCTAATTGAAGCCAGTTTTGTCTGGATATTGCAACTACCCAATTATTTGTTGGCAAACACAGACACAAACGATGGCATTTGCACGTGGCAATAACGCTTATTTGCACACGCCAGCGTTTTGTCTGTCACCTGCACTGCTCGTTACCTTTCCGCTTTTAGCGTTCAGCTTTCAGTTGGAATGAAATTTCCGCAAATATCTGCATTTGGTGGGTGCAGTTATCATGAAATATGGTTATACTTGTGCGAGTAGTTGCTCCATTTAGCTTTTGACCAAAATACGATTGCACATCCTGTCGCCGCCATACGAATGTTTGTTTTTACTGCTCTGGCGTTGTTTGTCAGTGTGTGTGTGTGTGTAGGAGTGTGTTTGCCAGTGAGCAACACAATAAGTCTCAATGCGGTGTCCATGACATGATGTGTCCATGTGTGCTTCTGTGTTGTTGTTTCTGTGAATTGAGTTTTTGTTATTTATTTATTTATCTGTTTGTTTATTTGTGCGGCACTTGTCCTTCTGTTTCCCTCCGGATATTGTCTCCCCATAAGCAGATAATCACAAGTAAATAACGAAAAAAATGTAATTTTGTTGGTGTTGCTGGCCAAATACAATTTATACTCGTATATGAATTGTTCGTTTTGAATCGCGTGCGTTTATGCGTAGATTGCGCATATTTCACAGTTCACTATTATCACTCCCACATATATTCTTGTGGCATGAAAGCCGTTTTATTAGATTTTCCACATAATTTCACAATCATGCTGGGTTAGTCATCAGTTTTATTATAAATTGTTCAAAAATTTGCTTCCAATGTTCAGAATGTGGTTCCCCTACGGAAATGCTGCTCGCATAAGCTCCTCTGTTCTATTTCTGGTCTCATGCGTGCCTCCATCCTGATTTGCGTTGTTGAAAGCCACAATTGTTTAGTGCTTTCTTTTTCAGAGAACAAACATTATTAAATCAGTGCGTATGGAATCGGATTGGAAATTATTTGAAACACTTGGTTTCACTGAAGCAACGATGACAGCGAGTGCAAATAGAATGAGTTGAAAAGTGTCCCTTACGATCTCTGAAAAGTGGATGATGTGTGCTTTATTCAAGACAACCAAGCAATGAGTTGAATGCTGTCCAAAGGCAATACAAAGTGAAACAGTGAGTGAGGTACTTAAATCCCAATAGAACGAGTTCAATAGAAGAATGTTCAGTGACTATTTAACATTATTTATATCTGATAAGCAAATAATATTAGATATTTACTGAAAACGGCGTAGACATAGGTACTAACGGGTCCGCCATCTAACGTTTTTTTTTGTCAACTAGTGCTTATTTCGTGAATGGTAACACTTAGCTCATGTCTGATTTGACAGATAATTAGTTTTATCCTTCCGCTGAACGAATATGGTTGTGTATACGCTTGAACAACGCTGGGAAATATTGCGACATTACTTTGAAAATCGTGGTAATGTTGCAGAATGCCAAAAAAATCATTTGCCAAAAAAATCATATTTTCAGATGAAGCTCATTTTGATCTTGGCGGGTATGTAAACAAGCAAAATTGTTGCATTTGGGGCACAGAAAACCAGCACGCATACATTGAAAAGCCGATGCACCCAAAACGAGTCACTGTTTGGTGCGTATTTTGGTCCAGAGGTATAATTGGGCCATTTTTCTTCGATAATGAGCAAGGAGTGGCCGTTACAGTCAATGGGGATCGTTATCGGGCCATGTTGAACGAATTTTTGTTCACAAAAATTTAAGAGGAGGATATTGGCAACATTTGGTTTCAACAGGACGGCGCTACGTGCCACACAGCCGATACTACACTCGATGTTTTGCGCCCTGTTTTTGAAGATCGCATTATCAGCCGCAGAGCTGATGTCGTTTGGCCACCTCGGAGCTGCGATTTGACACCGTTGGACTATTATTTGTGGGGTGCCCTCAAAGATAACTGTTACGCCGACAAGCCAGAGACAATTGACGCTTTAAAGGACAATATTCGTGAAGCCATTGGTGAAATACAGCTGCACACAATCGATAATGTGCTTAAAAATTGGACCGATCGTGTAGGCTACTGCATGGCCAGCCGAGGCAGCCATTTGAATGAAATTATTTTCCATTATTAACCGGTAGGATTGTACTTTCAAATAAAAAAAGAAATTTGAGAAAATATCCAGTAGTTTTTTTTTATAGAATTTTCAAAAAAAAAAGTTATTTGGCGGACCCGTTAGTATATACGATGAATTTACATTTCATATATTTACATAATTTATTTATTTCTTAATTAGTAATATGTATTAAAAGAGATTAGCCTTTAAAAGAGTTACACACTACAGCTTGCGTTATATAGCTAATTCTGTATGGTGAGTAGCAGGATTCGTTGTATGGATAAGATATTATAAACTTATTAGTACTATAATAATCCGTTATTGTTTTGAAGTGCTACAATGTCCAAAATTTAGTAATTGAATAAAAAAGTAAATGAAAGTTAATAAAAACTACAAAGGAACCATAAGGAATTTTTAAAGATAGTTGTAGGAAACAACATTACTTGACTTTAATTGGATCTTACTGTCTGTCCGTCAAATTGGATCTTACTGTCTGCTTTTTACTCTACTACGCTAAATTTATTTCTTATATAGTATTAAAACATAGGTGGATAGTAAATAGTTTGCCACAAATTGATCAAAAAATTCTCTAAAAAAATTCAATTTTGTATTTTCATAAAACAATTTAGTTTAGCTCACATCGTGGTATTTCTGCCTTTGAAAATTGCATATGATTACTTAATATACTCGTATCTACTTCAATCTCCTCCTCCTTCAGTACAGCGTTTGAGTCTTCATTATCTTGTATCCAGTGCAAAATGCTATCATAACAAAACAGTTTGACCCACTTAGGCACATTTTGAAGTGATTTGCATAAATGAATGAATTTTCAAACGAGCACACTTTGATTGACCCCATTTGGCAAATAATTGAAATAATGAAATGTGTAATATAGCCACAAGGAGCCACTATACTCGCAAGCATGCGATTCTCTATGTGGCTTATATTACTATATTGGTACCAGCATAATGTGTGGTATTATAACAGCATGCATGCACTCGCCTACTTTGAGCCATATGTGATTGGCAAGATAATAAGCGATAGCGAGCGACCTCGTGGCACAACGATGGAGTGTGAAGTGTCGATTCTGGTGGCTTTATGTGGTGGTATCAAGGCATAAATAATATATGACTACAATAGAGCCCATTTGTGCATATGTATATGTTAATAATGTTAATAATTTTGTCACGAATATTGATAAGTATCATAAATGAGACACGTTAAAATATAAATGAGCTCCTGGCATGCTTCGACAGGCTCATACATTCACGCAAATATTTAATATACCACAAATTGTTAGAATAATTATGCTAAGTACTTTTTGTAGCACCGCACACTTTAAATATGAAAATGTTCTCTGCTTTTTTTCAATTTCTAGCTTTTAGTGCAATAAATAGTACAATGTGGCAGGAATTGCAAAAAATTCCGTTTAGTCGCACAGCGTCACTTCCATTTAAAAAGCAATTTTTGCGAGAGCGCTCCGCTACTATTGTATATGTATCAAGTGGCCGAGCCATTTGGCATTTTTATCACTTCGCTTGAGGTTGGCACTTGAAGCATGACTTTTGCTAAAATGCCACCGCACTAAGAAGATAATACCAGGCGAACGAGTCAAAGCGACAAACTGAAGTACGGAATAGCCAAAAAAGAATTTACGGTTCTTCTATTTTTGTTTTTCTTTTGTATGAGGTGAGGTGGAACCTGCAAGGAGCTGACATTTTTCTAGAAAGAGTTTCGTGCGTTGTCTGCATTTAACTATTACACCAGCCACAAACAACACAACTGCATTCGTATTACCTCAGGGGTAACAAAATTCCAGACACTTTTCTACTTTATTTTCGTTTCGTTTCATTTTGCGTTTCCTTCAAATTTTTTCAATAACAGTACTCAAGCAGCTGTCACAGAATGCTACGGTACTGCTTTGACTTTGACACGGAAGAAGAACCATTCTCTTTGGGGTTTCATATTAAACGCTGGCGTTGAAATGTCGAGTAAAAGCCGGTCGTCGATGCAGCATCCCTGGAGGATAATACACTTTAAGCACGTGGACTGCTGAGTCATCTTGAAATTTCAAGAAGCTGCTGGCTTAAAATTCTCTCTATTTTTCGTTCAGCAAATTCTGCAAAGTTTTTCTATTTTTTAATGTTATTAATTTGACTATGTTCCTGAATATTAAATCTACCAAAACCTGGCGAGCATCCTTCCCAGCGAATAACAGCATAATAAATTTTATCGAGAGTTTTGCTTTTCACATTAAACGCACCACTAAACAGTGTTCACACACTCACACATTTACTGCTCTGATTTTGTCGCAAAATCAATTATGGTCTGCAATTATGCGACACGTTTGCGCTGCACGCAACATGCTTTGAATAAAACAAAGCTAAAAGAACCGTGTGAGTTTTGGCGCGCACATGGGCCACAAAAGCTGAAAAGGCAATTTCTAAAATCCAGCGAGCATTTATTTAGATTTTCTGCAGAATCCCAATAAGGCATCATTTGCACCAAAAGCGTCACATTCTTTGCCGCCAGCAAACTGCTGCATCGCTCTGGGTAAGATAGCAAAATGCAAAGCGGGTAATGCGAAGCGCGTATATGTGCGCTCCAAATACCTACGAGTACTAACAACAACAACAACAACCACAACCAAAACCACAACAACACAACGAAAGAGATCCCGCCATGGAGCAGTGCGAAAGTGCACTCTGCTTTGGTGGCTTGCTTTTGGGCTTAACCTGTATTTTACCTTTTTGCGTGTTTGCTCCATTTTTTATTTAGAGAATGGCTTTTGTCATTTTCACCATTTCCGTTTTTAACAATAGCCGCAAACCGCACAGCGCAAATATATTTTGATGAACGTGAAGCCGCGTTGAAACACTAAATGGAAAAATTCCAGAATCCACCATGGAGGATTAAAAGTGTTAAGCGAAGCGAATTTGAAGCGCTTCAAACTAGGCGCTCTCCTGGCAGTTCATCAGACTTTAAAGGGAAATAGCAATACAAACTGAGTTGCGAACATTTAATAAGCCAAAAAGATAAGGGTCACTTTATTATAAGGATTCAAACTATATTTTCATAGATGTCCAGAGAAATTGTGAATAAGCGACAGAGACTACTCTAGTGGCCAATTATAAAAATAAAGTCAAGCAATGAAGCAATCCTTTAACAAAGGAATTATTCAAGTAGTACAAGTATTGTAGAAGCTTAGCTACAATGATTCCAACTTAACTCGCTTGGCAGGAAAACTAAGGACCAAGGTCTAATAAACAGACAAATCATGCATTGTGTAGGCAGAGAAACTTCACTGTCTCATATATTCAATTCACCAATTTCAGTTATTTTTGTGAATACTCCTTGCTGATTGTACAGTATTCACATAGCACTGGAAAGAACGAGGATGAGAAACATTTTGTATTTTTAGGAATTTGTTCGAAATTATATACAAAATATTTTCCAACCTGTCAAAAGTGTTTCCCTCTGTTAACATAAATTTAAAGGATAATTTGTTGAGTAAAGTGAAATAAATTTTAATACCATTCCGAAGATCCACACACACACACACAGTCGAACTGAAAGGTTGCCCATACCCACACTCTCGCATACTGATTGGAGCTCTCGACTAATACTGCTTCTCGTATTCACAAATTCATTTATTACTGCCGTAGCATGGAGTTAATGAAATGTTAAAGTGGTGTCATGGTTACCAACCTTTTATTGAGTCGACATTGTTATGGCTGGAACTCTGGCGCAGACAAAAATCCCAACAAAAATGTAAATGTTGTTAGAATGGCAGCCAGAAAGGCTAAGATAAACAATAAATTAAATTATCGTTTGGGTTCAATGACGGAAATTGCCAAAATTGAAAAGGACTTCCCAGTCGAGTGAATAGAATAGCCGTGTGAAGGGTTTGGATGCTGTGAATTAAATCAAAAACAAAATTTATAGATTAAGTAAAAGGGAGCAAAATGTGTGCGGGTGCTATTTCAAACGCTTTGTCTAAATGTAAAATAGAGGCATTCAGTCATTCGGAGATCCATTTGAAATGGCACGCATCAATTCGTCGCCAATTTGCCCAACCTGGCGGACAATCAAAAGGCCAAACATTTTGTAGTACGTTGCTCATGTCAACTTCTGCATGAGTTCATTTTCAGTCAATGTAACGCTTCCTGCGATTACTTTTTGGTTCTTTTTTTAGGAAGCTTTTCGGATTTTTTGTTTACTTCACAATTTGCGCGTTAAAAATGTGTGTGTTGAGTGTTTGCCTTTATTGCGGAGGTGCGCTTGACACCTGCGCGCCTGCCAACAACGTTTTCGACAGCAGTGCTGACGTTTTAAATGATTGCCTTTTATTATACGCAAATTTCGTTTATGTATTGTAATAACCGAAATAGCGAGGCCCTTTATGGGTCATTCATTAATTATATAGCACTAATATTTTATTTTTATTGTTGTTGTTGTTGTTGTTGTTGTTGTTGTTGTTGTTGCTACTATATAAAGAGCTCTCCACTTTTAAGAGGGACAAACACATTTGCATAAATACACGGTAAACGGACGGCAGCTATAATCATTTCAATAAAGGTCTATGGGTAGCTTTAAAAATATGGTAATAAACCACAAACACACACGCACAGGCGCATAAACATATACAAACAGCGACAGGTCAGAGACGGTGGGACTAAAAGTGTTGAAGAGGGTTTTAAAATCGGGGTACAAGTATGAGCATAATTTAGGGGGTGTTATAATTGTATTTATTTTGTAAGCGAACTTCCTGTTAAAGGGTGAAACCACCGCAAAAATAATCAATAATGAATAATTTACAATAAGCAGTTAGAATATCTGAAAGTTAGTGTTCATACACTTTAGCCTTGATACGACAGTCAGTGGTTATGTGTTTGTGCCCATGTGCCTTCTCTCATAACTCCCCTAAAACTATGCTAAACTTATTTCAATTGGAATAGTTGTTTGCCCTTTTATGTAGTTGCACATGAATTTGAGTATTCCTCTCAAACGTTTAATGAATTTAAAGTTCAGGGGCGTGACAGGGTTGGTTGCCCAAATGCAGGCAACACTACTTTTAGTTTGCGAACGTTTTTCCATTACAAATTCATTTACACATTTCATTCCAGTTGGCTCTGCACTTGAAGTAAATCATGCAAATTAGTTACCAGAAATTGCCATTCAACATTTTGACTTGGAGTTCTCGACAGCTGCGAAAGTAAATGGTACAAAATTATAAGCGAAGAAGAAACACAACTTCTTACCACATAAGAGTTAAGTTCAACTTTTGTGGAGGAAAGTTTTTTGTCTGAAAAAAACAATCACTAAATTTCTTATTCACATTGCGTCATGGCGAAATGATTTCTCCACTCTAGTCGTATTTCCATTTATTTAAAGTTGCTCTAATAAAATTAGTTTAGTTTTTTCTTTCCCTTTGAAAGCATATCTTTCGTATCCACAAGGGAATGTTTTTTACTTAAGTAGAAACGATACCAATCACCTTTTTTATTTTACTGTTGCTATGATAAACGGGAATGTAAACTTGTATAATACTTTAAACGCTTTAAGACATAAATTATTTTAAACTTGTTCGCACTTGATTTCAAACTTGCAGTGCCGGTATTAAATGATAAAAGTCAACTCAAGTTACTCGTATATACATTTTTTCTTTAAATATTTAGTTAAAGTAATTTTGAACTTTTTAAATGAAGAAATTATTTTGTGTTTCGTTTGTTTTAACTTCCACTGAAATCGCATGAAATTTTTAAAATTAATTATTTTCATGATTTCGCAAGTGGCATTAATGTCTGGTGCCAACATTATCCTTTGTTTCGACGGTACTTAACCAAGAAAATGACAAGAGCGCTGACACGCAAACACCGCTCACGCAAAGGCTGAGGCAGGAGCAGGAGCAGAGCCAGCCGCAGCGGCTGTGGCAGAGACATTCCGCACGACACGACTCAAAAGTCACGGATTACGCGCAGATTTCTGCAAAGGTGCAAAGTTGTGTCTTGCTAGTTATACAGTACGAGTATCTTAAAGGTATGTCTTCCAGGTGCAAGTGCCTGTCTGCAGCTTTTGTTTGTGTGCTGCACCTTTAACGCTTCAAACAATGCACAAATAATAAACGAAATGAAGTAATGAAATTTTCAACTTTTAACTCCGTAAACTTTTCGCCTTTGCGAATAATAGGAATTTTACTTGAGCGTCGAAGTGTGTTGGGGCGCAACCCGGCTTGCAGCCATTCAGGCGATTAGTGAAAAGTAAAGCCTTAGTTTGTCTTCTAAATTGTTGAAATTTTGTTTACATATTTACATTTCATCGCACTGTATCGCTCGTGATTATATTAACTTGCACCGACAGCGAACCCGAGCGGCACGAATAAGTTTGGAACAGAGATAAATTCTGATATAATCCATTGAATAAACAAAACTGAATAGAATATCAACACAGACCAAGGAGGGAAGAAGCGCGAAACGCATGACAAAGTTGATGTACGACTACATTTGAAGTAAGAAAGAAGCGCAAATAATTTATTATTTGCGGCACTTTCGCCAAGCGTAAGAGCCAATTCAAGCAGATGATGTCTGAGCTGCCGAGTGAATGGCGGTGCATGAACTTTATCAATAGCGCGAGCACGAGTTGAAGACTTATGCCACAGACTAATTAATATTAGTCGCTTTAATCAAAGTCTGCGAAATAATAAATTAGCAAACCTATTTGCATGTGAACGCGTAAATAAATTATGCTGATTAAATAGTAATCTCACTTGCGATACGCTAAGCTTGCGTGTCCTTTTAAAGAGTGAGACTTTTGGATCATATATATTTTATTCATTAATTTGTAATGGAATGGAAAAATTATCATAGATTTTCCGTGATACTTTTTGAAGCTCACATTATTCTTTATATACGAGGTGTGATCAAAAGATAACCGTTATTTTCATCTTTTCGTGAGTTACGTATGTTCGATGTTCGCATTTTTTTTTTTTTTTTTATGTTGGTACACATGTCTGTTATATATGTTGGCAATACTAACCATTTTGGATTGTCAGTTTGTTTTTGACAGATAAAAAGGTTAATCGTGTTTTGGTGTGCTCTTCGATTTTGTACTATTCGAAAAAAATGGATCAAAGAAACTGTCTACTATGAGCAGAATACAAGTTCAATTGTGGTATAACCGGTTTAAGGAAGGCCGAGAAGATGTCAATGACGATGCTCGTCCTGGTCGCCCGAGCACGTCAACAACCGATGAAAACATTGACGCAGTGAAGAAAATGAGTTTGGATAATCGTCGAATCACTATCAGAGAGGTTGCTGATGATGTTGGCATATCGTTCGGCTCATGCCAAGCAATTTTTACGGATGTTTTAGGCATGAAACGAAGATTGTTCCAAAATTGCTAAATTTTGAGCAAAAACAGTGTCGCATGGACATCGCTCAGGAGCTGTTTTTGGCCAAAAACCAAACCGTTATCATGCCTCAACCACCGTATTCACCGGACTTGGCCCCCGCTCCTCTTTCCAAAACTGAAGACACCGATGAAAAGAAAGCGTTTTGCTACGATTGAGGAGATAAAAGAAAAATCGAAACAGGAGCTGTAGGCGATACCAAAAAAAGCATTTCAGAAGTGTTTCGAGGATTGGAAAAAACGCTGGCATAAGTGTATTATATCTGAGGGGAATTACTTTAAAGGGGACAAGATAGTTGTTGATGAATAAATAAATACCTTATTTTTTGATCACACAATAACGGTTCTTTTTTTTATCACACCTCGTGTATATATATATATATATATATATATATATATATATATATATATATATATATATATATATATATATATATATATATATATATATATATATATATATATAAAAGTGTGTACCTGTATATACGAGTATGGCCAGACTGTGAAATTTATGAGTCCTACAACCCCGTAGAAGCAGCCCATTTCTTGATCCGGAGCACACTCAGTTTCCTACAAGTACTTGCCATGCATGCAGTTCTTTATAAATGCAGTTGCCAACTTTAATCCTTTCGCAACTGAAGCCCTTTGCTCCTTTACACTTTTCTTATCTATTTTATTTTAATTTCTCCGCAAACCCATCCTTAGTGCAACTAATTTGCATGGCGTGCAAAATGAGAAATTTTTTCAAATTTAGGTCTAACTACTTTCAAACTACGAGTGCACGACAGTCATGCAGACATGTGCTTGCATAGATGCGCCCATGTATATAATTATGCAAACGTCTGACATACATTTTCCCCAATGCTTGCATGTAGCGCACAGAGACCAACGCTCATGTGGTGTGCTGATGCAGCTAGTTCCAGACCCAAGAGCAATTACACATTGGCAAATTTAGAAGTGTAGAGTTAGAAATTAAAAAAAAAAAAAATCACTTCCAATTTTTTTTAGCATGGTAATTTTAGGCAAGCAGGAAGATAAGCCCCTTCAATGTATTTAAACCAAAATTAAATCTTTTGATTTGTAGACATGCAAAGCATTTCAAAGGACTCCGTTTCATTTGTACTAGGCTTCCCATTGAATACCTATCTTAACAATTTGAAAAGGAATTGCAATGATGTCTTTCATGTTGATTAAATAGATGAAAGCGAACAAATGCAAGCAATTTTTCAATTTGCAACTAAATGCAGTGAAATCTTCCCATTTAGCTCCATACAATTTGGTTTTACTTTCAGTTCATAGAACTTTTTCTCTGACTGTACAGAGCCTGCGTATGTGCCCTCTTGTAAAATTTTAGCATACAAATTTTAAGCAACCATTTTGCTGCATACAAATCGCAGCAGACTCATATATTATGTTGTAGCAACTGTTTCCAGCTCTGAAAGTAGGTTACTTACCAGCAAATTTGCCTCGCACCAACAACGAAAGTAATTTGCCTACGAAAATTGTACAATTTGGAGCAGTTTCACTTGTACGACTTCAACAACGACAAATACTGCACAGGCTATTTTTGTAATAATACACACTTGGCTGTAATTGCGCGTGTACGAGCATGCAAAGGCGCCTTTTACAAAGCCTGCAGCGGCCTATTGAAAATTGTAAGTTCATTAAGATTTTAATTATATAAAATAAAAGAATCGTAATTGTAATTAAAATGTGAACGTGAATGGTCACAGAACGACAGCAAAGGCCTTCGAATTTAATTTGCGGTTACTTGTATTTGTTATGAAATTTTGTGGAGTAACAGAAAGGAGCACTTAAAAAAACATTTGTTTGTAAATTAATTATCATTTATTTTAGAAATAAATGAGGATTTTTAAATTAACTCAACAGTTTCAGAAGCATAACTTTTATGTATAAATCACATTAATCACTAGAGTAGCCAATGAAGCGTCGATCCGGTGGGACCTTTTATATGTTCTATTCACTAACGATGTCAATCCTTTCAGGTCAGAGCTTTCTATAAGTTTGTCCATCAAGTTCTTTAAAGCAACAGAGAGAGGAACTCTGTTCACTTGTGTATGACTGATATACACAGCGTTCATGGTATAATTATTGTATACTTTGACACAGATCTTATAAAACTTATTTTGAATACATACTCGTACCTCAGCAAGTTTTGTGATTTCAGTTCCAATGTACTGATCTATACGACCAATTCTCCAGAGATCCATAAACACCGACACATAAATAGATTTGATAAAAGATTTATTTTCCAAATAGGAGAGATTAAGATGCACCATTAGTACCATATGAAACTGTGAGCAATATAAAAAAACTAACTATAATAAAATAAAGTTTCCATTTTTTTAAAGTGTAGAGTCTGAACTATCTTAAAGGCAACGAAAAGCAACGAAATCTTTAGGCAAATTATTAAAT
Source organism: Clusia tigrina (assembly GCA_920105625.2). Lineage (NCBI taxonomy): Eukaryota > Metazoa > Arthropoda > Insecta > Diptera > Clusiidae > Clusia > Clusia tigrina. The sequence goes on from OV050033.1 coordinate 180,125,752, forward strand.
AAGGACATATTAAAGCTCACATGCCTTGGAGGGATAAAACGTCACAATTATTTTAATAGATTAAATTTCATGTGCATACATGGGATTACCGGCTTGCTATGGCAGTGAATCAATTACCCTAAGTAAAAGCAGTGAATTGGGACCATTTTATCTCTCAAGATATACGAGTATATGTGCAAAATTATTATTAAGCAGTTCGGCAAAGTTAATGTAAACATGACGGCAGACATGTCTTAGAGCATAAGCCGATTATGTGAATCAGTTGCTGGTGTGTCGGACAATGTTGGCTGGAAATTAATTGAAAGATAATGTGGCAAACAAGTACTCCATGGGTTGAACATTCCCTACTTCCAGCATAATAATCCGATTGTTAGAGGCTTAAATAGGCACTCATGACTAACTTCAGCAAATGGCACCTTGACATTTTAGCGTTGAAAACTTTGTATTGGAGTAGATAATGTCAGAAGGTGGTTTCTTGAATGCCGACACGCATCAGCCACAACCTAACACAAAACTGTGGTGGCGTGCAGCAGAAACTTCCACTTCAATTTACAACACTTGAAATTTTATTGCTGTATTTCTGCACTTAATTATCGTGAAAATATTTCTCCACCCTCTTTGGATTACTAATGGTAATTATTCTAGAACAGAGACGTTCAGCTGCGCCAACACTCAGCAACATACACAAACAAGTAAACACTCCCAAGCAAGAACACTTACACGCTGCGGTTATACACATTTTAAAGTTAATTCACTTTTATTGTAACTCTATAGAAGGGAGGAAGCGGCTACGAAAGACCACCTTAAGGAAAACAAACTAAAGTCGACAAGAGGTATTTGAGAAGGTCAGCAGAATTTAGGGAGTATGAATATGAAACAGCAAAACACAATTGGAAAAAATCCACCAAGCAATAGGGAAAGCACAAAATATAAAGCTGTATGAAATTCCCTCATTAAAAGCATAGAAAAATTCCAAAAATTATTAAAAGAAAAATTTGTGGCCATTTTATAATGGCAGAAAAAAAATCAACAGCACAAAATTAAAAGCAGCAAATGTGGCATAAAAATTAAAGTAAATTTTTATGAGGCCATAAAAACAATGCATGCCACCCACCTCACTTACAAGCAGACACATACTTATACAAGCATATATGTGTGCGTGTTAATGTGGGTTCGTGTGTGTGCATTTTTGTGAACTTTGTGTATATGAACGCCTCCAATTACATTTGCGTCTCCGCCGTAAGTCAAGCAAACGCCAGTCATGTATATTACGTATACGCCATGTTGACCAAATTGTGCGCTCACTATAAACTTATTGTGTGTGGCACACGAATTTTTTCTTCGTTTTACTGATTTTTGATAAATTCTCATTTGCACATGTGCTGCATTAGCACACACGCACGTTCCATAAGTGCACTTTTTTTGAACATTTAGTTTTTTCATGCTACTTGCCACTTTTAAATTGGGTCAATTTGTTACTCGTATTTGTAGCATTTATTGTTACTGCGATTGTGTAGTTGTTATGGTTATTGTTGGTGCTTTTGCTGCCGCCGCCACTATAGCTGTCGTTATTGTTCGTTAGAAAAATGTAATTTGCAAAAATTTATTGTTATGGCTGAACAAAACAAAAAAGAGCGGAACAAAAAACCCGTCTGAGTGTACGAGTAAATTGTAAATATTGCATGCTGCAAGTGCGCATAAAGAACTAAATGTGCTTTCTATTTGTGTGAACTTATTTTATGGTGCTTTAATGGGTGCCCAGGGTGTGCCAGCATGAAAAGTTCCAGCATGGTTCAAATTAAATTCGATCCATTTAAATAGAAGTGGATTTCATAAAATTTTTGATAAAATTTGCAACTTTTTTAATATTTTGATGAGTGTCAATCAAGATCTATCACGCTATCAATCAATTTCTCAAAAACATACACTCGATAAAATTTGACTTCAACAATATTAAAGTATTCGCTCAGCTGTCCAATCGAATTATCTAAGCATAATTTCAAGCAGTTGGTCTGAATACACCAGCCTGATTCTCATTTATAATTCAATGATTCTTAAAATTGACAAAGGATTCCTAAGTGCCCAATCGCTATTAAATTAAATAGAAGACTCTTGTAAGGGTGCCACTGAACAATAGTGCCATTTACATTAAGCGCAGTTTATCATTATTGTTCTTGCCGCTGAATGACCTCGCACTAATTTCATGTTCTTACATCATAAGCACGTAATAAACAAAAAGTTGCGACGTTTTCCAACTTCAAAGCAAAACACTAATTACAATGGTGCCAATGTTCAGCCGGTCCCACACCCTCTCCCACTACTGGCAGGTACCTTCACAAGGACTTCACGCAAGAAGTTATGCCCATTAATCATAAATATCGTGGGTTGTTTTTTATTACTTTTTATTTTTTGTTTGTTCTCTGTGTTGAAAGCGGCTTTTTCGTTGAAAATCACCTCAGCACACGAACATCAACACAAACGCAACGTAAATTATAATTTAAGAGCAAAAAATGTCAGACGACTGTCCTTATTTGAATTTTGGTAGATGGCAGCGGGCAAAGAGGCACACACTTTGAATTTCAAGGTGAATCAAATATTTGAATTCCGCAGACAAGCACGTACCAAACTAAAAAGTCCTTGAACACTATGGAGAGTTGTAATTTGTACATTACTACCATTGTTGTTGTTGTTGTTGCTGTTGTTGCTGGTTTTGATGGTGCTACCCACTCAAAGACACGCGACTTTTGTTAATATTATTAATCAATAGGAAAGCCACCATCCAGTGTCATCAGCGGTTGGCCCAATAGTACGAGGAGCGTATGCGTGCGCCAGGACTTTAATTTGCCACTGCGTTGCTGTTTGGTTTTATATTTTATTGTGCGGTTGTTTGCTTGTGTGCAGGTTTTTCTTGTGTTGCGCTGTGTTGTATGCGTGATAAAACATACTCTCGAGCGTCTTCTTTGACTATGGAAAAGGAATTAAGTGCAGGGCGGCTCCTTTCAATTTAGATGAGCACATAATCTCAATAATGAAAATACAATATCGCTTTCTTGGGGAAAGCGGAGTATAAATTTTATAAATCGATTTTCTACATTCAAATAAAGCAATTATAACTAAGTGAAAATTAAAGATAATTATTAAAGTTCAACATAAATAAAGTCATTATAATAACTTTAAAACTAAGTGAAAATTTAATATACTTGTTGGAATTCAACATAAATTATGTCATTAAAATTACTTTAAAATACTCAGGTGTTATAATTGTAATTAACTGTATGGTTAGTTTTCAATGCTAGAAAGATGTGGGAAGCTCCTTTCTGAATGCTGCATCACTCCTTTCAAAGTTGTTTATGAAGTGTATATGCTTTACACAGACTTTTCCCAGCTATTTTATAAAGTTCATCCTAAAGTTGTAATTATCAACGTTAGTAAAATTAGTTGGCACTAAACAAAAATTCTCAGATTTTTATTAATACATATTTATTCGATTTAATGAAGACGGTACCTTATAGAATTCTTGAAATTTATTTATTATTGTTATTATATTTTTGGCTTTACTAATATATTTGATATGGGGCAGATTTTCAAATATTTTTAATACCCACCACTGGTGTTAAAATCGGCCAGAAAGTATCATTAATTTACTTTAAATTTTAATCTAAGGTCTTCCTGGAAAGGCCTAGAAAACCACCCTAAGCAGCGTTGCGAAAACATATTCTGGTTAGATAGATTAGTTTATATGAAATTACACCAAACACACAAACCAGAAGCCGACTAAGTCTCTACATCAAATTGAAATTGACAAAAATTTATGGCTCCGTTCACTTTATGGTTATACCACCCATGTGCCCAGACGGACCGATACAACGACATAACTCGCGTCTAGTGGGTACATTTACATTTAACTTCTAAGTTAAATTACGAGTATTTTATCACACATTTTGGAACATCGTGAAAGGAAATGATTGAAACAAATTCATACTAAAACTTGTATTGTGCAGAACCTCGCATAGTACTACTCCGAGCATGTATATTCCAACCAGTTACTTAACAGAGAATACGTACTCGTATTTTATCATCTACTTAAAATGTGCTGCCCAGATAGGGAAATACCTCGTAACAACACGTATGCAATGTGTGAGGGATGTGATAAAGAAAACACATGTTCCCATGTGCAGAAGTCCTGTTGCGCACATATGTTCGAGGGAAGCTGTTGTTGTGGTGGTGTAGTAATACGCTTATTTATGGTAAAGCAGCAGCAGCAACAACACAATGATGTTCCCAAGCGCACTACCGCAGCAAAAGCAATTTCAACAAGATTTGTTGTGGCTGTAATGCGAGTGCAATGCAAATTTACCTCAAACATTGTCTAGCTGCAAGGTATGCACATACTTGATAAGGGCTTTCATCGGACTAATTCAAATATGTAGGAATTAAACACTAAGGAACGAATTACTGCAGAGGCTCTACTAATTTAATTATTTAATTAGGAACTTTTACTTAATACAATTTTGAGGATAGTTTTGTGGACTAATTTTTTAAAACAATTTTCCTTACCAGCAATATCTTAAGCCCCTTAATTTAATAGTAGTCGTAGTGTTTACGATGCCACAAGCAAGCATACGCACTTTGTCATAAAACAAAACAGACGTAGCTACACACGTGCAATCAAAACATGCTCAACCCCAACCTCCTATCAGTACACTGGCTGAGAAGTGGGCAGAAAAAGGTGCCACAACTTCATGTTTGGGTTTTATGGCCAGAGCCATGAGACACAAGATTTGTATTCATGGCATACTAACCATCGTATTCAAGTTTGCGGCCAAATCAATATCGAAGCAATCAAAACATGGCTAAGCATATAAACTGCACTGAATAATTTGGCTATACAAGAAATATCGGATTTATTTCGAAAATAATTTACCGAAACAAATTTCCATAAGACAAATCACCGCATGGAAAACAAATTTTTTTAAGGAGGATTACTGGCAAATTACTAAAATGAATTGCTCAGAAAAACATTGAACGGAAATTAGTTGGATTGAAGGGATACTCAAGAGAAGAGAGAGAATTGAGGAAGATATGAATGAAATTTGTTTGTTTCTATATAATTGATCGAATTAAAAGACACTTAATTAATTCATACAAGAAAGTATGCTGGGTTGCTAAAAATAAAAGCATATATGCCAGGAATTGGTTAAATTGGAGAGTCAGGATTGCTCCTCTAGAAAAGTAGTACAAAAAAGATGAAGCTTTTAAATTTTCTTCGATCAAAAAAGTTTAATACTCATCCACTAAATACACGAAGATTCTAAATAAAAGTAAAATGAAAATTTTTAAAAGAAATGCAAGATGTTTATCAGTAACGAATCAATCCCTAAACCAAAACATGCCAAACTTTTATAGTGTATTCATAGGTATGTGGACGGCACGTATAGTACGCAATCACCAAACAAAAACTCGTACACACTTATAGAAATATCACACAAAGGGAACATTTTATCACCACTAAAAAAGTGTCGTTTGCAAAACATTACTTGACTTCATACCTTGTTTAAAAAAAAAGGACCACTAATATTCCCGAATGCGACTACGCAGCAATCTCTGTATACGTGAGCATTGCTTTAGGAAAAAGCAGCCACAACAGCAACTGCAAACAGAACCACGGGAATTGCTTATAACGCTTTTTTATGTCATGTGCCACGTAAGAGTATCAAGTGCACAAATGCGTTCCTCTTAAACCACAATTGCAGACTATTCTGACGTGCAGCTTAACTCAATTTCAGTTTGGTGGGCTATCAGAACGGTGCTCGTAGGCGGACAAGCACTCCACCAATTCCAATTCTGGTACAATTGGATCCCTTTAAGCATTCACTGGCATGACACCGACATCGGCTGTAATGCACGTTGCCAATTAAGCTTCTGTTGCTGTAGAGTGCGGTGCTGTTCTGTTCTGTTCTGTGTTGTTGCGTTGCTCGGCAAATTTTAATATTTTTGCGTGAACCGCACATTACCATCTGCTCCATATGTGCTCCTTCTGTGCTTGTCTGCCTGTTTGGCAAGTTACTTGCCCCTCACCTCCTCGTGTGCTCGCTTTGTGTGCCGTGCAACTCTAATAAAGCATCGTTGGTCAATATGCTCCCATTTGACTAACTTGTAGGGTTCAATTAATGGCATGTCCTACAACTGACATGCATGTAAAGCGATAACCTCTTTGGCAGGGCACTAATTAAATCAAACCTCAAGTGAGTTGCCAGTGAGAGACGCTTGAAGGGCAGTAATATAAATGTTTATTGAATGGCTTGCGTACGACACAAATACTTGTGTGAGGATTCTTGTAATAAATTCTCCCATTATAATATTTATCTTTTGTTAATTGAGTTTGTTTTGTTTGTAATAGAGGAAATCTTTAAAGCCAAAATACCTTTTCGCATTCCTTACTTATGCTTAGGTAAAATAATAGTGGATAATAGCTTAATTGACTTAATATTTAGTGCATAGGCATTTGAGGTCGATTATCAGTATTTATCGTGGTCGGAATATTTGAGAGAAATCTTGTCTTTATATTTGGGTATATGGATCTAAATGTTTATAAGTTCAATCAAAAAGTGTATACGATCAATTATCATTATCCGCACACCATAGTTGCTCATTTGCTATGTATTCTATGGATTTTAGTCTAAACCATGGCAGTATTTTATGTCTTGGAACTGAGAATGGCGGTACCTTTATAGGATATCAGCTCATATTAAGAATGAGCTGTGATTTTTATGACTAAACTAGTGTAATTAATCGTTGCAATATTCTCGTTTGCCTGATGACATTGGCGATTCACGGATTTTGGATGATTGAGCAGAGACACAAAGTCGATCACCGAGGAGGCTAATATGTTGATTGCAATATTCACGTAAGCAGCGTTTAGCAAAGACTGATTTTACTGATAATGCTGAATAAGATTTACTTACCCTTAGCAAGCCGACACTGGAAACTACCATGTGATACTCCAACTTTAACAATTCAGATGATCTTTGAAGCACCTACTCTGCTCTTTTAAGAATTTATGAATATTTTCGAAACTATAGTAACATTGGAATGTTATTTTAAAACATCATCAATTCGAGCAGAAACAAGCATGATTTTGACACCTTTTATCTACTCAATTTGAGCCTAAGCTAAAATAAGCCACTGATAAAAAGTAATTTTCAGCATAATTGAAAGCGTTTCACTGCAAAGCTCATAAAATAAACACAAAAGGAAGTGTTCTTCTTTGCTCGCAAACAAAGGGATCTCAACAGGTTGACTGCCTTGCATGTGAAGCTTTGTCAGGTGTGTGATATTGTGTTATCTAGCGTGACCTTAGTAATATGTGCGGCACCAGTCACAATGAGCGTATTATGTCTTTGATACGATTTGCTTTTGTTTGTTTTTGCCTCACAGCATCACAAGAACACATTTACCGTTGATGGAGAGAAGAAAAAATTTAGTTCAGTTTTGAAGTTGTTGTTGTTGCTTGTTTTGTTTAATAGTAGTCAATGTAGTGTGCTTGATATGTATACACACTTTTTCCCCTTGAGCTATTTTATATTAGCTTTCTTTTCAGTGCTCGTTTTGTCATTTATGCGTCATTAAAATGCAAATATGATATTTATTTGTATCAAAAGCAAAGTTTTATTGCCTGAAGGCACGAAAAATGCTTTTGACAAACAATAACCTGAATCTCTTTAAAACTTGTACCATTGAAATGTTGAACAAAACTTTAATTTAAATTCAAATCCACACATTGCAAGTGCTCCTTTCCTTGTTTGTGAACTTCGCAAATTATCAGTGTGCAAAATCTGTGGCAAGTCAGGGGTGTGGGGTAACACTTAAGTTAATACCCCATCCGTGTACGTTGTTCTAACCAAACGTTTGTGTGTATGTACAGAAATTATTTAATGCAGACAAAAGTGACCTCAATAGCCACCAAAGTATAATTAAAATGTCCGCTAGAACAATAACAATAAAAGCGAGCAAAGTTTGTTGTAGTTGGTGTCGTTGCAAAGTAAAACGGTAGACCACACCGCCGCATCGTACTCGTATATGCTGAAACCACTTAGAATTATTGCTAAACAATGAACCCTAAAAATGCGGAGTAAATTTTCCCCCCTTCCCAACCAGAAGGATACTTGTATTACACTGAAAATTTAAGACTGTAGGTTTATTCCTTGAATAGGCTCTAGGAGAATGGTGTCCAGCTAATGGAGCCATTCAGTTGTAAGGGAAACGCGCAATTTCCACACTTCGAAACAGGAACAGCATTAAATATACTTTCCGCTGCCTGATTATTCAATTGACAGATTTTCTTTGGCCTAATTCCCGCATTGCAGACAATGATATAAAGCATCTCTCCACATATTTTTTAGCCGATGTACTTGGAGTCTCACTAAATTATGTTTCTTTCTAGTGTAGTGTACACATGGTCACTCGCAGCGGATAACAATCGATAAAATGCAAAGAGTATAATTCAGTTAGAAATGAGCAAAAAGATATAAAAAGCCAGTGACTGGCTGAATAAAGTCCAGACTTGAATAAGGAAGTGGGCCTTTCAATTCTAAAAACATTTGGCTGAGAATACTCGCTGACAAATTTGTGCGTATTATTTGTCAGCGAGTATTTTCAGCCAACCAGCTCTAGTGTGAATAACTTGAGTTTAAACTCCTTAACCATTTAAAAGTATATTACACTAGGTTTTTATAAACACATTTTTATTAATGAGTATGAAATTTGACCACGTTACTCTCCATCGCGACGTTGGAAACATAACAGTAAATTTCGTGGAAAAAGTTAATTTAAATCAATTTTTTTAAAGCGACACCGTCACTGCGCCGATATCCACTTGGATGTGCAGGAAATACCTGCGAGATTTGATTCCTTTTCGTTATATGTTTACTAGCTGCGTATTAGAAGAAGTCGCCTCCCAACCGCCGCCAGGAAACTTACCGAAAGCGCAAGCTCCATACTCTTTATACATATACTACTTTGCCTAGTGCACAGAAAATTCATTTGTTTAAGAAAAATGTGTTTTTTAAAGGCTTCCTTATAATTTTCCAATCAGTACCTCCTACAAAACATTGAAATTAAATTGTTATTCATGTATTGAGAAAAACGCACTCCTCGCATCTCACTAATAACAAACATTTCCTTTTGTTTACTGGCTTTGCCCAAGTGGTGAAAGAAATCTGAAGCCAGCATGCGGGTAGTTGGAAATTGAATATCCCGTTTACTTAATTCGAAACGAGCTCATCTTGATAGCTTTGTTCCTCTGACCTGGAAATTTTCTTTTGCATTATGATGTTGGTAAGTGGCATTATCTGCGATAGTCTGTAAAGTTACAACATCCCATATGCCAGCATAGATTAACAGTTTCAAAGTTCTGGCACGAACAATGGAATATACCGCACAGCCTCCCCTTTGAACTTGCTTGTACATTATCAGACTAAAGTATTATAAAAGATTGCAATGAGATACGAGTATACTCGTATATGGCACATGTAGGCCATGCTGAACACAGTTGAAAAAAGCAGTATTTTTGTTGAATAGACCCAGCGCCAGGCATCTCTAATCCTCATGAACTTACCATCAAAACAAAGCAATAAGTAATCCACTTTGAGGGGGACAATTCGGCCTGAGCTGCGGTCAACCCCAACGTATGAGCGGATGCGAAGATATCACACGGTAGATATCACATAAGCTCTTTTGACGTAATCCATTTCCATTTTTACTATTACTATTTTTTTTAAGTGTAGGTGTTAGCCGCAATTAAATATTTTTTTTATTGTTATATTCAGTTTTTTCAGGGATTACATTAATACATACCGTGTTTTAAGCGAACACACGCAAATGTTCATGGACACATGCGAGCAAGAGTGCACATGTGTGTGTATGGTTCCGTTTCCTGTGGGCACATTGTGCGGCACCATGTTGCGCAAACGGCGCCAAGCCAACAACAGAGTGCACACACACCAAGTACTGAATAAACGACGCATTAACTCCCCAGGGGTGACAGTAAAAAGTCCTGCCTGCTGCAATGTTCATGAATGAATGCCTTGAAATCTCACAGATTTGCTAAACAATTTTTTGTGTCTGTGTTTTTTTTATTATTTTTTTCATCATATTTTTTCCTATTGTATTCTATGCTTTGGCTGCTGTCGCTCTGGAGTTTAATTATTATAATTATTCTGTAGTGAGCGCGTCGGAATATGTTGCAGGAAGTTGCTATTAATTTATATAAATTTTAATGTGCAGAGCTTTTAATAAATGTTCAGTATCATTTTTCACAAATACTCGTACTAAAATCTGCTCCGTAATAATTTCAACATAATGACCACAACGTTACAATATAACATCCATCCTAATTATAATAAAAAAGCGCTACTTAGTCCTTTTCTAACAAATCCACTTATCTTTAAACATTTTTTAAAACTATGAGAATGGGAATTCTGCAAATCTTAAATCTAACAGTATTTCAATACATTTCCTTTCTTTTTACTATAACAAAATTTCAATTATTCTCCTTTCCTTACAGATTTCAATTTTCAAGACGAAGCTTCCATACCTGAGGATATTTTGGACCAACAACTTCTGCAGGATGATGCTGTTATCGATGCGGACATGCAATATGGCGAATCCGAAGGAGCTGATATTGTAAGTAGAGCCCGACGTGTGCGGGTGTCAGAGGAGCCTTTGCTCATCTCATGAGTGTGCACATACAGAATTATATGTTGAAGTGCACAACAAATAAAAGGACACTTCTTAGTCGCTCGAAGTTGAGAGGATGAAGAATATGTCACTGCATTTATATTACGCATTTGAGTAAATAAATTCTCTCACATTAAAAACTTTGCCATAGAATTTATAGTTGTGCGAAAGTTCAAATCTAAAATCTATAGAGAAAGAAAATATGTTACATAAGTAGAAAATCCTTCTGTTCTAGATACGAATTCTTGCATAAATTTATGTGAAATTGTAAGTTTTTAAAGTCAATTGAGAAACTTTTTCAGAAATATCGAAGTGGCTTAAATGCAGTAAATTTAACGATGGCTGCCTGTCTATTGGAATGGACATTAAACAAATCACACTGTGCTGTGTCGAAGTCATGGGTGCAACTTTTATGGGCGAACAATACACCCTGCGTTATAGATATTGTCCAAATGAAGTGTAGGTGAATAGAGTGGAAGTTTAAAGTGGACTTATTGGAATTGCCAGACGGAGATACGGTTGCAATCTATCTTCTAAAAGTCAGATATTTTTCATAGGTGGCTATCTTTTGTCAAGAGAAAAAAATGTCCTGAGTACACGTATGAAAAATGTCCAAAAGAAGTGTTTCCTTGACAAAAATATCAAGTAGTAATGGTATTAGATCCCGGATATCTATGAATTTTATATGGTAAGGGATATCTTTGGACTTTTGATAGCAAGGTTCGACGCCGAATCCATACATGAATATAGTGTTCTGAACAGACATAGAGAATGATCCTGTAAAGTGTAGTGCTCTTTTTCTGACATAGAGTTCTTTTGCCTCAGCACACACCTGCCTCCATCCCTTTCGCTAAATATTTATTATATTTATTTCCGTTAATGTATTTTATTTAGTGGTTAAATTAACCAACAAAGTGTTTTTTCATTTCACACTATTCAGTGATACAAACTATACTTATGTTCGTGACAATATATTATTTTCCAACATCATTTACTTCGTTCCTTATATTGAACAAACCTTTGAAGTACGAAAACTTTAAACATAAAGTTCTCATTTATAATTCAGGGCGAACACAAACATATCAAAGACTCAGCAAAAAAGGTATAGATTTCCATACGACTTCCTAGTTTTCAGTTTGAATTGTATTTTGCTTTTAAAACTTATGCATTCGAATTTTTTGTTTTAAGTAGACTTTAAATTTTCAGTTGTAATTTAAATATTTTTGCTTTGAGTCAGTCATCTTTGAGTTTGCCCCATATTCCACCAATCCTAAGATGAGTCTAACAGTGTTCCATTAAAATTTCTTAAATTTACATTTTCTTTTCTTTGCTACTCTTGTAGATTCTTGAATCTCAAAGGTCCCCTTCAAAAAATTTCACCTCTTACAATATGAACAATAACAATGGTAGCAGCAAGAAAAATAAAAGCAAGAACAACAAACCCCAATATAACAAATTGGAAAACAAAAAGCAACCCACCGCTGACAACGCCATCGCCAACGCGAACAACGACGACGCCAACGACGACGAGGACTATGCTGAGTACGATAGAGTAGCGAAATTCACGTCCAGCGGAAGTGCTGTGAATAAAAAAATTAAGGACACACACGGAGAAGAAACTGAACAACACCATCAGCCAGAGCAGGAGGTACAAGAACAGCAGCAGATGGACGCTATTCAAAAATTAAATGAACGGAAATTTAATAAAGTTGGAGCGGAACAACATTCCAGCAATGACAATATCAACAATGTAGAGGCCAGCAACAAAAACAACAATAACAACAGGAACCACAAAAACAAAAACTCTAAAAATAACATTGTAGACGACGACATGCAGTTGTACGAAGCCGCAATCGGCGACATTGAAGACAACTTTGATAATGAAGACGAAGATGAAGCGTTCGTCGACAAGGAGAATGAAAACATTGAAGCTATTATTGACAGAGATGAATCAGTTGCAGCCGCAACAGAGCCGCCCGCGGTGGCACCGTCTTTTGCTGATGAAAATAAACTATCAACAAAGTTAATCGGGCGAAAAACAAAAAGACACAATGGGCCACCAACTCACGGTGAGCGAAGGCAAACAAACTTCGAACACAACAAATCTCATCGTTACGATAATGAAGAGAAAATAGTCAATAATAATGAGAGGCAACAAGGGGAGCAACAATTGCAAAATCCAACCGGAGCATCAGAAAAGGAAGTGAAAGTTCAAACCGATTACTCAATCAGCTATTTTGGCATTTTAACAAATGCTTCCAATGCTACCAAAAACACTCAACGTGCCAGTGAGGTGCAGATAAAGCAACATGTAGCAGACGAAACTGAAGCGGAAGCTGCAGCAACTTGGAGCAAAGAAAAGCAACACAGTAAGTATCCATAAGTATCCATCAAAAAATGCACAAAGTGAGCATTGCAGGAGACGTACACGTAGATAAGCTTTCCCAATGCTCTTCAGTAGGGAGCATTGCACAGTAATCCTTCTACAAAATCCACTATTGACCAGTTCTGCCATTTATCTACAGTCGCACAGACAACAAAGCAAACAAATTGGGTTGGCTTTAGAGAGAGAAGTTAAATAAAATCCAAAAAATTGTTTATTCCCATATGGAAGAAGAAAGTTATTTATTTCATTCTGATTCCATATCCTTTCAACTACTCGTATATATTTTATTCCAACCACATGAACAAATATGGCCCATATTCCAGTAAAGTTTCGCCTATGATCCCTTTGGCAAAATTTATCAGTAATACTCGTATGCCTCTCAAAGTGCATTTTTGGAAAAGTTTGCCAAATGGAAGAATTCACTTAAAATGGTTCACCACATTCCGGGCGGCGTGTCTCCATAAGAATATCAATACACTATCAATACAGAGGCGGAGGGTACGCAGCCAAACACAGTTTCCGTTCATTTTCCCACAATGCGACCAACTGAATGGAAATACAAAGACCATGCTCCTACGACAACTAAGAATGCAATAAGGGTATACGAGAGGACAGTTGCTATGGCAGCAGTAACTACAAAATTACGTTACGGAAGCCTGACGACATGTACGTGTGTGATACGAGTATGTGTGCTTGTGTGTGCTTGTGAATGTGTGTGTGTGTGTACAAACAAAATGTAGGCAAAGCGTGAGAAAGATTTCTATTTGCGGTTACAATGTTTGCATTTTTGATATTTAGATTGTCCATGTGGGTCAATGTGGCTACGTGATTGGATTATTGAATGCTGTATAATTGTGGGGGTTATGCCATCTTCGACTGTACGTCCGTACGAGTACTTAATGCAATGAGACGTTTGCCACAGAATCTTTAAAATGTCCTTAATAATGAATTGTGGATTTGTTGTTTGGGGATTACCATGATGGATTTGTTGCTGGTCCTTTACTTATCATGCATTTGTAGAGAATACGAATACAATTGTGTATTTGTTGTTTGCTATGGGAAGAAGTGGCCACTTCCGGGTTTTTACACTCGATATTTTAAGATTGAAAATTAAACTCTCTTTAAGAGTTAATTAAATAGTCACGTCCTGCCATGAATATAGCCGCAAATATTTGAAATCATTTTAATTAAATCGAACAAGTTCGAAGAGAATATCTGAAGTGTTGAACTGATTTTATTACGTACAATTTAATAATTTAATTTATTTGATATACTATCAAAAGCTGAGAAGCTGTTAATAGTAAATTGCATGAAAATTTATTCAGCACACAGTTGCCTCAAATTTTACGACCTAAACACATACAAATTCCCTAAATCCGCAATGCCCGTAAATGAGTTTGGACTGAATGCAAAATAATCCTTAAAACACAAATCGTGTTGGTGTCACAGACAAACACAAATGGCAAATGTAATAAAATATCAACAGCCATAAAAGCCAAGACACTTAGACTGAGACCATCCCCACACCATCCCTAACAACATGTGAAAAACACACTGCTCAATATTATTAAGAATAAAATTTTTATGTGTTCTTTTCTCCCTCTCTATATTCCATTGACTCCATGGTGACATTTACTAATTACAAATGCTCGTAGCAGCAGCAAGGACAGCATCCATACCGACTGCAGCGGAGACAGCATTTGAACTGCACAAGGCACAGCGCCGCAATAACAAACATTATGGACACAGAAGTCAGAAGAAGAAATACAAGGATTATCTTAGGTACACGTTGACAACAGCAACGGCAACAGCAGCAACAAACGCCAAAGGGCATGGCCAAAGACAAAGGCAGAGTGCAACTATTGCAGATAGTGTCGATCCAGCAAATGTAACAATAGCAAAATTGACAAATAACAGCAAAGACAATTACCAGCACCAGCACCAGCAGCAGCAGCAGGAGAATGAAAAACGTGCTGAAAAGCTGCAGAGATATGCGACAAAAATTGCATCAGAGAAGCTAAATGGATTAGCTGCGTCACCAATATTTGTTGTGAAAGGTCGCAATGTTGCAGATGGCGAACGTGCTGCAAACCCGTTCTATGAAGGGCAAATAAACTATTATGTCGAAACAAAGGACGACGACGAAGTGGATGATCAGCAAAAGTTGAAAGAGCAGACGCCGAGTGGCAGCAATATGGACAGAGTAATAGCTGCTAACAATGACAACTGGTACCGACATGTAAGCCCAGTGCTGAGAAATGGTATAAAGCGGGCAAGCTTCGATAATAAACAGCAGCCGAGAGATGAACTGCAGGAGCACAAACGAAATCACCAACGTCAACAGCAGGAGCAGCATCAGCAGCAGCATCACCACCACCATCACTACCATCAACGCAATCATCATAAGCATCATCACCAGCATCAGCACGGTAAACACAATCATCAATCAACAGTGCAGCAGCATAATCCCTATCAACGCAAGTTGCTGCCTACAACAGCAAAGAAAACATCAGCCTACTCAGCCCACACCGAAAAGATAAAGTCGCAAACACCACTGCCACCGCCCACTTACAAGCAACATAGCGGGGCCATGCAAGAACTGGGCCATCAAATCACTGAGATGGAAGAGTTCGAACGCTACTATGCCAAATGGCCTCACTTAGCGCGCGTACAATTTCAAGTGTACGACGAGCACTACCGCGAGATGCACCCCGACTTGTATCCGGAATACGACTATGAGAGCGCTGCCGAGTTGGAGGAGGCTCAGAATGGCAACGATGAAGATGCAAATCTGCCGCCGTACATCAAGAAGTTCAACCGTCGCAATAAACAATTATTGAATTTGCTCGAAGGCACACTACCGCCTGCACTGCGCACCTGGTCTGGCTCCTTGCTGCAGCCAGGTCCACATGACAGCAGTGGCAGGCCGCAGACAGCAGTTCGCATCGATGACGATTACATTAAAGAGAAACGTAAGCGATATCATAATCACGTCAACAACAAAAATCATCACGGCAACGATTTATTTGCACCCCAGCGGAGCGATGCTGCAAATGCTGTTGACCAACAAAGTTCAACAGCCAAGCCCACTGAAGTGGCACACACAGGTCAGCAAAGGAGCACCTCGCCACCGAACAGCATACCCGATGAAAACCTGAGCATTTCGCAGGCACACGACGACGATGATGAGATTTGGCAAAAGGAAATCGAAAATAAATCACATGCAAATGAAATGACAGGAAGCCAGCAAATGAAATGGCAAATTGAAATATTAACAACGCCAGCCCCTGTCGCAGCCCAAGCGGCGGCAACGGCACCGCTTCCACCAGTGACTCCGAAGGCTGCCATTTTCAAATTGCCCTCATATCCCGCCATAGCTGGCAGCTTTATTGGCAAACCACGCAGTCGTAACGCACAATTTGCACCCAGCACCGAGAGTAGAGGTAATGCATTTATCAATGCGGGTGGCTTCGTATACGGGGGCGACTACAAATCGGCGCCACGCTTTACTGCAGTCGACAACGATAAGTCACACCTTGCCGCCAGCACAGTAACACCGGTTAATGCTGCCGTCAAACAAACACAAACAAAAACAACAACAGCACCCAATAAAGCCATCAACTCGTTTGTTTACCATCGTGTAATCGATGCATCTCCGCGTTTAGTGGGCGCCGGCTCCACTGGCCGTAAGCAGCGTTTGCCGTTCGTTGCCATTACGGATCGACGTTTAGAGACGTCCAAGAAGACGTTGTTGGAGCGTCAAAAAGACTTTGAACAGAATCACTTTCCGATGCCTTAAATTTGCGAAAAGTTTCATGAAAGAAAAAAGAGAGAAATTACAATTTTAGAATTCATATAAACGAGGACTAATTATAAGGGAGCCGCCCACGCGCGGCAATTTGTGTTCTATGGAGACGCAAGCATAGATTTAATTTTGTTTTCGTCTACACGTATTTAGAAGCAAACCAACTACAGTGGTGTAGCATCCGTATTAATAGATGTAAATGGTACCACAATGATATCCTTAGAGCATAAGTACGGCGTCATGATAATGTTACGACTAAATTATGAAGCAGTCATATGTAGAGTAAGTTATACAGACGCACACCGTTAAGCAGTGCACACTTTTAAGGCACTCCTATTGTAAGCTGAACTTTATTCGAGTGTACAGTAGCAAGTTGCAACATATTTTGGTGACGTCATAGCAATGCATTTAACAAAAATTGCTTCGATTTTGCTTAAACACGTTTATAAAAACAGATCTGTCAAACGATAGCAGTTGTTCTTTTAATAGATATAAGTAAATGCGCGTAGAGTGTTACAACAAGAATTGCTTTAATTGATGCGTTCAATTATTTGTTCAGCGCTCGTGACTAAATCTTTTATATTAAATTTACAATTAATTCCTTTTAAGGAAACGAAGTTCACATCCCCCTAAGTTATAGCAGTGTTACAGATTCTATGCCACAATAGATATAGGATTAAATATATACGCTAAAAATTTAAACAAACTTATCCCCGCACATTTATGTAGTTCAAGTGATTCCACAATATTTGAATTGAGGTAATGAGCTAAGAATACAGTAGCACCGCAGCAACCTTCTCGCTCAAGCTTCTGTTTGAGGAAGGCAATAATGCCTCATTAGCATCGTTGCAATTATATTACCTCACATGTATATATGAGATTTAAGATCAGTAACGCAATAAATACTCCCGTTTTGTCGAGAAAAGTTAAGGAATCCCAGAAATGCCCAGACAATTTCGATCTACACCAAAAACTCGCACGGCCTGTTTTGTCCACAACATCAAATTCAGTATCAAAGCCATTTTTTGTGGATGGCATTCTAACCAAGCAAATGGCCGAAAGATATTCCTGAGTAAATCTAAATCGATTTGCAAAGAGGGGATTTCTAAAAATGAAAGACTCGAAATAAACATTTTTTCATATTTATTTATTTGCAATATTTGCAATTAGGAGAAGAACCTTTTTAGTAAACCAGTGTACCATCGCCTTATCCTGAATTAATTTAGTTGTTTCTTGATATTCAACATAAATCAAATTACCCTAACTCCCTCGATAGTGTAACGGTAAGCAAACTATTCTGATCAAGCCGAGATCTTAGTCCCAGTGAGATATGAGCTTCTACTCGAGGGATTTACACAACCAAAAATTGTGCATCAGATAAACAGGATGATAAAATGATGCCATTTGCAGGAACATTTTGATTGCTCAGGTACCTGGGCACCAATATTCTACACATTCTTCTGTTTTTCTGTCACATCCCGTTGACAGAGTTGGTCCCTTAACACACTAAACTGCTGTTTAAAGTACTCCATTACGCGACTGGTAGACATTATATGCCTTCCTCACAAATTTATAGAACATAAACCAATTATTTATGGAATTCCTTGAATACGTAGGAGGCAATTCTCCGCAACAACAATTTAAGTGAAGCTTCGATGCTACTTTTTGCCCTCACTGCTATTATTGCAATATCTTTATTGTATTATTTTTATTATTTTCTCTAAAAACCACAGGTTTCTAAAATTATTTAAATGAGTTTATTTGTACATAAGTTAAAAATCCACAATATTCATAAAGCAATACACTATAAGACGAACAGTACTAATACTTAATCACTATATCACAGTAGAAAGCACATGTAGGTATCTATGAATGCGTAAAGGACATATCACACACAGACACGCAGTTACATATCCGTGCAAAACATAATCAATTCGCAGTTAAATAGGAGCTGACGTAAACTTCGACGCATATCTTAAACGAGTCGTTAAGCGTGCAAACGAGCAATGAAAATAAATATTATTGTAGTATATATAAATATACATATGTATACATATATATGTTAACGCAAGTTATATTCAATTACAATTACAGTCACATTATAATATTAATGCCAGCAGTATATAACCTTGATAGCAGCAGCTACTCCACATATCACAAATAAGAAGAACTCTTTTCTGAATTTACCCTTTTTGTTATACAAAAATTTGAAAATCGAAAAAATCTTTGGATATTTATAATAAAGTCAAATATGATAATTTATGAATCGTAAATAAGTTCAGTTGAATTTGTTAATTTTTTTGTTGTGTGTAAAACTATTGTAAGAGTACTAAAAATTAAAATAAATTTTAACTATTTAAAGTACATCACACTTCACTGTTATTATTTCAGAACAAAAGACTATCCAGGTAAGTACCCGCGCGTAAAGTGTCATTTAACACGACTGAAGCATCAACACTACTGCCTCTATACGAGTGCTTAAGTGCACATAATTGTCGCGTATTCGATGAGCAAAGCACACAAATTTCATACAACAAATATAATACCTCATTATGAATGGGATAAAAGGTTTAAGCACTTGGGAAAAAGAGCATACGAAAAAAGAATATTTACATACTTAAATCGCATAGAGCCGCTGCTCTTAAATTCATATGCAAGGACGAGTATGTGCGCCATCCAGTGACGCCAATCGATTCGGCCGCTATAGTGCAGCACTCTCATACGATGCATTTCGTCGTCCTTAAACTGTGTGTGAGTGTATGTTGAGTGCTTCTCTGACGCACCACGAAGCATTTTATGCGTTATGATTGCGGACGTAATGCCATTTTTCTTTCCTTTTAAGCAAATAAATTAAAAAACGGCAGCTTGGAAATTATTCATATCGATATCGATTGCCCGACATGAGCGTATATTTTTAATTGGTGTGCAAATAAAAATGGCAAACAATCATTTTCATAATTATTGTGAAAAGGCTATTAAATAAATGGGACGGGCATGCAAGCAAACACGAGGCCACGCCACACAGAACCCAGAGAAAATTACTGAAATGAAAAATGGTGTGCCTATTTCTAAAAGTGGTCGATGGCGGTTCGCGTGCATAGTTTATGTGCAACCTCAATTTTCATTTAGCATAAAATATTCATAATACGCCAAGTTTTCAGCAGATTACTATAATCAAAATTTCAATATCGAAAATTTCCTCACTTTTGTGTACTTGGAACTTCGCTTCAATTAATTTAAGTATATTTTAATTAAATACTTGGAAACTCATTACCCAATCGATTGCTGGGTATCGCAGGTAGAAATTGCCATTGGCATAATAGAATATATCATATAATCTTTCTGAATAAAACTTTTAATATAAACTACAACCATTTGTAAAGAAAAGTGTTCAGTTTTGTTGGGTTTGGTGGTAACCCAACTTATTTCCTAGCCATAGCAGAACAATAGAAGCCATCTCAGTAATTGAAAATGTATAACACCCCGCTATTTAAAGGTATGTATTAATACATCATAAAACCCTGGAAAGTCATTCCACTATATCATGTAAAGGACACCAATTTCATTTAAGAGTATTAATAATAATGAAAAGTCGATGGGTTTGTATGCGTATAAATTTATATGGGTACAGATTTAGGTCAGCGGCATTTTAAGAGCATCATTTGCTGGAAGGTGTGATTCGATTCGCGACTAAAACAGAATTGTATATAATAAAATATATACAAAATAGTTTAGGTTATAATAATTATAAATATTACATATCGAAAAGAACGAAAAGAGACTTAAATGAATTATGGGTCCTTACAAAGTTGGAAAAATAACACAACATTAAAAAAAAAATTATATATATATATATAATTTTATTAACTTTAATTTTCATTAAAAACCACAAAAAAAATTATATTATAATAATTTAAAAAAAAATTTGTTATCCTTGCAGAGATTATAACTCCTACGCTACAACATAGCCTAACATCCGGCATGATTTAAACATTCGCAGAGAAGGTACTGCATCCCTTTCTGTAACGATGGAAGTGAGTAGAATACCTGGCATAAATCTACCTTTGATCTATCATCAGTGCTAGCATTGAAAGCAGTAGCAGTAGGAAGCAGTTGAAACCAAATCTCACATCTCATTTGGACAACCGCCTTTCGTAAATATCTTTTAAAGTTTTCCTTTCAAGTGGCTCAAGCCTTTATGCCTTCGCATATGTCTGCGAAACAAACGCATTTTAAAAGCATTTACTACCAACTTATCAAGTGGCATTCACTCGTACAATATCAGTGCCGCTTTTGTAATGCGGTCGTGCGTTGTTAGTCACGCTGACTGCTTCTAAAAATCGTCTGCGATATTTTATTTGCTTTTCTTTCTTAAACAAAATCCATTTAAGAGTGGAAACTATTGATTTAGAAACTTCAGACTTTCAGGGTATTGGAACTTTTGCAGCATTAAAACTTATTGAATCACATTTTAACCACACTAAAAACACAAATTTCATTTCGCATGGAAAAGCAAAAGGGGTGAAATATATGATGAAACCAATTGCAAAACTCGCAGTTTGTTTTACAGCATAAACTCAGTTCATTAGTTATTATTATATTGCACGCGTAAACTGTGTGCATGATTGAAGTAAATAGCAAATAAATTAATTTAACTCAAACACTTCTAAATCAACTAAACAAATTACTTTATTTCACAGCAATAAATCCGTGCACCATAAATTATGGTTAGAAAATTTGAACAAATATTTTCAAATCCCCAGGCTATAACCTGCAAATATTTATTTTGAAAACACTAAAATAAATCAATTCCGCATGCATTGTACTAATAAAGCCGAATAAAAGCAACGCATGACATGTGCAAATCCAGCGCTTCAAAGGAAGCACAGGAAACACAAAAATCAAAATCAAAACTAAAAAAAAACAGGATTTTGTAGAGCACTTGTAACAACACAATCTAGGAAAATATATATTTTTAATGAATGAATAGCAACATTTTAAAGCGCTTTAAGGATCTAAACAGAATTTTTTAAATATGATTGAAATACGTATACAACTGCAATATGGCTCTGTGAAATATACTGCGATAAGAGCAGGATTTTGAGTACTACATGAACACACTTGTATGTGCACCCGAGTATTTATGTTGAAATTATAATTAATTGGTCCTTAGTTGTTGACACATGAGCCAACATAAAATCACCGTTGACATATCGTTAATGTTTCATGAAGATTTTGTGGCATAGAAACGAATATTTTAATGATAGAGATATAATAAAAATTAATTTTGTTGGTCTGAATTAATCAGAGCAACACGGCGTATGAGTGATGAAATTCCATTGAAACGGAATATTTATATTTTAGATGAAAATACGCTCCAATAAATACGAAATTAGTGCTGCGAGTACTTTTCTACCCAGTAAATTTGTCCACTTCTTAGTTTTATTTGCAGATTCTATTTTACTACAATATTACTTATTATACTCCTGTATGGAACAAATTAGTATTGTTTTGGAGACTAAAGGAATGATATATATTTCAAGACATTTTAATTCTTCGTATATATTTTTGGTTTCTCTAACTTTCTTTCCGCACTCTTAACTTTTACTGTGCAATATTTTTGCTCTTGATATTTTTATTTAATATAAATGCAACCCTTTCGCTAATGCCCCGCTAATTAATTATAATTATTTTATCACATTTCTCACGCAGCTGTTCTTCAGTTCGCTATGTCTTCCTTACCAAGTGTTAATTGCAGATTTCCTTGCTCACTTAGAGCGCTTTTTATGATATTCTTTTACAACTGTTTGCCTTCACATCTGTGTGAGTGTATGCATGGATTGTGTGTGAATGTGTGTGAGTTAAAACTGTTGTATGGAAGAAAACAATACTTGGAACACACGAACATTTCATTCTCTACATTACCAACATCCTCACTTATCCTCGATGCTGTAAGCAGCTTCAAGTACAACTATTTGCGAGTGTGTGTATAGAGAAAGTAGTGAGGCTGAGCGCTGGTAATAATCGTATCACATAAATTTAAGTTTCTACATCAGAAGCGAGAAGCCGATGCAATTTTAAACCAAGCGAAAGCAAAGCTTATCAGTGCATTAACAAAGACAAGTGAGAACATTCACATGCCAGATAATCTTATTTACTCAGAATTGGGGTGCGAAGGACATGCTTTAACTTAAACGTAATTGGCATATAGTGCACTACGCTACAGTTATGACGCCCATTAATAATAACCTCCATTCTGAAATGATTACCAAATTAAGCCAGCGGTCAAAGTCTGCACTGTCCTAAGTCTCCTTATAATTTCATTCGTTAAATTTTATTGCTTTATAAGAGAGAAGTCCTTCTTGCCTCATTTCTCAACTAAACTATTTTGTTTAAATACGTCAATTTTCGTGTTATTTAAAGAGGACTCTTTTAGTTAAGTAGGTACTTGGAAATTTGGCGTGTGAAGCGGCTCAATTTAAAACGTATGTCACGCTGCATTAACAAACAATTTCAACTTCATTCAAAAGAACTTGAAAAAGTAAGAACTTGCAAACTGGTTGAGGTACAAACTAACATGCCACATCAATACAGAAGACGTGCACGTCACGTTTGCATTGTGACACATGCTGACGATAAAAAGGTGGATTTTAGAGCACCGCCAGAGGAATTGCTGCATGAGTTCCAATTTAAAATCATTTGTAAGTCACGTAATGCCAGTGATTTTTGTATATCGAACGTGATTTCAAATACGTCACACCGAAATCCATTTGCAGCTTGCTCAGATTTATAAGCATAGTTGCGGAAATAACACAACAATGCTGGCAACCGCCGTGGAAATATGAAAATGCAGTAAGTTTGCTGCATGTACTCTCCATGATGCCGTGGCGTAAATCAATCGTCCTTACTGCATGCATAATATATACATTGATTATAACTGTTGAGTTCGTGGGCTGCTGCTGCCAATGCTGCTGCCAATGCGGCTGAGCACTTTTACTTGTAGAAACTCTTAATTGCAGTTGGCAGTAATAAGTAAATCAATATCGAAAGTTTCCAATGAAAACGGCAATTTAGAAATTTTCGTGTTCTAAATCCTTGACCCAATTTTCTTGTTGCAGTAACAGAGAAATTGCGCAATTAGCCATTAATAAAGCATGGACTAAAAAACGTTTCAAAAGAGCCTAGAAACAAGTTTGTTTGCTCTCATATACAATATACGAGTATATAGGTATGTGTATGTGTAGATTGCTAAGTATATATTTAGAAGTTTATACAAACAGAGGTACTTACAGAAGGAAAATAAATAGTTAGCTTAGTATCCTTGAGTTTTAAACAGATTCAGCGTAATGGAAAAGACTTCTTTGTAGATTTTTGTGTTAGAGTACACGTTGATTTAGAAAAAATTGTTAAGGAAGAGAAAGAATAAGACATTTTAATAGAGATAATATGATTGCATTCATTCAGTATTACTGAAAGGTAAATATGTATAAATAAACAATAAAGGATAATATTTTGCCTGACTTTAGAGGAGCTATTGAAGAATTGACATTTGTCTACAAAATTTTGAATAATACGAAATACGGTGAGCAGATTGGATTGCGGATTGGATTACAGTTTACACACTCCAAACCTTTGGTTGTTTCAGGAATTCCGTCATTGTTTGGATGCAATGTTCCCGCACCAAGTGTGTCCAAAAAAATTTTACGAACAGTCAAAGGAAGATTAATTACACTAATTTAATAAATATAATAATATTACTAGCTAATAATGACACTAGCGTCTGCATTTGTATAATGTATCCAGAAAGGTTTTATTATCTTATTTTTACCATATACTCGTATATAAATCTTCTGCGTGAATCTCTACAACCCAATTCACAGTTCTTATGCAGAGCTTTAACCACTGTTTTGTAATTCTCATCACAATCGAACAATATTTAATTATTCTACATATCTAACATCATAATGAACTCCCTGGTAAGGGTTTGAAGGAATGAGTAGTACCAAGCCAGGCCCTCAACTCGAAGACTAAAATATTTTGGAATCCATTCGAGACCATGCATTCGAATATGAAACCCAGCGACTGCGAACTAGCATGCTTAGACTCCTGAGGCCGCCTGCGCTATATTAATATCTAAATATAAATGGACAAATTGGTTTGTATAAATAACGCAATATTTTCTATGCTTGTAATCTTCGAATCATCCAAGTTAAAATTAGGAGTCCAGCCAGTCAGAGACACAATATTATTTAATACACAGCTGCTTACATTCAAATTAAATTGTGCTACTCTGCTGCTTACATTCAAATTAAATTGTGCTACTCTGATTCTCCACAGCAACGAAACGGAAGGACTGTCTATCCAAAAGGACCATTTGTCCAAGGAAATATTCCAAAATAATTCAATTATACAACAGCTTCTAAAAATAACTTTTAATTTGTTATGTTTTTATTTGAATTTCGCAGAAGGAAGTTTGGGCTTTAATTAAAAAGCATTTTATTTTTGCATGAACTGACATTTTAATTGAAAAGTTCGGTCCAAGCACGTGCGGTCGTGTTTACGTTTCTGTCCTGGCTGCTATTTTAACGATGAATTAAGTAAAAGTTAATTATGAATTTTAATATTGAATGCGGCAGTGTAATCAACTTCTGAAACTACTGATAAATATGTTGAAATCTGTTATATTTTCAGTTTATTTTTAAACAAATTATGACACCGACACTGGGATTTATATTGGCAGTAAAAAATTGCTAACAATGGTAACATAAACAATTTCAATTGATTTTATCTTCTTCTGCCTGCCGCTAACTTTGTTGAGCTCAGTGAAACGAATTAAAAAGTGTCAATACGAGAAATCGATGTCAACATTCATAATTAAATATTAATAAAAGTTATATTCACATTACATCGAGAATAATCGACAAGCACCACAGCTGTCTGTTCGTGTTATAATAGAGTCACAAAAAATAAACCTGGCAAATTACAGCTTCGTGGTAGTTGGTTTCGAATCTCAAGTTGAGGATACAGGACGTCAATATGCCAAACAACAAGAGCGGCATTAAGATACAAAAGTAATTGAACAGAAGAGACACCAAAAATATCTGAAGGAAGGACATTAGAAGTAGTAGCAACAGTTGGCGATTGGATAACAAACACGGCTGCAACAGTTTATTGAGGGAAAAGTTTAATGAAGTTCGTGAAGTTTCCGCAGCGATTAATGGACAACTTGTCAAGTTAAAGGAGAACTTCAAATTGTAAATAAGGGCATTAATTAATTAGAGTAGCAAGTTAATGAACTAAAATTCTGAAAAAACCAAACTTAAAAGCGAAAGAAGCGTGGAATACAATATGGATTCCAAAGTAATCAGAACTTTTTAAAAATTCGAACAACAAATAGTTTTTTTGGCAAAATCAATTTATTTTACTCAAAATAGTTCCCTTCCGACTCAATACTTCAATTTGCATAGTCTAAGAGCATGTCGAATGGGTGTTTCAGATAGTCAGCCGGGATGTGCTTCAGGACAAGTATCGGGTTTTTCAATAAGAGCGCTACAAAAGTTTTTTTAAATAAAAACAAAACCAGTTTTAGATATCAATGAAATTCTTTATTCCTGTGAAAGTACGTTCGATGCCATTATGTATGGAACTCGATTTCTTTTGCATGGCCACCACGGGCACGCTTGCAGAAGTCCAGACGCATAACCCAATTTTCAACGGTTTTTCAAGCATAAATCGGCCGATTCTGCTGCAATTTCACGTTCGATATTCGTACGAAGTTCATCAATCGTCGCTGGCTTGTTGGCATAGACCATAGACTTGACGTAGCCTCACAGGAAATAATATAACGGCGTCAAATCGCACGACCGAGGCGGCCAATCGACTGGGCCATTTCGTGAGATAACACGTTCACCAAACTTGGTTTGCAGTAAATTGATTGTGGCATTCGCTGTGTGGCTTGTGGCGCCGTCCTGTTGGAACCACATGTCCTCCAAGTCCATATTATCCAATTGGGGCCAAAAATATTCGGTTATCATTGAACGGTAGCGATTCGCATTCACAGTAATGTGCCGGTCTTGATCATCACGGAAGAAGTACGGCCAAATGACGCCGCCGGCCCATAAACCGCACCAAACCGTAATTTTTTCGGGATGCAATGATGACTCATGGAGTACGTGTGGATTGCTGTCTAACCAATAACGCATATTTTGCTTATTGACGAAGCCATTCAGCCACAAATGAGCCTCATCGCTGAAGATGAATTTCCGATGAAAATCCGAATCATTTTCAAGTTGTTGCTCAGCCCAATTCACGAACATACGACGCTTATGGTGGTCAAGCGGCTTCAGTTCTTGCGTCAATTTGATCTTGTAAGGATGTAGGCCAAGATCTTTTCGCAAAATTCGCCACAACGACGTCACAGAGATGCCCAACGCTTGAGAACGACGTGTGAGAGACACATTTGGGCTTTCTTGAACTGAAGCCTCAGCGGCAGCAATATTCTCGACACTACGGGCACTTCTTTATCACACTGGCACGGGAACATTTTGTACTGTGCCTGTGGATTCAAATTTTTCCACTAAACGCTCAATTGTTGATCTGCTAGGACAATTATGACGACCATAAATTGGACGTAGCGCTCTTAAAGTTGAGGCGACAGACTCCGAATTTCTGTAGTAAATTTTAATAATTTCGACTCGTTGTTGGCTCGTATATCTTTGCATGATGAAATGGCAAACCTTACTGAAGAGAAATGTCCAAAGAGCGTGAAAAAATATGGCGTCGTTTGCTGTCACTATCGATTTACTTTTGTAGCGTTTCTTTTGAAAAACCCTTTATTTTGAATGACTTCTGCATACACAACCCGCTTTCCTTTCATCGGCATATGCGTTTTACTGAAAAGATAAAAGTTGCACGGTTACTAATCAGGCGAATACGGGAAGTGGTGCCAGTTAAACTGAAACTCATTTGAAAAAACTATTTTGGAAAAGTCCTGTTTACTTTGGAATGCACCTTCCATATACGATTCTAGCTCAAAATACACCAGGATATATAAAAAAAGATATTTTTTCATTATCTTTTTTGATTTAAAATTTTAATCGATCAAAGGTTTCTAGGAATTTCTCCCGTTAAGTTGAATATTAAAAATCCTTTAAATTCCTTTTGTTCTAGTTAACAAATGTCGCTCTAAGTTCTCTCAGAGGTGGTCTGGAATGTAATTGAGCCCTTGTTTCTTTCCTAAATCGATGGAAATTAAAAATAAGAAGTTAAAATCCAATCCAAGAACGTTTCAAATAAAAATGATATACCATCAGCAATAATGAATGACCATCATATTGCTTAAAGTTTATCTCGTGGAAAATATGACTTTCGTTACTGAATATGTTTCAGTTCTGCCAACGTCATTTGAAGCCCTAAGTAACGCTTAGTTCTAAAGGTCAACTCCTAGTTTCTTGACATTTCAAAATATTGGCTCTCATTAAGAATATTAATTGAGCTTCTGCACTGCAGAAATCTCCTGGTAATAACTTCCTTATAAGTTTAGGAGCTATGCTGTGCATTCAATTCATTAAATATCCAGATACTCCCAGACTTTAAACATAAAAAGTCAGCATTTTTTCGCCACTCGACTTCAAGGAACGCCGCCGCCGTATCATGATTGCCATCTGCAGTCATAAAACGCCTGTGATAAAGTAATGGTCTCGCCATGGACACCGGCTCGAAAGGTAATAAAATTCAGGCTCAGGGCGAGTGAGGCTGCTGCCACAAGCTGTTGCCTGATGCCAGGACAGCACAAAATGAAGACATTCCTGCATAGAGTGGTGTAAATTTTTAAAATAGCATTTATTGTAACCGCAAGCAATGCAAGTAAGGTATGAGTATGAATGTGTGTGTGGGCCGGAAGGATATGTAGGAGCGAATGAAGGGTAAGGCAGGTGTCGCTGAAATAGCACACACATTTTTATTTACTCTTTTTTATGTCAACTTTGAAATATTTTCAATTGTGTTTCTATTTCTTGTTGATGTTGCTAATGCTGGTTTTTGAAATCGCACCACTGAAAACTTTTATTTTTAATATCAAAATTATTTGTATAATTCCAGTATCGGTTTATGCAATTATCTTTACTTTTGTCATTTGTGCGGTCTAATGGAGGGGAAAACGTATTTTCTCGACTCTGTTCCACACAAACAGCGCACCAAACCACAGCGACCGAGTTATTGGTTGCCACTTTGGTTTTCAACTTTTCTTGGTGCCGAGGAATCGCGTCGTTTATCTCTGCAAAATTTCAAATTCAATTTCAACAAAATTTCTGAATTTATTTCCTCTCTGGAATTAACTGTTCCCCACAATTTGCCTTTTTGGTAGTTGCTTTCATTCTAATTAAAATTTTCCACTTTATGATCATCGCGGGACGATTCCCCAAAAAGAACAGAAAAAAAGCAAAACAAAATTCTCCTCCTTCGTTGTGTGATTTATGCATTGTCAAGTGATTTGTCTGCCCCGTTCTTGTCTCCCAGCTCACCCTCCTCCACTACTTCGTCCTCTTCGCAAATCTATGTCCTGCAAGAATATTCATTTTCCGTTTGCTTTGATTATCCAATATTTCATATTTATCTCCAAACTTTTTTCAAGTCGCAGCGCCCTGATGTCCTTTTTGCTGTAGCATCTTGCAAACTACTACAAACCAAAAAAAAAAGAAATTCGGAAGGAAAAAGCAACGAGACGTCGCAAGTGGTTTAAATCATAATACTTCGTTAGAAATAAATAATGAAATAAATTATGTGCACTGAATCTGTTTGCAATTGGGGAATAAACGCAATTAATTCACTTGAAATCCACAACAAGCGATTTTGTGGAGGATTGATTCGCAGACCAGCCAAATTGGAGATAAATTTACATGAGTGATTCCGGTCGATATTGGCCTGGATTTCAATTCAATTAAGTATATTTACGGTAAGAGCGCTAAAAATTCTGGATTTATTTGTTTTTCAAATGAAATGATAACCGAAGGAATGGAAAATGAAAGGAAAACAGGCGAGTACGAGCAGTTGAGGAGAGGAAAGCATATTTAGAGCAACTTGTTACAGTGTATTATAGTAAATTTTGAAGCTGTAGAGCACGAAGGCGTTGATGGTGTGTATAAAAAGCGATAACAGATCACAGAGCTGTTTAAAAAACTGTTTAAAGGAAGGTAACAAATCACCTTTGTTCATATAAAACTTCTTAGCTGATATCAGCTAAATATGATTTAGGTAAGTCGGTACCAAGTGTTTTGTATGGTTTTTACAATTAATAAAAATTATAACGAAAAGTTGGCCCAAATTGTGTTCTCAACAGGATTTATTGTAGCGATCTTTGAAAATGCTGAAGTTTACCAACTCTGAATCCAGGTTTATCGAAAACCAATCATAAGAGTAATAAAAAATCTATCCAAAGAGGACGAAAGTGCGTGAAGATTTAGTTCATTACTTTCGACTGATGATAAAATTAAAAAAATAAGAGAATGTTTCATGAAACACCATTCATTCAATATTGAAAGAGATATGAGCATATCATACTAATCCATT
This sequence comes from Clusia tigrina, assembly GCA_920105625.2. Taxonomy (NCBI): domain Eukaryota; kingdom Metazoa; phylum Arthropoda; class Insecta; order Diptera; family Clusiidae; genus Clusia; species Clusia tigrina. Next base: position 180,156,246 of record OV050033.1, read on the forward strand.
CGCATCATAATTATTTGGTTGATATTTTCGCCTTGGGAAGCATCGCGGAACAACTTTTACCGAAGCAGCTACTTTTTACTTCAAGAGACTTACTTCATCGATGAAAAGCGTACCCTATATTCATGAAATATTGTATATCAAAGCAGTTGAGTTGTGGTTTTGTACATTAATCATATTTAACACCTTTCTTAAATCGTGGTACTTCTACTACTTAGAGCGATAATCATGTCAAAATGGAAGTATACAAATTTAAAAGCAAATAAATTAATACTGACTTAAAAAACTAATCATTAATATACTAATAAAAAATAATCACCAACATCGTGGAGCGTTAAATCTCCGAATGAGTTTTAATTCCATTGATAATTCTCCAAACTATATAATTGATGGCCTCACCTCCGCAGTTTCAGACTCCAATTCCACTTCGACATCGCTTCTGTAATTTGGTCTTGGCATATCTTTACTTCTATACTCTTACATGTTAAGCATTGTTTGAATATTATACTAATCTGCATAAGTTGTCTTTCATAATAAAGTTATGTTCAACATCATAAAAGGTATTAAGTCACATTTAGGAACACCAAAATATCCCTTAAAATTTCCATAAAATTAATTTGGCAGATTTACCAGTCTGATAACAAAATGCCTTCGATGTACCTAAAATTCATTACCACAATGATAAAGGAGCATTGTAATGGTTTAAGGATGTGTATGGAATATACGAATAATCCTTTGAAATGTTCCTACATAATAGATTCATTAAAACTTACATTAGAGGCAAGCGGAATGCACATGTTCCGCCTTTACAGCAGGAAGCGTTCGCTTGTACACTTTAAACACACACATTAGGAACTCTACTACCAATAAATAAATAATGCCAAATGACAGCATACTGCAAGCACATGCAGACACAGACTTCAACACACACTCTGGCACACTCCCATAGCCTCGAACAAAGCGAACTAGCAACTAGAGCAGTAATTGAAAACAGCGTGCTACAACACCGAGTGTCAAAGATGCTCGTGAAAGCGTTGTAAAATGGCAAAGCGTGGCGTAATTCATGGCAAACAAAATCTCAAGCTGCATGCCTTACTTAAGGTAGGTGCACTGCTGAGCTAGAAGCTTTTAATGAACTCCCCTGTTACATTTGGAATGGTTGCGAGTGTAAAGCAAACTTTTACGGCTGCATACGGGTACACAGAAATACACAAAAACATGGAACTCTGTTATGCGACTAAAGGCGACAGACGGAGTTGTGCAAGTGCCGAGCAAAGGTACAGCATTTTTCTGTTGCTGATTCGGTATTTTTCACATGCTGAGCAGCTGAGCACTCTGCTGATATGTGTCCCTCTCCATGAGCCGGTAACTGCGACACAACTTGGCAATGTAAGGGATCGCTGCAGCTTTGAAATGTCAGAGCGTTTCGACAAAAGTGGCGTTCAACAACACATATGCCGATGCCACTGCGAACTAGGTTGTCAGATGCAGGAATGATTGTTAGTTACATTTCAAAATTCCGCCCAGTTTTCACGTTGCTATCTTGATAAAGCAGAGACTCCATTCTAATTAGGTGTGTATTTTTAAATGTGGCTTTTATGCATTCCATGAAATTTGAACATTTTCGTGGCCGAACTGTGAGAGCCAACCCAAATTATTATTAATTATTAATGTTGTTAAATTGACATGAAATTCAGATATAAGCCGGCATAAAATATCGCAGAATTACCATTTCCATTACAGTGCACAAAGCTCCTCGAAAGTCTCATTTACAACTCTACCGCAAAGCTGCATAAACAAAATTTATGCACGTCGCAGCAACTTCGCCGCGGCAATGCTTCATTCATGCCATACCAGTTTTCGATTGTTGATTGCAGATATTTTGCACTCCCCGCCCCAGTTGCCGTTTCTGTGCTTGCATATTGGCACCAGAATCTATGTTGCAAACGGCGTTCACGGCACAACTGACAAACTCAACCATTAGCACCACCTCATCCACCCCCTATCCAACCATAAACGAGCAGAGAAAATGTCGCATCATCAGTAAAATGCATTGATGCAACACTTTACACTTCACTCAAATACCAGGCAACAAAATTGTTTACTGTGGCACAGTTGAGAAGTGGAGGAGTACACAGCATGCAAGTGCACAAACAATTTTGGTTTCAAGCCAACCAAAAATGTTTATCCGGTCAGAGACGAAGATGAGCAAAAACGTTCACAAAACCAAACACAAAAAACAACAACACAAAAGCAAGTATGACATAAACTGACAAATACATCGAGGCATCGAAAGTTAGATGAAGTGTGAGCAGTTTATCTGAAGTGAAATGAAACGGACTGCAATTGAATTTCGAAAAGTAGTTAATGGAAAGATGGACTGATACGTAAGTCGTTCAAAAAATTTCAAATTTTAAAGATGAAGACATGAGAAGATGTAACGAAAACCCAAGACAAAGAGATCTTCTCCTAGTGAATGTAGATACTTGCAGTAATACAAAAGTAGTTTTGAAAAAATATTCTCACGCATTTATACAAATTGGCTAAGCTTTTATACAAATTGGCTATAACTCAATTACATAGCTCATAACTCCAATATTCATTAAATAATCGCACCCTGAACTTATCGTTATCAATAAAAAATGAGAGGCAGCTTATGTAGGACCTGGGCTTGCAACACTAATTTCCTGCATGCGTTACAAAGCTAGCTTGGGGTTTTTTCTTTGCTTCTAAGTGCTCATTTGACACACTCCCATTTTCTTAGTTTATATTAAAAATTGGCACTAATCGAGAACACTCTGCCCACAAAAATTTAAATTAGAATTGACCATGTCCACACATATTTCGAACTACAATTTACGCTTAATTATCAAAACATTAATTAAATCAAATTTAAGTGCATTTGTGTTTGCATCCACACTACTAGCAGAATACACCCAGCAATGTCCCCTATGCATATTTTGAGCACTAATTCGCCCAGGGTAGCAATTTCCGAGCATTAAACATGCAAGAATAGCCAAGCTAAGGGCGTGCTTAAATTCCACATAATTAAATGATGATCAGCATTGAATTTATTCACCAGTTTACACCATCCTTCACAGTGATAGTGAGGGAAACTGTGGCATACACTTAGGGAAAATGTGTGAAATTCCAAATAAAATTAGAGACAATTATGTAAGTCTAATAAAATGTTCTCATTCTTTGGGCTGACTTTTCAATACTCAGATAATCGTTTTCTAGCAGATATGAACTTTCAAATATTTCGTCACTGCAATATGAGTATAACTCTTACTATAAGACTAGTAAGGATTTCATTAATTGAATTATTATCCCGTACTTTTGAAAGAGCTCATTTTATCTCAGAATGACAAACAATAATATGACGAACAACTTGCTGGGCTAGTTTAAAGGTAGCTACAATTTTAGAATTTTAGAAAGTTGAAAGGTTTACCGTCGTTTCTGTGTTTTTATACGCCTTACTCCTTAGCTTCATTAAAGGAGTAGAATCGATACATAAGTATTTACATAAGGAAGCTTAAGCTTAGTCCAGGGTATTCCACCTGAATTTGTTTCCGTGTAATGGGACTCCAGGTGGACGTCTTTCTCTTCGAAATAAACTGACTACAATTACTTAATTCTCGATTTCTGTTGACGAAATAGCCAACTTATCGGGTGAAAATGCGCTATAACAATTTGTCGTTATCATGAAATAAAGGACACTAGTTTCCTTTATTCCTTAACCACAGATGGCTCTAGAATAATTGATTGAAATATATCTGGTGATATTAGTGAATCGGCTTCGAATTAATATGCAGATAATTTTGACAATCTGACGTCCACCGTCTAAACAGAGATGTTGGTAATCAATATCCGTATAAGAATAAACCCATCTACAATAATGCTCGACATAAACAAATAAATTTATTAAAAAATTCATAACACCCTTAAAGCATTGATTAACACCATAATGAATAAAAGATTCTAACCTTACCAGTATATCACATTGCAAGCTGTTCACACTTAATTATGTCTTCTATAAAACGAATCAACTCTCATCAACTCTTCAATATAACTATTACTCCAAACTTTCAATATTCTCCCATGTTTATCAAATCTATACCAGAGCATACAACTTATCCTAACCATGCATTACATGCTCTTAAAAGAAACTCTGACGATACTCAGTTTCTCTCCGTGTACTCGTAGCTAGTCCGATGCGGTTTCCCCACAAAACGTCAATTTAGAAGTGTTAAGTGCATTTCTAAGCACTACAGCAAGTAATTGCATAATGTGAGCCGAGTGCCTTATAATGAATTTAAAACACAATTACACCTGAACTAAACTGAAATTAGATCCAGAACAACGTATGGGATGCTACCTATAGTATACTGTGAAATGTGGCTTGGGGGCTCCCATGCCATAATGAAATATGTACTTCATGGCAGCGCTACCGACATAAACTGTGTTATCTAAGTGATGCATCGTGCCTACAATGGTGTTGAAGTGAAAAGAGCAGTTGTGTGTATTGTTGGGTTGTCTATCTGCAGAACTTCGATTTTACTTTGATGCAAGAGCACATTTACTAATGGCAACGCTTTTTAAATTAACATATTATGAAAAATAAAGTTTTTCTTGAACAGATTTTTCAAAAATATATTAAAGATGACTCATATATAGGTGGCTCCAGCCCTTTATAGCTTTCGACCTTCCCCTAAGTTTTAAATTTAATGATTTTTAGTTCCGCACGCCGTATTTTATCATCTGTGCCGAAATAAATAAAAAAGGAAACGCAATATTTGAAGCATACCTTTAGGGTTATATATAAAATTACCACAATTGAAAAGGAGCACAGCATATCAAGGAAGGTTTCTCCTCTTTCATAACTCTACTCGCTATATATAAAACATATATACTTTTAAAAAAACTATTTGTCTGTATATAATTTCAAGAAACTTAATTGAAATTCACCATGTTTATAGAAAACAAACAATGGCCAAGGATGGACTTTACAATAGATTACTTAAGGGAGGCAGACGAAGGCAGATGAAGTATTAAACGCATTTGAAATTGAAAGAGAAATCCTAAAAAATGTTAATGAAACCGGATTATTTGAAATCTCATCTTTGAATCATTGGTGGCTGTAGAAATAACAATTCAACAAAAATCATTTACACATTTCTCTTCGTAGAGGAAGTCCTTTTCCACTGGGAAATAATTTGATAGAATTGGCGATGGTAATATTTAGAAATTTTGTGTGTGTTCGACCCACTGTGTTGGAAGTGTGCCATTTTACACAATATCAATAACAAATCTCCGATGGCCTTGCTGAGACAATTGAGGTCAAAATTCAGTGGAAAGGATGAAACACATTTTCATCTCATATAAGTCAGCAAACGAATGCATTTGGTGTGTTAGAAACCACAACAGAAATTATCAAATACCTAGTCACAATGTGACCATAAAGACTTGTAACGCCTTCAAGGCCGCTTGGCTGTTCGATATATGTGCACCAGAGATTATCCCGTGTAAACACTCCCTTGTGGCATAGGTTTCTGCTTGGAAGATTGTTACTAATCTTCCTATCGCGTTGGCTTTTTGAAACGACTTTCTGAAATCATACAATCAACGACTGCAAACCTTGAGTGATTGCCACTCAAGAGCTACTTGTGTTGCTATCGTGGCTTTTAATAGAAAAATTAAAACAATTTTAAATACGATTCGATTACGCACTGCAATAGTTTAAAAACTTTTAAATGAAATGCTCATGAAATCGCAATTTTTTATGCATTTACTCTCATTGAAAACGCACTACATGCTGATTCATTCAGCATACCTACGAGTATTATTTTCCCAATCAAAACTTTTCCTGCCGAACTTCTACTAAAATTATTTTTAATTTATTCAAAGTACCTCTCTAAGTACAATAGTATTTTGTGCAACCAAATTTCAATACATTTTACATTTTCAATTATTTTACAAATACATTACCCTCGCCCTCTCCACGCTGTATGCCAAACAAGGATTCCATGCAACAAAATGTGTGGCCACATAAGCAGAGAAATATTTGCAATTATACGAGCACCCGTGCACAATGAGCAAATGGGGCAAGCGGGTAGCTCAGGTTTGGTTTTTTGGCCAAAGAAAGTTATTTTGCTGCCACAAATGCAATCGGCTCAAAGTTTGCCACTGAACGTTTTCAATTTCAACACACTAACACACCAAGGATTAATTTGCATAAATTTCAATGAATATACTGCCAGAGTGGTATCAAACTAACAACAATTGTTGGGAACATTTCCAACTCAATTTGTCGCTAGCACCTGCTGCCTAACGTGAAAAGCAATTTAAAAATGTTCCTGCGGTTGAAAAAAGGCTAACTGATTCAATTAAATGGGTTGAATAAGATTAAAGTCGAAAAGAAATTGTTTAAAATTGAGTTTGCAACAAGTTTTGCATAACTTCAGCCATAATTACCAAAAGGCGCTGCCTGCGTGTCTCTGGCGCTTAAGATGTGCCACTTGCATGCATGCTACCAAAATTTCTACAGATATCGCAAATTGCATTCCGCAGCAAAATATCTTTTGGGTATGTCCTTGAGCTGCGCTTCCTAGCTACATGCACACATACGAATTACGAATATGTCCTTTTCATTTTTCTTTCATTACGCGCGCTTTCATAATTCAAGCAAAAGTTTGCCAGCTCAACATGAACAGCCCCAACAGTAGCAGCAGCAGTTGTAGCAGTAGTTGCAGGAGTAGGAGCGGCTAAAGCGACGCCGTTTACCTCGGGCAATTAGCGCTAGTGAAGTGTACTCAAGTTTAGCAGAACTTTTGTTTCATTTTCGTGTCTTTTGCTCACTTTAGCTGCATTTGCTCGGCGTTAGCGTTGGCTTTCGTCAGGCACAAGTTTCAGCAAGAACTTAAATTATTCAATTTGTAGCAGGGTTCGTTCGGTCCCTTGTGTAAAATTATACAACTGAGTGAGTGAGCTGTTCCAGCACGAAACGAACTCGCCTATTTTACAACTGTTTGCATACAGTTAGAGTTAAATCAAAAGTAGCCTGTGGCGGGTAGTTAAGTGGGCTCAAAGGTGATTTTTCCACTTTATGGATATTTGCACATGGGAAGCACTCGCACATAGCAATATTCTTGATTTGAAGTTTGACTAATATTTGCACTGCGTGGTTGAATGTTTGAATATTTCAAATTATGTTTACACTTCAAGCGTTCTAAAATAACCGCAAAATTTCGCATTCGCATTTAACATTTAAAGCAGTGCAAGGTTAAAGGTTTCCTTCTGAACCGAAAAGCAAGAAGCGAAAACGCTTAATTTTGCTCTTTCAAGCCTCTACAAATGGTAAATAGAAATTCTTTATTTATGGTCAAAAAGCTCATACCAGCACAAAGGCAACGGATTCTTATTTCAGAATTCAAATTCTAAAGGCTGCAACTCATCCTCGTATGTGCCTGAGTTGCTGTGGGAGGGTGTGTGTGGAAGCGTGTGTGGGAGTGTGGATATACGTCGCCTAGAACGCTGCTTTCAGTTTTCTATTCAAACATATTTCAATCTCTTCAAATTAAATTGACCCGTCTCAGAAATGCTCATGGATTATTAAGCTGCAGCATATAATATTGGCATGGGTTGGTGTGCCAATTTTTTTATTTTTTGTATGCTTCTGTCTCTTCTATTTCTTATTTTTTATTATTTCTTTTCTTTTTATATTTATTAGGCTATTTTATTATTTTTGTATTATTTTTTAAATGGACAAAAAAGAAAAACTCTATTTGGCCATTTAACTGAGGCCGTATTTAATCCTCAACTCCATCTCGAGTCTGCCGTTGAATTATTATTTAATGTTTCAAAGGGGATTTATTCTAAAATTTGCAGAACAACTTCATGAGTGTCCCTTTTCAGAGATGTTTGATAAATTTATATTGGCAGAATCCTTTTTTATTATTGCCAGCAGAGGAAGAGTTGAGACAAACGAAAAAGGTGCTGGAAAAACAATTTAGAGACTTGTGCCTTTTTTGCTGGAAATAATCTGAAATTGACATCAATTGGTCACCTTAAGCCATGCAAAATGTTGGGCGAAGCAGTACCATTTTCTTTTTGTGGTTTCTTTTGTTTATGTCTGCTGCCTTCTGTTTTGAATATGATAAATACTTTAAAATGGTTTCCCTTACTTTTTAGCTTGAAATTAACCACCATTTAAGCCAACATTTGATTAATGTTTACATTGAGGACAGGAAAGCCTGAGTATCAGTGTATTTGGAAGTAGGAAGATTATGTCTTTCTCTTGAAGGTTTGTGCCCTTTAAGCAAAAAATACTTGATTTTTGATAACTTCTGTTGTTTTAAAGTATTGTCCACAACATATTATTGTTTCTTGGACACGATAGAAATGGATTGCAATAATTTTATTATAATCAAATCATAATTTTGTAAAGTATAAAACCATAGTTTAAAGCTCTGTTTCAGGCAATTCCATTTGTATAATCTTGCATCCAGCCTTGTTGGTCTCTTGCATCTGTGATATTCCACTCAGTATTTCTGTTCAGTTTTTTAATATGTGCGAATATTTTGAATGATGATGAATGCGATTGACAAATGCCGCTGTCATTTGCACGCGTATTAATGGAATTTTGAGTCAATCGTTCGAGGATAAATGAAATCTGTCCTTCAGCTTTTTTAATAGTTTCTCACAAACGCGTGCGTCGAAATTCGTAATGTGGTGGTACAGACTAGAAGTGCTCATTAATTTTTCCACTTTAAATCTTGAAGATTAAAAAATGCGCTTGTAGAATTATTTGCTATGAAAACAATTTGAAAATAGGGATTTCCTCCTACTTAAATTGAAGCTTGAACGCAATAACAGCAGCTTTAATTGCATATAAAGCTGATTACGTTCATTAATTAAGTTCACGTCTGTTAATAAGTAATGTAATCGTCCTTATCACTTAAATTTAATTTATACTTCATTAATCAAAGTAATGACGTAGTTAAATGAATACAACTTAATAAAAGCAACTGTGTCCGAATGTGCGTGCAGTAACATTCACTGCGATCCTGTTCAAGGCGAGCCAAATTATAAGGTGGCCTAGGAATATTTACATTTCGACGGACTATTTGAGGATTTTATACAGGAAATTGGAAATTTTAATCAAGAATAAAATAAATGTGTAAATAAGTTTTCAATGGAGCAAAAAATTTCTGCAAGGATATGCGAGTATAAAAGCAATTCGCACAATTAACAATATTTCGTTTTCGTGAGTTTTTTTAAAATTTAATTTAATTCTTTAAATGAAATCTACAAGTTGCAGAGAAATATTTATGAATTAAGTTAATAATTTAACAGTTCCCGCTTTATAGAAAATATATCGGTATATAGTTAATTTATTGCTTAATCTTAGGTTTCGCTTCTCTACACTCAAAATGCAAAAAGCACTGAAAATTTTTTGTATGGAATTAACCGAAATAGCCGCTGATTCCACTAATCACAATACACAGAAAATCATGTTTAATTCCTCCAAAGGAATTGATACAATTTGAAGATTTCCACCTATTAAATTCCGTTCCATAAAATATCCGAGTGGGACAAAGTGGTTATTAGAAACCCAGTACAGTTCAGACATATCTAAGTCGGATGAAGAGACACTTCTTTCGAGGCTGCAAATTATTTTGAGCCATCAGTGAATCCCCTCTCAATTCACCAAAGAAATTGTCTGATTTCTAATTTGATTTGAGATTAGCTTCGGAATAATCTAGTCTGCTACCTGACAGTCCGCTTGACAATGAATGTAGAGTGTCCTAATTCCGATCGATCTATCTTTCTTCTGACCAGCCACAAATCTCAAGTGAAGAAATTCACCAGTATACTTAGTAGTACAATAGCATATTTAGTACTTCCATAGAGCTGGTCAGAAGAGTACTTCCATAAAAGAGATCCCAATGCTAGAAAGAACAGTACCAAAGCTCTTTACATAACAGAGTGCCATTTTTCTGTGAACCTTTTTGAATGGGTATGGTACACGTTTAGAAATCTATGCTTGGTTTCTTCAGCAAACGGTTCAATTTGGCCTTTTTGTTCAGCTAAGTACTCGAACCTAGTAAAACTCTTGAGTACTTCGGACTATAGGAAGCCGACAGACTCTGGCAATTAAGTTAAGGACAATTTGGACTGCGCTATTTTGGTGTGTGTAGTGAAAAGCACACCGTCTGCCTTCTCTGAATTGACTGCAATGCCACTACTATACCCAGTTACCCAGCTTACGGAAGCCTGTTCCAAAATCTGGCAGGATTCATACTGTTATATCGTATATGCTGGGGCCCAAAAGTTAATTCAGGCGCGGCGTAACACGTGTGGAATTTTAAACATAATATAAAATTTTTCCAATTCTCCATCTCTCAACTCAAAAGTATCAACACCTCTGACTGTGGTCTATGAATTTTAATTCAACGTGGAGTGTTTTTTTCCAGTGAATATTATTTATATTCCAGATCTTTACTGATTTTTTGTTGTGTTTTTTCGAATTTTTTCACAGCTACGTATTTTTTTTGACTTGCTTGAAATTTATTCAATTTTCAATCGCATCAACATTGAATTTTAAAACAGAAAACATCAAGTGTCAATCTAAGAAGAAAATTGTGAAATTTCCGATTGCTCGCAGTGATAAGTTCAAGAGTGAAAAATTGCATTTGAAATGGCTCTTCAACTAATAAATCGCTCTTTGCGCATTACCAAATATTATCCGTTGTTCGTCATTAAGCGCAACACCACCAATGATCAGAACACAAGTATGATTGGCAACAGGGAGGTTGTCGGCTACGGCTGGAATGGGTCGCCCTGCTATGCCGATCGCACCGACTACCCATTTCCGTCGATGCGTTTCATGGAGCCAACCAAGGAGATCTGCGATTTGCGTGATAAGGAGTTGGCCGATTGGAAAAAACTCAGCATTTCTGACAAAAAGAAACTATACCGCTACAGCTTCTGTCAGACGTTCGCAGAAATGAAAGCACCCACAGCCGATTGGAAAATGAATCTTGCTGCAGGATTTTGGGCTTCTGCGATTGGCTTATTGCTATCATATACCTACTACCTTTTCCTCTACGACGAGTATCCAGAGTCCTTCTCTGAGGAGCGTCGCAGAGCTCAATTGAAACGAATGCTAGATTTACACGTCAACCCAATTGAAGGGATTTCCTCAAAATGGGACTATGAAAACAATTGCTGGAAATAATTATTTCCTAATTTCATATAGCTAACATATAGCAAAAATATAGATTATTTTATTCCTGAAATAGTTAAAAATTTTCAATGTTTCGAAAAATCCAAAAATATAATTTAAAAAATTTAAAGAATATTGTTATGAAAATTAGTTATGAATTATATATTATATATAATAATAAACATCTTTCTTTGATTTCCAACTCAATACAAATAGTTGAATTTAATATGTATGTATGTCTTCTTTACTATAATTTATGTTAATAGAGTAGTAATCAAACTTATTATAATTAAAATTTAATAGAATAATAAATCAAACTCCTCACTGCAGGTAGGACAGTAAAATAACAAATGAACTGGACTCATTCATTGATAGTTCGTGACTTCGGGACCATTGCAGCAGATTCTGGAACGTTATGCAATTAAGGGCTTGCATATGTGACAACACGAATCCACGTAGAATACAAACATTTGGTGCGTTATTAGAAAAGGAACAACCTCATTAAGGTCCATATTTATTATATAGACTTATTATACAACGTAATAGTTAATTCCTATGATTCCGCGGAGGACAAGTTTCCTCCATCCACTTGTCAGGCGCCCACCTCTTGATCACTTTCCAGCGTTTGTTAGTGTTAATAATTTCAACTTCAAGGTTTCTTCTCTAGGTTATTGCGGGTCCACGAGGCGGTGCCTTCATTTATTTTCAGCTATTGCTGTTATCAAATTGAGAAGTCATAATATGTAATCAAATAAATATAGAAATAATTCAGGAGCCATGGTACACAGAAAACCTTGAACAAATTAAACAGTGTATGAAGACAGTCACAAAATACTGAAGTCGGAGAACCGAGGGCTACAAGCTATTTGCAAAGTAATTGATTATTCAATTACACCTAATTCTGTTTTTACACGGTCTTTTTTTACACGGTTTTGATTTAACACGGTTTGAAAATAAACAAATTTTAAATTTTTTTACACGATTTTATTCCATTTAGCACGATTCAAAATCTTTTGGGCTTAAATTTTTTTTGGTTAAATTTAATTTTTGCGAAATATGTTCATATCACAAATTTAGGGGAATTCCCTTTTTGTGGATACAAATTTACTGGTCAGAGCAATTGTAAATAGCACAAATTTAGAGGAATTCCCTTTTCATGCATACAATCAAATTTATTTGTGACAGCAACTAGAATGTGTTAATATTTTCTGAACTATCCATGCAATCAGACGTAAAAACACATTATATATGTAATTTAATAAAATAAACCTGAATAGTTGTTCTTAAAAAATCCTTGTTTTTCACTAATTCAATAGGTTTTAGAGATAAGGAACCAATCACCTATTTTTCATACGATCAATGTCTTTTTTTACACGGTTTTTTTTACACGGGTTTTCCTGGAACCAATTTCCGTGTAAAAACAGAATTAGGTGTACGAGTATATCAGTCATTTTACTTAAATTATGAGAATAAATATAAATACAAAGAACACAACTGATGAATGGAGACTCAGAAGTCAAAATAACTGCTTGACAAATAACGCCTTAGAAGTAAAAGGCGTTGAGAATGCACTCAGACAAAATGTGTGTTTTTTAAGTCAGAGTTAAGTTGTGGATTTCAGTCATTTTGCAATCACTTGAATTCCCATCATACCCTATATACATATGTAGTAATGCTTGCAACCATTTGAGACTCCGCCTTAAATTATTACAGAAACAACATTTAATTTTATTAATTGTTTAATTAGACAGATTCGAATATGAGGAGCTGACTCAAACGCAACAGTTCTACAGCAGCACAGCCCAACTTGACTCATTGAGTTATTTCCGTTTTAATAATTATAAACTCCCAAAACAACTCACATACAAAACTTTACATTCAAAACATGTCTGATTCTCAACCATTTCCCCAATTACAGCCTTCTCACTATCAGAAACTTTCATAAAATCGTTTTCACACTTCGTTGGTCACACAAATCATAATTTGTGTCCCCTCTTTCACCTCACGTGTGTGTGTGTGTGTGTGTGTTGCACTCGCCATGAAACTGGCGAATTGTTACAAGAGTGATTTTTTGTATGGAACTTTAGAAAGCCGAGCATGTGAGTGCATTAGTCTGGCATTGCCTGTTAGAAGGCTATAAAAAGAGGTGTGTGCGTGTGTGTGTTGTCTCAATTATTGTGTTTGCTGTTAAGTTCTCAAATGCTACTCCCACTCAGTAAAAACAAGAATTTGAAAAAAATTATACAATTATTTGAGTATTTGGAATAAGTTTCGATTTGCTTCATTGACTAAAATTATTGAGTCATTCTAAAACCAGTCATTGACTTCAGACACGAATTGTGACTGCATCTTCTTCACGTTTTGTTTTCAAATACTACTAACAAAATTGAAGGACTGAAAAACTCAACTGATCTGAATCTCTAATAGCACTGATATTTACTGATAACCCTGTCTGTCGATCTACGAGTACTTCAAACAAAATTGCGAGAAAACTGCCGTTGTATTGCATTTTAATCATATTGTAATTAAAAATTGTAAATTATAAAATGTTGGTAAATCGATGGAACACGCTGCCATACGTCTTCCATGGTTGCACAATTGGGTTTAATCAATTGCCACAATAAAACAGAGACGCGCAGTTGAATTTGAGGTACGTTTTCACTTGAGCAATAATATAAAATAAGTTTGTTTACACTTCTCTAATTTAAAAATAACTTGTTTACATGCTGCAAAGTGCTTTCATATTATATTACACTCCTAATATATTTGTATACATTTGCGCTGTGATACGCGTATGTGTGGCGCTGCAAGGTGCCTGCCCGCCTGCAAGTCAATTTGCGATAAGAACTACAATAGAGACAGATACGACTGAGCCAATGTGCAAAATGTAACAGCGCGCGATAATTGATAAGCACAACAATAACAAACAATGACAAAGGCGGGCAGAGCGCTGATAAGCATCGAGGGACTTTCTCATTGAATTTGCTTTTGACCCACTGAAATAGTTTACGCGTCACACAATTATATACTCGGTATCATTCACTGTATAAACATATATATGCAGATATGTAGAGATATATATAATAAAAATACTCGTAAGTGCGCCATTCAGAAATGAAAAAATTTTATTTAAATTGGCAGACGTATTCACACTCATTATCAGGCAAATGTTTATTTTCTCTTTAAAAGGTTCAACATCTGATAAGCCTTTTATTTTAATAGATTTTTTTTTCATTTTTTGTTAATTATCTGAGTACGCACTCCGTGTCACGTATGACATTTGCAACACAGCAGCTTTACAATTCATTCCGCGGCTTAATTAGCAGTAATGCCAATAACCATCGTTCACACTTTCCATGTAAATAAAAAGCGATTGAAGTGATAAACTGTTTCCCACTTTTAATTTTGTCATTTTTGAATACCAGTTTTACCGTGCTCACCTGTAGCCAAACGCCAATAGCGTTGCTATCGGACAACGCCAGAGATTGGACAGATTGCCAGCAAATTGCTTAAAGCACATATACTCGTACATGTATCAATAAACTCCAATACCAGATAAGTTTTCAGGCCTGAATTCACCAAATGAGTAACGCAATGAGGCAGCAGGGCGCCCGATGTTGGAGCGCAGTGTCCATGAAAAAATGTTTATAGTGTTTATTTATTGATTATTATATCGTACACCATAATTAATTGTGACTCCAAGGCGTTGGGGAATGAGTACCAGCTGCTGAGGCTTTCGACCCGAAGAGAAAATGATTTTTTTTTCGGAAGAAGCATTTCTGAGACCAGGCCCAGGAGAGGATTTGAACCTGCGACCCTCTGAGTGTGACTGTAGCATCCTTAAAAGCTTTTTTTAGTCTGGGTAATAATTTTATTAACGGCGTGTCCATAGTAATTTGTCCAATATTGACTAATCAATACAAAACACAGGTAATTTAAGTGGAATGAGAATTGCAGTAGATTGGTGGAATATTCGCACCTTTTGTTATGTTCTTTACACAATTAGTTCTTCTTGGGTAAGATTCAACATTTATTACGTTGTTTGTTGTAGTTTTATTGGCAATACATTTTCTTATTTTATTTTATCTGTTTTTTCCTCCACCTTTCCAAACAATCTGCTTCCTGTACTACCTCCTCCACCTTTCCAAACAATCTGCTTCCTGTACTACCTCTATGTCAAACTCTCCAATGTAATCCATAGTTTGGTAGAGTCTATGCACGAACATAATTAATAGTAATGGCAGAAACATATTTTATTGCAAAGTTTAACACTTACCCTAGGATTGATATCAAATTGCTTGAAAATAAAACAACCATTCTTCAGAGAAATTTAATTTGTGTATATTTTTATAAGGGCCCAAAAATTATAACACTAATTTGTTCCTTTACCATAATTTTTATTCATTCTTAATTTATTGCTATTGCAAAATTCTTTTAAGTTAAACATTGTTGTCCTTTATGTGTAAATGTTGCATATGTATGTATATAATTAATGAAATATGTTTTATATGAAAGCCACTGTATTAATTAAATTCTAAAATGGTTAAAACTAACTTCAAATGTTTATTTTGATATATTCAACTTCTTTAAAATTTGTTTTGGAAGAGTAACGGGAACATGATGGTGGGATTTATATGTAGTTGATTTGTTAACATTGCAGTTTAAATTATAAACAAAAAGAGGACCAAGTGAGCCAAATTAAATACAACTGTTTTTCAGCACCTTAAAATTTTTTTACAATTATTTTATATGTTAATTTAATAATCTCTTAAATTATACTCATAGTAATTTGAATTATTAATCATCAAAAACACTAATTAATTATTGTGCTATTCTAATCAAAATCCGAATATTTGTTATTCGCTACCAGGATGTTTTTATATGGAATAAGACTGATTTATTTAATGTCAATGAAAGTCCAAGACATGGCTCGGGATACTCCCATTTTCGTAGTGTGCTTAAAAGTTTACTTGTAAAATTTGTAAATCACTCAATTGTGAGTAAGGCGTCTGTGTCCTAGACACAAGACTCAAACCATTTACACATTCATGCATCAGTAAATTGTACTTATATATAGGGAAGTTAATACTGGGTATAATACTGCGCTAATAACTAATTGAAATAAGTTATTTATAAACTACTGGGGTTGGTATTATTAGATCAAAACAATAATTTTCCAATACCAATTTCGATTTTGGGAATTTCAAAGCCATAATCAAGGAAGTAATTTATGATGGCTCGCTGGTAGACCGCAGCGCTATAATTTAATTCGTTTGCTTGTGTAAATTAATGGGCTGCTTAAGTGTATTTTACCATAATCATCGAAACTCAATTTGCAGTGAATTGGGTATAAAATTGTTGAGCATGTTATTTAATAAATTTGACGGTTTAGCGTGTCTGGCACAGGGCTTTGCGGGCATATTTCCAAATCAAATAACCGTTGCCTATACTGGTAACTTTTTCCACACACTAATGGAATATGGCTTTAATCATTCAAGCCTAAGCAAGAGCATTGGATACATTTGTCATTAAATTTTGTTTGGATGGAATCCGAAACGTAAACATAAAAAACTAAAACTACACCAGACCAGTTCGACTCGCCCCGATCACCGTCCGTTCGAATTGGTGTATTGCAGGGCATGGAGTTGGTTTTCATTCATCGCCCAATGATGAAATAGCAATTATTTATGTTGGGGAATAAATGGAAGTGCGCTGGTATTATCATAACCGACGCAAGTTCAATGAATGTACGAGTAATACTACTAAATTAAATTTCCTTTGTGGGATTGGTGAAGTTGGTGTGGGCGGCGGCATATGCAAATTAGTCACGATTTTCTGTTTAATTCAGCAATTCAATTGGGAATTGCTGGGTGCACTTGTTTGCTGCTACGGCATTTATATTTTCGTGTAATGTTTGAGTTGGTGGTGGGAGATCACAAGCGTGTTCCGTTAATTGTCGGGGGAATATTTTAATGTTGATTATCCTTTGCTAGGCCATTAGTTGAGATTAGAAAAAAGCAAACTTTAATTTATAAATAAACCAAATTTAAACTGCAATATTTTAATTGAAAATAATTCGTATTTATTCTTATGAAATATGCTAGTTCTTCATTGTGACTGCTAATGTAATGATATAGTATGATTCTATTGTATTTATATTATATAAATGAATGTACTTAAACGAAGGTGGTTCGTATGCAAAATGTTACAATACATTTATGTTTTATAATCTGTTATCACGTTGTTTTTTGCTTTTCTTTTGTTTTTTGTTTTTTTGTTTGTTTGTTTTCAATGACGACGATGTACATAAAAATACTCATATATATGTATATGTAAATATGTATGTGTATATGTTATGTATAATGATGTAAAATGGTACATTCATGTATGTGGGTAGATCTACATATATGCCTAAAATATTTAACGACAGCGTAGAGAAAATAGATTTCGTATATGCACTTTTAATATATATATACGGGGATATACGTATATTGTGTATCTTCTTTAAAATAGAGTAGAGTGTAGTTTAGTTAATATTTGAAACTCTCTTTTTCTTCATTTTTAGCAGTGTAATAATAATAATTTTACATTAACATAGAATACCATTGTATTGAGGGTATTTGTTTAACATATTAGTTTATCATTCATTTTATTAAAATAAAGTTACAGCAAAGCACACAATTGTAGGATTTGCATGGCATGACATTTGAGAATGTGTTTTCTTGTTTCTCTAATATGAAAATCAATGAAGGAATGCTTTAAGGGAAATATATATATGCACTTTTACAAATCTTCGTTTGCTTTGGTGGCAATTGCGTGTTCTTTTTTTTACTGTAAAATTGAGATACATTACATAAATTTGTTAAAACTTTAGCTAATTACATTCTTAGCCGAGTTCCTTAGTATTATGCAAAATTTTTATACTTTTTTTTAATTTATTATCTTTTATAAACGTGCAATTTATGGGTAAATAAATCTATTCACTTAATATGACCACAAAACATAAGTCAGTAAGGAACAAAATTTTTGTTTTTTCTCTTTCTTTGCTATTAATGATACTCTCCAAGGAAATTTGTTTAAACTGCTAATAATTTCTGTAATTGTATGCAGACTACTTTATTGCACGTTTATTTCATTACTCTTCGGCGTACTCAATGGTTTATTCTAAGATATATTTGTAATATATATTTTAAAGAACATTAATTTCAAAAGTTCTTGGCAGTTGTTTTGTTTTTCATGTTTTTCATATTTTTCTTATTTTTGTTTATGTTTGTTTTTGTTTCTTTTTACTTTTCGTCAAGTCAAGCCTGCAGCCTGTTTTATTTCTGTTACACATTCTTGTACAATTTATTTTACTGCTCGCAAGCAGTCCTTACTACACAGCATTTATGTTAGCGCCTTCGCTCTGTCTGCTCTGCTTTCGTAGCTTCTCCATCTGCTGTTAATCTTTAATTACACCCATATGCACAGCTCTCTAATAAGTTTACATCGATCGTCCTCATTTGTGACACTCTCTTTTTCTTTGCTGCGAATTTAGTTTCTTTCGAATACAATTTAATACTCTACTTTCATACACAACAGGCTGCAAAGGACTTCTTAGCATGTATTTTAATAATTATAATAATTTAAATTTGTTTAAATATGTTTTAACTAAGGGAGTGAACACTAAACTGCTCTTACATATATTTAAATTTGAAATTAGTTATATAAAGGAAGCAAATAAAACGAATTGATTTACTGAGGCGAGGCAGCAAGACGGTTTGGCATGATACTAATTGCAATTTTTACATTTGTAGGCATTTAAGTAATTTCCATTTCAATTGCAAGTAATATTTGCTGCCGACAATTTAGAAAATTAGGCGATGCTTTTAAATTCACACAAACATAGTAGTATTTAAATTAAAACAATGCGGTTCCAATATACTAATCAAAGAAAATCTACGGACAAAATATTTTGTTGTACACACATACGGGGAGTAGGCGTGTCTAATTCTAGCAGATTGTAACTTCATATTTAAACGTCCTTTAGTAGAATAGAGTAGAGACAGAGTATTTCGAAATTCAGAAAGTAACTGTAGTAGTGTTGGCTAAAACTGTATGATCTTTACGAGTAAGTGTAGTTTATCAGATTTAGAGCGTATAAGCTGGCTGGAGCAGCATGCTTAAAGCACTTCAACTGGCGAACTTGTTTGTGGAGGCGTTGCTTTCTTCATGTTCACAATGCAACTAACGCTTTAATTTGGTCCGAGAAAAATTAAAATTTCAATATCTTTTTTAATTTTAGAATTTTCATAACATTCGCGCTTCTGTGTCACGAAAAATTGTTCCAAAATTTTGTTATTGATTGTAAGTAAATGTCAGAGTATGTGTGTGTATATATGTGTGTGTGGGTGTGTTTAATGTGTTTGTTTAGCTTTCTTTAGGGGTAATTTTGGTTTTTTTGTTTATCTTTACCGAAAATTAATGAAGTTACGTCTACAATACGCCGACGTCCATCACAAACGCTCTTTGCATTCACATACACTCTTTCACCACTTCAGCGGAAAGAATTTTTACTTTTTTTTTAGGAAAAAAAAACACCACTCCTTTTGCTCAATCCCAGCCGTTCTCCTTGATCATGTGTGCCAGTTCAATTATGTACTTCCCCTCTTTGTACTTTTGACTGGACTCGTAGGCATGCTCGTACTTCCAGCCTAGCGGTGTCTTGCAGCACTCACAGTAGATGTCGGCCACAGCATGCAGTCCGGTAAGCAATACACGCTCCTCCGTTTGGCCACATGCCACGTTCACAACGGAATTGAATAAATATGCAGGCCCTTGGCTACCCTGAAAGGATTTCGATATAAGTTCGTCGTGCGAGGCGAGATGAGCACGACAATGAACACATGAGTAAGTCCGGTTGGTGGACGGTAAATAGGCTTGAAATGTTTTCACCATTTTCGTATGATATGGTAGGCGTGTGTGTATATTGGAAAGCTGGTTGCTTGTTTTTCAATTATAAATCTGCGAAGGCAGTAAATGCATTTTCAAAATATAATATAATTCGCTACGTTATTTTATCTTTGCAGTAAAACTCACCAAAGGAATACGCTGTCTTCTTCGCTCGCTGAATTTTCAACTCAGACTGCTTTGAAAAGGCTTTCGCGCAACAATTAGAGCAAGAAACGCCTCAACAACACGTTCACTTTGCAGACAAGCGCAGACGTTGTCAGCTCAAAGACTGCTCAGCGCAGCTGTTTTTATTTAGCTTACTTCACTTCGATTTGCGGTTTTTGCCGCTGTCGTTGTTATTGTATCGTTGTATCTACCTATCTCCACTCTGATAAGTATTGCCAGCTGCAGCAGCACCGCTGTTCCCCAGCACTTTTAGCACCTCCCGCAAAAGCTGCACCGCATCGAATGAATGAATGTATATGGCGCACAAATAAACTCCAACAACGAGACCGTAACCAAATTCTCTGTGTGTTTGTTTTTCCAGTGATTAAATATCAAATTTCCTGCAATAGAAAAAAGAAAAAGCAATGTTCACAAAAAACTGGCTGGCTTGTATTTGTATTGTTTCTGTAGTGCATTTGTGTATTGCAACATTTCAAAAAAAGCAGGGCAATATGGTAAATGTAAAATATGCATTTGCGCTCAGATGTTTTGGGAGTGTTTCAGGCAGGCCAGGCAGGCGGCAGGCGGCACGCCAGCGCTTGCCTTCGAGCTTGTATCTTTGCTTGTAAATGCGTTATTTTCTCATTTTCGTATATATGTACATATGTAACACACAGTTATGTGTAAGCATCTATGTATGTTGTAATATGGATATTTAATTAAATATCAATAGGATTACAGCGCTTTAACCTGAAAAATCATTTGTGCAAGTTGCAGCAAATTAATATTCATAAATTAGTTTTGCTCTCTTCCTCTCTGGTTTCGAGCTCAAAGAAGAGGCGTGGTAGTAACGACAGAAACGGCTAAGCAAAAACGCGTATCTTTTAATAAATTTGTCTGCGCTTAAATCGAGATCTTTTACTTTTTACAAATGCCAATCCCATAAATATGTCGAAATATAAACGTGACGCTTGCTGAACCTCAACATGCCTCAAATTCGTGCTCCACTACTATTCACGATCTGTGGTTATTGCAGAAGAAAATTTGTATATGGGTTGGGGGCATATATGGCTGCCTTTTTCAGTGTATTATATTAGCTTTTTCTCTACTAGAGAATCCTTTGTGTTGTGTCAAGGATAACAATAACAAACACCATCTGCTAACGCTAATTGCATCTCAATTTATGGATATAAGTGGTAAAAATTTAATGTTATTTATATTGACTCTGTAAATAAAGAATATAAAACGATTCATGATGCTAATTTCACTATTGTTCGAAGGCCAACTTAAGAGGCTTACACAATATTTCTGGAATCCATTTGAAGAAAATTGTAATTTTTCAATAAAAACATATAAGAATTTTAAAGTAAGTATACAAATAAGGGTGTGCAATGGTCAAAAAATACATCCATCTCTGACACCTACCATTGAAATGTGTAATATTGTATAATACCGGAGGGACTTCATTATACAAGGAGTAACTATTATCACCATAGGCTAACAAAATGAGAACAAAACTAGTATAACCGAATTTTTTGAGTCGAGTATAACGACACCACACTTCCGACTCTACAACTATGAAATTATGTATGCATGCAAAGCAAATTATGTTGTAAATATATGCATGTATATATAAATATGTGAAGGAATACATGTCATTTAGTTTGAACTAAGAACCTGTATCCGATTGCCGACAGGTGAAACTAATTAAAATATTCATTAATATATATATATATACATATATATGCTTAAATTATCTGTAAGTAGAAAAAATGCATATATACGTATATGTAGCAGCTTTACAACCACTTAATACAAGTGCTATTAGAAAAGCAGGAGTCTTAATTACTAACCAAATTATATTTTTATGATTGAGTAATTTCTTTATAAAGTCGTTCCGTATAAAGTGGCAAACATTTTTATATTATATTGTAAGATCTTTAACAACTCTTATTTTTTTGTTGTTATTTTGCAGCGCTATTAATGACCACCATACGAGTATAATAATTAAAATTGTTTTATATAAACAAATAAAAGGAACTTTGTTTATTTGTACCGGAATAACATTTGGAATTCACTGTTTTATCTTGCAAAGTACAACGAAGGAAATATGGTGCTGATATAAAAGTGGACCATTATAACCAAACCAGATGATCCGGCGTACTCCAGTATTCCAGCTGTTTTTGTACAAACAACACAAAAAGACAAAGCAAAGAGCGAAATTCGCAACGCAGCGGAGGACTGACCTTTAGACGTGCAAATCGCGTAATTAACAAACGCAAATGTCAAATGTGCATATGAGTGTGAAAAATCCATGCACGAGTATGAGCACCTAGGATCGAAACATATGGCATGTACATGTGTGTGTAGCGCAAGCACTGCCGTCTCTCATCGAGTCACTTGTCTAAAATCACTCTCTTGGTACAACATGCAAACCAGCATTTCCGTACCTCATAGCATAGAAAATGAAATAATTTTTGAAAAACCAAAAAACACAAATTGTAAAATTGCTTAAATAAAGCCAACACATCACCAAAACGATTTCTGTCTGCGCCAGCGACAACTTTATTATTAGCAACTCCAAAGAGCTGAAACGAAAAAACAACTCCGAAGTATCAAAAAACAACTGCAAGTATAAATGCAATAAAATACAAAAACAAAAACAAAAAAGAAGAAAAATTGTGAGCCACAAAAATGAGTAAATAAAGAATTGCAACAGCGAAAACAACAAGAAAAACGACTATAATGCCACAGCAAAAGCAGACGCAGACAGCCGGGCGGACGGACGGACGCACAGATACGATAACAAAGAAATAATAAAGAAGGAAAGGGAAATGCACTTTTGCGCACAAAGGCATTGAGATACAGCCAAAAAGGGCAAAAAATGTTATTAAATAAACAGCGGAGCTGACTGCAACACAAAACAAATGCCAACTGAAAAATCGTTGACCAAACATATTAATATTAACATACGTTTTAGGCGAGACAATAATAATGTAACACAAAAACAAAGAACAAACGCTAATATACTGGTACGAGAAATACAGAAATGCAGCAAAGCACCAAATGCTAGGCCAGCGTGCCTGTTACACAGACCAGAATGCATGAAGTTAAACTTGTAATTAAATTAATGCCAATAGTAAGTACGCAACAAATCAATTGCAAAATGAGAACGCGCAAAAACAAATAAACCAACAAGCAGCACAAAAACCAATCAAATCAAAATTATGCAAACAGCTGTTGCGCTGTTTCGTTGGGAACGCGTTTAATGAACCCTTCTCAAAATGAATGCAAGCGAAAAAATAACAACGGAATACACCGTACTGTCCAAAAACGAAACAGATCAAACAGGTTCAGTGAACCTGGACCCGCTAGAGAAGGGGACGGAGAAGGCAGTCAAAAGAAAACGCCAAAGATAATAAAAACAAACCAAAACTTAAACGGCGTTTAGGGGGCGTATGAGTAATTAAGAGAACAAATTAATTAATATTTTACTTACGCTTCAAGATGCGGCTAAGAGAAATTAAATGTCCATTCTACTAACTCCGTTCGGCAAGCACAGAACAAACAACAGAAGTGTCAAGACTAAGAGCTGAAAATAAATATAGACAAAAATAAATAATAAAATGTGGAAAAAATACACACATGTGAAATTGTTTACAAAGAAGAAATAGAAATAACAATTTTCAAAAAGAAAACTTGCCAAGTGCACAACGACTGCACCAAAGAACTATTCAACTTCAACTGCTATTCTTTAGTTGCAGACCAGACCAGACCAGACAAGACCCGACCAGACCATACCATACAAAATCAGTTAAGCAAGGAGCAGGCAAATTGCGACTGATTGTGAGACACGCAATGCAACAGTAGACCACAGCCAACAAGCAACAGTAGCAAACAGTAGGAGAGGCAAAGAGAAAAACGAAACCAAAACAAATCGGAGAGCGAGAAGTGAGTAGTTAGTTGTGTGTGTTTAGAAAATGCTTTTGCCTTTCTTTGTGGTTGTTGACATTGTGTTTTAAATTTCTGAAATTAGTTGTTTACACCCCCCACTGAGACAGTATTTTGCAGGGGTTTTTCCTAAATGCGTATGTTTTGCGTTTACCAGAAACGTAGGAGTCGCGCAGAAAACCGTAGGGGTTTGCGCACGCTCGTTCGAAGCCAACATCACTGCTTATATGGCGAAACAACTGCAAGTAACCCCTATTTGGAGTTACTTTCCTATATAATAAAGAGCAGACATGATTTTCAGAAAATATCGTGTGCACAGATACTATGCTCTCTTGCTCTTGGCTCACCAATTCCGTTCGCGCGTCTGTGTTGGGGCGACAAAGTCAATAGCCGCTTGCGTCGTCATATGAAAATTAGTTTTTAACAATTTGTTTACTTATCAATACAGTCACAATTCGCACATTGAGCCGCCTGTAAACCCCAACAAACAGTTAAGTCTGATCAAAAAGAAACAAAAATGAAATAACCAAGAACAGCACAACATTTTCACTCAATTCTTTTCGCTCATTAGTTGAGAAAATTCTACTTACCTTATGAACTGTTGTTTTGACTCTCTTTGCATTCAATTTCTCTCCACACTGTTTTTAACTGTAAACCAAAGAAAGAGTTAACTAAATAAATAAAATTAAAGCAAAGGCAAATAAACTTGTTTTTGTGTGTTTTTGTTTTTATTATTATCTATAAACTTTCTTATCTCGCCTTA
Source organism: Clusia tigrina (assembly GCA_920105625.2). Classification (NCBI taxonomy): domain Eukaryota; kingdom Metazoa; phylum Arthropoda; class Insecta; order Diptera; family Clusiidae; genus Clusia; species Clusia tigrina. The sequence goes on from OV050033.1 coordinate 180,181,280, forward strand.
CTTTGCAGTTTTGTTTTGTTTTGCTTTCGCCACTATTTTTGTTATTAATTTTGCAGCCTTTCACGGAGTGCGAATTATGAAGTAAAAATAAACAAAAACGTTGTATTTCAGAAGTTGGCGATACCCTACATATTAGCTTAGCTGTGAACAAATAATTTCTTCAAATTATTTTATAACGTTTTACAAATGACTATCACGACTTGATTTGCTTCAGAAATTTTGTTTATATGGCACAGTGTTTTTAGGCCAACATATTCCTAGTGCAGTCGTCGGGCACATTTCACTTGTCATATTTTGCCGCCTATTCCTTTGTTTCGAAAGCACAGTTCGTCTACGTGATAAATATGAAAATATATACATATACATATATGTATATATGTATTTATATTTTGTATGTACTGTGTACTTTTTTGCAGTCCTTTCTCTAAGTGATCCCTACAATGACCATGGGTAGGGCACCAAACGAAAATGCGAAGAGCACATAAGCAGTATGTGCAAAATTTATTAGCCAAAACAGAGAATCTAAATGAGATACAATAGCATTTCGAGCAGTCGTTGGTGTTGGTGGCGTATGCACGATTTAGCTCGACTCTCTTCGTTCGCTCGCTCACTCGCTAAAGAACAAAGAAGTTTATGAAAATTTTGTTTTGGTTTTTGTGTTTACATGATTGTGTTGTTTTTGTAATATCACAGCTGAAGTGTGTATACTCTGATGCAGTCTGAATCGTATATTTTATTGTTAAAAGCCATTTTTCGTATTTGAAATGCATGCTTCAGATGTCGTACATTTGTTTGAATCCTAGCTACTGAAATACAAAATAACAAAGAATTAAAATTTCATACATAATTACGCACTATATACTCGTATATACACATATCCTATTTATATATACATATATAGATAATAGAAAGGACGCAATTATGTTCAACGTCGAATAAAGTATTCAAACCTACTTTTAAACTTAATTCCACATCGCTGTGGTATTCATCCCACAATTGGTATGTAATAAGTACCCTTTTCGCTGGTCACTGGTTGTTGTTAGGGAGACTGCGAAATTGCGAGTTTGTAACTTATGCATACGAAATTGGATTTTATTGACAATTTTTGTGTAGTTAAGGAAAACGAACAGTCCGGTTATAAACAAAATACAATAGAAAACTGCATTCGGCGGAATGTGTTTCTATCTTCATAATCTATTCTAAATATACATATGTGTATGCACACATCTCAAACAATTTGTCAGAATTGAAGTTGATTTATTGACTTACCAGTTCTTTTCACAACTTTGGATTTCTTAGCTACTCAGCAACAATGCCAACTCAGCCTTGTGCCCCTTTTATTAAAATATTTGACGGGTTTTATATTGCCTTTTGCACAACGAAATTTTCTTAACAATTCACTTTGACTGCACAAAATTCTGCGTGTGTGAAAATTTCAAATTTATTAATATATATTTCCTGAACCTGAGAAGGAAAACGTAGGAGAAAAATGTCATATGGCAAACGAACTCACTCTCACACTACGCACTAAAGAAAAAGCAATATTGCACTTGCTTAGTCGAGCTTGCAAGAACCTGCGATCATATACAAATTAATAACAATTAAAATTAGGACACTGTAACAAAAACCAACAAAGTAAATTTTAGCAGCGCGTATTCTTTCTATTACCAAATTGAATAACAAATTTTACACAATATCTATTTGTTTTGTTGTTATTGTCTGTTGTTGGTGAGTATACGACCTCTCTCTTTATATTCAAGAGGTGAAGAGTGGAACAGCTGTTAAAACCAATTCACACACCACTTGCATTAAAAACAACATAACATAAAATAAATAAAGCCCAGTGTAAATTTGAAACAGATTGCAAAACAGCGACAGTGTGGATTCTTTTTAATCTCGAATTCAGGCGTTCACATTTAAACAACTGCATTTCTACTGAAGTCTTGTTGTATTTCTATGTATATTGTGTGTTACTTGCATTTCGCAGACTGTATAAAGACATTTAGAAATTTACATTTGAATATTTGCTGATGCCATTCCATGGATTCAGGTCATATTTTATAAAGTTATTTTAACATTTACATGAATTAACATTTTACTAACAGTGATGCAAAATCACCACAGACCGAATTTAATCGATGATTACAACCTCCCTTGACATTGAAATATAATCGATGGTAGGATAATTTAGGCAAAACAATTATGTCCAGTATCAAACGACTTATTTAAATACACTTCTTGTTTTTATTTCAGTATTTTCTTTATTTCACAATAAAAGTGGATAATATTAATTCGGCTAGTGAAAGAACGAGACTTTATTCATAAGTATGATAAGCACTAATACAGATCAAAGTCAATGGAGGATGTTTAAACTTTATGAAATGTTTATACTTTATAATAATAAGATGTATTCTTTTGACATCAAACTGCTAAAAATCCGTTTGCTTAACATTGCTTTTTTTAAAATATAAATGAAAAATTATTGCATTAATGGCAGCACTTTAATACGCTTTTAAAAGAATTACTAAAAACAAACGCCTCCAAATGAACATTTTTGCAATTGACTATTGCTAACATTGTTTCAGAAATAAAGAAAATATAAACAATTATTATATTGGTAACCGATATACATATAAAGCAGCAAACAAAACATAGAAATATAGAAATATGAAGAAAATTTGAGTAAATACCGTCCAGAATATAATCCAATATCGGTGGCCAGTTACAACGCAGATTAAACTCGGGTTTCCACATCGCCCCAAACTTTTCAAAGTTGCATCTTAAACATTTTGTATATATAAAGTATACATCATATTGGCAATATAAAATGAACACTTTAAATATGCGTCGCTAATATAAAAGAACATTCATGTGAAAATATGTTGCTAATGTAATCATAATGTACATAAGGAAAACGAAACAATTTGTTTGTTGTTTTTTCTCAACTCTCTAAGTTTTCCGGTGTTGAGAAAAATATATATATATTTCAGAAATTGAGAAAATAAAGTGGGTGAAACTAGAAGAGCATAGAATTAATTACATTTTTTAGCTCCCTTAAATTTTTCTTTAAATTACTTGGCGTCGGCTTTAAATGTCAATCATGTCAGCTAGGGACTTCCGGCAAACGTCAAAGGAAAATTTCCATAAATGCCACAAATTCCATTCATTCCAAAGAGAGAGGGCTTATTGCGTAGATAACTGCCGGAAAAGTTTTATATCCTTCAACTAAATTGGTGTTTCGCTGGAGGAGTCAATATATTTGAAATTTTTACAACACAAGCATACAAACGGATCAAGTACGTTTTCGTGTAGTTTTTATTTGGTACATACGTGATTAGTACTAGTTTAATGTGAGTGTAAATTGGGAACACATAATGAGCAGTCAGAGCCATCACAAAATGTCAGGAATCACACCAACACCCCGACCAGACGAAATCGAATTAACGGGTGAGTGCTTGAGACCACGCCCTTTAAAATCTTTAATGCCAATATCATGCTTTGCTTATAACTTTAGAACGTTTTTCGGAGCAGATGGCACAGCTTTGCATGAACGAAGATTACTCGGATGTGGCTTTCATTGTGGAAGAAGTACGGCTGCCTGCTCACCGAGTTATTTTAGCTGCCCGTAGTGAATACTTTCGTGCCCTACTCTTCGGTGGTATGTCTGAATCTAGCCAAAGTGAAATAGAATTGAAGATACCACTGGAGGCGTTTAAGGCACTCCTTAAGTATATATATTCTGGTCATATGCCGCTGTCGCAAATGAGCGAAGATTATATTCTCGACACACTTGGACTTGCTAATCAGTACGGCTTCATTGAACTAGAACTAGCTATATCGGAGTACTTGCGCCAATATTTAGCTTTAAATAACGTCTGCGCTATTCTGGATGCTGCCCGATTATACAACTTGGAGAAGCTGGCCGAAGTTTGTTTGAATTACTTGGATCGCAATGCGGCGGAAGTATTGCAACACGAGTCTTTCAAATCGCTATCAAAGGTAATTGTGTTTGATTCAAAATTTTGGAGCTATTTCAATTATGCAATTTTTCTAATTGAATGATTTTAGGATTCACTTCAGGAAGTATTGAGTCGGGACTCATTTTTTGCACCAGAAGTCCAAATTTTTTTAGCGGTATCGGGGTGGTGCAAACACAATTCACACATCGACATTAATGTAGTGTCTTTAATTATAGAAAATGTTCAAATTATAAATGTTGTTCCTTGCAGTCGGTGGTTTCATTTGTGCGCCTACCCCTTATGAATCTTGAACATTTATTGCAAGTTGTGCGGCCATCGGGCATACTGGATCCAGAAAAATTGCTCGATGCAATTGAAGAGCAAACTACATCCAAACACCTCCCATATCGGGCAGCATTACGACCTGAGGAGAATGTTGCCACTGCTAAATATGTATCACGTACTATACTCGGTGAATGCCGCTCTGCATTACTTGACGGTGATGTTACGTCGTATGATATGGAGAAAGGTTATACCCGGCACTGCATTACCGAATCTAATGGGTGCGGCATCATTGTAGAACTGGGTACAGTTTGTATAATAAATCATATAAAAATATTGCTATGGGATCGAGACAATCGGGCTTACTCGTATTTCGTGGATGTTTCTGTAAATCAAATCCATTGGGATCGTGTCGTCGACTACAGGCAGTATCACTGTCGTTCCTGGCAGCATTTGTATTTTCAGTCACGGGCGGTGCGGTACATTAAACTAGTTGGTACACATAACACATCGAATAAGGTGAGCTAAGCTAACTTAAGATGAATGTATCCAAATCCTATGTAATTAATACGTTATGTTTGCAGAAGATAGATTTTGTGGTCACTGTTGAGGGTGAAGTAACTATTTCAAAGGGTTTAAGCGTCAAGATTAGAGATAAGGTGATTTACACTAGATAGCTTTGGTTGTCAAACAGATATTGTATAAAATGTGAGGACGAAATAGAGACAATTGTCGATTAGTTCACGTAATGTTAGATGCCGCTTTTTAGCGGTTTCCAAATGGATATCTTGTGTTCGAAAGGATATGTGGAATATCTGAGCATATGCACCACATTGAATCGTGATATATTTGCGATGAACACATTTACTGACTTCGCCTGAAACCAAAGTTGACATAGTATATGCACCTCATTGAATCCTAATGTGGTAAATACTCTTTCACTATATTAAATCCAAAGTTGACATCTGTTTGATAATAACGGGAAGAAATATTTCGATAAAGGAGATGGGGCGTTGTTGATATGGTCGGGTTTCTTTTATTTTTGTTTGTACGTCTGCTCCAATTGAAATCCATTTTCATTAAAAATTATCTATTGTTGACAAAGGTTTTCCACGTTGTTGCATTGGAGGCTATGTACACAGCCACAATACCCAAAGTAGTTAATGGAGTCGTTGCACCCACTAGTAATGTTGCCACCATCGAAATGAGTGCGATTGTAGTCGATGGTGTAAGTCGTACCCGCAACGCCTTGTTAAATGGAGATTATATAAACTATGATTGGGATTCGGGCTATACTTGTCATCAGTTGGGCAGTGGGGAAATCGTTGTCAGATTGGGTAAATAAAAAAATGAATTTACCAAGATTACTCAATTGCATATTAATTATTTCATTTATTTTCCAAGGACAACCATATTTTATTGGTTCTATGCGACTTTTATTATGGGATTGCGACGACCGCACTTACAGTTTCTATATTGAGACGTCTGTGGATCAAAAGAACTGGCAGATGGTGGTCGACAAACGCAACGAGCAAGCAAAATCTTGGCAAAATCTTTCGTTTACACCACATCCGATGGTATTCATCAGAATTGTTGGCACCCATAATACGGCTAATGAGGTGATTGTTTATTTAATGCAATTTGTTTTATATATTTAAATAATTTGTATTAATACAATTGAATTTAGATTTTTCACTGTGTACATTTGGAGTGCCCTTCACAAGATCAAACTTTCCTGCAAATGGAACGTACGAATTCGGTCATCATTAGCAGAAAGGTGAATGCCTCACCACCAGTCACCAACAGCAGCAACAACGATGAGCCGGGCGATACTGTTGCCGTTAACCGTCACGTCGAGGAAGACGTTATCGTTGATTTGGATAACTCGGCTGATGAAGTGTTTTAAACTTGCTTTCGATTTGCCTGCGCTTTTATTTGTAGTATGCCCTCCAAATTTTTGTACAATCATGAAGCCATCCAGCTTCCCTGCTTATTTTGTATTGTATGTACATATGTGTTTGAAAACAAATTTTAATTTGTTTGTGCTTAAGTGACGTAGTGAATCTCAAATTATGTTAATCTGAAAGTTGCAATATTTGTGATGAGCTTTGGTGTAAAAATTCTAATTAGTAAAAATAATTAGTGTAGTAATAAAACGGGAGGTAAGACTACTTCCACATATTTTAAATTTAATTGTCATGGCTGCTACTACCAAAAAGTGAACATATATATTAGGCCTAGAGAACAAATCGTCTTGCCTCGATTCTAATGTGTGTCGAAAATCAACTTCGTGGAAATATTCAAATTGATAATGAAATTCTATGTTTTAAATTATAATATAAATGTGGTAATTTTGCTGCTACTATGTCGCTCCCTCGCAGTGCAGTATGGTAAAGTTTATTAAGTAAGCTGTGAATAATCTGTATTGTGAATCTTAAACTTGTAGGTACAAAGATTCAATATAATTTGTATAATTTTTTAAGATTGTTTTAAGTCTACAATTATAAGAAAAAACTTTTCAGATGGCTGAACTTTGCTTTGTAATTTTTTTGCTGCCTATGCATCGGCATACATTTTATAAACGTATCTGATAATTATATTAAATAAAATTAAATGTTTTTTATAAGAAAAGATAATTCTGAAAAAGTGATGTAAATAAAATGATAATTGGATTGATTGACTTTATTTTGGCTGATTTGATAAAATTTCAAATACACTTTGTGTTTAAATTGTAATTTTGTAGAACTTAATAAAAAAATGTATGGTAGAAATTATAAAAGGAAAACGAATTAATTAGCTAGGCAAAAGTTGAATTGACCCATAGCTGGCAATGAATTCTTACAACAAGAGTTAAATTCGTTTGAACATTCAATATCAAAGTATTGTAATTTATAAGCGAATTCCATGGGAATCGAGAGATTTGTTAACTGTTAAATTCCACTCAGGGATCAACATTGAAATTTATTCAACTCAAGCAATTGTTGTTTGATTGAATTTTCCAATCATTTTAAGGAATTAATGAAATGAATTATAAGGAAAATATGATATTGGGAGGCTTAGCCCCGGCATTGCTCCGGATATCCTTTCTTGCTAGAACCACATATAATAACGCCTCTAGAACTTTGGATGGCATTAGCTTGATTCATCAAAAATAATATAAAAAAGTACTAAAATCTGTTCTAAAGTTCTAATGGATTCTTTTTGAAGTCAAATATGTGGCTTTTTGCGTGCTTATATTTTAATTTATGGCTTGAAATCTGTTAAAGAATATTATCAAAGAGTATACTACATAGAGATTGAAGCACTAAAAATTTTGGGAAATGGAAGTGCAGGCGATTCATTGATAGGCAAGGGGAAACGAGATGCAATCAGTGTATTTATGTTCGTGTGCGTTTACTAGAAAACCCCTTAACAATGACTTCGTTCGTCATGCGAGCTCTATATATGTATACTCTTTGGTAAAACATTCCCTTTTGTTGGAAAACTCAGCTTCAAATTACAATTCACCATTTGTAACTGGAGTGCATTACAATCTACTCCACCATGGTTTACATTCAACTCATTTCTAACCGTTCCAAATTGTTGTTGTTTGCAGGTGTTGTGTTTCCATCCATCACCTCGGCGGCCATAACAATACAAATATACTTAAATCTTGTGCGACATTTTTCACCTCGTTTAAAGGTGAATTTTTGACTTTTCGATTAATAAAGTCACAGCGTCATTCCCTCAGGTGACGCGTGGGGCTCACGCAGCTTGAATTTCGAAGGAATGAGCGTAGAAAATTAGATTGCTGCGACAGGAAGAAGTAACATCAGTATTTATACAGCTGAGCTCCCTAAGCCAAATGGTTTACCACGTGCATTCAAACAAACAGCCAAGTAAGGTGTTCAGTTAGATAAAGAATGGCAGGCGGTAATGAAGGCACGGGCGCTGGATGAGCGACAGTGGATATGGGAGAGTGTGTGTGTCCGCATAAAAAAATTGGATAAATAACGCGCCAGCGTGAGTCAGCATCTGTCTCCGAATTGGAGTGAGTGCGCGTTTTCATTTGAGACTATTTTTTCTTTGCTTTTCTTTCCTTGGCAGGGAAAGTATATTAAATTATCAAGATTAACCTAAATCATGTCAGAAAGTTACGTGTTACTGGCTGGTGTGTACATGCACTCGTATAAGAATGTGTGCTGAGGGGGTGGGGTGGGATAGCTCAGTAGCCGCACCGAAGCCATGTGGCTTCCGGTGAAGTTATGTGGAATTGAAAGGAGCTGTGGTTATGTGGTGATAAATCAGTTTTATGTCAAGAATTTATCTTGTTAGGAAAAATACACAACAAAATTAATTTCATGGTAATTTAAAATTAAGTTAAAAGTTCATAAACAGCAGAAAACTGTTTATTAAAAAATGTTCCTTCATCATAAATTGCCTTAAATATGGATACAAAACACCAGAATGGACTACAAGCAAGTGTGAGCAAAATAATACCACCCAAAGGAGGGCAAACAAAACGACATCTTCAACGGAGGGGAGCAAAGGACAAGCAGCGCACTATTATCCTTCAGCAAGCAGCGTTAAGTAAACATGACTGCAGATGCCAGCTGTGTTAGGGTACTGCCTCGGAAGCGTATGCTTCACATGTTGTTAATGGACAAAATAGAGCAGAAATTATCAGAGATAAAATAAAGAATTCCTAGAGAAAGACCAAAGATGCTGAAGTAACTGAAGTGGTCGCAGTATTGACAAAAAGTTAACAAAAATGCTCCTTTCAGCTTAAAACAAATGAACAATGGTTATATATACACATGAAAGCTCGAGTATGGCCCTGTGTGTGGAGCAATGTGTTTCAGTTTACTACTTGTAGATCCAGCAAATGTGTTCATACATGTGAGTATTAGCAGATATCCATCCACACAGACATACGCCCCCATTCCACAAATGTTGAAGCCTCAGATTCGCACATAGTTAATGTTCTTGGATTTTAGTTGGCCTCTTTCTATGTACATATTGGTGTGTGTGGACACATTCGTTTGTAAGAGTGTGTGCACTCCCATTCAGTGTGGCAATAGTTCTGCTAATTTGGCACTTCCGTTTCCGCTCTTCTTGCGCTTTACTCGAATTTTAGCTCCCTTTGTATGAACAATAAAATTAAATGTAGCACTTAAGCAAGAGATAAAATGCACATTCATAAGTGAGCAATTCCTGTGGAGGACTTTTTGAGTGGATTTGGAATTTTTTATGTAAATTGTGCGGAAGTGGCTTTCTTTTCTATTTTATAAGTGAGTGGAAATTTTATGAATTAAAAAAGTGACCATTTTCATTTCGAGTACATATTTAAATTTAAACGGCATTGAAGATATGAGTGAGTCTGTGTAAAGTAGAATCCCACAATTATAGGAAGGTTCCAGAAAGAAGATTTTCAGTTGCAGACTTGCGCACTTGTGTTCAGTTCACGGACCATAGTTGCAAGTGGGACAAATGGTCTCAACCATAATTCAATTACGTTATGGTCTCATCAAAAAATTTCACATGGGATTTGGAGCGGACACACAAAAAGGAACTGTATGCAGTTACAATGAGTGGTTGGAATGGAATTCATGGTTAATTAAAATAAGAGTAATCCATCATCTCGTTTCCACTGGTGGTTCTTCACAAAACATTTCTGTCTAGTACGGCTTTTTGCCAGAAATATGACTGGTGACACGATTTGCCAGATGCTTTTATTTCCTTATGCAGGGTCCATTTCAATGCCGTTTTTGTGTGGCCTCATCTTCTCCTGCCCCTAGAGTTCATTTTGAGTGCATAGCATACTGACCAATTTCTTCTGGGTTAGAGTCCAATTAATTTATGTTTGCAGAGATTGATTGTCGTTTGCGTTTGAATTGGCAACAATACAGAGCCATATTTGTCACCAAATTTTGAAGTTGTAGCGAGGGTATTTGTTTTTGACTAATTACGACATCGGTGATCAGCTATCTTGCAAAATCGTATGAGGCTATAGTGCTCTTCAACCAATTTGATCTTTTGTGCGAAAAATGACTACAAACTTCACGTTCGACCTGAAGATTCGAGGAACAAAATAAGTTGCTAGTCAGGAGATCTCGGTCATCAGCCAAGTTGAAAAATCGTGAATAAGTACGAGATCTATAAAGCTATACTTCGAACTGTACTTATAAAGTGTACTTCGACCAATTTGATCTTTTTTGCAAAAATAAGTTCTAACTCACATTCGACCATTCGGTGTGAATTAGTAAAAATGATAGCGGTATATGCAGCAGAAGCCTTTTTGGCGCATGTATCCTGAAATTTATATATCTTTTTGACCATCTGCCCTATCAGCCTGATGTTGTATCACTGCCAATCTTGAAGGTGTTGTTGTTACTGAACCCTTTGCAAACCCCGATATTAAGAGTGGCTCATCGAATTTGATTAATCGAAATCCTTTCCCTAGTGAATTTGCTGGAACTTATTATAAAGATCTACATCTACGGTTTAAATTGATATAAATTCCGGTATATCTGCCGAATGAAATCTCTGGCTGCTTTTATTTCCTCCTTAGTTCTGTATACATCCTCGGATTACCAGTTCAGTGCAAACCAGCATCCCCACAAAGCAGATAAACACCAACGCTCACAACCTTGGGCATCCGTATGACTTACGTACTGGTTGGCATTCCCCTTTTGCAGCTGCATCTCATTTCCTCAACAATTCTGACATTTTGATTTTCTTTACGCCGGAGCACAAAGTCAACCTTCGCATTTTGTATTTTATACGACATTCTCTGCATTTGTATATTTTATTTTATTCGTATTTAAAACACTCTTTGAAACCTTTGTTGTCGGTTCTGTTAATTTCCTGTTTGACCGCAAATAAAAACACAAATCCAAAGACATTGTTAACATTGTATTCCTTTGCGAGTGGAATTAAAAAAATCACGAACGAAAGAAGCTCAAATGAAGTGAAGTTTAATTTAAATTTTCTTCTTTTGTAGTGCACCATTTTACACTTTCCCGGCATCTCTGCAGTGCAGCTTCCTTTGTTTGCATTATGTTAATGGCTTTTGCAAGAATGTGCAATGCCAGCGAAATAATTGCGAAATTTGCGTCATTTTGTGACCTCTCAGATACGAGAAGTCTCCCGAGTGTTTGCTCCGCAGTCCTGCATACGCACTGACTTGGAAGTCGTTGAAACGCAAATCTAATAAGAAGAAATTGCTGCAGCAAACGGCGACAAAAAATGTAAAGTAATTTTTGGGTTACTGACTGCAAGAGTGCTCATTCTAAAAAGCAAATAGTGCAGGAAAATCCTTTAACTCCTTCAAACAGTCAACTTTTACGTACTTACGCGTGAGTTTGCGTTCCTTTCACCGAAGGTGATGTTGGCACTTTTGGCACTCGCAGCCGTTGGGTTACCTTTTTAAATTCTTCAGCACACACTTTGATAGCAAATGAAAAAGTCATTCGCTTGCACAGAGTGACCTTTATAAGGAGTGGCAGTGGGAGTTAATTCACTTTTATAGAAGGGATACTTTCTTTTTACAGGTATATGCATCCTTGCAGAAAAATATGCAAATTCTGCGTAATAAACTATTTTTTATACTTACTGCATTGACATAAAAACTCACAGCCATAAAATGCTCCTAGCTTTGGCGGACCAAAAAGTTACCTAAAATCATGCTCCACAGTAAACTTTCTTTACGAATATTTTAGTCAAGAAAGACGGAACACGAAATTTGTTATCATAAATTCAAAACAAAGATTGTGGTGGTTGCCTCATGTTTTTTGTTGTTAGCTGTTTCGGTTTCTATTTCGTAGCGCGTAGCTTTGCGACTGAGGTATTTTTTTAACAATTATTCAAATTTGAAATTAGATTTTTGTTTATAGTATCGTATACAAAAGTGTCTAGACCAAAATGATAAAAATGATATAAAATATTTATAGTGATTTGATATTCCTCCCCAATATGGTAGTCGCTCTTATTCTGTCATTCTTGTCTCATAGTGGTATTCCTAGATTTCGACGCGGTTTTCCGCAGGATATATACAAATTGTCAATGGCCAACTTTACATTGTAGGAGTGAAAATAAGTAGGTAGTTAGGTAGGTAAAGCGGCCACCCGAAAAGGGCGCACTTAGGCCAACATAGACCCTTTGTGATACCGCATGGGACAGCAGGTCCCATCCCTTTCAAAGGTCCAGCTTTTAATGAAGCAGTTGATGGAGCTAATCTTTTTTTTTTGAGATATCTTCCAAGGAGTCCAAAAAGTAGTCTCCTAGGAAAGTGCGCCTCCTTCTGGACAAAGCTGGACACGTGCACAACAGGTGAGCAGTAGACTCTTCCTCCTCCTCGTCCATGCAACTCCTGCAGAAGTCATTAGAGGCGATCCCCAGCCTACACCCGTGTGTGCCTAGAGTCCAGTGTCCCGTTAAGACGCTAATCACGGGACCTATGCTTTGTCTATTTAGAGCCAGTAGGTCCTTAGAGCGCTTGACATTTATCTCTGGCCAGGTTTGTCTAGCTATTTTACATCCTGAAAGTTCAGACCAGCGCCTGCCCGCTGTTCCTAAGGATATTGTATTTACTAAGAGATTACATGTGGCAATAGGAATAGCGAATTGCGACCTATCTGGTTCCATCGGAATGGTAGTACCCTCACGGGCATGTTCATCTGCCTTGCAGTTCCCTGGAATATCTCTGTGACCGGGAACCCAGCACAGATGCAGACGGGTCTGCTTAGCTATCTCGTCTAAAGATTTGCGGCAGCTCTTGACGGCTTTTGAGGTGATAATAACCGAATCCAGGGAGCGCAAAGCAGCTTGGCTGTCGGACAGAATGCAAATATCAAGTCCAGATATCTTCTTCTTCCTTAGCTAAGACAGTGCTGCCTCTATAGCCGCGACCTCTGCCTGAAAAACACTGCAGTGGTTGGGCATCCTAAAGGACATGTTAATATCCAAATCTTCTGAGAATACACCACCTCCCACCCTACTCTGTAGTTTGGATCCATCTGTGTAGATGTGAACCCCTTCTACATGAGGGGGGATGCCATCCTTCCATTCGTCCCTGGAGGGAATGGAGATTTTGCACATACCATTGAAGGCGTACATTGTTGTGATGTAGTCGAAAGAGTCAGGAATACCCTCAAAGTGTCTTAAAATGGACGCATGACCTATATTCCTGGCATCCCATTGACACGTAGCTTTTAGCCTGATAGCTGAGTTTGCAGCCATTATTTCGCCAAAAAGCCTAACAGGCAGCAGATTGAGCATAATATACAATGCTGCCGTTGGAGTCGTTCTAATGGCACTACTTATAAAATAAGTACAACAATCAAATCTGCTTCTGACGCAACTATATAAGGAAGCCCAGGCCACTGTCATTTAAGAAGCCACCTCATGAAGCTGGGGCTCTCATCAATACGCAGGTGTAGATTCTGCACGGGGACACCAAGAGCATCTTCTAATGAACTGCGAAGCCTTAGCTCGCAGTAGGAAGAAATATCTGTGGCATTACTGGCCCGAGGGCAGATATATTAGAGCAATGAACCCCAACTCAGTGCTAAGTTTCCTTAGAACTGTTGGACTAATAGACGACTCTTCATTGGTGCTTTCAAGATCATATTGGTCGAGGTACAATTTACCTCTTTGTTGCTTTCATTCATTCATATAAGAAATATAAGCAATGTGAACTCTTCGTAGTCCACAGTGATGCCCGGCAGGATTGGATTGTGCCAGATTAGAGCAGTTTTATATGCAAATGTAACTCCACCCCGACAGTAACCAGGCACCTGAAAGTTTTTTCAATCGATATCTAAGAATTATCTTGGAAATTTTGTGGTCTTATCATATTTTAGTGAGCAGTTACATAAATGTATAATAATTGGAGCCACAGACTTTTGTATCATAATTGTTCTTGGTATTCATCTGCCTTGAGTCGTGTGGATCTAAACTTCCATGCTCGTTTTCATCAGCTGCATCTCCGTGAATCAACAAAATCGTGAGTTCCACACAAGTGCTGATGCTTACTCGATCTTGAACGATTATATTGGTGTTTGCCCGGGACTTGCGTAGAATTCAAGACCCTGGACCCCTGAAGAGGAAGTCTGAAGTGATTTGGCAGAGGAAGAACACTTCAGGAAGACTCCGTGGCACATTTATAAGGACGCTCAACTGAGATGAGGGTCAATTCACAGCAATCTGCCGAAGGTAGTTGCAAATCCTCGATGAATCTGAGTGTCCTGATAATGTAAATTAATAAATGAATGAGTAAAATTTCTGCATTTAAATACTTGATGTTTATTTGGATCATCCCTCATACGGACTCCTAATCACATAAGCACAACTTTTACCACTTTGGATATCATTAGGAGTAAATTACTATAAGAAGGACGCAATTTGACATTATATCAAGTACTAAAAGCCGAAACATTTCTTATTTCGATTTATTTGATTCGTTCATGGTATTCAAGAACATGAAATAGGACACGGATAAGCGAAATGACTGAAAAGAGAAGCAATTTTCGTTCGACATTCAGAATTCGTTTAAAAATTTGCCATTCTAACTAATTCAAATCCTTACCGAACCAACAACGCTGTGCGATAGCGGTAGCAATTTCAAGCCATCGAAAAAAATCGGTTTCTGTGTATTCAGTATGGCAAATTTGATGTCGTTCAGGAGCAGCGCATTGGCATGCACACTGCCGTGCGGCAGCAGCTTTTCCCATTGGCTCATATAGTAGCTGTTGTGCATCGCCTCGCTCTGTGCGGTGTGGCAGGCAGTCGGAGAGAACAAAAGACAAGTGAAATAATGGAATGTAGTGTGACTTGATTGCTTTTGCTTTCAACAAATTACCTCATCCATTAACATTTGCCCAAAATAGCCAATCATGATAAATTGTGATCCCTGCGAGATAATCCAGACTACGTATTTAACAAAGTCAACGCCCATGGTGATCTGAATGGGTACTCGTGGCGAACACAGAGATTTTTAATTATAGTTAAGTTTAGTTTACATATAAGTAATGATTCCCTCGATTCTTTACATACCGTTTGAAACTGAAACATTACCACGCAGAGCAGGAAAACCCCGAAAAATAAACAGCAGAAAATTTGATAGGTGAAGTGTGCTTTGGCTTCCTGGACGAAACTGTAATTGAAACAGACTTGTAATGCTGCTCGTTTCGATCCCCCCATTTAGATCCAAACGAAATTGATTTATAAATGTTTCCACCATTTACCAGTTTAATTTTTGTTGCCTTTTGAAAACCCCATTTAGTTTATTTCGAAAAAGGTTATGCATATCCTCGCTAGAGTGTATTTTTCCTGATTTCATTTGTTGTTGCGTACTCGTCAATATATTTCCCAGTTCCTTCTGCAACTCCTTGTATCGATAGCTCGTGTGGCACAGTATAAGGCACAGCACCAAGTCTTCCGCCGACATTAGGCCCACCGTGGATACTGTCAACCAGGCCGTGTAAAAGGCGGTGAGAATGTATAACCCCGGTTGCTGAGCGTCATAAAAGAAGGACATGCGGTAAATATATGGCTTATCAGTGGATGCCATGTCGTGGGTAAGGATATCCTTCCCATACATAACGAGTATTAACAACATCGGGGTAAAGTACACTTTTGTACACAAATCCAGAAAGCGCGATATCACTTTAATTTCTTTACAAAATTCGGGATCGTCGTCGCTGTTGTGTGTACGAGAGAATAAAAATGATTATAGGAGTCAACTTTGCAGTCATAAATTACTCGAACAATAGAATAGAATCTCTTAAACACTCACGGAGTAAAATAAATTTCTTTGTAGAAACGCTGAAACAATGCACGCATCTTATTGTGCCGCTGGGCTAAGATGGAAATTCGGATGATATATTGCACTCCCATGAATGAAGTGCTCATGCAGTCGGTCATGGCGGATATGTCGCCGGCATTTTGAGCCAGGAACGTGAATTCCGCCACTACTGTGCACGCATAACAAAGCAGCGAAATCACGAGAGCAAAATTTTTGAGTATGTATTGGAGCCAAGATGCCGTTTCGCTGAGCGGCCACAGAAAGTTGTATTTGTAGCCGATAAACTGCAGAGGCAGCGGCTCGCGTTGATTATTCGCCAGCACCGGAACAAAGTAGTCCATAATTTAGTGCAGCGGGGTGACAATGAATGACCAACCGGCCGCACTCTTTGTGTATTTATATAGTAATTTCGTTTGGCTAATTAAAATATGCGCTTGCTGCGCCACTCAATTAATATTTAATTAATGGAATTTTGTAAATTGGACGGAATCACAAGTGCCTGTGACACGTGTTAAATTTTTAATCATATTTATTGAAAACAATCAATTTTAAATTCAGGGAAGCACCGGAAATTTAGTTAAATTTAAACCAATTAAAAATTAACAAGGATATGAGAGGCACATCTGCCTTTAAAGTGGTTGTGCTGCATTGATATTTAAAGGGAATATTTTCTAGAGTACAAAATTCTCCTATGAAACAGGACTGATAATTAGAAGTAAATGAATAATTCAACGTTTTCATTGTGATGAAAACCTTGTTTTTGATGTCGTTTCAGGTGAGTGATTAAGGACAATTTAATATGATGTACATATGCCATGTTTCTCTCGCATTTAGGCACAACACCTTAGAAATCGATCATTAGTATAAGATAGCAATAGCATGGGAATGCATGTCGGTACAGTTTAAAGTTCAGAACCAAATAGGATAAAAGGGTAAGGCCACCATAGCTTAGTTAGTCATAGCTTTCTTTGTTGTGATTTAGTTTGTCACTGAAAATGCATTTTTTAAATAAATAAATAAAATAAATAAATAGGATAATATGTAATAACAGAATCAAGTTACCTTTTGTCTTATATGAGGAGCCATCGATTATGAGTCATTAACTTTGATATATAAATGTTGTTATCTGTTTGTATCATACAATGAGTCAATGATGTTTTCAACTCTTTGTTCGAAATGGATTTAATGAGTATTGCTCTAGAAAGTAGTACAATGAACTTGAAAGCAACTATAGTAACAAGTATAAAAATATCACACGATCATAGTGGAATTACTTTACATGATGGTGCAAATACACAGTAAAAATCCTAGTAGTGTCAAAACACTAAACATACTTCACAAAGTCCTGTGTCACATGCAAGCACTGTCCATTTAAATGGTACGATGACTCTGATAGAAGCGAGATTTCAAAATATTTTTCGGTGAGTGAAGATAGTGAAGTCGCATCATCAGAGAAAGTGATTCCACTAGAAACTAAATAATGATTCAGTTCAGTTGTGAATTGAATACTGGAGATATAAATGTGAGGTGCACAAAAAAGGGTATTTAAAGAAATTTTGTCAATTATTTAAAAAAACATTATCATTAACTTATTTTTTTTATTTTATACCTTACACCATAATGAATCATGTTTGCTGATGTTTGAGAGGATTCATCAGAGAAAGTGATTCAACTAGTAACTAAATTAATGATTCAGTTCAGTTGTGAATTGAATACTGTACATGTAAATGTGAATTGAACAAAAAAACGTATTAAAAGCATTATCGTTAAATTATTTATTATATTTATTTAATATACTTTACACCATAATGAATTATGTCTGCTAGGGTTGGGAGAATGATACCTTTGAGAATGCTCCGGGCAGGATTCGAACTCGTAAATAATTTTATCCCTATAGTTGCAGAATCAAATCGAAAGCACTTGGCCCAATCCGAACTATCCGTATTAGCAAAACTAATTTTCATAGCATTATTTCAGCATTCTTTGCCTGGCACCACTGCAAATGAGCGCCTCTTACAATAATTTCGAAGTATGTGTGACACTTTGTAAGCGCTGTTCACTTCAAATTCAGCAATTACCAACTGCATTAAAGTAATTGCTAAGAATGACCAAAACTTTCCAAATTGATTGCATTCCATTATCCAGAAGTGTTTGAATTGCAAGAATTTGGCCAACAGCTTATCGCTGTGTGCATTTATGGTAGTGTCTGAGTGGGATATTTAACTCGTAACAGTTGCTGAAATCAGCAGACGGAGAAGGCGAACGAAAAAATCAAATCCTCACATTGCGGAAGGAAGTGGCCTTTGTGTGCACAGCAAACTGCAGCGGAAACTCAATTTGTAAGATAAATTCAACTGAGGAGGGTTGAGAATTGTAAATACGAGAAAAATTTAATGCCGTTCTAAGGAGTGTGTGCTCAGACATTTGTGCAAACATGAAAGTGAAAGTGTATTTTGAAAAAAATGTGCAAAAGAAATTGAAAATCCAGTCCAATCAAGTAGCTTCACTGGCTTACTTTTTCTTGAAGGTTGGGTGGAATACAATATTTGATGCCATAGAGGTAAGTTGCAATAAGAATAGTCCTAATAATGTCACATAACTTTGTTTATTGCACATATAAATCAGGCTTACAACATGTTTGTAATATATAAAGTTAGATGAAGTCCTAGTTTAGGTCATGGGAAATAAGAAGAAAGTAAATTAAGGATGCTGGGAATAACGTTTGTTGCACTGATGGCTAGTCAAATCGATGGTTTTATGAGTTATTATGAGGAAAATAACTAGGTATTATTTTAAGAAGAAGGATTATCGTCCTTTTAGAATTACAGGGATTTTATGACATTGGAAATATTTATAGCATTCAGTCTCCAGGATTGTAGAAATTAAGCTGCTTATAGTTAGGCGGCATTAAGAAACCTGACAGGCTTATGAAAAATAGCAAGCTGGAATGAAGATTGTGGTATGCTTATATACTAGAATTCTAACGCAGAGGAGGAGTAATATTGCTCCCCAGATACTAGTGCTATTTATTATTTTTTATGGCACGTAGATAAGAAGCTAGCTAAAAATTGTTACGTAGCTCTTGAACCCAGAAGTATTATGAAATAACTGTTCTGGCAAAGAAATATTAGAGAGCTTTGATAGGTTGTATTATGTATGTTATGTAAGGAGGCGCAAAGGTTTAAACACAGCCAGCTTTAAGACTTCAGACGGGTTGGGTACGCACTTTTCATAATATCAGGCTAACCACAAAGAATAGGGAAAAAACTCCAATCTCCTATTTCAAAGAGAAGGTTTCAATGAACGATGTAGTATCTAGTATAGCAACTATGAAAATACACAACTGTGAATTGATGGCACTATATCGAGTTGCTCGGAGGAGAATACTTAAGCAACTATGAAAATACACAACTGTGAATTGATGGCACTATATCGAGTTGCTCGGAGGAGAATACTTAAGCAGGTTGGTTAGTTACTTCAGGGAATTCTCAAAATATTGAAAATGATCAGTAATTGCATCAACTGTGACAACATTTCCGCCTTTCAAGGGAAACGTGGGGGTATTTAGATATGTGTTTATAAGTCACCATAGCATTGAACTCTTTCATGACAGAAGATTCCGGTGACATTGGGCGTCTTTCCATGGGGTTTCTTTAGATTCCATTTAATTGTTAATGAAGCTGTAAGATATGAACATAGGAGTATAATAGTCAAATGGACATATCATTACAGAGGGTCACGATTCTTACACATATCCCCAGATTTCTTTATCTATGAGGTAACAAAAAACTGAAGAAACACGAGGAGTGAACAAATTAAGTAATTATGAGAAATTTATTATAAGAATATTGTAAAGAATTAAAGAACTTTGCTTTAAGCCATTCGTATTGTTAATTCAAGCCCGGAATATGGAACAATCAGCTAGCCACATTGTTCGCCTTGCAATTTGTTCACACAATTTTGAATGCCAATGGCTTCTTACTATAAGAAAGTGCTGAACAATACGTAAAGTTCCATATAGTTCGTTTCACTTAAGCTCATTAATAAATTTTCTATATAATTTTTTTCCATTTGCCATATGCCTGCATAAAAATACCAGAAACCTTGCAATATCTGAGTATCTATCCACCGCCCACACAATACGTCACGCAGCACTTAAGCAAATCACATACAGCACGCAACAATAGAAAAATGCAGTACGCACCAGTGCCAGCTGCCGCCGAGTGTTCTTCACCACACAATAACGCACAACAACGCACACCAACGCAACAGTATTTTATTGTTCGACAATGATGTCCTTTTCGTTTCGCTATTGTTTTCCGTCATCTCATCATGCACAACAATTGGTATCATACCAGCGACCTAGATTCCGACTTTGCGTCACTGTTTTGGCTGCAAGTGCCACTGACAAAATTTGCTGTGTCGATACATGAATAGCTTTTTTTGCTCATCCACAGCAGCAGCGGCAGCATTGCGTTTTCCTCGCTACTTCTTGACGCAAACGCAAGAGGGGCTGCCCAGCATCCGCCTACGTCCGACAATTGCGTATGTTGCGCAGCTCTAGGACAAATTTCAGTGGCATTTAATGGCGCTATTTCCTTGAGCAGAAAGGCAGTATTACACAAAGCATTGATACTCGTATTCCCACTATATCCTGCACCCCTAATAACACCCACACACGCACACCCTTCGTACTTGTGCAAATTGTGCGACTTTGTTCGCTTTACTCTTATTTTGTGGCCGACATCATGGCGCAGTAATGAAGTCTTTATGAATTCACGCAACTTTATTTGGCCCGGAATGGCAGC
Organism: Clusia tigrina; assembly: GCA_920105625.2. Lineage (NCBI taxonomy): Eukaryota > Metazoa > Arthropoda > Insecta > Diptera > Clusiidae > Clusia > Clusia tigrina. The sequence goes on from OV050033.1 coordinate 180,202,114, forward strand.
TGGCGGGAACATTCAACGTAAATAACGCATCGAGAAAGAGAGCAAGCAAACTGACACTTGACGCATTGTGCATTGTGCCGGTGATTGAAAGTGTCTGTGGGGCGGAACGCACGCATACAAGTACGCCGAGGCAATGCTGAGTTGTGAGCCCTTAAGGCAGACGTGCTCAATGCTGCGTGATTGTCGTGGGAGATTATGGCATCTAGGGTTGGCACAGCATTTACGATGGTACTTTCGCAACGACGACGACGACCACAACCGCCACTTTATGACGTACTATATGAGACCGTCCTGATTGTGCGGTGAAACAGTGCTGCTATTTGCAATATAGACCTTCTGAGTATCCCGTAAGGTCCTTTGATTTTAATTAACCGTAAGAATTGAAGCTGGTTGTGAGCCCCAACTGATATTAACTATTAAAGCCAACAAGCAATAATTGGGCCAAACGGTCAATGCTGGAATTCCTGCATCAGTTACAGACTGGTCGGTCTTCAAATATATTTGAACAGCAATGTTCATTCATTCTAAATACCAAGAATGCAGCTCACAAATATGACCAATGCTGGTATTTGTGGTGATATGTTATCTACTGTAAGTTGCTTCAACACTTGGTCAAAATAGTTCGAGTGAAAATGTGGGAACTTTAAGAAAATTTCCAAATTCTTGCCCTCAACTTGACACAAAGCCACAAAATGTTTTTCCCATTATTTTTGCCATAAATTTTCAAATTCTTCACATTTTCTCAGGCTTTGTGGAAGTTTTCGGTTATTAAACGTGCAGCTCCTTCTTGGCACCGCTTTACAGCACACGAGCTCCGAACTCATTTCATTGCATTCCATTCCCTGTGTTTATTGTGTGGCGATGCACTTCTGTGTGCAGTTAAATTTCACTGCAACCTATTCAGGAACAATTTGAGTCTCAAATTTGGAGCTAGCATTACCATAAAATAGGCAATATTTGTGCAAGCTAGCATTAAATTGGAAAAGGAAGCAATAAAATCACACATTCAGATGGACAAGACGAAGGAAATGCGAAGACAGATGAGGTAGTTGTCTGTTAGATAATAAATTTCAAATGCAATTTTCCTTCAACTTTCCTTACTGGGCAGAGTTGTGTGCGTAGTTAAATGGTTCTGGAATAGAAGAGGAAATATTTATGTCATGTCTGCAAGTTGGAGTATTAAAAGCACTTAAAATTAAATTATGAGTTTAGGCAAGAATTCATTTTAAATATTTGCACAATCACATTTTATCAACTTAAATATGTAGTAGCAAACGAGGCTGCAGACCATGTACCATGTGTGCCTTGGTTTGCCGCACAACTGCATATGAATCTTCTTATCTCCTATTAAACATTTCAAATTAAAACAATTGTCTTTTTGTTTGATGCAGTCTAAATGCGGTCGGGTTTTATTGCATTGTATATTATATATTTATACATTAATTTGGTCTATAAACAAATACACATAGGAAAATATTGTACACATATTACACGGCAAAGATAAAAGGGGTTTTTTACACTCTCATTCTGTTTGGATATGTAAACAATGTTAAATGTGGATAATTTTTCCGGTTCAAGATGACCTTCGTTTCCAGTCTACAAGGAACTCTGACAAATGATCGTGGAAACACTTACACCGCAGCAACAATATTAATTTTCAAAACCTGCCTTCAGTTAGAAATATTTATAGATCATTTTAGTTTAATTTTAGCTTAATAAGCGGAATATTCGTATTTGTAGTAAAAAGCCATTTTCAAGAGATGCCATTACACTCAGAAAAATACTTATTTGTCGTGCCTTATGGACTGGCGGGATCATCAGGCTTTCCTTATTAAAATGTGGCAAAATAGTTTATCACCATCAATGGAGCCCTTTACCGAAGAATGATCAGCGTGATGATCATTTGAGTGAATCTTAGAAACTGAGTAAAGTTAGAGAAGTTCTATTCATTGATTAAATATCACAGTAATTAGAGAACCATAAAAAACCCTCTACAACAACAAAATAATAGCCGATAGCCTCAGCAGCTAGTGCTTTCTCATTAGTTATAATTTATAATTGTGACTAAAATAACTAATAAATAATAAAGGGTACAGGAAAAGAGACAATTAAGCATTCAACAACAATGAAAGGAATGCTCAATCGACAGTTTAATCTTTTATATTAAAAGTGTATTGTTGTTCATAGAAACCAGTCTAAGAAATGAATACACTCTAGCAGATCTTTGATAGGAATGTTTGAATACCTGAACAAAACAAGGACAGGTTTATATACAGCGGTGTGGAGTCGTCAAATAATGTCTCTAACTCCGACTCCCACCACTACAAAATTTTCTTAGCTCGGCCCCGACTACAAATCCAACTCCAACTTTGACTCCGATTCTGGCTACAACTAAAATTTGAATTACAAAATTAATATTAACTCCTTGTGCAATGCCCAATACCTATGATAAACCTACTGTCATTTCAGATGCAATAACTTCGCTTCTATTAGTCCAAATATCATGAAATTTTGATAGTACTTCAGTGAAGGATCTACTTTTCTCCAGTAGATGACCTCACTAGGAATACTTATTTTTAAAAAGTCCTCATTAGATTATCCTGCAGTTTGTATAATAAGATCTATAATAAATCTCAGCATACCTACTAAGCATAGAATAATTATTGATTGAATGGAAAGGAGCACAAATTCAATTTATATAATTTTATTTAATTATAATTAATTAATAATTATTGTAATAATATAATATATAATTAATAATTATTGTAATAATAATAATTAACAATAGTTATTGTAATAATTGAAACAAAGTAAATAAATATATGAGCACAAATATGAGTATTCAGGAGGGTCGCAGGTTCAAATCCTTCCACGGGCTTGGTCTCCAAAATGCTTCTTTCTATAAAATCCTTTTCTCTTCGTGTCGAAAGCCTCAGTAGCTAGTACTCATTCCCCCAACACCTTGCACTCAAAATTAATTATGGTTTAAGATATAAAATAATAATAATAATAATAAAATAATGAGTATTCAGACGGTGTTTTTTTAGGTCCTTTTTACACTACAAATATTATACTCGTATATATAATTTTATGAAGTCGAAGGCATTAAAAATATTTCGGCTCTCAAACACCAATTCTGACTCCTCCAAAAAACCAGCGACTTCGCAACCCGACTCCAACTTCAAATTCGACGCCACAACCCTGATTATATAAATTTATTCCGGTGCTTCATAAGAAATTATTTATTCGCATACTCGTATAAAAGGTCGCCTCCTAAATTTAGAAAGGACATTGGATTGAAATAAGTCTGGAATCAACAAAAAGGAACCATCTACATTCCGTTTACAAAGCAAGAGTTTGATAGACAATTTCTCTTCCTACGTGATCGTCATGACAGTCATTTGGGAGCCACTGGGCGTTCTGGGAGTAGATTCACAAGTAGCACAGATATCGTATTTTTCATAGCTCACAAATTTCAGCATCTTAGCTGTATTCTCCCTTTCATGCGAGGTGTTGCAATATTTACTATAGTACAAGGATCTATCCAAATTTTAATACGCCATAATCCTATTTGACTGCTGCTATTTTGTTGAAACACATTTGAACACAAAATACGAGTTCAACCTGAAATTCTAAATTTTCTATTCAAACTGAGAATTTAAGTGTATATTCCAGTTTAAATAAAAGTAAATTGCAATTTATGAATTTGCCTGTGCTTGGCAATCAATTTGGTCAATATTTGCTTGCGACGTGGTTGCATTTATTGCTGTTTACAATCTAAACACAATTTAACTGGCCGCACACACAGTCAATAAACCTGAGATGCAGAGATAGAACCAACTGCATTCAAAATGGGAGTAAATATATAACCTTCCTCTGATACATAGGTACATAGTACTCTCCTACTCCGATTATATTTCATTCAGTGCTTAGTATAACAGGCTTGATGACTGGTAGGATGAGTGGGCATACTAAGGAGTCCGGGCAATTAATTTGTTTTGTTACGAAGGATTTAGCATATAATTATTTATTCTTGGTTAATGTTTACTATTTAAATATTAAAACGCGGGGTTGCACGAGCCACGCTGTGGTTGAGTGGCGTTCCTTATCTTCAAGCAAAGCAAACCGCCATTGGCTTCATTGCCTGGCGTGAACAAACCAAAGTAAAAAGTAACTAATGTTTACGTTTAAAGTAATAAAATGTTTGCAGGTTACTTGGCCTGGACGGCAGTTACGAAACTTTTTCAAACGTCAGCCAAATTAACTAAAGAAAACATTAAACTTTCTCTTTGTGTTTTCGGGTACGCTTTCCACGCCTTGTCGGCTGCTTTTTTCTTGGCCGGCACTCATAATGACCCTTAAGGCGTAACTGTTGTTCGAAAACTTGTAAACTGTTAATAACGTTAATAATACTAAATCAGGGGCATTTCAAGCTATGGTCTTGTTTGTTTTTCCCCGCTAAAATTTTCAATAATTTAAATAGTTAAACCGTCGAACTTCACGAAAAGCATGCAATGCTCGCCGGAGGTAAATTAAGATTTTAAGCAAAGTAAAAAAAAACAAAGTTCGATTTGAGGATCTGACCTTCTCGTGATTCTAGCAGTATGTCCAGTGTGTTTTCTAGCATGTGCTCTTATCCACCTTGAAATCAATTATTTTATATGGTGTATAAATAACCGCTAATTTTTAGCTTACCCAACTGCTTCGCATAGTCTCAATGTTTCCGATCTTTTGGCACCCATTTTATTCTAGTTTTATTATATTCGAGATGCGGTCTTGCAAGCCCGATTTGAATTTGCGAGCGTATTTATTTAATGCCTTAATGCCTGATAATCTGTTTTCCTTTAACCAGATATGTTGCGGTTCAAAAATGTATGTGTGCCTGCAATCGGAGTGGATTATTCTTACTTCGTTATATAGGGAAATGTACTTCTATAAATGTAATCGAGGGCTTACTAGCCTAGGCTTATAGAGTCTCTCAATAAGCTGAACATCCTTGACTAAAACAAGCAGGTTTGGATCTTAATGCCTCCAGGTCGCTTGGGAGTGTCTGGTAATGAAATGCCCGGAAGTCTCCGCTTGTAGGCCCGGAATGATTTTGTCGCTTAAGAAAGGCCAACTTTTCCTCATTCATTCAGGAAGTACAAGGCAAAGAAAGAAGATTATACTGGGACAATTTACCAGGGCTATCATAATCAAAATCGCTTTAACAAAAATAGTTTCAAAGATTGTTTGAAATTAAATAAGAATAATTTAAGAATCGTTTCAGGAATGCGAACAGGGCACTGCAGGTTGAATTATCACTTAACAAAACTAGGAATCTACTCTAATGGAGTTTGCAGGATTTGTAGGGAACAAGATGAGACCGCAGAAACACCTGCTGGAATCATTCCCAGTAGTAATGCACAAGCGAAAGAAGCATTTGGGTACTCATCTCATATCGGATGAAGAAAGAAACTCACCAAAATAGGCTTAATATTAAAATGTATCGAGGAAGCTGGACCCAGAGAAATACTCTGAATCCGTGAAGGGGGGCACAATAAATCTCATAAGGTCCCCTTAACAATAATAATAATCCTAGACTTAACATATAGCTTTTGTTTGGTAGTCGTCTGTCTATTTTATAGTACTTTTCATTACTTCAACTTCATAGATATTTGAGTACAGACAGAGTTCATTAACCCTCGTATCCTTAATAACTGCCTAGCTTAAAGTTGTGTTGTTTTTGTTAGCTGTTTGAGTATCCGTTTTTGAGTAGCAATTGACGAGCTTTAAATCCTCTCTTTGCAGTGGTTCTCATGGCCCCTATTATGTGAAGATATGTTACAGTTTTCACATATCTCAGCTTCTTTTGTGCAGGAATTGATCTTGTTCCAACATATTCTTTAACCATAGGAGGGCACCATCTGATTGTAGGCCCGTTTCAACATTATTGGGCTTAGATACCATGATTAATATACTCGTGTCTAAGAGTTGTTTTGTAGGTTTTATTGTCCTTGTTACTTTTTTGTTTTCAGGATTAAGTTTAGGTTCTCCGCTAATATTTGTTTATAGTATTCGTAGCATACCTGCATATTTTACGTTCCCACAAAGGCACTTCATATTAAAATACCTTTAATAAAAGGAAAAGAAATATTTTATATCTAGTTCAGCTTCAATTCATTTAATCTACTTCGTATGGTTTCAAGTGTGAGTGTGGATTTACCCAATAAATCCAGACATTTTAATATATTTTGTAATTTTCTACATCCCCTCCCTTCTTGCTTTAATAGCAATTCACAAATTTAGATTGCTAGATGTCAGATAAATTGCTTTGTAGAAATTCCTTACCTTGCTCAGAGTTCAATGAGTGAAGGAGGTGGAGCTTACACGAACAGTCCAACCTTATTCCTTTCACCTAGAGTTCCTTATCAAGGCTTCACCTTGTCACATTTATTTCTGCTAATAAATTAAAATGAAGTTAATTTATGATATCCACAAAATTATAAAGCCTATTGTGCAGAAGAAAACGACGACGGAAACACAAATGAAATCGCCTCGACCCACATCTTCATTGCTATCCTTTCAGCAATTTTTAAAATGTCACTACAGCATTTTAATTATTTTCCACTAAGTTTGTCTGCTCCCAGTGTTTTTGGCACATTTACCAACCTTTCAACAGTTTAAGTGGCAAGCAGACAAGTTTATTTATTTTTGTATTTTGCAAACAGATACGCTCTCTTCATTTGTGTTAAAACTGTTAAAGGGTAGCTGCTTCCTTCGTCAAGTGAGTGCTACTTCTTTGTAGCAGCAGCTGCAAAATGTTACACTTCTCCGTAGCCGAACGGTGGCAGCACAACAAACGCAATGACAAAAACAGTTGTTATAATGGGCCAAAGGAAAAGTAACAACAGAAAAAGTTGCAGTAATAGCAAAACAAAAATAGAAACTAGCAGAGAAATAGAAGTAAAAACAGAACGAAAAAGCCAAACCAAAACAAAAAATGAAAAATGAAAAACAACAAACTTACTTGTTACATTCTTGTTATCTACAATTTCCAGTTGATGAAGGATACAATCATGATTTTTGTTTCAGTTTCATTTATACTTTCCCTCAAACTTTGTTGCTTTTTGGCGCTGGTAACATTCCCTATGCAGTTTATATAACAAAGTTCAAGGATATTTATACAAACAAAACAACGGCTACTGGCGGCAAATTTTACTCAAGGCATACCAAAAACATACAAAAAAACAACACGAAGAGGAAAAATACAGAAAAATTGTTAAAGTTAATGTTAAAGTTAATGAGGCCATGAAAATTATGCAGTTTAACGTTGTTTTACAATGCAGAAGCACGAGGGTCTGCCTGTAGGCCAAGTGATCTTAACCAACTTTTGGATGCCCTACAGTTGAAGATTGGTGTTTGAGGTCGACACTTTCGTTTACGATTCTTCCAACTTCTTCTTTGAATTGAATTAAATGAAGAGGGAAAAGTAAATCAGGACTACATCGGCGAGAAATGTGCTTTTCTGGACCTCAACATATGTGGTTGTGTTTCAAAAATGTAGTAAGGCGAATTGTCGTGATTTCGGAGGTACTCTATTTGAACAAAGCCAATTTTATTCACTTTCTCAAGCTTTTGAGGTTCAAGGTATAGGCACAGGAGATGCTCCAAAGTTTCCTTTGTGCCCTGCTCCTCACATATCCTACAATTATCGTTGTTCGTAAGTCCCATCCTTTTAGTGTGTACCTCCGATAGACAGTTGCCCGTCATTATGCTTACAATCATTGTGCAATCCTTTTTCGGAAGTGTCATACAGGTCCTACGAGTTTGCATATACGGATACTCCACCTATTATGAACGTATGGTTGATTCCAAATAGCTTTGTCAATTAATGTCCGCAAATATATTTATTTAAAACTAAAAAAAATACATGATAGAATATCTATTATTAAAACTTCGCGATGCGAACACAACCGTCCGTCAGATCTGCTGGAAATCAACCGACTGTCTTCTTGCTTTACACACTTTATTTCCGCTTGCCGTATCATGCAATCTTCAACTTGGTTATTAAACATTTGTAGAAGCATCAGCACGTTGCTTACTTGTTCATTCGGTAGTTGGATGCCGTTTTTAGCGACAATGTCCGAGCTCTCGTTTCTTTCTATTTTTTTTTATAGATGCACAGCCCCCGGTTGATGACCAGCTCATGCAATGCTTTACATCGAACATGATTTCTGGATGATACCCAGCATGTAGACATAGTTTTAATCACAGCGTGGCTATCTAAGCAGATATTTATTATAGACTTCTTAGTTTCTGGTATGTACGGCTTTCCTAGCAGCAAACACTTTCGTCTGAAAGACACTGGAATAATCAGGGAGCCTGAATAGCTGTCTGTAATCTAGTTCAGGGCAGTATATGCCTGCTCCAACACCATTTTCGAGCCGTCCATGAACATTTTGAAGGATTTGCACTTAGCATTATAACCTGCCGTAGGCATTGCTTCAATGGTGCTATATTAAAAATTCCGTGGCAACTCGACATTTGAGGTAAAGTGATGGTTGGTTAATTTGAACCACTGTAAAAACCGCAAAGAACGCTTTAAGTCGCTCCATTCCTTCAGTTGCCGTATTACCATCATGTTTTCCATACCATTGACGGGTTTTTTTTAGCATCATTCACTCCTGCACTCCTCACCTTCTCTGGCTCTGTCTGTGGCCTTCCCCAAATTTGAACTTCGCTAAGACTTATCTATGAGCATTAAATATTTTCAGTTTTATTTTGTTTTCTTTTCGCTCAAGTGTGTATTTTGTTGTTGCGTAATTACAGACGTTTTAAAATTTGCGTAGCAAGGATACCGAAACGTCGTTAATCACCATAATATATACGGCATTAAAATTTCGTTGTCAAATAACTTGGAATGACCCAAATAAAAATGATGAGCTTAATACCATTAAATTTGTGACTTTTTTTCTTTGTTTCTGCATAATTTACAATTACATTTTGTGTATGTGTTTTTTGTTCTTGTTGTTAATTTTTATTTTGCATTTGATGATCCGTTTGCTGCTCGGAGATAATTTATGGACGTTGTACGATAATTAATAGGCGTTAAAATGCGGGTTATACGAAATTCAATAGTTGCACAAACCGCTGATAAAATTGAAATTGTAATTCTAAGTAATTCAGGTTTTGAAAAGTTATAACAAATGGAGTAGGAGTCGCTTTAATAACTGTTAACGATTGAATAAACTTTTCCGCGATAACGGAGTACTAATTGTGTTTCAAAATGGGCGTAAATTTACGAGCAGTAAAACTAAGGAGACAGGCGGTAGAATGGGGTGCCTGATAAAAGTCACCAACAGCACAGCGACCTGTTAACATCAAAGGGAATTTCAGCAATAAATTTCGAGCAATAACACGTTATGTTCTATTAAAATGTATTAAATGAATTTGAAATACCCCATAAAAAGATGACTTTACGCTCTACGCAGTTTAAGCAATTAAATGACACAATAAAAGCGAACCGTTGCTTTGTGTTTACTTAGGCGTATGAGTAACATTTTGAATAATATGGATGAATGTTGAATAAAATTTTGCAAGGGTTTTTGGAGCCACGTGCGACAATTCAAAATGAAGGCTCGCATATTGGCTACAATGTTTTGACATATTCGCATATAATTCGCCATAATGAATTCATTAAAATATGTAATACAAATGGAAAAACCTCTCCCACCTTTTTATGTTTGCTTGAATTTTAGTCCTTTGCTCATTTACAATAAATTGACCGAGGTTTCGACTGCTATTTCAATTCCCATAGTAGTGCCCATTGCAGCCGATTGACCACAATCCTTTGCACGCTCTGCAATTGAAGCGCTCTCTTCCAGCACACTTGCACACTTAGCTTTCATATATTTTTCCAAACACATGTCGCTGCTCCATCCTTGGCGAAAACTTTTTCTCACTCTTTTTATTTTATCATTATTTTTTTATGTTGTTTTTGTTTTTTTTTTGTTTCTTTTTGGTTTTGTTGTATTTTTGCCACGATTTAATGGTGGACCTCAGCAACATGGAGTTTTCTACTTTAAACTCAAAGCGAATATTTAAAAAAGGACAATGCGCTTTTACATTGTTTTCACCCATGAGGGTCAGGGTGGACAAAAGGACTTGGCGAAACAGATGAAAATTCAGTCGAGTGAAAAATTTGAAAACGAACAGAAAAATTCACGTTCGGAATATTAAATAAATTGGCGTTGCATTCGGTGTTAAGGTTGTGTTGTGCGGCAAAGTGGAGGTTGCCGAAGAAAGGATTGTAGGGCGAGATGTGAGCGAGAATTGCGATTTTGTGTCGCTATGCTGAGGGACAATTGCGGCCAAAGGCAGGAAGTGAGCTCGCTTGGAAACGTTTTAAGTTTAAGGGAAAGTAAAGGAAATTGGTGCGAATCGGACCGTGGTGAGAGTTTTATAATTGAACAGTATAGGAAAGAAATTTCAGATTTAACGAGTGAATAATTTTTTGTTAACCAAATGAAATGGAAATGGTACGCAAATAGAATTGATGGGAAATGAATTGAATTTTAAGGATGCATTATTTAGCAACACTGTAGAATTAATGCTTGGATGGAGTGAATTGTTAAGTCGTATACTTGGTATGAGATTTAACGCAATTTTAATAAGTAAATATTCTTTGGACTCTAGTTAGAATTATCATAATAAAACCCACGTTCCGGATGCCATTTTTATTAGGATAATGGTACTAAACCCGCCTTTTACTCAGTTAAGTCCATAAAACATTGTTCTATGTATTAGTTGGTTTTCTGGTAGATTTCGGACTACTTCTTGTTCGACTTCCCTTGCGGTTCATTCTGTAGATTTATAAATTTATATTCTTTTTAGCTGAATAGTAATTGTCCAAAAAATAAAATCAATAAGCAACTTCTTCCTAAGCCAAGTCAAATTGTCAATTGTTGAATGCCGACGTTTGTGCTGCTCGCCCCTAGTTGTTTAGAATGCTAACGGATGTAACCCTTGATGCCGGCACGAAAATTTGACAAAAGTTTTTTTTACTTATTTGTTTAGGGTTTTTGTTGTTGCTTTCGTACGCATTATTTAGCCCATACGTTTTCTAGGCCATTGGTGTGCATAAAAAATCGACAAACTCAATTGCTGGCGAGGGATAAAATTGCTGCTGCTGTTGGTGCTGCTGGCTGTGAAGAACGAGTTTTGAATTTTAATGTGACCCTTACAAAATTGCGTAGTATTTCATTAGCAATGGGGCGCGTAACACAACGAGCGCCAATATATATATTTATCCTTTTCGTAGCTATTTCGCCCGGCAGCGCATACGAAATGATTAACATATTCGAAGCGGTAATTTGAAAGTGTGGAATGACGCCTACATTAAGTGCGGCATTCGGAGCTACGAGTACCAATTTTATAGAATTTTTTCTTCTTGTCGTACAGGCGCGAGTTCGAATTTTAGCATATTTGATTGTGTGCCGCATTTATTATGTATGCTAAAGATATTTGCGTGCTCGTGTGATTTGAGTGAGCAGACGCACCGCACCGCACCCGACAACCTTTGCCAACACCAAAATAAACTAAAGCGGATTGGCAGAAATGTTTGCATTACTTTTCACGCGTTTGGGGCAGTTTTTGGTTAAAAGATTTGGCTGTCTTTTTGTAGATATAACAAGGGAGCATCCTTTCTTTTCGTACTTATGGTTTATTCTCATATTTCTAATTATAGGAAATGCACAAAAATCGAAAAAGATCACAAATAGTGAAATTTGGCAATGGTGAATATATGAGTTATGTGATATGAGTCGAATGTGTTACCAGGGGAGAGAAGGAGATAACATTAATAAATACCTACATCATTAGCGAGAACGGCACAGCAATGTGAAGGCTTTGAATGAAATACTCGCATTTAAGTCATTATTTCATCACATTATTTTATTATTATTATTAGATTATTTTGAGGAATAGTTTTGTTGGTCAGTTTAGTTATTAAAGAAGGAGAGAAGGAGATAACATGAATAAATACCTACATCATTAGCGAGAACGGCACAGCAATGTTAAGGTTTTTCTTAGTGTTTTGAATGAAATACTCGTATAAATATTCAAGTGATTATTTCATCACATTATTTTATTATTATTATTAGATTATTTTGAGGAATAGTTTTGTTGGTCAGTTTAGTTATTGAAGAATAGCCAGAAATAATTACTAAAATATTGAATATTCTCTAAAATACATTCATGAATGTTGAGTGAAATGTCTCATCTCCAATTTGAATAGGATCCTACTACGAATAATGTGCCGAATAGAAATATCTACATTCCCATTTGATACCTATGCAAATTCTAGGAAAAAATCTGGAGGAATGAGTGACCTTCATCCACAAAATCTGCACTAATAATCATGACATCTGGACAATAATTATGAACATTTTCACAAGCATATTGTGGAAAATTTGGTGGCCTTGTATTGTCTTTGCCCTAGTTGTAGGATAATTGGAATTTAAATAAACAACTAACCCATAAGACGAAAGAGTGTTTATCTAGTAGAAAAATAAAATAAATCAGTGGCTACTCTGCGTTCTTGGACTGACAAACGTGGAGCCTAATGCGGCCCATAGACGATACATCATGATCATACTCATATTTAATAGTATGTGTGAAAAAGAGAGGAAATATGCATGTATGTGTCACACAGACATGATCGCGCTGTGATCACTGACTGATCGTCGAAAATCTAATTCATTTAGATTTTGAGGGGAAATTTTATTAAGATGTTGATCATGATGTATGGATGATCGTCGTTTGTGGGCAATTTACATGCAAATTTTGCTCATTTGAGTTTGACTGCCAACGTGTGAAGATGTGTATGGATAAAAATAATAAAAATGCGTTTCTGCTGGAGTCCCTTGAATGCTATTGTACTATTTCGTTTGTACCTTTCTTTCATTCAAAATCGTTTTTTTACTTTTTTACAATTTTTCCTTGCACAGTACAAGCGCTAGCGCACACAAAACTTCGTCATCCGACAGAGACATGACAACCTCACTCAACGACGACTACAAAAAATGATGATCTTCGTTTTTGATCACTCGTCTGTGGCGGAGCTTCATTCAACACGTACACGAATGATGAATCATGATGTATCGTCTATGGGCCGCATAACACACAACATCAAGAATTCATCAACAGTTGCTTTCCATCAGGTAACCGAACCATTGTCTACACAGCAGGGAATCGCTTTGTAGATTAATATTTTGTGGCAATTTCGCGGTTGAGTCATGCGTAAGAGTGTAATTATGGTACAGGCAGGCGCTAACAATGATGAGAGTGACTACTATTGTCATCTAAGAGCGCAAATTAATGACAGCCGTCACAATTCTAGGACATAGCTAGACAAGTAGAGAAAGTGGAAACTAGCCCAAGAGCCAAGGGGTGTGGTAGGGTGTCATCACCATAGTGCATCAGTCAATTTAAATGAAGTTCCACCATTTGTACAATACAATTATCACAAATTACAGGGGACCCCGCGCACTTTAGTCGTTTCTAATTTTATTTGCTAATTTCAATGTACGGATATGAATAGGACCTTTCCTCCAATTACAATCGCTACATAAATTATTACCAATTAAGTAAATACAAGCTCGTAATTGCTAATTTGCATGAAAAATTCGCTGCCATATGGTGCTGACCCGGAGTGAGTGAGTTCAACGTGGCTGTAGCGGGCGACGTATGCTTTAGTGGTGGGAAAAGTGCACAGCACCCAGAAATTACTATATTTACGCTCCTGTAAGAAGTAAGTAATAAATAAAGGAAAAAGCTCTGGTTATGCTTTACATAGGAATAGAAATAAAAAAGGAAATACATTCTTTTAATTTTCGCCAAACACACTTTGCAGCAATAACAGAAAAGCTTTCGCCGCTGATGTGGAAAGCAAGTAATGAAGCGAGCGATGCGTGTGGCTGGTATAATGATTGAAATTAATTGAATGTAAAATAAGAAGAAAAAAACAAAAAATATTGTTGAATTTATTAAGTAAAGCACATTTCCCTGTATCTCTGATTTTCCATTTACTCTTTCGAAGGACTCCACTGCCATATTGCTGCGGCTGCTTACTTTGATGGTGATTAGTTCCGCGCTTTTCACTCTCACAGTCATGCGCCAGGAATTCAAATTTTCAATTAACCGAGGATGCTTGAATCTTTCACATTTTTGAGCTGTAATTTGATCATTTTAATATGGGGTAAGTACGCCTTGGCGTATGCTGCTTTCAGAAATGCCGGCGTCAAATCAAAATGTGGCTGCACTTGAATACTATTCCTGTTTCTTATACCCACAGCTTTCTTCTGCAACTTTGGGAGAAATATCCTACTCCAAACACAGAGAGAGAAAGGATGAGAGTGCGAGAGTGAGTGTGAGGTACAAGAGTGTGGATGAGAATATGGGCAATCATAGTGGCAAAAAATCGCATGAGAGCAAAAATATTTCTGAGTAGGAAATAAAGGTATTTATTTCACAGAACTGTAGAAAGAGATATAAACAGAGGTCCTTTATATGGCTTATTTTGAAAATATCATAGTAGAGGTCGTCAATAAGATGAAGTAGTTTTAAATATAGAACTAAGCATAATATATTTACCTTTAAATATATTTAGTTACCTTACTTTGCTATACTTGAGGATTCACATGAGGATGAGTATTATTAAGAAAAAGTCTCGAAACATAATTTAATGTCCTTTTATTAAAATCATTTTTAGTTTCCAACAGGGTATGATTTTTTAAATCATTCAGCTTCAAATTTTTTAAATCTATATTTAAATTTGATAAATAAAATAAATTAATTAATTAACTAAAATTATATGTAAATTTCTAATTCCCACGACTATCGGCAAAATATGTTGAAACCTCATAGTGAAGATACAATTTGCAAATTAACCACGTAATTTATTAGTTGTTCGAAGTATTTTCCTTGAGATTTATGACATCATTTGTCTTAGAGGCGAAAGCAGTACTCCCCAAAAGTAGGCGGTAATTTTATGCGTTGTTTGACATAATCTTTAACATACCTCACATACAATAAGTTTATTTTTAGGGTGCACCGCTTTCATCTCAGGCGATTCGGACATTATTTATGCTATATGTAAATGTGTGATTAATCAATCGCACATGAGATATGGAACCCATTGAAGGAATGTTTTGATGAAATTTTTGTTTGTGATAAACTGATGAGAAGTTCAGTTTGTTTGTCCAGCAGTTTATTCAGAGTGATTGGAGTAAATTCAAATATGGCAAGTAGAGGAGTCGTTTTTAGTTAGTAATTGATTCTTCTTAATGAAAATTAGACCTAGTGTGGATATATTATTTATATACACTTTTTAATATAACATTTTTACCAAGTTAAACGACGATCGAGATGAGTAGTGTAAGGTGTCATGTGAGAGTCGTCCCAGATGTTAATTCATTTATCTCCCAAATATATATCTATGTACACCTTTCGATATTTGATAATATTGTATACTTCATTTTTTGAACCAGACACTTATGACAAACTTGGCCACATCAAACGACGATAGAGATGAGTTCTGTAATATTTCACGTGAGAGTCTTTCGAGTTGTTAATTCCTTTATTTTCTTTTGCAACTTAATTTTGTGGTCGAAACATTCATGACTTGTTTGGCCACATCAAACGAAGACCGAAATGAGTTCTCAGATATTTCAGGTGCGAGTCTTCCAAGTTATTAATTATTTTAATTCTTATATATCTGCAACTTTCCATATTTGATGGCATTGCTACTTAATCTTGTGGACCAGACATTCATGACATGCTTCGCCACATTAATATTTTTGCACAACAGTGCTTGAATTGTCCTTTGCATCTAGTATAATGGTATTCTCACACTCACTATATTAATCGCAGAAAATATTCGACTACTAAAAGGAACAATTTTTCTGTTATTTTAAATTTAACCTGCTCCTATTGAAGTAAATGTACGAGTATCTAAAAAAAATGTAAAATATTTATTATTCATATAGAAACGCATTCAACTTTATGGTCGTTATTTTTTTAAACTTTATGCTACAATTTTATATTATTACCTTCTACAAAAACTCGCTTTAAATCGTGCGGAAAAATATTGAAATAAAATTTATGAACGCTTCTCAGTACATTAGTCAACGCTTCGCTAGCGAGTTTTCATTTGGAATTGTTTTTGTTGGACCTAAAATTCCGCTGCTATAACAAAACTTTTACGTGACTGCTTATAATTTATTTAGCATAGAATTTTTTTTGAATGCACTTTACTACACATTTCGACAACATTAAAATTCTTTGGGATATTTATGTTGTACATACGAGTATATTACTAAACAAAAATAACAAAAAAAAGTAGAAGTTGAAGCAATTATGTCAAAGGGCACACATGTGTTCAGCATTTGAGCTGTAATACGTTTCAAACGCATAAATTATAAATTATTACGGTCATTTGAAGTACTTTCCTTGTCGAGTCTCGCTCGTCTCAAATTCAAACCATTTCGCACACGTACTCTCGCACACATGCAAACTCGTTGGCGTGAATAGCTCCGTTCGAGTAAATAATTGCTAATATGCTGGCGCTTGCCTCCGAAAGACTTTTAACAAAAGCCAACCTATAAATCACCATAAACACACTCAAATAGTGATGAATGGGTGGACGGATGATGGCACAAGTTGCTGGTTGCTCGTTGCTGGCGTAAGCAGTTGGAAACATCATTGGAAATCATCAGAAATTCCTCCCCATAGAAACAAATCTGTCACATTTGCTTTATTCAGTTGAACTGAACAGGATACGTGAGCTGACAATACGCCACTGGCCAATGGACGGTCTTAAACACTCGTACCACTGAATATGACATGCTTGTCGATGCGAAATCTGTTTCTGCAGCTGCGGTCATGGTCGTGCAATGGTTGGAAGTAATTTGTGTTGTAAGGCAGTGTCCAGCTTTTGTCCAAATTGTTTTCAAACAATCAATTCGAATGACACCGAGTCACGTTTATGAGTGACTCCGTGATGAAATGATTGCCACATGGCAGTTGTGGATTTAAATAGTTCTGCGAACGTGCCTAGTGCCCAGCCGTAGGACCCTGCTAACACCAACATACTGAGGCAGTCACATTGTTATGAGAGTTACAAGTAGTTTATTCTGATAGTTCGAATTGTTGGGTTGCTACTGGTAATACAAAAACCCACTGAAACTCGTTTATGAATGCGGGTCAAGAAGGTGTATTTTCAACTGCTTGTTGGCCACATACAATTTTGGATATTGTCAAAAACTAAGGTTTTATTAGAGTTGGGAGAGGAGTCTTTAAATCGTCTAGTTCTATTCATATATGTTCCGGATGGTATTGCAAAATGTTTAGTTAAACATCTGAAAGCAAGTCAGAAACTCGTTTCATGCAGCTTGAATGTTTGTTACATATTTTTATAAAACAAATTCTTAGCCTTAATTTAGGAAGAATTTCCAGTTTACATTAGAAACAATTAATCAGATTTAGTAGTTAGAAGTTACGAGTTGTTTATATCCTCTAAGATATATACTTTATATATATCCTTTAATAGATTCGAAAAGTTGTTATAACAAAGCTTTTCTTGAACTTGGCCCACTTATATTCTAATACATTCGACCTTCAATGGGCCACTTGTGGCCATCAAGTCACTGAAGTAACGGAAAGTAGTTTCATTGAAGAAAAATTCATCTAAGAAACACTTCAGAATGGTCTCTTCAATACAGTATTCACACAAGTTCTTCATTTTCTCCAGCTCCTTTAACACTGCTTCATTCATATGCTCCAATCGTAGCTCTTCAAGTAAAACATTTATTTATCTATTTATAAAAGCTACTTACATATATTTTACATAGAGTAGGAAACATTTCTTTTTACTTGATGAGCTCCTGGATCATAGATGGGACGACTTGACTTCCAAATTGACCATTCATTCTGTATGACTGATTTCCACTTTCGAGGTCAGTTTAGCACATTCTAAACTCATCCACAATTTAGTCCATTAACTTAAGTATGAAAGAAGGACACTGCATCAATAATGACTCACATTCTCAGTGTCATATAAAAGGAAAGGAGAATATCTGTAACAACTTATAGCAGTAAGATATAGCCATTATACTAAGAAAGATATAGCCATGAACGCACTTGGAAGGTTTTAAGAGTATTTTGAATTTTATTTTTATTTATTTGATGTTTATTTATATTCACCCATGAGAGAGGAGTTTAATATTGTGGTACTAAAACTTAGAGATTTATATATAGCATATATTTGTACTGATGTATACATTATTCAGATTTCAATTAGTCTACTAGAACCAAGGCTAATCTGAGTGAGTTGTACGTAGCGGAAAATCTGTCCTTTGGTCATGACAATCTAATTAGCGATTAGTGGATTCCACATTGCTCAACACCACAAATTTTGAGTATCAATGTACCCTCCTGTTGTCGAAGTCATGCAAATACTCGCAACTTTCTCCCTTCTCCACTTTGTGCTTCATTGAATTTTCGCTTCAGCGTGTTCGTTGGGCGAAGGCATTATCCTTCGACTGTATAGAAGTCCTGTCAGGAGTTGACATGCGGAAAATTGCTACCAATACTCCGTAAAATTCAAAAAGGCACATCAATCTTTTCATAGAAGCGCAACTCGAACGTCAGATTTCTGCATGTGCCCAAGACTTTGTGAGGATATTCGCTAGCAAAACGGGTGAAAAGTTTGCTTTCAATAACATTCTCCTGTTCTGAGTAGATGCCACTTGAGAGTCTATCAGCAGCACACATTCAGGCCTTGAAAAACTATCAGGAAAACACAAAATTGTTCTTAGAGAGAAGCTCTTTTAGCATGAAATAGAACTATACCGGAAATTTGACAAAATTTGTTGAAGCTGCCTCTGTGAGCGCTTTTAAAGAATGCCAATTTCTCGCATTAATTACACTTCATTTAATTAAGATTACGTGTAAATGCAATTTATGCTGGAACATGATGCGCACAAAAATTGTTCAATGAAAACAACACCATTAAAATCAGATTATCGCAATCGGGAATGCAGGCGTTCTTGTCAAAGCCAACCGCACATTAAAAGCACGAACTACTCGTACCAAGGGGCGGCACACACAGCTGCTGTTGCAGTGGGACTGCTGCTCCTGGTGCTGCTGCTGCTACGCTACCGAACCCACTGACATGTAACGCGACACGCTTCATTATCTTCAACAACATTTTCAGCATTGTGGCATTTTAGTAAATTGTCCAAGTGGCGCAATGTTAACGTATTCACCTCGGTAATCGGCTGCGGTATCTGTGGAGGGCGTGTCAGGTTTTTCACACCTTATGTGGGCACTTAATTGTGTAGCGAGCGTAAAGGTCAGAAGTGTTTATGTAGTGGGCATTTATCGTACGAGCAGCATTAAGAACAAGCATTAAAAATTACAAAATTTCTGCTGAATTTGGCTGCTGGCCAAATCAAGCGTGTGCAGTTCCCATTGACAATGTGCTAATTTGCCGCATCCGCTTACTGTGTGCTTTTTGAAAGCGCACTTTGTCCTACGAGCCTCTCCTTCCTTTTGTGAGACTTGGAATTTGTTTTTTATTGGCAAACACCTTGGCTCAAGCGATCGATTACACTTACTTCTGCCTGTTACTGCGATTGTACATCCTTGCAGCATCGCTGTCCCATGTTGTGCCACGTTTCAGTGCTGCGAGTATAAAATGTGAAATTAATTTTTACACCTTTTGTAACTGGATTATTTATCTTTGCAATGCACTCCCTGCATACTGATGGATTTTAAATGAAAATTTAATGTTTCACGTTTTAATGGCAAAATGCAATTGTGGCTCTGCGAGTTGTTTGCTGCCACAGTGAGAGTGGTAGACTGGTAAGTGAGAATCGTAGCGGCGGTGCTGACGATAACGATGGCGACGGGTATGGTTAAAGCACCAAGCTGAGCGGGAAGATTAAGTCGTAAGACGACAAAGTAGAACAAATGGCATTTGTTGCAAGTTATCGAGTTGCTGGTTGTATGCAGACGGCAGACAACGCCTACGTTGAAGTCGGCATTGGTGCGGTGGTGTTGGTTGAAATGACAAATTGAGAAAATCCCATCCTAATCTAAGAAGATTAAAAGTTTAAAGTATTAAAAGTTGCAATATGAATGCGTCTCATCTTTTACCTCACAAGAAAACGGAATGAATTTATCCTTTGATAAAAGTAATTTTGCTAAGTGATTATATTACAGGTTTAATACAGGCAAATAGGGCCAAAAGGCAAACAGGATAGAGAGGAAAAAGAAGGTAATTTGGAATGGAAAACTGTCCGTTTTCATTGAAATTACTTCAGCAACTCGCTTAGTGTGCTGCCCGATATCCATAAAATCTGAAAGTCATTCTTAGCATTACTGGCAACAGTAAAAAATCCACTTAAATTCCAGCGAAATTGCATTTATTTTCTGTTTTTGGCGTACTCCTTGCCATGCTCCTTCTGACAATATTACAGTTTTATTTTTATTCCCATGCAGATGGAAGAAACTTCAAATTTTCGCAACAAAGAAATCCCATCTTGAATATCATTTTGGCACAATTCCTAATAAAACTGTCTCAGTAGCAAATTGTCGATTTTTGACAAAGACATTTCGTTAGCAACAGGACAACCAGCCGCACCAGCAGCAACAGCAACAGCAACAAGGACCACAGTCACTGCAGCAGAGGAGATTGTAAAAATATGCCAATAAAGCACGAAATAAAATTGCTAATAACAGATTGAGAGCTCGTACGTATTCAGACGCTATAATGACTTGCCTTGAGGCTAATGACAATAGCTGAAACGTTTATGTTGATTTCAACGGCAATTGGACCACATTAAACATGCATCGCATCGTCGCTGCATCTGCGAGAGGGGGCAACAACGGCTCCATCTGCATAATAACATTATCAGCAAAAGTGGGAACAGCCGCAGGAACAAGCTTAATCCTTACAAACACACATACACACACAAATATATATACTCGATTGGCAATTTGTTGATGTGACCGCCTGTGGTGCCGTGTGGTCCATTGTGTAAATGTTGGTGTCAGCGCGTTTGTGGCCAAGGCAAAGTTGTGTTGGCCTCATGTAAATTGAGTTGTATTAGCGTGCATATTCAGTAAAGCGCGAAAAAATCCTTGCGCTGCATTTGCATTTTTCGTCCTTTTGACATTTTCCACAACTCAGGATATGTGTGTGCGTGTTTGCTTGGCAGTATGTGTGACATTTTCTGCATATTGATGTGTGTTTGTCTTGCACTTGATTGACGTGGGTGCTCCCATGTGTCTTTATGCTAATTTTCCACTCTTTGGTAGATTATAACATGACTCTCAAGTGCAGATCTTCGCCTCAGTGGACTCTTGTATTTTTTTTTTTAAATAGAGAGTTATGTAAAGATGGAAGGAAAATGTGGAAAATTGGCTTGCTTCGGTGTCAGCAAATTAAGAGCATTTAAGATAAGCACTCTTGGCGGCTATAATATTAACGGCTTAAACGAAGCACAATTTTTGCATTTTTATGTTTTTTTATGATTAAAATCGGTCGTACTCACTCCAACGAACTACCATTAAAACCCACTCTGGGCTAGCAGAGATGCTTGATGCATATCTAAGACAAAATGCCAGGCAAGAGGAGACACAATGCTAGGCAAGAGGAGACACAAATACACAAGTAGTTAAAAAAATCAAATCCTCGTATAAAATGAAGAGAATTATTGCCAGCGGCATTTTTTATTGTCGAACTCACTCAAGGCACATTGTGCTTGAGGTCATATTTTTCAATTAAAACTTAAATTAAGATTTAAGTGGAGATAAATTATGCTGCTCCTATCTACGAACTGACATTTGCAGTTGTATCCTCGCAGCCATGTCTCTGAGGACGTTTACAGTCTTTTTTCTGAGTGATATGAAATAATTTTTAAATTGTCGGAGCATCTCGTATATGAGGGAGGTTTAAAAAGCTTTCAGAGGTGATATTAAAAAGAATCCCATTCCTCTTTCGCTCCATTGTTCTGCAGTATTTTATCTGCTCACAACATGGGCGTCAAGTGCAAATGTATTGGTTCATATAAGCGAAACTGACACATAAAAGTCCCTCTTATCATACTTTTATAGGACTATTTATAGTGACATTTATTTTATTGAATAATTAAGTAGTTGAGTGATGGATTATCAATACAATTTCCATATATATCAATTACCATTGCAATATAGCAATTATCTTCTTAACAACCTAATTGCTTACATAATGGAAATATATTTATAAATCCTGACAAACTAGCGTCATAATTAATTTATGAAACATTGTTCGCTGAATGATGGTATCGATAGTAATCCATGTTTTAGGCTTTCCAAACCCAGCTCAAATGCACCATCATTTGCTCCCTATTACTGGGTAGATGAGACCCTAAATATCAGAAGGAACTGACGAATCAAGACTTGGAAGTCTTTTACTAACATATTCAGAAGCTGTGAACAGTTACTTTGAGGCTTAAGAAGTCCCCAAATCATGGAAAACTCATCACCCAGGATAGTGTTACATTGCAATTTAAGTTGAATAATCTTAGGAAGTAAGTGGACTGCAGCACTGTAGTTTTCGCAGTGTTACTATTGAAGAATATTGTAAATAAAAAGGAGTCAATTTTTAATAGGCTTGATAAATACCCGGAGGCCCTCCGAGTTTCTATAAACTTCAAGAAACCATGTAAATCGAAGTTTTGCTAAGGAAGAAAAACTCCATAAATCCCATCCATTTGATAGATCCCGCTGATACACTCTCCAAGATACCCAATTTTTATGATAAGCTTGAAGAGGAAAAGTGGACGATACGCACAGAATCGTTGGATCTGCTGGAAAAATTACTCACAGATAACCTCAAGTTGGAGAGTGGTGAATATGGTGCTGTGGTCAATGCACTGAGGAAGGTCATAGCAAAGGACACCAAAATATTCCATGATTTAAATCACAAATATTTCAATCAACTTTTTGTGACCTAAATATTCTTTTATCATTCTCCAAACTTAGTATGGAAATTGTATCAATTAACTTGCACAATATTTAGCCAGGAAAAACAATGCATCTCTGACGCAGTTCATTCAAAGTTTTCGAGATATTTCCCCAGAGTGAGCAGAGTATTTTGGAAATATTTAAATTTTTAGGATAACTGCACAAAAATATTCAAAGTGAAAATAAAAAATTCAAACTAAACGCTACAGACTGTTCCAACGCTTAAACGTGGCAGGGCAGGGCAGAATGCATTGTAAAAGAAAATTGGCAGCACAGTGAGCAGAGCAGAGTGCAGCAATAAAATGCAAATAACTGTGAAATTTATGCTGTGGTTGCTGCAAAATGCTGTTAATATAAATAAATAAATGAATAATAAAAGCTGATGACTGCAGGAGTCGCAAGAGCAGGGGGGATGTGGTGCGATGCAATTTGCAAATAGAGCAATTTATGTGGAAAATAAATAGAAACTAAAAACATGGTCGAGTACACCACCACGGCAAGGCAGTTTTTAAATTGAGATTTTAGCTTTGAAAAAGACACAGTAAAATAGCAACAAATTTTTCAACACATTTGGGAATGTGTTGAATGCATCTGCATAAAATACCAAAAGCTGCAAAACAGTCAAAATGCCTCAGTTTGGTTTTTACGGTTCAAAACACTAAATTGCTCTGATATCCAATATACACAAATTTCTTTTTTTCATACTTGGGGATTATATGCAGCAGAACGTACTCCCTGCCTCTCCTGCAACAGCTGTAAGACCAAAGAAACACACAATGGCTTCGTATTCCAAAGAATCGTTTGCTTATATTAAATAATGCACTTTATGAGCTGGCAAAGGATATTTTTGAAAGTTTGTTATGCAGCTTTGGAAATGTTTACAGCTGCATTGTGTAACTTGGCATACTTGCACACAGACCCATTTATATACATCGAGATATACCCCCATAGATTGCTTTGTTAGTAAAATGTGCGGTACAACAGTTCACACAGGAGTTGAAAGAGCGCTCAACTTCTGCTTGCTGCATAATTTGAGTAAAATTATATACTTCACCATTTTTATCTGCCTTTTGACTTAGAATATTTATATTGAGTGTTCGAATTTTGCAGAATGAAATTTCAAGTTTATGACTCTAATGTGGAGTCTTTATTTGAATATGTTCGTTCTAGTCGCATATAAGAAGACAAGCTCTTAAGCCTTGTCCGTACAATGAATGTTGAAAATAGTTTACATATGAGTAGTATGTGAGTTTTGGGGTAATTGCGTCCAGGTTTTAGTGATTTCCTGCTAATGACGGATATTCAGTTTGGTATATAATTAAAAAACGAAGTCTAAATTTAATGATGTACATGAAAGCAATGTGACATCCAGTCATGTGTGAATTTTTAACATTCAACATAAAATCTAAAGAACGAGTGTCCTGTGTCTATGAAACTGACCAATCGTACTTCATAAGGTGACTTTCCGGTTTCTAATTAAATCAAACAATTTATGTTTGCCCAGACTTTTAAAGATTATTTCATTCGCTTATATAAATTAATAATATACTCCTGAAACTGTATTTCTTCATCTAAAATTGCTTAGATTCATAGTTCACTTCCGTCCCGACAAAGTTTCCAGCTGTGTTCTGACATTTTTTTTAGCTAACTACAAATCTAAGGGCACTCAGCACCACCAAATGAATATTAGTTGCAGAAAGGATGATCCATTGAGGACTGTGAGTGGAGATGATGAAGATATCCGCTTTTAACAATTTTGCATCTGACGAGTGTCATTAATGCAGCTCATCCTCTCTCAATATCCTCTTGTGTGCTGTTTGGAAGCACTTCATAACATAGTAAATTTCCACTTCACTGTACCGCAAAAAATATCGTTCGTTTTTTAACACATCACTCACAAATGTAGACTGACCGCACAGTCAATGAAATCCTTATTAGTCTTTCAAACAACGTGCTCCACGTTTTGCTGCATGTTCGTCGATATCCTGGCATTTTGCACATATGCCGCCGGCAAACAACAATCACATAAGTCAATTTTAATTGCTTTCTTTCGAGTCAGTAAATTTGCTCCGCTTAATTGGAAATTTTTGTTGTATAAAAATATGAGTGTCATTAATTTCTGTTCCTGCCTGCATGCTCACAAAAACGTACATTGGCATAAAGGATTCTTACTGAGCGCTGTTGAAAAGTACGAGTAATTGGTCCCTGCGCAGCAACTTACCAAATGCAGCACACACGTCGTATGAGTTACGTGCAATTTAAATGTAGTTCTGGAAATTGTATAGCATTGCACACTTGTCAGTGTGATGGCAGTGAAATGGATGTGTGGGTATTAAAAAATGTTCGAAGAGTGTAATTTATTAGGTTGGCATATGTGCCAAACAGCAAAATATGTCAAGACGTAAATGATTTAACATAAAGCACAACAAGCCACATGACGCATGTCCTGTCAGTTACGGAGCATAACACGATTTATCTACTTTAATCCAAAGGCGGGTACATAAGCAAAGAAGCAAACGGGCGAACAGGCAAATAGGCGGCCTGACAGTCAGTCAGTGAGGCGGTGAGGCACACATTAACATTTGTAGGGCGAGTGCCACCAGTCAAGCGCGCGCTTATGCAGGAAATTTATATTTTACGCTCGATTTTGCACGAAATGAATTTTTAAATTGAAAAATGGAAAACAAGTCTCTCCCTCAGAGAACGGAAATGCTACACATTGGTGGCACCATTGTTGTAGTTACTCTTAAAGTCGTTTAACTGTTGGTGTTGCTACTGGGCTGATGATAATGCGTACCACTCCGCTTGTTGGCACAGACTGAGTGATTGATGCTTTGAATATCCTTTTGCAGCGGAAAGTCCTTTTCAATTTTTTCCCTTTTTATGTGGTGGTAAGTGCCGGGTAAACGTTGAGTGGGTGCAGTTTAGTGTCGTTCTCACATTGACTGGCGGAATATTTGGAACTTTCAGAACTTTTAACTAAAGATTGACTAAGTTACTCGTATATTGCCGCAGTGATTTCTGAGTGATAAATTATGGTGGATTATCACGATAAATTTTTTAATTTTAATAATGATGAATAATTGCAGCAAAATGGGGTCATGTCATGCTGTCCAGTTAAACTTTTTACTTTTTAACTGCAATTTTTCAAATTGTGTCACAAACTTTAAAATCTGGCAAATATTGTCCTGGTGACTGGTGAATGAGAACCACCTCATTTTCATTTCCAATTTCCTTATATGAGACTTTCTGAAAGACCTGCGGGGAATACGATTATATTGCGATTATATGAGCGCCTTGAGCACAGATTTCCAGCACAGAAAGCATGTTGCTCCCACAATGCCACTGCACACAATCGCACCTGCTTGCGACTGCTGTCAAACATTCCGCTCACACTCGTAATTATCAGCATTTATGTGCTTTGCTGTATTAAGTAGCAACCGGAGACTAAAGCAAATGCGGCAAATGTAATAGCAAAATCGCTTGAGTGCATGCAGCAAGTTGCCGAAAGTTTTAGACAAACGCAAGCACGAAATTTTGTGGCAAGCAAAGGCGAATGTGTTTTCAGTTGGCTTTTAATGACGAACTTTTAACCGGCACGTCGCCATAGCGCACAAGCGTTGCCGTATATGCCACTCATTAAGGAATTAAGTGGTTGAAGAAGTTCTTCCTGTATGCTTTGTGCAATAAAATTAGCATTTAATTTACTTAAAGTATTAAGAAAGTTAACGCTGGCAAAGCTGAAGTTGCTCCGTGCAAGGCCTAACAAAGTTATACTTTGGCACGCCTGTCTTCATCGTCGGTCATAATTTATTGGTCCAAAATCTCAACAACTCAATCACTAGAAGCTGTTTAGTTTGCATAAATTATTTACTTTGGCCTTCATTACCATTTATTATTTGCCATTAATTTGTTTCTTTTGGCATTTACCGTTTTATCAGCATTTCTGCTGCCATGGCCGTTGCTTCCGTTCAGCGTCATTCGTTGATTAATCACTGCAAATAAATCAAAGTGGGAAAAAGAGTTCTTGTTATATTAACGTATTCACCTGTTTATTCATTCCATTAAATTACTCCTACAATGTTAATGCCTGCAAGAATATTTTACGAATATCGTTGAACTGATTTAAAATTTATCACTGGCCCGTCTGTGATTTGGCTGCGCTGTGGGCGGTGCGCCGTCTGTGAATGCAAGAAGCATTCATTTGAATACGAGAATTTTCAATGATATGCATGGGAATCTTATCAGGGGAAGCAATTTCACATTTAAGTGCTGAATGTGTCCCTTCGAAACCTAGATTTCTTTTGGGTCTGTCGGTGTTGTTTTGGGTATGAGGCCATATCATGATTGTAATAGTTGAATTGATTGTGTGTGACTTCTCAAATATTTAGAAGAATTTAATATGAATATGTATTAAATTTTTGTTTATATGGCAATGAATTAATAATTTTTAACTTTATCTATAATTTGTATTGGAACTTTGATCCTTATTACAACCCGCTTTATAACACATTTATTATAAATTCATTATACTCACCAGCAACATATTTGCTGGGTCGTCTTGCGAATGATAAAAACTGTTGCCTCTTCTAAGATATCCTCATAAATTCTCCTTGAATGACGGATTTTCTATAAGTTTGGGATTTTAGAGTGA
Organism: Clusia tigrina; assembly: GCA_920105625.2. Classification (NCBI taxonomy): domain Eukaryota; kingdom Metazoa; phylum Arthropoda; class Insecta; order Diptera; family Clusiidae; genus Clusia; species Clusia tigrina. Next base: position 180,229,820 of record OV050033.1, read on the forward strand.
CCATGGTTGAGTTGTTCTATTTCCTATTTCAATTTGAAGCACTTTTGGTTCACTTTTATTTTTACCACTTATCAATCTCATCTGACATCCCAGAACAAACTCATTATTGTAATCTATACACAAAATGCAAGTCTGCATATTACACAACGCAGCTAAAATTCAAATGCATGCCGCAGTTAAATTTGCATATGTTTGAAAATGTCCTCTCCAGCGTTAGCAGGATATCCCACACTTTTGTAGGTTTGGCACAGTTCTAATGGGTCGCTGTTTACCGTCCAACGGAACATCGCTCTTGCAGTAGCAGTCAACTAAGAATGCGAGCTGCAAGTGTTGGGTACTTGTCTTCCATGAGCATTTGCATAATGAGTGCCATTTGTAGCCACTGCGTTGCGTTTGCGCTGGTGTCCATGCAAATAGACACCAGTATTTGGAATTTGTGGTTTTTGTGTTGAAAATTTCATGGACAACACGAGCCAGCAGCAGTTGCAGTTGCAGCTGCAGCAACAATAACAACGCTAAAATCAACAGCAGTTGCACCATGTTTGCGTTTCTGTTTCTGTGGCTGTATCTGTTTCGATTTTGTTTTTGTTTTTTTCTTGTTTGAAATATGCTAAACGTACGCTGTGCTATTCCTGTGTTACTCGCAGGCATATGTTTGCGTTGTTAGGCCAGACAAACCGAGATTACTAATATTCAAAACTAGATGCGGTAAGTGGAATGTATATTGGAGTATTATTGGGCAATACGAGTATACTTAAAGCACAATTCTGAATAGCCAAATATGTAAATGATTTGACATTAAATCACCTAAGCCTGACGACTGTAAACCTATTCTGGTGGTAGTAATATTTATTTGAACTTTTGGTGTTTGATTTCCCAAAATTTTTGGTAAAATTACAATTAAGTAGTAATACAATGAATTGAATTCAATTAAATCGCTTATTTGCAAAAGATGTTACTCATACGCCCCACAGCACGACAGAGCTTAGTTAAGGAACTCTGTTAATTAATTTAGATAATATATGCAGAAAATAGTTCTAACTCAAGCCACGAATTGCAGTACAGAAACTTTGGTTGAATAATTCACAGTTTCTGAGGCCGCAATCAAGGTTTCTGTTCATTTTGCTGTTTCTGAAATGATAGAAAATTTTAAGTGGTTTATGTCAACGTCAGCATCACAATTTCTTGAATTGTTCTACAAACTGCAACTGCATGTTCAGATTTTGTGGTGTCTGTATGCGTCTCTTCCAAAATACCTGGCGTTGATTATGCAGCAGCATGAGTTTGCACATTTGGCCATCGTTATTGTTGCCGTCACTGCTGATTGTGTTGACTCTGATGATTTTGTCGTTGTTTACCGCAAGCCAAATGAATATTTCATTATTCGTGGTTACTCTCTGGACATGAGAATATATTGCAAAATAAATCATTTGCTACTGGGGACAGTTTAAAGTTATTTGCTTTAGTGTATAATCCAATGTACAATTTAAGAAGTTGGATTTAATTTCGTTTTGTGGTATAGAAGTACTATGCTAACTTGTGGATTATTGCATGAAGATGTGATTTATTGGGAGTATAGCTGACGGACGAGTCATCACCGACATGAGCAATATATCTATTGAATGTGTTAAAAGGAATAATTCCACTTTTTTAATTTTTGTAGCAAGTGTGTGAACTCCTGAATAACTTTAGTTTTGTAGCACTCATCGTCAAGTATCAATCTCAGTTCCTTAGCGATCATACTAACAAATACATAGCTTAACTGAAACAGACCTGCTCCGCATTACCATATTTTAACAATTGCTCACTTTTTGAAAAAATTTCGTTGCATACTTTTAGGGTCATTTTTAAAGTTCCCCACATACTATTTTTATTTGGCTTGGACCTATTTTTATGCAATTTTCCCTGAAATTTAAAATCAATTTTATAAATTAATGTGTTTTTATAATTTGTAATGCAATTCCTCGTGTAATATCGTATGATTTCCGTCATGGTCACACAATTTGTATTTCCGCTCAACACTATCTTAATTAATTTTGTATGTTAAGCACGCAGCTCGCGTACTTATTGTGAAACGCACGCTTAATTTGACACAGCATTCAGTTCAGATAACTATCAATCAACAGCCTTGATAGTTGTTTTAAATGTTCCTTTTGTGAACTGCATTTGCCCACCATTTTATATCTTACACTCAAGCTATGATGGAACATTATTCTCATATTTAATTTAATAAAAGTAAATTATACGATTTTAAATAAAATGATGAAATGATACGCTTTTAGTTTTCTGAGACAATTGTAACTTCAATTGGAAAACAGGGTATCCACTAAGTCTTTAGTTTTCTCTATATAAAATAAAAGCAGTGCTAGTTTTAGGGAATTTTTATGGATGATAGTTTGAACTAACGCAATTGTTGTTGAAGAGAAGTCTCAATATGTATTTTGGGGATTCGCTTCAAAGCTACTGATTGAGTGTTTAAGTTCCACTTAATAGAACATCCTCCAATCTTGACAATATAGTTGAACTATAAGGTACTTTAGAGTGTAAGAATCTATGAAATTAGAGGCAAGAAGAGGGAAAACTATAGACAAATATTATTCCGATCCTAACAAAAATGAAACTTCAACAAATTATGCTTTTGCTCATCTCATTCCGTCAAACTCAGCTCGTCAATTGAATTGTGATAATTTTCTTTTATGGAAACATTTACCGCAAATATGAGAACAATCATTGCCAACTATTTTCCGCTTGTATAGAAATATTTTGTTGTCATATTTATCGCTTTGCATTCTGCCAGCTCATCTCTATTTACAGTTGATTACATTTGTGCACCGATTATTGAAATTGAAAATTTATATATGAAGGATACTCGTATTTCAGTGAGGAGGCTTAATGAACTACAAAAAGTGCTGAGCAGAAGAAGTGCTTAACGAATAAATAGGAACGTTTGTGAGAAATAAAAGTCAAAAAGTCAGTTGAAATTGAAGGTCACGAGAATGCTGAACAATTGGAATTCATTTTCCTTGTATTCTCTCCTTAGTCCTTTATTTCATTGCAATTAATTTTTAATATTAGTAAGTAACCTTGAAGTGAATTGATGAATGTGCACGTGTATGATATTGTTGCAAAACAAACAAGGACGATAAACAAGGCGCACCATAAATAAGGTCCCACTTATACTTAGTCAAATGGACTAAGGACTCAGTAAAAAACAAAAACCAAATTGCCTTGCCCCAAAGTTTTAACACACAAAAATGACAACATCCATCATTTTGATTTGGTTTTTGAGTTGTGCAGCATGCGCGCTGACGAGATTTACGGGGAGACGTTGTGTGGTAGGGTGCGTTTTTTGCGCGTGTTATAAAGTTGATCCACCGTGCCTTTGTTGGCATTTGAACATGAGCAATTTTCGTGGATGAAAGTAATAGCAAAGCCATGATAAGCTGGCGGCAGCTGTATAAATCTGTGCGTTTCCGGCAATAGGCCGCGAGCTGAAGTTTTAAATTGCACGCAATTTAAATGAAATTCCACAAATTTGTCAATGCTACTCGCATACCGTGGAACAACAAAAGTCGCTCACAGTACGTCGGTACGCAAAGCCAACAAAACGTCCTAAGATGTACACGCCTCAGTGCAATTGTGAAATCTAACAGCAGGGGGGATGGGCGTTGGAATCGAAAACAACCTCCAGCGCAGTGTTACTGATGTGCGAACCGCATACAGTTGACTGAGTCGGATGCTTCCTTTTCCGGTGTACACCGAGTTTTGTGTGTAAACAATTTTGTATATGCGCAGTTGTGTCCTTGGGCCCACCACCAGCCAGAATGATTTACAGTAGTTCAGCATTTTTCGTTATTAAAACTGTTGAGTTTTCACTTTTGTTTTTGACATTGTTTTCGTTATAATTTTGTACACAAAAGTGTCGCTCACTTTTCGGTTTTGTGGTTGCTTGCGGAAATTTTTGTTAATTTTGCAAAATTGTTTCATTCAAATGATTGCTATATCAGCGCATACAAATTGTATTATTATTACTTGTTTTGTGCAGGGCCATTGTTCGTTCATTATTTCGCTTTGTATGTGCTTGCATTGTGGCAAGGTTCAGGTTTTGATAAATTGCCATCAATGGCGGTTTTTGTAGCCGTTCAAAGAACAAAGCCCCGTTGACCATCTTTAATGCTCCTTGTCGTTGGTTGAGAAAATTTCATCCACAAAATTTCTCATTTGCAATCCCAGAAATGAAATGCTTGAACTGATTTATTGTTTGTCGGCGGAGGTAATTAACTAAACGAAATGGTCAACAAATTTTAATGGAGTCAATGGCAATTGAGCGGCAATGAATTTTTTATCGGCATCATAATTTATTATTTTAGCATTATTTTGCAATGGAGCTCGGATTCTGCTTCGCAATTTTCAGTGGCGAAATCTATAAAAGAGAATATTTCTACGAATGAAGTACTTGAAAAACACTCTGAAAAAGATGAAAGCAGGTATATTTATTGCTTGCCGTCAATTTGAATGAAGCTGGATGAAGGTGGATGTTCTCATAAATGGTGGGCGGTGGTTGAACGCAAATTTGGCGATTTCTGAAGTCAGTTATTTTGTTCCCATTTACAGCAAAAATTCTTAGTCATTCTTAGTCATTCACTAGAAAGGAATTTGTTGCTCATCTTAGACTTCGTGGTATAATCTTGTTATTTCAATAACTGTATTTTTTTTCCAAAATTATTAAGTCTCTGTAAGTTTTCTAATCTTGTTTATATCCATGACAAAATGCCTGTATCTGTTGTTGCTTTCAATTATTTCATCCTCAGCCAGTTGGCCTTTCTCTCCGATTATCAACCAGTAGAAGTGACCAATCCTTCATATCCACCACCTTTTGCCTCTACTATAGTGTTCACATTTCCTTATTATTAATTTCTCTGTCCGTTGTGGGAAATACTCGAAATTTCGTTGCAAAAGTTTGAAATGGGTGGAAGGAATATTTCCACCATTGATCATTTTGAAGGTTGTGCTCTAAGAAATTGTATTCAAATCATTTTTCCATTTCTTTCATTGCTCGTTTGTGTAAATTTAAGGATTTTATAACATATTCTTAAGCATATGATGCATCACATCCTATCCTGTAAGTTCTCTTTTAATACATTGACTTTTTCTTTCCGAATTCTGAACAAGAAAGTTGGAATTTTTGTTATTATGCCGCTCAACACAGTTTGGAAAGAAAAAGACTTTCTTGTCATTGTTATCAATATAAAAATGTTTGGCATTTGTGATTTATGGAAATATGTATGCGAGAGTGGCGAATCCACAAAAGAAATACATTACATAATCAAAAATAAATCACTCTTCCGCAACTTTGCACATATGCAGGATGAGTGGATTTTGACTGCCGTTCTGCCAGTGGCCAAGTATACAGTCTGTGCTTAAGCAACTGTGTAATATGCAAGTATGTGCTGACAGAGTGTACCCTACCCTACTAGCCACATATTTCTTTGTTCTTATTTCGGGTAATACTCACGCATCCAAGTATACCATAACCTTGGGTATGATTTAATATTGCTGTTGCTGTGGTGGCTGCGTTGTGAATAAATGCTCGAGTAGGGAGAGGCACAGCTGCGTGAACATCTTATTTAACAGCTCGCAGCCTTGCTGCAAGTGAATTACGAGTATATTTATTTGCATCATTATTTCCCTGCTCAATGCGTATCAGTGTCAGTGATCTCGTGTATTAATAAAGGTTCACCACACAATTGGTTTCATTATGTTTCTGGTACACTTCTACCTGCTCAAATGGCATGAAATATTTGACCTGTTTCTTTTACAGCTGAATAAACTTTCTACCTCCCGTAATTACAACAGACAGGAATCAATGCAGCACGTTTTCCTACATCGATCATCGTAGGACTGGTATAATAAGTCACTTGCTGCTGCTGCAACAGTTATGACCTGTATTTATAGTGGATCGGGCAGAGTCTGTCGATTTGTTGCTGTAATAGCCATAATAATTATGACCTCAGCAGTTATTACCAATTTTTTTGCGATAACTTTCTTACCACTTTCTGTCTGTATTGTGTGGAGAAGTGGCTCAATAAACACGTAATGGTCTGCAATTGATTTTGAGTTATTACGAGCCAAAGTATGTTTATGGCAAGGACGCGTTTGCATGTGTGTGTGAATGTGTGTGCTTGTAATTTTATGTCGATAGCTTATACAACAATATGTCAATATTTGATTGAAATATGTTACTGTAAATAAGTTATTTTGCTAATCTTTGTGGGCTTGTAGCATTTTTGTTTGCTTCAATGTAAGATTGTGTTCGTGTGCTCAGCAAGTATTTGTACTGCAATCTTTGTACGTTTATGTTTGCTCTTATGTTTGCCCTCATGTATAGGCAGATTAGGCAATAGTTTTTGTTTGAATTAAGTCAAATTACTCTGCAGAGTAGTGCATATTTGCATTGATTCACTCGAGTGTATTGCAGACAAGAATATATTAAATTTATAAATCTTATAAATCAAAAATTTGATTGTAGAGTAAGAGGAAAGATCTTCAATCAGTGTTTGGGCTGACCAAGGGGCATAATCCACGAGGCCATTATATGGCGATCGTCGAGAGTTCGAACTACGTCTACTATCTGGAAGAGGAACATGACAACTCAGAGCATTTTCTTTTTGCTTGTCTTGTCTGAATAAGGAGGAGAAGATTAGGGTCCGATGTTTTGGGAGTGGACAATGTACATTCCTTATCCCTGAACAGACTTCTGAGATTCATAAAAGAATCAAAGAAGTTTGAAAAGAAGAAACTTCCCTTTCGCAATCCTCAATTTCCCGCTCCACCCAAATATTCCAGGCTTATAGTACAATGGGCATCAAATGCCGAGTGCTTAGAGACCACCTTCTTCGGCGGTTATCCGGCCTACCCCACAGCTATCTATCTCTCTAAGAGTCAGAATTCCTTTCGACTCTTATTGGTTTGATCAAATAAATAAAATTACTTAGGTTAGATGAGCAGTTTTTTAGCTTCCTTGCTTTAAAACCCTTATTTTATGTACAATTATGTCCATGAACACATATATCAAGAAATATTGAATGCCATCATACTAATCTGGGTGTGGATGAAGTTTCGCAGTTGTGGCCACATTTAGGTGACTCTGGCCCAACTGGTTTTAATAAACTTGTTCATACTTACTCCATCAAAGCAAGTCATCTCCTATTTAAATTTGTAATTTGTATTAAAATATTCCACAATTCACAAGTAGACAGGTTTGCTAGGAAAAACATGTGAGAAATTATACTTTTATATTGTAAAGAAACATTTGAGATTCTTTGCTTTATTGTTTCAATTTTTACCTCTTTGTTTCATCACTTAGCACAAATTACTCAAAGTACAGAGGGTTCTTCTATCCTTCCTTCCTCCTTTCCTTCCGTCTTGTCTGCTTTCTTTAATGTTACGTTTTAGTTACACTCTTTTTGCTTTTACCAGAGTGCGTCGCAAGTGAAAGAAAAAATTGCATTTGTAGCATACCAGCGAAAACTAAGCTGCTAATTGTGTGCAAAGTTAAATCCAGTGCAAAGGATAAAAAGGACTTTCATTTGCAGAACACAAAACTAGCGTGTATTTGCCTTTGTCCTCAGCTGCCTGCTAAAGATTGAGTGCACTACTTTGTTACTAACAAACGGTGCCGGTGAAAGGATGCAGCTGCTGTTGCTGGTGTTGTTAGTGTTGGTGGTGTTGTTAGTGTTGCTTCTGCTGTTGATGTTAATGTTGATGCTGTCGCTGACGTTGCTGCGCTGACGTTGGTGCGCTGATGTTTCTGCGCTGATGTTGACACTTTTGTTGGTTCAGTTAGTCTAGGGACGTGTGAACATTTGAATTAATGTCAAGTGATGATGACTTACAACTGTCAGGTTGACAGCATGTGAAAAACGTGGGGTGGACAAAAAAAAATACAATAAATAAGTCACTGTTCTAAGTGGTGGCGTTGCTGTTCTGGTCGTGATGTTGTCATATTGTAAACATTTTTTCATTTCCTGGAAGTACTCGCAACCCCACCTGTTAAATGTTTGCTAATTGGTTTTTAGTCGTTGTCTGTTGTCTGCGGCTCCTGACAACTTCACTTTCGGTTTAACTTAAGCTAAAACTTTTTTTTATCTGCAAAGCCTCGTCTTTTGTATGCAAGTGCTCTACTCGTGTAAGTGGCACAATTCCATTTGCTAAATTAAGCGCACTTAAGTCTTCAGACCTGAAATTGCAAACTTTTCAAAGTTAGCTACATTCAATATTTCCATCATATTTTAAACGTTTATATGCAAAATTTATTTTGAGAGACAAAACAGAAAAAAAAGGAAAAGTTTTGCAAAGTTGTTGTCCCTGAGAACTTTTCTACTTTAGCTCGTCTGCGTGCAGGTTGCAATTTCTTTTTTGGCTTAAGCAAACTTCTGACATATTGCTTGGCATGCCTTTTTTAGCTGTATCGTCAGCAGGTGGGTAACTCTGCATTCGGGAGTGAAGTTGCATGTCGGAGCGGATGTCGGTACAAGCCTTTTGAGTGGCCCTTACGTCCACAAAATGCTTTCTTTTCATTGGAAATGCATGAAAAGGGTAAAGTCGCACGGTGACCAATCAGGCGAATACGAAGAGTGGTTGACAGTTAAAAAGCCAATATAAGGCCTCACTAGAACTACAACTACCATTGCCAGAACAACGACAACATGAACAACCAAACGCCAAAGAAGCCAGCGGAACTTGCACAGACTGATCTTTGATGAATTCACTTATGGTATTGATGATATCTGCGGTGATCACGAATTTCGGTGGGCGACTTATTGCAAATCATTTATGTCCTTACGATCGTTTTTAAACCGCGTATGCCACTCGTGAACTCTGCCACGGGAGAGACTATCATTACCATAAGCTTGGTTCATCAATTGAAACGTTGCGGTAAAAGATTTACCAAGTTTAAAACAAAACTTAATATTAGCTCTTTGTTCGATGCTTATTTTTGCACCGATGGCACAACATACTGTCACTTAAGATACAGTAACTAAGGTACTATTAGTTCAAATATCATGCAATTTTGACAGTACATCAATGAAGAATCTACCTTTCCAATGAGAATCTACCAGGGCAATAGAAATACAATGATCCTGCAAACTGTTATATACGAACGATGGAAGAGTAACTCAATGTGATAAATAAAATACCGATATTTAGTGTTGGTGAATGAAACTTACTTGGTTAGAGAGGGAAGCGTTAAGAATACTGAAGAGAGTAATAGAGGCATTTGTATTAAAGTTAAGCACTCCTGTTCTACTTTTAACTTATGTTGGAGTATAACAGATTAGTTTGCAAATAAATACATAAATCAAATCCGTACCTTGCAATTCTAAAATTTTATTTAAATAAAGAAATGGTTGAACAATAAAAACGCTGCGAGTACGCAAACAACTCTGAATTTCCTTACCATCAGAGACAGTTTACACATTTTATAGTTTCTTTATTGTTTATTTCTTCTCACAAAATAGACAACACCGCACCAAATGCTTCCGCCTGAAAATTGTCGTGCATGCATGCATTTCACTATTGATTGTTTATAGAACACGCCTGAGACAACGTGACGCAATGTCTCCATGGACACATGTCGCAAAATAGTAAATTCCTATTATATCCGCCTCAAGGCACGTACGCACTTTGACTGCCTCAGATTAAATACACTTACAAGAGAGATAGCCATGCTTGTCCATTGTTAACAATAGTTATCGTTACAGGAACCGAGTAATTACCGAATTGTGAATTGTTGATAGATACTCGTATGTCCTTGCACACACTTTCAACAACCTAAAATGTTGTTTTACATTTGGCAATTGGGAGTTGGTGCTCTAATTTAATAATAGAATACGTGCAAGTACCAATCAGTAGATTTATGGCCTTACAGGCTGTGCTCTGATATGTGTCCCGATGGATTAGCAACTATCCTCGTGCACAATATTCTAATGGTAGGGTTCATCAGGTCGATAAATTGTAATTAAGTATTCAAAAATGTACGCCTTAGATGCCATTCCTCTTCACTTGTGCCTGATTCTAAACAGAGAACATGTGGGAAATTTCACTTAACAGTAAAATGGTATCTTTTTTCTATTATATATGGGCATGTATGCGAAAGCTTCCTGCCGAAATTCAGTTGTCAGTCGTGTTGACATTAAAAAATTAGCCACATATGACAAAGCATATTCCGAGGACAACATCCGCACGAGCGCACAAAGCAGCTCGAATCGATACATTGCTGACTTTAACATTGAAGTGGCGGACATTTTTTGGTGTGCTACAAGAGCAACCTCGAATATCGACTTGGCATATCATGTTGCTTGAGCAAATAGTTCACGAGAAAATGATGGCACTTTAAAAGGACATTTCCCCAAAATATACCATTCAAGAGCATTGGGGGCTTTTTGAGAAATTTGGAAATAACCAAAGTACAGAATCGTAATGCTATCATATTGCAGCTTGTATCTTGTATTAAAGGTACTCTGATGAAACTGAGGGAGGTACCTAATAACAACAGAAAATTTTAAGTGACCATTAAGCTTGGGACAGCCAAAATTGGCGTTTATAGCATCAAGGGTAGTTAAAAGATACTTGCAATACTCGGTGTCTTCTTAATGAGTACGAGTATATATTGAAACAAATGTTGATTGATTTACTGATTTGAGGGTTGGCAGCGAGACCACTGGCCTTCCATAGCATTTAGTCCGTCAGACCATCGTACTCTAATGCAGAGATGATACTAGAAAGCATGAAGGATAAGAGGAGAAAGCGAAAAACATGTACTGCTAATGTTGAAGTTATACTCGACATACAATCTTGGACAATATAAGAGTATGTGCTGGGTATGGGGGCTCGGCAGCATATATATACTCGTATATACAGAAAGTAGACAGTAAAAAAACACGAAATCGCGAAAGCTTCAATAATGACACACAATTGTGTGATTCAGTTGGAAAAGTATAAGTTACCAACAACAGAATACCATGACATCCTGGCAAAAAGGATAATTTTAATTCATACTTAACCATCTGCGGCACAAACAAATCTAAGAGAAGCCACCACGCTATTAAGAAAATCTAGTTTGCTGAAAGTTTTCTTCACTTGATGATTCTTCTACCAAAATATAGCACCACTTTTTGCTGGAACTCCTGATTAGATTGTGATCTCAAATATATTTTCAGAGAATTTAATTTCAAGTGATGAAATTTCAGCTAAATTTTTAGTCCTTATTACGCCAACAATGCAGTTTGGGTTCGTTCCAATGAGACATTTAAAGTAGAAGTTTTGACACTTTTAATTTGGTAGAAGCAATTTTAATATACAAAATTCTGGCGCTAACTCGGATATTTCATTAGCTAAAAGAACAGATGCATCTGTGCCTGCATTGCTACTGCATTGTCAAAGATTTTAAACATTTTATTGCGAGAGTTTACTCGCCTTTTTGTTTTGTCATTGACAAATGTTCACCTGTCAACACGCCAATCCCAATTGTCGACACAGTTACTGCCAACACACCAACCAGCCAAGCAACCAACCCGTAGTGGACTCCATGGACATTCTCACGTAGCGCTCACAAAACTAGTACTGGAGGTGCATGTATTACTTCTCCAGCATATTTGCGGTTTTCTCTCTGAGCACTTGAAGAGGAGCCACAGCAGTGCCGCATATGCAAAATGTGAAATCAGCATTGCACATTCGAGCATGCTTGCCAGGAAGTGAAGGGAATATTGTGAAACGTTATTTATTCTTATTTCAGATATTGCATCCAAGTGCTTCACTAACTGTGTGGGTGAGTGCGGCTGTGTGAGAGTGTGCGTGTTGTGCTGGGGTGTGTGCGATGAAATGCCAGAGAAGAGCTGCTGAGAATTTGAATTTCACTTAGGGTATTTTATTGCAAATTAATAGCACTTCGTTCGCTAAAGGACATTTGAGACTGTGGTGCTCTTTTCAAGTGTTTGCCATTTTTGTGTATGGGAGCTTGAGTATGTGTTGGGGTGGGTGCGTTTGTGTCCGCAACCATCCATATCCATAAATACTATACATATTTAAATACACAGTTTCTGAATTTCATGGCAATTCCCTATGAGGATTAAGTTGCCCTGCAGTTGCCATCAAAGAGGGTGGGTTGGCTGGGGTGCCAATGCTAACCATAAGATATGGTGACCACATTTGCTGAAAATAAAATGCTGTCCGTTCCGGCAAACAACGTTCAATTAATGGAGTTGTCTTCATACATTGTGGTCGGCTGTTATTAAACGCCATGTGCGGTGTTTGTTTTTCCAACTGGTCAAGAGTGTTTTTGACATGCTGTGCAAATTAAAAGCGAGCGTTGTCTAAATTGCTTGCTGGAAATTGCTTCAGTTGAAATTTGCCTCTAATCGATGTATTTAACACTCGTGTGTCAATAGAACGATTCCCGTCAATTGAAAATGAGTTTTCATAAAATTGTCGTTCTGCCGACCTTTAAGCAGATATTCAATTGTGTCTGCGCATTTTCAAATTGAATAATTTTAAATATCCGCCCAAGGAAATGTGCATATGTCAGAATAAACTCGGTCAAGGAGATTGGAAAATGACACACGCAAAAATAAATTTGCCTATAACATAACAACCCCATCACTAACAACAATAGAAACTTCTTAGAAAATAGAAGAACTACATACAGTAAATCCCAGCTTAATTTTTCAGTGCTTTACTCAAGGAACCATAAATATTTTAAAAAAATAGTGTGTATGTATACATAAAAACAATGACTAATTAGTTGTAACCCCTCTTTCGGAAACACATTTTTTCGGCCAGGCAGGGAGGGAACTAATTTCTTAATGAATCTATTGACTTTTACACTGATGGCTCTAAGCAAGGTGCAAGAGTAGTTGGAGTAGTTTATAGCGACACATTTCGAGTTCGAATAATAGCTAGAATCGTGATGGATTTAGCAACGATTTTTATGTCACCGCTGCCTTGGTACAAGGGACTTTCAAGTCACTGGTACTTGAAATTTCAACAACGACCAAAATCATTGGTTGACTCAAATTCGCCGATGTAAGTAACAATCAATCAATCAATAGTTTCTAGCTTTTTATTGATTTTTGGCCATATTTATTTTTCCATTTATTTATTTACTAAATCTTTCTTTGTCAAGAAACTAACAGTAATTTATCTAAGCTTACAGACTACGTATACATATTTAGCTAATATCCTCAGCCAATGCATCAAATATTTAGTGTTTTCACAGCACGTAATAATACTTTACTAAATCAGGTCTAAGGTATCCATCCTTTTGAGCCGTCTTGTAATGGGAAGCTCTAATAAGCCAAGCAGTTCGATTGCCGTGCCATTGCTTAAAGCAAATGTTAAGTGGGCACAATTAGCTTATTATTCTCCATTTGTTAAGCCACTGTTCAATAGAAAGTAAGTGGCTCTATAGCCAGTGCGAGCATGCAAGGCGGCAGCTGGGTTTGTACTCAGTATGGCGGTATCATCGGCGAAAGTGCATATAGCGGTGTGATTGGTAGTTGGCATGTCCGCACACTACCTTGAGGTACTCCTGCTTTGATGTCAAAGTAGTCAGACGGAGTCATCTCACCTTGTTTTACCATGAATTTTATGCTTATAATGTAGGTGTCACATAGTTTCTGGATTTTCTTTGGAAGAATTGCTTTAAGCTTATTTATGATCCCTTAGTGCCACACCTAATCAAAGGCTTGCGTATTGTCTAAGAATGCATGAGATCAGTATCTCTTTTATTCGAATGTTGAGCTTATAACTCTTGCGATGAACTTCCATGCTTTTCACGGAAGCCGAACTCGACAATATGTGCTACGATAAAACTAGACAGAGACAGACCGAGAGAGAGAGGAGTGGAATGGCATGAAAAACCATATAGAGCAATAAGACCAATTTAGCAGTCATTCTTACTAAAATCGAGCGCTTTGAAGTCAGGTGGTTCATAGAGCCACTGAGCACACAATATATATAGAGAGCTCAAATAGCGAAAAAAGTGATTTAACACAAAATTTGCTGTCTAGATCCCAATGCACTAAGTGTTCGATTCGGCAGCTCCCATAAAACAACAATTAACAGTGAAAGCGTCAGGCAGAGCTCTGCTGTCGTTGGTTCGCTTAGCAAAACATACACGATGGGAGCTATCGAATCGAACACGAAGTGCATTGGGATCTAGACAGCACATTTTTTATTAAACCAGTTCCTTCGCTATTTGAGCTCTCTATACATATTGTTTGCTCAGTGATAGAACTAATGAAGCAGTTTTTCCTATCAGCGATATTAGTTTCAATAACAATATTCTGACTGCAAGATTTCTTCAGTATTCAAAGCCAATTTGTTGACTTCACTATTTACTATAGTTGACCATTTACTTTAGTTGAAAGAAAATTTATATTATCGTGTCCATCATGAAATCGTTCTTGCAATTTTATTCCATATTATTTTAATTTTATTGCGTATTCGTTGCTGCATTTGAATTCAGCTGCATATTAAATTAAACATGTTTGTGAATATGCCCCCGCAGAGGTCAGTCAAATGAATGGACATATGCTTTTTCCTGCATAACTTTAAATGGCATATTAAATTGGATTTCAAAATTTATCTATGACAAAAACAAATGACCATATCCATAATTTATTGCGGCAATTTGTTCTGCAGCACAATAAAATAATAGAAATATAATTTTGCTAATTATCACAAACACTAAAAGAGTTTAACAGTTTATAAAAATTTCACAACCATGCAAAATATGGGCGAAAAGTTTCCAACTAATTAAATTTGAACCACAAGCACAACAAAACTTGATGTTATTATAGAAAACAACATAAACAAATGCTATTATGCGATAAAATATGCAATAAAAACCAAAAATAAACCAAAAGAATGGACGCAATAATGCAAAAGCCACCTACAAAAATGTGCGTTAAGTTTAATAGAATTTTTGCCATATTAAATCAAAATGAATTTATTTATAACTGCTAAACCACAAAGAGAAAACACAAAGCATAATAAATAATGCATAATATACAAAAACAGGTGGAAATACTCGTACTGTTGTGAATGCTCTGCGGTAAGGTGCTAATTGCCCACGGATTATCAGCAAGCAACAATTTCAGTCGATTGTTTATAAGTAAAAAAAATAAAATAAAAGATAGAAGAATGAATATTTTTGCCTAATTACGGAGTCGTAAAACTGGCTGGTTTACCCAAAGGATGCAAGGAAGTTCAAACCACAGATAGCAACTATGATTCATTTAAAGAAAACTTTCGTCCTTATTTCAAGAGCTTCGACGTCATCCCAAGACTTTTTTTATTCTTCCCTGTTTTGAAAGATGCTGTACAGAAGTCGAATAATATTCATTGTGTGTATTCTTAAGCATTTGTGCTAAATTTCTAACGCACTAAGTGTAAACAAGAACGCTTTTTACTGCTCAGCCATAATTTTTCAATATTTATTGTATTTAATTATGAAGCATAAAGTTAGGAACGATTGCGACTCAATGGAAACGAGTGCTCTCCTTCGCTCGAGCGATCGAGCTCAACCGATCTCATGCTCGCACAATTGAGCACTACTGCAATGGTCGATTTGTTGCTCGGTATTTTGGTTCTTCGGAGTGAACTCAATCGGACACAATAGGACGACGCTTCCCCAACTCTTTCTAGCCTCTGCTGGTGGTGCTGTTGGTTGTTTACGCTGCTTGGCGAGTGGCTGCACTCAGCATTTTCGGTCACTTAACATCTTTCTCCCAAAAACTTTTTGGCTTTTTGGGAAAACGTTTCTTTCTCTAACAGAGTATGAGATGCTATTCTGTGTGGTAAATTTTGGTATATGTGTGAGTGAGTGTGTGTGTGTATGGTCAGAGAAAGAGTACGAAGAAATAATAGATACGAGTTTATTCACTCAGAATGTGGAAGAAAACTAAAGTAATATGGTTAAGTTCACACACTTTTTCACATGAATTTTTAATTTGGTCTTTCTTCTGGTATTTTGGCTTTTGTAATATTTCATTTGTTGCGGGTATTATTGATTTGACTTTCCCAATTCAGTTTTATTTAATCAGAAAAATCGTCCACTTGTTGGCGCGCTCGCGTGTTCCTTTTAGAAATTTTTGCTGTTCACAACTGGAATGGTGAACTTTCGCGTGCTGCTCATCAAAGAATAATTTTATTTTAGTGTACTGTAATTAATAACAAAAGTGGTTTTGTTCGGGAGCAGAAATAAAAAATTTTTCAGTGCTTGTAAATTTAATAAAAATAGTGCTTTTTATAAAAATTGTTATGAATTTTATTAGATTTTTTTTATTTAATTATTGTTAATAGATTTGTATAGTATATGAGTCAAATTTGGAACATACAACGAAAAGTGAGAAATTTTGACCGGTTTATGTTTGCTTTATATAATTGATTTCTAATTTTTATGGCGTTTTTTTTTTATTTAATTATAGTTTATGTATTCATATTTATGAATCAAACGTGAAACATAAACGGAAACGGTAAATTTTGAGAAATTTGGTGTACTCTTCTTTCATAAGAATTCTGCAGAGCGGAAGAAAAACAAATTGGTGAGTACTGCCAAGATGAAATCACTCTTGTTCAATACCATGTATTTAAAATATAATCAAAAGTAATTACTATTATGTGGATAGCACTCAATTACTTCTGAAATGTTTAATTCCTTCAAGATTTGGTTTGATGTTTCCATATTGATAATAAACCTTCATTTGTTAGTTCAGAGTATCAAAGCTCCCAATGTTCGGAATCATATAACCACACACACCCCAAGATATGTTGAACCTCCCTATCCATATTGCTTCCTTGTTTCTTTTTTTTCATTGGATCAGGATACAAACTGCAACTGTGTTTGGTCTTTATAGTATGATCTGCATACTATATACAAAATATTGAAGTAAACACATTTTATTTATTTATTTAATAAGTCACGTGAGCATCGCGACCAGAAAAATCTATTGTGCAGCCTCTTACTCAACTAAAACCATTCTAGACTATTTATAAATCTCGTAACTGCTGTGGGATTAACTTTAACTAGGTTATTTGGTCCTAATATCTCGTTGCCTAGGTAGTCAACTCTGCGTCTTGACACAGCTGGGCAAATGCATAGAATATGTTCTGCTGTATCCTGTTCTTCTCGACAGAGCCGGCAGGAATCGTTTTCTACCACACCTATTTTCTTCATATGGTAATTGGAGTCTAGAGTCTCCTGTTAATAGTTCAGTGTAGAGTTTAATATCATTTCTGCTGAGGGTTAGAATGAAAGGGAGTTAGAAAAAATAAAATCCTATCATTTTTTTACTCAACTGAAACTGATGCAGAACTATTTTTGTGTGTTGACGATGGTAGGGTAAGGTTAAGTAGCTGTCCTTCGACTCACTTAGGGCCTGTTTGAGGCTCATTGTGGATGACGATGGTATGTTTCAAATGAAATCAGTGATAAATTGTAAGCACTAAAAATTGAGAGATTGTGTCCACCAAGACGAAGAACAAATAAAAGACAAATGGAGAAATGTTGCCAGGATAAAACGCATACTTGAAAACTTTTTGCCGGTGGTGTACTAAAATTTATTTTAATACTGCAATGTGTAATGAAGTATAATTTAATAGTGCAATGTGTAATAAAGTATAATTTATTAGATGGAGGTATTTTTATACAAATCCAATTTTAAATGCCTAATTAAGTATCAATTTAGCCAAGTTCATGAATTTTGAGTTTTATAAAAATAAAAGCGGTTTTTTATATCATAATTTCCTTAATATAACAAACACTATAGACTTCGGATAAATATAACATCCTCAATATATGAAGATATTTGAAGATATTCGTCTTTAAAAATTGCTTTTTCAAAGTTCCTTTAAATATGCCAGAAATTTATAAACATGTTTCAGTAGGAGCTCTTATATCCCAGACACCCCAACAGATATGAATATTCAATAAATTCTAAGGCTAACTTTTCTTTTGATAAAATCCTCACAGTATCAACTCTAGATTATTTAAGAAATGGGTAAAAGACAAGTGTGGCAAAAAGGAATTCAGTTGTAAACATGTTTTAATAAATTTCAGTTCGCTTCTTAATTGCAGTCCTGAATGTGCTTTTTAAGGTTTATAACACAAGTGCTGTTATAGGTTTATCATAATTTCAACCATGTATTTTCCTTTATTTTACAATTGAATACTTTAAATTGAATCGTGTTGTGGGAGCTATCAAGTAAATGGAGATACACTTTCCCTCTCAATACACATACGATCAACTTGGATCAACAAGTTGTGAGCCGAAACATGGAAAAATGGTGCATTTGGTATCTAAGCGATATATTTGAGAAAAGAGAATCGCCAGAAAATCTGAGAAATTATTCAGCTTTCCGTTATTTTCAGATTCAACACTAAATGTTTCATATGAAAAAAACGACAACCAAATTTAATTTTCAGAAAAACAGAACTCAAAAATGTTTCCTAAAAAAATTCCACACCCAAATCTAGTTTTCAGAAAATTTGGTAAAATAAAGGATGCTCAGACATTACTTTTAGAGTATAAAGCTTTGTACGCTTAACAAGGCCAATTTCAGTTTGCAGCCAGTTCATCTACAATGTATCGAATTAAATTTTACAACAATTACCAACCAAAGTCATGAACAATTAAATTCAAAATGAACTTCAAAAATTTGATTTAGGAAATGCTTGAAATATATTTTTACTGCATGTTTTACCCACAAATCTCATTCATACTCATATGCACATTCTTACTTCCAAGCACAATTCACATTGAGACTTGAACTTGAAACAATATTGAAGACATTTCAAAATCAGTGACTTTTAAGTGTCTGTTTTTGCCAGTTTCTTTTTATCAAAACAGCAACAAATGCTCGTACGAAAATGACAAACGAAAATAGATTTTGTTGTTCACTTTCGAAATGCACAAAAACAGGGTGTTTACCTTGGCAGTAATCCAAAATAAAAAAGAGAAAATTATAACAAAACAGAAAACAACAACAACAACAACAACACACAAAGTCTCATATATAAATAGACACATTCGCATATGTAAGTAAATAAAATACAACAAATATTCTTACAAAAAATAACACAAACATTTAATTACAAAAAATGCAATTCCAATTAAAATTCATTCAAATTCACAATTAAATTAAAAATATTTAATATAATTTTTTAGGCAAATAAATATGTCAATGCAACTCTAATTTTATTGTGCTTTTCATAATTAACAGCAGCCTCATTTAAATGCAATATATTTCATTTAAAATCAGTTTCGAATGTTTCAGCACCTGGAAAGCAAAAAAAAGCCTCCCCTCCACCCCAGTTTCAGTTTGTTGTAGCAACATTGGACACGTTTTTCCCAGATTTCCTTTCCGCGTCTGCGGTTGTCGCACATGTGTTGAGTATTTAGGCGCTGCTGCAGCGGCTGCGACGCCGTCTGCCGCTTCGGCAGTATTTAAAAGCATTTTACTTGGACCCATTTGAACTCTCCAAAATAGTAGGAATTTACTCTGGAATGCAGTTTTGTCTATATTTACGGCACACACGCCCTCCTCGCTCAATCACCTGATTCCGAACGCATGTTGGGTGTTGGTGTTTTCAACACAAAAATAAACAACAGAAACATTTTCCAACTGGTTCTCGACTATTTTTAACACATGATTTTAGAAATGCCTCTGCCTAGCGCCATTGAAATGTGGAACATTGTGTCCAGACAACTAACAGCGAATCTCTCAGAGCTATTCTACAGAGAATTTTTATAAGAAGCGCTGTTAAGGAAAGCATCAGTGGCGGTGACGAGGAATTATGGAACTAGGCTAAATGCAGTTAAGGTTAACGATAAAATTATATGGAGCAAAAATATATTTATTTATTTTATTATTTAAAAAAAAAGATACGTAAATATGTTAGGTCGATAAGATGTGAGTATTCTAAATTAAGAGGAACTGAACAAAACAATTGACTTAATGATCGGCTAAAATTTAAATGCTGCCTTAACTTGAAGTGAAATAAAGCGACCAACAAAGATATAAAAATATAAAAATTATAATAATAATAGAAGAAAATTTATAAATCCGTAGAGCTGAGTTTATGTCTCAGTGACCTCTCTGAGTCACTGCTACGGCGACCAGCGACCAGCGGCTTCTAAATGTAACTGGTGATAGTGGTTACTTAACATTTCTGTTAAGGTGCAAAGTGACACAAAGGAGAAACGGCAACAGAAACAGAATTCAATCCATTTGCAACAGAAACTACAAAATTTAACGGCAAAAAACTAGTGTTT
Organism: Clusia tigrina; assembly: GCA_920105625.2. NCBI lineage: Eukaryota > Metazoa > Arthropoda > Insecta > Diptera > Clusiidae > Clusia > Clusia tigrina. The sequence continues at coordinate 180,250,156 of OV050033.1, forward strand.
GGTGAGAGAACAGAAACAACTCACGATGAGTTTCTGTTGCAAATATATTGGATTCTGTTCCTGTTGCCGTTATATCACTCTGCACCTTTAGCGACATAACGAAGTCCAGTGATTTTTAGTTCTGTTAATGCATCGATCACTGTAAAAGGGAATTGGCCGCTGTAAACTTCTGTAGGTATTTCCAATATAAAACTGAATTCCCGCTCGAGAGCAAATTAAGCCCTGGCAAATAATTCAAGAAAAACGCAATCACACACGCAGTTCCCGATGAGTTTTTTGTGCCTTTTAAGATTTGTTATTAAGCTCACTATTTAAGGCATCGGATTTGAAGTAATCAGTGACTTCGGTGGGTATTACTGGCTGGTGACTGCAAAGTAACGTCAAAAAATTGCAATGCAGTGTTGATGTCAACGTTCTGCTTTTGTTTGCAAGTGTTCAGGGTACGGATTGCTCGACTAGCGGGTTACCATTACTTTGAACTAGCGCTAATAATAGTAATGAAATCACTGAACTCAAGAACAGAAACAACAATCACAATAGAGGAGTGTAACACAAAAAGCAGCAGCAAAAATTGCAATAAAACTGACTACAATGCAGTGAGTCGTGTACACACATGTGTGCTAGGCATGTACCTCCTGGCAACAGAATAAAAACATCAGATAAAAATTGATATGAGTTTAAGGATCAGAAAAGAGGTCAAACGAAGATACGAGTAGGAAAAAAGCCAATGGCAGGATGATTGCACTTTGTGTTTGTGAATACTGAAAGGAGCTAATATTGGTTTAAATTGGGCGATAACAGGAGTTCAAACTTTAAGTAGTGTTGGCGAATATACAAAAATTGCGACTATTTGTAATTTACTATTATATATTAACATTCTACAATAAATGGTTGGTTGTTTAATAAAATTACTTTTGTGTTGATGCTGATATGAGAACGGTTGTGTCTGAAACAATTTGTATAAGTTTGGTGTCCTTAGGCAGATCTAACGAGCTGGCTTCTAATGTAATATTTCTGGTCGTGGGTCTAAGAATATTTCTAAGCAACTATACCAGGACAAGTTGTTCTACCCATAAAGTGCCAAATATTTAGATAAAACTGATCCTTTAGTATGTTCAGTTTGAAATTTGCTTGCTATACCAATACCATTAATTCGCAATAACTTCCACAGTTGAGAGGAGTTCTCTTTTGGGTATCACCACACCAGTTCAGCTATTAACCTATCCATTGATATGAAAATGTTACCGAAAATTACTTTCTTGGGAAAAGCTTCGTCAGGAAGCTGCCATTTTCATTGTACAATTTGTATGCTTTATGAGTTGATCAAGAGACTTTGAATGTTAAATGAGAGACTTCTAACGATATATGACAGGACTTTCAATGATATATGATAGGACATTAATATTGGTACCACAAGTTAGATAGCTCTGTATATATGTATATATCTGGAATATATATACTAATTGAATTACGTAATATAAAATATGTGCAAGTAATTTGGCACTGATCGATGCTCGACTGCGAATGGTTTGTTGTACATATTCCTCATGCTCCTACCACCGGTTCTATGAAGGTGCAGTGAATGACTTCTCATGTTTCTCAAAGGCTTCCTCAATTGGCACCTATCCACAGTACAGAAAGCAAAACATCAAAGACTAATCTAATGGATGTGTGAGAGCAATCACCTTTAAATTGTTTTCTAAACTGTTCAATGTTGAAAATATCATATTAAATGGTTCTATGTCAATAATGCAAGAGTCATTGATCAATGAGTGGAGAATTCCAAATCATTCCTATGGTTCTCTCTTTCGAATCGCGATCACTCTGCATCCAATATAAATCAAATGGAAGGCGGGCACAGTTTCAAAGCCACTGTAAAGATTTTCCGAAAAGAAAATAGAGAAAATTTTAAAGTAAATTCGAAAAACACATTCACTTGATTGCGTTCACGGAAAACACACGACGCACATCTTACAACACAGCAAACCTGACGTTTGCAGTGAAAATACATTAATTTCCAAATTTCTATTTAAGTAATTAACACAATGAAAAATTCGGACGGGCGAAATTAACGTAAAAATTAACGTATACAAAAGTGATTATTTTCTTTAGAAAAAAGTGGCAAACAATCGGTGACAAATAAGTTGTTGACAAGTGCTGCTCCAACACTATCAGCATCTGGCAGTTGTGATCACAAGTTAACAAGTGGAAAATATGCCTTTTTGAAATAATATTCGTGTTGTAACTCATTTTTCAAAGCCCACAAATTAGAAAAAAGAATTATTAGATCACTTATAAAACAAAGCTACGAAAGACTTTTCCACCGCTGTGCCATTTTTTATCATCTTGTTTTAGTGCTGTCGAGGTTGTTGTTAATGTGCTGTTGTGCTGTGCTTGCTGTTGTTGTCATTGTTGTTGTTGCTCCTGTGGCTTCTATTGTTTCTTTTGTATGAATGTTATCGGGCGCGCTGAGAAAAATTGCTGGTGAAAAACGAAATGATTGCGAGCAAAAACCATTTTCACCGTTTTCGAATTGGAAGTTGAAATGAAATTTAAAAAAAATTGGTGATGGAATCTGGCTGGTCTCGTTGGCAGCGCTTTTAGTTGGTGTGCGGCATTTTCAGGAATTGGTGGCGGCGGCGGTGGCAGTGGCGACGATTTGCCTTCTCGTCGTGCTTTTTATCGCACTGTGAAAATTTCAATATTATTCTGAATGATTCAGATATTTAATTATAAGATATGTGGAATTTCTCACAAAAGTTGCGTTGCCTCATGCAGATGTGAAAATATGAAATTAAAAATAAATTACGAGAATATAAAAATAAAAAATAATTAAGTAAATTTAATTAAGCCTATACAAATGTGCCTGTAGTCATATGCAAGCCAATTGCGCGAAGAGAGTGTGGAATTGCTATTATTCATATTTATTAGATTGTGACTTAAAGTGGATTAAAATGGATGCCATACACGAGCTGAGCGAAATAGGTGAGTGCAGAAGATGCCTGGAAATGGCACTTTCAATGAATGAATTCACTGATCTAACTTTGTGGCGGGAGAATTTATAATTGAAATTAATTGGTTGGCAAAGCGTCAGGGGCGATACATTGACTTTGTTGGAGAAAGGCGTGAACTCAGGTGGTTTTCGGGGTTGGAATCCTCCACTCCCCTGTGTATCAGAGAATAAATGCACTGAAGATATCGAAAAATGTGTCTGGGTGCGCCCCTGTTTGAGTGACTCGACACAGAGCCAAATATGCCTTCTAATATATGTATATACGCATCTATATGAGATGTACAAACAGCGGGGAGAGGAAAGGTGCCTTTTCAATGCAATTATTGTCGAGGTTGTTAGAATTAACGATCCAATTAAAAGAAAAAATTTAAGGAGAAGAAAATTTAGTATTATATGGATACCTTTATGTATCCTGGTCAATGTTTTCTGAACGAAACATAATTTATTACAACATTTTACCACTTTTTCGTCGAGGTGTCACAATTCTTCTGCTGATGCCTTTTCAATTACTACCGATTTTTAGCATATAACAATAATCCAAAGGAATAGCATATATCATTAGAAATATATATAATAATTACTTCAGTATAACTAACGAAGAGATTGTTAAATTTTTGTTGATTTCAGTATTTCTTTCTGAAGAATTTACTGCCTAATAAAGCAAAAAGTTTATGATTTTGTAATTGAAAAAAGTCCTCTGAAGAAGAAATTCGAACAAGCTACTAAGGTCCATCAACGTACAAAATTAATTTGAGTTCCTGTTTGGTACAAATAAGCTTATATGTTGTAATATGTGGAAAAACAGTTTAAGAGGTGAACGAACCGTATTAATGAAACTCACAGTGCTTTCATTTCCGAAATGTCAAATCTAGCGAATTTGTTAAACATCGCTAGATCAAATCTTCATTTACACATTGGATCTTTAAAATGTCTCTAAAATAAACAAATTGTACAATCTGCGATTTTTGTGGTAGCAAAATGAAGGTCAGAACTCGATAGGAATTATGTATATTGATCAAGCTTACGGATTGACCACCAATATTTTGTGATGTGATTTGGTGAGATTTCCTTTTGTGTGATTAACTGAAACAATGCTTCTACACAACAAATTTAAACACTCTTGATGCTTTCAAGGACTACATCAACATTTTTTGCTTGCGTTAGACTCCGTAATGTTTGCAAAAGGTGTCTTGAGTGGATCATGAGGTGCCATATTGGAATGATATGATGTACTATACTTAATTGCCAGAAATATATTACCAATGGAAATGAATATACTAGGAAAATTTAACAACTTATTTCATATATTTAGTTAGTTTTAACAAATTGACACAGAGTTGTGTACTCCAGTATAAGTAAAGTAAAAACTTCTCAGATGGTATTCCTTATTTTCAACATATATTTCTGGCTCCCCTACATATTAGAATTGCGAAACTTTTCTTTATTCCTGTCAAGCAGGCAGAATACAATTCTATTCGCATAATGAAGGGGTCTTCATTACCGATAGCAACGTTTTTATCATCAAATTTAAGTAGTTGACCTTTTACTATGCACCCTTTCTCTTAATATTTCGCATTACTCATGCCTACTTATGAATTATTGGCAATGTCCCAGAATTTGTCTGCCTTTACAATATAACGCAAGTCACCCTTAACCTCAGTGACTTGTGTTCTATGAATTGTGGTGACTGTACTGATACTTATATGAATTTATTACATACTTATATGAATTTATTGCATACTTCCCACTAGTGATAATTTTATTTATTAGGATAATGATTATGTACTGAGCAAAATTCCAATGAGAAGTTTATGAATTGTGAGAGGTCAGCAATTATTCAACTGTGAAACTATTCGACATACAAGTACCCCTATTAAGCTGTTAAGGAATGGTTTAAGCTGGCATACTAAATTATTTCTTAAAAGGTTATTTACTGCTTTTTATGTAGCTTCTGTGATTTTTACTGGTACATTATCATCTATGCTCAATTTTTACAACCCTGTAAGACCACTCATTAGATAAACCAACAATTTACCTCACTGTGCAAGCACTTTATTTATGAGCCATAATGAAATTTCCGGAACAAATCTGATCGAACAGTCATGTTTAGATTTTATTGCATATACAAAAAAAAAGGTCGTTCTACATATCCATACATATTTATATATGAATGAAATTAATTTCACACCACATCAAATTAACGCCCAAACGCCAATCTCTGAGATGCACATAAAAATTTACCAGACTTTGTTTAGATGCTGCGGCCCGATGTCGAGTTCATTTACATTGCAAAGACGGTCTGTAGACGCTGCCAAAATCAATTCCGTGGCTGTCCGACCCGCCGCTGCGCCCATCTGCGGTCTGCTATTTTCACTCAGCGTTTCGGAAGAGTCAGCAAACAGACTGATGAACAGTTGAATGGATTGATAGATGGGCCTGCGACTTACTGTAAACAAACTAACACGGCTACAAATGTAGTGAGCAAATCAAGGAAGAGAAAAACTTCTTCCGTTCAATGCAATATTCCGGTCAAAATTAGAAAATATGGAAATTAATTGCTAAAACCTAAAAAAAAAAATAATGAAATACAAACAAGAATTAAGGTAAACAAATTCCCAACTCAGGCAGTTCACAACTTGTGAGGCGACCTAAAATTCTTCAGAAATATGAAAAATTCTCACTCATATTTGAAAATCAATCAGCATAAAAGGCCTCCTTGCTCAATACTCGTATAAAATGTGCGTTCTGAAAGCAGTTAATATCAATTAATAATTACAAATAAGAATACGAGTATATATGAAGCAATTTAATGGCACTTAAATATACGAGTAATGAAAAACTCAGAAGCCAAATTGTAAATCAACATATTATTATTTATTCACAACTTACTTTAAATGAAGTCCATCAATAATAATTCGTTTTATGGCCGCATTTCGCACTTTTCGGCGTATTTACACACAGCAATTTGCGTGTTAATAAGTGATAAATCGAGTAAAAACCGAAGCAACTAAAGCGATTACACTTGGTCAAGAGGGGGTCTTAAATACACTGCATATATAAATATTTGCGTATTCAATACGAGTAATTGGTGCGCTTATTACTGTTCAATCAGAGAATATGCAAATAACTCTCGCTGTTCTAACAATGCTGGTGGAGGACTGCCAGAAAGGCAGAGAAGTATGTCATGAGTATTCTTCATTCATAGTGAATATTTAATAATAGGCTTATTTTTGGGGGTGGCATTTATATAATTAACTATGACTGTCAAAAGAATTGTTCAAAAACCATGGACCAGAATAACGAACTTCAGTTTGGCTGCTTAATTGCTATTCCTACAGTGCTCTAACAATCAATTAAGTCGACTAACGAACAAAACGAGAGAAAATTGGTAGTACTCGTATCTAAATACAGCAGCCGTACACTTCTTAGTTTATTCTGTGTGTTATAAGGCAAATATACAAACACGCACAACCTCAATCAATGGGTGGTAATTGCGTTTGCACTGGACGGTGTTTGGGGTGTATCAAAAATGCTGGAAAATTCCAAATGAAAGGATGATGCAAGTAGCTGTACTCATATTGAAAAGATATTATTATAAGACAAAACTCAGAATCTGACTTGTCGAACACAATATATTTAGTCGGTATCTAGTATAAAATAATATAGAATAGAAATAGGGTAGGCCTGAGAATCGCCAAAGAAGGAGGTATCCAAGCACTCAGGCATATATGCCCATTGTACTATATAAATAATATAATTTATTCAAGCAGTGAGTCCTTCAAACCCTTGGATACATAATTAATTATGGTGTAAGGAATAATAATTATATGAATAATTATTGCTTTTTTATTATGCTGGATAGTTAAGAAAAGGATCTTCAGTTCTTGAATTTTATTTAAGTTATTAAGAATAATAAATAAAATAATAAGTTGTAATGCATGATGTAAGTGCATATAGTTTATCTATTGTACTCGCTTTCATATCTTCATCCATTCAGTACTTTTATTTGTCTGATCAGATATATCACTCAGACATCTATGATCTACTATATTGGAGTGGTGTTGGATATAACTGCACATAGTTTGCCTGTGCTAGCTTCCATATCTTTATGCATTTAGTATTTTCTTTGTACGAACAACTTGTCAGATATAGCACTCAGACATCCATGATCAACTATATTGGACGGTTCATTTTGTCGTTATTATTTTAATCTACCTGATGTATCTCAGTAGGTCTTGTGTCGCCAAAGGAGCCAAAGCCTCCTTTACTGATTTTGTCGGTTCCAATTCCCATCATTCATGTAGTAACATCCTCATCCGTAACCGATTTTCTTGGAAGAGTTATTTCACAGATATACCTCATTTCAATTAATCAAACAAATTAGTTAAGTTGTTTTTATTTCTTCTTTAATAGAAATTTTCCTTTCCTTACCTCAGTGGTGTTCAGTTGTTTCTTCCACAAGCTTGGAGATAAAAACAGTTTTGGTGTTAGGAATAATAAACACAATTTCTCTTTACTACTCCATTGTATAATTTCAAGAAGGAAATATATTTTAACCGCACTTTTGTATGTTTGGCTCCACTGTTTGTTCTATGTTTGTATATATGAACCATCATTACGTTCATCCGGCAGTATTCATACTCGCGCTACTGCAATATTTCCAATTCAACTTCATGTTGCGTGAATAGGTGCATACACGCAGACACTGGCCGCAGTGTGTATGCCAATTAAAGGGGTAATTAACGCAGTTTCCTTTTCGAAATCAGTACAATAAAAAACACATTATTGGAGATTTTAGTTTACAGGGAATTCTTCCAATTTCTGCTTGATTATAAGTACACTGGGGTAAAAAATAAAACCGCTGCTTTATAAAATTATTAGTAACAGATTGGGCGTTTATTTCCTTTCAATTTGACCTAATAAATATTTTTCATTAAATTGAAAAAAACCACAAATTAATGATTGACTGGTAAATTCAGCCAAATTTCGTTCGTGACAACTTATCAAAGCATTTTCTGCTAATTTTACCACCACACCCATATTTCATATTTATAGACCGCGAAAACGCAAAAGTCATGTAATAAAACATTTTGAGTGCAGACATATAAATAAACTTTGATGTATTATTAACTTAGTAAACAAAATTCCGTAAAGATCTGCAAAAGTTGGCTTCGTAGTTTTCAAAAGAAAATTCCGATTATAAAGGATGTCATGGTATGCATATTTAAATAGATTTTTGCTACATAAGCTCGTAAATCCAGCTATGGAGAAAAAGAGTGCTTATAAATTCAATGATTGAGAAGCACTTTTGCACAAATTTTGTGGTCAAATTTTTTTAATTTATCGGTTGTTAGATTGTCTCTAGACCAGACCCAATAAGTATGGAAGGATCTTTATACAGTTTCCTATATAAAGTTCTAAATCTAGCTATGGAGAAAAGGATTGCTTATTATTTTAATCATCCAGAATCACTTTGCACAGATTTTGTGGCATTATTTGTCGGTTTTTGGATTGTCTCTAGACTCAATAAGTATTCAGCTTGACCTTCATTGTACGAGGGTAGGTCTACAAGCTCTTACAGAATAATAGGAAAGCACTTAATTTTGATTTGCTTAAATTTTTGTTCTTCATAACATCCTTTTAGAATGATTCACGTCGACCTGTGTGTCTCCATAATTTTTAAGCCATTCTATAGATAAGATTATGGAGTCCCTCAAAATAGCCATCTGGTCTTACGGTCTTAAGGTCTTACGGACATCACTTACATTTCATTTCCATTGAAAGTCCAAAAGCTGAATGGGGTCTTAGGATAATGATTATGTACTGAGAAAAATTGCAATGGGGAGTTTATGCCTTGCGACAGTTGCGACTAGTCAACAATTATTCTGCTGTGAAACTATTCGGCATACAAGTCCCCCTATTAAGGTGTAAGGTTTTTATTAGAATGGTTTAAGCTTAACACCAGCTTGATACCAGCGCTCTACTATATACTTTGTCAAAAGCTTATGTACTACCTTTTATATAGCTTCAGTACCTTGTACATCAGCTTGTTACCAGCGCTCTACTATATACTTTGTCAAAAGCTTATGTACTACCTTTTATATAGCTTCAGTACCTTGTACATCAGCTTGTTACCAGCGCTCTACTATATACTTTGTCAAAAGCTTATGTACTACCTTTTATATAGCTTCAGTACCTTGTACATCAGCTTGTTACCAGCGCTCTACTATATACTTTGTCAAAAGCTTATGTACTACCTTTTATATAGCTTCAGTACCTTGTACATCAGCTTGTTACCAGCGCTCTACTATATACTTTGTCAAAAGCTTATGTACTACCTTTTATATAGCTTCAGTACCTTGTACATCAGCTTGTTACCAGCGCTCTACTATATACTTTGTCAAAAGCTTATGTACTACCTTTTATATAGCTTCAGTACCTTGTACATTATCATCTGTGCTCAATGTTTAGAACCATTGAAGTCCACTCATAATATCGAAAAATTGTGCAATTTATTGTCATCAATATTTTTACACCTTTTACCCAGAAAAAGAGCTGCTCATTTGTGTCTTTATTGGAACCAAAAACAAACGTAGTAGATATGAAAACCCACATATATATTTCCTTGATGAGTGTTCCATCTTGAGGCGGTTTTTTCGAATCTATTAGATATATTTCAATGAAATTTCACGTAAGTATTTCCTGGCCCTTATGCCCTTATATGAACAAAATAAGGCTAAGGCTACGCCTGCCGCGCATATTTATATTACTTCTGCACTTTTCGTGATTGTCCTATTTTCACTGCGGTGCTTTATTCACAACTTAACTTTCCGGCCCGATTATAAATACTGATCACTTATGCTGCTCGCATTTTCAGTATATAAACTAGAGAAAGTAGTGCTTAGTTCTGAATGAAGGAAGTATGAAGGAACTACCATATTCGTCATTATATTTTGACTTCCTCGATTCGAAAAAAATCGTGATATCATATACAGAAATAGTTCTTAAAAATTAAATGTGTGTATTTCCGAAATTTCGGAATTTCCACATGAGTGGTCAATAAAAAATCTCCAAAATAAATGTCCACAATTTAAGTGAACTAAATTCTTTATTGACCACTAATTTTCAAAATTACAGAATTGTGGAATCTCAATTTATGCCCCTCAACCCTGTAATAGCACAGATGCACCCATAAAGATAGCGGCAGGGACAATTTTCAGACATTAAGTCTGTTGAGTAAACAAATATTTGGTATTTATTATAATTATAACTGTGCAAAGGGCAGGTAATCTATAAATTATTTTGGTTGTTTAACTTTAATTGGACCACTGCCAAAACTCACTAGAATCAGGCAGTTAGTGTACCAGCAAATCGAGCGATGCACAAACTCACGCACACATAAACACGCAAGCGAACGCATCCGCACGTACAGACGGACGGACGGACGGCAAAACGCTCACACGCTGCATTAAATTCTTTGCAGCGAGCATAAAATTTCCACCAACACGAAGCGGGTGGAGCTTCAACTAACAAATTTCCAATTAAAACAATAAAAATAAAAAGAGCAGCGCAAAAAAAGAACGAAGGAGGAACTTTGTTGCAGCATGTTTTGTGGCGTGTTGGCAAAATTTTTGGATGAAAATCAAAACAAAATGCGAACTGTGTCGTGACGTAGAATGAGCGAACATGAGAAAGCAAACGAGCCAATAAATTATGGCAGAAATTAACATGAGACATTTCTGCTGAGTTCTGCCGCATCTTCGAAGCGATGATGCAGTCACAACGTTACATTTTAGTTAGAATGCGGGAACAAATTGTGAAGAAGATTAATTTAGGGGGCTTGTCAGCGCAACACGATGACATTAAAAAGTAAAAAAGAAGAGATAAAACGAAATAAAACACAAAAACAAAAACAAAAAAAATAAACATTTCATTTGTGAAAACAAATTTTTCATTTACTCCTCTGTCTTTGCAGGTCAAAACAACGCTGTTGTTGACAACACTATCAGCAACAATAATAACTGCAGCAGCACCAACAACAACAACAACAACAATAACATAGACTACGGTGCCAGCACATTTGTTGCAATACCTTTGCACGACCAGCAGCTACCAACATCGTCATCGCCAACACAGACAGCAACAGCAGCCGCCCTCGTCTCAGGAGCGACTCTAACACCACCGGTTATTTGCATACAGAACGGTGCGCGGAGACCTCTGCCAACAGAAATCCAACCTGCTGCTTCCTGCTTTGTGCGTTTTCGTGAGGGTTTTGTCAAATGTACGTACTTGCAGCTGAATTTTAATTGAGTTTTTAGTTATAATTGAATTCGTTGCAGTTTTTGGTCAAATTATGGGCAGCAACACACCCAGCGAAGCGGATAAATATGAGGAGTTTAACTGTAAGTGCAAAAAATATAACCATAGCAGGGATATTTATACATTCAGTACCTATGTAAAGAGGACTGGCGGTGTTCTTCCTAAGCCAATTTAAACACATTCATCAGGTTGTTTGCAACGGAGTGTACACAAGGTTTCAGTCATTTCAAAGGAAGTCCACTTCTATCGAATTAATTGACATTCCTTCCAACTGGCTTCAATCCTGAATACTCGAGATAGTTGCAAACCAGTTTAATTGAATTTTAACAGATTTCTGCAGGCTGCGATATCTTTGCAGCTGTGATAATATTAAATAATTTATAATACGAAAAGTTATAATAGTTGAAATGCAGCAGGTTATTTCTTCAGTTAAGAGAGAAGCAGCTGTCACAATAAAACTCTCGAATTGGGGTTTGCAAAAAGGACATTATTGACTATAGTATACTGGGAAGAAGTGGTTTTCACTCGTTTGATATTGTATAACTTGAACCGCTGAATCGTCTTATGGCGTTGATTGTTCTTTGAGTGGTAGTACACATAAATTAAAAATTTGATTTGATACTCGTGAGTACTGTGAAGTTGCAGTGACAGCAAACTCCAAGTAAATTAATCCTATATATCTGGAACTAGTGACGAAAAACACATTGTTTATTAAAGTTTTTTTTTTGGAATTTTGGTAATAATAAATTGTTGTACTAAAAAAAATCATTGAGCTTAAATGAATTTGAATATTGAAGTCATTTTTAGTTAAGTAGATTTCTTCCGATTTTATTATATAAAAACTCAGAATAAAAAGCAACTAACAGAGGCTGCATTCCAAAGTAAACAGGACTGTATAAAAAAAAGGAATTTCTAGTGAGGGTATCTATTGGAAATTACATACTTCAGATAAATCCCATATCCCAAATTACATACGTCACAGAGAACCCTCAGTAATATATGTCATGTCATTTTATGACATATGGACTTATAGAAGCGGAGTCAATGCATCTGAAGTGATAGTATGTTTGTGTCATCAGTACAAAAATGAACTTCAAACAAAGAGCTAATTTTAAGTTTTGTTTTAAACTTGGTAAACCTTTTACCGAAACGTTTCAATTGGTGGACCAAGAGAATGGTGATGATTGTTAATCCCGTGGCAGTGTTCATGAATGGTATACGTGGTTTAAAAACGATCGTGAGGACGTAAATGATGAGCAGCATGGGGGCCAACCGAAAGCCGTGAACACCGCAGATTCCATTAGAAAGGTGCATGAATTCATCAACGATCAGTAAGTGGCAGTTCCTGTGGCTTGCGGTCGTTGTTCTGGCAATGGTAGCTGTAGTTCTAATGAGGCCTTCTATTGGGTTTTTAACTGTCCTACACAAAGAAGTTTTAAGGCAATCACTGCTATTGGTTTTTCTAGAACCTTTCATATGGGTTATGCGGAAATATCAAGTAGAATTTAGTTTGCTAAGTATGAGACTAGTGAACCAAGAAAAGATGGTTAGAAAGGGCTTTGTGTGTAGATGCGAATACTTTTGTAGAGTAAATGTACTTCCATCTAAAATACTCATAAGAAGAAGTGATTGTAAACGATTTATTGACAGCTGAGAGGATTTACATTTGATGGGGAAAACCCAAGCAAAGCCAGCCAAAGTGTAGTTTTTGCTGTAGATACCAGCAAATGAGAAATAGTTTATTTGCGTATGATCTGCAATTGTCAATTGAACGATCCCGATGCGGTCCTTCTGTTTATTTATATATTTTCCAGTCACTAGATTTGCCAATCCAAGGAAACAATGTTGAGCAATTCTTGATAAGAAGAGACGCATGGTAATCCTTTCTTGAGTTCCAGTCTGACTTTTTTCAGCTTCTGTAAGTCATACATTAGATATATCTATAAAATTACAAATGTTAATAGAAATATTACAAATATTAATAGTAAAAAGTCAGAAAATGGAGGTCCTTTCATATTCTAGGTTCCAATTCAATTGCCAATCTCTATCATTAAATATGCGCAATTTATATGAGAGCAGAATAATCCTGTTCTGATTACTTCGTTGGAGCACAGAGGGAGATTATTCTTTACTAAGTCACAGTGATTGGCACTCAAGACCTATACTACTACTAATCAGGGCTATTTAAGCAAACTTTCTACTCAAAAGTATTCCATGTATTATGGAACGTCATTATCACTTCCATTCCTATATTTACAAATAATTGTACAAATTGTGGTTAAAACATGGTTAAGATGAAAATAGTTATATCAGGATTTCCAATGATTTTATAACCCCCCACAGTTGATTGTTCTATCCTTATATTCAATAAAACCTTGTGGCCTCCTCATGTTTCTACCACAAGCATGCCTATTGAAGAAGTTTAACTGCCATTCTAAGTATGCAATATTATTGTAAATGTTCCTATATTCGCCTTTTATAAACTTATTACATAAAGTACAAAACTTTCCCAATATAAGTTGTGTTGATTATTTGCCGTAAATGAATTTATTTTGATTACACCAAATTGATGGCGACATTCCCGCAATGAACACAAATATTTCACTTATATCTTAGAACAACACTTTTTGGTTTAATAATAATCGTGCTTTCATACGGAATGGAATGATACATAAAACTAAAAATCGATAAATCTTGAGTACACAGTTCATTACAATCCTCTGCAGAAATAACAATTGTTTTATACACATCTTCGCCTTCCGGCAGGCAAATAGATGAGATTAAAAAAGTGTGTTGCCTCGGCTCAAGCAATCGATTTGTAATCCACAAACATCATTTACAAAGTTAGAAGCTCAAAATTATTTCATTTCTATCGTTTTATTTCGCGCCTAATTTAATTTACCCTCTTTAAGTACTTTGCTATCAGTGCGAGGACAACAAAAAAAAGCAAACCAAAAAGGAACATTAAACGAAGAACGGCAAAGCAAACAGTCAGAGGGAACAGCGCTGAGAGGGATGTACTGCAAATAAATGAAAATCCCAGGGCTCAAAGCAAATGTGCGCCTAACACATACTTTGGATCAATTTCCTAAATACGTCGCCATGCATGGGTGGCTGTACAAACTTCAGTAACACGGCCTGAAAAGCTATCTGGCTATAATTCCGCTTTCGTCGTTAGCACGCGCACACAGCGGTGGTTCCTCTTCCCGTGGAAGTGTCGCTGCGCAGAATGTGGAGCACACAAGTTTGAAAATACAAATTGCTGTTAATTGAAATTGGAATTACGAGGAAACATATCCCGCAAAAAAGGAGGGAGCCAAAGCATGCTGCTTTATAATTTCGAGTTATTAAAAGCGAACGAAACATTGAATTTTGCCCGTGTTTTCCCTTTGCCAGCCAACCAGTCAGCATACGCACCGTTTGTCTGTCAGGCGCTGATAATGATGCAGCGGCTCCACGGCTGCCATTGGGGAGTTCTGGGATTTCCAATATCATAAGTTGCTATGCAACAGGTAGGCAGGCAGCAAATTCTGTGCGGAACAAAATACACTGATTCGTGCAAACTCTCTCTCCCGCTCTCTCTCTCTCTCTCTCTTCGGACTCTCTACAAGCCAATTCTTTTTGTTTCTGTTCACCATTTGCCTGCATTAAAAAAGCACTTTTCTGTGTGTGGAAATATATGAGTGAGCAGGGAAATTTATGACCGATGTGCGTGAGATTGCGTCTGAAAGTGCGTGAGCTTCAGCACAGAACAAAATTAGCATTGAGAATTATAACTGCAGTGGTGAGAGTCGTGTATTTACTCTCTTGAACCTATTTTGGGGAAATTTTGCAGGAAAAATTGAAAGACTTTGCGGTTGGGCTGGGAGTACTCTTTTGTATGTGCCTCGAAGAGCTTTGGTAGCAAGAGTATTTTGAAAACACGAAGGCAGCAGGTTGTTGTTTTCACCAAAATAACACAAACAAAATTTTTTATAAATTTATTACCAAATATATCGTTCTCAAATTTTAATATGCACGCTCTCAAATTTTTAGTCGTGCTATATTTTAATATTTCTTTGCATTTTATTTTACTGAAATTTTTTTATAGTAATTAAATAATTTAATTTTTTAAATCAATTTTTAAGTTACAAAAGAATACAAATTAAACCAAAAGCCATACCTATTGAATTATCATCAGATGTTTATAATTTTAAATAAAGTTTATTAATAATAATCCTAAACAATCTCTAAACTTTCTCTCTCATGCTATAAATTATCTTACTCAATACCCTACATCTGATACTTTTAGAAGATAGCCATAAGCATGTAATATGTCATATGTTATTTTTAAAAAAATAAATAAATAATATATATATATATATATATATATATATATATATATATATATATATATATATATATATATATATATATATATATATATATATATATATATATATATATATATATATATATATATATATATATATATATATATATATATATATATATATATATTATTAAATTAATAATAAAATGATAGTATAAGCAGTAGCCGTCAGACCTGTTGGCCCCAGAATTAATATTTTAATATTTTATCTATACAAGATTCTCTAAGAGTACAAGTTTGTAGCGGAATTCAAATAAAATATATATGTCAGAGTCCAATATCTAACGTTATATGTTGAATTTTCCGGAAAATACTCTTAAATAAATATGCCTGAATTGTAATCGTTTCTCATAATCTTTCAGAAGAAATCTTTAAAGAGTATTTACATGTTTTTTGATATTAGGGTGAACTTTCGATACAGATGTGATTTTAACATATCCTTTTGAAAAACAAATTAACAAAAATATTTATAAGATCGGCCAAAGTGTTTTTAATAAGTCTCCTTCTCACAATTATTATAATGGCATAACAACATTTGTACCTACAGTGTATCTGTCAATAGATACGAATAGAAATGCTTTCATATTAAAATGATAATTTACTCACACAAATTTTAACATTTTTTTTCTATTTGTAAGTTGACTTAAAATATTGCGGCACGGAAGCATCAATACTTAAAACTATTTCTCTGAATACGTTTATCCAACGTAACATATGAACATGCAAACTCTTAAATTTTCTACCTCTTCACAAAATAAAATGTTAATTACACTAGTCATAAATATTACAAATTTACTAATAATAATTAAATACTATTTATTGAACATTTTATTTTAAGAATAGTGTCCAAATCTTATTCCATTCATAGCCCGAAATGAAATTTTGTGTAAAACATCACGATTTCAGTGTAAACAAAATGAAAATCGCATGCGATAGTTTCGTGAGAGAAACTGCTCTCCCAGCCAAACGACTGCAATACATACACGACTGGTGCTGCGCTGTGTGTAGCCAGCAACACCAAACACGAAAAGAATCATCTGAAAGCCAGCAAAGTGAAATTCCCTACAAATGCAAAAATTAAAGCTAAAAACGAAACGACAGCAAACGAAAGTAAGGCAAATTAATTTCCCAACAGTTTTCGTGTAGCTTTTCCGACGACATGACGTGCTTCGGGTAAAAATTTGATTTGAACAGTAAAATTTTCAAAAAGATTGTAAATTGTAATATAAAAATAAATAATTAATAAAAAAAATTTATTTAATATAAGAAGTAGTGTTAAAAATTTAAAAAAAAAATACATAATAAAATTTTAAATGATGTTCAAAAATGTTAGTATGTGTTGCAGTGGTCTGAGTCACACCAAAAGCCATCAAACTAAGCACCAAAAAAAGAGGACAAATTGTTTGACAACATTCAAACGCCTGATGCAGACTTCAAATATTTAACTGCCTGCCAATCGCGCAGTTTTCTTTGTTCAGTCAACAGTCAATTTGAACCGTACCAAAATTAGTTGATACCTTTTTCAGTCTGCTTATTCCAGAGGTATTTACGATTTTATTACCATACTGACACCGTATAGAATAACATAGAATTCCCCCGATTCCCTTGTGATGGTTTTGTGGCACACTTTTTTTCGTTGGTTAATTTCTTTTCCTTATTTATTTGGTGGCCAAAATGTCGTAAATATTTAATTGCACACTGTGTAGGCGACTACGAATACGTAGGCTCATTTAAAATGTGTATTACTGCAATATGGCAATTTATGGCGTTCAAACATGAGAAAAAATCGTTTAAAGGGCACGCAAACGTACCACAAAATACCACAAATTTAAAGGAATGTGGACTAAAAATATTTAAAATTTAATAACAGGTTTTGCTGAATTTATCCTTCAGCACTATGCACACCATAAACAAAAAAAAATGCTCCTTTCTGTACTACAATGCTGTTTGTTTCACCCACAGGATATTTTCACATTAATATTGAAATGAATAAATGCCATTGACCAAGTTCTCCACACATTTCGAACCAGTTGTGCGTATACTTATGAATGAAAATTCAAACTGACGGACGCCTGTCACTGCAAACTGCCAACTGAGTGTGAAATCCGTTGTTAGCGCTTGCATTCTATGTAAATATTTCATTCATATTTGCGAACTAACTTCACACTCTCCCAATCAAATCTTGTATATGAATGTATACAGAAATGAAACTAAAACCAAACCACCGAATATGAAATATGGTTGAAACAGAAGAAAATATTGAGGCCGATCTGTATCTGCATCTGATTGATGGTTGTTTCATTTGTAAGCAGACATCAAATTACTTTCTGATGTGTTGGAACAAAATATTTGTTTGATAAAATGTGAACAAGCAATCAATAAACATTATGTAAGCATTAAACATATTGGAAGAAGCACTTATCATTGTCTTTTAATTGAACAAATTCGCTGGAGTGTGAATATGGAAAATCAATTTGAACCAACTCTTATAATTTTTTGACTGACAACTAAGGAATGTTGAAAAGAAGTGTCCTGAAACATAATACAAAGAAAGAACAAAGAGTTCATCTGCTGTTGGTAGTCTATGCTCGAACTAGAATGGCATAAATTATTAGCCTAGGTCTGGGGAAATAATGCAATAATACTTGTAACTTCTTTAAAGAATTCTCGTGCAAAGTAAGGTTATCTCTTGAAATATATGAGTGAGAAATATCAGAAAATCTAGTTTTGGTCCAGATTTGCGTTTAATATTCATTTTTGCCCACCGGGTAGGTCTGAATTTAGGGGGAGGGAAAATAATATTAAACAGTTCTTAGCGTTAGCATGAAATATCATAATTTGGCGAGCTTGATGCCTCTATAGTCAATTCCATTATGTGCCAAATCATTGTGGGCTGCATACGCCAATTTTCAGCTGAACTTAGCTTAGTACTGGTGATCTTCCAATATTGGCTCTTTTGCACATTTTGGTATGTAGATCGACACTCCTCCATTTGTAGGTCCACACTACTCTGTCGTCTCTCTAATACCGTGTTGTTCTGTATGTACCAAAACAATGTTTCAATATGCATGTCAAGTCCAGATATATCTACACCCCTTGTTAAAGATCCTGCCTAGTATTACCTCGGATAAGTACTCATTTTTCTAAGTAGTATCAATGGTAAAAAAAAGTTTAGGTGGATTTTTTAGATTTTGTTGGAAGAATTGATAGGAGAGAACACTTAGGTATATTGTGTATCTATGAGTTTTTCTATGGTGGCTCAGGAATTCAATGAGTATGTAAACATTTTTCCATTTCCACTTTAACACACACTGTCCTCATAGCTGTATAATTCTACGTTAGAAGGAGGCAGGCTATGTGGTTAGCAGGTAGCTAGGTAAGACGCCTAGAGAACCCACTTCAGTTAAAGTACATTGATAAAACAGTAACAAATATATAAAGAAGACCTGAAAATGAAGCCTTCTTCGATTGAAGTTACATTCATTCTTATTTATACTCTTAGAGGTCCTTTAACAATTCTCCTTTCTTCTATTCTCAAGTTCTAACTTATAAAATTTGCTGTCTTTCCTTAAATAACAGTTGAATTGTTCAACAAAAACTTTTCGTTCGAAATATGAATTAATCAAAAATCTTCTTTCTCGAACTCATGTTTACTTATAAAAACAACATGTTCCAATGTATTCCCCTTTAGTGAATTGAATTTTCAAAGCACGTAAGCAGTGCCAAAAACCACAACGTCATAATTAACAACAAAAATACGCAGGAATTCAAATCCAATCAAATATTTTATAGTTTTTTGGCGGCGATTGTGGCTCAAGCACCTGCAGAATATTATTAGCAATTTATTGTCTACAAGTAAATATTTTGCTACGAGTACAGTAACACAGCGCAGAGCACATGTGTAGCCACCACTAAACATGTTGTAATTTAATGCAATTTATGAAAACATAAATAAAAATGTGCTAAAATTCTCAAAGTATACAAAAACTTATTTTTCCCCTCTTCAATGCAGAGTAAAAAAATTTTTTTTGTTTATGTGTGTAAATAATTACTGAAAGTAGTTTAACATTGTTTGAGCGCGCAGAGCGTTTGGAAAATTTCTACAAATATTTTGCAAAAGTGTTATAAATAGACTTAGTTGTTGTTGTTGTTGTGCTGCAATTGTTCGCCATAATTCGTAAAGTTGTAATTATTACAAGAGAAAAATTGATGATTAGCATTTAAAAATTCATAAGTTCTGAGAAGTAATCACAAACGGAGGAATAACAGAGCAACACCTTTGAAACTCGACAAAATGGTTCATCACTTATAGACTCAGTTCTAACGCAGAGTCAGTATTTGGAAAAGCAGGTAAGCAAAAAGGATAACTAAATAATTGTTACTTCTTTAAACTTATTAACAAAGTAGAAATTGATGTCGCTTGAAACTTTTATGAGTGGCTGCTTAAATTTAAACCTATGAAATTAGATTTGTGAATGGGAGCTTTTGTTTTATATGCGCTGGGATGAGTGAATGTTTTGTGGAAAGGTGTCTGAAGAATCGACCAGCAACAGAGCGATTTCTGTATACGAAAATCAAACATTTCTTTTGTTTGATTGTTGTATTTTCCTCTGACCATTTATTATTATTATTATTATTACACTTTATTCTAATAAATTAATTATTACAATAAATACAATTAATGAGTACTGGCTGCCAGGGCCTTCGACTCGATCTTCCACTGACCAACTTATGAATTTCTATAGAACTTTCTCTAGTCACCTTAAGACTTGAATATAGGCTAGCTACAAATATAGAAGAACAGTTTTTCATGCATATAGTAAATCCGATCTTATTCGATCTTTATTAGCAAAACATTTCCAACATTGTAGCTTAATTTAAGATATTCAAAGCAAGTGTTCAGTTGTGGCTTATTCAACATCAATATAGAAGTGTTTGAAAACTCCCAAAAGCAGACTCCCATGGTTCGCCATTTTTGTTCACTTCTTGGAGATGTTCCTGTATTATGAATACTCTTAAATATGTCTGCATTCTGAAAAGTTCTTTCCTTCCAGTGAATCTGAGGATATAAAGAGGAAGAGGAGGATGAGAACACACAAACAATTTGTTTAATTATAGTTTTTAATTATGTTTAAACGATTCTCGACCTCCGGTTGAAATTTAATAAATTTAATATGTTTAATAAATTGTTAGACAATTTATCATATCCTTTAAATTCCTATACAATTTAATATGTCCTTTAAAATCTTAAGCAATTTAATAGGTCTTTTAAATTTTTAAATATTTTATTATGACCTTTTTTTAAATTTTTTGTTTTTTTAAATAAAATAATTGATATTCGAAATACATTTAATAATTTTTATTAAACCGAATTGTTAAATAGTTGCCTTCTGAATCTTCCCGCTCGTTTATGACTTGTACGGCTTTGCAGTAATATTCTCTATTTTTGTACTCGTATTTAGAGTTGGGTTGTTCTTCTGAGTTAGTTTCAATTTCTTCCTTATCACTTCTTATATGAAACAATGCCATTTGTTATGATAGTACAGTAATTTTAATATGATATTCTTCAGTTCATAGACTGTAAACCAAATGTACAAAATCTTCAATTGTTTCATTAGTCTGTATTCCAGATTCCTTCTGACAGAAAACCGTCTGAGAAAATCAAATAATGGTATAGAATTCAAAACACTTCCCCATGAAAAGGCAGTTTGGAAACCCTATTCCCCTACCCTATAAATCCTTTCCAAGTTTCTTATATAAAATACTAGTAGCTTCTTGAACATCAGACCTGTAGAATCAAATTGATCTTCTCCATGAAGAGGTAGTTGGAAACCCCTGTTTACTTTACAATTTTTAATTCCAGTTCCCAGTTTCCCATATAAAATACTAGTAGCTTCCTGAACATCATCATGCGACTATTACAAAGTCGCAAAACACTTTTTGACAATTTCTGACAAAATATTTTCATGAAGGCATTTTCAAATATTGCGAATTATGCTCTGATCTAGAGATTGCTCCAAATATCTAATATTTGATATAAGGCATCCTTCTATTTCAATACTTTGAAGGTTTAACTCTGGAGTGTGCTGCCATTCTTCTCCCATATATATCAGCCAATCTTCCATCATTTCTGGCGTCATCCAAACTTGTTTCAACATATTCCTATTTCCTACAAATCAATTTCTGGTGCCTAGTTTAGAATTGTCGGAAAAATGTCTTGTCACCAGGATTTGCTTCATTTCTTTATTTGGATTTAATATTGCCTTCACTTCTTCTACTAGTTTATGATATTAAATCCTTTCCATAAGACACGAACCGACAATGTCTATTATATTTCCCCCACATTTCTAGAGACAAGAATTATACAAGTTTAACCTATACCTAGGCAATGAAAGTGAGTAATATGCGTTCGCTTGCTAGAGCCTCGCATTCGCTAATGAGGGACAATATATCAGTAAAATTTTGATTTACTGTGCCCGTAGTCATCCATCATAAACATAATCAGATTATTTAGTTACATAAAAGTGCACATATTCCCATTCTATTACACCGTCGCAATTGTTCTCTTCATATTTCGGTTTCTGTTCTTAATTTTGTTACTGTTTTTGATCCTGTTTCTATTTTTATTTCTGATCTTGTTTCTGTTCTTATTTCTGATCTTGTTCTTCTTTCAGATCTTGTTTCTGTTTGATATTTTTTCTGTTCTTATTTCTGATCTTGTTTCTGTTCTTATTTCTGCTATTGTTTCTGTTCACTTTCTGATCTTCTTTCTATTCTTATTTCTGATCTTGTTTCTGTTCTTCTTTCTGATCCTGTTTCTATTCTTATTTCTGATCTTGTTTCTGTTCTTATTTCTGATCTTGTTCTTCTTTCAGATCTTGTTTCTGTTTGATATTTTTTCTGTTGTTATTTCTGATCTTGTTTCTAGTTTTATTTCTGATCTTGTTCTTCTTTCAGATCTTGTTTCTGTTCTTATTTCTGATCTTGTTTCTGTTCTTATTTCTGATCTTGTTTCTGTTCTTATTTCTGATCTTGTTTCTGTTCTTATTTCTTATATTGTTTCTGTTTTTATTTCTGATCTGTTTCCTATTCCTAGTTCTGTTCCACTGGTTTCTGTTGTGTTCAAAATCGATAAATAGAGCGTCTGTTTATTTAAAAAAATGTGTATGAAATATGAAACAAAAGTCTGCTGAAGAAGGTATCTCCTTATTCGAGTGTCCTTTTCACTTAAACTATACATTCTCTCTGTGTACTGCTATGAAACCCCATTATTAGCCTTTACTAACAAATCAACATAAAAATGATTCAGAAATTGAGGCATCAACAATTCAATATAAAAAACTGAGTGGTCATTCTATTCGGTTATTGCGTTATGCTATCAGAACGCTAACAATTAACAAAATTGAATCGCTCAAAGCAGGCGGGTTTGTTTGCACAGACCATTACAATGAATATTTATGTAGTTCATAAATTAAATTTTCAATTTTGGATAACAAAGGCAACAAATTCCAAATTCAATCACGTTCCGAAAATTTCATTTTATAAGTGATTTGGGTCCACACAAAAAGAACACACAAATATATAAAAATATATGTGGACGAATTTATATATACGAGTGTTTATACAAGTAGAAGAGGAGAGGGAAAGAATGAGCTGAAATGGCAATGGGAAATATGTAAAAACAAAGACTATAAATAAAGTCCAAACGTCCCATTTCAGTTAAAGTTACCAAAGCATACGTGTAAGAGATCAGTGCCCTGGAAAAATCACAGCAAAAAGAAGGCAAAATCCTTGTGGCAGTACACACTCGTAAATTGGCTTGGGCGAAAAGTAGCGCCAGTTGCTAGGTAGTTGTCAAAAATCTATTGTTAGGCGTTGCATTGAATACAGATTTAGATACGGGTGCCCACAAAAACAAACAGAAAAGAATGAAAGGAAAGGTAAAAAAGTGATTCCTTTGCGACACAAACTTAGATACCTTAAGGCTACCTAGAATATATACATATGTACAGAGAATATACCTCCGGCGAACTGTTTTAGACATCTCTGGCGTATACGAAATCTCGGCAGCATGTGTTGTAATACAATACGCCCACATTTGAGCTCAAATTATCATTTTATATTATGTGGTTTATGCCAAAGGACATTACGAAATTTTACGCACGTACCACTAGGAGTGTGTGAGTGCCTCTGTGTTTTGTGTGTGACTTACTCACTAAATAAGTGAATATGTGTGTGAAGTAAGGAAGCACAAAGGAGAACTATACTCTGGCATAGAAAGCGGGGCTTGTCCACACGCAAAGTATGTACGCGAGTATATACTCACTAACAAAGTATGTATGCTACTATATAGGCTTTCTTTTATTTAGTCGCACACTTTGCGTTTGTTACAATTGAAGTTTGCGGTCATATTCAACAGGCGTTTGTTTCTCATTATCCGTTAAGTGTGTAACTCAATTTGCTTATTGTGCAGGTTCGATACTCATACATATTCATACGGACCCCGCCACATAAACACATATTTCTGTTGTAAGTATGCCTGTATGCCAGTTGGACTCATTAGTGTCACGTACACACACGCAGGTTGACTCCTCACTCACGCGCGTCTGTCTGCGTAGTTGTTTGTGCTGTCGTTTTACAATGAAAAGGATTTATGCAGCATTTATGCGACTAAGTCCCATTGTACTCTTCCATGTACGATTTCTCTTTGTTCTCTTATCCTCACAGTTTGGCTTATTTTATTCGATTCACACACACACATGCACACTCTCTCACTCGCATATATTCCATTTAGTGATAAGAAAGCACACACCCAGCCACACATACAATTTCGCCTTGAAGACTTTTCCATTCAAAACAAATGCTCTTCGTGCTTTCCCTTTTTGGTTGCCATTGTTTGTGTGTCTTTGACTCCTTTTGGTTATTCATATTCTGATATGGATTGACGTTTTTCGACATTTTCAAAGTCAAACGAGTTTTTATGGCCATAGTCGTTATTTTGTCTTTTTTGTCTCGGCTCCTGTTTGAATACAACATCTGCTCACACACAGAATAATCTTCTAAATATTGTTTACGATCTGCTTTTCTGTAATAATAATATTGGTATACTTTCTTCCTTCGTGTGGTATGTATAGCGCTGTATACTCGTGCCAATATATAATGTAGATAAGAGTTGTGGTTGTTGGAGAATATTTGAGTTTCAACTTAAAGTGTTCCAACACTTAAATCGATAAGTTTTCCAGTAGAGGACAATAACATTCATCTTAGAGTAACAGAGAAAAAGGAGTACACGGGATTGAGGTGGCATTTGTATTATCAGAATAATATGAGTATGACGAACAATGCATCACTGTGAATGGTTTTCATGTCCCTATTCAATATAGTTTATAACCATGAACCTTAGAAAAATATAAAGTACGTTGCTAAGGTAAACTTGAATTCTAAGGAAGATGCTAAAATTTTCTATCTAGATTACATTAGCGAAATCGTATCGCAACTCAGTGTAACAGAAGTATGTTTATACGAGGGCGGATTGTTATTGAAGCTACCTAAGTAGGAAAAAAACCATTTACAAAACCATTTATTTCTCAACATAGTCTCCTTTTACTTCGACACACTTAGTAAAACGATATTTCAACTTTTTTATACCATCTGAATAATACGATTTCGGGAACCCCTCAAAATACGCGTTAGTTTCGGTAATCACTTCTTCGTTTGAGATGAATCTTTTTGCTGCGAGCCATTTTTCGAGTTTGGAAACAGAAAAAAGTCACTAGGAGCTAAATCTGGACTATAAGGTGGATGATTAACCAATTCGAAGTGTATTTCACGTACTTTTAGCATCGTATCTAATGCTGTGTGAACCGGTGCGTTGTCTTGAAGAAAGAGCATTTTTTTCTTCTTTAAATGTGGTCGTTTTTCCTTGATTGATCAATCAATTGATCCAATAATGCACGATAATACTTTCCTGTGATTGTGGATCCTTTTTCAACATAATCGATGAGCAATATTCCGTGTGCATCCCAAAATACAGTGGCCATAACTTTGCCAGCCGATTTCACTGCCTTCGCCTTCTTCGGAGCACTTCCACCAGGTTCCACCCATTGTTTCGATTGATGTTTGGTTTCAGGTGTGTAGTGGTGGACCCACGTTTCATCAACAGTTATTGATCGACGCCAAAAATCAACAGGATTACGCTTTATCATGTCCAAACACCGCTGTGAAGTGGTCTGTCGAACTCGTTTTTGTTCGACACTGAGCAAACGCGGCACCCATCTTGCCAATAGCTTTTTCATATGCAAATGTTCATGCAAAATGGTGAACACACGTTCATATGATATGTTTACCATTTCAACAATCTCACGCAACTTGACTCGGCGATCATTCATAACGATATCGAGGATTTTCTTGATATTTTCTTCAGTAACCACCTCTTTTGGCCTTCCTGTAGATGGTATTGTTGCAGTGCTTGTTCGGCCGCGTTTAAATTCATCAATCCAATATTTTACCATGTAATCTGACGGAGCAGACTCACCGTAAAGTTTTTCGAGCTTTTCTTTTGTCTCTTTCGTCGTTTTCCCTTTCAAATAATAGTGTTTAATCACTGCACGAAATTCGCTTTTTTCCATTTTTCAAGAAACACAAAAGTTGCTTACTTCAAACGACCACAACAAATAAACTAATCGATGAATTTTAGTGAAATTTTAACAGCTGACGTTTGACAGATCGCAATTTCTAAAAAGAGAAGCTTTTGTGTTTGTGCTGCCATCTAGCGCTAGGTAGCTTCAATACCAATCCGCCCTCGTAGGTGGTCACAACTACAAATTTCTAGCTGACTGCATCTTTGATATGCTGCTATATATGTCTGGGTTTGAATGGGGTAACTTATTGTGTCTTAAAGCAGGAATTGATTTATTGTTTCTTTCTATAATGTGGGGTCTTTCAATTAAACCTAATTTTTCATTCTATACAAGTACCTACCAAATAGATTGAGGTACTGTTAAGTGATCTCTAAACAATAAGGAAAACATATAAGAAAATTTTAGAGAGTGTCCTTTTAGCATGTGCCAGTATACCTTTCAAACTGTTAAGTGATCTGAAAACACTGGTTGAGATATTGGGAAAACATACAAGAAAATTTTAGTGTAGATTGTGTCCCTTTAGCATATCCCAGTATACCTATCAAACTGGCAAATCAGGGTCCCTGATGATTATAGTATACCTATCAAACCTAGAATATTCCAGTATACCTATCAAACTGGCAAAACATCAGTGACTGACATACGTAGCCTAGCAGAGGCAATTGAAAAGTTTTTGGAGTCAAAACAAACAGCTCTGTGGGCTTTAATAAAAATTTCGAGGCTTTGAGTAATAAATCATTTGAGGCAATAAATTTGATAATTTATGATCACGATAATTATGAAATTGACAATTTATGATAAAGAAAAATCAAGAATATATGTTGCGTAATTCGACAGCTTCCGGCTTTCCTTCTCTGGAGTTTTCTCAGCCTTTTTCTCTCTAGCTCTATCTATTCATCGTAGCACCCACTTCAGTTTAAATCATAGAGGAATCATTCTACCAGCTGCACAACAAATTCTAACTTTCTGTTCTCGAAAAATCACAAAAGTTTTGTCAGCACATCAGTTTTACTTGTGTCTGGGCGCTTTCTTCCCAACGAAGTGGTAAATTTGACAGCAGTGAGACTTAGACATAAAATTTGGCGAATCCCCTATAAATTATATTTTTATTGAGATATCCTTTAAAAATATTTTGCAATAAAATTTTAACATTCTACATCAAATTTGTTGGTTGCCTGCACTTCGCCCCGTCCGGGTGAACACATTTTCGTATACAAAATATTCAAATAAATTTCAAGAATTAAATATTTTGCACTCAGAATAGTGCCAACACACAACAATGCGTCTAAGTATAGAAATTTATCTCAATGTA
Source organism: Clusia tigrina (assembly GCA_920105625.2). NCBI lineage: Eukaryota > Metazoa > Arthropoda > Insecta > Diptera > Clusiidae > Clusia > Clusia tigrina. The sequence goes on from OV050033.1 coordinate 180,277,812, forward strand.
ACCTAAGCTATGGCGTCAATCTGTCGTCTGGTGTATTGTATTAACAAGGATATTCATGACAACTACGGGTGTGCGCGCCACAGCAATTGCTGCTGATCTCCCAACACCCCAAACACACACATACACACGAACGCGTGCACACTTACTCGCATGGAGTCGTACAGTTGCAACACTGCATAGGATCACAAGTCACAAGTTGCTGTTAGTCTGTGACACTACTAATGCTGAACAACAATACTTGTACGAGTAGTTGCACAACTACAGCGGAGAGAGTGCGCTTGTATGATTACAATTCAACATTTTTCCTCATTTTTCAAAATGTATTCCATACTAGCAAAAACAACAACACGAAGAGTAACAACAACATTTGCAAAGCACCACTTCGCGTAGTTTGTACATTTTTTATAAATTTTTTGTTGAGTTTTTTGTTGAAACTTTTAGAAACGTTGAAACATAAAAGATTCATTCATTCATTCCCCTTCTGAAATACTAAAAAATAAGCATTAAAACTGATTTATTGTAATAGATAACTTGAATTTATGCTACAATATCACTTTTTTCTGCACATGAACATGACACACGTATTATACGTATGTATGTGTCTTCTGCGTGTGTGTATTGGTGTGAATTTATGAGTGCTGCAAGTGGCGCAAATGTAAAACGAAACGAAACTAAACGGATTCCTGCGTCTTTCTTTCATTTTTTGTTGCTGCTCAAATGTGCACAGCAAGGTTACTTGTAATGCCATCAAGAGCACTTAATTGCAGGGCAAATTAGAGGCTAGCTCCACAGTTAGGTCTAATTAATTGTGAAAAGCTGTGCAGAGGCTAAATGCGTGGAACAAATGACAACGTTTATGGTGTGGGAGTTGTGCCCCTTATGAAGAAAAATATCATTTGCACAAAAAACATAAATATATACGAGTATATACATATAGAAGTGTGTGTATCAAAGCACTGGTGGAGCAGAGTGTCTATGAACCAAAGTGCTCCATAAAACACAATTGTTGGTGCTTAGCACTCTGCTCTGCGAGTGTTAAAGATGTTCGATATAAGGAGAGGATTGTTGTGTGTTCTGAATGGTACCAAATATGAATGCAGGTCGCAGATAGCGCAGGCAATTTTCATTATGACTCAGTTATATTACGAGTACATTAACTCAATAGTTTATTTCAATAAGCCAAGAACAATTTAGAGGCGATAGATCAATAAACTCCAGAATATGAATGGTATGGAGTCTCACTGATGAAAAGTATCGTTGAAATTTGTATGTGGGAGGTAGTCAAAAGAGTCTCTGAACAACAGAATGTATTCAAGAATCTTAAAAAATGATATATGCTAAAGAATGGCATCGATTGTGCTTTTATGTGCGATGAAACTTTAGTAAAAATTCTTCAATTTCAATTTTATATACAATTTTAATATTCTGCCATTGCAGTGGAATCTCTTTATATACCCAGAAGATAAGACTGACCACCAACATTCTTCAAAATATAAACTATCAAAATAGTTATTTTTGTACCTCTCCACATAGTTCACAGAAGTAGCTAGAGATCTGCTAATATGTGATTCACTATATATCAGCTATAATAATAATGAATTTGCAATATATCAGCTTAAAGCGATCTATCATAGTCGCACTTTGCCTGTGGAAACACTATTAACATCATCTGTTTTATATAGCTAGAAAATAACTATGATAGGAAACAAAGCGAATTCGTACGTAATTATTTCATTCTGTAATTCCATTAGAGTCCAAGTTGTTGTCTGGGTCAATTATCCATCTATCTATCGATTTGTGTAATTTGTATTGGAAGAGCAAGGACATGATCTCCTTGTCTCTAGCCCCATTTGAATGGGTAGTTTATATTTAAAATACCACACTCGTCAATTTTTGATAAGCATACTTCATGGTAATATTTTCTGTACTTTCTTAACCGTTGTTTTAAAAAGTGTCCTCCAAGCAAACAGCTGAATACGTTATAGAATTATGCGTTTGCATCGCATTTTTTATGGCACTGCATGACACTATCCTGCATCCAGCTTGTGTTAGACTTTGTCAAGCAACCGATGCGTTTGACATTAATTATGGTAGTAAAAGTGTCAGTCGGTTGATGTATGTGCCACGTCAAAGACCAATAAACGAGCATAGATAGCTCCTCTCTTTTCTCTAAAAGTTTATGGCGTTATCCTTGCTCGTAAAAGTGCAAAAAGAAATGGCTGAATGGGTAAAGTGTTCACGCGAGATGCTGCAATGTGCAAAAATGAGCTAATTCGCAGCGTTTTATCACTAGTTTTCAAGAACTCTGTTCGTGTCAGAATTTCCACTAAAAATGTCTTCCATTTGCTGTATTTAAGTTGAGGACATCGTTCATTTATAGCTCAGACTTTACTAGTTGCGGATGCTGGGTCTTGTGGCCTTGCAGCGATAGAAAATTACAGAAATTTAAACACTACAATGGCTGATTTAAGGATATAAGGATCTATCTACAAAAGCTGTATAGTATCTTTCTAGTGCTTTTATTAACAATAGAGAATTTATCTACTTTAATCACAATTACTTGGAATAAAATTCAATGCCAGCCTCAAATCATGCTGCTTTCGAGCAAGCTTACAAAACAATAATACCACATATAAAAACACACACACTCCCATTTATTGTCCTTAACACACACATGCTTCTAATATCTTAACATGTGCTTGTCGTCTTGTATATTTAATAAGTACGCTGGAGTGCCTTTGTGCACGCCCACTTGTGTATATATTGCATGTGTATACTTACCAGTCACTTGAACCAGTTTTGAGTTGTTTTATCATAAAAATATTATTTATAATCTCTCTTGACATACACTTCAGAAAAGTGTTATTTCTTTTAAACCACACACACGCACAGCCAGACGCAGTCACACAAGAACACCAGAGCTCCCGAGTACACATGAGCGCAGCCTCCTCGCACAACTGTCAAACACATTTTGTATTTACAAAATTTAATGTTGTGTGTAATGTAATTTTTTAATTTTTCATTACCAAAAGAATTTCTCATCTGCCCAGATCCTCAGTTAAATGCAACGCCATAAAAGTAACATACGAGTAAGCACTCCAATGTTGTCTCCTGCTCTGAACGTACTTTCCAATACCAACGCACACCAACAATTTCTTGTCACATATTGTTTTTAACCGTATTCCCTCCTAGTTTGTTGTTCGTTTCGTGTGTGTGTGTGGCTGTGTATGAGTGGGTTTTTATGCTCCTGAGTCTGTACACTTTCTTTGACATTTTATGACACAAGTTTACTTTAAACTTTTTCTGTCTTTTGTTTTTCTTCGTTTTGTTTTTGTACTTTTACTTGTGTTCTTTCATGGGAATATTTCATAAACTTTTTTAATTAAGGTAAAAATCCCTGGTTGTAGATATTTGAACATGAAGAATTTTGTTCGGTTTAGTCTATAGACATTCTTTCTAAGAACACACCAGACATGGCCAATAAGCTTTTATTATTAAAGTGTTATCTGTGGCTTATTTGTATCTTGTTGCATTTTGTGGATAAAGTTTTCTGGAAGTGATTAAAGCTGAAATAGGTTTACTGCTTCCATGCAAACTCATTTAAGGTAATCAATGACATTGTTACTCTCAAGTTTTGTGGTTGATTTCCAATCAGTACCGTTGGGACTTTCAGGTTATAATAGCTTCCGAAATACTTCTGTACGGCTGAACGGTGACTCGGCTGAAAGTAGTGAATACTTTGTAGCTATAATATCCCTTTAAGAGATCTTCCTCTTGGATTTGATATAGTTTTTTAGTATGTTTAATTGCAGCCGCTCAAAGGGCCTTATATTGTAGTCTTATAAATGCTATGAGATGATATCCCTGATAATACAAGTTCATTGCCAAAATACTTTATTCTAATAAATGAATCATAATAATAAATAGAATTAATAAAAGCTTATACATGTGGGTAGGCTGGACAGCCGCCGAAGAAGGAGGTCTCCAAGCACTCAGGCATTGATGTAAATTTTACTGTTAATGAGATCATCCTTACCTTACATAAGGTCCACCGCGATCATTATTCTAGATATAGCAAATCATTTATTGAATGAAATGATTTATATCATGTTTTTATTCTGAGCCTTTCATATATCATCATAATAAATTACATGCATGCATTCTCCTAGAATCCTGGCTGATAGTATTGAATATTTTATAGCTGTGAGTATGTCGAAATCCCAGTAAGAGGTCTTCCGTGGGAAGGTAGATTTTTCCTGTAGATATCATATCTGTCAATAACAACACACTATATACGATATTGCTCAGTAATCCAGGGTTTCTCTAGTCATTTCAGTATCCTTGCAGAAAACTTTATTATAGACAGGCATTTATTTATAAATTATATTATTTTCTATTCAGGATAAAAAATTATGCAAATTTAATTGAATGATGCTATAATAAGAAAAATTTATTTTTAATAATAAATATATAAATAAATAAATTTTCTAAATATTTTTTGGGACTAATGTAATAATACCGGAGTGGTTCCTGCTCTTCGAAATCCACCAATTATTATTAAGCTTCCACAGTTAAATGAAATTTAAATAGGATTCCCTTTTCATCTATAATACTCTTATTGAGCCGAAACCCTTGGCAGCTGGCGCTCCTTTTTTCTGCTTAATCATAATAGTTTATTTTTGCGATTATTGTAATAAATAAATAAACAATTCTACGAAATCGCAATCGTCCTCGTCAAGTTGCATTGATCTATTTTAGCTGCTTGTGAACTCTAAATCGAAGACATTATAGAAGTAAGTTCATTACAGCCAAAGAGAGTACATTTCATTATGACTCGTTGCTTATGAATTGTTGTTTATCACCTTCTATTGATAACTGTTCCTAAATGACTTGTAAGGAATGACCTCTCATTAATCATTCAGAGTGTTTAAATCAACCATAAACCACAATTCAACGCTTATATATGTTTGGTTTTGAACAACGAAAATACTATTTCGTTACACTATTTTGATGAGGTTGAACCTCCAAATGGAAGTGCTTCGGTGCCCAAATAGGTCCCCTTCCTGTATAACTCTCGTGTGGAAAATATCGCATTTAAAGAATCAAAAGAATTATTGAGTAGACATTTTATATCTTGTTGAGGGTCGAAAAGTCTCATCTGGGATCAAATAACTCTGTTCGGGAAAAAATCTATTTTCTATGTGAAAATATTGAAAAATCTTTCTGTCCCCTACAAAAGAACTTTTTATATGACTATATATGATTTTATATATATGTGATGTATTATTATATATATTTATATATGATTTTTCCCTTCGAGTCAAGAGCCTCAGTAGCTAGTGCAAATTCCCCAACCCCTTACATTAATAATTAATTATGGTGTAAAGTATAATATTAATATATGACATATTAGTCCATCGTGACCCCGACATTCGACTGCTGGATTGTGACATATTTGGTGAGAATTGGACAATCATCACCCACATTTCGTATGCTTTTCTAAAGAGCTTATCTAACCAAATTCTTGGAATATGTTGCTGTGCATTATAAATTTGCATACAATTTTAATGAATACTCTTAAAAAGAAATGGAAACAAGCAACGGTGAAGTGCAAACAAACTTTTTTCCTTGGTTGTTCTATATTAACAGTTTACTCATATTTTCAGCTTTTTAGTAGTTCATCCAAGTTGAATGTATGCACCCTCTTTGCGCTTCGCCTCACCCAGATTCGTACACATTCGTACTCTTGTCTGTTTAGTGCATAATTAACCCTCATTTTCTAAAACGACAAAATTTATTGTACGCATCCATCTCTGCTGCACTTTGTGCGGATGACACTTGTCACGCAAACCAAAACGCCAACATGCAACAGTAATGGCGCATGATGTATGATGTGAGCGACATGCGAATTAGGGAACTAATGTGCACAGTTTCGCTGTTAATTTATTTACATGCACTTACAACGCCAGCCACTTCACGAGCGTCAAATTATGCTTGTAATACGAGAGACAGCATAATGAATCCCCCTCCTCTATCAGTTTGCATTGCCTTCATTTCAATTGCCTTTTGGTGAAAATATTCGACGCCGAATTTAACCAACTTAAAGCCGGAATTAGTTCCATTTGCAGCTGCCACATGGGGTACTGCAACACGCAGGTAGTACAAAAATAATGGTGTGCAAATGCAATATTTTATGCCATTTGTCAACGCCCAGCAAACATATGCAAAAACAGTCCGCCTCATATACACCTGCTCGAGCACCAATGTACGAGTGCCTTACATGGCGATTGTAATAAATGTTGCTTCCTTTTTTGCCAAGACTGGCTGCGGCTGGTTACCCGTAAGTGTGGCTGCCAACATTGCGAACCACAAAGCCCACATTTGTGCCCACAGCGCACACACATACAACGGACACGTACACCTGAAAGCCACATACTAACAGCAATAATCTGTAAGGAATAGGAAAAGGAAGGTGCACAAGGGCGAAAGGGCAAGTGAAGGGAACACTCGTAACGTGACATGAACAACAGTCTATAGCACAATGCTTTCTTAATGTATTTGCGGACAAACACATACGCACATAACCAGGTCTACAAATGAATTGTGCTTATAGTCGTTGTTGTTGTTGTTGTTGTTGTTTTTTCTGTTGCTAGTGTTGTTGTTGTTGGCAGAAACCACTAGAAACTGGTCCAGCACAGCCGCTTACAAATCTCAACGGAAGTTGTGTTCACTGAGCCTCCAGCACGGAATCTACTTCGACAACTGGCGTTACGGCTGCCGCTGCCATTAAGTCAACGACGAATGCATGCCACAGTAGGCCACCCATAAATTCTTTTTCCGTTTCCATATCTAACTACAAGTAGAGCTATTCGCTGCTGCTGCTGCTGCTGCTAATACCGTCGCTGCTGCTGCTCTCAGCGGCATAACTTTTATTAACGGCAGCTCTCGCTCGCTTACCACAGACACCTTCTGTATTTATATTCCCGACATACTCGTACCTAAATACGCTTACGAATTTCTCCGGCATTGTAGTCATACTCATTCATAGCTTCATACGTCCGTAAGGTAAGCGAACAAGTCGCTGCCAACGAAGCGCATATCCTGTGGGATTTTATAGTATTCCCTTTTTGCTCACTACTTTAGTGCAATGCAATAAAGTAAATATACTTTCTCCGTCTTCTTTTCCATTTGCTTTCTTCGTGTTTTTTCTCCTTTTTGCTCTATTATATTTTATGAAATTATGCATAATTACCATTTTATGATGTTAATGTAGAAGTTACGTTATAAATTTGTGGCTTAGTTTTAATGAAACTCCTTTGGGCTGGTTAAGTGTGTGTATGTGTGTCCTATGAGAGTGTGTGCTACTTACGCTAATAATAAGAAGTGCCAATTAATGCGACAGCATTCCACTTCTCCATGGAATACTTGTGTGGTCATACCAAAAGTTATCGGCTTCAGCTATTGTCCGGTTGATGTGTCTATAATTTTCCGACATTTTCCACTCTCTGACATATTCAACGTTAAATTGAGTTAACAAAACATGAAAAGAACATTTGTTCGGATTTGAGAGGGGTTTTGTAGTCTCTATAACCACAGACGTATTAGGGTTCGTCTGGTTTTGGGGTCTTATAAATGCTTAGAAATGATATGATGATCGCTACTGCTGATAATACATGTAAATTATTATGACACTTTGTATTGATTGAATTATAATAATAAATACAATTAATGAGAGCTTACGTAGGGTCTAATGTGATCATTATTGTAGATATAACAAATCATTTATTGAATAAAATGTTTTATATCATAGTTCTGCTCTGAGCCTTTCATATATTGTCATAATAAATTACATGCATGCATTCTCCTAGAATCTCGGCCATCCTAGAATGACGCCCTTTCTCAACAATACAAGTTGAAGGATGATCCTCGCAAGAATTCGTTGTACAATAGTTAGGTTAGGTTAGGTTAACGTGGCAGCCGGTCTAAGGACCAGCTCACTCAGACCACCATGGGTCCATTGTGATACCTCCGATTCACTCGTCGAACCATTTCGAAGCCCTAATAAAGCGCAGGATTTGTTTGACCTTACTAGTTAGAGAGGCCCATCAGATACCCGTCAGAATTTATCTATGACTTTTAAGGCATTAGAAGCAGCTCTTGCCCATGCACCTTTAAAAAGTTGCGCCTCCCTTACACTGGTTAAAAATTATTGCGATCTACTTTAATTTATTGTTTCACAAAACTGATTGCGTTCAAAAGTCTGAAATCAAAACCAAACACTTCTTTTTAGTTCTATAAATGCGATTTGACGTCAAAGCATGCAAATTATGAAAAATATGCGTCGACATGCACCGCTCAACAATGGAAGCTGACTACTTTTGATACGACTCTTCGCATTTATACTTACGTATAATAATGATATGACGAGGGAAAGTTGGAAAATATTTCACAATAAATTCAGAAAATACTTCTTCTTTACAAAGTTATTTGTTATTATGATTTCACCAAAAATATCAAATAGCATACAAGCAGGCACCCTCTCAACGCAAGTGAAGAGAGGAAGTTATTCATTTGAATCACTTGGAGGAGGACTTTTAATGCTGTAATGCTGCTTTATGATGGGTATCATAATTTATTTATTTGACAACCTTATGAAAGAGAAACAGGAATACACAAAGAAGGGAAACATATTATTATCCTACGCTACGAGTGCATCGGTAGGTGGGTACCAATCCTTCTGTCATGAAATAATCGTATATGTTTAGGTATTTATGTCAATTTGTAAATATGCGCATATATTACTCGGCTTTATCTGAATGTGATTCCTTTGAGTAGCAAATTTTTGATTTGAGCGAAAGGTTGTGGAAGAATAATTCTGCGTAATCATTGAAGCATGCTGCCGAATTCGTAGTCAGCTCTAATTAAGCATAAAAGAAAATAATTTTCAATATGTTTGTGCTATTTTCCTTTACGAACACACTTTTCCTAAGAGGAATAAACTAATGGCAATGCTTACTTTCGGTGTGAAGCCTCCTTGAGCAGCACTCATGAACAACTCAATGGCAGCACATTCGGCAAGCAATTGAGACAGTTGTTGGAATAATTTAGAATTTGTTGTATACTGCACAATGCTTCGGAATATGGTTCAACTGCGATTGGAAAAAGCTATCAACCGCAATGAGATTAAGGTGAAAAAGGATCTAAATAAGCATATCAGATTCTTAAGGAAGGTTAAGTGCAAATGGCAGAATCAAGAGAGCCACACTTAGACCTCCAAACTCAAAGGTGTTCTGATTTTCGTATACTAGTTGAACACATACTGTTCCAAACAAAAGGTGGCAGAGCTATTTAATTAGATATCAGCCAGATTAACCGGATCACCATCGCACAAGCAGTCTAGGAGATTAGTCTGTTCTCAATGGCTCTTACAGAGGGGACATTTAAATTACATTCCACTTTCCCCAAAGCTGCAGTAGATGTCATGCGAGAATATGTCACTTTACATTCTTCTCGCATGAGTTACTCCCAATATCGCACAATACTCAGCAAAGAGCCGGAGTCCGTAGGGTGAAGTCAGACCTTTTATATGATTGCCAGATGTGCCTGGGAAATATGGCATGTCTCACCAGTTGAATACTCGAAGTTGTCACAGTCATTTCCAACTTTTTATGGAGAAAAATTGCATATTAGACAAATTCACATGACTCCTGTTTACTTAAAGTCAGAATAGCCAGAATCTCAGCACCATAGGAACAACAAATTTTTCTTTTCTCGGATTCATTTTGATGTTATTTATAACCAGGAGTGAACATTAGCTTTCTGGTGAATTCGTCTGCCCCACAATTCCAGTGGAATGCTTCTCTTCTTCCTCCCCCAACACTGGCACAGATTTGGCTGTACTTGAAAATATCCAAATATTCATTTCAAGTACATTAGGGAAACATTTTTATTTTGCTAGGAAAATATTCGTATCACTAGTCATTACTTTAAACTCTCACTTTAGTACACAAACATTTGCGAGAGGCATTCGCACTTTGGCGCAATTAAATTTACAACCACCCAATCAATAATTCAAAATGTGCCACAACCGCATTGCACTAAATTTTTAATGAAATGAACCTCCGTTCGGTCCTCTCTGAGGGAAAAATTTCCACAAACTTTTACTTTACTGAGCCTCACTTTTTGTTGTGGTGTTATGTTGTTTTTTATTTTTAAGAGCACCAACAACACCGCCAACCAGTTCCGAGTAAAAAACATGAAGCATCCTTTATTAAACTTTATACTTGCGCGTACGTATGCAAACAAACTGGCAGCCAACAAACACAGACGAACTTGTGCGATATGTACGTCGAGAGGCTTCACAGCCTCAACAGCAGGCTCGGCACAGCCGCCAGAGTTCAACAATCAATCGGCACACGGCCAAGCAGCCGCAAACCGGGGTACCACCATATATGCCGTTGCCATAAAAGCATCGGTTATGAGGCTGGTTGATTACACCATCGAACTTGGTGGCATGTTGTCAGCTTTCTTTGTCAATGCATTCATTCCTTTCCAACAGAATTGTGTTTTTTTTTCGTTGTTTCGTGAAATATGCTTTAAAGTAAAAGTTTAAAGTATTGTAATTTATTGTTGTTGAAAATGTGGAATATGAGTTTATGGTTTGTGTGTTTGTGTGCGTGTGTGTGTGTGTGTGTGCGAATGAACCATTCAACATTTACTTAAGGACTACAAGCATAATGAATGCCCCTTCGGATTTAACCTTAATTGATTCAAAATTATTCGTGTGGAAATTGTTGCACTTCTGACTGTTCCGTAGCTCAGTTGCGTGGAGGGAAAAAATATTGTTTTTAATTTTATGCTGATATCGATGGAGTTGGTGGGCTGGTTGGTAGGTTGGTTGGTTGGTAGGTTGATACGTGTATACGTGCCAATTTAAAATCAATCATGAAAACTGCTCCATTGTGCAAATAAAGTTAACTATAAAGACGAAGAGAATACAAAGTCAGGCAGTGGCAGTTGAGCGAGTAGGAAAATGAAAACTGAGTGTTGGCTTCAATAGCTCCGATTAAGAACAATTCACTATTTGGTAATATGGAAAATTGGAAATTAAAGACATTTCAGGAAAGGTCAAAAATAGCATATGAAAAAAGTTATGAGGTACAAAAATAGTAAACAAAAATGTATTAAAAAGGGTTGATTAATTTACGTATCTTCCCCAGAATAGTGCTGTGCCAATTTAATCATTAAACTAAATTCACGTTATCTTTAGTGATAAACTAGCCATAGGAGTATTGATAAGCCCTCCACTTACCTACGAGCATAGGCACGCACGAGTGTGCTGAGTGGAGCGCAAATTGATTTCACCAGGGGCGCAATTATTGTTGGGCTTAAAAGGGAAACCCATGCAATCATAAAAATTGAAAATGTTTTATATTCCACGCATTACTGACAAATTGCGTAAATTCAGTAAACATTTTCCACGCTGCGCTGCAAAGGCATAAGGGCAAATTTGCATACGCGTCCGGAGATAAAAGTAACAAAAGCAACTACGCTTGTGGAAGCGTTCGCTCACCTGTGAAATGCGTGAACTCATCACGCACACACACACGTACACACAAAAGCGCACTCGGACCATTTCAGCCCATTTAAAATGCTCCTAGAGGCGTTGAAATATTGCACTGCAGTATGTTGTAAATATTTCAATTTCTCACAAGGATGTTGCCGCAAGGATACCGCTGGAAAGTGCGTATGCAAATGAAATGTATGTTTATAGTGCCACGCACTGCTGGAGGCAAGCGCTCACAAATTGTTATGGGAAAATTATAATTGCCGATAACTGCTTTAATTTAATTTTTTTACGATGACCACACAAGCTTAGGAAGAGAACTTTAAACACTTTTGTTTAACTAATTCGCTACATCGCAGCACAACCTCGACGCCGATTCTTCCTCCGTAATTCTGTTTCTGTTGTTGTTCCTGTTGCAGTTTATGAATAATGGAGAACTATTTATCGCACATTGCGAGCGTGCATTTTTGTTAATGTTTGCCACTTAAATTTTTATGCGTTTCTACTTTATTTTTATTGTTTGCATTGTTCAATCTCTCATTTATGTTTTTCTGTCAGTTCAGCCATAAAAAGATGAAAAATTGCATTGCACCCGTCATTGTTTTCCAACTCTCATTCGATGCTGATCGAGTGGCTATTCAAATATTGACTAAAAAATTAACATTTTTAAACACCGCTATGTGCGCCTGCAATATCCTTTTTTATAACATTGCAATAATTTCATTTTTTTTTTTTGTTTGTTGTTGTTCTTTTCAGATATTCTGAATTAATTTGTCCATTTCCAGGGGTCGATATGTTTTATTGGATTTCATGTGACATGCTTTCGCTTCATTTCAATTTGATTCAGTGGAAACGTTTTCATTGGGCGTTTTAATTACAATTTGCATATTAATTCCATGCGATTATTTTATATCCCTGCAATTTATAACTGACAATGTTCTTTTTAATAAAAAAAGTGTGATAGTTTGGGTTTAAGTGGGACGGCAGCATGCAGTGACAGCAGTATTAAAACACAAAATTCCTGTAGAAAGTATGTGTTTAGTTTAAATTTATTCATTTTTGAACATAAATTACTAATTGAGGGGATTAGTAAGAAATAAGTTTGACATGTGTGGCGTATGAGTAACATAATAATACCTAATGATGTGTTCCTATATGCAAACTGTTAATTTATATCAGGCTAATTTAACATTTACCGACATTAACATATTATTTTATTTATTTATTATCATATCTGGCACAATAATTAATTATGACTGCAAGGGGTTGGTGAATGGCACAAGCTACTGAGCCTTTCGACTCGAAGAGAACAGATTTTTGTTTAGAAATAATAGGCATAATTGAGTCCAATTTCGGTGTAGGATTTTAATTTGCAAACATGCTTACCACATGACAACAGAAGGCGGCTATAAGTAAAATATGTTCTAGTCTTCATAGTAAATTTTTCATATTTTTTTTATGCCAAAAAGAGTAAGGGACACATGACCTCAACATACGAGGGCGGATTGATATTGAAGCTACCTAGCGCTAGACGGCAACACAAACACCAAAATTTTTTTTTTTTAGAAATTGCGATCTGTCATACTTCAGCTGTTAAAATTTCACCCAAATTCATCGATTTGTTGTAGTCGTTTGAAGTAAGCAACTTTTGTGTTTCTTGAAAAATGGAAAAAAGCGAATTTCGTGCAGTGATTAAACACTATTATTTGAAAGGGAAACGGCGAAAGAGACAAAAGAAAATCTCGATAAACATTACGGTGAGTCTGCTCCGTCAGATTACATGGTAAAATATTGGATTGATGAATTTAAACGCGGCCGAACAAGCACTGCAACAATACCATCAACAGGAAGGCCAAAAGAGGTGGTTACTGAAGAAAATATCAAGAAAATCCTCGATATCGTTATGAATGATCGCCGAGTCAAGTTGCGTGAGATTGTTGAAATGGTAAACATATCATATGAACGCGTGTTCAACATTTTGCATATGAAAAAGCTATCGGCAAGATGGGTGCCGCGTTCCGTGTCGAACAAAAACGAGTTCGACAGACCACTTCACAGCGGTGTTTGGACATGATAAAGAGTAATCCTGTTGATTTTTGGCGTCGATTAATAACTGTTGATGAAACGTGGGTCCACCACTACACACCTGAAACCAAAACACTGGGTGGAACCTGGTGGAAGTGCTCCGAAGAAGGCGAAGGCAGTGAAATCGGCTGACAAAGTTATGGCCACTGTATTTTGGGATGCACACGGAATATTGCTCATCGATTATCTTGAAAAAGGATCCGCAATCACAGGAAAGTATTATCGTGCATTATTGGATCAATTGATTGATCAATCAAGGAAAAACGACCACATTTAAAGAAGAAAAAATGGTCTTTCTTCAAGACAACGCACCGGTTCACACAGCATTAGATACGATGCTAAAATTACGTTAAATACACTTCGAATTGGTTAATCATCCACTTTATAGTCCAGATTTAGCTCCTAGTGACCTTTTCCTGTTTCCAAACTCGAAAAAATGGCTCGCAGGAAAAAGATTTATCTCAAACGAAGAAGTGATTACCGAAACTAACGCGTATTTTGAGGGGTTCCCGAAATCGTATTATTCAGATGGTATAAAAAAGTTGAAATATCGTTTTACTAAGTGTGTCGAAGTAAAAGGAGACTATGTTGAGAAATAAATGGTTTTTGAAAAAAAAAATGTTTTTTTCCTACTTAGGTAGCTTCAATATCATTCCGCCCTCGTAGGACCTGCTCTGTAAGATTAACCATGCTTAGCTGACAAAACATGTTCCCAATTTTGTTGGTGAAAGAATCCTCAAAGTAAGAACTGACCTTTTCGGCTACTAAAAACTATTCAACCATACAAATATTATTCTGAATCTAATTGGAACAGTGTTCAAAAGCTATAGAAGTATTTTATATTCACACTTCCTTTCTATGGAAATTTGAGTGCAATGAATGATCAATAAGGTGAGCAAATCCAACAAGAAATATTTAATAAAAATTGACAGTCTTTCAAATTGTAAGTGAAATTGTGGCACCAGTATATTCAAGTAGACTTTCATCGGTCTTCTATATTGCTGTCTTATATTGAATAAAAGTAGCCAGCAAGAAATTGATCTATGTGACTTGAAAGGGGTTTTAATCAAAACTGATTTGCTTAATTCTCAAACGAGCCTGAAGCTGTCCATTCAAAATTCAGATTAAAATTTCAATCTCAACTTGTAGTTTAGTTTGAAAATTAATAAGCTCGGTGCACTGTGGGAAAATTAAGTTGTAGGCCACAGAGTAAAAAAAAATATAATCGTAAAAATCAATATTGACAGCCTCTGCAATACCTGTGCTCGCCAACGAATATTTATAGATGCCACAGCAAAAGGGATTAAGAAAAAATGCTTGTATTTTTTGCATTTTCATAAAAATTGTATTACTCGTATATTCGGAATATTTTTACCATCCTTTGTAGGTGTAAAGGCTTCCGCCGTAATAATAGAACCCTTATAAACCTTTGGAATGCGCAGGAATGCTTAAGTAGCTTATTATCTGTGTAAAGAAAAGTGTTTCCTTAGCTACAAAATTTTGTTATTTCAATTTATATAAAGGATAATTTCATTTAAGGCCTTGAGAGATGCATATTTGGGCAGATCCTTAAATTGTGTTAGTTCTGCTAAGAAGGTTCAAGCTTAAAAATTGCCATTAATACTCGTATAAAATAGTACCGCATCTATTTTCAGCAAATCGCAGCTTATTTTATTCTGTTGAAAATACTTCCAACCAAATTTACTAAGGAAATATTTTTGCACACAAAAAAAAAACAGAAATGCAAAACTAACGTAAACAAATAGGCACGTTAGTAAAAATAACAATGTGCAAAGCTACTTAAAGATAAAAGAAAGTACTCCTGGAGCACTACGCCCTCAAGCAATAAAATGTGCAGATACAGCAGCAACTGGCAAAATACGAGTAGAGCAGCATCCTGTTTTATGTTGTTATTGTAGGCATTTTGCGCATACTTATCGCACACTTTTGATCTTCTGTTGTAGACAAACAAGCACAATAGAGCAGAGACACAACAATGAACTCCCCACACACCCACACCTATTGCGCCGGCAGCTCTGAACGTGGCTGGTTGTTTAAATTAGTGTTCTTGAGTTGAATCGCTACTGAAGTCAGCATCCTTGTGGTAGTCTCGACCGACCACATAATTGCGACAACTTTAAATTTAAGTAGGAAATGGTCGTAAACAATCCGAAATTGCTGTGCTGGCTGTGCTGGCAGAAGTCTCAAAAGTCAGGCGATAAGCGTTGACCAAATACTCGTAAATTATTTGCAGAAAACAATGGAGACACAGCCATATTTGCCCCACTCGGCTCTCCCAGTGCGAGTGCTATAATCAAATCTGTATTGTTCTCATTAGTGTTGGAAGTTCTTATATCGTTGTGTCGCCTTTTCTGTTTATTTGCGTGTTTTCTAAATGTTTATCTGCGTTTCTATATTTTGCTTTGATTGCTCGGAAATATTCCAAATAACGAAAACCCAATTGATTTCAGACTCACTGTTTTAGTGTGATAACTTTGAATGTTTCCATTTGAGTGTCCTTTTATGGGTAGTTTGCTGACAGTTCATAAAATGGCAGCCACATTAAATTAAGTGTTTCTTTTATTAAAGTGTTCTGACTTAATTGACAATTTTATTATCAATTTTAATGGCAAAATAGTTTACATGAAATTGCAGCTTCCTTCCTTCCTTCCTTGGTGTGTTTCTGAATAAATAACTACTCATATATAAGTAAAAGTAATGAACACTGGAATACATATAAAATAAGCACAGTCGACAATAAAGAAAAACAATCAAATTTAAGTGCGTAGTTCCAAGTCGTCGAACTAATCTGCTGTGAGTTCTTCTTAGTTTAATGTTCAAGGAAGGAATCTGCAATTACAAACATATGTTTATATGTTCCTTATAAGATCCTGTATTGAGCTTTAGATAATCATCTTCAAATGTGTTTATGTGGTGCTCATGGGAAAAATTTTTGAGTTTGGAATTATAGCTGCTTCTTTTCACGACCAGCTCCAACAAGAAATACAAAAACCGCTTAATTAATTTTGATCTTGAAGGTAAATTAAAAATTGTCAGTAATAAATCATCAATGTCTTAGGCGATATATGGGCGTATAATGCCTCTTACTAATGCCTATTCTATAAATAAATTGAAGAACCACTGAAAAGATTCTTATGATGGTATAAATACCATTGATACTCTAAATGACTAACATATGGTAATTCAACGCCTGCTGCCACGCCTGTCATCTATAAAGAAAAATTATACACCGCTCAAATGGATTTTGAAGACAGTATTCACGCCTACAATTTCGTAGTACAATTGTGGAATAGGCTCCCTACCAGTCATACCATCTACAGAAACCACAGAAACCACTCGGGCGATATGAAAGATATTGATAGCAAAAATCTTTTATATTAGCCCTCAAAAGTGATATACTATATATAAGGTAGGGCCACGCTCATAAGAAATAGTGGAACCACTTAATCGATATTTATGGTTCCCATTCCCATTTATATCTAGAGTAACTTCCGATAGATACGAATATGGGCGGGCCATGCTCTTAGCTATTTCCAACTTCCATATTAAATATATAAATCGTTAAACTAATTTCGATGTTGAACTAATTGATATGAAAAGTTATTTGAGTTAATGCCTAGAGTGACACACTTTGTGTGTGGCGGAGGATCCTGCCTACTAGGAAGAGTAGTGTATATAAAACATGTAGGAAATTCATAGGATATTTAATCGATTTTGATGACAAAGCATCAAATTATGCGTATTCATGCCCAAATTACTCGTACACCAGAATGACATGGAGTATATGTAGGGGTGTCCAGCTTCCTGACATCCCAGCCTTCCATATGATATATAGATACCGCTCAGTCCATTTTGGTATTAGATATGGTTACAAATTATTTGTATTTTCAAATATATGCGGCCTGTCATGCCCATCTTGTCTAGGAAAGAAGAGAGCGCTCAATCGGGTTTGTTGTAGGTATCAAATTTGTATTGTTTTCTATTTTTAAGATATGTCATGGCATCGTCCATAAACACCTCCCCAACTTGATACATAAGATGCGAAATATTATGATAAGCAAACTGTCAAGCAGGGGGCGTAACATCTTATACATATACAATTATTTATTACGCAGATTCTTGGTGATTAAGTAAGCTTCAACAATCATAGCACCTTCAATAAACACCTCTGCAACTCGACACTTAAGGTGCGGAAAATCTGTCAAGACGACGTGGTACCTTACATCAAAAAATTCTTGGTATTTAAGTAAGCATCAACAATGAAGATTTAGTATCCCAACTAAAGTCAGGTGCGGGTCAGTCAGTAGTCAAAATTGGTATCCGTCATATTCTTGGGTTTGGGCGCTACATTGGGTAAATAATTTCTTTAAAGCATGTTTAAGCATCAGTTCCATTTTTTGTGAGGCTTTCCACCATTAAACACATCACCTCTTGTCAAATTCACACACCATTGTCCGACTAACAGCCGTCAGCGTAGAAGTCATGTTGTTATTTCTGTTTACAAATAGGAGCAGCGCAACAAATGAACAAAATTTAAATGGATTTCTCATGTAGACACAACTTTTCACTCACTTGAAAATATTCCTACAAAAATACACACAGACTCCTAGCAGCATTCACCACACACACAAATGCAACCACGCAGACGCAAATAGCCACCCATCCACTAAGATAACCATTGTTGCAATATAACCCGGAGTCATCATTTTAAAAGCTTCGCCAAAATTCATTATTGTTAACAAAAGGAAAAGAGCGCTTAAGTGCCGCAATAGCGGCGTATGCGAGTTGCCACATTTGCAGTAAGCGACACCCCGCCACCCACACACAAATAGACATACACAAGCCCCAGTAAACCTCACTTAAGTTGAACTTTATACTCGCGGGCTAAATGCCATTATTAGGCTCGACCAGCAGCAGTTGAAATGGTAAAGGAAAACGTGGAGAAGTGAAAGTTCTTATGCCCGCACCACGCGTTCACAACTTCCACAAGTATTTGTTTCAGTTTTGTCTTTATTATTGTAAATGGGCGTAGACAGCAGTACAACTGGTGCTGTTGCTGCTGCTGCCGCCGTTGTCTTTGTTCGGATTTTTTGTGTGCGCCTTTTTGTACTTTTTGTTGTAAGATGCCCCTCGGGGTCTTTATTACAATTTAACTTTTTTCTTTTATTGCCACATTTCAGTGCGCCCAAAAGTAGTACCTACACACATTTACTTTTACTTTCAGATTCAGTTTCAACGTTTCCTCTGTTACGGGTTAGCGTACTGGCATTGCTACTTCTGCTGTTTCTTTCTGTTGTCTGGCTCGGTTCGTTTCGAGTCGCTTTGTATCATCGCTTTCATAACTGTTATGCTGTCAAAATTACTTGTGAGTTTGTGCTCGCGAACATCATACATATTTGAAAGTCCCTTAAAGGCCATTGTGCATTATTCATATGTGCAGCAGTTCATTTTCTGAGGAGCTGCGTCTTTTCGGTCATACGAGTGCGTGGAACTATGCATGGGACGAGCTGTGGTACAACTGAATGGTCCTCAGTTGCAATTGCGGGATCTGCTCTCTTATAATTCAAATACAATGTTAGCCATCAGAAAGTTGATTACGGAGGCTTTTAGCATAAGTGGCACGAAGGAGTCATTAAAGTCGATTAGAATTATTATGGCACTGTTAACTTTAGTACAATATTTTGTATTACTACACAGAGTGATCATTTGCTAAACTACCCATAAATGCAATCAGAGGAAAGTACAGGAGAGAAAAAGTAAATATTTGGTTTGCTAAGTTTGTAAGGTAAGCACCAAAAGTGCTCACAGAATTAGAGATAGAGGATTAGTGACTATGCTGGGTATCAATCTAGGCTGTTAGGAACTAGGAGTCTTCTTAGGCTGAGTTTCATGCAGTGTACACTCGTACTAAAGCCGCACATGTGAGTAAAAAGGTACAGCCTCAAAGCACGGTGAGAGAATTCCTGTGGTCTTGGGTACTAGGGCAGGAAAATATGTCATTATTTGTTTTATTATACCTTAGATGATCATGAAAGATATCTGTGAGGGTTTGAGAGAATAATTAGTAGCAACTAACTCAAAGAGAAAAGGATTTATAAAGAAGAATGTCGAGATCATGTCCTCGGCATACCCGCAATCCTACGACTGCAACATTTAAATGACAAATAATGAGTAGGAAGGTCAATCAGTCACCTCAGATATATATACGAGCTGCTTTATATCTCAGATATATATGTGAGCTGCTTTATAATATTTTCATACATAGACACAAAATCCATTTTTTCTAAGTCTGTTATTTTGCGAAAAAACTTTGGATACCTAAGGCAATGTGAATCCTTCGACTTATCTTGAGGATTAATCTTAATAATACAAACAAAACTGCTTAGTATAATGAAACCGCGTTGTACAGGGTCTGAAAACGCATACACCCAAGTTTTCATCTTATGATAGAAGAGTTCACAGTCACCTTTACGTCCCATGCCATAAATTCAAGGTGAATGTCAAAGTGCCCTTGAAAAGTCCATAAAGACAATTCCCACTTGTTGGACGGTATTTAAATTAACACTTCTCGCATATCATTTTTCCACGTAATTTAATAGAATTAAATTTCTCTAAAATGTGAATATTCCGAGGATCGTAAAGGGGTCCCTCGTTGACATTTACAGTACATTAAAGCGCCAGAACACTCTACTCATCTATCCATATACATATTCACTTTTTAATTAAGCCTCGAAAAATGAAACAATTTGCATTTCATTTCAGTGGCGCTGTTGGCACCTCACAAGGAATGCCACGCATGCCAACTTGTCAAGCCGTGAAAGTGAGTGAGTTGTGCAAGAAATTCACCAGCGGCAAGGCTCGGCAATTAAATAAACTGACACGTCTGGTGCGTTTATTGTAATCAAGCCAACGTGCCAAATGGCTGGTGTTATAAAAATGGTTTAAAATTCCAGACTTCTGTTTGCCTAGGCAGCTTGACATCAAATCCAAAGAGCGTATGGCTGAATGTGCCTGCAACGCACACCTGCTTATTAAGCGACAAGAACAATGCGAAGAACTGTAAAGAAAAGCACGAAACCAAATAAAAGTTCAACTTTCGCATTTGTTAAGTGCTGCATTAGTTTATGTACCCATGTCTGTGTGTGTCCGTATGTGGGGGTGTGCTTTACGCCCACTTAGCTGACGTTGCATGTGTGTCAACGACTTTGTCAATGTTAAAGGATTCAGCGCTGCGTGTTTAGAATCAGGAACAGCAACACTAACACCGGCAGCAATACCAACCCAAGTTTCCACCGGATTTGCTACTTATTTTTCCTGTGCTGCCGAGATTTGCAGCACACATGTACACGCAAGTACGGTAGGAAGCGGTACTCATATGTGTCGCTCTGCTTGTGTTAGTCAAGAAAATGCTGTGGCAAAACTTTGTGTACGCGCAGCACTTGCTAATCCTTAGCATGAGCTCTTATTATGTAAAAGCCGTATGGAATTTAACCAGCTTAGCAGCAAGGATATTTTGAAGACGCTCCAAGTTACAAAGGATACTCGGATTATTCACACGTAGAGAAGAGGAAACACAAAACTGTTCGTGCAAATTGTGACCACGGAAATTTAACGATAACTTAGATTTTAATTACACACATTTTAAAAGAAAGTGCAACTAGGTAGGAGATTGTTTATAGCCTGATACTTTTTGTACACTGCACATGGAATTCGCATCATGTTCTTAGTAGGTTAAACGAGATGAATGCAATATATCCTTTATGTCACACTAAAGTACAACGGATTAAGTACTAGACACTATAATAATATTCTATACAACATTGGATTATTAGCAATATCAGAATGTTAGGGACACAACATTGTATAGCAGTGTATGCTCCCAGGACAACATTTGTTGGTACTCGTATCAGTGCCTTGGTTAGTCTTGGAAATGAAACTGAAAAATTGCTAAATTAGAACAATTCCTTCACCATGTCAACTGGACACTACCCACATAAAAAGCACAAGCATCAGGATATTACTTAATCTACTAAGAGTATAAGTATGAGAATAAATTGTATGTTTCCAAACTCACAGTTGGAAAAATTGAGCCCTAGATTTCCTACAGGCACCGAAACTGGTACGGAATTATAAAAAAAAATATTTTTGAAATGGTCCTCAAAATTTCGACCCAAATGTCTTGAGCAAAATAATAACTTTTTGTTTATGCGAGAGGAAGTTGCAATTTCCCACCCAAGTTTCTATGTATGGCGTGTGCAAAATTGTAAGATAATTTATTCTGGTAGTTCGGCAATAAATTTTCCTGACACTGCCGTTGTTGCCTAAACTGAAGTTTGCACCAACTGACCCATATCATAATTTAATTATGATGATGCTGTTGTGGCTGTTGCTACCGCTCCCACAGCTTTCTGCCCCAGTATATTCGTGTATATTTCAGCTTCAATGCTTTTTGCATGTTTAGAGGCATTCTCGATTTTAACTTGCTACATGTCCATGCAACTTAACGAAGTTTTAAGTGGAGGAGCACTTCTTCTCTTCTATCACTATATTCCTCAGTT
Source organism: Clusia tigrina (assembly GCA_920105625.2). Classification (NCBI taxonomy): domain Eukaryota; kingdom Metazoa; phylum Arthropoda; class Insecta; order Diptera; family Clusiidae; genus Clusia; species Clusia tigrina. The sequence goes on from OV050033.1 coordinate 180,300,042, forward strand.
TTACAACAAACTTTGTATAACTCAAACAACGATAATTTATGAAACAAGAAATGGGAAAAAAATCCATACAAATTTATTAACTATTCCAGTTGAATTGTGAATATTTTTATATTACAATTGGAATAAATTTGAAAAGCTTCACAAACTAACATCAAAAAGGCCAAACTCATTTTGCTCTTACGTAAAATCCGCTGAAATGCAGAGGTCCTAAGTGTACACCTTTGACGCTCTTTGCCACGTCATTGTTAACTAAATCGCCTGTGATTTAACACCAAATTCCTTCCCCTGCTGCTGGGGTGCACACGGCTTTTGCCTTTTCGCATCCCCCACAAAATTACACAATGCGACAGAAATACGCCACATCCTGCCGCACAGAGCAGTCGACTCGTCTGTGCACCGCAATTTACTATGTGCTCATACCGGGCGCCAAAAAGTGGAATGCCTTCAAAATGGCGTTTTTTGGCCTGTAGTGCCGCTATTATGGTGTATCATTTCGCTGTCGCCATCATACGCGCTGTTGCTGTTTTATTTATGATAATATTTCAGTGCACACACGTACGACTATGTATAAATAGTGGATGGTTGATTGTCTGCTTGTTCAGAGCAATTGACGTAGGAATGAAAAAAATTGATATACTGGTAGTAACAACTGTTTTATGTATTGGCCTTGCTTATACGAATATTTACTACTACAATTTAAATAGTGTTTTAGAGGTAAAATATTTTAAAGGTACCTCAAAGGAAACATGAGTGTTAGATGAGAGCTTAGGTATACGGTGCGTATGAGTCACTTACAATACACTCTAAGGTTAAGCGATACAATTTTACCTGATAACTGAGAACACTCTCCTACCTCAATAAAGACTATATGCAAATTTCGAAAGCAACTTTCCAAATAATACCCAAAAACAACCGAAGCAACTACAACAACCGCAGCAGCAACTACAGTAAGCAACAGTAACAAGGTAAAGTAAAAATGCTCTCAAGTTAGTACACTGCAGCAAACAGTGACATTACGAGTATAAAGCGAAAGTCTGAATATTCATAAGGCATAATGTTAGGTCATATGAATAAATGATGAGGTTATAAAGCATATTGCTTCTTCCGTCTGTCACACCCCGGTCCGCTCCAGCACTGCAGCCGCATCTACAGCCGCTGCCATGGTAACGCGTTGCGGTAGGCAGCAAGGTAACCAGATAGGGACGCGTAGTCGGCAAACAAACAGTCATGGAGGGGTCTCTGAATATTTCGACAAGCACGTGCCTATAAATTGAGCATAAAGGTGCTTTATAAATAAAACAGCAGTGCATAAAAATAGCTACAAAATAAATGCGAAATTATCATTAAAAAGCGTATCGATTTTTAATAGAGCCAAACAAACTGAGAGGTGAGTTTGTTGTCGCACTTGTCGCACAAATTTCGACTTCATGCAATATTCATAATTGATTTCGTTGGAGCTTTGTGTGCCGGTGTACTGCTGTACTGGTGTGCTCGAAGATGTTACGCATATTTGCGAATCGTATAATTTATGCACTGTGTTAGTTAATCCCGTAAGCTGCTATGTGCACCCTAGTAATCCGAAATTAATTGCAACCATTCAAACTGCAAGTGTTTAATCAATAACATTGTCAACAATTATTGCACAATACTCGTTCCCATGGTCGTTTGCATATCAAGTGTGCAGTGGCTCAAGCACAATTATCTTCGCTTTGATGTCCACAAGGATTTTGAGTACGGCAGCATTTGCCAAGTATATGTGTGGACGTGTATATAATATACGGATTATAAAGCAATATCGCATGATGGTGGATGCATTTCAATGGCAATAATTTAGGCAGTACTCGTAACATGATGTGGCATGTGCATGAATTTAATTTAATTGGGATCAAAGCATATTTGAAAATTGATTTGCTTATCTTTGTTTGCGCACTTAAGGCAATAATAAGAGGCACTTTGCTGGTATATTTAATTAACATATTCATAAATCAAACATAAAAGAGAAATCAATTATCATCAGGAAAGTGAGAGTAATCTTCAGAAATCATATTTGGTTAGGACACTGCAAATAGTCGAGTATTGATAGATAGTGCAACAGCTTTGTCTAAGCAATATCTTCATTCAATGGTAACACAAATCAACTGCGACAATAAAAAAACATCATTTCAATTCTGTGCGCTTGTTTTTCATCCCATTATCTATCATTAATTCTAAAAATAAATACTGACATGAATTCCACACAAAAGCGCAATTATTGTCATATGGAATTACGATAATCAGCTCGCAAACAAATCAATTCTTAACACCAATGCCGCCATATGAAATGGCAGCTTGGCGCCCACCGTCAGCTCGTTAAATAATGCGTAACAGCGATATCAGTGACGCGCATAATGCCGGCGCGGTAATTGATAGCCAGCCAGCCACTCATGCATACACACACGCACACACACATGTGCATAATTTAGTGGCAGGATGGCTCAAAATGACACCATCGCTTGTGTGTCTGTGAATTCGCAAATCACTTGGCAATTGGAAGTTTAAGCAGCAGTGCGCCCACAGCCTTTCATCCACTCATATCTGCATATGCTGCTCTTCTGCTGATCCAATTGCAGGCATTACTCACGCACGAAGGAGGCGGTTCCAGCTGTCAGTTCTGTAATGAAAGATTCCCAAACAGAAGAACTGGTGAAAGGGGGTCATGATAATGTCATTAATTAGCGGCTGAAACTTTTATAAATGTGAACATAATTTTCATGATTATTTTTCATATTTCAAATGGGGTCTTTGAGCAAAATTTTTAGAGGGGTGGTGGCAAATCCATGATTTTGGCCAAAGGAAATGTTCTGCAACAACATTTTTTCAATTTGTTTCATTTTGATATGCAAGGATATGGTCATCAGGGACGACCTGATTCTATGGTTTTAAGTATGACTACGCAAGAGAGGAGAGACGACTTTATACTATGGGAATATTGAGTCATATTGAAACTAAATTGTTTGCTCATGTTTGCAGTGTTTGAAGTAATTGAACAAATTTAATTGCAATTTAACGCAATCACACAAAAGTTTCCTTTTGAATTCTACAGAAATATCAGAATAAATAATGTTGTCGCCTATTTAAATGGAACACTGAGAGAAATTAAAAAGAATTGTCAATTAAGATGGTGACTCATTTTGCTCTGCCTTTTTTATTAATAATAAAAAATTATAATATCTTATAATTAATTAACTAATGTTTGTAAGGGTTTGGTGGAATGAATAAAGGCAACTCAGGTTTTCGACTCACAGAAAAAAGGATATATAAAGAAAAAATGCGAGAGTATTCGTCTATTGGAGACTACTAAGCTCACCACTCGATAGCAGAAATCTGGAAATATTAAATAAAAATGTTCAACTATTGTAAAGAACAAGTAAAAATGACTTAATTCAGATCCTTAGAATTTAATAAACATTTATAGAAATACAGTATTGTAAAGAACAAGTAAAGATGACGTAATTCAGATCCTTAGAATTTAATAAACAACGTCCATAGAAATACAGTGGGGATGTAAGTGGAACTATTACAATGCTGGCTAAAACTTAGTACTAAACATTACACTGAAAAGTAGCTTCTTCTTGCCCATATTTTATGAGATTTCATTAAACTAGGCATGGCAGGTAATGTTCGGGTAAAACGTCCACATTTCGGGACATATGTTTATACTCCAATTTAGCAGCACCAAACCTGAGATTCAATGAAAAAAATTATATAAATCGTTTGTTTGTAATTGTAACTCGACGGAAGTGGGCGTGGCACTGTATTTACATTATTAATTTTTTGTTATTTTTATCCTCGCTGAGATCCATGTATCCTATAAAATTTCATTCATAAATCTTATATAGACTCTTCGAAATAGATGAGTGAGTTGTGGTCATGGCAATTGAATTATCCTACCCATTTTTCCACGAAGGCTGATGGCGTCTAATTCCGTACTACTACTTGCTTTTATGAATATTTCAACAAAATGGCCTACTTTCAAATGCAGTCCTCAGTTTGTTTATAAGGAAGGTGTGTGCGCCTTTGCCTGATCCCACTCATTTAAGTATAATAAAACTTTGGTTACTTTTTAGAGTACTCGTATATAGTATAAAACTTAAACTAAAAACCTTCCAGTAGGGTCGGGGGACCCAAAATCCTCCGTGGATCCGCCACTGATACGCGATTGTGTCAGTCGCTGTTTTGTTACTGTTGTTTCGTAGGTTAATGTGACCGCACGTTCAGTTGCTGGTTGGTTGGCGTTGCTTTTTCGCTTTTTCGTCCTTGTTTCTCACATTTCCAACTCATTGAGTTTGTGACAATTGTCAGCGGAGTGGCAACAAAGTGTCAAATAAAATTGATAGCTTTAAGGATCGAATTGCGGTTTTTCTTTTGTTGTGAGCCGTTTTGTTGTATTTTGCTTGAAAGCCACACTCGCTCGAATGTTGACATGAATGTAGGTAGGTACCCACATACGTAGTCACACAATGTAATTCCTGGTGTAAAAAAGTGCCACAAAAGGCTCAACTCCCAAATTACACAACAGTGCATGCTGTCAACAAACGAGTATTAAAGACTGAAGCAACTGAAGATAAACAATGGCAAGTGAAACACTGTATAAAACGAGAGTTACGCACACTGTGTGAAAATTTTGGGTTTATTTTTCGTCCTCAATTTTTAAACTTATTTTAACGATAAAGTTGGGGGAGCAAAGGTGCCCTAAATTATATTAAATCATCAGACAGAAATACGGTTAATGTGTGCGTTCATACAATCAGTTCTTTTTGGCTATAAATAAGATAGGGGTGCGTGGGAGCAGCTGGTTCTGCTAAATACCCTTTCACTACTAGTGTTTCAAATATATTGGTAGTAATATGTTGGAAGCCTGTCAAACTTTACAAGCTTACAATAAATCACTTCCGTCGAGGTTTGTGGTTTCTTGAATTATTGAACACAAATTATTTGCAAAATCTGACGCGAACTCTGCCATTATCCCTCTTAATGATGTGGTCTTCCATTGGCGCATATGTCACAATTTGCCAAATTTAAGTTTTTAAGTAAATTATCCTTTTCTCAATGGCCCCGCCAGAGCAACGAAAGCGTTTTATTTAATACGTAAGCAACGGTTCGGTTCGTTTCGGTAGCTTCTCTGAACATTTCTGAAATATGTGCCATAACCCTTCTACTCGTGTGAGACACTTATGTGAATCTTTAGCACAATGAGAATTGCCTGCGTTTAGAGATATGCTTTTGACCCATAAAAATTGTTACGCTACGCCACCAGTAACCACACTTTAATGGCACCACTGTGACGCCTTAATCGATTGCAGCAGTTACTATCAGCAGGACAATCGCAAGAAAGGATATCAGTGGATGTGGCCAAAACAGATTTGTCACACCAACACTGTCTGGCAATACGCGCAGTCTGCGTGCGTGTGTGTGTGTGTGTATGTGTGTGTGTGTGAGTGACTGTGAGTGTGTTGAACTGAGTGAGTGATTCTGTAGCTTTGTGTTTCTTTTATTACTGTGTTTGCTGCTGTTGTTTTTGTTTTCCCGAAGGGCAACTTCTGCCGCCTTACCACTTAATGACTTGGCATTACTTCGCAGGATTCTTCCCATTAATTTGCTATTATTGTCAACAAAATTAATTAAATTTATGTGATCCTTTAATATGCCCACAGCCTGTGGTACATGGTGGTTTATGATATAAAACGCTTTTCTTGAGCCAATCTAGACACACTTTTAATATTTTTACATTCTTCTAAAGATGAGTTTCAAGGCTGGCAATGATGATTTATAACACAAAACTAGAACTTGACAAATCCGATAATTGACTTAGGAGCTAAGAGCCTTCTTACATATTCCTTCGTAGGTATTTCTTATAATAATCCGATAATTGGGGTATATTTTCTACTCGTAAGAGCCTTCCCACATATGCCTTGGTGTTTCCTTTCTTACCACCCCTGTTAATAAAAACATTACCACATTTGCTAACAACAACATATGTTCTTTAGCCACAACTAAACAATACACCAGTAGCTGGGGAAAAAACGCTCAGCTTTTCTTATGCAAATATTTGTAAGCAAACACCCGGCAATATACTGTATGCGGCAGGAGCATTGTTGTCATGTATGCGAGTATGTGCAAACATGCATTTTGTTGTTGGTGTGTGTGAAATATAATTAACACACAACTCTTCCATACTCAGGCGCACAGACATACGTCCTACATCCTACATATTCATATTGTCTGCGGCTCAGGTGGATGACGCAAATACGGGTCCTCTGCAGCACATACTCACGAGCCAGATGTGAGCGCGTGAATTTTAAGTACAGTAGGGAGTGCTTAAAGCAATTCAATTTAATTAACATAATAATTAAACTGACGAATTTTATATACGCCTATTCATGCGCTTGTGTGGGTATTAAATATGTGTGCACAGACACACACACACACACGTACATCTTTGCCATAGCAGTCATTTTGCCATATCATCGCTGCTGCCTTTCACTTAAATGGCTGTTTGCCTTGGTTGAATTGTGCCATTTTACAGCAATTTGCCTCCGTTTCACTGCCGAAGCGCTGATGGACGTTTTCCATTTATTTTTTAATATTGCTCAGCTTCTTTTTTATGTCTGCTTCACTGCGTCGGCATTTGCAAATGTTGGTGTGGTCATTAAAATATGAATAAATATATAAAAATAAATAAAACAACTAAAGATGGGCTTCTGTGCTTTGTTACCGCGGTTGCCTCAATTATGCTCTTTATATATTTATGCACAAAGTGATTGTTAATTGCTTAATTAAAGCCACAAAAGTGGTGTCAAGCAAGTGTAAACTTGGATAAAGTCTCTGCTTGAAGGCCACGTTGTGTCGCCGTTTTCACTAATCAGCATCTACTCTGCAGTTTGCACTGCGAGTTGCTTTGTTTCGGGAGTCAGCAATTGTGGTGCTGAAGCTCGGTTTTTATTATTTGATTAATAAGTACGTGGTATGAGTCACAATTATTTATACTCGAAAATGTGGCACAGTACTCGACTTGACACTGAAGTCTTGTTATCCTTGACAAGACGCCTGGCATGCTACCAGTGGAAACAGAGACAAGTGACCAAAAAATGCTGATTAGATCAATGCAATGTGAGCCTTGATGTTAATGTTTTAGTCTAAAGGATTGATGTGAATGTGGTAAAATCAAAGCTTTGTTAGAGAAGTTGATAGTCGTTGGTCTGAGGCGAGATGCTGGTCTCTGGCCTGTTAAACCTTCTGTAAACCAGATGGTTCTTTTATGGTTTATATAAGGAAATTATGAAACAACGAGGTCCCTTCTCTAACATATTTCCATATCTTTTCCTCCATTATACACTTTCCTTCGATACTCCCTCTTGTTCATAAGAACTCGTAGCCTTCTTCTTCTGGACAACACCGCATCATTTATTATCTACATACGGTGGATGCGGTCATAGTTCTAGTATCTCATAAGAGAAGTTTTTCTGTTCAGAAGTGGGGCACCTTAGCTTCCTTTCTTCTTGCATAAAAAATAAATGTTTGACTGTCAGACTCTACTTCATCGGCCTGACCATTTCGTTATTCTTGCAAGCACCCACTTTATGGACACATTTACAACTTATTTTGTGAATCTCGTATTGCGGGCTTCTACAAAATTATTTGAGTATCTCCACAGCACCTTATCACGCCGATCCCGCGTTGTCCTAACTCCTATGGGACTTATATAAATATTAGCCCATTATTATTTGCCCGCAGGTTTAGAAATTTGTATCCTTCTAATGAAAATTTAGTTATTTTGTGCATTGATGACGTCTGGGCTAATATTTTTATTTCATTAGCTCATTGTAGTTTACAACTGAGATTATTTTTTTGTTGAAGTCTTCAAGGCTAACTGTGGACCTTTTATATTTGTGTTGTCACAGAATCCGTTCCCGGATAATAATCAAATTGCTGCCGCAAGCGTAGGCCCTTTTCCCTTAACTGCTCTAACGACTTGGTTTAAAATTCAATTGCCATACACCACATTTATTTTCTATTTTCTCGAAGCTATTTTTGCTTGCGTGTCTGGCACTTTCTTTCAGAATACTGTAAATTTGATCCCCCTAACAGCCTCCCATAATTTTATCATATTTCAATATTAAAATTCTCCTTCAGGGAAAGAAGTTAAAAAATTCCAAATAGAAGGACCTTTTTTCCAATCATTGCTAAAGAAATATTTTCTTTTGATTCCACTTATTAAGAAAATGGTCATGTACACTTTTTAGAATACATTCACAGCTGAAATGCCCGCCCCAAATGTTGACCTTTTCGCTGGAGGCTCACGCAGTCACACAACTTCAGACGACCCCGTACACATGGGCAGGGAAAATGCCATTGAACATTTCATTTGTATGATATTTTAAGAAACCTTTTCGTATACTACTTCCCATTATGTGCAAATGCAGATACACAAACACACACACAGTCATATACATACTCTATTGTATAAGCACCAAACTCAAAACAAGCTGCAAACATTCTGAGCTATGCAAATTTCTTTTTAGCTTTAAAGCGGATCATGTATTTTTAAAACTTAACTGACTTTTACGCTTGTGTGCGTAATATCCCGGTTTGATGTGCCGTTGTGCGGAAGTCCGTTTACTCTCTTGCAGATGTACGCGTATTCTCAAATTATAATTCCCACTGCAGCAGCTAAGTACAAAACACACACCAGCCCACAATAGCAGCCTCCCAACTATCTACTCAGATATCCTTGACACACACTTCAACCAAGCATCCAACTCACACACAAACGCATATACCCACTGCATCCGCAACAGCAGCCGAAGCACAGAGTGCTAGACATAGGATACTCTCCGAAGGTTGTGTATTTTTAGTTTCAAGGGGACCACTGTAAAATCCGAGTTAAACTGCATTAGTGGAGAAATTGGCTGCGCATGCAACTGACAAAATGTCTGCAGGATCCTAAGCGGGCTTGCGAGTAATGTGCGCATATGTGCGAGCGCAGTGAGTAGAGCGGACGCGGACGTGTGTCCCAAGCTGGCAGCGTCTTTTAATTGAGTTATACCCGCTGCAAGGCTGGGGCAAGAAAAGCGTATGGTGCTTTATGAAGCAGAAGAGGACCGCAGGAAAAAAAATAAAGCAATTTAGAGTGTACTCACATTTGCTGCAATATTTTTCTCAATATATTCTTTTTTCTTTGGTGTTACTCTGTATACAGCTCTATGCAAGTGTGTGTGTGTGTGTGTGTTTGAGTTTATGTTTAGCTCTACTGCAGTTGCTTTAAACATTTTTGCAGCTCCTCTTTCCGCGGTATTCCTATTTCGGCATTCGTGCATTTCTTTTCATTTTGCATTTCTTTGCGTGTGCCACATGCAGCCATCCGCAAAGTCATGGAATTTTATTTCAATTTACTGCCCAAAAACCACTTAAAATAATTATGTGCACCACTTTGCTTAATTGTTTGTAATGTGCTGCATGCGTTGCATTTGCCGCATAGCAATGCAACTGGGAAATTTATGATTTCATGCTAAACTTGCTGCAAGTAAGCAAGTAATTACTTAAAGCTTAAGCAGTCTGCTGCTGGCCGGTCTGCTAAATTGTTGTTTTCAGTCGCTTTGTTTTGGCTCGCCGCAAATTGTTTTCTCCGTTTAATTGTTTTTATTCGTCATTGAGACGTTTTCTCTCTCGGAATGCTAAGCAGCTCGCTTATAACTGGAAAAGTCCTCCATTAAATATCCAAGCAGATCCAAAATGACAATCCAAAAAGTGTTCAACTCAGTTTGAAATATTTTTATATCGTCGTTCGGAGAGAACGACATGCTGATGGTTTCGCCATAAACACAAACTTAGTTTGGCACATATCCTTTTTCTTACTGGAAATTTCGCTTTTGTGTTTATGTTTGGCGCGAAGGCCAGCAGCACACAGAATACCAAGAAGAACAGCAACAGGAACGGCATAGCAGCTGTTTTCAATTACTTTTTAAGCGATTTTTGTTTCCTGATCTATTCCAACTTAACATTTGCCGTCAATGCCATCTTGTTGCTCACCCACCTAAGCTGACTTTAATCTTTTTCGTTTTTCCACCAGCAGCAGGAGCAGCAAAAACTCTCAGAAAACTCGCACACCGCAACACAGCATTCTAATTGCGGTTAATGCTTTAAGCTTTTTTTAATGCGCGCACAGTTTGGCTAAGAAATGGTGGTATTTCTCGTAAATAAAACGAGAAATGCGTAGCATTAAATTTGCAATTTTATGAGCGCTTAAGGATTTCCTGGCGTATGTTACAGTGTGCTTCAACATGTACCAGGATTATGGAGAGCTTCAAACATTTTAAATTACATTAAGTTGAAATGAGTTTGATTGCTTAGCATAAAGAACGGTTTTTAAATTATTCGCCAACTTGTCCTTGGAGGTTTTTAAAGTCTTTAAATCAGCTGTAAACTAAAGAGAAGTGCCACCCTACTATGCATTTTTACTCTCTTAATTGCTATGCCACTTGTTTTCAGTGCTTTACCAGATTAGCCCTGCACCTGCAGTTGATGGGTTTAGTTGAGAGATGCAGTTACTTCACTTTCTGCTGCTGCTGCCCTATTTACATTAAATTCCGCTGCTTTTTCTGCACTCGGTTTTAATATTCCTAATTGACCAATGCGGTTCAGCATTTTAGTGTCTTTATCTCCATTCATAATCGTTTATGCTATTTAAATTCAAAGTTTATTCGAGTACAGTTCAGTAATTAGAAAATGGGGTTCCCAATAAGAAGAGAAGAGAAAAGTTGCAGGCATACTGTGATATGTCCAGGTACGTTCGTATATTGAAAGGAACATTAGAAACAGCAGGTTCAAGTCTTCTACATTTTAATATCTTTCATGAGTTTATGTGCAGCACCTTGTAACAAAAATTTTAACTAGATTTCTGGGCTTTAAAATATTTATTTCTCTAATATATCGTGCACCATTAGTTACAATCTTCTAGATTTTATTAGAATGATGACTAGAAGCTAAGTATTTCACCTAAAACCGACTAATATATACAAGTATAAATATATATATATATATATATATATATATATATATATATATATATATATATATATATATATATATATATATATAGTTAAGACTCATACATAATATTATATACAAAATATATGACAAGACCATGCCCAGTATTAGAATCTGCGATCCCATGACTCATCAAGGTGAAAATACTTATGAATAGCAATGGGAAATTACTTGTGTGTGATAAAGGTGTATTGATTCGGCAATCTGCCCTTTCGTTCTTACATTCCATTAATATAACTCAAACTAAAATCACACTATGCCTTAATAAATGGAACTGTTGGCAAACTCCTTGTTTCAAGACCAGGTTCACTTGACTGAAAGACTTCTTACATATGATTCTTTCCAGTAGAACACACTTCTTCAGTGTGGAGAGCGGGTGTTCCCAAACAGTTTAAGATCATTCTAAGGAATGGTAGTTGGAAAAATTCAGAAGGTAATGCTACTGGGCCTCACTTTGAAAACTTAGACAATTCAAGCTCATGATTGGGGAATATAACAATGCAACTCAAGGTCTACAATTGAGTAAAAAAGATTTAAAAACTTAGACAGGCCACCTCACAGGCCACTGTCATTCAATAAGCCACCTCATGAAGCTGGTACTCTCACCAATAAGTATGTGTAGATTCTGTATGGAGACAGAATACACATCAAAGCACTTTCTAATGAACTGCGATGTCTTTGGCCGCAGGAGGAATCTGCGGCATTACTGGTCCGAGGGCAGACATATTAAAGCAATGAACCCCAACTCAGTGCTAAGTTTCCTTAGAACTGTTGGACTAATAGAAGACCGTTAGTAGGTACATCTAGGAGGAGTTCAATAGATCAAATTGAAGGTACATTTTCCCTCTTTGTTTCATTCATTCATTCATTCACGAATGGTAGTAAAAGGGAGTCATAAATAAATACTGTGGCTTGACAAACAACACGAAAATTAAAATGTTTTTATGGTTTCTGAAATGATCTCTGCATACGCTGCAGGGATGTAGAATAGAAAGAGCCTACATTTTTGTTCCTCTCAACTTGCACTGCACTCAGGAGGAAAAATAATTGACCTATGGTATACAAAAGGCAGAATAAATATTAGTTATAAGAAAGATCCCTCAACTTGATTCCTCCAAAATACATGAATTCCTGTCAGAAACTAACCTGGCAGTAGATCTATAGATTAGACTATTCACATCTTTTGAATAATAGATCTTCCAGGTGGCCGTGTATAACATCCTTAAATAAATCTAAACATCTTGCTTCAACTTCTTTTAAAGGATTTCAACTATGCTAGGGTCATAGAAATGCTATTAAAACCTTCTCAAGACTTGAATTAAGTCATTAGGGAAATAATTGTGGAAATCAATGGAGCAGTGTTTGAGGTATTTGAGTTGACAGTAAGTAGACCGAGACACAAAATGTCTTTGTTTTAATATTTGTTTTAAACATTTTGAAATATAATTGCGTTAATACTACCTTTCAGTCAACATTTCACCTAATTACTTGTAATTAAAATCAATTATATTCACAATTCCTGTCAGTCAACAACTGAATAACGACTTTACACAGTATTAAAAAAAAACAAAAACACGAAATAACTGTAAACTCACAAATTCCGTTGAAATTCTCAACATTTTTCAGTGGAACTCTGCACATACCTCATATATTGCAAGCGTTGATACCTTCAACCTTGCAACCCTACGTGTATGTACAGAGACACATATCCATTGACTCAGCAGCGAACTAAACAAATTAATGTTAAAAGCAACAAAGCATTTTTAATTACAAATTCCAACCTCCTTTAAAACATTCACCCCTTTCACATCCCTCTAGAAAAAACAAACAAAACAAACAATGTGCCCACATTAGTTTTATAAAGAGTCACATTTTGCTCAAGCAGGGGAAGACAAATACTCGTAGAAGAGCGAGCAAAAAATTCTATAAAAAGCTGACATCACACGCCCATGTGGTCATTTGTGCTAAATGCTCGCTTGCTCGCTCGCTCGCTTCCTGGCTCTGCTTCTTTGTAGTATGTCTTAACTTGGCGCATTTAAGTCGTTAGAGTCAATTAAATTGTGTTCCACATAAAATACGAGTGCACTAGAATAGAACAAAACCCACGAAACCGATGGTGTCTGCACCTGCACCTCCACGCATGTACCGAGCCGCAGAACAAGCAAACACGACAAGTACACAATTTGTACATTACATGGTGCGAGTACATATATGCGAGTATAGTCGAGTAGCACGAAACAGCAGCACCAACCTGTTGTGTGTATTGTGTGTGTGTGTGTGTATGTGTGTATTCATGTGCGTGTGCCTTTGTGAGTAGTGGGCTGGGGAAGGGTTGGCTTTAAATGCGGTGCCGAGCAAGGTTGGCAGCTAAAAACATTATAATTAAAGCAATGATAAAAGTTTTTGCTCTTTGCTATGCTGTGAGCACATCAAATAAATAACAATGGCAATAAGAAACCAGCAAACAACAACAACGAAAGCATTTCTAATGTTGGTTCAGTTTAAAAGGGCAACGAAAAGAGCAGCACACAACAGAGTGGGAGGAAAATGGGCAGCACAAAATGAGCGCCAAATTAAAGAGCAGCAACAGAACGCAGCGCTGATGATTTTAGTGCCAAGGAAGAAATTGAGAAGTTTGCTGTTTTATGGCTTTTGTGAACTAAACTCTTTTGTATGAAAAATCAGCTCAATCACTGCCCGCAATCATTGAAGGGAACCTTTGGCAAAAGCGCGGATCTGCCTTCATACATTCCCCATGAGTGAGTTAAGGACTTGTCTCTCAGTAGTTTACACTCTTGTAGACATAATTAATTCACAGAGTGTCTTTGAACAATTTTGGCACCCTTGGCAGTCTTTTGGCATGACAATTTTTATATTTCCATATTTCCATATAAGAGTTCAGTAGAGGCTGCGTCTAATACAAGATGTGAGCGCATAAACGCCCAAAAAATTATGAATTTAAAGTAAAAAAAGAAATGGGAGGTCCAAGTTAGGGAGTTATTAAAAATCAAAGTGAAGTGGAATCATAAGAAAGGCCTTATTCTGTTGTTTAGTTTGTAGACCAACAAGTAAAATCAAAAATAGGCTGATTCCGCAGCGGTGGTGCAGTCGATGCGCATAGAATTATTGTCAAGCCTTGAAAGGTAGGTATGTAGGTAGATTTAGCGGTTGCTAGAAAGGCACACTTAGGCCCTTTGTGATACCGCATGAGATACAAGTCCCATTCCCTTCAAAAGTCCAGCCATTTGGAGCTTTGTATTCACCAGTTGATGGAGCTTATTTTCTTATATAGAATATCTCTCAAGGAAATTACTTACCAAGAAAAGTCTGTCTTCTTTTGGACAGCTCTGGACACGTACATAACAGGTGTTCGATGAACTCTTGCTATTCCTCATTCATGCAATTACTGCAGAAGTCATTTGAGGCAATCCCCAGCCTACTACCATGAGTACCCAGGGTCCAGTATCCTGTTAGGTTACTTACGACGTAACCTATACTTTGTCTGTTTAGAGATAATAAATCTTTTGAACGCTTGATTTTATTTCAGGCTACGCTAGTCTAGCTAATTTGCATCCTATTCCTTCAGACCAGCACCTGCCCGCTGCACCTAAGGAAAGTGTGTTAATTAATAGCTCACATGTGGGAATAGGAATACCGAGGTTTGATCTAACTGGCTGAATAGATACTGCAGTACCCTCTCGGGCGAGTTCATCCGCTTGGAATATCCTTGTAGGTGGGAAACTAGTTCAGATGCATTGAGTCTGCTTAGCTATCTCGCCTATAGATTTGCGACAGCACTTGACGGCTTTTCATGTAATATTAACTGAATTCAGGGAGCGCAAGCCGCTTGATTGTCAGATAGAATGCAAATATCTCGTCCAGATATTTTCTGCTTCTTCTTAAGCTAAGAGATTACTTCCTCTATCAGCCTCAGCTATAACAGCACTGCATTGTAATTGACAATAATTTAATTAATCATAATTATAAAATGATTAAAAATATGTTCATGTAATTATTAGGGCCCATGCTTATGCGACGCCTTCTAAATAGAATGCTAGTCACATAAATATCCTCAATCAGGATAATCTTAATTAGATTTTCGTGCTTGTATTTTAATTCCAATATTGTAGCATTTTTATTACTTCTTAACAGGTTTGAGGTATCGGAGTTAGAAGCGCTGTTGTTAGTGGTTAGTTAAGGGAGTCTGATTCTTAGTTCGAATACTCAGAATTGTAGAAACTACGATTTGGTGATTGACAATCATTCATTAGCAGCTCTAGGATTCATTTAATTAATATTGTTTTTTTCATATGAATATTTCGTCGACATTTTAATGAAATACTTTGAATACACGCTGCAAGAGTCCTTGCATCATTGAGATCTTTTCATGTGATTTCCGATTACTTTACATACATTTAAGCAAAAACTGGTACAGAAGCAATTTTGAATCAGCTCTTCCTCCTTGCATTCTTAAATAAGCACACATTTTCGAAATTGGGCCGCCTAAAGTCCTGAGTGACTCAACCAGCAGTTTTACTGTCCACGCAAATTGCCACTAATAAAGTTTGGAATGTTCCGAAGCTAAGTTCTGCACGTTATCGCCCATGTTCAAATTTCCGCTGATTATTTTTCATTAGATGCAATATTGTTCATATTATTAACACTTATGCAAAACGTTTTTTAATATTTGAAAACATGAACTTTTTCGAGCCTGTTTGCACACGCCTCCTGTAGCAACTGCGAGTATACCATAATTTCTCGTTTCAGCCTATAATTTCAATTAAGCACGTGCGAACAGTGCACAATGCCGTGTTAATTGCTATGAAAAAGTGCATTTGCAATCACAACGGGAGTTGCTTGCGTGTTAACAACGCGGTTTCCTAATGGCCAACTATAATTAAATGTTAATTAAAACTAACACTAAAAATTAACCTGTGCTAAAGTTAGTTGCGTGTGCAGCCAATTAAATGACTTTATGGTAAAATTTTAGATTTTAATTTCAGTATTTTAGTTCATATTTTGAGTACTTTGAATATTGCTCATGGTTCTTTAATACCCGTGGAATATGTCCAATCGGTTCGTTGATATTTGGCTAGAAATCATGTAAAATTGTGGCCATTTATGCGATTATGAAAATAATCACCATCAAAGGAAGTGAATCAACTTAGTACGAAAATGAGCCTTTCAACATTAATTGGGGAAAAAAAAGAAAACCACAACTCACTTTCCGTTGATTAATTCCAGGCAATTTTTGTGCGATTGTAGTTGCGCTACCTTGTGAGCCAGCTGAAGAGTCATGCTAACTTTCCTGTTCCCGCATAAATAATGACTTAATTTGTGCGTGCTGGTAATGACATTTCGTTTGTTAGTGTCGAAAACATGTTCGTTTATTTTATTCATTTTTTTTCCAGCGGTGCATGTTGATCTGAGATCTATTAACGTATACGGGAAGTGTTTAGTTGAAGAAATGGGGAAGAAACTACCTAATTTTGTTGACAGTAGTTAACAAGGTACGAGGACTCCAAACGCATTATTGATTATATTACATGGTTTATCTAAGGACGGAATTCTCCGAAGAAACACACTCGCATATTGTCTCAGGAAATGGCAGCAAAGAACGCGTTTTTCGGTTCCCATTGAACTGAACTTTTAAGTTAACCATGTTTAATTTGACCAGGAAGGCGTGGTACGCCACTGGCACTAATTGGATGTGGAATCATCGCCGCAGTAAATCACCAACCAACCAGGCTTGGTACGAGTATAAAACTTCCTCTAGTTATTTTAGTGAGAAAGTTCCATTTCTTCACTGTTTCCTTTCACGAATATTCTCGCATTATTTTCTTCGTTCTGTGTAAGTACTTCATTTTGTGGCAGTTACATTCAGAGAGCAACAACCTTTAAAACGGTCTGGTTCCATAGATTCGCGACTAGAGCACTTCTGGGGACATATACTTGTATCTCCTCTACTTCACAAAAGCAATTGCCCAACACTCCCAATTCATGTACTCCTCAATAAAAACCACACACCAACAAATGTCAAGTTTATGCTGCGGCAAGGTAGGCAACTCTAAGATGGGCATGAAACTTAAGCCCCATTTCAGGACATTAAGTCGTTACTTTCCTCTATAATAGCACAATGCTTGCTTTGTTCTTGCTCGCATTTATGGCTTAATTTGTAACACTTTCTGCTTTGAGTTAATTTCTCTTATCATGGTGCTGTTGCCGCTACGCGTAATTTTATCTGAAATCATGATTTATGTATACGAGTCTATATAAATTGCAATTTGTACGATATCTTATGCAGGGTCACTGCCATTAGCGGCAAATGTCTATGCTTTCAATTGTAAGCCCGACCGAAGCGTATTCAAAGCGAAACCAACAACCGAGAAATTTCCCATCATATACGCATTAAGCCCCAAAAATAATTAGCTATGATTTAAGTTCCCACTGCGGCAGCAGCCAAGAAAGATGCTCGTAATTACGATTTCATTATGAATTTCGAAGGCTAGTCTCCTTGGCCAGAAATATAATCACGGGGTTATTAGAATAGGAAATACGCAAAATAGAAGAAAAGTGAAATTTAGTTTAAGTAGAATTTAAATTTAAAATTTCATTTTAACACAACAACGAAATGCGTGACAAGGCCATGGTATGAGGAAAGCGGAAAAGCTGCAGAAAAATTATCATGCAAATGGCTTAACTCAGCAAATTATCATTACAGCAGAGCGCACACAAAGGATCAGACAGAGGGATACAGAGCACAGCTGTTGCTGCGGTTGTCGCTGCTGCTAATAGGCAGTGCCGCACAAGGACATTACCCAGTGACACACTCAGCTCGTATAAGCCTAAGTTTGTAATTAAATCAACCTTCAATTTTTACAGCAGCAACAGAAAAAGGGAGAAGTAAAAATATAAAGAAAAAAAATCTCAGGACAACGTTGCCGACAGCAATGACATCATTCATTTCAACGCTGCCAACCTTTTTCTCACATCGTCATCGGCATAAAATACGTGTACACGAGGAGCGCCACTTTTCGTTTGCCACTTGCACCAGCAAATTGCTTTCCAATGCACGGGTGTATGTGTGTCTGTCCATGGCGGTGTATGTGTGACTGGGCCTGTGTAGGAGCAGATTCTTTTTTCCTCTTTAACACGGCCTATGAATTCCTTAGTGCCCGTGCGGCAGCTGTTGTGTGGTGTGGCATTCCAAACCACGTCCGTGCGTTGGCCTTAATACGGTTTCAGATTTCACCACCGAGCCACAGTTATGCGAACGTGTTGCTGCCTGCCAACATTGACGCCAGCCGCGCGGCAAATGTTACGATAACGACATCCTAAATCGTTGTGGTTGTTGTTGTTGCTGTTGCCACTGCTGCACATGAATTTCATTTTGAACTGATTTCGTTTCATATTTTCATTTCGACTGCGATTTTTTCTTTGCCTTGCTTTCCTTTGCTTTACTTTGCTGTGCTGTGACCATTCCTCATCTAATTTCATTTGCCAAGGCTTGTGGCTCCGGGTCGTACATGAAATTTAACCATTCAATCATTTCTTACTACGCCGTTGACTGATTCGTGCCGGTTCATTATTTTCGCACACTATTGCCTCTTATTTCTGTGTTTAGTGTTGTGAAACTGGACCGCAGTTGCTGGTTATGGCGGTCAGTGGGTATTAGAGCCATGTTTATGAGAATATTATTTAAAGATTTCGCAAGAAATTTATTTTTACGATTTAAGTGAATGAATTTTTAGCTTCCATAACGTCAACACTGATTGCACTCGATTCGAAACAAATTGTTATTCCTTCTCTATTTGCGACTGAAAGAAAACAAACCGTAAATGAGGATAGGAAATTATCAAGGATTTGATATGATGCCTCAAGAACTAATTTCAGTTTACACAAGCACCATAAACAAATCAACATCCAAATACACATTTGACAAATTATTTAACTTGATTCTAGAAATACCAAGGTAAAAATTATTAATTTTGATGAGAACCCAATCATTTTCTTATAATTCTCTACTCTAAACTATTTTTCAAGCTATGTAATATAATGGTTTGATTCGGCGATTAAAATTTACTCCTGCGAAATTATTAGCTATTTTGATATATAGAGAGATATGTGACATTTAAGACCCCAAAAGAAAGAGAGAGAGGTAGCCAAGTGCCGGACCATGAAACAGTCGAAACCTATTGTATATATAATTTACAGTTTTCTGAAGGTCGTGCTTTCCTATCTCATAAGCTCACTAACTGAAATTATTAATCACGTAATCCACTACTCCACTTTTCCCCATTTCGATATATGCCCACAATCCCATTCAGCCATTTAACCTGCTTGCCATAAGTCTACTCACGGAATCCCTGTAAAATTTGTTGGGGCATATTAGCTGATGACATTAGTAATATCCTGAAGAAGAACATTCTTTTGTGACTGTTCAGTATAGTTTTCATATTTCTTAGCCATACTAAATGCTTGTCATAATGGTCTACAAACCTATGTAAATATATGACCTTTCCTAAACATGTTATATGGACTTCCGTTCTTATTGTTGTGTGCAAAGTTTGTCTTACTCTGCGTAATGTTAATTTGTTTAGAGAGAGTACTCCTGTATCAGATCAGACCAGATCAAAATTTGTACCGCTAGTCTCAATTTCACTTAAAATTTATCTCCTCATGTCGGACCGAATTTCCATTAATTGTATTCCTTTCAATAAATCTTTCCACAGCCTCCCTTATTATATCGTTCCAAAAATGTAATAAGTTCAATAAGCGAATAGAAGAAATGCAACATTCCCTCACAAGCATATCTCTAAATGATCTTCCATGTATCCTTTTGAAACATTATAGATCTGTTTATATACTTGACATATCCCTCCAGGATTTATTTATCTTACACTATAAATAATTATGTCTGCTAGGTTTTAGGATTATGATCAATTCAGCAATTCAGGCCTTCAACTTGAAGGGAAAGCATGTAGAACTATGCCTATCGAGATAATCTACAGGGCGGAATTCGAACCTTTCATCCCATGACTTCTAGACTAATATGCTTACAACACAGCAGTCATTACTTAGTCAGTATTCAATGTAAGTGTTTACTTCCAAGCAATTCAAGGGTCCTCCTGGAGAATAGCGAATCCCTAATTGCTTTTACACGATAACCATTTTTTAATTATCCACCTGCATCGAGCACTCTTTGCATCATCAGTGTTTACTGTTTTCTTAAGAAGCATTCAATCGCATATGATAGAAATGCGAGCTTAAAACCATGAACATTTACAACTTAAGGGATTCGAGATATTGAAACAGGATATTTCTAAGTGTTTTGTGTGTCATTTATATTTAAATCTCCTTTTCATCACCGCATCTTCGAGTGAAGTTAAATCTGTGGAGACTTAAACCGATTCAAAAATGTAAAAAAATAAATTAATACTTCAAAGTCCTCGCACTGCAAACACAAATAAATCCCACTAAATCATACAACCACATTAATTATACAAATACTTGTAAATAAACAACTGAGCTATCTATCATCATCGACTTCGAAATCCCCTGCAATGTGGTTTAACAAAATACTAATTTGCTTTAATCCTCTTAAATAATTTCAATAGTGGATGTGCAAAAATCCCCTGTCTTTTTGATTTGACATCTCATGCATACTCACATAGACTCAGGTGACGAACACCGTATACATCAGCCCACCGACCGCAACTCATTTCACTTATTTCACCATTCACAAATTCCATTAAGGATATTACTATATTTTACATGTGAAAAACTCCAACACATCCACGTAAACTTAATCGCATCAATGAATGAGCAGAGTACACACCTGGCCACATCCACATCTATAGAAACAAGCAAGCACAGTCGCACACGCACGTCACACTACAGTACCCCGCCCAGACCGGCTTTGGTGGCTCAGGCGAGACGAAACGAAACGAAACGAAACGGAGCGAAAGGATATGAAAAAACTTAATGCTCATAAACTAAAAGCAGCAGGTGCAAACATTTTGCGCTTTCATAACTTCCAGTATAATTAATTCAAACGCTTTTGTGATTGTGAAGAAGAAGCGATTATTAAGACATCAGCAAACATCTGACAAAGCGGCACATGTGCCTTTAGTGGCGCTACACTGGCACGGGTGCGAGTATTAAACCTAAATATGTCTATTGTACTCACAGTGTTCATTGTTCTTTTAATAAATCATAAATTTATGCGAAATTAATACGGCACACAGCACACGGCGTACAAGGATGCGTGTTGGCAAAGTACGGACAAGGAGTACCGCTCACATAGTCTCATTAGTATTCATTAAAGTAGTAGTTCTGTAGTATAATCGATGCACACTAATTGGAAAAGTTCGAAAAAGTTGCCACTATAAACATCGGAAACATTGGAGTGTTAAAGCATAAAACCAAACAAATTATGTGCTTGGCGCCATTATGAAAAATGTTACTCATACGCCGTGTGGTTTTATGAAAACCCAAACGGATTTGCCCCTCAGCGTTTAGTGTCATTGTAACCTGTGGGTGGATCATTATGTTTTTGATAACCCATTTGCTACTACATAACAAGGCATTATTATAAGGCCTACTCATGATTGGATTGTCAAGCCTGGCAGCTTAGCAGCATCTCAATGTACCCAGCATTACACATGAGCAGCTTATTTTGTTTTAGTAATAAATGTAATAAAACAATACGTGCGCTAAATCCTTCTAAAGCGTGGGTATATCATTTAATGCCCAGAAAACCAGCCCAAAGTAGTCTTATTATTGGGTCTGTAGAACTGACCTTGAGTAATCCACGTGCTAGTTTTCTTTGGACACATGAGTTGCTTATTTCTATATTAGTATTAAATATAATCAAATAATATGTACTCTAAGCCCTTCTTTAAGCATGAATGTGTAATTTGAAGCTCACTGGAGTAGCCATAAGTAATTTTAGTGTCTCCAAAGGAGTGACCTTGTAGTAGTGTTCACCTTAAGTAATCAATGTGCGAGTTTTCTTTGTATGCATGAAGTGCTTTTTTGTTTTTGGTATTAAAAATAATAAACGAATATATACTCTAAGCCTGAATGTGTAATTTGAAACTCACTGGACTCGCCAGAAGTAACATTAGTGTATCTAAAGGAGTTAGAACCTTGAATAATCAAGTATAAACAACTGTCGTATTTACGCCAATAAGAGCGAGAATTAGGATTCAAATAAAGTGTTACCAGCTTGTAGTATAAATTTCACAATCCTGGCATTGGATACCTTTCATTCAAGTTATTATTACATATGCTGATATATCATCACTTGAGTACTCTCGTATATGGTTCACTCGTGCTACGAATATGGCAAAGTTCCAGTAATGAGTGACCAAAGATAATTACGAGTATCTTGAATATTGAGCAACATTTTGTCTTCAATGGAAACTTACTCTTATAACAAGATGTTATGTTTAAAAACTTAATATACTCAAATGTATTTCGCAACCTGAGAGCAGCCATAAATTCACATTCACCAAGAATGATTTGTAGTCACGTTTATGTACTAAAATTTTTGCATTGCATTCTTCACAACTGAATTTTCCTAGCAAATTGTAAGCATATGTTGAGCCTTACAAGTGTTCGGGATAACAACAATAACGCGTTTACCTTATTCACTAACAATGGAAACGTTTTTCCCATTTTAAACTACTCGTACTCGCAAGTTTTCAGAAGACTCGCGTTTGTGCTGTATACCCACGCATGGCAATAGTTTTAGCTCACGGCAACAAATCATTTGCCAAAGCAGCTGCTGCTGGTGCTGCACGGGTTTCATGGGAAGCATAAATAGAGAGAGTAGTTTAGCATTTCAGCTATACACAAATTGTAGCTAGCTGCCATGGCAGCAACAAAGCCATGCGAACACCATTGACAGGATGCGAGTGGTTGCAGCACTAACAATAAGAGTAGCTATAACGGTTGCTGCAGGTGTAACCCATTCGCACACAATTGTGCGGGGATGTTGAGTAAGGCCCTTACAACTGCCTTACTCAACATCCCCGCACAATTGTGCTAATATTTGTCGGACAAGTTAATCTAATTTAAACTTTCTCGAGTTTTACCCATTCGAGTGCTGATTCGATTTCATTTCTATACGTCGAAATGAAACTTTTCTGCTGTCAAATCGCACTCCAATCTCACTGGTTTAATTCTATTTGGTGCTCAGTGGGTTTTGTGAGTCATCCTTAATTGTCGTAGACAACAATGAATGAAACCCACTTAGAGGAAAAGCAGAACAAGTAAGTCCTTTGTTGTTCATGTGGAATACAAGTAAATACAACAAAACCCCCACTACCAACCTGGCACATATACAGAGAAACTCATCTATTCCCAATTTCTTCCTAGATACTCCAGTTGGATTTCTTGTATAATCTAATAGTGTACTTCCAACTTTGTTACCGCACTGGTTATATAACTAAAGGCTAAGCACATTACTCCAAGCTGTGGATGGGGTAATGGGAAATTTTTCCTCATGAAAATAATTAATGTGAAAGATGTTAGTTTGTTAATGTTGAGTTTAATCTACTTCATTTCCACATTCTGTACTTAATCGATTAGGTCCCTAAGTAGCTGGTCACAGAAGCTGACAGAGCTTTGAAGGTCACTAGGGCAGCACAAGTTGTGGCGAAAATATTGCGTGCGCGTGGCACCGCTGTCATTACTTCCATTCACTTTGTAACATGTGTTCCGGTTCATTAAAGTCGCATTACTCTTAAATGATGAGAAGCGACATGCGTATGGAAAAACAAAATGGCATAAATTTAGGCGCCTAAGAACAGTTGTATAACAGGATTAGTGAACAAATAGAAAATGAAAAGAAACGAACATTTCTTTGACGTTGAGTAAGGAATTTCACTTTCGAGTTATGAATAGTCACACAACCCGGTGTGCAGCTTTAAATTGGTTTCTCTGCGATATGCCACATTTCGCAAAAAGACATGACTAGTGCAGCAAGAATAGCAGTGCAAGATAATCCTGCCAGGTTCTGTTCTATTTGTGAAAATCTCTCTGGTAATCGTTCGAGGGTGAAAAAAATAAATTGCATTGCTCTTACTTATCAGTTCAGCTGGCAAAACGCAAAATACTGCAGCAAAATACGATATTAAATGAGACTCAAGTTTATTACGATAATAAAATGATGAACAGGAAAAACTATTCTCAAAGCCTTCATTCGCTTTCCTGCCTCCGCCAGGATTACCTGCACAGAGCACATCGTCTTTAATATAAATGTTTGCGAACATAAAGTGAGTATTAAGCTGACGGGAAGCGACAGCAAAGGAAACTTCCACTACTGCAAACAAACGAATTGCTCACAATGAAATATGGATTTAAGTAAAAGAAAAACGTAGAAAAAATGGACGGTATAAAAAACTGACTACACTTGCGGCGCAGCACTTGAGAACAGCGTACTTGCAATTTACAGCACAAAACCGGCCACTTCACCGCCACTTGCCCACAATCACTTAAAATCAAAGCAACTCAACTTATTTGGCAGTAAAATTTGCAACTTCTCACACAAAGGAAGGTGCAAGGAAATTGAATCTTTGTCGTTGTTGTGTTCTATAAATACGCGGAAGTCGTGCTTCTTAGAAAGGAAAACCGTTTGACAATAAAGACAGCAGCTGCTGGCGTGGAATGGCAGAAGCAGGAAAATGCGATAAAATGGCAATAATCTCGGTGGCGCTTGCAGCACAGCAGTGCAGGAAAAAACGTTGTGCACATTTGTCTCTTCTGTGCACTTCTCGACATTTGTGTGCCGCGTATGTGCAGCCGCTTCCTTGTACTCACATTCAAAAGAAATTGCATTTATATGCATACAAAAAGGAGCGCATATGTGGCTGTCTCGGCATTATGGAAAATTCCTATTCATAAATTTTCTCCGACAATATTTTCTTCGTTTTTATTCCGAGCGACAACAACGTTGAGTTGCATTTGATGGATATGCCATGAAAGCATGCTTTCGCAAATATTTTGATTTCGCTCTGATTGCAAACGCAACTGGCGGGGGCAGGGTATATTTTATATCTATGTGACATATTTTAAGTATATTTTATATTGTTTGACGATTATTTTCCTAGTACGAGGAGCCATAAATGAAAAGTTAAAGCGACATATCAAAATTGTATATGGTTTCTGTAGAAAATACAGAAGGATTGAAAAGGAACCGAAAAGGCGGGGAGAGGACTAAAGAAAAGGGCTTTAAGTTTATGTGTTTGTGATATGCTTGGAACGTCCCAAATGAGTAGAGGTAGATATAGTAGCATATACTAGTATGTATGTGTACTGCTGATCATCACCATTTACTGAATCGATTTACCCAGGTTCGGTCTGTTGTCCGTTTGGGCCACATTTTTCTCACCGAACAGGAATTTATCTTCAGTGTACTTTTATGTTTAAGAGACGGCGACCTTAGATGTCTCTACCATTATTTTTTTTATTAATTTCCAAGCTATTGTGAAGTAGTCCCGAGGAAGCTACGCAGGAATTTGTTAAATATGAGTATATGTCATAAAGAAGCCGCCATTAGGGTGATTATTTTAGCGGCAATATTCAGACCAATCTCTGATTGTCTATTTCAACTACAACAGTTTGCCTTTAATTTTAAATATTGTACTGATTCTTTGTGTACTTTGAATATGAAAGTCCTTTGATGGTGATATTCGAAGATGAACTCTTCATAAATGTTAATCCTGTTCATTGGACACTTCGGGTCCATTGTTTGCCATTGTTTTGCCTTATTTCTTACACAAGTTATATTGGAGTCTTTCTTCACTTAGGAACCTTTCAGATCGAATAATTGTCTAATTCTACAGGAGACAATTTTCGTCGTTTGCTAGAGAGCCTTTTGGTACCTGTTCGTGTTGGATCTGAGCCAATTTCATGAGTGATTTTTGCTACATGAATGATCTGAATTTGTTCTATTTTCATCTTAATCTCCTGTCTTCGATCAAAAAACAACCGACATCTGAAGAATAATTGCGTGTACGTCGATGTAAGCGGACTATTTTCGAGTGCTACCTTAATTCCCGCTGAAGTGAGTAATGAATTCATATTTCTTAGTGCTGAATGGATTAGTTTTCAAAGAGAGACTGCACTGCACCAAAGCGTGCTTCAGTTGAGCTTCGGTATGCAAACTCAACGGTGTAGTATGAAAAAGGGTGCATGCAAATGCATTTAACAAATTGCATATTCATCGTGCAATCAATTGCACTTTGTTAATAAAACTTTCTCCACTCCCTCACCCTCACCCTCGCTCTCATCCGCAACCCAACCCCTTCCTAACTTCCCAGTCGTGTTTATTGTTATATTCAGAAAACGCATTTTAACTCAAACAAAAAAAATTGTGAGTTCGCAAATGAAATGCATCACGTTCCGCTTGAATTGATGAGCATAATAAAAGGCAATGAAGTAAAAAACGGCGCAAGGCAAAAGTTCGGCACAACACTAAATTGCTCCACGGCTGAAAGGAATTTCTTCATACATTTCTTTTTCTTTGAATTTAATGTAATTTCTTTAACAAAAATCCCACCAAATGAAGCTGAAACTTTTTCACTGCTCACATAATTAATTTTTGTAATTTGAAAGCGGTGCCCACTTTTCAGCACTGCATTCGTATTTTTAGCCCAACAACTTAAATTAAATATAAACATGTACTTTATGCATTTAGGTGCGTACGTACGCACTATTTATACGCACACGAATTCGTTTCCTAGTACCGAATGCTGTGCACTCCGCAACTGCTGTGACTCACATGCAATTCTCATAGCCGGCCAGACATCTCGACATTGCATCGTGCAGAAAAATCTATTTTAGTGTGCTTGTAGGTAAATAGATTGGCTTAGAAATAGACGCGTTGTTATTACCACATACAATTATTGCGAAAAAAATAATCTTAATGCTTAACCACGCAGCCACACTGCGTGAGAGCTCAACAAATGCATCGAATCGGGAATGACTGTAAGCAGCTGAAGACGGGAATAACAGAGAATATGATGCACTTCTTTGAATAAATATAAATGGCAGCGAAGCAAGGCAGAATTACAAAATAAGCAGACCTTTGATGCTCTACAAATGCAATCATTACAGTGTGTGTCCTGTGCAGAATCTACCAAATCACTGAAACGAAGTACTTGCTAAGTTCTCCACTTCAGATTTTCAGTATAAATAGGAAAATCCTCGCACACTAACATAATAGTAAATTTGAATAAGGTTGGAATAAGACAAATGAAAAAAGTAGGCAAATAGAAAGACAGGAACTCAAAAGAATTGAAGGAAATGTCACAGCAATGAAGACTTCTACACGGAATTTCCAAACTAGGCCGCTTTAGAATTGAGTTGCAGTCTATAATTCCAGGAATATCACTAATAACTGACGTAATCGAAAAGGGCAGAATTGATATTCTAGTCATAGTAACTATAATTTTATTGCATTGGTTGAGGCCTCTGATTTAAAGACCAACAGTCCTTGGTCCTTCTATATCAAAGTAGGAAAATGGAAGAGTTCACCCCTGGATGCCGAATAAAAAGTTTCTTCATTGAAGCATATTTTTTCGCAAGCCCATGAAGTCGCTGGTTCAGCTTTTTCCAGAAGATAGCAAATTATACCGAAGTAATCAACTAAACCAAAATCGGTCAAGAGCTTTACAGTTGGTGATGCCAATTTATCCGATAAGTACCCTTATCATCAAACAATGATTCTTCTCTCGAATGATCTGAGGGAAAATTTTTCGATTGCTTCCTGGTACGATATACTCCAAGCACGAATTCAGAATGTGCACCGTACGTACCCCAAGCAAGGATAAACCAAATGAGTACTTTGAAAGAATTTGATGTGTATCTGAGAAAAATTCATTTAAAACACGAAATGTTCTCATATAAATATTCTATAGCAGCCCTACAGCATTTGAATTTGACTCATGTTGTAAAATGCTGTTCTTATCGATGAATTTAACCCATGTTGTAAAATGCTATTCTTATCGTTGAATATTTTGAAAACCAGTAAAGAAAGGAGATTTTTGGTTTCACCAATTTTGAGATTTCCTGCAGTCATGGAGGGAGTATCAATCAGGGACTCCCCACCAAATTGATTGGCCACATATATTTACAACTGAATTCCCTGTCTTCATGGCAATAATATGACAGCTTCAATGAAGCAGACTTAGAGGAGGTTGAACTTGGTTCACAATTACTGCCACAGAGTAATTAGTTACTCATAGGTATGAAAAATAATACACTATATCACTCAGAAGATAATCCCAGAGAAGTCATTAAATTTGTCTTTCTGTCAATATCGGTTTCTTAATAGATTTTACTATGTCCGATTTTCTTTATGAAATAATTTTGTACTGCGAGTATCCTGAAGTCCAGGTAATGAATATCTCAGTTTCATTGGAACGTATGTAAGGATTTAAGGTAAAACTTCGAATGGATATGGACTCACTGAGAGAGATGTTCTGAGACGAACTTACTGAGAAGATACTCTCACCCTTTTTCAGATCAAACGTATTTCAAGGATATGAGAAGAAGAAATATCTATTTATGCATTATTATTATGATTTACTCCATACTTATATATCTGCGAAGAGTTTGGGGAAATGAATATTAGCCTGTAAGGCTATGCCCTAGGCAGGATTCGTTTTCGCACCACCCAGACTGTGAGATTATTTTATACATACTTATCCAATAATATTGTAATTATTCATAATGTTTAGTAGCACCTCTATGAATAGCATAAGTTCAGTCCAAGCTAAGTAACCGAACGCTTTATCTGTAGGGTACACCTGCACACAGCAACTGCAGCGCGTGTAGTTTCCCAAACACTCCTCCTTCCTTAAGTATTTTTTAACACAATTATGCATACGATTGCTTCATAAATTGCTTCACAACTAGTTTAACTCTGCCCGCTAAGTATGCTCGCCTGTGCTTTTATTTTTGTTTATGTGTATATGTGTGTGTGTTTGTGTGTTTATGCGGCTGTATTTTTTCGTACGTGTGCGAGTATTATCATAGAAGCATGTGTGTTTGTCTGAAAGCATATTAACATAAAACTACTACTTTATTGAATCCTTTGAAGTTTTTTTTCTGTTGCTTTGTTAACAAAAAAGTTTGACTGTTTCTTTTGTTTTTGTTTCTTTTTTGCAGATTTTCTAACAAAACAAAATCAAAATCAAACTCAAAATCAAAACCAAAACAAACTAAAGCCACGCAGAATATTTGCTGACGACTGCATTAGAGCTGCTGTTGTTGAGGCTGCTTCAAAAATCGTACTAAATAATGCTACTAAAATCGCTACTACCATAAGCGCACATATGTAACTTCTTTTGGATTATGGCATGAAATTTAAAAGAAAGAAAATATATGTAAATGCATACTCATATGTTTCAGCAAGTAGCAAGCGCTTGGCTAGAAAGTTGTGTAAATACAGAGGAGAGCGTCTCAAGTAAACGGTGCTAATGAATGTTGTCCACAGCGCGCCACGCTTCAGTTACGCAAAATGCTGTCTTTGGCAGTTTATGATAACGAAAGTAGAGAGATCTTTCAACCATCCATACGCCTGAAACAATGTTGAGATTATTAACGTAGTAAACATGTGAGAAGTACTGAAGTAGCAGAAACCAAAACAAAAACAAAACCAAAAAAGTAACAAAAAAAAACCCCAAAAATCAAAATAGTAGTCAAATTTATTAGAAAAATTTACAAAAGCAACAAATTACAACAAAATAAAGCTAAAATTGTGTTCCATTAATAATTAAGTAAGCGAAAAGAAGCACTTATAATGGCGGGTCCACAAGTGCAGTACTCACAGCGGCCGACGAGCGCCTACTACACCGGCCTAAATGGCTCCAGTATCGGCATTGCTGGCATTGCCGCCGGAGGAGGAGGAGGTATCACCACTAGCGCTTCCCACACAGGGCTGCATGCGTTGCGGCAAATGTCCAACGAGAATGAGTTGGTGTTTCGTGGTAGTAACGGCAACACGTTTACAAACGCCGCCAGCACCAGCCGCGGCGTCATACACCAGCAGCCACACGCCACCCACAGCGGCAGTGCGAATATAGTCAGCATAGCAGGCTCTGGACCGAGTGCCAGCGATGCTCTAATTGTTCCTGCAGCCGGCTTGCCAAGGGCTTCAGTCTCCCACTCACAGCGCAGCGTGGAGATAATTGTCGATGCGGCACAATGCGAGAAGGACGTGGAGGAGGACGTCGAGCAGGGCCACACAACGGCGCGCAAATCGTCACGTCACCGCCACCATCGACCGCTACACAGACGTCTCATTAGTTATTTGCGTAGTTTGTTTCAAGGCAGTGCCGCACAAAATGGTAAGGGTAAAGTACCTAATTAGTGCATACACATACACTCGTATATTTTAATCAATGTGAGTCACTTCTGAGGTTTCAGGCATTCGCTTGGCTCCTACAATTTTATTTTATAGCCAGCCAGCCGACCGTAGCCTGTATTTATTTTAGATTTATTTACTTGATTTCTAGGCGAGCATATGCATGCCCGTCTATGATGAATCGATTTAGGACCGGCCGCAGCCACGTCTTTTTGGCACAGCCCCTCCACACACACACACACAAACACAAGCACACGCTCAACTGCACAAGTTCATTCGTTTAGTAAATCAATTGTTTCGCTTTATACGCGGCCGAGTAACTACCAGAAACTTCAGCA
Organism: Clusia tigrina; assembly: GCA_920105625.2. Lineage (NCBI taxonomy): Eukaryota > Metazoa > Arthropoda > Insecta > Diptera > Clusiidae > Clusia > Clusia tigrina. Next base: position 180,330,843 of record OV050033.1, read on the forward strand.
AACTGTTTCCTGAATTCACGGTTACATCTACTTGAGGTACAAGTGAACAACCTCCGCCGCTAGAATGGAATACTTCTCTCCACTAGCACGTGGTTGGTGGACTGTAGCGCTGTCCCAGTAATGCCACATGTCTAGAACGAACAAACCTTGGCGCACCAATCTCAGAAATAAAACATTTGTTTTTCGTTGTTGTTCTGTTTTGCGTTGATTTTTACATGTGAACGAATTGTAATTAAATATTGTTTATATTTTTATTTGTGCATAGTTCTTTTGTATTTTTATTTGTGTTTTTTTTGTTGTATTTCTTTGTAATAAAATTGGCGAATTTTATTTGTGTTTACAAAGAGTTTGGCAATTTTGGCGATTTCGACGAATGACGATTGGAATATATTTAAAACTGAGCACACATAAATTGTTGCTATTTTAAATTGTGGTTCCGCTTGTAGAAAATTTGTTATTCTTTGTTACCAATCAAGTAAATTTTCTGCTACAATTATGTACGGTTCGGGTGTGAAATCACATGGAACTCTTTCCCTATCATATCCCCACACCTTCGGCACTTAATAGAAGCCAACTTTTTCATTTATATTTCTCTGTAAATGGAAGCAGAAAGGGTGGGCCATGGAGTGGTCTAGTTCAAATTTAACTACACGAATTAGCAAGAAGCCTGGCAACAATATACTGAAATAAAGTAACATAACAAAATTAGAAATATGTAATTCCCCTCTCGATGTCGGAGTAGAGATCGGTTCATTCGAATGCGATAGTTGTCGCTAACTCGAACACGGCCAAAGATTGTGCTAAGAACTTTCCTCTCGAAAACTCCAAGAGCGGTTGTGTCTGTTTGCGATAACAACCATGCCTCAGCGCCATAAAGAAGCACAGGTAGAATGAGCGTCTTGAGCTTCGTCGATCGGAAGAGGGCTCTGCAACCCAATTGCTTACTGTGCCCAGAAAAGCACCTATTGGCAATTGTGATTCTTCGCTTTATCTCCAGACTGACATTATTATTGGTGTTAATGGCCGTGCCAAGGTATGTAAATTCCTTGACTACTTCAAAGTTGCCAGCTGAAACGTGAGATCCTAAAAGCCGCGCTCACCTGTTTGCAGACAGCACATACTTCCTGTTGCCCTTGTTTACCGTCAAGCCTACTAAAACTCCGGTTGGAGCATATTCAATCGAGTCGGTCCATCACAGCCCTCATCCCTCATCTTATTTTTTTCTACATTATTTTCAGTGAATTTCCTAATAAAGTTTTCAAAGAATCTTTAGCTGGGGGTTTGGATGCTGATATTCTACAAGATCATTATTATTGTTTTGATTATTATAAGTAGATTGTGAAGAAGTAGGTAGAACCACAACTACTCAGACAATGCAGATATACGTAAATATCCTAAGAGTATGCTATGCGAGTTTATATTTGAATCCAATTCCAGTTGAGTTCTAATTTCAAAAATATATCTTATGGGTATCCTGGAAAGCTTACCATAAAAATAGTTCCTGCTTCACAGATTTAGCCCCTTGAAGTGTAGGGTTTGCTAGCAAGTGCATGTAATTCTCATCATCTTCATACCATTACATACAAATTGAGTGTGGATAGAGTTTTATTATAGCGTATGTAGCCTAAGAACGAAGTTACTTAAAAGGCATTCTGGCATAGTACTGAAAGTACCGAACTCTTCAGGTATAGTTTTTCAAGAAGCGATTTGCTCAGCTACTCGTTCAGTTCCCAATGTGGCCGTTGTGCAGCCTTTCATCTTCGCGTGGGATTTTGCGCATAACAAGAAGATATTTTCCAGCTCATTTCGTACATACGGCTTAAGTTGCTAGGATACATCTGCTAGGATGCATCTAAAAGTCTCGCATTTGAAACCTATCCAGCACTCGTAACTCATTAATATATCTTAATTTAATGAAACACGAACTAGAAGCAGTGAACTCGATACTCGTACCCAGATAAAAAACGGATTGTCAACAAATTACATTCGTTTCTGGATGCTTCCACTGCTGTGGTGTTAAATGAACTCCACTCAGAGATACAAATTTAAATGTAATTTTTCAAGGGCGAATTTTTTTCAGTGAGCCTTTGAACTGTTCACCATGAAAAATTAAATCAATTTATCTAATAAAACGATAATAATAAAACAAATTAATTGAAACTCAAAGTGTTTCCGTGGAGGCATGAACTTTGTTTCAGGAAATGAATGCTCTCCATTACGGCAATTTTACCCGACACAAAAAATGCTACTTCGTTGTATTTGATGTATGTGAAAATTACATGTATTTAGTTTTTACATAAATCATGAACATCTGAGGGGAATTAACCAAAAAACCATAATCCAAAAAATAGTAATTTCGGCGAATTTTTTTCACACCTCAAACAAACAGCACCATGAAAATTTATGCTCGTACAGTGCTCGCGCGTATGTGTGAAAACAATTTGGAAGTGATCCCAGTGCGTCTTATCAGGATAAACACAACAATGAAGCTTAATTGCGCATAAATCATTTTTGCATTGAGCAGATAACGCCGTTACACGAACTTTCGCACTCGCGTTCGTCGCACACACACACACACACACACACACGTACCCACTAAAACTACATATATCCAGCGCACAAGCACTCAGCAGTTTAGATAAAATGATTTTTCAAATGTTGAGCAAGCACATGTGAAGTGTGGCAAGGAGCTTAGTGCGGCAGGAAGCATATACGCGTATAACATGCGTCCCTGCATATGCGCCCATAACTAGGCACACGCACATCGCGCCGCATCACAAAGCGGTGGCCAGGAAGTGCGCTTCGTTACGCTGCCAGTAATGCCACACACGCACGGAGCGATTGTTTGTTTGCTGGTTGGTTGCGGTTGGTTCTGATAGAGTCTGTTCTGCTCATAAATGAGTGTGCTGGAGCCGCGTCAAAATGATGCATGCGACTAAGGCAAATGTGATTTGGGGAATTAAGGTGGCATTTTGCGGATTTGGGGCTTTGTAAAATTTATTAATAAGCGTAATGAGCCGGGAAAATTTACCAGTATAGCATGAATATGAGTAATTTCACATACCCCCCAAAACTCAATTGAAATTTAGTCTGGCTTTGAAACAATTCATAAATTAAAGTGCTAAAAAGTCGCTACAAAAAAAACTTGTTTCATTAGAAATGTGCACGAACAGAAGAGCAAATTAGGAGCAAAGGCGGTTGCTCTTTCAAACACTAACAGCCTGTACATGAGAGGTCCCAGACGTCCTTATTTTAGTACAAATGTGACAAAGAAATACTTCACACCCACTACGCTCATTTTCCATGTCTGCTTTTTCATCCCTGCTCCAGTTTTCACACGCCAACCGCTCCCACAACTAACAATTCTGCGAAATGCATATTAAAATAATGCGTCGGTGTGCTTTATCTACAATAACGACGCATTGGTGCAATGGCAGCCCCGAAAGCAAACTGTTCATTATTGCGGCTATTGTGCAAAATATGTGGCACCTCTTTTCCATTTGCGTGAATGTGAGTACAACATTTTCCAAAAAAGAAAAATAGGAAAAAATAGAGCCATTCTGCATATGCAGTGGAGCCGCTCACTGTCCCACTCACTGTCCCACTCACACACTGACATAGTCACAGGCTCACTCAGCTCTGATGTGCACACTCAAACGCACACACCTTGACCTCTCGACAAGTTGAGTACACAAAATATAAATTTATGCGACAATCAGTGTCACAAATCCACTGTACGTATGTGTATGTGTGTGGTTTCTTCTATACACACGTGTATATGTGTGTGGAGTTGCACTTGACAATGGGTTTGCATGTGCAGCACATTTCCATTGTTGTTGTACCAAGCAAAAGATGTTAAAATGTTGAATTCGAGCATTCATGCGGAGTCACACATATTCGTCCATATGTAAGATTGATATATATTTACTCGTAGCTCTATATACACATGCATATTTTAAAGCTTGTTGCCGGTGACCGCTGAGTTAGAGCGTAAATAATTCAAATTTTTGCAAATAGTCGTAGTTTCACATTCTTCTGCTTAAAAGTCCCCCATATTTTTATGATTTCATGAAGAAAATAACGATTGCACAATTTATTGGTGTTAATTGAGAAGCACTGAAATTGCCATGTCGTTTACCATCATACTAAAATGGAGGAGGTTTCCAGACTTCGCCTATTATGCAAATACGAATATTTGTTCGACATACATTATAACGTAACTGTTTAATCGCTAGTATAATAATTGCAAAGTATGCTGCAATACACTCAAATGTAGCATAGGAAAAATTTTCTTCCTCCCACATACATTACACCCAAGAGTTTGTTTGTACGAGTAGAATAAAGAGAGTATAGTTCGTAGTCCGTGGTCTAGGATGCGCAAGCTAGTCTCACAGTCGTGTGGTGCTTGTTTCGAATCCTACCCTTTGTTAATCTGTTGTTCTTCCAGTGGAGGGCCTTAGTTGCTAGTACTGATTCCCCAAACCCTTGCAGATATTATGGTATGTATAATAACAATAATAATAAACAGCCGCCCTCTGTGGTCTAGTGGTAAGCATGCTAGACTCACACTCAGGGGGTCGCAGGTTCAAATCCTGCCCCGGGCTTGCTCAAAAATGCCACTTTCTTAAAAAATGTTTTTTCTTTGAGACGAAGACTTCAGTAGCAAGTACTCATTCTCACACTCATATTGTTCATATATTAATTATACTAGGTAGTTCCATCACTGGATTGTGTCAAAGTGATTCAAGCCTCTTGTTTTCTAATTTCATTTACAGGCAATTTATTTTAATACCAACTAACTTAAAAATGTTTAACAAGATTTATTTACTAAATCATTTAACTGCCATTCATTTCGCCAGAAAGTATTCCCTTTCAACAAATTTGTAAATGACTCAGTAAGTTTGCTGTAGAACTGTCGAAGTTTTAACTCGGATTCGTTAACATAAATAGATAATACACCTCAGCGATCATCAATTTTCCTAATTCACTAAATCTTGTAGATCCTTAGAATAGAAGAATAAGATCCTACCAAGCATACACTTTTTATGCAACATCACATTCGTTCATTCATTCGTAAAATATAACTACGGTAAAATTGCTTAAGCATTTAAGCATGGAAAGAAAGACATGTGAATGTGGCCAAACAATAACCACAGAACCTCAAATAATTCCTACTACGAGCTGCATTGAGTTCTTAATTTTAGTTTGGTGTCGAGAATACAAAAGCAAAGAACCCAACAATACCTCACTTGAGTGCGACTATTTCTGTTATTCATCGCTCGGCCACATCACGAATTAAGGTGGGGCAATGTCAGAGGCACTTGCACGTACTTGAATGAATATTCGGGTGTGGACTGCGCAAGAAAGGAATGTGCAATAACAAAGATTTTAATAAATTAAAATGTACGAGTACTGCATGCACTCAAAGTTTGTGCACTTGCTGCACTGCTGAAATAATCTGAATGCAAATGTAGAGAAATGGCACAGTTAATACAGGGTAACACTCAGATTTGCATTACGCTTTATATGAAGTGGAATTTCTTGCTTTATTTTCACAGGACATGATGTCCTTCTTCGTAGTTATGCCCTTACATGTAAAGTATGTGAAAGATTTCGGAGTGTGGCGTAAATAAATTATGGTTTCAGCAAATAATACCACCATTGTGCTTATTGTTGGCGACTCTGGTAGATTTCTGAGCAATGTAGTTCATGAACTTAAAATGCTGCACAAAGAAAGAGATAGTTAGAGATGTAGAGATGTCATGAACGCTGTAATAAAAGTTGTAAGGCGAACTAATCAGTAGCTCCTATGAACCTTAGCAGAATCAGTGTTTCTTCTGTCTTTATAATGTTTGCAATTACTTTTATATGACTACAAGCATGATAAGACAGTTTTGGCAGTTAGTATTGAGGGTTATGCTTTGTTGTCAGTGTATTTAGTTAACTACAAAATTAGAACTGTTATGGACATGGGTGCGTATGAGCAATTCTAATTGGTTATTCCATTACTGATATTTTATTATTGAAAATTAGAATTGCTTTTAGCAAATTAACTCAAATTAGTTTCCATTGGATATGGCTTCTTTTGTGTGGCAATATTACGACCCCCATCATAGTAGCCACCAAAAAATATGTTCTAATTCCGTTGCCACTTACAGGAATCTGTTCACACTGTCTACTAAAGTTATTTGAACATTTTTAATTTATTTGTTTTCGGAAACTTTCACTTACGCACGTCTGCATTTGCATATGTGCGCATGTTTCCTGCTGTTTTTCCACAGAAAAACATATTTCACAGAAACTTGCAATGAACCCTTGCGTATGGAGCATATTTGCAGCAGAGCTTGTTTTTATTTTAAAATTCGTATGTAGAATTTTTGATAAGTTTTCGGAAAATTATTTAAATCTAATTTTCAAGGGTAACCTTTTTGTGTTTGGAAGTCAGTTAAAATGAGTTTATGTTCCTTTATGTAACAATTCTGTTGAATAAACATGTAACTCTTTCATATTACTCCCAAACTATCGTTCATTCTACGAGTAGTGGACTTTTTATTAAAATTCCTTCATCAAAAAGTTCTCATTCACTTTATAATTCCAGTATCTCATTCCTCTACTTATGGGTTTGTCTTCCCCTACAAGTGAATTAATTTTGCCTTCATTTTAGCTCAGATACCCTCAATGAATATATGCAAGTATTATGAGGGAATTTAAAAATAAGCATCCTTGAAACTAAGTAGGAACTGCAGTCCTTAATTTTGTTTTTATGTGCTTCATACACTTGATTGAAACGAAAATATAAGAATTTTGGCATTTTGTAGTTTTTAATATTCTGCAATTTTCTTTAGAACGGGTATCTGGAAAATGTTTCTTCCTCACTTAAAATGTTATTAAAATTTTATTGCTCGCATTTTGATTACAGCTTGCACCAAACCGTCAGTAGCGTGGGCTTCAGACTTCCTGCTTCTGCAGCTGGTTCTTCTGCTTCTGTTTCTATCATGTCTTATTTCCTCGGCATTTGATTGCAATCTAATTCAAGCAGCTTTTATTTGTTTTTATTGTAAAACTTTATTGTTCTTTATTCTCGGAAAAGTTGCAGAAAGTGATAATATTGCTACTGATTGTCTACATTACTGCAAGAAAGTGGCAATGCGCTTGTATTGCATGCGTATGCATGAGCTTCTTCGCCATAAATTTTGCCAGACTCGCTGTGAGAAGTGAAGGAATGTAAGCACAGTGCATGGTTCATTTAAAGTTTTCTAGTTATTAAAAGGAAATAACAGATAATGGAAGATTCTGCAAGCTGCTTTTAATTGTATGCGTAAAATTATTGCCATGCAGATTTCATTAACAAACACATTTTTAGTTTACGCATAGATTTGAGCAGAGATAACTTCAAACTTGCTTTTAGTGATGTTTTAAAATTCATAGACAAGAGTTTGGAAAATGTGCAAATGATTCTAAGCGGATGTTTAATAAGTTTTTATTAATAGATTATATACCATGCATTCCTCGATATACGGTTCTAACAAGTTCCTGGCAAGTCGATTATAGAGTGAAATGGAAAACATTAAAATTCATATGCGAGTATAACCGCACAACCCTCAGAGTACTAGTTTCACTTTATTCAAAGAACCTGTTCTTCATATAACAAAAATAAGTGCAAAATATGCATTACTACAGAGACATCATAAACACATGAAATCCTGTCGGAAATCAACCTGACAGAAGATCTGTAGATGAGACTGTGCTCATCACAATAGATCTTTCAGGTCGCGGTGCATGACACCGTTAAATAAAACTAATAAATCAAATGTAAAAAGACTTTATACACAGTTATAATTAAATTAATATTATATGTTAATAAAATATAATAATCCAATACAATAATCCAATTTGAATAAAAATGTTAAGTCATATTTATATAGGATCATGGCGCTGTCCTTGTGTTGACTATCACCATCTTCAAGTCAGAGAATTTTAGTCAGTACTTGAACAGCGCATCATCGTGGTTTCAGAAAGGGCCAATAGGTGTGCACAAGTGTGCTTTTGGTGAACTTGGCTGCCACTCCTTCCTACCAACCTATATAAGATCCTGCATTAAAATTTTTTCAAAATGAGTTTAATTCTCTAATGACTCAAACGCCTTGCAATCATAAAATGATTCAAGAAGTATTTCATCAAAGATTATAAATGTTTGTGTTTACACCACTTAAATCACTTGTCAAATTATCACCGTCTATTTGAACAAAAAAGAATATTTTCCACTTGTTTCTTGCACTCTTAGAAATGTTTCAAATTTTGTGTTTTACAACAGGCATAAAAAGTTGACATTTATTGCCTTCAAAATGTGACGCTAATTTGCATAAATTTTTTCTTTTCATATTACACCAGCCTTTCTCATGTTAACAACACCACCCCTCGGTTGTAGTCGCCAATAAATTTCTAATTTTTATGTCCAGTGACCATAGAAATAGAAGCATGCCTACTCCCTTACCTTAAATTCGGTGCATTTATTCTGAGCATTAAGTGAAATATTTTTTAACTCAAACAAGCAGAAGTCATGAAGTGGGTTCAGAAATGAGTTGCTGCCCCCTTGCCACGAACATTTAGTAAGTGGGCGATACAACTCATGGTATTAACACAGGACGTAAAACAATGAATTGTTTCCCAAAATTTATGTAGTGGGGTAAGGCAGATTTATTTCTAAATTGAGTCTACTTGATTTGCCTTCTTCAGCACTTCCTCTGCGGAAATATTGGCAACTGGCCAAGCATAACTTTTGCTTTCCATATAACAACTTTGGCCCTTGCAAAACTTTGTGGGGAATATAAGAATATGAATAGCATAATTTGATTTTATGGAGCATTGATTTTTTTGGGAGTAAATCCACCAAATTTTTAAATCATCAACGAGAAAGACAAACAACTGTCATCTTCAGAACTGCTGTCGTTACATTTACGAGTATGCTTATCTAAAATAGAAATATTTACAATTGGTGTAGTCAAATATGAAGCATCCCATGCCATCCCAATGGTTCATTGATGGATGCCCACCAATTTCCGTCAAATGAGTAATGATATGCAAACGATTTAATTGATTGAGCTATAAAGTCCTTGGCCATTTGCTTGTATTTATTTATTTATTTTTTCTCTTTTAGAAATTTTGTGTTTTTATTTCTTGTTGCTTGCACAAAGTTCGCAGGATCGTGCGTTTCTTTTATAATTTATTAAAATGATTTATCATTGAACAAACTTTCTCAATAAAAGTTTTGCATTATTTCCGTCAATACTTCTCACAAGACGCTCTATCAGCGTACACAAAAATGTGTGTGACACTTGCGAGAAAGTCGGAAAATAATGATTATCAACTTTTCAGTCCGCACGAGTGGGGCACCAACTGTATACATACATTGTATTCGTGTATATATATATATGTATATATATATATATATATATATATGTATATATAAAAAAAAGTTTTGCAAATTCATCATTTTTAACTGGAACTGAATGACGGAACAATTTCTTTTCTCTTTTTATTTATTTTTTATTTACTTTTCTGATAAAAAAATCCTTCATGCTAGTGTGAGAACGAATCAATTTCACAATGAAGGCGAGTTTATTTAATATAACTTTAATAAAAGTTATATTTGGATATGTCTGTGCGTACGTCTCGTATCGATTTTCGCACACATGTCAGTATCACCTGTTACACTTGTTGGAAAATGTTGATTAACTTTTGCCACCGAGTTTATTAAGATTTGTTTTAATAGAACTGCAGAAAGTTGTGTAAGAGTTTATAATTTTAATATAAATTTATTCACCTACCTTGGTTTGCGCGTAGGTACTAACATTTTTTATTGTGGGTAACAGCATGACATGCTACAATGACTTTTAATTAAATTTTAAACTTTTCTGTTGTTTTACTGCCATTCTCATGCCGAAAGTGGC